>OV815277.1:13132372-15914715 GCA_929108145.2 Limnephilus rhombicus
TTATTTATTTAAAAATAAAAAATAAACTGTACATTTCTAAAAAATTTTACTAACATTTTCGTAATCTTAGTAAAAAAATTTATCCATACGATTTTTTCCAAGTCGTTTTGAAGTCCAGGCAAGTGGCCTATGTGCAAATTTGACTTTTACATTTCTCCACTTCTTAAGTACCTATGATTTTTAAAACAGATACTCGAAGGCAGGTAATTTAATTGTCTACCAAATTCTTTTAATTTTATTTGTCTAAATCATTGGTTCTCAATGTGGGCGATAACGCCCCCTTGGGTGTTTCAGGCCTTCAGGGAGCGGTAGAAGACAAAGAGAAAATTGGGGGGCGTTTCAGACTTTCAGTGGGGCGATAGGAGACCAAAATGCGTTGTTGCAAATGTAATCCTGTCGTGGTATCCCATTATGCCCCCTCCGCCCTCCGTTTTGGTTCCTACTCAGGACCTCCTTTGTGGAGCTAATAAATGTAAAAAAAATAACCATTCATGTAGGCGAGTGGTTGTTTATCAGTTGTGTAACATTAAAAACGCGTTCATTAGTACGGGAGTCAATATGTACGGTGTACGAGCGTACCTAATGAAATCGGAACATTGCAGAAGAAGGAAAGATATTCAGCAAAATCTGCACTTTATCTTTTGGATGATGAAGACGACTACGACCTTTTGAACAATTTTTTGCTGAAATATGTATGTACACGAGTTACCTATGGTTGTTTAACATCGCAATAGAACAAACGCTTTTTTAAGTGAAAACTTCTTTAGCACCGTTGTGATTTAAAATTCGATGAAACGATAAATGGCGACCCTAAAAAGAGACAACCACGTACAGGATTTAGGCTGTGAGGGATTGAGATAGTATAATCGGTCTCCTCTTTGTGCAGTGCTTTTTAGCCTCCCCACTCTTGTGTACTTTGGTTTTCTGAAGGTTTTGGCTTCTACCACGTGTGAATCGCACACTCTGATTTTTATATTAGATCAACTCTCGCGTGCGATATGAGAATTATGCTTCCTGAGGAAAATAATTCCCTTCAGGACCATTGCAATTTTTGGGGATGCTGTGTGGAGGGTCTTTTTAGGAAATAAAGAAGAGGAATTTTGGGAAAGAAGTTATGAGGGTGGGTAGGAATCTGGGGGTCAGTACGTCCAGGAGTGACGGACAAAATCCATCATTCCTAATGCAGTGCAAGGTGATGTTCTCAGAGAGTCCGGTTGGAGAGATCAAAAGAACTCCCCCAACCATTCTCTCCGGATCCGGCCTGCCGTACAGCTGGCGCCTCTATGACTTGGGCGAATTCAACCCGTGAACCTGGGTACCCTTGCTAAGTCATCAAACGTTGTGAAACACTTGAGGTGACTTGTGTCAGAGGTGTTGGTTACCCAATACATATTTCCCGGACGGCGGTACCCAAACTCGCCTCCCAAATTCATATTATGAACATAAATATGGTCATCTTCAATTTATCACCAAATAAATACAAAAGATTGTTTCTTAGGCAGTTCAGCTATGTATAATTTAACAATTTCTGTGTAAAAGCCCCTGAAAATGGGTTAATCTTAAATCTACATGTGAAGCGGCCGATGAACTTGAAGAGAGGAAAAACAGAGCAAATAATCTTATAATTATAAACGTTCCTGAAAGCACGCAACTGAACCAAATTGAAAAAATCAAGGATGACAATTTACAAATTACAACCATTCTGAAGAAAATAGACAACAACATAGAACCAAATTCCATCAACACATTCCGTCTTGGAGCAGTGAGGCCTGATAAATCGAGGCCCATTAAAGTGATCTTAAGAAACTCAACTGAAGTAATGGATATCCTCAGGAAAAAAAAACTTTTTTCTTAACATCTCCCCTGTCAAAATTTTTTCCGACCAAATTCCGAACCAAAGAAAATATTTATCAGGCCTACGTCAATCAAGTAGGATACATGGAGGTGAAATTGGACTAATAATCAAATATATCAACAGTAAGCCGACAATAGTTAAGAAAAATCCAAAAAACTCAAACACATCAATGGATACGGCCAAAACATCCGCGGCTGCCGCACCAAACTCTAAGAGTTGCAAACTTCTATTCCTTTACTTCAAAACGTCGATGTATTTCTCCTTACTGAAACCTGGCTTGATCCTGATATTCACAACGAGGAACTTGGTTTCTCATCTTACAACACCTACCGCCTTGACAGGAATCCAGCCACCAGCAATAAAACCAGAGGAGGAGGAGTTCTCATATCCGTCAAAAAATCACTGTCATCCACTCGATTAATTTGCAAACATCTAGACGTAGAACAGGTATTTGTATTACTAAAAACTAAATCAAGTAAAATTTTACTGGGATGAGTCTACATTCCTCCTGGATCCAATATCACAGTCTACTGAAACTACACTGATGACCTCGAAACCTTTAAAAATAAATACCCTGATGCCAGAATAATTTTATTTGGTGACTATAATACCCCTAGCATTGATTGGATGAATAAAAACTCTTGTAACAACTTAAACCTGCCAGAAAATGCTCGCGAAATAATAGATATGACGAACTTACTCGCTCTACATCAAGTCAATCAAGTCTACAATACCAATAACCGGCTGCTGGATTTAGTATTCTGTAGTGATCTCTCAATTCACATTGTTAAATCA
The DNA here is from genome assembly GCA_929108145.2 of Limnephilus rhombicus. NCBI lineage: Eukaryota > Metazoa > Arthropoda > Insecta > Trichoptera > Limnephilidae > Limnephilus > Limnephilus rhombicus. The sequence goes on from OV815277.1 coordinate 13,135,023, forward strand.
GTTGACGAGTTCCTCCCCCTAGACTGCCACCACCCCGCTTTAAGCATAACCACCACGATGAATAACTCACCAGACAACACAACTATTCTTCCTAACTTTACTTATAATTTTCCAAAGCTGACTATCCTAATATGAACCAATATCTTACAAATGAAGACTGGTCATTTCTTCACCTCAATATTATTAACTATAATCTTGAAATTTTTTACACAATTATCAACAGGTCCATTGAAAACTATGTACCACTTTCACACTTCAAAGAAGCGAAGTTCCCGAAATGGTTTAACAGCGAGTAAATCAACCTGGTTATTTGAAAAAAAAACTGTATACAAAAACTTTAAAGTATCTAAATCCCTTAACGACTATAAGATATTTCACAATTACAGAACTCAATGTAAAAAATTGTCAAAAAAATCATATTTTAATCATGTTTTTGGAATCGAAAAATCTATACCCTCTAATATACAAATCTTATTCACACATGTAAACTCTCTTAGAAAAAACAAACAAGGTTTCCCCATTTCGATGCACTTCAAAGATAATAGTAGCACTGATATGAATGTAAAGGTAAACTATTTTGCTGATTACTTCAAAAGTGTATATGACGAAGATACCCCAGATAATTACATACCACCACCTTCCCTTATTGAAAGCATATATATCCCTGCTGTACACATCAATATAAACGACGTTAAATCAAAAATTAAATCTCTAGACAAAAACAAAAAGGCCGGACCTGATAACGTGCACCCCAATATTCTCATAAATTGCATTGCTTCACTGGCTGAGCCGATTTGTCTATGTTTTAACCAATCGCTTGACACAGGTTGCTTCCCGGACATTTGGAAACGTTTATCTAATGCCTATATTAAAAAAGGGTTATAAAAGTGATGTCACTAACTATAGACCTATATAATAATAATAATACGAACGCTGCAGCCAACTCCCCCATTTCCCGCATCCTTCAAAGATTCAACTCAATTCAAAAAACCACAAATACCGATATATTTTTTGATTCCCTCCCTCTATTTAAGAAAAACATTTTTAGCACACTGAATTCGCACACATAACACACACACCCACACACTCACACGCGCATTTACACTCATACAAACATTCTCACACACCCCTCTCCTTCAATAAGTTACTGACTTAATTTAGGTATAATGTATTATTTATCTCACAAAAATGTAAGTATATAACAGCGACATGTCATTGGTACCAATTATTGTATTAATTCTATAACTTTGTAACTATTTTCCATTATGTAATAATGTACTGTTTGTTTCTGCAAAATAAAAATAAATAAATAAATATGTAAGCTATATATAATTCCGAAACTTTTTGAAAAATTACTTCTTGATAAAATTTCCCCATGTACTACTAACCATCTCATTGTTCCCAATCAACATGGATTTTTGTCGGGCAGGTCAACTCTGACAAATCTCTCATTATATGAAAACTTTATATCAAATGCATTAGTTAACAGAACTCAAGTCGATTCCATATATACAGATTCTATCAAGGCCTTTGACAAAGTGTGTCATAAAATTCTACTGGTTAAACTACGTAAGCTCGGTATTGACGGAAAACTTTTAGACTGGTTTGCGAGCTATCTATCTGATAGAGTTCTACTTGTAAAAATTAATTTGTTCTATTCCAATCAATTTATAGCTACCAGTGGTGTACCACAAGAGTCCCTTTTATGCCCAATTTTGTTTTTACTGTTCATAAATGATATTGTTGACATATTTGATAAAGATGTAAATGTATTGCTTTTTGCAGATGATTTAAAAATATTTAAAATCATCAAAACCGCTGAAGATTGTGCCTGTCTACAAAATAATTTAAACAAATTAATTAGTTGGGGTTCTCTTAACAAACTTCACCTGAACATAAATAAGTGTTATTCAATAAGTTTTCACAGAATAAGTCAACCAATTATTCATCCGTATGAACTTAACAACTCTACCCTTACCTCTGTCGAAGAAATTAATGACCTAGGCATAACTTTCGACTCTAAATTAAACTTTATATCCCATATAAACTCAACCTATAATAAAGGTATCAAAATGCTTGGCTTCGTTCTTAGAAATCCCAGAGGTTTCAGGAATATTTCAACTTTAAAATTTTTGTATATATCCTTAGTACGTAGTCAAGTCGAATATAACTCCTTGATCTGGTCCCCCCATTATAAATTACATTCAGGTTCAATCAAAAAAATTCAACACAAATTCTTAAAACACATTAATTTTAACCTCGGTATTCCCATTGAAAACTTAAATTATAATTACTTAATGAAAGAATTAAATTTATTAAGACTCTCAGATCGAAGAATTATATCCGACTTTATATTTATGTTCAAAATTGTAAATGGTAGAATAGACAGTCCTGATTTAACTAAGCTCATTGAATTTCATATTCCCACGAGAACCACTCGTTCTAAAATCCTTTTTAAATGCAACAATAATCGGACTGAGTATACGAAACACTCACTTTTACCTAGGTTGCATGAAATTACCAATAGATATGCAGATGTGATAGATCTATTTAACTCCAACGAACATAGGTATAAGACGGCTATGCTATCATATTTTTTAAATCATTATTAATTTTATTTGTATTATAGATTTTTGCATGTGGTGTCACTTCCCAATGTAACGTCACAATTAACTGTTATACATGTGTTTTATCATTACTAATATTTTGAAAAAGGATTTGTGACATATAATTAGTGTTTATGGCATACTTATGCTGTTTGTATTGAATAAATGAATATAAAAATGAATCGCTGAATGTGTTGCTAAGCGCAAATCTCGAGAGCAGCTGAACTGCTGAACCGATTTCGCTAATTCTTTTTTTAGAATATTCCTTGAAGTACGAGGATGGTTCTTACGGAGAGAAAATTTAGAAAATTGCGCAGAAAATTGGATAATTTCAGAAAACCTAACGACTATCGCACGTTTGACAGTTCACTTGTTTGAGAATGACATTTTGCAAAACAATGATTGTTAAATCAGGATTCTATTTTTGAAAATCTTTAAGTTGATAAAATTATTTAAAGTAGGTACTCCCCTAATAGTTTGAATCGAATCAAAACTTTTAGATATTTTAAATAGGTACCTATGTTAGGTACCAAATTTAATATTCATGAAAAATGAAAATTTGAATAAAAATTGTAAAATGTGGCACGCGGGCTGTTTAAAAACTGAATGTACTGGGATTGAATATATGGAAAGCGGGAGGGAGGGAGAGATGGGGAGGGGGGGAGGGGGTACGGGGAAGAGGGTATAGGGTGAGGAGAGGGAAGAGTGGGGGGAGGGGGGAGGGGAGGGGTGGGGGGCGGGGGGAAGGGGTAGGGGGAAGGGGGGAAGGGGGAGGGAGGGCGGTGAGAGGGGAGGAGGGGGGGGGGGGGGAGGAGGCAGAGTGGGAACCCCCCCCTTACAACATGCGAGCGAAGCCGCGGGAAAAAGCTAGTCTATAATATAAAAATTAATCGCTGAATGTGTTGCTAAGCGCATAACTTTTGAACGACTGCACCAAACTAAATTAAAAAAATTTTGTGTGTTCGTTATTGTCAGGACAAGGTTTTTATAAAACTTCCAATGAGCTTTGGCATTACGAAATTTGTATAAAAAAATTGCTATTGGTGTCACGCGAGGTTTGAAAACTGAATGGATGGAAAGCGGGAGGGAGGGAGGGGGGGGGAATCTGGGAGGGGGAAGGGGGACCTGGGAGGGGGGATGGGAACTCGGGAGGGGGGTTCGCGGGACGGCGGAAGGGGGAGGAGTGGAGTGGGGAGAGGAAAAGTGGAGGTAACGGAGTGGGAACGCGAGAGGGGAAGAGGACGCAGGAGAAGAAGGGGAGGCGGAAGGGAAACGGGACGAATGGGAAAGGACACTCAGGGAGAAACAATTTCATATAATAACTTAATGACATAATGAGTAAAACCATTTTGATTTGAACAAGGCCTGAAATAATATCGATAACGGAAAATTGAAAATACTGTTAAGGACAATAAACCCAAACGTGAGTTAAATACGTCATTATTCTCCGTTTATTTTTGCCTTTCGATCTGCGTTGTCGAAATATTTCTAAGAAAATATTTGCGTCTTTTACGATGTGCATTTTAAAAGGATTTTTTTTTTCTGAAAAATTAAAAATTAATTAAATACTAATATTGAAGAAATTTGCAAAAAAATTAAGTAGGCACTCTGAAAGATGAATTCAATATTAACATCATCATTACATAGTATAAAATGAAGTCGCTCAAAATGATGTGCGCATAGATCTTTTAAACTACGCAACGGATTTTCATGCGGTTTTCACCAATAGATAGAGTGATTCAAGAGGAAGGTTTATATGTATAATACATGCTTATCATAGTAGAGAAAAGCCGAGAAATTCAAATATTCAATTCAGGCAGCGGGCAGCTGGCAAGCAAGTGGTATGGATTTTATAAAGGTTGGGTAATGGCGTTGTGTTTCGTTAGCCACAGCAACGTGTGGCCGGGTCTGCTAGTTTTATGATAAAAGGGTCTCCAAAAACAGGAGATTCCATCCCTATCCCGCGTTTCCCTTCCACTTTCCCTCCCGTGTTCCCCTTCAACCTTTCCCGCCTTCCCCCTCCCGCGACCACCCCTTCTTCGTTCTCCTCCGAATAGTATAGAAAATAATTTCATAACGCCAGAGATCACCATTATATATAGAAACCTTAATCAAGCGGGCATGCCTACAACATATCACCAAAGTTTCATAGCAATGGTTTAGGAACACCTAACAGACAAACAAAGAAATATTATACTTTTGAATGTAGCTATAACCTTGTGGTTATCCATTATAGATAATAAATAAAGAAATATTAATTTTTATATATTAAGATTATATTTAGCTGTAACATTTTTACATCTTACATATTATCTAGTACATAACTATTCTAAAATTACTATAATAATATTCTATTAACTACGTACTAAAGTTTTAAATTCACAACATCGAGACCATAAACAAACTAAATCACTTACATTGAGACATAACCCTCGAAAAACTACAAGATTTTTAGCTTCCTTTACATTTACAGGTAGTAGAGTTTCTGGTGTGACTTCTTGTAATATTATTTATGGCCAGTTACCTATTATCTAAGATTACATTCTTACTAACTGTTGTATTGTTTGTGAGTATTGATGCCTGTTTTGTGTTGAGAAGCGATTGTGTGTATTCGCAGAAGCGACCATATCTCTCTTGAACCCAATGTACCAAGGCGTCTTATCAGAATGTCCGAAGAGTAAATAACACAGTCCCCAGTTCAAACAGTTAGTATAACTTAGCAATTGGTCAGTGACCATAGAAAGAGCTAAACGCATCGTTGTACTTCCCAACGTCTCGTCAGCTATTCAAACAATAGTATTATTAGTTTAATAATAATTAAAATTTTCCTAAAAATGAATTCCCTGTTCGTTGTGTGTTGTTTTTTGGTATTGGGAGAATTCGCCTTTGGAGAGGAAGTCAAATTTTCACTCTGTCCTGGAGAAGGTATGTGGAATATCATAATTTTGTAACTCTTTTTGAATTTTTATATTACCAGAAGGACTTATGAAGCATTTATGAAGCCAGAGGGACTGTGGTATCCCGATTCCCGAGTAATCGTATTCTGAAGTTAGTGGGAAAGGTGATGACGGAGAAGATTTTAGGAAGTTATAGGACGTTCAAGAGAGATTAAACACAGAAAAACTATGATATTATTACCTAAATTGGCACTACGAGAGAACACGGGAATGTTTTTTTACTGAACCGATGCCTAAAAATCTTTTATTACTTATTATCTAATAAACGTCTCAAACTGTCAATGTTAAAACGATACTTTTTAATAGACATGGGCAGACTCATTCCCCGGAGTGAATCGATTCATTGTGATTCTCTCGGCCTTTTGAATTGATTCATTTTATTCATTCCTTTAATTCCAAAAAAAAAAAAAAAAACAAAACAAAAAAAAAAAAAAAAAAACAAAACAAAACAATAAAAACCCTCGCTTATATTTTATGAGGCTACGAAGCCAAAGAGGAGACCAATAATGCTATCTCATTTTCTCTCGCAGACTACTTTATTTCTTAGTTCTCCTTTAGATGCATGTGTTTTTAGTGTCGTTATTTTTCGTTTCATCGAGTTTCAAATCACAACGGTGATAAAGAAGTTTTCACTACGCAAAGCACTCTTCTTAGGGTAAATTATGTTGTTCTGAAAAATCGTAGGTACTAAAAACGACGCGCGACGAGGTTAATGAAATATTTCAATGTGTACTTAGATATTATTTTGCCCAAAAGACAAATTTTTGACAAGAAAAATGTGTTTATATTAGGCTATCAATTAAATCTTAAAATTAAACAGTTTTTGTGCTTAACTCTTAAAGTTTTACTAATTTTTATTTATTTATTAATCTTAAAATTGTTTCACTTCACGTGATCTAAACTTCCCACTACCTTTAGCCTCGCAAAATATCCCAATTGGGGATTCCATAGTTTCATTAGCTCCAGACGGGACTTGGGCGGAATTCACATAAAAGCCATACTATTATCGCGCTTTCATGGGTATATCCGGACCGGTCACCTGTAATAAGCTTCACTCAAATATATATATATATATATTTTTTTTTTTTTAAATGCACCTACCTCAATGGTGAAGTTAATACCACGCGCCGAATAAAATCTAATTAAAAGCCCTGGCGACACGCGTCATATAATTTGTTACCAAAATATAAAGGAACAAACCGCTCGATTATCATTTATCAGTATCACGGTTCGATAGCGACTGATGTATTGTTTACGGCTAGAGTAGACAGAGACAGATACCATAAAAAAATAATAATAATATAGATAAACATCGTTTTGTTTCTACAAGCATTGTATCACAATTTACGCACGTGTGAGGGAGAAAAAACATAGGATTAACTTTCGCTTTTAGATTTTTATTAACGTTCAGGGTCCGAAGTGGGAAGTTTCACCCTAAGATGACGGCTTGGCCGCGCGGGGACTAACGACGAACCGATTCTCGGCGGGCATCAAGAAATGAATTAGGAACTTCTGACTAATAAGTGTCTTTTGTCTTGCTGTGACTTGAATAACTTGCATTCCGCGGACCGGCCGGATCGACTCGACACGTGGGACCCGGGACCCGTGGGACTACGACGTCACAAATGAATAAGAAATAAATGTTTTGATTCCTTGAATAAGTGAAACAGAGATTGGGGTTGCGGATTGAGTTCGCACAGACCGAACAGCTTGTAGGACTATGACCACGGAGGAACGATTCCTCCGTGACTATGACTGGCGGGACAACTGTGAAACAGACGCTCTCGGAGCTCAGAATTATTTGGATCTTGGCTGACTCGCTTGTCTGTTGGCGGTTTTGTCATTTGGATTGGGGACGGGGACTCTGGCCTACGGGGTTTTTTTGTAGGTATAAGATTTACTGCGCGGGATACTACTCATCACACGTGATAGGCAATTTCGCGGCGCGCATCGCCTGTAGTAGGTGTACCTATCCGCGCAACAAATATCCAGAATAATATTTAATTTAATTCCTACGAAACACTACAATATTTATAGAGTACATTATTATTTTCTTACCTCAATATAACATGAAATATTTAACTGTAAAATAAATTAATCGAAATAAAAATAAATATGGTGCTGTTAAAAAATCGTAAGATGCAAGGCCAAGGGTAAGGAATAAAGATTTAATTCCTTTTGAAAATGAGAATCAGATCGAGTGTGTTACAAGATTGAATTTATTCATTTAATTCAGTCATTCAATTTTGCCCACGTCTACTTTTTAAGAGTTCACATTATTACCTACAGATTGCAAAAGTGATTATAATGAAATACAAATTAATAAAATACTTAGTTTTTACCACTTTTATTGTTTACAAAACCAACATGTTTCGTGAGTAGGGTTGCCATCTCTTAAATTTGGCAACCAGGACAAGACAAGTGAAAACCCCGGATTTTAGGGCCTCGAACCCGGACAAGCCAACAGGTTTTTTTAAACGGAGCCAGTGTAATAAAAAATAGTTAAAAATGTCATAAATCACCTATGTATTTATTTTCAAATTAAATTTAGTCATATTTTATCAACATTTTAAATGTACCTAACAAAACAGAATCTTATTACAGTTTGTTACAAATTGTTTTAATAATCAGTAAGAATTTTTTATTCTTAAAATAAAACAAACCCCGCCCGGACGCTCACCGGACGCCCTCTAAACTAGGACAAATCCGGGGAAACCCGGACGGATGGCAACCCTATTCGTGAGCAACGCCATTTCTTCAGGTTTTTTTGAAGAAGTGAGCGTTGCTCACGAAACATGTTGGTTTTGTAAACAATAAAAGTGGTAAAACTAAGTATTTTATTAATTTGAATTAAAATGGTGCCACAAAATAAGTTTGCTGTGTTGGAAGATATAATGAAATATTTTTGCAATGAATTAAAAATATACCAAACGATGATCACACTGCATAAACAAATAGATTCGTAAATTTTTAACCATCTAGTTTTAACCATCAAAATCTTTAACATTAACCATCAAAATTTCAGAAACCAATTTGTATTTATTTGTCTTAATAGATGATTTGCAAGTAATCAATTATAAGCAGTATTCCTCATTGCGCTACACTTTTCATTTTAATATGATATTTTATTCAAGTTATCAAATTAAGCATAAAGATAAAGGGTTCAGAGATCTTTTACTTGTAATACAGGGCACAACAACGGGAGACCTTATTCTTTTTTTTACGATTGAGACCTACACAGATACTATTAGTTGCATTTTTAATAGACATTATTAGGCTCTTAAAACATTATAAAAATCAAACAGTTCTAATAAAACCGATCTGTGCGTTAATAATGACGGCCGGCGTAGTCCAGCGGTAAGGCTCTTGACTCGCACACCGAAGGTCGCGGGATCGAATCCCGGCGTGGCAAATAAATTTTATTTGATTAATTTGTGTTATTTCACAATTTATTCATTTAAAATAATACAGTTTATTTGCGGCACGTTCCAGAGTGGAAGATACTCTCAGTATCGCCCTGGTGTAAGACCACCATTCAGCATTGAAACGTTGCTTGAAATGGCATTAGCCGTGTTTGGTGACCAGATCTGAATAGCCAGGTACTTCCCCACCTTCCTCTTCCCTATCTCCTTCCTCTCCCCATGACCTTCAGCCTCACAACATACCCCAATTGGGGATGCCATAGTCTCACTGACTTCAGACGGGAGCAGTTGAGACTCTTGTGCGGTACTCATATATTAAAAAAAGTATATTATTATAAAAAAACTGTTTAAAGTCCAAATGTTTCCGCCTAGCAATGGTGCTAATGTAAACAAACCACAAAGAAAAATACATATTTATCAAACTATTAATTTTAATTAATAAAGTACTTATTTACATTTATTACAAAATTATCACTAATTATTGTTGACTTTATCATACGAATTTATTATACCTAAGTATTCAACATTTTAATTAATGGGGTCAGTGGTAAAGATAAATGTTTTTCTTGACGGTATGGATGGCAAGACAATAGGAATTGAGACAGCAAAAAAATGATACTAATTATTATAAGCAATAATTATCAGCCTGAAACACTCATCAACATTGAAAAATCTTCCGAGAAAAGATACTTGCCGCCAACGGGACTTGAACCCGTGTCCTTCTGATTGCCGGTCAGCTGCTCTTGACCACTGAGCTAGGGGGGCTTATCAAATACCCGCCAAATAATTCAATATATACTAGTGTGTATTGAATTATTTGACGGGTATTTGATAGCCCCCATAGCTCAGTGGTCAAGAGCAGCTGACCGACAATCAGAAGGACACGGGTTCAAGTCCCGTTAGCGGCAAGTATCTTTTCTCGGAAGATTTTTCAATGTTGATGAGTGTTTCAGGCTGATAATTATTGCTTGTAATAATTGTTACCCTTTGTGCTATGCATAAAAATCTTGTCTAAAACGTTAGTTTATAAATTAAAAATAATAAAATGATACTACTTTTCTTTATATGTTACTATCCCATTCTACAACTAATGGAGTGTCCCGCTATATAATCGATTTCAACCTTGAGCGCTCGTAAATCAATGTGGGAGGTGGGCATGGGTACCGCCGCCCAGGGAACCAGTTAATGGATAACCGACACCCCTGCCTGTTTCTATATGTTTTCGATCGACCACCATAACACGGGCATGTGCCTAGCAAATACATTTGTAAGAAAAATATTTCAATAATTTCGGTTCACGAAATGTCAATAAAAATAATGCTGAAAAGATGTGAGAAATCTCTTTTTAAAAAGTGAAGTTATCTTTGTGGTTAATAGAAGTATACAATACGCTGGAACTTTTGAAATAATTCCAATAAATGTTTTAAAATCTTTCTTAAAATTGGCCATGTTTTGGCCAGCGCGCTCGAGGTTGTTTGCACATTGGCCAAAATGTGGCCAAAAACGTTCCAGTGGTTAGATATTCGGATGAGCTACTTTGAATCTTCAACCCCCTTTGAATGACAAATATTCTTCAGCCACTAAATTCTCCACTCACCCCTCCCTTCTTGCTGACACCACAAATTCGCAGCTTGTATTTCCTCAAATTTAATACGTTGGTCTTTTCAATACTCGGATCCTCACCTCCTTGAAGACACTCCAGAGAAAAATGGCATTGATCACGAAGAAAATATTTGCAAAGCTTGAAAAATTGTACCGGTTGTGACAACGATAACAAAAGGGGTAATACCCAAAAAAAATCTGACCCCTGCGGCAGATAAATGATAACATTACGCAAAAAGTACATAAGTAACCTGACTTGTGTGTAAGTACAAGCAAGCAATGTATAAATCACAATATAAAAATACAGTTCAGTTAACAAACGGAAAATAACTTTATCAAACACAGCACACTTATTTTGTTTACACTATTTTAATCAAAAATAATAAACGCTTCGTTTTCCACTCACAGTGTTTAGATACATTGTTTCGCGAACCATGCTCACCTCATCAGAGTTTACAAAACTTAACCTCTAGTCTCGGGCACATTATGTCAGAAGATCAGAATATTTCCGCTCTGCAATAAAATGCAAACAAATATAATACTTCTGAATGTATCCGAAAACTAAAAATTGTTTTTGAAAGGTGTTAACATTATCAAAGTTTATTATTAGAAATAAAGACATATTTTTTTAAACACAATTTTTTAAATGCAAACTTTAAAAAAGTTTTAAAAATGTATCTTTCTAAAAAAAATCTAATTAAATTACTGATACCGAAAAAAATAAAAACACACCAATATCTTATAAGACAAATGTATTACAAACGTTATCGTCGTCTCACCTTTTTGTCGTTTCATGTAAAAATAATTCATTAAAAACTCACAAAGTTTCAAGTTTGTAACTTTAATTATTTTGTGGTTAGCTTTTAAGTGTGATTATAAAGCGTGGTATTTTGTCTTTCTAACATAATTTAGTTTGTATTTATCATCATGATAGTAAGGGAGTTACAGCGATTTCTATGAGACATGTAAGTTGTTCCCAAAAGCGAACAAATTAGTCCTAGTGGTTTACAAATATAGCCTTAACGATGTAGTGGGACAAGGAAAATGAGAGGGGAGAGATTATATCTGAAACGGCGAATGCACTTAGCTATAAAAGATAAACGATCGGGAAAGTACCTACAGCGAGCGATATGCCGAAATATGCCAAGCCAGATGATCTTTTATAGCTGTGTGTGACACATGCTTAAGTTCTATCTAAACAAAGTTTAAGGCAGTGGTCAAAAAATAAAAGTGTTTATTATTTTTAATTTTTTAAATTGCCCTTATTATGTATACAGTATATTTATTCTAATAGGACGAATAGTTAATTTATTAGGCGGTATCCTTATATAATAGGTGCAGGAGAGGATTAGAATACTGATAATAATTCGCTTACATTTTGCACATATTGTCTGGAGATATTCAGTAAACTATAATTTATTATGAAAACTAATTAAACTAAAGATAACTAAGGTCGACAAAGCTCAAGGGCGTTAACCTCGATTAATAAAAAATATTTTAAATTGTAACAATTATTATAAGCAATAATTATCAGCCTGAAACACTCATCCACATTGAAAAATCTTCCGAGAAAAGATACATGACGCCAACGGGAACTTTACCTTACCATTACCCTTTGTGCTATACATAAAAATCTTGTCATAAACGTTAGTTTAAAAATTAAAAAATAATAATTAATATTTGGCAGGTTTAAGTATTTCCCTATAAATGACGACATAATTTGTCTCGACGCCACCTAGCGAGGGATTTAACACTAACAGTGTCTCTCTCGCAAAAACTAAAGTTGGTTGTTTTCAGGTGGAAAAAATATAATAAGCAATAATTGTTGAATGAAACACTAGTATATTTAATCATTTGGCGGGTATACGATAAGCCGCCATAGCTCAATTGGGAGAGCAGCTGACCAGCAATCAGAAGGGCACGGGTTCAAGTCCCGTTGGCGTCATGTATCTTTTCTCGGAAGATTTTTCAATGTGGATGAGTGTTTCAGGCTGATAATTTTTGCTTATAATAATTGTTACCCTTTGTGCTATGAAAAATCTTGTCATAAACGTTAGTTTAAAAATTAAAAAATAATAGTTTAAATTGTATTATGGTGATAATATAATACCAATGTAATTTTCTTGTCATGTTCAATTGTCTTGTTTCTTTTCTCTTCATTTCTTTTCCATTTAGTTGTAATCATCCATATTTGTTTAACCTTGTTCCTTTATTCTTTAACTGTTTTCTATTGTTTTCGTTATTTGTTTTTGGGGTGTTATGCCGTGTTGCGCTACCTCCTTCTTTAGCCAACGTTTCGGACATCGTTGCAGTGTCCATCATCAGGGCAGATCCGGTAGATGTGTACACATCTGATGATGATGGACACTGCAACGATGTCCGAAACGTTGGCTAAAGAAGGAGGTAGCGCAACACGGCATAACACCCCAAAAACAAATAACGAAAATGCTTTTGGCCGTGAAAATCTTAAAACGTTTTCTATTGTTGTTTGTTCTACTTAATAACCTGTCTTTTATTTTTCGTCTATAGTCTATATTGTACGTGAAAAACCCATGTAAAATTGTAACTATTTCCTCCGACCCATGAATTTTATGTTCCTCCTATCCTAAAATGAGTTCTGTAACTCATCGGGAAGGCCCTAGCAAGAAATAAAAAAAATATATAAATATAGTATCATTTCAAGCAATTTTTAACAAGGGAACTCCCATCAGTTGTTAATGTTAACTTGTGGTCCGGGAGTTTATTTCCTTTAGCTATCATAAAGCTTAGCACATTTCATAATGAAGAACTTTTAATTTTTCAAACTAATAATTAAGATTCAATTTATTTTGCTTAAATTTGCGGAAATATTTTTGGTTAACTGTAAAAATATGTATTTATCTTATGATGAGTACGTTTTTTTTGTCCTGCACATACACAGAGTTCCATAGTTTATCAGAATGACTGAAAATATTGTGTGATAAATTATATAAAATAGTTTTGGTGTATTTTCAGAAAACAAATGTGATATCCACAGCCTGAAGGTGAACCCCTGCAAAGAGGCTGCTACAGATTCCCCGTGCAGAATTAAGAGAGGAAAATCTGCGTCAATCTCCTTCGATTACACACCACGTAAGTGTTTGATATATTTTTTTTATTTTAATCACCACAGGTAACATTTCAGTCAAGAGTCTGAATTGTAGGAGAGTAAATAATGATGCGATGAGGCAAGGAGTGTGTGCAAAGACCGAGATGTTTGGCGGTCCATCCACTCTGCCTTCTGATGGTTTGTTAGTTATTAATTCATATAATTTTTCGTTAGTGCATTATTCGTTTTACGTGCATTCCTATAGACGCATACCTGTACATATATGAGTACCCTGAGGGAAATCATTACCCTCCTCCTGTGAGGAGTAAAAACCCAAAGACAGAATGTTATTCTAAGTTACGCACTAAATTATTCAATAGGCATTGATGTGCCTTGTGCTTTAAAAAAAACATCTACATAATTGTAGTCAACAAATCGTGAAAACAAACTAATTTGGATATCATATTAATATGGCATTCTAATTTACCATATCAATATTTATGTTCGTACGATGTCCCGAAATAAATTAGATAACATTTGTAAAAGATCAAAGTTTATTTAGCCCGGCTAAATATACATATAGGTATTTATTATTACCCATTTATTATCAGTTTTTAAATAGAACATTCGAGGAGAGGAGTTATGCATAGTCACTACATACACCAAAGAAATCCTGACCTATCTGTAGAAGTGTGTTACCTATTGGAAATACTTCCAAAATATATTTCAACCAAAACTTTCTCCAAATGATTTGTATCCAACATCCAACGTCAGACAATATTTTTCAACCCTTTATTCTTTATTATTGGTGAATGAGGATACACTCCTGCCTGATCCTTCCACTGTATTCTTAACTTCGTTTTCCAGATTTCTCTGGAGAGAAATTTGGCAACAGGGCCTACTGGACCGGAGGTGTCATGGACATCGCCTTCCCCGGGATGAACAGTGACGCCTGCACGTATACCACCTGCCCGCTGGTCTCAGGGACCAACAACACATACACCTACGATCTGGTTGTATCGAAAAACTACCCCACCGTTAGTATTATTAATTTGATGTCTTATTTTAACATCTAGCCTTGACTTTCCTTAGAGAAGATTTTACTGACTGTGGACCCTCGCCAGTCGCCCCCAGTCCTCGGATCTTCCCTTCCTGTTCCAGTCCTTTTCTACGCAGTCAATCTACTTCTTATTCGCCCACTCACGATTTTTGATTTTCTATTAATTTGACATTCTTTCAACACGTCCAGCCCATCGCAGTATTTCAAAACTATGGAATCTAACAATTTTCTCGCACTATTTGTGTTCATGATTTTTCAAGCGTTACTCTTGACTTTTCAACCTTTATATAGTAAAATTTTAGTCTTTAAATTTATCGCCAACGCCAAAACAAAATTTTGCCTAAAAAATTTAGCAGAATATTGTTAATAAGCCACTGGTTCAGTCATTTAGCCAATGGAGCTTTTTGTTAATTTTCTAATTCATGTGTTCACATATTAAAAAATGCATGTTCGAAATTAAATTTATATCTGTGATTACCAAATAGGCTATAGAGACATATGTAAGTCATAATATATTATAATATACAATTTGGGAGGCGGGAATGAGTACCGCCGCCCCGGGAACCTTTATTGGATAACTAACACCTCTGCCATAGGTCACCTCATGTGGTTCGCTACGTTTGGTGATTTAGCAGAGGTGCCCAGGTTTATGGGGTGAGGTTTGTCTAGGTCTTGGAGGCGGATGACCAGGACATACTGAACCCCAGATTTCTACCCACCCCTTAAACCCTTTTCCTTCCCAGAACTCTCCTCTCCTTCCTTTCCTTAAAAAAACCCTCCGCACAGCATCCCCAAGTTGACATAGGCCCTGAGGGAAATGATTTTTCTCAGGGCCTCCTGTGTGGAGCTTATGTAAAAAAAAAACTCTAAATAGGTACTACGTACGTCAGTTTATAAATAATTAATATACGCAGAATTAATGCGTTCAAAAATTTAACGTTTTTTTTATATTTATTTTATAAATACTAGTAATATGGGATAAACGTTTAAATATGGTGCATTCATAGGCTCTCTAAAGTTTTAAGCAGTTTAAATATCACCATATTAAAGTTCGGAGATGTGATTTTTTTAATGAAGGCGGAATATTTCCATATCAAACCCTCTGAAATCCTGAACGCTGAGGTTATAGATTATTTATCGATTCCCATGAATATATTATGTGGCATATACAGCGATCCGGGTTTATTATCCAATCACCGATCATCCAATAATCACATAAGACAACCAGAAATCAAATTTTACATAACTGCAAAAAGAAAAGAGTGTCGTAATTAGCAAAAATTATTTTATAATACTAGCTGATCCGGCAACGCGTTGCTGTGGCAAACGAAACACAACACCATCTACAGTGTGGTTGCCCAAACTAGATTAAACTATCTTTCGATAAATTAACTGACACCGCCATCTGTTAGAAAATTATGGAACTTAAACTATAATTACAAAGCATTGTTCTATAATGTCCATAAACATTTAATTATGTAAAAAAAGATAAAAATTATCCACACATGTCATTAAGACAAATTTCATCAAAATCAGTTAACTAGTTTCGGAGTTTAACTCGTACAAACATCGTGACGTGAGATTTTCATATATATGTATAAAGATTTTATTTTCCAATCCGTTTAAATTTATTTTTCTTTTCTTTCAGAGAATTTTTGACGTCAAATGGAAGGTATGGAACGAACACGACGAACAATGCTGCTTCATTCTCTCAATAAAATTAGTTAAATAGAAATAAGCATAATATTAAATATCTCATTAATGTGTGCTACGAAAATTATATTATAAGAAATAAAATGCAAATATTTAAATGCGCATTTTAATTACGCCTATAGATAAGTTTTCAAACCACCCGCCAAAAGTGTTTGCAGTTTGGCCGCTAGATCTCCCGTTATCTGCAAACTTTGCACCTGACGTTTAATTTTAAAACAATCCATCCTGACCAAACTAATAACACACTTAACAGTAGTCAAAATTTTACAAAAAATCATATCACACACTGGTAAAATTTCACAATGCGATACAAATGAATTAACCACTTTGTCGAGGTGTCTGCTTACTAGAGTTTTTGTTTTACCTGGCGTTGTCGTGGTTTGAGCCCCCACTTAGTACACCTTGCAGTAGAGTTTGTAATATTTGTATTATTATTTGTGAAAAGATAACCTGAGCTGCAGGTAGAGTGTCACCGGTCGTTCCGTCCCGTTCGCGTCGACGCGAAATCCCGTGTTTTAATATCGCTCCATTCGCAATAAGTTATCGATCTGAAATAATATCGAAGTGTCAAATGACTGAATTTGTCCGTTTATAAGATCGTTGTGTACGTGTTGAGTTATGATATAAAACTTGTGTCAATATTGTGAGAATTTTGTGCCGCGAATCTTCTTCTGACTTCTGACAGCCAGCGTCGTCTCTGCTCATCTCGGGTTTAATTCCCACGCCCACGAATAAATTTTATTCAACAGGTGAGAAAATACTTTCAGACTAACTGGGCGCCATTTAAACGCGCTAATGTTCGCTGTGGGAATTGTCGTTTTTACGTTCGAAAGTCCGGCTTTTTCTGAAATGCTAAACTAATAAAAAACGATGCGATGCTATAAAAACTATTGACGCGAGTAATAATAGGTGCCTACCTACTTGATTGTATTTTTTGTTTACCTTATGTTTTCATTATTGAGAGCTTGTTCACCGTAGGTACCGACAGAAATTCTAAATTCTTACTATTAACTTCGATTTGATACCTTGAAGAACTTCGATTTGATACCATAAATTAATGAACCTTTGAATAGCATGTGGAGAAACACCTGAACATATAAATATAATTTTGGTTCAATGTTCAACACAAACTCGATGGTTTAACCACCTGCAGAAATTGATATGTAGTGTCTACATTGTGTTTAATATTAGTTTCATAGGAACATAATATCCTTTTGCCAAATAATAAACATTAATTCTTCAAAAGTTAGTGGGAATTAAAGCTAGAGGTAAATAAAGTGAATAGGTACACCCAGTATTCAATTGATATAATTTAGCAGAGATTAATCTGTGGCTCGCTACAAAAAAAAATCTTTGCTTTTTTCAATGCGATTTTAACCCTTATGTATAAAGAAACCGCATGAACGACAAGGTCAGAATCGCTTGCGCCAATATCAATCTGGGACCTATGTTCTATTTGTTATTTGTTTATTGTAGCTACTCTGAATAAATTTAATCGAAATATCGATATTTTATGATTTCAAATGAGTATAAAGGTCATTATTTCTTTGAAAACTCCTTTGAATTGTGTTTTTTCATGTTGGGTAGGTATGTATTTAGGTTTGTGTAGAAATAATAAAATCAGTTTATATTTGTATGCATTTTTTTTGACAATAATTTCCAAAACAGGATATTTTTAAATAGTTAGCTATTCAGGAAAAACTTCTTACGATATATGTATGTTATAATGTACATGAATAGTAAGATATATTATTTGGTAAACAGAAACAAACGCTTTTATAATCGATATTTGACCATGACTCGTCAAGTTAATTTTTGCGCGGTTTTCTTAATAGTATTATCCCACGTTCAACAGGTTAACTCCATGTAGGTACGTACCTGCCTAAAATTTAAAATATATAAACTCTATTTGAAATTGTTTTTGAGGAATTTTTACTTGCTTCTTTGAACTCGATATCTTTTCTCTAACCTTATTCGAGTTCCCTTCTCGTTCCTAGAAAGTCAATGTCGCCTGCAGCACAATCGTGACTTCAACTACGTAGATACAGTTTCTAGTCTGAATATCAACGAACTGGCTTTCTGGTGCTGGAATTCCTAACGGCCAATGATACCTGAGTTCAGAGTTACCTGCAACGTTTATGTTCCCCTGGTACCAGCCGGCGGTCAGCCAACACAGCCAGGGGCGCAACGATATTCGTTTCCGGGCATCAACCCTAAAAACACATCAATAAGGGTGACCCGACAGTTGACTCCCGAAATGATATCTAAGTATATTACTTATAAAAATGAATCGCTGAATGTGTTGCTAAGCGCATAACTTTTGAACGACTGCACCAAATTGGATAATTCTTTTTTTTTGTGTGTTCGTTATTGTCAGGACAAGGTTTTTATAAAACTTCCGGTGAGCTCTGGCATTATGAAATTTGTATAAAAAAATTGCTACTGGTGGCACGCGAGGAAGCGGCTATTGCTATGGAAAGCGGGAGGGAGGGAGAGATGGGGGAGTTGAACCAGGGAGGGGGAGGGGAACCTGGGAGGGGGAAGGGGGACCTGGGAGGGGGGAGGGAAACTCGGGAGTGGAGTGGGGAGAGGGAAGGTGGAGGTGACGGAGTGGGAACGCGAGAGGGGAAGAGGACGCTGGAGAAGAAGGGGAGGCGGAAGGGGAACGGGACGAATGGGAAAGGACACTCAGGGAGAAACAATTTCTTTATTAAATGGCATAGCAACGCATGCCGGGTACCAGCTAAGTTACTATAAATTTAAAATTATTTACTGCACAAAAAAAATGGAGAAGAGAGCTAATGAGTACAAAATCTGTTTTGACAGTGCATATGTCTCTTTTCTCACAGTGATCCAACAAGTAACGACAACAGCGACAGCGACAGCAACAGTTCTCCAAAATTCCTCCTCCTAAGTCAGTATGCAACAAACACCTATTTACCCATTGACAAAACTTATATTCAAATGAACAGCTGTTATTTATGCTAATCTTATCAATTTATTTGAACATTTATGTTTGTATGCAACACTAATCTAATTTAAAATATATTCCTTTATGATGCAAGCCAACGATATGCATCTAATGGAGGTTTTTTGTTGTAGTTGAAGCTCCACTAGGTTACACCGAATGAGATCTTAGTTGCCTCCATAGTGGGTGGTCTAAAATACACTTTACAGTCAGGAGGCTAGGACTCGACCCTTTACAAAAAAATACCCCTCATCAAATTATAATTTAAAAAATATTATTACATCCTTCAAATTCCCTGTGTAAATCTCCGTAATTTGTTATAAAGGGGAGATAAATAATGATTTGACGCGTCGTTCGATGTAATTAACAATAGGCTACTTTTTTATTCGAATGACTAGAATTGTCCCAAAAAAATCTTTACGAAAACATTTGGTCCAAAACTCCGGAAACCCTGTTAATCCAACTTTTACGAATACAATGACTCAGTCATTTACTTATCTACTGATCTGTATCTCCCATTTTTCCTAAATCTATTGTTTATCGCGCAGTATCTTATCGGAAATTCGTTCTGCTCATACAAATAAAATACTTATCGATTGCTCATTGGGAGCGCTATCTCTCACCTTCCTGACTCAAAATACAATTGCAATTAAATTATTACCTTTAAACAGAACCTACGTACGAGTATGTATTCATAATCTTAATGAATTCCACACGATAATCCGTGCATTTTTCTCATTACATCAATCGTCATTACCGCATCGATTATCGTATTTATTACAAAGGCTGTTTTCTGAAGGTCTTATTGATAATAATATTGTTATCAGGTTCCATGTGGATTATTCGGAGCCTTGCGAAATTAAACAGAGATGTAAACATCTACATTCTTACGCAATGAAATGTTGTGTTGTAATTTTGTGAAATATACGCGATAATAAATAATTAATGATTGCAACATCTGTATCTATAAAGACACTCTGAAATCGTCGCCGTGTACAGAATTAACAAGAAAATAGTTGTAAAGATTGATATTTTTTTTGTTATCTCACAAATAAATGAAAAATGTAGGTTTGAACTTGATAACGTGTGAAATCATTGAATTGATGAAACAAGTTTGTAAATTGATCATCTGAACATAATATATATAACTAGCTGGTACCCGGCATGCGTTGCTGTGCCATTTAATAAAGAAATTGTTTCTCCCTGCGTGTCCTTTCCCATTCGTCCCGTTCCCCTTCAGCCTCCCCTTCCGCCTCCCCTTCCTCTCCGGCGTCCCCTTCCCCTCTCGCGTTCCCACTACGCCTCCTCCAACTTCCCTCTTCCCACTGCAATCCCCCCTTTCCCCGTCTCGCGAACCCTCCTCCCTGGTTCCCCTCCCCCCCTACCGCGAACCCCCTACCCGAGTTTCCCTCCCCCCTCCCCCTCTCACATTCCATACATTCAGTCCCGGTACATTCAGTTTTCAAACAGCTCGCGTGTCACGTATTGCAATATTTTTTATACAAATTTCATAATGCCAGAGCTCACCAGTAGTTTTATACAAACCTTGTCCTGACAGTAACGAACAATTATCCAATTTGGTGCAGTCGTTCGAAAGTTATGCGCGTACATAAATTTCGACGATTCATTTTTATCTATTTTGATTGATGATGGATTATGATATATTGATGATTGATGTTACATTTTTGAAATTTTGGCACTTTTGCAATTTCCTTTTTCTAATTTTGCAGTAGGCAGAACGCCCAGGCACCTTTTAATAGAATGTCATGAATCCATTCACGATTTTTATCTATTATTTCCAGAAGACTCTGCAAAAGACGAGCTTTATACACCATCAATGCAGCTTTTCGAAAACATTTTGCCTTTCCCGTTTCCATACTTGAATTTATTGAACAGTTCCTTGTTCTTCAATCCTGTGTAACAATTCTTGATAAGCTTTGCCAATGCACTTCGCAACTTCACAGTCTGCGGCAGCCGTCCTGAGATTCTTCGCAGCTTTCTTGTTCTCTGAATAGGTTTTACAGTTTCTCCTGTGAGTTGGACGGTCGTTATGTAACCTTCCATGGCCAAGAGTTAACCGGTTCTTGTTTCTGAACTTGCAATGCAAGTTTCCGAAGTATCAATAAACTAAGGGGACGTAATTCTTTACATCACATACTTTACTTTCATTGCGACTTGTAACATGACGGTAATTTAGAGGTGAGAACATTCGTGAATTTAGAAACCGGATTTGCTTTTTGAGAGACTGTATTAGTTGATCCAACTTGAATGAAAAATTTGGCACATTTGAAGGTCTTTTAGTCTTTCACGCTCGTTTCGAATGACATTGGTTTTTTTTTTAACAATAATCCAAGTAAATCCCAAATACCAAAGAAAATCGAATTACCTTTGAATTAATATTTGAATCGTATAAACTGAATATTGCTAGTTATTTAGTAGAATGAATCACTAAAGTCACATTTATCTTATATGAGAGAAGTGAATTTGCATAATTACTGCATAATACCATTGAAGACATGACCGTTAATCATGTATTCTATGTATGTTAACATCGCATGCAGTACCATTGTTTACAACTGTAATTAACGCATATTTATCAGAACTAATTTCTAAGGATTGCAAGAAACAAGTCATCACAGAACCATTTTTCAAGATGAACTTTGAACTCGGTTCAACACGACCATAATAATGAACATGTATAAAGTATTTTCAATAAAACACGAGGTTTTAAATTGATCGCTTTGAGTGCATCTCTAGTTTTTTTACGATGTGGTGACGGCAAAGATTCCATTAAACCATATTTTAACCAACTACGATGCTTTTTTACTATAAATAAACGTTCCTAAACTCAAATGAATTGTCTGTGTTTCAAGCACTTGCGGTATTTTTTTTATAAAACTCGTGGAAGTATTTAGAAGATCATCATATTTTTTGCTTTGTTATGGCTGTTTGGTTGCTTAATCTCTTCCAACGAATCACAGAATTTTTCTAATTGTCTCTTTCCTCGACTTACGTTAGCCATTCTTTTAAAAATTGCAACATTTGGTGCTATCTAAATTCTGAATGGTTAGCCATTAAGTTTTTAGGTGCCTACCTTGTATCTTATCTTATTTTAACTAAAATAACCCCTTTATTGTCTAGTAGGATCAAGGTGAATAATTGGTTATTGACTTAATGTTTGCATGAATTGAAAGTAACGTAGAACAAAGTTGTGTTAAGAGTTTTAGTTGGCTGGTTGTTAAATATTGTACAGGTTTTAACCATCGTACTTATAAGATAATATATTAGATGCACCATAAATAGAGTCGTTAGTTGTGGCTTGTGGGTACAATGTAAGTCCTTGTTATACTATTGTATAAATCTTGCGTTCTTTCTTACATATCCTTTACTTACTAATTACAATAATTTTTGTTACTAACTTACATGATTCATTAATTTATAATGATTTTTTAACTTATATTTTAATTTTTTAAACTTATCACGATTTTTATATTTAAATTTTTACATGATTTTCTAACCTTACTTATTATTTACAATAGCCGTTATTACTAACTTACACGATCTTTTTAATTTACTGATTGAGCTAGAATTCCCTCACCAAACACAAGAGCATTGTCTCTTTATGGTGAGGAAAGACAATTTTTTGTTTCTTTGTTAAAACCTTATGTAACCGATATAACTTTATATGTATTTTTAATCAGTGCCAAAAAAAAAAGAATTTGTCAATTTAGTTCATTGTAATACGATAGATAACTCAAAAGATTGATTAAAGTTTGGGTTAATTTCTTGATTTGTCCCAAAAATGTCTGTAATTTTTTTAATTACCGATCTGTATTCTCTACTAGGCTTAAACAAGCAGGATTCTTGATCCTTCTTGAGTTTCTAAATACTTCATTACCTACTTACTTAAGCATCAGAAAAATAAGCTACTTAAGGTTATAATTATAAGCAATCTTAGGCTTAGATCACATATGTTGTCTTGTACGCCTTATTAAATCTTTTTTCAGCTTCATTCTCGAGTGTACGTAGCCTAGAGACAATCATGTGCTTGTAGCTCCAACTACATAAATACATAATACATAATTTCCAGAAATTTTAGATTTAGATAACAACTCAAAAATTCAATGATACAAAGAACAACAATTACCTACTGCAACAGAATGAAGCGTGCAACATTAATTTGCTGTAGTCAACGTAAGTAAACAACCAGAAATAAAATAGATATAAAACAATGTTTTATATCCGAAGAAGTAATCAAATAACTTTTCGTGTAGGTAATAAAGAGTGGTAGCATGTTTATTAGTGTGTTAACATTAAAACAACCCGTACATTTTGCAGATGCTAATTTTGTTAGGAAGAAAGGATAAAGAATAAAGATTTTCTGTTAGTGTCAAAGACTGATATTGCAACTAAGACGATCCCCTAGTCCTGGACCCATTCGGAATTGGGCGGAGCAAGCGACTTTAGCGTTGACCAATCAATAGCCAACAACGGTGTTTTGTTTTTTCTCTAGTACATTTTTATAGAAAAAAGCGACGCGAAGAGCAAAGCACGTGAATTCGGCCCGAAACCCGGGCCCCCGGGCGGCTACTGACTGGGACAATTCGACGCGCTTTCGATCCTTATGCGGATCGCAGGAGGGTGAAATTTGCAGTTGGGTAACGCCTCTTTTAATTTCCTGAAAAAGAACATCGCCAAAGTTTGTTTTTTTTTTTTGAAGATCAGGCATAAATGAATTTTTTTTGCGATTATTATTAAAAAAAAACTGAATTTGCCACATTATACAATAAAACCATATCCGAAAAGAGGTTTAAAAGTAGGAGAATTTGCTTGAGTATTTTTTATGGACCTAATACTTATGAGCTTATTAACAAACTAAAGGCCGTTTGGTGATTTAGCAGGGGTGCCCGGGTTCATGGGGTGAGGTTTGTCAAGGTCTTGGAGGCGGATGACCAAGACACACTGAACCCCAGATTCCTACCCACCCCTTAAACCCTTTTCCTTCCCAGAACTCTCCTCTCCCTCCCTTTCTTAAAAAACCCTCCACACAGCATCCTCAAAGATGACATAGGCCCTGAGGGAAATTATTTTCGTCAGGGCCTCCTGTGTGGAACTCATGTAAAAAAAGGCCAAGATGTGTTCTGATCGCAGAATTTAATTGAAGCATCTATAGTAGGGACTTCTAAGCGATCAAATTTTCAAAACAAAAACACATGATTTTGTATGATTTTGCATTATTTCGCATGGCTTCATCTTGACGGTGATGTTTTTATGATTATTTAATTATAGGTATCTACTTTCACTTTAACACTAATCTATTAATTTATCTATTAATCTGGATTCAAATAAACTCTGATAATATCCTGAGGCACTGAAGTTTCGCTGACAAATTTATATCGAGCTTTTATGAAAATGTTTGAATCGAGCATTGCAAGCTCAGTATGCTCTGTGATCGGAGGTTCCGGGTAAATCATAAAACAATAATATTTTCCTTTAATATTGTTATTGTAGAAAAGTGGAAAAAATGAGTGCTAAAGAAGAAAAATCTATCGAAAGGTGAGCTGTATGTACTAGTAAATATAATAGGCCACTTGCATGGACTTCATAACGACTTGCAAAAAATCGTGTGGATAGATTTTTTTACTAAGATTACGAAAATGTTATTAAAAAATTTTAGAAATGTACAGTTTTTTTTTATTTTTAAATAAATAAATCCATTATTTGGGCTCGTGACGTCACCACATGAAAATGTCCCGTCGCCGAAAATGTTCCTATTAATTTTATAAAATTCCACACTGATTTATTTTTTTTATATGGCATCACTTTGATTTTAGGTGAATTTTTGAATTTGACATTTAACGTTCACTAGATTTATTGTTTGTTCTCTGCGAACGTATCATTTGGTTTGATTTTTTGACAGATGTTGAGATGAGAACCCCGTACATTTTACGTTGTCAGTACGTGTTTTAGAGGTATAATGATAATGGTGCGGATTGCGCAGTGGCGATATCGTAACCAATGAGGTTTATCCGAGGTGCGATTATTGCTAGTTGAAAACTTTTATTATAATATTCTTATTATTATTATAATTTGCATGTACAAGTATATTACATTTGATTTAGTAATATAGACGTTGAACATTATAATGATTTATGATCAATAAGATGGATCAAGGAAAAAAATATTTATGAGATTTAATATTTTTGGTATGCCTCGTTATTATCCTGTGCCATTCGTGTGGAAGACGTTCTTTTTTTTAAAATGATTTTCGGCTATGTAATGATCGTTTTTTCGCACCTATAAAATTATGTCCCGTCTTTCCGGTTTATAAAAAATGGTCTGATTTTTCGGATTGAAATTTTCAAAAAATCGCCAGGGTTTCAAAAATACGATTAAAAAATAAATAAAAATACAGGATGTCTTGGAATATTTGTCTAAACCAGATTTTTTTTTTAAATGTGATGCAAGTGGCCTATTGTAAACTATTGTGATAACAAGATTATTAAAATATTTATTACTTACGTAATTTTATAAGCTTCAACTCCTATGACCTATGCGGAAAATCGCAATCTGAAACACGAATCAAAACTTAAAGCTCCCATTGTTTTATTGCCGTGACTGTTATATTGACCGACGAAGGTTCAACGATATTACGATTGCAACAATAACTATTACACCGCCATTATTAATTACAACCGCCATGATCCAGGTTCCATCCTCAACAAAGGAGAGGTCAAGAAACTAATGGAAGAAGCTCTCAACTTCTCAACGACTCGAAGAAAGATACTGCTTTATATTTTGTCAAGTTCAAAAGTTAACTGTTCTACGTCTTCTTTGTGTTCATGAATCGTTGCACTGTCTTCACCAAAATTATTTCTGAGATCATTGACTTCTTACGAAAGCAATAATATATATTCATTAAAAAACAATTTGGGAGGCGGATATGGGTACCGCCGCCTCGAGAACCATTTATTGGATAACCAACGCTCCTGCCATAGGTCACCCCAAGTGGTTCGCTACATTTGGTGAATTAGCAAGAGTTTCAATTTGGGAGGCGGTTATGGGTACCGCCGCCCCGGGAACTATTTATCGGATAACCAACACCTCTGCCCATAGGTTACCCCAAATGGTTAAATACGTTTGGTAACTTAGTAGGGGTGGCCGGGTTCATGGAGGGAGGTGTGTCCAGGTCTTAACGGTGAATGCATCTGCCCACCTGCTGTGGCAGGCCGGATCGGGAGAGAATGCTTGAGGGACCTTTGACTTGTCCAGCCGTGCACCGTAATGGGAGGAAGGAATTCATACGACCGCCGTCACTCCTGGATACACTGAGCCAAATATTCCTACCCACTCCTTCTTCTTCTTCTTCCTCCTTTCCTAAAAAGGCCCCCCCACACAATATCCCCAAAGATGATATAGGCCCTTAGGAGAATTATTTTCCTCAGGGCCTCCTGTGTGGAGCTAACACAAAAAAGGGTGCCAGAGTTCAAGGGGTGCGGTTTATCTAGGTCTTGGCGGCGAGAGCATTTGACCACTACTGCATGGCGGGCCGGATCGGAAGAGCCTGAATAAGAAGGCCTAACCTAGAGCTCTCCTGCCAGACTCTCTCGATCCATTGCCTTGCACAGAAGTGGAAGGGATAAATCATGCGTCCATCATATTTCAACATTTATCGGTCACATTGACTCCAGATTTCCCAGAACTTCTTCTCCTTCCTTTAAAAGACACTCCACACAGCATCCCCAAAGATGACATGGATGTGCGGAGCTAGCGTCAAAAGAAATCAAAATACCTGTTTTTTAATGGTTCAAAAGTTGACTATTCTACTTTTTTATATTTCATGAATCATCGAACTGTCTTTACAAAATCATTGACTTTTTGCACTAAAGCAATTAAATATTTTCTTTAAAATAAAATCATGTATTATTTAATTATTTTTTAATCTAAATTAATTGGAACCTGCGATTGTCTTTTAAGACAGGCTGTTATTTTATAGATTAATAAATTATGTGGGTAATTTTTTTTAGCAGGTCGGTGTTGAACAACCCTTTCTCTTTCTTGTCTATGTGAAACTTTCCTTTCTCAAGACCGAAGAAAATCATGATAGACATTGATTAGCCCAAGGTGCCGGCTAATCAAAATACGCTTGGTGTTATTGCTTCTTTTCCATGCTCCATTGTTTTATGATTACCGAGGATGGGTACATATTTTCTCACCGTTAATCGTGCAAAAATTATAAAATACGCAGACGAGGCTTCTCGAAGACAGTTAAAATGCGGGTGATGTCAATCTAAACATCTTATTTGAAACCATATTAAATTAATACGCAGACTTGCCTATACTATAATACAAATTGACACAAGTGGAACATGGAACCAGTGTTGTAAAAATCGAACCATAATTTGAATAAAGAGAATTGATGCAAAGTGAAAATGAAATTGAAACTAAAATGCTAAGGAATCATGGTAGTATTTTACCCGGTGACCAGACAACTCAGAATGAAACCAACTCAGGGGTATCTCAGAAAGGTAATTAAGTCATGATAAAAAAATATTAAAAAAATGGTTAAATAGGTTAAGTTAGGTTAGGGATACTGGCTATTTTTAAATTATTTTTTCATTGATTTTGAGGTGTTTCTGAGTTGGTTTGGTTGACCTATAGAATGAGCTAGTATAATTGTTTTTTTCTTTGTGCGGTGCTTTGTAGCTTCCCCACTCTTGTCTTTAGTTTTCTGAAGGTTTCACTTCTACCGCGTGTGAATTGCACATTCTGAATTTTTTAAGTGAACACTTCTTTAGCTCCGTTGTGATTTGAAACTCGATTAAACCAAAAATAGCGACATTAAAAAGAGACGAACACATACATCTAAAGAATGGAGAAACTATATTCGGTCTCCTTTTTGTGCGGTGCTTTGGGTTCCACGCCAACTCAGAATGAAACTAACTCAGAAAGATCTCAGAAAGGTCATTGAAAGCTATGAAAAAATAATTTTAAAATAGCCGGTAACCCTAACCTAACTTAACCTATTTTTTAAATAAATGAAGACAATATAAGAGAAACTCAATCGAAAATCTGGAAACAGAAAAACATATTGACACCTCTGGGACTCGAACCCAGGACCTCTTGCTTTCCGGGCAAACGCGCTAACCACTGCGCCACGGTGTCGATATGAAATTCGGTCATGTTTAACTGTACCATACTTCGACTAAGAACCACCTACATTATCTTCATTTTCTTTAACGCATATATTATTGGCAACTATCTTTATGTATGATTGCAAGATTCCCAGAGGTGTCAATATGTTTTTCTGATTTTTCTGTTTTTAGATTTTCGATTGAGTTTCGCTTATATTGTCTTCATTTATTTAAATATTACAATTTGAGGTTTTACTCATAAAGATAAAATGAAAAAAACCTATTTTTAACCAATGTTTTTATATTTTTTTATCATCACTCTTAATGACCTTTCTGAGGTGCTTCTGAGTTGGTTTTATTGAGTTGTCCGGTCACCGTGCTTTGTAGCCTATCGGTCTTCACTTTGTGCGGTGCTTCGTAGTATCCTTACTCTTGTCTACTTAAGTTTTCTGAAGGTTTCTACCGCGTGCGAATTGCACACTCTGATTTTTTTAATGTCAATTTATTACGCCGCTTACCCCGATTAAAAACTTAGTGCTCGCCACTGATCTCTATGATATTGATTCTGGGTAAATAGGTATTGGATTATCCATTTGCAGTGTATACGTATTAGGATTCAATCCACACCGCAAAGTCGGATAATTGGTTCTGCTGGAAGAGATTGTACCGATTACTCTATTTGCATTTTGAGCATGGAATTGTTGAACGATTCACACGCTGTAAAATATTGGCGAGCTGTGGAGATATTATCAGTAGAGATGTCGGAATGCGGCGCACTGAGATTAAGCGGAGTGCTAAAATATTTAGCTTTATGTACATCAGATAAAGAGGAAGGTATCAATGAGGTGTATTGGCAAATCTCAATGGAGTGCCTGAAAAAAAAAGTTATTATTCGGTTAAAAATAACACAATTAGGATAACATGGTAAGGGACCGTTCAAGATGATGATTTTTGATGATGAGAAGATGTTTCGCAAGTATTAACCCCCCCCCCCCTCCCCCTTGTCAGTAAAAGTATGCAAAGCTCTTACCCCCCCCACTCTCCCATGCGTACGTAAAACTACAACACGTCAAATCGTCGTTCGTACTGAAACGAAACAATAGATTGGCGGCAGAAATTTAGTCAAGTGAATATTTATTTTTTATTTTATTTAAGTTTTTATTCCAGCAAGACTGGGAGGGTAGTGCAATCCCAGTCTGCCATATTACATAAACAACTATAAAAGAAAGAAAAAAAAAAGTTTAAATATTAGGTAGGTACCTAATTAAAGCATAAAATGAAAACAAGATTCATCACACAAATAACAAAAAATAAGCATAAAATTAAAATAAATAATAAGTAGACAGAATTAAAAATAAAAAGATATTTTGGGTTCGTCCATCATGGAGGTCGCCTCATCATCTGCATCCATCGCTCATTTAATGGGGAACTGAGCCACTCGGATGCAGCCATGATAATGATATTGGTTGAAGTCCGTATCCTGCTCCAGAAGCTGGCTAGTCGGTGGCGAAGTAAGGCTGGGAATGAGTGCACCCTCCCCTCGGTGAACATCGTGGAGGCACTGCAGAACCTCGGTAGTTGCATAAGTTGCCTGTATGCATTATTGTAGCACAAGGTAATTCTCATACTTGGTTCTAAGTGAGGAATAGCGCAAGGTAATTCTCATACTTGGTTCTAAGTGAGGAATAGCGCAAGGTAATTCTCATACTTGGTTCTAAGTGAGGAATAGCGCAAGGTAATTCTCATACTTGGTTCTAAGTGAGGAATAGCGCAAGGTAATTCTCATACTTGGTTCTAAGTGAGGAATAGCGCAAGGTAATTCTCATACTTGGTTCTAAGTGAGGAATAGCGCAAGGTAATTCTCATACTTGGTTCTAAGTGAGGAATAGCGCAAGGTAATTCTCATACTTGGTTCTAAGTGAGTAAACGTATCCATTATTTTATGGAATCCCCGGAAATGCGTTTCTTTTTAAACGACTTCAAAAAGGAGGACATTCTTAATTCGACTGTATTTTTTTTTAAATATATTTGTTTCCTCAGAACTTTCGACTGGGTGAACCGATATTGGTGATTCTTTTTTTATTTGAAAGCTGGTGCTCCCCGTGTGGTTCCATTTTAATTTGGTCCGGTTCTGACAATGGCATCCATGAGAAAACCATATAAGTCTTAAATTTGCGTTAAGTATGTGCATGTACTTCAAGGATAGTTTGATGAGAGTTTGGTTAGGTTATGATTACGGGATCCATGACAAAGTAACGGAACTCTTCAATTCTTAGGAGCAAATTAACGAAACTCGGCCGAATCTTTTATAGGCCGATACGTTCTTAGATTTTCACGGCCAAAAGTATTTTCGTTATTTATTTTTGGGGTGTTATGCCGTGTTGCGCTACCTCCTTCTTTAGCCAACATTTCGGACAGTGTTGCAGTGTCCATGATCAGGGCAGATCCGGCAGATCCGGTAGATATAGGCTATCCGGATCTTTGAGTCACCTACCGTAACGTCGTTATGGTCAAGTAATGTCTGTCTCATATGAGTAGCACGTTTAGTAGGTCTACCCATATTCAGACAAATTAGTTAGTCACTAAAAATCAAAAAATAAACAAAAATTTTAACAAAACAACAAAACGACTTCAAAAATGCACTAAAAAGTATAAAAATAATTTCGTATTCTTCTACAACTTAATAATCAACTTACTTTTTCTGCTCATCAATATGTAGGTACGATTGTTAATTTTGGAGTCGGTGTCAGCCAAGGTACCCGGCCCGGCGTTTTCACTTGACAGCTCCCCTCCCGCCGAGGCCCCGCTCTAGCCTCGTCAAGTCGCGCGTGCGACACAAGCACATCTCACCTATAACTATGTATGTAGTTACAAACTGACTGACACCGACTTCAAAAATAACAATCGTACCTACATATTGATGAGTAGAAAAATTAAGTTGATTATTAAGTTGTAGAAGAATACGAAATTATTTTTTTACTTTTTAGTGCATTTTTGAAGTCGTTTTTTTGTTTTGTTAAATTTTTTGTTTATTTAAGCATAGTAAAGTTGGGTTGCCAGTGGCCATATGTGTTTAAAACAAAATCGACAAAATTTTGTAGATAATCCGAAACAGTAAAAAAAAAATGATACTGCTGACGTAATCACCATCCAGACTCCCCCACCCCCCATGTCATAAAAAATAAGCAAAGTAAAGACACCCCGCCACCCTGCAGTGCTTACGTAATACTTAATGGCCACTAAGCGCGAAAAGTCACATAAAATTAATATTTGTGGAATGCAGCCCAAGATACACAGTTCGTCGGAGCTAATTCGTGAAGCTGCAAAGTTCAATAAACGTGTATCAGTGCATGCGCCCTACGTGATGCGCTGTACTGAATTCATCAAACTCGAGAAACCAATGTCCTCTAATATGCTGATTCATAGAATTCACCGGGTTCAGCAGACGGCTGTCTATCTATAATGAAGGAATTTCCTAAGATTGCTGACGGTGTAGCTGGTTCAACAGAAGACTTTGGAGTTTGGACTCATTATTAGAATTAGAATTAAAATTACTCGAATCCTTACACATCAATCTGTCTTTTGACGGTTCAAATCCTTGTACTACTGTACCGCTTACCATAAAATTTTGCTTTTAATTTCCAAAATACACTGATTAAAGAATATATTATGTATTAATATAAATATATTTTTCAGGATTAAATAACATGTGTTCACAATTATGCCCTCTGCGTGCGAACTCTATCTAAATTTCTTTAAATAGACATTAAACAGTGTTTCAAGCGACCTCCCTGGTAAGTATGGTGCTGTATGCATTCATTTTTAGGCAGCATCGCGTTTATTTGTCAAAACATTGTACATATATTTTCGTAGCGGTGATCAATGCAGCACCGGTGGATGCAATTTTTAGCCATAAGTTGTTTTTAATTTTTTGTTCTAGCTTGTAGTTTTTCTAGATTTTAGAAATGTATTATATGCTTGTACAGCGCCCTTGAGGTGATTTTTTATAAAAACGTTGCTATATAAATCTTCCAAATATTATTATTATTATTCCACGGTGGCCAAACTCGTCAGGCGTAATTCAATTGATTTTAAATAGTTGAGCGTTGATATTATTCTGTCAATAAACACACTGTACGGAAACGGCGTTTTTTTTCTTCTTTTCTCTTAGCCTCGGAAGGGCTTATGAGGTACACTGTACGTAAACGGCGTTTTTTTTTCTTTTTTTCTCTTAGCCTCGGAAGGGCTTATGAGGTAGCCAGGCGGTTAGCGAAGTCAGCATAATTCTTCAGTAAAGTCCGAAGCCACGGTCTTAGTCCGACTCCGACAAGACTATGGTGTCACCAAATTGGGGACTGATGTATTCAATTAAGTGATTTCTGCAAGGGATGGGAAATTATATGGATGAATAGTTGGTTCGAGAGTACAATGCTGTAAATATATTTAATCGCTTAAACAGAATGCAAGCCAAATCTGTGAATCAATGCGTCAGTATTTTAGTCTTATGTAAGCATCTTGTGGTAATAAAAAATATATCTCTTCAGTTCTTTACAAGTAGGCAACTTGTAAATAAATGTTTGAATGAAATGACAGTTCAATTAGATTGCATGTATGAAATGAAAGTTGAAAAGAAAGCAACCACCGGACGTGGGGTACTATTGCAAGCATTGAATTGTATCTTATATCAGAGACTTAAGATGAAATAAAAGTAACAATTTTGCTTATTTTTTGTCCGAAACAAACCAAAACCAGATTACATTGGCTGTAATAAGTGTACTTTTTGCGGTGTTCAATCCGCTATTGCAATTTGATTTTGAAATCCAAATAAATTAATATTAACCTTATTACTATTTAATTGTACCCGTAATTTCCAAGTACATCAACTATCAAGAGTTTTGTGTCTTTTCTGGTTCAAGTGTGCTTTTTGACTCGGTAGTGTTGATCAAGCAATCTTCACCTGACAAACCCGTCATTCATCTACTGTTATCGCATTCCCCTTATCCTAAATCACACTTATTTCAGCGTCTCAGGATGTTCTTTAGTCTGCAATCGAAATTTTCAATAGGGCCCAATGATCACACGGAAAAAGGATTTCCTAAAAATTATTGTGTAGATACTACATTCAATGCCGCAGTTCAACAGACTCCTTAATCCATTCGTTCTGAGAAAACATTATTCTATTTGAGCCTATAGGCTCTACAGCTTATAAGCTGTGAGTAGATTGAGTAGATCTGTGTAATTGATTGCTTCAGTTCTCGGATACATAAATTCGTGCCATAAAACTTTGGGACATATACAAGCCTGTAACCGTACATACATGGAATAAATTTCGAAATAAGATCCATATTGATGCGAATTATTTGAAATACTTCCAAGTGTGCTACAAAATTCACTTCTATGTACAAACTCAAATACACATTTGCTGTGAAGGCTATATGATTTATTTCGTACAAACTTTCAGATAGCGTAACTTTAGTACTTAATCAAATCAACCTTCATAGAATAAAGACTAGATTTGAAATAATTGGTAGTTCTCCGACGCTGAATTCAGTGTGAGTTTGTTTGCTGTCAGAGAGTTAAAGTTAAGTTAAAGAAGTTAGAATCCAACAAAATTAAAATACAGAGTTCTGTATACTATTCCCCGTCACCTCATTATACTCGTTCTGTTTCGATTGTGTGGATCCGATAGAACGATTTACCGTTTAAGTTCAATACCATGTTCGACGTCTTTATCTACCATCTCCAAGTGTTTCATTGATTCTCAAAATCGATTTCTTCTGCTGGCAAAATCATTAAAGCGTCATTACTTTCAACAAATAAAGCCGCTGCTTTGTGTAGCTCTGTACAATACGGTCATCATCCACTATTCAAGCAGGATGTCTATCCGCTGCTCGTCTAAACAAAATAGAAGTCTATTTGCTGTGCGTGCATTATGATCTGGTCTGGCGATTGCTCTCCAGAGCGTGTAATTGATCAAAAAACTGAACCGTTTACCGTCGCATGTAACGACCATTCCATTCCTGATCTTCTTCAATACCATCGCAGTCTCTTTAAAACATTAAAACGTACATATTAAAATCATAACTTTGCATGCATCATGAATGCATTATCTAACTCTCTTTATGTAGTCAAATCTAGCCAAATTGACGTAACGAGAAGAGCCGTTAGTTTTTGACGCAAATTGTGTATAAAACAGTTTTAATCGAGTTATGATTATGTGCTAGTGTAGAAAATTACTAAAAACTGGTTTTGCGAATGCGAATTAATACCCAATTAGTTTGCTTGCTAGGTTTTTATGTTAATTTGGGTCAATGGTCATTGAACTACGATGGATGATAGGATTGTCAACTTGTTGCCTTTCAATGATTACGTTATAAATTCTTCAGACTTCTTTATGAGCCTCTGGCGTCCAACTTTGGACATGACCCCTCAAATACGAGTATCTCCACTTATCTGATTCTTTTCCTAGGGTCAATAGGGTCAGCAGTTGTGGATTATAAAGAACTTTAGAGCCATGTATAGTACCCCCAGCTTCCGAGAGGCTTAATTGACTATGGCTTCTGTGACGAGTTATGGAGCCCCCTTGTCTGCACTAATCAATAGAGTACTAATCAACACCAAGCATATCAATGGTTTGTATTTTGGGAAGATTGTTTTTAATCTTATCTTGCTCTCTATCATGTTGTATCCTGCTCCTTATCTACGCGTTCGTCTTTCTATTACGAAAAATTGATATAAGAAATGCCTTGCAAGGTTTTTTCTTTGTTTGGTGACAATCTTATTACAAATTTCGTGATTACGTTCCAATTGTTCCAAATGGTGTATTCTTCTCACGTTTTACCTTATTCCAACCCTCTTCAGCCTTCTGGGTCGAAGTTTCTATTGTGCGTATTTTTACTTTGTGCTTCCTCCCGTATCATGTGTAGCAGGTATCAGGTAGCAGGGAGCAGGTTGCCGCTCGGCATCCGGTGTGGGATCACAGGTGGCGCGAGCCACTGGCATTCAACTTAGGATAAAAAACTGTATTACATGTTGTGATGATATTGTCTGATTCAGAGCTGGCGTTTCCGGCCGTGGCGGATGTACTTCCGTTCAAAACAATGCTGTCACCTGCCGCGATGGACCTATCTTTTATCATAAACTGTTTCGAATTAGATCTTGTTTTATGTATTTTTTTACGTATCGGGAATTATTCAGGGGTGAATATTATTGGGTTGGAATATGCCACACAACTCTGTCTCGATACAATATTATCTATTCGTTGCTTCGACGCAACTTCAGTAATTTATTCTCCCGATTCTCATCCATTCGCATAACTGTATCTAATCCATCTACGCTTCACTTTCAGACTCTGGTTCATTACGCTTTCAGATCTTCTTATATTATACAAGTTTCAAGGATTTTCACACGTATGCCCCAGTGATCTTAATTATTTGGCATTCGGTCTACTTTCCTCTACCACTTTAAAGCGGATAAATTATGAAAATTTAGCAAAGCTGACTAATAAAGTACTTTTTTTACAAGTGAACAAAAAAAAATTCTGCTGTTCGAGTAGATAAATAAAACATTGTTTTCTTCCTAGTCCTCCTGGCTAGGAGATCCTGGACTGAGGCAGACTAAAGTTATATAATTTTATTAGGTGTGTCTTCTCTGTAATTTTAAGTGCTGTTTGAATAGTTATTTTAATCGATCTCTTTCATCCAGATTGTAATTCTTGACATGTATGTACTCGTTAAACTTTTCTATTAGTTTAATGTCGGGGGATAGGATGTTGATGATCTGAGATGCTGTGTGGAGGGTCTTTTTGAGGAGAGGAAGGAATGAACATTGGTCTTGAAGAGACCCAAGTTGTAGGAAGGAGAAAACACAGAGGCCGACAAATCGTACCACAGCCGAGCTGTTGAACACAACGAGTCGAAGAAGCGACCCGTTCTCGTGTGACCAATGTCAACTGTGTACATATGTTGGGCACGCGTTTGGCATGTTTCCCGACGATGCACTGGTGCCGAAAGGATCGATGTCGCTAGTTCCTCGGAGCATCTTCCATTGATACCGGTAGAACAAGGATAGCATTCCCACCCGACGCCTGTGCTCTAAAGATTGCAATCCGTCTGTTAGAATGGGAGAATCTATCAAACGGACCGCCCGTTTCTGCACAGATATTTTGTAGCTCCAGACCAGAGGTGACTGCCAAATTCAATCGTGGGACGCACTTGTGATTTGTACAGGGTTAGCAGTTGTGTACTATTAAAGAATCTGCGGGCCCTGTACAGTACGCTCAGTTTTTGAGAGGCTAACTTTACTCTGGTTTCAATGGAGCCCTCGTATCTGAGCTGGTCACTTAGAGTTACACCAAGCATATCAATGGAGGGCCTGTTCGGAAAATTGCTTCCGTTGAACTAGATTTTCATTTCGATCCCTTTCAGACGTAATCAGACATGATTGATTGGGTCTTTGAAACATTGAATTCAACGAGATTATTTTTACCCCAAGAGAAAACACCTTCGTTACCTCACGTAACTGTCCATTCTTTGCTTCAAAGCCCTCTGAACCATTGGAGTTGAGTTTCTTAGTCCGACTGTGGTTTTTATAACTTGGATTTTTTTATGCGACAATTATTTGATATAGTGTAATGGATATAGGACTTATACTTATACTTAGTAGAGGGTTTCGTATTTTTTAATA
The DNA here is from genome assembly GCA_929108145.2 of Limnephilus rhombicus. NCBI lineage: Eukaryota > Metazoa > Arthropoda > Insecta > Trichoptera > Limnephilidae > Limnephilus > Limnephilus rhombicus. The sequence continues at coordinate 13,172,237 of OV815277.1, forward strand.
GTTTTATACATTTTTGGCATAAATGTGTTGTACATTTGGTAAGTCAAAGCAAAAAAAATCTTCCATTTGAAATTGTCTTTTAAATATGTACGTTATAGTTACAAAAAGTCTAGGTTTTAGGTACATAAATCGACAAACAATCATCAACTATACCGACGATTACAAATATATCATTATGAAGATAAAATCCAAGGTGGTAATTGACTGATAATTTAACCGTTAGATAGTAATCGAATGGGTTTCAATAATACGCATTGTTATAAACCACTCCCTGCCTACATCTTTTTGTCATTAATTACTCTATTGTCCCGTAATAATTCTGACCAATACCACACGCCATCTATTGTCTCTCATTGCCGCAGTGTTGCGAAGTTAGTGCTTGCCATTGACATTATTTATAAAATTCGCTAAAAATCTATTATAATTAGCACTTCTCAGATTACTGTGTATAACGATCAGCAGATGTTGCGTATTGTCTTTATTTGGTATGTGTACACTTTTCAGGTTTTTCTTCGGTCAATTTATTACGATACTTATTTGTCGAAGCCTTAACCTTAAAGAATGCGTGGGGTTTTTAAAACTATAGAGTATTCATATGTCCTTAAATATGAATTTTCATTGAACATCTCTTTTTTGAGAAGTTTTAATGAATGAGGATAAAAAAACTCTATAGTTTTGGGTGTAAGGGATATTAGTCAATAAACGCAATTAAAGTCGACCACATGTTGGTGATTTCGAAGCCTTTCTTGCAATGGTTTTGCTTGTTGCAATTCTCATGAAATTATATTTGTTCTAGTTAGTTGAAAAATTACTCTAAAATGATCACTTTTTTATTTTTAAAACATTGTCTCCCTATATCATCTTTGGGGAAGCTGTGTGGAGGGTCTTTTTAGGGAAAGGAAGGAGATGAAGTCCTGGGACTGGGAGTAATGGGGTCATTGTGTTCAGGAATGACAAACGTACGAATCCATCCCTCGGGTTCAGAGAGTCCTGCAGGAAAGGTCAAAAGGTCTCCCTCAACCAGTCTTTCGTGATCCAGCCCTCCGTGCAGCAAAAGCATCCGCCGCCAAGACCTAACCTAACCTCACCCATTGAACACTGACAGCCCTGCTAAGTCAACCAGCGAACCACTTAGATTACCTAATGCAAGGGTGTTGGTTATCCACATATCCATTGCTCAAATTGAGACACACGTGACATTACCCGTTGTCGAACAATTACTCGTATTATAAAAATGAAAAGATGTTTGAAAGATGACATCTTTATGGATAACCAAACGCTGTTGTATAGGGTGGATAAGGAATGTAGGTACTTGACTTATTTTAATCAGTGATTCCTCACATAATATAAATGATATTTTGTTCTCTGGTGACAATTTTGATGTTTTTTTTTCTACAAAAACATAAAAAAATAGCAGGTGTTGGACAGTTCGGGGAGGGTTGAGAAGTTTGGGGGTTACTCTGCTGAGTGAGCAGTGACGACATGCGAAAAAAAAGTTGTTTGATTTTGAAGAAAAAAAGGTCGTTGAAAAAGTCAACGGAGACCAAATCGTTTACATTGTTTACTCCAAATAATGTCAGGATCACTGGTTAAAGGAAGCCAAGAGGATCCCTTAACACCCCGTATATTGATGCATATTTTATGATTTAAGGTGCATAGGACTTACTGGACCAGGGTTTTCTGCAATGGAACACTTTGCAAACCCGTAAATTTTAACGGAACACTTAAGTTATTTTTAGGTTGTGTAATTTCTAAAAGTAAAAATTTAAAAAAATGTTATTAAACATATTATTTTTTTAGTATATAAAAAATGGAATGAAAACAAAACAAAATGGAATAAATAAAGCACCTAATGACTTTGACGATTTTGAGTTCGTGAACTGCATATTTTCTTGATATCAGACAAAATATTGGATAGTCGGATTCTAATATCTAATGTGGCGTCGAGCCTGTTCCTGCACTTTGACTTGGTTACAGCATAATTAGAAAATCCCGCTTCTCATAAATAGATTGTAAAAACTGAAGTAAAACAATAATAGCTTGTTTCGATAAATTGGGGTACCTACTCTTCTGATAAACTCACATAGAAATCATTGAAAGGCTGATCTTCGTATTTTTGTTTAAAGTCAGAGTCACTTATTAAATCAATTAGATTTTCATACTCACTTGCGCTAAGGCCTACTGATTTAACTGTCACAGAAAATGGATTCCAAACCCAGGAATCGTCCTTACCAGTTTTCGAAAAATATGGCAAAAGAGTCGTTTTCAAGTTATGTACGTACTCTTAAAATTCTTTGGAAACCTCTTCAAATGCTTGAAAATTTAATTCATTCAAACATTCGTGTATGATTGCCGTGTTCTAGGGGTAATGCTCTTGACTTACAATCCGAAGGTTACGAGATCGAATCCCGGAGTGCGTAAATAAATTTTATTTGATTTATTTATGTTATTTCACAATTAATTCATATAAAAAATTATTTAGTATATTTGCAGCACGTTCCACAGTGGAAGATACTCACAGTATCGCCCTGGCGCAAGACCACCATTCGGAATTGAAACGTTACTTGAAATAGCTTTAGCCGTGTTTGGTGACCAGATCTGAATAGCCAGGAACTTCCCAATATTCATCTACTCCATCTCCTTTCCCTACCCACTACCGTCAGCCTCTTAACTTACCCCAATTTGGAAGGCGTAGTCTCACTGGCTCCGAACGGTAGCAGTTGGGACTCTTGATAGGTATTCACATTAAAAAAATATAAAAGACAAAATAAAAAAGACAAATCAAAATCATTGGAATGAACTGATGAAATCCAAAAATGTAATTTTTTTCACCAAAATTTACGGCACCATGCGCGTTTATAGTTCGACTAATTGCTAACGAGGATGTAGTAAGACTGATTGATTTTTACATTTCTGTACTTTCAGGTACAGTCGATTTCGAAAAAAATATGGTTCGGTTCCTTGGGAACCGAAATTTCGTGAAAAACATGCAGAACCGTTATCCCGTTGTTATTGTTTCCACATCGCACAGGCATTCTTATTATTGACTCTCATCAAAGTATTACACAGCAAAGTTATAAATTTCAGAGATTTTGTTTTCTTTGTAAAATTAAGATTTACTGCAATAACAGCATAAACGGCTCTATAAATCTTAAATGAAGATTTATAGAGCCGTTTGAGAGCTTCCATGAAGCTTAGTCTCTGTACCTGGAAGGGTCTAGTTCTAGTGCCTAACTTAAAAACTAATTTCTTGTGAATAATTTCAGTAGTGTTGAAATATGAATATTAAAAGAAATTATTCCAACAAATCATTGCGGAACCCCTGTTCAGGTTCTGCGGAACCCTGGGGTTCCGTGGAACACAGTTTGGGAAACCCTGTACTAGACAATGCATAAGGTGGCGTCATATTTTCAACAAGTGTTTGACATTGACGGTCGCACGTATGTTTTACGTATAACGAAGTGCACCATAAATATTTAGTGGTTTACGAACATAATTACCAGACATATTTGCATATGGGATTGTCAATTAGACGTGCATCTAAGTCCAGAATTGATTCTAATATTTTAATATCCGATACCCATTGATAAAAATTGATCTCCGAAAATAGTGCACCTCAACTGTGATGACGCGCGTTCGACAGGAAATTCTGCCAATTTCAATGTAATTATTTTCACGTAATTATATGCATATCCATCACTCTAATGGTGTGAACATTGTTAATGTTCTTTTGCTTACTTTAAAATCAGTTTATCAGTCTGTAAAAACATTTTTTTTTATCTGGTGATGTACTGTGCCTGTCTCAGTAGGAACTCCTGTGTTTAGAGCAATATTTTAGTTTAAAGTAGCTGGTATCCGGCATTTGTTGCTATGCCATTTAATAAAGAAATTGTTTCTCCTTGCGTGTCCTTTCCCATTCGTCCCGTTTCCCTTCCGCCTCCCCTTCCTCTCCCGCGTCCCCTTCCCCTCTCGCATTCCCACTCGGCCTCCTCCACCTTCCCTCTCCCCACTCCACTCCGCTCCCTTCCACGGTCCCGTGAACCCCCCTCCCGAGCTCCCCTCCCCCTCCCAAGTTCCCCTCCCCCCTCCCAGGTTCCCCTCACTCACCCCCGCAAACACCCTACCCGAGTTCCCCTCCCGCGTTCCATACAATCAGTCCCGTTACATTCAGTTTTCAAACAGCTCGCATGCCAATTTTTTTGTAATTTTTGCAATTTTTTTATTCAAATTGCACAGAGCTCACCAGTAGTTTTATACAAACCTTGTCTTGATAATAACGAACAAAAAAAAAAGAATTATCAAATTTGGTGCACTCGTTCGGAAGTTATGCGCGTACATACATGTCGGCGATTCATTTTTATTTATATAGATAGATAGAAGATAGATAGATAGAAGATAGATAGATAGAAGATAGATAGATAGAAGATAGATAGATAGAAGATAGATAGAAGATATATAGATAGATAGAAGATAGATAGATAGACAGAAGATAGATAGATTGTTAAAAGACAAAACACTATCATCGTCGCACCTTTGGGAATACAGACTTATAAACGAGTGTTAATCAACCGCTGGTGATTGATCGGTCTTGGTCGGATTTATTTTTAAAATAATTTGTGTTCTGTCTAATCGCCAATGGAAGCGCAGCGTTGCAAAGTATCTAAAATGTCTTCGACCAAAAGATATTTTAGCGAATGGGACAACTAAGATACATTATGCCCTTTGGTTCTAGTATCTCGAGCAGTTTAGACATTGTCAAAAGCAGTTCTGTGTTTGAAGAAGTATGCATAATGTTTTTAGGCGTAAAGTTGCATAATGTCCAAAACACACAATCCTTTAATGATATCATCCGAACTGCTTGTGATCTATAGTTATAGAATAAACTTTTAAATTGGTTTCTGAGCTTTCAAAATCATTTAAAAACCATTATGGGTTACCATTGATTATTTTTTTATGTGAACACCGCAAAAGAGTCCCAAATGTTAACAACTGCCTGAAGCAAGTGAGAATATGGCAACCCTAATTGGGATATGTTGTGAGGCTGAAGGTAGTGCATCATTTTTATTAACGTAGACATCTGCACTCACCCCACACCACATAATGCAGGATTTCATATACTGAAATCACTACAGGCCGCTCAGTTTCATATTGACTGTCGGCCAACTCTTCCCGGGTGAGGTTTTTCATGGTTTTCATTCCCGAAGGCAAATGCGGAAGAGCTCCAAATTAAAAGGACATGACCGCCTCCTTCCACGTATGTATATATGTCCGTCAATCGCTGCAACTCTGATGATGAGGATTGATGTTGAGTCTGGACGAAACATGCAATTTTAGTAGGGTTTTTAGATAACAATTTTTCCCTACCGATGAAACACAAGGCCTTTAAGTCTATAATAGCCAGGTAACATTTTTAAATACCCACATGAGGTAAAAATTGCAAGGCGCAAATGACGCCGTTCTATTTTATAAAGAACATTAACTTTAAATTCAGTAAACTTAAATGATTCATCTCTTCAAGATATTTAAGTAGTAAGTGAAAAAAAAATCTACTGGTGTGAAAAATGTTAATTTATTTTGCATACTTTATCAGTTTCTAATGTAATTTTGCATACTAAAATCGGTTTCTCAGTCAACAGCTCAGAAAACAGTAAAAATTTCGTGGGTTACCATTGATTTTTTTTAAATTTTATGTCAACACTGCACAAGAGTCCCAACGGTTTTCAACCTCCTGGAGCCAGTGTGACTATGGCATCCGCAATTCGGGTTTGTTGTGGGGCTGAAAGTGATGTGGAGATGGGGCGGAGGAAAGTGAGAAGTACCTGACTATTCAGATCTGGTCACCAAACACGACTTTAGTCATTTCAAGCAAAGTTTGAATCAATGGTGTTCTTACACCAGGGCGATACAGAGAGTATCTTCCACTCTATTAAATTGTGAAATTACTACACAAATGAATAAAATAAATTTTTCTTGCGCACACTGGGATTTGAACCCGCGACCTCCGGATCGCTAGTCGAGAGCCTTACCGTTCAAACACGGAGGCAGAATATAGCACTTTATTTATTTATTCATAATCGTACCACTTAATACGAGTACAACACTTACATTTGCCTGACCTTCATAGATCTCGAATAATAATTAATCATTACTCATATTATTAGTTTATAAATCACATCTTTAAAAAATATCCTCGAGCAGGCGGATTCGATTCGGTTTTCGTAAAATCTATTTAGTAATCGAGTCATTACTCATTTAATCACGACTCATAGTTATAAAATCGAAACAATCGCAATTTTTAACGCCGTCACGAGTCACTAATACAATCGAGTAGGAACGTAGAAACTTATTGAAAGAGACTTTCATTTCGGTTTCAATCCTGTAAGAAAGTATAACTAATTATGTTTTTTTGATATGCCTTTGTATATGCCGGATTAACGATAGCTTTATGCTTTATCAATTAAAAATGACAAGTGAAATTGGACAAATGACAACTCAGAATCATGCAATTTCAACAGCCCTTTGAAAAGTCATTAAAATTTACGAAAAATGTTACTATTTAACCAATTTTTCGAAGTGAACACTTCTGTAGCAGCGTTTGAAACTAAAAGAGACAAATACTTACATCTATCGGATTTAGCCTGCGAGAGAATGAGATAGTATAATCGATCTTCTCTTTGTGCGGTGGTTTTTAACCTCCCCACTATTGTCTACTTTACTTTTTCTGAAGGGTTCACTTCTATCGCGTGTGAATTACACACTCTGATTTTTAAAATACTTTTTTTCATCACTTTTAATGATTTTTCAAAGGAGGAGTTGAAGTTGCATGATTTTGAGTTGTCCGGTCAACGACATTGGATGATTCCATGCCAACTCAGAATCGATTCAACTCAACACCTCTTTGAAAAATCATTAAAAGCTATGTTTTTTTTATAAATAGCCCATAACCTAACCTATCGTAACCTATTTAACCAATTTTTTGTATATTTTTTTCATCACTTTTAATGACTTTTCAAAGGAGGTGTTGAGTTGATTTCATTCTGAGTTGTCCAGTCACCTCTCATTTTGCACATGTCTGTATATTAAATAATAGCAAATTATTGAAGAAAATCACTTGAACGGACTATTTAGGTATATTTCACAGGGCATTTTAAAAACATTTTTTTAACATGAGCTCCGCACAATAACATTAGGGAAAATAATTTCTCTCATGCCTTTATCACCTTTGGGTATGCTATTTGAAGATTTTTTTAAGGAAAGGAAGGAGAGGGAGATTTGGAAAGAAAAAAGGTATGTAGGGTGTGTATGAATTTGGGATCAGTGTGTCTAGAATTGACGGACGTTTGTGTATATTGAAGATTTAAAAATAACAACGACAAAATCAAATTAACAAGCAAGATATCACATTATGTTGTAGTTGTATAGTTATAGAAAATACTCAATTATTTTACGTTAATCACAATTAGTCTTTATTTGGAGTAGGCACAATCAATTTGCAAGTATGACACAGTTCAATAATAAGAAAACAGTACAAAACTATGACAATAACTATATGGGTACTTTAATCCAAAGGAAATTTAATTGTTCCCTCAACCGCTCTTGAAACATTTTAATAAAAGGGTTACGAGTATTAACTCTGGGTTAGCTGAACGTATTTCAGACCTGGTAGAGATTTTTTCCTTGAAGATGCGCGGGTAGAACCGGGGGGCAACTTAACTTTCTCGAGTTGCCAAATGACCTTATATTCATCTGTATGGCTGAGCGGCGGGGTACAAAATCTAACCAATAGCATCCCTTACCACTTGTTAATAAAGGACGAAGCGATGCAGGAAAGAGAAGGTATTCGAGATTGAATAACTCTCCATTTACGCTCGAAATGTGGAATGACTTGTTACAATGTTACATTGGTATAACTGGAAAAGGTTGACAGGAAATAGGGCGAAGTAGATGAACAAAAGGCTATGTCTTGACGTTATTGCATTATGTTTTTCCTAGCTTTAAAATTATTTTTTTGGTAGATTATACTCTTCAACCCTAAACTGCCAATATGTACGCATTAATCAAAAATCTTTCTATAAAAACTGCCACAAAAAGGAACGAAGCCCGCAAACTCGCAACAAGATTTAAATCCACCAACCATTACTCATGGTTGTCAATTTATAAATTTGTAGCCCATCACCGTTATTGCCGTTAAATTAATTAACAACTACGTCAATTACACCACGTATTAAAGAAATACACTGTCAAAATATTACCCAAACATCATAACGTTCACCTACGCAAATTCCAAGCATTTGACAATCGTTCAAACGGCGGCGCCTCATCTACTCTTCAATCACAAATGCAATACTTCAAATTCTGTCTGCCATGAATACATAAATAATATTAATTTGATGACGGTTCATTAGCATACCATTTCGATTCATTTGACTCACCCACAATACAAATTGTTCGGCGCTTTGAATTCGAATTCTTCAAATGGCTGGCACTCCCGAAATGGATTCTCTAATGAAAGGAAAATGTGTTTTTAAGACCAAAACAGTTTTATTGAAGCGCATAAAAGGCCTATTCAGGAGGCATTTACGGTCGAAGCGTTTTCATTCGAGTGAAATGCTTGTCTCAAACTCTCGCTTGTTCAAAGATAAACACCAGAATTATGGTTGAGGAAAGCATTTACCAATTCAAATAATTATTTAGTTGATGTTGAAACCTAATAAAAACGATAGATTTTCTGTACTATAGTTTTTAACATGTGGGAGTTTATATTTATGGTATACCAGCTGGTTCCCGGCGTGCATTGCAATGCCATATTCAAAGAAATAAATTGTTTCTACTTGCATATCCTTTCCCGTGCGTCCCTGTTCCCCTCCCGCATCCCCTACCATCCACCTCCATATATTCAGTCCCAGTACATTTTTAATATATTTTTTTGTTTTATTGAAACCACAAACAAGTCCTGCTAAGCCAATTGAATTGCTTGTCAACAGGTGCTTATATTTAAGTTTCATATACATTTTTTAAATTTAAAATTTACATCTTATATTTACAGATTCAACATTTTTTTCATACATATCAATATAAATATAAATATTTTTTTCCGATAGCCAATTTTTCACCATATATTTAACCTTATTCATAGAATTACATTGCTTATAGTGTCAGTAAATTAAATATCTTCGTTATAATGTATTCAAACGTTCTCTGTCCGTACTTATTGTTAAATTTCGGAACTATTAACCCGTCGTTGCGCGTGAATCTAGTGCTGTATTTATGTTCTAATTTCTCTTTATGCTGCGGGGTAAAAATATGCTGAATTACATTCAGTTTCAAACAGCTTGCGTGCCACCTATTACAATGTTTTTATTAAAATTTTCATTTTTCGTAGGTATATTACAAATATTCCTTTTTGATTATAAGAACAATTAGTCAAATTTGGCACCTAATATAGGTACCGATTTAAAATATCTATATTTAAAAAAATCCATTGACAATTCTTTTAATACAAAAAAACTGTCAAACGTGCGCAGTTAAAATAGTCGTTAAGTTTTCTGAAATTATTCAATTTTCTGAAAAAAAATTTCCGTAAGAACCTTCTACAAAGTATTAGAAAAAATGAATGAAATAGGTAAAGTCGTCCTAAAGTAATGGCGTGACCAAGGGAAACAGAGATTCACTTTATTCACCAGCCCGACCAGAACCAGACCCGTGAAAAATCAAGGGATATTATGTAAGTAAATTTAGTTACCTTGTAAATAGCTCTTTCTTGAAAATGGAAAAGACCCTTGAAAAATCACTATTTACTTATCAAGATTAATTTTAAGAAATTAAACAAAATAAATGAGCTTATATCTCATCGGTATTGCTCTAGCAAAAAAAAGGAAATATTTAATAAAAATACACAAGAGGAAACGTGCACAACACGGCATCACTTCTACGAGTATATTATACTCGTACATAAACGCAAACTTCAATAAAGTGATGATGGATGTAACGCGCTGTCCGAAAGGTTGGCTAAAGGAGGTAGTGCAGCATGACATAATAACCCAAACATTAATTGTGATGAAGGATATTATGTTTAATTTGCTAGGTGAAAACGGGTACCTCCGACCCGGGAACCATTTATTCGTTCGCTTGGTGAGGTTTGTCCGGGGCTTGGCGTCGGGCGCGTCTGCCCAACAACTGCGGGGCAGGCCGGATAGAGAGATACTGGATAAGGGAGGCTTTTGACCTCTCCAGCCGGACTCTCTCGGCCTTGCAACGTAGTTGGAAGGATGGATTCATACATCCGTGTCTCCTGGACACCGGATTCCCAGATTCCCGCCCAGCTCTCATACGTTTTTTCCTTCCCAGAACTTCCTCGCCTTCCTTTCCGTAAAAAGACCCTCCACACAGCAATCCTTAAGATGACACAGGCCCTGATGTTTATTTTCCTCAAGTATCTCTATTTGTGCTTATGTAAAAAAATACAAGTGTGTAGTTCACACGCAGTGGAAGTGAAACCTCAGAAAACTAAAATAAATAGTGGGGAGCACCCCACAAAGAGGAGACCGATTATTCTATTTCATAGATGTATATGTTTGTCTCTTTTTAGTGTCGCTATTTCGTTTCATCGTGTTTCAAATCACAACTCTGCAAAATAAGTTTTCACTTCAAGAATACAGGGTTGCCACAAAGTCATTCCTGCCGCCTTCGAGAGAGTTTTCAATTTTCATCCCTTTATGCGGCGACTCATACTAAAATAACGTATATTTGACTAAACCACGAGGCGTAGGATGTTTACAGCAAGGTATAAAGCCAGCTTTCCAAATAGAAGTCTCTGGAGACAGCCTCCAGTATTCCTAAACATTACTCCTTTGAACCAGCCGCACGAGCAATGTAACAAACCTCTTTAGAAACACGCAAACTTGAACACAGACATAAATTTTATTAACTTATGACTGAACGCTGTAATATAATACAGTACAGGTTGCCACAGACACACGGGTCGATGATTACCACGCAGTACGAACGAGAAAGAAATATAATTGAGTTTTTATTAGAAAAAATGTCATTTGGTGCAAAAACGGTTATTTGTTCCTCCTGAAAACTTGTGTAAAATGAGATTCACGGTTTTATAATGTATGCCACAATATAAAGATTACACATCTGCCCTGATGATGGATACTCCAAAGCTGTCCGAAACGTTGGCTAAATAGAAGATGGCGCAACACGGGTGATATAAAATAAAACACGGTAACTATTCCTAAGCTTATTTGCAGTAAAATCGGTAAATGTCATTTTGCACCAAGGTGACATTTTTTTTGATAAAAATTTAATTTTGTTTCTTTCACGTTCCTGCTACGTGGTAATCACCGACCAGTCTGTCGAGTGTCTACGTGCGGTTGTATTGTGGATATTTGAAATATAAGCTCAAAACCACGGGAATGCGAAACACGGCCAAACATCAATAAAATACACCGATAAAAAAAAATTTCATGCAGGAACAGATTTTTCAAAATGTTTTATTGCCTGTGCATCGAGAAGACTTTTTGCACTTATCTTAACTTCGTGATTGTAAAGTGCGTTGTGCTATTTTTATTTATTTTGATCATATGTTTTATCTTCATCTCCTGTTATTGTCATCAAATTATTACCAATCTCAAATTTAAGAAAATTAAAAGTATTTACAAGAAAGTATGGCCGATGTCATCTTTGGGGATGCTGGGTGGAGGGTCTTTTTAAGGAAAGGAAGAAGGGGAAGTTCTGGAAAGGAAGAAGGTATGAGAGTTGATTGTGAATTTGGAGGTGAGTGTCCTGGAGTGACAAACGTGTAAATCCATCCCCCTCCGCTACGGTGCTGAGTCGAGGGAGAACAGCTGGGTAAGTCAAAGGGTCTCCCCAAACCGGCCTCTCCCGATCTGGCCACAGCCAAGACCTGAACACATCTCATCTGATGTAATCGGGCACCCCTGCTAAGTCACCAAACGTAGCGAACCACATGGGGTGACCTATGGCAGAGGTGTTGGTTAGGTATACAATAAACGGTTCCCGTGGCAGCGATACCAATACCCGCCTCCCAAGTAAACGGGCATAAGTACCCGACATACCCCAAAGTCGTTATTGTATTGATTATCACGTCGTAGAAACTGAAGGCAAGCTCTATTAATACTTGTATAGTTTTTGTTCAAGTTAGTACAAATGTATTTTAAAAACGCATTGAAATGTAAAATTTTGTAATGTTTTTGAAATAATAAAATTGAATTGAATTGACATGCTTGTTAGAACTTACAAATATTATCGTTATTTCAAAATGTTCATTCCATAGCTGCATACATTATTACAAACCTTCATATTCGTTCACTAGTCAATACATATGCTGTTACAGTTATTTATTATTATACTTAAGTTTAGATTGCGTGCAAAAGGCAGCCTTTACTAGCATGGCTGCATTTAAACGACCTCATGCATTATTATCAAAGGTCACGTTCTAGATCAAAAATTACGACAGACCATCTGTTGACAGTACTGGATTTGAAGAATGAATGAATGAAATATGTTTATGGTTTGCCTGTGGAATCAATATTTTATTTACGGCCGCAACAGGTATTTTTCTTCAAATTTTGCAAATTCACTTTGTGGCACCATTTTATTAATGCAATAATTAAAAACGCTTTGTTTTTACCACAATAAACTTTATTAAAAAGTCGACATGTTTCTAGAACGATGTTCTCTTCATCAGGACATATAATGTACTAAAAAAATGATCGAACATAGAAAGACAGGCGTGGGTAGAAATGGAAGTAGTGGGGGAGGAGAGAGGGGGAAAGGGGAGGTGCTTAGAAGATCAACAAGATCGAGGGAGGGGGGGAGAGGTGGAAAGGGGGTACTTAGAAGAACAAAGACAAAAAATTACAATGGAAATATGTTTAAGTTAGGGTTATTCACAAAATTAATTTGATTGTTAATAATATTTAAATTTCTATTGACATTTTTCCTAATTTCTAATATTTCTAAAAGATCTAAGTGAAAACCACTAACATTAGTGTGTAAAAATTTAAAACCAGTATTTATATCAAATGAATGGTTAAATTCAATTAGATGGTTAGCAAATTCATGGTGGTTAGCGAGCATGTCTTTCTATGTTCGATCATTTTTTTAGTACATTATATGTCCTGATGAAGAGAACATCGTTCTTCAAACATGTCGACTTTTTAATAAAGTTTATTGTGGTAAAAACAAAGAGTTTTTTATTATTGCGTTAAATATAATTTAGTACAACTCACGAGAGATCCATTGTCGAATTTATTATTATGCTAAGCCATTCATAAATCGAACCATTTTAATCTACACAACATAAGTGTACGATTAGGAAAGAACTAATAATAATAATTTTTATTTTAGTAATTTGTACATTTAAGTTTAAAAATTTCTAATTAATTATAATATTTCATATTGCAGCTAATTAATTATAGTATTTCATATTCCCTACATTTTTTCTAGTTTTATGTAGCTCCTACAATATACCTTGAACTTTCCAATTGGTGTGGACTATAAAGTTTCTGGTGTTGTGTTATATAACTTCATTCCCTTGTACAGTAAACTGTTCTGCGTATTCGCTTTGTCCTTTTTTGTAGCCTAATTTTCTTGCACCTTGTTCAATATTTTGTGGATAAATACCATCGTGTTCAAGGTCAGCATCTGTTTCACGGTTAACCAATTTAGTTTCCTTAACATTTTAATTATTTTGGAAAATCTATTTCGTCGAAGTATTATTCTCATTGCCCTGTTTTGGAGAATTTGTAACTTATTTTGTTATCTTTCGTTACAAAGGAAAAGGATACTTGAGCAGTAAGTACTTGACGTGGGGAGCAATAATTGAATTGTAAATGGTGATTGCAGTTTTTATAGAAATTTTTGGCCGAATTTTTCCAAAAAAACGATATCTTTTTGCCAATTTTCTTTTGGGTGTATTCAGCATGTCTATTGAAGTTTAGTTTGGAATCTAATATAACTCCTAAGTATTTCATTTCAGTAACGTTTTCGATAATTTCACCATCAATTTTAATTTTGCTTTCACTGGATGTCTTTAAGTTATTTAATTTCTTCTGGTATTTAAATAAAAACATTGACATTCTGAAATTTTTCTCTTTATCATTTTCATGCAAAACGTTTAAGAAGGAGGATGATTGTGATTATGGAAGTACCGTTGAATAAAGAATAACAGAGGCCCTAATAATACAGAAAAATCCAACAAATAACAATTATTTGCATCTCATAGTTGCACTCATCTCTTGCAATCGCGAATCCCTTGGTCGACAGAGACTAGAATCAATTTCATCGTCTACGTTTTGTTTTTAAAACTATACTGTCAAATTTCAATCGTCTGTTCAGTTTTCCGATGCCATTATTAAATAAATTCTTAAGATTAGCTTTAAAAATAAAAGCAAGTGAAAAGCTCAGCCAACGAGTGAAAAGAAGTTTCGAACAAAAAAAGGCAGGAATATCATGTGAAAATTTATGAAACCATTCCCGTCAAACGATTTATTTTATCATTCAGGCATGTTTTAGCGTATGAAATATTTGGACATAATGTTTTATTGGTATGCCAAGTCCTCTAGTCGTTGGAAAAATCTTATCTTGAAAAGCAATGTATATCCATGAGTCACAATGAACATATTCATAATAATAAAATGGTATATTAATATAGTTTTTGTCGAAGCTCCCATCTCAATGAAACCTTGAAAAATAATTGCCAATCCTAAACAGTTTCTTTAAAAAAGACATTACACAATTTCGCCTACGCTGCACAAAGTAATATTTATATGTAAATCGCCAATAAAATCAATGGCCTTAGGCTTAAGCTTAAAGCTTCATTATTTTTTTACAATTCTACAACAATAAAGCTTTTTTCTTTAAATTATCGTGTGCCAAAAACGGAGGCATATGAATATTCCAAATAAGACAGGATCCTATTATTTTATAACCCACACGTTCAAAATATTTTATGTTTTTCTCTCATTGGTCAAACTTAATGCTTTGAAAACATTGGAAGTTATTATTTAGCAATTTGTGGATTGCTTTTAGTTTTATTTGTGTTTTAATCAACTCCCACATGCTTTGGAGTTTTACGTTTGAACAATCCTAGTGCGCTAAACCCCAGGGTTTAATTTTGCACCTCGTCTGCAGCCCCAACATACCTGAAAAAAAACTCGACTCTGTGCAGAAAAGGGCGGTCCGTTTGATACGAGTAGAGAAGGAGGGCAAATAAAACGAACAATATAACACTGTAAAAGTTGTGAAAACAAACTTGCACCTTATGTGGGAGAATGCTTCGAAAAATATCATACCCTAAAAAACTATAAGTGATGGTGACTTAGTAAAATAAAGTAATAACATTGGACCGAATCGTTAGTTTTTTATAATGTAATGTGACAGTATTATATTATGTATAATATGTACAATACTCTAACTTGTAAACACCGTGTAGAATATTTGCCAAACTTATTATCTATTTTATGTGTTGTGGGCTGGTCTATCTTTTGTTCCCTGAAAGAGGGTCTAAACCTAAAATAACGTAAGCAATGCAAAATAAGAAACCATCCACTACCCATAAAACCTAAGCCAATCAGGTCCAGGTAATCAGGGGTTAGCCTCTGTGCGGTACAGGACAATTAGAAAGGAACTTCTCCAAGGATTTGCATTGGATTGTCTGTATATTTTACCTGTATTATACAAATTATTGCTATGCAATAAAAGATATTATGCAAATAAAACATATTGAAATCGAATGTATTATCTTTTAGTTACTTAATGTGTGATTTAACAAGTATATTATGCAAAATGTACCAAACAACTAATGGTCACACGAATTATCCGATGGGGTGGCGCAAAAGTTATGAACGGAAATTTTCATTTTAAACACAAAATATAACATACATTTTTGGTCGGAGTAGCTAAACGGTTTTGAGAAAAAATTGTCAGAGTGGAAAAGGTTAACAAATGTATTACAATCTTTAGAGCACAGGTGTCAGGTAGACATACTGTCATTGATTCTTTCGGCACCGGCGCATAGTCGGGAAACACGTTACTGTATAAACTTCAACGTATATTATGTATATGTACTTATTTATACGGTTGTCACATTCTGGATCACTTCTACGAATCGTTTTTGAGTTCAACAGCTCGATTGTGGAATGATTTGCCAGCATCTGTGTTTCCTTCTCTTCAATATCCATGTTTTCTCCTTCCTCTCCTCACAAAGAGCCTCCACAAAGCACCTCTAAGGATAATGTAGGCCCTGGGGGAAATTATTTTCCAGTCATCCGGGCATTCAGGACATCCTGTGAAAAGAAATATTTAAATCCGTAACACTTTGCAAAGATTTATTTACAACAAGATTTCAAAATATGTATTTAACATTTTCGTAAGCTTTGTGTTTAGCCATAAATTACGTCATCTGTCCATATAATAAAAAAATATTATATTATTGTATTACACAAGCGGAATAGTGTCATAATTATTTATAGTTATAACATTAAGTCAATAAATTTCTAAAGTCATAAGTAAATTAAAATACAAATGAACATTATTTTACGAGTCGCCGTAAAAACTTTACGCGTGGAGTGTATTTATGTTATTTCATTCTTGTGTTATCATATCATAAATAGTGATGGAAAACATTAAATCATTATTTTAGTGGTAAAAAAACTACGTAGGGGGGAAGTATGAGTTAGATTGGAAAAAAATCAATTCATAAGTAGGTTCCTACTTCCTACCTATATATCACTCGCATATTTAACACGCAATATATCCCTTTTTGTAAAATTATCAGATTAATTCATCATAAAGCTTCCAGTCCGCGTGGGTAGATGGCGTATGGTGTTATGACATTTGTAATGGCGCCTTATTAAACCATTACCGCCCAAACTATTGGTCTAAGGTTTATGTTTCAATTGTTGCGAACGAGATAGCGTGTTATTTTATTTCTGATATCATTACATATCAAAAGTTATTTCATTTTCACGTGTAGCAAACACTTTGTGGGTATACATGATGATAATAAAATAACTTTGTTTTAATTCCACATCCACAAATGGGGCTATTTGACAAATCTAACTGTTTATTTAGTAAATTGTTTTTTTTTTTTATTTTTTTTTTTTTTTAAATTATTTTTAATAAACTCGTTTAATAAATCTTCGGAGATAGATTTACTACATAGAAAAGGGATAAGTCTATGCCTTAATAATCTAGAAGCTCTTAAAATAAAATAAAAACATATTTCCCTTCTCCACGCCTATTTTTACCTTTTTACCCCCACCTTCTTAGGTACCTCCCCCTCGCCCCCAATAAAGTTTATGTTTTCTATCCTTCTTCTACTTTTCATTCAAATGCTCTGTAACTCTGTATTTTAACCTCTGAAGCAGGTTCAGGTTGAACCGAAACCGGTTGGCTAAAGATACATGATAAATTTGAAGTAAAACAAAGTTATTTTATTGTCATTGATATCAAAAGGTTTTACGTTAATATAAGCCGTTTTCACTTGTTCATAATCTACATATTGTTCAAAATGAATTTAACTTCAAATCTGTGTGAAAATTGAAGGGTTTTATCATTCCGTTTCAGAAAAGATTAATTAATCTATTTTATGGATCTTCTTAGTAAAATATTAAGAATAATTACTTAAGAATAAGAATAAGAATAATATTAAGAAACATTACCAAATTTATTTAACATATCAATAAGACGAGAATATAAATTTGTACATAACGAGAAGTCGGGTATAGCTAGGTATGCAAGGTTTTTAAAAATATCGATATCTATATATATCGAATTAAGTCGATATTGATATATCCGCCTGCCAGACCGATATATCGATATCGACTTAATTCGATATAAAAGCTTATAGAAATCCAATGTAGTTTTAGTTATAACAAACGTTTATCGATTATGTATGTACATATTTTTTATACTTACCTATGTGAATAATCAAAAAATTTGGAAGGATATAAAAATGCTTTTTTTTTAAATTTTTTTTTAACGTGAAAACCGCACAAGAGTCCCAACTGCTCCCGTCTGGAGCCAGTGGGACTATGGCATCCCCAATCGGGGTATGTTGTGAGGCTGAAGGTAGTGGGAAGGGGAAGGAGATAGGGAAGAGGAAGGTGGGGAAGTACCTGGCTATTCAGATCTGGTCACCAAACACGGCAGAAGCCATTTCAAGCAACGTTTCAATTCTGAATGGTGGTCTTACACCAGGGCGATACTGAGAGTATCTTCCACTCTAAAACGTGCCGCAAATATACTATATATTATTTTAAACGACTAAATTGTGAATAACACAAATTAGTCAGATACACTTTATTTGCCTCTCACCGAGTATATCATTTTAAATGAATAAATTGTGAAATACACAAATTAATCAAATAAAATTTATTTGCCACGCCGGGATTCGATCCCGCGACCTTCGAAATGCTAGTCAAGCTCCTTACCACTGCACTACGCCGGCCGTCATAAATTTATTTAAAAAAAAATTCCAGTACTTATTTTGTACAATATTTTGTACCAGCTATCGAACTTAAAAATAGTAACTTTGACAGTCTGCCACCTTGTAGCCGGTTTCTGTTTTGAGTTATAGTGGATCCTGTCTCTGAAAAAAGACTTTGAGAAGGAACACTTGTTGCCACAATTAATAGATGACTCATTGCCATTTTAAAAAGATTGGGATATACACCTTACATCCTTGCCATGTTTCAAGAATCTTTACTTTTGGAGTATTTAAAGCAGCTGAAAGATATAACGTGAGCTTGTCGTCACCGTCAGTTTTTTTCTTTTTGTTTGCGTGTGAGTCAAAGATTTACGGTACGGGTTTTTCGATATATCGGTACGATATATTGAGTTTTTCGATATTGATATATCGATATCGGCGTATAGTCAATATCGATAAATATCGATATTTTTAGGGGTCGACATATCGATATTTATTGGTTTTCCGATATATCGTTGCATCCCTAGGTATATCCTAGCGCAGGGATGGCGAACCAATGGCACTATTTTGGCACTATTTTTATCACTGGCAATGTTTTGAGCACGTCACTGATCATTGATCACAAAATTTATTATTTACTCCGAAAAAAGTTTCAAGTGTACAGTAGGTGAACGAGCGAACACGAGTGATCCCTACGCTACAGAATGTTCTGGTGCGGTGCGCGGGCTGCGATACGCTGGGTACAGTGCGGTGCGCGGGGTGGCGGAGGGAAGCGCGGCGCTCACTCGTTTGTTTTCGTACCTACAATCTACACAGCGAGTTTCTATTGCTAATGAATGACGCATAGTTTCTTTATGCATAAAATAATATTGAATTTCGTTGATATAATTCTATTTTAAAGTTTATTTCAGTTTTATCTATGATTTCAATGTTATTTAATATGGCTAGTTCAGCAAAAAAAAAGACTCGGTTAGAAACCGTTTGACAAATGACTCCAGTTCAGCATGAATTCTGCTAAAAGTAACATCTTACAACCCTAACATATGTTATTTGTCATCTAACCTGCAACAACAGAAGTCACACTCATTTTACTTAAATTTAAATTACGCGTATAATGCAAAAAAGTACCTATTTTTTGCAAAGACGTTACATACTTTAGACGCGGGGTAGAAATCTCAAAATGGGAAGCCAACAACAAGACAATTGTAGAGTACTCGATTTCTAGTACTTTAGTACTAAACTGCCACGCGTCGAGTAAGGTCGTGTCCTACTAGTAAGTAAATTGCATTAAAAAGCGCCAAACTCCTGTGTGATGAGAAAATGTTTCCATTACACGGTAAACAGTAGTAAAAGCGAAGGAATAACATTTCATTTGTAAATACATTCAAATTATCACTTATTATTATCGATTATAAAAATAATGCAATAAATTGCTTTCCGCCCAAAGATTATATGCGTCATTAGAGAACTCAAGGCCTACTAAAGTACAGGTCTGGATGCGCAACAGCCAAATTACAAAGTCGATGACATGCCGTCGCTAAGTAAAATTTACTTTTTATAATAATAATCTAATGATTCTTTATTTACTTGCCTGCGGTAAAACAACATACAAATCAGCAGAAACAACAAATACAATAACAATCAACGTCATTTGAAAACTATCGTTGTTCATTTGACATGTTCTATTTGACACCTCAAAATTCGACTGGTGCCCAGGCCTCCTACTTTAGGCGGCCTTGAGACAATTTTGAATTTTGAATACGAAAATGCCGCCCGCGTTCTATCTTTTGTTTCGTCCATATGCACATATTCTTTTAAGCGTCTATCTTTATCATACACGAATAACTTTTGAATTAAGAAATTATTGAAAATCGCTGAAAACAAAAGAGTTTTAATTAATTGCCACATTATATCTTGAGTTTGTGAGACTATGGCAAGTCTATTTATATAACATCATTGATTTTTTGTAGTAAATAAAGAGTTTTAATTGATATTTAGTATTTATTATTATCATTTTCCCAATAATCACAAAGTCAAAATTATTTGATGGCACGTCTATGACCCCATTAAACATTTCTTTAGAAAAATGGCACGTTGATACATAAAGGTTCGCCATCCCTGGCCTAGCGGGTCACGTGATAAGCATTCCATCTGGTTCCAGCTACAGGGTAACACGCGAAACAGCGCACATTTCTCGTGAGGTGTAAACAGTAGCAAGGTGTGATTGAAAAATACAGATTTTTTTTAGTTAAGAAATAAATCATTGAAGAAAAGCAAAACAACTACTTTTTTTACTCCAAATTTGCTCTGGAATCGCTGATTAAAATCCTTCGGGTACGTACTGTTTGCTACACCCTTTATTAAGAGTTTTGCTTTGAAGTAATTTGAGTCTTGTTCAACTGGGGCACTAGTAGTAGTAGGTACCTACAACAGAATAAGCAGATAGCAATCAAGCAAATTAATGTTACCCTCGACAAGCACTTCAAATGAACGTATTCTGTAATTCAATATCTACACGATTAATTATATCTAACCATTAGATTGTCTAACCATTAGACTGTATTAAACTTCTTGTTTGGTCTGCTCGTGTCTTTGCGTTCTTTGCATATCGAGTATCACAATGAGAGGATTTAAAATAAACGTTACGTAAAAACTCAGTAAGGGGGCGTTCAAGTATTACGTAACGCAATTTTTGAAGATTTTTGACCCCCCCTCCCCCAATGACGTTACAAACTATATTAGACGAAGGGTAGAAATCTCAAAGTGGAAAGACAAGAACAAGACAATTGTACCGATCTCGAAATCTAGTACTTTAGTACTAAACTGCTACGCGTCGAGTAAGGTTGCGTCTTATCAGCTAAGTAAATTGCATTTTAAAAAGTGTCAAAATGCCCTTCTATGTGATGAGAAAATGTTTCAATTACACGACAAATAATAGTAAAGGCGAATGAATATCATTTCATTTGTAAGTACACGCAAATTACTTAATATTATCGATTATAATATATATTACAATTAATTTTCATGTTTCCCGCTCGCGGTTTTAAACGTCATTAGAGAAAATTCAAGTCCTACTAAAGTAAAGGGTCTGGACTAATCAGCCTAAACACTTGTTTATTTGTTTGCTTGCGATAAAACAACACATAAATCAGTAGTTCTAACAAGTTTAGTTTTCAAACCCTTTTTAGCTTCTATTTATTTCACTCTTTTCTTTTAGACTTTTAAACTTTAATATATATATGTAACTTTACAAATTAATATTGTAATTTAATTTATATTTCGATTATGCTTAAGTCCCTACTAATGCTGATTAATTTCAATCCCGTTATTTTTGTTTGTAAGTACAAAAAAAAAACTGTTCTCCATAATGGTATTCTATATTATTTGTAAAACATTTATGTAGGTACTACACATATAATAATTATTTTATTCATATATGTACTTAAACTTTTATATGCCATATAGTTAATGTAATCATACTAATAACAATGTATGTAAAAGCCCAATGGGCGTTTAAATAAATAAATAAATAAATAAATAAGTATTGATGACAATCGCCACCATTTGAAAACTGTCGTTGCCCTATAGTATTTATTGTATAGCTCAACATATAAAACTCCGACAGGCAGCCGGACATTTTATTCTAGTGGGCCTCGAGAAAAGGAGACAGCGAACTGAGCGAACGTTCCATCAAAAAGTGACAAGCAATAAGCCGCCCGCTCATGTATTCATGTCATTCATACACACATTATTTGATTGTCTATCTTTATCACACAGGAATAATATAAACTTTTGAATTAAGAAATTATACTGAAAATCGCTGAAAACAAAAGAGTGTTACTTTCTTGGCACATTATATTGTGAGTATATGAGACTATGGCGAGTCTATTTATTAATATAACGTCATTGCCCTCCACCCCGTGTAACGCGCCGTAACGTTTTTCCGTACTCTCCCCCCCCCCCACCCCCCCCCCCCCCACCCCCCCTCTCCCCCTAAACGTTACGTAACGCCCAAGTGACAATTTTTACCTGAAAGTCACAATTAAGTTGCGCAAAGTACTGAAAAGTCGCTTAAATACCCTTTTTCTTGTTTAATCGCGTTTGCGGTAATAAATAAAACAAGATTTCGAGAACGAAATGGATTGCCAACTTGGAAGATTTTAATTCCCTAATTTTTTATCTAAATAAAGAAAAACATGTTACGTAATGCGTTGTTTGAACCCCCCCCCCTCGTAACGCACAGTAACGTTCCACAAGACCCCCCCTCCCCCCTCAAGTGCGTTACGTAATACTTGAACGGTCCCTAAATCATAGATGTCGTTTTATCATCATTTTATTATTTTTATTTTTTATATGAATACCGCACAAGAGTCCCAACTGCTGGGGTCTGGAGCCGTGGGACTATGGCATCCCCAATTGGGGTATGTTGTGGGGCTGAAGGTAGTTGGGAGGGAAAGGAGATAGGGAAGATGAAAGTGAGGAAGTACCTGGCTATTCAGATCTGGTCACCGAACACGGCTAAAGCGATTTCAAGCGACGTTTCAATTCTGAATGGTGATCTTACACCAGAGCGATACTGAGAGTATCTTCCACTCTGGAACGTGCCGCAAATATACGATATATTATTAAATGAATAAATTGTGAAATAATACAAATTAATCAAATAAAATTTATTTGCCACGCCGGGATTCCATCCCGCGACCTTCGGAGTGCGAGTCAAGAGCCTTACCGCTGGACTACGCCGGCCGTCATTTGAAAGCAAATGAATACTACAACTGTCCCAACCGCCCAAAGACAGCAGGATAATGGCTTCAGCACTTGGATTATGTTGTGTTATTATGCAAGGTGTTAAGGCATGTTCTTTACTTACTAACAAGTCAAGTACGTCCATAACACCCTCTATATTATTGTGAGGCTGAAGTGAGCTTGGAGAGGAAGATTGTAGTTGTGAAAAGTGTCTGACTATTCAGATCTGTTCACTAAATACGACTAAAGTCATTTCAAGCAACGTTTCAATTCTGAATTGTAGTCTTTCACTAGAGAAATGCAACGTAAATAAACGAATGAAGATAATAAATAAATTTACCTGAACAGATTAATTTACCTTTAGTGTAAATAAACGTATCGAATAATTTAACCTATTTTATTTTTATTTTTTTATTTAATACATGAATTATCGAAAGTACAAATAGTTTTTTTGTGATATTTCGCCCTCCATGCTAGGGATGACCCTGTGTTATGGCGGGTGAAGTTTACAGTTTGCGGATATACATTCATTTGTATAGGTTGAATTTTTCACTAATTGATACTATGCACACAAATTCTTCTACAATAAGAGAGTTTATGTAGTTATATGAATTACAACATTAACAAGATGGATTACAAGAATAAGGTGAAGAAGTTAAAGAATTATTGGGAAAGATAAGTTATTACTAATATATTAAGGAATTATTGATATATAGTTCACAGTAATCAGTTTTATACATATAATGCTGCTTAGTTAGTAAATAAAAAATATATTATGTTTTGCCTGCTCTTAATACTATGCACACAGATCTTCTATAATAAGAAAAAGATATACTTATAGTTAGATTGGGTTACAAGAAGAAGATGGAGAAGTTAGAGAATTATTAGAAAATGAAAAATTTGAGGAGTTGTTAGCTATAGATCACACTAATTAATCTTGTACATACAATGCCGCTAATTTAGAAAATAGAGATATATTATGTTTTGTGTGAAAGGTGATTAAATTGATAGAGTGTAAAGTGAATGGGTGTTAAAATTGTAATGTATTCCATGTGTAAGGATCCATTTCGTTATTTGTTTTTTAAAGGAATGGGGTTGACTCAACGTTTTTAAGGTTTTCAGGGATAAGGTTAAAGATTTTAGGAGCTAGGAAGAAAAATTGTCTTTGAGATGACGTGGTGTGTAGTGTAGGTACATTGTAGTGTCTGTTGGTTATTGTTCTGGTGGTATAGTTGTGTTGTAAGAGAGTTTTGTTTTTGTATTTGAACAGGAAATGTATTAGCATAAATTTTAGATGGAGTTGCCGTTTGTCTAAGACGTTATACTCGACGAAGAGTCGTTTAGAGGGGTATCTTGTCGGTCGCTTGTTAATGACACGTATAACCATTTTTTGGGCTTAGTTTCATTACTAACTATTCGACATGCCCATGCAGCAGGGGTATGCAGAGAGGAAAGACCGCCTCACCTAGGGTTGCCATAAGTCCGGAATTTTCCGGACATGTCCGGAAATATAGGTCTTTGTCCGGAATGCGGGGGGAATCCTAAACAGTCCGGAATTTCAACAATTAAGGTGGAGATTGATACAATAAATTAAATAAACCAAAATATTTTTATTACAAATCAAAGTAAAAACATCACTTCTGATATTTAATACTCTTTTATACTTTAATAATAGTTTTGTAGTCATATTTCGCAAGTCATATTTTTTAAATTAAGCTGTGTTAAGAGGGTTAATTGTAATTGTTTTCCCATTAAGGAAAATACCCTTTCTACATTGGCATTTTGTGCCTGCATCGCAAATATATAAGAGCATATCTTTGTTAATTCCGTAACTTTTCCTGGTCCAGCTGCTTTCAGAATAATGGATAATGGTCCATTGTTTATTAGCATTTAATCTCAAAACTTTGTTGCTTGTTTATTTTGATCTGGGAACCCTGGGCTCAATGTCTCGGCACACACTTTATTGTCTCATTCATGATCAGTCTGTAATGCTGACTTTTATCGTGGTCCTAATTAACTAACCATCACGCCGTTTCCCCACTGGGATAGGCAGGGAGGACGGACTGCCAAACAACACACACTCCTTGCCTCATTCGCATTCATGCGTCGGCTCATGCATACTCTTCTTTTATTCTTACTCTTGACATGGCCCGACATAAGTATCTGATTCACTTTATCGTGCCATATCTGCCATAGCGTGCCATAGCGTCCCCGACTTCTTCTATCATCAACGTTAGCGTCGTGTAATCTCCTTACACTCTTTTCTTCGTCCATTTGGTCTACACGCCCAAACCATCTGAACGTCCATTCCTTAATCTTACTCATTTGGCTTACATCAGCCTTGCTTTCTTTGCGGATCTCCACATTTCTCACACAATCATACACATTTGCCTCAGGGACCTCTCAGGATTTCTATAGCATTCAGTCTGCTGTCATCGTTCCTCTGCCAGTTCCATGCCTCACTGCCATACATCAGGGAAGGTACCAGCACTCCATTGTGAAATAGCATTTGATTTACTTGATCGTATTTTATATTATTTAGAGGTCCATATCTTTTATATAATTTTATAACTTAAAATAATTTAATGCTATCCGGTTTAATATACGAGACGTACTCGTATTAGAATAATAGAAGAGAATATATTGGAATCGTACCGTAAAATTACCATGAATGAATTTGTCACTTGCGTGGGTAGATCTCAGCCATTATTACCTACAAACATGTGATTGCGAATGACTCTGAAGTGTTCACACAATAGACTTGAGTTATAATTTATAGCTTAGATTGGATTTGGTGGACAAAATATAATAATAAAATGTCCAATAGAAACCAAAACGTAGAATCAATATGATTTGATGTAATTCAGGGCCAAACGTACTATCGTGATTGATTTTTGGGGCATTATGCCGAGTTGGGCTTCCTCCTTCTTTAGTCGACATTTCGGACATCGTTACAGTATCCATAATCAGGGTTAGAACACTTTCAAGGGTGCAAAATCAGTCATCCTGACAAACTGGTAATTGCCGATCACTTAATTGAAACCGGCCATTACTTTGGATTTGTTCCTGAAACAGAAGTTATAATTTGAAATTTTCACGGTCAAAAGTATCTACTATCGTTATTAATTTTTGGGGTATTTTACCGTTTTGCGCTTCCTCCTTTGGCCACCGTTTCGGAGAGCTTTACAGTGTTCATCATCAGGGCAGATTTGAAGATTGTGGTTTGATTTGTATTGTGTTTATGTGTGAAGAAGCGATTCACTTTTGTGCGCTCCAATCCTCTTAGGTGCTGTAAGTATTTTAGTGTAATTAGTGAAAATAAAAATAGTTTTCGGTGTTTAGTTTTGGTGAAGCCATCAAGTACCGGATGGAACTATTAAGCTATATTAACCACGTCGACTAAGTTGCTAGTCAATGTTAATGGGTTTTTGTGGAGTTCAATTGCCACCGTAATTAGGCGTGTTCGATGCGTTTTGTGTTTTGACAAGCCAAGACAAACCAAGATGACAGTGTCTGATTCACTTGATAGTGCCTTGTCTTCCTCAGGCGTTCCCAATTCTTTCTACCATTGCATCTGTACACTATAATATATGTATAGCGTATAGCTAACTATATATTGGCCGCACGTACACTATATATAGTACACTTTATAATGTGCCGCATATACACGATACATATTATAGTGGGATTATGTGTGAAATATATTTTTTCAAATTTTCATCATTTGAGTCATTGTCGCAGCCGTCAATATCGAATATATTTTTTTTAGATATTATGAATATTTTAAATAGTTTGTTTACATAAATGCTAGAATAATATAAGATAAAATAAAACTAATTAGCTTTTTTATTTCGTTTCAGGTACACATTTGGTTTCCAAGCGTCCCCAACGAAAAGTTTGGTAAGAAAACACAAAAGTGGTCAGATTAAGTTTTACTCCTTCAACGGAGTCTTGACTATTCGATTTTTTCTGTTGCCCGTCTGACAAAATGTGCTTTTTTTGCAAAGATTTTGAAAATGAAAAGCAGGAGTACCACCAAAACCATTCTCACACCATGTATTGTGAAAAGCAATTCGTGTACGTAAGTACAAATGGATATACGCAGGAACAAATCCAAAGTAATGTCCGGTTTCAATTAAGTGCTAAGCAATTGCCGATTTGGTAGGATGGCCGAGTTTGACGTTCGAGAGTGATTTGAAATAATTTCTGAACCCTGATGATGGACACTGTAACGCTGTCCGAAACGTTGGCCAAAGAAGTAGGAAGCGCAACATAGTACAATACTCCCAAAAATAAATCTCTATGAAGCTATACCTAATTCACACAACCCTAATAATTTTTGTTTGCTCAAAACTCACATTTTAATAATTTCCTGCGAATTCGTGACTATAAAAACTTTTTTATTCAAACAGACCCCTGGGGATATAAGTTCTTTATATTTAAGATTAATAAAAACAATACCTTACCATTAATTTATTTTACGTACAACGATTTTAAAACTTTATAACCCGTTTTTTTTATTTCTATAAAGTTAGCGGTAAGCACCTGATGTTATTTTTCTAGTCGATGAATTATTAACTTCGGGAGGGAAACATTTAGAAACATCTTGAATATTTGTAGCACGTTCTTCAGAATTTATTAAAATGAACGCGGCGGAAAGGTCGAATCTCCAGGCCTGCTAGGACGAATTCGTCCAATACGCCGTGCCGCGCCGCATATTTGTTTACACGCTTTCTTCACTCACATTATTTTTCTTCTTCTTCTTTTCGTTGATAGGGCAAATTCGACAGTAGGTTCGTCCAATACACGGGTCGCGAGTCGAAATTTTTATACACGGCTTCTTTACTTACGTCGTTAAGATTCTGAATATATTTTGGGTATATTGTCGTCTTAAAGATACAAATCTTTCACTGTTCATTTCTTGTTTCAAAAGAGTAGCACGTCTGTACTACTTACTATCTGTAGACGAAGAACTTGATCTATCCGATTACTAGCCGAGTGTCTTACCAACAGGCCTATTATTTATCACATGTTTTTGATTGAGAGTATTCAATTAAACCTTACAACAGCCTATTTTATCAAGCACGGTCGTTTAATTAAAAACTGGTACCAAAATAATACAACACCCGCGCAAATCAATAAATCAAATAATTACATTTTTCATTACTCTTAGTTTGCGTGTTTATTGCCTGTCTTATTTTGTTTACTTTGCGGTTTAAGAGAATCTCAGGTTTACGGTTGTTTTTCTTCTCTAAAGATAAAGAATCTGTGGTTTTCTCACCTAAATAGGCAAGGCCTCTGGAAGGTCATCGCAAATATTACTTTATTTGATTCGAAAACACCATACACAACACCATTCAGGGTGTAACAGCACGTAACGAAAGATTTTAACCAGCGATTCCTGGGCATGATGATCCTTTTTTTTTAATTAAAAATAGAGACTGGCTGAGGAAGACCTCTCCAGCAGGACTCTCAGAACATCGCCTTACCCGCAGTGGAAGCGATTGATTCACATGTCCGTCACTTCTGAACACGCTGACCCCCAGATTCCTATCCACCCCTCATACCTTTTTCCTTCCCACTTCTTCCTCCCCTTCATTTCCCTGAGAAAGACCCTCTACACAGCATCACAAAAGGTGACAATGGCCCTGAGGAGAATTATTTTTCTTAGGGCCTTCTGTGTGGAAATAATGTTAAGAAAAAATAATACCTAAACATATTTTTTCGTCACACTTCGCGACATAGTAGTCGGGTCTATAGCCTAGTGGGTCACGTGTTAAGCATTCTGTCTCGTTCCGACAGCAGGGTAACTTGTGAGACAAAACGCATATAACGTGATCCCGTCGCGATGTGTAGGAGTGGGATCAGTGGCGACGTGCACTGAAAAATATTTTTATTAGATTTTGATGGAAAAACATCATCATCGGACAGTAAAACGACTTCTTATTTTTGTACTCCCAATATACCCAGATACAGCTATTTAAAATCCTTCAGTTACGTTAGACACTGTATGTTATAAATGGCTTAATTACTGACAGGCTACATTAGCACATAAAAACGGTTTAGGTAAAGGACGATTTTTTTTCGATTTTTATTATAAACGTAATATTTCTACGATAGAAGTTCTACAAACATGTTCTCTTTGATGGTTTCAGGAACAAGAAAATTATAATTTTTAGAAATTTAATTAAAATTAAATTTGATAATGTTATTATCGAGTTCTGCAAGTTCTGCAAGTTTATTATCGAGTTCTGCAAGTTTCAACTTGCAGAACTCGATAATAACATTATCAAATTTAATTTTAATTAAATTTCTAAAAATTAAAATGGAGTTCTACGAATTAAACACAAAAACAATAAAGAAAATTATAAGTAAAATCTCTTCTCTACATCTCTCTATCTCTACATATTATAAATTAAAGTCCTCCGCGTCGTCTGTCTGACTGTCTGTTCGCGATAAACTCGAAAACTACTGAACGGATTTTCATGCGGTTTTCACCAATAGATAGAGTGTTTCATGAGGAAGGTTTAGATATATAATTTGTCAAGGATTTGTCTAAATTGGTTGAAACAAAACGATAATTGTTAGAAGTATCGGAAAAAGTCAAGCCGCCTGGTAGCTTTCATCGAAAACGCTGCCTCATATAACAAAACAATGCATGGTGGGATATTCCTCTTTTATAGATCTACAAAAAAGTCCGCGAAGGCATATATCTATCTTTTACGGATAGCTTACTATACCCATTCTATCTTCTAAAAAAATGGTCACGTACATTGCGGTAATTGAAAAGTCATTTAGACGGATACAGTATTAATCCTTATTAACTTAAATACGTTAGTTACCCCAAGCATTTCATGCACATTATTATAATCTTTCACACCATCTCTACGTATTATAAATTAAAGTCCTCCGCGGCATCTGTCTGTCTCTTCGCGATAAACTCAAATACGGCGGTGGTTATGAAGGTTGGATAACTAACCAGTAGATGACGTTGTGTTTAATTAGCCACAGCAACGCGTGGCCGGGTCAGCTAGTAATACATAAAATTAAGTCCCTTTGGGTTTGACATTTTCACGGCCGAAAGTATTATTGCGATTTATTTTTGGGATATTATGCCATATTGCGCTACCTTCTTCTTTTGTCAACGATTCGAATAGCATTACAAGAATCCATTACTTCGGATTCGTTCATGATGTCCTGGGAAGACCCAAAACGCACAGAGCTCGCCTAATTTTTTAGACAATTGAAAATCACAAAAATCCCATTAATATTAATAAAGACGCCGTGGCTAAGCGCGATGGTTCTTGTTATCCGGTAATTTGACGGCTACATCAAAACTAAACGCAGAAAGTCATTTTAAATCTGACATTGTTTAATACTCTTGCGACTGTAAGGTTGAAATTTAAGAATCGGACTCTGAAAACAACTCTGACGCCGCGCCATATGAAATCATCTGTAAACGCAATAGAACCGAATTAAAGCAAGTAGCTAATAATGCCCAAAGATGGCGCAACTTACGTTAACAGCTAGCAGTCGGCTGGCAGGCCTAAGTACTCTTCGATTTGCATTTTCGTTAATCTCTCCAGTCGGACAGTGCCGGGACGCCCGCCGCCCGCAGGGCCTAGCAGCTAATTATACTGTATACCAGCTCGCATCTACATACATAAGCACACACTTTATCATAATGTTCAATTACACATCTGCCCTGATTATGAACACTGTAACGCTGTTTAACTTTGGCTAAAGAACGAGGTAGCTAGCGCAACACGGCATAACATCCCAAAAATAAACCACGATAGCAGTCCCTTTCATCATAATGTCTAATGGTGTGTTCTCTACATCTAGCATGTGTGAACGTTTCCGTCTGGTCTGATTCAAAGCGAAAGTTTCACACGCACCGAAACGTATATTTTCTAAAAGATGAACCAAAGAGATAGCTAAGTTTCCGACCTCATCCCGTAAAAGGGACTGTTTTGTTAGCGGAACAATATCCTACAGAATAAACACTAAGTACGTGATGCAATGCCGAAGTCCAACCAACCAACGGCCAAAACGTGAAATGATTTGCCATCTCGAATTCCTATTTAGTAACGGAACCATGTTACATTTTTTCACGTCTCCAGCGACAGTGTATCAATTCTATCATTGTTATAATATTGTACTTGAATATTTCTATAAATTGTTCATGATATCGTCAAACATACTATTTTCGGTTGTGGGTCTGTCGGTGGTGATTGTGACTTTGATTTGAATAGTGTAATTTTCAAAATTGGAACTGATTATGTCAAGATATCAGACGATCAGCGATGAAGTACATAACTATAATATTTTTTACCAAAAATTTATTTTAACAATTCAATTTTTTTTGAAACAACTTGTCCTAAATTACCATGATTTTTCATGGGTCTACGTTAGTTAATTATATTTTCCATTGTAATTTTTTGTCTTTGTTCTTCTAAGCACCCCCCTTTCCACCTCTCCCCCCCCCTCTCCCTTGTTGATCTTCTAAGCACCTCCCCTTTCCACCTCTCTCCTCCCCCACTACTTCCATTTCTACCCACGCCTGTCTTTCTATGTTCGATCATTTTTTTAGTACATTATATGTCCTGATGAAGAGAACATCGTTCTCGAAACATGTCGACTTTTTAATAAAGTTTATTGGGGTAAAAACAAAGTGTTTTTAATTATTGCATTTGCAAAATTTGAAGAAATTATATTTTCGTGTAACTGATTGACGGCCTCCGTGGTCTAGGTGTAAGACTCTCGACTACCAATCTGAAAGTCGCGGATTCTTAACCCTGCGTGCGCAGGTATATTTTATTTGATTGATTTGTGTTATTTCACAATTTAATCATTCGAAATAGCATAAGGCATATTTATGGCACATTTCAGGGTGAAAAATACTCTTAGTATCGCCCCGATGTCAGACCACCATTCAGAATTGAAACCTTGTTTGAAATGGCTTTAGCCGCGTTTTGTGACCAGATATGAATATCTGGGGCTTCCCCACCTTCCTGTTTCCCATCTCCTTCTCCTCCCCACTACTTGCAACATATTCGAATTGGGGATGCCATAGTCTCACTGGATCCAGGCGGTTAGGAACAGTTGGGTTTCTTGTACGGTATTCACAAAAAAAAATTAAATTATTTTATAACGATAGTGCGACTGTCTACGCTGTATGAGACCGGTTGTCCAATATCTCTTCTGCATCACCTGTTAATTGAGATAATAATTGTGTTAATAATTGTGTTAATAATTGCATTCATTTGCCAATTATACACCAACCCAATCCTCATCATTATAGCAATGAAAGAACATTACATAAACATTTTACCTGGCGTTTTATATAAATTAAATACAATTAATTACATTGGGCAAAAGTATTCATTATTCACTTGCACTCTATTGATCGAAGCTTGCACTATTTTTATCATATTTTTCACTTGCCCAATAATTTTGTACCTCTTCATGGTTTCACGTTTAAATAAATAAATGACTGTTCGTTTTTCGTTCATTCATTAGTACTAGCTTATTCGGAAACATGTTTTATGAATAAATCTGTTACGTAGAGGTACACTGTTTTTTTAAGGTTTTAACCAGTTTCGGGTTTAACAGTGATGTTCTTGTTGGGTTTGCTAGCATTATATGCTTTTTGTGTAACGTTTTTTACATTTTGTTAATAGTTTTTTTTTGCTGGTCTGTAATTTGATTTGTAATATTATTAAATGAGGCGTTTTTATATTTTTTAGATATTTTATGAGGCCTCCATGTTAACATTTTGTAGTAGCGTTCACCATAACGTTTTTGGATTCGGAGAACATACTTTTTCCTTTCTTTATTTCCTGTAAAAAATCGACGATATTATAAGTGATCCAAACGTTCGTTAGATTAATAAAAGTAGGCATAACACAAAATCTCTATATTCATTAACGTAGAATAAAATTATGAAAAACATTATTTGTTAGAACATAATTTTATAAATTGCTTTTAATAGACATGTTCACAATCCACTCATCTTTTGTAAAATGAAAATTTCCATAGAAAATTTCTAATAAAAAACACCTCTCTTTGCAAAAATCACAAAAAACAAATTTCCCAACAGGCGAATATCGCTAACGTTCTTCAAATAAATCTAACGAACATTTTCTCTTTATTTACTTTGAAAAAAAGTGATTATTATTTATTTTATGTGAATACCGCCCAAGGATCCCAACCACCTAAAAGCCAGTGAGAATATGGCATCCACAATTCGGGTATGTTGTTAGGCTGAACTTAGTGGGAAGGGGGAGGAGATGGGAAAGAGGCAGTTCGGGAAGTACCTGGCTATTAAGAGCTGGTCACCAACACAAACACAGCTAAAGCCATTTCAAGCTACGTTTCAATTCTGAATCGTGGCCTTACACAAGGGCGATACTGAGAGCATCTTCCACTCTGGAACGTGCCGCAAATATACCTTTTGTTTTTTTTAATGATTACAGTGTGAAATAACATAATTCAGTCAAATAAAATTTACTTACGCACGCTGGAATTTGAACTCGCGACATTCGGATTGCTAGAGCCTTATCCCTCGACCACAGTCGTTAAAACGTCCGGTGGTCAATCTGACATTACTTTCTAATAGTTTATTATTTATTTTAATATTATTACGTATGGTGCGTCGTCTCAACGTTTTTTTTGTTTGTTTATGCGGTAGCCATTTTTTCCCATAACCGTTGTTACTTGTTAGACAAGTTAATTTTCTCTATTTTTTTATTGAAATAAATTGTTCTCGGGTCAATGAATTTTAACTTGCAGGCTACATAGCCCCTCTCATAGACTACATCAGAACTCGTATTATGAGACGTAATTGTGGGAAAAAAATCTATCAGCCATAATCTTTTAAGTTGCGACTCTCGTGGAAAAGCATGTGGTGTACAGTAAGCTTGACCATTTGATATGTATTTATTTTTTATAACTTTTACAGAGTGCTAACAATTATTACATTAATGAAATTGCTACTCCAATTAAAAATGTTTACAGAAAGTGTAAATCAAGGTTTAGCCGTTACTAGGTGGAGATGCCACTAGTAAGACAACAGAAATATTAAAATAAACACAGTACATACATATGTAGTACGGAGAAAGAGTAGAAAGATATAAAGAAAATACATAATAGTAAAGCAATTACTTCATTTTTTTGTTGAGTTACTTATATTTCTCATGACGTCATATCAGCTTACAGCTAATGAAACTAGACAATGGCAACAACTTATAAAAAAACTCAAATCCATTTTTAACGGTAAATATCAATATAATGTTTACAACTTTTATTTTTTTTTAAAGTTATACTATAAATGTTGTATGAAAGAAGTCAGGAAAGTAGTGAAGAGAAGATAGAAGAAGACAGGTTCAGACTTGGTCACAATGTTAAGTTTATCAAAATCTCGGTTCTGAATGGTGGTCTCTCGTCATGTTTATTTAAATAAACAGACTGATATCAAATTTTGTAATACGAATGACAGATTAAAAAAATAACCTGCACTGTTAAATTTGGTTTAGAATTTGACCATTGTTAAATTTGGTTTAAAATTTGACCATTTTTAAATTTGGTTTAGAATTTGATCATTTTGAAATTTGTTTTAGAATTTGTCCATTGGTGACCCCCGCAGAGGACCGACGTAAGTCATCGAAAAAGAATGTTTGTCATGCAAATTTTTTTCCGTAATGACTCAAACCTTCTCACACGAATTACATGAAAACGGAAATGACCGAAAATACTCAATGCCGGTATAAGCTCTTAATCGAATGCCCGCAGAAATTGAAGAGCTTACGTTGTTTATGAATAGGAATATTTTATTGTGTCAATTAAAGTGTTCGATTTATGAATGGTCACTGTGCATAATAATTTATTGTTAATCGAATCAAGCTGTGAAATATAATGCGCACACGCCAACTTACGACGGATCCGTCGTAAGTTCTACCATATTCATTATTTATATTTGCTAATAATAGTAATTGGATAATTTGTGAGCTCCGTTTTTGTGAAAAATCTTCTCAAGGTCGCTGTACAATTTATTATGCGTTCTTAGGCCCTATCTTTGTTAATTATTTACAAGCAGATACAGAAAACATACTTACCTCTTCCAATAAACACACTTATACGATTATGAAAGGTTATGCTTGGAGAAGATACGTCTTTGCACGTAGAGGGCACTATATTTAAAACACTGGACATTGCATAATTTTACATTTATTACCCTCAATTACTTTTGATAATACATGTATGAGAAGATTAGTGGAAAAAATGGAGTGGATATCGATTTAGAAAAACTGAAGAATTTTGGACTGGAGAATTTTTATGAAATGCCCTTGAAAAGCTTAGAAATTCTTATTTACTTTAGTTTGGACACAATTAGTTATTTACAATGTCGCGTAATAAGGGCAACGAAGGTGAAAGATTTTTGACTTTATGGGTAAGACTGTCTGAAAACTTGAGTTTAGTTCTAAATTCCGCCGAGCCTGTGATCATTCTTAAATTATGTGGCAGTCGATTCCAGGCTTTAGGATCTGACACTACGAAAGCACGCACATCGAACTTACTCGTAGTGTCTGCTATATTATGTTCATGCATTACTAAATCTGACTGTAAAATGTCCCAAGAATTCTTGTCTCCACATTCTGCTTGACATCTGTATTTCGTCGCTTACATTTTTCTGCCGTTAAACTGCCGCTATTTTTATTGAAAAATCTCCGAGGTTAAACTCCCATAAAGAAGCCATTTTATAACCTTATTGTGTGAACTATCTGATGCCATTCTACCTTGACAATGGTACAACTACTGTTTCTGTTAAACTCTTACAAAGAAAATAATTTATGGTTATACATCGTTACCACTTTATTTATGGCGAGCAGATTTCTAACAAGGTTTTTTTCTAAAATGAATATAAGAAAGATTATTCTGTTAACTGTAATTTTTGTATTGTCTGTATTAAAACCGTAAATACTTTCATATAACTTTATAGTTATGTTCGTTAGGTTACAGATATTTATTATTAGTTAAGTTTATCTGATCATAAAGTAGATATATTATTTGTATTATTGCTGTTGAAGTAACTTCAGTGAATTCATTATACAAGTTAGATATATTTACAGCCTTGTGCAATTATTATAATTCTTATAAAAAATGTAACGTCTTTATGTTCTATGAAAAACTCCTCAAATTGATATAAATCTTCTTTTTGACGTCACTAATGAAAGCAACTTATTTGTTATTTTCTTACGTGAATACCGCACAAGAGTACCCAATGCTCACTTCTGAAGTCAGTAAGACTGTGGCATCCCCAATTGGGATATGTTGTGAGGCTGAAAGAAGTGAGGATTGGAAGCAGATGGGGAAGAGAAAATTGTTACTTGGCATTTCTGGTCACCAAACACGGCTAAGGCCATTTCTAACTACGTTTCAACTCTGAATGGTGGCCTTAAACCAGGGCGATACTGAGAATAGCTTCCACTCAGGAACTTTCACATTTATATTGTTTTAAATTATATTTTAATATTTCTATTTTTGAGAGTGATAATTCATGGTGTAATTCCATTATAATATATTATAATAAAACTAATATAAAACTTTATTCCACTTAATTTTATTTGACCCTAACCGGTTTCAGCTCGTTAGAGCCGTCTTCAGACTGGGCTGTATTCACAGCCTGGGCCGTCCTGTATTCCTGGGCTGGCTTCAGACCAGTCTGAAGATAGCTCTAACGAGCTGAAACCGGTTACGGTCAAATAAAATTAAGTGGAATAAAGTTTTATGTTCGTTTTATTAAAATAATAATAATTTATATCTTTATCGAATGAAATTTGCAAGATTATAACTAAAAAGTACATATTCAGTGTAATGTTTACTGTGATTTAAAATTACATAAGTACAAAAGGATATCAACAGAAAAAAATATAAATATGAACAGTAGATAAATGAAAAATAGAAAACAGTAATAAATTTTTGTTTTTCAGTAATTTGCCTCACTAGGCTAGCCTGTGTTGAGGCAGTAATTTTTAAATCAATTTATAATACTTATAAACATACCTACACTTTTATTAAAAAAAGTAATCACATAATAGATTGGTTACATTAATAATAATTTTAAATAAAAGCAACCAATACATTGCTTGTATATTTCCATTGTATAATACCAAATCATTAATAATTTCGAATTTGGGTGAGTGCACCGGTAAAGGCCCTATCATTATTTTTGATCCAAATTTTCATGTTATTTTTGAAATTTTTTTGGGAATCACATTTTTTTATTCTATCTTGAAGAATGTTGTAGAGTCTTATTGCAAGGTATCTGAAATTTCGTTGACCAAAAGTAGTATGCGTTTTGATGATTTGTAGTAAGTCTTTGTCATTGTTTCGAGTACAGCGAGTATTTAATCTCTTTTCATAGTATTTATGTATATTTGTGTATAGATGAGTAAGGATTGTTTTTGCACATATCTGCCGAACGTCAAATACATTCATAATATTGAAGATTAAGTTCGAGTCTGTAATTTGACGACCTCCGTAGTCCAGTGGGTAAGACTCTTGACTCACAATCCGGAGGTCGCGGGTTCGAACCCGGCATGCGCAAATAAATTTTATTTGATTAATTTGTGTTATTTCACAATTAATTCATTTAAAATATTATATAGTATATTTGCGGCATGTTCCAGAGTGGAAGATACTATCAGTATCGCCCTGGTGTAAGACCACCATTCAGAATTGAAACGTTGCTTGAAAATGGCTTTAGCCGTGTTTAGTGACCAGATCTGAATAGCCAGGTACTTCCCAACCTTCCTCTTCCTCACCTCCTTCCCCTCCCCACTACCTTAAACCTCACAACATACCCCAATTGGGGATGCCATAGTCTCACTGGCTCCAGACGGGAGCAGTTGAGATTCTTGTGCGGTATTCACTGTAAAATAAAATAAAAAAGTCTAAGAATCAATTTTATAATAGTTTTCTGTACCTTTATTATTGGGTCTAGTGCCGATACAGTACCGCCTCCCCATGCAATGATACCATACTCAATAATATATTGACAGACTGCAAAATAAATCATTTTCAAGTGTTGTAAGTCGAGAAAGTTTCTTATCGTTCTGAAAAAGTGCATGGTTTTTCTTATTTTAATATATTATATTTTAATTTATATCTCCTTATAGTGTGATTTGCATTATAAAATTCACATGATTTCATTCCCAATCTAACTGTTTCCTGTTCATTTTTTAAACGACTTCAAAAAGGATGAGGTTTTCAATTCGACTGTATTTTTTTTTTATATGTTTGTTACCTCAGAACTTTTGACTGGATAAACAGATATTGATGATTCTTTTTTTATTTCAAAGCTGGTGCTTCCCGTGTGGTCCCATTTTAATTTGGTCCAGTTCCGACAATGGCATCCATGAGAAAACCATATAAGTCTAAAATTTGCATTAAATATATGCGCGACAAATGGACGAATAACTCAATATTACGCCAACCGATTTCGATGACTCTTTTTTATCGGAAAGGATGTACTTCATGGGTAATTTGATGAGAGTTTGGTTAGGTTCTGATTATCGGATCCATGACAAATTCAAACTCGGCCGAATCTCTTAATTTGACCTTAACGTCGTTATGGTCAAATTATGTCTGTCTCATATGAGCAGCACGTTTAGTAGTTTTACCCATATTCAGACAAATTAATTAGTGTAGGTACTTCAGATTCACTAAAAATCAAAAAATAAACAAACATTTTAACAAAACAAAAAAACTACTTCAAAAAATGCACTAAAAAGTAAAAAAATAATTTCGTATTCTTCTACAACTTCATAATCAACTTACTTTTTCTAATCATCAATATGTAGGTACGATTGTTATTTTTGGAGTCGGTGTCAGCAAGTCGCTTGTGCGACACTAGCACATCTCACTTATAACTATGTATGTATGTAGTTACAAACCTACCTTGACTGACACCGACTCCAAAAGTAACAATCGTATCTACATTTTGATGATTAGAAAAAGTAAGTTGATTATGAAGTTGTAGAAGAATACGAAATTATTTTTTTACTTTTTAGTGCATTTTTTGAAGTCGTTTTTTTGTTTTGTTAAAAATTTTGTTTAAACTTTCTAACAGGGAGCTCTAGCGTCATGAAATTTCCACAAAAACGTCCTTTTTTCCATCATAAGTTATGAAACTTTACCGAATCGATAAAATTTTCTAAAACTAAGACAACATATTTGTTTTGCTTCATATTTTTAGATTAGTTATTCAATCGGGAATTTTTTTTGTAAGTATTAGTACGATTT
This sequence comes from Limnephilus rhombicus, assembly GCA_929108145.2. Lineage (NCBI taxonomy): Eukaryota > Metazoa > Arthropoda > Insecta > Trichoptera > Limnephilidae > Limnephilus > Limnephilus rhombicus. The sequence goes on from OV815277.1 coordinate 13,211,748, forward strand.
ACTGGGTAATATCTAAAATACCAGTAAAATTCAGCATAAATCGTAATTTTAAAATGCAAAATGAAAAAAATGTCAATAATTTCTGTCAAGTAAAAACCACCACAAAATCAGAAAAGCCACAAAACCACCACAAAAGCCACAATCATAAAATTACAAATATTTCATAACACTTTGCACCTTACTGCAAGCGATAAGTGCATAGTCGGCCATCGGCACGTCTCTGCAGAACTGCATTGACCTCTGTTGCACTGGCGCTGGTGTATGGGTGCCTCCGCGCTCCCAGCTCCCAGGTGGCAACACTCGTTGGACCTCTGTCCCCGATCTCAACACCAGCTCCGTGCTTCATGCCTACTGCATGCTGCATTCCACAACCTTAACTTGACGGTATTTCTGATTCAATTAGTTTTTTTGTATTAATTGTTTATTTAAATTTCACCCCCAAGAATTATATAATGGATAATAAAAGAATACCTCTAATAAAATAGGACCTATTGTGAAATTTAGAAACCTTTGCAGACGTGTGAACAACAAAACACCATATTTTCATCTCAATCGGATGAATAATATGAGAAATAATTTCATAACGCCAGAGTTCACTATTATTTATAGAAACCTTCGCGGGCATGCATGCACACATCAAATCACCAAAGTTTCGTTGTGCAATCGGACGAACGGTTTAAGAACCTCCTACAAGGGGCAAACAAATAAACATTCTATATTAAATGAAAAAACATATTTTGTAAAACACCACTTTTATTTGAATTAATATTTAACAGCCAACCAGGTTTCGCTCAGCTCAAGCTTCATCAGGGCTTATTATATCAACTAAAGATAATTACATAGACACAAAAGAAATTAAAAGAAAGAGTGAAAGAGATAGCAATAGAATATGCGACACCCTATTGGTGCCAAAAAGAGATACAAATAGAAAATAGGGAGATAATAATAATTAAAGGTGGTGTTTTACGAAGCGTGTTTTTTCATTTAATTTATAATTCCTTCTATAAAAATAAACATGATTTTTTTTATACATGAAGAGAATGTATTATGAAGAGAACCCCTTTGACTGTAATCTGAAAAAGACACCGGGTCCACATTTTTACTCCCTCTCATCAAAATATGGTTCATCAATAATTTAATATCGTTTTATTTATGCACCTACTATGTGCCATGTGTTTTTTTAACTTTAAATTTGTTCACGGTTACCAGTTAAACCTGTCAAAGGTCTGGTCAATAGTTTTACATAACTAAATCTCATTATTAAAACACGTTTTTCATGCCCTCTATCCGATTGAATTAAACTGATTTAACATGAATCATTTTGTAACGTTGATTAAGATTTCAATTTAAACCTGTTTATACAGACTCAAAATCTTTACAGTTTTTTTATTACTTTTGTGACAGACTATCAAATCATTTTTAACGTATTTTGAACCTTAGCACGATTAATTAAATGCATTAAAATTATACTTATTCATTAGATTTTGCAATTCCTAGTAGTTAGTTCACTGGGGTCAAGAGACTTCAGCGGAGAACAAATGTCTTTACGGGCTTTGACCGAGAACCTCGGGTTAACTTCATTCCCTAACGCACCAACAGGCCGCGGAAAATGCATATCAAGATTTTAAACCGAGTAAAAATGTACAAAGTTATTCCTCTGCTTTATTAAAATGCAATGGCATGAATCTAATCTTTTTGAAATGCTGCTTTAAGTGCAGCTTGTGGGTATTTTTCTGTATTCGACACATTCCATTGATGCATATCTTCAGAGTTCAAACCACGGGTTCCATCAGTGCTACCCTCAGAGCGCTGGTGCCATTATCGAGGAAAGGCTGCACGGCCTTTTTTATACTAAACTTAATTTTGGATTTATGGCCAAAATAATTGAATATAATAATTAGTGACCGACCGAAGGTTCGGTTTCTGTTACGGTTTCGGCAAGTTTCGCAAAAAAAATCTAGTTTCGGCTTCAGTTTCGGTTTCGGCAGATTTTCTGCCGAAACCGAGAATACATGTTAAAAATCGATTGTTTACTGTCATTTGGCTTATATTTTACACTTATTTAGACAGTTAACACGTGTTAAATTAAATAATAAAAAAAAATATAAAAAAACAATTATAAATGAAGTAGGTTTGTGAAAAAAAAATTTTTTTTTATATTACTTCTATAAAACAAACAAAATTTATAAAAAAAAAACAAAACATGTTAACTACTTCTTATAACTTCTCTTTCGGCAGACTTCGGGTGAGTTCGTGGCTCGTATGTCACCCGCCATCATCAGCAAAATACTCAATTAATGACGTTCTTCCTTTAAGTGTTGATTATTGACAAATGTTTGTTCCAAGAAGTAGTTAACATTTTTTGTTATTTTTTTATAAATTTAGTTTGTTTTATAAAAGTAATTAAAAAAATATAATAATTTCATTGTTTTTATTTTTTATTTATTTAATTTAACACATGTTAACTGTCTGAATAAGTGTAAAAAATAAGCCAAATAACAATAAACACATGTCTAAAAAAGTTTCGGCTTCGGTTTCGGCCGAAACTGAGACAGACACCCAAGATTCGGTTTCGGTGGAAAGTCCTGTTTCGGTCGGACACTAATAATAATACTTGTTGTCCAAACCGAAAATTAATATTTTTAATCAAAAAGTATAGCAAATATCTACCACTGACACGAGTACGTGCTAGTTTATTTAGAAATTTGTGTTTAATATTATAAAATATAGGCCGTTAAAGAAGTCAATTTTCATGATATTAGAGGAAACTTTGCCAATTATTGTGAGTTAAAGGTAAAATGTAAAAAATATTTTAGTACTACTTTCCGACACATTTCAAATACGTTTAAGAGGAAGCCAGAAACCAAAAATGTATGTATCCTTAAAATGCCTTATATCGACACTAAAATATGTATTAGGCATAAAAATCGCTTTGCAAACGGAGTCTAGAGGTCACGGTTTCAAGCGCAAAAGCGGTTTTTATTTATTTTGTGAATAATTTCATAAGAAAGTAAAAAAGTTAATCGATGGAAACTGTCGCAGATAATTTTAGCCGTAAAATTACATATGTTTAGTGTCCGACTGAAACAACACTTTCTACCGAAACCGAAACCGAATCTTCGGTATCTGTCTCAGTTTCGACGGAAACCGAAACTTTTTTAGACATGTTAAAAATCTATTGTTTACTGAAATTTTTCTTAGTTTTTACTCTTATAACAGAACACGTGTTAAATGAAATAAAATAAAAAAACAATAATTGCACCATGTGAAAAAATAATTATTTTTTAATATTACCTAGGTACTGCTATAAAACAAACAACAATTATGTCAATTAACAAAACATGTTAACCACTTCTTGGAACAAAATTTTGTCAATAATCAACACTTCCATTATAAGGGAAGGAAGGACCTCATTAATTGAGTATTTTAATTTTAATTGCGTTTGTAATTACAACATTATTATTACACATGTTAAATGAAATAGAAGAAAAAAAACAACAATAATTGAAGTATGTGAAAAAAATAATTATTTTTTCGATATTATTTACTGCTATAAAATAAACAAAAATTATAAAAATTAACACGTTCACTCACGGTGCGGCCGAAGGTTCGGCAGATCTTCTGCAGATCTTCTGCCGAAACCAAAACTGATGCCGAAACTTGCCGAAACCGAACCTTCGGTCGGTACATATTTTTAAAGTTGTTTCTTATGTGTGTTAATACATTTCTAATGAAAAAACACATTTTTTAGATGTTTACTCTTATATTATTTTATAAAGTAATTTACATTTTTAATTTAATTCTGCTCAGTGGAAACGGTAGGAAAAGTTTTAATTTATAAAAAAAAAATTTTTTGCATTTATAATGTAAACCAATTCGTAGTAAAGATTAATCGAAAATATTGTATTTATCGTCGCCTTAATATGCACACTATTTTTAAAAACTTTTTAATTTAATGGTTGTAACTGTTAAGATATTGTATAATAGATAACTGTGCGTAATTAGAAGGTAGGCATTACTAGGAATAAGCATTGGTAGCTAGTAACGGTAGCTAGCAGTGGTAGCTGGTACTAATTGAAATAGTTTCAGTCAATTATTATTATTGTCGTGGCTATTTCTGGTTCAAGGTGAGTTTGGTCGTACTGAGACTTTAATTTTTAGAATGTCATGGAGGCTTTTATTATCATTTCCGAATGTCAATTAGGTATGTATTAGTTAAAATGGAATTTAATATAATTTGACATAGGCACTTAAAATTTTAAAATGGAATGTGCATTTCACGTGTGTCCTTTTTTAAATCTAAAATACCCAGAGCGGTCAAGCAACAAAAGAATTAATTTGTGTAAAATCTGCCGACAACATTTTAAGCCGGCATTTTTAAAATGCCAACGGCAATCTTTGTTTTTTTTCTTTTTTCACGTTTCTGAAAACTGATTCTCATAAAATAACACGAAATGACGACATTTAAAAAATCACGAAATGCTATAATGTTGCTTTCGTCTTTACGATGTAACTAAACCCCCTAATGTTGATGTCTGAGCGATTGCTGAATAGATGTGAATTTTTCCAACAAACTAGCAGGTTCTCCTAGAGAAGTGTTCACAAAACACTACTAGTAACCAGTTTACATACAGTTACTAATTATTAAAAAAATTCGTACTACTGGTACTAAATTATTTAACATTTACTTAAAACATAAAATCAAAAACGAGAATTAAAACCCCAGATGCCTAAATTGTTAACACCAAATTGCCGTGCATCTATGATGAGAAATATTTCTCCGTATTCCTGCTTATTGCGTAAAATTACTCAAGTTCAATAATTTCTTAATTTTCAAAATTGAAACTGCCAAGTTAATAATAAATCATTTCAGACAAGCGATGAAATAGGTTCCTAAATTATTTTATTTTAAACTACATATATAAAAATCTCCTGTCACGTTGTTTGTGGTTGAACTCCTCCGAAACGGCTCGATCGATTTTTACGAAATTTTTTATGTATATTTGGTAGGTATAAGAATTTAGAGAAAAGTATATTTGGTAGGTATGAGAATTTACAGAAAGAGGAATGGAGCGCTGTAGACGATGACCGCCGATAAAAGGGCGATTCCGCTATAGACAATTCTCTACATTAATTTTTAAATCGCAGTATTTGTTACTTTTTTGATATCAGTGCAAAGAAGAAAGTCAATATTTAATAATAAAAAAAGAATTTTGGATTTGACTTCATATTGAAATTTTTGGCACGCTTGGAAACATTATCTTTCGAAGAATCGATATATAAACTGCAAAATCACACCGTGCAACACTGGCGCGAAACAGCTGTTACCGATAGTTTGAGGTTATATTTTACTGCTAAACGTGTAGTGACAATATTAATTTATATTTATGTGTCGAAAGATGTAAGTAATTTTTGTTATTTTTTAAGCATCATTGACTACAAGAAGTCACTGTTAGCTTGTTGCACCTGAGATGCAAAAAGATATAAAAGTTTGTGTTGTTCACAGAAATAAAGTACTAACGTTTTGAAACTTTGTAAAAGAAAGAAGAAATCAAAGGCAAACTTAAAGCAATCGTTTTTAAGAGTATAATGTTAGCTGAATTGAAATAAACGTTGACTCAAATTGGTTGCACCCACGATGTGATGTCAGATCGCGGGTGCAACTCTTTGACAACTACCCTCATTGTATCATTTATCGTATATTTTATTGTCTTGAATAATAATATGTATGCTGTGTATGATTGGTAATTTATATTTAATAAGGATGTTTATATTATATTCCCCTTTTTTACAGAAACATGGGTTAAAATGATAAAAGAACGAAGGAAAGAGACCGCTTCATGGAAATATAAAGAAAATAGGTGAAAATTTAAAGAAAATCCTTGTTCATATTAGTAAGAAAAGAAGAAGTTAAAGGGTCATGTTGGATTATAAACGGAAAAGTCTGAGAAATATACCAGGCATTCAATCAAAACATTTCATTCAATCTGAATTCGGCGATAGCATTTCCGTGGGACAAATCTCACTACATCATCTCAAATGCACATTGGTTTTGAAATCTCCAAAAACCACCACTGAAACAGAAAGTGATTGGGACGATAAAGATTTGGAACATCTTACAAATTATAAAATACGAAAGGAAATTCTGTGTCCTGATGTATCTGTGCCTTCAGTATCAGATCAGACTAAATCCTTCTTGTCACCTAAAACAAAATTGCGCATTTCTGATGTTTACAGAGACTCAGGCGACGTAGCCTTAAGTTACGAAGTTCCAACGTCTCTTTAACTCTCAAAATTACCACAGACCCTACACAGCATCCCTAAAGATGACATAGACCATGATGAGAATTATTTTTTTCAGGGCCTCCTCTAATGTAAAAAAAAACTACATATTAATTATTTAAGATAATTAATATAATTTAGAATTACAAAACATATTAATATTAATTAAATAATAATGAAAATCGTAAATTACGTAGCACAAGTGCATTTTGAAGATTTTTTTAAAGTTGGAAATGCAAGAGAAAAAGATTGATGGAAATAATTTGTTCATGGAATTTCGGCGAATATTGACATTTTCGAAAAGAAATAATTAACATAAGTGACAAAGAAGTGTGCTGATTAGTCAAAAGTGTTGTTTGATCTTTTATTTCGTTCCTCTTCAAGTTTTTATTGATGTTTAAATCCACTTAAATTAGACGGGTTGCACTCGCGATAATTTGGTGTTGCACCCGCAATTGCTTCAAAAGCGAATAATTCATTGTTTATTTGTTTTTCCCTACATTTTTTTAAATTTTGTAGTTGATTAGTTTAACACCTAACAAAATATAAAGGTATATCATAATAAATATTTCACAATTAACAGACATTTGTGTTTTTGCCTTACGATCTGAAAAGGTATGTCCAAATTTGTTCCACCCGCGATAGCACTTTGAACCTCCCGCCTGACTATTTAAATACTTCAATAAAATTCTTATAAACGAATACAAAGTGAACATGTTAAAATGTAGCTCTTCCAGGAATAATTTAATTTAAAATATTTTTTTATTTTATCATTAGGAAGCTTTACATGCGTCTAAATGTTGCACCCGCGATTGTGGATTCGCCCAAAAGCAAAAAAAACACCAACTTAAGTAGGAAAATGAAATAAAGAAAATCAATATAAATTTCGAAGAGCAATTGAGTGTATGATATTTTTTGTCAGTCCGTCTTTAGCCAACACAAATAAGCTCGATGGTTTGCCCACGCGAGAACTTTATGCCGAATGAAATATCAAAATGACGCGACGCTTCTCGTGAATGTCTTGCGCATGTGTGGATGAAAGTTCGATAAGACGGACGTAGCGCCATCCGTCATTCAACAACATAAATAATTTCGTTCTATTTGAAATACGAAAGACGGTTAAATTTGTTTAAACAAAAATACTAAAATCGCGATTAAAACATGGGAGGGTGGGGGTAGGGGGGTTAAAATTTGGGTTTATAGGTATTTTTTGAAGCCAAATAAAAAAATGTTGTCAAAAAAATAGAAATATTTTTTCTGGGTAGGGACACCCTAATTACCTAGCGGTATGAAATATACTTTAAAACCTATTCTTATACCTACCAAATACACATAAAAAAATATAAAAATCGGTCAAGCCGTTTCGGAGGAGTGCGATCACAAACACCGTGACAAGAGATTTTTATATAATATAAGATTGATTATGGGCACTTGTTTCAAATGATATACCTACCACTGATATACCTACTAACCAAATCGTTAATTGTTCAAATTCTGTGAAACAACTGACCCTAATTGTGTTCATTCGAATGGTAAATTTCTGACGTCTCTAATTTTTTTAGTAGGCTGTAAATACTTTTAACTTCACAAACCCTACAATTATAATATATCCCTTCATATTTCACGAATCTGCAATAGTTTACTAATATTGTGGGTGCTTTAAATATAAATAAATAACAATATCAATATATCAATATCACAACGGCTCCACCCCTACCCTAATAAAACATTGTTCTAAACTGTCAAATTAGTATAAGCTTTCCCTGACGAAGGAACGTTTGTTCCGAAACCGGTCGGATTTGCACATTTTATAAGTGGTTTATACAAAGTTGCATTGTTTCATTTTATTATAAATAAATAGTTTTAATAGTAATATTTAATTAAATGAAGACAATATTAGCGAAACTCAATCGAAAATCTGGAGACAGAAAAATCAGAAAAAGATATTGGCACCTCTGGGACTCGGACCCAGGTCCTTCTGCTTACATGGAAACATTTTCATTTAATTAAATTCTTCATTTAATTAATTGTTACAATTTTAGTTTTTACTCATAAAGGTAAAAGTTTTAATAGTGTTTATAGAAAACTTCCATATCTGTTTTTTTCCTAGTATCTAAGAGTCAAAATGGTCAAGTCTGTTTTAATTATTTATTCACGTTGACCGATTGGCGTTTGGAGGTGACTGAAGTAGCTTGTGTGTTTGTTGTTGACCGTGATGGATAAATGATACCGCAGCAAAGCTGAATGAATCTGTGCCTATGTAGGTAATTGATATATTTAAAAGGTCATCTTAGTGCGTATTTGGCCATAATGTCAGTCGCTAAAATCAGGTTTCGCAGATCATAAATTTAAATTCCGCTCAGCGCACGTTGCGAAATTCTGCGCGAGGAATCCGCAAGAAAAATAACGAGTCGAAGCCAGCAACAATGGCGATATTTGGTCAGGACTTGTTTCGTAATGGAGCTTTTGAACTGTTGAACATATGGAGCGGACTCGATCTCTCGAAGGAGCGGCGGTTTTACACCAAATACGGCTGCGATTGCGCGGTAATGTTGCACATAAGTGTATGTTTTAATATATATATTATGTGAGCACGTAAATATGACTCAGGGTCGCTTGCCATTTTGGTTCCCAACGCGTAATGGCCTCATAAGCATTAAAGTTTCAGGTATTAAACCGTGCTGCAGTCTGCAGTCTATTTTTATTCTTCGCTGCAGTTGTGTGGTACTTGCGGCAAATGAATCGGTAAAAATGGGGAGCGGTAGGGAGGTTGGATTTTGCCTTTGTGTTGCTTTATCTGTCCGCAACGCCTTTTTAATGCACCACTCCCTGAGAGCTTCACTCTAATTCTTATTTTACGTAGAAGGCTTCAAAGTAGGGTGGTGTAACCTCAAATTGTTATAGGGGAGGGAGTTGAATGAAGCGAAGAGTAGGATGCTTCGACCAAATATGTAGGATGGGATTTTCATATTCAGATCTAATTATTTTATGTTTAGAATCTGAATGTTGGTAACTCAAGAGTCTTACTTCTTTCCCTCGGAGGTCATTAAAGAATATACTACATAGTAAAGGGCGTAGCTATAACATTCACATGGGGGGTTCGTTCCTGGGGGAGAGGGCAAGGGGGGAAGGGAGGGGGTCGGAAAATTTGTTTGAAGGTTTTTTGCGATGTTGTATTTTCCAGGAATGTAATCAGCGAGTACTATTCTCTTTTTTCCTATGCAATACTTAGGCCGACGAAGAAGCCTCTAAAACCCATGTATTAAAACCTCTTGGATCTAGGAGGTTTTCCTCATTTACGCCTCGGACATAATCAGGATGTTGAGTAATTGATATTGAGAGCTGTAATGTCTATCTGCCAACCTGTCCTCAACTGGGAGACTTTGGAATACCGTCAACTACTTCTCTAGTACCGTGTAGGATGTAGGTATATAATAATATCACGATTTACGTCGGCTTACGTAGCTGTACCTACTTAGATTCAATTAGTTACAAAAAATATTATTCAAAGTTGTACCTCGTCCATCTTGTCTGGTAAATCTCCAACGGAGCCACGAAACTTCATACATTTGCATAAGCCTTATGACGACTTAACGTAATTTATTTCAGTAGTTCCCATTTTAGCGGGGATTCATTTCTGCAGTGGCACTTTACTCAAGGTTTTGAGAAACGGTAATAGTATTAATAATGTACATAATCATGACAATTGATGAATTGCTAAATTGAATTTCATTACGTGAATAGTAAGCATATTTGTACAATGCATTGTCTTACGATGATGTTTCTTGTCTTGAATCTACAAGTGGTGTCCCCCAGAGCTCGCATCTTGGACCTATACTATCACAAATTTGTATTTAAGGACGTTTGAACGTATTTTTAAGTTGACCTGCAGGGGATATGAAAATGTATAGAATTATTGATAATGTTGATGATTGTCTATCACTAAATCTAAAATAAAATAAAAAAAACTAAATAATAAGGTAATGACAATCTTGGCGATGTTATGTTATTCACATTCGCACTTGTCTTTCAGCATGTTCAATTCGTGATCGTTTCTCTCAAAATTACTTTAACCGCTGTAGTAATCGACTTTTTAAAGAAGAAATTACGTGTTTTGAATCTCACTCGTGAAAACAATGCCCAATATTGGTGACGCAAAGTGCATTTATTCAAGTAAGCATTGCGAATATGTTATGCCGCCTTCGATAATCTTAAGTACATGCCCCGGTCAAAACCGGTACAAGGATTCGTTGCGAAGTCCTTCACTCCTTATGCCCTCTGACTCAGCCCAATATAAGGTCGTTGGTAAGGTCTATAACTTGCCTCCAACGCTTTAGTTGAAAATTATTGTCCACGTTTTTGCAATAAAATGTCGATCAAGGTTAGATCGACAAGGAAGTTCATAATACGATAAAAAATCGATAAGATTAATGATAATTATAATCATATCATAAAATGTTGAATTAAAATTCTTCTGATCTTCGTAATAAAATAATATTTTGGGTTTATACAGGGTGTTAAGGGACGTACTTGACTAACTTTAACCAGTGATTCCTGACATTATTTGGAGTAAAAAATGTAAATGAAATTTTTTTCTCCGGTGACATTTTTGATGTTTTTTTTTTTTTTTTTTTCTACAAAAACATAAAAAAATGGTAGTTGTTGAACAGTTGGAGGCGGGAAAAGGGGTTCGTCGGACACCTGGCTGAGTGACCAGTGACGACATGCGGAAGAAATTTTTTTTTGTTTGATTTTGAAGAAAAAATTTTTGAAAAAAAAAAAAAAAAGTCATCGAAAAAAGTCACCGGAGACCAAAATTTCATTTACATTTTTTACTCCAAATAATGTCAGGAATCACTGGGTAAAGTAAGTCAAGTACGTCCCTTAACACCCTGTACTTAAGTACCTACTCTTATAATACGAAAATTTATAACTGGCGCACTCAATACAATAATTAATCAGAATTTTAAATAATAGGTACGATTATACTTGTAAAAAAAATCACAAAATATATAACCTTTATTATTTGTTATAAATGGGTGCAATACGATTTGGTGAATTTATTATTTAAAATAAAGATCAAATGGTATTTCGAAAATTTAGTACTGTAAGTTATTAAATACTAAAATGTAATGCACAATTAATAAGTTTATATTATTCACTACGAAGTATCCTTGAGTGCCTTTTATTAAAAAAAATTTCAACATTTTCTGGTAGAGCTTGTATAATAACACTTAGAATAAAGAATCATCATCATCACTCTTAGCTCTACAACCCCTGGTGGGTCGTGGCCTCCTCAAGAGTCTTCCTCCACTCATCTCGGTTTTGTGCCAGCTTTCTCCAGTTTAGAAGCTCCAAGGTAGATATATCTTTGAGGACGTTGTCGCTCCATCTTAATCTTGGTCTTCCCAGGCTCCTTCGCCCTGTTGGTCTTGAGTTCAGCAGGGACTTTGGTGCTTGATGCTCGGTCATTCTCTCCACATATAAATAATATAAAACTAGAAGTGCCTTCCCTTCAAATTTGAATGTAAACAAATGTTTCATTTAACCCAACCCCCGAGTCTTCCGTCTCACGTAGGTATACTTAAAAAATCTCCACTACATTTGATTTTCGAAAGCATAGTTTTGTGTGGAATTATAGGCTCAAAATGTACATATAATATCTAGATCACGAAACACGTCCACAAGGCATTTTTGTGTTATTCTTTATTCTATGATAATAATATAATAAGTAACATACAAAACTGTGGAATCCGATTACCTTTCAAATAAATAATGCATGCTGAACACAGTAGAGAAGCGCCGCAGGCGATTTTCTTTATCTAATGCAAATAATATATACCTACCTACACTACGCATTTTTTTTTCTGATACTGCTTCCAACTTGGTTGAGGAACCATTAAGTGAGAGGTTAATATTGCTTGACAAGGAGTTTCCAGAAGGCTACCCAGATGGTCGGCGCTACGTCAATCGTAAGAATGTTGTTATTCTTTGGATTACAAACCTTATAATCACTGCCTGATAACGGATGTAGGTAATTATACTAAATATCATTGAGTCTGTTGTTTACTGTCCTAATACTTAGATTGTGTACGCTTACTATCATGAGTATCATGACGTCGTCGATAGTCGATAATCACACCTCTGTATCTAGCACGGTCGATCGATAATGTAGGTAACTTGTCATCACAGAGTGCTGATCGTCAACGAAACAACGGCTCACAACAATTACGTGATCTTAATTTATTTGACGTGAACTTTTGTTCGTACGTTACTGGTATGCAGTCGTGCTCAGGAACGCTGGTAAATTACCGACTTTATTGATAAAAAGTTTTTTGGTCGACCGTACTAGATACCTAGAGGTTAGTTGCTGACAACAATTCTATATTTGGATAACTTCAGTTCAGACCGGTCAGTGGCTGAGTTGGCATCGCGTTTGGGTCCCACCCAGGCGTTGCGTGTTCGATTCCTCGGCTGGCCAAGTCCTCCATCACGACACAAGCTGCATTTCCGCTTACTGTGGTGGTAGTAGAAGATTTTCAAATATTGTCAGGTTATTCGTAACTTGGGAATATTTATTTGTCTTTCTTCTTTAAAAGTTTGTCTTACTTGGATTATCCAAGTCCGGTTGCAGAGTGTCCCTCGACTAGTCTCCCAATCCGGCCCGAAACGTACAGGTAAGCAAACACATTCACCGCCAAGACCTAGACAAACCTCACCCCAATTCTTCTCCGATTCGGAGAATATGATCGAACATTTCTTCAAAATTAATCCTTTAGTACATATGGCCAAGTTGATGACGATACATTTTCAGTAAAATCACGATAAACTTATTATACAAATAATGTCACAGCACGTCCTGTTTGCATCCTGATGATCAATTATGATAAAGTAGCACGAGCATTGAACAATCAACGCATTATCATTATATTGTTTATGCCGTCCATACGTAGGAAAGATAAAGAGTTTAACGACCGCTTTCTCCAATCGATACTATTTTAATTCTCCATTGACGAAGACTGTATTTTATATCGTATAGTGCAAACTCAAATATGCTTACTAAATCACGTAATGATTCGATTTAGGGATAAATAATCATCAATATTATCAGTAATTCTATGTATTTTCATATATTCTACAAACGTCAACTTTAAAACGCGTGCGAATGTCTTGGTAGCGTCATTAATACAAGTGTGTTATAGCGTAGGTCCAAGATGCGAGCCCTGGGGTACAGTACTACGTGGAGCTTCCAGACAAGAGTTTGTAAAACAATTATTATTCGTGGTTAGGCCGAAGGATGTGGGGATAGGGATAAAATGGAAAAGAGTAAGGTTGGAAATTATCCGGCTATTCTTAATCTAATCACACACTTAAAATCTTTCTTCTGTGGTTGAATATGAATATATTGTATAATATAAATCGTTAAATGGCGATTATCTTCAAAATTATAACATTGACACAAAGCGTTAGAGATCGATACATTTTGTGGCGATGATACGCATTACTCTTTTTTTAATGCGGTCACCGGTTTCGCAAATTCGGCACACAATTAAAATTCACTTTCCCGCTGACATCAATAAACCAATTGATTTGCCACCTGTGACTTTGGTGACTGTGTTCCGCCAAATTTGACGTGAATGCCAATGAAATGCCATATTACATGCCGTTTTTTCATATTAGTGCGTTTTTTCACTTTAGGCTTCAATAAATTTATTATATGTTATGTTATGCTACTTATATATATATAATTTATTTGCTGTATTTTCCCCAGAGATGCTAGCTACTCTCTGTACTACCCCGGTGTGAAAAAACTATTTAGACTTGAAACGTTGCTTGAAGTAGTAGTTTAAGACTAAGCCGTGTTTAGTAATTAAAATTTACTAGCCAGGCACTTTTCAACTTTCCTCTATATCAGGACTTCCCAACCAGGGGGGCATAGAGAAATGTCAGGGGGGGCGTAATAGGTTTTAACCATACGAGTAGTTCTAGCCAAGACTGAACCCAGAATCGACCAACTGGTACAGAGCATGCAAGCTCAAGTATCTCATCAGTACTTTAAAAGTTTTAATTTATTTGTTCTAAAATTACTTTAAAAGTTGTAAGTCATTATCTAATTATAAAAATATAATTTAAATAAATAAAAAATAATAATAGAATAATATGTAACATTAAAAGAAAACTAAGAATTGTAAATGTAAAAGTAATTAATGATTAAAAGTGTAACTACTCTTCTATTAAAGACCGATAATAAATAAATAGTGTGTGCCAAGACCGAGTTGTTTGGCGGTCCGTCCTCTCTGCCTACCACTACGGGGAAACGGCGTGATGGTTAGTTAGTTAGTTAGTATAGTACCTATTTTAAATTCAAATAAATAATTTAGTTAATTTAAAAAATGTGTTTCTTAATTTTTTTGAAAATTATTAAGGGGGGGGCATGAAAATAATTTTTTTTGGTTCGGGGAGGCACGGCGAAATGAAGATTGGGAAACCCTGCTCTATATCGTCTTCTTTCCATCCCCACTTCCTTTAGTATCAAAATTTTGGTTCAACTGGCGCAGGCCTTCGATCTTAAGAAAATTACCTTAGCCTTGTTTATTATTGTTTAAGTATTTGGTCAAAATTTTTGAGGGAGGCGTCGATTCAGTTGGTTGCTGGCGGTTGAACCTCTTCCACACTATCAATAAATGCTGGCGTCCCACAGGGATCTGTTCTATCTCCAAATTTGTTTTAGCTGAACACAAATGAGCTTTTGTAGTGCATGCCAAAACGTTGTTACTTGGATGACAGTGTATTCCATGCAATTTCTTGGTATTGATCTAATATTAAAAAAAATATAAAAAAATTTAACAGTAACAACATTGACTCACGTGACTAGGTGATCGCAATATCTCTGTTAACACCATTAGGTTCTAATGAATAAATGGTAATAAGTCAA
Source organism: Limnephilus rhombicus (assembly GCA_929108145.2). Classification (NCBI taxonomy): domain Eukaryota; kingdom Metazoa; phylum Arthropoda; class Insecta; order Trichoptera; family Limnephilidae; genus Limnephilus; species Limnephilus rhombicus. The sequence continues at coordinate 13,226,965 of OV815277.1, forward strand.
AGTCGCAAGGCTCGTTAATTAAAATTTTCTTATACTTAAGGAGGTGATGTAACAAGCCAAACTAACAATTTTCTTAATGGGTGGATTGCCAGTTGTCATAATAGGTGGGTACTCCAGGTAGATGGCCACTTCAGACAAGGCAACGATGACATAAGATACCAACCCATATTGATACTTGAGTACTTTTATGAATCATTCAACATCCGCAAAAAGTGCAAACAATGTTCGTTAAACGGAACGATAGAACAAATGATGTGAACAAAAGACTGCTTCGGAAACAAACCAAAAATTGTTTTCATTCTATAATAACTCTAAAATCTAAAACAATCAAATATATCATAGCTTTGTATTGCAAATAAATCGAAAATGTAACTCTACTACCTAATCTCTTAAAAATCAAAATAAATTCTTTCCCTCTTCAAATTTTATTTGATATTCGATGAATTCCTATCATAAAGAACATCTTTGTATTTACCAGAAGGTCGACAGAATAATGGGTACCATTTTCAATAATTACGTGAATCCAAAAAAAAATTTAAAACTGGCTAAGTATCCATCACTACATAAAAGCAACATTTTCCTCTTACTTGTGGTGCTAATAGGAGGTTTCAACCGTAGGAGATTTTATTCGTAACCTGGGAATGTTGTCTTTCTTTAAAAAATATATATCTGCGTATATGTATTTAACACAGACTTGTCGTATTGAGGTTAAAAATTCAATTGTAAACTTTAATACCTTTAATGAAAAAAATAATAAATAAAAATATTATTTAAAAAGAGTCATTCTGATGGGTGCAAATTAAACATTAAATTTGTCTTACATGAATTAAAATTTCTACCAAAAAAAATACTATCGTTATCATGCATCTCCCTCACACGTATAAAGAAAAACGCAATTTCCGTCGAAAAAAAGTAGTACTTTGGAAGAAACAGTCGCACGTCGCAATGAGTCGGTGAGTCGCACTTTTGCGTGTCTCGCCGTTATTTAATGTGTAAGAAAGAGCTGTAGCATTATAGCGATATGTTAATGACTTTTTGGCATCACGGTACCGTAATCGTGATACGCCACGGTAATTATTAAAACGCGCATTGCATCTAAAATCAAGAAAAATCGAATTCTTTTATAGCCTATATTTTATGATTTAAAACACAAACAAATAAATTAGCTCACATCTTTACCTACCAGATATATAGTTAAACCTTTTGATTATTTTAGGTTGGGTTTTTGAGTTGGTCTCAAATTAAATGAATTAATTTAATCTGATCTGAAATTTAATTTAATTTAATCTGAAATTAAATGAATTTGGCAAACGTTTTAACAATGTTTATTATCCACCGAACCCTGAGCGGCCAAAATTCAACACAAAACTCAACACCGACTTATTCGGATTTAAATATGTAATATATTTATTACGTGCATAATATCGATCTGATTAAGTTTGTTAGCGCATGCTCGCGAATATATTAAAGATTTAAGTAGTTGGGCTGCAGTTGGCAGAGTTCTCCTTATCTCGCGCCAAAACTGGGTTAGTAATGCCAAAACTTGATGGTAAACAATTCGCTGCTTCACGCAACAAACTGCGGCGGTGGCAGTGGAAAATAATGCGCGCCATTTTCTGTTTTTCCGCCCGCAGCGCCGCGCGGTTCTTTTGGGAACTTCAACAATAACTATAGTAAACAAGTAGGTATAACGTTTAACATTTATTTTTTATGTACGCAATTATCTTATGAATGAAACATTACAAACTCTTACGTTTTATTTACTGTAATCGTACGGAGATAAGGCCGTAAGGAAGTGATTTAATTTAATCAGGTTAGTTAAGATAAAATTTTAACACATAATAATTATTATATACGCTTAAAATCGATTTTTACGAATGTAATTTGGATGGAATAACATCGTATATTTTTTTACGAATTTGGGGCATTTTAGGTCTGGTGACAATTTGAAGGTCATGTAATTTACTTATTTTTATTCAAGTTTTGTTTTTTTTCTATCTAAAATAGTTTTTGGTTAGTGTTTAAACACCAGATTTTTCTTCACTTTTTTTTTGTAAAATTACAATTTCAGTAAAAAGATTATATTCATGCTTTTAACAATTTATTCGATAGCCAACATCCTTTCGGAAGACTGATTGATGGAGTCGTTTTTTTACCTCTCTTGACCCATCACCTGGCAACGCAGTTGGAGGAATGAATTCTTACGTGCATCACTCTTGACCCTGAGATTCCTACGCACCTCTCTTACATTTTTCCTCCCAGAACTCCCTCTGCTTTCTTTCCCTAAAAAGACCCACCACACAGCATTCACATAGATGACAGAGGCCCGAGGGAAATTGTATTCCTCAGGACCCCCTGTGTGGAGGTAATGTAAAATCTGTGGATCTGAGAATAAAAAAAAACTTTATTTAACTACCCCATTAAGATGATGTATGGATACCACCGCCCCGCGAACCATTTCCTGGATAACCAACACCCCAACACCCCTGCCATATGCCACCCCAAGTTGTTCGCAACGTTTAGTGATTTATCAGGGGTGCCGGGGTTTCAAGGGGTGAGGTTTTTCTCAGGGCATCCTCTGTAGAGCTCATGTAAAAAATATATATTTATAAAATTACATATTATGTAAAATAACAGAGATGGACGCAACGTGCAATTAACAATAGTCATACTTTTTAAATTCTATCCGGTAGCTTTATGTTATCAAGACAAACTTATAACGATGAAAAAGTAATTGTATCCAATTTTGTACAGAGCAACTCATCATTAAAATCGCCTGATGAGATGTTTTTTCCCTGCCTAATTAGATCGTTAATAAATTCACGACCGTACGGAAACGTGAATAAACTTGACAATATTTTAAAAGCAAATATGGTAAGCGTTCTGCCATTTGGATTCGGCAAAACAGGTCCTATTAATATCGATGACAGAAACTGGAACTAAGTTGCTTTTAAATAATCATTCAATGCTCACCTGAATGTGATAAAGTCCAGGTGTCATTGAGTATCATTTAATAGACCTTTTACCAGCGTTGATAATTTATGTTTCTGTGTGATTACCATCGCATCCATCGGGTTAAGATTTTATATCCTCTGGCTGCGTAGATTCGAATGGGTATTTGATATAGGTACATTGGATAACTTACCAAATATTAGGTCCTTACATATGAAATTGACGTTTTGCCGTACTTGCAACTTTGATCTCAAATATCTTCTCTTTGGTTAGGAATTCCGAATTCAAATTTATACAGCTATTTACTCATGTATTTGTGTTTAGAAAATTATAATTCATTTGTTTTTGCCTTAATTGTTTTTTTTTTCTTTGCGTCACTTAGTTTACAAAATGGAAAACTTGAAATATCGCGTTATTTACGAGTACGAGTTCCACAGTGGTACCAGCGCTGTAGAAACGGCTCGAAGGATTAATGCTGTGTATGGCGACGGTGCCGCAAAAGAAACACAGTTGTGTTTTTTTTTGTGTGTCGTTCGCTATAGGTCACTGCTGCTTCATGGCAACGCTAGACCACAACTGCACAATAAATTAGAGGAGCTTCAATTGGATATCCACCGTACTCTCCGGACCTTGCCCCAACAGATTATCATTTTTTCGAAATTTGGATAACTTCTTGCAAGGGAAAAAATTCAACTCCGATGGGGAAGTCCAAACCGCCTTCAAAGATTTTATTGATTCCCGTCCGAATGGTTTTTTTAGTAAAGGGATCGATGAACTACCTATGAGATGGCAAAAGTGCATAGATAGCAATGTACATACTTTGATTAAATAAATGTATTATATTTTAAAAAATCGACTTTATGTCATACTTTGATTAAATAAATGTATTATATTTAAAAAAATCGACTTTATGTTCCTCCCATACAAAACGCCAATTTCATATGTAAGGACCTATGTAATATAAGGGGTCTATGAAAGAGTATTTCTTTGATGTTTCATGAATTATGTTTATATTTATAATTCTGTTATGATTTAATTACAACTTATCTTTACATGGTTCCCAATGTGTTGATAATTTTTTGTTTTATTCAATTTTGCGTTTTATATCATTTTTGGCTTCATATTCCTTTCTTATAAATTTAATTATTTCTTATTCCCTATACGATGCTGTCTTATTAGAGGTAAAGTCACAAAAAGGAAATCCATAATTGGTTTTATTTTAGCTATATTGCTCATTTACAAACAAAAAAAGTAAACTGTCAATTTCCCGAAAATGAATCAATAAATGATACATAAATAGTAAATTGATAAAAAAAGTATTAATTAATTTTATAATTGTAATGTCTCTCTTTATTCTTTCCAGAGAATATTTTAATATGGTTAATACACACTGCGTATTCTCCAGTACTTATAGGTGGATGTTATTGAAAGACTTAGGTTATTTGTAACACGGTTTTGTTGTAAATATAATAATAGTCTTGCTACTGAGGACCAAAGTCCTTTCAGGCTGAATGCTAATCACTCCGAACATCTACCTTCGGTTACCTTCGGCACAACTCGGCAACGAAACCATTTGACCCGAAAAGCCCATAGAGTCCTATAATAAATGAATGATGAATTTATGATCTTGCACCAATAGATTTTCTATAAGATATTTTCTGACGATGATGTGCTCTTCAAAATTGACTTGGTGACCTATTCACTTCTAAAACATTGGATCTTCTTCTGGCCTGAAATCTAAAAGCGCCAGAATAATGAGAGTCGCTCGTAAGCACGAGAAAATATTATTGATAATTTTAATGCCAGCCAAAATGGCTTTTCATGAATTACTATCTTGGTGACAATTATTCATTTCATTCCCAGAAATCCGATAGCTTATTAATATTTATAAATATATCTACATGTAGTTACGTTTCCCGCCTCACCAGACAATGTCTGTTATGAGCTTGGTGATTATTATCAATTCAATTTGGGATGCGGGTATGGTTGCCTCCGTCCCAGGAACCATTCATTGGACATCGAAAACTTATGCCATATGTCATCTCAAGTGGTTCGTCACGTTTAATGAGGTTTGTCCAGTTTTTGATGGTCTGCCCGCCAGCATGGGTGCAATGCAAGTGCCCGGGAGCAATGGGTCTGCCCGCCAGCTCCATGGGGAACCGGATCGGGATAGGCCTGATGAGGGAGACCCTTTAACCTTCCAGCCGGACTCTCTCGATCCATTTCCTTGCACCGCAGTGGGAGAGGTGGATTCGGACGCCCGTCATTCCTGGAAAGACTGACCCCCAAAGTCTAACCCATCACTCATATCGTTAAAATGACCCACTTCACATCTTCCCCCATAGACGATATGGGCCCTGAGGGAAATTATTAACCGCAGTGCCTCCTGTGTAGAGAATTTAAAAATTATAAAACAACGTTTGGGAAACACAGTACCATCGCTGAAAACATACTAGGTACTTAGCTTTTGGAGCTTTGAGAACGCTTTGCGTAAGCTGTGTAATGAATAGGTAGGTAGTAATTAAAATATAATTTCCATAAAATAATAAGTAGGTACTCAACTTTTAGGAAGTGCCTACTTTTAATAAATCATCAGCAAAATATTCTTGAGAGTTCAGCTAAGGGGGTACCTACCAAACCCTCGTCTTCCTCTTGCACATACATGAGGGTAGCACTTGACAATACTCGAGGACCATTTCAGGATTTGGCTGCCATGCTGATTTTTTAAATCTGCTGAATACTCTGGAAACTTTGCCAACGGCGTAGGTACTTGTGGATATCTAATTCGTCTGAAAAATTTTCAAAAAAATGTTGAATGTTCTCATGTATCTTTGTTTACTTCAATATTTAAAATTCTAATTTTATGTGAGTAGGTACCGCACAACAGTTCCAACTGCTTCCAAGCCTTTGGAGCTAGTGATACCATGGATCCTCAATTGGGGCATGTTGTGAGGCTGAAGGTAATTGGAAATTTTGCCATTGAAGTAAAAGCATGTATGGTTTCATAGTGCTTTAACACAAACGAAGTATTGAATTCCAACGAAAATTGACTCTGTACAGAAACGGGCGGTCCCCGTTCGATAGATTCCCCGACCTTATCAAGCGGATTGCAATCTTTAGAGCACAGGCGTCAGGTAGGTATGCTGCCCTTGTTCTAACAGTATTACAATGGAAGATGCTCCGGGGAACTAGCGCCATTGAACCCTTCGGCACCGGTGCATAGTCGGGAAACACGCCAAACACGTGCTTAACATATGTAGGTACATGTTAGACATTTATCACACGAGAACGGGTCGCTTCTACGACTCGTTCATGAGTTAAAAGCTCGGCTGTGGAACGATTTGCCGCCCTTTGTGTTTGCTCCCTCCTACAACATGGATCTCTTCAAAACCCATATTCACTCCTTCCTCTCGTCCACACAGCATCTTCAAAGATTACATAGGCCCTCAGGGAAATAATTTTCCTTAGAAAGAAGAGGAAAGGGGTGATCCTACGCTATTCAGATCTGGCCACTAAACATACGCTAAAGCCATTACAAGACACGTTTCGATTCTGAATGGTGTCTTTCACCAGGGCGATACTACTGAAAGTATTGTATTAATTACAATTCAACTTTTAACTGGTTCTCCTCATACCTAACTGGTATATCACAAACCGTGAAAATTAATAACGTAGCCTTAAATAACCCTTTACAATTACAAATCTATACAGGTCCTGGAACACTTTCTTGTGGGACTCCGAATTGTATTGGTAAAGGGGTTACTTAAGGCTATGTTATTAATTTTCATGGTTTGTGATCTACCAGTTAGGTATGAGGAGAACCAGTTAAAAGTTGAATCCCGGATGCCTATTTGAGATAGTCTTTCTAGAAGTATGGAGTGGGAAACCGTGTCGAATGCTTTGGCTAAGTCTCAGAATTTTTGAATAAATTAGGAAAAAATAATAAAAATTATAAGTATTGTAAGATAAACATTTATTTTCACGAATTTTTCAATAGACTTTTATGCATCAAACATCGTTTGACGTATTTGTCTATAATTTTTTAAGTAAGTAGTAAACTTTGACGTAGGTACGTATCTATCAAATAACAAATGAAAGAAACAACCAGTCTTCTCTTCTAATATCAAACAAAAATCTTTTAGTTATAAAACAGTTCTTTCAAACAAAACAACGAGAAGAAAAGAAAATTAAACTTATTATCTAAGTTGAGTTGACTATTAAACTGAGATATTATCATCAATTAAATAAAACTATATCTACTCAGTAGATCCATTAGATATTACAGATTAATTAACAAAATATACCAATCAAATGAAAGATTTGTTCAGTTCAAATCACAAGCCATTATTACGAATTATTTTGAAAATAGCTCCTTAAGAAGCACAAAATGTCCAAAGAATCGTCTGCTAAACGGCTTCTTATTTTGTTGGCCAAATAACCAGCCATTCGGATTGAACGCTAGTTGGAACCACAGATCTCAGGCTACCTTAGGCCGCCACCTCACGCGCACCAAACGAAACCGACAGATCGCATTTCCGTCCGTGTCAGTCCGCGCTTCGAATAAGACGTTTTTATGCTCGAGTGCAATCTCGTTAAACTCGCGAGATCTCGCCTTTTTTTCGTCCGAGATCAATCTCGCTAAAAAAGGCCGAGATCTCGCGAGAACGAGATTGCATTCCCTAGTCAGATCTAAGATTGCAGATTTTGCACTATTTTTTTTTGGAAGCCAAGTAGTATTATATTTACAACACCACTCTGAAAATAAATTTACTGGTGATAAAACTGAAAACGAAATTTGCTAATACTAATAGAGTTTTATTCCAATAATATTCTACAACAAAAACGTTAACCTTCGCTACTTTGGCTTTATTCCGTTACTCCCTATTTGAGAAGAAAAACCTTCAGTTTGTTCAGTGTGAAGAAATAACACAATGGGCGGACACCGGTCTGTTCCTCATTTCTGTTACCCTGATAGTACAAATACAATTTACGGGGATACCGAGTAACCAATAAAGATAACTAATTTGTTGGAAAGTTAGTTAGTTATCTTGAAAATAAGCTGTAATTTATGGACATATTAATAGCTAAGCCCTTTATTACCGCTCTCGCATTAGATATACAAAACATATTAACTATGCGGATAAAAGTTAATCTATCCGATAACAAATAGTAGGCATTAGTTATAAACTAGAAAACATACTATAATACTATTTGCAAAGGCTTAGATAACTAGTGATTATTTCTGATTCATTGGTACGGTAGTAAGCGTTCAAAAAGAAGAAGAAAGAGAGATAAGCAGATAAGTAAATACGAATATTTAAGGCGCCGCGCGCCGTATCCCCGCTTGAATAGAAGATGGATAGGTATGCAATAGGCCACTTGCATCACATTTTTTTTAAATTTTTTCCAGTTTAGACAAATATTCTAAGACATTCCATATATTTTTTTTTTTATCTTATTTTTGAAACCCTGGGGATTTTTTGAAAATTTCAATCCGAAAAATCAGACCATTTTTTATAAACCGGAAAGACGGGACATAATTTTATAGGTGCGAAAAAACGATAATTACATAGCCGAAAATCATTTTTAAAAAAAGAACGTTTTCCACAAGAAAGAGCACAGGAGAATAACGAGGCATACCAAAAATATTACATCTCATAAATATTTTTTTCCTTGATCCATCTTATTGATCATAAATCATTATAATGTACCACTTATATATTACTACATCCAATGTAATATACTTGTACTTGTAAATTATAATAATAATAAGAATATTATAAAATTTGATTTTGTTTAAATCAGCACCATAACCATTATACCTCTAAAACACGTACCGACTTCTAAAATGTACGGGGTTCTCTTCAGAACATCTGTCAAAAAGTCAAACCAAATGATAAGTTCGCAGAGAACAAACAATAAATCTAGTGAACGAATTCAAAAATTCGCCTGAAATCAAAGTAATGCCATATAAATAAAAAAAAACAGTGTGGAATTTTACAAAATTAATAGGAACATTTTCGGAGACGGGACATTTTCATGTAGTGACGTCACGAGCCCAAATAATGGATTTATTTATTTAAAAATAAAAAACTGTGCATTTCTAAAAAAATTTACTAACATTTTCGCAATCTTAATAAAAAGATCTATCCACACGATTTTTTCCAAGTTGTTATGAATTCAATGCAAGTGGCCTATTACGAATGTTGGATACAGCGCGTTCATATTTAAAACGATAAAATTGAAGCGATAACTGTGAAGATGTTTAATAAAACACGACTCGTTTAAAATAGAGCAAAACTCTCGTGGGGAACATCTAAAATAGCATTCAGAGAAACACTGTGAATTTTTGAAGTAAAACTTCTTTATGCCGCTTGACTTGGGGAGTAAGCTGGTGAATGCGTGACGAGAGCGTTACGAAAAGTGTGATCGGGCGAGGCGAACGGAAGTTGAAAGGGAGAAGATATAAGTTAGTGAAGTTTTACTTCAGTCATGTGGTCTAAAGCACACTGTGTTTATTATAATTTTCGGAGCATACTTTGCGATTTTTTTTCTATCGAGGGAATTTCATATTATTTGCGTTTCGGCGTGGAACACGTCTAGATATTATCTTCAAAATTAACAAATATTTTTTTAAGAGCTTGAAAACTTGAATTTTTTTAGGAACTTAAAACGAAAGCGTTTAAGAGAAATGTGTAATAAATCGGTGGAGATGTGGATTGCGGGAGCTTAAGGATATTTCTAAAATAATGGTCTAAGCCTTAGATCATTATTTTTGAAATATCCTTTTATATAGAATATCCTTTTATATAGATTCTAAGGCAATGCACAACGTTGCGTTATGTAACATTTGGAATCGGGCCGCTAACAATAACAATCCTTACGCAGATGGCGATAAGGTTTAAATTCCCTTCCAGCTTTTGATTTATGCAATTATTTAAAAGCCACAAGTATTTTATTTTATTTTGCTAAGTTCGTGCAATATTTTGCGATCATTTTCTAATGAACTTAATTTGCCACGTTGAAAGGTAAAAACATAACCGGAAGGGGTTCGTAAGTAGATTTTTATCTTTGAAGCAGTTTTCATAGGCCTGATACTTTATTTTTTTCTGGGCTGGTAAAAAGACTGGATTAAAACTGGTTAAAACGCTGGATTAATTTAAAAGGCAAATATGTGTTCTACTCGCAATATTTAATTAAACATCTAATATCCGTTGCTTATTTTCAAACCAAAAACACTATATTTTACATTTTCATAGTGTTTCGCATTAAGCATTCATTGTCAAGTATGTGCCACGTTATTTACATAATTAACCTTCCAAATAATCTTCAAAGCTCTTAATATATTTTAATCTGTTTTAATAACTTTACGGATAAAATTTATTCTGGTTTACGACTTAAAATCCCACAGCTGTTTTAATATATGCTTCCCACCGTTTTATATTGGTAAATACAATGATGCATAAAATTATTTTTATTTTGGCCATTGTGCCTCTTCCTTGTGTATTTTTTAATGAACAACTGAACTCACAAGTTTCGTTAATGTTATTTTTATTTGCTTTACTTTAATAGTTTTTAATTGTTGTAGTTCGAAATAAAATCAAAAGTAGCGTGTTGCGATAATAATGATAATGAGTTTGAACTTAGTCACAAATCGACAGGCAACTTTTGTGGGCTTTGAGGTATTTTTTTGATGTGGTAATTATTATAAAAATACAGCAAGGCTGATCGTCGATTTATGGTGATGCCAAATTGATAATATATTGACAGGGACTCGAACAAAAAATCGGTCTACCGCCAAACGAATATTGTCAAAAATGGTTGGTTATAAAACGGGACCTAACTCAACTTATTTCAGCTCTTAACTAACTTAACTAAGTTATTGAAGTGAAAACTTCTTTAGCCCCGTTGTGATTTACAACTCGATGAAACGAAAAATAACGACGCTAAAAAGAGACAAATACATACATCTTTAGGATTTAGCCTGCGAGAGAATGAGATGGAATAATCGGTCCCCTCTTTGTGCGGTGCTTCTTAAATAATCGGTTTCCTCTGTGCGGTGCTTCGTAGCCTCCCCACTCTAGTCGACTGTAGTTTTCTGAAGGTTTTACTTCCACCGCGTGTGAACTCCACACTTGTTCTATCATGAATCATAAGTTGTAGAGCTTTTAAGTTAATATAGTTATGAAACAAAAACAACAACATGATACAGCCGCCCTTCGGGTGATTTTTCACAAAAACAGCGCTCTACAAATTATCCGTTTATTATTATTATGATAAAACTAAAATTGCAGTTTCCATTTTTTTAAATCGTTAAAAATTCCGACTATGGCATGAAATGAAGAAGTACCTACTTATTTAGGCTGATAAATATATAAAACTGCAAAAATGCATTGCAATGCCATATTCAAAGAAATAAATTGTTTCTTCCTGCATGTCCTATCCCTTGCGTCCCCGTTCCCCTCCCGCATCCCCTTCCCCTAACGCTTACTCCTTCCACCTTCCCCTCCTACCCTTTCCCCTCTCCCCCGTTCCGACAACCCACCTCCCGCGTTCCATATATTCAGTCCCAGTACATTCGGTTTTCAAGCAGCTCGCGTGCCACCTATTAAATTTTTTTTAATCAAATTATTAATCAACAATTTCGTAACACGAGAGAGATGGTGGATTGTAAATCTGTTTTTTATGAGACAAGACAGCTATGACTGCGTTTTGAAACCTTAATTACAGGATTTGGCGATGGGAAGGAAAAGTCCATAAATGTTGATGGGTTCATCCGCAGTTCCTGGCCGATTTTGATGCTGGCTGCACTTCACTTCAATAACGGCACAACTATAGGTCACAATTACCGACACTTTTTGATATATTGATGAGTATTTTATGATTAATTAGCGAGATTTCGAAAGCGAGATGTGAACGATATCACTGCGATTTTTCAACTCATTTATGTTGGAAAATTTAGATTTTTTGCCGTATTGTAAACCTTCCTCTTCTTTGTAGTAACTAAGTAGGGACTCTCAAGGAAAGGAGGAAGACAAAAGGATAATGAATGAATGAAGGACTTGGGAACATGGGTTTAGTTTTTAAACTGTTTCAGAACTAAACAATCATAGTCCCACTGGATTCGGTCGTTTGAAACTCACTTCTTTTGTTATTTTTGAAAAAACGGTGACCCGTCATCTGATCCCCCGACAGTTAGCCCCCTACATATTATATTATATATTATTATTATTTATTAGTTTTCGGGAAATCGACAGTTTACAATAATTTCAGTTTGTACATAGTATTAAATAGCCAAAATAAAACCAATTATGGATTTCCTCATTGTGGCTTTACTTCTACTGAGACAGCAAAATAAGAATAAGTAAATTAATTTTATTAAAAAAAATTAATATGAATCCAAAAATTATACAAAACAAAAAAAAAACAAAAAATATAAAACATTTATTTTTATATAAAATGAATGAATAAGAACAATCAATCTAATTTGGTACCTAACATAGGTACCTTTTTTAAATATCTATAATTTAAAAAACCCATAGACAATTCTTTTGTTACAAAAAATCAGCCGCCTGCTTAATTCACATTCATCAAACGCGCGAACTGTGTGTTAAATTTTCTGAAATTATCTATTTTTATGCGCAATTTTCTTAATTTTTCTTTCCGTAAGAACCTTCTACAAAGTACAAGAAAATTTAAAAAAATATATTAATGAAATGGGTGAAGTCATTCTGAGGTTATGGCGTGACCAAGAGAAACAGGTATTTATTTTTATATATATTGATACTAGCTGGTGTGCCGGGCATTCATTGCCCGGGCTTTACTCGAAGTTTTTCAAAATTGTGTTTAGACAGCTAAGTAATTTTCTTCTTAGTTTGATCGTCAAGTGTACGAAATTTCATCAGGAAGTATCAAAATTGCCTTTTAAGGGATGGGAAAGGGGGATAACGTGGTTTTTCGAAATTTAGTGTAGGTCCCGTAAAATTTCATCAATATCTGAAGAAAACTATAGATTCATTACAGTTCCATGCCAACTCAGAATCAAGTCAACTCAACCTCTTCGAAATGTCATTAAAAGTATGAATAAAAAATATATTGAAAAATAGCCCATAACCTATAACCTAACGTAACCTATTTAACCAAACCATTTAATTTTAAAAATGTATAAATATGTAACTAAAATATAAGCACCTGTTGACAAGCCGATTCAATTGGCTTAGCAGGACTTGTTTGTTGATTATATTATGTATTATCTATTATTTCAATAAAAAAAAAATAAAAAAAATTTATAAAATATTTTTCGTCACTTTTAATGACTTTGTGTTGAGTTGATTTCAGTCTGAGTTGTCCGGTCACTTTCATTACACATATTATAAAGATTCCAAAACAAACACCCATCTAATCATACGCCCATTAAGTGCCTACATACAAGAGCTAATTACAAGTTAACAAATTAGAGTAGGCAGCTCGATTTACATTTTAAATGTTTACTCGAAAAAAAAAGGCCGGAGTGACTCGATTACTACTTGTTTATTTAAGTAATGGTTCGGTAATTGCCGATTAGTCCAAAGAACAGCAAATCAGATTTTTTATCAGATAATCCGACAGAGTTTACGCTGTTCTCTCTGAAGTAGTTACTTTGCTCTTCGATTCTTGACTCGAGATAAAAATATCATGGTTTCTCAACTTTTTGAAGAAAAACTTCTTTAGCACCGTTGTGATTTGAAACTCTAAGGAAGCGAGCGACACTGAAAAGAGACAAACACATACTTCTATATCTAGGATTTAGCCTGCGAGAGAATGAGATAGCAATGAAATATTTATTTATTTCACGGGTACTCGGTTCCAACATAAAACGATAAAACCACGATCCCACGCAAGTCTCCTTTAGTCAAATGGTTTAAAGCGCCTGACAAACTTTAGCGGCCAGACATTCAGCGGACCAAGGGGTCGAATCCTACGAAATCCAAAAAAAAAATTTTTTTGAACAATCAATATCCAATCTTCAAACCACTCCAAAATGAACAGGCAAAGAAAACCCAAAAGAAAGCCACATCCAGCGATTCCGCAGACGAAAACACACTAATAAGATGACTAAATGCATAGGAAAAGGTGCACTGTAGTTCGCCGACAAAAATATGGAAAAAATCATAAAAAGTACTTCGAAGTCTCTCCATTCTTGTCTACTTTAGTTTTCTGAAGGTTTCACTCCTACCCCGTGTGAATTGCACTCTGATTTTTGTTTTGACCCGTGCCTTTTTTGGTTTCATATTTTTCTATGCCCCCCTAAATAAATGTAACTTCACCTAAACAACGTTAATAACCTAACCAAAATACGTTGCCCGTAAAACATAACGTTTCAATTTGGGGGCCCGGTATGGGTACCGCCGCCGGGGAACATTTGTTGGATAACCAATACCCCACCATAGGTCACCTCAAGTGGTTTACTACGTTTGGTGACTTAAACAGCTTGATTAAATTGCCCGAAGATTCTTCGAGTGCAGTGCAGCAATAATATTAAAAAACATTGTTCAATGCATTTTCCATTTATGTACTTGTGAAACATGGTGTCACTACCGAAACAGCTCCGACTCCGGATTCAATATAATGATGCCTATAGAATTATATTTGGATTCAGAAGGTACAGCAGCGCATTAACAATGTTTACAGAAGTAAGACTGGATGAATTCGCTAACCTGATGAGACACCGGGTCACTGGAGACGCGGCTAATGGCCTCCGACGACATGGTGGTGACTGCAGCCTTCGAGCACCAAGCCACTCCTGTGTGAGCGCTGGGCCCGAGCTCAATCAAGACCACTCCCTACATAATAATTGATTATTTATTTTACTTTTTTTTTCTTTTCTATTTTTATTTTATTTATTTTTATTTATTTACTATAGATACACACAAAAGAAAGTACAAAACACATATTAGGAAGCTTTGCCTGTCCAACTAGGAAAGTTTCCCGTACCAGGACAGACAAATTTACAGGTTTAGTTCATATTATCCATACATAATTACATAACAAAAAAAATAGAAAAAGAACCTGGTAGCATAAAGTATATTCGGATTTGCCGAATTAACCTGATAACATATAATATATTCAGATTTACAGTGTATGAGATAAGTAGGTAATAAAGTTAGTAGCATTGAAAAGTCAAAAAGTGTAAACCAAGTATTTGATAACAAGTTGGAGGAATTATAACAAGATTCACAATATAGAGAGATGAAGTTATGTGTTTAAAAGTGTGAACTTATAATACATAGTTCACTTATAAGAGAAATACATAAAAATTTACAATATTAGATATAATTTATGTATGTAATAATATATATTAAGTTGTTTTTTTATTATTTATTTATGCGCTGTAACTAATATGTAAACAATTATGTGCAAACATGACATTATCTTTACTGATTTTAAAACATGTTTTCAGTACATTTTATATTATATGTACCTACTTGATTGTGAACTTAAAAATTTAATGTGTAGGTAAATATTCATAACTATAAGGGACGTGTGGGATTGCACTATCCTCCGCACATCCTGGAATAAAACATTATTACTATTATTAAACATGGGTGCTCGGGTTCACGGGGTGAGGTTTGTCTAGCTCTTGGTGGCGAATGCGTACGCCCACCTACCAGTGGCGTAGCTAGCATGGCTACGTTTGCCTATAAAAAAGACCGAGCGACACGAAATTCGGGGCACTCCACGGGGAGCCATAGAGCTATGAAAATATAAATAACAGACCGTTTTCATGTGTACAATACTTTGGCGACAATATCCGTGTTTTTTTCCACGTTCTAGTTTCACCCCCCTTTCGGGTGGCACCCAGGGCGGACCACCCCCCCCCCCTCTCTACGCTACTGCCACCTACTGCGTAGCGGGCCAAATCGGAGAAACTGGTTGAGGGAGACCTAACCGAGACTTGTTCAGCCGGACGTCATTCCTGGACTCCCCGAGATTTCTACACACCCCTCTTACCATTTTCCTTCCCAGAAGACTCAGCGTCCCCAAAGACGGCATGGACCCTAAAGATTTTTTTCCTCAGGGCCTTCTGTGTGGATTGTGTTATGTAGAAAAAAAGTTGAGAAACCTCGCTCTAAACTATAAATAGGTGTAATATCGGTGATCAAACGAAAACCGTGAGAATCGTTGCGGTTAGTCGCATCCAAATGGTTGCATGATATTAATTGCACATCTCTATGAAGAACACGGTGATTACATTTTTTACCGTGCAATTCGCGTGCATCTTCATCATTTTACAAAGCAAAAAATACTCCAATGGAGGCCAACTTACATTTTTATAGCTGTTGTACTTTTTGTGATTTTTTTCCTGGGAAAACCAATGAAACGTTTTACAGTTGTTTTTTACGACGTTTGACATTTGGGTAGATTTCTTTTAAATGTTTAAAAAGAATATGAAGTCAGTACACAAGTAATTAAAGAAATGAAAGGCATTTAAATATTTTCTTTCATGAATCAATGATAGACGGGCTCTGTGGTCGAGGGGTTAGGTTTTCGGAAGTGCGCATTTAAATTTTATTTGATTTGTTATTTAACAATTTAATCATTTTAATTAAAATCAGGTGTATTTGTGGAACGTCCCAGAGTGGAAGATTTTCTCAGTATCGCACTAGTGTAAGGACCAACTTTAAAAATTGTAACGTTGCTTGAAATGACCTTAGCCGTGTATGGTGACTTAAAACGGGAACGATGCCATGCGGAAGTGGTGTCATTATGACTATCTTAATGGGAATTTCAGTTGACTGTCAAGAAATTATTTTTAAATCATAAAATAATTTTATGTAGATATACATACAAACTGATAAATAAATAAAAATTCACTTTGTGGCGTCGTTTTTAGTTAAATCAAAACATTAATTTAATTAAAAATATCGCCGCAACGATAATTTGCTATTGTTGAAGAAGTAATTATAAGGAGTACCGCTATAAAGTGATTTGTTTTAATTTAAATTTAAATTCATCCATTTCGATTTCCGTGGCCGTATTTTATTTAGAACACAAGTAAATTATATTGGTAATGTATGATGTATGTGCATATTTCAGCATATTAATAGCCCTATTTTATAAACTAGCTGTCCTGACTGTAGCTAACGAAACACAACACCATCTATTGGATGGTTACCCAACCTAGATAACCATGTGTTGTGTCGATAGATCAACCCACACCGCCATCTGTTAAAAACTTATGGAACTTAAGAATAATTACAAAGCATTTTCCTATAATTAACATTGAGATAAAAAAAACTATGTTATATTTTAAGTTGGACCAAATTACACACAGTAAGCCAAATTTCATCAAAATCGGTTAAGAAGTTTCGGAGTTTATCTCGAACAAACATCGTGACGCGAGATTTTTTTTTTTACATGAATAACGCACAACAGTCCCAACTGCTCCCGTCTGGAGCCAGTGGGACTATGGCATCCCCAATTGGGGTATGTTGTGAGGCTGAAGGTAGTGGGGAGGGGAAGGAGATAGGGAAGAGGAAGGTGGGGAAGTACCTGGCTATTCAGATCTGGTCACCAAACACGGCAGAAGCCATTTCAAGCAACGTTTCAATTCTGAATGGTGGTCTTACACCAGGGCGATACTGGGAGTATCTTCCACTCTGGAACGTGCCGCAAATATACTATATATTATTTTAAATGAATATATTGTGAAATACACAAATTAATCAAATAAAATTTATTTGCCACGCCGGGATTCGATCCCGCGACCTTCGGAATGCGAGTCAAGCGCCTTACCGCTGCACTACGCCGGTCGAGATTTCTATATGTAAAGATGGGCTCGAGCACACTTGTCAACTTTTACGTTAAATGAAGGCCTAATTATCGTATGTTCCCAAGCATATAAATAAAAATGGACAAAATGCGCTCGACTACAACAAACCTGCTGAAATTTAAAAAAAAAAACTGTATTACCTATTATGTTAAAGACTTGCTTACTGAAAGAATTGTTTTGTATTCTCAAATAAAACATTTTCCTTAGAAATATGTTTTTAATCTATGTAAATTAATTCGGCTTAGATAGTTTTAAAGTCAGAACTATTGCGTGTTGATCTATCTTTGTGGATAAGCACTGATTTATGGTTATTTGGAAGCATTTAGTAAAACCATATTTGCTGCAGTAACATAGTAAGAAACTACCTTCTCTTCAATATCGTGGAAAGAGCACTCCTGAGCTAAAAGTACATCGTTCATCACGATCACCGTGTTCCGTGCATGTCGAGAAATATATCTGAACAGTTTAATACAATTTAAGTATGTTCCCACAGTATTTCTCGTTTATTACTGCTTAAAATAATCTCTATTCACTCTGAATCAATGTTCAAATTTCAACGTTTTTTTATTTTTTTTATTTATTTATCTATAATAAAATATATTTACAATGGTTTTATTTGTATGCCTGTCTCACTAGGGTATACCTGTGTCGAGACAGGCGTACAGGTATATAAATGAATATAGTAGTTACAAGGATATTTCAGGTAAAATACATATTATGAATAGAATTAGAACGGAAGGGTGATTGGAAGGGTGGTAAATCTTTTAAAGAGAGTTATTTTATAAATGTTGGAGATGGAGTAATGAAATAAATTCTGCCTAATCTATTTATAGGTTAAATTTGACAGGATTCCATTATTTTCATTTATTTTATATGGGTTAGGTTGTATGTGAATAGTTATTTCTGTCTATGTGTGATTTATTTTACAGATATTTATGATAGTGTGGCGTCCAATACTTATAATCCATTTTTTAATATCTTGTTTGAATTTTGTAAAGGAGTCACTTTGTCTGATCGTAGTTGGTAGTGTATTGTATAGTTTGCAAGCTATGTATTTAGAGTGTCTTTGCCCGAAGGTGGTTTTGAGAAAAGGAGTTTGGAGAAGTTCGTTGTTTTTGGCTCGGGTATTGTGTATTGTTTGTGTAGCTTTGTATGGTGTTTTGTTGTTTTTGTGTAAATTAAGTAATATGGATCTTGAGTAGAGCTGTTTTAATTTTAAAAGTTTAAAATTCATTGAATCTGTAAAAAAATCGACAATCTTGCAGAAAAAATGTTGACATTGATTCAAATTTATCAACATTTAAAAAAATGTTTACGGTTTTTTGTATTACATCCTGGTATAAATTTTGATTGGCGATGAATTTAATTGAGGGATGAAGGACAAAACTAAAGTTAAACCCCACAGTATTTAATTTAAGAAATTAGGTGGGTACTTCTTTTTAATAATTACACACGTTTTTCTCTTCTTTTGTATTAGTCCGTAATTATGTTGGAATTTTAAATATTCAACATAGTTCGTGAGTTTCATTTCTGCAAGAGTTCTGTGATTTTTAATTATTTTTAAAGAGAAATCTTCTTTATTCTTTTTTTTTTCATAGAATGATTATGTTTGTTTTGATGTTTATCAAGTTTTTGCACTGATCGTTGTTTTCAAAGAAAAACAACACCTAAAGTTAAGTACACAATTTATTATAATATACAAACAACGTAAAACTGATTTACAAAATGTGATGATTTAAAATAAAATATTATTATTAGACGGTTTGGATACGTAGAGCAAATGAACGGAAAAGAGTGCTAGGAGATAAAAGTAAAGTAACATCCTTGGAAGATATTCATTATCGTGGCTTTTAAATACTAGAAGTCGGAACCACAAAAGAACACAAAATACTATCAGTCTTACTCATAATCGCAACGTAAGATTACACCGCGAGAGCAAGAACGGGTTACTCATAACGCGCGCATGCGTGTTTTCTTACCCCGTCGCTGAACGGGAGATTTAGTAGCTGTCAGAATTTAAACCACCCGACCACCAGGCTTAACTTAGTACTACGGCAGTATAAGTAACTTTCGAAATGGCGAACTTTTTTGAGAATCTTGACGTTTTGAATGGAGTTTTGGCAAATATTGACCGTCTTCGCGGCATTCGTGCACCTCGGCTACCGAAAAGGTACAAAAAAGGGTATGATCCATTAGCGGCACTTACGGGAGGAGATTTTAGGTCTAAATATAGATTTACAAAAGTTAACATGAGACGTTTGATTGACTTGGTAGGGCCGTATTTGGATGTGAACAATAAACGGGGTGGAAAAATAACTACCGATCCTCAAGTTCTTTGTGCCAATTCGAATACTATTTTGACGCACAAATAAACGTGAAGTTACCAATACGCCGCGAAATGCGGCTGTCGAGCAATATTGGGATTATGAGTAAAGTTTTTTTTATCTGAGCAGTGTAGGCCCCCTCTCCTGTATAGCTAACGCGACGCTACAGCGCCGTGTTAAGGTTTCATTATGAGTAAGGTTGTATAAGTGTAAGGAGTGTGATTAAAATCAGAAGTTCGTAAAGTTCCATCGTTACTGCCTTTCACTGCGGAAAAAATGTTTGATGTAGTTTGTTGATATTTTTGAACTGAAAACTTCTTTAGCACCGTTGTGATTTGAAACTCGATGAAACGAAAAATAGCGACAGTAAAAAGAGACAAACCCTTACAACTATGGGATTTAGCCTGCGAAAGAGTGAGATAATATAATCGATCGCCTCTTTATGCGGTGCTTCGTAGCCTATCGGTCTCCTCTGTGTGCATTGCTTCGTAGCCTCCTCACTTTTGTCTACTATAGTTTTCTGAATGTTTCACTACTATCGAGTGTAAATTGCACACTCTATTTTTTTAAATCTTTATCTTCGGGATGTTTCGATTTTAGTTCGTGAATCGCTCAAATACGCCTGACTACGTGCAATGCACCGTTTACATTACAAAAATGTTTTATCGTCAATCAAGTATTATTCGATAGTCAATTAGTAGATAATTGATGGATTTACGCTTTGTCGACAGTCGATATGTGCCTAGGGCTTTGTGATTCATCGATCGGCTCTTTGTCGATTCAGGCGCCGCCGGTCATCCATCGCCTTTGCGAGGTTTTGAAGGTCGACCGATCTGCGATTCGATTTCGATGGAGTTGGCGTATTGTAGTATTTGTGGGTGTGGTTGGAGAATCCGATACCCGTAACTAATCCATCAGGGGTCAGATTACACTGATGCCTTTACCACGAGGAACATTAATGTTCATTTACAAAAAGTTGGCTTTATTTGCGAGCTTTAATGCGATGCTACAACCACTACCAATAAATTCAAGATATTATTCATAAAATCCATTACCTACTTCACGTCCAAGAATTTCTTAGAATATTCATTATTATCATTGAATAATTATGAAAAAAACTCTAACGTTATTTGCACCCGCGCGTTTTTTTTGTCAATTTGAATATCTGTCTCATACAAACTATATAAAATATTTAGGTATTCGCCATAAGTACAACGAAACATTCATTATGGTAATTAAATAACTTCAACCACATTTTTTCATATTAGAATTAATTGCTCAAACGCTTCTCCTGTCTTAACAAACGGATTGCAATCTTTAGAGCACAGGCGTCTGGTGGGAATGCTGTCCTTGTTTTACTGACATTTCAATGGAAGATGTTCCGAAGAACTAGCGTCATTTATTCCTTCAGCACCGGTGCACGTTCGGGAAACACGTTAAACGCGCGCCAAACATTTTTTACGCATTTGTCACACGAGAACGTGACGACCACGACACTTTATCGAGTTCAACAGATCGGCTGTGGAAAGATTTGCCGGCCTCTCTGTTAGCTCCCTTCTACAACATGGGTCTCTTCAAGACCCAGGTTCAACCCTACCGTTTTACAAAAAAGACCCTCTGTTGCATCCCCAAAAATAATACAGTGAAAAATGACATGTGTGGAGTTAATGCGAATAAAGAACTTCAATTTTGATTGGTGAAAGCGGCCTTAGCCATTACATTTATACGAGCAAAACAGGCTTACAAAATTAACAATAGATGCTTAACGAAAGTTGTTTCATTCATACCATAAAATTATTTGTTCAGGAACTAAAAGCGGTTGAATAGGTACTATTTGGATCGTTTATATGGTGCCCGGAGCTTCCACTAAATGGCTTGTTTGTCTTCCTATCCGCGTGTATAATTTTTATCAATCGTATCTGCAATTAAGTATTGCCGGCCATATACAACCTGGTTCACATTTTCAAAACACGAGTCAACAACCTAATAACAGTCACACTCAAACTCTTGGGCAAAGAGTCGGCCTTCCCGCCAATGCAATATCTACTATTTCAGGGCTGCCAACCATTTCGATAGTCGAATTAGGTTTTTACCCCGTTACTAATAAACGTCTTTCACGCTGATTTGTTCGCTTTTCCGAACAACTCTATAAAAATCGTTGTGTCTCACTTACTATCACAATGAGAAATATGATAAAAACGGTGTTAGAAAGAGAAAACACCATGCTTTATATTCAAATCTAAAAGTTGACCACAAAAGAAGTAAAATGTAAACCTTTACGACGCCAAAATTTCGGAACGCAATTTGAATAAATTTGTTTTGAATTTTGGGATTTTTTTGTTAATTATTTTTACATCGGACGATATAAAAGTGAGGTGAGAATAACATTTACAATATATTTGTCTAATTACTATTATTTTTTCGTTGTCAGTAATTTTAGTTAGAAAGAACTTGAGGTGAGCCATTTTTAAAGTTTTTTTTTATGTTTGTAAAATGTTTATCATTACATAGTAATAAAATGAAGTCACTCAAAATGTATGGGCGCGTTAATCTTTTAAACTACGCAACGGATTTTCCTACAGTTTTCACCAATAGATAGAGTGATTGAAGACGAATGTTTAATGTATAATACATGTAAATTATATTAGAGAAAAGCCGAGAAATTTAAAGAAAACATATTTTTGGGTGATTTAAAACGGCTGACGGGCCGTACTATAGTCTCTTTTGAAATTCGTTCTACGGAAGAAATTGGAAAATGGATGTCCTAGAGTAAGTAGGTATTTGATTTGAATTATTTTATTTGATGAAGTCGCTCAAAATGTATGTGCCCATAGGTCTTTTAAACTACGCAACGGATATTCGTGCGGTTTTCACCAATAGATAGAGTGATTCAAGAGGAAGGTTTATATGTATAAAAACATGCTTATTATAGTAGAGAAAAGTCGATAAATTCAAATATTCAATTCAGGCAGCGGGCAGCTGGCAAGCGGGTGGTGTGGATTTTATAAAGGTTGGGTAATGGCGTTGTGTTTCGTTAGCCACAGCAACGTGTGACCGGGTCTGCTAGTACTTCATAAATTATAAAATTTCATCATCTTACAAAAACAGTTTTTAGTAATCGCATATGTTATATCATTTATTTAGTTTTTATTGCAAAGCGAAAATATTTTGACCCTCTGGCAAAATATGGTCGAGACCTGAGGGCTTAATTTTTACAAAATTGATATACAACTATTTATGTATGGTAAACGGTTATTTATTAATTGTTTAAATCAAAAAGTCGCATGAAATGAACATGCGAGCCGCATACTATTTGCGGCCGCATACGAGTGATTGATAGTTCATTGTAAATAATCTCAAACAACCAACGGTTTTGTAATTTTTCACAATCACCTGACAGGTCATTGTAAATTTACACAATTTATCGACAGTTCACTATTAATTATCTAAGACAATTCATTATAAATCATCGCAATATATTTTAGAAAATTTACCCCCACTATTCTTTGTGGTTGGTTTATTACTTGTTTCATTTTTCCAACTATACTTCGCTTCGTTTCCTCTGTCTACTATATTTCCAAACCTGTACCTGCATTAAGGCTATGTCTAAACACATATTCCTATACTCTATACATATTCCTATTTTCTCGGTAGATACTTGTAAAACAAAATAAATGTTCCAACGAGGCGTACTAGGCACGCTACGCTTCTTCGTATAGAAGCCAACAACCCTAATGCAGCAAAAAAATAACCAACTGCTCGCGCAATAACACTATGTTAAATCGCAAATCACACACAATTACTGCATTCAGACATTTTTTTCATGATTCCTTGCTAGCTTAACTTTTTACTAGAGATGTGCCGATTATGGCTTTCGCCGACTAGCCGACTAGCCGATTAGTCGTTTATAATAAGACCGACTAGTCGGCTAAGCCGATTACGGTTTCGGGGATTTCCGTAACGCTTTGTTTACAGCCCCGTTTACGGATTCGCGCGCAATCGCATACGCCGCCTGCGAGCGTGTCGGAACATGTTTTGTTTACTTCGCATTGTTCCTTCATTTTTGCTTGTGTAATGGTCGAGAGCGGTGTTTTAGTGTAAAAAAAATATTTTTTTTTGTGCATAATTAAAGATAATACTGTTATTATTCATTGAAGTTAACAAGTAGAATTAAAATTTAATCATGTCAAAAAGAAAATCTCGTGTATGGATGTTTTTTGAACAATTGGACATTCATATTATTGAGAAATACATACAACGTAAGAAGCCGGATAGTCGGCGCTCTTTGCCGATTAGTCGCCGACTAATCGACGACTACAATAGTGGCCGGATAGTCGGTTTTATCGGCTAGTCGCCGACTAGTCGGGACATCTCTACTTTTTACACTTGATTTTTCATTAAACTTTTATTGACGGTCAATTATTAAAATTCGCGAGCATGTAATTCTTGATATCAAAATTTCTCATTATCACACCTTCCTTTTTATTATTGTTACTCGTGTATTCATTAGTTAAGATTAAGAACCTTTCTCATCCCAGGCGAAATCACTGATATTGTATAGATCTAAATCATAGGTAGGTACTATAACCGTGTATAATTTTATATATCTTGAATCATAATGTACTGTGTATAGACATACACGTATAAGACTAACACCTCAGAATTCGAGCTTATTTTGTCAGTGCGTCACAATATTTTCGCTTTGCAATAAAATCCAAATAAATGCAATATTTCTGAACGCTTATAAACTGTTTTTGAATGGTCATGCAATAAGCTTTAAAATTGTATTATTAGGAAAAAAAGATATAATTTTAGAAATGTTAAATTTTTTAATGCTAATGAAAAAAAGTTTTAAAAATGGCTCACCTTTCGTTTTTCTAACTAAAATTACTAAAAACACATATCTACATAGTTATTAGATAAATTTATTATGAACGTTATTGACACCTCACCTTTTTTATCGTTTCATGTGAAAAATAATTGAAAAAAATTCACAAAGTTTCAAATTTAAGTTTTTCTCAAATTGCATTCGGAAACTTTGGTTTTACATACGAGTTTGTGTTCGTTTTAATTCTTCTGTGGTTAACTTTTAGATTTGATTATAAAGCGTGCTGTTTTCTCTTTCTAACACTACGTGAGATGTTCCCAAATGCGAACCAATTATTCTGAGGGGGTAATAAACAAATATATAAATAATTTCGGCAGCCCTATCACAAATCACAGAAATTTACCGGCATTACTTTCTTCTTCGGCGGCTCCGCCCGGGGCGGCATTCCAACAATTGTATAATCGCCGAAGATGGAATCGTTTTTACCTTCACTTCTCATTGAAAAGGTGTACCGTGTAGTGTGGAGTGTGTTGCCGATCTTTCTGATAGTTAACTAACGTGTTTGTATTTTTTCTTGCAGTTCCCCGTCGCCAGTTACCGAGCGAGCGCCAACTGCACAGGTCGCGTTGGAGGTTGGACGAACCTCGTTCTCTGGGCTTTGTGCAAACAGTTCTTGTGCTCACATCCAAAAGTGGTAAATCAAAGTTTACAATCCAGTTCTTCGGGCAGTAGGCATTCTAGACACCTACCTACATTCTGGAGTGATTCATAATAAATTCATAACCGTGACGTTTTGCATTCTTCGATTACTTAATTATTGTGTTATACGATTTTGCTGTGATATAATTTTAATTGGTGCTTGTTGCGAAAGAGATTAATTTGAAATTCTAATTATTATTATTGTTCATCGAAAGTGCCAATTAAAATACATATAAAAACCTTCTCGTTTCCTTTGAGAAATTGCGGCATGTTTTGAATGTGATATGAGAATCGTTCGATAAGAAATTGTTTAGTTAGCAAAATGTTGGCAAAATGGCAAAATGAATATTACCTACCTATGTTTTTCAAAACCTCATTAACAGGAAATCGATTGTTAGTGTTTGAAATTTCGATCTTAGAGACAGATTTATATAATAACAAAACTTCCTGCATTTAGTATGTACGTAAATTTAAACGTACGTCAATATCTATTGTTTGAACAATAGTCGATAGAAGTATGTGCTGTTTTATGTAATATATGTGAACTAGCAGTTAAAAACCCGCTCCGCAGGTTCGGCTTCGCCAAGTTTAAGTATGAGTGACCATTTCATAAATTCGATCCTCTTATCCAGTGATAGCTAGTCACCGGGATAAAGTAACCGCTACAGGCAATGACGTCATATGTAATAATATATAGACACGTGGTATTATTAATTGCCAGTTACAATAATAATCATATTTTCATCAATGTCTCCACGCCCGGAAAGATTCACGAAGTTACAAATCCAATAGTAGGTCCTCATGCGATCTGTTAACGTAAGTGGCGCCATCTTTTGATGTTATTGGCTACTTGCTTTCGGTTATGTTACAAAAGTAGCTTTTTAAAAAACTTCAAAAACGAAGATGGTTTTGCATAAGGCGCGGCATCATAGATGTATTCGAAGTCGGATTCTTATATTTCAACCGCACAGACGTAAGCCGATTAATTCATTAATTCCTAAATCTCACAGGTCACCTGAAAAATAATTATTTCCATGTACTTTGTATATGAATTGTGCACGTAATTAATATTCAAAGAACACATCAAGTGGAAAAATAATAAGTTTTAGATCATCGATATTTTATATCTTTACATCTCTAATATTTCACTCACAATATAAACATCTTACATAATGTTTTTTCGTTATTTGTTTTTGGGGTGTTACGCCGTGTTGCGCTACCTCCTTCTTTAGCAAACGTTTCGGACATCGTTGCAGTGTCCATCATCCATTATCAGGGCAGATCCAGCAGATCCGGATCTGGGAGGTAGCGCAACACGGCGTAACACCCCAAAAACAAATAACGAAAATGCTTTTCGTTAATGCTAGCGAAAATCTTAAAACGTATCTTACATAATGTTGTAAACCATCATCATCATTAATGAGAGGATACTAAAAAATCTCTTCAGTGACGTAGTGACAAACTTCCGGAGCCCGGGGCAAACCTGTTAACCTTTTTTATGTAGGTTTTATAACATAAATCTCTCTGACGTTTGCGAATTTTTTTTGCATCTTTCACCGAGCAACTAATCGCTACGGACAAGGAAGGAGAGCTATACATGCTAATTATAATTTAATTAACGTGTATAGAGTTAGGTTAGCTTAGTTTTTTAACATGCATATTCGATGCATATATCTTATTATGAATTGATTAACTAAAAGTAAGAAATTTTTCGGTTTGAAATTTTTAAAACAACATTATGACCTCTCTTCCGTAAACGTTTTTTTTAAATATGAATACCGCCCAAGATTCTCAACTGCTCCCAAACTCCTGAAGCAAGTGAGACTATTCCTCAATTGGTGTGTGTGAGGCTAAAGATAGTGAGGAGCCTGGCTATTTAGATCTAGTCACCAAATGAGGTTAAAGCCATTTCAAGCAATATTTAAATTCTGAATGGTCGTGTTACACCAGTCAATATTAAGATTATCTTCAATTCTAGAACGTGTCCACAATACAATAAAAATGTGGAATAATTCAAATCAATCAAATAGAATTTAAATAAATGAAATAATTTAACTTTGTTTGGACCACTTTTATATTTGAGTAAATTTTGCCGGTTTCAGAACGACCATTCCTTCTTCAGAGCAAATATATACTGATTTGACAGTTTTGAAATCAGTATACATTTGCCCTGAAGAAGGTACGGTCGTTCTGAAACCGGTCTGATTTACTCAAATATAAAAGTGGTTCAAACACAGTTATAGCTACATTCAAAAGTAAAATAGAATTTACTTTGGCACGCCGGGATTTGAACCCGGGACCTCCGGATCGCTAGTCAAGAATCTTATCCTTCGACCACGGAGGCCATCAGTACGTTTGTGGGTGAGAGATCGCTTTGTCGCTGACTTTCAGTTGAGAGATGAACGCCTATCTTTCAAGTAGCAATCTTGTAACACTTTACGTTTCTTCACGACTTTTACGATCTCTTGGAATAATAAAAGTAGATACTTTGAGTACATAACATAGTCTGAATATTTTCCCATCTATTCTATCGAGATCTTCTTATCGATTCACTAATCTACATTCTACGTACCTACTCTGTTTTAACAGTGACTTTTATTATTTTCTCAGGTGGTTCGGTAGTTTTGTGAATAATTAAAAGTGATTCAACAACGAATAATTCCGAAGTGATGACATTTCAGTGAACCATCTTTGACTGTTGACCATTGAGAGTTTATTGTGTTTATTTGTGGCAAGTGAAGGAATGCAACAGACATGATGAAGCTCAACGGATTATCTGACAAAAATGGAGCCAACTTCACGGCACGACAACACATGAACTATCATTCCAGTGATATGGGTAAGGAATTCATTAATATATTTCTGATTGTTTTAAAAATATAACATTATTGTTTTTATAATTAATATGATGATAAGTATATGAAAAATATTCACACAAATCAAAATTTTCCGCATGGTAAAATTAGGGTTTTATTAACCATTACGGTATAATGGAAAATGATTTAGGCAGTTGCTCCCAATCCTACTGACCAACTGTAGAGCTGAAATTTTGACTCAACCCTCATAAGCACAAATTCGTTCTTCCCAACGCAACTCATCAGGCGAATCTAGCGTTACTAAACAAATCGCTTACGTGATATTTTCTCGGTCGTTGTTCCCAATCTTACTGATCAACTGTTGAGCCGAAATTTTGGCTCAACACTCCTCAGCACAAATTCGCTCTTCCCAACGCAATTCCGCCGAATCGATCAAATCGAATCGAATAAATCACTTAGTTGATCGGAGACTCAGATTGATCGATCGAAAAATTGGAAACAATGGCCGTTAAGGGCCCGCAACCCGGATTTGTACCGATTTATTACATATTTTCCTTAAACACGGTAAGTTTTAAAGCTCTTAAAAAATATATGTTATTCTTGAAGATAATATCTAGACTTTGAATTAAAATTTAAATATTTAAATTCCCTCGATAGGAAAAAATCGCAAAGTATTCTCCAAAAATTATTATTAACACGTTTGTTTCAGTTATTTTACAAGTTATAGGTATGAAAAAATTCACAATGTTTCTTTAAATGCTGTTTAAGATAATGCCCGTGAGATTTTTGCTCTATTTTAAACGAGTCATGTTTTATTAAACATTTTCGCATCGATTTTGTCGCTGTAAATGTTAGCGCTCTCCTCTAAAACATTCGTAATTTCGTATCTCTCCATCTCCTTCTTTTCGGGTCCGGTTGCAGAGCCTTAAGGTCGGGTTTGAACCTTTGCTCACATATTAACGATTGCTTTCTCTCGCGGAAAAATATATGAAAATGCAAAAATACTGGGCGTAACAGGGGTTCAATTAGGAAATTATATGAAGCTGTATTAGCAAATCGTTTAAATTCATAAAATTAAATAATAAATTGTGCAATATACTTGTAATGATAAAGATTCGCATTATTTGTATATTCTTCATGGTTGACTCACTGATCATCATCATACAAGAATATGAAAACATTGAAAATTAATTTATCGCAAATCCGGTTTAACCTAAGAATTCTGCTTATGTGGGTACACAGAGAGGCATCATAATATTTCAGAAAAATTCAACATCTTAAAAGTTTTAAGGTTTTTTCTAATCTTTGTTTAGTCTAACAAATTTTTCTTTGTTTGTCCCTTATGCGCTCCTAAAACATTCATCCGAATGCAATGAAACTTTGGGAATTTGATGTGCGCAAGTCCGCGATGGTTTTTATGTATGTATAATATTAGCGTTTTGAAATTATTTCCTATGCTATCCTTCGGATTGCCATGAAACTTTGGTTAGTAGTTGAGCGCACGCTCTTGAAGGTTTCTATATATAATGGTGAGCTCTGGCGTTATGATTTTTTTATAAAAAAATAGCAATAGGTGACGGGCAAGTTGTTTGAAAAATGAGTTGATGAATGCGTGAGGAGGTGGTGAAGGGCGGAGGGGAAGGAGGGGAACGTGTAAAGTGAACTTGGGAGGTGGGAAGGAGAACGCGGGAGGGGGAAGGTGCGTTTCAGCTTTCTATCAAATTGTAATAAGCTGACAAGCTTGACAGCAACATAGGGAGTTTCTGCTAACCACAATTTGTTCAACAGCTGAAACGGACTTAGAATCTGAAAAAAAAACATTGTGCAACAAACATATTGTGCTGAATGGCCTTTGACAATGCGTGATATTGAATTTCTGTGAAACAATCCGTTCTAAGTATATAATAGCCGGGCAAAAGCCAGTCAATATTGTTAACACCCAGACAGTGGCGTGGCGAGGGGGGTGCCACTCGACCAAGATATTGCATACACATGAACACGGTCTGTTATTTATATTTTCGTAACTCTATGGCTCCCCGTGGAGTGCCCCGAATTTTGTGTCGGTCGGTCTTTTATAGGCGGAATAGCCTATATTCTGAAATCCCCCCCCCCCCCAGGATGGACCAATTTTATGAAGTCGAAATTAACGTTTTGAATTTCTCAAGTCAACTTTCATAGGGGGGGGAGTGACACTACGCCCCGGGGGGGGGGGGGGGGTGACATTAAAACGCCGTTATATTTGTCATAAAGTACGATAAATTTAAAATCGGCGAAATTAAATGATTCTCACTTCACGACACAACAATTTAGGAAATCAAAAGATTCAATAAATGATAGTAGTTTAGGTTTAGCAGCTCAAAATAGTTTTTGTTATTCTCATTTTATTAATAACTACTTTTTTATCAATATATCTGTGATATAACCTTCAAACTTTTTGTCAACATTTTAATTATAATATACCTATCTACAAGAGTCATAAACGTCTTCCTGTTTACATCGCTTGACATTTATTCGTGTACCTTTGTTATTTAACCCCTTAATCCTCGAGCATATTCTATCAGATTATTTCCGCTTTGCAATAAAATCCAAATAAATGTTTGTAAACGTATCCAAAAACTAAAATTGTTTATGAAGGATGATAAAATATGTTTCCAAATTTTTATTGGAAAATAACATTAAACTTTTTAAATATAAAAATTTTAATGCAAACAAAAAAAAAATTAAATGACTCGCCTTCCGTTTTTTCTAAATACAATTACTAAAAACGATTTTTTTTTAAATTCACCCTTCGTTGGACATGTGTATTGTAATCATTCCTGTCGCCTCACTTTTTTGTCGTTTCATTTTCTTTTTCAAATTTTGGACGGAAACTTTGGTTTCGTAGAGGTGTACATTTAAATTTTTCTGTGGTTAACTTTTAGATTTGAATGTAAAGCGTGGTGTCTTCTTTTTCTGACACCGTTTTGATCATATTTCTCACCGTGACGATAAGGGAGATACAACGATTTCTAAGAAGCCTTAGGGGTTAAAAGGATTTTCAAAACGGAAGAAGTTAAATTGCGTGTAATTACAATAATTTATTGTAAAAGTACAGAAAGTAATAAAAACTTAATGCCATAATGAATAAAATATCGTGTTAAATAAAAAGTAAGAATATGAAATTAAGTTTTGTTCTTCGCTCTGATTACGACCAGGTAAAACTGCCAACTACGATAAAATCTCATTTTCATTTTGTTATGATTTATTCAATAATTAAATTATGGTGTCTAAATAACTTTCATTTTTTAGTTTCTTCATGAAATAGTTTGTTAAACTTTCTGGTCGAGATACTTCGCAATATTTATCTACTTACGTGATATTCAGTTGCATGATATACTACTTGCACGCTTCCTAATACTCGAGACACACGAGGCTAGTATTCCAAGCCAGGATAGCAAGCTTTCGCGTAGTCCCTTGCTCGTCTCTGGAGGCCTGGAGTCGCTCGTAAAGCAAGCTGCTTGTACGACAACTTTCGTTATCCAAAAAAGGGGGTTTATCGCACAGTAAATTTGAGGTCATATCCTGAATAAAACAATTGTGTTAAATTACTGGTATTTATTTATTTATTTGATATAATATCTTACATTTCAAATTCAGCAATGTTGGCCTCACTGGGTAGCTCACCTGTGCTGAGGCCTCCATTTTACAAAACAAAAATTTATACATAATACATTAAAAATAATATGAAAATAATGCTGCATTAAAAAAAAGTTAAAATTAAACTAAAAATAAAAATTTATAATTAAGGTAAAATTATAGGTAAAACGTGTTTTTTATGATGTGTTTTATATTGGTGTTGTGTGTTACGTGTATTTGTTTTATTCTTATTATGTTATGAGATTTTGGTAATATTGTCTTTTTTGTTTTTTAATCCATTTTTAAATTTGGAGTATGAATTTATTTTTGTTTTCTTCTATTTTATTTTCAAGGGTAAGACTGTTGAATGCTTTTATAGCATGATATTTATAGTGCCTTTGTCCAAAGCTTGTATTCACTGTCGGAATTTTTATGTTATTTTTGTACGATTGTCTTATTGGTCTGTTGGTGATATTTTGAGATTGTTGAAATTTGTTTTTTTGATCGAAAATCTAGTTTAGTAGAGTTTTAATTGTATTGGTTAGTCTATGTTTTTTTAAGTATTACCTTTAAGATCGTTTTCTGCGAGATTTCTAAGTGATCGATAGCTGAGTTTGTTGTTCCTCCCCAGACAATTATTCCATATTCTATTATTGATTGACAAAGTGCAAAATATATTGTTTTCATTTGTTTTATTTTATATATGTTCCTTGGAAAATGTGTATTGTT
Source organism: Limnephilus rhombicus (assembly GCA_929108145.2). Taxonomy (NCBI): domain Eukaryota; kingdom Metazoa; phylum Arthropoda; class Insecta; order Trichoptera; family Limnephilidae; genus Limnephilus; species Limnephilus rhombicus. The sequence continues at coordinate 13,259,740 of OV815277.1, forward strand.
TTGAGAAGTTTATTTGTGTTTTGTTTGATATGATGTGTCCATCTTAGGTTCTGGTCAATTACGATTCCTAGATACTTTATTTGTTCTGTTTTTTCTCGAGAAGGGCAATTGCAGATGTAGTTATTTTAACATTCGTGTATTTTTATGGTGTTTGTGTTGTTTTTTGGTTGTCCCGTGCTGTTTATACTGTATATTGGTTGATTGCGTATAAAAAGTTCAGACAAACTTGCAATAACGTGAAATGATTTTGATGCTGGCTGTAAGGGTTTTAGTTTTAGAATGATCGAGTTTTTGCAAAGAATAAATTATCAATAGCTTAGAAATGAGTTGACACGTTCGCTTCTAGTAAAAGTATAGACAAATGATACAAATACAATTTTTTTCTAAATATTAACATAAAATGCGACACAGGCGTTATATTGAAAATAAAAGAGTCCATAGACGGAAACGAATCAAGTTGAATTTAAATATAAAATGACAGATATCAGTATTTCAAAATAGGATGACACAACACTTAACAGTTATTATGCCGGCGACATATCCTAGAAAGATCCTGGCTTAATCTCCTGACTTGGCAGAAGCTAGAGCGGTTTACTTTATGCTAGTAACAGTTTTGCCATCTTGACCTTGACGTCATATCTGGGGGATTGGAGTGCCCTCGAAACGGAATAATTTGGTGTTTAACGGGATTTGTATGAAAACGGATTTCGTGGCAGAAATTACAAATAGAAAAAAGAGGGAGCAATAAGTATTGAAGAAAAAAGTATTGCCGGAATTATTGAAGAATCATGTCAATGTGCATCATTTTATCGAAAAAAACCTATATATATCTCCTAGCCACACTTATTATGCATTTTACCCCCAACTATAACTATAAATCATCTAACAATAGGTTAGTAATTACACTAACTACTGATAAAATATCATGAAAGCGAAACAAATGTAAGTTGTTTTCTGTGGAATTATCAGGAAGATTCGTATTGCAATGCAAAAATATTAAGATTTTCATGCAGATATGTTTCGTCGGCATAATAAAATATTCATAATTTAAAAAAAAGTTTATCAGGAGATCGTGATAATTTGCATCCTAAAATTTATTAAGTCATCTCTTTCTGTTATTTTTTTTTTTTTTGCACAAGAATCTCAACTGCTCCCGTCTGGAGCCAGTGAGACTATGGCATCCCCGATTGGGGTATGTTGTGAGGCTGAAGGTAGTGGGGAGGGGAAGCAGGTGGGGAAGAGGAAGGTTGGGAAGAACCTGGCTATTCAGATCTGGTCACCAAACACGGCTAAAGCCATTTTCAAGCAACGTTTCAATTCTGAATGGTGGTCTTACACCAGGGCGATACTGATAGTATCTTCCACTCTGGAACATGCCGCAAATATACTATACATTATTTTAAATGAATTAATTGTGAAATAACACAAATTAATCAAATAAAATTTATTTGCGCATGCCGGGTTCGAACCCGCGACCTCCGGATTGTAAGTCAAGAGTCTCACCCACTGGACTACGGAGGTCGAGGTTAATTCATTCGTAAGGCCTGCAATCCCGTTTATAACCGGAATTATCAATAATTAAAATGTGTGTTGTGTATTGATAATAGTTTCGCCTTTCGAAAACCTTATCGAACCGCGTCCTGGAAATATACGGTATTATTTCAATGCCTGTTTGCATAACGAGTAGGTAGGTACCTACCGTATTTTATAAATCCAATAGAAACTAGTTCCAAAATTAGCCCGTTCCTCGTATTCACTGTCAACGTGTCAACCAGTGATGGCTAGTCATCGCGACAAAGTAACCGGGTCGGGCGATGACGTCATATGTAATGTACAGCCGCTTGATGCAACTGAGTATTACCGTCAATCTTTCGAAATCCGGGAGATACTCCAGGTTGACCATGTTCATAAATTCGTAGAACTTATATCTAGGAAGGAGACGTCCCTTTGCGCCTTACCGATGAAAGTGGCGACATCTTACGATGAATTCTTGAATTAGAAACAGAATTACAACGGTAGCTTTGTCTAAAAATCCATGTACACAGATGTTATTTGTGGCGCGGCGTGTGAGGCGTGGCGTCGGAAATGCAACCGAAACCGGGTTCTGAAATTCAACCACGCAGACGCTACGGTATTGATAACGTTCGATTATATTCTCGGTAATGGTTTTATTTGTGTTTTCCTAAAATCTATTATTATTCTATATTAAGTAAGTTTTGACTAAACCTTGTACAAAGAATAATATGAACTCGTAGGTTTCAAAGTCTTATCTTGAAATAAACTGCATTCTCGTACAAATGTGTTTTCCGTAAACAATGCTCAATAATTTTGAAAATAATTAAACGTATATCAATAGTTATTTTAACGATTTGGGATATTCATTTCGATAACCACGTTTGATTACAGATTTGATACAATGCGTAAATATTTTTGTTGTTTGATTACTGAGAATTTTAAAAACAAAATTCTTTAATACAATCATTGTACATATCATTCGTCATCAACAAACAAGTTTATACAAACCGATTGAAATTCTTCAGTCTATGGATAGGACCATCGAATATTCATAACCACAACTGCTGTTCAAATAAAACGGAAGCACGTTGACGTAATAGGTGTTGATTCAGTATAAATTTTGAGGCCTACTTTTTGGTTTGAGTCTTTAGAAAAATTATACTAGTTTTTCAATAATAGCAAAATTACCTTGTGCTGGCGTCATTTACAGGTTGAGTAAAACCTCAAACTGTAATATTTAATCACTGAAGACAATATTAGCGACTCTCAATCGAAAATCTGAAACAGGAAAACCAATATAAAATACATCTAGAAATTGAGCCCAGGAGCTCAGTATTATCGGGGTGCTGCTCTGACACTGAGCTAATGGGACCCTATCCCCATGAGTATTTAACTGTAAGTATACTTATACTTCGACTAAGAACTAACAACATTTTCTTAACACATTTTTCTATTGGCTGCTGCCTTTACGTATGATTGCAAGATTCATCTCGAACTAAATGCTATCCAGATAGTGTTTTGGATAAATTTATCAATTTTTATATAATGTGCGACATCTGTTGACTTTTCTGAGACTCCTTAGTTTAGTACCTTTACTGTTTGTATTTTGACGAAGAAACAATGGTTTCGTAACTTGTATTAAGGTTCCGCAACTGGGCTCGAAAAGAAGAAAATGGAGAGATACGAAATTACGAATGTTAGAGGAGCGCGCTAACATTTACAGCGACAAAATCGACTAAAATACGACTCGTTTTAAGTGCAAAAATCTCGCGGGGAGCATCTTAAGTATCATTTAAAGAAACATTGTGAATTTTTTCACAAATATAATTTATAAGATAATAGAGACAGACTTGTTTTTAATAATTTTTGGAGCATATTTTGCGATTTTTTTCAATGGAGGGAATTTCATATAATTTGCTTCACGCACAGTATTTCGAAATTTCATATGAACAGTGACATTCCTCTTGTTTCGGAGGTCAATTGTGCAAAATATCATCGATCTCGGAATAAAACTGTAGTTTATGGAAAATGTTCTGTCCGGTATTGCGTAGGAAAAAAAAAAGAATGTTACTCGTAGATCACATTCCTGAAAAATACAACAATATAATTCTCACCATCTCTTTTATCAAATGTCATGTTAATAATAATTTATGGAAAAAAATAAGATTTTCAAAAAACGCTTTAATAAATTTTCTTACTTCCCCCCCCCCCCCCCCTCCCCGTTATCCCTTATGGTCGAACCCCCCAAACATTTCCCTATACCTAAGCCCTTGACCATAATATTGAAAAATAAAATGCAAGTTAGAAAGTCCAAATAACAAATTTACAGACCTAAACGGTGAGTTATAACAGGACTTCGCTAAGCTCACTCAATAATTTTCTAATGAATAGTAAAAAGTTTATGGCTTTCTTTAAGTTTTTGAATGAAAATGGTGTTTTTAATATAAATCCGTTGTTGGTAGATTCCTATATTATATCACGATGAGATCCCGAGTCAACAACAGAGGCCCGCCAAAACCCGTTTCCTCAGGGTCATTAAATCTGCGGGTCAGTTTGACTCCCAAATTTTTGACCCGTGCTATCTGTATTTTTTGATTTGACCGAATAAACTAAATACGGATATTTAAATATGTATTTTTTATCTTCTTGAAATATGAGTTTACAAATATGTTTTTTTTTTTTTTTTTTTTTTTTTTTTTTTTTTTTTTTTTTTTATTATAGCGACTATATACAAAAATTTTACATACAAAATGAAATGTGAAATTAAGTACAAAATATTGTATTTCTTAGTCCTCCTCACTAGGGGGTCCTGTGCCGAGGAGGACTAAAGTTATTTAAATATAGTTCATTTGTCTTCTATGTCGTTTTTAGCGTCTTCGCTAGGGTTTTCTCATTGACCTCTTTAAGCCATATTTTTATTCTTGATTTGTATTCAATTGGATTTTTTATTAGTTTTATGTCTTGGGGGAGGATGTTATGGAGTTTTGTTGCAAAGTATGTATAGTTTCTTTGTCCAAATGTGGTTTTATAACTTGGAATATTTTTTATATCATTTTTATTCGATCTAGTGTTATGCATACACGGTCTAGTAGAGGATTCATTATTTTTGAAGAGCTTCAATAATATATTTTTGGAATATATTTGTTGTACATTTGGTACGTCAAAGTTATTGAAAATTTCAGTTGAAGGCGTTCTAATTGGTACTTTCAATATGGTCTTTATGATTCCTTTTTGAATCGTATTCAGGCTGTGTAGGTACGTATTTGCAGCAGATCCCCATCCTATGATTCCATATTCAATACGAGAATGACATAACGCATAGTAGACCTTTTTCATATCCTTTTTATTTAGCACGTTTCTTAGATTTTTGAAGAAATATATAAGGCTTGTGAGTTTTTCCGTAATACCTTTGATGTGTAGGTCCCATCTAAGATTTTCGTCAATTATTACTCCGAGATATTTTATGTTTTGTGTTTTTTCGATGACGGGGCAGTAACATTGTATATTATTTCCATGGCATTCATGTAATTTTAGTTCTAGTGATTTTATTGGTTGGCCCCTTGAGTTCATTGAAAATGTTATATATTTTGTTTTGCTTATATTAAGGGTAAGCGAGTTGATTTTAAGCCAATTTTGAAGTGCACTAAGCCCTTTTTCAGCCTCATTAAATGTATCAGTCCAATTTTCTTCTTGAAATAATAAAACAGTATCATCAGCAAAACTGATTACGTTTCCTTTAATGGTAAGGTTAGTTAAATCGTTGATGTAGATAATGAACAGAATCGGTCCCAGTACACTTCCTTGAGGAACGCCATAGTTTAAAGATAGAAGTTTGCTCTTTTGTTTGCCAATTTGTACTTGTTGTTCTCGCCCTGTTATATATGACTCCAATAAGTTAATTGTTGATTCGGCCATTCCTATTTTTTTTAGTTTAGTTAGTAGTATTTTATGGTCTATTGTGTCAAAAGCTTTTTGAAGATCTATGAATAAAGCTAAACATTTTTTCCCATCATCTATGTTTTTTATGGCCATGCTTGTTAGATTTTCTATGGCATCATTGGTGCTCAGATTTTCTCTAAAACCATATTGGGATGGTGATAGTAATTTGTTTTGTTCAAGAAATTGAACAATTTGCTTCTTCATTACAGTTTCCAAGATTTTTGAAAAAGAGCTTAAGAGACTTATGGGTCGGTAGTTATATATATCCTTTTTGTTACCACTTTTGTGTATGGGTATAACTGTAGCTTTTTTAAGGCATGAAGGGAATACATTTGTAGATATAGACAGATTGACCAAGTATGTCAATGGGAAGGTCAGTTCATTTTGTAGTTGTTTTATTGTTTTATTTGAGATTATGTCATTTCCCGATGATTTATTAATATTAAGGGATACAATTGCATTTCTGATTTCAGTATTGGTTACATCAGTTAACTTTAATTTATCTATCTGGTTCATATTTTCCTTTTCTTCTGGTAAAATGCTAGTTATTGGTTGTCTGATTTTCTTTGCTAATTGTGACCCTATATTAGTAAAAAATTCGTTTACGTATTCGAGAATTTTGTCCGGATGCTTTGCGAAAGAGATTTGGGTATTTTCAATTGTTAATTCCTCCACGTTCTTGTAATGGGATGATTTTGCATTTGTAATTTCATTAATGATCTTCCATAATTTGCGCGGGTCATTGTTACATTCGTCTATTTTCTTCTTATAATAATTTTCTTTGACAGTTCGTATAACATTTTTGCAAATATTTCTGTACCTTTTGTAGTATCGTTGTATAAAAATATCACAAGGATTTAATTTAGATTTCCTATGTAATTCATCTCTTTTTCTAATGCAATTTATAACGCTTTGAGTTATCCATGGCTTAAGATGTTGGTTTTTATGCGAAATCTTTTTTTCTATTGATTTGGTATTTGATACGATGGTGTATGTTATATATTCAGTGAATTTACTCCAGGCATTATTTGCATCAAGGTTTTCCAGTAGGCTTATCCAGTTTGTATTGAATAACTGTTGTTTTACATCATTCCATTTGGTTTCTGTCTTTTGCACGATATTTGGGTAGGGCTGCGATCTTTGTATTTTCTTTTTTGTAATAGATAAAATTGTTGTATAGTGGTCGGTTATAGTAGAGGTGAATATGATAGATTTGGTTGATTTAATAGTCTTACTGAACATGTGATCGATGCAAGATTTGTTGTCATTAGTTACACGCGTAGGTTTATTTATCATACTTTGGAGTCCATGGGAGGCCAGTGTTTGTAGATAATCAGTTCTATTGGGATGACCATTTTCTAATATGTCAATATTTATATCTCCGATAAGGAAGACATTTTTTGTGTTTTTTAGAAGATTGAGTTCATTAGAAAGCGTTTCAAGAAACTGATTAATATTAGTTGTAGCTGGTGATCGGTACAGAGCTAATATCGTGGTTTCATCACCCACTTTGATCTTTAAACAGTTTGCATTTGGGAATTTTATTTCATTGACTTCAGTTTTAATGTCATCTTTAATGTACGCTATCACACCATCATTTTTTGTGTAATTCAAGTTGGTTGCATATGACGTGTAATTATGAATTTGCAAGGGTGAATATTTATCCTTTATCCAGCATTCAGTGAGGATAATTATATCTAGATTTATTTTTAGATTCTTAATTAGTATTTGAAGTTCATCGAAATTTTTGTTGATACTTCGTATATTTTTATTTAATATATTAAAATTGTTTTTAAGAGTTGACAGTTCATCTGGTTTGTTGGTAGTTATTGTTTCATTATCATTTAAAGTTGTTAAAGCCTTTGGTTCAGAAGTAATTATTGTGGTATTCATTTTCACAATATAAATTATTGTGGTTAAATTACGTAGATACTTTTATAATGTTGAACAACAATCTTAACCACTCGAACCCATAAGTTTGTTTACACGACAATGTAATATTACTAGACAGGCGTACCTGAGTTATGAAAGGCCCTCCATACTTGTGATCAAATTCTTCCTTTTTAAAGAGAAACTTCTTTAGCGCCGTTAACGACTTGAAATTCGGGTGATATGGAAATGCGTCACAACTCTGTTCTACACAGATACTCGGTTCTAATATAATGCTGTAAATACGCGTGCCTTCCATAGCGTAGTTGGCAAGGTGCCTGACAAGTCTCAGCGGCCAGAGAGACAGACATCAAGCGAACGAGGGTTCGGATCCTACGAAATCCAAAAAAAAACATTTTTATTTTGTGAAACCAATAACCAATCTCCAAACCACTTACAAAAACAAGCAAAAGAAAAAAAACGACTTTCTAGTTTCACTTCTAACGCGTGTGAATTACACACTCTGATTTATTTAAATGTGAACACCGCGCAAGAGTCCCAACTCTTCCCGTCTGGAGCTAGTTAGACTATGGCATTTCCAATTGGGATGTATTGTGAGGCTTAAGGTAGTGGGGAGGGGAAGGAGATAGGGAAGAAGAAGGTGATAGATACCTGACTATTCATATCTGGTCTCCAATCAAGGCTAAAGTCATTTCAAACTAAGTTTCTATTCTGAATGGTAGTCTTACACAGGGTGATACTGAGAGTATCTTTCACTCTGGAACGTGCCGCAAATATACTACCTATATATTACGCTACGCGCAGTCTAATGATACTCTTTTCCTCTTTAATTTCGAATATTCTACAAACATTAAAGGTCGGTCTCCTGCGACCGTTCCCACACACACTATCTCAAATATTACCCCAAACCTGTATCAAACAACGTTTTTTTGTTTGTTTTCTATCGGCCACGGAAAGCAAAAACATGGTGACCCCGACCTAACCATCCAAAAAATGTGTATGTGTTTTGTCGGAGGAGACCGGCCTTTATACTGTTTTCATGATAATTAATAAATATTGTAAATAAACTGTTAAATAGTTATTAACTGTTAACTTAATTAGGGTATGTTGGGAGGCTGAGGACAGTGGAGAATAGGAGGAGACATTATAAACTAAATAGTTAGTTAGTTTATAATCATACTGTCCTGAAATAGGTTAGGATGCAACCGAAAACAGATAACTAAAATTGTTTAAAACCAATACATCTAAAACTTCGAACTACCATTACTGTTAATAATAAATAAGTAAATGAATTGCGTACATTAGCAGAAATATTATTATATCTAAGCCTAAGAGCATCTGATTTTTTTATTTTATTTTTTTATTTTATTAGAGATAACATATTACAAAATTATTACATAAAATTTATAATACATTACTCCCAATGAGTTTAATAAAACTCATTTTGGGAAGGACAACGTTATACATCTAAAGGAAAATTATTTTTACATAAGAACACGGAAATCAATGAACAATGCATAGATTTTTAAATGGACTAGACACACTTGATACAGGTAATTGAAGAATATACAAGAGTTACAAAGGAAGACAGATAAATTCGTCACTGGTTAATAAAGTTGCTGAGAAAATATCCTTTTAGAGCCTTTGCCAATATTTTTTTGTTTGATTCTGGTAGTTTTAGGACATTAGGTAATGCGTTGTATTGCGTATGTGCGATGTATTGTAAGGAGTTAATTCCAAATTTAGTTGTGTGTGTAGATGACGATAGGTGTATTTGATTTTGTGATCGTGTTTTGTGCTGGTGTATATCGGAATTAAAGGCTTGTTTAGTGGTGGTGTGTGACGAGTGTTGAATTATTTGTAGGATGGCAGTGGTGATGCTATATTTTGGCAGAATGGTAAAGGGAAGAATTTGTGTCAGTGAGTATATGTCTTTGACATGCGTATCCCATGGTAGATGGTATATATTTCTTATGGCTCTATTTTGGATTACTTGTATTTCAGATATTTGTTTCTTAGTAATGGTGCCCCAGATACTTACCAGATAACTTAGGTGAGAGTGGATCAAAGCATAATATGTGGCACGCAGTAAAGCTGTGGGGAGCACATCTTGAAGTCGATAGAGTACACCAGTTATCGGGGAAATTTTGGATTTAACATATTCAACTTTTCCCCCCAATTTTTCCCCCCCAATAATCAATAGATATTTCCCCCCCAATAATCAATAGATTTCCCCCCCAATAATCAATAGATATCAAACCTCTTATTATATTTTCATTTTGGGATGCAGATATAACCAACACCTCCGCCATAGGTCACCCCAAGTGGTTCGCTACGTTTGGTGACTTACGCCAGGGTTCATGGGTTGAAGTTTGTCAAGGTCTGAGCAGCGGCCATGCATCTGTCTACATGCTGCATGATGGTCCGGATCGAGAGAGACTGGTTGAGGAGATCTTTTGACCTCTCCAGCCAGAATCCGTCGACCCATCGCCTTGCACCGCAGTTGAAGGGATGGATTCATACGTTTGTCACCCCTGGACACACTGACCCCAAGATTTTTACCCACCCCTCATACCTATTTCCTTCTCAGAACTTCCTCTCCTTCCTTTCCTTAAAAAAAACCCACAGCGTCGCCTAAGATGTCAGGCTCTGAGTGAAATTATTTTCCTCAGGGTTTCCCGTGTGGAGCTAATGTAAAAAAAAATTGAGTTTGTAATTCACACGCGATAGAAGTGAAAACTGTAATGTTTATTTTAAAGTGGTTTGTTCTTCTTGGAGCGGTTTGGAGATTGAATATAGATTTTTTTGGGATTTCGTAGGATTCAAACCTCCGTCCACTGGATTTCTCTGGCCGCTGAGATTTGCGACGCATTATACCGCTGCGCCATGGGACGCGCTCGGCGAGGCGCGAATTTACGCATTATATTCCGACGCCCCGTAAAAAAACAAAGCGGCCAATGTGCTCAGACCTATCGACATTTCCGTTATATCTCTGCCTTGAGTGCAGTTGATGCTTCGCAGGTGCCGTAGTGCGTCATTTCCGTTTCATCCGAATTTCAAATCACTCTAACGGGTCTAAGGAAGTTTCACTTCAAAAACCGTTCTAACAAGACCTATTTTGGGCTACTCAATTTATATAAATTCTTTTTTAATTTTTTTTTTATATAAATACTTTTGAAGGCCACTGCACTATTGTGTTTCATTCAAATTCTTCAACCGTTGCATTATTTAGGTATCCAAATAATTGTGTCAATCTCTGTCATTTAATTTGCTAATCGGCGACATATTATTTCACAACATTCCGTTGTTCATCGGCCAAGCATTGCATCAGCGATATTCTTTCTTGACATATTTTTCCGTTTATTTTAGCTGACTTTAAGCCTTTTATTTTTCCTTTTATTTTGGCTGGCCAAGCGCGAAGAGATTCCGCAACCAGCAAATTTGACGACCTCCGTAGTCCAGTGGGTAAGACTCTTGACTCACAATCCAGAGGTCGCGGGTTCGAACCCGGCATGCGCAAATAAATTTTATTTGATTAATTTGTGTTATTTCACAATTAATGCATTTAAAATAATATATAGTATATTTGCGGCATGTTCCAGAGTGGAAGATACTATCAGTATCGCCCTGGTGTAAGACCACCATTCAGAATTGAAACGTTGCTTGAAAATGGCTTTAGCCGTGTTTAGTGACCAGATCTGAATAGCCAGGTACTTCCCAACCTTCCTCTTCCCCACCTCCTTCCCCTCCCCACTACCTTAAGCCTCACAACATACCCCAATTGGGGATGCCATAGTCTCACTGGCTCCAGACGGGAGCAGTTGAGATTCTTGTGCGGTATTCACTGTAAAAAAAAAAAAAAAACTATTCCGATGCAAATAATCTATCCGATTGTTTATCGGAATTTTCATAAGCGAACGATGCGGTTATTTGCTAGCTTATCGCTGACATTAGAAATTATTCAAATGTATGAGTGACTATGCTGAAACGAGTTGTATAATTTGCCTGTGTTAATATTGAATGAATAGTTGTATTCAGAATGGATGTGTGAAGGTTGAATTATAATTCTTTTAAATGCATTATTCATAAAACTATACGCGTTTCACTACATAATAAAAGTTTAATTCAAAATTTAACTCGAGTTAGGCGTTTCTAAACCATCACTATAAGTTTCTACGATGGGACTATTCATGTAAATACCACCAATAGCCCCACTGTCTAGATAGAATCTTGTCATATAAATACCACTTAATAGCCTCACCGCCTTTAATCTATTCGTGTAAATATCACATAAGAGCCACACTGCCTAGAATCTATTCATGTTATTGCCTCACAATAGCCCCACCACATAGAATCTATTCATGTAAGTAACACCCAATGTCCCCACTGCCTATTATCTATTCATGTAAATGCCAACCAGTGGCCTCAGCTCCTAAAATCGGTTCGTGTAAGTAGGAACTAAGCAATAGCTCCACTGCCTAGAATCTATGGGATTTTGGCAACCCCAGTTGGGATTAAGTGAACCGCAATAGGTAAAAGAGGTACAGGTAGGTGTACCTTGGAGTAAAAAGGAGATATTATTGGGGTTAAATGACGAACTATAATAATTTTGTATATTTAAATTAAAGGTAGCTTGAAAACTATACTTCGCGATCACATCGGAAGTAATCTTTTAGTGGAAACACCATACATGGCTATTCAGATCTTGTGGCTAAGATGAACTTAACCATTTCAAGTAATGTTTCGATTCCATTCGTTTTCTGAAACTTATCTCCGATGTATTTATAAAATTTTCCACTTTTTCACGCCATCTCAAGAAAGTAAAATGTTAGGCGCCTGATTGACATTTTGGTATACTTTGGGTTTATGTAAGGTTTACGTTTTTTTCGTAATTTTTCAGACAGACGAAGACTTGAAGTGCCAAGTTGAGCTAATTTGTTACCCTTTCAAATTAAAATCATTTAAAAATATTCAAGCATTGATCAACCTCTACTATCTTGTCACTTTTCACCTAAAATCAGAATGGAAGAAATTGCATCGCGTATAAAAAATTCATTTTGTGAACAATACCTAGACAGAAAAAGAAATAAATAAAAAAGTCGAAATTACAAGTTACTTTAATTACGATATCGTGATTTACAATGAATATTTAACTGGAGCAAACGTCTTTTCTATTAAATGCTCTAAATTAATAATTCTGAAGCCACTGAACTTAAAACACTGAGGGAGCCGAGCTGTTGATCGTATGTATATCATCGGCTATTTCCAAACCCGTTGGTGCATTTTTTCGTGCATTTTCGGTCTCGGCTTACGCTCTTTGCCTCATTTACATTAATACATCGTCTCATACATACAGAGTCAGATTAAACATCTCGGGGCCCCTAGGCATTGCACGCCTCAGGTCCCCTTTACCACAGGGGCCCCTAGCCCATGCATGGCCCCTAGACAGTGGCCTACACGGCCTTATGGACAATACGGCACTGCCAGGGCCGGATTAAGCATGTCGTGACTCCTAGTCAGTTGCATATACTGCCTTATGGATAATACGGCCCTGCATACATACTCTTCTATTATTCTGTCTCTTGACATGGCCCGATTTAAGGTTAAACGTCACGTACGTTATAATCTACGCATTCACAGATGGCGCCAATTAAATTATTTTAGGTTTTTAATACTTTTTGCACATTTTGCTTTAAAATATTGAGGTTAATTAATTGTTTGCGACTGTACATACTTAATATGAATATAAGTAAATAGTTTTGTCCATAAAAAAACCCAAATCTTTCAAGAGAGGCTGAAAAATTTAATTTTGTATCGGTGTCTCAATCTAATATTGTAATTTTCAGCCTTTCTTGAAAGTTTTGGGTTTGTTTATGGACAAAACTATTTATTTTTATTCATTTTAAGTATGTGCAGGCGCAAACAATTAATTCACCTCAATATTTTAAAGCAAAACGTGCCAAAAGTATTAAAAACCTAAAATAATTTAATTGGCGCCATCTGTGATTGCGTAGATTATAACGTACGTGACGTTTAACCTTAAGTATCTGATTCACTTGAACGGCGACAGTCGCCTCTCTTCTAAGGTACTCTACTGACATCTGTTGAGATGCCTTAAAACTACACGTAACCTCCAATAACCTACAATAATGACATTTTCTTAGGAATATAGAAACTACATATTATATAATCCTACACGCCACAGTACCTAGCTCTTAATTAAATAACAATTTATTATTAATTTCGCATGTAAAAATAACGTTTACGTTCACTCGTGATTAGATAAAAACAATCCGTAATGTGTGTTATTAATAGCGTACCTACTACCATGGTTAATATCTAATGTTCTTTTAATCACGACAAAGTGCTTTTCTAAACATAACCAAACCATAAACGTTTGCAATTTATACCGCAATTTCGCAGTGTGGAAATTCATCACCTAAAAGTTATGCGGCGTTGAATCGATTACCCTAATAGTTCAGATACCAATGGTTATTAAGTAGGTACTTATTGCCTACAAACAACAGTTAATTAATAATAATGGTTTTGATTGGGTCGTTTTTAGTGTGCTCCGTTTTCGTGAGAAAATCACCTCATGAGCACTTTAACGATACTATGTCGCTATACTTATACACTCCCTGTCACTTAGGCTTATATTGTAACTAATAAATTAACTTATATTTGCATGAATTCATAATCTGCTCTTTCGTAGATGGCGCTCATTGAATTATTTTAGGAAAATAACCTTTTTGTAGGTTATGCATTAAAATATTAAGTTTTGCGCCCATACCCATATAAATAGTTTTGTCCATATTATAAAAGGCATGAAATAAAAAGGCATGCAAATATAATATTGGATTGAATCTCCGTTAATATTGTACTCGTATGCCTTTCTTGAAAGAATTGAGTTTATATACGGACAAACTATTTATTCGTGTTCATATTACGTATGTTATTTGTTTTTGGGGAGTTATACCGTGTTGTGCTACCTCCTTCTTTAGCCAACGTTTCTGACAGCGTTTCAGACAGTGTCCATCACTGCAACGCTGTCCGAAACGTTGGCTAAAGAAGGAGGTGGCGCAACACTGCATAACACCCCAAAACCAAATAACGATTATAGCAAGTGATTTACATTATGTGATTTTGATGCTTCAAGACTGTCAAGGTAGCCAAAATATTTTTCTATATAAAATTACGGTTAGTATATTGTAAAGCAGTTGTTATTTTGAAAGTTTTTTTAATTACTTAAAATTAGAGTTTTTTAATATTTATTTGTTAATTTTTTCACTTGCCGTTCTCCGGGGATGTGTTACGACGGAGACAACCATTAGAAATATACTTAAAACAAGTTGCTGTATACATAATCATACCTGCTGAACATGTAGGAATTTTCTTAAAGTTGCAAATATTTATGCAAATAATATCCCTGTACGTGCAGAATACAAGTAATAAACCATCATAAGATTAATATAAATAATTCAGCATAGTTTTATGTGATTACACGGTCAATAAATTAAACTGTTTTATTATTTTATCTTTCAAACCTAATTATGTGCGTTGGAGTTCGTACTTATTACACAGATCTTCATTAAACTTTGGTGAACGCAATTGACATATTTTACCATACACTATAAATTGTTATAACTGTTGATTTTCCAAATAAAATTAAATTGAAATAAAATTACCGAGATTAAAAAATGTCCAAAGAAGCGAAGCTAGCCGTCCAAAATGGTTGTGGCCGGTCAGTGGTTGAGTGGGCATAGCGCTTGGGTCCCACCCGAGCGTCGCGTGTTCGATTCTTAGGCTGGCAAAGTCCTCCATCACAACACAAGCAACATTTTCGGCTTTCTGTGGTGGTAGTAGGAGGTTTTCAAACATTGTTGGGTTATTCGTAACCCAGGAATGTTTAACTTTCTTTAAAAAAAAAAAAATAATAATAATAATGGAGTACTGGTACCTTTTTTTTTTTTACAGTGAATACCGCACAAGAATCTCAACTGCTCCCGTCTGGAGCCAGTGAGACTATGGTATCCCCAATTGGGGTATGTTGTGAGGCTGAAGGTAGTGGGGAGGGGAAGGAGGTGGGGGAGAGGAAGGTTGGGAAGTACCTGGCTATTCATATCTGGTCACCAAAGACAGCTAAAGCCATTTTCAAGCAACGTTTCAATTCTGAATGGTGGTCTTACACCAGGGCGATACTGATAGTATCTTCCACTCTGGAACATTCCGCAAAAATACTATACATTATTTTAAATGAATTAATTGTGAAATAACACAAATTAATCAAATAAAATTTATTTGCGCATGCCGGGTTCGAACCCGCGTCCTCCGGATTGTGAGTCAAGAGTCTTACCCACTGGAATACGGAGGTCGTCAAATGTATGGCAATGAGGCATTGAATTGGCAGAGGAAGGATGAAAGTAGACTGAATGCTGTATAAATGAGGCGTACGTGTGGTAAAACCATGTACGATCGTGTGAGAAACGTGGAGATCCGCAAAGAACGCAATGCTGATGTAAGCGTAGTGAGTAAGATTAAGAAAGGAACGCTCCGATGGTTTGGGCATGTAGAGCGAAAGAACAAGGAAATAAGTGTAAGGAGAATATATGACGCAGATGTGAATGGTAGAAGAAGTCGGGGACTACCGAGAAAGATATGGCACGACCAAGTGAATCAAATACTTGAGTCGGGCCATGTCAAGAGTCAGAAGAATAAAAGAGCATGTATGAGACGATGTATGAATGTGAATGAGGGAAGGAGTGTGTGCCAAGACCGAGTTGTTTGGCGGTCCGTCCTCTCTGCCTACCCCTTCGGGGAAAAGGCGTGATGTTTTTTTAAATTTTTTTTATTGGTTTTCAAGGTATAATCCCGTTAAACCGCAATAAAGCAGTTTGTCAACGGTACGTAAATTTTCAATTACAATTTAAACATACTCGTACATACGTAATATTTTTTACAATAACTACACAGATTGACAATTAACACACATGAATTAATACAAGTCATCTCTATTTAGTAACAATTGTTTTAGCATACATCTCAATCTATTTGTAGAATCGCATTTTTTTGAATTCTCGGTAACATGTTAAATATTTTTATCACGTTATAGTCCAGGGTTCGCCGTCCGTAGTTATTATTAGGGAATGCAAATCTCGCGAGATTGGGGCACAAGCGAGATCCCGCGAGTTTAGAATAACAATACTGCGAGATCTCGCCAATTTCGAGATCTCGCGAGATTGGCAGTTTTGTGTGTTTTTTTTGCCAATTATCACAATATTTGAATAAATTAGGAAAAAAATAATAAACATTATAATTATGATAAGATAAACATTTATTTTCACGAATTTTTCAATAGACTTTTATGCATCAAACATTGTTTGACGTATTTGTCTATATTTTTTTAATAAACTTCTAAGTAGTAATTTTTGACGTACGTATCTATCGAATAACAAATGAAAGAAACAACCAGTCTTCTCTTCTAATATCAAACAAAAATCTTTTTAGTAATAAAACAGTTCTTTTATAACAAAAAAAACAACGAGAAGTCAAAAAATGAAACTTAACAACATCACATAAGAAACTTTTTTTGCATAAATAACCAAAAAAATACTAAAATTAAATCAAACTCAATCACGTAACACGTTAGCTAGCAACAACTATTAAACAAATGCGCGCTGATGACGCTGCACGCCGGCGGAGAAACACCTCGTCCCGCGACCGCTAACGAATGAAACCGACAGATCGCAACTCCGTCCGTGTCAGTCCGCGCTTCGAATAAGACGGTTTTACGCTCGAGTGCAATCTCGTTAAACTCGCGAGATCTCGCCCTTTTTTCGTCCGAGATCAATCTCGCTAAAAAAGGTCGAGATCTCGCTAGAACGAGATCTCGCGAGTACGAGATTGCATTCCCTAGTTATTATTATATTTTGGAACAAGCATTCCTTCATTCTTTGTGAACCTTTTATTATGTTCATGTTCTACTTTTCTCTTATAATCAGACTACGTTAGTTGTTGATTTGCTAAGCACGCGTTAAAGAGTTGTTGCAAAACTAAAAACAATCAAATTTGTACATTTGCGTTTTTATCGCAAATGCATGTCACATTCTTACGTCTGTATACCTCAATTTTTCACATGCAATCGCTTCGCAACCATGGTATATCTGCAGGTTGTCTATGTTTATAGTTTCATATAAAATTATATTGCATTGAACAAAGAGAATAATAGTTTTACAGTTACAACGTAGGTCATATTGTAATACAATAGTTCATGCGTTGTGACATCACGTATTGCGGATTTATTCGCATTATATCATTATTATAATGAACTAATTTCCTGTCTACTTGATTCCATCCGGTGATTTTATCTCATTACAATAGCAAGCACATAAAAACTTTATAATTGATGCCATAATAATTGCATGCGAAAAAGATTTAGGTAACGAGTAAAGTTTCTCAACTATTTGCATGTTTTATACTGCCAATGAATAACAAAAAATCTCCAACCGTGAGGTTGTACCTGCCTTCTGAAAGCGTAATTGTATACTAATTATTTATTGTCACCATTCCATCGATATAAAAACTATTTATCAGCCCTCCCATACCTAATTAGAATCAAAAAGTTGCACCACATATGAGTAATTTCATAATATTACACCTATTGAATTCCGTCGCATCTCTTGCGTGACAAGGAAGAAATTAAACATTTTTTATCAAATGTTACCTTTCTCGATTTACGCTGCCCCAAATCCATATGTTACGTATATTTGATTTTATTAATCATAGTCCGCGATAGCACATACCTCAAATATTTCTTACTTCCTCAATTTTGTGTTTTAAAAATGATCTTCACAGAGCTAGTGATTACGTTGCCGCGAATTTTACTGGAAAACAAATTAGCTCCACGCAGACTAACAAAAGGTAAAAACCAAAGCTTCTTGTGATTTTTTGACTGAGATAATACACTTTATTTTTTATAAATGTTTTCATGAACCAATATTTTTGGTTCCGGTGTCATTTTTAAGACCTATATATACGCCTTGTCAAGATATACTTGGTCGAAGCACCCTTCCTATCTGTTTGACAGCCTGCAGTGGTCTCGTGACTCTCATGCACACGGTACAAGCCAAAGAGACCATTTACACATTCTCCCCAGACATAAAACTGCTGTGTTTGAAGACATTTTCAGTTATTCATCATCTATGAGCTGTGGAATGAAATACCACCGCCTATTCGAATATCGACATCGTTGCAGTGCTTCAAGAAGCTCTACAACGAATGGTTTCTGACTGCATAGTCACTTTCAGTAAAATATTTAGTTTATTTATATTTTTTAAAGTTTTTTATTACAATTACGTATGAATATATCATGTACCTAGGTACAGAAGAGACGGGGAACGCAAGGTAAACGAATGAGTTATAAAGATGAATAAACCACTCAATAGTATTCCTAAACATTGCGGTACCTACCTGGATCCGTAGGTCCTTGTTGTTTTTCCAAAAGTATTTATATTTAAACCGCTCTGCAATAATTACCATCTAATTAAATTATTAATTATTATAAGTCCACAAAAAACTCTTATGAGATGAGATCCTGTCTCTTATCCAATCTTCTCTTGTACTTTTAATTAAATACATCTAGCTTCTCCGACCGAGTATGTAGTAATGTCTAACAATTAATTTAATAGCCAATCACTTATCTAGCAACTTGATTACCCTTTCATCGTCGTATTCGATCATCGCTGTATCACGTCATGCTCGTCTTTCAACACTTTCTTCTCCCATTCAATCCTTCTAATAAACTTTTTTTGAAAGTACGCAGAGCATTTACGAATGGTGATTGATATTTTGTTTAAATTATTTATTTCAAATTGTATTAAATTATTCTTTAAGCATTACAGAAGTGAAGTGTTTACATTTTAAAATTGTTACTGAAGCTATAAAACCTGAAATGTATGTATCTATTAGGTTTGTAGGTACATGTTATAGTTAAAACCCGTTCTTAGTTACAACGCGTTTTCTCTAGTATAAACTTGTTTTCACTAAATGCCTTTGTTACAACTAGAATTAACTGCTGAATATCAGTGAAAACTAGATCTAACTAGACAAAACGCGTTTTCTCGAAATGATTCAGTTAAAACTGTTTCAACCTATGTCAAAGTTCATCGTGCCTTATTCTGATTGATTAGGTTAGGTTAGGTAAGTTTAAGTTAGGTTAGGTTAGGTTTTTAATTAACAGTTATTAAATATTTTAATAAACAGTATCTGTATTTTCAATCCCAATTTCAGTTTTAACAAATGCAGTTAGTAAAAATGCGTTATAACTAAAAACTAGTTTTAACTGTAACACATAGACCTTCTCGCTAAGCGTAGGTTTTTTCTGAAAACGAAGTAAGTCGACTACCAACTGAAAATATCTAACTCATTCCTCCCGGCTATCGACCACTCAATGTTAGTGACCAGAATGGTAGATGTTCTCAATATCTGGATCACCATTCAGAATCGAAACATTGTGACTAGATCTGAATAGTAAGGTACTTCCTAACATTCCCCTCTTCACTTCATTTCCCAAATGGCAATCATATTATCACACTGGATCGAGAAAGTTGGAACTGTATTGACATTAAAAAAGGCAACTGTTGATTCTTCAATGTCTTAATTCATCTTCCGCGTTTATAATTTTATATTATGATAATCTGAAATTAAAAATGATTTAATCCCTCGTGATATAATCAACATCACATTTATAAATAAAATAAAAAAACAAAAATCGTTTATCATCGACATAAGGCAACCGTAACTATTTTTTTAAATATCAACCATTTTTATATCTCAAATAAACCTCTGAAAAAAAAATAATGCGCATTATAATACTCATCACAAAGTGCTAAAAATAATTTGAAATGGTTCGAATAATATTGGATGAATATATACCCGAAATCCTATTTACATACTATTTTGATTAATCTTTACGACGAATCGGCTTACAGTAATAACATTATAAAATATGTTACGGATAAATCGAAGCTTTTACTAGCTTTTCTATGTATTGGAATTACAATAAAATTGTTATTTACGTAACACAAAATATAAGCGTAAACCACAAAAAAAAATGTTTTTTTATGACTTAACTATGAAGTAATACAAGAAACAATTTATTTTTAATACCCCTTTATGGCAAAGACTATTTTTGAGGTTTTCCATGTTCTAACTTTTTTTCGTTCTTATAAAATTATGCACCAAATAAATAAAAACCACTTTTTCGCTTACTACCCTCGTGCAAAAAGACGCCCGGTTTTTAAATTTTGCAGGCATGAGATTCGAAATATTTCTAGCGTTTATATTCCTCTTAAGTGTTTTCTGCCGACTAATATATTATATAGTCAGTTTAACAGCCACTTGTGGTGAGCAAGAATAACAAGATTGATCATCAAATAATAATATCAACCCCTAACCTAACCTAACCCTTTCTTCAATCCCAGTGATTGGGATTACTTGATATGTGTTGGGGAATCTTCAATAAATCTCGAGGTTCGTCGAGATTACTTTATTAACGTTATCGTGTGGTTTTCAATGAATAATTATAGCTGAATCAAACGTCCGTTCTATTGGATGCTCTGAGTAATTCTGATGCCAGTGAATACGACACTGAAAGAGCCCAACTGTCGAACATATAATACCGGCTATTTCCGATGGCGTTGCCGTGGCGACAGTTGCCACTCTACTAAGATACTACTTAACTGACATCTGTTGAGACACCTCTAAAATATATATAAATACCTACACTAACGACGTCAGACCCTCTTATTGGCCGGAGACGCGAATCCACGCGCAGTTTGTGCGCATGCGCATGCGGAAAAAAATTCGAAAAAAATATGTTTTTCTGCGATTTTGACCATTCTATGTACAGAATTTGTATGAAGGACAAGGTCAGAATCACTTGCGCCAACATTTACCCATAAGATGGACATAAATTTCATTCACCTGGCAACCCTAGAATATTTTTAAATGATTTTATCTGTGGCATCAAAATGTCAAATTTGCCGCGATTCTTTCTGTCAAAGTCGATGCGTGTTACTTGACGAAAACATCGTAAAACCTATCAATTTACGTAATTAACGCAAGTAATGTTGTTTTGGTACATAGTTTATTGTTCTAGGAATGTGTTTCGGTCAATAAAATATACGATAGCTCAAAAATTAATCCACGAAACATTCAATTCAAAATGGTGCTTTGTAAGGGAATTTTCGTGAAATGGCCTGGCCTTTAACCGGTTAAAGGATATTAAAACTGAACTGACATTGTATTTTTTCATTGCCGACAATAATATTTCATAGATTTTTTTTACTAATATTATAAACGCGAAAGTTTGTATGGATGTATGTGTGTTTGTTACTCTTTCACGCAAAAACTACGGAATGGATTTTAATGAAACCTTACAATAATATAGCTCATATACCAGAATAACATATAGGCTATAATTTATAAAGCTAGATGGGAAGGGGGGACGCGGAAGGGGCACGGGGACGCAAGGGAAAGGTAATTCAGGGAGAAGCAGTGTATTTCTTTGAATATGGCATTGCGACGTACACCGGGAACCACTAGTATAAAATAATTTTCCTAAATTGTACAGTTTTAATTTGAATTCATAGTTGTAGTAGATAGGTTAGTGGGAAATACTGAACGAAGGTCAAAATCGTAAATCACCTTATTATGCAAAAATGTGTTTCTCCATTCATATTAAATCATTACATCACTACTCAAATTATATTGCAACTTCTTTACCATCATGATTACGACTATAAATTATAGCTAGGCACTTGAGATGAGAAGAAATAAAAACAATTCACTTAAATTGAAATTACGACGCGAAATACCTCATAAAAACAAACCAATAATGAATGGCTCTCAACAGCCTACAGAAAGTGTGTTTTTATGTTCGATTCTATAATATTTTCTTTTTGGATCTCGAACCATTAAAATTATGGAAACTGATTTTACGTTACACAACTTGTTTCAGTTTTTTTGTCGTTATATTAAATTTTTTATTATCTACCAGAGTGATGATGGATTGGTTGCGCCAATATTGGCTTACGTATATTGAATATAATGGGAAGTGTTCAATATGTCAACAAGTGATCTTTTTAGTAACATAATTTAGATAATAAATAATGTACATTAGAAAAAAATAACTCTTTTTTATATACCTACATTCATTTCTACTTATTTTTGTATTGCTTCCGGATCCAAATATATATTTTTTTAAGTGAGCAAATAGTTCCTACCTCGCCTTATGGGAGTCTTGTCATTTTTTTATTACTTCTATTAAATGGTTTTCTATTTTATTTTATACACTAATTTTAGCTCCCAGTGCACTATTGATGAAATTAGCCGCTGAAAACGAACTGTCCTGTCGTTGAAACCTTTAAAATCACTTATCAGACTGTTTTTGATTGATTATCAATTAACAACATTGTCATTTCTTATCGCCCGATGAATGTAATAGTCTATACTTGTAAAATTAGTCAATTTGTGAAAAATTTGTTGGGAATTATTAACATATTATTGACGTAAATGTCAGATCTGGCATTATACGACTGCTACCGCCTCGGTGTCTAAAATAGGAAATATAGGAAAGCTTGAGCGGTAGATTGCGCCCGCTTAAATTGGAGCGAGAAATGTCGTACATAGCAAGGATACCGACTGTCTGATATAGAGGGCCTTATAGTTAAGATTTAAATCTATGAATTAAGTCAATTTTTGTGATTTTTTTAAATATTTTGGAGTTTTAAATAAGTTATGAAAATTGTCAGCAGGCTGCCGAATGGCTGCCTTTTGAGTCAATCACTCTTTGAACAGTCAACATTGACTCTCGACTTGCTTATGTCTATAATTTTATTGCGCAATTCATTTGCCTTTTATAACTGTGAGCTCATCTGCCGATAGCCTTGTCAGGTGACACGTGACTCTTTTTCTTTTATTCCTATGGAAAATAACACAGAACTCAGGTGTGTTCTACACATTGTGGAAAATTAGCATTTGCATATATTATTTTGACAGATTTCAATCATCTCATTCCCCCTTTCCAAAATATTTACTTCTGATTGATTTGAAAAAGGCCTAGGTGAAGGTTCCAGGAAAAAAAAATTATTGTAGTTGGTGATAGGATTGATAATAATTTTTAAATAAAAAAATTATACAGTGTGTTTTCAAGATTCTTCTAGTCAGAACTAACTATTCGCCTAAATCGCCTTTTTATAATGTTTTATGATTAATAATAATAATTTAATATCATTTTCAAATTTTTACTGAATCGAACCAATTGAACGGTATAGAGCTTAGAACTGTTGTTTTTTTTAATTAGCTCAAGCTCAACACAGGAGGCCCTGAGGAAAAAAAATCGAGTGCAGTTTACACGCGGTAGAAGTGAAACTTTACCAAAACAATCTCAACCAATACTTGAAAAGTGAGGTCAAAATCAAAGCAGGCAATGAGCGCATACCAGCGTAATTTCCGTTTCATATCTCAACTAATAGGAGCCTTTAAAAGTGACATCATTATCGAAGCCGTCAATGAGCGAAGTTGTGCATCGCAGGTTCAGTAATCGTCATTTCCGTTTCATCCGAAATCCAAATCATGGCTGGGCTACAGAAGTTTCACTTCAAAAAATTTCGCAGGGCCTATGTCATCTTTGGAGATGCTGTGTGGAGAGCCTTTTTAGGGAAATAAAAAGATATGAGGGGTAGGCATTTGGGGGTCAATGTGTCCATGAGTGAAGGACGTATGAATTCATCCCACCCGATTTGTGGTGCAATGCGATTGTTCGTGAGAGTCCGGCTGAAAAGTTCAAAGGGTCTCCCTTAACCAGTGTCTCCCGATCTGGCCAGTGGTGGTGGGCCAATGCATCCGCCGCCATGACCAAGACTCCAGATCAGTGATTCCCAAAGTGGTCCAGGTGGACCCCCAGGGGTCCACGGGAGACTTGACGGGGGTCTACGTTGCTGTGATTAAAAAATGGGGGTTCACAAGTTGTAACTGGAGGTCCACGAAAATTTATTTGGTTTCGATAGTAAAGAACAAAATGTTGGCTTGGCTTTACCTATCAATGTAGGTAGATAATACAATACTTTTTTTATGTTCGGGTTAAATCTTCCTCACGGGAAAAACTAAACCCTTCCAAACACTTTTCCACAAATGCGATCATCTAGTGAATTCATGCTATGCAATTGCACTATATAAGTATAATAAATACAAAACAATACAAGAACAACATGTCAACCTACCAGAGACCAAATGGGAAAATAATTCACCGACTCCAGATATTTTCATATCAGAGGGTTCGGCCCTGTGGAACTCCTAATTTGATCTATAAATCCTACTGATCCTTTAATATAAATATTTAAAAAATCTTTTGTAATCCTACATATATTTAAAGACTGATTTTTGCATTTTTATATATAAATTCTTTGACAAATCTAATATGCCTAAATTTTGAATGAGACATCTAGGTATAATGCCAGTAGCCGAAATAACAAATGGTAATATTTTTATAGTCTGAGAATGCCAAATTCTTTTAATCTCATTTCCCAAATCTGTATATTTTCTTATTTTTTTAGAAACAGATTTTTTAATTAAAATTAAATTATACTTTTATTAAAATACACTATTTTTATTTTATCAATCCGAATTTAGGGTTGGAACTCAGCCATGACGCAAATTTCCATCGTTAGATCTAATCTTCACATTTTTTTACGAGTTTTGGGAATATGGTAAAAATGTAGCAGCATGGGATCCACCGAAAAAAGTTTGGAAACCTCTGCTCTAGATAAACCTCATCCCATGAACACAGGCACCTATGCTTGGTCCCCAAACTTAGCGAACCACTTGGGGTGACCTATAGCAGGGATGTTGGTTTTCCAATAAAAGGTTCCCGGACGGCGGTACCCACACCCGTCTTCCAAAATGACAAAATGAATGTATGAGGTATGGGTAGGATTCTGGCGGTCGGTTTGTCCAGGGATGACCTATGAGTCCATCCATCTTACTGCATTGCAAAGCGATGGGTCGAAGAGTCCGGCTGTAGAGATCAAAGGCTCCCCCTCAACCTGCCTCTCCCGAACCGGCCCAGCCAGTCACGCAGCTGGTGTGCTGACAAAAATGTGTGCAACAATAGGAATTTCAACGTGCAAAATCATGTATTTCAAGCTAAAAAAACCCATACGATAAGATATTTATGGTCGTGATCGCAATAATAACCATACCTGAAATACTTAACTTTATTAATTATTACTATTATGTCATGACATGATACACAATGATAATTTGTAGTACATTTGTACATGTTACATGTCATACATAATACATACCACTTCAGTGCACTCTGGGCTACGGTCGGTGCACATATGAGATAATACGACTTGAATTATTGCGTTATAATAACAGAGGAAGAACGCCGTACTTACTGATAACTCTTACGCTAACATTTGCAAATATTGGATTGCAATAAACAGTGGCGTGTAGAATTTTCGAAATTTTCCGGTGCATATATTCGACAAACAACACCCCCGCCATAGGTTACCCCGAGTGGTTCGCTACGCGTGGGGAGCCGGTGTGGCCGGTTTAATGGGGTGATGTTTGTCTAGGTCTTGGTGGTGCATGCGTTTGCCAATGATGCTTTCGTACGTCTGTCAATGCTAGACACACTGACCCGCAGAACCGTACCCACCATTCAATCTACCCACCATACAATCCTACCCATCATCCAATCACACAATCCAATCCGTTCACACATTATGACTACCACAACACGGGCATTAGCCTAGTGTGGTAGTAAAAAAAAAAACAAAAAATCTGTAACCAATAAAATTTTATGAAAAAAAAATCCTTTCCATAATTTTCTCTCCTTCCTTTCCTTAAAGAGACCCTCCACACAGCATTCCCTAATATGACATAGACCCTGATTGAAATTATTGTCCTCAGTTTACTCCTGTGTGAAGCTAATATTTAAAAAATGTAATATCCTATGATTTTTCATCGTCTGTAATGGTTCCATGCCAACTCAGAATGAAACCAACTCAGAAAGGTCATTAAAAGCTGTGAAAAAATAATTTTAAAGTAGCCGGTAACCATAACCTAACTTAACCGATTTAACCATTTTTTTATATATTTTTATCGTCACTCTTCATGACCTTTCTGAGGTGGTTCTGAGTTGGTTTCATTCTGAGTTGGTTTCATTCTGAGTTAGCCGGTCACCGTCTACTGAAGAAAAATGAATAGATAATTTACAGTGCCTTTTTTCGATTATAGTGAAAAAGTGTTATTCATACAATATTTAGTTCATTTTTGTTGCAGCGTTCGATTCTATTGTTCCAGATTTATTTCTTTAAAAAATCGAATAGCGCATTTGAATTACAATGGTATTGCTACCCGTATGAATTGTATGCATATAATATTTGTGCACGTTGGCACGTAGAAATATTGTAAAGTTTGCAGCGGGCTGTTGAGTGCACGCCGCGCATGTATCTGGCGGGTGTCGGGTTCGTTTTAATTCATGACTCAAGAAGTTATTGTTTCCCATTGTTCTACTTTTGGCACTGCTCACCTTATATTGCGTAACTTTCACTTGCATTCAAAGTCATCCGATTTTGAAACAACCGAATGCATACTGATTATAGATGCATGCAAATTTAAGCAAAGGAAACATAAGGTCATTTGAAGAATTTATTTACAGTTTTACTTTAGACATGACTTGCACTATTCTTTGACTCTACATAATCCAAGACAGCTCGTTCCCGAGGATCTAAGACACACCTAGTTCGTTGGTTGCTTCGGGTAAAAAGAGTGAAGATTAAAGACGCACATTTATAAAAAATGCTGGCAAAAAAATAAACTAAACAATTAAATTAAACAACACACAATAACTGTCAACCAGACATAACCAGCTAGGTTAGGTATTGGAGGTTGCCCACCACTTTCCCACGGAGTTCTAAGGAAACAGATGGTTTCCTCCTTCACCGTACTCGTCAGGACTCTAATTTTTTATTTATAAAGAAGCTACTTTTTATTTAAAATGACTCTAGACCCCCAATGTCCGGGCATACATTGTTAGCAGGCAGTATGCGAGTGCGTACATGTTGTTAGTTATTTATTTCACAGTATCACGTCTCATCTCCGCTACCTGATGTAGCTGAAATAAAAGTTTGTTAATATGCAGAATAAAAAATAAAAAAATACATATTATGATGAGATTGTTTAACTTAACCAAAGCAGCTGAGCTACAGTCACCCGGCAGTCCCGCCGAGAATAAGCGGAGCCATCAGTCCAGTCGCAAGCGAGACTAGGTTAGGTATCTAGTATCTACTTTACCAAGTAATGATTAGCTACTAGATTACACGACAGGGGTTCAATAATATTATTATTCAACTAGCTGACCCGGCCACGCGTCGCTGTGGCTAACTAACACAACACCATCTACTGGATGGTTATCCAACCTTTACAACTACCGCCATATCTGAGTTTATAGACAGACAGACGACGCGGAGGACTTTAATTTATAATACGTAGAGATGGTGCGAAAGATTATAATATGTGCATGAAATGTTTGAGGTAACGTTGATAAGGATTAATACTGTATCCGTCTAAATAACTTTCCAATTATCGCATTGTACGTGACCATTTTTTTAGAAGATAGAATGGGTATAGTTAGCTATCCGTAAAAGATAGATATATGCCATCGCGGACTTTTTCGTAAATCTATAAAAGAGGAATATCCCACCATGCATTGTTTTGTTATATCTCGCCCTTGAGGTGATCAGCGCCCTTGAGGTGATTTTTCACAAAAACGGCGCTATATAAATCATCCAAATATTATTATTTATCTCAAAGGGATTAGGCAGTGTTTTCGACAAAAGCTCCCAGGCGGCTTGACTTTTTCCGACACTTCTAACAATTATCGTTATGTTTTAACCCATTTACACAAAACCTTGACAAATTATATATCTAAACCTTCCTCACGAATCGCTCTATCTACTGGTGAAAACCGTATGAAAATCCCTTCAGTAGTTTTTGAGTTTACCGCGAACAGACAGACAGACAGACAAACGACGCTTAGGACTTTAATTTATGATGTGTAGAGAATATGTAGAGATTAATAAAAACAGTTTATTTATAGAGAAGTTCTGATGAGTAATTATTATTACGCGGGACAGATGTTTCGCCTTCTGAAGGCATTATCAAACTGCAAAAACTTCAGGATGCGGAACAGCTGTCACGCGTAATAATAATATTACAGCAGAACTTGTTTATAAATAAACTGTTTTTATTAATTGAATAATAATATTATTGAATATATAAAAGAAATTAAAATTAAAACGGAGTTCTATAAATTAAACTTGATAACAATAAATATATAAAATTTAAATATTCCATTGATGTCATTATGTTTACACGAGTAAATAGCTTCTTAAAAAATTCGCATATCTCTCTATCTGAACACACCTAATTATTTCACAAGATTTGAAATTACCGTATGTACCTTCAATAAAATAAACGTCTACTTGAGGTAATTTTGTTACTTATGTGACAAATTCTCAAGCTTCTGAACTGTTTGTCAGCTCTTCCGAGATTCTGTCCCCAAGCGGGCACATTACTTGCATACTAACTACCTCATGAATGCCTTAGTTCCCCCGACTTGCGGAATGCAAATAAATTATCCAGACGGTATAGTGCAGGGGTGGCCAACTTGATTAGACCCAAGATCTACCGTTCACTGATGAAACCCTGTGTGATGATGAACCCAGTTGCGTAGCGTGGGTTTCAGCCGCCCGGGACGGAGGAAAATGTCGCCGCCCCCTTAATTGGATACTTCAGCCGCAGATTTTCAAGTGCAAATGGAAATATTTTTTTTTAGCACCTCATTTTATGTCGAATTTTATTTTATTTTAATAAAATTTATATGATTTTTTTTACAACTCCACGCAGGAGGTCCCAAGGAAAGAAATTTCCCTTAGGAAAAAAAATTCCATCAGGGCCTTTGTCATGAAGATGCTGTATGGAGAGTCATTTTTAAGAGAGGAAGGAGTTAACAAGGGTCAGAAAATCGAGAATCTTTTCCATGCATTAAGATTTCGCATCTCGAATTTTTACACTGAGTTGAGGGAATAAGGTAGATTTTAGCTTAAGATTGATTCTGCGTCCCCCGAATAATAGTTACACACGGAACAGTCAATTTACTAGAATTTCGCAGCATTTAGAATGCAACTCAAATATAAAGCTTCATTCGGTACATGATAAATTTGCACGTGTTATTTTAATTTGTCGTTACATTCTGAACCAAAAACTGGATTAAATTAAATCTTAATGCGGCGATTTAAAACTACACTCAGAACATGAAAATGGATTTTCTTTAATGTTGGCAGCACAAACATAGTCTTCAACTAACTAAAAACTTCTTTTGAAATGTGTCAGCAGATGAATCCATAACTGGAATTTCACATTCTGAACACAAAACTGGTTTAAGTTAAATCTGCATGCGCCAAATCAAAATTAAAACATCACTCAGATGAAAATCCTTTTTATTTATTCTGGCAGCACATACATAGTCGGCCACTTGAATTTTGTAAGTGCACTTCGAATAAGAGAAATGGAATTTTATAAATGCACTTCGAATAAGAGAATGTTTTCCCTCGAAATGTGTCAGCAGATGAATCCACAACTGGAATTTTACATTCTGATCACAAAACTGGTTTTAAATTAAGAGTTAATCTGTTTGCGAGTCACCAGCTTTGATTAGTGTTACTTTCATAATATGCGTATGGTTTTCCTACGAATTATGATTTTTTTGGGGGGGCGAGGGGCGGCCCCGGCCCCTAATTTTTTTTTTACATCAGCTCCCCACATAGCAAATGGAAAAATGAGGAATATAATTCCCCTCAGGGCCTATGTCATCTTTGGGGATACTGCGTGGAAGGTCATTTCAGGGGGAAAAGGGAGAGGAAGTAGTAGGAAAGAAAAAGATATGAGGGGTGGGTAGGAATCTGGGGTCAGTGTGTCCAGGAGTGACGGATGTACGAATCAATCCCTCCCACCGCGGGTAAGGCGATATTCCGAGTCCTGCTGGAGAGGTTTACAGGTCTTCCTCAATCAGTCTCAGTGTCAGAGGTCGTAATAAAAAAAAAGGATTTCTACCCCCCCCCCCCCTCTACAAATTGTGAAATTATTACTTTTCGATGTCGACTCTCATAGACGCCGTTTGACTTTGGAACGCTGCAACCGTATTCATAATTTCTGTTAATGATTTATTCTTGCCTTATAATTCCAGATTTAATGTGCTCAGTTTTCCGGTCAAATCTAAACTAAAACCTAACCTAAAAAGGCTAAATCACATTGCCAGCATAAATCACACACTTGCTGATAATCGTCACCCCTTTCTTCAAGAAAATTTGTTATTACGACCAATAACATGATGGATCAGCATTTGAAAATCGATACGCGCAACTCTTGTGTGGGTTCTTGTCCGGCCATGCGTCCGAGTTCTTGTGCAGGTGCGGGTTCTATTGGGTTCGAGTTCTTGGCCGGACCCGTGCCTGCTATCGACTGGACTAATGGCCGCGATCGACCGGTTGGCCATCCCTGGTATAGTGTATAGAGTATAGAGACCTCTCTGAGCGCTGTCCAAACTCATTTGTCGACACTTTAGAACTTTAGACTCTGCAGCGTTGAATATATCCAAGGCTCTATTCCTCAGACATGTTCAGCGAAAATTTTACTTGCGGCACTCGAATTTCGACTCATAATAATTATAAATTACTAGCGAGTACAATGCAATGCTACTTAATTAAGAAATTATTTCTCCCTGCGTGTTCTTTCCCATTCGTCCCGCTCCCCTTCCGCCTCCTCTTCCTTTCCCATTTCTCCTTCCCCTCACGCGTTCCCCCTCCACCTTCCCCGCCTTCCCACTCCCATCTTCCGGGAACCCCCCTCCCGCGACACCCTCCCGCGATCCTCTCCCCACTCCCGCGTTCGATATATACAGTCCCGGAACATTCAGATTTTCAAACAGCTCGCGTGCCACCTATAACAATTTTTTTATTCAAATTTTCATTTTTCGTATATTACAAATATTTATTTTTGTATATTATAAGAACAATCAATCAAATTTGGTACCTAACATAGGTACGTATTTAAAATATCTATAATTTTTAAAATCCATCAACAATTCTTAATACAAAAAAAAAACAGCTCCGTGCTAAATTCAATTTCATCAAACGCGCGAACTGTGAAACCTGCGAAAAAATAGTCGTTAAGTTTTATGAAATTATTCAATTTTCTTAACTTTTATTTCCGTAAGAAAATATTAGAAAACTTAAAAAAAAAGATTAATGAAATAGGTAAAGTCGTTCTTAAGTTATGGCATGACCAGGGGAAACGGGGATTCATTTTTATAAACCTTTCTAATTCCATTCCTAGAGCGGTAGATAGATACTTGGTGAAAGACTTCATACATAATCTGGTTAATAAGAGCTTTATTCGTGATTAGTGATTACTGTGATCAGTATATCTGAATAGCTTCCCAACCTATCATCATCTTCTAATCCTTCTCGTTCCCAACTCGTTTAGCCACGCAGAAAAACTTTAATTTTAAATGCCACAGTCCCATTAGTTACAGGCAACAGGCAGCTAGGCCGGCTAGGAATCTTTTGGGGACTCACATTTAAAAAAAGAAAATGACCTTAGAAGAGCTAAATTTTTTGTTTTTTTTCCGCTGTTGTAGGTTATAGGAAAAAGTTAAAAGCGGACCCTGTGCGATTAATTTGTTTTAGAATATATTTATCTAAATCTAAAGTAACAACCGTTGTCTAAGAAAGATTACAAAAATACACAAAATTACATAATAAATTCCCAAAAATCTTGATATATAATAGACCGTAATATTATGTAAAATTGTGAGAGTACCTCGTAGTTGTTTTAAGGCTTTCAGACCCGAATTAAAACTGGCAGTGGTAGAACATTCTTTGATGTTTGATAACAATTGGTAGAGTTATTTGAAAAATTCTTACGCTGTTTACAAAAAATATGTAGCATTTTATTTCATTTAAAAAAATTGGTGACCGGACGACTCAGAATGAAATCAACTCAACAGCTCCTTTGAAAATTCAAAAGCGATGATAAAAATATATGTAAAAATGGTTAAATAGTTTACGTTAGGTTAGGCTATTTTTCTTTTTTTTCATATATTTTAATGACTTTTCAAAGAGGTGTTGAGTTGACTTGATGGAACCAAAAAAATTACATAAATATTAAACATTTAAAATATACATTCAAAACTTCCATTTAAAAAAATCGGGAGCAAAAATTCGGTCGAGATTAATCTCAAATCACCTTTCAAAGTATAAAAATGGCTACCACCTGAACTGCTATCTAAGGATCCAACAAAAAATTGCACGCATAGCCAGTTATACCAGAAATCGGAAAACGGAAACTGCCAATTTTTATTAGCTATAGATAGTGACAAAAAAATCCGAAATCAATGTATATTCAAATATACGCTGGGTTTGAAAGGGTTAAGGTTAAAGTGACAAAATCGGTCCGAAATAACCACTGATGTCAGAATAAATAGATCAATCTAAATTTGCGCCCCTATTCGATGGGCTTGAATGCAAACCACGTGATAGAAAGGGAAAACCTATTTGGCACTAGCCGAATAACGCGTCCGCAACCTTTAGCAGTTCGCAGAACCTTTTCATTTAATTATTTTGAGCTTTTACTCGTTGCTACCTCTGCTATCTTTACACAACTACTGACATATATTTTTCCTCCCAATTGATCATTATCTCCATCACATTTAAAAACTGCTGGGAATTAAGATTCTTAGTTAATATCACCGTTATAATTGCGTTGAAGGTTGAAGTATTAAAATTATGACCTTACCCAAATTTCTCTAATTACAGTAATTACCTATACAATAATTGAATGTAGGTCGGGTTTTAAGTCGCCTAATCAGTCGTGATGGTTTTCAGACGCACCAAAGAAAACATCTAGGTAATTTAGGAATTTTGGCTGTTTTCATTGGCCTCGTTAGATTTTTTCAATGTTACGATGGTTTCATTGTGTTTTTTTTTGTTATTTCGGTTTGTTAGTACATAATATCTTCCACGTAGGGTTATTCAATTATTCATTCAAAATAGAGAACTCCAGTCCAATTTTTTAATTTTTTTCTAATGAATAATGACCTTCTAACTTAAATAACTGCATTTTTTTAGAGTTAGTTTTAATAGTTAAAATAATTTTCAAAGTTTTAATTTTTCAAGATCCCCGAAAACCACCGTACGTATGGTGAATCGTGTGACGTCATCACTCCTGAAAAACTACTATAGAATCGGGCAATCAGCTGATCAACTACCACCATTTTGAATTCCGTTGTTCGAAGTATTCTCCCTAGAAGAAGCATTACTATTTTTTTGTGCAGTAGTTGTTGAATATTTTCAATAATAGAGATAAACTAATAAGAGATACCTTTATTTTTGAAACATTGTTTAGGCTCAAATAATGTTTCAATAAACACAGCAACTAAATCTCTATTATGTAAATAAACGCTTAAATTAATACGATGGCTTGTGTCATATCATATTGTGTCAATGACTTTATGGTGACGTCACGACACGTTGAACAGTGACGTCACCACTAAATTTTCAATAATGCCAACATGACTGCGTATTTTTACGACCCGATTAAAATTGGATTTTTTAATAATTTTTTAAAAACTCTGCTATAATATTATCTATTAAATAAAATTTATGTATTCAGAATCAGCGTTTATTGGTCTATACGAATATATTTTTTTAAAGCCATAATATTTTTCACTGGAGTTCCTTATTATAATTGATCTCTCCAACCTCTTTCAACCCAACACCTTGCACCATAGTTCGAGGGATGGATTCGTGTGTCACTCCTGGACACACTAAACCGCCGATTCTTACTCACTCCTTTTTTACATTTTAGTTGTACCAGTGTGAAGGAAACTATTTTCCTAAGGGCCTTATGTGTGGTTCTGATGTAAAAGGCTCCTTTCTTGGGATATTATTAAAAAATTCAAAACAAAACGTCTTACAATGCGTACATAAATTATTGTAAATGGCTGTCAGCTATCATCCCATACAACGCCACGAAAGCAAATTTTCATTTTACGTAATTGAAATTTTAAATGCAGTATTTTCTTTCAATCCCGAATGCAAGTACTTGTCTTTTAACTAAAAGAGGTGAATCAAAATTAGTCTCCTGTTAAACGGTAGAAGCAGTTTGTCAACATCATATTCAATTACAATATAAATATTATTTGGATCGTGAGAGATGTTGATTCAAATTAAACTTTCTTCTTACCACAGACTGGAACTGCTACACAACTATACAAAATCATTCACGAATTGAATATGGAATTATAGGATGGGGATCTGCTTCACATAAGTAACAACCTGAATATAATTCAAAAAGGTATCTTAAAGACCATATTGAAAGTACCCATTAGAACGCCTTCCATTGAAATTTTCAATAACTTTGATGTACCAAATGTACAACGAATATATGCCAAAAACTAATTATTGAAACTATTCAAAAATACTAAATCCTCTAATAAACCATGTATCCATCAAAAATGACAAAAAACGGTTCCATGCCAACTCAGAATGAAACCAATCCAGAAACACCTCGGAAAGGTCATTAAAAGCTATGAAAAAATTATTTTCAAACAGCTATAATATAATAATATTAATAATAAAAGAATATTTAACCATTTTTTTAAATATATTTTATCATCGCTTTTCTGAGGTGCTTCTGAGTTGGTTTCATTCTGAGTTGTCCGGTCACCAAAAAAACATTCCGAGTTATAAAACCGCATTTGGACAAAGAAACTACACTTACTTCGCAAAAAAATCGAGTGTCAGTTTACACGCGGTAGAAGCGAAACTGTACCAAAAAAATCTCAACCAATACTTGAAAATTGAGGTCATAATCAAAGCGACCAATGAGCAATGAGCGCAGACCAGCGTAATTTCTGTTTCATATTTCAACCAATAGGAGCCTTTAAAAGAGACATCATAATCAAAGAGGTCAATGAGCGCAATTGATGCGTCGTAAATCCAAATCATAGCGGGGCTACAGAAGTTTCACTTCAAAAATTTTTAAAACAAAGATACTAATGCAATCAATTCGAAAATTTCATCCGCAAACAAATTATCCAATTTTTATATTGTCCAATTATTTTGTACTCTTTTTTTGTGACATATTAGTAGGTATTCATAGCTTTATGGTCCCTACATTCTGTTTATCATGCAAATGCAGACGCATTTAGACTTTTGTCTGTCAGTACGTAGAATAATAAAATGACAATAAACCACATGGCCGAACATTTAATTCACTCAGAATATTCGGGGGCGTTGCACGACACGTGCGTTATTTCACAACCGCTATCTAAACCGTTATCTTTATGTTAATTTCATAAATTTCTACTTTTGTGTAAATTTGTAAAGGTGAAACACGAAATGTGTATGCAACAACAAACCTGCAAATAGCTTGATTTTCACCTTAACCAGACCTTGTAAATGTACTTTTATAACTGATGCATGGTTATGAAAATGGTTTATGATTATGGTTTTGAAATTTGTTTTTATATAGACTATTTCTGCAGTTCCATTATTTTATTTATTTTAAGAACATTATGTAAACATTTTTACATAATGCAGAAAATAATATACTTATCAGTACATATAGGTAATACCTAATGTCAATGGGTTCAGTCATGTTACAACCTTTTTTTTCGTTTGAAATGAAAACTTCTTTAGCACCATTGTGATTTGAAACTCGATGAAATGGAACGAGCGATAACAAACACATACATCTATAGGATTTAGCCTGCGAGATAGACTAATCGGTGTCTTTTTTGCGGTGCTTCGTAGAATAAAATATAAAATAATTTTTAAACTTGGTAACAATATTATAATAAACCAGCTGGTTCCGGCATGCTTTGCTATGCCATTTAATAAAGTACATTCAGTTTTCAAACAGCTCGAGTGCCACCTATTGCAATTTACTATACAAATTTCATAATGCCAGAGTTCACCAGTAGTTTTATACAAACCTTGTCCTGACAGTAACGAACCCAAAAAAAAAGAATTATCCAATTTGGTGCAGTCGTTCGGAAGTTATGCGCGTACATACATTTCGGCGATTTAATTTATATAGGTAAACCCTACAATGAATTATCCTACTCCTGACACTCTGCATTCGTCTCATTATCTCGACATTTAGTTTTCTGAAGGTTTCACTTCGACCGCGTGTGAACTGCACACCTTTTTTTTCTTGTTTTAAGTTTGTAAGTTTATTAACTGAATAAATAAATGTTATAACCTTCTTTTCATATTAGCCCCACACAGAAAACCCTGAGGAAAAAATTCTCTCAGAACCTGTCATCTTTAGAGATGCTGTGTGGAGGGTGTTTATAGGGAAAGGAAGGAGGGGAAGTTCTGGGAAGGAACAATGTATGAGGATTTGTTATGAATCTGGAGGTTAACCAATCTCTCCTGATCCTGTACGCCACGCAATATGTGAGCAAATGCATCCGCATGAACCCGAGCACCCCTTATAAGTCACGTACCACTTGGGATGCCCGGCATATGGTAGGGGTGTTGGTTATTCAATAAATGGTTTCCGGGGCGGTTGTACGAATACCCGCCTAACAAATTGAAAAATAATATAGAAATACGTCAGTTGTTTTTGCTCTGATGCCGGACGGGGAGGTTTTGGGAGTTTTTTTAAATTTATTTATTATTTTTATTTGTTATAAAATACATTCAGTATAAGGAAGCTTTGACTGTCCAACTAGGAAGGTCTCCCGTTCTAGGACAGTGATCTGAATGATCTGAATAATTAGTTCTATGGTTGTCACAGTGGAAAAAATGTTAGCGTCGAGTAGATTTAGTAGACAAATATTTACGACCCTTGACATTTGAGGATAGTCCAATAGACAGTTAAGCCGATCGGTTTCGGAACGACCGTTCCTTCTTCAGGGCTCACTAACCCACCAGTCACTCTTTATTAATACCTAGCAACGGCTCCACCCCTACCATAATAATACATTGCTCTCATCCACTATTTTGTAACAGTCAAATCAGTTTACGTTTGCCCTGAAGAAGGAACGGTCATTCCGAAACCGGTCGGCTTTACTCAAATATATAAGTGGTTCAAACAAAGTAACATTGTTTCATTTATTTAAGTTGTTATTTTAATACAAATGAGGTCTCAAAAGCTTCGTAAAGTTAGTAAATATTCAATTAAAATATTTAATATAAAAAACTATTAAAAATTACACTTTGAATTCCAACATTTTATGATATTCTTTTTCGTGATGTAACTATGAAATGGGAATATTTCATTTAATTTTCCGGGGCGCTATTCTGCCCCATGAATAAGTAAAGCCTTATTGCACGTGGAATACTTCGTTTACCTGTAGACTCTCGAGTGCTAAATAATGCAAACTTTCAGCACCTATCCTTTCCTTGTGCCAGGAGATCGTTC
The DNA here is from genome assembly GCA_929108145.2 of Limnephilus rhombicus. Taxonomy (NCBI): domain Eukaryota; kingdom Metazoa; phylum Arthropoda; class Insecta; order Trichoptera; family Limnephilidae; genus Limnephilus; species Limnephilus rhombicus. The sequence continues at coordinate 13,297,645 of OV815277.1, forward strand.
AACCAAGCCGTACCTCGATCAATACGGTAATAGTGTCCAGTATGAGTAAATGGACAATATGTAGCAGGATATAGAAATTTTATAAGGTACCTGTAGCATAGTGTCAATCTATATATATATATAAAAATGAATCCCTGTTTCCCTTGGTCACGCCATACCTTCAGAACGACTGTACCTATTTCATTCAAACTTTGGGGATTTGATGTGTGCATTCCTGCAATGGTTTTTATATACAATAGTGAGTTCTGGCATCATGACATTGTGAATTGCTATCCGTTCATCCGATTGCGATGAAACTTTGATGAGTGGTTGTAAGCACGCCCGCGATGGTTTCTATATATACTGGTGAGCTCGGACATTAGGCAATTTGTATTTAAAAAATTTCAATAGGTGGCACGCGAGCTGTTTGAAAACTGTATATCTATGTGAGCTGTTTGAAAAGTACCGGGATTGAATGTATGAAATGCCGGAGGGGGAGGGGAACTCGGGAGGGGGTTTGCGGGACCGGGAAAGCGGGCGAGGGGAGTGGGGAGAGGGTAGGCGGAGTGGGAACGCGAGAGGGGAAGGGGACGTGGGAGAGGAATGGGAGGCGGAACTTGACGAATGAGAAAGGACACGCAGGAAGAAACGATTGTATCAAAAAGCATTACAATAAACAATATGTTGTGAAATAATATATTTTTATTATTATTTATTCCAGTTCGAATTGAATATTCATAGCTAAGACAGGACAACGTCTCCATTTTTCAATTAAATATTATAATTTGAGATTTTAGTCATAAAATTAAAAATTAAAAATAAATATTCATCCTAGACTTGCAGAAGATGTCGCGTATTAAAAATAAAATGGATGAAAATTTATCCAGGCACTATCTAGATAGCATTTAGTTCGAGTTGAATCTTGCAATCATATATAAAGATAGCAGCCAATAATATGTGCGTAAGGAAAATGAAGATAATGTTGGTAGTTCTTAGTCGAAGTATGATACAGTTAAAAGTAACCGAATTGGATATAGGTTCCGTAGCTCAGTTGGTAGAGCACTTGCCATGTAAGCAAAGGGTCCTGGGTTCGAGTCCCATTGGAGCCAATATCTTTTTTTCTGATTTTTCTGTCTCCAGATTTTCGATTGAGCTTCGCTAATATTGTCTTCATTCAATTAAATATTATAATTTGAGATTTTACTCATAAAGTTAAAAATTAAAAATAAATGTTTATTTTAAAAATTCATTCTGATAAACATATTACTAAAACCTCTGATTTTTCTGACTGAATACCTCGGGAAGTTACAAATTCATCGTCTAGAAAAAAATGGTGCTTACAGCTAATATTTCAGTTGAAAATGTTTTACAAAATTTTCACGCAGTTTTTACGTAAAATAATTTAATGTTAAAGGTACTGTTTTCATTAATCTTTTCAATGTAAGTAACTTACATCTGTTTAAAAAATATAATATATTTATTAGTTACGTTAATTAAAATATTTTCATCGGAATTAATTAAAAAATGAGCTCGTCGGATTCACGCATACTGTTACAGAATCGAGCTCCTGCGTGCGTTTTTAAATTTTAAACAGTTAGCGAGAATGCTCGTATCCTAGTCGACAAGTCAACCCCAGCTGCTTGAACCGTTATTATACTAATATGCATACAAATCGGGTGCAAACTAAACAGGTATTTTGATTCTGAGGTCTAATCCTACAATATTGGGTTAAGCAGATTTTTAATTTTTAAATTAAGTTTTTTAATTTCAATTTTTAATTTTGAATTAATTGTGCATGCGTTGTAATGCGATGTACTTTCCCATTCGTCCCGTTCTCCTTCCACCTCCCCTTACCCTCCAGTGTTCCTTTCCCCTCACGCGTCCCCCCTCCTCCTTCCCCGCCTTCCCTCTCCGCTCTTCCGCTCCCACCACTTCGTATCCCCCATCGCATTCCCCTCCCCCCACCCGCGTTACGTACAGTCAGTCTCGGTACATTTAGTTTTCTCGCGTACCATCTATTGCATTTTTTTTATACAAATTTCATAACGCCAGAGCTCACCAGTGTGTATTTAGAAAACTTCGCGAGTGTGCGGACAACAAATCACCAAAGATTGACCGCTGTCGGATGGATAACATAGAAAAATATGAATAACGCCAGAGCTCACCACTATATATATATATATAGATCCCCAAAGTTTCATCGCAATCGGATGAATGGTTTAGAGACCGCATAAGGGTCAAACAAAGAAACATTCATTTTTATATATTAAGATTAAATATGCTTATCAAAATACAAGCTGGCCTAACAAAGCTATTTTTGTTAGTTTCTTTGTTCTATTCGTCGGTCATTCCTTCCAGACTCTCCGCGTAGCCTTAGCCTCCACAGCTGTAATAATTCTTGGTCAATATTGACTGATGGTACAAATTCCGTCGCCAGTGTCTACAGAACACGATACTACCCAGCACTATCTTTATCACAACGCTACTCAGCATCTTTGCTCGCTAACATATTGTCTTGCGTTCTACAACCACGTTTGTGGAATTCGGTAAACACGACATTAAATAAGATTAAATTGCGGTGTTTTGGTATCGTGTTACACAATATTGTCGAAGTCAAGTTCAATAACCATCTAGGACAAAAATACATATTAATAATTAGATTAAAACTTTTTTTTCGTTCAAAAGTGTATGGGTGACTCGCCAAACGTTAGATGCTGACAGCCTTTTTAATAAACGCGTTTTTAATTTTGCACAGCTGATAAACATCCCTAAATAATAATTAATATTTGACAAGTTGAAGTATTTCCCCAATAAATGAAGACATAATTTGTCTCGACGCCACCTAGCGACGGATTTAACACTAACAGTGTCTCTCTCGCAAAAATAAAGTTGGTTGTTTTCAGGTGGAAAAATATAATAAGCAGTAATTTTTTAATGAAACACCAGTATATATTGAATCATTTGGCGGGTATAAGATAAGCCGCCATAGCTCAATTGGGAGAGCAGCTGACCGGCAATCAGAAGGGCACGGGTTCATGTCCCGTTGGCGTCATGTATCTTTTCTCGGAAGATTTTTCAATGTGGATGAGTGCTTCAGGCTGATAATTATTGCTTATAATAATTGATAAACATCCCTTTACGATACATTAGTGGTTGTATGTGTGAATACATTTAAAAATAATATCGCCTATTTTAGCCCTCTGACCCAAATGAGTCGACTACTAGTAAGATAAGAGTGTGCTGAAGTAGACATTTTGGTCGATTATTTAAATGGATTCAGAAAAAATGTTCTGCGGTTACTAAAAAATATGTTGTGCTAATTACATTTTTCATCATTTTTTTCTCTATTTGCGTCTCTCGTGTCTCTCGTATCTCTTGCCTCTCTTTGTATTTATTTATCATTTTGTTTAAGTTTTTTTTTTATGTAATTTTATAATTTTGTATTTTTATTTGTTTTGTTTTTAATCTTTATTTATATATAGATGGTCGGCAGGAGTATCACTAAAAGATAAGATCAAAAGTTCACGCATTCGTGGTAGCCTGGGTGTCACAGACATAAATAGTAAGCTGGGAGGAACGACAGTTGAGATGGTATGGGCACATAAGACGGAGACCATCAGACCACACAGTGAGGCAGGCAATGTCTATGGAGCTTCATCGACAGTCATCCAGAGGAAGACCGAAGAACTCCTGGATGACTCAATGCTCCAAAATTCTTCAGAGAAACGGCCTGGATGAAGGCGATATTCAGAACAGAAGAAATTACAACCTGAGAACGAGAAGAGCCGACCCCAATAGCCTACCTAGGCAATTAGTTGGGACAGCGCTAGGAAGAAGATATAGCCAATGTATATATTGCAGCAAACCGATCAATAAAAAAAATTATTGGATTGTTTACATGTATTTGAAACGTGATATCATATAATATTGCGCACTCCAAATGCCTTTTAAATACAGCCTACAAATTTACACAGTCACGTAAATAATATTAGATCAATTTTCTCCAAACCCTGTATAAAATACACGATAATCGTAATATAACAATCGTTTCTGAAAGAATGATTGATTAAAGGTTGTAGGCAGGTGGCAATCCAATAAAATGTATATTTTGAAATATTTAATTAAATATTAAATATACGTATTTAAGTATAAAAAATATGTATTACCGAATTTGACACGTTATTGTAACACGTTTGAAGTCATCCTCCAAAATTTGCATTTTCTCATAAATCTCAGTCTAATTTTATCCCAAACCTCAATAAAATACGAGTACATTATATACAAAATATAACAGTCCCTTCCCAAACTTTATAAAACAGGCAACGAACAACTAAATATAATATATATAAAGTCTTATTTAATTTTATTTGATAACTTTTAAAGGTTATACCCATCTGTGTATGCGATATTTAATCATCGAAGAAGAAGATAATAAATCTAAACAAAATACGAAACAGAATAAGATGCTGAAAATAAGTAAAATGTAAATGGTAAAACAATTGACGGTTGCAGCTGGAATCGAACACAAGATCTCTGTCTTAAAGTGACGTTAAAATGCAGGTCTTATTGGCCGAAAGGTTAGAGGCATTGCCCCGATAAAACATACATCCTGGGTGTGATTCCCAGTTACCGGCCATTTTTTTCTTTTTTTTGTGTCTTGCTCTGTTTTATGTTTTGTTCAAATTATAATATTATCTTATTATTTAATGGGTACGTAATATAAAGTCGTTTAAATTTTAAACGTGTTCAGGACAGCTTAAAAATTTGCATTTTCATGTAAACCTGTTTTAAATGTTCAATCTTATTCCAAACCCCCATAAAAACATGACATAACAATCAGTTCTAAAATAATGATTGATTACTCCAATATGCATTAGTGTGTGTTTTGTGGTTTCCCCATTACCCCATTCATTCTTTACTGCTAAATTCCGCGCTGTCATTCAACTTTGGCAAAACGACAACTCGGCAATATCTCACCCTCACATGGGGCGACACTCAGCAGGGGTAGGGGCCATTTCAGCCTGCGGAAATAGGCTGTGTGCTGAAAGCGCCGGCGTCGTGGCGCCGTAGATTGATAATTCAGTCGAGCGCCGGCAGCGCCGCACAGCTGACGGGACGTTACGAAAAGCGTCGGTTCTACAAACCCTGAGTTAATTTTGACGTTTGACAAGTGAAAACCGTTTAAAATTATAACAGTTCTTCTTAAAAGTACAGTGTTAATGCAATCAATCATTTAAATATCACATTACAATCATATTTAAACATGCTTTAAAACATTGAAACGTTGATCTGGTTTATACTCCTAGGAGAGGAAATCATTTATATTCAGTGTGTCAAATTTTTGTAATTCGGTCAACGGACCACTGTGTTTTGTTCGTGTAAATGGTTTTTTCCAGGACATCAAATAACCTAAGTCACATTTCAATGTAAGTCCGTAATACGTGGTCCTTTTTCTTTTAGTCTGAAACAAAGGTTATTACGTCAAGAAAAAACGTAATGATTAATAATTCATACTAACAAGTGGACCTTAAAACGACTTCCTTTCGAATACAAACCTTTATGTTTTATTTTCTAATTAATCTTAATATTAATGTGTCTCAACAAAAATAAATATTAAATTTAAATTAATTAAAGCGATAAATAGTATCCACCTACGAGTACGAGTATACGCCAATTGTTATTATATCAGTTAATAAAATAATTATAAATTATAAGTGCTTACTCTATTTAAAGGGGATTGTTTTCTGTCGGTTTGCTGTGTGCACAGTACACAATGTTCACACCATCTGTTGACTGTCGTTAAACTTTTAGGCTTATTGGATTATTTATTAATCGAACGGCGATGCAATAAATTCCATGTAGTTGTGGGTATTCTTTCGAACATGTGCGATGACTTGGTGCTAGCATTATGGAGTCAAGTCATTGATCAAGTTATGAGATATTATGTAATATTGGTTTTGATATTTAACCACTGCCAATATTGACAATATATATTATTTTTTTATTAATATTTCTTAACAATAGTAATCATAGTGAAACATAAATGGATCAAGCGTAGTTGATCATGCTAACTATGATAGCATTCATCCTTAGAGATGTAGGAAGGGGTTTGCTCTGCAAAATAATTTTACCGGTAAGTGGCTGTATTGGCATCGCGTCTGAGTCCCACCCAGGTGTCGCCAGTTCAATTCCTCGGCTGGCTAAGTCCTCCAACACAACACAAGCAACATTTTCCGCTTATCTACTGTTGTGTAGTCGGAGATTTTCAAATATTGTCAGGTTATTCGTAACTCGGGAACGTTTGTCTTTCGTTTTAAGTTAAAAAAATAAATATAACAACGAGATTCTAGCTCAAATAATATTTATTTTTACCAGACGCAACCATAACCTCCTTTATTGTAGAGTTAGCCGCACCAATTTATTTATGAACCTGTGGGGAGAGCCAAACGTACTCCCTTAACCGAGTGGGAAATGCAATCCATTTACAAGGTTTATGACATTGTAAATACATTTTTGTTATTTGTTTTTGGGGTGTTATGCCGTGTTGCGCTACCTCCTCCTTTAGCCAACGTTTCGGACAGCGTTACAGTGTCCATCATCAGGGCAGATCCGGTACCGGTACGATGATGGATACTGTAACGCTGTCCGAAACGTTGGCTAAAGGAGGAGGTAGCGCAACACGGCATAACACCCCAAAAACAAATAACAAAAATACTTTTAGCCGTGAAAATCTAAAACCATATTTGTAAATACATTGTTTAAAAGGTACAATATTATAACGACTTACGCCCTAAATCTATAATGTTATAAAAAATGTACAATTTGAATTAATTAATAAACAACCACTCAGATGCCTTTGCCTCCTTGGATACGGTATGCCACTTCTAATATTATATAATAAAATATAGTATTAATTTTTTTCCCAGGAATCCATCTTTCCTACCTTCTCCAGTTCGCTCGTCTTCTTCAAAAATATGCTAAGAACTTCTTTTATTTACTTCTAGCTAAAACCCTTGAGACAAAATCTTGAATGAGAATGTAAATTTTACGGCATGAATATTAATTTAATTAGCATGGTTTTATGATTCCCGGTAGGTTTTTTGTTAATGTGTTCCTTTGCACATCGTATTTTTTTTTTTACCTGAATACCACACAATAGTCCCAACTGCTCTCGTCTGGAGCCAGTGGGACTATGGCATCCCCAATTGGGGTATGTTGTGAGGCTGAAGGCAGTGGGGAGGGGAAGGAGATAGGGAAGAGGAAGGTGGAGAAGTACCTGGCTATTCAGATCTGGTCACCAAACACGGCAGAAGCCATTTCAAGCAACGTTTCAATTCTGAATGGTGGTCTTACACCAGGGCGATACTGAGAGTATCTTCCACTCTGGAACGTGCCGCAAATATACTATATATTATTTTTAATTAATAAATTGTGTAAATACACAAATTGATTAAATAAAATTTATTTGCCACGCCGGGATTCGATCCCGCGACCTTCGGAATGCGAGTCAAGCGCCTGAAATAATTCTGTCATACCTTTTACACTAAGAAAACAAAACTACGTATACATATCTATCTAAATTGTTATTAAAATAATTACTCATACTTTCATGAAGTAAAAATTAGATTCTCAATTTTCCAAATGCTATTTATGTTTCCACTCAGAGAGGTATGCTAAGATAAAAGAAAAAAAAATCAAGAATAATGTAACTTTTGAGATAAGGTGTTTGCTAGTTAATCCGTTTTATGAGTTCATAGCACTTTACATTGTTGATACACACACATTGTTGAGAAAATATTTTTCATTAAAAAAAACAATCACAGTTTTTAATCACCTTATTTTTAGTAACATGTTATAAGCCCCCTAGTAACAAACAATTTGACACCGAAATACCTGTTTTAAGTAATTTGTGACGGCTGTAGAGTAAATTCGTTAACACTGCTGAAAACCACCTGCATTCCGGGAGAAATCCTGAATGTATATATAGCTGAGCAGTGACCTTTTTGTGAATCCGGCTGGCGGTGGCAAAACGAAAAGTTCCAGAACCTTTGAATCATTAAAGGCAAAACAATTAAATTATTTTTTTTTATAAGAAAAACTCTCTTTTAAGGCTGGTCGCATACATCCGGTTTTTCCATCTGATTGTCTGATCAGACAATCGGAAGGCCTTCGCGCCGTACATTTCATATGAAAGTCGGATAAACACCGCACACATCCGATTCGAAAACCGGGTCGGTAATAAAATAGGCCACGCCCTTCAGCGCCGGCCGTCCAATCCTGTCCGACAACGGGCGTGGCCCCGGTTTTAATACCTATCCGGTTTTCGAAGCGGATGTGTGCGGTGTTAATCCGATTGTCTGATCAGACAATCGGAAAGCAAAACCTGATGTTTGCGCCCGGCCTATAACTTTTGAAGGTTATTCCCATCAATGTAATATGTATATCATTGAAGAAGAAGATAACAATAATAATCTAAACGAAAATATGAAAGAGAACAAGACACAGAAACAAAGAAAAGTTGCGACTATTGTCTATTTCTATTTTTCTGTGTCTTGTTCTCTTTGTTATCTTCTTCTTCAACAATTATATTATCGTTATTTAACCGGTCAAATTTGTTTTATGGGGCCAACAGACTTAGCTATAAAAGATAAAACATCATTTGGCTTGGCCTACGTTAGCATATCGCTCGCCGTATATTCCCATCGACAAGATATGGAAAGGGAATTTTTCGTTTTGCCATACTAATGATAACTAAACAAAATGTATAAAATTGGTAAAATCTTTTGATAAATGAATGTCTTTATTATTATTATTAACTAAATTAATATAATCAATTAACAAAACAACTTAACTTAACAATTAACAAAAACACTAACAAATACTGGTTAATACACATATATAAATAAAAATTGTTAAGAAAGAAGTAAATTAGAATGCGACAGTGTGAAAAAACCATTCTAATTTACTGTCTCTTTCTTTCTTAACAATTTGGATATATATATATATGTGTGTATTAACCTATATTTGTTAGTATTTTTATATTCAGTCCTAAATACTAAAAACTGTTAACGAATTTTTGCGAACCCTCTTCCTTCTAACCCAAAGTCGAACGAGTCATTAAACCTCCGGAGGTATTTGTATTAATTTCTAAGGCCACATTTCCGCCGCAACCCCTCAGGTTTTCCACCGAACTGATCCCAAGGGTTAACTACCCCATTAAGTTTCCGTTGGCACTTAAACCATAAACTCCAACCCTTCATATTGAAACGATGAATATTGTATAAACGGAGCTCATTCAACTGTATGTAATATGAACCTAAAATATACGAGTATCTATAATTTAAACCTGGTAAAACAATGGATATGAGAAGTTGGCAGACGTTTTTACATTTAATTTATATTGTTATTTAAAAAAGCTTTAATTACGCGTAATATTATTTAAACGCAAGGCTTTCATGCTGTAAAGAACTTAAAATTTGGTAAGTGGTTGAGTGGGCATAGCGCTTGGGTCTCATCCGAGCGTCGCGTGTTCGATTCCTCGGCTGGCTAAGTCCTCCATCACAACACAAGCAACATTTTCGGCTTTCTGTGGTGGTAGTAGGAGATTTTCAAACATTGTTGGGTTATTCGTAACCCGGGAACGTTAGTCTTTCTTTTTTTTAAAAAAAAAGAAAGAAAAATCACTAGAGACCAAATTTGTCCAAGCGCACATCTATATCTATCTATCTATCTATCGATTATCTATATAAATAAAAATGAATCGCCTAAATACTTATACGCGCATAACTTCCGAACGGCTTTACCAATTTCATTCAAACTGTGGGGATTTGATGTGTGCATGCCCGCGAAGGTTTCTATATGTACTGGTGAGCTCTGGCATTATGAAATTTATATAAAAATTGCAATAGGTGGCACTCGAGCTGTTTGACAACTGAATGTACCCGGACTGAATGTATGGAATACGGGAAGGGGGTGGGGGTTTCCGGGAAGGGGGAGGGGGAGGGGGGGGAGGGGGGAGAAATAATTTCTTTATTATTTATGTGGCATAGCAACGCACACCGGTAACTCGCTATAATAATATAAATTGAGCGACCGATCGATGTAATTTTTTTAAACAGAGATAATTGGAGGACTGGGAAATGACATAGGCCACTTTTTATCCCGGAAAACACATTTCATTCCCGTGGGGAAAATCTTTATACAGTAATTTCCCCCTAAAACCATGCGGGGAAAAGCTAGAAGGTTTCATATAAATTGTTGTATCTCCCTTACTGTCGTGGTTACAAATATGATCTAAACTGTCTTAGAAAGAGAAAACTCCAAGCTTTATATTGATAATAATTTAGAATATAATAATAAGCGGAAATATTTTTACTTTCTAAAAAAATGCCCTCGATTTCTGAGGGGTTAATAACAACTAGAAAGTAACTCATTATTCCTTTATTTAATAAATATTTTTCCACAAAATTCCTGACAAGCATTGATTGTAGCTTAGGTACTTATAATTTTATTATTAAGGTTTGGTATTCAAATTAATTTTGAATACCATTTGAAATTATTTTTTCGCTATGTTAATAATCAACTTTATCGTGTTTTTCCACGAAAATGTTTTTGCATAACTTAATATATTACAGAAAGAATTTTTAATAATATTATATACCTACTCCTCAAAAATTTTAATAAACTCTCTTCGGGAAATACAATATCACATAAAATAAATGTATTTACACAAAAAATACAAAAACAAAATTAAAATGAAGGAAACAGTCACGTTTATTTGTCTGAAATTTAAATAGCTGTCATCTCTGCGTCATGATAATATTTTAATTAATTTTTCTTGTTATTAAGTGCTTTTGTCATTTTTTATTATTACTATTATTGATATGATAATTGAATTTCAATCGTGTTTTGCCACTGACGCGCCAGATAGACGTGTGTTGTGGTCGTGTCATTATGCCCGAAGTTATGTAAATTTTGGCTTTATTCAGTTTTTATTTTTTTTTTACAGTGAATACCTCACTAGAATCTCAACTGCTCCCGTCTGGAGCCAGTGAGACTATGGCATACCCAATTGGGGTATGTTGTGAAGCTGAAGGTAGTGGGGAGGGGAAAAGTGGGGAAGAGGAAGGTTGGGAAGTACCTGGCTATTCAGATCTGGTAACCAAACACAGCTAAAGCCATTTTCAAGCAACGTTTCAATTCTGAATGGTGGTCTTACACCAGGGCGATACTGATAGTATCTTCCACTCTGGAACATGCCGCAAATATACTATATATTATTTTAAATGAATTAAGTCAATTTGGGAGGCGGGAATGGGTACCGCCGCCCCGGGAACCTTTATTGGATAACCAACACCTCTGCCATAGGTCACCCCAAGTGGTTCGCTACGTTTGGTGATTTAGCAGGGGTGCCCGGATTCATGGGGTGAGGTTTGTCTAGGTCTTGGAGGCGGATGACCAAGTCACACTGAACCCCAGATTTCTACCCACCCCTTAAACCCATTTCCTTCCCAGAACTCTCCTCTCCTTCCTTTTCCTAAAAAAACCCTCCACACAGCATCCCCAAAGATGACATAGGCCCTGAGGAAAATTATTTTCCTCAGCGCCTCCTGTGTGGAGCTCATGTAAAAAAAAAAAATGTGAAATAACACCAATTAATCAAATAAAATTTATTTGCGCATGCCGGGTTCGAACCCGCGACCTCCGGATTGTGTCGTCGAGAAAAATTAATGAAATATTTTCACACATCGAAATTCTTTCTTGAACAGAAATCAATTTCAATTTCCTGTCTGGGGTTCATGTCCGGGAACCGTTTATTGGATAACCAACAATTCTGCCATAGCATCCTAAGTGGTTCGCTACGTTTGGTGACTTGGACCGGATCTTGGCAGGCCGAATCGGGAGACACTGGTTGAAGAAGACCTTTTGACCTCTCCAGCACAACTCTCAATGAACATCGCCTTGTACCGCAGTGTGGGGATTATTTCAAACCGTGTTAAAGGCATTTTTAGGGAAAGGAAGGTGAGGAAGTTCTGAGAAGAAAAAGGGTATGAGCGGTGGGTAGGAAAATGGGGTTTCCTGGAGACCGACGTAAACCCCATGTTACTACCCACCGCTCATACCCTTTTTTCTTCTCAGAACTTCCTCACCTTCCTTTCCCTAAAAATGCCTTCAACACAGCATCCACAAAGATGACACAAGAGTATATATTTTCCTCAGGGCCCCCTGTGTGAAGCTGATGTTAAAAAATGTTTTAAAAGTCTTTCCTAAATTGACAACACCTAAGGCTGGGCGCAAATGCACGTTTTCCGTATTCGATTTCCTAATGCGGAATTTCGATTTGGAATTCCGTGAGACTATCGCAAACGTTCGTTTTTCTTCATTCGGAATGTATACACGTCAGTATAGATAGTGATAGGGTGGTGAACGCACGACGATGGAGGACGACGGTTTATTAGCAATTGCATTTCTGTTAATAATGAAGAAGAAAAAAATAATGGAATGATGAAAAATAATGAATTAATAATGAAAGTTTCTGACTCACACATTATCGTGTTGCGATTCTATACGTAACAATACAAAGAATACGTCCGATGCACGCGGTGCAGGTGCGATACTGAATAAAAATTTCCGAACGTGTGCGCCGGCACAAACAAAATGTACGCAAGCGCTGCGTTCCGCGTGACGTCATTAGGTTTTTTTCCACTAGGTTTCTCCGAACGCGCCGGCTTGCATTCGAAACGTACGTACAGAATTTGTTCCGTTCGGAAAAAAAGCGAACATGTGCGTCAGTTAAGATGAATATATACGTGAAATCCTATTTAGATACTCTTTTGATACGACGAATCGGCTTACAGTATGAACATCAAAAAATAAGCTACGGATAAATCGAAGCTTTTACTAGCTTTTCTATGTATTGGAATTACAATAAAATTATTATTTACGTAACAAAAAAAATAAGCACAAACCACCAAAAAAAATGTTTTTTCATGACTTAACTATGAAGTAATACAAGAAACAATTTTTTTTTAAATAACCCTTTATTGCTAAGACTATTTTTGAGGTTTTCCATGTTCTAACTTTTTTTCGTTCTTATAAAATTATGCACAAAATAAATAAAAACCACTTTTTCGCTTACTAGCCTCGTGCTAAAAGGTCGCTCGATTTTAAAATTTTGTTGGCATGAGATTCGAAATATTTCTAGCGTTTATATTCCTCTTAATGTATTTTCTACTGATTCCATGCATTCGGATGTCCGAATATGGAAAACGAATTCGGAAATCGAATACGGAAAACGTGCATATGCGCCCAGCCTAAACCTCTTGAATGCCAGGCGTATTTGGAAAAAACCGCGCGGAAATCACCTTCCTGGCTTTTGCTCAAATATCGTATAAAACAAAGGAATTGAAGTAATAGATGTTGTTGAAAATTATCAATTAAATCAGTACGTAAGTATATAACATTTCTATCGGTTTATGTGTTTAGGTGTTCAGTGCATTTTGCACTGATGTGTCAAAAGTAAAACCGGTTTTCTTTTAGTGCGCATAATTTAAGTATTTTTTTTAGATCATTTAAGTGGTTTTAAGTATTATTTTAGTTTATTTTATTTACAAAACCACTGGATATGTGGCTGTTTTGACGTTATAGCTGGTTAAACTTCAAAACAGCCCGCCGCACCTCCAGGGCGCAGCGCGAAAAAACCAATTTAGACACAGTCTGCTGACGCTGGGTTTAAGGTTCGGCCTAGGCCTAACTCATACCACACTCTGATCATAATGCTATGAAAATATACTAGCGAGTTCCCGGCATGCGTTGCAATGCCACTAATAAAGATTTTTTTCTCCCTGTGTGTCTTTTCTCATTCGTCCTGTTCCCCTTCCGCCGCCCCTTCGCCTCCCACGTCCCCTTCCCCTCACGCATTACCCTTACACATTTCCCACCTTCCAACTCCCCTCTCCCGTGAACCCCCCTCCCGCAACCCCCTCCCCTCTCCCAGGTTCAATATATTCAGTCCCGGTACATTCAGATTTTCAAAAAGCTCGCGTGCCACCTATTTTTACAAATTTTCATTATATATTAGGTACAAACATTCATTTTTGTATATTATAAGAACAATCAATCAAATTTGGTACTAACATAGGTACCTTTTTAGATTCAAAGTATTCGATTTTGGTTAGTACCGGAGGTGAGTAGTGTGAGTACTTCGATTAATTTCATTAATTTGAGGTTTATTCGAAAATTCAATTTTTATTTAACAATCGATGGTTTGCAAAATGTCATTCTTAAATTGTGACATTTTTGACAGTTTCTTAAGAGTTTTTGTAATGATTAAAAAAACTTTTCAAATGTATTGTCATGTGGTTGTAATTTGTAATATTCGAGAAACCTTTCTGTGGAAAGAAGGTATTTTGAAGGTTTCAAACATTTCCTATGCGTAATATAGCAATACATAAACAAATCACTTACATACAAACATAATTTTTATATACTTATTGATTTTTATATATATATTGATTTTTATATACATTTTCATTTTTATTTTATTCTTTCTATTCTCTTTTTTCTGCAACATTTGTTTCTACTTGTGTATGTAGGACTATAATGTGCAATACAGAATTACTCAACCCCTCCGCAACGTAAGCAGATATATGCGTTAAAAATACGACAGCAGTCAAGTACAATAAGCGTGTTTACACGTCAGCGCGTGAGTCTCCATAGAAACCGTTATAATTCCGTTATTGTTTTAGTTACATCCGTAAAATAAAAAGTGAAATGTCGATAGTGAATCATGCTGCACATCTCTATTCAAGTTGTCCATAGAAATACATAAAAAGAACATTCTATCAGACGCGCAGTCTGACACATAATTTATCCCGCCAAATTTCCTACAGGCGCCCAACAATGTTAATTTCTATTAAATATTTTTATATGAAATGATAAAAAAGTGAGGTTACAAAAGTGTTTATTACACATTTATACAATAGAATAAGTATTGTTGTTTACATAATCTGTGATTTTAGTACCGTTTTCACATAAAAACATCACGTGAGTCATTTTCACATTTTTTTAATGTTTGCATTCTAAATTTTAATATTTACAAATGTTAATATTTATTTATAATATAATAATTCGAAAGCTTATTTTGTAACCTGTCTAAAACAGTTATTACTATTAGGCTACGTTCAGAAATGTTACATTTATAGAGCTTTAATTGTGAAGCGGTAATAATACAAAGTTTTCGTAAAATGTCATTTCGTTTAAGACACCAAAAGTTAATATTCTCGAAAATTCGGAGGGGTTTTCCTTTTAAGTTACCTATATGTTATTAAGTACCTTTTCTTTTTTAAATTAATATTATTTTAATAGCTGTGCTGAACAAATAACAGTTACTATGTTTTAAACTTTTTATTATATTTTGTATTCTTTCTCTTCTTTTTGGTTCCTCAATTTTCCTTCTTTTTTTTTACAAATCATGTTCCATATAATATGTTCTTACTCATAATAATTTGACTGTCCTAAAACGGGAATTCTCCTAGTTGGGCAATCAAAACATTTAAAAAATGATGTATGTGAATGTATAATCTTGTACTCAATAAAAAAAATTTAAAAAAATCCACTAATAAATACTTATTACGCCCCTCAGGCATCGACCATATTCTGTCAGAGGTCAGAATATTTCCGATTTGCATTAAAATCAAAATAAATGGAATATTTGTCATCGTATCCGAAAACTAAAAACTGTTTTTGAAGGGTAATGAAATATGCTTCCGATTGTTATTATTAAGAAATAACCATTTCATTTTTAGATACAATTTTTTTTTAATTCGCACCTTAAAAAGTTTTAAAAATGGTACACCTTACGTTTTTTCTAACTAAAGTTACCGGTAATGAAAAAAAAAACACACACACATACAAATTTATTATAAACGTTAGAAACGTAATCATCACCTGCCTTTTTTGTCGTTTTCTGTAAAATAATATTTTTTTCAGATTGCGGTCGGACACTTTGATTTTATAAATTTGTACATTTTAATTATTTTGTGGTTAACTAGGTTTTGAATACATAGTATTCTCTTTCAAATACCATTTAGATAATATTTCTCACTGTGCTAGTAAGGGAGATACAACGATTTCTATGAGACCTATATGAGTTGTTCCGAAAAGCGAACAAATTAGCCTGAAGGTACAATATGGTCAAAGTAAATTGCTGTGTGTTTCAAATATGAATTAACCTTTTAATTTTAGTTAAAACATTATAAACCACTTAGTTTCATGTTGAATGATGATGTCACTATCATTTCTAAGAACCGATTTTCTTATAAGTCTGCGTACATCGCCATCATCGTTGTTAATACAGTCCTTTGAAAACCCCTTCAGTGCACACTGTTAGTTGCCATGTTTAGAAAAACCAACCTTCCGAGGTTTTTATTATTATATCTAGGTCATTGTAGTGAATTAGCAATCCTATTTTTTTTAAATAACTTAACGAGTTATACCTCAATGTGAAATATTTAGTCATTGGAGACAATATTAGCGACTATTAAACCAATTTTAGAAACAGGAAAAGATTCGTTCGCATCTAGGAATTCAGCAGAGCCCGCCAAGGCTGCTCTAAAGCAAAAGCCCTGTAAGGCTAAGGGTCCTGTGTTCAATGCGACCGAATCTATTTCTGATTTTCCGGTATCAAATTTTCGTTTGAGAATCGCTTATATTGTCTTCAATGATTAGATCCTAATTTTCGCCATTACGATTTCCAACAAAAGCATTTACAATTGTAAAGTTTTTTCTATCGGTGATTTGAGGCTTTAATGCCTCTATTTCACTTATTACATTAATTAATTTGTAATTTTAACTAACTAACTAACTAACTAACCATCACGCCGTTTCCCTGCAGGGGTAGGCAGAGAGGACGGACCGCCAAACAACTCGGTCTTGGCACACACTCTTTGCCTCACTCACATTCATACATCGTCTCATACATTCTCTTCTATTATTCTGACTTTTGACATGACCCGACTCAAGTATCTGATTCACTTGATCGTGCCATGTCTTCCTCGGGCGTCCCCGACTTCTTCTACCATTCACATTCGCGTCGTATATTCTTCTTACACTACTTCCTTCGTTCATTCGCTCTACATGCCCAAACCATCTGAGGGTCCCTTTCTTAATCTTACTCATTATGCTTACATCAGCCTTACATTCTTTGCGGATATCCACATTTCTCACACGATCATACATTGTTTTACCACACATACGTCTCAGGGATCTCATTTCAACAGCATTCAGTTTACTTTCATCCTTCCTCTGCCAGTTCCATGCCTCACTGCCATGCATCAGGGTAGGTACCAGGACTCCATTGTGGACTGCTAGCATCGCTTTTTTTGACAGTTTTTTATTAGCGCCAACGGCATTCAGTCCACCATTAATGGAGTTACCGGCATTCACCCTTCTTTCAATATCTCTTTCAGCCTTCCCATCTCTCGTAAACATACTACCCAGATACACAAACTCATCCACCTACTCCAAATATTCATCATTCACAACTATGTTGCATACTGTTTTCGTACTCTCCCTTTCAAACACCATGACTTTAGACTTACTTACATTCATCATTAGCTCATTCTTCATTTTTTTTTTTTTGTAATTTTAAAGGTTTCACAAATCAATTGGTTGTCTTCGTCTTCTTCATTCGATTATTTCTGAAATGTATTATTAATGTTAGGCAGGAAATTGATCTATTCTATTGTTATATAAATGATAAACTCGATGACATTACCAATAACTTTTCCAATAAATGTAATATGAACCCTTAACCTCAGGCTAATTTGGTCGTCTTACGGAACATCTCATGTACGTCTCATAGATATTGATGTGTCTCCCTTACTATCATAGTGAGAAATATGATATAAAAATTGTTAGAAAGAGAAAAAAACACACTTTATATTCGAATCTAAAAGTTAACCACAAAAGAAGTAAAATGTACACCTTTATGAAACCAAAGTTTCAGTCGCAATTTGACAAAGAATTATGAAATTGTAGGATCTTTTTATTTTTTTTTTAAATGAGCTCCACACAGGAAGCCCTGAGGAAAATAATTTCCCTCATGGCCTATATCATCTTTGGGGATGCTGTATGGAGGGAATTTTTTTAGGAAAGGAAGGAGAGGAGAGTTCTGAGAAGGAAAAGGGTTTAAGGGGTGGGTAGGAATCTAGGGTTCAGTGTCTCCTGGTCATCCGCCTTCACGACCTTGATAAACCTCACCCCATGAACCCGGGCATCACTGCTAAATCACCAAACGTAACGAACCACTTGAGATGATATATGGCAGAGGTGTTATCCAATAAAGGTTCCCGGGGCGGCGGTACCCATTCCAGCCTCCCAAATTGCTGGAAACAGTTTACATGGAATGACAAAAGTGAAAATGACTCTTGCAAACATTTATCTAATAAATTTTTTTTTTTTCGTTATCAGTAATTTTAGTTAGAAAAAACGTGAGGTGAGCTTTTTGTAAGACTTTATTATTTTTGCAAGCAAAATTTCAAAAATTATATTTTTATTTCGAATTATAAAATTTGAAATATTCATTTATTCAGAAATATTCGATTTGTTTGAAGTTTATTGCAAAGCGGAAGTGTTTTGACCATCTGAAAAAATATGGTCGTCAAAATAGAACATCTAAAGTTCTAAGTTAAAGTTTGCTTCAACCCTTAAACCAAAGAGGCTTGGAGGTCATCAATCCTCCGTGTATAAAACCTCCAAGGTCGGAACCTTAATTAAAGGGTATTTAGGGTAGGCACATGAGAATAAAACATAAAAAAAATCGCAGTAGTTTTTCATAATCTAGATTACAGATGCTAGATTTCCAAGCAGGTTACACCGCAACTGTAATTATCATTATGTTTACGCTTTCCTCGGCTTTTCCTTAGTGGTGATGAATTTTTCCGGCCAACGTTGCATAGTTTCCATGAAATGTTAATTGTATCAGTCACGCATGCCGAGGCGGTGTTTTGATAAATCTCGTGCTAGGAGCGCAGAACGTACAGTAGGTATTTATTGAAGTTAGGATAACCTCTAAAGTTTCATTATCACCCGTGTGAATTAATGTTATGCAATCGGTGTAATGGCTTTGCAACTTTACCGTGTTTGTTTGCAAACATTGCGTAAGCTTCGTTGATCGTAACGATTCGGTAAACAAAACGTAAAGAAAATTATTTGTTGGAAAACCAAACGAAGGATAAGTTTCTGTTGTTCTGCCTTTTTCATTTGATTAAGTAACTAAATCTGAAAGGTGAAACTTGTGTGAAAAAACGAGTGTGCTCTAGACCTCACGACTCAAGTAAAACTTCACTAACTTATAAAAGAAGAGAGAAAGAAAATGTGCGCGCGCACTGCTCTCTCTTGCTCCTACAGTGTGATACAGACAATAGGTCTGCACTGTGTCTTAGATATACGAAACGTAACTGGCTATGAGAGAAAAAGAGAAAGAAAATGTGTGCTCGCACCTCTCTCTCTTGCCCCTACAGTAATATACGAAACGTAACTCTCTCTCGTTCTATCTTCACTAACTTATATTTCCCTCTCAACTTCCGTTCGCCTCGCCCGATCACACTTTTCGTAACGCTCTCGTCACGCATTCACCAGCTTACTCCCCAAGTAAAGCGTGCGTAAAGAAGTTTTACTTAAAAAAAATTATAATATTGCTTTTATTTTTTGTTTGTTATTTTTATTAGTTTCTATTTTACCAAAGTTTGTACATGACTTAAGTGATAACTTAAATGATAACTTCAGTAAGTTATATTAAGTATATATTAGAAAAATATAAGCATAAAGCATAATGTAAAAGTAAGTATCGGAATACATTAGTACGGAAGGATGGCGCCCTGAGGAAAATATTTCTCCTCGAGACCTATATCATATTTGGTGTGGAGGATCTTTTTAGGAAAGGAAGTTATGGTAAGGATAAGGGTATGAGGGGTAGGTAGGAATCTGGGCGTCAGTGTGTCCAGGAGTGACGAACGTATGAATCTATCCCTCTTATTGCGGTGAAAGGCGTTATTCCGAGAGAGTCATGCTGGAGGGTCAAAATGTCTCCCTCAACCATCATCCGATCCAGCCTATCTCACAGGTGGTTGGCAGACGCATCCGCCCCCAAGATCCGGACAAACCTTACCACATGAACCACTTGGGGTGAACCATTGTCAACAAATTGTCATCACTCGGTTCTCTCAAACGTATTTTGTCTTTAGTTTTAATATTTCTGATATTTTTAATATATTTGGTAGGGCACTAATAGTTTCGAGGCACGCAATTTAATATTTATTTGTCCAAAATTATTCAAATTTAGAATAACCAGATTGAGTGAGTATTTACGTTGGGCAGTGGAGTAGTCAACTATTTCATTTTGTACCTAATGCGAGCACTCCATTATGCTTAATGTTTTTGGGTTCGTAACCGGATTTCCTAACGTAACCTAATTAACCTTTTTTTAAATCATTTTTAATGACTTTTTAGGTCACCATATTTTAGTAGTCCACTAGTCATCCCTTAAAGAAAATGATTTTCCGGAAAATCTAAGATAAATTTAAGGGCCATTAACCAGCCAGCGGCCGAGAATTCAAATTTCGTGGAAAGGAAATTTCGTGGAAATCTTACAGGACGGTTCCAATGAGAAAGATGAATTATTCTCCGTACCAGTTTTTTTAAATAACTCAATACCGATTTTGTTTCATTCTAAATTTGCTTTAATTTATACCGACATTCAAAAATGCTGATATGCCTGATGATAAAACTATTAAAACAATGTACTTTTTTGTAATTATTTTTTGGTCATAAATATTTATATTTTTTCAATAATGTCAAAGCAAAATAAGAATGTAAAAAAATCTTAAATGTATTCGTTTGTAAGACCGTAAATAAATCTACAAAATGAGGCATTTTCGTAACAAAACACGTGCGCGTATCTTTTTTTAAAATTATTTAATTTCAAATTAAAATTCTGAAACATACCTTTCCCAGATAATTTATTGATTTATTTTACTGCATGATTATATGATTTGAAATGTGTGTTGTATAATATAAAATTTAGTTTGGTAAAACCTTATTGTACTAAAAATAAACATATTTTCTCAAGTATGTTTTACGATTTTCACGGCCAAAAGCATTTACGTTATTTGTTCTTGGGGTGTTATGCCGTGTTGCGCTACCTCCTTCTTTAGCCAACTTTTCGGACATCGTTGCAGTGTCCGTCATCAGGGCAGATCCGGCAGATCCGACACATCTACCGGATCTGCCCTGATGATGGACACTGCAACGATCTCCGAAACGAAACACCCCAAAAACAAATAACGAAAATATTTTCTCAAAATTTAAAACATAGCTTTACTAGATAAAAGAATGGTCTTCTGAAATCAATTTTAATTTTTGGTGGAAAAGAGACAATTCGTCTAAAAGTTTTTTTTTAAATCACATATTTCCGGTTTTGTCTGGTCACTCATAATTTGCACGGTTTGCCTGTTTTCGGTTAATTAGATTGAGTTGCAAAACCTGGCACGAAAGATCGTCTTAAGTTTTTAACTACGTTTCTTTACGTAATGTTAAGTATAATATGTAGGTACTTAGAACACATAATATTTTAGTAGTCCATAGTCCATTCGCACACTGCTCCAATTCAACTGGAGCAACTAGAACTGCGGGTCCGGTTCATAAAACTTATAGTTCATACCATGAAATCTCGAACCGGAGCGTGGCTCAAAATTTCATTCAACCAAGAAGAAATGTTCAATGTAGATCTAAAATTTATAACCGATATGTAAAGTCGCGCATGCTTCATGGACGTTTGCCATACTTAGACGCCGGGTTTTTGCTCTCAATAGTAGCACTTTGTGCAAACAATGGTAGCACTCAACGATCACAAAAGCCACCTTTTAGTGGCTGTTGTTTGCTAGAATCTCAATTTGAAGAAGTTTTCCATTATCGTAATTTGTTTTTGGGGTGTTATGCCATGTTGCGCTACCTCCTTCTTTAATAATAATATTTGGCTGATTTGTGAAGCGCCGTTTTCGTTAAAAAATCCCCCTGGAGGGCGCTTTAACCAACGTTTCAATGGGCAAATCTCAATAGTTCTTGGTATCCGGTGATTGGCGGCTACACCAAAACTAAACTAAAATAAAAACACTAGTATATATTGAATCATTTGGCGGGCATAAGATAAGCCGCCATAGCTCAATTGGGAGAGCAGCTGACCGGCAATCAGAAGAGCACGGGTTCATGTCCCGTCGGAGTCATGTATCTTTTCTCGGAAGATTTTTCAATGTGGATGAGTGTTTCAGGCTGATAATTATTGCTTTTAATAATTGTTATAATTTTATAATTTCGTGTGGAAGAATAAATCGGAAAGTTTTCATCTGGCTACTATGTAGATGGTGTAGTTTATACGTTCCAAATTGATCAAATAAACCTTCGCTATAAGCAATTACACAGGTTAATTTTCTTTGGGGGGTTCGATTCCATAATCATTGAATGTGAAATTACCTCATATATGAAAGTCCCCCTGTCTGTAGAGATGTAAAGACAGGGGAACTATGGAAATGCAATCTCTCGGGATCTCGATCTCGTGACATTTTTCGGGATCAATCCCGAAGCATAATATGACGAGATCGACGGGATTGGGCGGCAGTATTCAGCGACGCTACACACGTCCACTCGGGGCGCGAGTGGTGCGCTGACTGACTGACGGTCGGGCGGGAGTGTCGATCGAAGAATAAATACCAGCTCGTAGAGGAGCTGGCAACAATTTGAGGCACTGTATCCTAAACACATGTTTTCGCATCCTCATAAAGACTTTGGTGACCAGAGAGTTAATACACCGGCAATTGGCCCCCCGAAATGATATTTACTATGTAATTATTTATTTTGAATTATAATTTTTGTATGTATTATTTGCAAATTTCAAACGTAAAATCGACTTAAAAAACTCTTCATAAAAAGTTGGTTTGAATATCAAACGAATTTATTATATACAGTGTCGATTTTTTTATACTTATACTTTTTTGTACTTATTTATTTATTTATTATGCACTGGTGTACACAATATATAGGCAAGTAGATGTTTAATTGATGCATTTGAATGAAAATATGTGTTATACTTTGTTATACGGCGGTGCATCCTTTCTGCACATCCCTTCGGGATTACTTGGCTTTGAATTTTTATTTTATATCGTTTTTTTCCCTAAACCGATTGCATAAATCATCATCATTACATAGTATAAAATAAAGTCGCTCAAAATGTATGTGCGCATAGATCTTTTAAACTACGCAACGGATTTTCATGCGGTTTTCACCAATAGAGTGATTCAAGATGAAGGTTTATATGTATAATGCATGCTTATTATAGTAGAGAAAAGCCGAGAAATTCAAATATTCAATTGTGGCAGCGGGCAGCTGGCAAGCGGGTGGTGTGGATTTTATAAAGGTTGGGTAATGGCGTTGTGTTTCGTTAGCCACAGCAACGTGTGGCCGGGTCTGCTAGTATTGTATATAAGGTCCAACTGTTATGGAACTCAAGGCTTTACATTCAAGATATTGTGACAATATTAAACTATTCCCAGCGAGAGCTCGTCCAGACGTCATCGACGTTCGTCCTCTTCCTTCACATGTGTCTTATTTGAAAACGAAAATTACAGAAGTTACGCAGTTTATTGGACGAGAGTTACGAAAGACACACCGACAACCGAAATTAGGATTTTTTTTAATTCCTCTTCTGGCCGAAAAACGTACCTGTAATACGTTCACCTTTTCTGTCAGAACGGCATTTTTAAAAGTCACTTCGCATGGTAACAGTGACATCCTAACTTCAATGACGTATCTACTATGTGTTAACTATTTTATGACGTAAACATATCTAACTTTCTCTAGGGTTACATTTTTGATATTAATAATTCCGTGTTTATACTACGATTCCGTGACTCTTGGTAATAATAACAGAATGGGTCCATATGCGTGCTGAGTAACCAGCTACCCCTTGTGACCAATAAAATAATTAATCTTTATTAGAGCCTCGACAGACCCTTATTACGTATAGCATTCATTTTACGCTCCCACAATAATTACATGTTTATCAGGTGCTTTTTATCCGTCCAATGCAGTGTCAGCAAAACTTTGAGCCGCGAACGAAGATTCCTTCAAACTGTTTACAGTAAATAATTCCTATTCATTTAAAAATTCTTCATTTTAAATAAAATCTACATGTAACGATATGAACCATGTTATAAACCATTCTTGTTTCCTTTTTTACGCCGATGACATGAAATTATATAAATGTATTAGCTCCATAGATGACTGCAACCAATTACAAGAAGACGTTAGCAAAATTGAGGAATATTGCGAAAACAATCAATTATATCTAAATATACATAGATAAATGTAATGTTATTACTTTTACACGAAAAAAAATCCAATTAATTATATTTACAAATTAACAATGTACCTCTACAACGAGTAGAAATAATAAGAGATCTTGGAGTAATACTGGATTCTAAAATGTTATTTAGGGATCATATTGAAAACATTCTAGAAAAAGCTTATAAGCAATTGGGTTTCATTATTCGCATTACAAAGCCTTTTATTATAGCACACACCCTAATTCTGTTATATATGTCATATGTACGTTCATAACTCAAGTTCGCCTCAGTAATTTGGAATCCTCAATATCAAACATATATTCATCGCATTGAAAATATCCAGAACAAATTTATAAAACACCTATCCTATCGTTTTAGTGATCATCGATTTGACCCTATCGCTTTATATAAACGCAGAAAAATTTCGGATGCATTATTCTTTCACAAAATCGTGAACTGCCTTGTTGATTCATCATATCGAAAATATTGCATTTCGTTGCCCCAAACAAAACACCAGATCGAACGACTTATTTAGAATACCACACAGTAAATCTAAATATGCGCAAAACTCTGTAATAGTACGTATCTGTGAAACTTACAATGCCTTACGAGATATAGACATTTTCAACCATGACTTGAAATCATATAAAATGCAACTTAATAAATTAATAAATTAATAACTTCAAATACTTTTTTTTCTCTTTTTTGTGAAAATTATATTATTATCAACCATAGTAAATAGTATAACCATGTTTGTTAATAATTTAACGTTTCTCTTTATTATGTCTTATGTTATTCTTTTTTATGTTTTTCTTTAATATGTTTATATTTTTTTCTTTGTCATTTAATAAGTTGAGTAGGTAAAAATAATAAACCAATATTTTTTAACATAATGGAATTTAATTGGTCTACAACATATGAATTTTATTGTTATAATCATTTTTCTGTATGACTGTTTGTTTCCTCAATAAAAAATAAATTTAAAAAAAAAGAAATGTAACTAATAGTTTTTAGTTGATCAGTTTCAGAGCGAATGAATATGTCATTACAATTGCAGGAAAATTTAAATCTTTCACTGAAAAGTTAGAAATGTGCTTCACAGGTGCGTCTACATGCATCCTCAAACAATTTTTTAAAATGTCCAGAGGACAGAGTATATTGCAACTCCCTTCTGCATCATTTTCCAAATCTTTTTCATCACTTGATTATCAAATATATACTCGTACATCAATCATCAATCAATCATCTACATCAATCCACTCGTAGTAAGATTCGATGGTACAAACCTGACACTAACAGAGGAGGAAATTTTAATATATCTAAAAAACGACCCTGTGCATAATGCCTCATTTTCTGAGCTAGAGTTATCAGCATTTTGGATATCACTTTGGAGTCCTCGATCAAACAGCAATTAAATCTCTGTTGCCGATTTGATCGTCTTATCTTTGGGAATTTGGTTTTTCAGCGCTCGTGGAAATAAAATAAAAAAAACGAGGGCTGTTACATATTACGGTAGATGAGGATTAGGTATTTGTTTATCTAATTTAGAGCCGCATTTTAACAGAATTTATTTTCTTCTTTTTCCAGAATTCTTTCAATAGCATCCTCACTAATAAAAGGATTGCCACTAATGTAAACATGTTTTGATAAAATAAAACATTAAAAAAATATATCTACGCTTTGTTTTCCTTTATTCGTGTTAATAAAGTACATTTACTTTATTAAGCCATTTTTACGTGACGTGTCACAGGAAAAATGCTGTTCACCGGTGTGCCGTGAAGTAAAAAAGTTTGGCATACACTGGTCTAATTTAAACTACCCTTTCCATGACCTATTCACAGTTTTTACGTAGATTAATTTCAATATGTACGCATTTTTTGTATAGTTTATTTTGGGAGAAAGCAAGGCTTTTTCAGTAGTAATGAGAAAAAATATAAAAAGGTTTCTTTAACAGGCCACTGGGTTACATTTTGAGGCCGAAGGGAGTGAGGGAGGGGAATAATATAAGGCAGAAGATGAATGGAATGTTCCTGGATATTTAGATCTGGTTACCAAATGCGACTGTGCCATTTCCAGCCACAATTCTGAAATAATATAATTCCAGTAAAAAAGTGCATATTTCCAGAGTAGTAGATACTCTCAGTATCGTCCTTGTTAATGACCGCTTTCTGATTCATAACCTTTCTTGAAATGGCATTGGTCGAGTTGTTGACCAGACCTGAATAGCCATGTGCTTCCCAACCTTCATATTTATAATCTCCTCCAGCCTCTGACAACATACCAAAAATTGGGTTACCATAGTCCTTCTAGCTCAGTTGGTAGCGGGACTCTTGTGCGGATTCTATAAAAAAATATATATAGAAACAAAAACACAGTTTGGATAGCAGGCATAAAAAAGAATCTTGGAATTTTCATTCGATAATTTAGTACCTGATTATGCCCGTCGTTATTGTATCGATTAGACTTAAATAAATTATCGGTGGAAATGATTTTCGAAACGCGTCATTTCCTGTAGGTAAGAGATAAAATCAAAAATTCCTGTAAACACGTTAACCAGAAAAATACACAGACAATGATTAATACGCGTTTGGAGGTTTGAAACATAAATTTCAGCTGAAAACGTTTTGATAAAAATACTATACGTTTTACTGCCCAGGTACCCATATCTTTATTAACGTTATTAGACCAACCTGCATATTCATCATCATTATGGTGAGTTTTTTTCCTGAAAATATTCATCATATCAGCTTATGGCTACATGATCTTATAAAATTACTAAATGTAGTAATTTCTCAAATAAGTAAATTTATCGACGGTAATAAAGTATATTAAGGGCCATTAACCAGCGGACGAGAATTTAAATTTCGTCGAACGATGACCTTGCGATTGTACCCTGTAACTGTACAGGGCGGTTCCGATGAGAAAGATTAAATTATTCTCCATACCAGCATTTTAACATAATAACTCAATATCGATTATTTCATTCAAAATTTGCTTTGATAAATACCTACATTCAAAAATGCTCAAACTCGTGATGATAAAACTTTTAAAATTATGTACTATTTTTAATTATTTTATTGATCATTATTATTATTATAATTTTTCAATAATGTCTAAGCAAAATAAGAATGTAATTTTTTTTAAATATATTAGCTTGTAAGTTCGTAAATTAATAGACAAACCGAACTATTTTCGTCACAAAATAAAGGCGCGGATATTTTTTTATGATTTTATTTTAACTAAAATTAAAATTCTGAAAAGTTGTTTTCCAAATAATTTATTAATTTATTTGACTTGAAATGTGTGTTGTATAATACAAAATTTTGTTTGAACCTTATTGTACAAAAAATAAACATATTTTTATAAAATTTAAAACATGGCTTTACTAGATAAAAGATCAGTCTTTCGAAATCAATATATAATTTTTTGTGGAAATGAGTCAATACGTCTAAAATTTGATTTAAAAATGACATATTTCCGGTTTTATCTGGTTATTCCCACTTAAAGTATAATAATATAAAATTATGGTATAATTTCTCTTTTTGTTACATGCGTCGTTTATGAGAAATACAGACATTACAACGGAGCTGTCCGTACCGCTTTGCTTGATCTCATAAATAGGTTTATATCAGTTAAAAAATATTTTCTCATGTTATTAATTAACCGGTTAAAAGCCGGGTGGTCTAGATGCCGAGTTCCCACCCGCCGCGCCGGCGCCGTGAGTTCAATGGGTAAAGGTAGTTTTAGCTCAATCCTCTACTAGCTTAAGTCATCTCTGTGAAAACAGAAGTAGATGAAACTCGAATGGTGAGGTAATTCAACTTGCAAGTGAAAAATATTGTTTTTTGACATGTAGATAAACAATAAACAATGCTCTCAATCTCTACATTTTCCCTCTAACTAATGAACGAGTTTTTAAATTTACACAATTTATAAACAACCATTTTTGAGTGGTGTATGGTTGTTTATTAATTGTTAAAATAAAATAAAAAACGTTTTTACCAAGGCTCTAAATTAATAACGAAGTTTTACTGTTATTATGGTTAATTTGGAACATTCCAATTTATTGAGAGGAATAGATTCATACATCCGTCACTCCTGGCCACACTGACCCCCAGATTCCTATCCACCCCTCATACCTTTTTCCTTCCCATATCTTCTTCTCCTTCCTTTCCATTAAAAACCCTCCACACAGCATCCTCAAAGATGACATAGGCCGCTAGGGAAATTGTTTCCTCGGGGACTCCTGTGTGGAGCTAATGTAAAAAAAAAGTGTCGCTTTTTCGTTTCATCGAGTTTCAAATCACAACGGTGCTAAAGAAGTTTTCACTTCAAAAACAAAACCCGATTTTTCACTTCAACAAGTTCTGATACAAAATTATTATTACGCGTAACACCCTGTATATTGAATATATAAAAAAAATGTAGGTGTTGATAATGAAAATATTTTGACACATTGCTTTTATTTTTACCACCAATTAATTCTCTTATCCACTTTCAAGAGAATTGTCGAAAATTTTGAATGGTTATCAGATAATATTATGTAAAGTTTTCTTATTGAAGTGTTTGGTTGCCTTCCGAAGACGAATCAGCTGTAGGGCATAATTACGCATCAGAAAAAAAAACACTTTTTTATTAAAAAATAAATTTAAAACTTTAAATAATATGCAAGATTATTGATATTGATCATAAAATTCGACACCAAAAATAATGTTCGTACGTCTTTCTCCAGTCATAAATAAACATAGCATAAGATAAAAATTAAAATCATATATTAAAATGTGGCAACTACCTACTAACAGTACCGCTAAAGTGTATCTAAGAAAATAAGTGTTGTGAGTGATGTGCCGGAAATTGTCCCCTTTCCCGCAATGAGTTTGTGGCCCGGCACCAACGGGGGAGGGGGTGGCGGCAGCTCCGTGGGCTCGGCCTCCACGGGGGACCCCTCCCCTTCGCTGAACAGCCCTCCCGATACCATGGGAGACGTTTATGCAGCCTGGCGTAAGTTTTTTTATTTCTGAAAATGTCAAAAAAAAATTTAATTGACTAAGCGTAGGGAGGTCCAGCTTTCAATTTGGGCAACGGGTGTGGGTATCGCCGCCCCTGTAACTATTTACTCTCATCTACACCTCTGTCATAGGTCACCCCAAGTAGTTCGCTACGTTTGGCGAGCAGGGGTGCCCGGGTTCCGGGGGTGAGGTTTATCTGTAACATGGCGGCGATCCGCCTGCTCACCAACTGCGTGGCAGGCCGGATCGAGAGAGAGTGATTAAGAGAGACCTTTTATCTTCTCCAGCAAGACTCTCTCGGAAGATCGCCTTGCACCGCAGCGGGAGGGATAGATACATACGTCCGTCACTCCTTGACACACTGAACCACAGAATCCTACCCACTCCTCATACCCTTTTCCTTCCTAAAGCTTGCTCTTCTTCCTTTCCTAAAAAGACTCTCCTCACAGCATCCCCAAAGATGACAAAAGCCCTGAAGGGAATTACTTTCGTCAAGGCTCCTGTGTGGAGCTAATGCAAAAAACTCGATTGTTTTACATTTCATCTGTCCTAATTTTTTTGTACTTTCTTTTTCCAGTTCAAGATGGTGACCGTTTTAATAGTTCAGTAAAGATTATTTTTTCAAATAATCGCCTTTATTTTTACTTCCTTATTCGCAGTCTTTCAATATTATACATACCTGCCTGAAGGAAGTTTGAAAAATAATTGTCATTGAGGAAGTGGCATTTCTTTGGTCTAATTGTATAATTCCTAAGAACCAGTATAACATATTATAATCCATAATAACAGGTATAAAATATTATTAAGGTACCTACACTAACGGATAATCCCTAGATTTGTGATTAATACCGATTGGAAAGAAAACTGATGTCGCCAATTGTTATAAGACATCCCTACTCCTAGGCCCCAAACAGGGCTCTGAAATTGATCATCTGCTCGAGAAATAATTTAGATATTGAATGATCAATTTCATCAGAAGAAAAAAATGCATATACGTTGGATGTACCGAGACGCCCCTAACAAACTTATATCGTTTTACCTCTTCAGTGTATAAAGGGAAAAGGATCTAAATAATTTAATATTCTATTTTTTATTTTAACTTTATGAGTAAAACCTCAAATTGTAATATTTAAATAAATGAAGATAATAAAAGCGAAACTCAATCGAAAATCTGGAAACAGAAAAATCAGAAAAACATATTGACACCTCTGGGACTCGAACCCAGGACCTCTTGCTTTCCGGGCAAACGCGCTAACCACTGCGCCACGGTGTCGATATGAAATTCGGTCATGTTTAACTGTACCATACTTCGACTAAGAACCACCTACATTATCTTCATTTTCTTTAACGCATATATTATTGGCAACTATCTGTGAAGATAATGTAGGTGGTTCTTAGTCGAAGTATGGTACAGTTAAACATGACCGAATTTCATATCGACACCGTGGCGCAGTGGTTAGCACGTTTGTCCGGAAAGCAAGAGGTCCTGGGTTCGAGTCCCAGAGGTGTCAATATGTTTTTTTCTGATTTATCTGTTTCGAGATTTTCGATTGAGTTTCGCTTATATTATCTTCATTTATTTAAATATTACAATTTGAGGTTTTACTCGTAAAGTTAAAATAAAATATTCATCCTTGACTTGCAGAAAAGTCAATAGATGTCGCATATTAAATAAAATGGATAAAGATTTATCCAGACACTATCTAGAGAGCATTTAGTTCGGGTTTGTATCTTGCAATCATACATAAAGATAGTTGCCAATAATATATTCGTTAGAGAAAATGAAGATAATTAGGTGGTTCTTAGTCAATGTATGGTACAGTTAAACATGACCGAATTTCATATCGACACCGTGGCGCAGTGGTTAGCGCGTTTGCCCGGAAAGCAAGAGGTCCTGGGTTCGAGTCCCAGAGGTGTCAATATGTTTTTCTGATTTTTCTGTTTCCAGATTTTCGATTGACTTTCGCTTATATTATCTTCATTTATTTAAATTTAATATTCAATTATTTTATTTTTAATGTGGGTTGTGTGCCATTTTCTCGGATTTGTGCGAAAAAATATTTTTCGTTTATCATCGTTGAAAGTATTTTTTCCCACTCTCAATATTTTGCACTGGGAAAACAGACGAAAACTCATCGTATATCTGAAGATTATCCTTTAAAACCTCCACACACCTTTGCCATGTGAAAATAAATTGCAAAGTAGCATTTTCTGCTTTGGAAAATAACGAAAATCGGAAGAAAAATTGTGAAACGCCGTGTTGTGATTCAACACCTTCCTTTATCATGAAAAATACGGGTTAGTATACCGAGTACCTACTCTCAACGCTATGTGTAAGCATCAGGTGCGTATTTATTATTATTTTTTTAGTTCTCTGGTTAGGAAATGATAAATTTAATGTCGCTTATATACATTTATTTTTAACAATACTTTAATTTTTTGATAATTGTTTTTCATTGAACGTACTTTTCACATATGTAAAAAAAATATTTGGGTGGTAATTTTGGTAAATTTTCAGGATTAGTGTCCATGTTATTACGAATAATTTTTAGAAAAAAACTTTAGATTCGCCTTAATCACTATAAAAGGAAACTTTTTGTATCGCGGCCGGCGGAAAATAATGTATTTTAATTTTCAATTTTGTCAAATAAAATTTTACTTCGTGAACCGATACTACGACAGCCCGCCCGCCATTTTGTCACTGTGATGTTGGTATCGCTGACCTGATACAAACAAGAGCTAGATACGATTGTAGCCGACTTCGTGGGATACATTTGGGAAATTTGTCTAGCGGGTTTGTGTATGTTATCTTTACTTTAAAAAACAGCCTACGTTTTTGAATAGTTTGTCTGACAAAGCAGGGTTTGTCTAGCGGGATTGTGTGTGTTATCTTTACTTTAAAAAACAGCCTACGTTTTTGAATGGTTTGTCTGGCAAAGCAGGGTTTGTCTAGCGGGATTGTGTGTGTTATCTTTACTTTAAAAAACATCCTACGTTTTTGAATGGTTTGTCTAGCGGGATTGTGTGTGTTATCTTTACTTTAAAAAACAGCCTACGTTTTTGAATGGTTTGTCTGGCAAAGCAGGGTTTGTGTAGCGGGCTTGTGTATTCTATCTTTATTTTAAAAAACATCCCAGGGTTTGAATGGTTTATCTCCATTCCAGTGCCTGATTAGAGGTTCGTTTACGTTATATTATTAATTCTGTTTTTCATAATTACGCGCCTAATCATGGATCCCACAAAGTCGGCTACAATCGTATCTAGCTCTTGTTTGTATCAGGTCAGGGATACCAACATAACAGTGACAAAATGGCGGGCGGGCTGTCGTAGTATCGGTTCGAGAAGTGAAATTTTATTTAACGAAATTGAAAATTAAAATGCATTATTCTCCGCCGGCCGTGATGCAAAAAGTTTCCTTTTATAGTGATTAAGGCGAAACTAAAGTTTTTTTCTAAAAATTATTCGTAATAGCCATGGACACTAATCCCGAAAAATTATCGTAATTTTTTTTAATTCGCAAACATGTTCAACTTTCCACCGAGATGTTATAAAATTGTATAGCATTTCGAACATACTTGTATGAAAAATGTATCTATGCTGGCCTAAAGGAAAAATAACACGAGAATAAAAGTTTTGAAATTACAATATCTGCAGTAGCGACGCCCCCTGCTACACATAGAAGCTTTCTATAATAAGAATCACTTTATAGTCCCATATTTATTTTTTAAACGTCAATTAACTGTTTAACAAAAGTGATTTTACTTTGGCCTAAAATATTAATTTATAGTTAAAGTTAGTATAATAATATTGGTTTAAGTTCAAAGGAAACCACTGTTAAAAAAATATATAGGTATTCATTTAATTTTTGGACCCTACTTTTACCCCTTCAATCACCGCTTTTCCACAAATTTCTTACCACGAACTTATTTTTCACAGGGATATTAGTTACGATTAGGGAATGCAATCCCGCAAGACCATGTCAATCCAGGTATTTGCGGGACTGAACAATCTTAGTCCCGCTGGATCTAGGTATTTGCGGGATCCAGCAGGGTGGACTTAGATATCTAATCAATCGTATAATAAAGACCTAACACCTCGATCTACCAACCTTGTTTTTAGAGTTGTAAATTTATACCTAATCAAACAAGTTCTTTGGGACATTTTAAATGGTTTATTAATATACCTTTAGTTAGACATAGGTAAAGTTTAAGTCATAAATTGGCAAAGAATAAGATAAGACATAAATTTACATAACAACCTAAATTTAAATAATAACGTTCACACGATAAACAATATTCTTGTACAATAATTATCATAAGTTTAAACATTATTTTGGAAATAGCTTCGTAAAAAAGTATTAATTGCGTCGTCTGATAAACGGCTTCTGATATTGGACACAAGGTAGCCAGCGGCTGAAAAAGCTCGTTCAGCTTCCACACTGGTTGGCACAATAGTCATTAGCGCATTGTAAGTGAATTGAAGGTATGTCCTTTTAATCCACCGGACTCCAAGTAATTCATTTCCTTCGTTATCAAAACCTCAAGGTTGCTCATATTGCTAGATCTAGGTTGTTGGGCTGTTGATCTCGAACTCTTCATACTAACCAAAGTAAGTTTGAGTTTGTCTTGAAGTGACATTGGTGCTGCTGCGTATGTCTCCGGATTAGCGAGAGGAGTGTCGTCATCGTAAGGATCGTAAGGATCGTAAGGATCATCAGCGTCAGCAGGAACAGTGGCTACTGCGTCGTTACCCGTGTCCGTGTACCTACTCTAGCCTTTCGACTATAGTTTTGATTGCCTTGCATATTACACTTTTTGAAGGTAGACTAAATGTATCATCAACATTAATAAATTGACTTCTGTCTTCTTCGTACTTATATGGATCATGTAAGTATAATAAAACCGCTGTCAAGTTAGTTGAACTACGCTTCTCTGTAATCCCGCCAGTCCAGCGGGATCCCGCAGAATTTTCGACCGAGATTAGTCCCGCAAAATGTCTGCGGGATCCCGGTATTACGGGATCCCGGTATACCGGGATTACATTCACTAGTTACGATGATGTTTTACGAACGTTGGCTAAAAATCGTATAAATAATATTCACCTAAACGCTTAGAGCTGTAAAATTCTTTATAGCAAGGAAATAAGTAATTTATCAAACAGCTGTGCTGTATTAGAAGTGAATTTAGGAAACATTTTCATCTTAGCAAAAAATAACTTCTTCATCGTGAAGTTTGTTTGAGACACTAATGACATTTTTTGAATATTCATAAATTCTAATTAAGGCGAAAAAAACAGTTTTCAACCACTTTACATAATGTGTTGTCAAATAATTTGACTCCCTCACACATTAATTTGTCATTTGTGTAAATATTTTGCAAATTTCTAGCGAATAGATTAAATTATTTTCTGGTTTTATGGCGTTTCAACATCAACATTTTTAGTCCCAGTGCGATTTGGTATTTTGCAAATGTTTTCTTAAACAGAACCTTAACTTTTTAGTTTAGTAAGTACCGAATGTAATTTCAATGTCTTTCAACAGATATTATCGATATTATAACATCGTTAGTGTAGGTAGATATATGTAGTTTTGAGGTGTCTCAACAGATGTCAGTAAAGTAAAGTAGTACTAGTAGGACCGTATTTTCCTCTGAGGTCGAGGAGTTGAAATTTCTCATTTAAATGAAATAACAAGCAATCTGGAAAACTCGAAGCAGACGGTGCAGGTGTGATTGGCAATCATTTGCACGATATGACAGCATCTATGTAATACAGTTTAAAATATAATGTTTTAAGGATTTAAATTTATTCACTAGATGATTAGTGTGCGTAGTTATATTTAGTATTGAGGTGTCTCAAGAGATGTCAGTAAAGTAGTACTATGGGAGAGTGTCAACTGTTGCCGTTCGTGTCATCCGATCGACAGCTGGGATCATTCAGTGCCGAGTTCCCTTGCTTCAGGAATATATAAAGGAATACACACAATACATTTTGGTAATTGGTTGATTAATGGTGCTATGGTAGTTGGGAGTGTCAAGGATTTTAAAAATTTATTGAATAATAGAAATTCAAAAATAAATTGGAAAAGGGGCAGACTGTTAATAATGATATTAACCCAACCTATTTTTGATACCTATGAAATTTTAATTATTTATTTATTTTATTATTAAAAAAAAATTGTTTATACCTATGAAAGTATATTTTATAATGTATGCCCGCTTACATTTATAGAATAAGTTGGGAAATAAGTTTTGCCTTTCAATTTCCCCGTCATATTTTCTTCTGTTTCTCCAAGAAACCTCTTGACTTTTATGGAAACGATTGTTTATTTTTTTCTTCTTTTTCAGATGAAATGCTGGAAGCCGAGGGAGGCAGTATGTCCGTGAGGGTGGGTGCATTAGAGAGGAGGGCCCTGGAACAAGGGGAACAGTTATTGTGCCTGCGCTCTTCCCTTGCCGATGCTCTTAGAAGACTAGCACTACTGGAGTCCCCGAGAAATGGAACCCACACCACACCAAATACTCCTACTAGATGTAAGTAGCAAATTTGGCTTCAAATCATTCTATGGCTGCAATTAATACCGCCGAAGAAATTATGTATAGTATATAAGGAAGATTTTTATGCAAATCTGCAGTTTTGTTGCAAGATTAGTGAAATTTTGTACACTCTTTTCCCAGAAGTTAGAGAAGAAGAAGAGTGAAAATAAAATACGATTAGTGTTTCGAAATTTCTTATTTGCGATATTATAATTCTCGTACTAGAGACAGATCATCTATTTGAATAGAACGTTTATTTGAGGTGGCAAATAGATTATTCACATAGCACTCTTTTTAGGGTGAATTGTCTTAAACAAAAAAATGATTATTTAGATTAGTTACTTGATCTAACTAGCCAGGTTGTCAGACATTTCCTATCCTTCCTATTATTAATTCTCTCCCTCTAACCCCATTATTCGGAGACGACTAGCACTGGCTCCAAAGTGATGTATCATAAAACCAATGGCAGCTCGTGACTTACGTAAGCTAGAGTGCTCAGATTGAAAAATAAGACTTAAATGATGTTGTTGTAGTCGAAAATGATTCGTATGAATGACGTTAAAGCCGACGTTAGGGTGAGGGGAAATTGGTGCAATCTTGTATGAAAAACTTTTGAGGATTAGTCTGGAGTGGGCTGGTTTTTATATTTCAAAAAGCGGTGGCATTGAATCTTTTAACTTGGAGGGTACATACCTTGGAATCAGGTTTGATAGTAGGCTGACATTTCATGCTCATATTCAGATGGCTTGTAGCACTTCATTGAGAATGCTGGGCTTTGTTCTGCGTACTGCAAGGAATTTTAAAGACACCCGGGTTCTCATAATTCTATTCAATTCCTTAGTAAGGAGTAGACTTGAAAGTGGGTCGATAATTTGGAGTCCGCACCAAGTAAAATATTCCCTCATGTTGGAGAGAGTTCAGAAAAAATTTCTGAGATTTCTGTACATGAGGGAGTACGGCTATTACCCGTGGCTCTATCCTACCGACTTTCTTTTGGGTATGCTCGGAATGAACTATCTACGTGTCAGAAGGGATGTACACCTTGCTACGCATTTCTTCAGATTGATTCGCGGATGGTTTGAAAACTCAGCTATCTTGGAGAACATTCATTTTTATGTTCCCGTTCGCCATCGACAGCATAGGCTGTTCTATCTTCCGGCCTGCAGGACTAACTTGCCAATGGTCATGCCGGTCGGGAGAGCAATCTTGCTGTTGAACAGAATTAATTCGGATATCGACATATTTAGCATCAGTGAAGCTGCCTTTAAAAGGCAAGCCCAATTGATGCCTATATAATTTTTTTTGCCTACCATGTATATTTATGCTTAATGTAATACTGTTACAAATATATTCTAAAACGCATTAAAATTTTAAATTTTGTAATGTTTTTGAAAATAAATTGAATTGAATTGAATTAAATTGAATTGAATTGAATACCAATTCCTGGCTATTCAGATCTGGTCACCAAACACGGCTGAAGCCATTTCAAGTAACGCAACTTTTCAATTCTGTGGTCGTACACCAGGCCGATACTGAGAGTATCTTCCACACTGGAACGCGCCGCAAATATAATATATATTATTTTAAATGAATAACTTGTGAAATAACACGAATTAATCAATTAAAATTTATTTGCCACGCTGGGATTCGATCCCGTGACCTTCGAATTGCGAGTCAAAGAGACCTTACCGGTCGACCACGCCGGCCGTTGCATTGTATTGATAAAGGGTTTTATCGATTGGCCATGCTAGACCTCCAGGGCCTTTTAGGTTCACGAATAAAAGTAGTAGGTATATTTTATATTTGTCACGAACTACCACTGCATAAGTAATGCTAACGATTCCAGAGAACTCCCATGCCGCTATTTTTCACATTTATCCAAGAAGCACACCACACATAGATAATAAAAGTTTGGTCCCTTGTGTAACATGCGTTAGATATTGTTGAAGATAAATATATGAAAAATAAAACACGAAATGGAACTTACAGAAAGCAATAATTCACAACAATATACGAGGGCTGTCCGTTGAATAAGATCTCTAAGGCGCTGCGGTTGCGAGGCATGATTTTAGGCGCAATCCTGCAACACTGGCGTGTAGCCTGGTTTCCCCTTGTCAAATCCCCGTCACGTTGCATCCTCGATGACGCTTTGTCTCGGCGTGACAACCCTACGCGATGGAGCTTCCACTCGCCGCACCCACCAGGTGTGAGTTACGCCCTATAATTCGTTTTTAAACTTAGCTTAGGAAAATCTGAATGATGCTACTGGGATTGTTCCTTTATCTCTGGGGTCGTGTAGTGTATCCGGTTCTCGTCCCCAGTCACAATTGAGTTCAAGAATTCTTCGCCATCAATGTCGTAGCACTCAAGGAAAATGCGGGCTGCTTCAACCCGTTGTTCTTTGTGATCTTCGGTGAGCATTTTAGGACCCACCTTGGGCAGACTTTGTGGTCTCCCAAATTTTGTCAAAATCTTGTCAATAGTGGTCTTACTAACAACATCAGGAATCATATCACAGAGCCCCCCCGAACCGTCACCCGTCGATTTGCAATCATTGTTTTTTCCACTTTGGCATTTTTTTCATCTGAAACCGATGACCGTCCGGAACGCTTTTAAATTCTCTGCACCATTTGCGCACGTTTTCGCACTCATACATTGTTTTTCGTACACTTCAAATAGCTGAGAATGTATTTTTACTATGGTTTTGTTCTTCGCACAAAAAATATAATTATAGAGCGTAATTCAAACCTGGTGGGTGCGGCGAGCGGTAGCTTCATCGCGAACGGCTGCCACGCCGAAACTAAGTGTCGCAGAGAGTGCAGCTTTGTGGGGATTTGGCCTAGGGAAACCAGGCTACATGCCAGTTTTCCCGGATCACACGTAAAATTGTTCCTCGCGACCGCAGCATCTTGGAGACAAAAAAAAACTGTAGACAGTTGGAGTATTTTATTAGGACCATTCGTGAAGTTAAAAGTCGTATTGTAACCAAACCATCTAATATATATGTATTATTATTTCGAGGGTATATTTATAAGTATTCAATCTCGAATACCTTCTCTTTTCCGCATCGCTTCATCCCTTATAGGTTAGAGACGAGGGATACTATTGGTTAGAGGTTGCACCCCGCCGCTCAGGCTAACAGATGGTCTGACCTATATAAGGTCATGTGAGACCCCGAGATAGTTAAGTTGCCTTCCGGTCATATCCGCACATCTTCCGTAAACCTTTTTGGTTGAAAGGTTTAACGAGCGGTTGGAGGAACAATTAATTTCTCTTGGGTTAAGTACCCATAAAGTTATTGTTATCGTTTTGTATTGTTTTACAATTATTGAACTGTGTTATACTTGCAAACTGATTGAACCTACTTCACATAAAGACAAATTGTGATTACCGTAAAATCATTTTGCATTTTATTTAATTACTAGCTGGCCCGGCGAATTTCGTACCGCCTCAGAATCGATAGCTGTTGTGTTAACTTATTAAATGAATTAAATTCAGTTTTTTCTTAAGTTAAAAATTACCCAATGAAGCAATTATCGTATCGCAACTGTCCGTGTTTTGTTTTTGTCAGTATCAGAGATGACGTTGTAAATGGATTTATATTTTTATGATTTTCTTACTTTTCCACTTACTTAGGGGCCATCCATAAATTACGTCACCCGAATTTCATTTTTAACCCCTCCCCCCGTCCCTGTCACATATCGTCACGTTTATGAGACCCCTCCCCCCTAGTGTGACATCCATAATCAAAACAGTAGTTCAAATTTCTTTTACATGTGACGTCACAGAGCTGATGACCACCCCATACCCCTTGTCAAACTTCCTTCTCCCCTCCCCGCCCCCATTTATGTGTGACGTAATTTATGGTTGGCTCCTTACGGGAATTTAGATTCATTTTCTTTATGCGTCTGAGGGAAATTTATTATAATTATTGTATTTTTCCCTTGGAGAGGTGCAGACATACGTTCATCGTTTGTCTCATTTTCAACTTTTGACATTAGTGTGTAAGAAAGAGGGGCAGCTTTATATGTTTAAGAACACAAGCAAAACATTCAGCGCATTGACATTTGACGTTTTTGAATTTTTGGAATTCACTCAATTTTAAATATTATATTTATCACAATATTGCTGCAGTTCTTTCAAAATATGGAGCATTCGTTTCATACAAAATGTATGAGAAAACAATTTTCTTCATATTTATTTTTTCGTGGATTTTTCCGATGTTTTAATAGTTATACTGCTATTCGGGGCGGAGACAAATCCAACAAATCAAAGATTGTAAAAATCGGGCCAGCCGTTCTTGAGTTATAAATGGTGTAAGTAACCCAACTTTCTTTTATATATTAAAAGATATCCGCTACACTACATTGTTTTTGTTCTTTCGCATTATATGGCTTCCTAAAATGATAAACAACAATAAGTAACGGCCTTGTGAACTGATTAATAATATTATGAACGTGTAAAAACAAAGCCGTACTTTTCGTAATTTTAAGAAGGTTATTTCCATTCATAAATAAATTTATAATGAATACCTCATTGATTATTCCTTTGTAAGCTGCTTGTTTCTTTTCACCGTGTTTTACGTGTTGGAATATAGATAGCAAAATTGTTTAATGTGTAAGTGGCGCCATCTATTTAATACGATGTGTAACATCTTTAAGAAAAATAAAGTTTGCCTATTACGAAATAGCAATATGTTTTAAGACGCCGTTACCCGAATTTCTACCGATTTCTTGCAAACCTCCCTTAAACATTTGAAGTTTTTAAGCTCTTTAAAACAAATGTTATTTTTGAAGATAATATCTAGAATTCGTCGCGCCGAAACGCAAATTATATAAAATTTTACAAGTTATATGTATGAAAAAATTCGCATTGTTTCTTTATATACTGTTTGACAACCCTCGAGAGATTTTTGCTCTATTTTAAACGAGTCATGTTTTACATTCACATTTTCACAATTTTCGCA
Organism: Limnephilus rhombicus; assembly: GCA_929108145.2. Classification (NCBI taxonomy): domain Eukaryota; kingdom Metazoa; phylum Arthropoda; class Insecta; order Trichoptera; family Limnephilidae; genus Limnephilus; species Limnephilus rhombicus. The sequence goes on from OV815277.1 coordinate 13,338,530, forward strand.
TCGATTTTGTCACTTTAAATACTAGCGCTCTCCTCTAACATTCGTAATTTCATATCTCTCACATTTTTGGTTTTTGAAGAGAAAACTTCTTTTAGTTTGTGATTTAAAACTCGATGAAACGAAAAATAGCGATTCTAAAAAGTGAAAAACACATACATCTACAGGATTTCGCCTGCGAGAGAATGAGATAGTATAATCGGTCTCCTCTTTGTGCGGTGCTTTGTAGTCTTCCCATTCTTGTCTACTATAGTTTTCGGAAGGTTTCATTTCTGCTGGGTGTGAATTGTACACTCTGATTTTTTATATGTGAATACCGCACAAAATCCCAACTGCTCCCAACCGCCTGAAGTTAAGGGGGCATTACCAGAGAAAACCAGAAATATGTCATTTTCAAATCAGATTTTAGACGTATTAACTCTTTTCCACAAAAAATTATAAATGGATTTCGAAAGATTGTTCTTTTATCTAGCATTCGCATGTAATAAATTTTGAGATTTTTTTTTAATTTTTAGTATAATAAGGTTATTCCATAGGTCGTTGGCAGATTTGTTAAATTTTCAAAAAAGATTTTGTATTATACCACACCCATTTCAAATAATATAATCATGCAGTAAAATAAATCAATACATTATCTAGCAAACGCATGTTTTAGAATTTTAATTTTAGTTTCAATAAAATCATTAAAAAATATGTACGTACATGTGTTTCTTGACGAAAATTGGTCCATTTGTGTATTTATTTGCGCACTTACAAACTAATATATTTCAGATTTTTTTAACATTCTTATTAAATTTAGACATTATTGAAAAATGATAAATACTTATAATCAAAAAATAATTACAAAAAGTACATTATTTTAATAGTTTTATCATCACGCCTTTCAGCATTTTTGGATGAAGGTATAAATTAAAGCTAATTTGGATTGAAATAAATTCGATATTGAGTTATAATTTTAAAAAGCTGGTACGGAGAATAATTAATCTTTCTCATTGTAACCGCCCTGCATGATCGTAAGAACTCTTTAAGTGAAACTATGGCATCCCCAATTGGGGTATGTTGTGAGGCTGAAGATAGTGGGGAAGAAAATGGGAAAGAGGAAGGTGGAGAAGTACCTGGCTATTTAGATCTAGTCACCAAACTTGGATGAAGCCATTTCACGCAAAGTTTCATTTCTTAATGGTGGTCTTACACCAGGGCAATACTGAGAGTATCTTCCATTCTGGAACGTGCCGCATATATATATATATATATATATATATATATATATATATAACTTATCACAAATCAATAATATAAAATTTTCTTGCGCTTGCCAGGATTGAACCCGCGACCTTCTCCGGATCGCTAGTCGAGAGCTTTACCCGGCTGACCACAGAGGCCGTCAGTGGTATTGTTATTGTAAATATTTATATATTTTATGTTTCGTAAAAACATTATGTGTAGACACCTAACTGTCATTAAATCGGTTGTCGATCGTTACTGGTGATGCGTTACTATTGTTGGTGGGGGTTTTCGTAGAGCAATTCAGAAAGACTGACTTAAGTGCTATCTACAATTTTATTGATGGAGATTTTTAAACTGGTGTCTTTGTGGTTTGTGTAGTTTTCGACGCAGATTCCGAAAATGGCAATAACTCGATTTTGGATTATTTCGAGTTGTGCTAGTCTTTATTTTAGGTGTGCGATATATGTAAATATAACTTATCACAAATCAATAATATAAAATTTTCTAGCGCTTGCCAGGATTGAACCCGCGACCTCCTCCGGATCGCTAGTCGAGAGCTTTACCCGGCCGACAACAGAGGCCGTCAGTGGTGTTGTTATTGTAAATATTTATATGTTTTATGTTTCGTAAAAACATTATGTGTAGATACCTAACTGTCATTAAATCGGTTGTCGATCGTTTTAAATCGATAATACGAAGATTTCTTAGATTAAACTTATACTTTTACAAATAACACCGAAACCATAAATTTCCATAACTTCAACTCCCTTCAAAATCGACATTAAATATTTTACATCAAATTCTATTATTTAAAATTCTAAATGATGGGCCTGAATTCGCCTGAGCTTACTGATTTTATATAAATCCACATACCTTCAAGACCAAACCTATTTTTTCATTCAACTAATCGAACCTGAACTAACCTTAGAAAAAAATCTTTATACATATATTTTATGTGCCCAGTATCAAACAACTTCATAATGTCGACATTCTTAACAATGCTTTCCATAATAAGTTATTGCATGAGTATAGAATGTATCGAGAGCATCTCCTATCCTTATCCCATATTCCTCTTCCCTTATTAGTTTTAATCAAAGATATTGAAATATAAGTAGATGTGCTATCTGCTGATTTTACTATGTGGGTCTGCGCTTCCGGGTGTCGCCGATATTGTTTACCAATTAACAAATAAACTAAAAGAACAAATAATTAACGAATAAACCAAACGAACGTTAAACTAAATGAACGAATTCTTTCGTTATTCAAAATATATTGTTAACCAACCACATTTAACCATGCACATTTGTTAACCATGCACATTTTCAAAAAATCAACGAAATTAACAAATTCTTTTTGTATGAAAACTACGCTAATTAGCGCGTAGTCCGGCGACAGTTGCGCGAACACCATAGCATATCTCTTCTGTATTTGAATATCTTTGGTTTTAATGTAAAATAATATATAACTCATATCTCTAACAAAAATGGTCATAAGAAGCTTTTTGAAAAACTTGTTTATCTTCGTGTAGTATTTATGTTTGAAATACCTACAAATAAAAAAATTTATTTTTATTTTTATTTTAACTTTATGAGTAAAACCTCAAATTGTAATATTTAATTAAATGAAGACAATATAAGCGAAACTCAATCGAAAATCTGAAAACAGAAAAATCAGAAAAAGATATTGACACATAAGCGAGAGGTCCTGGGTTCGAGTCCCAGATGTGTCAATATCTTTTTCTGATTTTTCTGTTTTCAGATTTTCGATTGAGTTTCGCTTATATTGTCTTCATTTAATTAAAAAAAATTTATGTTGTTTGTTTTTATAAAAAATAGAATTTGTTATTTTAGGTTTTCATCACGTTTTAGAAATTTCTATTCAAGTTCTGATATTATTTCTTCAGTTATGTCAAACAATTGATCAACAACGCCGTAAGAGCAGAACTAGCGTAGAACCTTTACAAAACTTGAAAATTAACTTCATATTCTGCGAAACAACTGGGTTTTAGACTTTTGGTAACTACCCACTCGTTTGGAAAATACGGATAAATCTTGTATTACCAATTTACAAAGTGGCGTTTAGTGCCATTTTTAGTGCTGACCTGTAAGAATGTTTAGGTAAAAGAGGTGCACGAGGGATAATTCCTCCCTTGTTAACCAGAACCCTCTTCTTCTTCTAATGCTACTAGGCTGTCAGTTTCCTTTACCTATGGATATAAAGCGTTACAAATGTTTATAAATATATTTTTTTCCAGCAACAACGCCATCCAACACCAAGGAAATAAGATTAAGAACCCCCTCCTACCGCCAGTCCCCTGACAGCACCATCCAGCCCCCGCCAGTTCCTCGCGGTGACCCCTCCCGGAGGACCACAGTGCATGGAACCCCCAACAACTCTACCCTCACGCAAAGGTATTAAACAATTCTGGCTCTACTAATAAACGTGTTTTAAATTTTACACAAATGATAAACAACCAATCTAGGGTAAATGATTGTTTCAGTTATGCAAAATTTAAAACGCGTTTATTAGTAAGGGGGTTACATGTTTAAAGTTTAACATCATCTCGGGTACGTATGGCGTAAGAGAACTTTCCCGACAGACCTTATTTAACCTCTAATTAGGTGTGCCAAAATGCTTAGCGTCGTTAGTCGCGCGGGGTCGGCAGTTACCCCAAAATGATGGTCGTTAAATAAAAAAAATACTTGAATTAATTATCAACTTTAATTAATCTTTATTTACTTACTATCAAAATTTTAGAAAATAGCAAAAAACGTTAAAAATATTTTGACAATAATAAAAAAATAAAGTTTTTCGTAAACAATTAAGTATCACAAATTTTCTTCGTGCAGTCACCACAGATAATTTGGCATATTTATGTCACTTCATAGTCGTTTTTCTGTCGCTATTTCGTGGACAGCATCTTCCTCGTTTTCTTGTTTGTAAGCCACTGCTAGTTGTTGAAGGGTTTGTAATTTATATATGTCGGCGGCCGATCGTAAAATCAGGAGATTGAATCGCATCGATCGCATCGATCGAAGATTAACGTCAGACATTCCGCCTTGCTGTTCGCTTAGGCATATTCAAATAAGAGTTGTAAAATGTACCAATAGAGGCGCTTCCTGCGCTTTGTTTACGCTTGTGTGACAATAATAATGTGCCTAACTTATATACGGTACATTGTGAAATGGCGGCAGATTACGATGTGGCTAGGAGCATCATGATCCGCCTGATTTTATGATCGGCCGCCGACATATACATTAACCTAAATTTGAAATATACCTACTAATAGTGGCGCAGGGTCGCAGTGACCCCAAGCACCGCAGAGTAGCAAGTCTGACCACTTCCGCTGCGCGGGCGATACTGAGGCGAAAGGGGCTAGGAAGCTAGCGGTAAGTTCGGCTTGCTAGAGTAACTAAAAAAATAACTCCAATTGAAGATCACTTGGGGTCACGGATACCCCGCGCGCCTAATTAAAGGTTAAGCGGAAAAAAATTGTGAAAATGTGTGTTGTGTTGTGCTCTTCTAGGTGACATTGTTATGGTATTTTTCAATTTGTTTTAATTTATCTTATTCCAGGAGGGGTGTCCACTACCAGTCTACAGGGTCACTTCAGTCTGAGAGTCCCAACAGTTCTTCAAGCCTTAGTCCCGCACCCTCCCCTTCTCCCCGCGCAACCCCACACCCTCCTCCGACCACCACCCAAAGATACTCACTGTAAGTATTTCATAAATACACTTAAATATGTTCAGTTAGCCTACTTTTGCGCAACTTATTACTTGGACTCGTATCTAATAACTTACAGCTAAGATTTATAACCAGTGACTTACAACTAAGACATATAACTAGTGGCTAGTGGCTTCCGTTGTTTCAAATTCTACTGATCAACTGATCAACCGAAATTTTGACTCAACACTCCTCAAAACTTTCCGACCAACGAATCGAGCGTTACTAATTACTTAGATACTAATTACTAATTAAATCACTTAGCTGATTGGAGACTCAGTTTAATCAGATAGACTCACGGCCGTTGTTTCCAATCCTACTGATCAACTGTTGAGCCGAAAATGTGGCTCAACACTCCTCATATGCACAAATACGCTCTTCCCAACGCAACTCTCTGGCCAACAGGCGAATCGATCGTTACTAAACAAATCACTTAGCTGATCAGAGACTCAGATTGATCGATCGAAAAGTTGGGAAAAACGGCCGTCAGACTTATATAGCTAGTGACTTACAACTGCAATATAGCTAGTGACTTACTTTGCAACTGCACCGAATATAGTTATAAGAAGGCTATAATATCATACCTCAATGACAATAATTAATTTTAATTTTTATTTTTTATTTTATTTTTATTTTATTTGATTTGTAAGAAACAAACAGCTTATATACATACAATAGACATAAAAATATACACGTTAACTGCAGTGAAGCCAAAAGAGTTTCTTATGCTAATATTGTTTCTAGATGAAGTTTTAATTTATCTTAAGCTAAATATAGACTTAGGAAGGGGTGAGGAAGGGGAGAGGAGGGGGGGGGGAGGGAGAATATAGGATAGGGATATGAGATGCTCTCGATACCTTGCATACCCCGTATCAATCCAATATCGCACGCGTTACTTCTATTCGATATTATTAATGCTAGGTATAATAGTGTTCGTCTGCACGGCGTCTATATCATACTCTAATATAGATTCCAAACTGCTTGCTTCATTTATATTAATTATCAGACAGACTAGTTAAGTGATAGTTAATAATGTATAAAAAATTTTTTTTTCAAAACTATTATTTTTAAACCAAAGATTTATTATTGATTCTCTAACTGGCAGCCCTGAAAAGCTGAACTAATTAGCAGTACATGTAGTAATTTTAAACTTCAGTCATTTCAACTGAAGGTAACAATAATATCATTACTAAGTTAGTCCATTTTAGCCAATTCCTAGAATCCAACAATACGTACAAATAAAAGTAAACTAGGTAAATTATACTTGATGTTGAGAATTTTTCTAAGAATTCACCTTTATTTACTTATGTTTATTCTGCATAAAAATGTGTATTTTGTATGAGCTCATATTCTTTTTTGTTTGTTATAACCATATTTGAATCCTATAACTAAATACTAGTTGTTATCATATATATGTACTTTGTTTAATGTACACTATTGTAATTACCCTCCTATGTACCACTGTGTATCATGAATCACCGGATGTAATAGCCATTTTATGGTGTTGAGATAAATAAATAAATAAATAAACTAATAAAGACCAATATTACCAAACCAGTGACATATGACCAAGTGGGTCCTTCATAATATAGCTTCTTGCTGAATCCTAAAACTGAAGAAAATCCTGAAAACACTTCCATGGTCGGGAAAAATGTTGAACTCTTTCATTATTACTTCACCGCAACTAACCCCGCTTTATTTCTTTATGTTTTTAGGTCACGAAATAATTCATCTTCGAGCAATCAGAGTGGAGGTGTTGGTGGAATGACATCTCCTGGACCAGGTAACTTGACCAAGAGATGGAGCTCAACAGGAGATTTTAATGCCCCCCAGGGGGGCATTGCTAATAACAGGTATATTATTTATTTACGAAACTAAATATTATTTGTTTTATTCCACTGCCATTGGCAACGTCAGAAGAAAATGCACTTAAACCAACGCAACTATATAAATGCCCAGACACTGACAGCGCCTCTATTGGCAGATGCGTGAACATAGCGAAGTATAAGACTTATTTAAAAAATATTATAATTGACTGCTAAGTTATAATACCCTGACGGTAGCCAATCTCACAAAAGAGTGAGCACTAGAAAAAGTCGAAGTTATTAGGGATTAAAATTAAATTATTTTTTTTTATTATTTATTGAAACATTTATTATAATTACAATTTTACAACTAAATATTTTTTTTTACAGGTTTTTTTTTTTACTACCCTTCCATTAAAAGCATTTGCTTGTGTATGGAAGGGGAGTGTACATAAATGCTATTAGTTATTAGTTAGGTATAAGTTAGTACTTAAATAATTAATTGTACATAAATATATGTGAGCTGCAGTATTTATTTGATAATGGTGTGTTTTTTTTTTTTTAAAGAAAGAATGTTATGGAGAACTAAGATATTTGTAAGATTAATTGACAGTAGTTCTTTTCTTAAGAACATCTTTAAAATGTCTCTTGACAGAGAGCAGCATTCGGGCCTTATCATTGATGCTTCTGATTTCCTCTGGTAGACGATTAAAAAAATTTCTTCCCTGATAAGTATAATGATGCTGTGCAAAAGACGTATTTAGTTTTGGGCATAGAAAAACATGTTTAAGTCGAGTTCTGTTTTCATTTAAAAATGGATATTTATCTTTTTCTTTTATTATTTGAATTACTGAATTTTTAATATATAAATCTTTAAATGTGGGTACTTGAAATTCTTCAAACAGGCGTTCTGTTGGGTAGTCTAAGGATTTTTTTAATATAATTTTAATAATTGTTCTTTGTACAATTTCTATTGGAAGAAGGTTACATTTATACGCGGATCCCCAACTAATAATAGCGTATTGTAGAGTGGATTGAACTAAGGCATAGTAGATTAAATATAGATTTTTTATCGACAGAAAATTTCTAATTCTTAAAAATATATATATTAATTTTCTGATTTTGTTTACTACTTGACAAATTTGTTCCTTCCATTTCAGATTTTTATCGATAATTACGCCGAGATATTTAATTTTATTTGTTGTTTTTAATATTGTACAGTTTGATTTGCAATAATGTTGGTTGTGAATTTTAGTGTTATCGTGTATGAGAATGTTAAAATTTTTGGGACCGTCGTTTGGATGGATTGCAAATGGAATTACAAATGTCTTTTCACTATTTAGTGATAGTAAATTAGTGTCGAAAAAATTCTTAAGCGAATTGATGTCTTCTGTGGCCTGTAATTCTACATTTTCCCAAGTATTTTCACTTATTATTAAAACTGTATCGTCGGCGTATGATGTAATTTGACCATGTAGATGTTGAAAAAAAATATCGTTTACATATATGGTGAAAAGGATTGGTCCAAGCACTGTACCTTGGGGGATTCCAAAGCTTGAAATCTCTTGATCACTATTAATACGATTGATTTTTACCACTTGAGGGCGGTTTTTTAAGTAAAAAAAATAAAAAAATAATAAAACATCCACCACCTGTCTCTCACCTCTGGGCTGAAGCCCAGACAATCCGTGTGATTGACAATCCGTTGTTAACAGACCGATTGTGGGCATCTACGCCTGCTCTACGGGTATTTCAATAGAGTCTGCTTTAAGGAGCTAGCAGCATTGATTTCCAGTGCTCATGCCTGAAAATCGATGGACACGAGCGAAACCCATTCAAATTGATGTTCGCTTCGAGAATGGGTCGTTTCTTCGACTCGTTTATTGAATGCTCGTATGTGGAACGAGTTTTCGGTATTTCTTTTTCCTCCTTCATTTCATCAGGGGGTCTTCAAGATCAGCTTTCATAAATTCCTTACAGCCCCTACCTTAACCCGCCTCTCAACGCAGTGCAACCGGGTGATGACATAGTTCCCCTGTCTTTACATCTGTACAGATAGGGGCGCTATTGTGAGGTATTCAATAAAAAAATATGAAATTAAGTTTCGAAAAATCGGCGGCCATCTTGTCTGTCAGTGTCCTGGCATTTATATAGGCAGGTGTTATAACGCTGGGTATCCTTCATTGTTACCTAGTTCACAATTTTTCAAAGTTGAAGTCGTAATCACAGTGTGTGCAATGTTTTGGCATGTTATGCATTTTGATTTAAAACATGCACATTGGTATCTCAGTTCCTTTAGCATTATTTAACAACATCGGTGAAAAATGAATGGCATTGATAAAAAGTCATGAACTTAATTTTGGTTTAAGGCTAATTGCACGTTACATATTACCAACGTAATAACACATTTAAATTGATAATATTAATTATTGAATTGAATTATTTTTCTGCATTTTGTGCAACTTCCACATTTTCCAAGAATATTGTTTTCATTTACACAATTTTTTGTTGATTCGAATTTATTATTTTTATGATTTTATTTGATTCGGAATCATTTTTGATCCGATTTGAAAAGTTTGTTTTGTGCATAGTTTTGTTTCTGCACCTATTATTTTGTTTTCTTTATTTCTTTTGTTTCCTTGTAGATTTTCCACAAAATCCCTGTTGAATTTATATTCAAAACCCTCACAAAATGGATCGGTATTAAAGCATGGGTGAGTTTAATCAGTTTTTTTTATTATTCATTTCATTTTCATTTGTTTTGTTATGAAAAATTACACTAACCTACTCATTAATTATATTTAAGAATTCTCAGGGGGTATTTCACTATCCTCCTGATAACTTATCCATATCTACCATAACTAATATAAATAAAAAATTAAATACACGCAATACTATAGTTAGAAAACAGTACTCGATGATAGGTTCGAGTACCGAATAGTAAATTCCTACTAAATAAATAAACCGTAAATCGAAAATATACATTATCCTATGGATAAGTTATGATTAGGGTGGTGAAATACCCCCTCAACATAATAATAAATAAATATCAATGACAATAAATGCATGAGACCAGCTAATAAATAACTTGTTTCTTGTAATTTGAAAGAGGTAAAAATGATGATAAAAGTTTGATGAAGCTTCGAAGAGGAGTTCATAGATGTCTCTGCACTAGCGGTATTTCACAATAATCAAAGGTGTTTTTAATATTCAATAGATGTCACTAATTTTGTTTTCACACAACTACTTTTTTTATGAAATTATGCATATTTTGTTTATGTAGGTACATGGTGTACTTATTTAAGTTACATAAAAAAATCATTTTCATCTATTAATATGTTATTCAAGTGAACTCAGAGTAGTCTAATTTTTTACGCTACATTTCCATTATATTATGTTTTTAAACTCATTATCCCGTCAAAAAATATGCGTACGGTGTAAAAAAAGGAGTTTTATAAAATAAACACAAAACAATAAACTCATTACCGCGGAAACTGCCAAAGGAAAATTAATCCAGTTGAGTTCATTGACCATAGTCAACTTTCAATACAGACCAAAAAGCAATTTGTCCAAAATAATTGTGTGCCTATGTCCCGCTAATTACCACAATTGTTTCACAAATCGTGAACCGTCCCAGACAATAATCATAATTACTTTTACGTGGTGCTTTATGAATGGACCAGAGTGGTTCACAGTAGTTCCTCCCACTTGGATGACTTCACATTATTCAGCCAATAGTGCTATACAATCAGCTGTAAAAGTTCCAAAACATTGACTAAAAGACTACATAAATATATAGTGAGACAATTTAGCTGTAAGGAAAATTCAAAATCATCAAATTAATTATTAATTAGCACTACAACCATACCAGTTGAATAAATCGAATTCACTAATGTAAGTGTGAAGCACGGTGAAATTTTTTGTTGTTTTGTTTTGAGTTTGGTGCTGCTGGAATTTGTGTGGTTTTGTCTACGAGCGTGTTTGGCCATATTTTGGCCAATTTGCAAAACCCCTCGAGCATTCGCTGGCCAAAAGTGGACCATTTGATATTTTTAAACATTTATTGGAATTATTTCAAAAGTTCCCGCGTGTTGTTGTCGTCACAAAGATAACTTAGTATTTTCACTTTTTAACAAGAGATGTCTCACATCTTTTCTAAATTATTTGGTATTGACGTACCGCAAACCGAAATTATTGAAAAAAAAATTCTTACATATCAAGATAATATTGTTAACTCATCACATGTTAACATATTTAAAAATGCACGTTCGATTTAAAATTTATATCTTTGGCTAATTAGGCGATAGGCAACATATTGAAGACATATTTTTTCTTTTTGGTTGTTTGTTTTTGGGGTGTTATGCCGTGTTACGCTACCTCCTCCTTCTTTAGCCAACGTTTCGGACAGCGTTACAGTGTCCATCATCATCACACATCTGCCCTGATGATGGACACTGTAACGCTGTCCGAAACGTTGGCTAAAGAAGGAGGAGGTAGCGTAACACGGCATAACACCCCAAAAACAAACAACCAAAATACTTTTGGCCGTGAAAATCTAGAATCACATATTTTTTCTTTTTTTTACAATAGCTCCACACATGAAGCCCTGATGAAAATATTTTCCCTCAGGGTCTGTATCGTTTTTAGGGATGCTCTGAGGAGGGCCATTTTTGGGAAAATACGAAAAGGAAGCTCTTGGAAGGAAAAAAGTATGAGGGATGGGTAGGAATCTTGGGGTTAGTTTGTCTAGGAGTGACGGACATACGAATCCATCCCTCCCACTACGGTGGAAGTTATTGTTCCGAGAGAGTCCTGCTGGAGGGGTTAAAAGGCCTCCCTCAACCAGTGCATCTGCCGCCAGTAGTCAGATGAACCTAAACCCCTCCGAACCCGGGACCTCTGCTAAGTCACCAAACGTATCGAACCACTCGGGGAGACCTATTCACATATTGCAGGGGTTTTGGTTATCCAATAAATTCCTCCCAAATATCCTCCCAAATTGTAACATTAATAATTGCATACATCCATTATATTATCCATTGATATTTTTACTTCACTTTTTTACAACCATTTTCCATTAAGTATTTTCTGTCCTGATTGTGTTAGCATATTTTGAATGCTGACTGTATACCAATTTAAACTTTATAATAGACAGGTGTGTATATAACTTTCCTTATTACTTATTGTGAATTTATTCATATCTCAGGTCTTCCTCTTGCAGTCTTGCACCCACACGAGATGCTGTCATACTCGTACACCAAAATAAAATGTTTCATTTAATTAACAGCATAATAAATTACGAAATATGATGACTTAGGTATGGGCATGTATTCGTAAATTATTAATATTTTTCTGTTGTCTTTTTACGTATGTAAGAAATATGAATTATTGTGAATCATCCGGAAATTTAAATATTTGCTTTGTGAATTATCATTTATCATCTCCCTATGTTGATTCTACAATTTACATTCTGTACGTAGGTAGGTGCATATTCCAACAAATCAAAAATATCAAAATAAAATATTTTAATACATATATTATGAAAAGGAAAAATAAAAAGGGTGGAGGAAGAAAATTAGATTTGAGGAAGGTGTGTGACTTTTCAGAAGGAGTCACTAAACATTATTTAAGAGTGTAAAACCGGAAATATGTAATTTTTATATCAAATTTTAAACGTATCGACTCTTTTCCACAAAAAAATTATAAATTGATTTCGAAAGATTGTTCTTTTATCTAGTAAACGCGGGTTTTTAATTTTGAAAAAATGTTTATTTTTAGTATAATAAGGTTATACCATAGGTCGTTGGCAGATTTGTTAAATTTTCAAACGAAATATCTTATTTTACAAGACATATTTCATACCACGTAATCATACATTATTGTAAATCATTACGTTATCTAGTAAACGCATGTTTCCAAATTTTAATTTTAGTTCAAATAAAATCATTAAAAAATATATTCGAACACTTATTTATGACGAAAATTTCTCTATTTTGTCTATTTGCGATCTTACAACTTAATATATTTCAATTTTTTTTGCACATTTATTTTGCTTAGACATTATTGAAAAATTATACATACTTATGATAAAAAATAATTTCTAAAAGTACATTATTTTAATAGTTTTATCGCTATAGATGTAGGTATAAAATAAAGCAAATTTGGAATGAAATAAAATCGATATTGAGTTATAATTTTAAAAAGCTGGTACGGAGAATAATTAATCTTTCTCATTGAAAACGCCCTGTATGATCGTAAGAACATATTTCGATGAAATGTGGATTTTCGGCCGCTGGCTTGTTAAAGACCATTTGACCAGTTGATTAATGATTCTTAAAGTTATGTTCAAGAAAAAAATTAAATATCCAACACATTTACTTTTTAAGGAATGTAATGTAATGAACGTAAAACAGTTATATATTACACAAACGCTTTGTAGATTTTTTAATAATATTAATTTTGCAGAAAGAACACAGCAAATTCGTACTACGAGAATTGGCTCTGGTCTGAACTTTATGGCAATTCAAACTAAATCTTCTTTTGGTCAAAGAAATTATTTTTATCAAGCTCCACTCATATTTAATAGCCTTCCAGAACATATAAAGTCATCTAATTCCTTGTACACTTTTTAAAAAGATCTTAAATTATTTGTGTTAGTCGAGGATTGCCAAATGATTTTCTCTACTTTGTCCTTTCTAAATTTTTAGCTAAATGAGTATGTTTATAATAATAAGCTAAAATAATGGTATTTTTGTTTAAGCCGTTTTTGTTCATCTTCCTCTTGCCAAATCTATAACATGTTAAAATTATATACATATATTTATTATTTACAACTTAATCCTTAAACAAAACAAAAAAAAAACTTTATTTATTTTATTTTAAATCGGATCTCAAAACTATGGTCACCCTAAAAGTCTACATTAATGTACTACCTAGCGCCATCAGTTTAGTAGGTACCAGAAGTACCCATAATCTCAATCTGTAAGAAATACAACAATATTGTTCTTTCAAAATCTGTATAATTTTGGTTATTTTGTTTACTTGTATAATTATTGTTAACCTCAACACAGGCTTGTCCTAGTGAGGTAACAAATTGTATTGTAAACATTTTTACCTGCAGTGTAAAGAAACAATAAATAAATAAAAATTTTAAAAAATTACTAAATTCTTATAAAATTGTTCGGTACACGAACGTACAAAATCTAGATTTGATGAACTATTAAGTAATGCAAAATCATGTGTTTCTAGTTTGGAAATTGGATCGCTTAGAAATATTTTAGACGCTTTAATTAAATACTGCGAGTAGAAAACATGTTTGCCTTTGGAATAATCGAATATTTTTTTATTAGTCTATTTATGAGCCCAGAAAAAATAAAGCATCAGGCCTATAAAAACTGCTTTAAAGTTCAAAATCTCCTACTTACGAATCACTTTTCGGTTGTGGTTTTATTGTATAATGTAGAAAATTTAATTCTTTAGAAAAATAATCGTAAAACATTTGCATATTTGCGCCTGATCTAATAAAGCCTCGATGACACAGGGCGAGTTTACAAACTACTATCTATTAAGTTTAAAAGCGGATAAATCGGCGAGTGAGATTGTCATGATGACACACAAAACTGTCCACTCGCTTAGTAGCGTAGGAAACTGAGGTCGCTGCTAGCGCCAGTAACAAGAATAACGACGCCTGCGTGAACTAATTCTGTGATGTTTGACAGTCGAAATCAGCTGTTAATTGGCAGCCATCTTGAAAAACATAAATAAACCAATCACGAGCAAGCGGAGCAAGCGTGTAGCGAGTAAAATTGACGACCTTTCAACTTTTTTCGTAGATTGTCAACAATCTGCTAGTTAGCAAGTAACACGATGCCACTGGGCGAGTTTACTAACAGATAGTGAATTTTCCAGATAGTAGCTTGTAAACTCGCCATGTGTCATCGAGGCTTTATTAAAGTAAAAGAAAACACTATTTTTAACTATGTTTTTTTCTTTTCTTGAAACTGGAATTTAAAGCTTATCGCCATCTACATAAGGAGTGTTATTGTTAGCTGCCTGATCACGAATTTATTTTACACATTTATTTATTATCCATTTGTTTCTCGAATGCACACTGAATTCTCTGTGTATTATTAATTGAATCTAACTAGTTAATTTATGTGCCGCAGTTCCTCTGACTGACCCTATGTTCATAATTATGAAATGGACAAGACCATGCCTTGTGCGTATACATAAAATTTTAACAACTATATAATTATTTACAGGTAATAAAAAGGTATTTTCAGATTTGCCGCTTAAAAATAGCTCAAGGACAAACCACTACAGTTGTGGAATTCTTTGTTGTTTGTGATTAAAGTTGAACACAACGCGGTCTTTCATGTATTTTCTTGAAAAGAAATAAAGATTTCACGGAACTGTGCACATGGTAATATCAAAATAATGACTCATGGCAGAACCTGCGTAGTGGTAAAGTTTCCTTACCCAAACCCAAGGACAAATTAATGCAGATCAATTATCTAAAAAAACTCGGTCATGGATTCATGAATCATTGAAACATTTTTGATATTTTCAAAAAGACTGGAATCCATTTATTATTCACTAGCGAGTTCCCGGCATGCGTTGCAATCCCACTTAAATAAAGTATAATAAAACTTACTTTCCCATTCGATCCTGTTCCCCCCGCCTCCCCTTCCCCTTCCACCTTCCCCGCCTTGCCCTCTCGCGCGTTCCCCTCCCTCCTCTTGCGTACCTCTTTCACCTTCCCTGCCCTCCCCCTACCTCGTCACCAAATCTCCCAACCCCTGCCTCCTTCTTTCCCCTCTCCCTCTCGGATTCCCTTCCCTGCCACTTAACTATATGAAATACAACCATTTTTACAACTTGCGTGCCAACTATACAAATTTCACAACGCCAGAGCTCGCCAATATATATATAGAAGCCTTTGCGGGCGTGCGCACAACAACTCACCAAAATTTCATCGCAATCGGATCAATGGTATAAGAAATAATGTCATAACGCCAGAGCTCACTATTACATATATGAAGAAACCATCGCGGGCTTGCGTACATCAAATCCTCAAAGATTCATTGCAATTGGATGAATGATTTAGGAAAGAATGAGGGACAAGCAAAGAAACATTCATTTTTGTATATTATCTAAGTTTACATAATTTGTTCCAATTTTTTTGAATTGTCCATCAAGATAAAGTATTTCTATAAAGTGAGTTGAAACCAACGCTAAGTCGGATAGTAAAACTAGCATGTAGTACACATACTGCACAGATGAATAGGTAATTTCGAAAAGGTTCAAGTAAGTTTTTATACATCTGTCCTGATTTTGGACACTGTAATGCTGTCCGAAACGTTGGCTAAATAAAGAAAGAAGGTATACCAACACGGCATAATTCCCCAAGAATAAATCACGATAACGACTTAGTTCTAGTTTTGGTTTTAGACCATTTAGCACACATCATGACATCTTAACATCATGACTCAGCATCCCGAATTTCCACCAATTTATAACGTACTTTCATTGAACACTTTAAGTTTTTAAGCTCTTAAAAAACTATATGTTATTCTTGAAGTTAATATGTATACGTTTGCCACGCCGAAACGGTAATTATATGAAATTCCCTCTATATAAAAAATCGTAAAGTATGCTTCGAAAATTATTAAAAGTTATATCTATGAAAAAATTCAAAGTGTTTCATTAAATACTACTTAAGACATTTTCCACAAAGTGTTTGTTAGCTCTATTTTAAATGAGTTGTATTTTATTAATCATTTTCACTTAATTATTATCGTTTTAATATTAGCGCCCTCCCTCTAACATTCGTCTTTACACATCTCCCCTTCTTTTTCTTTTTGAACGCTCATTACCGGGCTGATAGTCATTACGTTTGATTGAAATTAAAAATTTCATAATGATGATGAAAAGAATTTTTGTATTATAAATTAAGCAAATGACGGTCAGACTTTTTGTTCAAGAAAAACGCTGACATAGCATTTTTGTGTTCTTATTATTTATTCTTAGGTTGCGACCTGTAATACGTATTTCTGTTTGGCATTCTCTCTAAATGGATACATAACAGATACTAAAGTTTATCGACAGATTGATTGACAAAATTAGAATAATTCGGTATTAAAAAGGTGTTAGTGCTACATAAATAGGTGATAAATTTAAATTATCACCCAGTTAACATTCCGTTATTCCTCGTTTACAGAAAAATATCATAGTAAGAGGGTCGATCAATAAGTACCCGTATTAGGAATGAAGATGCAAGTTTTCACAATTTAATTTTCAAGCTATCTTCTTTTAGGTCGACACACTTTTCCCATCGTTTCTGCCATTTCTTCAACCTCTCCAAAAATACGATTTGTCAAACTCTTCAAAATGCGCTTCTGTTTCGGCGATAACCTCCTCATTTGTTCTGAGCCATGTTTTGTGGGGGGATAGAAAGAAGTCGCAGGGAGCCAGGTCGGGCGAGTACTGTGGGTTCGGCATCAATTTGTAGCGCAATTCATGCAATTTTGCCACGACAATTGTGTTAGTGCGTTACCCGCTTGGTGTCCACAGTGAGAAATTATCGACTTATTGTACACGATCAGTAATAATCATGTCATGGACCTCTTCAACGATTTCCTCGGCAACCACGTCTGCCGAATGGCCTGGTGGCTGATCATCAAAAACAGATGTACCTACGACCACGTTTAAATTCATTAAACCAATACTTCACGGTTGTCTTAGATGGTGAAGGGTCCCCAGAGACAGCATCCAACTTTACTTTTATTTCTTCGCGTGTTTTTCTATCCAAAAATAAAATGCGAATTACGGATGTTGCTATTTTTCCATTTTTATCGAGAAACACGAAACTCGTGTAATACAACCTATGAATCAGTCTGAAATTTAATGAGAAGGTAGTACACGAGAGTAATGTAAACTTCCCTCAGCAACGCCACTTGTTTTCAAACACGGGTACTTATTAATCGACCCTCGTATAATAACAGAAAAAATACGACCGGAATTTGTACGTAGGTTGTTCGGACGGGTGTTTTGCATATCACTTCTTACCTAATGCATAATATTTGTGCTGGGTACAGTGCTTATGTTTTATTTATTATTGATGATACAAACCATAACGAGCGTGAAGAGTAATTGATTATCAACAATAGATGTCACTTGATTCCTGGCAAAAAGGTTTCGGATTAAACTTTGCTGGTGGGAGTCTAAAAATAATAATATTTTCACCGCCGTTCGTTGGACCGTACCAGAATAAATCGGCCGCGCTTATACACCTTCATTTGTATCGATTTTATTGAATTTATGCCATTGTCACGGCCGCTACATACCAAAGCGTTTAAAATCGTTAAACCCGTTTTCAGTATAAAAACCATGATTATATGATACCATGGGGATTGCTGATGTTGTGTGCCCAGTGCCAAATATAGTAGAACTCTCGACAAATTCTTCGTAAACCATCGTTTGTCGCAATATGTCCCTACCTACAACCATTGATGTATTATATTTGGACCCGCTCCGGAGGTTTTTGCTAGGTCCTGCGGGCAGCGTTTGGTTAGTGACTTATTTATTTATACAGCTTCGCCCATATTTCGATTTATAATACTAAAATCTGAAAGAGTATTTCATCTGCTTTCAAAAAAAATAAAATATTTTGAAATACGTTCATCAACTCGAATCGAATCTAATTCAAAAATATATTTCGCGGAATACGCACTCTGACAGTTACAAATCACGACAGTAGCTTAAGCGTTGATGACACAGGGTTAGTTTACAAGCTACTATCTGGGAAATTCACTGTCTGTTAGTAAACTCGCCCAGTGTCATCGTGTCACTTGCTAACTAGTAGCAACAACAATCTGCTAGATTGTTGACATTCTACGAAAAAAGTTGAAATGTCAACTTTACTCGCCTACACGCTTGCTCCGCTTGCTCGTGATTAGTTTATTTATGTTTCCAACATGGCTTCCGATAAACAGCTGATTTTGACTGTCAAACATTGAAGAATTAGTTCACGCAGTCGTCGTTATTCTTGTTACTGGCGCTAGCAGCGGCCTCAGTTTCCTACGCTTCTGAGCGAGTGGACAGTTTTGTGTGTCATCATGACAATCTCACTCGCTTTTAGATAGTAGCTTGTAACTCGCCGTGTGTCATCGAGGCTTTAGTCACAAACTTCACGTACCCAGGTGTTTTCAGAGATTTATTCGAAGTCGGGTTCTAAAATTTCAAACGTACAGACGCAAGGGTATTAATACTATCAGTTGAGACATAAAGCTAAAAATCGGATTGCCTAATCCTAGATAGTTAAAAAAAAAACTCTTGAATAGTTGTATTTATTGAAATAATGAGTTAGTTGTGTATATTTACGAATGGAAAGAAACTACTTGAGATCTTTTGTACGCTCGTGAATGATTTTTGCACCTCTCGAAAACAGAGGAAGTGTTTTCTCAGTAACCTATCTTCGTTTTTCAAGTCATCTAAAATTCTAAAGGTTCACTGCCTGGCGGATCGTGGTAAAAGTGAAGCGTTGAAGTAATCCACTCTCATTCAGTAACTCTGGCAACCTTGAACAAAACTGACAATAAAACCACCTGACAAACTTTTCGACCGTGTCCAATTTTTGTTTTAAAGATGCCTCCAACCGAGCTCTGAGCCGGCGAATTATCTCCAAACTTGACTGATGCGTGCTTCCGAGGCAAACGGTCTTTCCTAGCAAAATACACCAAGCGTTTTATATTGAAAATAATTTAAAAAAAAAAAAAAAAAAAAAAAAAAAAAAAAAAAAAAAAAAAAAAAAAAAAAAAAAAAAAAAAAAAACAGCTTTAGCCATGAATTTATGAAGATGAGATAATATATTATTACTAATGTTATTAAATGTACAACATTAGTTTATTGCTCAATTTAATATTGATTCTGCGATTTTCATTTCTCGAGGAAAATACTCGTACACTTACTTGGCTACGTCAGGAATTCAATGGACGGTTTTTTGTTGATATATTTAATAATTCCGTTCAAGAATTAAAAAAAATTATTTAGTACTAATACTATTTTTCTACTTTTATAGTATCTACTTTTCTAGTGGTTCACTATTGTTTCTCGATAGCTACTACTCTGTAGGTACTTAACTGGCTTCGATAAAATAATCTTTTACTTCTTTAAGGAATAAGCCGATGCTCCACGTCGTGCAACATTCGGAATCGGGACACCAACAATAACACTCCTCATGTAGATGGCGATAAGGTTGAAATTTCCCGCGTAACATCAGCCGCCTGTTTTGATTTATGCGAAAAAACATAGCCAAAAAGTATTTCTATTTTTGAGGCTGACAATTCATGGTGGAATTCCATTATCATATATTATCTAAATAAAAGCGTGTTTTATTTTATTTTGTGAAGTTCATGTAAAATTTATTAAACGTTTTCCGATCATTTTCTAAAGATCATTATTTGCCACATTGTTCAATAAACCAATACCGAAAAGCGGGAGATTTTGCACTTTAAAGCAGATTTTATAGGCCTGATACTTTATTTTTTTAACTGCTTATAAAAAGATGTATTCTACTCGCAGTATTTAATTACAGCATTTCTAAGCGATAAAATTTTTAAACCAAAATCATATGATTTTGAATTGATAGTGTTCCGCCTTAATTCCAAAAGTTTGTGTATATTTTAATTTGAATTACGTACATGCACCATTAAGTTAATAAAAGTATCTTTACGTGATAAAAGATAATGAATGGCTGCATAGTTATAGAAAGGTTTATGGATTTAAATAATCATTTTTCCACGATAGACACTTGTTATGCGTGTTCACTATCTTTCCATAATCAAAATTGCACAATTTTCACAATACAATACCAAACGATATACCCATTTACATTATATAAAGATTATACAAGAGTGGATAGCTCCAGTTTAAACCTTTTTTTATACTGTTACCTTGTTCTGTTAAATTAATATTGTTTGATTGATTACTCGAGGGGAAAACAAATGGCGAAGTCAACACGTCAGTAAATGAATATGAACTCTTTTTTATTAGTTCGATGTATTTATTATGTTTGATGAATTTTCCGTCCAATCATTCTGAAAACTACGTACCCCATTTCTAAAAACATTTATTTTTTTTACTTCTGATACCCAACCATTATTTATTTATTTATTTAATTATTTATTTAATTTCAACGGTATACATACCTTTACCATAAGAACTGATTACATGTCGCAAAATCAAAAATAATAATATAGAAATAAAAGAAAAAAATTGTTTTACAGATAATTGTGGCATTCGAATAAGAAATGACACCAGAGAGACAATTACATACAAAAATCTACAGTACAAATTGAATTAATATTGACTGAAAAGAATATTGAATTATGTATTGTAAGCGGTTATTTATCAGTAGTGTAAAATTTAAAATACGTTTTTCAGTATGCCCTATGTTTATAGTCGGTTTTCAGCTCCAAACTAAATATTCTTTTAATTTTGGTTCCATGACAAAAAAGATATTCTAGGAAATTTATGTAAGGGGTCGTCCATTAATCACGTGATGTTTTTTAGCAACTTTTTAAATCCCCCGTGGTGATATGTGGTTAGGTTTTAGACAATCCCCCCCCCCCCCCATGCCCAAAATCACATATCTTTTAGTACAAAGTACCTGTATTGAAATTTTCAGAATATTATCTTTAAATACAGGTATAATCTGATTAAATTTTGGAAAATTTCCAGAGGGACATCAAGGTTGCAGGTTGTTTTTGTCTGGCATTTGGTTTAGAAATCGTGCGTTCAACGAAATATATCTCATTTATTACCCCCCCCCCCCCATCCTTGTTATATTTCGTGATATTTTTCCGAACCCCCACACCCTTTCGAGCGGACGACCCCTAAAGTGAAAAAAGAGTAATAAAAATGTGATATATGTATAGGTATATGTAATAAATAACCTAACCTAACCTAATTATACCTAATCTATCTTAACTTAGCCTAAACTAATGGAACCTATTATTTTATCGTGTTCTGTTTTGTAACTATTCTGTTTTATACGGTTACCAATTAAAATACGTCAGGATCAGTAAATTTAACCTAGTGTTTAATATCGAACGGAAGTTGAAATGTATCAGGGGTTCCATTACAACTTAACGAAGTGGCATTTCAACACCCCTTTAAAAAATCATTACATCGATGAAAAAACTAGCCCCCTAAGCTAACCTGATGCAATAACCTTTTTTTTGTTTTTTTTTTCATCACTTTTAATGATTTTTAAAATTTTATTTTATATGCTATTTGTTTCTTACCAATATATTAATGAACATAAAATAGTATAAGTAAGTTAAAAACTTTAACCGCCCTACCCTCTGCCTAAAAGGCAGAGCAAAAACAAATGATTCAAAGCGTTTTTCCACCAATAATCCTTCTGTCGACCCACCCCCAATACTTCAGGAATATGTAAAATGTAATTTAAAAAAAATACATATATTTTGTTATTTATTTATTTATTTATTTAAACGCCCAAAGGGCTTTTACATATAACGCAGTACATTTTTTTATTACAAACAAAATAAAGAGTTGACAAAATACAGATATCATAAAATATAGAAAATAAAATAAAGGTTACATAAAATACAAGATGCAAAGTATTCCAGAACTATCTCGAATGTTGTCCCGAGCGAAGCCGGGTAACCCAGCTAGTATTAGATAATTTTCTAATATCCTCCATATCAACAATAATATTAATACAAGTGCATAAAATTGGTGTTCACAATAGTTAATGGAACAAGTTGAAATAGTTGGCACATAACGGCGTTTAAAGTTTGCCAAGTTAAAAATTGTTATCAAAACATCCATATTGTATAAGTATTTGTTACCAAGACTATGTAAAGGTTGTATTGTTGTATGTAATATGTATTCTTCTTTTCAATATAAATTGGGTAATGACTTGCTTATATTTGGTGAATGGTGTGTTGAATATGTCAACAACATCTTTATAGTCATTTCCCAAATTTTGTATGCGGCGAGCAGGGGTATACAACTGTGATTCTGTGTTGGAGTTATCACAATAGAACGGTAGATATTGCATCGATGTTGGTTTGCGAGGTATATGAAAAGAAATCAAGTATAATAGTTCATGGCTGTCAATTATTGAATTTATGATTTTATATAAACAATTAGGTCATTAACTATTCTACGTTCAGATAATTTTAATAAATTGAGTTGGCATAGTAGATAATCATAGTTGACACAATCCCTTGTAATACCCATTTTAAAATTAATAAATCTTAAGAATTTATTTTGAATTCTTTCTATCGTGAGCGAATGACTAGCGTAGCTAGGTGCCCATACTGTAGAGTTGTACTCAATTTGACTCCTAACCAAAGACATGTACAAATTTTTATAGGTTTGAATATTTTTAAATTGACTGCAAATTCTTATTATAAAGCCCAACATTTTCAAAGCTTTATTTGATGTAATTTCAATATGGCTTATAAAATTCAGTTTTTGATCAAAGTTTACACCCAAATCATTCACCTCGGTTACAGCTGTTAGCATTACATCATTGATGGAGTATTCGTAAATTATTGGATTTTTTATTCTATGAAATCTCATAATTAGACATTTACTTATATTTAGTTCTAGATAATTCTCTTGGCACCGAACAAAAAGTTTAAGCAAGTTATTTGACAATGTTTGACAGTCATTGATATTTCTTATGGCTTTGAATATTTTCATATCGTCCGCAAACATTAAAACTTGGACATCATTGAAAATAGAAAGAACATCGTTCACAAATATTAAAAATAAAATTGGTCCCAAATGTGATCCTTGGGGAACACCGCTGGTAGCAATAAATTTATATGAAATAAAACCATCAATTTTAACGGCCAATTGCCTGTTACTTAAATAACTGTTAAACACATAAAGAATACATCAGTACAAAGAAGCTTTGACTGTCCAACTAGGAAGGTCTCCCGTTCTAGGACAGTCAAATTGACAGAAACATTTTGACAGGCGTAACTTTAATTTACAATTGACCGATTTAAACGCCCTATTGGGACACAAATCAGAAAATCATCTCCAAAAAACTTTATCTTACTTACTGAAGCTCAGGCGAAAATATTAAAATATTTATAATTAGAGAGACAGAAATGTAAAATTATAAGATTACTTGTAAACAAACCATATTGCCCAACAATTTTAATGAAAATGTTACAAAAAAATATACTCGCAGGTCCAAATCTATCCAATTGCAGAAAAATGAATTACAATTTTTATTTATTTAATATAGATATATAAGTGTACAGTGGAATTATAAAATTACATATCGGTACAGAAATTATTTAAAAATTGCAATCTCACAAAAGAAGAAGCTAGTTCTTGTGCTTGATGAGCGAGTTACACTAATTATAACTGAAATAGAGTAACATTATGTAATAGGTAAGTATATAATAGGATCAATTGAGACTTCTGGATCATCTATATGTGTAGGTGTACATACATAGGATACGGTTACATACTAAAATATTGTGCACTTAGGAGAAATTCGAAAAATCTAAATAAATAGAGATGAATATTGATTAATAATAAATATAAAGAAAGAGCAAAACAGGTAATTATTTAGTTAATTATTCCTGATGAAGTGTAGCTTCAGTTTGAGTTTCGGTTTATTGACGTCTTTGGTTTTTTTTTTTTATTTCAATGAGAAGGTTGTTGAAAAACTTTATTCCTAAATAGATATTATTATAACCAATCTACATTATTAACTAACAACGGCTCCACCCCTACCATAACAAAACATTGTTTTAAACTGTCAAATTAGTATAAACTTTCCCTGACGAAGGAACGTTTGTTCCGAAACCGGTCGGATTTGCACATTATATAAGTGGTTTATACATAGTTGTATTGTTTCATTTTTCCATAATGGATAACCACAAAGTAATAGCTACATTCAAAAATATAGATATAATTGTTTTGCATTAGTTTGGTATTAAATTTTGGTATTTTGATCTTGTCTTGATATCTTTTTGATTGGTGAGTTTAAAATTTTTTGATGATATTATCTTTGAAAATTTGGATAATTGCATTTTTCTAGAAGATATTCTCTTCTCGAGGCACCATGAAATCTGCGAAAAGCGTTTCTGTTGGATAAGTAGAGGGTTTCGTTTGTTAATTTAGAATATTTCTTGCGATAAGAGAGACAAACAAAGAAGTGATGAAGCTGCACATTGTTGAGTTGTCCAGTCACCGTCGCGTCTATAAGCACAACCTGCATACAATATGTATGATCCACCTGTATCGTGGCAATCATTCCGTAAAGTTTCTCTTCTCCCTTTCTCGATTTCATTTTAATAAACGAGATATCGCGTATAAAGTTACTGTAGACCCTACTATATCGCATTACTGAGATTTATTTATCGAGCCACAAATATAACGTATTATTTATTATACCTGTTATCTTTTAAGTATGTACCCACTACCAACCTATGAAAGTATGTTCAGTCAAGTATCAGTTGTTTTTAAATTTGTGTTCGTTGGTATCTACCTAAAATTATATGCCCAGACATCGTGCTAACCAAATTAAAAACATGTTAGAGCAAAACATGTGGTTACAATATTTCGAGCATGTGAAAACAACAAATATAAAAAAAATTGCTTTCAGCAGATACAAGATTGTGAATTTAACTCCTCAGGCTAATTTGTTTGGTTTTCGGAAGAACTCATAAAGGTCTCATAGAAATCGTTGTATCTCCCTTACTATAACGGTTTAATACATGATCTAAACGGTGTTAGATAGAGAAAAGTATTTAATAAAAGTGAGCAATTTCTAAACTGTGCTTTATATTTTATACATTATAGTTATTCTTCATTATGTTAACACAAAATTGCAAAGGTATAATAATAATATACCTATATGCAATTCTAATTTTGAGATCGGTGGGTATCTTTACTGCGATGAAAAAATATTTTTCCACTATTATGCCTTTTTATTTTTTTATAAAAATGTAGGTTACACAGCTTTACTTTAACACCATGAGTTATGTGTTTAGTATTGCCATTTGATCAACAGTGGCGCCCTCCTATATTTTCTACTCTTATTTGACAAACTGCATGTAGGCATTTATTCCGGACGATAAAAAATCATTGAAAATTTATGAATAAATTATCGCGATTTTATTATATGCTACATAGATCATGCATGGATATCACGGTATGCAATTGAATTTTTGAAATGCAATATTGCATGTTCGTCCTTTACGAAATACATTTTCTAGATATGTTACTCACTGCCGATAACGATAAAAATATTAATCTACCACAAAACATTCAGAATACAATGGCATATTGTTAAAATGTACCCATATCTTCGATTTTCGATATTGTTTTGTTGATTTAACAAATACTCACAGTTTGACAAGCTTATCTCTGCAGATGGCCGAAAGAACTAACATTTATCTTACATTTTTTGTTTGCATCAACAAAATCTTTTGGTTCTGGCTATGTTTCCCATTGCATGTAATGTTGGTACGTTACTCAGCATATAATATTGAATAATATATATGCTGAGTTATTCAATATTAATATTCAATAATTGAATAATATTCAAATAATTGAACAGAGGTATTATTCTATGCAATAAGGTGATGAAAAAGTCGTAGGTGCCTACTACTAACTTACCTTAAAAGGCAATAGAGTAGTTTTATTTTCTATGTAGAAGCTGGTAATTAGCACTTTGTGGTTCTCCCAATCGTCTTGAGCCAGTAAGACTGTGGCATTTTTGTGAAGCTGAATGTTGGTGGTATTTTGTGTGGCGAGGGGAACGAGATGGGGAAGAGAACAGTGGGGAAGTATCTTGGTATTCGGATCTGGTCACCAAACGAGAAACGAGGCTAAAGCCATTTTAAGAAATGTTTTAATTCTGAATGGTGATCTTACTCCAGGGCGATATCTTACTTCAGTATCTTCAACTCTTGAACTTGTCACAAATATATAAATTAATAAAATAAAATTTGCTTTCGCACCCCGGGATTGGAGGTCAATTTGGGAGGCGGGAATGGATACCGCCGCCCCGGGAACCTTTATTGGATAACCAACACCTCTGTCATAGGTCACCCCAAGTGGTTCGCTACGTTTGGTGATTTAGCAGGGGTGCCCGGGTTCATGGGGTGAGGTTTTTCTAGGTCTTGAGGCGGATGACCAGGACACTGAACCTCAGATTCCTACCCACCCCTTAAACCCTTTTCCTTCCCAGAACTCTCCTCTCCTTCCTTTCCTTTAAAAACCCTCCACACAGCATCCCCAAAGATGACAAAGGCCCTGAGGGAAATTATTTTCCTTAGGGCCTCCTCTGTGGACCTCATGTAAAAAAAACCGCAACCTCTGGATTGCTAATTGATTTCTATTTTCTATTCTTTGATTTTTGTACTCGCGAAATATGAAATCGTCCCACCACATATTCGCTTATCGAATTAAAAGCGCATTGGTCTACGTGTTTGACTCTGAATCGGGAGGTCCTTTTTTTCCACACAAATTGCGAAAAATTAATTTGAAAAGATCTATTTTAAATTAATCTTGACTACGAATGGGTTTACACTATAAATACAAAAAATGTGCTTTAGATAAATTGAAGCTTTTTCTACCGTTTCCATTGAGAAGAAATAAAATAAAACTCTTAATTAGGTACCTACTCAATACTTATACTTACTAAAAGTTCTTTATTTTATTTATTTATTTATCTATAAAATAGTATCTATATGTACATTGGGTTTGTTTTATGCCTGTCTCACTAGGATAAAAAAAACATATCCTAGAAACAGAAAAAGTACAAAAAAGGTTTATGCGTTACCTGTATATGAGGGAATATACAAGGTGTTAAGGGACGTACTTGACTTACTTTAACCAGTGATTCCTGACATTATTTGGATTAAAAAATGTAAATGAAATTTTGGTCTCCGGTGACTTTTTTGACGACTTTTTTTTTTTTCAAAATTTTTTTCTTCAAAATCAAACAAAAAAAAATTTCTTCCACACGTCGTCACTGGTCACTCAGCCGGGTGTCTGACGAACCCCTTACCCCGCCTCCAACTGTTCAACAACTACCATTTTTTTATGTTTTTGTAGAAAAAAAAAAAAAAAAAACTTCAAAAATGTCACCGGAGACCAAAATTTCATGTACATTTTTTACTCCAAATAATGTCAGGAATCACTGGTTAAAGTAAGTCAAGTACGTCCCTTAACACCCTGTACATACTACCCATTACTGTATCCATCGTTGTTCTTAACAGGAATGCTCGATCTTAATACCTTAGAAGCGCGCCGAAAAATATTTTTGGGGAAACATTTTTTTAAGCTGATCTCCGGTACTGTACTGAATCCACTTATGTTGAAGGAGATTAACGCGTATACTCGTGGGAGATCCCACACACTTTTTTATGCTCCGAAAGCGAGAACTTCTTCCTTTCAGAATGCCCCATTAAATAGAGCAATTCAACTGCTTAACGATTCTGCATTGAGCATTGACATCTTCAATGTTACCTATAGAGAGTTCAGTAACTATCT
The DNA here is from genome assembly GCA_929108145.2 of Limnephilus rhombicus. Lineage (NCBI taxonomy): Eukaryota > Metazoa > Arthropoda > Insecta > Trichoptera > Limnephilidae > Limnephilus > Limnephilus rhombicus. The sequence continues at coordinate 13,366,843 of OV815277.1, forward strand.
TTTGACATATGTCTCAACATAGTGAAACTGCCCCCTCGGCCTTTTTTTTCTCATATATTTTATAATCTTTTCCGTAATAATTTGGTGTATAACTGTTTTATGGAGAAGCTGAAAAAATAAATATACTTGTGTCGAGACAGGCGCACAATAAGTACAAGTATAACGTAAAGTACAAGTACAAGTATAAGCATAGTACAAAGTATAAGCGTAAACTACAAAAAAAATCTCCATAGAAATGTTTGAACGCGTAAAACTAAACAACTTTAAAATAATCAATAAAAAATTTTCTGCGACAGCTTCCATTGGTGAAATATTTTTCATTTTTTATAAAATTATTCGTAAAATAAATATAAATCGTGACCTCCATTTGCCAAGCCATTTTTATGCCTATTACCTATATTCATGGCGACATAAGGCACACTTAGAATAAGTACATTAGTGGCTTCCTCAGCCAGCTAAAGTATGTCCACTGGACCTAGTTCAAAAACCACGCGCGTTGTCTCAGTAACCTATCATCACTCTATTAATTAATCTAAGCGTCAATAGAGCTTCCACTAATTTTATTATTATTTTATTTTAGTATTAATTTGAAATAAGTATTGTTTGTGGTGATTGTATTTTTTTTAAAACCACTGAATATCTGAAGATTTCCTGTTGTCGAAACAATTATTTATCTGCATGCCTCTTCACGCCGCCCGCATAGAAGGCTTTTTGTTTTCCGCTTCACATGGGCGCTCAAGTGTGTTCTAAAAGACGGCAGAATCGCCAGCCACCTGAACGTGAAAATTAACGCCGTTTCCGAGCTGCACTCTGCGTCGATCATATAAAATCCTTGACATTTAATTAAGTACCTACCTACTCACACGTTCTACTTAAAAACAATATGAAGATCTTACGCTGAAATTGTTTATTGCTGGGTTTAAAATATGTACATATTCATATAAGTATTTGATTTCATCGTAATAATAACATCTGCCCACAACACGGTTTTTGACCATGTCGCATGTCAAACCGTATAAAGCCACTATGTTTGTTTAAGAGGAAGTCACAAGCCAAAAATGTATATATTCTTAGTGTGCCTATATATTCTGGGTGTGCGTACAACAACTCACCAAAGTTTCATCGCAATTGGATTAATGGTACAGGAAATAATTTCACATCGCCAAAGCTCATATGTAGAAACCATGCGCTCATCAAATCACCAAAGTTTCATCGCAATCGGATGAATGGTTTAGGAACGCATAATGGACAAACAAATAAACATTAATTTTTATTTATTAACCCTTAAATGCATGATTTATTTATTTTTCTTGAAAAAAATATATTTGGTAGACATGTACATGCATATGCAAGGAAAAATAAAGAAAAAAAAAGTATTGTTTTAATGGTATTTTATTTTAAAAAAACATATGTTGCAGATTTACAACACCATGCATTTACTAGAAATTAATATTAAAAATTTGAAAATTGAAAGGTGAAAATTATCAGGGTCTTCTTCATCAGACTCTTCAAGATCATCTTCAGACCTCTCTCCGTCATTGATTTGTGCTAAATATTCTTCTATTTGCCTTTGATTCAAGGATGACATCTGAAAAACAATGAAAGCAAGGATGACATCTGAAAAACAAACCTAAGCAAGCATGTTCTCTAGTAAATGCATACAGTTGCAGATTTACAACATACAAAAAAACGATATTTCCAACAAAACCTAAAACAATTTCTCAAAACTAATGAGTGTACCGGAAAATCAGAGTTATTACATATAGGTATTATATTTTTGTATCTACTTACCTCAGAAAATCAGAATAATAACAGCAAAACAAAATTGCAATTCTAACCTCCAAAAATTTTTCGAGAATCTTCACTTTGTCAAAGAAAAAGTGACATTTGACATTCGCGAAAGAAAAAAATGGTGTTGCCACGCGATAAAATATATTACCGTGAATGTGATAATTCTACAACGATACCCCAAAGAGTTAAAGGTGATTTGAACGGTATTTTGCTGTTTTGCAACAATATGCATTTAAGGGTTGAAGATCAACAAATGTATTTTAATTCTACTCAACGAAAACGGTAGGAAAAGCTTCAATGCATCCAAAACATATTTTTTTCTATTTATAATGTAAACCAGTTCGTAGTAAAGATTAAGGGCCCACAACCCACAACCCGGATTTCTACGGATTCATTACATATTTCCCTTAAACACGGTAAGTTTTTTAAAGCTCTTAAAAATATATATGTTAGTCTTGAAGATAATATCTAGACTTTGCCCGCACCGAAACGCTAATTATATAAAATTCCCTCGATAGAAAAAAATCGCAAAGTATGCTCCAAAAATTATTATAAACACGTTTGTTTCAGTTATTTTACAAGTTATGTGTATGAAAAAATTCACAGTGTTTCTTTAAATGCTGTTTATGATAATGCCCCCGAAATTTTTGCTCTATTTGAAACGAGTCGTGTTTTATTAAATATTTTCGCAATTTTCGCATCGATTTTGTCGCTGTAAATGTTAGCGCTCTCCTCTAACATTCATAATTTCGTATCTCTCCATCTTCTTCTTTTCGAGCCCGGTGCAGAGCCTTAATATAAAATAGTGATTTAGCATAAATCTTCGCCTTAAAACCAAGGAAGGAATGAACATTGGTCTTGAAGAGACCCATGTTGTAGGAAGGAGGAAACACAGAGGCCGGCAAATCATTCCACAGCCGAGCTGTTGAACACAAGAACGAGTCGAAGAAACGACCCATTCTCATGTGACAAATGTCAACCGTGTACAAATGTTGGGCACGCGTTTGGCGTGTTTCCCGACTATGCACCGGTGTCGAAGGATCTTCCATTGTAATACCAGTAGAACAAGGATACCATTCCCACCCGACGCCTGTGCTCTAAAGATTGCAATCCGTCTGTTAAGATGGCAGAATCTATTAAACGGACCGCCCGTTTCTGCACAGAGTCGAGGGTTATTTTCAGATATGTTGAAGCTCCAGACCAGAGGTGGCTGCAAAATTCAATCGTGGGGCGCACTTTGTTTTTTCTTTCTTTAAAAAAAATCTATAAATACTAAGTTTTCGGATAATGAGGAAAGCAATATTCGAATGCTCGCCATGCATATTATTTACAGTTAAACTGTGTTTTACGTATTAAATATGCTATAAAATAATACCGGAAGGCATTGTGTGATCCATTACGAAATTTTGAAAAATCCTACTGCCGACTTAGAAAACATCATCATTTGATTTAACTCACTACAAGTTTTTTCTGTATTATAATTGATTTAGTTAGTTTTAAGAATAATCCGAGTTATACCAGATAGGGGGTACACTTATACCTAACTGCATTCTCGACTCAAATTTCGATTTTTCTGAGATGTCTGCCTAATCAACTGGACGATCAATATATGATTCCGACAGCCGATTAACAGAAGCCGCCAATTTTAGCATGTAAGATAAGATGTCGATATACACAACTTTTTATATAATGTCGCTCGTTATGCAGACACTCTCACAAAAAAACTATACCAGGAAATGAACCTTTTGAAAATAAGAACATTGTACGAATATAACATATTATGTCTTTTAATCTACAAAATACAAAATGGACTTATACACACAAACACAACATTTATAAAAACATCACAAGTACACGAACATTATACTAAACACGATAAATTGTACACAAATACTGTCAAGACTGAAAGTGGCAAGAGAAGTATTGGCCACGAGGGAGTTCACTTATATAATCTCCTTCCAGATAACCTAAAAACGAAACAGAATATAAAAAACCTTTAAAAAAACCAAATAAAAATTAAGATGTTGGAACAAAATTAAAAATATTACTTCTATACTTGTACTACTATACTTTATGTGCTCTGTATTTAAGTTAAGAAAGCGAAATATTATATTTCTTTTAACTTAATAATAATAATAATAAAAAATGCAATATAACTGGCTTATTAATTAATGGAGGTGAACTATCGAAGCACTTAGAAATGAAAGAAATAATAATAATTAATTCATCTAAGACGCGATCAATTTAATTCGTTCGATCATGGAGAAACGAAAGGTTGAAACATGTCTAAAGACCTCATTAACTAATTAACTCCCGTTTAATATAAAAAAATACGTGCGAAGTGCCAATGTATATTAAAATCAGTATTTCAATTCGAAATTGTTAATTTATTAGTATTTTTAATTTTTCTTAGCGGTTTGACGTTTAGGAATGTAAATCCATATACAGATCCTCCAGGATTGCCATCTTATATTGTATTTTTTTTATTCCCTGCCAATATCCGTTTAACTGTCAACAGTATGACCGTGCTCGAAATATCGATATAAAATGAATGGGACTAGGAATGGGACCCTTACAGTAACAGCTTTTAAAATTATAAACTATTACATTGACAGCCTATACCTCTTTAGAATGCTATAAATTGTTTGTACGGAAATATTACTGCCAGGGTCGTCACCACGACTTGCTCTGTATCCCACACGGCAGAACAGACATTCTGGCCCAGCACAGCATGAAAAGAGGTATAGTGTTGCGACATGATATCTCTAGGTCCCTTAACATTTTCAACATTGGCCTTGAAGGTTTCAAGAATAATTTTAGGCAAGATCTCTAAAATATGTATTATTGTAATTTTTTTCGTTTAAAGTTATGTATATCTTACGTATATTGTAATAGGATTATATTCATCTGTAATGCACAAAAAAAATCATCGGAAGTTACTTATCGTAGGCAAGTAGGAATAGAATTAATAGAGTAAGAAGAAGTAATCTTTTGTTTTTCTTATCCTCTGAAATTGCATCATTCCACCACGAATTTGAATTATTGTCCATTCATTATTATTATTAGGTAATTTTTTTTTTCTGTCGGCAAACGTAACCGCAAAAGGCATCGGCGCACAGTCTATTCCAGCCGGTATACAATCATTTTTCTATTCATCTCGTATACGTACAGCGTACAGTCATCGGAATAACATTATTATTCCGCGATTTCTTTCTCACACTTCGAATCAAATTAGAATAATAAACAACTAAAAAAACTATTGCATTACGAAGTGGATTGCATTGTTGAAGTGAATTAATAGCACCTTATGTGTACAGCCGGCTTCATCTGTAATCAAAGTTTGTCAAAGAAGGAAATTACAACAGCCTTATTTGGAATAAATTACCTTTGTAACACTTGTTGTTTAACTTTCCAACATGAGCGACCGGTAAGAGATTTTAGAATTCTTTATTACTTGTGTTAGTGTTTTTCTACGAAAGGCTAATGAACATAACATTGATAGTAAACGGTAAGAATACATAGGTATTAATCATAAATGCTTTACTTTCTTAATATCATTTTTACGACATTTGATCTTTTGAACTATGTTTAAATATGATATTGTGTTCAAAGATTGATTTGTTGTATTATTCATAGATTATTAACTTCCTTTTTTTAAATAATATATTGTTATGTCACAAGGAATGTTAAGGGACGTACTTGACTTAGGTACTTTAACCGGTGATTCCATACATTATTTGGGTAAATGAAATTTTGGTCTCCGGTGAATTTTTTTGGTGTTTTTTTCTTCAAACCAATAAAAAAAAATGACTGGCCACTCAACCGAGTAACCGCCCAACCCCTCATCCCGATCTTATCTCTCCAATATCTACGGATTTTGATAAATTATGCAAGAGCTTTTAATAGGCATAAATTTTGAAAAGTAAACTACGTTTAAACTTAAGGTAATTATCGGTTCGGACTGGCCACGCTTATTACGAATAATTTTTAGAAAAAAACTTTAGATTCGCCTTAATTACTATAAAAGGAAACTTTTTGGCTTTGGGGCGGCGGAAAATAATGCATTTTAGTTTTCAATTGCATAAAACCAAAATTCTCTTCGCGATCCGACACAGCGAAAATCTGCGGCCGTACCTGTCACTGTGATGTTGGTATCCTTTATAAATTAACAAGAGCTAATACGACTGTAGCCGACTTCACGGGATACCTACATGAAATACCGCGAATCACAAACCATGTTACACAAACCTAGCGTAGCCGCTAAACCACTTGAAAACTGGGATGTTTTTCTTGCCTTGACGCGAGTAGGCGTTATAAAGGGGCACTTTCTTTTGTATCACAAACCATGTTACACAAACAAGCCCGCTAGACAAATTTCATAATTACGCGCCTTATCCCACGAAGTCGGCTACAGTCGTATTAGCTCTTGTTAATTTATCAAGGATACCAACATCACAGTGACAGGTACGGCCGCGGATTTTCGCTGTGTCGGTCGCGAAGCGAATTTTGGTTTTATGCAATTGAAAATTAAAATGCATTATTTTCCGCCGCCCCAAAGCCAAAAACTTTCCTTTTATAGTAATTAAGGCGAATCTAAAGTTTTTTTCTAAAAATTATTCGTAATAAGCGTGGCCAGTCCGAACCGATATTTACCAAACTTAATTACCACAAGAACCATCGGGAGAGACGGAAAAATATGCATTAAAATTCGATTTTCATTCAAAGTTTAAAAATCCCCATCGCGCCATGTTTTTGTATGGATTTGACATTTGCGAAGTTTCGTTTCAAACTAAAAACGGATGAATTACTTAATTTACCTAAAGTAAGAACCTAATAACCTACCTATTTTGTGTTCGTAAATAATTGTTTCTTGTAATAATTGTTGAAATGAAGTATAATTTCAATAATCTGTGCATAAAAATGCGGCGGCTAAATTAATCGGATTTTTTTTGTTTTTTATTTATTTATTATTATTTTTTCACAAAGAGGAAACCAATTATACTATCTCATCCTCTCGCAGGCTAAATCCTGTAAATGATGTATTTGTCTCTTTTGGTGTCGCTAATTTTCTTTTCATGGAGTTTCAAATCACAACGTTGCTAAAGAACTTTTCACTTCAATAAAATCTGTAGATATTGGATAGGTAGGGTCGTGACCAGTGATTTTTTATTGGTTTTGAAGAAAAAAATATTTAAAAAAAAATTCAACGCAGACCAAAATTTTAATCACATTTATACTCTAAATAATGTCAGGAATCACTGGTTTAAAGTAAGTCAAGTACGCACTTAACACCCTGTACAAATATGTAGGTATAGGTGTACATTTTTTCTACTCATTTTATAGAGGAAAATGAGTGTCGTAATTCGTAATAATACAATTCTGAAACAGTGCGCATTGCATTACGATGCAGAGTTCTGTAATATCCGGCATTTTTACGTTTTATGCCGGCATTTATGTTTACGTTTAAGTTTTATTAAAGTTTTCCGCATTCGGGAAATACCGGTTACCGACACACCGCGAAAACAAATATTAATATTTTTTATTGAACATTAATTTATACTAATAAATTTGTAGGTATAACACTGTTCTAGTGGAATATTAATAATAAAAAAATTACCTGTTGTGTAGGTTTTCTACTGACTATTTTTTTATGTCTATTGCCTTACACTTTTACCTACGAATTGCCTATAAGGATGGATCCTATGAGCATAATCGAGATATCAATTTCAAAGTCATCAATAAATAATAGGTAGTAACATTAAAAATATGTCGTTTTCATACAAAACGTTTCACGTTCATTCATTCACTCGGTTCCGAAGTAAGGACTCACGACTAGGGATGTCGAAAGTGAAAAAAAATATCGATGTATCGATATTTATTAAAATATCAATATCGACATCGATATATCGAGGAAAAAATTTATCGATATATCGGTCAAATTTTCAAGAGATTTTGCGTTTTTAAAATAATAGTGTATTCATCTCAATATTATCAATAGTAATTTTTTTACACAATTTTCTTTTTTTAATGTACAAAAATCTCAACAAAAATGAAGGTATTTTTATCACGATTCATTTTTATTAGGTAATAATTACAAAAATATCAAAAACTAAAAAGCTGTCTTCTAACTTATATGTATACTGAGATGCATACAAAGTTTGTATGCGTCTCAGTAACATTCTATTGGCGTATTAATCTGTCAAAAAGGACTTCGTGTTTGGAACACGGTATAGTCAATAATCACAGATAATTGGGAACCAACATATAGGAGTGGCTTAGAAAAAAATGGCGAAAAATAGCATACATTTCTATGTATGTACCTACACCTTCAATCAAGTCAATGACCTACACACATGGGATAGTATTGGTGATCACAAATACTAATGCAAAGACAATAGATTTGTAAGCTATTAATAGTTAAAAGAGTTACTTTTTTCCGTTCGTTCCTATACGGTTTTGGATTCTAGTGACTCTAAATACATACATTTTAAAAAAATACCGTTTTTGATACAATTTTCGATATTGGATATTTTGTATCGATATATCGGATCAAAATATATCGGCTAAAAATATCGATATTTTGAATTAAAAATATCGATATTTCGATATTTTTACAACAAGCCTACTCACGACTCACAATCCGAATTTGTTAATTTGTGGTACTTCATGATAAATTAATTAAAAATAATATACAGGGTGTTAAGGGACGTACTTGACTTACTTTAACCAGTGATTCCTGACATTATTTGGAGTAAAAGATATAGATGAAATTTTGGTCTCCGGTGACATTTTTGATGTTTTTTTTTCTACAAAAACATAAAATATGGTAGGTGTTGGACAGTTGGAGGCGGGGTAAGGGGTTGGTCGGATACTTGGTCGAGTGACCAGTGACCACGTGCGGAAAAAAAAAAGTTTGATTTTGAAGAAAAAAAAATTGAAAAAAAAAGTCGTCCGAAAAAGTCACCGGAGACCAAAATTTCATTTACATTTTTTACTCCAAATAATGTCAGGAATCACTGGTTAAAGTAAGTCAAGTACGTCCCTTAACACCCTGTATAGTACATTTGCGGCACGTTCCAGAGTAAAATATACTATCAGTATCACCCTGGTGTAAGACCACCATTCAGAATTGAAACGTTACTTGAAATGGCTGTACCCGTATTTGGTGACCAGATCTGAATAGCCAGGTACTTCCCCACCTTCCTCTTCCCGTCTCCATCCCCTCCCCACTACCTTCAGCTTCACGACATACCCCAATTGGGGATGCCAGTCATACTGGCTCCGGATGGGAGCAATTGGGGACTCTTGTGCAGTATTCATAACAAAAAATCGATTTAATTTATTTGAAAATTTTCGGCACAAAATACGTCCGAAGAGCGTAATTCCTAATTCATTCCATCGTATTCGCCGAGACAGTAAATTTTTGGTTTCAAAAAAGGGCCAACGAAATTCTTGGTTTTTTGTTGGAACCTTTGTCCTTTTATTCAGGATTCCGGTTTTGTTGTTTTCTTTTTCAAATAAAATTCGGCTTTGTCTTCGTGGCTGGCCGACTGGCTGCTTCGGTGTTTTATTTAGCGAAATATATATTTTCGTTGAATTTTAAAGAACCTTTGCAATACCTTTCCATAAGTCCTTTATTAGGCTATTCGACGATTGAAGAGGAACACCTTCACAAAATTAGCTTTGATACGTACATACCTATTTACTTCATAGAAACTTGATAAGGTTAATAAAATGTATTTATTTTTGCAATATCAAATGACTGCACGAGACAGTCATCATAAAACCTCTGATTTGGATATTTAGCTATATCTCTTTGATCATAATGTTATTATCGTATATTTGTTTTACACTTACAAGTCAAATGGTGTGTACATTAGTGATTCCATTAATAAATAATCCTCATCGCCAATCAATAAAGATTAATATTATATTAAGAAATAAATAATAATAATAGAGTTTGGTTGTTTGTTAAACTTGTATTATTATATTATATATTAATAAATAAACTCTTTTCCTTTCGCCGTCCTTTTATATTAAAAGTATTTAGGTAATTTATGTAGTTTATTACTTGCATTTATTTTCAATATAATTTAGTAATTTTAATATACTATGTACAACTTTCTATGTACTATGTACAACGAATTAATTTTCTATGTACTATGTACAACGTATGTATGTAACGCTTTCGAATTCAATACCAAAAAAGCATCTTTCGCAAATTGAATACACTCTTTTTATAGCTGAGATTTCACGATACATACCCTGATTATAATTAATTATTAATCCTTTCATAATAATATCTCAATCTCATATAAAACTTTTACTAAAAGTGAAATTCACTTTACCAACAACCATGCTTTGATTATATAAATGTGACATTTATATAATCAAAGCAACCATGGTATGAGTACCACCGCCCTGAGCTGAGAACCATTTATCGGATAACCCTGCCTATGTCACCTGGAGTGGTTCGTTACGTTTTGAGACATAGCAGAGTCTAATACTTCGAATAATTTTTGTACTAAATTAATAATTAATGATGAAATAATCACTAACAATGTAGAGATATGCTACCACTTTAACAATTTCTTTTGCAACATTGGCTTCTCCTTAGCTAATAATAAACGTAACAATGTCGTACACAAACCGGACAATGAAATAACATTAGTATACGATAGTATAGAATCTTTATATCTTCAACCAACAACAGAATTAGAAATAAGCAAAATATTAAAATCATTGAAATCAAATGCGAGTGCCGGTTACGATAAACTCAAATACAGAACAGTGCTAAGTCTCTCAACGGAATTGGTTCCTATATTATCAAAATTGATTAACCAATGTTTTAAAGAGGGAATTTTTCCAGACAGCTGTAAAATTGCCAAGGTGATACCAATTCACAAAGGTGGGTCCAAAACAAATACCTCAAACTACAGGCCCATCTCAATCTTACCAATCTTATCAAAAATTTTACGAAAGATTAAACAATTTCCTATTAAAAAAATCATTCTTTTATAAAAAACAGTATGGCTTTAGGAAAAAATCTAACACACTTGCGGCAATAAACGACTTAATCAGTAAACTTAGGAGTGGTATTGATGGTGGAAATTATATCTTATCTATAGTAGTTGACCTTCAAAAAGCCTTTGATACGGTAAGCCATGATATACTTCTCAAGAAACTCGAGAAACTTGGTGTAGTTGGTCCTGCTCTTAACCTATTCAAATCATATCTTAGCAATAGAAAGCAATTCGTAAGCATTAACAATCAAAATAGTAAGCACCTTCCAATAAACTATGGAGTTCCGCAAGGATCCATACTAGGGCCACTACTGTTCCAAATCTATATCAATGATATTTCTCAATTAAAATTAAACGGTGAAATTTTCTTATATGCAGATGATACTGCAATATTCTACCGGGGTAAAGATCTAAACATACTACTAGAAAATGCACAAAGTGACCTAGAAAGAATTTGCGGTTGGCTCTAATCAAATATCCTAACAATGAATATAAAAAAAACAGGATACATGATTTTAAGTTCAAACCGTAAAATAATTCCTCCACATGTACCATTAAAAATTGAAAATAACGATTTGCAAATCCTGAAACAGGAAAATATCTTGGTCTGTGCATCGATAAGCATTTAACTTTTAAACAACACATTCAAAATGTAAAAGATAAAATCACACCCTTAATTAGCGTTTTTAGCCGGTTATCATATCTATTACCAATTATATTTTTAAAAAGTTTATACTATAGTCTCGTACACTCACACCTAAATTACCTGATTGAAATCTGGGGAAATGCGTATGAAACATACATCAATGAATTACAGGTAATTCAAAATAAGATAATCAAAAAACTATTTCACTACGAATCCAAAACATCCACAAAAAAATTATATTTGGAAACAAAACTGCTAACATTAAGAAAGCTATACGAGTACAATATATGTGTCCTTATATACAAAATAAATAATAAACTCATACATACAAACACAGAATTCATTAAAACGTCCCATGTACACAAACATTTTACACGACAACAGTTTAAACACCATTTATACTAACTACGGTAAACAATCAATTAGTTACGAGGGGGGCAATTTATATAATTGCCTTCCAGATGATATCAAAAACGAAAAAAGTGTTTGCAAATTCAAAAAAAAATTGTTCATGTTTATTCACAAAAAACAAAGTAGTGATAGTGAATAATATCGTATGGTAATATAATATCATGTAAATGTTAGTATTGCAATCTAATGTAATCTAAGGTTATGAAATGTAAAAACTGTGTAATGTAAAAACTATGTAATATAATGTAAAAAGTACATAATTCAATATTCAAGTTAAGTAAGTGAAAATGTTATTTTCTTTTTTACTGGAATAAAAACTTATGACAAAAAAAAGAGGTGCCCGAGCGTATGGGGTGAGGTTTGCCTAGGTCTTAGTAGCGGGTGCGTTTGTCCATCGTCGGGGCCGTTTCGGGAGAGACTGGTTGAGCGATCTCTCGAACCGGACTCTCTCGACCCATCGCCTTTCACTGCAGTGGGAGGGATGGATTCATACGTTCGTCACTCCTGGACACATTGACCACAGATTCCTGCTCATCCTTTTCGTTCCCAAAACTACCTCCCCTTCTGTTAAAAAGATCCTATAACACACAGCATTCCCAAAGAGACCCAGAGGGATTTTATTTCCCTCGACGCCTCCTGTGTGGAGCTAATCTAAAAAATATATATATAGGTATATATCTCCCTATATGTTATAGATCTGTTTTGAAAAACACTTTCAGAACCATTCCCAAAGAGGCTCGTATGTACCATCTAACCCTTCGTCAAACCTAACACATTCTCATCGTCGTGTATTATTAGAGCATTTTCACCAAAATTTGAACACTGCGTTTTTGTCATGACCCACGATTTTTATTAGATTTTTCATAGTTACAAATTATAGAATATTGGAAAGTTATATATTTTTTACTTGAAAATTTATTAATTTACTTAATTTAGTCAGTTAAATATAACACTCGAACCTATATACGTATATGAAATTGTTAACAATTATATTACTTTTACATAACTTTTTTAAAATTATTTTTTGTTTAACTGAACTGTCCCAGCAATAATCTTCCGTATTGTTTATTAAGTGATACATTGAAGTTGTCGCCTGAAGAATCCAAATGATTAGTTAGTATATTTATGTGATCTACGCGGACTTCGCTAAGGCGTTCGACCGAGTCGAGTTATTACTAAAATTACACAGAATAGGTTTCGACCAGCCTCTTCTAAATTTTTTGCCACATATCTGAAGAATAGGAAACAGTATGTAGGTATGCATCGACGGATAAGGGTCTAGAGAATTCTTTGCATTCTCTGGGGTACCACAGGGGTCAAACCTGGGACCTCTACTATTTTTAATTTTAATTGATGAGTTAGTTCTTATTAGAATTTGTAAACTGGGTAACGAGTACATAATATTATGGTAGTTAGTCGCAATATTTCTGCACTGAATAAAAAATCCCGACTTTTAGTTATCTAGTATTGGTGGAAAAGCGAAGCTAGCAGTCCACAATGGAGTCCTGGTACCTACCCTGATGTATGGCAGTGAGGCATGGAACTGGCAGAGGAAGGATGAAAGTAAACTGAATGCTGTTGAAATGAGATCCCTGAGACGTATGTGTGGTAAAACAATGTATGATCGTGTGAGAAATGTGGATATCCGCAAAGAATGTAAGGCTGATGTAAGCATAATGAGTAAGATTAAGAAAGGGACCCTCAGATGGTTTGGGCATGTAGAGCGAATGAACGAAGGAAGTAGTGTAAGAAGAATATACGACGCGAATGTGAATGGTAGAAGAAGTCGGGGACGCCCGAGGAAGACATGGCACGATCAAGTGAATCAGATACTTGAGTCGGGTCATGTCAAAAGTCAGAATAACAGAAGAGAATGTATGAGACGATGTATGAATGTGAGTGAGGCAAAGAGTGTGTGCCAAGACCGATTTGTTTGGCGGTCCGTCCTCTCTGCCTACCCCTGCGGGGAAATGGCGTGATGGTTAGTTAGTTAGTTAGTTAGTTAGTTAGTATTGGTGGAACGTAAAATTAACGGAATGGAAAGCATAATAATTATAAAAATATGCACAAACTTTGGTGAAAATGCCCGTTAACACTATTATTTCTTATTTAAATTCAAATTATTTTTCCCTGATTTCTAGTACGCATACCTGCCAGTACAATGAAGAGGATGGGACAGTGCGCATGTTCCTCCGGGGAAGGCCCATCGTGCTGCACGCCCCCGCCGCTATCCTGGACACTTATGACCTCAACAAGGTGGCACCACCTCCGCAGACCAAGCTGAAGCTCGACTGGGTCTATGGATACAGGTGACTGAATCGTTTCATATTTTGGATTGATTCATCTTAGACACTTTGTATTGGTTTGCTCGACCTTGCTGATTTTAAATTGGATTGAATGACCTTGATAATTTTGTATTGGATTGCTCGACCTTGCTGTTTGTAAATTGAATGACCTTGATAATTTTGTTTCTGGATTGATTCATCCTTGACACTTTTGTATTGGCTTGCTTGACCTTGCTGATTTTAAATTGTATTGAATGACCTTGGTAATTTTTGATTGGATGGATTTAAAATTTGACACTTTTGTATTGAATTGCTCGACCTTGCTGATTTTAAATTGGTTTCAATGACCTTAATAATTTTGTACTAGATGATTTATCTTTGAGCCTTTAAATTGCTCGACCTTGGTCATTTTATATTGGGTTGAATGTTGAATGGCCTTGCTAATCTTGTATTGGATTTGTTCGACCTTAGTCATTTTGTATTAGATTGGATGACTTTTTTATTCTTATATTGGATTGAATGACCTTGATAATTTTGTAATTGGGATTTTTCTAATTGTATTGGATTGAACTTGATCATTTTATATTGAATTGATTGACATTGGTCTTTTTGTATCGTAATATTTTTACCTTGTGGAGGACATCAATTTGACTGTCCGCTTATTTTGATTGACAATCCTATCATGGAATAATCCTGTGTTAAGTGTATTTATTATGGCTGTGTAATTTATTATGTACTAATTTTTGTACTCATTGTTTAGATGGTGATTGATTGTCCTGTTTTTTATGAAAATCTAACTTCTTTTTTAACAAATAGTAAGAGTAACAGCTAACATTCTGGAAATGCATATTTTAATCAATCGTCAAAGATAATAAATACTTGGTCAGTGGTAAAAGCGTACAAAACACGCTTGTAATGGGATAATTAAATAAAATCCACACTTTTTAATACAGTAAACATAATTAGTCTTTATTTAGAGTAGGTAAATTTGCAAGTATGACTGAGTTCAATAATAGCAAAACAGTTCAAAACTATCCTTCAACCACTCATTCAACCTTTTAACAAAAGGGTTACAAGTATTCACTCTGGGTTAGCTGAAAGTCCTGCCAGAGATTTTTCCTTGAAGATGCACAGATAGGACCGGGAGGCAACTTAACTTTCTAGAATTAAAATATAAGCTTATATCAGTCAGACCGTCTGTAAGCCTGAGCGGCAAGGTGCAAAATCTAACCAATACCATCCCTCACTCCTAATTAATAAGGGACGAAGCGATGCAAGAATGGGAAGATATTCGAGATTGAATAACTTTCAATTTACGCTTGAAATATAAAATGGCCTGATACGCGCTTATAATAAAGTAAAATCTAATTCCGTTTGTATTATCTAGTTTCTAATCATTGATTAAAAAAATTATCAATTTATTGTGCACTCACCTTATAAGAAATATATGTTAGAATGCGTATATGTATTACATTGTGAGTGTATGATGCTCAGATCATAAAATAGAACTACATATAATCTGATGTGTGATGTAAGTATTGAACACAATCCGCTCACATAACATATCATGTAATGTAGAATAATGATAGGCAATCCCACCAAGTGAGCATTGTAAAGTAGTTAATAGAGCAGTAGGCGAGCCAACTGCCAATTAGGCAATTCCAATTCTGCAGAAAGAAGTCTCATTATTTCCCTGATCTCTTTTTGATTAAATTTGTAACAAATGCTTCAATCATGAAAAATCAGGCCACTCTTGGATAATAAAAAAACCCAATAGGTATTCACAACAGACCTAATTGCATGTTAGTTTATTGTAATAAATTATAATATGACTAGCGAATTCCTGGCATGTCTTGCAATGCCACTTAAATAAAGAAATTGTTTCTCCCTGCGAGTCCTTTCCCATTCGTCCCCGTTCCCCTTCCGCCTCCTCTTCCCCTCCCGCGTTTTTATACAAATTTCATAATGCCAGAGCTCACCAGTATATATATAGAAACTTTCACGGGCGTGCGCACTGCAAATCACCAAAGTTTCATCGTAATTGGATGAATAGTATAGGAAATAAATTCATAACGCCAGAGCTCACTATTATATATTCAAACTATCGTGGGCATACACACATCAAATCATCAAAGTTTCATCGCAATCGGATGAATTGGTTTAGGAATGCACAAGGGACAAACAAAGAAACATTAATTTTTATAATCTTAAAATCGTGCATTTTTAAAGTTTATATTATTTCACCATGGAAACGATCAAGGCTGATTGATGCACTTAAATAAATAACAAAATTAATGATGCTGCAGTAAAATTACATCAATATTCAATACCTGCATTCACTGCATTGCATGTTTATTATAACAAATAAGTACTATCGAGTAAAAGCTTGTAAAATATCATGACCACTAAAAAAATATTGATTCTACCATTGGACTTAATTTAAATGAAAGGTGGAATAAAAAACGATCCATGCTAAAAATAATATTTACATATAAAAATCAAAATATATGTGGATGTGTGCACCTGTATATACGTGCACGTACGCAAGCACACATATAAAAACACCCACATACAAATAAATATAAAAAATTTGATATTGTTATGTATATTTTCATAATCTTATCCTTACGCACTTCTTTTTCTCTTTTCTTTTTTTATTATAACTTTTCCAATTTTACCATGTGTAATAGACTTCACTTAAAGTAAGTATCTTTAATTGATCACCGTGAAATAGGCAGCCGCCTAGTATGGTGATTTATTTATTTATTTATTTATTTATTTATACTGCGTTTTTACAGGTTGTTCACACACATGTGAGAACAACCCAGTTATAAAAACTCAGTTAATTATACAAATAAGATAAAGTAACAATTTATACACAATCAATTAACCAAATAATAAAATAATAATTTTGGAACAGATTAAATAAAAATTAGATAAAAAAAAATTTAAAAAAAGTTACATATAGAATTTAACAAAAAAATCAAAGTTTACTCAAATAACAATTAAAGAGAGGCAAGGTAAGAGACATAATTAGAGACAAACATGATACACTTAATAATTTATCACATATTTTTCAGCAATTGGAGAGCATTTTTTTTGAATCCATATAAATTATCAACAAAAATATCTACTTCAGCACACTCTATCTTATTATACAGTCGACACATTTGGGTCAGAGGGCTAAAATAGGCGATATTGTTTTTAAATGTATTCAGGTGAAACATATTATGGCGTCTTAAGCAATGGGAATTGGGAACATTTATATCAATGTTGCTAAGACACAATGAAGTATCAAGATGGCCGTGAATTATTTTATGTAAACATATTAGATCAGTCCATTGCCTTCTGATTTAATAAATCTAATCTACTTAAATGTCTAATATATGTAACATGTATTTTATAAATAAATAAAATAAAATTATTCCTATGTTGCTACACTAAAAACACAAGCTGAGAGGCATTTTTTGGTAGCTACCCAATCCCTTCAAAGTTGGGATGGTAGGCAATCTTATTCTTATAGTTCGAGCTGCAAGGCATAGATGGCTCTAGTGTAGATGGATCGTAGAGGTTATAGACTTATCTAATAGATGTCGATAGTATACAGGGGTGTCACAGCTCTGAACACACTCTGAATCGGCTGTTACCGTGCTGCTGGAACATGACAGAGTGCGTATCACCTGACCCGCTAGACTACATCCAACTGGCGAGATGTGATGGAAAAATATATAAATATTTTTTTTTTATTGAAAAAAATTTATATCAGCCAGCAAAATGATATACTACATTTACTCCAAATATGCTTAGGATTCGCTGATTAAAATTCTTCAGGTATGTGCTGTTACTCCCTGTACAGGGTCGCCCCTCCATGGTGGTTACCGAGGTATGGGGAACCGTTAAGTTTCTTCGAGAGCATAATAAAATGTTAGCTTCCAGGCCGTCCTATGCACTCGTTCCTGATTATAAGAGTTTTAGTCTTAAAAGTTTTTATTTTAAGAATCCATTCACTGCATTGTTTTATATTATTATGATCTTTCCAGGGGTAAAGACTGCCGAAACAACCTGTATCTCCTCCCTACTGGAGAGATGGTCTACTTCGTGGCATCCGTGGTGGTCTTGTTCAACGTGGACGAGCAATGCCAGAGGCATTATCTTGGACATACGGATGACGTCAAGTGTCTTTCCGTCCATCCCAACAAGCTGATAGTTGCAACGGGGCAGTGTGCCGGACATGACAGGGTTGATGCTCGGGTAAGGAAACTTTTACTCGATTCGTTATCAGTCTGTACTCTTTTCTTTAACCCATAGGGACTGAAAAGAAACTTCGATAAAATATATTTATGTTAAAACCAACACAGATAATAATATCATACTTGATAAAGTGATTTTTATTTTTGTCTTGACCTACCTGGTAAAGGCAATATCCAAAGTCAAAATGAATGCACGAGGTTGACACTGCAAGTGCAGTGCTTCATTCTGTACTTGGGCATGATTGTTCAACACTGCTGATGCAGGGGTCCGGCCCTTAATGGGTAACAGAACTATACACTACGTTGAATTTTACATGGATAGATTATATTATGACAAGTAATGTATGTTATGACACACACAATTAAATCTGTGTCAACTACACCTGAAGGTAATTTCATAAGGGGGCGTTCAAGTATTATGTAACGCAATTTGGGGGGAGGGGGGGGTCTTATAAAACATTACTGTGCATTACCGAGGCGGGAGGGGGGTTCGAACAAGGCGTTATGTAACATGTTTTTTTAAAGTAAACTTCTTTACGCACGCTCGACTTGGGGGTAAGCTGGTGAATGCGTTACGATAAGTGGTGATTATTACGAAAAGTGTGATGCGAACGGTAATCGATGCGAATGGTGATCGATGGCGAGGCGAACGGTCGGGCCATAGGTCAATGTCATAGGTCAAGGTCATAGGTCACCCCAAGGTCGTAGGTCACCCCAAGGTCGTAGGTCACTCCAATATCCTAGGTCACCCCAAGGTCGTAGGTCACCCCATGGTCATATTTTACCCCAATGTTATATATCACCCCTAGGTCATAGATCACCCCGTTCGCTACGTTTGGTAACTTAGCAGGGATACCTGGGTTCATGGGGCGAGGTTTCAGTTTCAGTTGTGTGGTCTAAAGCACAATCGTTTTTTTTTTATTTAAATAAAAAACTAGGGAATTAAAATCTTCCAAGTTGGCAACCCTTTTCGTTTATGTTTTACGGGGAATCCCTCGACTGTATTGTATGTCATTTTTATTTTATTATCAGTATTCGATAATATTTTAAACACGAAATATACATAAACACAAATTGCTGTAGTCAGTGTTGTTAAAGTGAGGTTGTAGGTACTATAAAGTCCTCAAAAGCGGGAGATTTACATCATCAGCCGTTCTTGGCCTATAAAGGCTCTCATGCTGACTTGGGTGTTACGGAACGTTTAGGGAGGGGGAGGGGGGTACAGAAAAACGTTACGGCGCGTTACATGGGGGGGAGGGAGGGTCAAAAATCTTCAAAAATTGTGTTACGTAATACTTGAACTTTAAGGTTAATCGAACAATTAATAACCAATAACACTCAGCCTTGCAGTACCCCTATATTTAGGGAATGCAAATCTCGCGAGATTGGGGCTCAAGCGAGATCTCGCGAGTTTAGAATAACAATACTGCGAGATCTCGCCAATTTCGAGATTGGCAGTTTTGTGTGTTTGTTTTTGAATAATCACAATATTTGAATAAATTGGCATAAAAATAATAAGAATTATAAGTTTTATATTTTTTCAATAGAATTTTATGCATCAAACATTGTTTGACGTATTTGTCTATAATTTTTTAATAAACTTCTGAGTATATCTATCAAATGACAAATGAAAGAAACAACCAGTCTTCTCTTCTAATATCAAACAAAAATCTTTTAGTAATAAAACAGTAAAGTTCTTTTATAACAAACAAAACAACGAAAAGTCAAAAAATATTAAACTTGACTTCACACAAAAATTTTTTTTGCATAAATAACCAAAAAAATACTCGAATGAAATCAAACTCAATCACGTAACACGTTAGCTAACAACAACTATTAGTAAACAAAACAAATGCGCGCTGATGACGCTCCAAGTCAGCTCAATTTTCGACCAATCGCACGCATGGCCAGCGTAGTCCATTGATAAGGCTCTTGACTCGCACTCCGAAGGTTGCGGGATCGAATCCCGGCGTGGCAAATAAATGTAATTTGATTAATATGTGTTATTTCACAATTCATTTATTTAAAATAATAAATAGTATATTTGCGGCACGTTCCAGAGTGGAAGATACTCTCAGTATCGCCCTGGTGTAAGACCACCATTCAGAATTAAAACGTTGCTTGAAATGGCTTCTGCCATGTTTGGTGACTAGATCTGAATAGCCAGGTACTTCCCCACCTTCCTCTTCCCTATCTCCTTCCCCACCCCACTACCTTCAGCCTCACAACATACCCCTATTGGGGATGTCATAGTCCCACAAAAAAAACGCACGAACGAATCTGAGAGACACCTCACAGACACCAGACAGACCTGCTGCCTCACGCGCACCGAATGAAACCGACAGATTGCAAATCCGTCCGTGTCCGTGTCGCGCTTCGAATAAGACGTTTTTATGCTCAATTAATCTCGTTAAACTCGCAAGATCTCGCCCTTTTTTCGTCCGAGATCAATCTTGCTAAAAAAGGCCGAGATCTCGCGAGAACGAGATTGCATTCCCTACCTATATTACAACAATTCATACATACATCATAGTTACGTTTGTGTGCAAAGTCAAACGCTAACGCTACAATATAAATCTTTGTTATTGTCTGTTGTAAAATTTTAATAGCCCAAAAAATATATTATCTATTTATTTAAAATAATCCACAACACAATTGTTATTCAAAGTTTGCAACAGGACAATCCTGCAATTATTTTTATCAAACTAAATTTATTATTGAAATTGCAATGAAAATAAAATAATTCAGATTTTGTAATAAACTATTCTACTGAACAACCCTTTTCTGTTAATTTTTATTAATGTTTTAATTTATTGCGGGTTGTCTCTGGGGGATATTAGTGCAATGAACTACTAAAAGTACATTAGTCATTTAATTACATCTCTAATTATACCTAAATTATGTTTTTGTACCTCTCTTTTTTGTGTTGTCAATAAAGATAATGGAGCTTTTAAGTAATTAAACATGGAAATGGGTTGCTTTTACGAAATAAAAGTTATTGCAGGGTTAGTCAACTGATAAAACATTAGATTAGCGACAAAATTAATCATTTTTACATTGAAAAAAAATTTGAATGTGTAAGAGGCGGTTGATAACTCTGATAATCTTTTAATTTATGTTTTCTTTTCACTCAGAATTAATTCATTATTTAATTTTTTGTTTGACTTATATTATTCCAGCCGCACATCCGAGTTTGGAACTCCGTATCTCTGGCCACCCTTGCCGTGATTGGAGCCAACGACATGGAGCGAGGAGTGTGTTGCCTGTCGTTTTCCAGAGCTGATGGTGGAAGCCTTCTGTGTGCAGTGGACCAGGGGACTGAGCACAATATTTCCGTCTGGGAGTGGCAGCGCGGAGAAAAGGGAAGCAAGATTACCGAGACAAAGGTATGTTAACCGCTGGAGTGACTAAGGTCAAAATATGAACCGCTTTTATTTTTCTGCGATTGACAGCTTTCCAAAATTGGACCACATTTTTTTTACCAAAGTTTACGATTTTATAATATTTTTTTTATAAATCCTACGACTATGTGATAATTGACAAAAGATAGATGAATTCATTGGCTATATATAGAAATATAATTAGTTTGTACTTCTCCATATTAAAATTCGCCAGCATAATTTTTTAAATGTGGGTGGAAAATATTCAAAATGATCTCCCAAAAATCACGAGCATACGGAGGTTTTAAATCACGCTGTCGCTCGAGTGGCACAATCTATCCCATCACACGCCACATTTGATCTAATTTGTGTGCATTAGTGAAACTTGGATCATGTGTGTGTCATGCGAAAGCTATTGATATGTTTTTAATGGACTTTACGTTTCAATGCCAGTTTCTGAAAGCAGACATTTATTATAAATATATTACAGACAATAATTTATTACAGGTAGATCATTTCAAAAATGTGGACCAACACATTGTCCCTAAACTTTGCAATATTTTAAAGTTATTTATTTTACTACAAGTTAGTAAAAAAGCAGTTTTATTGCCAAGTGGTAATTTCTTCCAACTAACTAACTAACTAACTAACCATCACGCCGTTTCCCCGCAGGGGTAGGCAGAGAGGACGGACCGCCAAACAACTCGGTCTTGGCACACACTCTTTGCCTCACTCACATTCATACATCGCCTCATACATACTCTTCTATTATTCTGACTTTTGACATGGCCCATCTCAAGTATCTGATTTACTTGATCGTGCCATGTCTTCCTCGGGCGTCCCCGACTTCTTCTACCATTCACATTTGCATCATATATTCTTTTAACACTACTTTCTTCGTTCATTCGCTCTACGTACCCAAACCATCTGAGGGTCCCTTTCTTAATTTTGCTCATTATACTTACATCAGACTTACATTCTTTGCGGATATCCACATTTCTAACACGATCATGCATGGTTTTACCACACATACGTCTCAGGGATCTCATTTCAACAGCATTCAGTTTACTTTCATCCTTCCTCTGCCAGTTCCATGCCTCACTGCCATACATCAGGGTAGGTACCAGGACTCCATTGTGGACTGCTAGTTTCGCTTTTATTGAAAGTTTTTTATTAGCTCCAACGGCATTCAGTCCTCCATTAATGGAGTTACCGGCATTTACCCTCCTTTCAATATCTCTATCAGCCTTCCCCCCAATTTCTTCCAACCAACCCAATTATGCACAATATTATTTAAATCCATTGACCTCTCCTCCGAAATAATTATGTACTAAAAATTTTAAGTCTGCAATGGTGAACTAAAAATCTAATATAACTTTTAAACCATATACCCCCATACACACAAGCCTTGCTTAATTATGGGGGTATATCAAATATATCTACTATGTAATTAATTACTGTATAAAATTTATTTGTAATTTATGTACCTTTTATTACTAATAAAAAATAAAATAAAAATAAATAAAAAATATTATTAATTTACTTGTGTGTTGGATCAAGATAGAGTTTTTTTTATAATTTATTTTTTATTTGATATGGAAAAGTTAAACATAGGTCAATCTTATTGGCATACATATAACGAAAATTATTATTTAGTGTGATATTACTCAAAGCAGTAGCTTGGGTAACCATCGCTTGAGTAGATAATTATCAGGGAAAACTTAACCAACGTATTATTGCCAACACTAAGAAATTAATACAATTGCCACTTGTTTGTCCGTTTTTCATGTTTTAGCGATACAATTGAAGGCCAATGGGTTAAAGAATATTAAAATGTAGAATGTAACGTGTAATGTATATGAAAATTAATTTGGAAGTGTCTCCCCAGTGTTCCGTAGACACAGTGATTGCTGCCGAGTTCCATCCGCTGGACAGGAACCAGATAGTGACCTGCGGAAAGAACCACATCGCCTTCTGGACCCTCGACCAGGGCGGCACCATCTACAAGCGCATGGGGGTGTTCGAGAACAGGGACAAGCCCAAATATGTCACCTGCCTAGCGTTCAACCATAATGGTAATTAGAGATCATATTTACACAGTGCTTAGTCAAACAATACATCTTGTCAGTAGAAATCAATTGCTCTTGGCAATTTTGGATGTGTACGTCAATCACAAAATTTACCAATGGTTTATTTCACCGTAATATCTATTGGCTTCATTGACGCATTAGCAGAGTACAATAATAATAATCATTGTACAATAATAAATTTTTACTACTCAAATCTAGAAAAGAACAAGCAAGTATAAAATAAAAAATAATAAAAGAACCTAAAAGAACTTAAGCTAAACAAAGATTAACCCAACAAAAACTGTTGTGTACATATTTATAGATCAGTGGCGGTCTGTGAGTTTTCTGTGAGCTAGAGTGCGAAGATTGAAAAATATGGCGTTATTGATGTAGTTGTAGCTGAAAATTTTTTTTTTTTTTCAAAATTTCAACTTTTTGTATGAAGATCTTTTAGTGTGTGGATGCGGCGCATCCCTAAACTGAAAGAATCCTGCAAATCTTCGTACAAAAAATTGAAATAAAAAAAAATCATTTTCAGCTAGCACTCTAGCTCACTGAAAACTCACAGACCACCACTGTTACAGATATGACAGATTCAAAAAGAGTTCAGATTTCTGGGAAAAATTGTCATTAAGGGTCGGGTATCAAACCGCGCTGACGCTGCAGTTAGGTATTTCTTGTACTTGTAGACAAACACGGCCGCAGCTGACCGCCTGCGTCTGACTAGAGGAGATGTGGGTATACTAGACACTACGGACTTAGGAAATAAAAATACACTTGCCTTATAAAATTTAGTTCCTACTATAATAATGGATACAGCTTATCATACTAAGAATCATATTGTGGAATAGCGTGGATAGCTCATAGAGACATTTGCGCCTGGGTCAAACTGCCCATTCACTGCAGTTAGGTATTTTTGGTAGTTGCAAACAAGCTCGGCCGCCGCGATCTACTGTGTATTTCGGTTAGATTCAGGCACGGCTGCTCAGCATTTTGATAAATACGGAATAAAAATACACTTGCTTTGAATAATTTTAATTTATTTCCAACATAATTGATACAGCTTGACAGACTATAAATCATATTATGCAAGGGCAAGGATACATAGACTTTTTTTAGCCCCTGGACCTTTACAGACGTCTTAGTTTTTGACTCAATGTGACATAGAAACTAATGGTGTTTTGATGTGGAAAAAATTTCTGGTTCATATATGATTTGTATAATGTTATTAATTTTTTTATAATTTTACCAGAAAATAATGGGTGTGAATAAGTTACGACAACCAGTTTTTACTCTGTGCCTTAGAAATTAAAAAAACAGGTAGTTTTGTTTTTGAAAGTTTATTTATATGCATACAGATTTTTTTTAATACCTAGTAAGAAAGAATATATTTTACAATTTATCTTTGATATACATAAAGTAGAACGAAGCACATTTAGAAAAAAGACAGTAAAAAATATAAAGAAGTTCAGACAAATTTTTATAAAACAACTAAATGTTTTATTTTTATTTTTATGTAACTTACAAAGTCCCAACTGTTATCAATCGCCTGGGGCCAGTGATTGGGGTATGTTGTGAGGCTGAATAAGGTGGGAGGGGAATAATATAGGGGAAGTACCTGGCTATTCAGATTTGGTCACCACACACGGCTAAAGCCATTTCAAGCAGCTTTTCAATTCTGAATAGTGGTCTTACACCAGGGCGATACATAAAGTATCTTCCACTCTGTTTTTTTATAGAAGGCTATTGACAAGATTTTTTTCTTTGTATAAAACACGCTGTAACTCGTGTTGTGCGTGTTACAGGTAAAATTGCAAATGTTATATGTAAGTTCAAAATAAATTAATTATTACCCACAATTATTATAGTTATTTCACAGCATTATCCAAAAATAACGAAGTTACTATTATAGACTTGTTTACTATTATATAATTTTACAATTGAAAAATGTCCTCCACAACACAGGTGAATTCCAAGCGTGGAGGACATTAGACTATACATTTGTAATGTAAACTTATTAATAAAAAAATACAAAACAATACAGAGTGATAAGTGTTAGTCCCTCATTTATTCACAAGACTGTCATTTTGTAATGACATCATCCTTTATCCCGGTCTATTATCGATAATTCATACAGCGCCCTTGAGCTGATTTTTCACAAAAACGGCGCTATATAAATCATCCAAATATTATTTATTAATTCTAAACATTCACAAAATTGTGGTAGATCATTCATTATAGCAAAAAGTTTATATGGAAGGCCATTACTCAGGCCGCTTATGTTTATTTAAAAAACTTACATGTTAACTGATAGTTTCTGTTATAACGACGTCATTTATATTGCTTCTGCTGCTTTTCTAAAAAAACATATAAAATAAATTTATTTGTAATAATACAACCCAGAATTTACCCAACATCGAAATTCATTCGATTTATCAATGGATCTGACAGTCGTTGTTTTCAATAAAACTTAGTGACAATTTGAACGGAATCGGTAGAGAACTCAAAATGGTCGTCGAAATTATGCATTTTGACATTAAATTTTGTTAAATTAAATTTTGACATTAAGTTCGTTGAACTCCAAACTCTTTAAACCTGATTTTGAACCAAATCGTCAAAGTACTTAAGATATTCAAGATGGATGCCGAAATTTTGCATTTTGACATTAGATCCGAGTTCAGTGCACGTCCAAACGCCCTAATCCTGATTTTGAACCAAATCCGTAGATAACTAAAGAAATTCAAGATGGATGCCGAAATTTTGCATTTGGACATTAGATCCGAGTTCAGTGCTCACCAATACTCCCATATACTGATTTTGAACCAGATCAGTAGAGAACACGAGAAATTCAAGATGGATGCCGAAATGTTGCATTTTGACATTAGATCCGAGTTCAGTGCACGTCCAAACACCCTAATCCTGATTTTGAATCAAATAGGTAGATAACTAGAGAAATTCAAGATGGATGCCGAAATGTTGCATTTGGACATTAGATCCGAGTTCAGTGCTCGCCAATACTCCCTAATACTGATTTTGAACCAGATCGGTAGAGAAAACGAGAAATTCAAGATGGATGCCGAAATTTTGCATTTTGACATTAGATCCGAGTTCAGTGCACTTCTAAACGCCCGAATTCTGATATTGAACCAAATCGGTAGATAACTACAGAGAAATTCAAGATGGATGCCGAAATTTTTAGATGTCAAAAAGCAAAATGACTTCAGTCCACCTTCAAACTACCTTTGATAGAAATCAGTAAAAAAATTAATTTTTGACTTTATTACCTTATTCTCCTATTCTTCCAGTGGGAGGGTCTATTTTTTATGGCACGGTAAGCAAGAATTCCTTTATTTTTACCCATTTTGAAGGTACCTGAAGTTTAAAAAAAAATAATAATAAAATATGTAAAACTGTAAATCAAGTTAAAAATAATTTATTAGATAATAATAAATATATTTTATTTCTACTTACCCGGTTACTGTAACACCTATCTCCTCAATGATTCCTTCAAAAATCGAATAAACAGCGAACAAAATTGCTGCGAAAAAAATATGCGTGCTCTCGCCTTGACCGCTATCTCACAACTGAATGAATTCTGTGAAATTCAACCGTTATATAAGACATCGCGCGGCGTAATATTTTGCCATACATTTTTGTATGGCGGAGAATAGTTGAAAAATTCAGAAAGTTTAGGCGAATTACAATAAAAATCTAGATACACTGAAGAGCTTTTAATTTAATAGCTTGATTTAACATAATGTTTACTCTGAGATTACGGAAGGATTTTTGGTAAAAATGTTTACAACAGGTTCAGGAGAGATAATCGCGAAGGCCTTTTTCAACGTTTTAACTAAAGTTGCAGTATGTATAACTTATATAATTTGTAAGATTACAGTAAAAAAAATTTAATCACTAGTAACTTTACACATTTTTCTAATTACCCGTATATAATTTTCTAGTATTGCTGCTACGAGACGCGGATGCTACTGCTAATGCGGAGCGATGTTTTCCAAACCCGACCCTTAAAACATAAGAAATAAGTAAATCTATGTAATATATAAAAGAGACTGTCTGTTAGTGGCGGGAGGCGTGTATTTGATTTGTATGCAAATCTACAGTTTTATTCTGAGGTTGATGAAATTTTGCACACTTGAGGAAACATGAGGAAGGTCACTGTCTCTTGGAGTTTTCAAAACCCACCTCATCAACTCTACCCACCCCTTAATAGTGATGAGTTTTGCGAATTTATTATCTGTGTTGTTTCTGAACTGGGGGACAATGGGCCTATGGCCTACATGCTTATATTAGCTATGCAAACCATCCCCCTATCAACAGTAATAACACTTGTATGTGCGCTTTTGATCATTCAATCACAATTACTAAAAAAAAATTTTTTTTTCAGGTGATGTAATCTCTGGAGACTCGAGTGGAAACATAATAATATGGGGCCGTGGAACAAACACCATCAATAAATACGTCCGTGGGGTGCACGAGGGCAGCATCTTCTCCATCTGCGTCCTGAAGGACGGCTCCGTCATCTCCGGGGGAGGCAAGGATAACAGAATCGTTCAGTTGGATGCCGATCTTACTCCTACAGGAATGGAAGGATCGGTAAATATCCAGATAATAAATATATGTACACAATGCATCCTTTAAAACAGTGGTTCCCAACCTTTTTCTGACCCGGAACCACTTGTACGTTTATTTTTTCGACAGGGACCGCAAGCAGTGGCATAGCGAGGGGGGGCATACCGTAATGGTCACTGGCCACAATGTACAATAATGACAAACTGAATATTGTTCCGATTTTTTTTATTCAGACTTCTCGACTAGGGGCCGCCCACGCTGGCTCGCTTGTTGACCGGCGGACCATCGCGGACCATCTTCTAGCCTCTCGCGGACCACTGGTTGGGAAACCCTGCTTTAAAACAATCAACCTGTAAAAACTATATTTTTTTTACTTTTTGGGCAATGGAGGGAGTCACCAATTTGGGCATAGGGAGTGTGGTCGCCGTATGGGCGATCGGGTCACCAGTTTGGTGAATATATGTTTTATATGTTTTAACCAGATCTGGCAGTTCACAGACCTTGCCCACGTCTGAAAACTGGATGCGTGTTTAAATATGTGCGGAGGTGTTTAAATAATAACTCTTGATATTCACGTGAGTCACAATGTATTTACAACAGAAACTTTATGCTAAAATAATTTGTACAAGTTTAATATTGTTATTGCTTTGAGGCAAAGCAGGTGGAGAGGGCGAACACTAGAACCGGAATGGTTTCGCAAAACAAAAATGCGTTGTCACGCACCCAGCGGCCAGTGGTGACCGGTGGTACCACCATGCAAAATCTAATAAAAATTATATTTTATGCCTGTTCGCTGCCTCGCTACAACTTTATACACCTATTTTCAATTTTCGATCTAGTTGTGCCATCTCTTGGGCTGGCCAGCCTATTTCAAAGAAAAAAAATTATTAACGGACTGAGGATTGAACCTTCCTTCCAGGGACTTAACGACTATGAACTTTTGAAATGTCTTTTAAATCCTCCCCAGGGACTGACTAAATGAGTGAACACCACTAACACCAAAGCCAAAACGACATTTATTTCATATTTTAACTGCTGAAAATTTTTAAATGTAATGTCATCCAGTTTCAGAAAAATGTGTATGTACGTAAGTGTCACCAAAATTTGAAGATGGCAATGCGGATGTCGGGAGTGGATTAGTTTCCACTTCCAAGATTCCGTTTCATTCATTCATTTCTGGAAATAAAATCGAAATTCAAACAGATAAACGTAATTAAAAAAGGTAGACAATCATTCTCGGAAACTTCAATTTTTCCTTCTTCCTTTGTTATCGTTTGTGTAATGATGGAGAACTTAGCTTGCAGAGGGTTGAAATTGGCTTTCTTCTACCTAACCTAACTTATGATCTGAACATGAATTTTGCAATCCAACCATGTTTGAGTATTATTACCAGAGTCGGGCCTAAGTACAGCCATCTGTATTATCAGCGCTTTTATTGCTTGGCTCTTGGCACCTTGGCAAGTCGGCTCTCCAACTGCACCTGCACAGGACCGGCCCCGATTATTACATAATTTTCTTTATTTGTCCTGCCACTTTTATTGTCAACTCTTTATCTAACATTACATTGTTGAAATGACAAGAGGGCAAAGTTACAGCGGAGCTATCAGCATATTTAACTAAACTAACCTTCTATATTATTCCATTTGTACATTAACCCTAGAAGTAATTGATTCAAGATGGCATAATTTATTGAGATCTGATGTTTTGATAATTTTTTTACAGATTGAAGGACACTTTGGAGGAGTACGAGTGCTAGCAGAAGGACGCGGGTCTCAAGTACTCATTGGCACAACTAAGAATTGCATTCTCCAGGGAGATTTAGTTCTTGGATTTTCTCCTGCTGTCTTAGGTTGGTTCATTTTCAAATTTTGATACAAGTTCATCATTAATTCTTTCAGGTTGCATTCAATGTCAACATGAATCTGTGTGGGGATCATTTGTACATTTTTTCACATCACCTTAACCAGTCGAATGATGGTTACCCATATTTAGGTCTCATTGCTCTAGGCCTTGAGCAATGGCTGCCTAAATTTAGGTACATTTTTTAAATTTTATTTCAATTTATTTTGAAATTTCTGCATAAACCTAAAAGTATGGGTAAATGATGAAATCTTGGCGGATTCATTGGCTTTAAACCACGGTAAGCAGTTTTTTGGTAAATTTTTGAGATCGCTGGCAATGGTTAATACGCACTTTTTTTTTAAAAAATCTTTTGATTCACCTTAATTACAAAAGACAACTATTTGCATTGGGGGAAGTGGAAAATATTTCATTCTAAATTTCGATTACGTAAAATTAAAATTAGCTTTCATTCTGTAAAACGAGACCGTCCATTTTCAAACATTATTTTCAAATGTCATTTTGTTATGTTGGTATTCTTGTTACTGTACGAAAAGATGCTAGAGCAAGGCGTAGCAGACTTCATGGGAATTCTAGGTTTGTGTAACATGGTTTGTGATACAAAAGAAAGTTCCCCTTTATAACGCCTACTCGCGTCAAGGCAAGAAAAACATCCCAGTTTTCAAGTAGTTTAGCGGCTACGCTAGGTTTGTGTAACATGGTTTGTGATTCAAAAGAAAGTGCCCCGTACCTTCAAAATCTTCTAGCCGTTCGTTATACATTCAAGTGTGTCAGGAATACCAACATACCAAAGTGACAGTGAATGAGCTAATAGCTAATGGCGTACAATCTCACAAGACAAAAGCTAATTTTAATTTTACGTAATCGAAATTTAGAATGAAATATTTTCCACTTCCCCCAATGCAAATAGTTGTCTTGTAATGTAATTAAGGTGAATCAAAAGGTTTTTTTTTTTAAAAGTGCATATTAACCGTTGCCAGCGATCTCCAAAAATTACCGTTTTTTTTTTCATGATAATATTCGGAGATATGATTTTTTTTAATGAGCGGGACTGAATCCAAAATCGAATGCCCAGATATCTCCATTGCTCAACAAATTTATTTTTTAAATACCCCATCGCTCGAGTGGTTAAGTTTATTTCAAATATTTTTTCTTTCGCTGTGGTCTTCTTAACTTGGTCACTTTAACCTAGAACCGTACCCATAATAGACTTAAAGTAACAGTACCCAGAGGTACTGAAGTACCTGGCAAAAAAACATATTTTTTACATAAGACTAAACATTTATTAATAATTAACTTACATAGACTCTTACGTCACTTATTTCAGTCTCACATAATACAATTAGGCCTAAATAAAAGGAACTTATCTTTGCAGTTTTGGCAGATCTTTTTTTGGGGCTCTAAACATATGAAACTTTTCATTTTTAACATCAAGTGCATGATTTACGGTCCTTTGACCTGGGACAAAATGAACGTCTTCCAGATTTTGATTCTTTTGATCAGAAGACTGCTTTTTCCTAATATATATATTTTTTCCTATTAAAATCATAGTACTGAATATAATTCCCTTAACTGTACCGAGGGGTGCTGAAGCACCCCACGTACGCCTTGCCACGACCCCACACTAACAGGACTCCCGCCAGAACGATACTTCGACATAACCCTCCAGCCCATGCAAATACGCGGCAGTGCGAAAAAATCCGTTGTGAAACCAAAAGTAACCACGAATTTTCAAAAAGAAAATTGGATTTGTACCCCAGGATACGGTTCTAGGGTTAATATTAACAGGCAACCTTATTTTAAGTCTCTGTTCCTCTTTCCATTTCATGATGATGATCTAAAGAACTTTGGGCACTCTTAGCAATGACCTTATCATAAATATATCTAGACTTGTTATTCTCACAAAATTAAAATAAAATGTGGGGTAAAATAAAATAAATTAAAACAAAATTAAAATAAATAAATTTTAATTTAAACATTGTTCATGTATCATAAAGGTAGACTTTCAAAAAATATGTTTATAAAATCGAAATAAACAATAGGACCGGGTGGCATTTTCGTATTCAAAATTTGCGTCGAATACTACCTTAATGTCGACTAGAGTAAAAGCCTGGCCTCCTGACGAATTTTGAGAAAAATAATAATAGAGCAATTACAGTTTGCAAATGGCGGCGTTTGTTGTTGATACTCATTGTTACTGCTGATTTGCATGATGTTTTACCGCAAGCATTAGACTATTTTAAACAGTGATTAGACTATTTTAACCCATTGGCCACAGAATTAAAGAGCTAAAAAATTGGCCCTCACCACTGAATTAATTTTGTACCAAAAATTGAAAACCTGCGTTGGTGTACTAAATCTATTGTAACTTTTGAACCATGTGTTCAAATGAATTAATTTCTTTAAATTTGTTTACATATAGGATTAAAGTAAAGAAAAACTTTAAAAATAAAAATTAAAAAAATATTAAAATATTTGTAAATAAGGATACAAATATTACTTTCTCTTTTTTCATTTTTAACATTTTTATTCATAAAGTTACAAAAAAACATAATATTCATAAATCGAACATTAATAATTTTTGTTTTTTTACATTCATGTATACTGATAACTTATACAATAGTTCGGTATGATGGTCCTCAAAGTAATCAGGGACGTGCAGGGTCACTGCCAAAAGCCTAGAACCACTCGCAATTTTGAAATAAATAAATGGCGGCTGGCTGTACACAAAATTTGGAACACAAATTTCAGGGAAAAAACATAAGAAACATATTATTGCCAATTATACGAAATGAATGATTAATTACCTGCAGAGTGTTCGGCATTAAAAATATTTTTTTTAAATGTCACTGTCGTGCGCATTTCGCGTTTTTTGGCGAACCTACACTAGCCCGTCAGCGCGCCGGGGTTTGTGGTTAAGTACCTGAGTTGCACACCCGACAGGCTGCCGGGGTTTGTGGCCAATGGGTTAACAGTGAAGTTTACTTAGGGACAGCACTGACTTCGTAATTTGGCTGTTGCGTGCTCAGATCTGTACTCTAGTCGGCCTTGCATTTTCTCTAACGCATAAAGTCTTTGATCAAAAAAGAATTATTTATAATAATCAGTAATAATAATTAATTTACAAAGAAATGTTATTCCTTAACTTTTATTAGTGTTTTGCCGAGTAATGAAAACACTTTCTCATCACTTACGAGGGCATATTGTAATGCAATTTGGTTTCATATCAATTTTCAATTCAGTTTAATACTAAAACTATGAAATCGAAAACACTAACGTTGACATTTTTTTGCTTGCCAATTTGAGATTTCTACCGCACGTCTATATATATGGTAACATCATTGACTGCCACTTTTTAATGAATGGTTTTGTTTAATTCAGGTCATTTGGATGAACTGTGGGGATTGGCTTGTCATCCCACTGTTGCCCAATTTGCCACGGCAGGTTGGGATCGTTTGCTTCAAATGTGGGATGCACTCTCACATTCCACCGTTTGGAGTAAGGATATTGGGGTAAGCAATTGATTTGCCTTACCAAAGCCTATATTATGATGTTTCTATGGTGATAGTGTTGGTGTCGTTTTCCCTAACAGCAGCATGGTTGGAAGGAAGTCTGCGCGTTAAAATATCCGTTTCTTTCTTGCCGACAACTGCATTAACTTTTAACAATTACACATTTAAAACGTTTGATCAATTTTACCCTTGTTTTACTGATTCTTACCCTTATATAATAGTTATGTGAAAAGTGACTTCATTTAACATACCTCCATCAAAACAATCATTCTTGCTCAAGTGTTGCCATGCCTTAAAAAAAAAATTATTAATGTAAAAAAATAATGTAGGTTCTTAAATATTTGCTAATGAAGTCCTAATTTTTGTGTTTTCAGGAAAGAGCACAAAGCTGTGCATTCTCTCGAGATGGATCTGTTGTAGCAGTTGGATGTTTAACAGGAAAGTGGATGGTGTATGATTCTGTTACAAGGGAACTCATTGCTACAAATACTGACGGGTAAGCATTTGAGCTTTTTTGAAGTGAAACTTCTTTAGCCCCGTTAGTGATTTGAAATTCGATGAAACGGAAATGCGTCACAAAAATGTATTATTTGACGGTCCTCGGTTCTAATATAATGCGGTAAATTCACGACTGTGCACGGGCCTCCAATAGCGCCGCGGTATGAAGCGCCTGACTCTCAGCGCCCAGAGAGACATTCAGCGATCGAGGTTCGAAACCTACCAAATCAAAAAAAAATAAACATTTTTATTTTTGTAAAATCAATATCCAATCTTCAAACCCCTTTAACCCATTGGCCACAAACCCCGGCAGCCTGCCGGGTGCGCAACTCAGGTACTTAACCACAAACCCCGGCACGCTGACGGGCTAGAGTAGGTCCGCCAAAAAACGGAAAACGAGCACGACTGTGACATTTTTGAATAAAATTTTAAATGCTGAACGCTCTGTATGTAATTAATCATTAATTTCATAGAATTGGCAATAATATGTTTCTTATGTTTTTTCCCTGATATTTGTGTTCCAAGTTTTGAATGCTGCCAGCCGCCATTTAATTTCTTCAAAATTGCGAGTGGTTGTAGGCTTTTGGTAGTGACCCTGAATGTCCCTGATCGCTTTGAGGACTATCATACCAAATTATTTCATTAGTTATTAGTATACATGTATGTAAAAAACAAAAATTATTATTGTTCGATTTATGACTATTATGTTTTCTTGTAACTTTTTGAATTAAAATGTGGAAAAAAGAGAAGGTTATGTTTGTATCCTTATTGACACATATTTTAATATTTTTTAAAATTTTGTTTTAATGTTTTTCTTTACCTTAATCGAATATGTAAATAAATTTAAAGAAGTTAATTCATTTCAATACATGGTTTAAAAGTTACAATGGATTTTAATACACCAATGCAGATTTTCAATTTTTGGTACAAAATTAATTCAATGGTGAAGGCCAATTTTTGTGCTCATTAATTCTGTGGCCAATGGGTTAAAATAAAAGGTAAAAGAAAAGAAAGCGACATCTAGCGACTTTCTAGTTTCACTTCTACTGCGTGTGAATTGCACTCTGATTTTTTTTCATTGTTTTTAAACCAATTTTCATAATGCGTATTAGTATTTTCACATAAATTTTAATTAAATACTTTTAATTTTATGCATGTCTGCCAAAGCAATGGCAAAATGTGGAATGTTTTTACTCATGTGTTGATACTGATGTGATACAGGGCGGAGCCAATTCAGTGCATCAGATACTCCCCCGATGGTCATTATGTGGCATTTGGATCACGGGACAATTTTGTCTACATATATCAATTAGATGAAGAAGCCAGAAGGTACAGCCGACTCGGAAAGTGCATGGTAAGACAATTATTATCATGATCCCCAAAACATCAAAGTTTTTGTATTTTTAGTGTACCTAAATAGGTGTTTCCCATTTGACATGATTTAGAAATCAACGCTCACACAAATTCAGTCACTCTCCAAAATTCTGTGTATGTATTAATTTTTTGTAGTATGGACTCAGAATTTTAAATACATAAATTGAGATTTTTTACACCATGTAAATGGAAATAAAATAAATAATTAGTCATTGCACTTCCATTATCCGAGGAATAATAATTATTTTTGATATTCTTCGTCAAATTAAATATGAGTAAGGAATATAGATGTGTTTTAATTATTGTTTGTAATCACTGTGTATTTAAATGTCATTATTTCTTGTGCTCTCAACCGCAGGCGTCTGAACGAAGAAGGAAATCGGTAATAAGTAGTTAAAAGTAAAAATGTCAGTCGACGATTACAATGAGTATTCGTAGTTAAATATGTATTATGTAATCAGTTAGTAGTTACGTAGAATGATGCTTTTTCAGTTATTATTAGTGCCAATTTGTAATAATAAAATCGTTGTTGTAGAATATTATAAGTATGTATTGTTTTTATTCATGAAATAATTTTATCGACACACAAATCAAATTTTAATTATAGCAATTTGTCTAATCCTAAATATGTTGTGTTTTAGGGACATTCAAGTTACGTTACCCATGTGGATTGGTCAGCAGACAGTCAATATTTGAGGAGTAACTCTGGAGACTACGAACTTCTTTATTGTGAGTGCATTTTTAAACTGATCTTATTTTTTTTTTCTTCATGCAGTAGTGGAGACCATCATAACACCATCCTTCTGTCTCCTGGACCGGGAGATCTATAATAGGTCTTTTGTCCCTCGTTTTAGTTATGTTGTGGCATTTACAATAACTTTAGAGTACCTACCAGACTTATTTGCTGGTAACCTCTTCACTCTTGAATATTACTGTGGTACATATGAGATTATGTATGTATGTACAGGGTCTTTCAATTTGGACGCTCGAACTTTGAAAGGTTATAAGTAGCGGCCATGTTGTTAAAGTGACATTTGTAAAAGTTGTTGTCAATTGTTATGCAGTGAATGGAAAATTATCATGGAAGATTAAAGCGTTGAGCAACGTGTGCAAATTATTAAATTTTATTATCGCCGAAATGTTAAAATTTCAGCAAAAAAATCTAGCGAAGAGGCCCATTTTTTGATGAATGGATTTGCGAACAAGCAAAATTGTCAGAATTGTCGGATACCAATCTACTAGAGATACACCAGCACCAAATACATCCTGAGAAATCACTGTTTGATGCAGATTTTGGTCTGGTGAATCATTGGTCTACTTCTTCCAAAACGAAACTGGCACTGCCATAACCGTTAACGGCGAGCGCTACAGAACGATGTTAAGCAACTTCTTATGGCCTAAATTGGATGATATGAATACCGATAACATGTGGTTCCATCAGAACGGTGCTACGTGCCACACAGCACATGCTATGATGGACATTCTGCACGAGGGATTTGAGGGGATGGTCATGGTGACGTGAACTGGGCACCAAGATCATGCAATTTAATGCCTTTTACAATTGACACCCTCAAAATCAATATAACAAACGTCATCCTGCAAATTCAGCCAGATTTATGTGATAAAGTCATCGAAAAATGGACCTCCCAAATTTGCGCCATCAAGCAAAGCCCCGGAGGACATTTGAACGACATTACATTCCATACTTATTGCCATAAAGTAGAACAAAAAAAATTAGTGGATATCTCACACACGACTTGTTTTATTAACATTTGAAAGACCCGTAGTTTAAAAGATGCTTCGGTTCGTCAGGTTACGAGTCGTGTTTATGGTTAATGGTCTTATTTACAATGAATATTTCACTGAACTTAACGTGCATTCTAAAGGATGATCTGCGGGAGGGGAAATGGTCACTGAAAGTGCCTACCTGTCGACCGAATATCATCTTCGTAACAGCTATCTCTCTCGTATAATACATCCTTACTGACCTCTGTTGAGATATATTAACCTTCCAGTAGTCGCACCCTTACGCAGAACATGAGCAGTCTGGTTTTAGAACACGGCTGAATATTTCATGATATTGTATACAGCATTTAATAAAAAAGTATTTTATTTATATTAATAATAAATTAAAAAAACATTAATTGGTAATCCCATTTAATTTGTACGTTATAGTTTAAGTCTGTGAAATCTCAATTTTTTAGACATCTGTCTGACACAAAACAATGCTATAAATCAACATAATAACGAAACGAGATAGAATTTTACAACTACTTATTTCGTATAACGTATTTACGCAAAATAAAACTAAGTTCTATGTATAATATACTATTATATTATGTATAATATACTAATAATTACTTTCTTATTAAAATATGTATAACTGTTTGTTTCCTAAATAAACTAAAATAAAAAAATAAAAAATAAAATAATATGATACAAATATCATGAAATACTCACCCAGCTCTCAATATTATTCAAGAGAATTTTTAAGTACACAAACAGTCGCATGCGGAATCTGAGACAGCAAATGTATACAAAAGAATATGTGCGTTTGTGACGAATGACACTGGGGTACTGAGGCGACGTACCTTCCATGATACCCCCCAAGGGTATCATGGAAGCGCAATTGACTATTGTTTATAGTTAGTGCATAATCAGTAAAATAAGTTCGCTGCGGTCTCACAGACCGCGCGCGACTTTTGAAGGGTTAAAACTATATTCAACTACCTATACTAAAGACATCTGTTGGGAGATATTGAAACTACATACGTAATCACATATACTACAATTGACCAAAATTGATTGCAATTTAATCAAAAGCTAAAACAGACCAAGAATAAATTTTGGAGGATCGGATTATCTCCGCTTACCTGTCGGAAATATCCCGCTCCAAAGGTCACGGATCTTCCCAAATTATAACACCGTTTAGTATAGTTAAATTTATTTGATGCAGGTTACATTTATTTAGTTACGTTTTATGTCTGTGACAATATTTAATATACAGAAGCGATTTACTAAAGTTACTGGCGGAGAGGAACGTCGGGGACAGTGGACAGAATGGTCTCGAACATTATTTCGAGTCCGAGCTCACTTTTGTTATCTGCGCATTTCGACTGCGCAGGTAGTGTTGCTAGGTTAAAAGATGATGCTCGCTCACAAAATGCGTATTCGCGGTACCTTCACAATGTTTAACGGGGACCGTTCAAGCGTCAAAAACTCAAAATGGCGATAAATGTGATTTTGATGGTCGTCAATATAATATTCTGATTGAGTTTGAAACATCCTGACTTAATTCTTATTGTTTTTTACTTTTTCTTTGGAACCATACTCAATTTTTGGAGTTTAAAATTATTGTATGTTTTAGGGAATCCTTCCACATGCCGCCAAGTGACAGCAACGTCTAGCCTGAGAGATGTTGAATGGGACACAAACACGTGCACGCTGTCCTTCCAAACCATCGGGATATGGCCGGAGAACGCCGACGGGACGGACATCAACTCGTGTGAGTCTTCACACGATAAGCGAGTGATCTGCACTGGCGACGACTTCGGCAAAGTCAAACTCTTCTCCTATCCTGCTTCACAACCAAAAGTAAGCATGGAACTTACAAATATTATGATTTCTACAAAAACATTACGAAAATGAATTGAACTTCTACAAAAACGGTTCCACGCCAATTCAGAATGAAGTCAACTCAACACCTCTTTATTAAATCATTAAAAGCCATGAAAAAAATAAATTGAAAATTAGCTCATAACCTAACCTTACATAACCTATTTAACCAATTTTTAATATATATTTTTCATCATTTTTAATGATTTTTCCAAGGAGGTGTTGAGCTCATTTTATTCTGAGTTGGAAATTACATACGGTAGATTTTATATTATTTTTATAAATGTATAAACACATAACCTGGTAAGACGGTACATTTTACAAAAACATAATTTTGCAAAAAACAAGTAAATTATGATGAAAAAAGAATCGATGATGTACGGCGAAAACTTTGCAGAAGCACACCAAGAGTTAAGCTGGGAACATACTAAGCCCACGCCACGCTACGCAACGCGACGCAACGTTCCTGTCCATGTCCACACTGGCCGACGTATGTACGCGTCGCTGTGACCACGTGACAAGGGGTCTCTGGTTGTGCGCAGGCGCGTTTGATTCGACACATTTGACATTTATTTTTTAGGTTATGTTTATGTGATTCTCTTCTCAGCAGATGACAGCTTTGCCATGTCTTGAAAGCTAATTTGAAGATAATTTGCTACGATTATTATTATGAAATCAATATTCTCGTAAAAAGAAAAAAGTGAGAAGTATTTGGGTCCACAACATTAACAAATACAAATGTTTGGAGAGTTCCATACTTTAGTAAAGGAACTAGAATCTGATGACGGACGATTCTTCAAGTACTTCCGAATGAGTAAAGTGGTATTTAAAGAGCTTCACAGCATAATTGAATATGACATAAAAAAAGAAAACACACGTCTCCGAAAGTCCATTCGGATCAGAGAAAGACTGGCAGTGTGTCTAAGGTTTGATTGTCATTAATTATAAGGGTATAATATTGAAAGTCATGCCATGAATGGCTGAAATTTCCTCCCAAGCTGCACTGCGTATGCAGAATCTCTACAATCCTGTAATTTGATTTTATAAATAACTTCGTGCCAGTTTCAATGAACTGTTCGTCATCCATTTTTGAATAATATCTGTCAAAAAAACAACCACAGATATTGTGGAACATAACGTTAGATGCATAGATAACACCAGAAAGATGTAAAATCATCTCGTAGTAGGCGTGACCATACCCCCTCCACCTTCCACATGGCCCACGCCGATCTGGCTGCGGCAGATCCGCGTCGCGTGGGGGGCGTCGGTTTGCGTTGCGTGGGGCTAGTGTGATTCTAAAGCACCCGTTTCCATAGAAAATGTATGGATGGCAAGTAGTCCAGATATGGAAATGATGACGTCTACCCACGTCGCGTAGCGTTGCGTGGGCCTAGTATGTTCCCAGCTTTAAGCCAACATTTGCTAATACCACACTTGACAAAGTTAA
The DNA here is from genome assembly GCA_929108145.2 of Limnephilus rhombicus. NCBI lineage: Eukaryota > Metazoa > Arthropoda > Insecta > Trichoptera > Limnephilidae > Limnephilus > Limnephilus rhombicus. The sequence continues at coordinate 13,407,591 of OV815277.1, forward strand.
ATTTTTCTCTTTTTCTAACCTAGTATGTAAAGGTAATATTCAAAGGCAAAATTAATGTACAAGTACAACCCTGCAATTGCAGTGCTTCTTCGTACCGAGCGTGTTGATTTCAAAACTGTTGCAGTGTTGATTTTCAAGACTGCAAATGCAGGAGTCCAGCCCCCAACGGTTAAAAAGTCTGAATAGAAAATAACATTTTTGAAGATACTGTGTTTTTTTTACAGCTCCACACAGGGGGCCCTGAGGAAATTCCTATCTGGGTCATCTTTGGGGATGCTGTGCGGGGGGTATTTTTAGGAAATGAAGGAGAGGAACTTCTGGGAAAGAAAGGGTATGAGGGGTGGGTAGGAATTTGGTGGTCAGTGTGTCCAGGAGTGACATGATTGTCACTCCTGGACACACTGTTGATGAGTGATGTGTACAGCTGGAGAAGTCAAAGGGACTCACTCAACCACTCTCTCCCGATCCGGCCTGCCATGCAGCAGATGTATCCGCCACCAAGAACTGGACAAACCTCACCCCGTGAACCCGGGCACCCCTGCTAAGTCACTAAATGTAGCAAATCACTAGTGGTGGATTATGGCAAATATATTGGTTATCTAATAAATAGTACCCGGGACGGCGGTACCCATACCCACCTCCCTAATTGATATTAAACCAAAGATGTTGACTTTTCAGTCTTTGCATTTTATTTCATCCCTGATATGCTTCCTAGAGGAAGTTTTCCTGCCAATAATACACCAAATTATTTTCTTGTGTAATAATTGCGGTATTTGTTTCTTTTAGTCTCTCTGCCATCAATACGGAGGCCATTCAAGCCACGTGACGAGTGTCAGCTTCCTCCACGATGACACCAGACTCATCTCAACGGGGGGCATGGACACCAGCGTGATGCAATGGGCCTTGGAATAGCTATCCACACAGATTCTATGTCAGACACAGAAACTATTTCTTTGCCATAGAAACTATTTCTATGTCATAGAAACATAGTCATTTCGAGACATTATCGCAAGCATTCCACTATGTCATGTTCTGATGCGAGAAATATTTATTGTGTTAAGTAACATGTATCATGTTTGTATTTATTAGTTTAGTGTTGTTCACTTCATTGTACTGTATTTAATTTAAACATAACTTTTCAAAACCTGCATTGATTGTGTGAAAAACATCTAGTTGTAGTTTTGTATTCTTAACAATGGTAAGACATGAGACCAAGTATTTGACGGAAAATTAAATTTTGTAAATCAAATGATAAAAATTTTATCGGTTTGTTTTGGTGGATTTTACCCGTCATTGGACAGCATACAAAAACCTTTGTTTCATTTAGTTTATAACGGTATGTATATAAATTATAATATTTTGAAGTTATGTTTTTTGACTCTAATATAATTAATTTAATAAAATGCTTGTAAAGTTTCTTTTAGGACATTCACTAAATTAGAACCTATATTTAAGTGTATAGGATTTAATTCATAGGCAACAGATTTATTCAATGCTACTACTACACGATGTGCAATTATATTGTAGAAATTCATTTTGAATTGCCGAAATTTCATAAAATGCTACGCAAATATTGATAACATTTTAATTAGATCTGACTAGATATGCATATTTTGTCTGAAAGCACCATCGGACTTATGTCAATAATACTTCATAATATTATTAACAATTTAACAAAAATTGTTTTTTTAAATAATTTATAAAATAAATCACTTGTGCTGTTCCACAAACAATGCCTTCAAATCATTAACCAGCCATTTTTTAAATATTTACACTGCATAAATTTAAGCATTATTTTATAAAAAAAATGTATGTCTTGATAAATAAAAAATGTAATATTTTCCGTAATCCTCTGACAAGCAATTTCCATGAAACAATCAAAAATAAATTCTCAATTTGATTTTTTTAATGCAGTTCAGTGTAGAATGTAATATTTAATAACCATAAAACAAAGAATATAACACTAGAAATGCCTTGACAAAATATAAATACAAATTTGAATGGAAACACTGACTGTCTCTCTCACACTTACCTGAAATTGTATTCGCCATTCCATATGAATTTTGTAATCATGGTGAAACACAGTTTTGTGGGGTCTATAATTGGCTCACAAAAACGCCCACAAGGCCACTTCTAGTGTTATTCTTAATTCTATTGTAATAAGTAATAACCTTGTTATTTATTTTTCAAAGGATGTAGGAATATAATTTGTATTTGAAAACAAATTGAAACCATCATGGTTTTATATAGTCAACATTTTATAAGTTTGTTTCTGAGCAATTTAATGTAAGTGTAAATACTTTATTTTTATCTTATTATTATGTTGTGCCTCTTATATTATAAATGTTTAAATCTAGAGTTTTTTGCTCTCAGCACTTCGAGCACGTTTAGTTATTATTGTATTTTACCGAGCTTTTTCTTTCATTACAAAACTTGTATAGATTATTTTGTGCTTTTGTCAAATACAAAATTTACGTATTCAAATAAAAAACGATTTTCAATATATTTTTCCATATTTTTTTTAGCATTAATTTCATTTAATTTACCTCATACTGTCGTCTTTGGTACTGGGAAACAGTCCTGGATTTGTCAATAGGCCGTATAGGCCGCGGCAGCTTACAAGTGAGTGATTATGATAGGTGGCAACTTCTAAGAAGTAGGAAGGGGCAGTGCAAATGAAGTGGCCTACACTTATGAAAAGTATAAATTTGTCACTGCTAGGAAGAGACAAGGAGGTTCTGGTAAGGAAAAATGAACGAGGGAAGGGTAGGAATCTGGAGGTCAACCTGCCCAGGAGTGACAGACATAATATGGGGACCAGTTTATTAGATTTAACTTATTCTCTAATGGTAGAGAAAGTACAAAAGAAATTTCTGATCCCTGGTTATATCCATAAGCCTTTTTCGCCGATAGAAAAAAAACTACTTTGCTGACAACAGCACATAATCTTCTAAATCGTAGTACACTGTATTCCCAGTATTATACAAAAATTTTAGTTTTATGTCCCCAACAACTTCACAAGAGCGCACAGGCACAAAACCTTTGTTGTTCCGAGATGCAGAACTAACCTAGGGGGCGTTCAAGTATTACATAATGCAATTTTTTTAGATGTTTGACTCCCTCTCCCCCCCATGTAATGCGACGTAACGTTTTTTTGTATCACCCCCCCCCCCCCCCCCCCCCATAAACGTTACGTAACGCCCAAGTGACAATTTTTACCTGAAAGTCACAATTAAGTTGCGCAAAGTACTGGAAGGTCGCTTAAATACCTTTTTTATTGTTTTAATCGCGTTTGTGGTAATAAATAAAACAAGAGATTTCAAGAACGAAAAGGATTGCCAACTTGGAAGATTTTAATTCCCCAGTTTTTTTATCCAAATAAAGAAAAACATGTTACGTAACGCGTTGTTCAAACCCCCCCCCCCCGTAACGCACAGTAACGTTTCACAAGACCCCCCCCACCCCCCCAAGTGCGTTACGTAATACTTGAAAGGCCGCTTACCACTAGTAATGTCATTGAGAAAAATTATTCTACTACTAAATTACTTGCCACCTGGCATTAAATGTTCAATCCTTCCTCTCCTCAAAGAGACTCATACACAGTATCTCAGATGACATTATTCTTCTCAGTGAAATTATTTTCCTCAGGGCCTCCTGTGTGGAAAAAAAAATTAATGTGAATCAGGCAAGGAGTGTGTGACAAGACCGAGGTATTTGGCGGTCTGCCCTCTCTGCCTACCCCTACGGAGGAACGACTCGATGGTTAATTGGAAATTAAAATAAAGAAAGACGTTTAGTTGATTGCACTTTTTACTCATTTTAGTGTTTTTCAATATTAAAATCATACATTTTTGTAACAAAATATACATAATAATATATGTAGTAATAATATATACTACACAACATATCGATATTAATATGTTTGGGAACTGGGATCATGTTTAGAAGTAGTACGTTATAGTTTCAGAAATCCATATCACGCAAATTAAAACGATGCATAAAATCTGAATTCCATGAAATTAAAGCTGACAAATTTTGAACAATGTATTTTTAATTAGACAGTGGTAAAGCCAAAATTTTTATTTTAGTAAACATAAATAAGCAGTTTTACGTAGTACCTTTTTAAAAAAAAAACTGCAATAAATATGTTTAGGAAAAAGAAACATGAATGCCACATATTTTATAATCATTTCTTTAAAATGTTAATTGGTTAAAACATTTAAAGTTACATCAATACGTTTTAATTTTTCAATGTTTTTGTACTCACTTAGCCACTGGAGCGATTTTTGCCATATATTGGCGCTATTTTAAATGTCTCTGATTGCTTTTCGGATAAAAACGGCAACTATCTCCTTGATTCGACAATTTTTCAAAAAAATATTTGTTGCTCCCTATTTTGGACTTAAAACGAAGCTATTGAAATGCTTTATCTATTATGACCATAAATGTCGCAAATCCGAACTTAGACTATTTTTTATAACAATGTTAAAAATAATTTTTTTAAATATTTTTTCACGCAGAATTTCTGATCAGCTGTTTACGGTTAAAATTAAGTCTTTTTTTCCATAGAAAAGCACCTTTCATTATCAAGTATACCACGGACAATATACAGAAATCGAAAATATTCTATGTTGACTCAAATCAGTACCTCTCACGGCAGTTTCAAAGTAACAACAACGCAGGATTCGCGGGGTTATAAACTTCATGATTTTTTTTATAAATCATACAAATATGAGATAAACGGTAAAATACAGGTTAATTCGTTGGCTATATAGCATTATAATAAGTTTTTATGGCTCCATGTTAAAATTCGAAGATATGATTTTTTTAATGTTGGCGAAAAATTTAAAAAGTGATCTTCTGAAAATTTCAAGCAAACAAACAAAAAAGTTTTAAAATGCGCTGTCACTCCAGTGGTTGTCTACTTCATCAAGGTAGAATAGAATAAACATTATGCAAATTTTAAAAATAATTACATATCATGGAAAAAATTTAAAATTCAGCTTTATTTTATACTGTCGTATTAACCTGTCAAAGGCCCGCAAATTCCAGGAAAAATACGGAAATTTCGTAACAGAACACGATTTTGAATTTTGAATTTTGAATTAAATGTTTTGTTGATTAATTTTGCGCTATCGTATATTTCATTGACTGAAATACGTTCCTAGAACAATAAACTATGCACCAAAACAACATTACTTGCGTTAATTACGTAAATTAATAGGTTTTATGATGTTTTAGTCGAGGAACATGCGTCAATACTGACAGCTTCAATTTGCCCCAAAAATGACATTTCGATTCCACAGATAAAAATCATTTAAAAATAATCTGGTGTTGTCAGATGAATGAAACTAGTGGCTATATCATCAATGATGTTGGCGCAAGCGATTCTGACCTTGTTTTCATACAAATTCTGTACACAGAAGGGTCAAAATCGCAGACAAACTTTTTTATTTCGAAATATTTTTTTCGCGCATGCGCAAAAGCTGCGCGCAAATGAGCTTCTCCGGCCGTTTACAGGTTAAGCTGCTTACAGATATTAGCAACACAACAAATTACGCTGCTGTTCGCACAAACTGCGCACCAAACGAGCATTCGGCAGGTGGCAACGTGAGTGGATACTTATTTGGTGCCCGCAATTCGTCCGTGTATGCAAACATTGCAATCTTTGATGCATCGCATGTTGTGTTACTATATCTGTACACGGCTTCTCATACATAAGTTATTTGGATGGTGCCTCATTCATGCTAAAATAAAATACAATAATTACATATTATGTATTTTCAAATGATCACTTAACGAGGTGTCAACATTTACACTATGGTCCAACAGACATACACTTCTACCGAAAGTAACAACAAGTAAGATCATTGTAACGACTCCTAGATATTTTTATCCTTAAAACAACTCAATAATTAACAATTTCCTAATTATACAAGTTGTTCAGTACTGTTGGCAGAAAGTTCTAAGAGTCTCCAGGCGGCTTTGGGGTTCATCTCCGCGGGATCTCTGCACAACACCCAGACATAGGTGACTCTCATGACTTTATCTGGACTTCCCTCGATGATGTTGTGCTTGGAGTCTCGCACGCACATAATCTGCTGTGACTGGAATGTTATCACTAGAACGGGTCCCTGGTCCATAACCTTCCCCATTACAAGATCTACGTTCTCTATATCCAAAATCTTTGAATCTAAATAATATCCTAACTGTTTGGCTTGCGTTAGGGGGGTGGCGATGACACTGTACGCACTTTCGTAACACCAATCTTTCAAAATTTCTAAGTTGCCTTGCACCATGGCTTCTAGTATATTTGGGATGATGTCGTTTTCGCAATCCTTCAAGAATTGCTTTTGTTCGAATGAAGGGTCGATTTTGCAGATTTCAGTCATTGTTTCAGAGAGTTCTGTCTTCTGGAAGATGTTTCCAAACAAGTCCCCCATTTTCTCGGTGAGAAGACGGGATGCACGGATCACCGGATTTTCTGATGCTTCGTATTTGATTTTCCAGTCGAGAACCTGTAAAAAAAATTAGGACATTGATATTACACATAGTGATTAGCAAATTCACCTTAATTTTTTTTAGCAATTATAACATCTGTACGGTTATATAAATATATATTATTATGGTATACGAAAACATCTTGTAAACTACAAATTTGTTAAGTTACAAGTTAGCAAAAGTGCTGTAATGACGATGGTAACATTTTTGTTTTGACAGGATGTCATTTGTAATTTTACCAAATTCTTAAATTTCTCAAAAAATTGTGTAAAAAGGCACTGAAATCTGAGCAAGTTTTTATTTAGCAAAAATTTACGATAGTGTGAGGGGCGGTTAAGAGAAACGGCTGCGAAGACCGTTTCATACAAAATTTAGATTTGAATTTATAGAGACCTGGGAAGATTTCCTGATACATTAATCATCACTACAAGTCTTATTATTATGTGTGCTAAGCTTAGGCCGGGTTGTTCAATCATAAATCAAATTGATATGTGCCAGGACTGAACTCCAACAACAATGTATGTCTCAGCTGATTTGAATGAAAAATAAACAAAAGGTTGATCCCTCCTTGATACAAATATATTCAGGAATGTGACTAAAATGTTGTTTCTGTATTAGCCGTCATTTTACTTACTATCGCCTGCGCGATCTACTAACACCATTACAGAATGTCTAGAGACCCCGAACTAGAAAAGGGGCTAATTAACTAGAAAAGGGGCATTTCACTGGCTTCATGCATATTCAAGCATGAAAGAAAACACTCTGTTTTGTTTAACCCCTATTTTAATTTTTTTTTACCAATTTACAAGACATAATACATTCGTTAGAGCAGGACACAGGCCAGTAAACCTTTTTCCGACACAGATTTTAATAGTGAAAAAGTTTGTTCCTTTTAAACAAAAACATTATGTACAAGGAGGTGCAAAAGTTGTCACCCGAAGTTCTCTGTGTGTAATTTTTTTTATGAATAAAAAATTTTGGTTCTGCTTTTGGATTGTGTTTATTTGATGTCTTAATTTTTTTTCCATTAAGAGCGTATTACCAGAGAACACCAGAAATATGTCATTTTTAAATCAGATTTTAGACGTATTGACTCTTTTCCACAAAAAATTATAAATGGATTTCGAAAGATTGTTCTGTTATCTAGCATTCGCATGTTTTAAATTTTGAGAAAAAATGTTAATTTTTAGTATAATAAGGTTATACCATAGGTCGTTGGCAGATTTGTTAAATTTTCAAAAAAGATTTTGTATTATACCACACCCATTTCAAATCGTATAATCATGTAGTAAAATAAATCAATACATTATCTAGCAAACGCATGTTTTAGAATTTTAATTCGAGTTTAAATAAAATCATTAAAAAAAATATACGCACATGTGTTTCTTGACGAAACTTAGTCAGTTTGTGTATTTATTTGCGAACTTGTAAACTAATATATTTCAGATTTTTTTACATACTTATTGTGCTAAGACATTATTGACAAATCATAAATAAGTTTGAGCGAAAAATAATTTTAGGAAGTATTTAATATTAATTAATTTACAACTTCGCATTTCACGATTTTTCTCATACTCGCAACAGAGAATTTCAGAGCTCATTCCGTGGGCAAGAGCCGCTGCCTCCGGTCGTCTCCGCGGCGCTCTATATCGTAACATTTTGAAATGATGAATTGGATATGAAACTTTGAATTTAAACGATTTCCTTGTTTCATGTTGCAAAATTTCATGCTCATTGAATACTTTTATGCTAAAATTTTTTAAATTTCGAATATTTTTTATTGTATATTATTATTATGTGAATACCGAACAAGAGTCCCAACTGCTCCAAAATATATATTTAAAAAAAATATATTGTAAATTATTGCTATGTTAATACCGCACAAGTAGGGTTGCCATCTTCTAAAATAAAAAAAAGCCTGACTCTGGGCTCTGTAAGGCCGGACATTTTGCCCTAAAAGCCGGACGGACGTACGTACATAATTTTGGACATAACTTTTATACATAATAATAAAAAAATCAGTTACAAGTTACAGTTGTTTATTAATCACGCATCAACCAATTTGAATAACAGCAATCATTAATCAGTCTTATCCTTGTCATCAGTTGACATTTGTACAGAATATAAAATATATGTCAATAACAAAATAAAAAAAATATTAAGTCTTCTGTCCGTAGACATACTCGTAACATACTAAACTTATAAAACAAACAAACAAAACATAACTTTTTTCTGGTTAAACAGTTGACTAAAAATTTTCGTTAAATAGATATAAAATAAAATAAAACATATTTATCTTTATGGACAAAAAACTAAAAACATAAATTAAAATGAAATCTCGACTTCTCCAAATTATTCAAAAATTTCAAAAATCTACCATATTGTATATTTGGCGTTTTCACCTACTTTATCCAAAACGTCGTTTTCTTTGGAAATCATTTAATAAAATCCTTGACATGTCATTTTTAAATTATACAATGTGTACACCATCTTAGCAATTGTTTGCAATTTATTGCGTTCCTTGGTCCACTGGGCGTTTATTAAAGAGAAAACTCTTTGAAAGTAATATTTCGCTAATTTCAGAAGTTCGGAAGACAAAACCGGCGCGAACTAAGAGGCCCCCGCCTTGCGTAGCTTGCGTTGCGTTCGTTCTGCAGGCGCTGCGTGCACCGCGTTACACTAACAAAAAGCCTAACAAAAGCCAGACAGGCCGGACATATAAATATTTAGCCGGACACGACCTAAAAAAGCCAAACATGTCCGGCTAAAGCCGGACAGATGGCAGCCCTACGCATAAGAATCACAACTACTCCAAAAAAAATTTTTTTGAAATTATTGTTATGTGAATACCGCACAAGAGTCCAACAGCTCCCAAGTGAGGGAGGTTGAAGAAGAGTTGGGATGATGTGAAGGGGGTAGGCTGAGGGGGGGTAAAGGAGGCGGGGGGTGGAGGGGGGTTAGAGGTGGGGGGGTGAGAGGGGTGGGAGGGTAGGCTTTTTTTATATCCATTTTACAATTATTACAAAAATAACAAACACAAAAATCGGGTATGGGTACCACCGCCCCGGGAACCATTTTTTACATGACCAACACGTCTGCCGTAGGTCATCCCAAGTGGTTCGCAACGTTTGGTGACTAGCAGGGGTGCCTGGGTTCATGGGGTGAGGTTTTTTTAGGTCTTGGCGGCGGATGCGTCTGCGCACCAGCTGCATGGCAGGTCGGATCTGGAGAAAGTGGTTGAGGGAGTCCCTTTGACTTCTCCAGCCTTACACGGAACATCGCCTTGCACCGCAGTGGGAGGGATGGATTCATACATCCGCTCTCCTGGACAAGCTGACCCGCACATTTCTACCCACCCCTAATACCCCTTTCCTTCTCAGAAGATCCTCTCCTCCCTTTCCCTAAAACGAACCTCCACACAGCATCCCCAAAGAAGAGATAGGCAATGTGTTGAGCGATTGTAAAAAGAGGTCTCTCCCGATATGACCTTCCACGTAGTTGGTGAGCAGACGCCGCCGCCGCCGAGATCCTGACAAACCTCGCCCCATGAACCCGGGCTACCCGTACCTATGGCAGAGGTGTTGATAATCCAATACATGGTTCCCGGGGCGGCGGTAACCATACCCGCCTTCCAAATTACTGATACTACCTATTGACGGCCGGCGTGGTCAAGAGGTAAGGCTCTTGACTCGTAATCCGAAGGTCGTGGGATCGAATCCCGGCGAGGGCAAATAAATTTTATTTGACTAATTTGGGTTATTTCACAATTATTTCATTTAAAAATAATATATTTGCGTCACGTTCCAGAGTAGATGATACTTTTGTATCGCCCTGGTGTAAGACCACCATTCAGAATTGAAACGTTGCTAAAAATGGCTTTGGCCGTGTTTGGTGACCAGATCTGAATAGCCAGGTAATTCCTCTTCCCCATCTCCTTCCCTTCCCCACCACTTTCAGCCTCACAATATACCCCCTAGTCATGTCATAGTCTCACTGGCTCCAGACGGGAGCATTTGGGTCTCTTGTGCGGTATTCACATAAATATAAAATTAAAAATTATGCACACGAATAAATATTTCAAAATGAGATATTTTTTACAATCCAACTGAGTATTTTTTCATGAATACCGCACTAGAGTCCCAACTGCTTCCGTCTGGAACCAGTGGGATTATTGCACCCCCAATTGGGGTATGTTGTGAGGCTGAAGGTAGTGGGGGAGGGGAATGAGTTAAGGAAGATGAAGGTGGGGAAGTACCTGACTCTTCAGATCTTGTCACTAAACACGGCTAAAGCCATTTCAAGTAACGTTTCAAATCTTCCACTCTAATGGCCGTAAAATAAAATGAAAAAACAAAAACCAAAATATTTAAAAAAATATAACAAATTGTTTTTTTTTTTGTGTAGGTATCTACTTTATACCTACTGTGTTTCTGTATCTATTTATGTCTATGCACTTCGATACACAAATTACAAATAACTACTACTAATTAAAATTCTGGAAGCGAGAATTCAACATCTTCATCTGAACCATACTGTAGGCCCAGCTCCGCGTGAACTAGTAGGTACGTGAAACCCGGCTTGCGGCGGAATGAAATCTAGTTCCAAAAACGTCCGCTCGCGACCGCTGATGTGTAAGCGCTATAGTCGGAATCGAAATTATGATTTGCTGGTATGACAGTCTTAAGTTGAGAAATGATATCGGCCGAGTGGCCCCCGCCAGAATTGCTGACCATATGGGCCTGATTTATGGCATTTTCCATCACTATTTCCAGAACTTCCGGCGATAGGTTGACGGTTATTCTCTTTGAGGGCTTCAAGAGTCTGAGGTTTGTTGACATAGACTCGTGACTTCAAGAAACCCCACAAAAAGAAGCCTGGAACGGTTAAATCGGGCGATCTTGCCGGATAGTGCCTAAATTCACATTGCGCCAACACCATCGATGAATTATTCCGCAAAAACATCGATATAATTATTCCGCAATCTTGAGGAGTAGAGCTATTCATGTCTCGTTGACGTGTATTTTGAATCTGTGTACTTCGCAAATGTCAAAGCAGAATTGACATTTGCAAAAATTATGGCATTTTCGTGACGACTTTTGTGCCACCTTGTATAAAGATTAGCTAATACAGCTGTGATTTGCCCATTTTCGTTTAAATACGCACACAGCTGTAGTTGTGGTGGTGAAGACAAGTTTCTTACCTTATTCACATATTGATTGTTATCTTTGAAGTCTTGCCATTGTTGATAGAACTTGGAGTCTTTGTGTAACTCCACTCCGGTGGCACTGTCGTTGGCTTCATAAATCTTCTCGTCCATCGCGCTCTCCGTGTCGACGCGTTTTCGCAATCGGACAGGTGACTCGTACACTCGCCCCTCAATGCCTCGCGTGTTGATTTCGCTTTTCACTGCTTCCGTTGCCTGAAATATAAAAAAATTGTGTTTGAAGAGATAATCGCCATGCATAAGAAAGTACAATCATTAACAATTTACCTATAAGTACAAAGGATAGTAAACGGAAGCCTAAATACTTATTAACGCACAAGTAACAGAGACTTTTTGTACAATACGGGGCAGGCAGAGAGGGGGGCTATATAGCTTGTTTTGTTTGTAGTGAACTTAGAAGAGGCTACTTGAGACAAGAAAGAGTTGTAACGAAAATATTAGAAGTTATAAACAAAAATGTTTTAAGTGCGGTCGATTCGACGCCGCGCACCTTCTTGAAGGTTAAGAAACTGTCTTATGCATTCACCCACAGCTTAGTCATTAGGTTTGCATTTGAAAAGTTGATCTTTCAATCTAAAAACAATGTTCAACCATAACATTCCAAGAGGACATTAACCCCTCCGAATTTTCGAGAATATTCGCTTTTGGTGTCTTTAACAAAATGACATTTTACGAAAACTTTTTGTTATTACCGCTTCACAATTAAAGCTCTATAAATGAAACATTTCTGAACGTAGCCGAATAGTAAAAACTGTTTTAGAAAGGTTACAAAATAGGCTTTCAAATTATTATATTACAAATAAATATTAGCATTTGTAAATATTAAAATTTAGAACGCAAACATTCAAAATAGGTAAAAATGACTCATGTGATGTTTTTATGTGAAAACGGTACTAAAATCACAGATTATGTAAACAACAATACTTATTCTATTGTATATATGTGTAATAAACACTTTTGTCACCTCACTTTTTTATCATTTCATATAAAAATATTTAATAAAAATTTTAAATGTGGAGCGCGGTGGAGCTGCCAGTAGCAAATTTGCGCGGGTAAATATTTTTGTCAACTATACGACTGACAGCTGATTCCTGTTATGTATTTCCATAGACATAACTTGATAGGGATATGCAGCTTGATCTACTATCGACCTTTTACTTTTTGTTTTAGGGATGTAACTAAAACAATAACGGAGTTAGAACGATTTCTATGGAAACACACGCGCTGACGTATAAACACGCTTATTGTACTTGACTGCTGTCCTATTTTTAACGCTTATATCTGCTTACGTTGAATACTTATTCTATTGTATATATGTGTAATAAACACTTTTGTCACCTCACTTTTTTATCATTTCATATAAAAATATTTAATAAAAATTTTAAATGTGGAGCGCGGTGGAGCTGCCAGTAGCAAATTTGCGCGGGTAAATATTTTTGTCAACTACACGACTGACAGCTGATTCCTGTTATGTATTTCCATAGACATAACTTGATAGGGATATGCAGCTTGATCTACTATCGACCTTTTACTTTTTGTTTTAGGGATGTAACTAAAACAATAACGGAGTTAGAACGATTTCTATGGAAACACACGCGCTGACGTATAAACACGCTTATTGTACTTGACTGCTGTCCTATTTTTAACGCTTATATCTGCTTACGTTGCGGAGGGGTTAAGACATTAATAAACTAAAATATTTAACAATTAGGTACCTGAGAAATGTGTCTGAAAGCTTCAGTTTTTCCAAACTTCTGACCTTGTTCAGAAATTGAATCAGTCACTCCTCTGGCGGTTTTACCTATTCCTTCTGAAATCTGTCCTGAAAACCAAATTATTACAAAGGTAAAAATATTACAAACAAAAGAACTTGTAAACATAGGAAAGTTTGCGTGGCCCATTTCAAACAAAACTTAATTTTGGATTAGAAGCCAAAATACCCAACCATAGTGAATTTTTTTTTTAAATCAAAAGTTATATTAAATATCTAGTGTCGATATCAGAGCTATTTTAATTATTTTTTGTTTTAACGAGTCAGAGGCCAGGCCATTTCGCGGAAATTCGCGGAACTTTGCAAAAAAACACTAAAAAACCACCACTTTGAATTTTGAATTGAATGTTTTGTTGATAAATTTTGAGCTATTGTATATTTTATTAACTGAAACACGTTCACATCACAATAAACTATCTACGAAAACCACATTACTTGCATTTATTACGTAAATTAATAGGTTTTATGATCGTTTTATTCGCGATACACGCATTAATTGCGACCGTTAAATTCGCGGCAAATTCTGACAGCCGATTGTCATAGAAGAAATCGTTTTAAAAATATTCCAGGGTGACAAGGTGAATGAAACTTGTAGCGTCTCCGAGAGTAATGACAGCGCAAGCGATTCTGACACTGTTCTTCATACAAATTGTGTACATAGAAGGGCCAAAATCGTAGACCAAAAGTTTTTTGTCGGAAATATTATTCAAATATTTGAATTATTTTCTCGCGCATGCGCAGATGCCGCGGCCACCGGGTGACAAGCGGCCTCCCAGAGGTTAATGGTAATTAAAGAATTCGAAGCAACTTTGGATTTTTTTGTGAGTTATTATAATCTATACCAGCGTTTTTCAACCTTTTTCATGGCACGACCCCCTTATTATGTAAAAAATATTTCGCGACCCCCTACCCTTCGCCTGCAATTTACCTTTGACGACTATGGTTCCTGGGGGGGGAGGGGGGGGGGTGGCTAGAGAAATTCAGGAATCACAAATTGAATGAAATGAAAAAAGAATGACACCCAGTGTACACCAACAGGAGGGTGGCTAGAGAATTTCAGGTTGTGAATATTTTTCAGGGCGATTTCGCCTGTATAATCATGTTTTGGCATTCTCTTTGATTCTGCCAGGAATTCCGTTGCCCACAAAATTCATGCCCATGAAAAAAACAAACCGTTGGAATTTTTTTAAAGAAAAATTAAGGTTCTTGATCATCAAAAAACTGCTGTAGTACAAATGTCCAACGTAAATGTGAAAGCGTTGCTGGCTAGTTATCGTGTTGCTTTTCGTGTGGCTAAATCAGGAAAACCTCATACGATTGCCGAAAATTTAATTTTACAAGCGGCTTTAGATATAGCAGAGATTATGTTCGGCAAACGAGAGGTAGAAAATCTAAAAAATGTACCTCTCTAAGCGATATGGCGACCGACGTTCGTGATCAAGTCATAGAAAAAATAAAAGAAAGTACTTTTGTGGCCTTACAGTTTGATGAATCTACGGATATTGCGGGTTGTGCGCAGCTTGTAGCTTTTGTGCGTTTTGAATCCAATGAGAGATTGATAGAAGAAATACTGTTTTGTAAAGCTCTTCCCACGAACACAACAGGTGAGTGCTTATATAACATGTTCGTTGAAGGTACACAAGACTTCAATATCGATTGGGCGAAGAAATGCATAGCTATTTGTAGTGACGGAGCGAAAGCCATGACTGGTTCGAAAAGTGGATTTATTACCAGACTAAAACAAGTCACGCCAAACGCTTGTTGGATGCATTGCTTTCTTCACCGCCAAGCTCTTGCGGCCAAAACTTTGCCACAGGAATACAATGAAGTTCTCAACATAATTATAAAAATGGAAAATTCTATTAAAGGGAAAGCTTTACAGACACGATTATTTCGAATCATTTGTGAAGACATGGGTTCACTGCACCAAAATTTACTTTACCACACAGAGGTGAGGTGGTTATCGAAAGGCAAAGTACTGACAAGAGTTTTTGAACTTCGGACTGAACTTTTGGTGTATTTACAGCAGGTCAAGTCAGAATATTCCAATTCCATTTGTGACCCGGAATTCCTTTTAAAACTGGCTTTTCTTTCCGACTTATTCGAGCATTTAAACACCTTGAATAAAAGCCTTCAAGGACGGGATGAAAATGTCATTACAGCTAAAGACAAAATCCATGGCTTTACAAAGAAAATAAACTTGTGGGCATCATCTATAAATCAAAACAAATTCGATTTATTTTCGTCGACCCAGTCTTTCATTGGAGAAATGGGGTTTGAGATTAACATCAAAGCATATATACCTGGTATGGAAATTGTCTTGCAGAATTTGAAAGAAGAAATGTGTCATTGTTTCTCGGTGCAAGAACTATCACAGAACGCTGGGAAAAGGTGGATCATAAACCCGTTTTTGAATGCAGCTATAGATGAGGCAAGTTTAGAAACCAACCTAAAAGAAAATCTGCTGGAATTATCTGCCGATGGAATGTTGCACTTGGAATTCAAGTCTGTTAAATTGGATAACTTTTGGTTAAAAAGAAAATTAGAATACCCAGAATTGACCACAGAAGCTTTGAAGTGCTTGATTCCATTTGCCACCTCTTACTTGTGCGAGTTGACGTTTTCGTCAATGGCCCAAATAAAAAACAAACAGAGGAATCGATTTAAATTTAGAAAATGACTTAATTCTAAATGTTGCAAAAACAGATCCGCAATGGCAGAAATTTATTGACGAAAAACAGGCACAACCTTCACATTAATGTGTATGAGGCTTAACGGATTTTTGACCCATAGAGATTTTATAATTTAAATTTCATGTTAACTTCAAAATGTCCTATAATTAATATTTTCATAATAAAAATATTTTTGAGCTTATTGTTTTTTTTTAATATTTTACTTTGGACCCCCTGCGACCCCCTTGTAGAGGCTTCGCAACCCCCCAGGGGGTCGCGACCCACAGGTTGAAAAACACTGATCTATACTATAAAAATGAATCGCTGAATGGTGTTGCCAAGCGCATAACTTTCGAACGACTGCACCAAATTGGATAATTCTTTTTTTTGTGTATTCGTTATTGTCAGGACAAGGTTTTTATGAAACTTCCGGTGAGCTCTGGCATAATGAAATTTGTTTAAAAAAATTGCTATTGGTGGCACGCGAGGAAGCGGCTATTGCTATGGAAAGCGGGAGATAGGGAGAGATGGGGGAGGGGAACCAGGGAGGGGGAGGGAAACCTGGGAAGGAATTTAGGGAGGGGAATTCAGGAGGGGGGTTCGCGGGACGGGGGAAGGAGGGGGGGGAGTGGAGTGGGGAGAGGGAAGGTGGAGGTGACGGAGTGGGAATGGATGAAAAAAAGGGGGGGCGGAAGGGGAACGGGACGAATGGGAAAGGACACTTAGGGAGAAACAATTTCTTTATTAAATGGCATAGCAACGCATGCCGGGACCAGCTAGTTATTAAATAAAATATCCTGCCTTGTATTCTGTGTTAATATAATGAGAAATAAAGTACTTAAAACATTGTTAAAAATCCCTTTTTTGGGTAGTATTTTTTTCCTTCGGGGGTACCTAAAAACAAGGACTATCCAGGCATTAAAAGAAAGGATAAATATTTTCCTTTCGAGTCCACTCTCAAAACACACTTTAAAAAATTAAAACAAATTGTATTAGGAAGATAATGGTTAGTAATAAGTAATTCAGTAACCGGAATTGAAAAATATTGCGTTTTAATGTTTTTTTTTATTTTAAAAACGCGAAATGTTATTTTTCAAGGACCGCTATGTTAATTATGACAATGAAATACGCATTTTTAACAGAAAAAATCACTTTCTCTCAGTTAGACAATAATAAGTACGAATTATAATCTTTGGAAATGATAAATAATGCGTATTATCATTATTTTGTTTGGTTTCATAAACACGAAAAATCACGCGAGACTATGCTGTCGTAATTAACAACATGGCGTTCCTTGAGAAATGACATTTTGAGTTTTTAAAGATAACAAAATAACCATTAGAACGCAATATTTTTCAATTCCGGTTACTGAATTACTTAATACTAACTGTAATCTTCCTAGTACAATTTGTTTTAATTTTTTAAAGTGTGTTTTGAGCGTGGACTCGATAGGGAAATATTTTCCATAAATTTTACAAAAGATGTTTTAATGAATGCTTTCCGATTTTTTTAAATTGTCCCGTTTCATTGGCTGATCTGTTATAACATCATTCAATGTGTCGAATATTGCCAATCTCCATGTATATATTTGAATAGGAAATGAAGAGTATGATAAAAAATAAAATAAAATCAACGGTTATTAAGGTCAATTTCTAACCTGCTTTTTTAGCAATATCAGATTTCCCCGCCTCATCAATAACCTCTTGCATTTTTCCTTTAATCCCTTCCAACCTCTCCTTGAGAACTTCCCCGCCTTTGGAAGCCTCGGACTCCACAGTCTGGAACTTCTTCCTGGCGGCCTGCAGGGCATCGGAGTGCTCTAACTTGTCTGCTTCCTCTCTGAACTTCTTCAAGCTGTCTTTCATCTCCTTATTCTTGGCGATGTCTTGCTTGACATTGTCAATGAACTGGGAAAAGAAACCCGGGCGTCTGGTGGAATACTGAGTTGCCTGGAAAATATATTAATTTATTTGATAACGTACTACAAAAGGGTAAATTTTGGGGATCGCTGGCAACGGTTAATACGCACTTTTTTTTGAAAAAATCTTTTGATTCACCTTAATTACTTACATTAAAAGACAACTATTTGCATTGAGGGAAGTGGAAAATATTTTTGTGTAACATGGTTTGTGATACAAAAGAAAGTGCCCCTTTATAACGCCTACTCGCGTCAAGTAAGAAAAACATCCCAGTTTTCAAGTAGTTTAGCGGCTACGCTAGGTTTGTGTAACATGGTATGTGATTCTGGCGTACAATCTCACAAGACGAAAGCTAATTTTAATTTTACGTAATGAAATTTAGAATGAAATATTTTCCACTTCCCCCAATGCAAATAGTTGCCTTTTAATGTATTTAACCTTTCCTGGTCTGTAATGCGTAAATACTACACATTGCTTCTAATAACTTTTATATCTCTATAAATATAATGAATTCTGGGTTCAGATTTTAGGTATTCCTCCGTTATACATTTACACACTGAATTAAAAAATAATATTTTAAATTATTAGCAAATTTAATTAAAAATCAGAGATATTTTGTTAAATATCGGGAATAAACCACAAATACAATCAACCGTGTGACAGTGTGGACCGTGATACGCGAAGAGTGTGCGGGGGAGATGACACGCTATGTGACGTCTCGCTCTACTTTGCTATACGGGAACACGAGAAACAGAGACCGCCGTGTTGTGTTTCGACCGTCGATACCTACGATCGCGTAGTAGCTAAACATACATAGCTGTATGTATGTATTGGGTAGCAGCCCAGCGGCCAGCGCCTCAGTCGTTCGCGGACAATCCTTTGAGATGGTCTCCTCGCCCGTTTTTTGAGCAACGGACGATGGTTTTTTCATGTTTTCAGCAATTAAATTACAATTATTATCACTTGTAACACAAATTACGAAAAACAAAAGCGATTAGCTATGAATGTTCATATATTTCCGATATAAAATCGATGATTTTAACACGTGAATTGATTACACAGCACCGGAGCGCGCGTATTTTTTTAGCACAGTAAGGGAAAGGTTAAGGTGAATCAAAAGGTTTTTTTTTTAAAGTGCATATTAACCGTTGCCAGCGATCCCCAAAAATTAATTACAAAAGAATGCAGCACCCAGAGATGGTACCGTAATCAATAAAACTAAGTACTTACACCAACAAGAAAATGTATTTTATATCCCTGAAGCGATTTGGTTAATTAAATCGCATCAAAATGTCAACAAATCAATCCTGAGCACCGAAATGGTTCTACAAGTATGAATGTAAGTCAAGATAAAACGGCAATATTCAATATTCATTTTAGCTGCCTTGGGTGAAGGGTAAAAAGAAGTTGACTTACGACAATTTGGGTAGATATTCTTGGTAAATTGGTGCCATGGTGGTTGGACAGGCTAGACGTAATCTTCCCATAGCCTTTAATGACGTGTCGACAATGCTGCTGAAAATATAAGTCCAAAAGTCATTTCCATTTCAAAATTTCATCAAAATTCTGTGACTTGCATAACCTCATTGTATTCAAAGTGACATTTAATATGACGCAACCTTCGGATAGAGTTTATGAAAGAAAATCTTTAACAATGAAGCACTATATTATTGTAATTACCATTTTATTTAATTAATTTCACTACTTTATCACAAATTTTCATAAATCATTCATAATGCTGTCAAAAGTCAAAATTCATGCTCCCAAAAATCCAAAACCGGCCTCGAGTGTTGCCAATTGCCAGTTTCCAGTGTTGCCGTACGTACGTGGTTACAAATTGCCATAAATATACTAACCCCCAAATTGCCAACGAGTAAAATTATTATTATGTTTTTTTTTTATTGAAATTCCTAGGGTAAAACTTTATATTGTACAGACTGTGGATTTTCTAAATATATTATACAGTTTCTCACCCATTTGCTGGAGAAAAAGCAATCATATAATTAGTGCCGGTGCCGATTCAATAAGGTAGAAAAGCGACATCTAGCGTTACCTGTAAAACGAAAGGTAAAACGTTACCTGTATATGTCGGTAATAAAGTTATCGAAAACAATAATCTCGCATCTCTTTCTTCTCCGTTGAATACAATTTTACATTGCACTCTCACTCATTTGGTAAAAGCATAACAAATACCTTTACCTACAGCTCTCGGCAGTCGGCAATTACAACAGGTGTGTGAACGCTCTCGCGGTGGAAGTATTCTGTTCGGTGTTATCTTGGTGAATTTTTCGACGTATATTATTGATGTGATAAAGTTTTTATTCGTGATTAGTGAAGTAGGAATATCGCACATTTCGGCAGTCACTTTCTGATGAGGAATATTATAGCAATGGAAGAGGTATGCAAAGTTTTTTTTATGTAACGTGCTAATTTCCAAGTGTACCATTGTTCAAACAGCATTCTCTGATCTACTTACCGTTCTGTTGGATTAAGATAATGATCTCAAATGTTTACGTACCTACTTTATTTGAATTTCACGTTCAGTTTTAGATTCGTAAAGTTTTTCTGCGTGTTTTCCCGTTTAATGATTTGAAAAGTCGTTGTAAATACCTAAAGTGTTTCTTTTATTATTTGATCCATTTTCAGGTTCAAAATTAGCGCAATAGTTTTCACATCGCTGTTTTCGTTTTTATTTCAGTCTATCGTGAAGGACGATTCCCTAACCAGAATCCAACGAGAAATCATCGAAGTCACCGAACGAGAAAATGAGTTCAGAAAAGTTCATCCAACTTTCGCACGTAAAATGTCCGAGTCGGACATCGAGGTAAATCACACGAATGGGCACATAAACGGTGACGCGGATGGTCATCCCAAGCAGATTATGCGGGCCATGTCCACTCCGTTCTTAGTGAACGGCTCACTCACTTTGAACTCCAACACCAACGGAGGAAACTACGGTAACAGAAGATATACCCCAAACTCTGGACAAAAAGGAATCATGCAGAGGTTTATTGCTTCGAAGGGAAAATTGAGTCTGTCTCCGATGAACGGAAACAACAATAACAACACCATATCACCTGTGTCAACAAAGCCAGTGTTCATTTCCCAGCCTTTGCTTCCACCACTGATGTCTACTGCCAATTTAGCGGAAGGAAAACCAATCCGAAAAGGCTTCGTACCGGTAGAGGAGAAGATCCAGAAAGAACTGAAAGATCTAAAAGACAGAGAGAACGAATTGAAAAGGCTACGCAAGAAGACTTCAACTTACCAGCTAGACTTCTCGTCTCTGGACCTCAGTGACAAAGAATCGGATTCCGAATCCGAAGAAGACATCCCGATGCCGGGAAAACTGAAGGCAGCCAAGTCAATCGGAGAACTTTACGAAGCAATGGGGGATGCGAGATCTCCGTCACCATTGCAGACATCTGGACCAGATTCATATGGCTCCATGAAGCCCGCCAAGTCCCTCGCAGAGCTTTGCGACCTGGGACCCGATGACAGCAACCTGGCGCCTAGTTCTACCAAGTTGATAGCTCAGTGGGAAAACCTAATCCTAAAGAAACAGGAGTCTGGCGCTGCCTGACTTAGTTAAGCGAGTCCACCCACTATTCCAAAGCTATACCTAGGTTTATAGAATGTATTCCTTTCCGTAATAAATCGAAAATCGGAACGTTCAGTGATAAAAAATACGTTAAAATCTACCAGTGTTCTGTTTTGTAATCAATCAGTTATTGACAAGTGCATGATTTTTGTTTTCAATGTTGAACATTCTTTACTAATGTTTCTTTTGGGAATTTGAAACTTTCCAATGTTCACACGATTGGTCAAATCTATAGTGTACCAATACCGCTTATAAAATTCCAACAACTCCTTTTCATTTGTGTTTTAATTTTAAGAGCAAATTAATATATTCTATGTACGATAAAAAATCCGAGTTTCGGAAAAGTGTTAATTTATTAAATTTAGGTTTGCATTAAATTTGCCATTTTAATTGAATTTATATAAAACAATTGTAGGTAATACACTTGAAATGAAGTTGTTCTTCGAGTAATGCATTTTATCTAATCATTCGATTGTTTATCGAGAAATAATACTTTAGTTGAATATAATTATTTATCTAAAAAAACTTTAATCTTAGTATTTATTTCGATATAAAAATTAAACCAATGTTATTATGTGTAACTGTTAAACTTTCCATTTTTATCGAACCATTGTAAGTAAGATAAGTTGTTTAGGTTTTGAAATTTTGGTAAAAAAGTCATAAATTATAACTTTTGGATAAATTTCTATCTATTTAATTATTTTTTAATCAAGCTTTTCTGTGAGATTATTCGTTTTTTTATATTATTAAATTGATGTCAAAATCATACTAGTACAGCTTTGATGAAATATTATTCCTTATAACAGACTTTATTACGTAATAATCGAAATATATACATACATATATATCAGCGAACTCGCACATAACACTAACGCACTAATCATGTAGTGAACAATAAATATTATATAACTTTTCTCCGTTTCTATTCCACCAAGAAACTAGTTAGAGTCCGATAAAAAATAATTGTTGTTAAGATTGGTTGACTTGTGACCGAGAAAAACCTTTAGAATGGTTCAAGGTTCAACGTAAATAACTTGAACTTTCCCTAAATACCTTCGGCTTTATTTGTGTGCACACATATAGGCGGAACCAGTTAAAAATCAGGCCAGCACGCGTAAAATGTCGCATTGCAGAGAATAAAATAAATATTTTTGTAAGTAATTTATTATATTGTAGTAAGAATAAACTTTGTACATTGTTTTTGATGTTTTTTATTCAATATTCGATCTACCTTTTATGAGCCAGCTGATATGACCTGATATGAGCAGATACCAGATAACGAATTCTCCTCTTTCCAATATGGCACTGAATTGTAGATAAACTAATCTAGGTAATTATTTGCACACCTTGTTTTGCCTTGAGCGTATAATGTTTCAGGTGTATTCTCTGAGACGTGACGTAGGCTTCTAAATACTACTCATACTTACCTTCGTATTGTCTCATAACACAACATGTGGGCTTAAAACCATTTATATCAATAGGACCTTCAATATCAGAGTGAAACAGATCCCTTACATTACCGGATTACCAACAAGTTCACCGGCAATTCTAATTAATTGATCATACTGATGTCTTGGGGCGTGTTTTCTGTTCTTACACAATATTAATAATAATAACAATTCCATCGAAAGCAGAAATGCCAGGAATACGAGGAAGATGGGATCAAGGTTGTTGAAATAAAATACCGATAAGTATATCCGGCTCGAAGGACCAAATGTTGCATCCAAAACTGTTCACGGATTACTGCTTCAGATGCGCTTGAAAATGAACTGTAAATACTTTAAAAGGAAAAGTTCTACCAACCGATTATCACTTTGTGATGGCATTATTTATTTTTATTAAAAAGACACATAACTTAGTTTGCGTCACTCTATTTTTTTGTACACAATACAATCTACATGTTTCGTGAACAATGTTCGCATCATCAGAAGTAAAATGCAGGTACATGAAACATTGTCCACGAAGCATGTGGACTGTGTATACAAAAATAAAGTGGTTATTTTTAACCACTTTAATAAAACTTACCTCCACCAACTTATAAAACAATAAAACTTACACACTATAAACAACAAACAGCACAACAACAACAACAAACCCAAACACATCAATAATTTCAATTTTATTGGTTTTATAAACTGCATTTCCCCCATGGACATATGAATATATTTCCCCCCAATAATATATATTTAAAAATCAACTGCTGTGACTTTTATTAATAAACTTTAAATATGAAATATATTCATCTGCTTAAGAAAATCTACTGAGAAAATAACTACCCATTTCACAAAAAAATAATGTTTGTATTTTGACGAAATTTGTCTCAGACAACAAGTTCTTGGTTTTGAAATTAAAATATAAGTACTTATTTATGTTAGTACCCGTATCATTTCCACGAATGCATTTTTTGGCTGCAGTGTTGTCAAATTAATGTGTTGACTGTTGTTGTACAAATTAATAATACCAAACACTTAGTGACGCAATGAAAGAGTCCATGTTAGTTTAGAAGTTTAGGTTTGGAATTCTACTGGAATCAGACCCAAAACAAAAAAAAATGTAAGGAGGTAGGTCGTCATTCATGTAGCACATTGGCATTCATACGGATTATTTTTACTTATGTAGTTTGTTAGAAATATGCGTTTTACTTTCGAAACGCATCAAAATTGTTTCCATTTCTTATCTTTTCTTGCAGATAATGTGGCCATGTTTGGGTACTTATTTTCTTTATTACTTTCACGTTAAAATTAATCTTTTAAATGTCGGAATTATAAGCAAAAATTGTAAATAATAACTACGTAATATTTTTTGAATTAATTGTAATTGAGATAAAGAAGCAAATCCATTCGTCACAGAACGAGGCTAATTTATCGATTACCGACCATTTTTATTGCCAAATAATTATTTGCCAGAAGAGAAATGCACTCAAAGCCTTCGTGCAGTTGCGAAAACTTCGTTTGGCTATTGATTAAACTTATATAATTTAACATTCAAAATCATCTTCCAATTCAAGTAAATCAATTATAATTTTTACCTTGGCTGTGGATGGGTAAGTTTCTATTTCCCTACTTTTAAAAATGCATTCTCGTTGGTTTGACTGTAGGTCAAATAATCAAATACTTGCCCTTGGCAAGCATTATAATAGATCTTCTTATTATTCTTGTGATATCTAACGTCCGTTCAACGGACGTTGGATATCATGTTGGCTATGCGGACTTTGTTTACTGCGGCCCGGAACAGCTCTACGATAGACTGGCCAAACCACTGTCTCAGGTTTTTCAGCCATGAGGTTCTCCTTCGTCCAGGACCCCGTCTTCCGACAATCTTTCCCTGCATTATGAGATGCAAGGTCTCATGTTTCTCTGGATGTCTCATCACATGTCCAAGATATTGAAGTTTTCGAATTTTTATAGTTTTAATAACTTCTTTTTCTTAATTCATCTGAACCATAACATCTTCATTCGTAACCCTGTCCATCCAGCTTATTTTAAGTATTCTTCTGCAGATCCACATCTCGAATGCCTCAAGTCGCCTAATTAGTTCTTTAGTATGCTTTCATTCCATAAAATAACATCGAAAACACCCAGCATCTGACCATTCGCATTCGTAATCCAAGGTTGAGATCATGACTGCAGAACATCTTTTTCATGCGGATAAAGGTTGCACGAGCTTGCTCAATGCGGCATTTGATTTCAACCGAAGGATCCCATCTATCATTTACATTGCAGCCCAAGTATACAATACTCTGTACCTTCTCTAGTTTTGTTCCAACAATTTCATTTAATGCGTTATTTTTGCTTATGAGCATGTATTTTATTTTATTTATATTCAGTTCCTGCCCAAAATTCTCACAAGTCTTCACTACTTGATTCAGCAAAAGTTGTAGTTCCTCAATGTTATTTGTTAGAATCATCTGCAAAACGCAGGTTGTTCAGAATCTCCCATTTATAACAAGTCCTCGAGTAGCTTCTTGCAGAGCTTCATTGAATATTTCTTCTGAATATAAGTTGAATAACATAGGTGAAAGAATACAACCCTGTCGCACGCCTCTCTTTATTTCTACCATAAATAGAGACCATAAATACAAAAGAATATAATTTTTTTAAATATATTTAACAACGCCAAAATATATTAAATTACCAGCTTTTGCATGAAAGTTAATTTATTTTATTTTATTAATATTTATTATTTCCCGTGTTCTCCAAACAATCGATAAACTTTGTCCCAACTCAACTCTTGACATACGAGAATATTTAGACTCCCTGACCCATCAGGCCTCGACCGTATTTTGACAGAAGATCAAAATGCTTCCGTTTTGCAATAAAATTAAAATCAATCGAATATTTCTGAATGTATCCGAAAACTAAAATACGCTTTTAATTATAAAAATTTTATAAAAATATATAAAAATATGTATTATAATTCTAAAAAAAATATGTTAAATAGTTTTTCACACACGCTGCTCCACCTTTTTTACACGAGCATGCTCTAAAAAAAGGTGAATCACGTTATATAAAAAAATGTATCTGAAAAATGTAATGTCATTATTGTATGAAAAAAAAAAAATAAAAATAAAAATAAAAATTTATAATAATTCTAAATAAACGCATAATTTTGAAATTTAAAAATTTTGCTAGCAAACCTAAAAAGTTTTAAAAATAAACTAATATTACTAAATTAAAACACGTACATAATTTATTATAAACGTTATCTTCAATTCAGTCTTTTGTTGTTTCATGTAAAAATAATTAATAAAAATTTCTCAAACTTTAATATTTTTTTTATAAAGCGCGGCCGGAAACTTTGGATTCATAAAAATGTCCGTTTTAATTATTTTGCGAATAGCCTATAGATTTTAATATAGAGCGTGGTATTTTCTTTTTCTAACACCGTTTTGATCGTATTTAGACCTATATGAGTTTTTTAGAAAACCGAACAAATAGACCCGACGGGTTAAGAAAAACCTTACTGGTAACTTAATCAATGCGCACTCTCAACGCTTAACACAACTCCATGTAACACAATTCAGATACTAGGTCCTACATACACACTTCACATGCTTATACTTAATGAAGTTGTATAACACATTACCAGAAACTTTAAAGTCCACACCAATTGCAAAGTTCAAGATGTATTGTAGGAGCTACATAAAACTTGAAAAAATATAGTGAATATGAAGTATTATTATCAATTAGAAATTTGTAAACTTAAATGTACAAATTACTAAAATAAAATTATTATTATTATTATTATTATACGCCACATATTTTGTATACAACATTTGTGTTTATCTTTACTTCAAATCATTCTCTAGCATAATATACCTACCAATCCCGCTCACACCAGATATTCCATACACATGTCATTGGTACCGGTACCGATCCTTGTAATTATTTCAAAAAAGCTTGCAAACTGCTTTATTACCAGCTTACCACTCTTTTATCTTTGCATTTTTTGTACTTTACTAGTTTACTTCTAGTTTGGTGTGTGCCACAAGCGAGTTTCAAGCGAGCCACTTTTAATTAGATACGGAGTACCGCAGGGTAGTATACTTGGTCCCCTAAAGTTCCTTATGTATAAACGAGACGTGTGACTTTGAAATCGAAGGTAAAATCTTAACCTTTGCTCACGTAATGATACTGCGTGTATAGCGAAGTTTATCAATTATTACTATCCCGTCTGAATTAAGACTCACAATTCAATTCAACAATGTTCTCTTTATGTACTTTCGTTTCATTCTTCGGTTACCTAAAAAAACAAAATTGTTTTAAAAATAAATTATTTTTTCTGTATTATCTAGCGCATCATAATAGTCTCTTTATTATAAAACGATTTGTTTGGAGGTACCTTCGTTCATAGGGTTTTTTTTATTAATTAAGCCCCGCATTCCGAATTTCTACCGTTTTATAACACATTTCTCTTCAACACTTACAGTTTTTAAGTTTCTGATAAAATGTATGTTATTTTTTAAGATAATATCTATAAATGGAGATACATTTGCCATGTCGAAACGGTAATTATATGAAATTTCATCGAATCGCAAAGTATTTTCCGAAAATTATTATAAACCATAGACGATATATTCATATGTCCGTGTTATAAACACTTTTTTCTGTTATTTTACAAGATATATGCATGAAAAAAATCATTGCTTCTTTAAATGCTATTTAAGACATTTCCTTCGAGACATGTGTTCTATTTTAAACGAGTCGTGTTTTATTAAATATTTTCACAATTTCCGCTTAAATATTATCGTTTTTAATATAAGCGCGCTCCCTCTAACATTCGCTTTTACATATCTCCACTTCTTCTTTTTGAGCCCTTACTACCGGGTCTTAACGCAAAGTTGGAAAAATATATATATCTAGTCATATCTGGGAGATGCATTGGTTCATATTAAGTATAGCACATATACAGCACTAATGTTAACAGTTGTAGTATTTTATGCTCATATTTTTTTTTTGCATTTTACAGGTTTGACTCTGTGTGTGGTCGCCAAGGAAGTCGATTGTAGGTAGGTAGGTACCGACCTACCAAAATTCTGATGATAATTCAATAATAATTAATGATAATCATTTTATAAAGGTAGGCACCTACATACCTAGGTAAACCATGTTGTGATACTGCTGATTTTGACAAGTCGATGATTGATTGTCTTTTACTAGATTGACCCATTCGTGCCGAGTCTTTAAGGAATATCTTTAAGCAATATCTCCCAAAATTGACCGTATCATTCAAATGAGGATGCACACGTTAGGGTTAACACTAAAGGGGCCATCCATAAATTATGTCACACCTTAAGGGGGGGGGGGGGAGTAGAGAAGTGTGACAAGGGGTATGGGGGGTCATCAGCTCTGTGACGTCATATGTAAAAAAATTTGGACAACTGTTTTGATTATTTTTAGACGTAAAATTGCAAAATATATGACGTCACACTAGGGTGGAGGGTGTCTCACAAATGTGACGATGTGTGACAGGGACGGGGGGAGGGTAAAAAAATAGTGAAATTCGTGTGACAATTTATGGATGGCCCCAAAATCCTTATATCACGTAGCCTAAGTATTCGACTAATCATATTATATATGCACATTTACCTTTTTTAAGTGAAAGCTTCTTTAGCACCGTTGTGATTTGACCTCAATGAAACGAAAAATAGCGACACTAAAAAGAAACAAACTCTTACATCTATAGGATTTAGCTTGCGAGAGAATGAGATAGATAATCGGTCTCCTCTTTGTGCGGTACTTCGTAGCCTCCACACCCACACTCTTGTCTACTTTAGTTTTCTGAAGTTTTCACTTGTGTTTCACTTGTTTCAAAAACTATCTCAAGTATAAAAAATCTTCTTTAAGAGGTGAGAATACGGGATGACCGGTTCCATGATAATTCAGAATCAACTCAACTTATGGCGCCGCATCCGCGTTCAAAAAGAAGAAAATGAAGAGATATGTAATTCGGAATGTTAATATTTAAAAGCGAGATGCGAAAATTGGGAAAGTGTTTAATAAAACACGACTCGTTTAAAATAGAGCAAAAATCTCTTGGAAGGCGTCTGGGGTATCATTTAAAGAAACATTGCGATTTTTTTTACAACTATAACTTGTAAAATAACTGAAACAAACGTGGTTATAATAATTTTCGGAGCATACTTTGCGATTTTTTTCTATCGAGGGAATTTCATGTAATTTGCGTTTTGGCATGGAACGCGTCTAGATATTATCTTAAAAAATAACATATATTTAATAACATGAGCTTAAAAACTTCAAATGTGGGAGATATGTAAGAAATCGGCAGAAATTCGGGTAGCGGTGACCACCTCTTGGAAAAGTTATTAAAAGCTACGAAAAAAAATAAAAATAGCCCATAACCTAACCTAACGTGACCTATTTAACCAATTTTGTATTTAGTTTTTCATCACTTTTAATGAACTTTCACAAAGGAGGTGTTGAGTTCAGTTGATTCTGAGTTGTCCGGTCACCGGGATGAAATATATATATGTATATATAGTGACCTTTTTCTTGTTTTGAAGATCTAGTGTGCAAAGGCGAAAAAGTTGTCAAGCCAATTTCATTATTACCGGAACTTTCTTGTATCGTTAGAGAGGGCTGAAATAATTTCGGAAAAAAAGCAAAATCAGGAGAACGCGGTTGATTTAATTTTAGAATAACCTCCCGTTTTGGGTCTTGAATTGACTCTTCTATTATGTTAACAATCCGTTTGCACTACCCTTGAAAACGGTGACCACAAACGATTTCGGCTTCCTTTGGAGTAACTCTTCGGTTAATAAAATCAAACAAAAGAAAATGCTTGGATATAGTGACTTGACACTCCAAATTGTTTTGCCAGTAATTAACATAAGATTTTTACAAATGGAAAAATTCAAGACGTATCTCTACAATTCTGTAAAACAATACTAAAGCACTAAAATGACATTGACCTGTTGTCATTACACCAAGAAAAGCGTTCAATGGAACTTTTGCCTTGATAATCAAAAACCGTAAGAACTCGTGGAAAAGCCGATTATTTTGAGACAAAAGTGTCAATAGAAACCAAAATTTTGAAAGGTGAATCGGTGATTGCGGTCGCACAGAAGGTGACGTTAAATAATACTGCGCGTGTACCGCATACCCCTCCTAACCAACCTTTAATCTAACCTTACCTAACCCAACAGCGTTCCTCTTCTTTAAGCGGAACTTGGTCGGTCGTCGGTATTGCCTCGTATGAGCTATCCGAGTATCCGGTTCCATGCCAACTCAGAATCAAGTCAACTCAACTCCATTTTGACCGCCGGTGACCCTAACCTAACTTAACCTATTTAACCAATTTTTAATATTTTTTATCACCACTCTTAATGACCTTTCTGAGGTGGTTCTGAGTTGGTTTCGTTCTGAGTTGGTCGGTCACCGAGCTATCCATACGCTCTCTGTCTGAAGCGCAGACGCTTGAAAGATCACGAAATTTTACTTTACTTGTCAAAATGAACTCCAAGAAATTAAAAAAAAAGAAATACAACCCTCAATTGTGGAATAAAATAATTTTCGGTTTGAAAAAATACTATATTTTTGGTAGGCCCTCGACTAGCTATCCGAAGGTCGCGGGTTCAAATTCTGGAGTGCGCAAGTAAATTTTAATGATTGAATTGTGTTATTACATAATTTGTTCATTTAAATATTATAAAGTGTATTTGCGGCACGTTCCAGAGAGAAAGATATTCTCAGTATCGCCCTGATTGAAATGGCTTTAGTCGTGTTTGGTGACCAGATCTGAACAGCCAGGAACTTCCCCATCTTCCTCTTCTCCATCTCCTTCCTCTCCCCACTACCTTTAGCCTCAAAACATGCACCGATTGGGAATTCCATAGGTTCACCGGCTCCAGGCGGTTGGGAGAAGTTGGGACACTTGTGCGGCATTCACATTAAAAAAAAGGTAATTTAACACTAGTCTGGATTCTTGACACAATCAGTTCTAATTTTAGAAAATTACATTTACATTCAAAGCAAATCCGAGTTCATTGAACCAGCGCGCAGCGTTACAATTACAGGTCACACTTTTTAAAATAAATAATGCCATCAAAAAGCAAAACGCTTTTAGAAGGCGTTTTCTTAGAAAAATCAATATTTTTGATTATATTTTATGTCATGTATAATAAAATCGAGTGCAGTTAACACGCGGTAGAAGCGAAATTTTACCAAAACAATCTCAAACTATGAAAAACTAAGGAGCCTTGAAAAGTGAGGTCATCATAAAAACGCAGTGAGCAGGCCAATGAGCGCAGACCTCGCGTCGTTTCCGTTTTATATCTTAACCAATAGGAGTCTTGATAAGAGTATTTCGCAGGTGCTGTACGCGTCATTTCAGTTTCTTCCGAATTTCAAATCGCTAACGGGGCTAAGAAAGTTTCACTTCAATAATAATAATTGGGTAATTGTAGAGCGCCGTTTTTGTAAAAAATCACCTTAAGGACGCTGTGTTAGGTCTCCTAACAAATCAAAGACTTACAAATTCTCCCATTTTTCCAATATAGAAATTTCCCCACGTATTCAAATGAGAATCGGACAAATTAATGTAAAATGTCATCAGTAATCTACCTGTGACATAGCGTCTACCAACTGTTTAGTTATTATATGTATACAGCCACAAAGCCTAGTACATACCGCATAGCGTATTAGTCAACATAATGGTCATTCGGTGAACATTAAAATTGGATTATCTTTTTGAAATGTGAAATCCTCTTACGTTGAAGAAAAGTAGTTTTAGGTCGTGCATGAGGCATTCATGAGTTTCACGTTTTGTTTTACGATCCAACACGATTCGTGGCTAAAGTAACACAATGGACTGTGTTTTACAAGATTAAAGACTTTTCCAGCACATTTCGTTTATTCTAGACGAAAATCGAATAAGGGTTCAGACTTAGACTGACCGGAGCCGGTGGGATTATTTCACCCA
Organism: Limnephilus rhombicus; assembly: GCA_929108145.2. Lineage (NCBI taxonomy): Eukaryota > Metazoa > Arthropoda > Insecta > Trichoptera > Limnephilidae > Limnephilus > Limnephilus rhombicus. The sequence continues at coordinate 13,439,719 of OV815277.1, forward strand.
ATGTGGTGGAAAACACGAATAACATAAATATGGTATTAAAAATTAAGAGATTACTTCTTCTTTTTCTTCTTCTTCTTCTTGTGCTCTGTGTGTTCAACGGACGTTGGCTATCATGTTGGCTATGCGGACTTTGTTTACTGCGGCCCGGAACAGCTCTACGGTAGACTGACTTTGGTCCACTGTCTCAGGTTTTTCAGCCACGAGGTTCTCATTCTTCCAGGGCCCCGTCCTCCGGCAATCTTTCCCTGCATTATGAGATGCAGGATCTCATACTTCTCTGGATGTCTCATCACATGACCAAGATATTGAAGTTTTCGGATTTTTATAGTTTTAATTATTTCCTTTTCTTTATTCATCCGAACCATAACATCTTCATTTGTAACCCTGTGATCCACTTCTCGAATGCCTCAAGTCGCCCAATTATTTCTTCCATTCCATAAAATGCTTGCTTCCATTCCATAAAATAATATCGAAAACACGTAGCATCTGACCATTCGCATTCGTAATCCAAGGTTGAGATCACGACTGCATAACATTTTTTTCATGCGGATAAAGGTTGCACGAGCTTGCTCAATGCGGCATTTGATTTCAACTGAAGATTGAAGAGTTTACTTACCTCCCCCCTTTTATGCTCACGTAATTAATGTACGCCCCCTTTACAAAGGGAACAAGTCTAATAATGGGTCATTTAAAAATATTTTTCGAATTATTGGTAATTTTTAAATTCATTTATACGCTCTTTCTAATTTCTGAGATTTTCAATTTGTTCAAACAAACACCATTTAAATAATAATATAGCTCTATTCCACTAGTCAAAAGTGTGATTCGTCTCCAACAAATGATTGGCAAACTCCGAGAAACTGTTATCGTTTAGACTTAGACTTCTCGTATGTTCCTTTATCCTTATTTCAAAGTTTCTCGAAATTTTACCTGTACAAAAGAATCCACAATCATCACACTTTAATTTATAGATTCAAGATTTTTTTCATTTTTAAATTTATTTTTTTACTAGCAGACCCGGCCACACGTTGCTGAGGCTTACCCAACCTTTATAATCAACGCCATCTGTTAATTTGCATACATATCAAATTCACACGCCCGCTTGCCAGCTGCCCTACTATAATATGCTTGTATTATACATATAAACCTCCTTCTTGAATCACTCTATCCATCGGTGAAAACCGCATGAAAATCCGTTGCGTAGTTTAAAAGATTTAAGCGCACATACAGCGAGAGCGACTTCATTTTATACTATGTAAAGAAAAGATATATAAATTTAGAATTTGAACTCGACACAGGTATATCCTAGTGAGACAGGCATAAAACAAACCCAATGTACGAGTAATTACTCAATCTCGTACATATACATTTTATAGATAGAAATAAGAATAAAAAATTAAAAAATTTCGAATTTTATTATTTGCATAAAATGCAGGAAGAATTTCAATCGGTAAAATCTTTGCTATGGAATTGGAAATTTTATTATGTAAACACATTATTTTCCTCCATTTTTAAGAAGAAGAAATAGAGGGAAGTTTGATAAAACCTCGCTCGGCTTCGAATCCGTAGGTTGTGGGTTTGAACCCGGGCAAACGCGCCAATAAATGTTAAATAATTTGTATGTCCATTATTTCGCATCCCATAACCAACACCTCTGCTATAGGTCACCACAAGGGTTCGTTACATTTAGTGTCTTGGCGGCGCGTGCCTCTGCCCACTACGTGTATGGCAGGCAGGATCGAGAGAGACCGGTTGAGGGAGATCTTTTGATATCTTCAGCAGGACTATCGCGTTGGACCGCAGTGGGAGAGTTAGATTCGTGTGTCCGGTACTCCTGTAAACACTGACTCCAGATTCCTGTCTACCCCTAAAACCTTTTCATTCCCAGAACTTCATCTCCTACCTTTTCTAAAAAGACACACAACATTCCCAAATACGACATAGGCCCTGAGGTTAATTATCCTCCTCAGGGCCTCCTGTATACAGCAAATGTAAAAAAAGTCTTACTAAAATGTAAAATTTGGAATGCCACCATTATGAACCCTTCTTCAATTGTAGGTACCTATTCGCCATGCCTGGTGACCAGATCTGGAAAGCCAGGTACTTCCCAACCTTTCTCTTCCCCATCTAAGTGCCCTCCCCACTTCCTCCAGCATCACAACATAATCCAAATGGAGATATCATTGGGACTATTCCCACTAAAAATCCAAATGCAATCAGGAAAAAATATAATGTCGGCATGTATAATAAATATTATTGTCAGTAAAAATATAAACTACGCTTTTTGTGCCGTTGCTTGTTTTGCTTCCCAACTTTGTTCGGAATAAATGATTCAATCATGTATGATATATTTTTTATAAAAATTGTATTAATGTTTTTTAAAACAAAATTGATCGTGGCTCACAACAGTTGTGAAGCCATTATCTTCAATTCAAAGAATTAATAACATTCAAAATATTTAAATAAAATATTGTTTTATAAATATCGATCTCCCGGTTGATTGGTCAGACAGGTCACTTGCATGGATTTCATAATGACTTGTAAAACATTGTGTGGATAGATTTTTCTACTAAGATTACGAAAATGTCACTAAATTTTTTTAGAAATTTATAATTTTTTTAAATAAATATATTCGTTTTTGGGCTCGTGACGTCACTACATGAAAATGTTCTGTCTCCGATAATATTAAATTAATTTTATAAAATTCCACATTGAATTTTTTTTTATATGGCAACACTTTGATTTTCGTCGAATTTTTTAATTTACACTTGAAATTCACTAGCTTTATTTTATTTGTTTGTAGATACTCTGCGAACTTATTGTTTGACGTTTTGATAGATGTTTCGAAACCGACCATCGTAAATATTATGCCTTCTGTACCTGTCTTAGAAGCGTAATGGTAATGGTGCTGATTTATAAAAAATGGTCTGATTTTACGGATTGAAATTTTCAAAAAATCGCCAGGGTTTCAAAAATACGATTAAAAAAACGGAATGTCTTGGAATATTTGCCTTAATCGGAAATTTTTTTAAAAATGTGATGCAAAAAAGTGGTCAATTTTTTGAGATAATGAGGAAGCAATAATTGAATGCTCGCCATAAATGAAATATTATTTACAAGTGTTTTATGTTTTACTTATGAAATATTCTACAAAATAATTTTTTAAAAACCGGGAGGCATAACGGTTCGGTATATTAGAACGAGATTTTGAAATATCCTACTAGTGATCCAGAAAACTACTTTTTTTGTCTATTTCACTACAAGCGCGTTTTTAGATTTTCACGGCCAAAAGTATTTTCGTTATTTATTCTTGGGGTGTTATGCCATGTTGCGCTACATCCTTCTTTAGCCAACGTTTCGGACAGCAGTGCAGCGTCCATCATTAGGGCAGATCCGGCACATCTGCCGGATCTACACTACAAGTTTTTCTGCATTATAATTAATTTGATGGCGTTTATGAATAATCTGAGTCTTGTGCCAGATAGAGGATACACTTTTAGGTATAACTGCAAGCTCAACTCAAATTTCAATTTTTCGAAGATGTCTGACTAATCAACAGGTAAATCGATATGCCGTAAAAAAACATCATTGATCCAAGATGAAAACTGACAAATTTGTTGTTAGAGCACACTTCAAATTTAGAATAAAAATACTCGCCCGGAAAAAAAATTATTTCCGGTAGGCAGGTACTTCATCGCTTGTCTGGATTTGAAAATATTCATTTTACAATTTATATTATTTTCTTAGGTACCTACCTACATCAGTTCTTATTTTGAAAATTCTACATTTGCATAGAGAAATTACGTTATAATTTTATACCGGAATAACAACCGCATTAATCCACAAAAAACTGAACAATGTGTTGGAATTTTTGTTATGAAATTCCAATATTGATCTAGCGAGTTTCTACGATTCGTTGGTGCGGCCTTTAACTGCTTCTATGGAAATGTGTTCACAGTTCACACACACGCGGAGAGGCGGCTGTTGAAAAGAAAAAGGAACACACACTTATGTTTAAAGTATGGCCATATTTTTCAAATGCGTTCAAATTATTAATGGCTTGACCCACTCCGCTCTTCTGTTCTCCTGACGGCGATCAACGGTATACGGCATTATTTGGCTACTCTTTGTTTTAGCTTTTAGTTAGATACGTCTTTGTGTGAGAAGGAAAAAAACAATATTGTTCGGAGCTCTTTTTATTATTAGTATGTTCCTACCTACACATCATTATCTCTCAGTGAATTTATTTCTCTGTGTAGGTATAACTGATGATGATATTATTGAAGTTGTTTTTTTAAGTTGACACCAATAGGGGGTCCCACAAATTGCTAAGCACCTAGCATGGCGGAATTTTATTTTGAGGAGATGGGCGTTCATCCAGATTATTTCTACCTTTGAAAATTTTCCTCCAAATCGGTGATCCGGTAGTTGATCCCCCGACAGTTGCCCCCTTGAAATTATAAGTATAATAAAATTACAATTTTTTATGCTTTATTTACCAATTTCAAAACTAAAATCGATTTAAAAAATATCTAATAATAAGTTGGTATGAATATCAAACCAATTTATTTACATTGTCGATTGTTTGTACTTATACGCTGATATAAATTATACAGTACCTGTATAGAAAAGACCTTTTATCTTACACCCCCCCCCCCCCCCCCTCGCCCCCCCCCCCCCCTCCCAGAACGGATCAATTTTTTACACATTTGACTAGATAGTAATGTTTTTATTTTTCATGAAGTCAAAATTTGCGTTTTGAATTTCTCAAATGGGGAGGGGGGTAACACCACGTTATCCGCCCCGGCTGCCATCCATCCAGCTACACGCCATCGTCCCTTACATAGTTATATCTTGAGTAAATAGGTCAATAGAATCCTAGCTTGGAGATCCATATACAATATCTGTAATAAACAAACAATCTCTGTAATAAATAAAAATTCCTTTTTGACCGGTCAGTGGCTGAGTGGGCCTCACGTTTGGGTCCCACCCGGGTGTCGCATGTTCGATTCGTCGGCTGGCTAAGTCCTCCATCACAACACAAGCAACATTTTCAGCTTTCTGTGGTGGTAGTAGGAGATTCTCAAACATTGTTGGGTTATTCGTAACCCGGGAATGTTTGTCTTTCTTTTTTTATTAAATTTAAAAAAAAAATTAAATTAATTTTAAAAAATTTAATTAAATTATTATTTTATTTTATTAAGTTTTAACCTAAAAAACCAAAGTTTTAACCTAACCTAACCAAACCTAACCTAACCTAACTTAACGTAAAATTAACTAACAAATTATAAATAACTTGTGAGTTAATTTTACATGCAGTTCACAAGCGGTAGAAGTGAAACCTTCGTAAGACTAAAGTAGACAAGAATGGTGAGCCTGCAAAGCCCTGTAGGTACACAGAGGAGACAGATTATTCGATCGCATTCTTTCGCAGGCTAAATCCTGTATATGTATGTGTTTGTCACTTTTTAGTGTCGCTCTTTTGTTTCATCGAGTTTTAAATCACAACGGTGCTAAAGAAGTTTTCACTTCAATAATTGAACCATTAATAGATTTTCGCTGATGTTTCTTAATTATTAAAAGAAAAAAAACAGTTACAATAATCTTGGTGGATCGGATGGTGGGAAGGAAGGGAAGGGGATGGAGCTTATTGATTGGAATGTTATTTATTGATTTTAGGTTTGAAATTGTAAGGTGCTGAGTTGAACAAATCGAATGTATGAAATGTAATCTAATCACTGTATACTGTATGAAATGTTGAAAATGTAGTAAGCGCAGTGAATGAATGTGTTTTGTTTTGAGCTGTTTCATTGAGTGTTTAAGGGCCCGCAACCCGGATTTCTACCGATTTATTACATATTTCCCTTAAACACGGTAAGTTTTAAAGCTCTTAAAAAAATATATGTTATTCTTGAAGATAATATCTAGACTTTGCCAGCGCCGAAACGCAAATTATATAAAATTCCCTCGATAGAAAAAAATCGCAATGTATGCTCCAAAAATTATTATAAACACGTTTGTTTCAGTTATTTTACAAGTTATATGAATGAAAAAATTCACAGTGTTTCTTTAAATGCTGTTTAACATAATGCCCGCGAGATTTTTGCTCTATTTTAAACGAGTCGTGTTTTATTAAACATTTTTGCAATTTTCGCATCGATTTTGTCGCTGTAAATGTTAGCGCTCTCCTCTAACATTCGTAATTTCGTATCTCTCCATCTTCTTCTTTTCGAGCCCGGTTGCAGAGCCTTAATGTGTGGATTTGTCTGGTATGTCTGACGGGACTACTCAGTACTCAGACTTCAGTGGCCTCAGTCTATTGCATGCCCAAACTCTCCTCGCACATCCTCTGCATCTACCTTTTCCAGCTTAGACTGGGGCGGCCAACTAGAGGTATTCCGTCTGGAATTGGCAAACGTAGATGATTATCATTCATGGGTGTCACAATATTATTATTTTTGCTATGTTATATTTGGCATTTGGCAAATGAAGGAAATTTTAACAAGCTAGGAGTTATACAGAACAGAGCTATGAGCGTATGGTAGGGAAAGGCAAATACACAATGGTTAATCAAATGAGAGAGTAGCTATAAATTAGATTCCAATCACGGACATATGAATATACATGGACCTGCCCTAAGTGATAAAAACGTATTATTTCCCCCTCCACATGGCGCCGGCTGGAGCTCCTCCTTGGAACCGGCTCGCTCCATAGGGAGGGGATAGAGCCTCGCTTGAATCTAAAATGTGTGACGTCATCATTCTTGCCGTGAACAGCTAGAAGGTAACATCCATACATTTAACGAAATACAACGCCAAAACGGTAGGGTATGCTATACAATATATCTACATATCAATGTGCACATAGCGAATGTGGGCGGTTCTCCAATGTGCTCGTCGCTGGTTACAGGGGTAAGTAAATTATGAAACATTTGTAATAGTGTTTTAACTAAACACGGCAACAAAATATTGCTATGTGTATTAGAGCGAGTCTTTTTGGGGCGAGCATTTGGCCTTAGCAAATATGTTATTATCGTGGCAAGCAATTCGCGCTCCCATGTAAAAAGGTCTATTCATTCAAAGCAGATTTTGCTTTTAAGAACTAAATGGTGATATTGTAATGCGAGATGCCTATTTACTGTCAGATTGATTGTATAACGAATCACAGTCATCTTTCCCCTCTTCGCCCTCCATAGTTTGGTTTGACCCCTCACCTGTAACTGCTTGTCTATCCATTTGGATGTCTATGATTCCAATAAAAAAGAGACTGCTATATAATGTGTTAATTTTTGTGCATAAAGAAATGATAAACCAATTGCCAAAATACTTTAAGGATGAAATTGATTTTAATGAATATGTATATAATTACGAAAACAGAAATATAAATAGAATTATATTGCCACATATAAAAAAATCAAAATCATAGAACTGCCTAATGTATAGCACACTAAAGATGTATGATGGAATGCCTGAAAGTATGAAGAATGAATGTATTTAAAAAAAACATGAAATGCTTACTGTAAAACTATTTAAATTGTTAAAATGAAATGTTACCTTTTGCAAATTAGTTTATGTGCTAACATAGTATAAACTAACTCAATAAATAATAAAAAAAATACAATTTAAAAATGCGTAAGTGCAGGTGCACCTAGAAGTGTGTAGGTACTAACCTATTTGACTATTTTCAATTTTTTATTTCGCCACGCTCTGAAAGATCGTGTGTGTGAATGTACCGACTACAGTTCATGGAATTATAATGGGTAATTTTGTCATTAATAAATGCCAAATTACTTAGGACCCATTTGCTCAAATGCCGTAAACCAATTTCAGTGATATTGAAACTGCTTGGAATTTCGCCGACGCCGAAAATTTTGTTCTAAGATATTATTGTTTTCTTAGGTAGGTAGGCTATATCTTATCATTTTTTTGGTAAAATCAATATTATCATTTCAATAAACAAGGTAAAATATGCAAATACACAAGTTTGTCACAATATTCTAGACATTCTTATTATTCTAAGTATGGCCACACCAAGCTGATCATGTTGCCTTTGAAATTTGTTCTTCAAAATTTCTTCACATTCATTTTGACAGTATGTTTTACAAATAAGGGAAAAATATTACTTTACACTACGTTTTTGAAGTGAAAATTTCTTTAGTATCGTTGTGATTTGAAACTCGATGAAACTAAAAAGTGGCTCTAAAAGGAGACAGACTCATTCATCTGTAGGATTTAGCCTCAGAGAAAATGAGATAGAATAATCGGTCTCCTCTTTGTGCGGTGTTTCGTAGCCTCCCAACTCCTGTCTACTTTAGTTTTCTGAAGGTTTCACTTCTACCTCGTGTTTAATGCACACTTGTTTTTTTTTTTTTAATTTATATTACATTTGTTTTGTGAATTAAATTTTTTTAAATACGTCTTCATATTCGAATTTCGATATCGTTTTCTTGAATGAATCTTGGAAGTGGAAATTAACCCACTTTCCTTCATCCGATCGAGCTCAAACTCGGTAGGTAGACTCGTTGTCGATGACAATGCATTCATGAATACACACGCGCGCACACATGCATTTTTTTCTGAAATTGGATGACATTACATTTAAATTATTAAAACACAGGATAATATACTAAATAAACGTCGGCACTATCCAATTAGGATTTGGCTTAGGTGTTAGCGGTGTTTACTCCAGTCCCTGGGAAGGAGGGCTCAATTTGTTGTCAAGCCAGTTTTGTCATTTTTCCTAACAAATAATCTTGTTTCATTGCTTGTAAGAATTTTCCCACACATTTATTTGTCAGAATGATACGAAGTAAATCTAAGCATTAATCACATTAAAGTGTGGGAATCCACTGATAAATAATGGACCAGTTTTATCTTTACACAAAAATGACCTTATTTCGATTAGTCTGCTGGGTATGAAAACAAGACTTAAGAAAATTATGGCAGGAATTTTATGTAAAAAAATCAGAGTGTCCAATTCATACGCGGTAGAAGCGAAACCTTCAGAAAACTAAAGTAGACAAGAGTGGGGAGACTACGAAGTACTATTTTTATCAACGTGAAGGATGATTTTTTTCCATATTTTTGTCGTCGAATTCCAGTGAACCTTTCCCTACACATTTGGTCATTTAATTAGTATTTGTGATTTCTTCTTTGGAGTCGCTAGATGTCGCTGTCTTTTGTGTTTTCTTTTGCCTGTTCATTTTGGAGTGGTTTGAAGATTGGATATTGATCCCTGGTCGGCTGAATGTCTGCAAAGGTTCATCGGGAGCTTTACATCATTACACTAAGGGGGACTTGCGCGGGACTGTGAATTTATCGTATTATATTGGAACCGAGTACCCGTGAATAAAATAAATATTTTATTGCCATCTCGTTTTCATGCAGGCTAGCTAACTATAAATGTATGTGTTTGTCTCTTTTTAGTGTCGATCATTTCGGTTTCATCGAGTTTTAAATCACAACGGTGCTAAAAAAGTTTTCACTTCAAAAAATTTCTGTACATTTTTTGTCCAAAAAAAAATCATTTGAATCCATGACCTTTGGGTTCAAAGCCAATAAGTTTACCGTTCTGCTAGTTTGCTGTGTAGAAAGTAAAATACCTGCTCTGTTAATCAATGCGTAATTAATGTAATTAATTACCATTACATGGATATCTCTACTAATCGAAAGAGAATCCACTTTTCATTAGAATGATAGGAATATTAGCACATTATAAAAGTACAATGCTTCGCGCTTCGTATAATTTCCTCCCAAGTAATAGTATTTCCAAGGATTCATTCAAATTTACTATCACCAAGTTAATACAGACATCATGGCGTTTTTTCTTTAGAAAGTTGATTATTATTTTATTTTATCACAGATAGCTATTTTGAAACATAAAACTAACTGAATGTAAACTAGAATATTTAAGAGAAAAAACAAACCAAGCAGCAATTAAAAAAATAATAATAAAATAGATTTTTCTATCACCAAGTTAATGCAGACATCATGGCGTTAATTCTTTAGAAAGTTGATTACTATTTTACTCTCACCATTTAATGCAGACATGGCGTTAATTCTTTAAAAAGTTAATTATTATTTTACTATCACCAAGTTAATGCAGACATCATGGCGTTAATTCGTAGAAAGTTGATAATTATTAAATTATCACCAAGTTAATGCAAACATCAAGGCGTTAATTCTTCAGTTGATTACTATTTTACTCTCACCATTTAATGCAGACATCATGGCGTTAATTCTTTAAAAAGTTGATTACTAATTTACTATCACCAAGTTAGTGCAGACGTCGTGGCGTTAATTTTTAGAAAATTGATTATTATTTTACTATCACCAAGTTAATCTAGACATCATGGTCTTAATTCTTAGAAAGTTGATTATTATTTTACTATCACCAAGTTAATGCAGACATCGTGGTCTCAATTCTTAGAAGGTTGATCATTAATTTACTATCACCAAGTTAATGCAGACAAGGCGTTAATTCTTAGAAAGTTGATTATTATTTTACTATCATCAAGTTAATCCAGACATCAAGGCGTTAATTCTTGGAAAGTTGATTATTATTTTACACGGACCTTACCAGAGTTTAACAATCCATTAGGACTGAATAATGTAACAGACATAGAACATCATTATTTATCGTTGTTTTAGCTTTAACACCGTGCGTCGGTCCCGAAAAAACTATAAATCATTAGCGCGAGTTGACCTCATTTTAGTTCAGATCAAATTCCATATTGGATCTCTGAATTTTGATCATTATATTGGGTTCTAGTTAAAAGTCATCAAACTGACTTGTTGAAGTGAAACTTCTACCGCCCTGCCATGATTTGGATTTCGAATGAATCAGAAATGACGATTACTGCACCTGTGACGCATCAACTGCGCTCATTGACCGCTTTGATTAAGATGTCACTTTTAGAAGCTCCTATTGATTGAGATATGAAACGGAAATTACGCTGGTCTGGACCTCACTTTTCAAGTATTGGTTGAGATTGTTTTGGTAAAGTTTCGCTTTCACCATGTGTAAACTGCGCTCAATTTTTTTTTATTTGTTATTTTACTTTCTTAAAAAAACTTAGTTTGAATGCATTTTTTTTTGTGTTTTATAATATAATGAGTTTATCAACAAATTAATGTCTAGGAACCTAATCTACGCGGTAGTGAGTTAATAGGTATTTTGTTTTGGTTATGTTAGATCTATTATACGTGTTTTTTGAAAAACTTAAATCAATAGTTGTTTCATCAATCAATTTCTAAAATCAATTAATGCTTTTAAAGTAATTGGTACCAATATATTCCCAGTACTTCACAGTAAGATACTCTCAGTATACCCGGGTTTAAGACCACTATTCAGAATCGGAACGTTGCTTGAAATGGCTTTAGCCGAGTTTGGTGACTATATCTGAACAACTGGGAACTTCCTCACCCATCTCCTTCACCTCCCCATGTACATCCAACCTCACAATATACCTCAATTAGGGATGCCATAGTCTCACTGGCTTTAAGAGGTTGGGAGCAGTTGGGAGTCTTGTGCGGTTTTCACATAAAAATAAACACACAATTTACTATCATACACACTTATTTACCAAAAGGATACATGTCTAGTCAATAAGTTTGGGGGTATTATTGATATATTTACTAACTCCATTTATTTTCCGATATATTCTGTTGGTAATATTTTTTTGATATTCTATTTCTATAATTACATGTATTTTTCGTATTGTACAATATTTTGTAATATCCTACAGTATTATTGAAAGGATTCTATTTCCATTTTTGTAACTATACACATTTATCTATAAGCAGTTTTAAATATATAGCATAAGTACTTAAACTAGCTCCCCAGTTAGACCCGAGAAAATTTCTCTACTAATTGGGTAACCAAAAAACTGATGAATGATTATGTACCTTATTATTATTGTGAACATTTACTTTTTTCTAAAAAAAAAATAAATAAAAAAATAAAATATAGTGTAATTTTTACCAGCACTTTGCTGAATCCTACAAATTATGGTAGCGTGGGTAATGTAGTCTTGTCTTTTATTGATAAAATTGTTAGTTTGATTTTAGTTTCAATTTTGCAGTTTCAGATTTAGTTTATCACTTATGAGTTTTAAATTACTTCATGCTTTAAAATCGTTGTCTAATAATTGTTGTCGTTTATCTAATTTTCGATAGCCACTACCTCACTAGATATATTTTCTATTTAATTTGTGTAAAAGCCGAGCTGAACATAAAACCAAATCATTTTCCCTTCCCGACTTTTTTCAGCCAACAACATATCCCAATTGGGTATGCGAAGTTCACAACTTATCCCAATTGGGAATGCCGAAGTTAACAACATATCCCAGTTTAGAATGCCGAAACTAACAACATATCCCAGTTGGGAATGCCGAAGTTAACAACATATCCCAGTTGGGAATGCCGAAGTTAACAACATATCCCAGTTGGGAATGCCGAAGTTAACAACCTATCCCAGTTGGGAATTTTTATTTTTATTTCATTTATTTTAGGGAAAGTTGACAGCGAATCTGAGATTACACAATAAAACAATAGTAAGATAGTTAATTATGCCAATTATGAACTTTCCACTTATGATAGTGAATGAATAATAAAGGGTGACAGTGCAAGGGTGTTTTCTTAAATTTAATTATTATTTTTACGACATATGAAAGGGGAGGGGGAAGGAGAAACATAGAATTAGTATTAAGAGGCAAAGGATGGGAATATAATATAGGGATTAAACTTTCTAGTTTGAGTCATGTTGCTTACTGAGTTTTCGTTTTATGTCATGTAAAGTCTCGTTAAAAATGTCAATGTGGTAATAATTTAAGTTTTAAATGAGTGTGTGAATCTATAGATAAATGAGTTTGGAGTTGGCCTTGCAAAGAGGGAGATTAAAAGTAAGTGACTGTCTGCTGTTGCGATTTGGAACATGGAATGATAGGTGTTGAAGAAGATCAGGACTATCAATTAGGTTATGTGCAATTTTAAATAACATAACCGAATCTGCTATATTTCTTCGGCAAGTTAACGTCTGCATATTGAGGAACTTTGCAGAGTCTTCATTACTAACGTGAGATCGAAAAGAGCGAAAGTTAAGGTACCTTAAGAATCTATTTTGAACACTTTAGATTCTATTTTTGTGTATTGCATAGCCTGGGTTCCACCTTGCGATGCGTATTCAAGGATACTACAAACAAATGAGAAGTATAGTATTTTGAAAGTAATAAGATCTTTGAATTTTTTACAGGAACGGATTTTGAAACCATGCATAGAAGATGCACTAGTGACTATGTGGTCGATATGTTTATTGAAATTCAGTTTACTGTCAAGTATAACCCCAAGGTCCTTTATTTCTGATTTGATGGATAATGGTTAATGATTAATTGAGTATTCGTGGATAAAAATGTTTTTATTTCTGGTGAAGCGCACAACGAAGCACTTGGATATATTTATTTCCAGACAATGGGCATTACAATACGTGTTCAAACCTTGCAAATCATCTTGCAGTTTCTGACAGTCCTCGATTGAGTTTATAGGTGAAAAATTTTTCATGTTATCTGCATACAGGATGGTCTGCGAGTTTAAAAAACAGTTACCCACATCATTGATGTAGATGTTAAATAATAATGGTCCCAACGAGCTGCCTTGGGGAACTCCCGATGTAACAGCAACACAATCGGATTTAAATCCAGCAACCACTACTATTTGACTACGCTTGGAGATATAAGAACGAAGGAGAATAAGTCAACGATAAAGATTGCCGTGAATACCAATCTTTAAAATCTTGTTCAACAAGGTTGAGTGATCCACCTTGTCAAACGCCTTACTATAGTCGGTGTAGACAGTGTCCACTTGTATTCTGTTATCCAAATTATCCTGGAGGTACTCCGTGAAAGTTAAAAGATTTCTGGTTGTAGATTTGTCACTAATGAAACTAGGCTTAAGAGCAGCATTTCAGCGATCATAAACAATTTTTTCAAGAGTTTTGTTAAATACGAAAAGTTTTGAGATTGGCCTGTAGTTTTTAACGTCAGTTTTTTACCATTCTTGAATATGGGAGATACATACGCGGATTTCCAAATAACAGGGACAATTCATTCGGTTAGAGAACGATTGAAAATTAAAGAAAGGGGTAAGGCTAGATTGTGAGCACACCGTTTAATAAGGATTGAAGGTATTTCATCGAGTCCGGCACCTTTGTGAGTATCAATTTCCTTAAGATATTTTAAGACAATTTCCTGTGTCACCTCAATACTGCTTATATTGGAAGTATGGTTCCCGACGTCAGTTGGATCAGGGGTAAGTGGATCGGTTTACTGAAAACTGAACTGAAATATTCAGAGAATAAGTTAGCAATTTCGGATCCATTATTGGCTTTCAGCTCTCCAAGATACATACATTTTGGGACGCCTTGGGATTTGTTAGAGGATTTGACGTGGCTCCAGAAGGTGCTCGGGTTTGAGGATATATTATTTTCGATTTTACTTAAGTAACGAGATTTACTTTTCCGACATAAATCTTTGTGCCGTTTACGAAGGAGAGAAAATGCATAATAATCAGCCTGGTTTTTGTATTTTTTATATTTGCTAAAATATTTAGATTTTTCCTTAGTTACCTTAATAATGGCAGCGTTGTACCAAGGAGGATATTTCAAGTTCCATGAAAATTTATGAGGAATGTGAAGATTTATGAGGGATTTCAAAAACTTATAGAAAGCATCAAGCGGTGGTTCTATTTGGGAAGTAGAGAAAATGGATGCCCAATCAGCTTGTCATAGGGCGAAATTAATTGATTCGTAGTCTCCACGATTATATAGAAAAACTTTCATTTTTGCATTTGTCAATGAAAGGGTTTCCTGAAATGGCACACTAATGGACACAGGTTTACGATGTGCATCCTCGGGAACCAGGCGGTCGTCATTAGATTCGACGGAGATTAATAGATTTGATAGAATTAGATCTAGGATATGGCCGCTTGAGTTTAGTTCACTGTTAATGCCGAAGTTAACAACATATCATAATTGGGGATGCCGAAGTCCACTGACTCTAGGTAGTTGGAAAAAAGTCATTAAAAAAGGATATTTATTCGAATTTTAAAGCCGGACATTATGATATCTTAAACCTTTGGTCAATAATTTCTAGGCCATCGTTACTATTTTCAACTATCAATATCATGACCTCCGTGGTTCGGGGTTAAAGCTCTTGACTAGCGATTCGGAGGTCGTGGGTTCAAATCCCGTCGTGCGCAAATAAATATTATTTGATTGATTGTGTTTTCACAATTTAATTATTTGAAATAATATCAGGTGTATTTGCGGCACGTTCCGGGGTGGAAGATATTCTCAGTAATGCCATGGTGCAAGATCACCATTCAGAATTGAAATGTTGCTTGAAATGACTTCAGTCGTGTTTGGTGACTAGAGCTGAATAGCCAGGTACTTCCTCACCTTTCTCTACCCATCTCCTTCCCCTCCGCACCTACCTTTGGCCTCACGAAGTACCCCATGGGGTTGCCATAGTCTCACTGGATTCAGGCAGTTGGGAGCAATTGGGACTCTTGTGCGGTATGCACATTAAAAAATCACTTAGAAATTATATCAGAAACTATAAAAAAACGGGAGCAGTTGGGACTCTTGTGCGGTATTCATATAAATTTATTTTTTTAAAACCTAGCACGGTCGATCGATGTGGATATATCGGTAACTTGTTCCCGAGCACGACTGCAGCTCACCAACGAACAAACAACAATTCTCGTCAAATAAATTAAGAATACTTAGTCATTTTAACTGTTGTTTATTCGTTAGCTGTCTGCAGTCATGCTTGGAAACGATGTCAAGTTGCTGTGCTTGGTACCCTGCTCCTTATTATTAACCAAAAAACATAATATTATCCTTTGTCCCAGTATTATTTTATTAAATTAATTACTTATATTTATCGCAGACAGTCCTTTTAGCATTGAACTGTTGTATTTCATGTTTCTTTTTTTATGAATCGGCTTTTAGATTGGCAATCAAAGCAGTCCTATACGTGTTAGGCTTCGACAGAACATGTTATGTCCTTGCGAAGTGAGTTTCTGCAGAACAAACCGGTCATTCGCAGTAACCCTATAACAATAAGTTCGTACTTACTTGCCTCAAGCACGCGATGTGAGAATTGTGGGAATCCATAACTAGGCTTGATCTCTAAAGAATTATTATAAAATTGCTATGAAATTAACGGCTAGAGGCCTAAGTTTAACACGTTATGAATTAACCGCGATCTGGCAGGGAAAAAAACCCATTATTTATCCTGTAAGTACAAGACAAAGGTGTAAAATGAATTGTTTTTATAGATTCTTTCTTCTAACCTCTAACTGTTTGATGCTAATGAACTGCGTAAAGCTGTGAGTATATTTACAAGTTTCTCATAACAATAGCTTCACGTCTACAATACACTTAAGCGTACGCATAGGTAAGTGTTTACCACTTTTTTAACCTACTTGTAATTATTAGCGATGGTTAGAATCAGAATGGGATAATCGATAAGCGGAAATCCAATCAATTTGTTTTTTTGTGCAGAATTCACTGTCTTAAATGGAAGTGTTTATTTAAGCACGTTTCATTTTTACGGTTTCATTATTTTTACTGTTAAAAACTGTCAAAATTTGAACAACTAAGTGACGCTAAGGGATTTCGCATTTGATGACGTCACTTGGTATGCCAATCTCATCCACCGTGACGTCGCGGACTGTGTCTACGACGTCAGAGCACAGCGTTTCGGTTTGTTGTTTTTTAATTAATCCCTTTGAAAATCGTACATACGTACGATAAAACGTATTTAGTTTTTAGCGTCGAAGCGGTGGCGTAGCGAGGGGGGGGGGGGGGAGGCGGACTGCCCCGGGTGCCACCCGACAGGGGGGGTGACACTCGACCGTGAAAAATTTACGAAGGATATTGTCACCAAAGTATTGTATACATTAACACGATCTGTTATGTTCCACGTGGAGTGCCAGGTCTTTTTATAGGCGAACATAGCCTATATTTGTGGATAAATCTGAAATTCTTTAGCCACCCCCCCCCCCCCTTTTATGAAGTCGAAATAAGCGCTTTGAATTTTTTTCTCAACTCAACTTTAATAGGCGGGGGGGGGGGGTCACACCACGCCCCGGGAGGTGACATCCGCCCCGGGTGCCACCCACTGCGTCGAAGTACGGGTATTTTATTTTATTTATAATCTCGGTACCTACCCACACAACGGACAGGGGTTAACGAAAAAAATTACATATAAGCAAACCGACCAATAAGGGTGCACAACAATATGTAAATACATAACAATAAATAAAAAATAACCTACTTTTGTAAAAAGTGTCAATAATATTAGGGTGAGGTTAAGTTAAGTGAAAACAAGAAAATCGGAAAATTTGGTAAAGTTCTGGAGGCTATCGCAAAATATGACAACTTTACTATCGGTGTATAAAAAATATGTGAGAATATCTAAAATGTGTATGTAGCTACCTGATGGATACAAAACTGCTTAAAAAGTACCTTTAGCTTATAGCCCAGTCAGTGGGGTTTTACCTTACAAAAGGTATGTTTTTTAAGATTGGGACTCTAAAAAAAAAAGTTTTCGACCTTGGGGGGGTCGAGCTCGAGCCGCCATCTTGGATTGAAGGTGCCAAAATTTGTTTTTTTCAAAATAACTGTGCAATGGTTGATCTTACGACCAAATTGCGAAGGACAAACTTAAAGAAGATAAAATTTCTAATATTTTTTGCCGCAAATTTTTTTTTGTAAGTCTAATAGGTAACGAGTTACAGTGGCGGAAATGTGAATATTTTTTTAAAAAATGGTGAAATTCCCAATTTTTGTTTTTTTTTTCGGGCTATTCATTACATAATTATAATTTTGTACACTCATTTCCACACCACCATGAGGTAGAGAAAATGGCGCATTTTTTATTGTGGTATCCCCAGTAGGTCTTCTTCCTCTTCAATGGCATTACAACCCATTTCGAGCCTTGGCCTCCTTCAACATAAACCTCCACCGCCCTCCGTCCTTGGCCGTCGTCTTCCTAACTCCGACATGGAGTAGACCTCTTGCATCCTTCCTGACATCATCCTCCCGTCTCAGCCTAGGTCTGCCCGCCTTTTGTTTACCTCCTGGCTGTTCTGTTAGAACTTTCTTCGGTACTCGTGTGCTTGTCATTCGACGCACATGTCCGGCCCATCTTAGTCTTTGGAGCCCTCGATGGATAGAGTCTGGGAGCTTGGTAAATACCATAGAGTTTTATTGTGGCGGATTCTCCATACCTCTCCTCCATGTTAATGTTAGTACTTGCAAACTGCTTTCTCACCCCGCATGCATGGACATTGGAGGGTCTAGAGTCGTTCAAATAAATGTAGCTTCGTTCAATAAAATAGATTCTTGACGTGTGCGGTGAAGGAGGAAACCACATGTTTCCTTATAACGCCGTTGGGAAAGTGGTGGGGTCCCCTCCAATGCCTCTTCCTCTCGCACCGCTCCTAAGATTCTTCGAAGTACCTTTCTTTCGAAGGTGTCCAACTGTTCCCGCCACACATCCATAGGCCAAGACCGTTCTAATAATTATTTTATATAGGGTTTTCCTATAGACGTTTCAGGATTTGAAACTGGCAACAACACGAAGTAAGTGTTGTTAGCGCCTGTTATGCGCTTTCTTACTTCTACTGGGTTTTCTTTGTCATGCGTTATGATGGAGCCCAGGTATGTGAACTCTTCGAACACTTCGAAATTATAAGTGTCTTTAAATTTCAATTTATCTTTTATTCTATGGTGTGGGGTTCTGGTTTGCATGATGATTTTAGTTTTATTCTCATTGATTTGCAAACCCACCTCTCTTGCCGAGTCTCCAAAAACCTCTATTACAGCCTGTAGGGACCTTTCAACAATGTTAAGGTCAGTATGTCTATTCCACAGATATTCCAGCGATGATATGGCGAGCCGCACAGTGTTTTATTTATTTTAGTTTATTTAGGAAACAAACAGTTATACATATTTTAATAAGAAAGTAACATATTACATGGTTGCATTAACCAGCGAAGTTTCCGAGAGTTCGACTAGTATTCGTAATTATGTTACATATTCGCTATTGCGTAATAATATTTTTCTATTGATCCCGGTTGGTTGATATTGACATCTTAATAATAGTTTTTTGTCATCAATGTCATGATCTAACTCATTGCCTGTGGTACTGAGATGCTGGGCTTCCATTGACAAAATCTCTTCATATTCAATTGCAAGAAATAAATTTTAATAAAGTCTCGGGTGCTGGTTTATTTGTCATTCTTACTAGAACAAGCCCATTGGTGCCACGTTTCCAGCCCCTGGAGTTTTTTGGATTCCATACCATTTTTGAACTTGATGGTATGTCCTAAATGCATGGTACCGTGCAGCGCCATTTGTTGGTGGCAAAGGGGCAAGATTGAATTTGCTTTTTATTGTAGACTTTGCGAAACGTTGGTAGCGAACTTCTTCCAAGGTTTCCTCATCCATGTCACCCCCGTACAAAGCAACAAGAAAGCGTTTTCCTTCATCTGCTATGTCTTCTGGTTTTGCATCATGTTGTTTTCATTCGTATACTCAATGAAGACGCACTGGCAGACCAGCTTTTTTAAGGCTTACTAAACGTTCATTATCACTACAAAGTAGTTTCATCCATGCACTCGATGACGTCGGGTATGTCATAGTGGGATCCTAGCCTGTAGCAATATAGGCGCTGAGGTGGCAACGCTGCAGTCAGGACTGCAGGCACGCAGTATGTTGCCGTCTCTTTCTCTCCTCTATGTAACACGAAAAATTACTGTAATTTGAAATAGATTTTGCTATATGTGTTGTGGAAATACATTAAAATGATATTGTGTAATATGTTCTTACAAAATTTATCATGAAAACTTGAGTTTTACGATTTTTTGTCAAAATTTTCTTCTTTCTACCACTGAAAGTCATAATATATTAGATTTACAAAAAAAAATCAAACAAAAAATGTACATAATTTAGTCTTCTTCAAATTCGCTGTACACATTTTTGTTGTAAAATCAACCGTTGAGGAATTATTTTGAAAAAAAATAAATTTTGGCACCTTCAATCCAAGATGGCGGCTCGAACTCGACCCCCCCAAGGTCGAAAACTTTTTTTTTTCTTTAGAGTCCCAATCTAAACAACATATATCAAAATCGCTACTGCACGACCTGTTGCAAGCTAAAGGCCTTTTTTATCCCCCACTGACTGGGCTATTAGCTTCAGATGCACTTGTAATGACTGTTAGTACTGAAAATGAATCGAGCCGAAATGGTGTTTGCTGGGATTGGGTGAAAATATGTGTAGGAAAAGAAAGGTATGGGAGGACAATGTATAACCATTAACATACCACTGTATCTCTGCGAAGGAGCACACAACACAATCACAATATAGTTATACATGTAAGTCCACCGCGACATCCCAACGTAATTATCGCCACAACAAAACAAATGAGTACAAAACGATATTCAAAATGGTCAAATTCCTTCTTTTTACTTAAGACGGGTTCTTTCAAAAAAGTTGATGAATTCAACAAGTTAATTTTCACTTTCTGTGGAGGTTCTATTCAAGTTCGGTTATTATATCATTATAGGCCAGTTGCTGCATGAAACTTAAATAATCACAGAACTTGAATAGAACTTACACAGAACGTGAAAATTAACTTCAAACATTTGACGAATTCATCAAATTTTTTTAAACAACCCGTCCTATAAAACGACATTATGTATACGAAAACACCAACAACTTGCTTCCAAGGTAGTTCCAAATCTTCTCCTGTTTTTAAAACAAATGCACTCGATATGCGCTGTTTTTCTTGCCATTGTTCCAAATTTCAAATACTTTTCTAGCAGAGAATGGTTAGGGTTAGGTAACTGGATAAATTTTATCGCGGTAGGAAGTAAACATATTCTCATTTCAAAATCAAACCAAACCCATCAACAAAATCATATTATTTTCCATCAATTCGTAATTTCCAATTTCTGTTTATTATATTTTATTAATATTGCACTCTATAATAAGTATAAAAAATTGTTTATTATTACATATTTTATTCATGGTTGTGTAGGTTGGTATATCCTAGGTACTTATTTAGTCTATAGTTTACGACAAAAGAAAATATTGAATTGGATCGAAAAAGTATACGATTATTGGAGTGTTTCTGTAATGCCCAACACTACAAATCGAACAAGTTCTACTTACCTACCTAGAAATACCCACAATTCACAATCTATTGTTTTTATTTGTAGTACCTGTCTAACTACGTAAGTTTATTTTTTACTGCATATGTCAGTCAATATTTAGATACTTAAATAAACATCGTAAACATATTAATGTGTTTGAATGAAAAAACGGACATACATTATTTTGCCACCTGCGAATTAAAATCAACTCGCTGTGTCGATATTGCCCGAGATATTGCCATAGTGCTAAATCATCTTGCCACTTTGGACAGCCGATATTCAATAAGTACCTACCTACCTTAACACGCCTGCTAAATGATTCGATACAAGTGGGTACCTAAGCTTTATCTATGGGTGGATACGAATTGTAAATTCAAACTTGGAATTTTATTTCTCCTTCATAAAATCCGAAAATGTAACTATATAACGTTGTGATTTTTCAACACAACTTTCTGCAATTAATTTCTAGATCCCCTCATTTATTTTTAGCTCACAGTATCGTTTCCATTTCGACCTATGATCTTTGAAGTTTCCATTGATAACAACTTATTTAGTAGAATCAAATCATTTTAAAACAGACACGTCTGAATGATTTGTGCGTATCAATAGTATCGAAAGTTTCAAAAAAGTTTTTCAAACTAGTTTGAAAAACATGCCTGCAGTCCAGGAAATGCCTTAGTAATGGACGCTTAGCGATGTTTATCGATTTTTATACTTATTAAAAATATAATACTTATTTGAAATTAAATATTTATTTCGCTTAGCATCACTAGGTATCTACTCACGACACGCGATTTTTGTACTCCATAATGTCAAGTTGTCTTCACTTAGTATGTATTTTTATACTTATTGCTTATTGCGGGTTATAAAGGGCCATATACCCGTTCAAAAAGAAAAAGTTAGAGAGATATGTAAATGTGAATGTTAGAGAGAGCCCGGTAATATTAAAGACGATAATTTTTTTGTAAAAATTGTGCAAATGTTTAATAAAAAACGACTCGTTTTAAATAGAGCTAAAATCTCGTTAGGAACATCTAAAATAGCATTAGAAACACTGTGAATTTTGTTCATAGATATAACTTCTAAAATAAGTGAATAAAACGTGTTTATAATAATTTTCCGAGCATACTTTGCGATTTTTTTCTATAATTTGAGAAATTTCATATAATTTGCGTTTCGGCGTGGGGAACATCTAGATATTATCTTCAAAAATAACATATTTTTTAAGAACTTGTGGGTGGGGGGCGATGGGGGGGTTATACCCGACCGAGTGTCACCCCCCAAAAGCACAATTCTTTAGCCATCCCCCCCCCAGGATGGACTGATTTTATATTAACTCTAAATTTGCGTGTGTCAACTTTATTTGGGAGGAGAGGGGGGTGTGACACCACGTTATCCGCCCCAGGTACTACCCATGCTAGCTACGCCACTATACCCTTTATACTATAAAGTTTATACACCATATTTTATTGCTACCATACATATTTTTCAACATTTGAATTTGCTTCCAAACGTCAAGCATTTCCCATCCGGGCGTCGCGTGTTCGATTCCACAGCTGGCTAAGTCCTCCATCACGACACAAGCAACATTTTCCGCTTACTGTGGTTGTAGTAAAAGATTTTCAAATATAGTCAGGTTATTCGTAATTCAGGAATGTTTGTATTTCTCTTTAAATATTATACATATACAAATTTTTTGGTCCTATTGTGAGAAATTTCGAAATTTGGTAACGTTTGTTGTTAAAAAAAAATTCCAGGATAGTCAAATATCTGTAGGTATCCCTAAACAGCCCACTTTTGGTGGTTTTTTTGGCTATTATTTTTTCCAAGTACAATTTTTATTATAAATTTAACAGAATAAATGCTTTTTGCAGAAATGCCAAGAGCAGAGTATTAAAAACACCTATTAATTCGCACGCAGATGGAAATAAGATGACTTATTTTAGGTATAACCCTAAAGTAACCGGAATTTCGCCATGAATTCTTTATTTCTCAATATTTTTACATCACATTTTGATCACCTTCAAAGTATTATCTGTTGACCACAACGCACTTCTTCAAACGCTTCGTTCATTGTTTAAAACAGTTTTTAATTTCACTTATCGGGATGTCCTTTAGGCCTTCCAGCGATTTTTATTTTACCTCCTCCACAGTGGCAAAACGCTTTCTTTTCCTGTCCCTTTTCAGTGAGAGGATATAATTCAATGTTTATAAGGCAATGAATAATATTTGCATTAAACACGTCATATGGATATGGTTTAATTTCCTGTTGAAGTAGTTACCTACGTAGATAACAATTCCTCACCTTATGTGGACAAGGTTCTAACTGACTTTAAACAAAAAATTAATGCCAAACAATTTCTTTTGCTCATTTCTACAATCCAAATAATTTTCAAAGCCATCCGTGATGTATTTCCATAGACAATAAATTCTAACATGAAGTTTTTAAAACTTCCATTTATTTTAGAAGGTTCTAACATCACTTTGATCATTTTGCCATTTTGTTTGTATCTGACAGTTGATCGTTTTTAGCGTGCAGTGTAGGTCGTCACTTTAGTTGGATAGGATTCTAATTTCGCCTTAACGCGTTCTGAGGTGTTGAAATTTTGCAAAGAACTGAATATATGAATTCTCATAATCTATTTAATTAATTCTGATTTTGAGATTCAATCTTGTGTAAAGCATTTTAATCTTAATATACAAAATAAAGCCGGGTTAGTTACACCATTTATAACTCGAGAACGGCTGGACCGATTTTTATGATCTTTGATTTGTTGGATTTGTCTCCGCCCCGAATAGCAGAATAGCTATTAAAACATCGGAAAAATTCACGAAAAATATCATTTTTAACAAAATTCTTTTCCTCATACATTTTGTGTGGATCGAATTCTCATATTTTGAAAGAGCTGAAGGAATATTTTGATAAATATAATATTGAGTAGTGAGTGAATTCCAAAAATTCAAAATCGTTAAATGTCAATGCGCTGATTGTTTTGCTTTTGTTCTTAAAAATATAATACTGCCCCTCTTTCTTACACACTAAATGTCAACAGACGAAAATGGGACAAACGGTGAACGTATATCTGCACCCCTCCAAAGGAAAAATACAATCTTACTAATATTATAAACGCGTAAGTTTGTGTGGATGTATGTGAGTTTGTTACTCTTTCACGCAAAAACTGCTGAATGGATATTAAAGAAACTTTACTATCAATACATCAGAATAACATATAGGCTATATATAGTGGCGAGCTTTGGCGTTGTGCAATTTGTATTAATGAAAATTTCATTGGGAGGGGGAACTGGGGAGGTGGGGTACGCGGAGAGGGAAGAGACGAGGGCGTGGTAAGGCGGGGAAGGTGGAAGGGAACGGGGACGCACGGGAAAGGACATGCAGGGAGAATCAAATTATTTCTTTGAATGGCATTACAACGCATGCTGGGGACCAGCTAGTTAAACTTATTTTAAATGAAAACATTTAATTATAATATGGCCCTTTCTTAAAATGGCATTAGAGAAATGTGGAACCTTCTGCAATGAATTATTATGCCCTAGCTGGTTGCAGATACCTACCTAGTTATATTTGCACGTTTAGGTATGATCTTAAATGGTAAATATAGTCCTATTTAAATAATTCCCTTTTAAATATGTTAAATTCAAATACTTTACATATGATACAACTTCAAAATCAAATCGATAAATAGATTGTGAGAAATCGTCTTTGCAAATTTTAACACCGCACATCTCAGAACAAGATAAAGTGAAGTTAGAACCTACCCAACCAAAGTAACGAATTCCCTTTATCACATTCCCCAGAATGAAAGCTTTACTTATACCTACTTACACAACTTATAGTTCCTACATTCTGATTAGAGATTAGGCCTTTTATATACCCTTTTATAGATAATTTTTATTATTGTTTTTTTGTGAATCATGCCAGGAGTTCGATACTTACATTTTTCCACTACCTACTTTATTTTTATTAAGTACTCAATAAAGATGGAGGCTAATCGATAACGTCCCTATATATTATGACAATTAAACGTTCGCGATAACTGCCAAATTGCTTGCTGCCTATTGGAATTCTGACACGGTTGTTATCAATTTTGAGCTGAAAAATAATATTACGAAATTGATAATTGATTTTCTTGTCTGTCAAATTTTAGAATTACGAGTGAAAATTGAAAGTAATTCTCGCATTTATTTCCTCGTATCTATACCTATTCCTCGTATCTAATGGTGGCCTGTTGTTACAAATAAACTGAATAAACTGAAACTATGTAACAGAAAATATGAGACATTTCGCTCAACAAAGGAGGCCCTGAGGAAAAAAACTCCCTCAGGGCCTAGGTCAGCCTATCTGCCTACATGCCTATCTTTGGAGATGTAGTGTGGAGGGTCTTTTTAGGGAAATGTAGGAGAGGAAGTTCTAGGAAGGAAAACGGTATGAGGGGTAGGGAGGAATCTGAGGGTCAATGTATCCAGGAGTGACGGAGGCATGTATCCACACTTTCCACTGCGGTGCAAGCCGATGGGTCAGGAGAGTCCGGCTGGAGAGGTCAAAAGGAATCCCTCCATCGGTATCTCCCAATCCTACAAGCCATGCAATAGTTGTTCAAACGCATCCGCCGCCAAGACCTTAACACACCTCACCCCATAAATCCATGGCAGGAGTGTTGGTTAACCAATAAATGGTTCCCGGGCGGCATACCAGCTTCTCTAATTTTGGCATATTGTTACAAATAAACTACATTAGGCAATTGAATAAAGTGTACCTAACAGAAAGTATGGCTTTTTTTTCGTGGAAAACAAACGGTCTAAATTGAAACTATCTAAAAAAACACTTTTTTTAATGTGAATAATTGTTCCCAGCTGTCCAGATCTAATGAAATTGTGGAATCCCCACGTGTGGTATGTTGTGAGGCTGAAGGAAGTGAGTGGCGGAAAGAGATGGGAAGGAGAAGGTTGGGAAATACCTGAATTAATCCATTGATTTTTTTATATGCGTATCGACGCCTCCGACTACACAGATAAGATTATAGATCTAATCAAAAATATTGTTTTACTTTAACTGTGTGACCACAGCATTCCTAATTTCGACAATGTTGAAGGGGAAGGCGAATGTTTGGAAGTGCCTAGCCATTCGGATCTAGTTACTAAACTTATATTGAAAATTGTACCATCACCTGGGTTAGACCACTCTTTTAAATTAAAAGAAAATTAGTATTATTTCATTGAAGAAGAAGATAATAGTAATAAATCTAAACGAAAATATGAAAAGAACAGAGACACAGAAAAATTAAAAAAGGTAACGGTCGCAATTGGGACTCGAACCCAGGATCTGTTGATCGTTTCCTTAAGGGTCCGCTACCCGAATTTTTTCAGATTTTTTGCAATATCCCCGTTAAATATTTAAAGTTTTTAAGCTCTTAAAAAATATGTGTTATTTTCGAAGATAATATCTATACAATCCCCGCGCCTTAACGCAAATTATATGAAATTCTCTCGATAGAAAAAAATCGCAAAGTATGCTCAGAAAATTATTTTTTTCAAGTTTGTTTCGGTTATTAAGTCTGCTTGGTTCAATATATTCGCACCTCACAATCCGGAAGCCTCAGATTCTGAAAAAAATTCTGAAACCGTCACTTGGGATCGAGATTGTAAAATATTTATGCAAGATAGCTTTCATTACTTTTTGTAAACCTATTCTTTTCACTGTAATTAAAAAAAAATGTACCGCATTCTATGTAAAAGCCCAATGGGCGTTTAAATAAATAAATATTTCAAAGACAATAAAAAGCATTATTTCATTCTCTTTCTGGTCAAAATAAAAATACATATATTTGCGTGAGAGGAAAAGAGATATATTCTGGGACGTTTTTGGTCTTATGAAAGTATAATGCGATTACATGTTTTGGGATGTATTTACCTATTCCTAAACAAGCAGACGGGTTTTAAAAGTTATATGTATGAAAAAATTCACAATGTTTCTTTAAATTGTACTTGAAACAGCCCCCGAGAGATTTTTGCTATATTTTAAACGAGTTGTGTTTTATTAAACATTTTCGCAATTTTCGCATCGATTTTGTCGCTGTAAATGTTAGCGCTCTCCTCTAACATTCGTAATTTCGTATCTCTCCATCTTCTACTTTTCGATCCCGGTTGCGGAGCCTTAACCAGAGGGACCTCTTATTTTTAAGTCATTTTTGACGATCTCAAATTTCAAATTGAGAGACAATATTAACTTCGATTAATTTTTCATATATTTTTGGCAGCTACATATTATCTTTTTAAGACAAGAGAACCTTGGTTCGAGTCCCAGTTGCGACTGTTACTTTTTATTTTTCTGTGACTTGTTCTATTTTCATATTTTCAAAAAAAAAAAAAAAACAATATTTCTTTTTTAAATTTTAATTTCTGTTTTATTTTTGTTTAATTTTATTTTGTTTTTAATTTTGTGATTAATTTTTATTGCTATTATTTATGTTCGAATTTTATTTTCATTTTTTATGTAATATGGCAGACTGGGATTGCACTACCCTCCCAGCCCTGCTGGAATAAAAACTTAAATAAAATAAAAATAAAATTTAGGTTTATTAGTATTACCTTCTTTTTTTTAATAACGCGTATTGTCACCATGGTTATTCAATCTATACATGGATTGACTGAAAGAGAGAGTACGAAAACAGTATGCAACATAGCTGTGAATGATGAATACTTGGAGCAGGTGGATGAGTTTGTGTATCTGGGTAGTATGTTTACTAGAGATGGGAAGGCTGATAGATATATTGAAAGAAGGGTGAATGCCGGTAACTCCATTAATGGTGGACTGAATGCCGTTGGGGCTAATAAAAAACTGTCAAAAGAAACGACGCTAGCAGTCCACAATGGAGTCCTGGTACCTACCCTGATGTATGACAGTGACAGAGGAAGTATGGAAGTAAACTGAATGCTTTTGAAATGAGATCCCTGAGACGTACATGTGGTAAAACAATGTATGATCGTGTGAGAAATGTGGATAACCGCAAAGAATGTAAGGATGATGTAAGCATAATGAGTACGATTAAGAAAGAGACCCTCAGATGGTTTGGGCGTGTAAGAATATACGACGCGAATGTGAATGGTAGAAGAAGTAGGGGACGACGCCCGAGGAAGACATGGCACGATCAAGTGAATCAGATACTTGAGTGGGCCAAGCCAAAGTCAGAATAAAAGAAGAAAATGTATGAAACGATGTATGAATGTGAGTGAGGCAAAGAGTGTGTGCCAAGACAGAATTGTTTGGCGGTTCGTCCTCTCTGCCTACCCCCGCGGGGAAACGGTGTGATGGTTAGTTAGTTAGATAGTTAGTTAGTTATTATTACCTTCTTCTTCAATGATAAATATATTACATTGATGGGTATAACGTATAACCTACAAAATTTATTATAACGAGAGATACTCCAGTAAAATTTTGTATTATTTTATTTTACATCTTACATCTTTACCTTCACGTCCTTACATCTTCACATCTTTTTATTAATACTTCTGAATCCTGGGAATCGCCAGGCACAACCGTTATTTGTTGGTAAATTAGCAATAATGACTGCATGATATCTATATGAATAAATACTATAATAATTCTAGTTATTTTTAATGGGCAGTCTGGTTGGCCTACAGAACAACGCACGAATATCGTCAAAATAATCATCTGTCGACGTTGACAATGACTCAAGTTCTTATGTAATAATGACTATCAATTATAAAAATCGTGTAATTAAGGAGACGGAGAGATGCACTGATAAGATAAAGAAGTTAGTGTATAAGAACACGCGACGTTTTTAACGCTGAAAAAATGAAATGATTGCTCTTTGTCGTAAAGATAAACATTCAACATCCAGACATTATTTAAGGTGACTGGTAAAGCGAGTTTGCAACAACAACACAAACTTGTCAAGGCGAAGTAGCCGCTTTGATAGGTAACCGATTAAAAGGTTCCACGACTTTTCACTCCGCGACAAAATATCCCCGACAAAATATCCTCCGACAAAATATTCTACGGACAAAACATCCCCCAACAAAAGATCTATTGAAACCTAACCTAATCTTACCTAAAAATGGGACAAAAAGAATGCAGAGATCCTCCAATTTTGTTATCTGTATTATTGAAGTGAAAACGACGATAGATCTGCGCTCATTTGCCGCTTTGTTTTAATCGTCGGAATATAATGCGTAAATTCGCGCCTCGCCGAGTGCGTGCCATAGCGCAGCGGTATAGTGCGACGAAAATCTCAGCGGTGAAGTGAAACTTCCTTAGCCCCGTTAGAGTGATTGGAAATTCGGATGAAACGGAAATGACGAAGTACGGCACCCGCGAAACATCAAACTACGCTTAAGGCTCCTATTGGTTGAGATATAAAACGGAAACGACGATAGTTCTGCGCTCATTGACGCTTCGTTTTTTTAAGGGTCGTCGGAATATAATGCGTTAATTCGCGCCTCACCGAGCGCGTGCCATAGCGCAGCGGTATAGTGCGTCGCAAATCTCAGCGGCCACAGAAATCCAGCGGACGGTGGTTCGAATCCTACGAAATCCAAAAAAATAAACATTTTTGTTTTTGTAAATCAATATCCAATCATCAAATCACTTGAAAATAAACAGGCAAAAGAAAGCGACTTTATAGTTTCACTTCTATCGCGTGTGAATTACACACTCTATTTTTTTGTACCATTTTACTATTTTTGAACAATAATTTATTGTTTTTACAGGATTTCTGTATTATTTTTTGTCCCATTCTTTGTTGGACCCAGACAAACCACACCCCATGAACCCGGGCACAACTGCAAAGTCACCAAACGTAGTGAACCACTTGGGGTGACCTATGGCAGAGGTGGAGGTTATTCAATAAATGGTTCCCGGGGCGGCGGTATGTATACCCGCCTCCCAAATTGATTCAATTGATACAAATAAACTATTAAAACAATGGAGGCGACAGGAACCGGATGTAAGCTGCTGGTTTTATTAAAAAAATTGCTAACTAATCGACAAATAACAGTACAAAATCTTAAATTTTTTTGCAAAATATAATATATCTCAACAGGTATGGCAGAAGGGTCAATTTTAGAGCTTTGTTATTTATTGTTATAAATTTTTTAACTATGAGTAAATTGTTTTCATTTATTAGATATTTTATGCAGACGATACGGCAATCGTAATATCATACGAAGACCTAATTACT
The DNA here is from genome assembly GCA_929108145.2 of Limnephilus rhombicus. NCBI lineage: Eukaryota > Metazoa > Arthropoda > Insecta > Trichoptera > Limnephilidae > Limnephilus > Limnephilus rhombicus. Next base: position 13,470,155 of record OV815277.1, read on the forward strand.
GCAATAAACCTTAAGCAGCATGATTTTATTGCATTCCTGATATGGTCCCATGACACAGGCCTCATAATAAATGCCAAAACCCCTAAAATTGTGCACATTAGATCTCTACAGGCCAGGTACAATGTAATGCCTTCACTATCATTTGACTTCCGTTAACCCGTGATTCCAGAGATTATTTGAAATAAAAAATGTTAATTAAATTGTGATCTCCGGTGACATGTTTTTTTTTCAACTAAAAACATTTAAAAAAATCAGGTAATGAACAGTTTAGTGCGGGATTAGAGATTGGTTGGTTACTCGGCAAAGTGACCGGTGACGACCTGTGGAAGAAAAAAAAATTGGTTTACCAATATTTCATTCATATTTTTTACTCCAAATAATATCTTGTATCACTGGTTAAAGTAAGTCAAATACGTTCGTTAACACTCTGTGTACACACACTTTTGCCTGCATACAAAAAAAATGTCGCACAGTCCTGCCCATGTAGAGCTATTGATTTTTTTTTTAAATTATGTATATTGGACTTTTGAGTGCTACATGAAATGGGATGCACACATTACTAATGATTTTAAATGTCCCTGGGCTATTGCGGGTAGGATTTATAAATTAAATATTTCGTGCCTATAAGCTTTAATTAATTTACTTGAATCTACTCTGACTGAATCCACAATCTGTAACGGAATTAGTTCTTGGGGACATTTATAAAACCAATATTAGACCACCAACATCCAAACAAAATCGAGTTTATGCGTAAAAATCACGAAATTCACATAAAAATTCGCGTTGTCTCAAATGCGAAATTTTCAGGTCCTAATCATATATTATTACATTAAATAATATTTATACATGCTTAATAGGAAATTGAAACAAGATGTCGGTTGGGATTCGACTCCCAAACAATCATCACCCATTTTCCGGAGGAGTAGACATGGAGGACCACCTCTTGCTTCATTCACAATCACACATCATCTCTTTTATAATATACTCTGCGGTTATTCTGACTCTTGACATGACCCCACTCAAGTATTTGATTCACTTAATCGTTCCATGACTTCCCAAGCTTTTGGAACCCAACTTCGTCCAAAATGTATCAATCAAATTGTGAAGGTTACTTTCTAGTACCACAAAAAACTGTTACCTTCCTCCTACCTATACACCTTCTTGTATTCAAATTAAAGCCTCTGTCATAATATTATCATTAAACAATTTCACCGGTAAACAGTTCAACCTACTTATTTAGTAGCAGGCAATAAAGAAATCAGTGTTTTGGAACCCCCCTTCTCAATAATTGAATTGTAGTACCTACATAATCATACTTCCAGATAAAAAGCGACAGGCGGTCTACTGAGAACAGTGTGAACCGAGATGGGGTCAGCTCTCAGCAGTCAACAATCAACAGACATTGCAACCTGACTGAAAAAATGACAACACGCCTGAGACTTTTTAGTATTGATACCTTGTTGTTAAGACATATCATGTGTATGTTAGAAATGATTCCGACATTCCATTATATCGTAGACAGATATATATTGGTACTCGTATGTGTTTTTGTGATTATTAGATGATTTAGGTACTATATCATTGAAGAAGATAATACTAATAAATCTAAACAAAAATATGAAAAAGGAAAGACACAGAAAAATAAAACGGTTGCAACTGGGACTGGATCCCATGATCTCATGTCTTACCGGTCGGCCATTGGGGTCTCTTATTTTTAATTATGTTTGACGGCTACCTTTTTAGTTGATCACAAAGTTCTAAACAAGTTGGTTTGTAACCTAGATAGTGTCTCGGATAGTCAGATTTTATTTATATGGGACACCCATTGACCTTTTCTAAAAGTCTAAATAAATATTCAGTTTTTATTGGAATAACTCTTGTTATAATAACTTTTGTGTTATTTTTCGATGTATTGTTTTTTTTTTATATTTTCGTTTTGATTTATTAGTATTATCTCCCTCTTCAATGATATATTACATTGATTGGTATAATCTTCAAAAGTTATTATAACAAGAGTTATTCCAATAAAATTTGGTTTGGGTACTTATTAGATTTTACTTATTCATCATTATAAAAAGAACCCGATAAAATTCTGAAGTAGTTTGTCAATAGGTTAATTTATTCACATAGATTTTACTAACATAAGTATGTTAAGCATAATATTTAAATGGATAGTGAATAGAAGAAGGAATAATTAATAATAAATAAAAGTTGAAGTTGTGGTAGGTCGTGAGGCTTGGGAAGTGTCAATACTGTACTTGTTAAATTTCCTTTATGTGAGTACCGCACAAGAGTCCCAACTGCTCCAACAGTTCGTTCTGCACTGTCTACTTCCCCACTTGGGGGGTGATCTAGACCCCGTCTCTCCATATTTAGACGCCGAACATCCTCGGAACGGAGCCCTCTCAGATCATCTGCGCGTCCCCCAGCAACATGGTGGGCGTGAGGTTTGACCGGGCGACCTTGGCGACCTTCCGCCCTGCCTCCGGCAACTCAACGCTTTAGTCCTTAGGGTCTTTGGGCATTTCCCCCCTACTTCTCAGTTATTTTCTTCAAGGCACCACCAAGGAACTAGCTAAGGGGCGCGGATCTCGTTAAGGTTTGACCGACCGCCACACACATTCTTTCTGGTATTGCCAGACATCGAGAGAGGAAACCCTCCCGACTGCAGAATATTTTTTTTTTATCTAACCATGCTTGTCTTTTCTCCTATATCTTTCTTTCAGGTGCTTGCAGCACTGATACAAGATACAATCCCCCTCAAGCTGCTGCCCTTCGTCTTGCTTTCTATCATCTTTCCATGCCATTATATATGTTTTACGAGCACAATTGTATCAAGTTTATTATGTAAGCACTTGTATACTGCTTACCAACAACGAATGCAGGAACATTGGAGGTTCAGATTCGTTATAGCTTCGTCCTTTCGAACCTCCAATGCTTCCAGCAGTCTGGAGGCAGTGAAACTATGGCATCCCAAATTGGGGAAGGTACTAGGAACAGAAAGGAGATGGGAAAGAGGAAGTTGGGGAAATACCTAGCTATTAAATCTGGTCACCAAGCACGGCTGAAGCCATCACTAAATGAATTATTTTAAATGAATAAATTGCGAAATTACACAAATAAATCATATAAAATTAATTAATCGATTTGAAATCGCGTCCTCCATCATAGCCAAGGATTATAACTACTCAACCACGGAGGCCGCCATTTCCATCTAGATCTAGATAATCACGACAATTAAAAAAAACGGTCCTTTGCACGCCTTGGAGATGTTATATTTTTTTAACCTAATATTTATAGGTTTGATTTTAGATTTTCACGGTCAAAAGTATTTTCGTGATTTATTTTTGGGGAATTATGCTGTTTTGGGCTACCTCCTTCTTATCCAACTTTTCGGACAGCGATATAGTATCCATCATCAGGCTGCTGTCCGAAATGTTGGCGGGCGTAACATGACATTATACCTCAAAAATAAATCACGATCACATAATATTCATCTTAATTTAAGTTGTTACATTTATACATGACATTTTGTTTACGGTCCAATCTCGGCAACAAGCCTCGTAAATAGTTTACAAAAAAAAATTGTCTTTCCCGTATAACGGTGTGTTTTTTAATCGAGGCAAAGTTCAAAGAACGACTTATTCAACGTGATCGGTGTTCAGTGCGTCACGGCCTCTCTACAACAGCCTGTATTTTAAAATACAACCTTTATTTTATAACACAGCCTGTATTTTATAAGATTCCGTGAATTACCTGAAGCATGTAATTAATTGGTGTTATAACAGATGATAGTGCTGATAGGTTACGTATTTCTTTTAGTTTCTAACGAATCGAGCTTGGTTCTTTGCTTGTGATAAACACTTTAAAAAGTTGTTTTTAATTTCCAATTATATGTAAGAAGTGTTGATGACCTACGCTTGTTATGAAAAACGGTAAAATGATTCTGAATAAGTCAGCAATGTAATAGATTTTACATTAAAATTATTTTTTTGTGATGATTAAATGATTTAAAAATAATGATTGGTTTATTAGTACCTACCTAATTGATTTGAATTCTTCATTTTTTATTACATTATTTATTGCTTTGAGAAATAGTTTTTTTTAAATTAGCTCCAGACAGGAGGCCTTGAGGAAAAAAATGCCCTCAGGGCGTGTGTCGTCTTTGGAGTGGCTGTGTAGAGGGTCTTACTCCAAACATTGACCAACCTTGACTTTCATCATCAACACCCTGAGAAGAGGATATATTCATTTAAAAAAAATGTACGTATCCTTCACACAGAAGGCCCCCTAGGAAAACAGTTCCCTCAGGACCTATGTTATCTTTGGAGATGCTGTGTAGTGGGTCTTTATAGGGAAAGGAAGGAGAGAAAGTTCTGGGAAGAAAATAGGTTTGAGGGGTGGGTAGGAATCTGGGGGTCAATGTATCCAGGAGTGACGATCGTTTAAATACATCCCTTTCCCTGCGTTGCAAGGCACTGGCTCAAGAGTGTTCGGCTGGAGAGATCAATAGTGTCTCCCAATCTGGCTTGCCAGAATTGGACATAAGCATTCGCCGTCAAGACCTAGATAAACCCCACCCCATGATTCCAGGCATCTCAGGTAAATCATAACGTAGAGAACCGAAAGGGGATTCTGTACTTTGTTTAAATCTGTATTTTAAAATTATAATTGTAGTGTTTTTTTTTTTTTTTACACTTTTTAAGTAAAAAACTTTGAAAAAGTAATAATAAATAATTTGTATCAAAAGAAAACTTTGAAAATTATTTATGTTGGTTCCTGACAATATAATAAAATGAAGTTGTTTTGTGATTCCTGATATTTTTTGCAGTAAAATGTGTAAATGAAATTTTGGTCTCCGGTGAAATTTTCAATTATATTTTTTTTGTCAAAACCAAACGATTTTTTTTCCTCCATATATCAATACTGGTCATTCAGCTAATATCCGCCCAATCCCTCATCCTATCTGTCCAAAACATAATTTTTTTTAATGTTTTAAATTGAAAAAAAAAACATAAAAATATCACCGGAAGCCAATTTCAATTACATACATTACTTCAATTATTGTCAGGAATCACTGGTTGTTGGGTCACTAATGTCCCTTAATACCCTGTATCTTGTACAACATTTTTTCAGAATGGTAAATTCTCTCGGTGTCGCCCTGGAAAACAGTAATTCAGAAATGAAAAGTTGCTTGAAATTGTATTAATAACACGAAGGTAATTTCCAATCTTCATCTTCCTAATTTCCTTCTCTACACCACACCCTTCAGCCTGTCAACGTTCCTGAAATTAAGGATGCAAAGGTCCTGCTGGCTCCGAGCACTTGTGACTTTGGTAATCAGATAAAAGAACTGGAAATGCTCGTAATCTATCAGATAATTTGAAGTTCTGAATTGATCATATATACATGACACAATCATGACTATTAATTAATTATAAAGGAACCAAAGCTCACACCAGTTACTAAGTTCGGTGAGCATGCTTTCGGAGTGCCAGGACTTAAAGCGAATGGACTGCCACATGATTTAAGAATCACCACAGACTCGGCGGAATTTAGAGCTAAACTTAAAACTCACCTTTTCAGACAGTCGTATCTATAAAGTCAAAAACCTTTCACCTTCACCTTCACTGCCCGTGACGTGTAAATAACTAATTACCAATTACGTTAAAATGTAACTTATAAGCTTTTTAAGGTCATTTTATAAAAATTCGCCGGTCCTAAAGAGTCCTAAATTCTCCAGTCTAATTATACAAAGGATTTTGCCAATAAGATTCTCGTAAATGTAATATCAATCAGTAATGTAGTGTAGCAAATCATGCAATGTCTAATGTTTTTAATATAATGTCCCCCGCTTGCAAAGACGTATCCTCTCCAAGCATATAATTTCTAATAAAAGTGTGTTTATCGGATATGCCAGATAAGTAAAAAAACTTGTAAATAATACAAATTAAATAAGAACTCATAATAAATTGTATAGCGTCCTTGAGGTGATTTTTCATAAAAACGACAATCTACAAATTATCCGGTGATTAATATTATTAATTTAATTTAATTCACTATTACCAAAAGCTTCACGCATGCGATTTTGGACATTAAACTAGACTAGAGAGTAAACTGAATCTTTTGATGTATATTACTAGAATATACACGAAATTGCAGAAGATACAAAGGACGGCACGTATTAAGGGAAAGCAGGTATTAAGGGAAAGTATAAAGAGTTGAAAATCGGCATACCTCGTCTCAGACACAGAGCAACAAGTGCTACATACCTAAATTGGTCATGCAATAAGGAGTGAAAGGCCGAAGGGGTGTAGAGAACGAGGTAGGAGACGTTGAAGGGGATCAAGGGATTTCTTTGTTATTATTTTTTTATTATTATTTATTTTACAGTTTAAAACCATATATTAATTTTTGGAGATCGCTGGCAACGGTTAATATGCACTTTAAAAAAAAAACCTTTTGATTCACCTTAATTACATTAAAAGGCAACTATTTGCATTGGGGGAAGTGGAAAATATTTCATTCTAAATTTCGATTACGTAAAATTAAAAATTAGCTTTCGTCTTGTGAGATTGTATCTACGCCATTAGCTATTAGCTCATTCGCTGTCACTTTGGTAGGTATGTTGGTATTCCTGATACACTTGAATGTATAACGAACGGCTAGAAGATTTTGACGGTACGGGGCACTTTCTTTTGAATCACAAACCATGTTACACAAACCTAGCGTAGCCGCTAAACTACTTGAAAACCGGGATGTTTTTCTTGCCTTGACGCGAGTAGGCGTTATAAAGGGGCACTTTCTTTTGTATCACAAACCATGTTACACAAACCTAGAATTCCCATGAAGTCTGCTACGCTTTGCTCTAGCATCTTTTCGTACAGTAACAAGAATACCAACATAACAAAATGATATTTGAAAATAATGTTTGAAAATGGACGGTCTCGTTTCACAGAATGAAAGCTAATTTTTATTTTACGTAATCGAAATTTAGAATGAAATATTTTCCACTTCCCCCAATGCAAATAGTTGTCTTTTAATGTAATTAAGGTGAATCAAAAGATTTTTTTTTAAAAGTGCGTATTAACCGTTGCCAGCGATCTCAAAAATTTACCAACCATATATTATGTTACGTGAATATGAGTATGCACAAGAGTCCCAACTACTACTAACCTTGAAACTATAGCGTCCCCAATAGGCCACTTTCATGGACTTCATAACGACTTGGAAAAAATCGTGTGGATAGATTTTTTCGCAGAGAACAAACAATAAAATGTTAGTAAAAATTTTTAGAAATGCACAGTTTTTTTTTATTTTTAAATAAATAAATCCATTATTTGGGCTTGTGACGTCACTACATGAAAATGTCCCGTCGCCGAAAATGTTCCTATTATTTTTATAAAATTCCACACTGATTTTTTTTTTTTTTTATGGCATCACTTTGATTTCACGTGAATTTTTGAATTTGACATTTAGCGTTCACTAGATTTATTGTTTGTTCTCTGCGAACGTATCATTTGGTTTGATTTTTTGACAGATGTTATGACGAGAACCCCGTACAATTTACGTTGTCCGTACGTGTTTTACAGGTACAATGATAATGGTGCGGATTTTAACAAAATCAAATTTTATAATATTCTTATTATTATTATAATTTACAAGTACAAGTATATTACATTTGATTTAGTAATATAGACGTTGAACATTATAATGATTTATGATCAATAAGATGGATCAAGGAAAAAAATATTTATGAGATTTTATATTTTTGGTATGTCTCGTTATTCTCCTGTGTTGTTCGTGTGGAAAACGTTCTTTTTTTTAAAAATGATTTTCGGCTATGTAATTATCGTTTTTTCGCACCTATAAAATTATGTCCCGTCTTTCCGGTTTATAAAAAATGGTCTGATTTTTCGGATTTAAATTTTCAGGATCTAGGATCCTAGACTTGCAGAAAAGTCAATAGATGTCGCATATTAAATAAAATAGATAAAGATTTATCCAGACACTATCTAGAGAGCATTTAGTTCGGGTTTGAATCTTGCAATCATACATAAAGATAGCTGCCAATAATATATGCGTTAAAGAAAATGAAGATAATGTAGGTGGTTCTTAGTCGAAGTATGGTACAGTTAAACATGACCGAATTTCATATCGACACCGTGGCGCAGTGGTTAGCGCGTTTGCCCGGAAAGCAAGAGGTCCTGGGTTCGAGTCCCAGAAGTGTCAATATGTTTTTCTGATTTTATAATATTTGTAATATACGACAAATGTAAATTTCAATAAAAAAAAAACTTTTTTTTTACATGAGCTCCACACAGGAGGCCCTGAGGAAAATTATTTCCCTCGGGGACTATGTCATCTTTTGGATGCTGTGTGGAGGGTTTTTTGGGGGAAAGGAAGGAGAGGAGAGTTCTAGGAAGGAAAAGGGTTTAAGGGGTGGGTAGGAATCTGGGGTTCAGTGTGTCCTGGTCATCCGCCTTCAATAGACAAACCTCACCCCCTGAACCCGGGCACCTCTGCTAAATCACCAAACGTAGCGAACCACTTGGGGTGACCTATGGCAGAGGTGTTGGTTATCCAATAAAGGTTCCCGGGGCGGCGGTACCCAATCCCGTCTCCCAAATTGAGGTGTTATATGTGGCACGCGAGCTGTTTGAAAACTGAATGTACTGGGAATGAATATATGGAACGTGAGAGGGAGGTTTGCGGGACGGGGGAGAGGGAGAGGGGAGAGGGTGGTCGGGGAAGGTAAAAGGGGAACGCGGGAGGGTAGGGGATGCGGGAGAGGAACGTAGAAGCACGAAAACGACATGCAGGGAGAATTAATTTATTTCTTTGAATGGTATTGCAATGCATGCCGGGTACCTACCAGCTAGTATTGTATAATATATCAGTGAATAAGTACAAAAAATCGAGACAGTAAATAAATTCGTTTGATATCCATACCAACTTATTACAATTGGTAAATAATGCTAAAAAAATTATCATTTTCTGATGAATACAATTTAGGGCTCCAACTGTCGTGGGGTCTACTATCGCATTGGCGTGAGCATTGGCGTGAAAGTAGTGATATTTCTGAGAAAAGTAAGCAAACAAAAATAATAAATCAATCAACTTGAATTATTGACGTGCAGATAACTTATCAAGAACATACATAATTATGGTAATGTTTATCGGACAGAGATGTGTTAATTTAATTAGCATTTGTGATGGATGAATTTAAACACCATCCGTTTCCCTTGCATTTTAATAACCAAACGACAAAAAATTTGATATTGATCCAATTCAATTTATAATTTATAGAATGACATAAATTGTATCCAGACTGCTGTCCAGAAATCAAGATATTAGTATACAAAACACTTATCAGACCAATACTCACATACGCAGCGGAGACTTGGGTACTAACTAGGAGGAATCAGCGAGCACTGGATGTTTTTGAAAGGAAAATTTTGAGGCGTATCTTCGAACCGGTTTCAGAAAATGGATTTTGGCGCAGACGTTATTACTATGAGCTCTATACTTTGTTTAAGGATCTGAACGACACAAAATTTATAAAACTGGGAAGACTTCGGTGGCTGGGTCATGTAGCGAGAATGACCGAGCATCAAGCACCAAAGTCCCTGCTGAACTCAGAGCGACAACGTCCTCAAAGATATATCCACTATTGAGATTGTAAACTGGAGAGAGCTGGCACAAAACCGTGATGAGTGGAGGAAGACTCTTAAGGAGGCCAAGACCCACCAGGGGTTATAGAGCCAAGAGTGATGATGCTGATGACAATGGATATCAACTATACAAGCTTCAAAAGGCAGAGCTTGCCTTTTAAAGGCAGTTTCATTGATGCTAAATAGTTCGATCTCCGAATAATATTTTCTTTTACTTGAATACAGAATAAGAGTACCAACTGCTCGCAACCGTCTCGAGCCAGTGACATTTCTAATTGGGGTATGTTGTGAGGCTGAAGATAGTGGGGAGGGGAGAAGTTGGATAAGTAGAGGGTGGGGAAGTATCTGGCTATTAAATCTGGTCACCAAACACGGTTAAAGCCATTTGTTTCAATTCTAAATTGTGGTATTACACTAGGGCGATATTGGGAGTATCTTCCAATGTGGATCTTGCCGCAAATATACTAAATATTATTTTTAAACTAATGAATTGAAAATAACACAAATTTATCAACTAAAATTTCTGTTCAACGACAAACAATAATTTTCATAGTCTTATTTGATTTACATATCCATCTTCCATCAATATAAGCGGGAAATGTTGTTTGTGTATTGGTGGAGAACTTGTAGAATTAAGGAATTGAACCCGAGACGCCAGAGTGGGAATCCAACGCTTTAAGTTCAATCTACTGCAAACCGGTCACTGTCAAAGTCACGGTTGTCATTGTCATGGACATTAATTGTATTCTGAATTAGATTTGCTTGAATTTTTACAATGTATTTCGATCATAAAAGTAATCGTTTATATCTAAATTAATATACATGGATTAGTGCCTACCTCAAGTGGAACTATGCTGGGCTTGTGGCTCGACTTGGAAATACAGATTCTTCAGATAGCGTCCTTGGCGAGAAGCAGAGATCGCCAACAGATGGATGTACTGACGATTTGAAGGGAAGTGCAGGCTTCGGATGGGTGTGAGTCGCAAAGGTTCGACATTTCTGGAAGGTGTTGAGGAAGGCCTATGTTTAAAGCTGGACCATTTAAAAAAATATATTTATTGAATTAGTTTCTACTCCATTCGTACATTAAAACTAATATGCACAAGGCTACATTTCATTTTATAAAATTGTATTTGACGGTACTCATAACATCCCTTTTTAATAGGTACTTTCATTCTTCAGATATTCAAGCATTTCATCGTACATTTTTAGTCTTCTACTATTAGGCAGTTCTGTGACTCTGATTTTCTCATATACGGCAATCTTACTCTATTTAAATTTCTGGTTTCATATATCCTTTCTGATTTCGTATATCTGTATTATAAACTATTTTATCGTTAAGTATTTTGGCATTTGGTTTTTTATAACTTTATGCACAAGAGTTAACACATTTAAAATATCAGTGTCTTTTCTATTGAATTCCAATTTAGATCTTCTCTTATTTGTTTAACCTTTGCGTACATGCTTTTCCCCAGTATACATCTCAAAGCTCTGTTCTGAATTATCCAATTTCGAGGCGGGAATGGGTACCGCCGCCCCGGGAACCATTTATTGGATAACCAACACCTCTGCCACAGGTCACCCCAAATGATGTGCTATTTGGTGATTTAGCAGGAGTGCCTGGGTTCATGGGGTGAGGTTTGTCTAAGTCTTGGCGGCGGATGACCTGGTCACACTGAACTCCAGATTCCTACCCACCTCCAAAAGTTTTTTCTTTCCCAGAACTCTCCTCTCCTTCATTTCTCCTTCTCCACACAGCATCCCCAAAGATATCATAGGCCCTGAGGGAAATTATTTTCCTCAGGGCCTCCTATGTGGAGCTCATGTAAAAAAAATCTTACAGTTTTTTTAATGAAGAAAAAAAATAAGAATTAAGTTAACCAAGATGACTCTTTCGAACTCATTTTATTTGACATTGGCCTACATTTCATCAAATTGGGGAGCAGCTTTATAGGGCATAGTATTCGGTAATTTCCTGAATTGAACCCCTTTTTTGTGCACCGTACAGGCAGAAGCCAGCCTTGTGCAGACGGTCAGCTGTTATAATGTTCTTCTGATATAATCCCGGAGTAGGCCCGTTCCCCGAGTAGATACGACAGTAGTTACTGTGCAACAGGAAACAGCGTAAGCTGAGAAGGGGAAGGAAGTCTCAACCCTAATTCGTTCCCGTTCAGTGCCCTGAACGAGGTCAGAGGCGGGTAGTAAGAATTACAATAAAGCCCCGATAAAATATTAATTATTGTTGGTCTTCAAAAGCTCTTTTTTTATCTCTTTCATACCCCTTTTCCATTATTTTAAACTCATTTTCATTCTTTCATTTCTCAGATTCTTCAAATGCAGTAACAATGTAAAAAAAACATTGTTCAATGCATTTTGCACTAACCTATATACATGTGAAACATGGTGTCACTACCGTACCAGCTCAATAGAACGACTCCGGATCCAATATAATGATGCTTGCAGAATTATATTTGGATACAGAAGATACAGCAGCGCATCTTCAATGTTTACGGAGCTAGGACTACACGGATTCGCCGGTCTGATGAGACACCGGGTCACTGGAGCCAGGATGCGGCTAATGGCTTCCGATAACACAGTGGTGATCGCAGCCTTCCAGCACCAAGCGCCACTCCTGAGCGAGCGCTGGGCCCTAGCTCACTCCAGACCACGTCCTACATTATAATTGATTATTTATTTTATTTCTATTATCGCTTATGTCTTTTATATTTGTTTGTTCTATTTACTTTTTTTACTTTATTTGTTGTGTAAATATGTACAACTTTATGGGACGTGTGGGATTGCACTATCCTCTCCACAACCTGGAATAAACATTATTATTATTATTTATATTCTTGAATACTATGTCATTTTATATTTGATATTAATTAATAATTTTTTTATATTCCATTATATTACTGCTTATTTAAAATGTTAATGAACTGTATTTAAAATCGACTACCATAACACGGCCATGTGCCTAACATGGTGGTAGAAAAATCCACAAAATATGTAACCATCGAAGCAATGAATAAATAAATAAATAAAAAATATGTAATAATGCAATGTACACACTTCCGTCAAATTACATTCGAACTTATCGCACATGTAATTCAAAAGGACCATTTGTGCGAAAAATTCGCAAATATTCATGAATTAACCAACTTTATTGTGCATCTAATTACACCGTTTTTGTATATATTCGTAGGTATTTTTATTTGCAATTATCACAAATTAAATATATTTTGAATGTGAAACTTATTTTTTTATTAAAATAAATAATTTTGAAAAATAAATTATACTGATTACAAAAAAAAAGTTGTAGATTGAAGTTGTTTGCCGATGATTTGAAAATTCATCATATTATACACTGTTTTCTATTATACACTGCTATACACTGTATTATACACTGTTTTCTCAAAACATGAGAAATGCAGAAACGTATCTTTTGAATTATATGAGCGATGAAACTTCTGTCAAAATGTTCGTAGGAAGTTTGAAGATATTTTTTTTACTTTTTGATGAACCCCTGTTAATCATTAAACATAGCGAATTGTAATGGTTTGTTGAAATTTAAGGCGGGAATACCCGCAGGGGACTGATCCTTCCGTAGGATTTATTTGACTTAGAATTCTTAGTTTGGACACATTCGTCATACGGAACGAAGGTATTTACGGACCGGCATAGAAGGATTCCGCGACAGGATCTCGAAGTGTTTGGGAAACCCTCAGGGCTAACTGGATGGTTTCATTTAGAAATATTTGTGATCTTTAGTTTGCAGGTAGGTACCTACATGTTATAGGGTTGTTCAAGCAATGTGCATGGATGTAGGTACGCATTTGCAAAGACTCAATGGATAGGAAATGTCAATAAAAAAAACCCTGCAATTGTCCTACCTACCCTATATACCCATACTTAAACGTTACCATGACTTCTATAATTGTCACCATGACTACTATAACTTTACAATGCTCATTGAAGCTCAGTAGTCAATGTATATTAATATACTAGCCGACCCGACGAACTTCGTACCGTCTCAGAATCAATAACGGTTGAGTTAAAAATTACACAATGAAGCAATTATCGATGCCCAACTGTCCGTTTTTTGTTTTTTATCAGAATCAGAGATGGCGTTGTGTACGGATTTATATTTTTTGTGATTTTCTTACTTTACTTACGGGATGTTTTGGAAGGAAGAGGGTACGGGGGCCGCTGCCCCGGGAACCATTTATTGGATAACCAACACCTCTGCCATAGGTCACCCCAAGTGGTTCGCTACGTTTGTTGATTTAGCAGGGGTGCCCGGCGGTCTTGGCGGCGGAGACGTATGCCCACATGCTGCGTGGCGGGCCGGATCGAGATAGACTGGTTGAGGGAGGCCTTTTGACCTATCCAGCCGGATTCTCTCAACCAATGGGTCGAAAGAGTCCGGCTGGAAAGGTCAAGGTAAAGGGTCAATTCCGGTCAAATCAATGGCCTTGCACCACAGTTGGAGGGATGGATTCACTCCCGGATACTCTGAACTCCAGATTCCTACCCACCCCTCATGCCATTTCCTTCCCAGAACTTCCTATCCTACCCTTCTTTAAAAAGACCCTCCACACAGCATCCCCTAAGATGACAGGTCCTGAGTAGAGGTTACGTAAAAAAATGCGTTTCATTTCAGAGATTTATTATTATTGTATTTTTCTTTGGAGGGGTGCAGAGACAGACGTTCTCCGTTTGTCTCATTTTCTACTATATAGACATTTACTGTGTAAGAAAGAGGAGCAGAATTATATGATTAAGAACAAAAACAAAACAATTAGCGCATTGACATTTGACGTTTTCGAATGTTTGAAATTCACGCACAGTTAAATATCATATCTACCTATCACAATATTGCTGCAGTTCTTTCAAAATATGAGAATTCGTTCCATACAAAATGTATGAAAAAATTATTTTTCTTCATAACTTTCTTTTTCGTGAATTTTTGCAATGTTTTAATAGTTATTCTGTTATCCGGGGCGGATACAAATCCAACAAATCAAAGATCAAAATCGGACCAAAAATCAGATCAATCGGATCAAAATCGGACCAGCCGATCTCAAGTTATAGATAGTGTAACTAACCCGACTTTGTTTTATATATTAGATGAGACAGGGCGGACTATATTTATACCATGACAACGACTGTGGAAGAAATATTGAGAAATTATATTTCAATATATTATTTTTTTTTAAATTATAATATTTAATCGAGACTTCTGACTCGCATACTGCTGTCATTTTTTGCCTCATCTGTTTTATTTATTTTAAGGTTTCTTTTTTTTTTTTTTTTTTTTAAATATATCCTATATATTAATGTTGCAATATTAACATATGTATGTATCTTTATAAAACAATGTATCATATATTTTCCATGTTGCACCATCTAATGAATTTCATGAGTCTTGAAATGGCATAGTAGTCGGTTGAAGCTATCAAATTATGAATTTCCGATGGGTTTGAGGTCATCAATATTGTTACTCTCTGTTGTTCAAATTTAATGCACTTTGTGAGAGTGTGTTCAATGTCTTCAAATTCTTCACATATAGAGCACATTGGAGAATCAGAGAGGCCTAACAGACACAATATTCTTCCCATTAGTGCATGTCCGGATCTTAATCTAAAAATGACTCATTTCTGATCTCTTCAGATTGGTTTCAGTAAACCATGGTGTTTTAAAGGGTTCTTTTTGAAGCTTTCTATACCATACGCCCTTATTGGCAGATAAATTTTCAAAATGCTCATTCCACATATTATTACATAGTAAATGTATTTTTTGGGAGTAATCTTCGTTATCTGGCGTCCAGTCATACTCGTGACCTTTCACCCCTGCTTCGTCTGCCAACAAATCCGCCTCTTCATTTCCATGTATCCCTACGTGAGATGGAATCCATTGTAAACGTATGTCAATGTCTTTCTGATGTAACTTCATTAAGTGCTCTACAATATTATATGCTATTTTTCTGCAGGCAACTCCTTTCGAAACTCTCTTTATATGTTGAAGCGCACTTTTGGAATCACTTAATATAAGAATTTTATTCCAGTTGTTTCCATCTGCATACTTCACCGCTTCTTTGATTGCTATCAATTCTGCATTCATAATAGGGCAGTCTTTGTTCAATTTCATTTGACGAGTGAAGTTGTTTTGCATTGATATGAAGGCAGCTCCAACTTGTTCGACTTTTTTCGATCCATCGGTATATATCTGTTTAAAGCCTGAGTATTTATTAATTATCATACCATTTACAACGTTACTAATTTCATTCAATGAGAGTTGTCTTTTGGGGTAAATATTATTTAAAGATTATATATTATTTAAAGATTCATATTGTGAAGTGAATCATTAAGGACGGGTGAGTCCTTGTTTCCTTTACTCCAAACTGGGCTTATCTTATGTTCCAGAAGCCCAGATTTAAACCATTAACCAATACCGACCATCGGGATTGGGTGTAGCAGTTGACTTAGTTTTGGGACTGGTACGAGAATGGCATAGATAGGGCTTGGCTTGACTTGTAGCAACTTCATACGCCATTAACAATACAGTGAGCCGCAGTTTCGTGACACCAAGGGTGTTAAATGATTCTCACATGAAGCAAAAAATATCGTTACAGACGAACGCGTAGGTACAATGTATAATGTTATAATAATAATTTCTATCGAAATTTCCAGTGCGCCCCTGAGCAGGATATCCAATTGCCCCGCGGCCATAGGGCACTGGCGACCGAAAAACCCGCATAAACACCGTTAAACGTTTCTGATCCCCTGGTACTTAATTATTATCGTGTGACGTCATGGACTGGAGTGGTGTCCGTCATATCCATATCCGAGAAAGTGGCAATACCAAGGCGATTCGTGTTAACGGAACCAAAAACCGGCATAAGTACTCACAGCGTACATTCCCAGACATGCTCCGAGCTTCAAGTCTCATGCTATATTTTGCTTACTCTATGCCCCAACAAAGATACATCAATAATAACTTACCATGTCTGGCCGAATTGTTGAAAACTGGTTGTTCATCTTTAAACTTCTCTTTTGAAAAATGAAATTTGAAATAAGATACAAGGTGTCATTGACACCTGTTTTTGACAGTTTCCTTTCTCTTTTTTGTTGCTTGTAATTTGCATTCTCAATAAGAATATAATGCAGTGGCGATTCTACCATCAATGATGAGCTAGGTGTATAAATTATAATCGGCAGCGATTTCCTCTCATTCATTATTAATAGACAAGTAGATACTAGACCGGTTTATGACTAGGCGATTCAATGTATCGAGTTTGCACCTAGACGTTGTGGATCCAATCATCTGCAATATTGCTGTGGAATTCAGAGAAAAAAACCTTTTCCATCATCTGCTATTCATAACATCGACCAACCCTGACTTCGTCATCAACACCCTGAGAAGATGGATGTATTCGTTACATACTATTCTTACATCTTGCATTGTTAAGTATTTTTTAATATTTTTTTTACATAACCTCCACACAGAGGAGACCCTGAGGTAAGTACTTCCTTTAATACTTCCTCTTTAAAAAAATAAAAACCATGAAAATGCTTTATTTTGCGTATGTACGCAGTTCTCTGGAGTACGCCTCTCAAATCTGGAACCCCAAGTATATATGTCACATAGATAGGATTGAGAAAGTGCAAAACCGATTTCTACGTTACCTTGATTTTCGGAGCTATCGTCCTCATCTGAGCCACGAAGAGTCAGCCGCGTTCTTCAGGATATCGTCATTGGAAAGTCGAAGAAATTTGGCAGACGTACTATTGCTACAAAAAATAGCTACCTCTATGATAGATTGCCCGGAATTACTAGAAAGAATTCAACTAAGAGTGCCCATCAGACAAACCAGACAAAACCACGCATTAAACATTCCTCAATGCAACACTAACTCTAAACAAAATACATTCATTCTTCGCGCTTTACACACCTTTAACATTTCATACAGTGAATTCGACTTATTTAACACAGTACCTAACGTTTTCAAAACTAAAATGAATAAATAACATTTACACATACATACCATTATTTACACAGAAATGATCCATCCCTTTCCACTCCCTTCCACCATCCCATCCACATAACATAATTTAACTATTTTTCTCGATTTTTCTTTATACCTACTCACTAAATAATTTACATATTTCAGCGAAAACCTATTATTGGTTAAATTTCTGTACATATTTCATCAAATATTATTAATAATTGTAACTGTTGGTTTTCCTAATAAAATAAAATAAAACTGTTTTATCTTTGGAGATTGTGTGTGAAGTCTTTTACGGGAAAGGGAGGAGAGAACGTTTTGCGAAGGAAAAAGGTATGAGTGGTAGGTATTTATTTATTTATTTATATATAATTTGTACAACATTTATTTATAACAATTACAGGCATATAGCCTAAGACGTTATAATTGTACCATTTATGCAGTGTATATGCAATGCCACTGAAACTGGGGTCAGTTTGTCCATGAGTGACGGACAATCTAGTGACAAGGCTTTATTTCAAATTTATTTACATTTTTAAAGTAGGGCGGTTTACCATCAAAAATGTTAATGATATTTCATTTGCAATACACGATGTATGAATATGAATAAAGTAAGGAAACTGCCTACCCCTGCGGAGAAACGACGTGATTGTTAATTAGTTAGTTCAAAAGTTTCATCGGCAATTGCGTTATACAATTGTTGATTTAACCGTTACTGCCTTTTCACTTCGCTATCGTAAGTATTTATCATTAAGAGCGTTTAACCAGCCAGCAGCCTAAAATCGTTCTTACGATCGTGCAGGGCGGTTACAATGAGAAAGATTAATTACTCTCCGTACCAGCTTTTTAAAATTATAACTCAATATCGATTTCATTTCATTCCAAATTTGCTTTAATTTATATCTACATCCAAAAATGCTGAAAGGCGTGATGATAAAACTATTAAAATAATGTACTTTTTGTAATTATTTTTTGATTATAAGTATTTATCATTTTTCAATAATGTCTAAGTTAAATAAGAATGTTAAAAAAATCTGAAATATATTAGTTTGTAAGTGCGCAAATAAATACACAAACGGACCAATTTTCGTCAAGAAACACATGTACGTATATATTTTTTAATGATTTTATTTAAACTAAATTAAAATTCTAAAACATGCGATACCTAGGTAATGCATTAATTTATTTTACTGCATGATTATATGATTTGAAATGGGTGTGGTATAATACAAAATGTTTTTTGAAAATTTCAAATCTGCCAACGACCTATGGTACCTTATTATACTAAAAATTAACATTTTTTCTGAAAATTTAAATCATGCGAACGCTAGATAAGAGTACAGTCTTTCGAAACCCATTTATAATTTTTTGTGGAAAAGAGTCAATACGTCTAAAATATGATTTAAAAATGACATATTTCTGGTTTTCTCTAGTTATGCCCTCTTAAAAACTGTTTATATTTTATCTGAGTGAATCACACTTTCTTCTCACTGTGTTAATGGGACATTATACTTATAATCAGTGGCGTAACGACCCCCGGACGGGCCGGAAAATCCCCAGGGGACCTCGCCTCGAAAGGGCATACATCAGGTAAAAAAAGATTATCGTTTAATTGGGTGTATTCACTTTTCTAATGTATCACTTTCTACCCACACTAAATATTTCATTTCCGCTAGCGTGTTAGTTATTTTTACTTTTCTTGAACGAG
Source organism: Limnephilus rhombicus (assembly GCA_929108145.2). Classification (NCBI taxonomy): domain Eukaryota; kingdom Metazoa; phylum Arthropoda; class Insecta; order Trichoptera; family Limnephilidae; genus Limnephilus; species Limnephilus rhombicus. The sequence continues at coordinate 13,489,545 of OV815277.1, forward strand.
GACGGATGCATTTCCGGATAAATTATAATATTACAAACTATCTCAATTTCCTTGTCCGTATGTATGCATTATTTGACCTTCCAAAAATGTTCGCCTTTACAATGAAGTGATGGGTTAGTCACCACGACCTCGAAAAAAGATATTATCATACAAGCCTGGTCAACAAGTTTATCCAAGGGGGACAGTGTTTATGATAATTTATTTATTTATTAATATTTCGGACAAAAACTTTTGAATTTTGTAGTTGTTCACATTTTTATACATTATACCAAAAATACAACACTCCTTGTATTGACAAATAGAGCGAAAATCTCGCGGGGAACGTCTAAAATAGCATTTAAAGAAACATTGTGAATTTACATTAACTTGTAATACATCCAACTTATAAAATAATTTGCGAGGCACACTTTGCGATTTTTTTTACCGAGGAAATTTCATATAATGATTTCATCGTTTCGGCATGCGGAAGGTATAGATATTATATTCAAGAATAACATAGATATATGTATTTTTTTAAAGCTAAGTGTGTAAGGAAAATATGTAGGTAATAAATAGATAGAAATGCGGAAAGCAGTGCCTTAAAAACGAAGTATACTTCTCAATATAAATTATAGAATAACCGATTTGTCAGATTGATTATATCTTATAATTCAATTTATCAAAAAGCTGTTTTCAGAGTTACCTAGTTGTAATAATTACCCCTTGCCTGTGGATTTTCACGGGTCTGCTCTAGTAGGTAGTTATTACATTTTTTCCAATTTATCCAGAATTTCCTTTCATGAAATCGAATAACAAGCTCAAAACATGCTTTACACAAGCAATGCATCAGCGTGAGCATGTTTTGCACTGTTTTCGTGTCAACTCTGTTTCCGATATCTACTTGCAATGTTAAAGAGGAACCGAATTCAACATAGTAATGTAATGACCTAATGACCGACCAATTTGAATGATGTGTCAAAATTTTTTCAAATCATGGAAAACCCTGTACCTACATATTATACACGGTGCCCGGAAACTAATAGCACCAACGGGAAACTGGTGAATCTACTTCACATTTAGAGAAGATTTTGCCACACAACTATTTTTATTTGAGCTTTCGTCTACGAGTATACAGGGTGTAACAGCACGTACCCGAAGAATTTTAACCAGATATTTCTGAGCATATTGAGAGTAAAAATGTAGGTAATTTTCAATTCATATGATTTTTTTTTTCAATTAAAAACAATAAAAATATTTTTCCACCACACGTTGCAACTTAGTTGTCGGGTATAGCAACGTGATAAGCATTCCGTCTCTTTCCAGCAGCACGGTAACACCCGAAACACCACGCGTATCACGTGACCCCTTCGCGACATCTAGGAGTGTGATCAGTGGCGACGTGTGATTGAAAATATATTTTGTTGATTTTAATAGGAAAAAAACATCATCCGACAACAAAATGACATCTACGTTTTTTTACTCGCTGTTTTACACCTGTACAATGTACATCGAGTCCGCTGTTGGAATTTTTTAGTTCAAATTATTTGAAAAATCAGTCGCCAGAAGGTTAATACATCTGTTTTTTGGTATATTAATTTATTTATTTTAATGCGTAGAACTCCATTTAATTTTTTAAAGTTGAATTTAAATTAAATTTAATAATGTTTTATCAAGTTCTGCAAGCATTTTAATTTTTATTTTTGTTACAGCTGTTTCGGCTTACAAGGCCATTTTCAAAAAAAAAAATTGGTATTTTTTCAATGCGTCGAGGCGTAGACAGGGCAACAAAAGTTTTTAATCCCTTAGCTGCCAAAAAAAAATTTAAGGTTACAAAATCTGATCTCTTTCCGACTTCTCAGTTTTTCGCTTTTACTACTAGTTTCCGGACACCGTGTATTACGTATTAATTTTGTGTATGCAAGTAAGCAGCTAGCTATTGCGACTTGTTAGGGTTTTTCTGCCGCCAGTTTTCGGGTGATTGTTTTAACTGGGTTCGAACAAAGCACCATGTCAAGGTACAGTAGCCCATTCATCAGCCATATTCGTGTGTTGGCCCAGTGTCCCAGTCACAATGCCAACAATGTCGTAATGTACGGTGATGCAAATGTGGCAAACATGCATTATTTAACTGCCGCTCATGCCAAAGAAAGGCTGCGAAATGGTCCTATGATGTTCGTCTCACGGCTGCTTTATTTGGTACAAGAATAATAACTGATGGTTAGGTAGGCTGGACCGTCAATTCGGGGTTCTGAAAAGCTGAGATCTGAAAATACTGCTTTGAGCCATGTGCCTACAGTGTAGTAAACACCACAGCGATGGCGTTCTCATTATTTGTTTATTTTTTAGCTCCACACAAGAGGCCCTGAAGAAAATATTTGAGATGCTGTGTGGAAGGTTTTAAAGGAAAGGAAGAAGAGTAAGTTCTGGGAAGAAAAAAGGTATGAGAGGTGATAGTCTAGAAGTCAGGGGGTTCATTTGAATCCATCCCTCCCACTGCTATGCAAAACGATGAGTCGGAAGAGACCAACAGGAAAGACCAAATGGTCTCCCTTAAGCCGCCGCTACACGAATTTCTACCGATTACTTACATATCCCCTTAAACATTTGAAGTTTTTAAGCTCTTAAAAAATATATGTTATTTTTGAAGATAATATCTATACATTCCCCACGCCGAAACGCAAATTATATGAAATTCCCTCGATAGGAAAAAATCGCAAAGTATGCTCCGAAAATTATTATTTTTACGTCTGCTTTAGTTATTTTAAAATTTATATGTATGAAAAACTTCACAGTGTTTCCTTAAATGCTGTTTTAGACAGCCCCCAAGAGATTTTGCTCTATTTTAAACGAGTCGTGTTTTATTGAAAAATTTTTCAAATTTTCGCTTCAATATTACCGTTTTAAATATTAGCGCACTCTCTCCAACATTCGTAATTACATATCTCTCCATCTTCTTCTTTTTGAGCGGCGATACAGCGCTCTAACCAGTCTCTCCCGATGGGTCACGCCACATTGTAAATGAGCAGACGCATCCGCCGTCAAGACCTGGACCAACCTCACCCCATGATCCCGGGCACCCCAGCCAAGTCACCAAACGAAGCGAATAACTTGGGGTGACCTAAGGCAGAGGTGTTGGTTATCCAATAAATAGTTCGGTACCTATACCCGCCTCCCAAATTAAACGGTGACAATTAAAAAATGCCAATTTTGAGTTAGTGATACATTTTCGTTGGGAGTTACGATTCAATAGAGGGTCAACTCAAATGCTCTATAGTTTATCAAAATTTCGACAAATCTGTCGTAAAAGTCAGATTGTGATTTAATTATGATAAAATTTAATAAAAAAAAATTAAGTATTTTTTATGAAACTGTAATTTTGACACGTATCTGTGTAAGTAGCTCAATCAAGACTCATATCAAGGCTCCTATTGGTTGAGTTACAAAACGGAAACGACGCGAGGTCTGGGCTCATTGACCTGCTCACTGCGCTTTGATTATGGCCTCACTTTTCAAGGATTCTTGGTTCTTCATAGTTTGAGATTGTTTTTGTAACGTTTCGCTTCTACCACTTGTTAACTGCTCTCGAATTTATTGAAGTGAAACTTTTATAGACCCACTATGATTTGGATTTCGGATGAAACGGAAATGACGATTACTGCACTTGCGACGCATCAACTGCGCTCATTGACCGCTTTGATTTTGATGTCACTTTTAAAGTCCCCTATTGGTTTAGATATGAAACGGAAATTACGCTGGTCAGCGCTCATTGGTCGTTATGATTATGACCTCAATTTCAAGTATCGGTTGAGATTGTTTTGGTAAAGTTTCGCTTCTACCGCGTGTAAACTGCACTCGATTTTTTTTTTCAATGTTTCTTTTCAGTATCCAATTATTCAAAGCCAGAGACACTGAGCCGTTGAAACTGAGTATAATCATGTGGTGAACAATTTAAAAATAAATATATTTCTACCTTATCAACGCATTGCTGAAGTCTCTTTGGATTTTTCGCAATATTACTCGAACTACGTACAATATTTTGCAGAGCAAACAGTAGAATTAAATCTTAAAATATATTTTTTTGGTCGCACACAACTTTTTTGACCACTGAGCCAACGATATCTCCAAAAAACTCTAGTGCAGTTTACACGCGGTAGAAGCAAACAATCTTAACCAATTATTATAAGCAATAATTATCAGCCTGAACCACTCATCTACATTGAAAAATCTTCCGAGAAAAGATACTTGCCGCCAACGGGACTTGAACCCATGTCCTTCTGATTGCCGGTCAGTTGCTCTTGACCACTGAGCTATGGCGGCTTATCAAATACCCGCCAAATAATTCAATATATACTAGTGTTTCATTCAACAATTACTGTTTATTACACATATATATATATATTTTTTCCACCTGAAAACAACCAACTTTATTTTTGCGAGAGAGACATTGTTGGTGTTAAATCTCTCGCTAGGTGGCGTCGAGACAAATTATGTCTACATTTTTTGGGGAAATACTTTAAATTGTCAAATATTAATGACTATTTTTTAATTGATAAACTAACGTTTAAGACAATATATATATATTGTCTTAAACGTTAGTTTATCAATGCATAAAAATCTTGTCTTAAACGTTAGTTTATCAATTAAAAAATAATAATTAATCTTAACCAATACTTTAAAAGTGAGGTCATAATCAAAGCGACCAATGAGCGCAGACTAGCGTAATTTCCGTTTCATATCTCAACCAATGGGAGCCTTTAAAAGTGACATCATAAACAATGTGGCCAGTGAACGCAGTTGATGTCGCAGGTGCAGTAATCGTCATTTCCGTTTCATCCCAAATCGAAATTACAACGAGGCTATGAAGTTTCACTTTAAAAATATCGTATACCGACGGTCCAGCCTGAATAAACTATAATTCGCCAATATTGCCTGCTTATTATGTACTTACCACGAAATTGTCCCGTTGCAAATTAAGTGTGTTGTAAATTCCAATCGTGTGACTCGAACTTTTTCCACAATTCGTAATGAAATAATCTGTCGATTTTACTCCTTATCTCTAGATAAGTGCTTACAAATTAAATTGGTGGAAGTGTTAGTTGAAAGCAATGACTGTTTTATTGATGACGCTAATGAACATAAAATAATCGCGTTCTAGGAAGTTCTGTAGATTGATTTTCGATGTTCTTATTACTTTGAGATTGAAAATGTGGCGAATCAAAAATTATTAATTCGTCATTTATGAGGGCCATTATGGTTAATTTCATCGTAAAATTAAAATAACAATTTCTAGGTTACCAAGGTTAGAAAATACCTACCGTAAGCGGAAAACTTAGTGAAGGCTCAGGTAGGTACTCAATTCTATTTCCTAACTGAGCTTTCGTGCGTTTGAAATAAATATCAGGAATTTAATCAAAATAAAATGTATACGTATTGTTATTTACGTGTTTAACTTTGAACTGAAAAATGTTGTTCAAATTTTTAACATTTTGAGGTACAAAAACTCACTCGCGCGTAACTTTAATCTTTGACATGCACACATAGAAAACATGACTTCCCCCTTCCCTGTCACACATCGTCACATTTGTGAGACCTCTTTTCCCTAGTGTGACGTCACATATTTTGTAATTTTACATCTATAAATAATCGATACGGCAGTTCAAATTTTTTTTACATATGACGTCATAGAGCTGATGACCCCCGCTACACCCTTGTCCCACAATGTCACACTTCTATTCTATTCTCACTATGGATGGCCCCTTACCCAGCCCGCTCCGTGGCCAAAAGCTTCGGCCGCTAAGACATAGACAAACCTAGACCCATGAACCCGGGCTCCCCTGCTAAGTCACCAAACATAGCGAACCACTTGAGGTGACCTATGGCAGGGGTGTAGGTATTATCCAATAAAACAATAATTCATTCTTGGACGATATACCTCAGTTCCTATTTATAACTATTACCTACAACTATTACGTATAACTATAACTATTACGTATTAGGGAACGTACCCATACTACGTGACCTTTTCGGGGGGGGGGTCTTCAAAATACCACGCTTGGTACTAATGAGCGACGGCGTCCTTAGGTTTTTGGTCACCGGGGAGGGGGGGGGGGGGGTTAAACATTGCAAAAAGTTGGTCACGTAGTATGGGTACGTTCCCTTACCTATAACTAACACCGGTTTTTCTAGAAAAAGGCATAGGTTCACAACAGAGAGATAAAAAAGCATTTGCTTCTGAAACTCCATTAAAAGAATTATTCTGAACACATCAGCAAACACAATAAACCTACAACATATTAATTATTTATAGACATGGTTAGATTACGCAAAACGTTTTTTTTATCAACGTAACTATTCACAAGAATAATTTTACCTGCCTTAGATAACGATTTAATCTACGTAAGAACATTGTTTCCTTATTTGTGAAAATATACCTTTCCTCGTAATATTACATTACCCAGTGGTGCGTTGTATTGTATGACATACTTTAATGCGAATTGCATTGATTAGCGTGGTTATTGCTTCGATTTCACGATAGTTATGATTATGATTTTCCGATTGTATTTTGAATGAATAAAACAAAAATGGTACTTTACTGTTGAATATGGACACAACATTTAAATAAAAATAATAAACGTTATTGCGCAAATTAAAAAAATTAATAAAATGACTTTTTTAATGTTTCTCTTCCCACAGCCACCGTCAGCAACGAAACCATTTAGGTTGTTAGTTTAGGTTATAAAACGTGATTTTTAAATTTTATCTTGTGTGTCAAAATCACATTTTGTACAAAATTTCAGTTGATGGCGAATTTTTGTGCGTGCTTGAATCAATCTATTTAGGGAAAGAAGATTGTCTGTGGCGGGGGGCAATTCATATGATTTTTATAGAAATCTATTGTTTTTATTTATTTTTATTTCATAAAATTTTATAGGTCACAATTTTTTTGTTTTTTTTTTGGCTACCACACTAGGCTAATTAATGCCCGTGTTGTGGTAGTCGTACATTTAATATTTTAAATAGGAATTAATAAATACTATTTTATTGAAACAGATAAGAGAAGAGAAGAGAAATAAAAATCATATTTTATAGAAAAATAGAAATAAAAATTCAAATTCAAATTTTAAATACATAAACAAATAATAAAGATTAAGTGTTAAGAACTCAAGTGTTCGATGCAAATATGTAAATTAAAACGTATAGGTATATAAATTAAAATTAAAACATAAATAAAATTAAGTGAAAAACTAAGAGAAAAAAAAATAATAACATTTAAAAGAAAAATGGAAATAAAAATTTTGAAATTCAAAAATTAATAATTAAAATGTTGTGTTAAGAACTCATGCAGTCTTTGAAGTACGATCGTCCCCTTTCAAAAATCCAATCTTGTGCACGTGCTATATAAAGAGACTTAGAATTATTTGACTTTACGTCAGTACTCAGAGCATTATATACAAGGTGTTAAGGGACGTACTTGACTTACTTTAACCAGTGATTCCTGACATTATTTCGAGTAAAAAATCTAAATGAAATTTTGGTCTCCGGTGACATTTTTGGTGTTTTTTTTTTTTTTACAAAAACATAAAAAAATGGTAGTTGTTGAACAGTTGGAGGCGGGGTAAGGGGTTCGTTGGACACCCGGCTGAGTGACCAGTGACGACACGCGGAAGAAATTTTTTTTTGTTAGATTTTGAAAAAAAAATTTAAAAAAAAAAAAAGTCACCGGAGACCAAAATTTCATCTACATTTTTTACTCCAAATAATGTCAGGAATCACTGGGTAAAGTAAGTCAAGTACGTCCCTTAACACCCTGTATTTTAGGAGCGATGAACCAGAATTGTCGTTGAGCGAATGAGGTAGATATTAGTTTTTGGGACCACGCAACCCAGGTTCGATGAAAAGCGGGTGTGTGCTTGATTTTGAATATAACAAATGCTTGTTTTAGTAAATTTCTGTCGAATATCAAAGACCCTGATATTGGCAAAGAGTTCATTTGAGGGATGGGTAGGTTGACATTTAAATATAATTCTCAGAATTAGTTAATAATTAATAATAATTGGTCTAATAATGGATTCAGCACAACCACCCCATCCCACTATACCGTATGGTGCTATGGATTGGAAAAGGGCGAAGTATACGCTTCTTAGAGTCTGTAAATCTAAGATGGACCTAAGGGAGCAGAATATATGTGTCACCGATGTGAGCTTCCCAACGTAGTTGGTTGTCTATGATTATTCCCATTTTTTTTTACTACTTTTGATGATTTGAGGTTCAAACACGTACAATTAATATTAGATGTTATATTTCGAGGTTGATGAAATTTTAAACACTTGACTTTCTGTGAAAAATCAGATTGCGCAATTCACACGCGGTAGAAGTGAAACATTTAGAAAACTAAAGTAGAAAAAAGTGGAGAGACTACGAAGCGCTTTTTTATCAATGTAAAGGATGATTTTTTACATGATTTTGTCGTTGAATTCCAGTGCATCTTTTCCTGTGAGTATATTTGGTCATATTGATAGTATTTGTGTTTTCTTCTTCGGAGTCGCTAGATGTCATTTCTTTTGTATTTTCTTTGCCCGTTCATTTTTGAGTGGATTGAAGATTGAATATTGATTTTAGGAAAAAATATTTTTTTTACTTCGTAGGATTCGACCCTTGGTCCGCTGAATGTCTGATCGCTAAGGTTCATTAGGCACTTTATACCAGTAGACCAAAGTAGAATTTCGTGGGTTAGTCATGTTTTATTAAAATCGAGTACCCGTAAAATAAATAAATATTTTATTGCTCTCTCATTCCCTCGCAAGCTAAATCCTATAGACGTATATATTTGTCTCTTTTTAGTGTCGCTCGCTTCTGTTTCATCGAGTTTCAAATCACAACTGTGCTAAAGAAGTTTTCACTTGAAAATCTCTGCGAAAGGTCCGGGCAATGCCGGGAACTTCAGCTAGTGCTTAACCTACAAATACAAAGATATCGTTCTAAACTTGTACCGGAAACTACGATCATTGCTAACGTTTTTTACAATTTCCACCAGTACCATCTATTCAATATTTTATTCTTCCTGTTTGGCCAAATTCCAGTGAAAGTCGGGGTTATGGAATCATGGTCTGCTACATCATGAAGATCACACCATCTATCAAGATTTATTTTTAATAATGATTCGTTTTATGTAGCCTTTATAAATCTTGAAAGTTCTGCCAAAAATATGGGTCTCGTAGTAAACCAGCAAAAGACCAAATACATGGCCGTAGGATACACCCAACAAATCCCAACTCTCTCATGTGGAAACCAAAATTTCGAAACGGTACCAAGATTCACATAGCTAGGCTCGCTGATAACAAACGACAATAATACCACAGAGGAGATCCAGAAGCGCATAGTGAACGCAAATCGCTGTTATTTCCGCCTACAGAACCAATTAAAGTCCAGACTGCTGTCCAGAAACACGAAGATATTAGTGTAAAAAACACTTATCAGACCAGTACTTACGTACGCAGCTGACACTTGGGTACTAACTAAGAGGAATGAGCGAGCACTGTACGTTTTTGAAAGAAAAATTTTGAGACGCATCTTCGGACCAGTTCTAGAAAATGTATTTTGGCGCAGACGTTATAACAATGAGCTCTATACTTTGTTTAAGGACCTAAACGTCGCGAAATTTATAAAACTGGGAAGACTTCGGTGGCTGGGTCATGTGAAGAGAATGACCGAGCATCAAGCACCAAAGTCCTTGCTGAACTCAAGACTAATAGGGCGAAGGAGCCTGGGAAGACCAAGACTAAGATGGAGTGACAACGTCCTCAAAGACATATCTATCTTGGAGCTTCTAAACTGGAGAGAGCTGGCACAAAACCGAGATGAGTGGAGGAAGATTCTTGAGTAGGCCAAGACCCACCAGGAGTTGTAGAGCCAATAGTGATGATGATTTATAAATTAACGATTGGCACAGTATTGATATCTTTCTAGCATAATTTCTTAAGTCTACAACATTTGCATTCATAACTTCCACATGTCTTCAGCATTCAGGATCCATATTTGAGTTTTCTTGTACCTTTAGTGTAGATAACTTTCTATAAAAAAGATATGTGGCTTTGTATCACCTGACGAGATTTAGAACAAACATTTTTAGACATGTTTGTTTGCAATGATGTTTCGAGTCAAAAAAGTCCCGATGAACTAAAATAATCCAGACAGCAAGTTTACCGTTAAAAGATTATACACACTGAAACTTTTTATTCATGTATTAATATGTATCATGCTTTCTTAGTTACCATCTTCAACAGCCTCTTTAACATCTAAAATTTGTCTCTGTTTCCTGCTTTTTAATCATTGTTTTCTTTCTCTTAAACTAGATATTGTCAATAACTTTACCCGTACATACTACACTTGCTACTTTCCTTTTATTCTTTTAAGATATATCTCAATCAAGTTTTGAGTGTCTGGACTTGCATAAGTAAGGAGCTGGATCGTAAGGAGCCGGAACTGAACTACCATCTCATCATTTTGTATTGTCTTACACTTACACCCCATCGAGGGGGTGGACTAGACCTATGACCGTGCATCAACTGAGGAGATGACTCCCAAGGCAGCGGTTGCATAACCCGCCCGCGCCTTCCCCGTTGCCATGAGCGGGCCTGAACACCAACCGTTGCGGACCGGTGCCCTTCCGCCCTGCCTCCGGTGACCCGATGCTCACTTTTATCCCTAGGGTCTTCAGGTCTTTCCAAAACCGGCTTAGGGGCGCGGACACCGAGTCCCGCTTGCGACTGGACTGATGGCTCCGTTTATCCTCGGCGGGACTTCCGGACGACTGCAACTCAGTTGCTTTGGTTAAACCATACAGTCTCATCATAATATATAATATTTTTTTATTCTATTAAGTTTTCCTCTTTTACATTAATAAACTTTTATTTCAGCTATATCCAGTGGCGGAGATGAGATGCGATACTGTGAAATAAATAACTAAAACATGTACACACTCGCATACTGCCTGCTAACAATGTATGCCCAGACATTGGAGGTCTACAGTCATTTTAATAAAAAAATAGCGCCTTTATAAACAAAAATTACAGTCCTGACGTGTACGGTGAAGGAGGAAACCATCTTTTTCCTTAGAAGTGGGGAAGTGGTGGGCAACCTCCAGTTAAGAGATTGCCAAATAAGGTACAATTACTGTCCCATAGTTAAGATGAAATCAAATCAATGTAAAAGGGTAAAAAAACATCCCTTGTATATTTCTAGCCACTATCTCAAATCTTCATAAGTGTTTCCATTTTTGCCACGGAAGTTGTCATTGGTTAAAAAAATACTCGGACAGTTTTTTGACCTCCAGTCTTCTTCTTCTTATGGTGGATGTCATAGTTCATTCCGAATAGAATGTAATGCATTACTCAGGATATTCAACCAGTCGAAGGCATCAGGAGGCACTTGACTCAACACAGATGCGTCTCTGGGAAACTAGTAAAACGGAAATTTTCCTACTTATGTGAATATTTTTATTATGTTTGACAGATTAATCATCCATTTACAGTTCAAAATTTCTTATTTTAACATTCTTAAAAAAGATTATTTAAATATAATATCTACTGTTTTAGAAATGTTACGCTTTGCTGGGTTCCGCAACTTTTCAACCCACGACAAAATATCCCCGGCAAAATATCCTCTGACAAAATATCCTACAGACAAAACATCCCCCTAACAAAATATCTACTAAATCCTAACCTAACCTAACTCAACAAAAAATGGAACTGAAATAATACAGACATCCTGTAAAGACAATAAATAATTATTGTTCTAAAATAATATAATGGGACAAAAATAATACAGATTCCGAATTAAAACGTTGCTTGAAATGGCTTTAGCCGTCTTTAGTGACCAGATCTGTATAGCCAGGTACATCCCTACCTGCCTCTTCCCCATAACCTTCCCCCCCCCACTATCTTCAGCTTCACAACATACCCCAATTGGGGATGCCATAGTTCTCACTGGCTCATTGAGAACAGCTGAGACTTTACGGGATGTCTGTAATATTTTTGTTCCATTTTTTTATTAAGTTAGGTTAGGTTAAGTTAGGTTAGGTTTGTTTGAGGACATTTTGTCGGGGATATTTTGTCGCGCGATGAAAACGCGCATTACCGCTTTGCTGTGCTAGAAATCTGTTCTGCCGTGTGGTATCTTATGATATGTCATGGTGACGGCTGCGACTGAAGTTTTCACGCATTTTATGTCATCATTCACACAGTTCAGAATCAGTTGATTATTATTTTAACTAATTACTTGCAACATTTAAAAAAGGCAAAAGCAGATATAGTAAAAAGAAGATAAAATTCAATAAATAACTCTAATCACTAATCATTCATACGCTTTCGACATCGAAATATCTTGTATCAGCCGATTGCAACAAGCATCGCCATATTGGTACATAGATAACAAATAATATCATCAGATATTGTGCAGAAATTATCGTTATTATTGTATCTCGATTCTATCAACGATTAACATGCAATGTATTCCCAAACGATGCTTGGCTGTTGTCGTGAGAACAAAACAAGTCAAGTAGAAACCAGAATTAAATATTCCGGGGTCACGATACTAATGAATGCTTTGCTTTTCCATTAAAGTGCCATTATTTCGTCAATTAAGACGGGTAAATCTTATAATTTTATTTATATTTACGGTTGGTAGCCACGAGCTAATACAAATGTTTTATTATCATTGTTGAACGCGTAAGTACTAAGTACAAACGAAGAACTATTGCACAATCGCAAGTTTATTGTAATGTTAACCTCCCCGCTCCCAAATGGCAGCTATTTTCAATTATTCTAATCTAGAAATATATAAAATGCCTAGCTGACCCGCAAAACGTTGTTCTGCTATGTAAATTATTTCTAGTGAATACTTTGGTTGTAAAATAAAAATATAACGAATGTATTGTAAATGTGTGGGGATGGGATCTATGACAGAAAGAGGAATGGAGCGTTGTAGACGATGACCGCCGATAAAAACAAAAAACACCAACCATTAATTTTCTCAATTCAGTGTATTTCATTAAAATAATGTACATATTCACTGTTTGATCTCTTAAAAGTTGAAAGTAAAGTGAAAAATTAAAATTAAAATAAATCGTACCTAATTTTGCACGCACTGCGTTGTGATACATAACAAATGCCGAATGAAATGTCAAAATGACGCGATACTTCTCGTGAATGACTTGCTTAAGTTCGATGAGGTGAACGTAGCGCCATCTGTCATTCAACAACATAAATAATTTCGTTCTGTTTGAAATACGAACGACGGTTAAATTTGTTCATACATAAAAAAAAACTAAAATCGCGATTGAAAAATGGGAGGGTGGGGGGTAGGAGGGCGAAAATTTGGGTTTATATGTATTTTTGGGAAAATAAAAAAAAAATGTCCAAAAAATAGAAAAAAAAATCTGGATAGGTACACCCTAATCACCTAGATGTGAAATACACTTTACGACTTTTTCTCATACCTACCAAAAATACAAAATATACAAAAAAAATCATAAAAATTGGTCGAGCCGTTTCTGAGAAGTGTGACCACAAACACCGTGACACGAGATTTAGAGATAATAATCACATAACCTAAAAAATATAGCACAATATATATGGTATAATAATTATTATTGTGATTATATTTTTATTCAAGAAATTATTTCATTTGATACACCCTCTTTTAAACAAAGTAATTTTCTTGCTCTCTTTTAATGTCTTCTGGAAGGCAATTAAGTATCTACCCCCTCGTAGTTAATGGATTGCTTGCTATAGGTATTGTACAGGTATGGTGTTTAAATTTTTATACTAGCGTTACCCAACTCCTTAAATTTCTAATAATAATATCTGGATGATTTATATTGCGCCGTTTTTATGAAAAATCACATCAAGAGCGCTGTACAAATTTATAATATATTTATACAATGCTCTATCTTATTAAGAACTACAGATTAGGAAAACTATTAAAACGGCTTATGGCTAAAAGATTGCTTCATGCACTTTGTCGAACACTAATATAAAATTATATGCACAATGCATTTGACCAAAAAAATGCGATATTGCGTAAAAACGTACGTGTTTTATTTATGCAGAAAATATACGCATACGATATCTAAGAGGTATACACAATATATTTCCGTATTCCGTAAGCTCCGTAAGATTACATATAATCGCGTGGCGACGGGATCACGTGCCCTCTTTCTCCTTTCTTATCGTGCTGCTAGAACGAGACGCAAATATGCTAAGGAATGGCTGATTAAAATCCTTCGGGTACATGCTGTTACACTCTGTATATATGTATATTATATGTATCGCATTAAATAATATTTGAGTTGTTAAACTTATTTCCAAAGCTTTTCATAAATATCAAAAATATTACAACGGATACGCTGACATGTCATCTTTTGGGATTGGAAGGAAGTTTTATAACGTGGTAACGGAAAGGTTAATACTCATAAGTCACTATAAACACATACGAGTATATTATTATCTTGGATTAAAATTTATTTAATCCGATGTAGGTACGAACTTATTCCTAGATAAAGTCGACGATTATGGGCATCGACTTGCATGATAAATAATATCTAATAGCCCACAATTCCTAAAACGGAATCCAAGCAGCCTTGAAAATGCAGTCAATAGATTCTTTCAATGAGTGTAAGTCATTTTAAGGTCGTTTAAGTGTCGACACATGCTCCAAATAATAACGTTTCAGGTACTTATATATATTGTTGTTTGTATGAAAACGAAAAAAAATAGCGAAATAAAAAGAGACAAACATATACATCTAAAGGATTTAGCCTGCGAGAGAATGAGATAGTTTAATCAGTCTCCTCTTTGTGCGGTGCTTCCTAGCCTCCCACACTCTTGTCTACTCGTCGCCTTAGTTCTTGTATGTTCAATAGGCCATTAGAAAATTTTACAGGAGGAGAAGGTTTTCTTTCATTATTTCAATGAAACATTATGATAGGTCAGATACGTTTTAAGATTTTCACGGCCAAAAGCATTTTAGTTATTTGTTTTTGGGGTGTTATGCCGTGTTGCGCTACCTCCTCCTTTAGCCAACGTTTCGGACATCGTTGCAGTGTCCATCATCAGAGCAGATCCTGCAGATCCGGTAGATGTGTCACAAAACGTTGGCTAAAAAGGAAGTAGCGCAACACGGCATAACACCCCAAAAACAAATAACGAAAATTATGATAGGTGTTTAAGATAAAGCTTTTTAATTAGTTAAAATAATTCTTAGTTAAGAGCGTTTAACTAGCCAGCGGCCGAAAATCCACATTTCGTCGAAAGTTGTTCTTACAATCGTACAGGGCGGTTCCAATGAGAAAGATTAATTATTAACCGTACCAACTTTTTAAAATTATAACTCAGTATCGATTCTATTCCATTCCAAATTTGCTTTAGTTTATACCTACATCCAAAAATGCTGAAAGGCGTGATGATAAAACTATTAAAATTATATAATTTTTGTAATTTTTTTTTATTATAAGTATTTATTATTTTTCAATAATGTCTAAGTTAAATAAGAATGTAAAAAAAATCTGAAATATATTAGTTTGTAAGTGCGCAAAAAAATACAGAAACGGACCAATTTTCGGCAAGAAACACATGTACGTATTATTTTTTAATTTATAAACTAACGTTTAGACAAGATTTTTATGCATAGCACAAAGGGTAACAATTATTACAAGCAATAATTGTCAGCCTGAAACACTCATTTACATTGAAAAATCTTCCGAGAAAAGATACTTGACGCCAACGGGACTTGAACCCGTGTCCTTCCGATTGCCGGGCGAATGCTCTGACCACTGAGCTATGGGGGCTTATCAAATACCCGCCAAATAATTCAATATATACTAGTGTTTCATTCAACAATTACTGCTTGTTATATTTTTTCCCACCTGAAAACAACCAACTTTATTTTTGCGAGAAAGACATTGTTAGTGTTAAATCCCTCGCTAGGTGGCGTCGAGACAAATTATGTCTGCATTTATTGGGGAAATACTTAAACTTGTTAAATATTAATTATTATTTTTTAATTTATAAACTAACGTTTAGACAAGATTTTTATGCATAGCACAAAGGGTAACAATTATTACAAGGAATAATTGTCAGCCTGAAACACTCATTTACATTGAAAAATCTTCCGAGAAAAGATACTTGCCGCCAACGGGACTTGAACCCGTGTCCTTCCGATTGCCGGTCGATTGTTGAATGAAACACTAGTATATATTGAATTATTTGGCGGGTATTTGATAAGCCCCCATAGCTCAGTGGTCAGAGCATTCGACTAATAATAATAACATGTACGTATATATTTTTTAATGATTTCATTTAAACTAAAATTAAAACTCTGAAACACGCGTTTCCCAGATAATGTATTGATTTATTTTACTGCATGATTATATGATTTGAAGTGGGTGTTGTATAATACAAAATCTTTTTTGAAAATTTAACAAACCTGCCAACGACCTATGGTATAACCGTATTATACTAAAAATAAACATTTTTTCTCAAAATTTAAAACATGCTTTTCCTAGATAAAAGAACAATCTTTCGAAATCAATTTATAATTTTTTGTGGAAAAGAGTCAATACGTCTAAAATCTGATTTAAAAATGACATACTTCTGGTTTTCTCTGGTGTCTGATAACTAGGGTGATAACCAGGGTTGCCAGGTGTTCAGTATTCTACCGAACCGTTCGGTAATTTAGCACCGTGGTCGGTGTTCGGTATGACAAAAATACCGAAGTATGAGCGGTTCGGTATTTTTTTCTGATCAATTTTTCTCCCAAATTTTTTATTTATTTTTTACGTGAGCTCCACACAGGAGGCCCTTAGGAAAATAATTTCCCTGAAGGCCTATGTCATCTTTGGAGATGCTGTGTTTAGGTTTTTTTTTGGGGAAAGGAAGGAGATGAGAGTCCTGGGAAGGAAAAGGGTTTAAGGGGTGGGTAGGAATCTGGGGTTCAGTGTGTCCTGGTCATCCACCTCCAAGACCTAGACACACCTCATCCTATGAACCCGAGCACCCCTGCTAAATCACCAAACGTAGCGAACCACTTGGGGTGACCTATGGCAGAGATGTTGGTTATCCAATTAAGGTTCCCAGTTAATAAAATAAGTTTAATAAGTTTTGATTTGCCAAGGTACCACCTAATCTAGGGAAATTCTAAGGAAATTTCACCTTGAAAATTATTTTTTGCTCGCTGTTCGGTATTTATTTGGAAATGACCTGGCAACCCTGGTGACAACTAGGGTGGTTTCTCTGGTGTGTGATAACTAGGGTGGTTTCTCTGGTGTGTGATAACTAGGGTGGTTTCTCTGGTGTGTGATAACTAGGGTGGTTTCTCTGGGGTGTGATAACTAGGGTGGTTTCTCTGATGTGTGATAACTAAGTGATTAACTATAATTTTTGTGCTTTATTTTTAATTTTAAAGTGGAGATTGAACAAAAACTAAAATGATCTATTGAACAAACAAGAACTGAGGCGACGTACTTTAGTTTTCTGAAAGTTTCTCTTCCGCGTGCGAATTGCACACTTGGTTTTTTTCTGTGTCTCTCGTACTGTTTCGTGTTTCATTTAGATTTATTAGTATTATCTTCTTCTTCAATGATATATCTTAGATTCTTTATAAATAAATACGTACTTAATCAAGATTTAGATTGCATTATTTTCACACCTAAATGCAAGCGTAATAATTATGTTGATTACTTGCAGACAGTAATAATTATTGCAACATGGAGCGACCAAAAAGCAACGGAGATTATGCCATTCTTATCCATAATCAACCGGTCAGAATCGTGGCACATAAAATATAATACAAATTAATGCACCGTTTGTCACTTTAAAATATCAACTGTGACAAGACAAAAGCGTCTCACTCTTCATTATTATTATTACAGTAATCTTTTCAATTTAGGTTAAAATTGTCAATTTTTATAATTTTTTGGCAGGTAGGAACTGGTTAAAGATGCTAAATAATTCACCTATCGCTAATCTAACCCAATATCGTCGGTCGAATGCCAAAGTCGCGAATCCGCATTTTTTTATTATATTTTTATTTTAATCGGAGCTTAACCTGCCATTTTTTTACATGAGCTCCATACAGGAGGCCGGAGGGGATGCTGTGTGGAGGGTTTTTTTTAAGGAAAGGGAGGAGAGGAGAGTTCTAGGAAGGAAAAGGGTTTAGGGGTGGGTAGGAATCGGGGGTTCAGTGTGTCCTGGTCATCCTCCTCCAAGACCTAGACAAACCTCACCCCATGAACCCGAGCAACCCTGCTAAATCACCAAACGTAGCGAACCACTTGGAGTGACCTATGGCAGAGGTGTTGTTTATTCAATAAAGATTCCCGGGGCGGCGGTACCCATTCCCGCATCCCAAATTTATTGTTTTGTTACACATTTTTATGGAAAAACTAGGTTTTATGAATATGAATACATAAAAAGCTGTGATAATATAAATTGATTTAAATTTACTTTATACATCAATATCTCCGAATGATGTTTTTGCGGATTCGCGGCCTTGGCAATTTTCCGACGATATATAGATCTTATAACGAACTTACTTTAACCAATGATTCCTGACATTTTTTGGAAGTAAAAATGTGAATGAAATTTTGGTTTCCGGTGACATTTTAAATGTTTTTTTTTTTTATGTTTTTCTTCGAATTTAACAACTTTTTGCTAACACGTCGTTACTGGCCACTCAGCCGAGTAATCAACCAATTCCTAAACCAGCCCCTAACTGTCCAATACCTACTGATTTTTTTGTGTTTTTATTTGAAAAACAAAACATCAAAAATATCACTGGAGAAGAAAATTTCAATTAAATTTCTTTCTCCAAATAATGTCAGGAATCATTGGTTAAAGTAGGTCAAATATGTCCCCTGACACCCTGTATAGACCGTAGGTAGATATAATGCAAGAGGATCCGCCAAATGAGATAATAAAAACATTGTAATATTAGATTTTACAAAAAAAACTAGTGTTCTTTAGAACACACGACTGAAGTAAAACTACAAGACAAACCTCGCCCAATGATCCCAGATAGTTAAGTTAAGTGACCTATGACCTAGGATTGACATATGACATTGGGGTGAAATATGACCATGGGATGACCTACGACCTTGGAGTGACCTACGACCTTGGGGTGACCTACGATCTTGGGATGACCTACGACCTTGGAGTGACCTACGACCTTGGGGTGACCTACGATCTTGGGATGACCTACGACCTTGGAGTGACCTACGACCTTGGGGTGACCTACGACCTTGGGGTGACCTACGACCTTGGGGTGACCTACGATCTTGGGATGACCTACGACCTTGGAGTGACCTACGACCTTGGGATGACCCACGACCTTGAGGTGACCTACGACCTTGGGGTGACCTACGACCTTGGGGTGACCATCCTTATCCTTATCTTTGTCCTTATCCTTATCCTTATCACTCCCCAAGTCAAGCGTGCGTAAAGGCCAGACCGTTCGCCTAGCAATCGATCACCGTTCGCATGACATTTTTCGTAACAATCACCACTTTTCACCAGCTTACCCCCCAAATCGAGTGTGCGTAAAGAAGTTTTATTTCAATAAAATGAAAGAGAGAGAAAGGATGAAGTTTTCTGTACGTTGTAATTGAAAAAACGGTCATGAAAACATGAAATAATTAACATTAAACAATTAACATTAAACACACTACTAATAATAATCAGCAATAATTATATTAAGTACCTACACATTGTGTGAAAGTGGTGGGAGGCATAATTATCTTAACCAAAGCCTTCAAATCAAATCAGTGTTTACTATTCATAATCGACTTTAATTTAAATACATTATTTCACGTCAAAGGGTTGTAAAATATGTATATATTTTTTATTTATTAATTTAATTATAAACGTCCTAATGGGCTATTACATGACTACGGCCCTTCGGCAGGGGAATATCGGCGGGAACGGGGAGTGGTCAGCAGTGGCGTGCGCAGAGTTTTTGATCAGGGGAGGCAGTAGGAAAACTGCCGAATTGATTCAAATAAATAAAAAAACTTACTACAAATAACTCCCTTCGTACAAGTTTTTGTGTGTTCTTGCTGCTGGTGAGACAACTAGTTGATAGAAATAGATAACAACAGATGTCACTGACGTTACTGATTGCCATTTACTAATTTTGTTCCAGAAAGCACTGCCTAATACTAACAAAAAAACCTCATAGAAGCAAATTCAAAACGGCATGCAGTTCTACTCTATGCTATGTGCTTTTATGAAGTTAGCTCCAAGCAGAAATAATTCCTGCTTAGGCTGCATTTTAGTGAGGCAGTCGGAGGGCGCGCATGTAGTTTCTAGTTACAGTTTATGCCACGTTTGTAGTATCCCGTTTGATGTGGCGCTCGCATAGTTTCGGTCGCCCAGCTTTTTCGCGCCTATTTTCGAAAGCGTGTATTTTTAGCAATAATTTAATAAATTATAATATTATTTACATTCTTATGTTTTACAAATACGGTAGGGTAGGCAGTGCTTATGTGGTCAGCAGGGGGTAATTTTGGAAAATCCGTGCTTCTCACACGGGCTGCTATTTGTGGCCTACCCACGCGTCGGAGAACCTTCGTATTTATTCGTGTACGCACCATTAAAATAAAATTACAAGTGTGCAGTTCACAAGCGGTAAAAGTGAAACCTTCTGATAACTAAAGTAGACAAGAGTGGGGAGGCTACGAAGCACCGCACAAAGATGAGACCGATTATTCTATCTCATTCTCTCGCAGGCTAAAACCCATAGATGTACCTACTGATGTTTGACTCTCTTTAGTGTTGCTTTTTCGTTTCATCAAGTTTCAAATCACAATGGTGCTAAAGAAGTTTTCACTTCAAAAATATTGTGTAAGTATCTAAAAGCATTTCAATAAACAGAATTAAAACACAAACACTGTCTATCTTTGAGTGGCATTGCAACGCATACCAGGTACTCGCTAGCATATAATAAAACAGAGTAAAGTTAAAGAAATTATGTAAATAAAATTGTTGTCATATTCTAAAGGTCACTTAAAAACGTGGATACTCACAAATAGATAAAATGTGGTTTTTATAGTTGCTTCATACCCACTGATTTTATAACCTCTTTTTACCTTGCTGACTTGAATGAAAAAAATCATTTCTCACACATTAATCTATTTGGCTCATTTGCTGGTAAGGCTTTTTAATTCGCTAACTGCAAAATACGCCCAAATTATTGAAATAAATCTTTACATCGTCGGGGAGATGAGAAACATGCACAAAATTAGGTTCTTAATTTATTTAACAGTATTATTACCCTTGCGTCTGCATACACACGCTAGTCACAAATAGATACAAACGGAAGTGTAATTAGGAATCTAATCTGTGTAGGTATGCGTAATATAATATGTTCCCGCGAGTTTTTTCCGACGTTATATTAGTACGGATAAATTTAAAAAAACTCGCGTACCTATAGATAACGCCACTTTCATCTGCGTCTCGCACACGAATAATTCGAACAACCTGATTTATACAAAAATATATTTATTCAAAAATTGCCTAGGTCCGTTTCCCTGAAAGAGTGACGGTTAGTACTTAATTGTGTATCACGCGACTATATATTACATATGACGTCATTGCCAGTCCCGGTTACTTTGTCCCGCTGACTGGCTATCACTGGATGACAGTGGATCCGAGGAACGGGCTATTTTTGGAACCAGTTCCTATTGGATTTATAAAATGGTCACCAAAACTCCACTCAAATGCACAAATACGCTCTTCCCGAAGCAACCAACAGGCGAATAGAGCGTTACTAAACAAATCACTCGATCGGAAATCCGCTGATCGGAGACTTAGATTGATCGATCGAAAAGTTGGGAATAATGGCCGTAAAAACCCATTGCTATCCATTTTCGTAAATGCGAGAAATTCCCTTCTGTCATTCCATAATCTATATGTAAATTGTGTAACAATTACCTACATGTGTTATTGTGAGAGTGAGGTTACTCCAGCGATAAACGATAAAGATAGCCATAAATTATCTAAAAAATGACATCTACCTGCAATGTCTAACACAAGTATTACTTCAAGTACATACTTGCGTAGATAAGTGAGCAATTTTACCTATACATCATGGCGCCACGTCGCATAGATACAAATACATTACAAGACATGAATACATAATAGTTATAAAGCAAAGCATGGTGTTTTTTTACATTAACTCCACACAAGAGGCCTTGGAGAAAATAATTCCCCTTAGGATCCGTGTCATATTCGGGGATGCTACGTGGAGGATCTTTTTTTTCAGGAGTTACGGATGTATGAATCTATCCTTCCCACTGCGATGCAAGGCGATGTTCCGAGAGAGTTCTGCTGGAGAGTTCAAGAGGTTTCCCTCAACCAGTGTCTCCCGATCCGGCCTGCCGCTTTTGGGTGCAATAGCATTCGCCGCCAAGATCCGGATAAACCTCACCTAATGTGGAGCTAATGTAAAAGAAAAAAGAAAAGAATCCGGAAAATAAAACTTAAAAATCGACAGTGTCAAATTACAAAAACCAAATAAATGACAAGTGCACTAATTGTATTGTAAAAAACCCGTTTGCGGAGAGTGCATTCGATTTTATAAAAAACGTAACAAATCTATATTGTTCAAATATAACACATGCTTGTATCTACTAAAATTACAGCATTTTCAGTGATGTAAATATTATTTTCCCAGGAGGACCTGAGGGAAAAAACCTTCAGGGCCTATGTCATATTTGGGGATGCCGTGTGGAAGAGAAAGGAAGGAGAGGAAGTTCTGCGAAGGAAAAAGGTGTGAGGGGTGAATAGGAAAAATTGGTAAATGTATCCAGGAGTGACGGAAGAATGAATCTATTCCTACCACTTCGGTGCAAGGCTACACGACGGCTCGAGAGAGTCCTGCTGGAGAGGTCTAGATCGCGTATCTCTCAACAAGCGTCTCCCGACCCGACCCGCTACGCAGTAGGTGGGCAAAGTAAACGTATTCGCCACCTAGACCTAGAAAAACCTCGCCCAATGAACCCGGGCACCCCTGCTAAGTCACCAAACGTAGCAACCCACTTGGGGTATCCTATGACAGAGATGTCGGTTATCCAATACCTACTCCTACTCCCGACCTTTCTCTTCTCTACACTTCCCCTCCTCACTTCCCTCAGCCTCCCAGCTTTCCCCAACTGTGGTATCTAAGACTGTTATAATTGACATTTAAAAAAGTATCTACACTTAGGAATGGTAAAAAATATTCACAAATTATAATATCTTCCTTAAGATGAAGCCATAGTAAATAATGCAAAATCATACAAAATCATATGTTTTTGTTTTGAAAATTTGATCGCTTAGAAGTATTGTAGATGCTTCAATTAAATACTGCGTGTAGAACATACCTTGGCCCTTAAAAATATCGGTCATTTTTTTTATAAGTCTTTTAATAAGCCTATAAAAAAATAAAGTATAAGGTCTAAAAAATACACTTTAAGTCCAAACTCTCCTATTTATAAACCACTTTTCGGTTATGGTTTTATTGTATAATGTGGCAAATTCAGTTTATTTTATAATGATCGCAAAAAAAGTTGATATTTACACCCAATCTTCCCAAAATAAAATAAAATATGCATTTTCGCGTTGTTATTTTAAAATACGGCCGCTAGTCGATAAATTCGGTTTTTCAAAGTGAACCCTATGGCGTCCACCGAAGAACTACTGTTCACGCCACAGTCGCCAAACCTCAGTCACGCCCCGAACTTAGCGGGAGATGGACGCGTCACGCCGCGTCGCTTGATTTCGTGAAATCAATTTTAAATTTCCGTTTTATTACAATAAACAATGCGTAACAGGAATTTATATTTTTTACAGGCCTTTACGAAATCAACCTGTAAAACAAAACTCTCAAATACCTTTTTTAACCTTTCCAAAAGCTTTTTCTCAAGTATTTTTAAACTCCTCCCATAAAGGGCGTGAATTCCGATTTTGATTTTTTCCTAAACTAGTGGATCGCCTTAAGTCTACCATCTACCAATTATATCCACCATCGGTCAACTTAAAGGCGTCCTTCCAAAACCTGAATTTCCGTTATGTAAATCTTTAAAACATCATATTTTATCAACGGTATTTTATGCATTTAGAATCTGGAATCGGAAAGATCGTAAAGGGGTGAACATCGAGCTACGTGAGCAGTGAGCACGGCAATTCGTTCGAGAAAAATCATGTTCTAATAATATCCTCAGATACAAGCTTATGGTGGCCATGACATACAATTTTTGTCTTACAATTACTAAGGTGATACACTTAGGAACGTGGTGCACCTGTATTTTTTTATAGGGAAATAAATTAATAATAACAACAACAATAAAAATGTATTTTTTGTTACAATTTTTAGAGGAACTAACAGCGAGATGATTGATATTCTCGCTGGGATCTCTGCGGTAACATTCATATAAATAATTGAATTATTTTAATGGTTTACTAGTAACGTTATAAATATTCCTATATTAATTATTTAATATATACGTACACTACTATAGAGTTGTTTTCTGAGGTGATAGAAAATCATTGAGCAGGTAAGTTTATCCACTTTTTAATCCGATTGTCTGACATAATTGAAATGTTTGTAATTAAGTAGAACTTAGACCCTTTTAACCATCTGCAAGCCTGGCGAAATTATACCACAACTTAAGCATGGAGGGTCTGTGGGACCCGGCGAGACTTAATATTTTCTTTTAATATTTGTAAACTTACATTATTTTTTTTCGTATTGATCCACGTATTACGCATTATGTACTGAAAAGGAACTATTTTTCAAGATTTATTTTTTTTAAATAATCAACATCATCATAACTCTTGGCTCTACAACCCCTGGTGTGTCTTGGCCTCCTCAAGAGTCTTCCTCCACTCATCACGGTTTTGTGCCAGCTCTCTCCAGTTTACAATCACGAAGGTTGATATATCTTTGAGAACGTTGTCGCTCCAATAATGCTTGTGATTAAGTTTGGATAGAATTTTTTGCTTAGAAAAGGACACATTTTTGGCAGGATTAATTTGAGTGCTCCAAACAAAGATGAGTGAGTAGGTACTGCAAGAGTGACGTAAGTACCTACATACTTTTTCTGGTAATATTTTTCGTAGTAATATGATTTATTTTAGATGAATGATTGAGCATCGTCAAGATAACATGTAAAGAAATAACATTTGTATTGGAATGTTGGAGAATATACAATTTATCAGGAATCAATCAATCAGTTTTCTTAAATTAATATATTTATTAAATTAAATTTTCTTAAATTAGTATCCTCTGCGGTCGGTTCCGAAGACATTGGGAGTGTGAATAATTTTTAAAAAACTTGAGAAAACAGTAAAAATTGCAAAAAGAAACCTAAAAAATGTTAGCTACTTAGCAAAAAAATTTACTTCGTGTGTCTAATAGGGTATGTGAGACCCGTGTGGAATTTGACGACCTGTTTCCGAGGGTTCCGTGGGTAAAATATGTTTTCTTCGTGTAATGCTAGCGTAATTCATTAGCGGCATCTACTGAACGCGAGACATTCGAACGCAAATTTATATTATTCTGGGTCTGTGGGACCCCACCAGGCATGCGAAGGGTTAAAATCATCGTAAGACCCATTAATATGTGGTCATAATACTTTATGTCAGAACCAACCTTTTGAATCTATTCAAACCAGTGACCGCGAATATTAATTGTCGTATTTATTTATTACCGTAGCGTTAATCGACTCTGCCGAGTCCGTTCTAATTGAAAAACGAGTGCAGTTATTCCACTGCTTTATAATGCTAATTTCGTTTTCACAATCATCCAAGTACATAAAATAATTAAATAACGCACTATGCCGTAACGGAGATCGCTCGGCGGCGAGAGTAATCAGCAATCACTTTCTTATTGCGAGTCTAATTCGAATTCATCGCCACATCCCGAATAAATTGATCAAAATTATTCAGAATCGCTCAAAAGA
Organism: Limnephilus rhombicus; assembly: GCA_929108145.2. Lineage (NCBI taxonomy): Eukaryota > Metazoa > Arthropoda > Insecta > Trichoptera > Limnephilidae > Limnephilus > Limnephilus rhombicus. Next base: position 13,515,517 of record OV815277.1, read on the forward strand.
GTTTGTCGATTACCAAACGCGTGATATAAGAGTCAAAACGCATAACAATGAATTAGAATAGGTATAAGGAAATAAATCTGAAAAAAGCACTCTCAGAGTCCGTTCATTTTTGATCTAGACTTTTAGATAATCCTCACGGTCTATGGTTTTATATGTTGTTCCTGATCTGGTTAACATTTTGGACAACCTTGCAGACAATTTGCCCTGATAATGAACACTGCAAGGCTGTACGAAATGAGGCACAAGCAGAAGGAGGAAAAAAATCACGGCAACGCAGCTAATAGATAATCCCACAAATTTTTAAATAACACACACTGTCTAATTTCGTGCTTCACGTTTAGGGTATTACGCCGTGTCGCGCTACGTCCTTCTTTACGCAACCCTTCTTTCGCCAACAGCATCGCAGTATCCATCATCAGGGCAGATGTGTAAAATGGACTGTGTTCCTGCCGTTGAGAGCTCCTTTGCAACCTATCTTCTTGATACATGTATAAGAAAGAGGAAGAGCTTACGATGATTGAATTATATCGTTGTTGTTGTAAGGAAACAAATAATGATACTTTTGTTGATCTTAGTCCAACCTCGTTGCCGAAAATTCACGATAAAGTCGTGTATTTACGTCATATTCGACATTCAGTTCGCAGCTTGACATTTGTGTAATGTAAAACGCAAAATGTGAATGTCAAACCGACAGATAATAGTGTGAATGAACGAATGAAGGGACGAAAGCCAAATCCCGCATTTTACGTCATTGAAAACACTCTCCACAATTTACAACCAAATTTAGAAACGTGGAAAGGAAAAAAGGTGGTATGGAATAATCATTGGTGTACTACCATCTCATATTTTAAATGGTTTATATGGCAGGCATGGTTTTTCTAACGTACCCGGGTTCTAATTCTAACAACGTGTATGTGTATTTATTCTAATGCCTTTCTTTAAGAGGCTCTTTAGATATACATCTCAGATTTTTAATGGTTTATACGGCAAGCAAGGTTTGTCTAACCAGTAAGTATAATTATTAACTATATGGAGAAGGTCCCTTCTATGTTTGTCATTGTTAAATTTTTTTGTAGATAAGTGTGGGGTAAAGACCATGAGACACGTGTAGGTAAACGCAGATATGTCTGTAGGAAACCGTAGTTATTCGGCCCTGTTAATTTTTTTGTTAGTCAGTGAAAGCGCTTCTAGTACAGCCTGTATCAATGGCGATGCATAATGAAGTAGCTTCATTTTGCATTTTATTAACGCAATATCTTTTATTTATTGGCGCTAAATTGTCATTCTTTAGCAGGTCTAGATCCTATCCTATCATAAAAATCCCTTTCATAACTTATTAATTGGGTGATATTTCGCAAATAGATTTACGCGGTGAAATTTTTTATATGCCGATAATACTACCATTTTCTACTGGGATAAAGGTTTGTATATTTATTACAAAATGCACAAAGAGACCCAGAATAAAACAATAGTTGGCTCCAATCAAATATCCTAATATAATCCTAATATAAAAAAATTATACATTGAGCTAAAAATGCTCAACACGTAAAATAATTCCTCAAGTAGGTACCCTTAAAAATTCAAAATAACGACTTGCAAATCCTGATCCAGGAAAAATATCTAGGGCAGTGCGTTGATAAGCACTTAACATATAAACAGCATATACAATTTATTACAATTTGGTAGGCGGGTATGGGTAACGCCGCCCAGGGAAACATTTATTTTGGATAAACAACACCTCTGCCATTGGTCACCCCAAGTGGTTCGTTACATTTGGTGACTTAGCAGGGGTGCCCGGAATCATGGGGGTCAGGTTTGTTCGGATCTTGGTGGCGGATGCATCTGCTCACCAACTGCGTGGCAGGCCGGATCGAGAGAGACTGGTCGAGGGAAAGCTTTTGACCTCTCCAATCGGTAGAATTTGGACCGCAGCGTAAGTGATGATTTCATTCGTCGGTCACTTCTGGACACACTGACCCACAGATTCCTACCCACCTCTCATACATTTTTCCTTCCCATTACTTCCTTTCCCTAAAAAGACCCTCCACACAGCATCTCCAAAGATGACATAGGCCCTGAGGGGAATTATTTTTTTCAGGGGCTCCCGTGTGGAGCTAATGTAAAAAAATAAAAAAAGTTTAAATCACCCCCCGTATTAGCGTATTCAGCCGGTTATCTCATCTGTTACCAAATATTCCAACAGAAGTTTTTTTTGCATTAGCTCCACACAGGAGGCCCTGAGGAAAACAATTTCCCTCGGGGCCTATATCATCTTTGAGGGTGCTGTGTAGAAAATTTTATGGTGATGGGAAGGAGTCAACTTGTCATCTTTCAAGATGCTGTGTCGAGGGTCTTTTTAGGGAAAAGAAAAAAAGGAAATTCTGGATAGGAAAAAGGTATGAGGGGTGGTAGGAATCTGGGGTCAGTGTATCCAGGAGTTACGGACGTATGAATCCATCCCTTCCGCTGCGGTCCAAATCCTGCTGAGAGTCCTGCTGGAAAGGTCAATAGATTTTCCTCGTATAATAATGACCTTATATTAAACAAACACAGAATTTATTAAAACGTCCCAAGTGGGTACAAACACACCCTTTACACGTCATCACGATAACGTTATGGTTAGCAATACATTGGTTACGAGGGGGGCAATTTATATAATTGCCTTCCAGGCAACATTAAAAAAGAAAAAGTCTAGGTTCATTTAAAAAAAAACATTTTTATTTTTATAGTATAATAATGTACCTATAATGTAATGTAGAATGTATTTATTACTAGCTGGTACCCGGCATGCGTTGCAATGCCATTCAAAGAAATAAAATGATTCTCTCTGCATGTCCTTTCCCGTGCGTCCCCGTTCACCCCCCGAGTCTCCTTCCCCGCGTACCCCATCCATCTTCCTCGCCTTCCCCCTCCCTCCAATTTTCTTAATTTTTCTTTCCGTTAGAACCTTCCACAAAGTAACAAAAAACTTTTTAAAATCTTCCAATTCCTTCCCCTTCCTCCAATTTTCGTAATTTTTCTTTCCGTAAGATCCGGGTTCATGGTGTCAGGTTTGTCTAGGTTTTAGAGGCGGATGACCAGGACAAACTGAACCCCAGATTCTTACCCACCCCTTAAACCCCTTTCCTTCCCAGAACCTCCTCTCTTTCCTCCACACAGCATCCCCAAAGACGACATAGGCCCTGAGGGAAATTATTTTCCTCAGGGCCTCCTGTGAGGAGCTCATGTAAAAAAAAAAACCTTCTACAAAGTATTAGAAAACTTAAAAAAAAGATGAATGCAATAGGTAAAGTCGTTTTGAAGTTATGGCGTGACCAAAACAGGGATTCCTTTAAATATATAGATAGATATTTCTGATTGAATTTTATTTTTTATGGATTTTTTTTGTTGAATATATGTGTAAGATGTCGGTATTACAATGGAAGATGCTCCGAGGAACTAGCATCATTGATCCCTTAGGCACCGGTGCATAGTCGGGAAACACGCCAAACGCGTGCCCAACATTTGTACACGGTTGACATTTGTCACCTGAGAACGGGTCGTTTCTTCGACTCGTTCTTGTGTTCAACAGCTCGGCTGTGGAATGATTTGTCGGCCTCTGTCCTCATCCTCATCCTGTCTCATCCTTCCTACAACATGGGTCTCTTCAAGACCAATGTTCATTCCTTCCTCTCCTCAAAAATACCCACCACACAGCATCCCGGATGACATAGGCCTTGAGGGAAATTATTTTCCTCAGGCCTCCTGTGTGGAGTTAATGTTAATGTTCAAATATTGACAGGTTAACCTTTGTTCTAAAAAGCGCAAAAATTGCTGGCAGATAGTATGCTTACTTTATTCCAGATTGGCGGATGTTAAAATTTCAACATAAATCTGTATGGATTCTTTTGTTAGAATGGAGAAGAAGCAGTTGGTGTATAATTTGGTTATTGGAACAATGCACTTACTTTCTATCGCTCATCAAAAGATAATGCATTAAAATGTAAAATGAACATGAATTAACGTTTACTTTCGAGGAGATAACATGCTAAGTGATGATGACTCGATGACAATGACTTTGAAAAACGTTATTTTGTAAATTTTGCGGAAATATTTTCGTAAAACCTTGGGATGATAAAACGCATTTTGGGTTAGGTTTAGGTTAGGTTAGGTTAGGTTACAATGAATGAACCCCGTTGAGAGTGAAAAAGCCATAGACATCCAAATGACTAGACAAGCAGTTACGGGTGAGGGGTCAAACCAAACCATGGAGGGCGAAGAGGGGAAAGATGACTGTGATTCGTTATACAATCAATCTGACAGTAAATAGGCATCTCGCATTACAATATCACCATTTAGTTCTTAAAAGCAAAATCTGCTTTGAATGAATAGACCTTTTTACATGGGAGCGCGAATTGCTTGCCACGATAATAACATATTTGCTAAGGTCAAATGCTCGCCCCAAAAAGACTCGCTCCAATACACATAGCAATATTTTGTTGCCGTGTTTAGTTAAAACACTATTACAAATGTTTCATAATTTACTTACCCCTGTAAGCACCGATGAGCACACTGGAGAACCGCCCACATTCGCTATGTGCACATTGATATGTAGATATATTGTATAGAATACGCTACTGTTTTGGCGTTGTATTTCGTTAAATGTATGGATGTTACCTTCTAGCTGTTCACGGCAAGAATGATGACGTCACACATTTTAGATTCAAGCGAGGCTCTATCCCCTCCCCATGGAGCGAGCCGGTTCCAAGGAGGTGCTTCAGCCGGCGCCATGTGGAGGGGGAAATAATACGTTTTTATCACTTAGGGCAGGTCCATGTATATTCATATGTCCGTGGAAAAAGCCATGAAAATGCTTCCAGGGTCTTTTTAAAGCTAACAACAACTCTCTTGGTAAATATTAAATAAATCACCTACCATTCTCCCCTCAGTATTCCATATTTGCTGTCTCTCAACAATTTTCGCGTTTTTCAGTTCCATATAAGTGCATAGACTCGATTGACTTCAATATGTGATTTGTCCTGTCCCCTTATAGATTATCCTCAAAATTATAACTATTTTTCTTAACTTTATAAGGTACAAAGCACTCTTTTGAGGGTGAATTACATAATAAAAAATATATTATAATAATTAAAATAGTGACTCCTTCACTTGGCTAGAAATATTCGCCAGAAAGTTTACATCTAGGCACACATACGAGGCTAACATTTTTGGAAACAGGTGGAATTATTGATTTTTGCCTTTCCTTCCCCTATTTAGGGTGGTTTGGTAATCGAAAAATGCTTATTTAGCAATGGCTTTTTTTTTCATTAACCTCATACAGGAGGCCTTTAAGGAAAATGTTTTCTCACATGAAGCAATTACTTTGTGGTTAGACATTATATTATAAAAAATAAAACAACACTTCGTATTTAACCACGAATTTATTATTTAAATATATACCGGTTTCACTTAGACCAAGCTTCCTCGGGATAAAATAATAACTAAATATTAAGACAGAGTTATCAGTTATATATAAGTTGAGCGACAGAGGGAGAAAGAATATGACAAAAGAACATAGTTAGATAGAGACAAAATATTTGAAGGCAGTACAATAGATAGTCAATTAGAGGGAAGGAGACAACAATATACATCTAAACACAAGTATCCAACAGTTAACGGGATTCAACTAAATAATAAAAGTTTGATGTATTAGGACAATATTTATATTAGAGTAATGCTAATTTATTAATAATTAAGGACCTGCTAATGCTAATTTATTAATAATTAAGGATAGCATTACTCTAAATATTGTCCTAATACATCAAACTTTTATTATTTAGTTGAATCCCGTTAACTGTTGGATACTTGTGTTTAGATGTATATTGTTGTCTCCTTCCCTCTAATTGATTATCTATTGTACCGCCTTCAAATATTTTGTCTCTATCTAACTATGTTCTTTTGTCATATTCTTTCTCCCTCTGTCGTTCAACTTATATATAACTGATAACTCTGCCTTAATATTTAGTTATTATTTTATCCTGAGGAAGCTTGGTCTAAGTGAAACCGGTAGATAAATAAATAATAAATTTGTGGTTAAATACAAAGTGTTGTTTTATTTTTTATAAGAAAATGTTTTCCCTCAGGACCTACGTGTCGTCGAGTAAATGCCAATGTCGCGAACCCGCAAAAGTATCATTCTGAGATATTGAGGTTTGATGTTTAGAATTGATATTAGAAATGGATTTATATCATCACTAAACACCTTAAATAAATCTTCAGCTTATTCATAATAATGTGTAATAAGAAATAAATGCTACGGTCAAAATGAAAAATGTTTGTGATTTTAGATTTTCACGAACAAAAGTATTTTCATTATTTATGATGTGTCACATCTGCCCTGATGATGTGACACAACATAACGCTGTGACACAACATGTAACTCTGTCAGAAACGTTGGCTAAAGAAGGAGGTAGCGCAACACGGTATAACACCCCAAAAGTAGGTAACGAAAATGAAAATGTTTGTATATTTAACTCAAACTGGCAAATATCAGATCTGCGACTTTGGCATTGGAACGACGACGATGTCATCTTTTGCGATGCGGTTTGGAAGGTCTTTTATCTTCGATCAAGGGAAGGTTGTATGTGGTATTTCCATAGACATATGAATATTAGTAGAACTGCCCTAAGCGATAAAAGCGTTTTATTTCCCCCTCCCCATACCGGTTCCATTGGAACCGGCTGGGATCGAGTATGGCTTCGCGTGAATCTAAAAAATGTGTCGTCATCATTCTTCTGCGAGCCAGCTTCGAGCACTCATCGGTGCATTTTACGAAATAACACGGCAAAAATAGTGGCTTGTGTTTTGAAAACGTGTAAAAATAGAAGTGAATAAGAGAATAAACCCTATTGTCGCATTACATTCCATAGGCAAGCATTATTTTAAGCTTATTCAGATCACATAATATGGTCGTTTTTGTAACACCACTATCACTCGAGATAAAGGGCGTGTGCTCGTCGCTGTTTGTTGGGGTAAGTAAATTATGAAACATTTGTAAAAGTGTCTTAACTAAATACGCCAACAAAATATTGGGCTATGAAAATAGGCGAACTTTACTTTGCCGTATTTGGAATTCGCGTTCATTACGCGGCGAGCAATACGCGCTCCCATGTAAAAATGTCTATTCATTCAATAGCAGAGTTTACTTTTAAGAACTAAATGGTGATATTATAATGCGAGATGCCCATATACTCTCAGATTGAGTTGTTGACGAATCACATATCACCAAATTCATCTTCCCGCTCTGCGCCCCGCTGTAGTTGGTCTCTCCCCCCACCTTTATGTTCTGGTCTAGTAATATTCATATGTCTATGGGTATTTAATAATAATAATAACGTAGTATTTATATAGCGCAGTTTTGTGATATTTCACTTCAAGTGCGCTTATTAATTAATTATTAATTATAATAAACTTAAAATTAATCCTATAGTGTTCCTTACGAGTCCTTACAAAATAGAAAATTGATTAAATTATGTGAAACAAAGAATATACAGTATATACAAAGCAATTCCTAAAGAACAATATTAACAAAAATAATTCATCAAAACTAAATTATAATAAAGAATAAGAGGCAGTTTACGTTTAGAAATAATAATAACAGAGTGCACATAAAACTATAGTAAGGAGGTAATCGAAACCAAATAATTACCAGAAACTTGAGGAACATGGCTTGTTATAGTAGATTGAAAACGAGTTAAAATTCATGAAAGATACGATTTTTTAAATAAGTTTGTTTTTAAAGCTCTTTTGAATTCAGCCAAGTTCTGGATATTAGTAAGAGCTGAGGGAAGTTTGTTCCAAATGAGCGGGCCAGTTACACGAAAAGATCGATCATAATAAACGGCTCGATTTGACCTAGAAAGTTCGATTAAACGATTAGTAACATCTAGATCTGCTGACCTTAGAGTAAGCTGCCTATCGCTTAAGTTTTGTCGGACACATAGTTCCGATATATAGCCTGGCGCCATTCCTTGCAATGCTTTAAAGGTCATTAAACAGATCTTGAACTCTATTCTTTCAGGGCATCGAAGCCAATGAAGGCGATCCTTTAGAAGCGGGGTAATACGGCAATACGATTCACCAAAAATCATTCTCGCCGCAGCATTGAAAACGGACTGGATTCTATTGAATTGTTTTTTAGGTAAGCCAGCATACGCACTATTACAATAGTCCATACGTTTCAAGTTAAGATTTGAACTGTGTGTTGTGTTGAATATTTTAAAATGGCCTTTTATTATCGTATTTTACAACGTACACATTTTTCATTAATTTCTGCGATTTTTTTCTCTGATATGAATGCTCTGCGAATAGCGCCGCGATTGTAACAACTAGACCCGACTCTGCTAGACTCACACTTTTCTACTTCTAGATTTGGGCCTTGAAACCCAAGCAAACTAAATGAAATTCCTGTCTAATATAGCTGCTTAGGCTTTTCGTCTTTTACATCACATTGACAATAGGTTTATTTTAAACTAGGCTTATCACTAAGATTTCAGGTCTCGCGACATTTATCAGACTTAATTATTTACAATGACGTGTCAACGTATAATGACATGACATTGAGATGTATTATACAAACAACTTTTTAACATTTCAAGGAAGAAGTTTTGGCAGCTGATTTGGCAAATCGCATTACTAATGAATTAATAATTAATGCATTTACTTACTCTATTCTATATTTATAACTTACCTTTTTTTCTATATTTGATATTAGATTTTCAGCGAGATAATAATAAGTTGTAAAAAATAGCCCATTCTAATTTTCAAATTAATATATTTTTAATCTTGAAAGTAAGAACGCTGTTTTTGCCTAGCTTTTTATTCTTGATTTGTTGCATAAATTTGGATTAAAACGTATCACTAAATTGCACTTTGCAAGTGTTTTGTTATTTGTACCAAAATGTAGGCTAGTCCCTCAGGCTAATTTGTTCGTTTTTGGGAACAGTTCGTATAGGTCTCATATAAATCGTTGTGTCTCCCTTACTATCATGGTGATAAATATGATCTAAACGGTTTTAAAATGAAAAAAACAACACGCTTTAAATGCAAATCTAAAAATTAACCACAAATGAATTAAAATGTATGTCTATATTTAATTATTTATTTCTATTCTCGAACATACACTTTAAAGATTATTACGTTGGTTTACATATTTACATATTTTATAGATAATAAGTTTCGATGTTAAAAAAATGATAATGATCCGTAACTGTGCGTAAATAGGTTCGCAGTAGTGTTTTGTGAACACCTCACTACGCGAACGTGTGCTGAGGTGTTCCCATGTTTAGGATTAAGTGCTATTCTGTCGGCATAAGTAGAAATACCGTATCCTCCGTGATATTATCAAGAAGGGCACCGTGGGTCGACCCATGGCGTCAGAATCGTATACATAAATTAAAACCAAAAAATGAAATTCTATGACACCAAAGTTTCCGACCGTAACTAAAAAAATATGTATTTATGAATTTTTTATTAGAGTAACGACAAAAGGGTAAGGTAACAATAACTCTATTAATAAATTGAATTGTGCCAGTGTTTTTATTATTTTTAATTAGAAAGAACGCAAGGTGAGCCATTTTTAAAACGTTTTTAGATTTATAAATTACTAGCAGAACCGGCCACACGTTGCTGTGGCTAACGAAACACAACGCTATTACCCAATCTTTATAAAATCCACAGCACCCGCTTGCCAGCTGCCCACTGCTCGCTGCTGAATTGAATATTTGAATTTATCGGCTTTTTTCTACTATAATAAGCATGTATTATACATATAAACTAATTAACTCACCACTAATTATACAATGCTTGCAATGCAACACTGGATATTTGAAAAGGGAAAATCAAATACCTACTTACTCTAAGCATCTATTTTCCAATTTCTTCCGTAGAACGAATTTCAAAAGTGACTATAGGACGGCCCGCCAGCCGTTTTAAATCGCACAAAAATATGTTTTCTTTGAATTTCTCGGCTTTTCTCCAATATAATTTACATGTTTTATACATATAAACATTCCTCTTCAATCACTCTATCTATTGGTGAAAACCGTATGAAAATCCGTTGCGTAGCTTAAAAGATTAATGCGCACATACATTTTGAGCGACTTCATTTTATACTATGTAATGATAATAATGATAGAATTATTTCTTCGATTTATTTATAATAATAGAGTTTTAAGGCGTATTTGATAACTTTTCTAGAATAGTTTTTAATTTTCGGATAAGTTCATAAATATTCCATTTATTTGGATTTTATTGAATAGCGGAAATATTCCGACCGTCTGACAGATTATGCCCGAGGCCTGAGATGCTGGACAATACAAGAATAGATCCCAATAAATTATTGATGAGACTCTTACTGTTTCTAAGTATCGTGACCACATGTTTTATAGCCGATTATCCGAACGATCATCCATTAGAATTTCTAAGCGAGAAACCAGTGCCAATAAAAACACTTGTAAATTTCCATAATCCGCCGGGAATCCCATATTCAATACCAAACTGTTATAAACAACCAGTTGTTTTACAGAACTTGAAAAATTGATCAAATTAAAAAGTTAGTATCCAAGTTCTGTTTTTATTCCAAGATGGGCCAATTATTGCAAGATGGGCCAATAATAATAATAGTACACAACTGCTAACCTTGTACAAATCACAAGTACGCCCCACGGTTGAATTTGGCAGCCATCTCTGGTCTGGAGCTCCAAAATACCTGAAAAATACCCTCGACTGTGCACAAACGGGCAGTCCGCTTAATAGATTCTCCCATCTTAACAGACGGATTGCAATCTTTAGAGCACAGGCGTCGGGTGGGAATGCTATCCTTGTTCTACCGGTATTACAATGGAAGATGCTCCGAGGAACTAGCATCATTGATCCCTTCGGCACCGGTGCATTGTCGGGAAACACGCCAAACGCGTGCCCAACATTTGTACACGGTTGACATTTGTCACATGAGAACGGGTCGTTTCTTCGACTCGTTCTTGTGTTCAACAGCTCGGCTGTGGAATGATTTGCCGGCCTCTGTGTTTCGTCCTTCCTACAACATGAGTCTCTTCAAGACCAATGTTCATTCCTTCCTCTCCTCAAAAAGACCCTCCACACAGCATCCCAGATGACATAGGCCCTGAGGGAAATTATTTTCCTCAGGGCCTCCTGTGTGGAGTTAATGTAAAAAAAAAAAAAAATTTACAAAACCTACATTACCATTTTTTTAAAGACAGTAGAAACTATGGTAAATATTTCCCTATCGAGTCCACGCTCAAAACACACTTTAAAAAAATAAAACAAACTGTACTACGTAGATTACAGTTAGTAATAAGTAATTCAGTAACCGGAATTGAAAAATATTGGATTGTAATGGTTGTTTTGTTATCTTTAAAAACGCGAAATGTCATTTCTCAAGGAATGTCATGTTGTTAATTACGACGACAAACGTCTCGCGTGATTTTTTGTCTTTAAGAAACCAAACAAAATAATGATTAATACGCATTATTTATCATTTCCGAAGATTTCAATTCGTACTTATTATTGTCTAACTGACAGAAAGTGATTTTTTCTTTTTAAAATGTGTATTTTATCCTCGTAATTAACATGGCGGTCCTTGAAAAATGACATTTCGCGTTTTTTAAATTAAAAAACAAACATTAAAACGCAATATTTTTCAATTCCGGTTACTGAATTACTTAATACTAACCATTATCTACCGAAGTGAAACTTTACCAAAACAATCTCAACCAATACTTTAAAAGTGAGGTCATAATCAAAGCAACCAATGAGCGCAGACCAGAGTAATTTCCGTTTCATATCTCAACCAATAGGAGCCTTTAAAAGTGACATCATAATCAAAGGGGTCAATGAGCGCAGTTGATGCGACGCATTTCCGTTTCATCCGAAATCCAAATCATAGCGGGGCTATGGAAGTTTCACTTCAAAAACTTTCTAAATAAATTAGATGCAATGCAACCATAAAATAAAGAACAACAATAAAAATCGATGTGGGCATGTTTGATAATCAATAAATTAAAAAAAGCTCTGTTTCATCATCATTGTGAAATTCAAATGGGACGGCGATACACCATGTCAAGCAAGTGTAAAAGAGACAGAGCGCGTGCTAAATGGCTAGAACCAAAATGTACCCTGGAGGGAGGGGGGGAGGGGTGGTGAAGGGGGAAGGGGGGAGGGGGGAGGGAGGTCGGTTCGAGGGGGGGGGGAGGGGGGGAGGTGGAGGTGGAGGAGGCGGAGTGGGAACCCCCCTTACACCATGCGAGCGAAGCCGCGGGAAAAAGCGTTGGTTGTAGTTGTGAAAAAATCCACAATGTTTCTTTGAATGATACTTCCACTAGATTTTTGCCCTATTTTATACGAGTCGTGTTTTATTAAACATTTTCACAGTTTTCGCATCGATTTTATGGCTTTAAATATTAGCGCGCTCCTCTAACATTCGTAATTACATATCTCTCCATCTTCTTCTTTTCGGGCCCGGTTGCAGAGCCTTAAAGGCATTTCTAGCGTGTGTTATCCACATTCAGTGTTGCCAGATGCACATTATTTACTATGTTTTCATGGGTTTTCGGTCCTCCATGGTTTAAAAAAAAACATGTCAAACAAGACATGGTTTTTTACCGGTCACCAAAAACATCTACTTTTGAATGAGATGCGATTTTTTTGCTTCCCGAATTCAGGACTATATTCTTAAACTTCAGTACACCATGTTCATCATGTCTCTTTATATAATTATTGTATTTGTCAATAAATAATATGAATACAACAATAAAATGAAATGAACATTATATCGTGTGACTTTAATTAGGTACCTACACTAACTACTGTAAAATGAATAAATACAGGATCTTAAGGGACATACTTGATTACGATTCCTGGCATTATATGGAGTAGAAACTGTAAATTAGAGTTTGGTTTCCGGTGACAATTTTGATGTTTTTTTTTCTACAAAAACATATATAATTATAACATTATTTGATAATGAGGGCCTCACTGAGTGCTTCACACGTGCTATTTAATTATTGGAGTTGCAGGAAAAAAACAAAATAATAACTTTTTCATTTGTATTATTCCATTATTCACTGAAAATTATAAAATGATAGGGTTTAATGAAGCAATATATGTAGGTGATTTATTCAGGTACCGTCGCGCGTCGTTTCCTTATTGAAATTCTCAATAAAAAGCTTACCAAAAACATTGTTTTTTTTTCCCTTCTTAACGCGGTTTTCCCACAAAAATGTTTATTTTTATTTTATTTTTGGGACAAGGCATTACTGGTGTTATCCATTCAATGGATGCAATATGCAACGTACGAGACTGTTAATTGATTTTCGTAATTGTAGGAAAACTTACAGACTCTTCGTAATTGTGTAATAATAATAAAATTAATGATTGATTTGTCGTAATCGTGAAAGTAAAAATCGTTGCATCACCACAGCCAATATCTTCTGTGCATGTTCATATTGTATATTTGCATGAGTGCCACTAATAAAATACCAATCAATGGCACCTGCATGCAACTTTTTCCATTGAACCTGCCTGATCGATTGTTATGAGGTTAACTAGACACGGAAATAAATTTAGAAAATCAAACTAACACTTTGCGTTTCATCTGAAGTTACGCATCAATAAATCATTATTTTAATTCCATGCTGCGTATTCACATGCGAGCCGAACAACGAATTATTGGAAAAGAACGAAGCAACCGCAATGCTGCTTTTTTACATTAAGTCCTCTTTGGATTCGTCATCTTTGGAGATGCCGTGTAGAAAAGGAAGAAGAGGAAAAATACAAAGGTCGGTAGGAATCTGTGGGTCAAAGTTTCCAGGAGTGGGCAAATGGATCCGCCGCCAAGACCTAGACATACCTCATCCCATGAACCAACTCTGCTAAGCGACCAAATGTAGTGAACCACTTGAGGTGTACTACGGTAGGTGTTTTTTTTTCATTAGCTCTACATTCTACACAGAAGGCCCTAAGGAAGATAGTTTCCATTAGGGACTATTTTATCTTAGGGGATGCTGTGTGGAGGGTCTTTTTAGGAAAAGGAAGGAAAGGAAGTTCTCTGAAGGAAAAGGGCAAAGCCGACCTTTGCCAAAGGACCAAAGTGTCCAGGAGTGATGGACGTATGAATCCATCCCATCGATAGAGTTTGCCTGGAACCAGTCTCTACCGATCCGGCCCGCCACGCAGTAGATGGGCAAATGCATCCGCCCTAGACCTAGATAAAACTCACCCCATGAACCCGGGCACCCCTGCTGAGCAACCAAACGTAGCGAACTACTTAGGAACCTCCGGCAGGGTGTTATCCAATAAATTGTTTCCGGGGCGGCGATACCCATACCCGCCTCTCAAATTGAATTGAATTGCTTGCGGTTGCTTCGTTCCTTTAACGTAATTCGCGCTTATGTTCGCAAATGCACACGCAGCATTAGATTGCACGCTATATTGACGGCGAAGTGTTGAACTTACCAGAATCTTGATTGATAGCTACATTAGCGAACTAAATTGGAAAGAGGCTATACTCGTTTGCTTGTAGAAGGTTCTTGGAATTTTTATCGGACCTGGATCTGGTTATTGTTGAATTATATAAAAATAAGACAGTAAAGCAGGGCCGGATTTTGCGCAGTATAAATAGAAACCCGCTCACGAAAACCAAATTCGAAGCTGTAATGCTGCATATACACGATTTTTCTCTCGTCTATACTTATTTATTTATTTATTTATTTATTTACGGACAAATAGTCCAATTATACGCAGCATAAGTGCTCAGATATCAATGATATTTGACATATAGGCTTTAATAAAATAATTAAAAACACAGATAGGCTTTAGTTGACGGATTCATCTATAAAATTTCATCCAGGGGTCTACACGGTCGTGTTGATAACTTAATAATAATAATCGGGTGAAACAATATCGGATCGATAAGCTCAACTTCTAACGTTTTTTTAAACGATATCCATAGCACGGTTTCGGTATTGATAGGGAATAAATAAGAAATCGTTATATGATGGCAAAATATATATATTATACTACGTCTGAGTAAATTATTTAGAAATCCACATACTCTAGTAATGCTTTACTCCTCACTAGTCAGAAGTACACTTGAATTTGCATCGCCTGTCTGGAATCCCAAATATACCCAATACGTCAACAACATAGAGCGCATACAAAATAAATTTATTAAGTATCTCGGTTATAAATACAACAATAATTACATCTGCACTCTCCAATCCCTGAAATCCAGGCGAACGGTAGCTGACATGACATTTCTCCATAAAATTATACATAACAAAATAGACTGCCCAGAACTTCTATCCCAAATAAATTTTAACATCCCATCTAAAAGAACTCGCCACACCAACCTTTTTTACACAACCAGTAATAATACGAACGCTGCAGCCAACTCCCCTATTTCCCGCATCCTTCAAAGTTTCAACTCAATTGAAAAAAACCACAAATACCGATATATTTTTTGATTCCCTCCCTCTATTTACGAAAAACATTTTTAGCACACTGAATTCGCACACATAAAACACACATCCACACACCCTCACGCGCATTTACACACATACAAACACTCTCACACACCCCTCTCCTTTAATAAGTTACTAACTTAATTTAGGTATATTGTATTATTTATCTCACAAAAATATAAGTAGATAACAGCGACATGTCATTGGTACCAATTATTGTTTTAATTCTATAACTTTGTATCTATTTTCCATTATGTAATAATGTACTGTTTGTTTCTGCAAAATAAAAATAAAAATAAAAAAATAAAAAAAAATAAAAAAACTCGCGAATCTATCCGTGGATTCATATTTCTAAACGTCAAACGGCCTTGTAAAAATTAAAAATAATGTAATGCAGCAGATTGGGGTACCCACATGTGAGGGTCCGATCAATTTTTCAGGAAGCTTATCGTGACGTTTATTTTTTTTATATTTTAATGACAGTAACAAATTATGACGATGCTTCGCATTGACATATTGTGGCAAATAAAAACATATAAATTGATTTTATGGCTGATTTAGGAAAAAACGAGTGTAGGTACTTTAGACCACACAACTGAAGTAAAGCTTCTGCTCCATCAGACTCTATTTATATGATAGAAAGAGAGAAAGAAAATGCGCACTGCTCTCTCTTGCTCCTGCAGTGTGATACAGACAATAGGCCTGAACTATTTTTTATTTTTATTTTTTTTATTTAAAAAAATACATACGTATACAGATTCATAGTAAAACATTTGATTCTTAAAACTAATAACAATATATAAATTTCTTTTCCAATTCAAAAGAGAAAACATTTCTCGTGCTTGAATTTTGGAGTGCCATTGTAAAATGCATAGGTACACAGAGTATGTTATTACAAGTACTTATATTAATAAAATATATATTCATTAGTTACTATGTAACGTAACTGGCTATGAGAGAAAGAGAGAAAGAAAATGTGTGCTCGCACCTCTCTCTCTTGCCCCTACAGTAATATACGAAGCGTTCGCCTCGCTTTTTGTAACGCTCTCGTCACGCATTCGCCAGCTTACTCCCCAATCAAGCCTGCGTAAAGAAGTTTTACTTCAAAAATGCGAATCTTTGAGCTTTTTTCAATTTCCGTCAGGGGGTCTCGCTTAACGAAATAAATAAAAAAATTACGATATCGCATCGTTGGACGGAACATTGGCAGGGAATAAATAATAAATCAATACAGCTGGCAACACTAGCGGATCTAACAATGGATTTACGTACCTAAACGTCAAACCGCTACGTAAAAATTGAAAATACTGATAAACAGACAATTTCGAACTGAAAAACTATTTTTCATATACATTACCATTTAGCTTTTGACCCTAAACGGGAGTTAATTAGTTAATGAGGTCTTAGGCATATTTGAACCCCTGATCGAACGGAATAAATTGATCGCGTCTTATGTGAATTATTTAAGTCTATGGATCGGGTAAACGATACATTTTTATTCTAAGGGCTTCATTAGTTCAGCTGCATTCATTAATGAACGACATTATTTAAAAAAAAAGTTTTGTATAATCTCAGATTTTTGTTTTTAAACTTTATTTATTCCCATTTCTTTGTACATATAATGTATAATAGCAAATAGTATATAATAACATAATATATAATAACAAATGGTATGAACAAGAGATGAAAACCCACTAAGGCACTGCCTGAGTGTGGGTAATAATAAAACAAAATACTATATTTCCAAGTACCCAAAGTATAAAATAGACTTAAAAAACATATCCTACTAATATTATAAAGGTGAAAGTTTGTATGGATGTATGCTTGTTACTCTTTCACGCAAAAACTACTGAATAGATTTTGAAAATTCTTTCACTAATAGAAAGCTACATTATTTGCGAGGTCTATAGGCTATATATATATTGGTAAGCTCTGGCGTTATGAATAATCTCTGGCGTTATGATATTATTTATCATGCGTTTTCTGTCACTAACAAAATCGATTTATTGCAAACGCCAATTGTCGCCTTGGAAAAGATGTTTTTTTTAAATTAGGTTAGTATGGACATCCCTTTGATGTTAAAATTCAAATATGTATAAAATACTAATTCCTACTTTACAGAATGGATTTTAATGAAACTTTACAATAATATGAACTATAGCTCAGAGCTATAGTTCATATTATTATAGAACTCGGAGCTATAGGCTATAGCTCAGAGCTCTGGCATTACGAAATTTGTATGAAAAATTGCAATAGGTGGCACGATTAGTAAGATATCTATAATTCTTTAATCGATTCAAATTATAAGGGAAGTAGGTACTTCAAATAAATTCGCTTAAATATTTTCTAAAATAGAATTTTTATTTAAGAATCTTTGTTTTGCAAAATGTCATTCTCAAATTTTGACATAATGTCACACAACAATTATTGTTTTAATTGGATAGACAGGTATCGCATTTTTTAAGTCCTGTATATTTCTCAGGATCGTTTAATTTAAGATAGCGTGCGATTTGTAAGGGGCATGATCCAAATGTGTTAATACCAACCACTTGATTGGTGCATGTGATGAATTGCATTGATCAACAGTGAGAATTAGAAAATATCGTAGCTTCCCACTTTAATTTAAAAAGAAAATATCAATTACTTATAAAACGGACACGTCTACGACATCTATCGGATTAGAGTAAAGTGAATTCATATTTACGGTAGGGATCTATAATTAGACAAGGTGAGACGAGTATTGATGAAAGGATCACAGATGGTATCAACAAATAATCAGAAACAGGGGTTCCCCAATATACTTTAGACCGAGATATATTGACAGCCAATTGAATTGCAGCAAAAGCGATTAAAAACCAATTCAGCCAATCAACGGGAAGAGGGCCGAACCCATCTTTAGAACAAAGGAACGACCTTTGGACTTGGCAATTAGTAATGTGATTAATGAGTTTGACGTTCCCACCAAACCGAGAGGTGAATAAACTCCATGGGAAGAAATAATCTGTTCAGGGACAAAAGTACGGTGACCCCAAGAAATGTTATCATTAACCGGTACGTTCCAGGGATCAGAAACCCTAGTTCTCGAACGCATTAAAACATATCAGGTGCGGAAAAAAAGGATACACGTAAACACGATGCAAAAGTTTAAGTGAAAAATTGCAAAGCAAGTGACGAAAACGTATTGTAAGGCGTTAGGGAGATTTCCATCTATAATACGATTGTTTGTGACGACCGGAGATGATCGATTCGAGGGAAAACGTGCTAAAGGAAATGGAAATGTTGAAAAAACAATGGAAAATTATTGTTATCAATTTTAGACGGAGCTAGGATATTACGATGAAAGATTTAGGGAGGAAACGTCAAAAAAAAATGAGAGTTTTAAAGAATAGGCGAGGGTACATTTCAGATGTCTAGAACAGTAACAAGTGTTAGAGAAGAAGATAGAGTGCAGTACGGAGGGGAGTGGAAAATGCTGAAAACATTGCGATAGAAAAACTCAGGAAAAGGAGTCATTTTACGTAATTAAAATGGAGGTTATAGAGTAACATAGTACGCGATTGCAGATAAAAAATGAGGCATTACAATGGTTGTCGATTTCAGATGTATTTTGTTGTGATAAACAAGGAATATTCGAACATGAAAATTGTTTAGATAAGGACGATTAGCCGTTAAAAAGGTAATAAAAATTATCATGGGTCTTATGAAATATTTATATTAAAGAATTCTCATAAAAGTTAACGACACTGAAATAAAAAAGGATTTATTGCCAGGTGGGTACAGGGATTAATGTATACAACTGTCAAGACATATGGTTTATGGGATTTTTCGTAAGAACGGGACGAAATTTGTAAGGCGTTCTCTATGAAGCAATAAAAATGACAGGAATTTAAGGGCCGAAGTGGGGGTATCCCCTATAAAGATGTTAAAAAATGATATATTTATTAATAACAAATAGAAAATGAAATTTTCCAAGAGGCAGCAAACATCAAAAAACGATATGGTTATATCAGGGAAGTACGGGGAAGTGAGGGGAAAGGAGATACGACAGAGAAAAACAAAGGAAATCTTAGATTAACAGTGAATAAAATAAATACGGCTTGAAATATAAAAATCTATAGAGATATGAACAATAGCGTAAGAATAAATAAGGAAATTCATGGAAAGAGTGTCGTGAATAAAAGAAAATTCGAGAAAGAATGGAAAATTCAAATATACGACGTAAATAGAGAAAATTCGGTTTTAAATGGAAAGGTTCATATAGAATACAGAAAAACTCGTGGAAAAATAATAAAATAAAAATGAACAATTTGCAAGAAAGACTTCGACATGAAGATATCTCTGATAGGCGAATTTGGGGACAGATTTGGAACATATGGTAGATGCCGTACGCACGGACATGTTACGGAATAGATGAAAATAGAACTTTAAAATTATTAAATTCAAGCTAATTTTGTATGAACAACAGGACAAAGGAAGTTGGGCCATTAAACATGGATCTTACTAAATCCGGATCTTGTAAGTATGGGAGTACGAGACAGAATTTAATGTATCAAACGCAAAACGTACAAAGAGACCGCATTCGACAATAATGGAGAGGTTTCAAGAAATTACGAGTTGATAGTAATTAGATTGGTTTATTATAGGAGATTCAGATACGATCTTTTGGACCTGAGAGGGGTATAAAAGTCTAGACAAATGCCAGTTGAGGACAGTCTACGGTCGTGGTCGAAAAGTTTGTAACTTCGCGGAACGTGACGAAACGGTGGGTGACTTAAAGTGGAAAAATTCTAAGTGATAATTATTTTGATACTTAGAAAAATTTCACATTCTATTCAGTGATCTACAGGAAAAAATACTTTGCAGTTAGAGTCAGTGAAAAATAAAATTAAAGCCAACGCATTAATTACTTGTGAAAAATAAAAGTGCTCGTGATAAATACAATTTGTTTTAGTGGAAAATTCGGATTTTATAATCACCTAATATCGTAATTTTAAACTTAGAAATTTCGCGTTTAATATTAGTGCAATAAATAACTGAAGTGATGTGATAATTTAGCGTGAAGGAGTTATAATTAAATACGTGTGTTCAATCTAAGTGAAAGTGTTCTAACAAATAATAAATAATTAAATTAATTATCTTAAATAATAATAATAAAACAAAATAATATTTTATTAATACATAAAAGTTCGGAGGGATAAAAATTTAATTTAACAACAATTTACCATCTCTAAATTAATCGTGAAGTAACTATCATTTAAAGAGTTATCTAACCAACGAGTTTTGAGATAAAATACAGTTTAGAACGATAGAGTTCATGCATCATTTTAATTAATTAGATTAAATGAAAAAAAAAAAAATTGAAGTCAAAAAGATTTAATTAAATTTAGGAAAATAAAAATTAATTTAGGAAAATCGCAGCAAGGTTACCGTGTATTTCCCGGTCGGAAAAAACCTTGGTAGGGGTAAGTCTTTTCCGTTATAAAATTTTACAGATTCCAAGGAGAAAGTGGAATGGAGCAAACATTGGTATTTGGATTAATTATTTGACCAAGATATTACTCGCTTAATATGTGATATGTAACTATATTAAAATATTATAAGTATAATAAGTATATTTTTTATATTTATATATGTAAGTATATAAACATATATATATATATGTAATTTTTGTTCCCAAGAAAAATTATAATCAAAAAAAAAAAAAAAAAAAGAAAAACACTTATATAAAAAAAGAGGAAAAGGGTATCGATTCCTACCTCTGAATTCATCAATAACTATTGAAAGTAGTTATGTGTGATAAATTTACAAATCAATATTTTATATTTAATGTTATGTATGTATTAATATAATTTCAGAAAATCCAGAGCATTTGAAATAAGTTATGATATTAGAAATTATTTCAATCATAAAATTTATGTATGTACATATCCATATTATAAATTATTTATTGAGACAAAGTATGTATAAATGAATAAATATGTATACGTAATCGGGTATCAGACTAGACAATTGCGCTAAGTACATCATTATCAAACAAAGAAAATTTTAGAGTCATCTCACACGTCTCCGGAATGTCTAAAGTAAACATACCTCATACGCTTGAATCTAGGTCACGAGGACGTAGAGAATGTTTACAAAGCTCAAATTGTTTACAAAATAATTCGGTCACTGGGGCACTAGTTCGAATACAGTAAAAAGAAAAAAAAAAAAAAAAAATGACCTTGATTAGTGGATATCGTACTTAGGTATTAACTTCTAGGAACGGGATAAAATTATTATATTGCGCAATTATTAGGAGCAAAAAGAAAAAAAAAAAATTTAAACACTATTTTTAATTTGAACGTAACGAGGTATCTACAGACCTAAGCAATTGAAAATTAACAGATTTATTATAGCAGTTCAATAGGGTGTATTGAAGACTTACATGAAACAGTTGAAAAATCACGGGATAGCTTAATAAGGGGTAATGAGGATTTACATGCTTCAATTGAGAATCACGGGATAGCAAGAATTTATCAAAAGTTGAACATTGGAGGGGAGGGAAAGAAAAGAAAAAAAAATACAGTTCAACCAACAGAAGGCAGTGTTCGCTTCTGTAACAAGGACCATTAATCAAACCATAGAGATGGCGGATCTCTCAAACAAAACCGTCAACAAAACCAAACAAAAGCTTGGAGTTATGGCGAATCTCCAGAACACATCGCCAGATAAGATCTTATTGTACTAGTATATATTTATATCACCCACTATTCTTACGTATGTATTCGGTATCAATCTGAAAATTTCACAGAATTGATGGGCGAGATCCGAGCTCGGGATGCGTTGCAAGTAGTTTCGCATTGCGAGTTATAAACCTTCCCAAAACGTATGTTTACATATATATCTTTTTATGTACTGTTCATTGAATGAAACGAACTCACTTACAATTAGTGCTTTAGGCCTGTCGGGTCACTCTCGTCTCATTTCTTGAACGTGGAGGGAGGATTCACGACCCGTAACTCCACACAAACCCGTGAGTATATGATTGCATATAGGACGAAACCGGTTCGCCCTAAGTAAATAGTAAACTTTGGAGGAGTAGGAATTTGGAGGTATCTGGGCTTGGAGGAAGACCTGAAGGCAGTGCATGATGGCGAAAGGAAGGTCAATTGGGACGCGATAACTTAGGTATCAATCAATTGAACCGTGCCAAAAGACTGTGCGAATTTTGGGTTGACTTCTGATCACCCTGCTTACTTGATGGAGGCTGGAGCCAAATTTTGCCAGAAAAAGGGTTATTCTGAGTTCGTCAAATATGCAATTAACTAATTACATTAACCTACTAAATCCATCCTTATATGTACCTTATAGCAGCTGAATCTAAACGGAGGGGCGCCCAGCAGATACGAGATACAATCATAATCAAATTTACTAACATTTAACCATTTGAGTTATATTTAATTATCTGTTCAATTAGTCATGTGTAGTTTCGATTAGTATTGCTTATTCATGAATTCATTAGGATGTAGAGAATCATAATAAACGTCAAAGGGAAGTTAGTTCATTTAGAGAAATACTTAAGGTTAAATTTGCAAGAGAGAGACCAATACAGTTTTGAAATTCAACACTCTGTTTAGAATCAAGAGGGTTACCACAAAATTTAAAGTAATTAAAATCCTATATCATAAATCAAAAAATTACACAACGTTTGATGGAGTTTAATTACAACCTAAATACGAAAATATTTACGTTCAAAGTCGTAAATAACGTATTTATTAGTTAAGTACATATATCGCTAAAGGTATGTAGTACAAGGGAGCTTTAAGTAGCTTTCTGTAGTTATCAGAGGAAATAAGGGTCCAATTTTATAAAGGCTTGTGTGACGTAGGGGAGGAATTTTCCATCCCTACCACACATATGCAAAGCCTTAAGAATTTAAATATCGATCAGAGCCAAGAGAAAAGAAGAATATTACGACTGGTGCCAAGTGCCCAGGAGTAAATAAAATACAGACAAACAAAAGAGTAGAGAAAAGACATACATCACAACTGCACAGCCGTGACAGGAGATCAGAGTTTTACAAGTTGTTTTAGAAAAAAAAAAAAAACTTTTATTGGTCAATCTATTGCAAAAAAAAAAAAAAATAATAATAAGTAGGACGTTATGTTAAATGAAGTGATAATAAAAATAAAATAAAAATCAGAACAGTGCGCCGTTAAATAAACACGAAAAAAAATATATAAATTAATAAATAAATATACGAAAATAAATATATAAACAATACATTTAAATATAAAAAAAAAAGTGTTAACGAATAAACTCTACATGTTTTAAAATAATTTATAAAAGTGTCGATAAAGTTTAAATCAAGTGACCATGAATTTGTTGATTGCTTATGAGATTATAAATATCGTAACAAAGAATGTAGGTCAGATACAAGCGTAAACAGTTTATTCAAGGCAGGCCATAATTTGACAGAATAATGGTATTGACATTCCTGAATCCAGAATGTTAATGACCGTAATGTAAACAATCTGATACGAGATACCGCGGTGTTTGTAAGCATCGAAAGATTGATAACCTAAGCATCGAAAGTGATAACAAAACATCGAAAAATTTTGAAGTAGGTGACATCGGGGGTAACGCGCATCGCTTTAAGAGATTGTAGAATAAACAAACTCGAAAATGATATCAACACTCGGTTACGGAAAAAATAAACAGACTTTACAGATAAAAACGGGGGAACTTACCTACATAAAGTGACCCTTTGTTTATAGTTAATGTTGTGGGTTTGTATGTGAGGATTATCACATAAAAAGTCATAACATAAAAGATAAGGAACATAAAATAAAAATAACATAAAATATTTGATTGGGGATAGTGTCGAGTTGAGAGCTTTAATATCACAGACGAATGTTTTATAGGTATATACCTATTTAAGGGAACATTTGATCATTCGGACCAAAAAAAGGAGGGGATTTAACGAAATAACATCAAGATAGGTATTGCGAACTCTAAACAGATTTTGCGAAAATATCGTAGGTATTGCGGAACTTGAAGGAATGGTTGGCATTCTAAACAATGAGTAATTATTGGTTGAACGAAAATCACGGGATATTCATTAACATTGGAGTAACAATATTCATTCCGTTTTTTTTGCAATTACCTACATTTAATTGAAATGAAGAGTGATGGTAGAGTTGATCTAATTTGGGTTACAATCATCATGCAAACAAATATAAATAATTAAAAATATTGTGTTTTATAGGGGGACAGGTTCCAAAAAATAAAAATAAAAATAAAATAAATTATAAATATATATAGGTATATTTATAATAAATAGTTGGTATTGAGTTAAATTCATTAAAAATTTTAAACAAAAAATGGCGGAAAAAAGGAAAGTGGATGCGACGGAATTAGAAGCTAAAGAAATACCGTCGGGAGATGAATTACGGGAGATATTTAGACGTTCAAAGAGGTCTAAGTTACGAGTCGAGGATATGATAGAAGTCGTTCAGCCAGAGGGGGAGACCGACACAAAATCGGAGGAACAGGGCGAAAATAAGCGAGAGTGTGAAGAGAGACTCACACATGGTATGTTACAGGAAAAACCCGAGGAAAAGGAACAAGAAAAGTTAACGAAGTAAAAGGAAAAATAAAAAAATAAAATAAAAAAATATAGAAAAACGAGAAAATTGAAAAAAAAAAAAAAAATAAGTAAATAAATAGAATAAGGAAGGCAACATAATTTACATAAGGTAATTTAGGAAACTAAAATAGAGATTATAAGGTTGTCGCTTAATAAGATAAAATATAAACATTAACCGGGCGACACTCGGAAAATAAAGAAAATGGTTGGGAAACGTGGAACAAGTAGGCGAGCCCAGGCTTTAGTGACAGCAATCGGGGAAAATGTCACAACCGAGACTTCAACAATAAACATAGGAGATATAACTACAATAATTCAGGCAGCTTTGGCACCGCTCGTCAATAAGATGCAAGAACTCGAGAAACAATTGGAAATCCCAGCAACAGTGGCGGTGATAGGAGAGGATAATGCGCCGAAAAGCGTTCTCCAGGTAGTGGAAATGTTACCACAGCAGGAACGACCATCATTCTCCGGTGGAAATCAAAATCCCATTAGTTTCCTGGAAGATTTAAAAGAATACACTAGAAAAGTGAAACGAACGGATCCTTTAGTCGTCGTACGGGAAAATTTGAAAGGGGAAGCTAAATCGTGGGCAAAATTGTACAATAAACGATGGGAGACTATGTTAGATTTCGAACGAGATTTTTTAGCTACCTATTGGGGAGACATAAAGAAAAATGAAGTTCGCCGTCGTCTTGCAGAAGGGGTATATGATGCCAAGAAAAATATATCCATGCTTACTCATTTCGCAAACTATTGGGAGCTAGCGAAGGCTTTAAAGATTACTGACACACCGTTGGGCATAGTTGACGAAATTATGAGACATTATCCGAAGGAAATTCAATCGCTATGGTTTTCGGGGCAATCAGGAGATGAGATTGTCGCCGCTGAGTTTCTACGAAAACTAGATACAATGGTATGTACACCAGAAGAACGGAACATGAAGAAGAGGAGTGGGGAGGAATCCAGCAAGAAGGACAAATACCGTGACCGTTACCACGCCATAAAAAGGAGGATACACGCAATTGAAAGTGTGGGCGAAAACGCTAGTTGCAGCAAGTGCACCGAAGTTAACAGTTCACCAAAAGAAAATTCTACAATAACTACAGCCGGGAAGGAGCTAATGGTCGCAGCTAACTCGGGAGATAAAAGGAGATTATAGCGCTTTACATTTAGCTAGATATTACACAAGTAATAAGAAACAAAAATCAGGTTTACAATTAGTGGAAATCAACGGATAGAGTGCGAAGTTTACAAATATTTGTAAATGTTAATAAATAAATAAACGATTGAGAAATACAAATAAAAATATGTTAGGATACATTATAATTGGGGAGGGGGAAGAAAGAAAATTACTAAAATATTAGATTATCAGATTGCTTGCGAGGGGCGG
The DNA here is from genome assembly GCA_929108145.2 of Limnephilus rhombicus. Classification (NCBI taxonomy): domain Eukaryota; kingdom Metazoa; phylum Arthropoda; class Insecta; order Trichoptera; family Limnephilidae; genus Limnephilus; species Limnephilus rhombicus. The sequence goes on from OV815277.1 coordinate 13,542,056, forward strand.
ATCGTCGTTAAGTCTTTGAGGGTGAGTGGACAAGTTCTTAATAAGCGACAATCATATTCAATTATTGAAATAGAGTAAGGCAAATAAATTCGTTAATTTTGATTTTCTAGTTGAAAAAAAAATTTTACTTTTTTTTATGTGTTAGTGAGAAAAAAAAAAAAAAAAAAAAAAAAAATGTTAGATAAGTAAGGACACTCAAAAGGAGAGAATTAGAGATATTATATGGCACACAAAAGGGACATTTTGAATAAAAATAAACAATGCTTAGGGATTGTTTTTTGAAATATTGAAATAAGAAAGTTTATCTATAGATATAGGGTAGACATTAAGTATAGAGATAAAAAGGTAACATTTGAATTAAGGTATAAATAGTTTAGATTTCAAAAAAAAAAAAAAAGGAAAAAAAAGGGAACGCTGAACCAATTTGAGGATAATAAAGAACATTTATAAAAATTTAAATATTAGAGTGGACAACACTTAGGCTAGAACAACTTTGGATGAATTAAGAAATTACAATTAGAAATTAAGAATTATAAAATAAAGTTTAAATAAATAAAGAAAAAAAAAAAAAAATGCTGGAAAATTTATATGAAACATGTATACCACTGATTGTCGGATTGGGTGAGGTCGTGCGAAAACCCACATTTCACAAAAAATATTCATACTTACAAAACAAAAAAACAATTAATTGCACACCAAGAGACCACCCGCTTTTCAGTTGTTCGAAAGGCCGCGAGATTGTAAACAATCTTTACTTAAATCATTGTAAGGGAGGTCTTAGTCCAATTTGGTTGGGGACCACCAAAACACGCGAGTCGAGGGGCGTGTTCCAGCAAAAAGAAATTAATTTTGAATCTATCAAAATTAAAGAAAATTTCATAAAGTAAAATCTACGCGAAAAGAAAATAAAGAATACAATGAGATTCAAATTCAAGATTGTTAACAATCCGAGCAAAAGAGAAGAGGGAGATAGGAAGTAATAGGATACGGAAAAGAGATAGGGGATAACAAAATGAGGAGGGGGAGATAGGAAGTAATAGGATACGGAAAAGAGATAGGGGATAACAGAATGAGGAGGGGGAGATAGGAAGTAATAGGATACGGAAAAAGATAGGGGATAACAGAATGAGGAGGGGGAGATAGGAAGTAATAGGATACGGAAAAAGATAGGGGATAACAAAATGAGGAGGGGGAGATAGGAAGTAATATGACACGGAGTAGAGATAGGGGATAACCAAATGAGGAGGGGAAGATAGCTAGTCTAAATTTGAACACAATTTCGGTGTCTAACGAAAAAAAAAAAAAAAAAAAAAAAAAAAAAAAAAAAAAAAAAAAAAAGAATAGGACATTAAAATAAAATACAACGTTAGCCACAGCAAATTGAGTTCAGAGGAGGGAACTGTGATGAATTGCATTGATCAACAGTGAGAATTAGAAAATATCGTAGCTTCCCACTTTAATTTAAAAAGAAAATATCAATTACTTATAAAACGGACACGTCTACGACATCTATCGGATTAGAGTAAAGTGAATTCATATTTACGGTAGGGATCTATAATTAGACAAGGTGAGACGAGTATTGATGAAAGGATCACAGATGGTATCAACAAATAATCAGAAACAGGGGTTCCCCAATATACTTTAGACCGAGATATATTGACAGCCAATTGAATTGCAGCAAAAGCGATTAAAAACCAATTCAGCCAATCAACGGGAAGAGGGCCGAACCCATCTTTAGAACAAAGGAACGACCTTTGGACTTGGCAATTAGTAATGTGATTAATGAGTTTGACGTTCCCACCAAACCGAGAGGTGAATAAACTCCATGGGAAGAAATAATCTGTTCAGGGACAAAAGTACGGTGACCCCAAGAAATGTTATCATTAACCGGTACGTTCCAGGGATCAGAAACCCTAGTTCTCGAACGCATTAAAACATATCAGGTGCGGAAAAAAAGGATACACGTAAACACGATGCAAAAGTTTAAGTGAAAAATTGCAAAGCAAGTGACGAAAACGTATTGTAAGGCGTTAGGGAGATTTCCATCTATAATACGATTGTTTGTGACGACCGGAGATGATCGATTCGAGGGATAACGTGCTAAAGGAAATGGAAATGTTGAAAAAACAATGGAAAATTATTGTTATCAATTTTAGACGGAGCTAGGATATTACGATGAAAGATTTAGGGAGGAAACGTCAAAAAAAAATGAGAGTTTTAAAGAATAGGCGAGGGTACATTTCAGATGTCTAGAACAGTAACAAGTGTTAGAGAAGAAGATAGAGTGCAGTACGGAGGGGAGTGGAAAATGCTGAAAACATTGCGATAGAAAAACTCAGGAAAAGGAGTCATTTTACGTAATTAAAATGGAGGTTATAGAGTAACATAGTACGCGATTGCAGATAAAAAATGAGGCATTACAATGGTTGTCGATTTCAGATGTATTTTGTTGTGATAAACAAGGAATATTCGAACATGAAAATTGTTTAGATAAGGACGATTAGCCGTTAAAAAGGTAATAAAAATTATCATGGGTCTTATGAAATATTTATATTAAAGAATTCTCATAAAAGTTAACGACACTGAAATAAAAAAGGATTTATTGCCAGGTGGGTACAGGGATTAATGTATACAACTGTCAAGACATATGGTTTATGGGATTTTTCGTAAGAACGGGACGAAATTTGTAAGGCGTTCTCTATGAAGCAATAAAAATGACAGGAATTTAAGGGCCGAAGTGGGGGTATCCCCTATAAAGATGTTAAAAAATGATATATTTATTAATAACAAATAGAAAATGAAATTTTCCAAGAGGCAGCAAACATCAAAAAACGATATGGTTATATCAGGGAAGTACGGGGAAGTGAGGGGAAAGGAGATACGACAGAGAAAAACAAAGGAAATCTTAGATTAACAGTGAATAAAATAAATACGGCTTGAAATATAAAAATCTATAGAGATATGAACAATAGCGTAAGAATAAATAAGGAAATTCATGGAAAGAGTGTCGTGAATAAAAGAAAATTCGAGAAAGAATGGAAAATTCAAATATACGACGTAAATAGAGAAAATTCGGTTTTAAATGGAAAGGTTCATATAGAATACAGAAAAACTCGTGGAAAAATAATAAAATAAAAATGAACAATTTGCAAGAAAGACTTCGACATGAAGATATCTCTGATAGGCGAATTTGGGGACAGATTTGGAACATATGGTAGATGCCGTACGCACGGACATGTTACGGAATAGATGAAAATAGAACTTTAAAATTATTAAATTCAAGCTAATTTTGTATGAACAACAGGACAAAGGAAGTTGGGCCATTAAACATGGATCTTACTAAATCCGGATCTTGTAAGTATGGGAGTACGAGACAGAATTTAATGTATCAAACGCAAAACGTACAAAGAGACCGCATTCGACAATAATGGAGAGGTTTCAAGAAATTACGAGTTGATAGTAATTAGATTGGTTTATTATAGGAGATTCAGATACGATCTTTTGGACCTGAGAGGGGTATAAAAGTCTAGACAAATGCCAGTTGAGGACAGTCTACGGTCGTGGTCGAAAAGTTTGTAACTTCGCGGAACGTGACGAAACGGTGGGTGACTTAAAGTGGAAAAATTCTAAGTGATAATTATTTTGATACTTAGAAAAATTTCACATTCTATTCAGTGATCTACAGGAAAAAATACTTTGCAGTTAGAGTCAGTGAAAAATAAAATTAAAGCCAACGCATTAATTACTTGTGAAAAATAAAAGTGCTCGTGATAAATACAATTTGTTTTAGTGGAAAATTCGGATTTTATAATCACCTAATATCGTAATTTTAAACTTAGAAATTTCGCGTTTAATATTAGTGCAATAAATAACTGAAGTGATGTGATAATTTAGCGTGAAGGAGTTATAATTAAATACGTGTGTTCAATCTAAGTGAAAGTGTTCTAACAAATAATAAATAATTAAATTAATTATCTTAAATAATAATAATAAAACAAAATAATATTTTATTAATACATAAAAGTTCGGAGGGATAAAAATTTAATTTAACAACAATTTACCATCTCTAAATTAATCGTGAAGTAACTATCATTTAAAGAGTTATCTAACCAACGAGTTTTGAGATAAAATACAGTTTAGAACGATAGAGTTCATGCATCATTTTAATTAATTAGATTAAATGAAAAAAAAAAAAATTGAAGTCAAAAAGATTTAATTAAATTTAGGAAAATAAAAATTAATTTAGGAAAATCGCAGCAAGGTTACCGTGTATTTCCCGGTCGGAAAAAACCTTGGTAGGGGTAAGTCTTTTCCGTTATAAAATTTTACAGATTCCAAGGAGAAAGTGGAATGGAGCAAACATTGGTATTTGGATTAATTATTTGACCAAGATATTACTCGCTTAATATGTGATATGTAACTATATTAAAATATTATAAGTATAATAAGTATATTTTTTATATTTATATATGTAAGTATATAAACATATATATATATATGTAATTTTTGTTCCCAAGAAAAATTATAATCAAAAAAAAAAAAAAAAAAAAGAAAAACACTTATATAAAAAAAGAGGAAAAGGGTATCGATTCCTACCTCTGAATTCATCAATAACTATTGAAAGTAGTTATGTGTGATAAATTTACAAATCAATATTTTATATTTAATGTTATGTATGTATTAATATAATTTCAGAAAATCCAGAGCATTTGAAATAAGTTATGATATTAGAAATTATTTCAATCATAAAATTTATGTATGTACATATCCATATTATAAATTATTTATTGAGACAAAGTATGTATAAATGAATAAATATGTATACGTAATCGGGTATCAGACTAGACAATTGCGCTAAGTACATCATTATCAAACAAAGAAAATTTTAGAGTCATCTCACACGTCTCCGGAATGTCTAAAGTAAACATACCTCATACGCTTGAATCTAGGTCACGAGGACGTAGAGAATGTTTACAAAGCTCAAATTGTTTACAAAATAATTCGGTCACTGGGGCACTAGTTCGAATACAGTAAAAAGAAAAAAAAAAAAAAAAAATGACCTTGATTAGTGGATATCGTACTTAGGTATTAACTTCTAGGAACGGGATAAAATTATTATATTGCGCAATTATTAGGAGCAAAAAGAAAAAAAAAAAAATTTAAACACTATTTTTAATTTGAACGTAACGAGGTATCTACAGACCTAAGCAATTGAAAATTAACAGATTTATTATAGCAGTTCAATAGGGTGTATTGAAGACTTACATGAAACAGTTGAAAAATCACGGGATAGCTTAATAAGGGGTAATGAGGATTTACATGCTTCAATTGAGAATCACGGGATAGCAAGAATTTATCAAAAGTTGAACATTGGAGGGGAGGGAAAGAAAAGAAAAAAAAATACAGTTCAACCAACAGAAGGCAGTGTTCGCTTCTGTAACAAGGACCATTAATCAAACCATAGAGATGGCGGATCTCTCAAACAAAACCGTCAACAAAACCAAACAAAAGCTTGGAGTTATGGCGAATCTCCAGAACACATCGCCAGATAAGATCTTATTGTACTAGTATATATTTATATCACCCACTATTCTTACGTATGTATTCGGTATCAATCTGAAAATTTCACAGAATTGATGGGCGAGATCCGAGCTCGGGATGCGTTGCAAGTAGTTTCGCATTGCGAGTTATAAACCTTCCCAAAACGTATGTTTACATATATATCTTTTTATGTACTGTTCATTGAATGAAACGAACTCACTTACAATTAGTGCTTTAGGCCTGTCGGGTCACTCTCGTCTCATTTCTTGAACGTGGAGGGAGGATTCACGACCCGTAACTCCACACAAACCCGTGAGTATATGATTGCATATAGGACGAAACCGGTTCGCCCTAAGTAAATAGTAAACTTTGGAGGAGTAGGAATTTGGAGGTATCTGGGCTTGGAGGAAGACCTGAAGGCAGTGCATGATGGCGAAAGGAAGGTCAATTGGGACGCGATAACTTAGGTATCAATCAATTGAACCGTGCCAAAAGACTGTGCGAATTTTGGGTTGACTTCTGATCACCCTGCTTACTTGATGGAGGCTGGAGCCAAATTTTGCCAGAAAAAGGGTTATTCTGAGTTCGTCAAATATGCAATTAACTAATTACATTAACCTACTAAATCCATCCTTATATGTACCTTATAGCAGCTGAATCTAAACGGAGGGGCGCCCAGCAGATACGAGATACAATCATAATCAAATTTACTAACATTTAACCATTTGAGATATATTTAATTATCTGTTCAATTAGTCATGTGTAGTTTCGATTAGTATTGCTTATTCATGAATTCATTAGGATGTAGAGAATCATAATAAACGTCAAAGGGAAGTTAGTTCATTTAGAGAAATACTTAAGGTTAAATTTGCAAGAGAGAGACCAATACAGTTTTGAAATTCAACACTCTGTTTAGAATCAAGAGGGTTACCACAAAATTTAAAGTAATTAAAATCCTATATCATAAATCAAAAAATTACACAACGTTTGATGGAGTTTAATTACAACCTAAATACGAAAATATTTACGTTCAAAGTCGTAAATAACGTATTTATTAGTTAAGTACATATATCGCTAAAGGTATGTAGTACAAGGGAGCTTTAAGTAGCTTTCTGTAGTTATCAGAGGAAATAAGGGTCCAATTTTATAAAGGCTTGTGTGACGTAGGGGAGGAATTTTCCATCCCTACCACACATATGCAAAGCCTTAAGAATTTAAATATCGATCAGAGCCAAGAGAAAAGAAGAATATTACGACTGGTGCCAAGTGCCCAGGAGTAAATAAAATACAGACAAATATAAGAGAGTAGAAAAGATAAACATCACAGTGCACTTACCCTTATCATACCGTAAGAAAACCCTGTCTGTACTTACATTTTGGGGTCGCAATGATAAATATTGCTTCATCAAACGCACATAATTAATTGCACCACTGTCGGCAACAGTAAAACGTCGAGCTTCACTGTTTTAGATGGTCGGATGGTAATAAGCAATACACTTCCTTCTTCTTTGATATCATATAAGCGTAAATCGCGCAATTCACATCTTCTGCAAGAGCCAAAGATTCCGCAAATGGCTACCACCTTCAAAAATAAGTACGTGATGTCCGGTGCTTCCGTGAAAAACTTCCGCAAATCATCTTCATTGCATACATACGCCTTTTTGGCAACGTCATCCTTGCTAATTGCCTTCATGAATGCATGCACTTTCACAAATGATTTTAAATCAACCCCTTTAATTATCCTCAACAGACATTGCAATTTCGAATGTATGGCCCACATAGTCGATGCTTTGTACTGTTCCGACATTTTCTGAAGGTAAGCAAGCACAACTCGTTCATCTACATCTACTACGTTTTGCTCCTCCATCCATGTTATGAACCTTTCATATTCTTTTTGGTAAATTTACGACTAGACGCCGCATGCCACTACACTTTTAATAGGCATATATTTTAAAAAATAAACTACCCCTAAACTTAATTACTACAAGAACCATCTGTTTCAGTCGAGAACGGCGGAAAAACGTGCATTTAAATTTATATTCGTAAAAACTTTTATTCACATAATTTTCCGTTTTGACGCCGACGCCATATTGAATCTTGTCCATAGAAACCACATAGTGACGTATATCAGTAGTGCCAACCATACAAAACAAATTCATAGTAAAATAATTTGCACACATTAAAGAAAGTGCCACCTTTATACCGCCTGCACGCGTCAAGGCAAGAAAAACATCCCAGTTTTCAAGTAGTTTAGCGGCTACGCTAGGTTTGTGTAACATGGTTTGTGATACAAAAGAAAGTGCCCCTTTATAACGCCTACTCGCGTCAAGGCAAGAAAAACATCCCAGTTTTCAAGTGGTTTACCGGCTATGCTAGGTTTGTGTAACATGGTTTGTGATTCTGGCGTACAATCTCACAAGACGAAAGCTAATTTTAATTTTACGTAATCGAAATTTAGAATGAAATATTTTCCACTTCCCCCAATGCAAATAGTTGCCTTTTGATGTAATTAAGGTGAATCAAAAGGTTTTTTTTTTTAAAAGTGCATATTAACCGTTGCCAGCGATCCCAAAAAATTAATCCGATGTTTTTTGCGGTAATTAAGTTTAAAAATAGTGTACTTTCCAAAATCTGTGCCTATTAAAAGTGCGGCGGCTTATCGTAAATTTAATTTCTTTTTTATAAACGTCTTTGATTTTTCAGGTATTAACCGCGATTCTGCTTTGGTATTTAAATTATCAATGTTAGAACTCATTTTACAACACACAATAACTAGTAAAAACTGTGATGTCAGCTATTAATCTTATGTGACAGATTGCAAATTAATGTTTGTGTTTTTCATTTCCATGACAACAAGATATTGTGATGTCACATCACGAATTCATTAATAGTTCTTATTTCCAAATTTTTAATAATAATATCAATATTTATGTTTTCAAAGTGTACCAATAAAAAAAATAGCGTAAAGTATTCGTGGATAACTGGTCTTTAAAACACTTGCTTTATTTCGAGCACTCGGCTACGCCGTCGTGCTCGAAAAATCGCGCGTGTTTTAAAGACCTGTTTATCCACTTATATTTTAATATACTATATTATATATATTTTAATATAATTATTCTTTTGCTCATTCAATTTTAATTTATTTCGAAATTATTTTTGTTTTTAAATACATATTTCAAAGTTTGTAATACAAATAATTTACGTATATTAAATATTTTAGTTTCTTTGAATAATAAGTTGGTTGAGAATGTTTTATTTTTGTTATATATGACTTTAATTATGTGTTTTTGAATTATTTGTAGAGGCTTAATAAATGTATCAAGTGCACCACCCCATCCTATAATGCCACAAGTGATTGATGATTGCACCAGGGAAAAGTAGATCATTTTCAGCTTATCTGACACTTAGGAGGCCGCGCAAGAATTAGCGGCTTTTGTCAACTGACTGTAGGAATCGTATGTTGACCGTGCTAACAAAAATAGCCCCAACTGACCTTATGACAAATTTAGTCAAAATCGTATTGACATAGGGTTGTACCAACCGACCGTGCTAGTCCTCCGGTGTCGCATTCCATCAGCACCTAAGCCAGATCCGGCACTGCGATGAAGTGCAATTCCATAAACGGAAATATAAACAGTTTTACAAGTAATACAGCGAAAGGGAAAGTTTAACTGTTCACTTTCAATTTTATATCTTATTTGCCATTACATGGGCAATGATTTATATCATTAGCCATTAGTATTCTGGTGGCGTTCTCCCCTTTCTGAATTAGGAATGCGTAGACCTTGTATAAGAGATGTTTAACAAAAACAACAACGTTGTATAATGTGACATCAATGAACTGTCATAATATACCAAAAGGAAAACAGACAGCCTCGATTAGCTCATGGCAATTTCGTGTTGGTACATACTCTACTTGTACATTGTTGATTTTACCCAGAAATTTCGACAAACTTTTACCTACCTAATTTATTTGGGGCTTATCTAAGGCTATTTGTGGTCAAAATGTCATACCGTGGGGTTACCTTACAACTCCAAATGAATACAACTCAACACCGCTTTTGAAAAGTCATTGAAAGTGATTAAAATTTTTTATAAATAATTGGTTAAATAGGTTACGTTATAGGTTAGGTTATGGGCTATTTTTAATTTTTTTCATAGTTTTTAATGACTTTTCTAAGAAGTGTTGAGTTGAGTTGATTCTGAGTTGTCATGGGACCATAGCGTCGTTATGTGGATAGCGTCATAGCGTGGTCTTTAATTTCATTGCTTCCTTAAGGGCCATTAACCATCCAGCGGCCGAGAATTCAAATTTCGACGAAAGATGTTCTTACGATCGTACAGGGCGGTTCCAATGAGAAAGATTATTTTTTCTCCGTACCAGCTTTTTAAAATAATAACTCAGTATAGATTTTATTTTATTCCAAATTTGCTTTAATTTATACCTACATTCAAAAATGCTGAAAGGCGTGAGGATAAAACTAATAAAATTATGTACTTTTTGTAATTATTTTTTGATCATAAGTATTTATTATTTTTCAATATGTCTAAACAAAATAAGAATGTAATTTTTTTTTTCTCAGTAAATTAAATATATTTCTAAGTATATTTTTAAATATATACTAAGGAGTTCATTGAAATTTTTATTAATTGATCTGATATTCATGGAGAATATTTTAAGGTTAGATTGATTTAAGATTTGTCGGACTTCTGTAGCATTATTTGTTTCGGTACATGGAATCTGTGAGATGTTGTCTAATACATTTGTTATGTCTTCCATTTTTTAAATTACTGAAGTATTAACTAATAACGTTCTAAAAATGTAGTTCGGTATTGGTAACAGTAAATTAATAACATAGTTAGTAAAAAAGTATATATATGTAGTGTTGGTTGCAGAATGACTCAGATAAATAAAGTATATGATGGGAGTATCATTTAGGAAAAAAGATATATTACGAGTATTATCATTTGATTTTGAAGTATGAGGCATAAAAGTTGAACATTTTTTTTCTGACACTTTAGAGCAAAGACGATAATATAAAAATATGTATTTTGTTGTGTTTAAACTATAGGTAAGGTTTATGCAGAAATTATAATTGTCATTTAGAATTGAAAAGGTATTATATAACACATGTGTAGGTTTGGGGCATTACTTATAATATTTTTCCTACAATTTTGTGACATGTAATCAGTGCTTATCATATATTTATATATATACATATATACCGTTGATATTAAATAAATAAATAAAACTAAAGTAGATAAGGGTGGGTAGGCTACGAAGCACTGCACTAAGAGGAGACCGTTTATACTATCTCATTCTCTCGCAGGCTAAATCCTATAGATGTATGTGTTCGTTTCTTTTTAGTGTCGCTATTTTTCGTTTCATCGAGTTTCAAATCACAACGATGCCAAAGAAGTTTTCACTTCAAAAATATAAATAGAAAATATTTTAAACGAAAATGTTTAAAATAAGGACTGATAAGTATGCAGAGACGAGCTCAAAGTTGTCACGCATAAAACTAAAGTGTACACATTCATACAATGTAGCTGATAAAAAATTAAAGTTTAATTATAAAATCAATTAAATAACAAAAATAAAATATAATTTTTGCAATGTTGCTCAAAGTAACAAAAAAACACTTATGTCAATTTTAGCGTTGATTCTCTGTCATGAATAAATCTGTCAAACTAGTATATAGAAATTTATATAATGATTTCGAAATCTCTAAAGATCATTTGTTTATTTGGTGAAAGCGTCCAATCCCAAACATAATAGTTTTCATCGATGCAATTATTTCTAACACACATCTGAGTTTGATAAGGTAAGAACATTCATGTTTTTTGAAAAATTTTCAACTGTTTCCATTTTATAAAATGTTGGCAAACATTGTACGAATATGGCAGACGAACGACGAAATTGGAATGAATGCAGTTGAAGTGGGTTCCCTAGGTATAACAATTTATTATTTATTTATTTTATGCAATATTATTTACATTTTTTACATAATTCAATGATGTTGGCCTCACTGGGTGGTTTACCCGTGCTGAGGCATCCATTTCATATACAAAATTATACACAATACATATAATATAAATATATATATATATATATATATATATATATATATATATATATATATATATATATATATATATATATACAAAATATTGGTGAAAAAAGGAAAAAAAAATAAATAAAAAACATACGATTAAGATAAATTAAACTTAAAAATTAGAGATTTAGAATTAACGTAAAATTAAGAATAAATAATATTATATAAGGTTAAAAACGATATTTTTAATACGTGTTGTGTTTTTGGGTGATTGTGTTTTATATTGGTTTTGTGTGTTGCTTATATGTTTTGTTATTTTATGCTATAATATTTTGGTAGTATTGTCTATTTTGGTCTTTAATCCATTTTGTAATTTTGTGTCGGAATTTATTTTTGTTTTCCTCAATTTTATTTTCAAGTGTTAGACTGTTGAATGCTTTTATAACGTGATATTGGTGTGTATATACAATGTGCGTAAAGAATGTATTTGGTTAAAAACGGTAGAAAACTTTAGCGTGATAATAATAATATTTTGACGATTTACGAGCACCGCCTTGTGAAAAGTCTCTTCAACTAATTTGTGAAATCTTACAACTAACTATAGACAAACTATTGTAACAACTTTTGGCTCCACCGATTGCATCCACCGGTTCTTCGTTCACTAATTCAAAACTAGGTATATCTACAATGCATTCGACCAATGAACGTGATGCTGCGTTAAAATGAAGAAAATAGGACCATGCTTACGTAGGAGGTCACTTGAGAGTAACAACATTTTGTCTATTAGATAAATTTAGATACATTTTTGTTATTTATTTTTGGGGTGTTATGCCGTGTTGCGTTACCTCCTCCTTTAGCCAACGTTTCGGACAGTGTTACAGTGTCCATCTTCAGGGCAGATGTGTAATTGTTAGAGGTGAAATACTTAGAAGCGATACCGTATTGCCAGCTCCACTCCACTCCACTACGAGCTGGTATTACAGTATACTTCTAAATGCTTTTCTGCGTTTAGCTTTAATTAATGTTAATAGGATTTTTATGAATTTCAATAGGCCACTTGCATGGACTTCATAACGACTTGGAAAAATTCGTGTGGATAGATTTTTTTTACTAAGATTACGAAAATGTTAGTAAAAATTTTTAGAAATGTACAGTTTTATTTTATTTTCAAATAAATAAATCCATTTTTTGGGCACGTGACGTCACTAAATGAAAATGTCCCGTCTCCGAAAATGTTCCTATTAATTTTATAAAATTCCACACTGATTTTTTTTTTTATATGGCATCACTTTGATTTCAGGCGAATTTTTGAATTTGACATTTAACGTTCACTAGATTTATTGTTTGTTCTCTGCGAACTTATCATTTGGTTTGATTTTTTGACAGATGTTATGAAGAGAACCCCGTACATTTTACGTTGTCCGTAGGTGTTTTAGAGGTACAATGATAATGGTGCAGATTTTAAGAAAACCAAATTTTATAATATTCTTATTATTATTATAATTTACAAGTACAAGTATATTACATTTGATTTAGTAATATAGACGTTGAACATTGTAATGATTTATGATCAATAAGATGGATCAAGGAAAAAAATATTTATGAGATTTAATATTTTTGATATGCCTCGTTATTCTCCTGTGCCATTCGTGTGGAAAACGTTCTTTTTTTAAAATGATTTTCGGCTATGTAATTATCGTTTTTTCGCACCTATAAAATTATGTCCCGTCTTTCCGGTTTTAAAAAATGATCTGATTTTTCGGATTGAAATTTTCAAAAAATCGCCAGGGTTTCAAAAATACGATTAAAATAAACGGAATGTCTTAGAATATTTGTCTAAACCGGATTTTTTTAAGTGGCCTATGCCTCTGTAATTAGGCGTGTTCTATAAGTTTGGGGTCTTCCCAGTGGGCCAGACAGAGCGGGCTATCTCCGAAAGGATATCAGAACTCTTTCGAGCGTGTAAACTTGGCCACCCTGACAAATCGGCAAACGCCGAGCATTTACTTGAAACCGGCCATTACTTTGGATTTGTTCCTTAAGCACACATTTCACCACTAACAATTACACATCTGCCCTGATGATGACACTATAACGCTGTCCGAAACGTTGGCTAAAGGAGGAGGTAGCGCAACACGGCATATTACCCCAAAAATAAACAACAAAAATACTTTTGGCCGCGAAAATCTAAAATCATATCCAAATTTAGATACAGTTTGCACGCAGAGGACATAATTGAGAACACATATGTGTCCCCCATTATTGAAAATGCTGTTATTAAATCTTGGTGTATATTTTAATAATAATATATAATGAATGTGTTTGTCAAAGATAAAAGCCAAATTTTATGATATGTTGTGCAATAGTACAAGTATTTTATTAGAATATTTATCTTCCTGAATGTGATCCGTCCTCCGGTAAGATACAGCTTCCAATTACCCGAATTTCTACCGATTTCTTACACATCTCCCTTAAACACGTTAAGTTTTAAAGCTCTTAAAAAATATATATGTTATTCTTGAAGATAATATCTAGACTCTAGACCCGTGGTCGTCAAACTGCGGCCATCACAAATACCTGCCGCTTTCTTTTTAAATATTTTTTTTTTCATGTGCAATTATATTATCCAGCTTTTTTTCAAATATTTTGTGTACCTTATGATTTTAAAACGTTCATTTTAATTGATTGACATTTGATTTTAAAACGCTCAGCTGGTTTTTGACCACATCGTAAGACGATTATAAACGCGCGTAATGTACTTTTTTCAACGTGCGCATTAACGCCCCCTTATGGGCGTTTGAGACTTTCAGGGGGGCAGTAGAAGACCTAGAGAAAATTAGATATCATTGAGATGGCACAGTGAAGGCGTAGGCAGGGAAAAATGGTCTAAAAAAGACAAAAAAAAACATGCTAGTGGCGTACTAATAAAGCAATGTAAACATAAATATTGGTTAATTTTTGTTATTGCAAGTATTGTAATCCACCTGTCTCGACACAGGTGAAACAGGCATCGAAAAACCTAATAAATAAACAATCATTCAACGTATTTCGATAGTTCGGGAAGTGGATGAAAATTGAACTGAAAGATTCCTTTACAGATCTACACAATTATCACTTAATACTTTCATTATTATTTTTATTAAAGAATTGATACTATATCATGATTACAAGAAGGAAGGAGGTAGCAACCTGGAAAGAATTGTCTTTTTAACTTGCTTAACAAAAAGGTACAACATCAACCCCCCCCCCCCCCCCGCCCCGCCGCCAATTCACAATTGTGCGGTGATGCCTCACATGGTCCTATTTGGCCCTTGACCAGAAACAGAAAAGTGTGACGACCACTGCTCGAGACATTCCCCGCGCCGAAATGCAAATTATATAAAATTCCCTCGATAGAATAAAATCGAAAAGTATGCTCTAAAAATTATTAAAAGGGGTCGTCCACGTGAGGCTCGAAAGGGGGGAGGGGGGGGGGTTCGGAAAAAATCACGAAATATCACGAGGGGGGGGGGGGTATAATGAGATATATTTATTTTTCGTGATAATATTCTGAAAATTTCAAAATACTTTGTACTAAAAAAAATACACGTGATTTGCGGGGGTGGGGGGGTTAGAAAGTTGCTAAAAAACATCACGTGATTAATAGACGGCCCCTAAACACCTTTGTTTCAGTCATGTTACAAGCATTAAAAAATTCACAGTGTTTCTTCAAATGCTGTTTAAGACAACCCTTGCGAAATTTTTGCTCTATTTTAATCGAGTCGTGTTTTATTAAACATTTTCACAATTTTCGCATTGATTTTGTCGCTTTTTTTAAATACTAATTTTTAAATACTAGCGCGCTCCTCTAACATTCGTAATTACATATCTCTCCATCTTCTTCTTTTTGAGCCCGGTTGCGGCGCCTTAAGGCTTTGAATAATGTCAATCCAATAGAAAAGTGTTATTTTAGGATGGTAGAAAGTATGATGTGCTTACGCTTTCTGTAGTATACATTTACAATAAAATGTAGCATAAAAATTTCAAATTAGTAGGTAACTAGTAAATTACAAATTCGTCTCTTCTTTATAAACTCTCAGTGAAACTTTCTGTACGCTGTTCTCCCAACAGAAATAATTACTATCCGCGGCAGAATTCTCTTTTGATCTTCATAATGTTCGTAAATATGTATGGCGTCAATACAAATCATAAAACTAATTGCTCGAGACGAACGCGTCGTATGGACTGTTTCTAACAGAATACGGAACTCTTTTAACAAACACCGTACCAAAATAATGATTATCGTTTCTTTTTTAACAAGCTTATCGAACATTTTAATGTCTAAATTAAAAAATAGTGATTATTTATAAACACACACTCACGCGTCATTTATAACACATAAATCAATCACATTTCTCCACTTCCGAAAGTAACGTATCGATAAACGGGTTTTATAGAAATAACAGTAAAAAGTCTGCCCACTTTTTTCAGCAAATATGATTTCGGTTCAATTTCTACTGATAAAAAATCTTTGTGTTTTATATGATTACCGATTATAATTCGACGGTCGGCATTTTGGAGAAAACAGATTGTTCCAGATTTCTTTTATAGGTGAATGGTATCTACTCTCATATCTCAACGTCATGTGACAGACTGGGATTGCACTATCCTCCTTAAAATAAAATAAAACTTAAATAAATAAAATAGAATAGATAATATTGACCTACGGGGCCTAGCGGTTTAAATCCTTGACTCTGGATCCGGCGATCGCGTGTTCGAAGCCAGGTGCGCGCAAATAAATTTAATTTATCGTAAGTACAAGGTTCGTAGATACTTTAAGAGGAAACAATTTGTATTTTACCAAACTGTTAATGTAACTGTCGCTCTTACTGCCGAATACTGAGCGAAAGGCACAACAACTGCAACGTAGGCTAATAATATCTAAATAAAATCATCAAAGTCGAGGTTTTGTATTTCCCATTTTTCTCCTCGAAATGAAACCGATTTTTACGCCTTTTTTACTAACTGTATTAGAAGAAAATACTCTATGTCTGTACATTTTGCTTTTAAAAATATATATTGTCTAGTTTATATACTACTGGACGTCTGATGATGGCGTTCAAACCACGCAATTTTAACGATTTTTGGAGGGTCCTAAGTCCTAACTTCTATAAGAAGTAGGTAACTTATCAAAAAGGCAAAAGGTTCCGACGATTGTGTGGTCGATATCTAGTTTGTACACAGAACCTTTAATGATGGCATTCATGACTTACATTCATGGTTCAGGTGCAATCATTCACGTTCATGGTTCAGGTCCACAGGGCAACACCTGAGGCCCCCAGACTGGCTCGCAGAACTAGATATCCCCCTCTGACCCCCCACCGTACGAAAGAAGAAGAAGAAGTGGTCGATATCCTGAGAAGAAATTGGGAAATATGTTTGTACGGAAAAAACGCCGCCCGCTTTCCTTTTAATAGTAAACTGCTAATCCTGAACAAATCGCAAGTGCGCCCCACGGTTGGCAGCCACCTCCGCGTTATAGCCCCAAAATACCTAAAAAACTTGTTTGATAGAGTCTCCTATCTTAACAAACGAATTGTAATCTCTAGAGTACGGGCGTCGGATGGGAAAGCTGCCCTTGTTCTATCGGTATTTCAATGGAAGGTGATCCGAGTAATTAGCGTCATTGATTCCTTCGGCAACGGTGCATGGTCGGGAAATGCCAAACGCGTGCTGAACATCTATTCACTGTTTATATTTGTCATATGAGAACGGGTCATTTCTGCGACTCCTTCTTGAGTTCAACAGCTCGACTGTGGAACGATTTGCCGGCATCTCCATCCTACAACATGGATCTCTTCAAGACCCAAATACACTCTTTCTTTTCCACAAAAAGATCCTACACACAGCGTCCCTAAAGATGACATGGCCCTGAGGGAAATTATTTTCCACGGGGCCTTCGGTGTGTAGTTAATGTAAAAAAAAATCATTTAATTTATTTTAATTACAGATATAGCACACGCCAAACATTAATACCGGCCTAACGTTGAAACAGAAATCGTCGCAATAGGCGAGTTTAATGTCAGAAACGCCCACGCAACTCGCCTTACTCTGTCGCACGTATGTTTGTTCTTTCTCTTTCGCTTACGTTCATTGTGAAGTCAGTAACTGTGCGAGAATGCACCGAACCAAGTTCAGGCCAGCATTAAAGTTTGGCGTGTACTATATACATTGTATATTTGAAATTACATAGCCATCAATTTGTGCCTGTAAAAAACGTAGTTGACGACAATTTTTGGCTGACTTTCTTGTGACTTCTTCTCTACATATTATAAATTAAAGTCCTCCGCCGCGTCTGTCTGTCTGTCTGTCTGTTCGCGATAAACTCAAAACCTACTAAACGGATTTTCATGCGGTTTTCACCAATAGATAGGAGGATATTCATGAAGAAGGATTAGGTTTATAATTTGTCAAGGTTTTATGTAAATTGGTTGAAAGATATGTCTTTATGTGGTGGACGAGTGGCCTTGCAAGCGGGCGGTGTGGATTTCATTTGTATGCAAAACTTTGTTCCAAAGTTTTATGCCGAGGTTGATAAAATTCTGCACATGTGACCTTCAAAACAAGACGAAGGTCACTGTCTATATTTGAGTTTGAAAACTCTCTGTAAAGCCCGGGCATCGCCGGGGACTTCAGCTAGTACTTATTATTATTAATTTGAGTAGAACTCTGTGAAATTCATAATTTTACTACAAAACTACGTGCTTATTATTAAACCCACTATTTCATTCTTTATTTACCTGGAAACACCAACATCAAAAGCTCACTTGGAGTTTCTAGTTCTAGTAACATTACTTTTTACGACTTTACGTTAATCTATAATTTTCCATGGTCATATGGATATGTAAAGAGTAGGTGAATCTACAAGTTTACTTCACCGCACTTGTATCAATGAATTAATTATTTATGGAGCGTTGCTTTGAAATATCAACAGTGTAAGTAAAGATAAAAGTGTTCCAATTATTGTTACGGAGCGATGAAAACAAATTACATTTGTTTTATAAACACGCTGGACTCATTAATTTTCTGCTCGTTTTCACGCAAGTGCTCAAAACCGCAAAATGCACTTTGCGCCTTGCAACATTGCAATAAAGCAATTTTAGGAGAATGTAATAATTAATGTAACCACTATGCAGATTGTAGTTTTAAACCAAAAATAATAAGAAAATTGAAGTTAAAAACTATTATCTAAGATGTTAATGTTTACTAAAGAACATACTTGAGGAGTGCTGTAATTTTTTTTATCAAGGATGAACTTATTATCAAAGCACAAGGCTCTTCTATAAAACAGCTATAGCAGACCAGACCAAATTTTCAAGGGAGATCTTTAGCAGAACCTTTGAAGACAATCTAAAGTTTAAGGTGTGTCAAACTTAGGTTAGGTCATAGCTTAGGCCCTATGGCACCGAATGGACTGAAATTTTGGATTCTTACTAAGAATTACGGTCTATACACGAATCAGTCAAAAAATCTTCCAAAAGAAGAATTTTAAAATTCTTCATACAAAATTTTCATCGTTTCGTGGGCGCTTTGTCAAACTTAGGTTCGGTCTTTGTAAAAAATAATGTCCGGTAGACAAGTTTAGTTACAGGTTTAGACAAGTTTAGTTAGTTAACGACGAGCCTTTTTGGAAGAGCTGTCAGTAACAACATTTACAAAACTGCATGGCATGTCGCATGTAGCAAGGCTGGAGGACATGAGATAGGTGAACAACAAGTACCGACATACTCATAGATTGCAATCCTGGAAAATACAACAATAGTATTTGCACCGTCTTTTTTCTATCAATATGATCTAACTAATAAGTAATCAGAAGGACTCGGGTTCGAGTCCCGACGGCGGTGTGTATCTTTTCTCGGGAGATTTTTTCAATGTAGATGAGTGTTTCAGGCTAATAATTATTACTTATAATAATTGTTACCCTTTGTGCTATGCATAAAAATCTTGTCTTAAACATTAGTTTATCAATCAAAAAATAATAATTAATATTTGACGAGTTAAAGTATTTCACCAAAAAATGTAGACATAACTTGTCTCGACGCCACCTAGTGGGAGGTTTAGCATTTACAATGTCTTTCCCATATAAAAATAAAGTTGGTTGTTTGTAGGTGAAAAAATGTAATAAGAAGTAATTGTTGAATGAAACACTAGTATATACGAGTATTGAATTATAGGAGATAAGCCGACGTAGGTCAGTGGACAGAACAGTTGACCGGAAATCAGAAGGATGCGGATTCGAGTCCCGCCAGCGGCATGTATCTTTTCTCGGGAATTTTTTTCAATGTAGATGAGTGTTTCAGGCTAATAATAATTATGTACTTATTATCATTGTTAAATAATAAGTTATGGTAAGTAGGGGTTTCAACCCCCCCCCCCCCCCTTCCCTTTATTCCCTTACCCCCTTGGATCAAATCACCCCCTTATGGTTAAACCCCTTCCACGTGAATGCTATAGCTATGCCCTTGGTAGACTCCAAAGGCTTTACAAAAAAAACCTGCTCGACGGTGAAGTGTATAAACTAAAGTGGATCAAACATCGAATCCTCGGGAATTAGGATCTAGATCTAGAGGATGAAAATGATTTAAGTGTTATTTTAATTTTAATTGGAACTGATTATGCTAAAAAATCAGGCCAGAGATAAAGTAGGTACCTATCCAATGTATGTAAAAAATGTGTTCTGTGTTCAACAAGGTTAGCTCATCGAGGGGCTAGAGCGGTGGTTGGCTAAAAATTCGTGACGTAGCTTGAAGTTCATGTTCCACTGAGAGATTGGAATTAACTGCAATACAAGTGGCAGTGTTTTACTTCAAGCATGACACGCGTCCGAAATTTCGAAAGCGGCCCGACGAGTTTTTTTCGAAAAAGCCTCATAAAAGCACCTTATTAAATGCATTTCCTACCATACCTACCTATAAATACAGAAAATTTGAATTGTCTTTTTCAAAAACGGATCCAGTGATTTCTCAAAATGTGAACCTAGAAGAAAAAAATACCAGGAGCACAGAAATGTCATAGGGTAATTTGTGTTAATTCCGCAAATAAAAAATAATCAACGATCAAAACGTGAATCTGCTGACAAGAACAAAATACCAGGAGCACAGAAACACAATTGGGTATTTGTATTATTTATTATAAACATGTATTGCTCATTACTCAGTGACGTAGTTGTTGAAAATCTCATAATTATTATTAAAAAATGTATGTATATATTTATAATTTTTCTATGTCTGTTGAATGATTGCTTTATCTCAACCCAATGATTAATGAATTATGATAGCACCTGCACCTACTAAACTTATCTTGCATTCTTTAGCAATTTGAGTGCATTTTTGATTATTATCCTCATGATTTCATCAAAAGATTAATCAGGCTTATCCGATATGGCATTAAATATTTATAATATTGTTTACATTAATGATTAGCAATCAAAATTAAAAGTTATAACACTTGGCTGAAGAAGACGTGAACACGATATAATGTTTATCAGAAGAGTTATTTCAGTAAAGATAATTTTATCTACATACCTAGGTACCTACGTCTTTGCCTTTCTCAACGTTTGATCTAGATCCCTCCAAGACTCGCCTTGACCGATAAAGCTGTTATAAATTATTTATAATTTATGACGTTAAGTATTCATTGTCCATATTCATATCCATAAAAAAATGTTGATTTAAAAATAATTTTGCAATACTGATCTTTTTATATTTCATTATTTACAGCTTATCCAAAATTAATATCTTAAGAGGAAATACAGTCGTCGAGAATTATTAATAATGGGTATTTTACAAAACTGTTGCTGTCACTATCACCGCAGGGAGAACTGCTACTGCACCTCAGGCTGACAATTAGACGTGGGTCGTTTTCAAGAAACGTAAAGAAACCAGTGACTTGGTCGGCGTCACCTTTTTCAAAACAGGTGATTTTTGTAATTAATTATTTTCATTCGGCTACTGTGATTGTTTGCATAAATACCTCCACCAACTATACAGTTACACGCGAAACGAAAATAAATTAAATTACTATCTAGTATCTAAGTGTTTGTAGCTATACAGAGTGAAATCAATATATTATAAATTAACTACCCTTCATACTTTATTCAAGCTTAGGACTGACTGCACTAAATGTATTTGTGATTAATAAGGGTTTCATAATTTTCGATCTGCCATCTCGCTCGCTCGGCCGGCCGGTAGGCGCGATGCGAAACTACTCACATCACACCCAACACCGACAATCACAGTTAACAGTAATAAGAAATAACGCATTTACAAAAATCACTACTTGTAATTTTATCGAAACTAGTAATTTCGGTTACATACCGCGTAGCTAATTATTGTATAACGCCCACGCCTACTGACAATATCTAAATAAAATCATTAAAATCGAGGTTTGTTTACGCCATTTTTCTGCTCAAAAACTGGACCGATTTATAAGATATTTTTTTACTATCTGAATTTTACAAGAAAATACTTTATATCAATTACACTTTAACAAATAGACAAACTACAAAGAAAACAAAAAAAACTCCAACGGTAATCACAAGCTTTGGACAAAGAGACCACAAATACGATGCTATAAAAGCATTCAACGGTCTTTCACTAGTAATAAAAATTGAGAAAACAAAAATAAATTCAGATACAAAATTAAATTACTACCAACATATAATAAAGTAAAATAATAAAACATGTATACGTAACACACAATACAATTCTAAAACACACATCATTATAAACACGCTACTCATAATTTTATTGTTTTTTTTTTTATATTACATGAGTTTAATGATAATAATTTATTTATATTATATGATTTGAATGCTATTTAACGCCGATTATAATTTTTTTTTTTCATTACCAACTTAACATATTTTATCAAAATGTATTTGTACTTCAACTTTTTAAATTTTCTGTAGTTTAAAATGGGGGCCTCAGCACGGGTAAGCCACCCAGTGAAGCCAATATTTTCAATTAATATATACTAATATATAAAACAAAATGTATGAACGTTTTGCTTTTTAAAAAATATATTGTCTAGTTTGAATAGTGAGCGTCTTCGTGCTGCATTTAAACCAGGCTTTTTTTAACGATTTTTTGAGGATACTAACTCCTATAAGAAGTAACTTACCAAAAATCAAAACGCACCGCCGCGCCGCTAATGATCGATATCTATATTAAATTCAACATCCAGAGCGAAATTGCCTAATACGTCTGTACGGAAAAAACGCCGCCCGGTTTCCTCTTAAGAGTATGGCGTCTTATGATCCGGGCATTACATTTATCATCTTCAATGCACTCTTATAATTCATAATGCACCAGCCAGTTCCCAGCATGTGTTGCTATGCCACTTAATAAAGAAATTGTTTCTTCCTGCGTGTCCTTTCCCATTCGTCCCGTTATCCTTCCGCTAACACGTTCCCACTCCGCCTTCTCCGCCTTTCCTCTCCCCACTTCCCTCTCCCGCTTCCCCCGTCCCGCGAACCCCCTCCCGAGTTCCCCTCCCACCTCCCGCATTCCATACATTCACTCCCGGTACATTCAGTTTTCAAACAACTCGCGTGCAACCAATTGCAATTTTTTTTATATAGATTTCATAATGCCACACAATTTCTTTCACACGAAAGAAGAATAATGCCAGAGCTCAGCAGTGTATATAGAAACCATCGCGGGCATGCGCACATCAAATCCCCAAAGTTTCATCGCATCGGATGAATGGTTTAGCAACGATTTAGATTTTTGTATATATTGATTTTTAATAATAGTTGTAACGACATCAAAACTTTTACACAAAATAATTTATCCAAAAAAATGTAGGTACCTATACGCTAGTTATCGATATCGTTTTTACATTAAATCCAGAGAGGAAATTTAGGAATATGCTTCTATGGACAAAACGCCGTCCGGTTTCCTCTTTGAGACTTTCCCTCATCTGAGGCCTTTCAACAGTCTGCCGTACCTGAAAATATTATGTTGATACAAGTTTAGGTTACCCTCGCGATCTGCGTCAATTTATTTTAGAACGCTTTCTGAAGTTGAATTTTTCGAAAGGAAGGAGTGAAGGTCGAGGGTCGTGAAAGTTCCAGAGTCAAGAGTCAAGCTACTGAGCACCAGAACGAGCCTAAAAAAACGACCCGTTCTCATGATGTGCCAAACATTAACCGTACGCGAACAGAGGGGAAAAATGACAAATGAAATTTGGGATAATTATGTTATATTTATTATTAATTCAAATATCAGAAACAGAATGATGAATATATGATTTAAAAATAAAGACTGGCTGATTAAGATCGACTATTTTTTTCCACGAAAACATGACCTTATATGGAAGTTTCGGTTTCGGCCGAACCTGAGACCGAGGCCGAAATTCGGTTTCGGTTTCGGTTTATGACGTAAAAACTAGTTTCACTAAATTTAGCCAAATAACATAACATCAACATTAAGGCCCGGTAGTAGGCGTTCAAAAGAAGAAGAAGGGTCAATATGTTAATATAAAAAAGGATAATAATTAAGCAAAAATTGTGAAAATGTTTAATAAAACACCACTCCTTTAAAATAGAGCTAAAATTTCTCAACGAATGTTATGTTGCATTTAAAGATACACTGTTTTGTATATCATTAACGTGTTAAATAACAAAACAAAACGTGTTTTTATTAATTTTCGGAGCATAATTTGCGATTTTTTGCTATCAAGGGAATTTTATGTAATTACCGTTTCGGCGTCAAAAATACAATATACGTTTTTAGATACTTAAAAACTGTTCAAGAAAAATGTGTTATAAAACGGTAGAAATTCGGAATGCGGGGGCTTAAATTGTGGTTATTATTCTACGTATTGTTGTGATTTATTTGTGGAATTATTGGTACTATGTATACTTGTAAATTCTGTAACAACGTCATTAAATCATCAAAAACAATATTGTAGGTGTTATTAAATTGTACCTACGGTTTTAAGTTTTTTTATACACAAACAAGCGGGTTAATTAGATTGTTTACGTACATCTCGTTAGCAAAACAAAAAATACGTTTTAGATTTTAATGAATCATTCTGTAGTGTAGAAGTAGGTATTATTCTTTAATTGGTGTTAGGTGTTCACACTTTTAGCTCTAGATAAAACTGTGTCAATAATAAATTAACATGATTTAAATATAGGAATTCATTATACCCACTGTGTGAAGTAATTATAGTAATAATATAAATGGACACTAGAACAAATTAACAAAGAAATATACAAGGTTTTTTTTTTTTTTTTACATTAACTCCACACAGGAGGCCCTGAGGAAAATAATTTCCCTCAGGGCCTATGTCATCTGGGATGCTGTGTGGAGGGTCTTTTTGAGGAGAGGAAGGAATGAACATTGGTCTTGAAGAGACCCATGTTGTAGGAAGGAGGAAACACAGAGGCCGGTTCGGGGTTAAACTTAATTTTGTATTGGGTACCAAAATATCCAATAAAACTAATTTCTATTTTCAGCACTAGGGTGTAGGAATTATTTAGTGCTTGCATGTGGACTTTTTATTGTGCACAAGGGGGCAGGGCTGTCATAATCCGTGAAGCGGCGCTGATTTTTTGGCCCATTTTGAAATTTAGAAAGCCTTAGACCTACAGGAAAACAGCAAACCACAAAGAATAAATTCTGTAATTTTATTGAATTACAGAACATTAATTTTGATTTGAAGACACAAATAAAAAGTTATAACTTAAATAATTTAAAAGGAATAAGGGACGAAAGCGAGGGGAGTGGAAAATTAATTATAACTTCCAGAAAGACACAGTAAAAAGCCACAGGCAAAATTTTTGTAGGTCGGAGGGCAAATCAATAAATGCTTTTGATTTTGTCTCCATGGAAAATTGGATTCTTGAGTCCTCAATTTGTACCGTTTTTATAGCCTTCCTAAAGATGACATAAATATATAATATGTCTAGGAACCTATCGTAGTCTCCTTTGAGGAGTTCGTTTTAAAGCGCGGTGTACCCGTTCAAAAAGAAGATGGGGAGATATGTATATTATATCGTTAGAGACAAACGAATGTTAGAGAGCGCGCGCTAATGTTAAAAACGATAATACTTAAGCGAAAATTGTGAAAATGTTTAATAAAACACGACTCGTTTAAAGTAGAGCAAAAATCTCGTGGGGTTGTCTAAAATAGCATCTAAAGAAACACGGTGAATTTTTTCATACATATAACTTGTAAAATAACTTAAAAAAACTTGTTTATAATAATTTTCGGAATATATTTTGCCTTTTTTTTCTTAAATGATTTTTTCGATTTTATATAATTGCCATTTCGGCGTGAGGAACGTGCCATCAAGAATAACACATATTTTTTTAAGAGCTTTAAAACTTACAGTATGGAAAATATTAAATAAATCGGTAGAAATGCGGGAAGCCGGGTCTTAGGGCCCTAAGGGCCTGTCCGCACAGCGATATTTCACCGCGCGTTTTTTTTTCGCAACATTCTGTGACACATGGGATCTTATAGGGCTATCCGCACTGGCAGTAAAAAAATCGCGCGAAAAAAAATTCTGTGGTTTGATGCAAATTGAACGCGATGCGGTGCGGATTTATTTCACCGCGAATGTTTTGTGCAGTATGAAATAGTATGGCTATGGCCGCACTGCGGAATAAAATTCGCGCGTTTCACATCAATTGGACCAACTAGTTGTAGTAAATTATCAAATGTTATTTTGTCATTATGTAATACCCAAAAAACTTTTTATGGTATTTTCACAGCTCTTGATGTTTTATAAAAAAAATCCTTTCGTAGGTCTCAATGCTGTAAATGCAGGGCCGGATTAAGCATGTCGGGGCCCGTAGGCAGTGCACGTCTCGGGGCCCCTACCTACACTTTTTTCAAACTATCAAAAATATTTTTCTACCACAACGTATTTTTATTCATTATTATTATTATTTTTTATTTTTTTATTATTATTTTTTTTTATATGAATACCGCACAAGAGTCTCAACTGCTCCCGTCTGGAGCCAGTGAGACAATGTCATCCCCAATTGGGGTATATTTTGGCTGAAGGTAGTGGGGATGGGAAGGAGATAGGGAGGAGGAAGGTGAGGAAGTACCTGGCTATTCAAATCTGATCACCAAACACGGCTAAAGCCATTTCAAGCAACGTTTCAATTTTGAATGGTGGTCTTAAACCAGGGCGATATTGAGAGTATCTTCCACTCTGGAACGTGCTGCAAATATACTATATGTATATTATTTTAAATGAGTAAATTGTGAATGAAACAATTTAATCAAATAAAATGTATTTGCCACGCCGGGATTCGATCCCGCGACCTTTGAAATGCGAGTCAAGAGTCTTACCGCTGGACTAAGCCGGCCGGCTACGAAGTAATGCCATCATCCCATCCAATAAAAAAAAATTGAAACGAATGCAATACAATACAATAATTCTTTATTAGACATAAAAAGGCACAGATATACACGGTGTCCGGAAACTCGTAGTACAAGCGGGAAATTGGTCAATCTACATCACAATTGGAGTCGATTCGTGATATATTTTTTGATTTGAGCTTTCGTTTTCGAGTAAATCGGGTCCGAAGTTGGAATTTTTTTGGTCATATTTGGAAAAATCGAACACTTGCAGTAAATATCAGAAAAAAAGTTTTTTGTAAAATTTCTTTTAAAATGCATCGAATGTTAAACCAGGTTCAAAGGTTTTTTTAACCCTTTAGTTGCCGAAAAAATTGAAAAAAATAATAAAAAATCGAAATGCTCAGATCAAAAAAAAAATTTTTGGGTTCTCTGTGTGATGTAGAAACAAAAATATATTTAAAAAAAAAAACGGTACTATCAGCGGTCTTATCACTCTTGTGATCTCTTCCAGACCACCTTGGTATGGAGATAAGCTTGTATAACATTTATATTTTAAACACATAATTAGAAATAAAAAGTAAAAAAAAAACTGAAACAAAATAAATACCAATAAAAGCCACACTCGGCACCTACCTGATACTAAGTAATGCTGCTTACCGAATAAAAGTATAAATACCAATAAAAGCCACACTCGGCACCTACCTGATACTAAGTAATGCTGCTTAACGAATAACAGTATAAATACCAATAAAAGCCACACTCGGCACCTACCTGATACTAAGTAATGCTGCTTAACGAATAAAAGTATAAATACCAATAAAAGCCACACTCGGCACCTACCTGATACTAAGTAATGCTGCTTAACGAATAACAGTATAAATACCAATAAAAGCCACACTCGGCACCTACCTGATACTAAGTAATGCTGCTTAACGAATAACAGTATAAATACCAATAAAAGCCACACTCGGCACCTACCTGATACTAAGTAATGCTGCTTAACGAATAAAATTATAAATACCAATAAAAGCCACACTCGGCACCTACCTGATACTAAGTAATGCTGCTTAACGAATAACAGTATAAATACCAATAAAAGCCACACTCGGCACCTACCTGATACTAAGTAATGCTGCTTAACGAATAACAGTATAAATACCAATAAAAGCCACACTCGGCACCTACCTGATACTAAGTAATGCTGCTTAACGAATAAAAGTATAAATACCAATAAAAACCACACTCGGCACCTACCTGATACTAAGTAATGCTGCTTAACGAATAACAGTATAAATACCAATAAAAGCCACACTCGGCACCTACCTGATACTAAGTAATGCTGCTTAACGAATAACAGTATAAATACCAATAAAAGCCACACTCGGCACCTACCTGATACTAAGTAATGCTGCTTAACGAATAACAGTATAAATACCAATAAAAGCCACACTCGGCACCTACCTGATACTAAGTAATGCTGCTTAACGAATAAAAGTATAAATACCAATAAAAGCCACACTCGGCACCTACCTGATACTAAGTAATGCTGCTTAACGAATAAAAGCCACACTCGGCACCTGCCTGATACTAAGTAATGCTGCTTAACGAATAAAAGTAAAGTAAAGTAAAATACAACAATGTTTTTAGATTTTCACGGACAAAAGTTTTTTGTTATTAGTTTTTGGGATGTTATGCCGTGTTGCGCTACCTCCTTCTTTGGTTACACGGCGTAACACCCAAAAAACGAATAACATAAATACAATGATGTTTAAATATTAACTCTTCTAACTTTTTTAGATACAAAATCGTTTAAAACATCTTGAAAGTTGACCTTTTCCAAAATATCATTTTCAATCGACATTATCGCCAATGAATTTAACTTACTACTTAGGTAGGTTTTATTAGGCGGACGGAGAGAAAATGAAAACGGCACGAGATGAAACAGTAACAATTTTCATAATATCTTCACAAGAAAAACTTAACAAAAAAAACTTCACACTCGTCAAATTCTATAATATTAAATGAAATAAATACTTATGTTAAATAAAATCTGGTAATCAAACTTACGAGGTATCGTAATGTAACTTCAGTTTATTACACTCGTCGTCTCGCCGATTTTCTCGAAGCACTTGCAAACAATAAAAATATAACACTTCTTAACAAAATTCGAAAGTTTTGAAACATCGAACAGAGAAAAACTGATTAAATTAAATCACTGTCGCAAAACTCCCAAATCGTAATTTAAGACAAAACGATATGAAGTTTGTTTACGACACAATTCAAATTCTATAATATTAAATGAAATAAGTATGTTAAATAAAATCTGGTAATTAAACATACGTGGTATCGTAATGTAACTTCAGTTTATTACACTCGTCGGGTCGCCGATTTTTAGAAAATGAAATGAAGTTTGTTTATGACACATGACACAACACACAACATACGTATCGAACGAATCTGAGTCAATCGGGGACTCCCCCAAATCCGGGGTCCCCAATGCTCTTTGTCATGCCAAACAATACTGTCAACCTTATGAAAGTGGGCATAAAATAAATAAATACATGTAGCAGTAGGTATGCATTTATAATAGACATGGGCAGATTTATTCCCAGAAGTGAATCGATTCAGTCTGATTCTCCTGGCCTTTTGAATTGATTCCTTCTATTCATTCCTTATTCAATTAATTAAAAAAAAAAAAAAAAAAAAAAATTATGTACTCTCCAATTAAGAAAACAAAGAAGACATGGAGAGGTTACGAAGCACCGCACTAAGAGGAGACCGATAGGCTACGAAGCACCGCACAAAGAGGAGACCGATTAGACTAAATTCTATAAATGTAGGTGTTTGCCTTTTTTTACATGAGCTCCACACAGGAGGCCCTACGGAAAATAAATTCCCTCAGGACCTATGTCATCTTTGGGGGTGCTGTGTGGAGGGTTTTTTTTTAAGGAAAGGAAGGAGAGGAGAGTTATGGGAAGGAAAAGGGTTTAAGGGGTGGGTAGGTATCTGGGGTTTAGTGTGTCCTGGTTATCCACCTCCAAGACCTAGACAAACCACACCCCATGAACCCGGGCACCCCTGCTAAATCACCAAACGTGGCGAACCACTTGGAGTGACCTATGGCAGAGGTGTTGGTTATCCAATAAAGGTTCCCGGGGCGGCGGTACCCATTCCCGCCTCCCAAATTGCCTCTTTTTAATGTCGTTATTTTTCGTTTCATCGCGTTTCAAAACACAACGGTGCTAAAGAAGTTTTCACTACGCAAAGCACTGTTCCTAGGGTGAATATGCCTATTTCAGATACGTTGGCTAAATAAGGAGGTAGCGCAACACGGCATGACACCCTAAAAACAAATAACGAAAATTGCCTATTTCACTTCAAATTAATATTACGAATTATGTCGTTCTGAAAAATTGTGCTACGGGGTTAATGCAATATTAAAATACTACATTTGTTAAAACAAACAAAAAAATTGACAAGAAAAATGTATTTACATTAGAATATCAATAAAATCTTAAAATTAAACAGTGTTTTGTTTCACGCCTAAAGTTTTACCAATTTTATTTTATTTATTAAATTAAAATTATTCCATTTCACGTGATCTAATATAAACAAACATTTTATCATTATTATTAAGCATTATTTTATGACAGCTGACCACAGCCGATTGCCGAAGTTCGGCGTCTCAAAGTAGGTAGGTATTTGTATTCCAATAGCTTTGTCGGAAGTTTTCAATCAACTATGTAATGAAATTGACGGCTTGGCCAACGGAGAGGAATGAGTGAACCCGCACGGTCAGTTTCGCGGCGAGCATTGAGGAATGAATTAGTTACTTTTGACTAGTGTCTTGCCTCTTGCCTGGCAGTGAGTTGATTACTCGCGAGCTGCGGACCTAGCAGGACCTGGGTTTGGTCCTGTTGGGTGTTGGGATCTGAGATTGACGCGATCACAGAGACGATGACGTCACAACTGAATTGAGATTTAATTCCTGAACTAGTGAAAAAGACTTCGCGCCCCGGACAAACTTGTTAGCGACAGACTATAAACCAGAGACTATTTACGCGGGACGGGTTCGATCGGCGCGGCGGGACTATGACTGGATCATATACTGAATAGAAGCAATGTACCTATTAATTCCTGCGTTGTGAAAGAGACAGATTCGAAACTAGTGACTCGGCCGATTCGCTTTCGTATTTCGCTTGGGCTGACCACGATGAAGTTGATACCTACGGGTATTTTACGAATGGCGCGCGGGAAAGGGATACTTTACGTGTTTTGCACTATTATTTAAATATTATTCTATGGGCGCGCCGCCCATAGATTAATATTTAAATATTTACGAATCATTATAATATTTAAATCGTTTACGGTAGGTACACATCATTCATTGAAATAATTTAACATTAAAATAAATGGAAAAAAATTAATGGTGCCGTTAAAAATCGTAGGATGCAAGGCCAAAGATGAGGAATGAAGACTCAATTCCTTTTGAAATTGAGAATCAGATCGAGTGTGTCACAAGATTGAATTTATTCATTCAATTCAGTCATTCAATTTTGCCCACGTCTAATTTATAATGCATTCAGATTTGGAATAAATATCTGCAATTGACCATATCTAGATTTTCCCTGAGATCTCTGAACTATTACTCTGTGTCTGAAGAATTAATTACTCTATAATATTTTAAGCAGTGTTTTCGTACCTCGCTAGATCTTTTCTAAGCCGATCAAAACTCCGGCGCGGCATCCCTTTGCTTACTGATAGAGAGTCAAACCATTGAAGCAAGTCATTTTTTCTCGGGGCGCGGGGCCCCAGCCGATGCGGGGCCCCTAGGCAGTTGCCTACTCTGCCTTAGGGATAATCCGGTACTGTGTAAATGGGTGAATCCAATGTTCGTGACATCTTTTGATACATCTGTTACGCCGCCGTAGTATTAGATAAATTAAATTTTTTGTTCTGTTATCCATTTACACGTGCGTCTTAGCTGAGAACTACACTGTACTGAAAAAAATCGCACGAAATTTTATTCGCAGTGCGTACAAGTTGTAATTCCGATCGCGGAATATAATAGGCGAGAATTTAAAACGCGCGGTGAAATATCGCTGTGCGGACAGGCCCTTAGAAACAATCGGTCCATGCCGTAGGTATAGTACAACCTATACCTACATTTCTTTTTGAATAAAGGATTTAAAAATATGTATATATCTAATATTACATCGTAATCATGATCATGATATTAAAAAAAACATACGTATTTCTATATTTAGAAAGAAGAAAAAAATTATTATGAAGGATAGATAGAATATTATAGTATTTTGAATGTAGCTACTTTTGAATATAGCTACTTTTGAAAGTAGCTTTTTTTGATTGAAGCTACTTTTAAATGTATACTTTTGAATGTAGCTACTTTTGAATGTAGCTGCTTTTGAATGTAGCTACTTTTGATTGTAGCTACTTTTGAATGTAGCTATAATTTTGTAACTTTGAAGTTACAAAATTATATGTTTCTATTAAAATCATATACTATATGTTTAATTTATTTACAATATTATAGGAATATTCTAATGATTTTCAGGTGGAAATAGGGGAAGCAAGTTTTGGTTAGTAACTTCTTTAAAATATTTCTTAAATAAGTTCAATATTAGAATTCTATAGATATCTGCCATAGGTCACCATGGGGTGAGGTTTGTCTAGGTCTTGGATGCGGATGACTAGGACACACTGAACCCAAGATTCCTACCCACCTATTAAACCATTTTCCTTCCCAGAACTCTCCTCTCCTTCATTTCCTTAAAAAAAACTTTCCACACAGCATCCCCAAAGATGACAAAGGCCCTGAGGGAAATTATTTTCCTCATGGCCTCCTATGTAGAGCTAATAAAAAATAAATAAAAAAGGACTCCTTCTTTTCCACAAAAAGATCCTCCACACAGCATCCCCAAAGATGACATAGGCCCTGAGGGAAATTATTTTCCTCATGGCCTCCTGTTGGAGCTCATTTAAAAAAAAAATATTAGTTTAGTTTAGGGCAAGCAAATACAATATATTTAAATTTAATTCCATTTTCTGCATTGAATGAGTATTTTTATTTGATTATTTGAATAATTTCATTTTCACAAATAATCAAAAATAATTTTGGTAGGCTATCGGTAATCTGGGCATGACTTTGCTTAATAACACACAATACGGTGTACACACATTTTTACAGGCATTATACTCATTTTATATGTGATTCGTTCCATTCGTTATCAATTAAGTTTCATGTTATCGTAAAGCTGTCAATATTATTTTATAATAATTTATAATCTAAGGCAAAAGTTCAAAACAAGAATCGCAATATTATCTGTTATTATAAGTTTAAAATGTGGTTCAAATGCGGTGGATAATTTTATGCCGCAGTTTAAATTTTCTCTTTTACATAAATTGTCAATATTGTGCATTGATTGAATTACATAAAAAATTGCAATAAATCTTCTAGCTCCTACGTTTACGCTTATAAATAATGTATATTCAATAAAAAATTGCCATTTTCGTTTTCGCTTTTTTTATTACGCCTCGATAAATCAGCCGGACGACATTATAAATGGATTTCTGGTTCGAAAGTGGTAATAAAGTTAGTTAAATATCAATTTGGCTTAGCAGATAATATCTTAAATAATGTGACACCGTCTTGCTGGCATATTGGATTAAAAGGTCGAGGATTTTATCGCGTATTGTATAAGTCAATTTTTTTTTTACATTAGCTCCACCATCGAGGCCTATTTCATCTTAGGGGTGCTGTGTGGAGGGTTTTTTAAGTAAGGAAAGGGGAAGGAAATAGGTATGAGGGGTGGGTAGGAATCTGGGGGTCACTGTGTCTAGGAGTGACGGACGTCTAAATCCATCTCCCAACTGCAGTGCAAGGCGATGGGTTTCTGGCTGGAGAGATCAAAAGACCTCGCTCAACAAGTCTCTCTCGATCCGGCCCGCCACATAGCAGGTGGGCAGACGCATCGTCCGCCAAGACCTGGACAAACCTCACCCCTTGAACCCGGACACCATTGCTAAGTCACCAAACGTAGCGAACCACTTAGGGTGATCTATGGCAGTTGTAATAAATGTTTTCCGGGGCTGCGGTACCCATCCCTGCCTCCCAAAATGATAAAATCTAATGACAATCTGCAGATGTAAATTTCGATCTAATTTAATTTGAATGTTGCTTGTCTTGTTTCTAATGTTGGATCAGGATAGATTGTTAAAACTTTTATTCAAGATTACCAAGTCGCCACAAATAAAAAAATATATTTTTTGGACATCATTTGGACAACAGTTTTGTTATTTCAGATAATTTTTTTATACATTAAAACTGAACAATAGTTTTGTACACTTAGGCAATATTTGAAGATATTTTGCTTTTATAATTTTCAAATTTTAATCATTGAACGAGCATTTCGAAGTCCTCCTTTGACTCGACCACTTTGCAGCATTTCGTATTTCTGAAAAATGTGTATGGCACTGACATTAAAAATGAGGCTATCTCTGGAATAATAAGGTTGGCCATTATTTCCTTACACACAGATATACTACTATTTATTTATATTTTTTTGACATACTTCGTATTGTGGCGCAACTTGCGTTTTTTTTTAAATCATCAAAGTTGAAAAAACACTTTTTTATGTTGATGATTCATTTTAATGCTTAAATGCTTTACGTATGAGTATGCTTTGTCTAGTTTACAATATTTTGCTTACACTGCAAGCCAAAACAGTTTAAAAAATCACAAAAGTTAGTTTTTTTATTTATTGTTTTTGTGTTTAATTCGTAGAACTACATTTATTTTTGAAAAATTTAATTAAAATTAAATTTAATAATAATAAGTTATTTTCAAGTTCTGCGAGTATTTTATTATGTATTTTAGTTACAGCTGTTTCGACTTGTAAGGTCATTCACAAACTGTGGTTAGGCCACATTCAGACGATTATAGGATTTTAAATGTCAATAGTATCTAAATTGAATTTATTACTGGTTAAACCGACTATTTTGGTTTATAGTGTCAATAAAATATTGTAAACTAGACAAAGTATACTCATATGTAAAGCATTTAAGCATTAAAATGAATCATCAACATAAAAATATATTTTTTTTAATTTTGGGGATTTTGTAAAAAAAAACGCAAGTTGCGCCACAATACGCAGTATGTCAAAAAATAAAAATAAATAGTAGTATATCTGTGTGTAAGGATATAATGGCTAACCTTATGATTCCAGAGATAGCCTCATTTTTAATGTCAGTGCCATACACATTTTTCTTTAAAAAAATGATAACTCCTTCATTTGTACACGCAATTGCTTCATACAAAATTTTATAGCATAGTAATGATCAGCAGAATCCATTTCTAGCCAAAAAAAGACCCTTGAAAATTCAAGTCTCTATGTCTATGAAAGGCGATTTTCAGCCCACTGTGCGTCGGAGCAATCAAGGTCAGACGTTACGCATACATAACTACCGTACGGCAGTACCACCCAAGCCAGGATCCCTCCTGTCCGGATGAGACCGGTACACCAGGGGGCACTGATTTGTTACGATTTGCTCTGAGGATGAGAAGAAGATTGAAGTTTAATTGACCGGTGCACATACACAAAATACTGATACACAAAATCCAAACAAAAGTTAGATCATTCTACGAGTACCCCCGTGGAACATGAAAACAAATAATATTGTGGACAAATACCCAGATCTATGAAACACCAATAACATTGTGAATGAATACCTAGATCTTTTAAACATTGTTAAAAATGTAATAATTACTATCGTACATTATGATCATAGGCATTATCATAATAAGTAAAGTATTTGAATATCAAGTATTATACTATTAAGTAATTATTGTGTATTACGCACCAAAATATCAAACATTTGATTATATTATTGCAAGCCAATAAATAGGAAAAATTTGCGATTTCTTACAATCAAACTGATTAATCAGTTTTGTAACATTTAAGTAAGATAAAATATTGTACATTTAAAAACTAAATAAACATATTTAAAAAAAAATAACAACATGGCAATCTAATAAGTCAATATTAGAATTTAGGATGGCAGGAATAAAGGAATTGATTGAGGTTGATTACCTTCTAGTATTCTAGTGTGTTCTTGTCTCCTGTTGCCTCTTCTTGCGTCTTCTCGCCCCTTCTTGGCTCGTCTTGCCTCTTCTTGAGTCATCTTTCTACTTTTTACCGCCGCGCCGCTTCTAGTCTATTTTAGTCTCTTCTTGTCGCTTCTAGTACTATTTGAACCACATATTACCATATTTGTCCAATGACCATAATTGTAGCGCGGGTAATTAAATAAAATGCCCAATTATTTTATGGTAATCACAAATAGTCTTTATTTGGAGTAGGTACAATCAATTTGCAAGTATGACACAGTTCAATAATAGTAAGACATTACAAAATTTTAATAATAACTTTTTGGATACTTTAACAATAACCCAAATGAAACTAATTGTTCCCTCAACCACCGTTGTTTACGAGTATTCACGCTGGGTTAGCTGAACGTATTTTAGACCTACCAGAGATTTTCCTTGAAGATGCGCGGGTTGAACCAGGAGGCAACTTAACATTCTCGAGGTACTACGTGACCTTATGTGGTTGAGCGACGGGTGCAAAATCTAACCAATGGCATGCCTAGGACGGAGCGATGCGGGAAAGAGCAGGTATTCGAGATTGAATAACTCTCAA
The DNA here is from genome assembly GCA_929108145.2 of Limnephilus rhombicus. Lineage (NCBI taxonomy): Eukaryota > Metazoa > Arthropoda > Insecta > Trichoptera > Limnephilidae > Limnephilus > Limnephilus rhombicus. The sequence goes on from OV815277.1 coordinate 13,578,738, forward strand.
TTTACGCTCGAAATTAAATAGATTTCTTACATAATATTATTATCCGTCTCTAAGTAAACAACTTGCGAAACATTAGCTTATTATAAAACAAAGGACATTATAATCACATTGAAGATGTAAGTTACAATCACCATTCACAAAGTTTGTGTTTTTATTATACGGAAACATGATGATAAAAAAAGGTTTACAAAACCAAATCCATAATATTTACGATCGAACATAAAGCGCTATTTCATTACTTGACAGTGTTGCAAAATAACAAATAACATACCAATGGAAATGTAATACAATGTCGCATTTAAAAATAATAAAAAAGTTAAACAATTTAGTACTTATTTACAATGAAGTGAAATGAAATCGTGCTATAATATTTTGAAAAAATAATTGATTTATTTACCTTTTTACGTAGAGCGGAGATCTCAAGGAGAGGCCATTAATTTCTGATCAAGAGGGTCATGGTTACAATCCCGTTAAATGCAAACAAGTCGTAATTGTTTATGGATTTTAAAATATAAACGAATGTCTAACAGAACCGGAAAAATATTGCGACGATTCATGCAGAATTTATAAATCACTAGCGAGTACCCGACATGCGTTGCAATGCCACTTAAAGGAAGAAAGTGTTTGTGTTTCATTTCTGTTTATCCACTGGAGCGCTTTTTGCCACAATGTGGCACTATTTAAAATACCTCGGATTGCTCTGCTGTCAATTCTGGCAAATTTTCCCTTGTTTGTAAGTAATTAAGGAAGTTTACGATTTTATAATATTTTTTTTATAAATCCTACGAATATGTCGCACAATTGAATAACAAAGGCACAACTCAAAAAACCTCCTTTTTCATGACAGCGCACAATGGAGTAGCTCTATGTACCGCGTTGGCAGAAATTCAGAAAGTCAAGTGTTCTTTACAATGAAACAAGTATGCTAGTTTTGAAGTTCATTAAATGTTTCATAATTACCCCGAAGCGTGTCGCCCTTATCGTAATACTGACGGAAAGAGATCAGTTTGAACTTGAACTTTGTGCGGGTGAGCGTGTCAGTTTTTTCAGTCGCGTAAATTTCGATACGTTTCAAGTTTAGTATCTTAGCTACTAAACTAAATTATAAGAAGTTGCTTTTATGCACCATTTTATTAATTATAATACCTGAAAGTGGGGACTATCAGTTTTCATGAAAAACGGTTCTAGTCTTATAATCAATGTGTTTTGTTTTAAATGCAATTTCTGAATCGGTTTGTACGAGATTCGAGTTACATATGATTATGAAGAACTCTGGTGTTAAGAAATTTGATGATAAAGTAAAATTCTTGAAAAAATATCTCGTATGAACTATTTTTTTGTGAATATATTAAATATCGAAGGCAAATAGTAAAAATTTACCGGATTCCGTCATATTATTATTTATTTTGTATACTTAGGTATCTTAGCTACTAGAATAAATTGTAAGAAGTTGCTTTTATACACCATTTTATTAATTGTTGTACCCGAAATGGAGGACTATCAGTTCTCATGAAAAACGGTTCTAGTCTTATAATCAGTGTGTTATGTTTTCGATGCAATTTCTGAAGTGGTTCGTACGTTCGTACGAGATTCGAGTTATATATTATTATGAAGAACTTTAGCGTTAAGAAATTTGATGATAAAGTAAAATTCCGGAAAAAATATCTCTTGGATACATATATCACCTGAATCTCTAGCGTTAAGAAATTTGATGATAAAGTAAAATTCCTGAAAAAATATCTATAGAATGAACCTTTTTAATAAAATAGTTATTTTCTGTTGTAAATTGAAAATCAGATGGTTGAAGTATCGCAGAAACAATGACACCTTAATATTAAATAATAAATAATGGCTTGAAAGGACTATTATATCTAAGAATTGCAAATCTTTCCCAGAAATATTAAAAACAAAAAGAGGTCGGCCCAAGCTGTCGTTTGATATGTCATCTGAGCGTACGAAACGTCAAAAAAAACTATGATATTGCAATCTAAAACATCGAAAAATAAACAAAAGGACAGTGAAAACAATTCCAAAAGAAGTACTGCAAATTCTAAAGATACCAGACCCTAATACGACTATAGGGAATGATTTGGTAGTTGAACAAAGTAGTGATGACGATAGTATATTGTCACAAGACGATAAGGATCATCTATTCTGTGAATAACTGTTCATAAATAGCTTGCGAAATTAAGTGAGCATTACGATTGATTTATTTATCTTATATTTTTCAATTTTATATTTTTGTACTAAATATGTATGACCTTTCGAAAAAAAAATTTCACTTATTTTTATAAACATGTCTATACGGAACTAAAAATCTAAAAAGGTTTGATGCAATTGCAACCACTGATTTGATGCCAACTTTCGGGGTCATCCACCCCATTGTGCAGCGATTTGAATATTTCGTTTGAGTGCATTAAATCAGCTAATTAACCAATAAAAACACAATATTTCACAAAACTTTAAAATCAGTTTATTAATATTTATTAGGTTTAATATTATTAAAGTGACACCATGATCATTATGTCACTATTTTTGCTTGAATTCGAGTAAAATATTATAATATAATAACGACAAATTCTCTTTTAAAGCTACAATAAATTTTTAAGAATTTAGCCATTTTTATCGAAGACAGAATAGATATTCTGGAACATTTCTGCAAACTTTACTAAAAAATGCATTTTTTGACTTGTGCCATTGTTATTCCCCGGGTGCGATGTGATAATCGACAAAAGATTGGTGAATTCATGACTCTGGATACTAATATCTACAGCCTGTATGTCGGACGAATATCTACAGCTCATACGTTGGACTAATATCAACGAACTTCAGAGTGTTGACTAATATCTACAGAGCTAAGGTCGGACGAATATCTACGACGGTCCCAGTGTTGACTAATATCTACAGAGCGTAGGTTGAACTAATATCTACAGAGCGTAGGTTGGACTAATATCTACAGAGGGCAGCTGAGCAAGAGGTTGTACGGAAAAGCATAAATTACTTCAATTACGTAATTACTAATTACGTAAAGGCTTAAACGTTTAAAGTACGTACATGAAGTTTTTGCATAATATTACGTATTTTGCTGTTTACGAGGACAATAATTTATTGAACAAACATAGAGGTCATAATACAAAGATATTTATTTATTTCGAAATACACGGCACCACAACCTAACCTAACCTAACTGACATAGAAATGGTCATGGTAACAGACTAAATAATTTAGAAGCACTCGAAATAAAGAAAGCTGCAAACAAAAACCCAAATCCTTAATATTCAGCTAAATGTGTCCAATAGTCCGATATTAGGGATTTTTACATACATACATACATAAATTAAGTTTTTTAAACTGCATATTTCAGCGCCCTTGAGGTGATTTTCCACGAAAACGGCGCTATAGAAATTAGCCCATTATTATTAATAATAATTGGCTAACGCAAACGAAATATTGCGTTATTCCAATATGCTATACATAATTGCAAATCCAACCTCTGCCAGTGCTGTAGATATTCGTCAACACTTTTGTTCTCATAGACATTAGTCAGCAGTTCGAGCTGTAGATATTCGTACGCACTTTGGTTCTCATAGATATTAGTCAGCAGTTTGAGCTGTAGATATTCGTACACACTTTGGTTCTCATAGATATTAGTCCGATTTTTTCAGTTTTTGGAATTCCTATAGATATTAGTAGACGCCTCCGAATTCATTGGCTATATAGAACTATAATCAGTTTGCATGTCTCCATATAAAAATTTGGAGGTATGATTTTTTTTAATGTGGGCAGAAAATATTCAAAATGATTACCAAAGATGGTGAAAAAAGTTTAAAATTACGCTGTCGTTCCAGTGGTTATTGGAGTGCTTTTGGATACACTTACCTTTTTGCTTTTCCGTCTGGTGTTTACAAAAATAAATCAGAACGTTTTCCGGCGCGTGAGCTTCTCTCACCCCCCACTCCTCCCGCTGCGTGTCCTTTCCTACTACTACTACGTCCTACGTCCCCTTTTCCTCCCGAGTTTCCCTTTCACCTTCTCAGTCTTCTCCCCTACCCCCCCCTCGCGCGACCCCTTCCCTTACCCAACGTTCCCCTACACGCTTTCTGAATTCCATCCCCTCCCGCCTTCCCTCTCTGCCGTTAAACTATATGAAATACACACATTTTTCAAACAATTCGCGCGCCACTATTGAAATTTTTTCACAATATGAATAATCCCAGAACTCACCGTTACAATATACGTATAGAAACCTTCGCGAAACAACTCACCAAAGTCTCGTCGCAATCGGCTGAATGATGAAGGAAATAATTTCATAACGCCAGAGCTCACCATTATACGTAGAAAACATCGCGGGCGTATGCACAACAAATCACCAACGTTTCATCGCAATCGGATGAATGGTTTAGGAACACATAGGGAACAAACAAATTTAGCGGAATAAAAGGTAGTATCCAACACGGTCACCATATAGGAAACGGAACATACAAATAAATTAACAGGCAGGTGAAATTCCAAACAATTGAGTTAAAATAGGAGTTCGCTATTTATAACTACTACTATTTGTAACTATTTTGTTTTATTTCTATTTTTATTTTTGTTTTGTAATGGGCTGAAAATATCCTTTTTCATACTTAACAGATAATTCAAAAAAGTGTGATCTATTATAAAGATTTAAAAGAAAATTGATTTTACTGACGAACTCAAGAACGAGTCGAAGAAGCGACCCGTTCTTATGTGACAAATATCAACCGTGTACATATGTTGAGCGTGCGTTTGGCATGTTTCCCGACTATACACTGGTGTCGAGGGGATCCTCGGGGAAACATTACCGGGTTACAAATAATCCGACAATTCCCTAAGCGGAAAATGTTGTTTGTGTCGTGATGGAAGAATAGCCAGCCGAATAAAGCACGCGGCGCCCGGGTGGGACTCAAACGCGATGCCCACTCAGCCACTGACCGGTCATCACTTTCTCGAAAGTAGTAGATGTGTTCAACTGCACAGAATATAGTTGTAAGAAGACTATAATAACATACCACATTAATATTAACAATGTTAGCATAATACTATTCTTCAAAACTAAAAAACCAGCAGATTCGTATTTGGGCTCAGGCTTACAGTACCTATACAATTTAGCAATTATTGTCACAATACTACTCAAAACATTATTCCAGTGCAGCTCAGGTACTAGAAACATACCGGTGGCAGTAGATCAAAACATTTTTTTAGTAATTAATATACAAATAGTTAATTTTCTACAATTATAATTTTTTTTATTTTTTTATTGTAATCTTAATATTTTTATGTTACATAGGTAATTGTGCTGCGCCAGTCTCACTAGGAGTTCCTGTGTTGAGAGCATGCGCATTTTAACATAAATAGTTTAAGAATAGTTTATAAAGGATAACAACAACAATGTTATTTACATTTAGAGTAAAAGTACAAGGACAATCAGCATCGTATCAATGGGTTAGCATGCATTAGGAGGTTCTAAAAATATTGTTGTTATATGATCTGTCTTTGGTAGTGATCCAAAACTTTGTATCTGTTTTGTATTTTACGTGATTAGTGTGCTGTCTAATGGTCAGTGGAAGTGTATTATAAAGTTTTGTTGAAAAGTACCTGAAGTTTCTTTGACCAAACGTTGTTTTGGCGAAAGGGATAAGTAAGAGATTTTGCCCTTTGGTTCTCGTATCACGAACAGTTTGGATATTGTCAAAAACAGTTCTATGTTTGAATAGATAAATTAGTATATTTTTGGCATAAAGTTGCCTAATGTCCAAAACACCGATTCTCCTAAAGATTTCATCCGAAAAGCTTGTGATCGGTAGTTTTAGAATAATCTTTATAATTAGTTTCTGGGCTTTAGAGATCGGATCAATGGCAGCAGCGTTTGCTCCTCCCCAGGCTATGATACCATACTCGATTAGAGATTGACATAGTGCATAGTAAATTGTTTTAAGTTGGTTCAAATTAAGAAAGTTGCGAGTTTGTCTAAAAAGGTATATAGATTTTCGAAGAAATATAAAACTAATTTAAAGTTTTCTTTCTGCTGTTATAAGTGTACGTAAATTTGTTATTATTATAATAAAATAAAAGGTACACAACAATTACACATATAAAATAAGTAAGTAGGTACTGTGAAGTAGTTCAGAGCAGTGTGTATTGAATTTGTTACTGTTAACAATCTGAAACATTTAAAGAATGTTGCATAATATCTGCATACACATACGCTTCTTAAAGGAAGCGATGTTTTTATAAAAAAAATATGTCAACCGAGCCAGTTTCATTCGCCACACAATGTAATCTCTGAAGACAAGAGTTGGACATAAAATTAGTGCGAGAAGTAACTATATTAAATGAAGCTTGAAGTCCAGTGTTGTAATTATTGGATACTTGATAAAATTTATCATATTCACTAGTTAGAGCTATCCAAATATACGTTGATGATTTTAAATAATAATAAAACGTTACAGATTTTTCTTCGCTGTGGTAGTTTAAGTAATTGCATTAAATAATAATTATTTAATTTTTCTATTGGAATGTGTAATTTATAATTTGCATGCCTTAAAAATATATGCTGTACTCTTTCAATTTTATGTGAAAATAAACATGTGTGTAGCAACAGGAAGTAGGTAGGAATGTAAGAATCTACAAATAAACCTATTTTTTTATACAACATTTTACATATCGCAGTAAGTACTATCCAATAATATTGGCCTCACTGTGTAATAATTGTTAACAATGTATAGATATAAGCACCTGTATTTATATCCCGTTTGTTTAACGATAATCTCATGCGTTAAATTTTATCAATAATCCTTTAGATAAGAAATTTTCTTCTTAGATTAACCTCGCTCTCTGTATACCTACCTGCTTTGATAAAAAAATATCATAAAATATTTCAATACATTATCCTCAATGTTACAAGAATGTAAAAAGAACATTTTGAGGTCATTTGAGATAAGTAAATGTTTTCGTTATTGTGTAAATTGAAATTTTTCAATAGATTTGATGTACCAAATGTTTATGTATTTCTATATATTACAGTATTTACCTAATTATTAATATTTTTAGATAATATATTTCGCAATTTAATTATGTTGGGTGTAAGGTAGGCTTGAGAAAGTGAAACTGTGGATACTTTTATAAGAAATAAACAATGATCAAGGGAATCTCTCAATGAAAATGGAAATGGAACAAACAATCCAGCTATAAAATTGTATTTAAAAAAGTTGTTTCTTAAGGATACGAGTTCAGCATTTTCTAATTAAAAAAAAACAATATTTAGAAGTATACGCTTGTACTTTTCATAAAATATTTAACAATAATTTCAATTTATTTCTACTCAACCGAAACAATAGGAAAAGCCTTAATTTATCCAGAGCATATTTGTTTGTATTAATAATTTTAACCAATTCGTTGTAAAGATTAATCTAAAATAGTTATTTTAGATTAATACTGTTTTACTTTTGATCACTACTGAACGTAGTGATCAAAAGTGAAACAGGTAATCGCTTAAATTTGAAGACAAATATTTAGATCCCGAACAATTAAATTTGTTTAAAAAACAATGCATTAAGATCACTTAACATTTTTTTAAACTTTGGAATATTTATTTTGTAATATAAGAGGGTGTTCACACATAGCTATAATATGCGTGGGTTGGCGTTTTTGGATATCGCTCGCCGTACATTCCAAATTGAAATATATGACGAGCGATATGCTGAAATACGCCGTCCCACGCATATTATAGCTGTGTGTGAACGCGCTCTAATTCTCATGGCTTTGTTTTGCAAACTTTGAGGACGACTTTTTATGGGTTGTTTCACAGAATTTCAAATGTAACATTGTCATCAGATGCGTGTAAATGTAAACGTAACATTGTCATAACCGCCATTTTGACGTTTTAATAGTTGAAATTCCCCATTAAATAACGATTCTATGTCCGTTTCAGATTTTGAAAATATTGTGATCAGCATAAGAGGACAATAACTGTCATATCAATAACGAACTCGTAGCCACGACCTATTCTACACACCGCAGGGTCGGACAGATGTCATGGCTCAACACAGCATGACAAGAGGTATGACGTTGCTTAATGCCCTACCAGCGGATATAGATGTGTTTGATATCACCATACCATCTTTTAAAAAAACTATATACATGTATTGTTGGTTGTAAGAAAATTGTACCATAATTGGACTAACCTGTCTGTCGTACAATAAAAAAAAATAAAAAAATATTGCTAAGCGTATCACTTATCAGCTTATTACAATTTGAGTTAAAAGAATAGAAAACTGAAATGCATTGAGAATCAAATGTAAAAAAAAGAGTGTGCAATTCACACGTGGTAGAAGTGAAAGTGGCCGAACGCAACATCAGATGAGAGTAGAGATGTCAGGAGTTCCACTAAAGAACACCAAGGAGTTTGTCTACCTCGGGAGCAAAATAACATGGGACGGTCGGTCTAAGAGCGAGGTCGACAGCCGTATACACCAGGCTAGGGTTGCATTCAATAAAAGGTCGAAAATAATAGAATCGAATAATATAGACCTAAAACTGAGAATACTCCTCATCAAGACCTATGTCGAGAATTATGTATGGAGTATCTTGATGTACGGCTGCGAAACATGGTGCCTATCCGAAAGAGATAAACGGAGACTAGAGGCTTTTGAGATGTGGTCCTATAGAAGACTATTAGGAATTTCCTGGAGAGACCAGATCACAAATGAGGAGGTTCTCCAAAGAATCGAAGGAGGAAGGCACCTGCTCAGTACCTTGTCCGAAAGGCGCGCAAGATGTATCGGCCATGTAATAAGACAAGAAGGCCTCTTGCATGCCATAATGGAGGGTATGACCGAGGGGACAAACGCTAGGGGACGCCCACGCCGAGAGTACCTGGAGGACCTGCTGGTGGACGTGCGCTGCTCATCATATGCAGACTTCAAAAGAGCCGCACAAGACAGGGAAGAGTGGAAGAAACGTATAGATGAAATTGCTGCAAACCAATCCCACGATTGAAACCAGAGAGAGAGATAGAGAAGTGAAACCTTCAGAAAACTAAAGTACACAAGCTTGGGGAGGCTACGAAGCACCGAACAAAGAGGAGACAGATTATACTATCTCATTCTCTCGCAGGGTAAATCCTATATATGTATTATGTATGTCTCTTTTTAGTGTCGCTATTTTTCGTTTCATCAAGTTTCAAATCACAACGGGGCTGAAAAAGTTTCACTTCAAAAACAAAATGGCGCTGATTAGCCATTTGATGACAATGTCAAATTTGAATTTCAGTGAAACGACTGACCGTACTGAAATCCTCCTCCTTTGCTAAGAACAAAATACGGCAACAATTTCACTTGCGCACGCCGGGATTTGAACCGGTTGCCTTTGGATCTGAAGTCAAGTAGGTATCTTAACCTACAAGTCACCTATGTCATATTATACGACTATTAGACAGTTAAGTGTGTATGTATTACCTATAATATTGTCATAAATCAATATTGATTGATAAGTAGGTACTTTAAATATTGTGAATGAGTGGGTCTTGCAAATTTAATAGTACACAACTGATAATCCTGTACAAATCGCAAGTGCGCCCAACGGTGGAATTTGGCAGCCACCTCTGATCTAGAATCCCAAAATATCTGAAAAACCCTCGACTGTGATGCAGACACGGGCAATCCGTTTAATAGATTCTCCTATCTGTACAAACGGATTGCAATCTTTAGAGCACAGGCGTCAGGTGTGGATGCAGTCCTTGTTCTACCGGTATTTCAATGGAAAATGTTCCAAAGAACTAGGGTCATTGATTTCTTCGGCACCGGTGTACAGCCGGGAAACACGCCAACCGCGCGGCAACCATTTGTATACAGTTGACATATATGAGAACTGGTCGTCGTCGGTTTCTAACGATTTTCCGGCCTCTGTGTTTTCTCCATCCTATAACGTGGGTCACTTCAAGATCAAGGTTCAATCCTTCCATTCCACAAAAAGACCCTCCATTCAGTACCCTTCCCTTTCTTCACACACCCTGACATAGGCCCTGAGGAAAATAATTTCCCTCATGGCCTATGTCATCTGAGATGCTGTGTGGAAGGTCTTTTTCAGGAGAGGAAGGAGTGAACATTGGCCTTGAAAAGAGAAGAGACCAATATTGTAGGAGGGGCCATCTTCAACAACCTCTTTAACATCTAAAATTTGTCTATTACTTGTTTTAATTCTTTTTCCTTTTTGTTTAACTAGATATTATCAATAACCTTACGCGTTTCCTAACTACACTTGTATTTTTCTGAACTCTTTTTCTAAATCTAAGATATATATCAACAAGTTTTTCGTGTCTGGACTCTGGACTTGTATCATTCAAGGAGCCGGAACTGAACTACCATCTCATTTTTGTATTGTCCTACACCCCATCAAGGGGGTGGACTAGCTCTATGTCCGTGCAACAACCGAGAAGATGACTCCCAAGGTAGACTCAGAAGACCAACCGTAGCGGACCGGTGCCCTTCCGCCCTGCCTCCGGTGACCCGATGCTCACTTTAATCCCTAGTGTCTTCAGGTCTTTCCGCCCTTAATCCCAACACTTTCTTCGAGGGCCCACCGGGAAGCCGGCTTAGGGGCGCGGACACCGAATCTCGCTTGCGACTGGACTGATGACTCCGCTTATCCTCGGCGGGACTGCCGGATGACTGTAGCTCAGCTGCTTTGGTTAAGTCAAACAATCTCATCATAATATGTATTTTGTTTTTATTCTATTAACTTTTCTTCCTACATATTAACAAACTTTTATTTCAGCTACATCAGGCGGCGGAGATGAGACATGATACTGTGAAATAAATAACTAACACCATGTACGCACTTGCATACTGCCTGCTAACAATGTATGCCCGGACATTGGGGGTCTAGAGTCATTTTAAATAAAAAGTAGCTTCTTTATAAATAAAAAAATTAGAGTCCTGACGAGTACGGTGAAGGAGGAAACCATCTGTTTCCTTAGAACGCCGTGGGAATGTGGTGGGCAACCTCCAATGCAGGAGGGGGGAAACACAAAAGCCGACAAATCGTTCCACAGTCGAGCTGTTGAACTCAAGAACGAGTCGAAGAAGCGATCCGTGTGGAGTTAATGTTAAAAAAAATGCTAATTGACATACATAAAAGTATGCACATTGCAACAAAATGTTGGTAGGTAATCAATTATTACAGTGGACAATCATTTTATCAAATCAAAGTGCAAAATATCTTTTTCACTATTATCATAAATCATTTAAATTGGGACTAATAAATTATTTGTGTGGAACAGAATCTTATTTGTATCTAATCGGAATAGAATCATATTAAGCATTCAATTTCTTGTAGACATCCACACACGATAATAAATACGGCAGTGCTATCAATAACAATCTGCATATTGTTCAAAATGTTATTGATATGCTTCACTGAATACACAATACACACTAGAAATGCCTTCTACAAAGCTTTGAATGCAAAACAATGTGGCCAATTTTAGTATTTTTGTAATAAAACTTCTTTACGCACGCATGACTTGAGGAGTAAGCTGGCGAATGTGTGACGAGAGCGTTACGAAAAGCGAGGCGAACGCTTCGTATTTCGTATATTACTATAGGGGCAAGAGAGAGAGGTGCGAGCACACATTTTCTTGCTCTCTTTCTCTCACAGCCAGTTACGTTATACAGTGCAGGCCTATTGTCTGTATCACACTGCAGGAGCACGAGAGAGCAGGGCAAAATTTGCACGTAATTGTACAATAACATAGAGAAAGTAACAATATAAAGTTCGATATAATAACAAAATGAAAATAAAGAGTTAAGGTATAATAAGTAGTACCTACCTAAGTAAATAGTAAGATATATAAAGTAGAAGGGTAAAGTATAGGTATAAACTATAGAATATAATTCCCTTCAGGGCCTATGTCATCTTTGGGGATGGTGTGTGGGGGGAAGTTCTAGGAGGGTTTGATGGATGGGAAGGAATCTATGGGTCAGTGTGTCCTGGAGGGTGACCGGATAACTCAGAATGAAACCAACTCAGAAGCACCTCAGAAAGGTCATTAAGAGTGATGATAAAAAAAATATTTAAAAAAAAAGTTAGGTTAGGGTTCCCGGCTATTTTTAAATTATTTTTTCATGGCTTTTAATGATCTTTCTGAGTTGGTTTCATTCTGAGTTGGCATGGAACCGTCCAGGAGGTGTGTCGCACTCAGGTGTGAGTGTGACGGACGTAAGAATCTATTCCTCCCACTGCGGTGCCAGGCGATGCTGGAGAGATCAAAAGGTCTCTCTCAACCAGTCTCTCCCGATACGGCCCGCCAGGCGGTAAGTGAGTGAAAGTGTTCGCCGCCAAGTCCTAGACAAACCTCACCCCATGAACCGGGCACCCCTTCGAAATCACCAAATATAGCGAACCACAAGGGGTTTCCGTTGCGGCGGTACCCATAACGGCCTTTCAAATTGCGCTAGCTAACTCTTTTGCATTCTACTTTGACAAAGAAAGGCTTCGAAGGAATTGGAGGTTAAACAAATTAAATCTACTTACCTACTAATATATTTTTACCCCGATTGAATCTTAATCATTTTACTAATTTATCAATATTTCTAATGCAAAATAATTAGGGTTTGATTCACAGATGTATATTAATATTACATATTAATTATTGAAGTGTTTGTAAATATGTATGTAGTTCCTACGTCTTTCAATGTGGTTAGAGTATGTAGTTTAATGTTTCACAACAGATGTCATTGAGTATGTATTTTTAAGGTGTCTCAATGCTGTCATTGATAGAACTACATGATAGATACATCTGTCGGACGTTCAGGTTAAATACCCGAACGGTTACGAAGATAGCCGATCAAATCCGATCTAAAGGCGGGCATCTTAAGTGAGCAGCCCCTCCCCCATACCAGCCTCCCAACTAGATATGAATCGCAAATACTTCCCTACCTTCCTCTTTCCCATTTAGCCTGCCACCAGTTGGTGGGCAGACGCATCTGTCGCTAAGATCCGGACATCTGTTTAAGGGTGGTTTTAGCTATTCCTCATCAAAACTTTGGAAAGAAATACCACTGTCTATTCAAATTTCTACATCGTTGCAGTGCTTCAAGAAGCTCTGCGGCGAATGGTTGCTGGCTGCACAGTCAACCAACAGCACTACATACTGATTAAAAAATTACAATTGAAGGAATGTTTTCTTGTGTTTTTGATTTGATTTGATTACATTATTTATTTTGATTATATTTTTGATCCAAATTTTATACTTGAATTGAATTTATTTTGAATTTGAACTGATTATATTATATTATATTTGAATTGATTTTATTTTGTATTTGAGTTTCAATATTGATATTATTGGCTTTACTTTGAATTCCGATTTACATTATTAATTTATTTTAATTTCTATTATTTATTTATATTGTACTTATTATATTGTATGTGTTGAATTAGGGATATAATTTAATTTTTTTATGTAATTTAATTTTTGTATTTATTTTATCTTAATTCAATTTAATATTTTTTTTTTTTCTGTTTTTTTTTTTATTGGAGGCACTGCTGAAAACCAGCTGCATTCCAGGAGAAATCCTGAATTGTAGCTGAGCAGTGACCTTTTCATCAATAGACCAAATGATAAAAGAACAAAATGTATAATACTGTAAAAATTTATTGATGAATAAACGTTTTTATTATTATTATCAACCCGGGCATCCCTGCTAAGTCACCAAACGTAGCGAATCACTTAGGGTGACCTACATAGTATACAGTGGTCAGTAATACAAATAGTATATACAGTACGTATGAACAGCTTCTTGTCAGGTGGGAATTACCAACATTGAGATTACAAAAAGATATGTAATTATGTTGTTATCTTTTCAGAGTTCTCTTGCGATAAGTACGAAAGATTTGAATCTCGAGAACCGTTGGCTCATGGTCATTATTACAGATATCTTTTATTATAAATTAAAAATTATTTAAATAAATCACGTTAGGTTAGGTTATGGGCTATTTTTCAGTATTTTTTTTTCATAGCTTTAAATGACTTTCCAAAGAGGTGTTGAGTTGAGTTATATTGGCATGGAACCGTAGATATTACTGCAAAATATTATTAATCTGGGCAAAGAAATGTTTAATACTCAGTTGTTTCAGTAAGTAAATTAACTTTCGTAGCATATTTTATTTAATTTTTATTTTATTTTATTTGGAAAACCAACAGATACAATAATTTAATACTCAGTTGTTTCAGTAAGTAAATTAACTTTCGTAGCATATTTTATTTTATTTTTATTTTATTTTATTTGGAAAACCAACAGTTACAATAATAGGTTTTCACTGACGTGACGTCACGTTTTCACTTATGTGCTAAAGAAGGTATCAACAAAAATTCTTAGTATGTTTGGCCCCACGTTGGGCGCCAAAATGTTACCTGGGATGAGGTGGCAACAATGTACAAGGTAGATTATTTATTAGCAATGACTCGCATGGCAGATGTAAGGAGTAGGTTTATAATGATTTTGAATAAAATAAAGTATTTTAAATACAAAAGAAATTAAAACATAAATGACATCCTGAAACTAAGGCTGTCTGGCAAGGGCTTGCTTGGGTTTAAATAAAAGGTTTAAATTTTGACACCGTGGTAAGTTAAAAAGACGCATGATGAAATCTTCTTTTGTGAAACGAATCCCACATTTTGAGAAAGGGCAGGACTCCAGAGAAATGGCTCCCAGCCAAAAGGACCCTCCAGACGAATATGACGTCCAAAATTGAGCTCTGAGCTCTCGGCTGCTACTTATGGCTGCTACCCAAAGAATGGCAAGCTCTCTTTTCAAATATGCTGATTTCAATTTGTCCAGGATCAACAACTGTTGCATTTCAACATATGGCAGGGCTTGCAATATTACCAACTCCCAAATGTCAATGGGCAAGCACTAAAGGTGCCACACACCGAAACCATAAATAAAGTGTGTATAAGAGGGTGCACACACCTTGTTACAAGCACTTATATATGGCCAATAAAAGAAACTTGAACAAGCTAGAAGTTGTACAAAACGGAACTGCGAGATGTATATTTACCGGGAAAGGCAATTATGCAAGGGTTAAGAGGTATTTCACCTTCCTCCTCATAGATTATCCATACAATAACATACATTTTCGATTAATTAAACACGATTTATTTATTTAAAAAGTCTGAGTTTACTATTCGAATCTTGAACCCACGAATTATGGCTATATATAGGATAAGTTAGCCGTTTTTTACCCGTTGTGAGTATTTATTTGTTCATTTATTAATATTCGTTATCTTATGGACAAGCTATCAGGAGGATGGTGAAATACCCCCTTAATCTAGTGAAAGAGGAGCTAAATTGAATTCCAATAAAAAAGAGACTGCTATTTAATACAATAAGCTATGAAAACGCAATTGCAAAAATACTAGAATAAAATTATTTTTATTGGAGATATGCATAATTAAGAAACCAGAAATATAAATAGAGCTAGATAACCGCATATGAGAAACTCGGAGTCACAACAGGCCACATGCATAATATTTCTTATTTTATTTTTCCGGTTAAGGCAAATATTCTAAGACTGAGATTTTTGAAACCCTGGCGATTTTTTGAAAATTTCAATCCGATAAATCAGACCATTTTTTATAAACCGGAAAGACGGGCCAAAATTTTATGGGTGCGAAAAAACGATAATTACCTACATAGCCGAAAATCATTTAAAAAAAGAGAACGTTTTCCACATGAATGGCACAGGAGAATAACGAGGCATACCAAAAATATTACATCCCATAAATATTTTTTTCCTTGATCCATCTTATTGATCATAAATCATTAAAATGTTCAACATCTATATTACTAAATCCAATGTAATATACTTGTACTTGTAAATTATAATAACAATAAGAATATTATAAAATTTGATTTTGTTAAAATCAACACCATTACCATTATACCTCTAAAACACATGCAGAGTATGTACGGGGTTTTCTCCACAACATCTGTCAAAAAGTCAAACCAAATGATAAGTTTGCAGAGAACAAACAATAAATCTAGTGAACGTTAAATGTCAAATTCAAAAATTCGTATGAAATCAAAGTGTTGCCATATAAAAAAAAATCAGGTGGAATTTTACAAAATTAATAGGAACATTTTCGGAGATGGGACATTTTCATGTAGTGACGTCACGAGCCCAAATAATGGATTTATTTATTTAAAAAAAAAACTGTACATTTCTAAAAATTTTTGCCAACATTTTCGTTATCTTGGTAAAAAAATCTATCCACACGATTTTTTCCAGGTCGTTATGAAATCCATGCAAGTGGCCTACTGCCTAACCTAATAGAGGATACATACATTTATAATTCTCATATAGAGGATTAAAAATGTATGATGAAGCCTGAAAGTCTGAAGAATGACACAAGAATGAAACACGAGCATGTATGTACCTAGCATGTTGGTCGAAAAATTATCATTAAATATTTAAACAATGTCGTAGATTTCCCGGCATGTGTTGCTATGCCATTTAATAAAGAAATTGTTTCTCCCTGCGTGTCTATTCCCATTCGTCCCATTCCCCGTCCGCCTTCCCTTCCTCTCCCGCCTCCCCTTCCCCTCTCGCGTTCCAACTCCACAACCTCCACCTTCCCTCTCCCCACGCCACTCCCCCCCTTACCCCGTCCTGCGAACCCCCTCCCGAGTTCTCCTCCCCCTTCCCAGGTTCCCCTCGCCCCTCCCGAATTCCATACAATCAGTCCCGGTACATTCAGTTTTCAGCTCGCGTGCCACCTATGGCCATTTATATATAAATTTCATAATGCCAGAGCTCACCAGTAGTTTTACGCAAACCTTGTCCTGACAATAACGAACACAAAAAAAAATTAACCCGTTTGGTGCAGTCGTTCCGCAGATAGAAGATACAAGATAGAAGATATTTATATAGAGTTAATTATTTTCATAAATAACTTTCGCTTGTCATGAACAATGTACCCATGTAATATCAAAAGAATATTAATATACCTCTGCCATCAGGTTGCCCCAAGTGGTTCGCTACGTTTGGTGACATAGCAGGGGTGCCCGGGTTCATGGGGTGAGGTTTGTCCGAGTCGTGGCGGCGGATATGTCTGCCCACCGGCTACGTGTCAGGCTGTATCGGGAGAGTTGGTTGAGGGAGACCTTGTGACGTTTCAAGCAGAACTCTTTGGAACATCGCCCAGTGGGAGGGATGGATTCATACGTCCATCATTCCTGGACCCACTGATCCCTAGATTCCTACCTACCCCTGATACTTCTTCTCCTTCCTTTCCTTTGAAATACCCTCCACACAGCATCCCCAAAGACGACACATGCCCTGAAGGAAAATATTTTCTTCGGGGCCTCCTATGTGGAGCTATTGTAAAAAATGAAATTTGAGCTTAGATAGGTTTGTGTAGGTGGGCACTTACTTTAGAATTATAATTACCTTCAATGATTTGAAGGCTAGCATTCTTGTCTTCACTTCAAAGATTCTGAGAATAACATGGACATTCTTGTTATTATATCTTGACAATGTTATCAAGAGTATTTGGAAGATATTAGTTTATCATATTTTACGATTAGCTAAAAATATTGATCTTATTGATTTGATATAATCTTATTTCCTGCCATCTATTGATTCGTATCCGAACAACAGATTGTAGATTCTAGAATAAATAAAACGTCGCGGATGCTAGCGTAGGCACATATTATCTACTATGAACTATAATGAATGAAACGATTAATAATTCTGTATAGATACTAGATACCTTATCAATAAAATTGTTCAAAACAAATCATGGAATGTAATGTTGAAATAAATGGCATTTCGATAGTCCAGTTGATTAGTCCAGTTGCAGTCAAGTACTAAATTTTGAGATAAAGAGGAAGGCAATATTCAAATGCTCACCATAAATCAAATACTTTTCACACTGTGATTTACACATACAATAGGCTTCAAAATAACACCGGGAAGTATACAGTTGCGGTAGGTATACATTAATATGAGATTTTGAAATTTCCTACTAGTAACCCAGACATAATCTTTTTTTTGTGTATTTCCCTACAAGTTTTTCAGCATAATAATTGACCGGCTGGTTCCCGGCATTTGTTTTTTTTTTTTTTCAATTATTTCTGGCTTTCACCCTTCAAGGGTATTCTAGGCCATCATTTATAATTACAGAGAGAGGAAAGGTGAATTTATATATTAATTTTATTTAAATGTGCAAATTTCAGAATTTTATGGAAGATTGGAGTAGAGTTCAGACTTAGAAGAGATGAGATGTTGAATGGAGGAGAGGCAATTTTTGATAACGCTTGATAGAAGAGAGGATATTTATTTAGAGAGGGACAATAAAAAAATATGTGATCTAAAGTTCCCACATCTAGACCACAGAACGTACAATCTGGGGAGTCAAGCACATGAATTTTATAAAGGTGAGAAGGAACGGAACAATGTCCGATTCTCATACGAATAAGTAAGGAAATTTCTTTTTTGGAAAAATGGGGGAATTTTTGAAACCACGGTTTTGATGGGATAGTCCTTTGTATTGAGGCGTAGCAGGCACCCTTGGATTGACTAGCAATGTTCCAATACTCTGTCCAAAACATTGCGGGATCTATCTTTGATGATGGAAAAAATATCAGACAGGGGAATATGGTTTACGAGGGTAACGGTAGAGTTAGACGCTCCTTGTTTTGCCAAGGAATCAGCAATATCGTTACCCACTATGCCAACATGTCCAGGAATCCAAATCAGAGTGACAGTTTTTCCAGAGCTTTGAATGGAGGTTATCAATACTCGAATAAGACATACAAAGTGATCATCAGGATGAAGAAGAGGACTTGTTTTAAGTTTTTGGAGGGAACTGAGAGAGTCAGAGAGAACAAGAGAATGTTCAAAATTATTTTTTGTTATATATTTGAGAGATTCAATAATCGCAATGCACTCGGCAGAAAATATTGAAAATTGGTTTGAAATTGAATAAAATATTCTTTCATTAGAATTATTGTGGTAAACGTTAATACCAATACCACAGTTAGGAGAGTCCGGAGATTTGGAGCCATCAGTAAATAAAAGAGAAGAGTTGGGCCATTTAGAAGAAATAATGTCATTGAACATATTATTGACAGTACGGGCTGGGAGATTGGAATGACTTTTAAGGATGCCGATCCCTTCTAATATCGTTGGGGATAGGGTGACGTGACTATATTTTAATTTGTACAAAGGAAGAAGATCATTTTTGATAATTTGAAGCTCTGAGAGAGAGCGAAAATTTTTACAGATGGCAGGGAGAGGTTTAGTTCGAGCTCTGATTGTAGATGAATGTGTTGAGTCGTTGAACAACGAGACTCTGGGAATAATCTGATGACTTTTAGAATTTAAACATTTAAGAACAAATTTGTCAGCAAATAATTGACGCCTTAAATAAAGAGGAGGATCAGAACATTCTACTTGAAGGGAATTGATGGGCGACGATTGCATCGCGCCAGTTATTATTCGCAATGACTTAGATTGAATTTTGTCTAATTTACTGAGTGCATTTTTGTATGCAGTACTAAAAAGTGGGCAGGTATAGTCGAGATGACTTCGAATAAGTGCATTGTAGAGCAACTTAATGCAGATAGGATGAGCACCCCACCAAACGCCAGTCAATGATCTGATAATATTTAAATTTTTTTCACATTTAGTAACTATATTATTAATGTGGGAAGACCATTTAAGTTTCCTATCAAATGTTACTCCCAAAAATTTTACTTCGGAAGCATTGGGGATTGGAGAGTTTTTAAATAAAATTTGAACAGGGGGGTTATTATGACGATTTGAGAAGGTAACACACTGACTCTTTTGTACTGAAAGTTCAAGACCATTTAAAGTAAGCCATGTGCAAAGGGCATCCATGGCTTCATTAAGATAT
This sequence comes from Limnephilus rhombicus, assembly GCA_929108145.2. NCBI lineage: Eukaryota > Metazoa > Arthropoda > Insecta > Trichoptera > Limnephilidae > Limnephilus > Limnephilus rhombicus. Next base: position 13,598,680 of record OV815277.1, read on the forward strand.
TTGACGGCGGATGGAATGATTTTGGATGATAAGAAGAAAGCTATGTCATCTGCGAACTCAACAACTTTTACTTGAGGGGGAATGGTGACATGCATATCGTGTGTGTATATATTATACAGTAAGGGGGATAATACATCGCCTTGGGGTAAACCCTTCCAAATTGACCTACTCTGAGGAGTAACATCTGGTAGCTCAATGAAAATTTTCCTATCGAGAAAAAGATTAATAATAAATTGGACAAACATGAGGGGTAAGCCAAGGCCTAAAAGTTTTTTTTTTAAGAATTGGGATGGAAACATTGTCAAAGGCGCCTTCTATGTCTATAAAGACTGCAAGACATACTTCTTTGTTAGAAATGGATAAATTAATATCAGTGCTGATGATGGCAAGGTTATCTTGTGTAGATTTATTTTTCCTAAATCCGAATTGGGATGGAGAGAGAAGATGATTACTCTCGACAAAAAATTCTAACCGGTTTTTAATTAATTTTTCATAAATTTTACTAAGGGTGGATGAAAGAGCAATTGGCCTATAGTTGGATCCAGAATTGGGTGATTTGTTTAATTTTAGAATTGGGATGATTATTTGAGAACTCCAGTCATCAGGTATTATGCCAGTCTGGAAGATTTTATTTAAGATGCTTAAAAATTGATTTAGAACATTATCATTACTATTTTTGATAATGCTATAAGGTATACCATCTCTGCCTGGAGATGAGTCCTTGACTGTTGACAAACAATTTTTTAATTAAATTAAAGTGAATGGAGAGTCAAGCCAATGATCAGACATAGGAGTGTTGTGGATTGGAGTTATTTCATCTAAGTTAGGTACAGAAGGGGGGGCAATTTTGTCCAAGAACTCGTCTATCCATTTAGAATGAGAAGCTCGAGGAGATGTTGGACTGAAGGAGGATCGAAATCTTCGAATCATAGACCAAACTTCCGAAATTGGAGTGTTCGGAGATACTGAACTGCAGAAGTTGTACCACCCGGATTTTTTTTTTGACCTCAATACCCTTTTGGCATTGGCTTCGGCATTTTTGTATATGAGATAGTTCTCCATAGTCATATTGTGACGATAGGAAAGAGATTTAGCTTTACGAATTCTCACTACTTTGGAACATTCCTCATCCCACCAGGGAGTTGGAGGGAGTTTTTTGAGAGATTTGGTTTTAGGGGGAGGATTTGATTTATTGATTGCAGTTACGAGCATTGATTTGAAGTTATCGTAGTCATCTTTGACAGATAATGTATCGGTATAGGATAAATTTTGTATAAACTTATCCATATGTGAGTTAAATTCGTCCCATTTGGTGTGTTTTGTTTTAATCTTTGTCGAAATATGGGACTTGTCTGAATGGAAAGAAGTTTGATAAGTGATGGTGATCGGGAAATGATCACTGGAGCAAGGGTCGGGGGACACCACCCACGAGGAGAGAGGTGCCAGATTAATAGAGCATATGGAGAGATCCACTGCACGGGGGTTTGTGTTGGGGCGAGAGATTCTAGTAGGAGATCCGTCATGCAAAATAAAAAGGTTGGATTCATCTAGGAAATCTATCACACTTCGACCGTCTCGATCACAGAAAGCAGAACCCCAGACGGGGGAATGGGCATTAAAATCACCCAATAAAAAGAAAGGAGGGCTTAGTTGACGGACAATTTGCAACCACGCTTGTTTATTGAAGTGCGATGTTGGGGGAAGATAGATAGAAACAAAGGAAGTGTCCTTTATTTTAGCTGAAACCATTTGAAAGTCAGCATTGGGGGGTTTGATATTATTTATTGGGAAAAACGGAAGGGATTTTTTAATAAAAAGGGCAGCACCACCGCCCGTACCTTCCGGGCGGTCATCGCGGAGACAGGAGTACCCTCCCACATTAAAGTGGGTGGATGGAGTAAACCATGCCTCCGAGACAGCAGCCACAGAAACAAGGTTTGAATTTAATAGGTTAAGAAGGTTTGATTTGTTAGAAATAGCACTACGGCTATTCCACTGAAGAATTCTGACATCTTGAAGAGCCATTTTGAATAAATGATTTTAATGTGGAAATAATAGAAGCAGCGTTGGACGGTAGATTAGTTTGAGAAGAAATTAGGTCAATTAGAAGCATAATAAGAGTTTGAATAAATGAAGAATTATCTTGGGAGAGTTGTTCAGAAAGCTTTTGATAGTTTGTTGAGGATGAATTATAATTGTTTGCGCACCCATTTGTGGCGTGTGAAAGAGGAGAACCATTGGGATTTAAGAGAAGTGAGTTGTGTTGTTGCTGATCGTATCCACGAGCCTGTTTAGAGATAGGGTTTTTGTATGTGAATTTTGTTGAACGGGAAGATGTTGAGGAGGAGGCGAGAGGGTTGGATGAAGAGTTACTGGATAAAACCTCGGAAAATGATTTTTTGACAGGCGGGAATAATTTAGAAGCCTGCAGAAAAGACAAGTTCTCAGAGGCCATAGAAATTTTTATATTTTTTTGGCGAGATTGTTCGGGGCAAGAAGAGTTAATGGCGGAATGAGCGCCTAAGCAGTTAAAACATTTAGGTGAAGAGAGAGAAGAACATTGGTCAGCCGAGTGGTTTTCTCCACATTTGAAACATCTGGGAGGGGATCTGCATGCAGCTTTGGTATGACCAAAACGGCAGCAGTTGTAACATTGAGTGGTGGGATAAGTGTACATTTCAACTGGTAAGGAGTTGAAAAATAAATAAATATGGGAGGGAAGAGATTGTCCTTCGAATGTGATGACGACAGATTGGGAGGGCTTCCAGGAAACGATGCCCTCAGAGGTGTCCTTATAATTTAGCCTCCTGGCTTTTATGGGATTGCCGATATGTTGGGGGGTTGAAAGTGAGGACAGGATTTCTGGAATGGACAGATCGGTCGAGATACCCCTGACCAGGCCCATTCGAGTGACATTGAAAGTTGGGATGTACGCCTTGAATTTAGAATTTGATGAAATAAATATATTTTTGATAAAGTTGTTGGCGGCTGAACCCGACAGGAATTCAACAGAGATTCGGAAGCGACCCTCGGCTTTAACACCTCCAGGTTTAATCGAAAGGTTCTTGTTATTTGAAAGAAATTTACCAAATTCAAGAGGATGGATGGTTTTACCTTGTTCAGTTTTTTGCGCATATACAATGTAGGGGCCACGGGAATGAGTAGAGTAAAAGATTGTTGGAGGAGGTTGAGGAAGAGCTGGAGGGGACTGAGGAGACAAAGGCGAATCATGTTTTTTTGGGGAAAGGGGACTAAATTTTCTTTTTTTAATTGAGGTTAGGATGACAGATTCATTGTCTGAAATGTTTGAATGTTCTGAAAAGTCTATTTTATCTGAAATATCTCCATCTGGAGGGTCAGGAGGGGGATCTGGGGGCTTTGTAAGGGGTACAGGAGGGAAATCCTCCTCCATTGTTCAAAAAATTACAGCAAATATAAAAAGTGACAGAAGTAAAAAAATTATATAAATATCTGAAAATGAGCAGCAAGAGTGACTCCTGGAAGATCAGGGGGGAGAAGATTCCAACACACTAAACTTTTTACAGCCAAAACACAATAAAAAGATTGGTTTAAGAATATTTTTTGAAAGAGCAAAACAAAAGAACTGATGACAGCCAAATGTTATTGTTGCGAGTCCCCGGCATTTGTTGCAATACGTTATTCGAAAAAATTCATTGTTTTGCCCTGAATCACCTTTCTCGTGCGTCCCCGTTCCCCTTCCGCGTCCCCTTCCTAGCTAGCTTTACAAATTATGGCCTCTATGTTATTCTGATGTATGAGCTATATTTCTGTAAAGTTTCATTAAAATCCATTCAGTAGTTTTTGCGTGAAAGAATAACAAACATGCATATATCCATACAGACTTTCGCATTTATAATATTAGGTCCTTACATATGAAATTGGCGTTTTGCCGTACTGGTATAACTTTGATTTCAAATATCTTCTCTTTGGTTAGGAATTTCAAATTCAAATTTATACAGCTATTTACTGATGGTATTTGTGTTTCGAAAATTATGATTCATTTGTTTTTTCCTTAAATATTTTTTTTCTTTGCGTCACTTAGTTTACAAAATGGAAAACTTGAAATATCGCGTTATTTACGAGTACGAGTTCCACCGTGGCACCAGTGCTGCAGAAACGGCTCGAAGGATTAATGATGTGTATGGTGACGGTGCCGCAAAAGAAAACACAGTGCGTTTTTGGTTCCAACGTTTTCGTTCTGGAAATTTCGACCTGCAGAACAAGCCCCGTGGACGGCCGGAGAACAAAGTTGATAATGAAGAATTGAAGGCTATCGTGGAAGCGGATCCATCGCAAACCACGTCCGAGTTAGCTGCAGGCTGCGGTGTTAGTGATAAAACTGTTTTAATCCACTTGAAGCAAATTGGGAAGGTGAAAAGCTTGAAAGGTGGGTACCTCACGAATTGAGTGAAGCAAATCAACAAACGTGCGTTAGACAAGGGCGGATCCAGGGGGGGGAGTCATGGGGGTCATGACCCTCCCCTGGGCTGGGTCCAGGACCTAGGTGGACCACTAATTAAAATTGTTAAACATAATGTTTTTAAAAAAATTTCTATCGATTATTATCAAAACTACCTACCTACTTTTTATGTGACACCCCCCCCCCCCCCTGGCGCTATATGACCCCCCCCCCCCTGGCGCTATGTGACCTCCCCCTGGCGCCAAAGCTGGATCCACCCTTGGCGTTAGAACGCAACACACTGCACAACAGACGGCTACAAAATTAGAGGAGCCTTAATTGGAATGTCTAAGACATCCACCGTACTCTCCGGACCTTGCCCCAAAAAATTACCTTTTTTTTCGAAATTTGGATAACTTCTTGCAAGGGAAAAAATTCAACTCCGATGGGGCAGTCCAAACCGCCTTGAAAGATATTATTGATTCCCGTCCGAATGGTTTTTTTAGTAAAGGGATCGATGAACTACCTATGAGATGGCAAAAGTGCATAGATAGCAATGGTACATACTTTGATTAAATAAATTTATTATATTTAAAAAAATCGACTTTATGTTCCTCCCATACAAAACGCCAATTTCATATGTAAGGACCTAATATTAGTAAGAATGTTAGAAGATAAGATTTGGTGGTGTTTATGAATAATCGAGTATTGTTCCTTATATAGGTAAAACAACTTAAGTTGGAAGCAATAAAAATACTTGAATACCGGAAACTTAAAAGGCTATAAGTGCCAAAAACACCTATAACGATTTTATTTAAGAAATGGATAGCATGTGCCAAGGCCCATGTCCTACAGAAGGGTACAAGTGCCACAGATCACGTAAATAATTCTAAAAAAAATTGGAAGATGGCGTTGGTTGTAAGTACCGAACGTCATTTCCCTTTAAAAGGGTCCAAGTGCCATCGCCAGTCAGACGCGTTAAGTATCAAAATGGGTGACAACGAGCCGGTTTCTGCGCAAGGCGGTGGCATAAAAAGGCGTCAAAATGGTGAAAAAAATGTTCAAGTGGCCAGAAAGAAGTTGAAGGATTCTGGACAAGAATATACTTCATCAAGTAGAAAGTTAATTCCTGCAAAACGACCCCCAAATCAAGAGGTTAGTACGTTGTTTCAATCTCCAACGGTTTTCTATGCTAGGTGACCAATCACTCTATAAGCGCTAGTGATGTGCTGACCTGTAATTTTTTGTCAATACCTATAAATTTACATAGAATATTTAAAAAAATGTGTTATTAACTCATTTATAATAATACGATCAAAATTATGGATAGCACTGACGTAAGATTTTGTTAAAGGGAATGCTTTGGTATTTTATCTGTTTTGCTTTCATTTACGTAATTTTTTTTTTCAAGTGTATCTGCAAATGCCGCTACAAATGCAAAGAAATAGCTGCCAACCAAAAGCTGTCATTGTTCGCGGATTTTTATGGTTTGTCGAATAATGAAAAGCAATCTTCTTTTCTCATGGGGCTTATTCAACTGACGGAAATTAAAAGGAGAAGGCACGGAACCTAAGAGTATGGATATTAGAGAGACGGCATGTAAAGTGCGCCCACCCTCCCAAAGTATGCTTTTCAAAAATTTTACCTAACGGTTTTTAGATGGCTGACATTGGCTTTTACACTTCGGTCGCGCATAGAGCTCCCAGAAAAACGTTCATAAAACATAGAAAAATGGTCCACCGCGCCGTAAACTTGTGTAAAAGTAGTTCTATGAAGACCTTTAAGAAGAAAGACGGTCTTACCTTTCACAGGAAAGTGTTTAAACATAGCTTAAATATACATTTTATAATTTTCGGCGTGTTCATTTCAACCGCCATCGCCATGGGCCCGATGTTATCACGTGAACTCCGACTGCCGATGGGCCGAATCAGTCAACTTAAATTATAAAAATTAAAAATTACCAAAAAACTTTTATGTTTTAATTAATCATAACGCACAAATATAAAGTTGTGATTTACACATGTCACAGGTATGTGTTTTTTATCATTTTGCTTATTAATTTTTAAACATTTTTACTTTGTCTTTTTTGCACTGTTATTTTTAGTTTTTTTTTTCCTACTAATTTAACACTCCTTTTAAATATGTTTACAATGTTAATTCAAAGTTTATAATCACTGTATTGTCATGTAAAAGTCACATTGACATGCCCTCGTGGTCGAGGGGTAAAGCTCTTGACTAGCAATCCGGAGGTCGCGGGTTCAAATCCCGGTGCGCGCAGATAAATTTTATTCGATTGATCTGTGTTTTCAAAATTTAATAATTAAAAATAATATAAGTTAGGTACATTTCCGGCCGTATTGCCGCTTCCTTTAAATCGGGACACGAACCCAAGAACTTCGGCTTTCCGGGCCCGCAACTCTGCCAACTGAGTTAATGTGTCCCTATACGATTCGGTCATTTTTAACTGTATCATACTTTGACTAAGAACTACCGACATTATCTTCATTTTCTTGACGCGTATTTAATTGGCTGCTATCTACATGTATGATTGCAAGATTCAAACCCGAACTAAATTTAAAATAAATGAAAAAACAATTCATCTTTTCCTAACCATAAGAAACATATACAAACTAAAACAAATGAAAACAATATATTTTGCACTCTGCCAATCTATAATAGAATATGGAATCATTGTTTGGGGAGGAGCAACAAACTCAGCTATTGCTCATATGGAAACCACACAGAGAACCATCTTAAAGATTATACTAAAAAAACACAGAATGACTGACGCAGACCAAATATTCAACATGTTCGACGGACTTGATATACGACAATTATACATAAAAACACTTCTTAACTATATCTTTGACCAAAAACACAAACTCCAACAAACACAAACCATTAATAGACCAGTTAGACAAGCATACATACAAAACTTAAAAACACCGACGATAAACACAAGCTTTGGACAAAGACACCACAAATACCAGGCAATAAAAGCATTCAACCATCTTTCACTCGATTTAAAAAGAGAAGAAAACAAAAAACTTTTCACACTCAAAATTAAAAGATGGATTAAAGACCAAAAAAGACAACTTTACAAAAAAATCACAACATAAAAAAAAATAAATAAAATAAAAACACATAGACATAAACACCATTGCAATACTCACTAATATATAAAACCTTTTAATTTCACTATCGGTTTATATGTATCTATCCTATTTATATAGTTTTATTCTATTGTTTTATTTTAGTGTTATTTTACTCTATTTTGTTTTGCTCTATTTTCTTTCTTTCAATTCTCATATGTTATTGTTGAGTCTCTTTTTTCTTTAGTTTTTATTTTATATGTATCTTAAATAAAAAAATAAAAAATCATATCAAACTGTAAAATGAGGTCCTCAGCACGGGTAAAGCACCCAGTGAGGCCCACATTAGTCAAATATGTAACACACATTTATAAATCAGGTAAATCAAATAAAAAAAAAATAAAAATAAAAAAAATGCTATCTAGAAAGGGCCTGGATATATTTTTAACCATTTTATTTTTAATATACGACATCTATTGACTTTTCTGCAAGTCTAGGATATATTTTATTTTTAACTTTGTCAGTAAAACCTTCCAGTTATGCCCATATTTTTTTCAGATTTTTTTTGTTTTCAGATTTTCTATTGAGTTTCGTTAATATTGTCTTCATTTAATTTATCTTTTAAATAAGTAAACCCTGAGGAAGTGAGCATTGCTCACGAAATATGCCGGTTTTTTATAAACAATAAAAGTGGTTAAAAGTAAGTAAACTATTAATTTTGATAAAGAAATTCGTTCAGCAAATAATACACAATGGGTAATTATATTTTGTGCCTAAAATATGAAGAAAAAAAACTGACAAAAGTTTTTTTTTTATTAAAAAATAAATTAAATAATATTAATCCCATTACCAGTTCGGCCCTTTTCTGTAGAACGCTCACCCTGCCCCCGCGCGCTGGGCGGTAACCCCGTTTCTATCCCCTCTTCACGCCGGCCAAAAATGGAGATAGCTACACAGGTTTTGACGGTTTAGTACGTTCTGAAATGCCTATACCGCTTCCATGCAATCCTAGTTCCATGCACGGAACCTATGAATCTCCTGCTTTAAGTAAGCGACAGTGCACGGCATATTACATGCTTCCAGATGGCAAGGGAAATGTTGTCAGCGTGTGCAAAGCAACATTCATGAATATTTTTTCCCTTTCTCCGAAAAAGATTCAGGTTCTCATTAATAAAAAAAAACAAGGCCACACAACATTTATGGAATCAAGGGGAAATATTAGTAAAAAAAAAAACGAAAATATACCAATGAAGATGAGGATGACATTAAAAAACATGTAAATATGTTTCCCAGAATTGTAAGCCATTACGGTCGTGCAAGATCAGAGAAAGAGTATCTAAGTCCTGATCTTAATAAACATCGGCTGTTCAAATCATTTCAAGCATCATTCCCACAGTCAAAAGTTGCCTATAAATTCTATTCAAAAATTTTTGAGAAGGAATTTCCAAGCTTAAAATTTGGCCAGAAACGAACGAGATACGTGTGCAACTTGTGACCTCTATGTTGCTAAAATAAATGCTGATCCTTCGAATAAAGCAACATTTAAAAACCAACTGGAGCTTCACCATCGAAAAACCGAAAAAGCTACAAAACAGATGTCACTTGACATTAAAAAATCTCAAATTCCGAGTAGCAATACATGCACTGCCGCCATGGACTTGCAACAGGTTTTATTGACGCCATCTTTAACGCATGGGCCCATGTATTACTCTCGACAATTGTCAAATTTTAACTTGGGTGTGCACATTGAAAATACTGGTGATGGGTATATGCACATGTGGCATGAAGCCATAAGAGGGGGAAATCAGATAGCATCATGCATTTATAAAAACATTTCCAATAACTTCTTACGAAAGGAGAATCTGATCATGTGGAGTGATAATTGCAGTGGGCAAAATAAAAATAAAATGATGATATTCTTATGGGCCTATCTTGTATATAAAGGAGTTTTTAATACGATAGAACATAAATTTTTAATGAGCGAGCACTCATTCCTCAGCTGCGACAGAGACTTTGCTCTAATTGAAAAAAGGAAACGAGTGACAAATTCCATGGTTCCTGCAGATCTTATAGATATGGTGCAAAGTACTCGTCACAAGCAGCCTTTCCACGTCATTTCAATGAAAACAGATGATTTCTTGGATTTCAAATTGGCCGCCGAAACATTTTTAAACACCACCACCATGCAGCTAACGAAGGCTCATCGTTTGAAATTTGTAAGCGACAACCCTTTTGTTGTCAAAATAAAGGAGACGCACAACACTTTGGAGCCCTGGAAAATCGTAAAATTATTGAAAAAAAACAAAAAATTATCCGATTTAAATAACTATTCCATACCAGTGCTGAATTGCAGAAGCAGAATAACGGAAGAAAAGAAAAAAGACCTAACCAATTTAATTCCTTACGCGCAGGAACACTAAAATTATTTTATAATTTTTATGTCTTATAAATTGATTTTCATACCTTGCTTGTATGCGCAGGAACACAAAAATGTGTACAACATTTTATTATTTTTATGTCTTTTATATTGAAATTATATCTTAATTGCAAGCGCAGGAGCACAAAAAAATTCACAACATTCTATATTTTTTATGTCTTTTATATCTAATTTAATGCTTAACAAGCGCATACATACAATTTTTTTTAACATTCGTAATATTTATTTTTTTATTCATGTTAAACATCATCCCATTGGGATGATCCCATCCCTATTGGAGATGGATAAAGCAGTTGGTATATTGTTTTATTGTCACTGTGGCACTAAAGCCCTTTATTGCTTCAGAGAGCATGGCACTTGGGCCCTATTAAAGGAAACTACGCACGGCACATGAGACTTTCTCTAAAATGATTATTTTATTTGATTTTTTACTAACTTTAATACGTCTTTTCATAATATTTTTTTATCAACTGCATTAAGATTTGTTTATTTGTTGATTTCCCACAAAAATAAAATAATGTTTTCTTTGAATTTTTGAGTGTATTTTTAAATTCCCGTCTACCTCCTTTTGTTGTCAATGGTACTTATACCCTTTTAAGTTTCCGGTATTCACTTAGTATTGATGTATTGGTCTATCTGTGTGAACGTCAAGCGACGCCCACTAACCCGATAAGGCTCTCTGTCTTGCTTACGCCCACTTAATATAACTAGTTAGAAGAGAGGCAAGTTTTACGACACCCTTTTGAGGCTGTACTTACAGGATGTCCTATTCATTCGGTTCGTAATTTGATTTAAACATACGTGCACCTACATTTCGCAACTGACAAATAATTACAAATTTTTAAATTTGAAATAATAAATAGTTTTCATTATTTTTAATTCGAATCTTTATTAGTTGATTTACAGAGTGTTTGTAAAGTGTGCAAGTTTAATATTTATTACGACATCATGGAGTCCTGCTATGAAACGGGACGTGGCAAATCACTGAATAGACCAACTCGTGAAATTTTATTCCGCATGTTTAATTATTTTATTCATAATGTAAAAAACGGTGGTCAACTTTTAAGCATAAATGACTTGTGTGATTTGACGTCTAAGGCAACTGGAGTATCACAGACTAGTATTCAACAGTTAATCTTTTGTACCTTTGTGTTAGTAATCTGTTATATTTTTGATAATATACGTATAGATAGTTGCTGATGATGACTGATACATAATTAAATAATTACTGTTGCTGATGATTGCTAACACATAATTATAAAAAATAAATAATCCATAAGCCGCCAAATTTTTAAGCACAGATTTTGGAAATCACACTTCATTTCAACATTAGGTTCTTAGTTTAAGTAAACCAAGTAGTTCATGCGTATTGAGTTTCAAACGAAGCTTTACAAATGTCAAATCCTTACAAAAAAATGGCGGCAATGGAGATGTTTTATCTGGGAAATTTTTAACTTTTAATGAAAACCTAATTTTACTAGAGCAGTAGTTTGCTTTTCAAAATCTATGCCTATTAAACGTGTAGCGGCATGTGGCGGCTTGTGGATTATTTACTTTATAAAATATTATATAAGTATGAATATTATAATAAATTAATCTTTTTAAATAACGCAATACTTTTTAACCTTGTCGCTATTTATGAATAGGTGGTACCCATTTGAATTCAATCCTGAAGATTATCACATTTAGTTAATAAACTTTATTTTTCCTCCTGAACCTTCAGTATTTCCATAAAAATTTATTTGTGTTTTATGTTACCGATTTCAACACGCTTTAGATTCGAATTCTCAATTGTGAAATAATTATTAATTGTTTTTTTGTTAAAAGCCTAAAACGAAACACGCTGAATGAAAGTTTTGCATCTGTGTGAGGTATCACCGCGGGCCGCACACTTATGATTTCGGGGGGGGGGGGTGTTATACCATTTTGTTTAGCAAGTTAAAAAAGCAATTTCAGTTCAATTTTCATCCACTTCCCGAACTATCTAACTAAAATGATAACAATACATACAATAACAAAAATTAACCAGTATTAAAGTTTATTTTGCTTTATTAGTACGTGATAAGCGTTTTTTTGGTATTTTTTGACCACATTTTTTTTTTTACCAACCTACATCCTCACTGTGCCATCTCTACGCCCCCTAATTTTCTCTGGATCTTCTACTGCCCCCCTGAAAGTCTTAAACGACAATATAATTAATTAATTGTAAAATAACGGATAATATAATTAATTGTACATGAAAAAATATATATTTAAAAACAAAACGGCAGATATTTGTGCGGGCCGGATAGTATAATGAAAAAAATATATTTATAAAGAAAACGCAGATATTTGTGCGGGCCGCAAAAACACAGAGAGTATGAACAGAGAGTACATGAAACAAATATAGTTAAAAAGAAAACGGCAGATATTTGTGCGGGTCGCAAAAAACGGATAGTATAATTAATTGTACATGAAAAAAAAATATTTATAAAGAAAACGGCAGATATTTGTGCGGGCTGCAAAAAAACGGATAGTACAATTATTGTACTTGAAAAAAATATTTAAATATTTGTGCGGGCCGCACAAATATCCGTCGCGGGACGCACTTTGACGACCACGGATATAGAGGGTTCACTTTTAGGTACATATAACCGCGTCCTCAGCTAAAATTTTGATTTTCCGGAGGTGTCTGACTAAAAACTAACTAGAAATGGGAAGGCTGATAGAGTTATCGAAAGAAGGGTAAATTCAGACTGTGAACGCCGTTGGCGCCAACAAAAAACTGTCCAACGAAGCGAAGTTAGCCTTCCATAATGGAGTGCTGGTACCTACCCTGATGTATGGCAGTGCGGCATGGAACTAGCAGAGGAAGGATGAAAGTAGACTGAATGCTGTAGAAATTAGATCCCTGAGGCGTTTGTGTGGTAAAACCATGTACGATCGTGTGATAAATGTGGAAATCCGCGAAGAATGCAAGGCTGATGTAAGTGTAATGAGTAAGATCAAGAAAGGGACGCTCAGATGGTTTGGGCATGTAGAGCGAATGAACGAAGAAAGGAGTATAAGGAGAATATATGACGCAAATGTGAATGGTAGAAGAAGTCGGGGACGCCCGAGGAAGACATGGCACGACCAAGTGAATCAGATACTTGATTGAGTTGGGCCATGTGAAGAGTCGGAATAACAGAAGAGCATGTATGAGACGATGTATGAATGTGAACGAGGCAAGAAGTGTGTGCCAAGATCGAGTTGTTTAGCAGTCCATTGCCTACCCCTGCGGAAAACGGCGTGATGGTTAGTTAGTTAGTCTGACTAATCAACTGGACGATTGATATACTTAGGACGGATTGTTTTTTAAAAAAAATCACGTTCTGTGGAGGTTCTATTCAAGTTCTGTTATTATATTACTACAGGCCAGTTGCTGCATGAAACTCAAATAATCGCAGAATTTTAATAGAACTTACACAGAACGTGAAAATTAACTACAAATATTTGATGAATTCATCAATTTTTTTTAAACAACCCATCCTTATTAGGTATAAGAATTGTTTAATTTCAACGGTGTGCTCTCTTTTTTAGATTGTGAAAAATTAATAATATTTTTATACAATCTTGTAAAACTTTATTTGGGGTCTATTTAATCAATTTAAACAAATTGAATGTTTCCTATTATGAAATAAAAAAAGTTCAAATGAATCATGGAAGCAGGTAGGTACCTGAATGAGGTGACTTGTAATATTTTGAAGGGGCCTATAGATTCAAGCCAAAGGGGAGAAACTTAAGGAGGTTTCTCTGCATAACTAAGAAAAATAATGAAACATTACGTTTATTTTACGATTTCGCTCTTAGGAATTCGTGTAGGTATTCATATCGTAAACAGTAACGCAAGTTGAAATGAAATTGCTATCATATCAAGATAAGATAATGTTTTAATTGTTTTGCGCGTAGGCTCCTACTCGTTCAGATCACACATGCTTTGCTTATAAATGTTTTATTTATTTCACCATTCGATCATTCTACTAGTTTATTATCATGTAGTCAGGTACCTCTATGATAATAATACACGCTACACATATCTTCTGGTAGAAACGTGTAACAATAATGTATAATTATTAAGACGCCGCTACCCGAATTTCTACCGACTTCTTGCAAACCTCCCTTAAACATTTGAAGTTTTGAAAAAAAAAAGTTATTTTTAAAGATAATATGATAAGTTAAATGTATGAAATAATTCACAGTGTTTCTTTAAATGCTGTTTAAGACAACCCCCTCGAGATTTTTTTCTCTATTTTAAACGAGTCGTGTTTTATTAAACATTTTCACAATTTTCGCATCGATTTTATCGCTTTAAATATTAGCACGCTCCTCTAACATTCGTAATTACATATCTCTCCATCTCCTTCTTTTTGCGCGCGGTTGCGGAGCCTTAAACAATATTTTTAACTGTCCACCATGACAATTAACTGTCCACCATGATATTAAACTAAAAAGTACGAATGGGTTGGTTATCATTATCAGTTTATGACTTATCAGTCCCAGGGAACCATGGGATGCGCATTTATTTATAGTAGGTACTTTAGATAAGTCCACTTTTGAAGTGAAACTTCTTTAGCCCCGTTGTGATTTGAAATTCGGATGAAACTGAAATGACGCATTACAGCACCCACAAAGCATCAAACTGTGCTCATTGACCGCTTTGATTATGACTGCTTTGTCACTTTTCAAGGCTCTTATTGGTTGAAATCCTATTGAAAATAATAATAATAATTCTTTATTCCAGGATGTGGGTAGTATAGTGCAATCCCACTCGTCTCATATAGTTATTCATATATATATATATAAAACAAGAACATAAATGGATAAAAAAAATAAAAATAAATTATGCATTTTTATGCAGGGCGTGGTCTTGACTGAGCTCGGAGCTCGAGCCCAACACTCACTCAGGAGTGGCGCTTGATGCTGGATAGCTGCGGTCACCACCGTATTGTCAGAGGCCATTAACGGTATCCTGGCTCCAGTGACTCGGTGTCTCATCAGGCTAGGTCTGAATGACACTAGGTCTGCGCTCATTGGCCGCTTTGATTATGACTTCACTGTTCAAGGCTCCTATTGGTTTAGATTGTTTTGGTAAAGTTTCGCTTCTACCGAGTGTGAGCACTGCACTCGATTTTTTTCGATGGTGTATGTGTTAAAATCTAAAAAATCTTTCATTGTAACATAAATAATTCAGGGAAAATATTGTTTTCCTATGTGACACGACGTTCATGATTTTTTAAAATTGATAGGCAAAATAAATTACCGTTCGATGAAAATAATTATAATTTCAATGGTAAGAACTGGTGTTAAAAAATAAGCGTTATGTTGGGAATAATTGTTTAAACATACGGCAACATTATCATTGATGGAGGACATTGCTCAATATTGCTTCTGTCAAAAATTCGCCGATTATTTCGATTTCGTTATTCGATTGATTGACTAATAGAATAATTATTTTATACTTACCTAAAAAGCAAGAAAACCTTTTTAAAAAATCTAAAACGAAGGTGGGTGCAGTTATTATATTTGGCTATTGTTTTGTTTTTTGTTTTATCCTTAACCTCATTTTTTTTATTCAGGATTTTCTTACGTAAACATTTCTTATTGGTTTGTAAATGCTATCCGCTATGTAAAGTTTTAGTAAACTTCAGTTTTTATTACTCTGTTAGTTGTTGATCAATGATTCAAATGTTGAAAGTGATGTAAATGTCGGCGTTTTATACGCGGATTAGTAATAAGTTGGGTAAATTTTGGGGATCGCTGGCAACGGTTAATACGCACTTTTTTTTGAAAAAATCTTTTGATTCACCTTAATTACATTAAAAGACAACTATTTGCATTGGGGGAAGTGGAAAATATTTTTGTGTAACATGGTTTGTGATACAAAAGAAAGTGCCCCTTTATAACGCCTACTCGCGTCAAGGCAAGAAAAACATCCCAGTTTTCAAGTAGTTTAGCGGCAACGCTAGGTTCGTGTAACATGGTTTGTGATTCTGGCGTACAATCTCACAAGACGAAAGCTAATTTTAATTTTACGTAATGAAATTTAGAATGAAATATTTTCCACTTCCCCCAATGCAAATAGTTGCCTTTTAATGTAATTAAGGTGAATCAAAAGGTTTTTTTTTTTAAAAGTGCATATTAACCGTTGCCAGCGATCCCCAAAAATTAATAATATTTATTTTATGACGTTACTGATAAAATTGAACGTAAAATGGATGATTCATCTCAAAAGATTTTGGCAGATCGTAAGCAAAGCCTAAAGGTAATGTCGGAATACGCTATAATATACATCGACTTCCTTTTGTAATAAATAATAATCATCATCATCATCACTAATGGCTCTACAACCCCTGGTGGGTCTTGGCCTCCTCAAGAGTCTTCCTCCACTCATCTCAGTTTTGTGCCAGCTCTCTCCAGTTTGGAAGCTCCAAGATAGGGAATAAATTCGGTGTTTGGGCTAAATTCCTAAAAAATAAAACTAGTTATTTTTATACTAATTTGGGGTCGGGGAATCCGAATCTGAAAGAATTAGGCGGCGGCAAGCAATATTAACTGAATTAAACGACTTTAAAAATTTTTATACACATACAGGAAAATAGCCATTTTGGAAGCATTTTGATTCCTAGAAAATCAAACTAGTTATTTTTATACTAACTATGGGCTGGGGAATCCGAATCTGAAAGAATTAGGCCGCGGCAAGCAATATTAACTGAATTACACGACTTAAAAATTTTCTATACACACACACTTGAAAATAATCATTTCGGAAGTATTTTGACACACGTAGTACAAAGATCATAGAAAAACAAGAAATATACAAAAACATGTGCCGGCGGTGTTACCAGCTCTCAAAAATATTTATCCCTATATCAACATGAAAATAGATAACAGCAGAAAAAACAGCAGAAAAACATACCTTATAAATCGACCAAGTCTTCTTCGTCCGTCGTATGTCAAACTCGTTTGTCTCGAAGGGTTCCTGTCGGATACCCGGATCATATAAGAGTCCAGCTAAGCGGTAAAACTCCAGAGTAGGATCCTTCAGGCGTTCTTTGCAACTTTTCAGAAACATATGGTTTGTGCCCCTTTATACCGCCTGCTCGCGTCACGGCAAAAAAACATCCCTGTTTTCAAGTAGTTTAGCGGCTACGCTACGTTTGTATAACATGGTTTGTGCCCCTTTATACCGCCTGCTCGCGTCCCTAACCTAACGCTAGGTTTGTGTAACATGGTTTGTGCCCCTTTATACCGCCTGCTCGCGTCACGGCAAAAAAACATCCCTGTTTTCAAGTAGTTTAGCGGCTACGCTAGGTTTGTGTATCATGGTTTGTGCCCCTTTATACCGCCTGCTCGCGTCACGGCAAAAAAACATCCCTGTTTTCAAGTAGTTTAGCGGCTACGCTAGGTTTGTGTAACATGGTTTGTGCCCCTTTATACCGCCTGCTCGCGTCACGGCAAAAAAACATCCCTGTTTTCGAGTAGTTTAGCGGCTACGCTAGGTTTGTGTAACATGGTTTGTGCCCCTTTATACCGCCTGCTCGCGTCACGGCAAAAAAACATCCCTGTTTTCAAGTAGTTTAGCAGCTACGCCGGGTTTATGTAACATGGTTTGTGATACAAAAGTGAGTAAAATTTATAAAAAATAAGTACTTAAAATATAAACATGTTATTTTACGTTATAAATATTACTGCTTAATGGCAACACTTAATTTTGTGTGGTAAAAACATCTATGTTATCGTGTTTTTCTATGATCTTTGTACTACATGTGTCAAAATACTTCCGAAATGATTATTTTCATGTGTGTGTGTATAGAAAATTTTTAAGTCGTGTAATTAAGTTAATATTGCTTGCCGCCGCCTAATTCTTTCAGATTCGGATTCCCCGGCCCATAGTTAGTATAAAAATAACTAGTTTGATTTTCTAGGAATCAAAATGCTTCCAAAATGGCTATTTTCCTGTATGTGTATAAAATTTTTTAAAGTCGTTTAATTCAGTTAATATTGCTTGCCGCCGCCTAATTCTTTCAGATTCGGATTCCCCGACCCCAAATTAGTATAAAAATAACTAGTTTTATTTTTTAGGAATTTAGCCCAAACACCGAACTTTAGCCCAAGATAGATATGTCTTTGAGGACGTTGTCGCTCCATCTTAGTCTTGGCCTTCCCAGGCTCCTTCTCCCTATTGGTCTTGAGTTCAGCAGGGACTTTGGTGCTTGATGCATGTCATTCTCTCCACAT
The DNA here is from genome assembly GCA_929108145.2 of Limnephilus rhombicus. NCBI lineage: Eukaryota > Metazoa > Arthropoda > Insecta > Trichoptera > Limnephilidae > Limnephilus > Limnephilus rhombicus. The sequence continues at coordinate 13,616,888 of OV815277.1, forward strand.
GACCCAGCCACCGAAGTCTTCCCAATTTTATAAATTGGAGTTTAGCTCCTTAAACAAAGTATAGAGCTCTTTGTTATAACGTCTGCGCCAAAATCCATTTTCTAGAACCGGTCTGAAGATGCGCCTCAAAATTTTTCTTTCAAAAACGTCCAGTGCTCGCTCACTCCTCTTAGTTAGTACCCAAGTCTCAGCTGCGTACGTAAGTACTGGTCTGATAAGTGTTTTGTACACCAATATCTTCGTGTTTCTGGACAGCAGTCTGGACTTTAATTGGTTCTGTAGGCGGAAATAACAGCGATTTGCGTTCACTATGCGCTTCTGGATCTCCTCTGTGGTATTATTGTCGTTTGTTATCAGGGAGCCTAGGTATGTGAATCTTGGTACCGTTTCGAAATTTTGGTTTCCACATGAGAAAGTTGGGATTTGAATAAATAATAATTATTATTAATAAATAATAATACCTACCCTTTTCTTAGAATTACAAGTTAGTAGCTAGCATTTTTGGAAAGTATATCATGGTTTGGGTATTTCGACATATCAGCAACCGTCTGTTGTCTTAATCTTCATCGTCTGCTGTTGTCTCCATGTTCATTATCTGGATTTAGGTTTAGAGTCTGAGTTCTTGTTTAGAGAACATTTAAAACTGCAAGATGAATTGTATATGCGACACGAAGGTAAGCGAAAGCTCGTCTGCCTGAAATATAGCAGTGTGGTGATGCCACAAGACTATATGTATAAATACTGAATGATATTCAGACTTCAACAGAACTTCAAAAAGCACAATATAACTTACCTTAAAATAACTGAATAACTCGGGTACGCCTCATATGTCATATGTGGTTCAAGGCGAGTTCATCGAAAATCAATTCATCGAAAGCAAATTCATCAAAAACGAGTTCATCGAAACGAGTTTATCGAAAACGAGTTCATCGAAAACCAATTCATCGAAAACCAATTCATCGAATGATCAATTTAGCGAATCGCCAATTCATTGAAAAAAAATATTTTGTAAATATTTGAGAGAAATGCCGAGGGACCGGGAAGTTAAAAAAGCATTGACAATAAATTTATATATAAAAAATTGATAATAAAAGTTTGGACAAGGAGACTAACCTAACCGAACCTAACCTAACCTTTTTTTTCGATGAATTGACAAATCGATGAATTGATCATTCGATGAATTGGTTTTCGATGATGATTTTTTTTTTGATGAACTCGTTTTCGATGAATTTGCTTTCGATGAATTGATTTTCAATGAACTCGTCGATTACCGTCATATGTTTATCTAGTAATTTCACATTGTCACCTAAACAACCTTATGGGTCCGAGTGGTTAAACCAAGATCTCAAGAATATTATTCAAAAAAATGACATAACATTGTTTATTTTGAATTTTAGCTTCAATTATGATTTAATTTTTGAAGTGATACCTTTAGCACCGTTGTGATTTGAAACTCAATGAAACGGAAATGACGCTAAAAACAGACAAACACATACATCTACAGGATTTAGCCTTCGAGAGAATGAAATGAAATGAAACCTTACCGCATTGACCGCTTTGATTATGAGCTCACTTTTCAAGGCTCCGATTGGTTGAGGTTGTGTGGGTGGGTTAAGTTTCACTTCTACCGCGTATGAACTGCACTCGATTTTTTTGTATTTTAATTTCATTTTAACCCATGTGCTTGTTTAGGAATAAGTACATCCCAAAACACGTAATCGCGTTATACTTTCATAAGACCAAAAACGTCCAGAGTGACCTTATATTTTAAAAGCTATATATTATCTCTCTTCCTCTCATGCAAACATATGTATTTTTTCTTTTGACCAGAAAGAGAACGAAATAATGATTCTTATTGTCTTTGAAACATGAAAGCTATCTTGCATAGATATTTTACAATCTCGATCCAAAGTGACTGTTTCAGAATTTTCGCATGAAACTGAGGCTTCCGGATTGTGAGGTGCGAATATATTGAATCATGCAGACGGGTTAATTGTATATAGTATATAATATTATAATGTTTTGGGCATGTATAGCGAATGAACGAGGAAAGGAGTGTAAGGAGAATATATGACGCAAATGTGAATGGTAGAAGAAGTCGGGGACGCCCGAGGAAGACATGGCACGACCAAGTGAATCAGATACTTGAGTCGGGCCATGTCAAAAGTCAGAATAATAGAAGAGTATGTATGAGACCGAGAGACCGAGTTGTTTGGCGGTCCGTCCTCTCTGCCTACCCCTGCAGTAAACGGCGTGATGGTTAGTTAGTTAGTTTAGGAACTGCTGAAAACCAGCTGCATTCTAGGAGAAATCCTGTATGCATAGCTGAGAGTGATCCATTTCTCAATATAATCAATGTTATAATAATAAAAAGATGTATAAATTTGTAAAAATCTATGGTTTTTATAATTATTATTTTCATTACTTGCTGCAAAGCAAGTAGTTAAGTTGAAACAAAGGGTTATTTAAATAATTTGTCAGTATTAAGTAAGCGGCGTTGAAGAGAAGATAAGTCCATTCTTTGCAATAACTGAAAGTAAAAATTAAATATATTTTCTGCTCTAATCCTACAAACTACTAATAGAAGACTAATATCGTAGCCTAAAAGTTTCCACTAATCTAAAATCTGTGATTTTGTAAAAATAATGCAAAACCCTGCCGACTGAATGTAGTTCTTTCATACACTATGATTTACGAAAAATATCACAAATGTCGCTGTAAATTTTTATTTATTTGAAAAGACTTGCTTAGAATTGGAACCAGCCAGTTTCAAAGTGCAAATTTTTCCTTTTTATATTTGTAAATAAATAAATTATAATACCCAACTCATTCCACAATATTATTTTTATTTATTTAAAGGCACCTTGGTGTTTAACATTGGCAATCGGGCTAAAATCATGCACTCCTAGCGCAGATCATGCTCGACTACCACAACACAGGCATGTGCCTAGTATGGTGGTCGAAAAATCCCCAATTCATGTAACGAACAATTCAAAGAATAAAGAAACTTTTAAAAAAAAGATGGCGGTAAATTTGAAATTCCCACTTAATTAAACGAAAAAAAAAATGCATGCCAAAATACATGTTTTATTTTATTGTTATTGCACAACACATTTTCTGATTGTAATCAAAAGAACTTAATTTACCAAATGCTATAAAACACAGAAACGGGTTTATAAGCAGGAGATTTCACAATTCAAATTATTTTCTAGGCTTATAAAAAGACTTGATTATAGCAAAATCCAAAATTTATTACACTTAGTAGGTATTTAATTTATTAAAGCTTCTATAATATTTCTAGGCTGTATAAGATCCTAATTTATAAATATACTAGTCCCGGCGAGAGCTTGTACGCACATCATCGACGATAATCTCATCTTCCTTCTACGCACCTTGTATCAAAACGAAAGCAACAGAAGATACTAGAATGATGACGTCACGTACAATCTATCACTGAGACCAGTTTAATGTTAGCTTTAGTCTTGTGAGCAGGCGCGGCCGGTGCCTCAAATTATAGGTGGTTCACCAAGCCATTCATAAAAAACGAAAGGTTGATATTATATTTAAAAAAAATCTAGACATCATGCATAATTTTACATTATTTGCTAAGTATCTAAAAATATCATGTAACTGTAATAGTAAAAATATCGTGCGATGTAAAAACATGCTGATGTCTAGAGTTTAATATAGTGAATTGACCTGCCAGGAAAGTAGGTATGTTTTATGTATCTGTTTGTAAATTTAAATAATAAAAATACATATAGCCTAGGAACTCATAATAAATTGTACAACGCAACATAACTAAAACGGCGCTCTAGTAATTATCCAATTATTATAAAATTATTCTGGTATCAATATTTTTAGAAGCATTTTACACTCCATTACTATTGATATTACATATATTAGAAGATTAGTGGAAAGGGTGGGTGTGATATCCATTTAAAAATACTCAACCTTCCAAAGATAATAATAATAACGCAATAATCTAATAATAATAATTAACACACAAGAAACGTTTCACTCTGCGGCGTGGATCGCCAATATCGCCATTTACTGTCGTTACTGACCTCTGAAGTTCGCTATAGGTGACAACTTCGATCAATGGGTGACAAACAAATAATAATGTCAAAAAGGTACATCCCAAGGGCTCGAACAAGATAATGTCACACGAGACGCATAGCTGACCCTTTGACTAATGGTTACATTTTAGAAGAGAAATATTATTACTTAATATTATCTTGTTCAAACCTTACTACCGCTGGAACCAAAGCTTCGGAATATTTCTGAAGAATGCCGAAGCTCTTCGGGTCGGCCGTGCGGCGCGCGGTCAGCCGATTTTTAGTGACATGTTTCTGACGTTTTGGGATTTTTTACTACGAGCATCATTCAAATTACGGGGCGCTTAGCTCTGGCGCGCGGTTTGGCATTGTATCTACCTCGGTTCCTCGCTCCTAGCGGGTAGCCGCCGTAACTGGCGGGTGGGAACAATGCGTTTATTTGGCCGTAATACATTGTTAATTGTTAGATTGATAAATAATTATAATTAAAAGATTGTGCTCAATTTTATCGATTTAATAAATATACACATTACGTAGAAATACGATGAGTTGTAAAATGATGTTCAATTTTTTTGGCGGTCCAGCGCACCATTGCACGTTAGCGCCAGCCGCACCTGCTTGTGAGTGTACATCAATGTGGAGAAAAAAACTTGGCCTACCTAGTCAAAAACAATAAATTGTATTTATTAATGTCTTTGGTGACAGCTCTGGTGCCATTTTTATAGTACTTCAAACATTTCCCCTCCTTTTTGTGCTAACATTTCAACAGTCAAACAGCACAAGAACCACATCAATATATTTTTGCACTTCGATGGGAATCAAACCCACAACCCCCTAATTCATAGTCAATGTCAAATGTGTTGACCACAAATTAACCAGAAATGCTTAGAAACGTTTCCATTCACAATAATATTTACATCTCTATTTAATTTTCTGCGCAAGTTATTCAACATTATTTCACTTTATGAAATAGCTGCAAGCTTTCATTAAATCTATTTTAGAAAAGCGTGACTAAGTAAGAATATTCGTGTCAACAGGGAGTTCTACTAAAATAGATTCAAGAGATTATTCAAGGTAATCTAAATATATTTCGGAATGTTTCAGATGCTAAGTGTTTTTCATTCAACTATCAAATTAGATATAACATTCTTTGATATAAAACGGGACTGGAAAATATCACACTTTTTCATTGCTTCACATCCCAATAGCTGCTTTATTTCAAATTCTCATTTGCAAAAAAATAAGTAAGAACATTATATTTCTTCTATTGTTCCTTTTCTAACTACCTACTTACAATGTTTCAAATAGGTTTTAGCTTGCAAATTCCTACAGTGAGCTCTAGCTTCATGATATTTGCCTAGCTTTTTCATTTTGGATTTTTTATGTAGATAACCATTTTCAGCTCACAATCTCAATCTTTATTTTCAGTTCACAATCTCCATCAATTTAGAAAATTAAATAACATTTTTTTATACTTTTTTTGCTCTATTAATCCATGCAGTAAATTGGATAATAAGCAAATAGAAGTTATGTAAAAATAAGTTATAATAATACATCTCTCATTTCGAAGTACGTAAAATTTTGTCTCAATTATTTTTCTGTAAACTTTCAATCACCTATCTTCTTTTTTTTTATCTGTTGCCACAAATATTTATATAGCTTGAACAATAAATCTCAAAGATATTTCAGATTGAACATAATTTTTAACGACTTCCTTTGATTTTATTCGCAATAATCGAAATAGAATCCACACCATTCGGCCAATAAATATGTGAAACATGTAAACTTTTCAAATTTGTTCATGTCAATTTGGCCACCCGCCCACCGGGCGTGTATGCAGCTATGATTAATATAGTAAAATGTGTTTCCCATTATTTTTCAGTGGGTTAATTCGATCTAAAATTTCCTGGTGTCTGCCCATTGGCCAACGGTACTTTAGAAGAAACACCGGATTGGACGAAGCAGAAGCTATTCTGGATGCCGAAGGTCCACCAGTTCAGTTCTGTCTTGTCTTCAGGTCAGTCGCACAAGCTCGCCGATTCAAACCCGTCTTAAGTTATGATCATTCATAGTGAAGTGCTATAATAATAAGATGTATTAAATAAAGTATCTATATATAACTAGTGTGTGATTTGTTTTATATCATTTCTTTTGAATTGAAATAATGTCGTTCCCTAATAAGTCGGATAGAAAAACCTGTTGGGAATCCCGTGACAAGTATTGGGAATGCTTAGATAAACACAACGTAGGAATGGAACAACCGAGTCCTGAAGAGTGTCAGCAAGTTAGAAAGCTCTACGAATCTATGTGTCCTAATCAATGGGTTAAACATTTCGATAGGAAAAGGAATTATCTGTTATTTAAAGCAAAAATTGAAACTGAGGGCTACGACCCCCTTCAAGACAAGTAATTATTATCATTTGTATTCAATATTTTTTAAATGTTTTTTAACCTCTTAAAAAAGTAAGCGCTACAAAATAACAACTTAAAAACTAAACGCTCTAAACTTTTATCTGGTTTTGTGCAAATAATTACTTTTTTAACTACCTAATTGATGATTAAAATAAGTTATTATGACATTTCAATGAATAAAAACAATTTTTGTTTGTTTTTAAAGTGTGCATACTTTATTGCACAATATTGTGAATCGGTTTTACTTTTTATATTTATTATTTGCGCATTGTTGCCCATTTTCCATTGTTTTATAAATAATGTGTATCGGGGAAAACTGAATATGCAAAACATTCCCATTGTGTATCAGATTTCAACATTCAATAAATGTGCTGTTTCATTTCAATCAAATAACCACTTGGGCGATTTTTGGCATATTATGGCATGTTTGCAAAACAGCTTGAGCGATCACTTGCCACAATGTGTCAAAATTTATAGATCCTTTAAATATGGAATAAACGGTGAAATCTGGGTGGATTCATTGGCTTTAAACTGCAGTAAGCAGTTCATATGATTCCATATTAATGTTTTGAGGAATGATATTAATTAAATTGAAAACCAAACACCCATCACTCGAGTGAATAATTAAATAATTTTTGAGCGACTTAAGAATAAAAAATTACCCATTGATTACAGTTGTTTTGTTTGTTTCTTTACTAAATCGGCAACCGTAACTTTAAGCAATATAACAATGAATTTATTAAAACCCTATAAAAAGTTAACTAACTAAAATATTATTTACCAAATGCATCCTATTATATTGTAATAATATATGTAATATTATTTTCTAGAATTAGCATGTTACTGTTTTGAATAAACTGTTGAAAAATATAATCTTTTTTATTTGATTATTCCTTGTTTACCTACCTAATACTTAGAATAATATTTTTCAGTTCGGCTGGCTCAGTAGCTCCATTGGGCACTGCCAGGAAACAAAGGCCATTCAAACCAGTGGTAAATATTACTTATATAAACATTTCAAATGATTGAAATCATAAATTTAATCAATACATAAGCAGTGTTTATATATTTTTAATAAAATAAACCTTTAGTTAAACATGACATCTTGTTTGTCATTGTTTGATGGCTGTTTCATATTCTGAAGACTTTGTTCTAATAAACAATGTATTTATAACAATGCAGTCATCGTTAATATGCAACAATAAAATATTTTTTCAAAAATTTTAAATCGCTTAAATTTTGATGGTAAATTATATACAAAGATTTCTATTTTATCACACAATCATTATTATACTCCGACCACTGAGAGATTACTCAAGTTGAAATCACGAACTACAGTTTATTTTGTGCTAAAATATTGAAAATTAACCCGTCAAGTCTATTTGTTCGATTTTCGGAACAACACATACAGGTCTCACAGAAATTGTTGTGTCTCCCTCGCTATCATGGTTAGAAATATGATTTAAATGGTGTTAGAAAGAGAAAATACCACGCTTTATATTCAAATCTAACAGTTACCGCAAAATAATTAAAATGTATGATATGAATCCAATGTTTTTAACCGCAATTTGAAAAAAAAATTATAAAACTTTAGAATTTTTAATTAATTATTTTTACACGAATCAACAAAAAAGTCAGTTGATGATAACGTTTATGATACATTAGCCTAATAAATTATGTATGTGTTTTTTTCATTATCAGTAATTTTAGTTAGAAAAAATGTAAAATAAGCAATTTTTAAAACTTTTTTATGTTTGCGAGCAAATTTTTTGTATTAAAAAAATTATATGTTTATTTCTAATTATAAAATTTGAAAGCGCATTTCAAGACCTTTCCAAAACAGTTTTTAGTTTTCGGATACATCAGAAATATTCCATTTTATTTTAAGTTTATTGCAAAACGGTAATATTTTGACCCTCTGACAAAATACAGTCAAGGCCTGAGGGGTTAAACAATTTGTTGTGACATGTCGGTAGTTCTTGTTTTCACTATTGGTAATCAATCTTTCATTGGTGACACTACAATCCTGAACATTTTTAATTTATTTTAAAGATACCCAAGGTTACAACAATACAATAAAGGCAGTTAATTAGTGGTAACTAGTTAATGTCTAACATATAAAATGGAATTAACTGTAAATGTAATAGAAACATGGTGCACCAATTTGAAAAAGCCTGGGGATGATGTTGATTTGGAAGATCTAAGGGTGAGTATATGAATAAAAAACTTATATATATTATAGAAAAATTGATATTAAATTTTTGACCTAACATGCTAACATCAGTGTTTAACCGAATTTGCACAATCAAACATTAATATTTAATAAATTCAACTCAAAATCATTTAAGAGCGATTAACCAGCGGCCGAGAATTCAAATTTCGTCGACGGTCTTGCAATTGTACCCTTGGAACTGTACATGGCGGTCCCGATGAGAAAGATTAATTATTCTCCGTACCAGCAATTTTAAATAATAACTCAATATCGATTTTATTTCAATAAGAATTTGCTTTGGTGTATACCTGTATTCAAAAATTCTCAAACATGTGATGATAAAACTATTAAAATTATGTACTTTTTGTAATTATTTTTTGATCATAAGTATTTATAATTTTTCAATAACGTCTAAGCAAAATAAAAATGTTTGTAAATTAGTTTGTAAGACCATAAATGAATAGACAAACTGAAGTATTTTCATCACAAAACATGTGCTCGGACCTTTTTTTTTAAAGATTTTATTTGAACTAAAATTAAAATTCTGAAAAGTAGCTTTCGCAGATAATTTATTGATTTATTTTACTACATCATTATATGATTTGAAATGTGTGTTGTATAATACAAAATTTTGTTTGAAAATTTAACAAATCTGCCAACGACCTACGGTATAACTTCACTAAAAATAAACAATTTTTCTTAAAATTTAAAACATACCTTTACTAGATAAAAGAACAATCTTTCGAAATCTATTTATAATTTTTTGTGGAAAAAAGTCAATACGTCAAAATTTTTATTTAAAATGACATATTTTCGTGTTTCGTGTGTCTGGTCCCTCTTAAGTTTGAATTATTTCAAAGGGGCCAAATTCACAGAATGTGAGCAATTCATAAAATTTCAAAGTTAATTTTTAAGTTCTGTGAAGGATCTATTCAAGTTTTGTTATTTATATTATTATTGGCCAATTGTTTCACATAACTAAAATAATAACAAAACTTGAATAGATCATTCACAGAACTTGAAAATTAACTTAGAAATTTTATGAATTGTCCAAATTCTGTGAAACAACCTGTCTGTTTTAACCTCTTTTATTGTTTAAAAAATCAACATGTTTCAAAAGCAATGCTTACTTTTTTAGGGTTTACCTAAAACTAATTGATGAAATTACTATCAATATACTTTTGAATGTAGCTATAACTTTGTGGTTATCCATATCCATTGTAGATAAATGAAACAATGTTACTTTGTTTGAACCACTTGTATATTTGTGTAAAGCCGACCGGTTTCGGAATGACAGTTCCTTCTTCAGGGCAAATATTCACTAGAAAAAAGTAAACGTTTAAAAGTATACGTTTGCCCTGACAGTCGTTCCGAAACCGGTCGGCTTTACACAAATATACAAGTGGTTCAAACAAAGTAACATTGTTTCATTTACTATCAATATCTTTAAACATTTTTGTCAGTATTGTTTGTTCAGATTTACGTAGCTCCTTAACCCTAGATTCATAACCTTGTCTAAGAGGAACATTATTCATAAACATTCATCTCTCAGACGACTAAATTTAAGTGACGAATTTTGGGGTACTTCTAAATAAAATAAATAAATTAAGTATGGCACTCTTTAATATGTTTAATTAGGTAACAAAAAAAAAATAATAAACAAGTTAAAATTAAATTGCATCGGTACATTCCACACACATGAGGCCGCGATGGTCCATGCACATATACTTTTTGCATTGCTTGCATTGAAACCTTGTCATACGCCGTTTTTTATAATCACAATAACCACAAACCTTTTTTTTGAGTACCACTTGGACCAGGTGTGGCAATGGTAGGCGTTTCACCTAAAACTTCAGCGATTTTCCTTTTTAGGCATCTCTTCAAAGTTGGCATTTCGTGCCTTTTACCTAATCTGATTAGTTGGATGTCGTTATCACTGTCGGAATCTGTCGGGACCATTTCATCTAACTCCATATGATCTTCGACATCACTCATTTCTACATCCTTTTGCTGACTGGTAAAATCATCATCACCAGAATTAGATAAACGATTCAAATAGTCCTCAATTTGCCGATCATCAATTCTAAAATAAAATAAAAAGATTTGATGTAAAATACACACAATAATACATTTTGAACGATAAAATAAGATATAACTATAAATAATAACTCATATAGAATAATATCACATACTTACTTTTACTCTGTATAACCAGAACTCATCAAAAACAATGTTTTCAAAATAACTTGCAGTCTCGTCAAAAGTTACACTATTCATAAACATTCATCTCTCAGACGTTCAAAGGTCTATAACTTGTAACAAGCGCACCCGCGTTGCTAATGAACAAGCGATCTAGGAAGGTACTTGATAGGTCATCATTCTATCTCTTTCACTCGAGACACTAGAAACAAATTAACGTTTTGCGCGGTCTGTGGGACGAATGGTTATGAATCTAGGGTTAAACACCATTTTTACTAGAACAAATCATTTGAATAATGTTGTTTTCGTCTGAATATTAATCGTCCAGTTGATTAGTCAGACATCTCCAAATACTAAGTTTTGTGATAATTTTGAGGAAAGCAATATTCAAATTCACCATAAATCAAATATTATTTACATGTGTCTGAGTTTCACATATAATATATGCTATAAAATAACAGTCTGGTACATTAGTATGACATTTAAAAAATAATATCCTATCCCAGAAAACATCAACATTTTGTTTAATTCAGAACAAGTTTTTCTGCATTATAATTGGTTTGGTGGTGTTTAAGAGTGATCTGAGGTATGTATCAGATGGAGGGTACACTTTAACATATAACTGCATACTCAACTCAAATTTCAATTTTTCAGAGATGTCTGAACTGAACTCAACTGAACGATCGATATGCTAAAAGGAAAAGTAAATCTGATTTTCATTTATTTCATGGCATTTTTATTTCACGCCTGCAAATTGTTATCGTCAGTCTATATTTTGTTCCTCTTGCAGAATATAATACGGGCGTGCCATCATCTAGAAGCAGAAGCCAATAATGAAACTGAAACTAAGCCGTATTACGATCCTAATGTGGTTAATTCCGGCATTAAACTCTCTGAAAGATTAGTTAATCATCTTCACTCCGGTTTGAATTCCATCGAAGGACAAACATTGTGCTCGACCGCTTTTTGCGCCCTTTTTGTCATACTGCCTGAAGAGTGCTCCGAAGTGCGCCTCAGGAACCTTAAAACCACCCTGTCATGCTTTCTCCTGCGACAAACAACTCAAATGGAAAACAACCTAACCAATACATTAATGATTACCCACAGCGTGGAAGAGCGTTTAACTGAAACAAGGATTGCAACCCTAATCAGCGGCGTGTTTCAAACCAATGTATTGGACAAATGTCATTTGCCTGAAAACTCCAAGATACGACAACTGGCAGAGGACATTATGCTTGTGTCTTTTAAAATAACCACAAAAGCTTGCTTGACATATTCATGTTGTACTTTTGTTCATTTTAGAAATCTCCACTCAATTTTAGTCAAACTGACTGATTGGGAATGCTGCGATAAAATAATCGGTGACGTACAGAATATTCTCTTATTTGTTATATTCAACAACTGGGAGAATTTGCTTACTGGCATTAGAGAGATTAATTTGAAAATCTGGAAGCTGTTTTTAAACATTTTAGATAAAAGTAACGCTAAGCATCTGGATTTATTCAGCAGCATTACTGATAGCATTTTTAAATTTCCGTGGAACAAGGCCAAGTATTTCGTTCTTACTGAGATCATACCTCACTTAAAGTGTGACATTGTGGAGTTTTTAAATAATAACCCAATGTGTTTTAGCGGTGTGGATTACAGTCTGAGACAGTCCTCGCTCGTCTCTGCCGGATGTGATTTGTATAAAACCATCCTTAATGAATTCAAAAGCTTCAAAGATTGGAGTGATTTTTTCTTGGCGCTGTTTTACGAAGTCATGAGTGGAAATAAAACTGTCGCTCAAAGTAATCTGTTGAATTATTGGATACCCGTAACCATAAAAAAGTATCCGGAGCTAACCGAAGACTTGCTTGATTTTCTCTATGATTGTAATATAAATAATTCTAATTTGTCACCGTTGCTCAGTATGATGACGTTGGGTAGAAAATCAGGATTGATTTTAGCTGATTGGGACAGTAAAGAAATGAAACACGATTACAAAAAAGTTATCGAAGTCGGTTTAGTACACATTAACGAAGATATCCGATCTCGGGCTATTCAAGTGGTTTGTGTGGCACAGAAGAGTAACATGCCCACCGTGGACGAATTTCGAAAGATGAAGGTTTTCTTGGAGTATAATATAAACAGCGATTCAACTGGTTTTCGAAAGAATAATTTGAACTGTTTTACTATTTTTCTCACTCGAATCCGAGACTCGTGCTTAAGCATATTGAAAAATGCCGTGATTGTTGAAAAGGAATCCAATGTACAATGTCTGAATGAAATAGAATCTTTCTTCATTTGGATTCACGAGTTTCTCATCCAGAATTTGGACAACAGTGGAAATTATCAAAGGAAAATTCTGTCTCTTCAGATTTACGATGTGATCTTAAGATATCTGTGCGGAGGCTATAAGGATAAACTGAATATTCAGAAGAGTTTGTGTCGTAAAGGGAACTTGCGTGATCAGGGTTGGAAAGTGGCCGCTTTCTTGGAAGACCGTAAGAAATGGCTATTCAATTCTCCTCCAAGTATAAAAGCGTTGATTTCGTGCATCAGTGATTCAACCAATGATATCAGAGAAATAGCGGTTGAAATTCTTGTACAATATTTCATCAACGAAAAAACATTTTTAAAGGCCAGAGAAAACTTTTTCATAAATGGGATTATATTATGTAATAGTAGAATGTTTTACGAGGCGGAGTGCGGTTGTTTGATGTTCAAAATGCTCGCACATCTGAACAGAGGAAGACCAGAACTGAATGATCCGATAAAGAAAATAATTCACCCATTTGATATTTGCGAATATCTGCTTAACAAAGCTTGGGAGCAGTTCACTTACCAAGAAACTGATTTGCTTCTGTCCATTTATAATAACCAACCACTGCACGGGATGATAGCTGCCATTGATATGTACATCACTCATTCTGATCATCGGCTGACTTTCAAATTCATCTCTGCATTAAAAAAATTTCTAGGAACGGTAACAAATCATTTTATAAATATACTGTCTTGTAAAAGTGAGGCTTGTAATACGGTGGTCCCTCCAAGTTTTGCAGAAATGGGAGAAAGCATTGAATACATTATAAGATCTTCAGGATTAAAGGCGGACAATGGTGAGAAGGAAAAAACTGAACATCTCTCTAATGCGCACCAACTGTTACTCAATAATATTTGGCTCAACTTGAAGGTGAGTTTGAAATCAATAATTTACATTTATAATTATTTTACCATCATTCGTTACATTTCGTCTTCTGGTTCCTCAACATGGTATTTGAAAGCTTTCTTCCCATCAAGGGAAGAAGGCTTATTTATATCAAGGAATATTCCCATTGATGGCCTCCGTGGTCTTGGGGTAAGGCTCTCGACTAGCAATCCGAAGGTCACGGGTTGGAATCCTGGTGTGCGCAAATAAATTTTATTTGATTTGTGTTAATTCACAATTTTTTCATTAAAAAGAATATATAGTATATTTGTGTCACGCTCTAGAGTGGAAGATACTATCAGTACCGCCCCGGTTTAAGACCATCATTCAGAATTGTAACGTTGTAGCTTTAGCCGTGTTTGGTGACCAGATATGAATTGCCAGGTACCTCCCCGCCTTCCTCTTCCTTATCTCCTTCCCCTCTCCACTACCTTCAGCCTCACAAAATACCCCAATTGGGGATGCCATAGTCTCACTGGTTCCAGATGGGAGAAGTTGGAACTCTTGTGCGGTATTCACATCTAAAAAAAGGCCAGACGTCGACATCTTAAATGTTTTTCATCCTGTCACATTTTCACACCTATTGATGAAAATGTGACAGGATGAAAAAATTTAAATTAATCGAAAAATTGTCTTCCTAAAGTGCATGTTATCTTCTTATAATAATTGGCTAATTTATATAGCGCCGTTTTCGTGGAAAATCACCTCAAGGGCCCTGTTCTTCTGTAAATAGTCTCACTAGCTTCCTCGTTTTGATAAGTTATGTATATGGAATATGTCGCTGATTCAATATAAACATGAAATCATTTATCCATGATAGAAGAAAGTTCTTTGGTAAATTTATTAAACTACATCGACAAATTTACTAAACATATCTCTCGTATTAAAACATTTTAGTAATTAAATATATGATTCATAGAAATATTATTAACCATTACAACCTATAATATTATTTAGTTATTTAAAAAAAATCATTTCAAATTTGGGAAAATAATGATACCCACAAAAGTGGCTATTCTTATTATGTTGTTCGCAGATTTTCATAATTTTATTGTTTCATTGAAAATAAGGTTTATTTCTGGTAATATGTAGACATCTTCTCAACTTGAAATATATTTTGCTTATTATTTACCTACCATTTTCAACGTGCCTCATCTTTATGTTAAGTTATTTGTATATATGTATTATATAAATATATTTTTTAATTGTTTCAATGTTGCAAAAATTACATATTGTAGTATTTATTGTTTGATTTGTTATCTACGCACACCTTTCTCAACTTCTGTTCTATTTCTTGCTATTTTACAAGCTCGCTAGAGCTGTCTTTTTCATGTTGTAGTTATGCCTGATAGATACTATAGGCATAACTACAACATGTTATGTAAAAGCCGAAAGGTATTAATATTAGAGATGCCACGAATAGTGATTTTGCCGAATACCGAATATTCGGCTAGGCTCTCGGCCGAAGCGCCAAATATTCGGTGACACTTTGTACATTTCGCAAACAGTTTTCATGAATAAAAATCATGAATTTAAAATATTAAAAATCGTTTTCATGAATTAAAATGAATTGAACTTATGAATTAAAAATCGTTTCATGAATTCTTCTTCCTTGCGCTGTCCCAACTCATTGCCTAGGTAGGCTGTTGGGGTCGGCTCTTCTCGTTCTCAGGTTGTAATATATTTTACATATTTGTAATATATTTTAATATATAATACGTTTCATGAATTAATAAAAATAAATTGATTTTTACATGAAAACTGTTCGCCTAGATCGGACAGCAAACCCTTACAAGTGGTGGTCAGCAAACACAAAACAGTATTCAGGTCTTGCAGAATTGGCTAAGATTTATTTATCATCTCCTGGTAGCAGTGTATAGTGGGCGGCTATTTTCGGAAGCGGGTATAATTTATGAGGAAAAGGGTAATCGTTTGCTATTTGCTATCAACAAATGCTGAAAAAATTGTTTTCATTCGTCATAGTCATAACTTACCTCTTATAGATTTTAAGTATTAAATATTCTGAATTTTTGTTAAAATAAAAAATTTTGTGAGAAATACGTTATTTATTACAATTTCTTACAATCAAACTGATTGATCAGTTTTGTAAGATTTTAAAGATTAATATTGTAAAATTAACTAAATATACTTTAAAAAAAAAAAAAAAATATTATGAATTTTTTTTCGTGATTTGCTATTCGGTATTCGGCCAAATAGTTCACAATATTTAGCCGAATACCGAATAGTAAAAAAATTGCCAAATGGCCGAATACCGAATAGTAGCCGAATATTCGTGGCATCTCTAGTTAATATTATAAATACATCAAGATGTAGTTTTGAACCCCTCAATCAATATAAATTCGTCACCTAGGCAGATTTTATTATTTAACTTGAATTAATTTCATTCAACCTTTACTAGGCATGCTGTGATCTTTCAAGCACTCTGCTGATCCACCAAACTGGTAGATTACAAGATTCGGACATAGCGGCGTTACTAGATATCAACATATCTGTTTTGACTAGATGTCGGCACAAAGGAGCTATTGAATCTGCAGGAACTTCCTTGGGTATTATAACAAACATTACTTAATTTTTAGGTAAAAAAAATGCACTTTTTATGCCCACTCGGGGCTTGTTTGCATGAAGGACAAGTGCGCAAAATTTCATCAATCTCGGAATAAAACTAGATTTGTACAAAAACCAAACAAATGCCTCCCGCCACAGACAGCCTTTATACAGGGTGTTAAGGGTCGTACATGACTTTAACCAATAATTCTTGACATTATTTGGAGTAAAAAATGTAAATGAAATTTTGGTCTCCGGTGACGTTTTGATGTAATTTTTATTGTTTATTTTTCAAATTTTATTCTCCAAAACCTAACAAAAAAATTCTTCCACATTTCATCACTGGTCACTCAGCCGAGTAACAGCCCAACCCCTCACTCCGACCCTACCTGTCCAATACCTAATGATTTTTTTTACTTTTTAAATTGAAATGTCACCAATCATAAATGTCGAGACCAATATTACATTTACATTTTAATTACTGGTTCACTGGTTAAAATCAGTCAAATACATCTTGTGTAAATATAGATGTGATGTAAAAACAAAACTTAGATAACGCACAAAACTCTATTGGAGGATGTGTATTACCCCCTTCCAGTGTGAGGGGTTAAAAAAAACACTAATTTAAATGCAATGCATTATATGGTATTATTCTAACACATCTCACACAACTCTCTTTTTTGGGGATGTGTATTACCCCCCTCCAGTGTGGGAGGGTAAATAAAAAACACTGTAATTTAAACGCAATGCATTGTATAGTATTATTCTAACACATCTCACACAACTCTCTTTTTGGGGATGTGTATTACCCCCCTCCAGTGGGTGGGTGGTTAAACAATAAAACACTGCAATTTAAATGCAATGCATTATCTTGTATCATTCTAATCTCTTTGTACAAATTCTTCTTTCAGGTCGTTCAGTAAAACACCTCACATCCCTGGATAATCCGGCTTACTATAAATTAATTTCCGACATCCTGAGGGAGTTCTTAGCCCAGTCTACGTCGGAAAATGTTCACGGAGGGTCTATCACAAGAAAGAGTGCGGGTTTGAGTATCTTGGTGCACAGGATAGTCAGCAATGATTCGGAACTTGGAAAGGTAAAGATAAAAATAAATTATAAATGAATCTTTGGTTGACTCTAATAAATACATTCATAGAAATAAAAATTCTTGGTTAATTTTTGTGAAATATGTAACAAAATCACAAAATTGGTTATTAACCATCCTTCTTCTTTCTCTACCCTATTTCTCATTCTTTCTCCAATTGGGGGTTCCATAGGTCCTTCCTCTAGTGATACTCTTGCAGTTTACACATAAAAAATAAGAAATGAACATTTAAGTCTCCTCACAGTAGGCCCTGAGGAAAATAATTTCCCTCAGGGCCTATGTCATCTTAGGGAATGCATCATGGAGGGTCTTTTCTGGGAAGGAAGGAATGTGAAGTGGGTAGGAATGGTGACCGGCCAACTCAGAATGAAACTAACTCAGAAGCACCTCAGAAAGGTTATTGGAGTGATGATAAAAAATTTGATTAAATAGGTTAAGTTAGGTTAGGGTTACTGCTTATTTTTAAATATTTTTTTCCTAGCTTTTAATGACCTTTCTGAGTTGGTTTCATTCTGAGTTGGCATGGAATCGTTAGGAATAATAATAATATTTGGATGACTTATAAAGCGCCGTTTTTGTGAAAAATCACCTCAAGGGCGCTGTACAAACTTATAATATATTTCTAAGATCTAAAAAACTACAAGCTAGACAAACAATTAAAAACAACTAATGGCTAAAAATTGCATCCACTGGTTCATTGATCACCGATACGAAAATATATGTAAAATGTTTTGACCAATGAACACGATGCTGCCTAAAAATGAATGAATACAGGATCATATTTACCTGGGAGGTCACTTGAAATTAACACTGTTTATTGTCTATTTAAAGAAATTTAGATACAATCGCACGCAGAGGACATAATTGTGAACACATAAAATATTCTTTGATGAGTGTATTTTGGAAAGTAAAAGCAACATTTAAATGGTGGGCGGTACAGTAGTACCTATAAGGATTTGATATTCCTAAATGTGATTCGTCAAGAGACAGATTGATGTGTAAAGATTCAAGTAATTTTAATTCAGTAAGAAAAGTGTGATTGACATATCATAGGCAATACAAGTATGATACTCAGGTATATTTAAATTAAGAGTATGAGAGCCCAAACAGATAGGTTTTTAGTTTGGACCTACATTCTGTTGGGCTTGTTATGCATCTTAACCTTTTCCCCGCGTTGAACTACTCCGTTTTTCCAATACCCATACGCGGTACATGTATATGTCATATTTCAAATACCTATCCATCCAATTTTATGTCAAATTACAGCATATTATGGCATGATTTATCATACTATATAAACAGATGAGATTATTATCTACAATTTGAAACCAAATCGTCGTCTGTAAACACTCCTAGATGATTATAAAAACAAAAACATTAAATTCCATACAAAAACGTCCCCTTGTTATCTTAAAGACGGCGCCATTTATCCGCGTGCTTGTACTCAGGACACTGCGTTGATAGACACAAGTGGTACCTCAATCACTTATTATTATTAATTCGTATAAACAAGTTCTAAAACTTCTGATGACACTAAAATTAATAAAATTTTTATCTAAATTCAAAATCACAGTTTCACAACATAAACAAACGCGTGCGAATACGCGCAATCTCGACAATAAATGTTGTCGACGCTTGTCCAATTTGGTCAGTCGGAATCGAATGCATAAAAAGTTAATTCCGGAGGGAGTCCATTCCAAGCCTTAGGCCCAGGATACTCCGAAAGCACGATCTCCAAACTTAGTATTTGGCTTTCTATTATTTCTATTAGTCTCCCTATAGTCAATGAAGTTGCTGATCTAAGGGTTAATTGCATCGGACCAGTATTTTCCGGGACGCATCCAATAAATGGTTCACGGGGCGGCGGTACTCATACCCGCCTACCAAATTGGTAACGCATGCTAAAAGACTGTCTTTTATGTACATACTTTTAGTTATAATGTATTTTATGTGAGTGTACAATTTGAAGCCTTGAAGTCAGACAACGTTATCTATAAAAAAATGGAAATAATTGTAGGTGCCAATACGCCAATATATAATATGTCAATTTTGATATATTTTAATTAAATGAAAACAATATTAGCAAAACTCAATCAAAAATCTGGAGACAGAAAAATCAGAAAAAGGTATTGGCACCTCTGGGACTCAAACCCAGGACCTTCTGCTTACGTGGCAACAGCTCTATCAACTGAGCTAAGGTATCTATATCCAATTCGGTCACTTTTAACTGTATCATACATCGAATAAGAACTACCAACATTATCTTCATTTTCTTAACGCACATATTATTGACTGCTATCTTTATATTTGATTGCAAGATTCAAACCTGAACTAAATCCTATCTAGATAGTGTCTGGAAATTTTTTTATCCATTTTATTTTTAATATGTGACATCTATTGACTTTTCTGCAAGTCTAGGATGAATATTTTTTATTTTTAACTTTATGAGTAAAACCTCAAATTGTAATATTTAATTAAATGAAGACAATATTAGCGAAACTCAATCGAAAATCTGGAGACAGAAAAATCAGAAAAAGATATTGGTACCTCTGGGACTCGAACCCAGGACCTTCTACTTACATGGTATGTTTTTTTGTAGATAAATTTGTTTGACTTTAAGCCCTCGAAATGCGGCACACATTAAAAGATAGATACTTGCCCCAGGTATATTTTTGTTCTGTTTAAGAATCGAACCGGAACCATCTACTGAATACAGAACATTAATTCTGTCATTTTCCTTTCAGCCACTGTTCTACCTCACCATGGAAGTTCTCCTGAGAATTCTGAGTAAAACTGAAACACACCACCAACCGAGCAGAAACGTAGCTTCCCTGCTGAGGGAAAAAGACACGAGTATTATTTCAGATGATATTGCGCTGGACGTTTCCAATGAAAGGGACGTCCCGTTGGCAAGGGCCCTGCACCTATTATGCCGCACTGTACAAGAAAGTTCTCTGGCCAATTGTGTAATACAGTTTGCGCCGCAGCTAGCAACCGTGTGCTTCAATCACTTAATCAACGATCAGTGGCAAGTTAGGTAAGAATAAACATGATTATTTATTATTAAAAATACCCCAAAATAATATACATAATACAAATAAGAATAATATAATAACAATAATATAATGACATCGATCGCCCAGTTGATTAGTCAGACATCTCCGAAGAGCCGAAATTTGAATTGAGTGTGCAGTTACAGTAGAATCCAGATATAACGACCCTCAAGGGACCGGCGATACTTTGTCGTACTAACCGAACGACGCACAAAACGGCTGGATAATTTAAGTTTGTTTTTATTATGATACATATTTTATTGTATTGCATTTATGTTATTGTAATTATTGTTATGAAATATGTAATAGTATGGGTAGATAAATTTCTTTTTAGGTAAATAAAACATTTAATACAAATTATATCTTTGGTACTTAAACATTCCACAAACACACATAATGTACTGTAATCCAAAAAGATACAATGTACCTATATTCTATGCAAGTAAATATGTAGTTACTAACGTATAAAGTCTGTAATTTGAGTTTGTGTTTGGTCAATTTTTGTTGGATAGTAAGAACTTCGCACAGCATCATGAATATGCGACATCATAGTTTTCATAAAATCATCGCCAAAGTTAGTTTGAACAAAAGCATTGAGCGTTTCCGCAGCCTTCAGAGCTGCTTCAGACGCACTGGCAGACGGATAAGTCTCCTCCTGTTCATCATCATCACCGTCGCTATCAGCACTTTTTTTTTTTTTTTACAGTGAATACCGCACAAGAATCTCAACTGCTCCCGTCTGGAGCCAGTGAGACTATGGCATCCCCAATTGGGGTATGTTGTGAGGCTGAAGGTAGTGGGGAGGGGAAGGAGGTGGGGAAGAGGAAGGTTGGGAAGTACCTGGCTATTCAGATCTGGTCACCAAACACGGCTAAAGCCATTTTTAAGCAACGTTTCAATTCTGAATGGTGGTCTTACACCAGGGCGATACTGATAGTATCTTCCACTCTGGAACATGCCGCAAATATACTATATATAATTTTAAATTAATTAATTGTGAAATAACACAAATTAATCAATAAAATTTATTTGCGCATGCCGGGTTCGAACCCGCGACCTCCGGATTGTGAGTCAAGAGTCTTACCCACTGGACTACGGAGGTCGTCGTAATGGTGTCGTCGGCAATAATATT
Source organism: Limnephilus rhombicus (assembly GCA_929108145.2). Lineage (NCBI taxonomy): Eukaryota > Metazoa > Arthropoda > Insecta > Trichoptera > Limnephilidae > Limnephilus > Limnephilus rhombicus. The sequence continues at coordinate 13,638,817 of OV815277.1, forward strand.
TTGTACAATGTTTTTATCAGACGGTTCTTCACATATTAAATATGCCATAATGCAATAGTTACAACAGCATCATTAACACACGCATATTGTTCAAAGTCCTCGTTTGTTATGGGTAGCTGATTATCAAAAGCCCTTGTCCAAACGATCAGCGGTACGTCATCTTCTTCGTCTAAATCAACTGCGTTTGGAGTTATGGTAATGCGCGATGCACGCAGGGAGTAGCCGAGCGCGGGGCGGCGAGGTATCGACGAATTATCGTTAAAATAGGTCGCTTTAAGCAATTGGTCGCTTAAAACGGAGTCTTACTAAATGGATACGTTTTCCTACTAAAAGCTATGAAACCTAACTTTGAGTCTACATTGTTGTCACTAAAAACAGTAGGCCATTATTTGCAAAGTCCATTACATCTGAATTCTACTGTATATGTAAAAGTGTACCTTCTATCTGGTACAAGACTAAGATTATTCGTAAACACCACCAAAACAATTATAATGCAGAAAAACTTGTAGTCAATTAAACCAAATGTTGATGTTATCTGGGTCACTAGTAGAATATTTCATAATGTCATACTAATGTATCAGACCCTTATGCCTCCCGGTGTTATTTTATTGCATATTTAATATGTAAACATAAATAATATTTGATTTGTGGTGAGCATTCGCATTTTCCTTTCCTCATTATCTCAAAACTTAGTATTTGCAGATGTCTGACTAATCAACTGGACGATCGACATACGTAGTAAAACTAATAATAATATAATAACAATAATACTTATTATTATGCTGAGTATACACATGCGAGCCGACTGCCGAGCTGAACCACAACTCATGAGAAAGGAACGAAGCAACAGCAAATGTAGGGAAATGGCGCTTGGGGTTGCTTCGTTCATTTCCCCATTTTTCCGTTTCGGTTCACAAATGTGTACACAGCATTAGATATCTCCTTTTCATTATTTCGGTAGCTGTCCATTTATTGGTGACTGATAAATTTGGGTGTTTTTACATTAGCTCCACACGGGAGGCCCTGAGGAAAAAAAATCCCTCAAGGGCCTATGCCATCTTTGGGGATGCTGTGTGGAGGGTCTTTAAGGGAGAGGAAGTTCTCGGATGGAAAAAGATATGAGGGGTGGATATGAATGTGGGGTCAATGTCTTTAGGAGTGACGGACGTATGATGTACGTATGACGTACGATGAATCCATCCCTCCCACTGAGAGAGTCCGGCTGGAGAGGTCAAAAGGTCTCTCTCAACCAGTCTCCCGATCCTGCCCACTAAGCAGTAGGTAGGCAAATGCATCCACCGTCAAAACCCTGATAAAACTATGGTTAATGAACGAAAACTCCATGTATCTTTGAATATCTTAATATAGCTGCCTACATATCTTGTTATTAGGCAGGTATATTGAAATATCTTATATATTTATAGTTGTAAGTTAAATTATCTAATATTACTATGTGATCTATTCTAATGTTTCCTTAAAAATATAAATGTATTTACAAATATTTTCTTAGATATTATATTAAGAATGTTTAAATTGTTAGAACCTGCAGACAAGCTGCCATATGACAGCTTTGTGGGTCTACTCAAATTTTTGTAAAAAATGTCTTCTGTAATTTTAATAAATAAAAAAATAAAAAATTAAAAAAATACACCCGTAGTTGCTATACTTTCAGATAGAAAGACATTCTAAAATTATAATATTAATTAAATGATCTATTATATAGCATACTATCAAAAAAAAAAAAAATGACTGACTCCAAGAAATCTGCTTCTCCAAGTCCAATCCTCTTTGTATACTTACATCGTTCACATTCTCAACTATAAGGGTTGTCTCAAAGTAAGGGTTGATTGATAAAAGGGATAAAGACAGTATGAAGTATCATTTTTTTCCCGATTTCCACAACGCTTGGTGCAAGTATACCTTTCTTCAGTTAGACAATGATTTTACTCAGGAAGCTTTCCGATTCTGCTCTGCCACTTTCTATCAGCCATACTGCAATTCGTTTTTTAAGAGGTTCTATTTTACGCTTACTTTTTAAATTCACATCTATTTATTTATTTATTTTTTTTTATTTATTTATTAAAATACAATACAGAATATAGTATATTATATAAAGCATTGTACTCCCAAGAGTTAATAAACTCATTGCGGGAATGATACGCATTACATGAAACATATAGCTGTATGTATTAAGTGGACATATCATAGGACATACACAACATTATTATTTCAGATAGTCATTCATAAAATGAAGTTTGAGCATGTTAGTTTGGGTCTTTTTACATTGACTTGCACATTTGATCTCGTTGGGTAGTTGATTATATTTTGTGTAAGCTATGTATTCTAGGGATCTTAGTCCATATTTTGTTGATTTGATTTTTGGTATATGAAGTTTGTTGTGATTTCTTGTGTTGTGTTGGTGTACGTCGCAATTGTAATTGAGTTTAGTGTTGGAATGTGCCGAGTGTTGAATTACTTGTAATATAGTTTTTGTTATTTCAAAAGTGGGAATGGTGTTAAAAGGAAGTATTTGGGTGTTTCTGTAAATGTCTTTGACGTGTGTATCCCAAGGTAGACTGAATATATTTCGCAGGGCTCTATTTTGGACGACTTGGACTTCTGAAATCATTTTTTTTGTAGCAAATCCCCAGATTCCGGCAAGATATATTAGATGTGAGTGAATCATAGCATGGTAAATCGATCTTAATAGAGAAGGAGGAAGTAACCCGCGAAATCTATATAAAACACCAGTTATAGGAGTAATTTTGGATAGAACATGTTTAAATTGGTGATTCCATGTGAGTTGTGAATCAATGAAAAGGCCAAGATATTTTGTAACATCAGCCCTTTCAAGGCGGTTATTATCAAGACTTATATTAAGACTTACATTTTTTTTATTTGCAAACAATATGTAATGTGTTTTTCTTATGTTTAGGCTAAGTTTGTTTAATCGCAACCAGTTTGCCAGGCAAGCTATATCCCTTTCCATTTCCTTTTCTAGTTCGTTTAAATCATTATTGTGATAAAGAATCACTGTATCATCTGCATAAAGTTGTATTGTACCCTTAAGTCCCCATTTAGTAATATCATTTATATATATTAAAAATAGTAATGGTCCAAGTACGGAGCCCTGAGGCACACCACATTTTATCGTTCCCATGCTGCTTGTCCCTTTTCCAACAAAGGTCTGACAGTGTCGGTTAGAGAGGTAACTACACAGTAACTTCAGGGGAGTGCCTACTATGCCTAGGTGTTCTAACTTCTTTAGTAGTATCCCGTGGTCAACCGTATCGAAAGCCTTTTTTAAATCTATAAATAAGCCTGCAGTATGCTTACCCTGGTCTATATGTTTTTGGAGGGCATATACAAAATCGAAAGCAGCACATTTTGTGTTAGATTGGTTTCTGAATCCATACTGTTGGGATGCGAGTAAATTGTTTGATAAGAGATATTTAGTGAGCCTAAGCTTAATAACCTTTTCAAAAACTCTAGAGAAAACAGAGAGGATGGATATAGGACGATAATTAGAAGGATTTTTTTTGCAATCATCTTTGTAAATCGGAATTATTTTTGCTATCTTTAGTTGATCTGGGAAGATTCCACTATCCAGGGATTGATTAATAAGAAAAACAAGGTGGTCAGCTAATACATCTTTGCAAAAGTTCAGGTGCACGGGTGTAATTCCATCTAAACCTGGAGATGCATTAGACTTTAGTTGAGAGATGATACTGAGAACTTCTGTTTTATTTGTTTTGGCCATATATAGGGACTGGATTGCTTTTTGATCCGTGTTTATAGTGATAGAATCATCTGGATATGATGCAATTGTAGCTGCTAAGTTTTCCCCAACTGATATAAAGAAGTTGTTAAAAGTTGAAGCTATCTGTGTTGGGCATGTTATTTCTTCATTCTTAATCAAAAGACAATTAATTTCATCTTTCTGGGGTGTCGAACTATTTGTAAGAATTGCATTTATTGTTTTCCATGTCTGTCGCGGATTACGCAGGTTATCTTTAAGTATATTCGTGTAGTATTTAGTTTTAGCATATCTTCTATAATTGGTAACTTGATTTCTTGTTTTATTTCTCAGTGCTGTGAATATATCACTTTGCTGATTTTTGTTCCAGAGTTTAAACGCATTGTTGCGCTGTTTGATAAGTGCATTTAATGTTGCATCAAACCATGGAGTATTACCCCTCCGTTGGTCTCCTATACGTAACTCAGATTTATGTTGGGATGATTTTATTGCTGTTTTGATGTATTCATTAAAATTATTAAAGTTTTCATTGGCATTACTGGTGGTTTCGTGTGGAAAGTTGTGGGATTCTAAATATGCTTTTAACATGTTTTTATCGGTTTTGGTGTTGTTTGAAGAAGAATGTATTCTATTATTAGTGTGATGTTTCAAGCTGTTTTGGTAATCTAATATCAAAATGTTATGGTCACTTAGGCAGGTATCTATATTTGCAGTAGTTGAGGAGATATTTTGTCTGTTTGAGATGATATGGTCTATTAGAGAAGTAGAGGTATCTGTTACTCGTGTAGGATAGGATGTGTTACATATAAAACAGTTGTAAGAGTCTAGCGTGTTGATGTACTTAAGAGATGTGTTATTTTTTTGAAGAATGTCAATGTTGAAATCACCAAAAATAAGGGTATCATTTCTACAGTTATTTAAAATAGATTCAAGATACATTAAGAATTCGTTAATGTTTGAGGTAGGCTTTCTGTAGATAACATAGATATTTAACGGTTTAAAATTTCTATTGCGGATATTAATTCCTAGGAAGGAATTTTCACTACAATGTTTTTCAATAGTTGTAGCATTTAATGAATGGTGTGTGTAGAGAATCACCCCTCCTCCTCTTTCATTGGTGCGAGACGCAAATGCACTTTGGTAGCCGTCGATGTTGAAGAAGCACTCCTCACCATCTTCCAACCAGGTTTCGGATATTGCAAGTACGTGTACAGTCGGTGTGATGCTCTTTAAAGTTTCTTCAATCTCGTCAATTTTATTTCTGATACTTCTCGCGTTAAGATACATTATTCGAAGGCTATTTTTTTTTGGCTTATAATCTTCAATTTTCTCATATTTGTATTCATTTATGCTGGCCTGGGACCCGGATGCTGTAGTTACAGTTGAGTTAGCCATAGTCAACTCTCTCCATTGTGCGTAACATCATTATGGTACGGTAGGGGCAGTCCCTATCGTTTGATCTATGTTTTGGTGCCTCAATTTTGCCTTTGGCCATTTTAAAGCAGTTCCAGCAACGGAATTCTTCTTTTTGTTCCTTCTTTGTGCAGTCAGATGATTTGTGTTCGCCAGCACAGTGTAGACAACGATCTTTTGATTCAGTACATCTCGCGGCGAAGTGACCGTATCCCATGCATTTATAGCACTGCATGATTGGGCAGCTGTCTTCGACTCGGACTCGCTGGAAACCTATATTTATTCTTTCTTGTTTTAACATAGCCGAATGTACTTCTTTTTTGACGATCAGAATAACATTTCGTAGCCTATCGTTTTTCCTGCTGTTGGTGAATCTTTGAATTTTAATAGCTTCCTTATCATTTCCAGTGGCTTCGTAGATAGTATCATTTTGTTGCAAGATCATGTCTATTATTTCGGAATCTTGTGTTTCTTTTTCGATCCCCTTCAAGATAACATTAGGTCTAAGACGTTTGCCCTCATAAGCAACCAAGTTACCGTTGGTCAGCCCTGGAATTGCAGCTCTGATTTTATTAGCATCGTTGGAGGTCTGACACTTGATGATAACCTTGTTGTCTTTAGCGGCAATAAGGGAATTAATGCCTACCTTGAGCTCAGATGGTTTGACATCCTGTCTTAATATGGCCTTGATGTCAGAGGTAGATCTTGTCTTATCGGTCGCACTGATAATGACCGCATGTGATGACCTTCCAAAAGCCGTGATTCCTGCATAGCTGTTTAAAGGGGGGTTATTCTGATGATAACCAGCTACTGGAGTGGTGGCCGTTTTATGCATCAGGGCCATTTTTTCCTTTAAGATATCTTTTTTAATTTCATCGTTTTTAGCATTCATATTTATGACGAGCGATTTGTTTTCTTCCATTATTTGTTTAAACTCATTAAGATTTTGGGTAATTTTTTTTGATAGCGGCCGGAGTATTTTCAATTCGCCCTTTATTAAATTTTTTTCAGCCACTAAGTGGGCTATAATATCGAATAATTCATCCATTCCTTCGATTATTTTTTCCTTTTGGCTAATGGATATTTTTCCTTTATTTTCTGTTAGTGTTGTTTTCACAGAATTTATTATGGTTCTTGAATTAATTAGTTCATTATTCACTAATTGGTCAGGTTCTATCGATATAGATTTCTTTTCTTCTTTATCTCTCTCATTTTCCGAATCGGACGATATAATATCCTCATCGTGTTCGTTTGGCGATCTTGGTGTCAAAAATGATTTCGTGAAAGGGTATGAATTTTCATTTCTCGGTGTTTTATTATCTTTTTCCATTTTAGAATATTAATCAAATTATTTTTGTTATTTAAACGCCTAGTGCCATCTGTTAAACAAAAGCGGTAATTAATTAATTATGTATTATCATCTGTTGACAGGTAGTGGAACGTTTTTATTAATTTTTTCGTTTAATGCTTGTAGGTTATTGTATACCGCCATCTATGGACTAGTAGTGATGAGGGTTTTTAGTTTTGTAGATAGGTGGTGCTGTTATTATTTACAATTTATTTTAGTAAATATAACAAAAAATTATTTTGGATTCAATCAGTTTCGAACTGGGGTCGACAGGAACCAAAGTCAGAAACTCTAGCCACAGGGCCAAATGCTAATGTACTGGTACCGAGATTAAATCACATAATAAACTGTAATGATTCTGGAAATGTCAAAGAGATATGTGTTTTTATAATTATTGTTTGTTTTTTACACACGATTCACTGTATTTATTTATAAATTCACTATAGATATCTGAGTTTCTGGATATGATTTAATATTTTCACAGTCACCAGTGTAATAGATAATTATTAATTACTGTATCTGCAAAATATTCACTCACTGGCGGTAAACTATGTGTCAATTTTTTTGGTAAAATCACTTTTTGAGCATTTCCCGGTAGAATACCGGGAAGACAAACACACCGGGCGATAGCCCGAGAAAAAATACTACACTTCAGCAACGAGTTCGCTTCGATTTGCTCACTATTTCAATGTTTTTATTTTTAAGAATCGGGAGCTAAGAAATGAGCGACAATTCTCATAACTTATATAAATGTGTATATAAGTTATGAGAATTGTCACATAAGTTATGAGAATTTGAATTTCACTTTTGCTTTCTTGAATGAATGTATGAATGAAGCGGAATCTTGGAAGTGAAAATTAACCCACTTCCTGACATCTGATCATGCTGAAACTCGGCAGATAGACTTGTTGTCAATGACAATATCTATCAACTTTTGGTGGCACTCATGCACACGCAAGTGCCCACACATGCATTTTTCTGAAATTGGATAACATTATATTTAAAATACAGCAATTAATATACTAAATAAATCACGGACCAACCAATTAGGATTTGGCTTTGGTGTTACACATGTTTGCTCATTTTAATCAGTCCATGAGGAGGAAGGTTCAATCCTCAGTCAAATCCAAAAAATAATAATTTTAAAAGTTCACAGCAGTTAAGAGCTAGTCCCTGGGGAGGAAGGTTCAATCTTCATTCCACGAACAACAAAAAAACAATCCTTGAAGTTGGCCACTACCTGGCCTAGAATTGAAAATAGATGTGTTATAGTAAAAAAAATACTAGACTAAATAAAATACACAATAAAACATTCTGCCCAAACGATTATACAAAAATGGCGGCCAAGATGGCTGCCGACATCATTTCCATGGTTATCAATATCAGTGACTTTGGAAACGGTCCGAAATTGCTGCCATCGTGGACTCCTTTTTTGTATAACCCTTTGTACAGAATGTTCAATATGTATTTGGATCCAGTCGGAAGGCCCGGTCCTTCTCTTAGATATTTTGTTTATTTAAAAAAAACTTTTTTTGTGGTTTGATTTTTTCCTTTTAAAAATATTGATAATAATGTGTGCTCCAATCTCACCTTTCTTTTCAGGAATGCCGCCTTACAATTGTATGGTGCGTTGGTTCCCAAACTGATCGGACAAAGGAAGAGTCAGGGTGAAGATAACTTTGTGAAATCTTCCGTGTCTCCAGATGAACTCTTTTCGCATGTTCCCTCACTTTGGAATTACATTAAAACTAGCCTGCAAGAGGCTTCTACTGCACCAAACACACTAACTGCCCACTCAAACATTGTTCCAATATTGAGCCTTCTCTCAAGCATGGCAAACAGATACGCCGTCAATCAATACTGCTTAGAAGAAACTGAGAAATTCGGTATTACCGTCGCAAACCTTGAAGACATCTTTCCATACTTGATCATGTTAATCGGAAGTCCAATCTACAACATTAGAAATATCTCCGCAACCATAACGGCGTCATTTTTCGATTTATCGTTCTTTGTGAATCATTGGAATATTATTAAAAATTGTCCGTTAAAAGAGAATGAACTCCACGGGTACATGCTTACACTGAGGCAGCACGTAATGTACTACATCAGTTTCAAAAACTATTTGTTCAAGCAGGAAGAGCAAGATGAGATACTGAAAACATTGAAAACCGTCCTCGATAATATGAACATGATCAGTGTCGAAAAAAACTCTTCGTTTATTGTGAAAGCTTTGCATTTAGAAATCGAACAGTTGTTGAACGATGAACAAAGAGATTATGTTAAATTAGTTGGAGATGGTTTTGAAACTTTAACGGAGTACAATGATAATGTAGATTTCCAAATTGGTATTCATCATTGGCTGCAGCTTAACGTAGTGCACGCCATTCAAAATTGCCACGAGTTTGAATTATTACCCATTTTGAAACAATGTGTCAACAGCAACAGTGCTATTCTCGTCGATTTAGACTTCTGGTCAGTGGTTAAAGGACGCGTGGATTGTTCACTGAACTCGGAACACAAAACACTTCAAGAAATATTTGAATATTTGATTGAATTATCGTGCGAAAGGAAGAAGCGAGTTAGCAAATTGATTTATGAAATTTTGTATGTGATTTCGGCCAATTGCGGATCCATTACGTACACCGGTCTGCTTGGAAGGATTTACTGCAACTTATATATCGAAGATGTTATGCAATCTTATCATTACGGTTATTTGCTACCGCTAATATGCTCAATGGCTTGTGATAAGGACATTTCGTGCACCAACACCGACTTGCATTTAGAATTATCAAGGGTTTGCAAGCAGTTGTCTAAGCCTGAGCGTTTTGAAGCGGCGAATCGGAAAATGGCAGCGGTCTCTATGAAGCATTTGGTTAAACTTTTGCAATACTATCGTCAGAAGAACATCATTACTGAAAATGTGCACGAAATAAAGTGTAATATATTGGTGGCTTGCCTGTGGCTGTTACAAGATGAGGACAGCAGCCTGAGAACTGAATGTTCCAGAATGTACTTGTTGAGAAAAGACCGTGTGTTAAGCGTTCACCCAAACATCCATATCGGCACTATCCTCAGTGCGTCATACCTTCAAAAGATATTCTGCGGTTCTAAAAGCCATATTATTACATTCTTGCAGACTTTATTAAAGGAGATTAACGCAAACACCGACAAAAAAATGGAGAATGATCTGCAGAATCCCTTTGATCACAATACTCCAAATGTCTATTGGGAGCCCATGTTAATGTATAAGAGTGCTATGAAATTAAAAATGGCTTTGTAAGGATTTTAAATCATTATATTCAGGTCTTTGGTGAATTTTCAACCATTGTTTAAGACAATTTAATACTAGCAATAATTTTATTATATTATTTTTAAATAAATTTTGTAAGGTTTGATATAGAATGCAAGATTGGCCTTTACAAGATGGCTAACTACATCATAAATAATGTGGCACCAATCGCAATTTAATTGCATCCTATAATCCTATAATTGCATCCTATCTTGAGAAGTGTTTTATCAAATCTATTGGACACATTCAGAGATCTAGTCAGATACATTTTGAATGTGATTCTAAGTGCCTCCGTTCACGGAGATACTTACAAGCTACTCGATCCTCGTGCGCGTATCATACGCGCCGATCGTAAGTACCCCCCGTACGATTTAGCTGGTGCCCGTTCACGGTGCTACGCGGTGGCCGTCGGTTTCCAATCAGTATCACGATACCGACAGTGCTGATCGCACGCGACGGTCGCATCAATTTTTTCTCATACTTATTCGTTTGACAGAAATGGCGTCGGAACATTAAAGTAATGTTAGATTTGTTCTGGAAGTGAAAAAAATGCATGTTTACATAACTATACTTTACCAGAATACGTAAGAAACGATTTAGTGGAGAAGGCATGGATTGATGTTGGAAAAAAGTCAAATTATGACATCGCATGACAGCGTGTTCACTCCACGGCTGCACGTGAAAAATGATCAAATTCAGTATATTTCGGATAGCGCCGTGTACGGAGACCAGCATTAAAAAGTGGTATATCAGCAGGGTACTTGTGGTTTCGTCACAATTACGTAGATTGTAAGTATCTCCATGAACGGAGGGCCTAAGAATTAGCTTAAGACTTATTTCGTTGGATACTCATTAATCATAAAAAAATTATTTTATTAAATACCTACACAATACCTAATCTTATTTTTGTAACGTTTTATCGATAACTTCATTAGTTTAGTGAGATTATTTTTTTATCTTTATATTCACATAAAATTCATTGGTAGTACTAATTCGATCATCTATGTATAATTATTATTTTAAGTGAAATTTTGTATTTTAGGGTTAACCATTGCACTACTACTAATAAAAGATTTTGAGATAAATTTTTCTTTTATTTAATAAAATGCTATGACAAAAAGTACTTCTTCAATTGACTAGAATATTCGTCATTACAGGATAATATATGTTTTCAGATTTAAATACATGTGATTTGTTTGGTTGAAATGAAATCAAGTGTTTTTGAGTACAGATTACATTGATGACCGAATAATTTATAAAATCAGTTACATCATAATTATTACAAATGAATAATAAGCTCATGATTACAGTGGTGTTATTCAGCTGAGGATCCAGTATTTCGATTGCTGAAGAAAGAGTAAGAACAATGTTAGAATATGTTACGACTCTACGTTCAACTAGAATAAAATAAAAATTACCAACATAAATAATATAATAAATAGTAATATAATAAGTTTTCCAATTAAATTAATTAAATAGTACGTAGAGTCTGGCAAACAAGAAAATATGGTTGATGGTAGATGCGCAGAAACTGATTTTAAGTGCATTGTAAGATTCACCTACTTCAAGTTAACTCCTAAAGTTACAACCTTTAAATTTGAATGTTAGATGAATAATTTTATTTGAAAGCTTCAATTTTTTTCTATATTTTAGAGTTTGAGTAACATTTTTTTGAAGTATTCCAAAAATGTGTGTTGTGGTGAATTTTTCCTAAGCGGCGATGGTACGAGGTGTTTGGGATAAAAAATGGTAAAAATATTAAATTGAAGTACATTAATCTTGTCTTATAAGAAGTTACTTTCAAATTGAGTAAAATAAAACAGATACCCATATAAAATAGAATTGTGAACTATACCGTTTTCAAAGATAACTTATGTTGACAAAATACATAACACCTTTCGATTACCAGGCTCCTATTAAATTGGTTATCTATTCAAGAAAGGATTTCAACAAGTGAAAATGTTTGTTCAATTTCACCCAAAAAAAATAACTTTACTACAAGCATATAGACATGGCCACTTTCTATCGACTTATCTCTCCAGTGGAGATACCATTTCTTATCCCAATGGTCTCACGTTATTATAACCTCCTCGGACCCAGTGTCTCCTGTGGGCGACATAAAAAAGTGATGTGGTTCCTGGAATACTATTAATTCAAACTAGTTGCTAGAGACCCAGCGTCTCCTACAAGAGACATACAATTCTGAAAACATTGAGAATTAACAAAAACTTTTTTTAATAAAATTATTTTATGTGGTTTTTTAGATATACAAATTCAAAAATAAAAATTGATTTTGAAACACTTTTCCTGGGTCTGAGGAGGTTAATAAGCTGAGAATACAGTGATACAATGAATTTGGTACTTACTAGGTGGGAATGGAATCATCAAACTGTATTGAAACTATATGCCTTCCTGGCACCATCACCAGTCCAAGAACTCTGGGTTCTTCTCCATCCGATTCTGCTTTCAGATACTCCGAGCATGAGCCTCAAAGAAAATTGAAAGGTTATTTGGATTCTTATAATGGTTGAACCATTCAAATTGTTAATAGCGATATTACACGGTTCAACCAAATTGATTCACTTTAATTGAATGGCACGGAAGTGAAAGGGTATGCTGTATACACATATCCTGAAGAAGTGAACTATTCAATTCACATTGATGAGGATGTCTTCGCTGTTGTGCGCTTGGGAATTATGTTAATTTGTGATAATATAATTAATCAATTAATTAAACGAAGCCCTCCACATTTTTGGGATAACATTTCACATCAATGTCAAAAATATTCCACAGGCTAGGGTACTTCTTGAAATGAGGCATATGCTCCTCTTTCCATTTATAGACCATTTTGACTATGTTGACAATGTGACTTTTCGATCAAGTATATCTAGACAGGGCGTGTAGGTCTTAAAATGACACCGGAACCAAAAATATTGGTTTACGAAAACATTTTATCAAAAAGAAAGTCCTTTATCTCGCAGTCAAAAGATCGCAAGAAGCATTGGTTTGTACCTTTAGTTGGTCTGCGTGGAGCTAATTTGTTTTCCAGCAAGTTCGCGGTAATGGAATTACTAGCTTTGTGAAGATCATTTTTAAAACACAAATTTCAGGCAGTTAGAAATAATTTAGGTATGGGCTATCGCGGACTTTATTATTAACAATTTAATCAGTTTTATGAATATCTAAAAAAATATGTACATAACATATGAATTCGAGGCAGCATATCGAGAAAAGTAACATTTGATAAAAAATGTTTAATTTCTTCCTAATAAAACAACTACGTCACGCAAGAGATGCAACGGATTTCGAAGGGTAGTTTTATTATGAAATTTCTCTTAGGTGGTGTCACTTTGGGATTAGAATTGGGTATGGGAGGGCTAATCTATAGTTAATATATCGATGGCTGCGGCGCGCATTAATGAAGATCGAGTGAATCATTCAATACTTGCTTTTACACATTCATTTCTCATTCAACCACGTTGAGTGTCAAACGTTGAGTATGATGACATTCAATGACATTGAATCATTCACTTCTACATTTACATGACTCAATATGTTTTGTGTTCTTCCAAATTGAAATGAACGGTGTAATATCGCTATTAGGTCCATTAATATGTACAAACTATTTAAATAACCCAAACTAAGAACCTTACAACTTTTTGTATGTTTTTCAGTCTCCCCGACATAAATAGTCGTTTCTTATACTAAGTTGAAAAAATTGATAATTTTAGCATATTTAGAAGTAAACGGAGTACAGAAATTTTACCATCATTTGATTCGATTTTGAATGGTGATCTTTCACCAGGGCGATACTTAAAGAGTATCTACCGTTCGTATAATCACCACTCGATTCAAACAGCCAATGGTAAAACAGATTATTTTTTAATTACATACTAAACACGCTCATTAACAATCAAAACTGCACATCGCCCAAAAATTTATTTTATTAATTAATTATATAGTGTTGAGTTACAAAACCCTCCCGTTGGGAGCTCAAGCATTTAACACAATCTTGTTATTTGATTAAAATGTGTAGATTTTGCCTCACCTAATATAACGTTGGCATCTCTATCTGTGCAAACGAAAACACCGACAAGAATTCTGCCATCAGTCATTTCTATTCTGAAGTTTTTATTCAGCCATTGTTTGAGTTTTTGTTTTCCCTCCGAAACGATAGGAACCTGAAAAACATTACAATAATTAGAGACCGAACAAAAAATTACGGTAATTATCGGTTCGGACTGGCCACGCTTATTACGAATAATTTTTAGAAAAAAACTTTAGATTCGCCTTAATTACTATAAAAGGAAACTTTTTGGCTTTGGGGCGGCGGAAAATAATGCATTTTAATTTTCAATTGCATAAAACCAAAATTCACTTCGCGAACCGCACAGCGAAAATCCGCGGCCGTACCTGTCACTGTTATGTTGGTATCCTTAATACGTAAAATTAAAATTAGCTTTCGTCTTGTGAGATTGTACGCCAGAATCACAAACCATGTTACACAAACCTAGCGTAGCCGCTAAACTACCTAAAAACTGGGATGTTTTTCTTGCCTTGATGCGAGTAGGCGTTATAAAGGGGCACTTTCTTTTGTATCACAAACCATGTTACACAAACAAGCCCGCTAGACAAATTTCATAATTACGCGCCTTATCCCACGAATTCGGCTACAGTTGTATTAGCTGGTTTATTTACGGCTGTGTCGGTTCGCGAAGTGAATTTTGGTTTTATGCAATTGAAAATTAAAATGCATTATTTTCCGCCGCCCCAAAGCCAAAAAGTTTCCTTTTATAGTAATTAAGGCGAATCTAAAGTTTTTTTCTAAAAATTATTCGTAATAAGCGTGGCCAGTCCGAACCGATATTTATCAAAATTACATTAAATAATCCATAAACCGTTGTTTATAATAAGTTTAAAAGTAGTTGAGTTTTCAAAATCTATGCCTATTAAAATTGTAGCGGCATACGGCGGCTTGTAGATTATTTACCAAAATTACAAACGACGAAAGCAATTTTTTGAATGCAGTATTTTCCATCGCCCGGAAGGCAAAAGGTTGAATTTTACAGTGATTAGGGTAAATCAAAAGGTTTTGTCTAAAAAATATTCATATTGCGTTGCCAAGTGATTTCGAAAATTTACCAAAAATTGTTCATAAGTTAGTATATTACTTAGTCAACAAGCTTACAATTTCAGATTCAATAGTCTCTTCAGCAAGTGTCTCATCATTGAAAGTTTTCATGGTTATGTGAATTATAAATTTGATGAATTGAGTTAACTGAATTTATATTTATTAGCGAAACGGAAATGTATTTAGTTGCAGAAAGCGTTTCAATATCTAATATTTCATATTTTTGGTTATCAAATCGAATCAAAAACCAAACCCGAATTGTCAAAATTTTGACAGCTGTAAGCAAAACAAAAATGAATTTGCTTAGAAGATTTTATACATTGTCGCAGTAGTGATGCACTGCACATTATCGAAACACTTTGATAATCGACATGTCCGATTCCGAAACATCATTGTTCGGAAAGCGTGACTTGTCGAAGAACATCATGCACCTGTAAAAAATGAATGACATTCTTGGAGTGATTATTGAATACCACTGAATTTATTCGTTCGAATTCATAGGTGCATGAAAAATTAAAAACATTTTTCTGGCTCTGTAAAATATTATTTCTGTTTTAATTAGTCGGAATATGATTTCTAAATTATTGTTGCAAGTTTCCGCGTTGGTATATTAGAAATTATTTTCTTTGCAACAGTTTTGCTATAAATACTGTGCGCAGGATGAAAATAATATTATGCTTCAACAAGTACGGGAAATTTATGTCCCATGCAAAAAATTTATGCAGGTAATTAGGATTTGGGTTTATCCAAGAATTTTTTTAACGAAGTGTAAATTATTATTGCATAACATTCGCTTCTCGATGTAATTCATTCGAAAGCACAATCTGAGACAATCTGAAACGTCATCGAAAGTGGAATCGAGACAATCGTTGTGAAACGTGCGAAATCATTCGAAAACGCAAATCAATTCTCAAATACGAGGGGCTATATTTCGAGATACGTCAAAAATATCTGGATTGGCTTTCAATGGTACATAAAGATTTGATACGCATATTGCTGTTTTAATCAACCCTCTGTGTGAATTGTAAATGATGAATGAAAACTTTTATGATACGATTGACCTATCGCGTATGTTTTATGTGTAACTGATTGCCCTGGTGGTGATGTATCTATTTTCTCGATGTAGGTATATTTAATTTATTCGAAATTAACAACATCAGTATCTCTTAGTTTGTAATGTCATGATTAGGGGCAGTAACGTAGTAAGGGGGGTTGGGGGGGGGGGGGGGGGGGGGGTAACACTACACCCGACGAGAAGTGACACCCGACCGTGGAAAAAAATTACGAAGGATATTGTCACAAAAATATTGAATACGGTTTTATTTATATTTTCGTAGCTCTATGGCTCCCCGTGAAATGTTAGAAAACGGGGAGAATTTTGTGCCTAATTTAATTTTATTCTAATTTTGTGCCTATTTTTGTGCCTAACGGTCTTTTTATAGACGAAAATAACCTATTTTTGAAATTCTTCAGAAATAGGCTATTTTCGTATAATTCGTATTTCTACGATTTTGGTTAACTTCTTAAATTAATATATGTTTTTTTTTTAATAAATATATATATATATATATATATATATTGCAGCGCTCCCGGAAGGGGGCCCCACCTACCTTTTGCTGTCGGCTAGCTCAAGTCGTCGGTAGGCAGGAAATCTCTTCTCGTCAGGGTCGTAGGTAACTAGGTTTAAATGGTACATAGGTAATTGCCAAGCCCGCTCACGAGTGATCTCATCAAATGAAAGAGGAAGCTGGGTGAAACATAACTATATTGTCTAGTAAACACAATTAAAACATCTTGCAAAACACAATATAGGTCACAAAACAACACAATGCCTAACTAGATATTTCCTAACGTAGGGATCCCTCTCAAATCTCTCCGGGAATGTGATTTTTTCAACCGAGAATTACTGTGGGACACATTACGATCAAGAGGGGAAAAGAGGTTGACTCACAGCTGGTAGACTGATGCAGGAAACCGGGGAAGCAGGCCATGGTCAGCGTAGGTAGCTCCAACACTTTACCAGGCAGTGGCAACTCCACACAGAGTCTCACACCCGCGACCTCGTAATTTACTGTTCAAAACGGGTTTTAACGGTCCGCCATTGCAACCGGCGTCACGCGGGCGGGAATGGGGAGCGCTCTCGACCGACGCGGCTGTTCGGGCCGCGGCTCGCTAGTTTCTGGCGAGTGGCGGTGGGGCGCGGTGTGTTCCCTTTGCTAGCCGGGGGGAGGGGGAGGTCAGGGGGACCGCTTCACCATATTGTTCAACGGATCTCCCGCTCAAAACGTGTGTCGTAACAATATAGTATATTTACATTGGGTTTTTTGATGCCTGTCTCACTAGGATATACCTGTGTCGAGACAGTCATACAAGTATATAAATGAATATCTTATTTAACAAGAGTATTTAAGGTAAAATACTTATAAATTTTAATCGAAATTAAAACAGAAAGGTGATTGGAAGGGTTGGTAAATCTTTTAAAGAGAGTTATCTTATAATTTGTTGGGGGAGATGAAGTAAAGAAGTAAATTCTGTCTAATCTATTCATGGAGTTAAATTTGATAGGATTCTATTATTTTCATTTATTTTATATGGGTTAGGTCGTATGTGAATGGTTATTTCCGTCTATATGTGATTTATTTTATAGGTGTTTGTGATAGTGTGACGTCCAGTACTCATAATCCATTTTTAATATCTTATTTGAATTTTGTCAAGGAGTCCGTTTGTCTGATCGTAGCTAGTAGTGTATTGTATAGTTTGCAAGCTATGTATTTCGAGTGTCTTTGTTCAAAGGAGGTTTTGGAAAAAGGAGTTTGGAGGAGTTCTTTGTTTATGGCTCGGGTATTGTGTATTGTTTGTGTAGCTTTGTATAATATTTATGTAGATGTTATATAATATTTGTGTGATTGAAATTCATGGGTAACAGATTTATTGAATGTTCGAAATCATTGCCAGTAATGAAAAATTTTGTTATAAGCAATAATTATCAACCTGAAACACTCATCTACATTGAAAAAATCTTCCGAGAAAAGATACATGATACCAACGGGACTTGAACCCGTGTCTTTCTGATTGCCGGTCAGGTGCTCTCCCAACTGAGCTATGGCGGCTTATCTTATAACCGCCAAATAATTCTATATATACTAGTGTTTCATTCAACAATTACTGTTTATTACATTTTTTCACCTGAAAACAACCAACTTTATTTTTGTGAGAGGCATTGTTAGTACTATATCTCTCGCTAGGTGGCGTCGAGACAAATTAAGTCTACATTTTTTGATGAAATAGTTTAACTTGTCAAATATTAATTATAATTTTTAATTGATAAACTAACGTTTAAGACAAGATTTTTATGCATAGCACAAAGGGTAACAATTATTATAAGCAATTTTACGCACCAGATTTAAATGTCCGGGCTAAATTTTCCCCACAGGAAAAAACTAAACCCTTTCACACACTTCCACAAATGATCATCTAGTCAATCCACGCTATGCAATTGCACTATATAAGTATTATAAATACAAAACAACACAAGAACAACCTGCCAACCTACCAGAGACCAAATGGTAAAATAATTCACCGACTCCAGATATTTTCATATCAGAGGATTCGGCTCTGTGGAATTCCTAATTGAACCTATAAATCCTACTGATCCCTCAATATAAATATTTAAAAAATGTTTTGTAATCCTACATGTATTTAAAATGACTGATTTTTGCATTTTTATATATAAATTCTTTGACAAATCTAATACGCCTAAATTTTGAATCAGAGACCTAGATATAATGCCAGTAGCCGAAATAACAAATGGTAATATTTTTATAGTCTGATAATGCCAAATTCTTTTAATCTCATTTCCTAAATCAGTGTATTTTTTAATGTTTTTCAGAAACAGTTTTTTTAATATTACAGAAATTTGGAATAGCTACACCAATGATATAAGTTATTTTTTTAAATTTGTCATGTAAAACTATATCAGGTCTTTTATGACTAATTGTTCTGTCTATTAGTATAGTTTATCATAATATATTTTATAAAATTCATTTTCTAAAAATGAATTTGGTTCATATTCATAATATGGTACTATGTTATCAATTTTACGGACTAGATTTAAATGTCCGGGTTAAATTTTCCCCACAGGAAAAACTAAACCCTTTCACACACTTCCCCAAATGATCATCTAGTCAAACCACGCTATGCAATTGCACTATATAAGTATTATAAATACAAAACAATACAAGAACAACATGTCAACCTACCAGAGACCAAATGGGAAAATAATTCACCGACTCCAGATATTTTCATATAAGAGGGTTCGGCTCTGTGGAATTCCTAATTTGACCTATAAATCCTATTGATCGCTCAATATAAAAATTTTAAAAATCTTTTGTAATCCTACATGTATTTAAAATTACTGATTTTTGCATTTTTATATATAAATTCTTTGACAAATCTAATATGCCTAAATTTTTAATAAGAAACCTAGGTTTAATGCCAGTAGCCGAAATGACAAATGGAAATATTTTTAATTTGGTTCATATTCATAATATGGAATTATATTACGGCAGTCAATCAAGTTTATGTTTAATTACCAAACTTTGGTGGATTTGATGGATGATCAGCCTGATAATTATTGCTTATAATATTATTAATATTGCTAACAATAATTGTTACCCTTTATGCTATGCATAGTTATCTTAAACGTTAGTTTATCAATTAAAAATAATAATGAAAAATATTGGTTATTAATTTTTTGCAGTACCTACTTAACGACATGTTCGATTAACTAAATGTTTCGATTGTGCCCATCACTAACTAGGTCATAGATCACTCAGAAAGTAGAAGTTTTTCCTCCGTGTCAAACGTCAAAGTCAAAACTGTCAAATACTAAATCCGTATTTACCAAATACGAATGGTCAATCATGTCAAGTGATATATTTAAACTGGATTTTAAGTACTATAAGTCACGGTGTCCTCCACCAAATTTTTCAAAGGTTATTGATTTTTCACATCTGAAAGGATTGCAAGATGTAAGTGTCGCAGAATGTTATTATATTTGTTGGCAATTTTAAGGTTATATTGTGCGTAAAAATATATTATATCAGTGGTTCTAAACTCTTTTGGCCTACGGACCCCTTTCCCAAACTCTTTTGGCCCACGGACCCCCCCCCCGTTAAGCGCACGTGTTGACAATAAGCAAACAAATCTTCATCTGTATTTTGCAATTTTGAAAGATTTGGAAACTGAAAACATTATGTACGTCCAAGACTTTGTTGTACAACAATTTTTTCAAAAAAAATAAGAAAATATACAGATTTAGGAAATGAGATTAAAAGAATTTGGCATTATCAGACTATAAAAATATTACCATTTGTCATTTCGGCTACTGGCATTATACCTAGGTTTCTAATTCAAAATTTAGGCATATTAGATTTGTCAAGGAATTTATATATAAAAATGCAAAAATCAGTAATTTTAAATACATGTAGGATTACAAAAGATTTTTTAAATATTTATATTGAGGGAT
Organism: Limnephilus rhombicus; assembly: GCA_929108145.2. Taxonomy (NCBI): domain Eukaryota; kingdom Metazoa; phylum Arthropoda; class Insecta; order Trichoptera; family Limnephilidae; genus Limnephilus; species Limnephilus rhombicus. The sequence continues at coordinate 13,659,282 of OV815277.1, forward strand.
CAGTAGGATTTATAGGTTCAATTAGGAATTCCACAGAGCCGAATCCTCTGATATGAAAATATCTGGAGTCGGTGAATTATTTTCCCATTTGGTCTCTGGTAGGTTGGCATGTTGTTCTTGTGTTGTTTTGTATTTATAATACTTATATAGTGCAATTGCATAGCGTGGATTGACTAGATGATCATTTGGGGAAGTGTGTTAAAGGGTTTAGTTTTTCCTGTGGGGAAAATTTAGCCCGGACATTTAAATCTGGTACGTAAAATTCCTTATAATAATTGTTACCCTTTGTGCTATGCATAAAAATCTTGTCTTAAACGTTAGTTTATCAATTAAAAATAATAATTAATATTTGACAAGTTAAAGTATTTCATCAAAAAATGTAGACTTAATTTGTCTCGACGCCACCTAGCGAGAGATATAGTACTAACAATGCCTCCCATCAAAATAAAGTTGGTTGTTTTCAGGTGGAAAAATGTAATAAACAGTAATTGTTGAATGAAACACTAGTATATATAGAATTATTTGGCGGGTATAAGATAAGCCGCCATAGCTCAGTTGGGAGAGCACCTGACCGGCAATCAGAAGGACATAATCTAAATATCAATAAAATGGTTTATAATTATGACAAAAAATTACAAAAAAGCCATAAGGCCTTCCAAAAAACTTTTTTTTTTCTGAGATATTCACCCTAATGATAAATACATAAATAGTAAATATTTTGACCGGTCAGTGGTTGAGTGGGCATAGCTCTTGAGTCCCACCTGGGCGTCGCGTGTTCGATTCCTCGGCTGGCTTAGTCCTCCATCACAACACAAGCAACATTTTCGGTTTTCTGTGGTGGTTGTAGGAGATTTTCAAACATTGTTGGGTTATTCGTAACCCGGGAATGTTTGTCTTTCTTTTAAAAAAAAAAAAATCTAAACTAAAAACTTTTAGTAAAAGCTTACTAAAACCTTGCAGAGAAGCGAAAACTTAAATTAACATGATTAACTAAGGGAACGTACCCGTACTATATGACCAACTTTTTGCAATTTTTAACCCCCCCCCCCCCCGGTGACCAAAAACCTAAGCATTCACAGAGATTATTGAAATGATTAAATACTGACATTGAAGCACCATAATATACCTCTTGTTCTTCTTCTTATCAAAGAGAATATTTTGAATTGATACTCAAAATTAACGAATATCCGGCCATCCGGCCTCGCAGCTCGCCGGATATCCGGTATTCGGTACCCGGCCAAACAACTATCAGTTTCAAAATAAAATTGTGACACATTTTTATTTTTTAATTAAACCTTGTGCGGACCCCCTGACGTTGTTCGGGGACCCCAAATCAGTTTTAATTTTCCACAGACCCCCTGAATGATCCTGGGGACCCCTGGGGGTCCGTACGGACCGCTTTGGGAACCACCGTATTATATTTATTAGAGATGAAACTGATAGTTGATAAAAAAAATAGTTTTTTGGAAGGCCTTTTGGCTTTTTTGTAACTTTTTCGTCATAATTATAAGCCATTTTATTGATATTTACCCCTCAAAGATTAATGTGTTGCATTTTATTATAGGAAATTGTCGTAGTTTTTGAATATCCGGTATCCGGCCGGATATTGAGTTACTATCAGGTATCCAGCCGGATAGTATATTTTGGCCGGATAGGCCGGATACCGGATAGTTACCGGATATCCGTTTCATCTCTAATATTTATCTTATATTTCTATATTTTACTTTTTACTATAATATTTTTTACTTTTAACTTTTATTTTACTTTTTTCTTAACTTTATACTTTGTACTCTTTACTTTATATTTTAAACTATACTTTATATATGTTTATATTGTTGTTGTAGATACTATTTATAAGTTAACTATGTTAATGGCACATGTTGTGCCGTGTATTTCAAAAAATAAATAAATTTATCAAATTTATTATAAGACACTGTTTATTTTTTTTTTCAAAATGTACCTACATTCATTTTATTTCCAATAACTTGAGACTTCTCATGATTTTAATTTGATGCTTTTTTTTAGGGTATTAAAAAACTGCACATAGACGAAAAGTGCATATCAGATGATTTGACATTTAAATATGGCTTACGTCCCTTAAAAGAATGGAAAGGTTATACTCTTGATCGAAGAAAAGGATTGATATTCATTAGAAACCCATTTTTAAATATCGGTCAGAGATTTTGGATAACGAAGTGCTTGAACGACTACACCAAGAAACCCAATAAACTTAATCTAGATGTTCATGGCGATGTTAAAGCCTCCGAAGAATGGTGGGACATTTGCAATCAGGATATTAACATTAGAGACGAGGATCTTCAAAAGAAATTAAGGTGGTCAACTCTAGGATATCACCACAATTGGGATTCAAAGGTATTTTTTTTTACCTACAATAGTGATTTTAATAAAGTAGCTGTTTGGTTTATACATTAACTAACTAGCGAAAGGAAACCAACCATATTTTGCCAGATTTTGTACAGATTACATTGATGACCGAATAATTTATAAAATCAGTTACATCATAATTATTACAAATGAATAATAAGCTCATGATTACAGTGGTGTTATTCAGCTGAGGATCCAGTATTTCGATTGCTGAAGAAAGAGTAAGAACAATGTTAGAATATGTTACGACTCTACGTTCAACTAGAATAAAATAAAAATTACCAACATAAATAATATAATAAATAGTAATATAATAAGTTTTCCAATTAAATTAATTAAATAGTACGTAGAGTCTGGCAAACAAGAAAATATGGTTGATGGTAGATGCGCAGAAACTGATTTTAAGTGCATTGTAAGATTCACCTACTTCAAGTTAACTCCTAAAGTTACAACCTTTAAATTTGAATGTTAGATGAATAATTTTATTTGAAAGCTTCAATTTTTTTCTATATTTTAGAGTTTGAGTAACATTTTTTTGAAGTATTCCAAAAATGTGTGTTGTGGTGAATTTTTCCTAAGCGGCGATGGTACGAGGTGTTTGGGATAAAAAATGGTAAAAATATTAAATTGAAGTACATTAATCTTGTCTTATAAGAAGTTACTTTCAAATTGAGTAAAATAAAACAGATACCCATATAAAATAGAATTGTGAACTATACCGTTTTCAAAGATAACTTATGTTGACAAAATACATAACACCTTTCGATTACCAGGCTCCTATTAAATTGGTTATCTATTCAAGAAAGGATTTCAACAAGTGAAAATGTTTGTTCAATTTCACCCAAAAAAAATAACTTTACTACAAGCATATAGACATGGCCACTTTCTATCGACTTATCTCTCCAGTGGAGATACCATTTCTTATCCCAATGGTCTCACGTTATTATAACCTCCTCGGACCCAGTGTCTCCTGTGGGCGACATAAAAAAGTGATGTGGTTCCTGGAATACTATTAATTCAAACTAGTTGCTAGAGACCCAGCGTCTCCTACAAGAGACATACAATTCTGAAAACATTGAGAATTAACAAAAACTTTTTTAATAAAATTATTTTATGTGGTTTTTTAGATATACAAATTCAAAAATAAAAATTGATTTTGAAACACTTTTCCTGGGTCTGAGGAGGTTAATAAGCTGAGAATACAGTGATACAATGAATTTGGTACTTACTAGGTGGGAATGGAATCATCAAACTGTATTGAAACTATATGCCTTCCTGGCACCATCACCAGTCCAAGAACTCTGGGTTCTTCTCCATCCGATTCTGCTTTCAGATACTCCGAGCATGAGCCTCAAAGAAAATTGAAAGGTTATTTGGATTCTTATAATGGTTGAACCATTCAAATTGTTAATAGCGATATTACACGGTTCAACCAAATTGATTCACTTTAATTGAATGGCACGGAAGTGAAAGGGTATGCTGTATACACATATCCTGAAGAAGTGAACTATTCAATTCACATTGATGAGGATGTCTTCGCTGTTGTGCGCTTGGGAATTATGTTAATTTGTGATAATATAATTAATCAATTAATTAAACGAAGCCCTCCACATTTTTGGGATAACATTTCACATCAATGTCAAAAATATTCCACAGGCTAGGGTACTTCTTGAAATGAGGCATATGCTCCTCTTTCCATTTATAGACCATTTTGACTATGTTGACAATGTGACTTTTCGATCAAGTATATCTAGACAGGGCGTGTAGGTCTTAAAATGACACCGGAACCAAAAATATTGGTTTACGAAAACATTTTATCAAAAAGAAAGTCCTTTATCTCGCAGTCAAAAGATCGCAAGAAGCATTGGTTTGTACCTTTAGTTGGTCTGCGTGGAGCTAATTTGTTTTCCAGCAAGTTCGCGGTAATGGAATTACTAGCTTTGTGAAGATCATTTTTAAAACACAAATTTCAGGCAGTTAGAAATAATTTAGGTATGGGCTATCGCGGACTTTATTATTAACAATTTAATCAGTTTTATGAATATCTAAAAAAATATGTACATAACATATGAATTCGAGGCAGCATATCGAGAAAAGTAACATTTGATAAAAAATGTTTAATTTCTTCCTAATAAAACAACTACGTCACGCAAGAGATGCAACGGATTTCGAAGGGTAGTTTTATTATGAAATTTCTCTTAGGTGGTGTCACTTTGGGATTAGAATTGGGTATGGGAGGGCTAATCTATAGTTAATATATCGATGGCTGCGGCGCGCATTAATGAAGATCGAGTGAATCATTCAATACTTGCTTTTACACATTCATTTCTCATTCAACCACGTTGAGTGTCAAACGTTGAGTATGATGACATTCAATGACATTGAATCATTCACTTCTACATTTACATGACTCAATATGTTTTGTGTTCTTCCAAATTGAAATGAACGGTGTAATATCGCTATTAGGTCCATTAATATGTACAAACTATTTAAATAACCCAAACTAAGAACCTTACAACTTTTTGTATGTTTTTCAGTCTCCCCGACATAAATAGTCGTTTCTTATACTAAGTTGAAAAAATTGATAATTTTAGCATATTTAGAAGTAAACGGAGTACAGAAATTTTACCATCATTTGATTCGATTTTGAATGGTGATCTTTCACCAGGGCGATACTTAAAGAGTATCTACCGTTCGTATAATCACCACTCGATTCAAACAGCCAATGGTAAAACAGATTATTTTTTAATTACATACTAAACACGCTCATTAACAATCAAAACTGCACATCGCCCAAAAATTTATTTTATTAATTAATTATATAGTGTTGAGTTACAAAACCCTCCCGTTGGGAGCTCAAGCATTTAACACAATCTTGTTATTTGATTAAAATGTGTAGATTTTGCCTCACCTAATATAACGTTGGCATCTCTATCTGTGCAAACGAAAACACCGACAAGAATTCTGCCATCAGTCATTTCTATTCTGAAGTTTTTATTCAGCCATTGTTTGAGTTTTTGTTTTCCCTCCGAAACGATAGGAACCTGAAAAACATTACAATAATTAGAGACCGAACAAAAAATTACGGTAATTATCGGTTCGGACTGGCCACGCTTATTACGAATAATTTTTAGAAAAAAACTTTAGATTCGCCTTAATTACTATAAAAGGAAACTTTTTGGCTTTGGGGCGGCGGAAAATAATGCATTTTAATTTTCAATTGCATAAAACCAAAATTCACTTCGCGAACCGCACAGCGAAAATCCGCGGCCGTACCTGTCACTGTTATGTTGGTATCCTTAATACGTAAAATTAAAATTAGCTTTCGTCTTGTGAGATTGTACGCCAGAATCACAAACCATGTTACACAAACCTAGCGTAGCCGCTAAACTACCTAAAAACTGGGATGTTTTTCTTGCCTTGATGCGAGTAGGCGTTATAAAGGGGCACTTTCTTTTGTATCACAAACCATGTTACACAAACAAGCCCGCTAGACAAATTTCATAATTACGCGCCTTATCCCACGAATTCGGCTACAGTTGTATTAGCTGGTTTATTTACGGCTGTGTCGGTTCGCGAAGTGAATTTTGGTTTTATGCAATTGAAAATTAAAATGCATTATTTTCCGCCGCCCCAAAGCCAAAAAGTTTCCTTTTATAGTAATTAAGGCGAATCTAAAGTTTTTTTCTAAAAATTATTCGTAATAAGCGTGGCCAGTCCGAACCGATATTTATCAAAATTACATTAAATAATCCATAAACCGTTGTTTATAATAAGTTTAAAAGTAGTTGAGTTTTCAAAATCTATGCCTATTAAAATTGTAGCGGCATACGGCGGCTTGTAGATTATTTACCAAAATTACAAACGACGAAAGCAATTTTTTGAATGCAGTATTTTCCATCGCCCGGAAGGCAAAAGGTTGAATTTTACAGTGATTAGGGTAAATCAAAAGGTTTTGTCTAAAAAATATTCATATTGCGTTGCCAAGTGATTTCGAAAATTTACCAAAAATTGTTCATAAGTTAGTATATTACTTAGTCAACAAGCTTACAATTTCAGATTCAATAGTCTCTTCAGCAAGTGTCTCATCATTGAAAGTTTTCATGGTTATGTGAATTATAAATTTGATGAATTGAGTTAACTGAATTTATATTTATTAGCGAAACGGAAATGTATTTAGTTGCAGAAAGCGTTTCAATATCTAATATTTCATATTTTTGGTTATCAAATCGAATCAAAAACCAAACCCGAATTGTCAAAATTTTGACAGCTGTAAGCAAAACAAAAATGAATTTGCTTAGAAGATTTTATACATTGTCGCAGTAGTGATGCACTGCACATTATCGAAACACTTTGATAATCGACATGTCCGATTCCGAAACATCATTGTTCGGAAAGCGTGACTTGTCGAAGAACATCATGCACCTGTAAAAAATGAATGACATTCTTGGAGTGATTATTGAATACCACTGAATTTATTCGTTCGAATTCATAGGTGCATGAAAAATTAAAAACATTTTTCTGGCTCTGTAAAATATTATTTCTGTTTTAATTAGTCGGAATATGATTTCTAAATTATTGTTGCAAGTTTCCGCGTTGGTATATTAGAAATTATTTTCTTTGCAACAGTTTTGCTATAAATACTGTGCGCAGGATGAAAATAATATTATGCTTCAACAAGTACGGGAAATTTATGTCCCATGCAAAAAATTTATGCAGGTAATTAGGATTTGGGTTTATCCAAGAATTTTTTTAACGAAGTGTAAATTATTATTGCATAACATTCGCTTCTCGATGTAATTCATTCGAAAGCACAATCTGAGACAATCTGAAACGTCATCGAAAGTGGAATCGAGACAATCGTTGTGAAACGTGCGAAATCATTCGAAAACGCAAATCAATTCTCAAATACGAGGGGCTATATTTCGAGATACGTCAAAAATATCTGGATTGGCTTTCAATGGTACATAAAGATTTGATACGCATATTGCTGTTTTAATCAACCCTCTGTGTGAATTGTAAATGATGAATGAAAACTTTTATGATACGATTGACCTATCGCGTATGTTTTATGTGTAACTGATTGCCCTGGTGGTGATGTATCTATTTTCTCGATGTAGGTATATTTAATTTATTCGAAATTAACAACATCAGTATCTCTTAGTTTGTAATGTCATGATTAGGGGCAGTAACGTAGTAAGGGGGGTTGGGGGGGGGGGGGGGGGGGGGTAACACTACACCCGACGAGAAGTGACACCCGGCCGTGGAAAAAAATTACGAAGGATATTGTCACAAAAATATTGAATACGGTTTTATTTATATTTTCGTAGCTCTATGGCTCCCCGTGAAATGTTAGAAAACGGGGAGAATTTTGTGCCTAATTTAATTTTATTCTAATTTTGTGCCTATTTTTGTGCCTAACGGTCTTTTTATAGACGAAAATAACCTATTTTTGAAATTCTTCAGAAATAGGCTATTTTCGTATAATTCGTATTTCTACGATTTTGGTTAACTTCTTAAATTAATATATGTTTTTTTTTTAATAAATATATATATATATATATATATATATATATATATATATATATATATATATATATATATATATATATATATATATATATATTGCAGCGCTCCCGGAAGGGGGCCCCACCTACCTTTTGCTGTCGGCTAGCTCAAGTCGTCGGTAGGCAGGAAATCTCTTCTCGTCAGGGTCGTAGGTAACTAGGTTTAAATGGTACATAGGTAATTGCCAAGCCCGCTCACGAGTGATCTCATCAAATGAAAGAGGAAGCTGGGTGAAACATAACTATATTGTCTAGTAAACACAATTAAAACATCTTGCAAAACACAATATAGGTCACAAAACAACACAATGCCTAACTAGATATTTCCTAACGTAGGGATCCCTCTCAAATCTCTCCGGGAATGTGATTTTTTCAACCGAGAATTACTGTGGGACACATTACGATCAAGAGGGGAAAAGAGGTTGACTCACAGCTGGTAGACTGATGCAGGAAACCGGGGAAGCAGGCCATGGTCAGCGTAGGTAGCTCCAACACTTTACCAGGCAGTGGCAACTCCACACAGAGTCTCACACCCGCGACCTCGTAATTTACTGTTCAAAACGGGTTTTAACGGTCCGCCATTGCAACCGGCGTCACGCGGGCGGGAATGGGGAGCGCTCTCGACCGACGCGGCTGTTCGGGCCGCGGCTCGCTAGTTTCTGGCGAGTGGCGGTGGGGCGCGGTGTGTTCCCTTTGCTAGCCGGGGGGAGGGGGAGGTCAGGGGGACCGCTTCACCATATTGTTCAACGGATCTCCCGCTCAAAACGTGTGTCGTAACAATATAGTATATTTACATTGGGTTTTTTGATGCCTGTCTCACTAGGATATACCTGTGTCGAGACAGTCATACAAGTATATAAATGAATATCTTATTTAACAAGAGTATTTAAGGTAAAATACTTATAAATTTTAATCGAAATTAAAACAGAAAGGTGATTGGAAGGGTTGGTAAATCTTTTAAAGAGAGTTATCTTATAATTTGTTGGGGGAGATGAAGTAAAGAAGTAAATTCTGTCTAATCTATTCATGGAGTTAAATTTGATAGGATTCTATTATTTTCATTTATTTTATATGGGTTAGGTCGTATGTGAATGGTTATTTCCGTCTATATGTGATTTATTTTAGAGGTGTTTGTGATAGTGTGACGTCCAGTACTCATAATCCATTTTTAATATCTTATTTGAATTTTGTCAAGGAGTCCGTTTGTCTGATCGTAGCTAGTAGTGTATTGTATAGTTTGCAAGCTATGTATTTCGAGTGTCTTTGTTCAAAGGAGGTTTTGGAAAAAGGAGTTTGGAGGAGTTCTTTGTTTATGGCTCGGGTATTGTGTATTGTTTGTGTAGCTTTGTATAATATTTATGTAGATGTTATATAATATTTGTGTGATTGAAATTCATGGGTAACAGATTTATTGAATGTTCGAAATCATTGCCAGTAATGAAAAATTTTGTTATAAGCAATAATTATCAACCTGAAACACTCATCTACATTGAAAAAATCTTCCGAGAAAAGATACATGATACCAACGGGACTTGAACCCGTGTCTTTCTGATTGCCGGTCAGGTGCTCTCCCAACTGAGCTATGGCGGCTTATCTTATAACCGCCAAATAATTCTATATATACTAGTGTTTCATTCAACAATTACTGTTTATTACATTTTTTCACCTGAAAACAACCAACTTTATTTTTGTGAGAGGCATTGTTAGTACTATATCTCTCGCTAGGTGGCGTCGAGACAAATTAAGTCTACATTTTTTGATGAAATAGTTTAACTTGTCAAATATTAATTATAATTTTTAATTGATAAACTAACGTTTAAGACAAGATTTTTATGCATAGCACAAAGGGTAACAATTATTATAAGCAATTTTACGCACCAGATTTAAATGTCCGGGCTAAATTTTCCCCACAGGAAAAAACTAAACCCTTTCACACACTTCCACAAATGATCATCTAGTCAATCCACGCTATGCAATTGCACTATATAAGTATTATAAATACAAAACAACACAAGAACAACCTGCCAACCTACCAGAGACCAAATGGTAAAATAATTCACCGACTCCAGATATTTTCATATCAGAGGATTCGGCTCTGTGGAATTCCTAATTGAACCTATAAATCCTACTGATCCCTCAATATAAATATTTAAAAAATGTTTTGTAATCCTACATGTATTTAAAATGACTGATTTTTGCATTTTTATATATAAATTCTTTGACAAATCTAATACGCCTAAATTTTGAATCAGAGACCTAGATATAATGCCAGTAGCCGAAATAACAAATGGTAATATTTTTATAGTCTGATAATGCCAAATTCTTTTAATCTCATTTCCTAAATCAGTGTATTTTTTAATGTTTTTCAGAAACAGTTTTTTTAATATTACAGAAATTTGGAATAGCTACACCAATGATATAAGTTATTTTTTTAAATTTGTCATGTAAAACTATATCAGGTCTTTTATGACTAATTGTTCTGTCTATTAGTATAGTTTATCATAATATATTTTATAAAATTCATTTTCTAAAAATGAATTTGGTTCATATTCATAATATGGTACTATGTTATCAATTTTACGGACTAGATTTAAATGTCCGGGTTAAATTTTCCCCACAGGAAAAACTAAACCCTTTCACACACTTCCCCAAATGATCATCTAGTCAAACCACGCTATGCAATTGCACTATATAAGTATTATAAATACAAAACAATACAAGAACAACATGTCAACCTACCAGAGACCAAATGGGAAAATAATTCACCGACTCCAGATATTTTCATATAAGAGGGTTCGGCTCTGTGGAATTCCTAATTTGACCTATAAATCCTATTGATCGCTCAATATAAAAATTTTAAAAATCTTTTGTAATCCTACATGTATTTAAAATTACTGATTTTTGCATTTTTATATATAAATTCTTTGACAAATCTAATATGCCTAAATTTTTAATAAGAAACCTAGGTTTAATGCCAGTAGCCGAAATGACAAATGGAAATATTTTTAATTTGGTTCATATTCATAATATGGAATTATATTACGGCAGTCAATCAAGTTTATGTTTAATTACCAAACTTTGGTGGATTTGATGGATGATCAGCCTGATAATTATTGCTTATAATATTATTAATATTGCTAACAATAATTGTTACCCTTTATGCTATGCATAGTTATCTTAAACGTTAGTTTATCAATTAAAAATAATAATGAAAAATATTGGTTATTAATTTTTTGCAGTACCTACTTAACGACGTGTTCGATTAACTAAATGTTTCGATTGTGCCCATCACTAACTAGGTCATAGATCACTCAGAAAGTAGAAGTTTTTCCTCCGTGTCAAACGTCAAAGTCAAAACTGTCAAATACTAAATCCGTATTTACCAAATACGAATGGTCAATCATGTCAAGTGATATATTTAAACTGGATTTTAAGTACTATAAGTCACGGTGTCCTCCACCAAATTTTTCAAAGGTTATTGATTTTTCACATCTGAAAGGATTGCAAGATGTAAGTGTCGCAGAATGTTATTATATTTGTTGGCAATTTTAAGGTTATATTGTGCGTAAAAATATATTATATCAGTGGTTCTAAACTCTTTTGGCCTACGGACCCCTTTCCCAAACTCTTTTGGCCCACGGACCCCCCCCCCCGTTAAGCGCACGTGTTGACAATAAGCAAACAAATCTTCATCTGTATTTTGCAATTTTGAAAGATTTGGAAACTGAAAACATTATGTACGTCCAAGACTTTGTTGTACAACAATTTTTTCAAAAAAAATAAGAAAATATACAGATTTAGGAAATGAGATTAAAAGAATTTGGCATTATCAGACTATAAAAATATTACCATTTGTCATTTCGGCTACTGGCATTATACCTAGGTTTCTAATTCAAAATTTAGGCATATTAGATTTGTCAAGGAATTTATACAGGGTGTAACAGGACGTACCCGAGGGATTTTAACCAGTGATTCCTGAGCATATTTGGAGTAAAAAATGTAAATGAAATTTTCGTCTCCGGTGAAATTTTTATTTCAAATAAAATCATTTTTTTGGTTTTTTTCCACACGCCGTCACTGATCTCATATTTCGAGTAAAGGATACGGCAACTCCGCGCAAACCCCTCCCCCATATCCGCTAGCCAACCCGAACCCCGTTGTTGGCAGCGTACTCTTTCACTCTCTACTGCGCGCCTCCTCGTAACGCGAATAAACATATTGCCAGGTGGTTTTTTAAATAGATATTTTTTTGGAGATAATATTTAACATAACTTTCGCATACAGTATTTTTAAATAGTGTAACAGGACGTACCCGAGGGATTTTAACCAGCGATTCCTGAGCTTATTTGGAGAAAAAAATTTGTATATCATTTTGCTGTACGGTGACATTTTTTTTCAATTAAAAACATTTTTTTTTGTTTTTTCTACACACCTTCACTGATCTCATATTTCGAGTAAAGGATATGGCAACCTCGCGATAACCCCTCCCCCTATCCGCTAGCCAACCCTACAGTTATCGGCAGCACGCTCCCTCACTCCCATACCGCGGCGAAGCTACCCCTTTCCGAATACCGCTCGGTCAGTTGTGTTTGGAGTTTGACGGTGAACGGGGTCGTGCGTAGTTGCTTTGAAATTTGTTTTTGTTTTACTGTTATTATTAGTGTTTATTCTAAAAGATGCCTCAAAATTATCCACCTGCCCATGAAGCAGATATAGTGTTTGTTTATGGAATTTGCCGAGGAAATTCAGTGGAAGCTGTAAGAGAGTATCGCAGAATATATCCAGAACGACGTCTACCACACCATACAACTTTCGTACAGGTTTGTACCTAACTACCTATTTATTATCGTAGAGCTAGACACACATTTAATGCCGCCATCTCATTGTAAAGGCTCCCAAAAATCCGCCTAATTGTGTCTTGTAATGTTACGGAAAAAGGTTATCACTACGTATGTTTATTTACAAAACTTTCCAAAATTTTATGTTTCACTCTCGGAAATCCAAGATAATACCTATCAAACGTGCCAAGTAAAAAAAATAGGGTAATGTTTCCCAACTTGGCTAATTCTTTAAGCTCAAATTATTTAAATAACACTTCATTTAACTTAATATCCTCCTCACAGCATCCCCGAAAATGTGTGGAGTTGATGTAAAAAATGAATAATAATACAACAGAAACAAGAATAATTTACGTAGGTTAATTGGTAAAAGATGCTTTAAAGTTCCATTTTCATTACAATTAAAGTTCGAAATTCTTGTGAAAAAAATATCAAGCCGTCGCGTCATTTTGAAATTGTTATTAACACTTATTTATAACCCAAATTAAGAACTAAATAATCATATTTTGTGCTTGTCCCCCAACGTAAATAGTTGCTAATCAAAATCGGTTCCAAGAAAGCTTGTTTTAAATAGTTTCACTCACAAAATAAATTAATTCGTACTTACGGAACGTTTTCTATGTTAATCAAATATTTCTATGTTCTCAGAAATAAACTGATATAAAACGCACCCGTCATTCATTTTTACTGATATTTTATAACAGAATAATGTTAGCAATTGTATTTTTGTTTGCAGATGTATCAACGCCTGCGCGACCATGGAATCGTACGGGTTCAGGGCGGAGGAAATAATGATGTTCCAGTTCGTGTTGAAGAGAGGATCCTCAACATGATGACAGAAGACCCGACGCTTTCCGTGCGTCGCGTCGCCATGATCGTTGGAGACATAACACACACGACGGTATGGAGAATCCTAAAAAAACATCGCCTGAAACCTTTCCACTACAGGCGCTGCCAAGGTCTACTGGAGAACGACCATTTCTCAAGACTAATTTACTGTAGACGGATGCTACGAAATGTGTTGAGAAATGGAGATTTCATGAAAAATATTCTATTCACAGACGAAGCCCAATTTACGAAAACAGGAATATTAAATATCCACAACCTGCATCATTGGGCCGAAGAAAATCCTAAGCTTGTCCGGGAATCGTCGAGCCAAGAGAGATTCTCAGTAAATATGTGGGCGGGTATTTTGGGTAACAAAATAATTGGTCCGATCGAGTTGCCTCCCAGGTTAAATGGACCGATGTATCTGGAGTTCCTGCAAGGGCAGCTGGGCGACATTCTGGACGAAGTAAACTTACAAGCACTGCGAAGGATGTGGTTCCAGCACGATGGAGCTCCACCCCATTATTCCGTTGCCGTGCGGAACTACCTGAATGTAGAGTTTCCTGGACGGTGGATAGGCCGAGGTAGTCCTAACATTGCATGGCCACCGAGATCACCCGACCTAACACCGTTGGATTACTACCTCTGGGGAACTCTGAAGGAAAAGGTGATTCGAAGCCGATAGCGACGAGAGAGCAATTGATCCAACTGATCATGGAGGCAGCAGACGAACTGAAGGCGAATCCTGCTAATTTAAGCATCCATAATGTGTTAAGATTGCATGCATGCATTGAAGCCGATGGCGGCCACTTCGAGCAACTTTTATAATAATAATAAAAAAAATATTATAACCAAATGTCAGCATTTTTATTCTTACATGTCATTCATAATATTATGTTCGTATCTGTGACAGATGACAGACACAAACGCGAACAAAACATTGCCGGGTGGGTTTTTAAATTATTTTTAGAGGTATTATTTAATTATAACTTTCGCAAATAGTATTTTTAAGTATTGTAAGTTCAGTCAACATTACACTTAAACAGTAGATACTAAAATGTTTTCAAAGCTTATGATCGAACCACCACGATTAATTTATTTGAAACTTCTATAAGAACTCACATTTTGTGTCAAAATTATGAAACATTCCAATCCTTCATAATCGGACTGTTTGTGGTTAGTTTGTATTTTATTGGTAAGGCTGAATACAGTCAACTTATTGACTTGATTTTTTTTTCTTTAAATCGGCACCATTACCTTAGGGAACGTACTCATACTACGTAACCTCTTCGGGGGGGGGGGGGGTCTTCAAAATGTCACGCTTGGTACAAATGAGCGGCGATTTGCTTAGGATTTTGGTCACCGGGAGGGGGAGGGGGGGGGGGGGGGGGGGTTAAAAATTGCAAAAAAAAATGGTCACGTAGTATGGGTACGTTCCCTTCTGTAAAATGATAATATTATTTGTATCGGTAAAACAGGTTATTATTGCAATCCTTATTCTGGATAGTTCCTTGTAATCCAAATGTATGCTATTACATTCAAAACATTGCTAGATCAACTTATTTTCTAAGAACTTTGTCAACATACTTATTGATGGGTTGGTAAAACCAATAGTTTATTGTTTCAAAACACTGGTTAGGCCACATTATAAGTCGAGAACTTTCTAAGAATTGTGTTAGGTATCCTGTTCTTCATAATACGTATTAATAGATCGGTAAAACCAATAGTTTATTGATTGTAACCCTTATTCTGAGTACCTACATAACTGAAAAATATTAGTACCTACATTGTGTAGTTAGGTAAAAATAAATGGGGAATTTGAATTGGAATTTGAATCATGACTAGGTACTTCCAAGAATACACAATTACCTACTACGTGGAATTGCGAGGAGTATGCTAAGACCGAGTTGTTTGGCAGTTCATCCTCTCTACCTACCGCGTGATGTTTAATAAATCTTTTGAACAAAATATTTCACACGGTTTTAAAATTGTTCCAATATGTAATTGATTTATTTTTAAATTCATTTATAAAATTAAATATTTTTCTTATTCAAATAATTCAGCACCTGGCAGCATTCTAATTTTAAAATAACATCGTATTCTACCTATACATGTATGTATTTCATATTATTTTAAATTCTGTGGGTCAAGGTCACGGTTACGCATTTGCAGCTGTTGACAAGTTCGTTTTATATGAGCATTGATTTTATTGACAATAATTTCGCGATTATAATGCGCGTTTCGTTTTGGTGATTCTGGATACCTAATTAAGCAAGTGCAAGGGAGATTGTGTTTTTAAAGGTGGTTAAATATTTATCTTATCTTATTTCTTAATATTTATGATAAAAGGACCATTGGAAATTATTCTCAATTATTGTCAACAAATAAGTTATTTAATTACTGTTTTTGTGTTTAATTCGTAGAACTACATTTTTTTTGTTTAAAAGTTATTTAATGGTGGGTTTCTTCATTTACCGAGAATGCTAAATGCAATGCTAATTGTAAAAGTAAACGGTCAAATGCATAGACATTTTTAAATTTCGATCGTTTACTTTTACAATTAGCATTCCATTTAGCATTCTCGGTAAATGAAGAAACCCACCCGTCTTCTAACCACAAATTATTTAAATTAGAATTCCATCAGGAATTTTCGGTACTTAAAGTCTTTACTTAAAGCTAGCAATAATATCTGAGTAAAATAAGCATAATAATTATTTACGCAATATTAAATATTACTTGTTTGGTATTGGAGCATATAATATGGTCCTGCCTTGAAGCGCGCTGGTCGTTGTCGCCTCCCTTCCACTGTGTGCACGTGTGAAATTGCGACGTTGTCTCCCGAGTAGACCAATGATCATGCCATTGGCGACGCGTGATTTAAAAACATAATTTTTGTTTTTAATAGAAAAAAAATATCACCGGAGAGCAAAATGAAATCTACATTTTTTACTCCAAATATGCTCAGGAACCGCTGGTTAAAATCCCTCGGGTACGTCCTGTTACACCCTGTATATAAAAATGCAAAAATCAGTAATTTTAAATACATGTAGGATTACAAAAGATTTTTTAAATATTTATATTGAGGGATCAGTAGGATTTATAGGTTCAATTAGGAATTCCACAGAGCCGAATCCTCTGATATGAAAATATCTGGAGTCGGTGAATTATTTTCCCATTTGGTCTCTGGTAGGTTGGCATGTTGTTCTTGTGTTGTTTTGTATTTATAATACTTATATAGTGCAATTGCATAGCGTGGATTGACTAGATGATCATTTGGGGAAGTGTGTTAAAGGGTTTAGTTTTTCCTGTGGGGAAAATTTAGCCCGGACATTTAAATCTGGTACGTAAAATTCCTTATAATAATTGTTACCCTTTGTGCTATGCATAAAAATCTTGTCTTAAACGTTAGTTTATCAATTAAAAATAATAATTAATATTTGACAAGTTAAAGTATTTCATCAAAAAATGTAGACTTAATTTGTCTCGACGCCACCTAGCGAGAGATATAGTACTAACAATGCCTCCCATCAAAATAAAGTTGGTTGTTTTCAGGTGGAAAAATGTAATAAACAGTAATTGTTGAATGAAACACTAGTATATATAGAATTATTTGGCGGGTATAAGATAAGCCGCCATAGCTCAGTTGGGAGAGCACCTGACCGGCAATCAGAAGGACATAATCTAAATATCAATAAAATGGTTTATAATTATGACAAAAAATTACAAAAAAGCCATAAGGCCTTCCAAAAAACTTTTTTTTTTCTGAGATATTCACCCTAATGATAAATACATAAATAGTAAATATTTTGACCGGTCAGTGGTTGAGTGGGCATAGCTCTTGAGTCCCACCTGGGCGTCGCGTGTTCGATTCCTCGGCTGGCTTAGTCCTCCATCACAACACAAGCAACATTTTCGGTTTTCTGTGGTGGTTGTAGGAGATTTTCAAACATTGTTGGGTTATTCGTAACCCGGGAATGTTTGTCTTTCTTTTAAAAAAAAAAAAATCTAAACTAAAAACTTTTAGTAAAAGCTTACTAAAACCTTGCAGAGAAGCGAAAACTTAAATTAACATGATTAACTAAGGGAACGTACCCGTACTATATGACCAACTTTTTGCAATTTTTAACCCCCCCCCCCCCCCGGTGACCAAAAACCTAAGCATTCACAGAGATTATTGAAATGATTAAATACTGACATTGAAGCACCATAATATACCTCTTGTTCTTCTTCTTATCAAAGAGAATATTTTGAATTGATACTCAAAATTAACGAATATCCGGCCATCCGGCCTCGCAGCTCGCCGGATATCCGGTATTCGGTACCCGGCCAAACAACTATCAGTTTCAAAATAAAATTGTGACACATTTTTATTTTTTAATTAAACCTTGTGCGGACCCCCTGACGTTGTTCGGGGACCCCAAATCAGTTTTAATTTTCCACAGACCCCCTGAATGATCCTGGGGACCCCTGGGGGTCCGTACGGACCGCTTTGGGAACCACCGTATTATATTTATTAGAGATGAAACTGATAGTTGATAAAAAAAATAGTTTTTTGGAAGGCCTTTTGGCTTTTTTGTAACTTTTTCGTCATAATTATAAGCCATTTTATTGATATTTACCCCTCAAAGATTAATGTGTTGCATTTTATTATAGGAAATTGTCGTAGTTTTTGAATATCCGGTATCCGGCCGGATATTGAGTTACTATCAGGTATCCAGCCGGATAGTATATTTTGGCCGGATAGGCCGGATACCGGATAGTTACCGGATATCCGTTTCATCTCTAATATTTATCTTATATTTCTATATTTTACTTTTTACTATAATATTTTTTACTTTTAACTTTTATTTTACTTTTTTCTTAACTTTATACTTTGTACTCTTTACTTTATATTTTAAACTATACTTTATATATGTTTATATTGTTGTTGTAGATACTATTTATAAGTTAACTATGTTAATGGCACATGTTGTGCCGTGTATTTCAAAAAATAAATAAATTTATCAAATTTATTATAAGACACTGTTTATTTTTTTTTTCAAAATGTACCTACATTCATTTTATTTCCAATAACTTGAGACTTCTCATGATTTTAATTTGATGCTTTTTTTTAGGGTATTAAAAAACTGCACATAGACGAAAAGTGCATATCAGATGATTTGACATTTAAATATGGCTTACGTCCCTTAAAAGAATGGAAAGGTTATACTCTTGATCGAAGAAAAGGATTGATATTCATTAGAAACCCATTTTTAAATATCGGTCAGAGATTTTGGATAACGAAGTGCTTGAACGACTACACCAAGAAACCCAATAAACTTAATCTAGATGTTCATGGCGATGTTAAAGCCTCCGAAGAATGGTGGGACATTTGCAATCAGGATATTAACATTAGAGACGAGGATCTTCAAAAGAAATTAAGGTGGTCAACTCTAGGATATCACCACAATTGGGATTCAAAGGTATTTTTTTTTACCTACAATAGTGATTTTAATAAAGTAGCTGTTTGGTTTATACATTAACTAACTAGCGAAAGGAAACCAACCATATTTTGCCGATGAACAATGTTTTTTCCACATTTAAATTTTTTTTATTTTTTATTATTTTGTGTACCATGTTTGAGAGGCACTGTTGAAAACCAGCTACATTCCAGGAGAAATCCTGATTGTAATGCTGAGCAGTGACCTTCTTGTCAATAGAATCAATGATAAATAAACAAAATGTGTAAAATTGTAAAAATCTATTTATGAATAAGATTGTGTTTTTATTATTACGTTATTATTGGAATAGTTGTATTTTTAATAATATCTGCTTGATTAGCTAGTTTTTGTTACCTCAAAAGTACTACTTTGAAAACCTAAAAAAATAACTTATATCTATGTACAGTCAAGTTATCTTAAGTTACATACATATGTATGAGGGTCATCCAGAAAGTAAGGTTACAACAATTATGTAGGATCGAAAAATGTTTGTATTTAATTGAAATTCACATTTTTCAACATAATCGCCATCGAGATAGAGACATTTCTGTAGTCGAAACACTGGCTTTGGTATGCCAGTGTCATAGACCTCCGCCGCCAGCTCTTTCAGCCACTTCTTCACAGCTACCTCGACCTCCTTATCGTTGGAAGAACGTTTTACACACAAAGACTATCTCTAGTTTAGTGAAAAGATGATAGTCTGAAGGCACCAAGTCGGGTGAATAGGGGGGTGGATGACAATATCCCATCCAAACGATGTCAGCAGCTCCTGTGAAACTCGCGCGGTGCGGGGCCTGGTGTTGTCATGCAGAAGACTGACTCGCCGGGGTCAGCATTCCCCTTCTGCGGTTCTGAATGGCTCTTCCGAGTTTTTTTAGAGTATTGCAGTAAGCCTCTGCATTAATGGTAGTTCCTTTAGGCATAAAATTCACCAGAAGAACCCCCTTAGCAGTGTTGCCAACCCGAATTTTGAAAAAGACGTAGGTCAGATTAGAAAAATACGTAGATCTACGTACTTTTTTTTTGGAGTGAAATGAAGAAGTTAGGGTAGGTGAAACAGAATAAAAACGAGTATTTTGTTATACAATTTATTTAAAGAGATACCCCTGGTATTGAAAACATTCATAGGCTGCGGTAACCGTTTACCATGCTTGTTTGCCACATTTGTCGTAGGGTTTTTAGAAAATACCCACATGAGGTAAAAATTGCGAGGCGCAAATGACTCCGTTCTATTTATATAATAACATTAACTTTAAATTCAGTAAATTTAAATGATTTACCTCTTCAAGGCACATAAAAATCTAGTAAATAAAAAAATTGCCACATTTGTGGTAAAAAAAAAGAAGAAAAAAAAAATGATTCACCTCTTCAAGGCACATAAGAATCTAGTAAATAAAAAAATTGAAAATTGCCACATTTTTAGTAAAAAAAAGGAATAAAAAAACCCAATTTTCCGAATCTTCGGGCAAATTAAATGTGTACATATAATGATTAAAATATTTGATATGTTCCTGCGAAGGCTCGCTGCTTGTTTTCAAGCCACTTTTCGTAAAAAGTAAGCCTCTTAGCGTGTCGGTAGAGAGTGTGTTTCGGATGTAGTTTTCATCAAATTTATCGCGGAAAACAGACGCTCGACATTTGCACTGCTATGTGGCAATGTTTAAGTTTTGTGCAAACTGGGTCAATAAGGGAAACATTAGAGACGAATCGCCTTTTCGTATTTTTGAAACATGACGCCAAAACCCATTAATTTGCTGATCCTGTTGAAATGGAAGAATTGTATTTCCGTCTGCGCGACTTCTTATGAGGCGCGGACTCTAGTATGAAACGGAACGTTTGTTGGAGTCCGCGTCTGGTAAAGTTACGGAAAATATACTGCTTCAGCCTAATGAGTTATGTTATTTTGCAAGTGTACAATTTGAAAGAAAATACGTAGATTCTGGGCTTAAGTTCGTAGATGTGCAGGAAAGACCTAAAATACGTAGATCTATGCAAAAAGACGTAGAGTTGGCAACGCTGCCCCTTAGTGTCCCAAAAAACAAATGCCATGACTTTTCCAACTGAATGGCTGGAGAAGGTGAATGACGCCACTGAAGTGATTGTCTTTTGGATTCTGGGGTGTAGTGACACACCCGCGTCTCATCCCCTGTCATAATGGAGTCCAGAAAAGGTTCTCCCTTCTATGCAAAATGATCCAAAAATTCACGTGGATGGGAGGTGGCGCTCCTGGCGACCTCTCTACGGGTAGAATTTACTGAACAAAGTGACCGTTAGATTCCCCCCTACAAGCCAGGTGCGCCAACTTCGAAACAAATAATTTCACCCAGCCTCAGGAGCCCTTGTAACCTTACTTTCTGGATGATGCTCATAATTAATTTATTTAGATAAAGCCTTATAAATTTTAACCAATTAAAAAGAGAAAGACTTATAATGATTTTATGTAAATGGCTATAATTTCAAGACAACCTCGAACTGCCTTGTTTTCTTAACATTATTGAATTGTTAAAAGATTTTATTCTGCAATTTTTCCAATAAAAATAATTTTATAATAAACACTGGCTTCAATGTCTTTACAACAATATAATTAACAGAGATGAAACGGATAGTTGTTAGGCAGGATACCGGAAATCCGGCGAGCTTCGAGACCAGATGGCCGGATATCCGGCCGTTGTCTCGTTGAATGTCGAGACGAGTTTAGCGCCGCACAGGTGCGGCGAACGAGATCAGATCAATTCGGGCGGTTTAGGTTGCCATCGTGAGTATTCGTGAGTGATCGCGCGAGTGTGTGATTAAAAAGCAAAAATTAAATTAGTTGTTTACTTGCTGCCTAATCTGACTGAACTGAATCATGTCATCAGTGAAAAAAAGATCGCCTATTTGGCAATATTTCGACATTAGAGTCAATATCTCAGAAGGAAATTTTAGTTTTTTGGAAGGCCTTATGGCTTTTTTTGTAACTTTTTCGACTTTAAAATAAAAGCCGTCATAATTATAAGCCATTTTATTGATATTTACCTCACAAATGTATTGCATTTTATTATTGCCGGATAATAAATTTAGGCCAGATAGGCCGGATACCGGATAGTTACTGGATATCCGTTTCATCTCTAATTAATAACATAATATAACAAAAACAATATTATACTTATTTGTTATATTATTGATTTCAGATCTATACAGAAGAAAATAAAAACAATTTTCCGAATGATCTAGCAGAAATGTGCAAGATTGTTGCGAAATCAGTTGGTTTTGAAGATTACATACCGCAAGCATCCATAGTGAACTATTATCATATGGATTCGACTCTGGCCCCGCACACAGACCACTCTGAAGTCAATTTAGAAGCGCCTTTGATTTCTATCAGGTATTTTTAAGTAAATTTATTTTTGACAAATTTGCACAATGCATTTTTTCAAACAATTTTGTTTTGAAAAAATGAATGCCTGGACCTCAATCATCTTTTCAAGATAATTGCCACCTATATTAAGGCACTTGTCGTATTGCACGATCAGCTTCTGCATTCCATTGTCATTGAAATCTGTCGCGATTTGCTAACGACCGCAGCACGGCCATTTTGATATTGTCATCGGTGTCTTCGGGTTGACCACCAGAGAAAGGGTGGGCAATGAGGATGGACTGCCACAAAGCTCTGTCTTGACACACATTCATGCATCATGTCATACACAATTTGGGAGGCGGGTACGGATACCGCTGCCCCGTGAACCATTTATTGGATAATCAAAACCTCTACCATAAGTCACCCCAAGAGGCTACGTTTGGTGACTTAACAAGGGTGAGATTTTTCCGGGTCTAGGCAGCGGATGCGTCTTCTCACTAACTGCGTGGCCGGCCTGTTCGGGAGGGACTGTTTTAGGGAGACTTTTGGACCTCCAGCAGGACTTTCTCCTCCCACCGCCTTGACCCCAGTTAGAGGGATGGGATGGATAAAAAAATCCTCCACGCAGAATCCCCAAAGATGACTCCTGTTTTGAGCTAATGTAAAAGAAATTCAACTGTTATTTTGACTTTTAAACTATTTTTTAGTCTACCTCTACCACATGCAGTAAATGACATTTTCTTATTTTACAGTTTTGGGCAGTCGGCTTTGTTTTTAATCGGAGGTGAGACTAAAGACATAAAACCAGATGCGCTATTTCTTCATAGCGGTGATATTTTGATAATGTCCAAAGAGTCAAGACTCTGTTACCACGCCGTTCCAAGAATCATCTCTGCTCCAGGAAACCCATGGGATAACGTAGATTGTAATGAAAATATTTCGTATAATCCTAATGTTTTTTCAAAGTTCTACGACGAATCATTTTGGAAACCTTTTGGGAACTATCTTACTGGTTCCAGAATCAATTTGAATGTTAGACAAGTTCTTTTTAAAGATCAAAACACTCTTGAAGATGGCAGATGACGTCAAAGAACTTGAACCTGATAGAACTGACAGCTAATGAGTGAAATCTACAATTCATGGGCCATTTACAGAAAACCAAACAATTTGTATTGTTTGCCTTTCTATAAGTAGCTAACTATTTTATTACCTGCTTTAAATAGGTGCAAAAATACATATTTCTATTAAAGAGAACATATGTACGCCCCGTGAACCATTTATCAAGAGTGTTTTTGTTGTTTTTAATTATTACATCTGTAAACTGCACATACAAAACCTACCTTTGGGACATTTTTATATATATTTTTTATTAATATTAATCAAAATACAAATGAGAAAGTTTAAAACACCGCCGTTATGTACAAAATATATTCAATTTGATGCCATTGGGAAGAATTTCAATATCAATATTATGCTACACCAGTATCTCTAGCAGTGTTGCCAACTTGACGGATTTCCCGTTATCTCTGGCGGATTGGAATGCTTCGAAACAGGAAATTTATGTGTTTAACGGTATTTAAAAAATGAAAGATTTTCTGGTGTAATCGAATAAAATGTTTCGAAGAAAAAAACGCCCAGAATTACTGAAAAAATGGAGTTGTTCGTTTCATTACTTTATGGTAATGGCAATTTATCCGAGCAAGCAATAGCGGCAATTACACGTCCACATGCTGCAGGCCACCGTGCAGGAAAGTAAAGTTCGAAAAGTTAGGTAACGGTTTACAGCGCAGATCAATGTGAGACTTTTCTGCGCTATGGCCTGGAGTGGCGCGTGGTACCATCGCTCCAAAGGGTACGTGTAATTGCCGCTATTTATTTATACCTACATGGAATCTTTAGGAAGCAATTCCCCTTTTCAGGGACCGGGGAGCGTGAAGTACTTTCTTCGTTATTTTAGTTCTAGATAGTTCTAAAGTTCCGGTCTACGGTGCATCACAGATCTTTCGTTGTTTGTCCGGATAATTGCTTTATATTTTATTATTGTGTCTCTCGAACACGATTACGATCGTGAAATATTTAGTATGTGTTTATTGAGTGATTATTTTTAAAAACGCCTAAAGTACAGTGCAGGCAAAAATTTCATGCGGAGTGGCTTAAAAATAAATTATTTGAAGATTGGATTGTTCGTAAAACCAATCCGAGTGGTGAGGATTTTCCTGAGTGTAAATGTTGCCGATATGTTGCAACCAGAAGTAATAAATATTCTGATTTAAAGGAACACAAGACATAAAAATAATAAATTCAACAAAAACTCTCAATTTTCCAAAAGTATCCCATTCGAAAGAACATTCATCAAAAGCTTATTTGGGTCTTTCTATTGCTGAACATTGCAGCATTGTGACAATTGATCATCTTGGAAGTCTGTTAAAAGGTTTTTCATGACTCTTCAGCTGCTAAAGATATCCAGTTACTTCGCGCAAAATGCAGTGTAGTGATAAATAATGTATTTAGTCCACATTTTGTAAAAGAACTGAAAAACGATATTGGTGATGGTTATTATACCTTATTATTGGATGAATCAACAGATAAAAGTGTATGTAAGTAACTTGGAATAGTCATCATTTACTACAGCAACTGCTTACGAAAAATTGTATGTTATCTGAGTGGACTGCTGATGAAATAGTCTGCACTTTAAAGCTAACATTACGTTAGTTCGATCTCAACCTACAAAGAATGTTATGTATCGGCACAGACAATGCTTCTGTAATGATTGGAGTATATAAAAAATTGAAAAACGAAATTCCCAGACTCATTCCGAAAAGATGCGTTTGCCATTCCCTCCAATTAGCTCTATCAAAGGCATCTGAAATAACTCTGCCTAGAAATTTGGAATACCTTTTGTCAGAAACATATACATAATTGGATTTCTAAATCTTCGTCAAGACAACATGCATACAAAGAAATATACAGCCTTATAAACGACGGCCACGAACCCCTTAACCCGTCTAATCACAGGAGACCCAAGTTGTCCCAAAACATCATATGCCGTTATAATAACAGGAGACCCAGATTGTCCCAGAGCGAACGTGCATTATTAAAAGTTAGATATCTCTCTTTCTATCATGCGAATATTGTGATTTCTTTTATGGTAGAAACGGAATGAAATAATGCTTCTCATTGTCTTAGAATTACATGAGCTAGGTTGTTCAGATATTTTACAAACCCGATCAAAAGTGACGGTTTAATTTTGCGCCAATTTGTGACGTATCACACATTTAATTTTAAAATAAAATTGTATGAAAGTGATAAAAAGTGAGGTGACAGTTTTATTACAAATTTTGTTTAGAAAAGGAATCTGTATTTAAAATTTTATATTTATTCTATTTTAATTACTTTAATTCAAATATTCGCAGGTGTGCATTTTTTAGCCAATTTACATTTCCAATATTAAAATTTTAATATTTAGAAACAAAAATGTTGATTTCTAATAAACACATCGGAAAGATTATTTTATCTACATTTTAGTACAATTTTTGTTTTTGCAAAAGCGTTTAAAAAAAAACAATAAATAGGAACATTTAAAATGCATGGGATGAAACAGGAATTTTGCACGCAAACCTTAACAGGCAAAAGGTGACAGAAAATTATTTTCTTATTATTCGAAGGGTTAAAATAGTCCAATATCCAAACACGTTGGCTGTCAATTTACTCAGCTGTGGATAGAATTTTAAAGTAATGGTTGGAATTAAAACCACATTTTAATATAACCAAAATTGCTATTACGCTGAAATTTTATACAACATTTACCATGATGAGACGAATGTTCTAATTTTTAGTTTTATTTGCCCAATTCTGGAACAGGTTCATCGAATGAATAAATTATTCAAATCTAAACCTACGGACCCGTGCAAATTATTCGGTGACGTAAACACTTTACTAAATTTCTTAGTGTACAAAGCAGTAACGCCTATGCAGAATATTAATCTGCTGACAATCAACATCGAAAGTCATCTGGATCCTAAACCTTACCCAGGATATCAATTTGAAGCCAAGATGACATCGTTAAGGGAAAGTAATGTAATATCATCACAAGACGAACAAATTTTGCGAAAACGATGTATCGATTTCACAGTAAAATTGTTAAAAGAGCTTCGTCAGAGACTGGCGGAAAATTTAGAAATTTTAGAAAAAATTAATGTTTTTAGCATAAATAATAAAAGCGCACAAAGAGTCTATAAAGCCTTTATTGGAATTATTTAAATATCCTGCTGATGAAATTTCTCGCATTGAAGACCAATGGAAAATGATCAATCACACAAAATGGACACAAATAAACAGCTCAATCGAATTTTGGACTGAAGTCAAATTTTAAGAGGATGCTGCAAATTTTAATCCCTTTAAGAATTTATTTGATTTTTTTTTTGATGCTTATTTTACCTCACTCAAAAGCAGACGTTGAACGAGTATTCAGCATGATGAACATTGTAAAAAGAAAAACCAGGAACAAAATGAATACTGATATGGTCAATACAATTTTGAAAATTCGTTCAGGATTACAACGATTGAACACAACATGTGATATTTATTCATTACCCCCAGAGGTATTAAATATTGTATGACTCAAATTGACACAAATTTATAAGAAACATGACCAAAACCAACCATCTATGTCTAAGTTATGAGCAACAGAGACAAAAGGCGGTAGAAAATGAAGATGATGATGTCTCGATACTACTCTTTTAACTTTATTTTACAAAATAAAAATAGTTTTTAAGGGACCATTAACAAAACGCTTGTGACAAAACGCTTGCTTTGTGTATCGTGAAACTGTTTTAGTTCATTATGAAAATACTACTAGAACTAAAAGTGGAAATGTAGATTCCGAGTTGGCAACACTGCATTCGTCATCTGATAGTACTCGGGAAAAGTAATACGTTATTTAATTAACTATGTTTCTAATGCTCCTGCAAAGCTCTTAGCTGCCTTTACAAGCTGTACTCTACACGAACAACTCACGATTCAAGAAAGTTATGGAACTTTTACTGCGTCAATAAATTCAAGATAAGTTTGCACAAAAATTAATTCAGTTGTGGTGGTCAGTTTCAGTCAAAATAATTTTGGGTGGGATGGGTTAACAACGTCAAAACCATTCCGACGAGGGTGGCCTGTCACAAAATGGTACAAGCAACACTATCCTCTGTGCTGTGTTAAAAGTGAGCAACTAACTGTTTAGGGGGCTGGCATGTATAATGAAGAACCCAGAAACAGATTACAGGGTGAATAAGCGGCTGAATTACTGTTAAGTTGTAAATGTTTAAATAAAAATGTATAAATAAAATGCTTGTACACTACACCTATTTTATTTATTTAAGTTTTTAATCCGGCAGCACGAAGTGAGTGGTGCAAACCAAGTGTCCAGCTCAGGCACGGGGACTCCATCGATGCCAGAGTTAAGTTATGCTGGGCACACTGTACAGGGCCCGCTGATACTTTAACAGTCAATGTTAATCTTGTACAAATCACAAAAGCACCCCATAGTTGAATTTGGCAGCCATTTGGCAGCCAGGTTTTTTTTCAGGTATTTTAGGGCTCTAGAGCAGAGTGCTCTAGAGCCCTAAAATACCTGAAAAAAAACCTCAACTCTCTGCAAAAACAGTCATTTCCACGACTCGTTCTTGAGTTCAACAGCTTGGTTGTGGAAAGATTTGCTGGTCTTTGTGTTTCCTCCCTCCTACATCACAGGCCTCTTTAAGACCTTCCTTCCTTTTCACAAAAAAGAACCTCCACACAGCATCCCCAAAGATGACATAGGCCCCGAGAGAAATTATTTTCCTCAGGGCCCCTGTGTGGAGTTAATGTAAAAAAAAACAGTCTGCCATTTTAAATCATAATATACATAATATATATCTATCAAAGCGGCGCAGTTGACGCGTCGCAGGTGCAGTAATCGTCATTTCCGTTTCATCCGAAATCCAAATCACAGCCATGCTATAGAAGTTTCAATTTTAAAAAAATGTATGTAAGCATAATAGGTAATGAATAGTAACATAACATTCAAATTCAAATAAAGGACCGTCCTTAAGGGAGGTGCATCCATTACTATCTGCATCCATTACTCATTGAGTGGAGAGCTGAGCCATTCGAATGCAGCCAAGACAATGACATTGGTTGACTTCCGTGTCGCCCGAAGAGTCTGCTAGTTGGTAGAGATGTAAGGTGGGGAATGTGTGCACCCTCCCTTCAGTGAATATCATGGAGGAGCTGCAGAACCTTGGAAGTTGCCTGTACACATTGTTGTAGCACACCCTCAGCTTGTCACATTCCACAGCTCAGATATATACAGGACAGTGGAGTATTACTTAAAAAGACATTGTTTTCTGACATTGTCGGTATAGTGGTAGAACTGCATTGAGAGTGTTTCGGCCCATACATTAATCAACTCTCTACAAAAACAGTCGTTTCCACGACTCGTTCTTGAGTTCAACAGCTTGGTTGTGGAAAGATTTGCTGGCCTCTGTGTTTCCTCCCTCCTACATCACAGGCCTCTTAAGATCTTCCTTCCTTTCCACAAAAAATAACCTCCAGACAGCATCCCCAAAGATGACATAGGCCCATTCATTAATGCAGAAATCGGCAACTGGCGGTCCGCGGGCCAGAACTGGCCCGTGCAGGGAGAGTCACCAAAACTAATTGAATGAATAATTATTCCTTCCCACCATACATGGCCCACCATCAGTCACAATCACTTTTTTTTTTCTTATCTAGTTCTTGTGAAGAAAACATGAATGTAAGTTTTTGAGAACTCGCAAGCCCGAGTGGGATTCTATATTTACCACGCTAATAACTGGTTGGTCATGATATTTCAAAACATTGAATGACCACTTTTTTCCCGATTCATGTAATTAATTAATACCATATAGGGTGTCCGGGGGTAACCTCCCGAAGTTAATGCACTTTACTCCCGGACACCCTGTATAATTTAGAAAAGTGATGCTTATTTTTCCATGAAATAAAATCCTATTCAATGAGCTTCTGCTGTTTGGATCAGTGATAGGGGAAAATGAAGAATGTTAACTTAAACTGTCTAACTTGCGTATATTTTAATAAGTTATTTTAATTTATTCTAAAACTATACACTTAAATTACAAATCTTGAACAGTTATTTTTGATAAGTATTGTAGTATGATAATAATATAATAATACGGGTTAAAATTAGAGAGTGAATTTTATAGCCAGTTGATAAGGGAACGTACCCATACTACGTGACCCACTTTTTGCAATTTTTAACCCCCCCTTCCCCACCTCGGTGACCACATGTAGTATATTCCTCCAAGACGCCCCCCCCCCCTACGTTTTCACGTAGTAAATCATAAATACGATTTTGAATCATGTCTTGCTAACAAAAAGTGTAAAAAAAATTATTTGGCTTATATTTGTCTTTATTAATACGGCGCTTGCTGCGTGACGGCAAGAGTGCATGCATACCTATAATTACAAGTGGAAAAAATATTAAAAAGTTAGTGGAAAAAATATAAAAAGATTTCTAGATTGACTACGTGATAAAAACCTAAGCCCCCCACCCCCCATTGTGACCAAGCGTGGTATTTTGAAGATTCCCCTCCCCCCTAAACGGGTCACGTAGTATGGCTACGTTCCCTAAGTAGTAATACATAGTTTAATAATAACTTTGCGCTATATCTATCCACATTATGCCAGAATATAAATGAAAGGCTGTAAGAGGAGAGATTTTTTATTAAGAATCTGAATGCGGACATTGATGCCATTTGGGTAGGTACCCAAGTATTTCTAAAACGGAAAAAATTGACGGACAGAAACAGAAGTCAGGATATCAAGAAGCCACATATAGCTGGGAACCTCTGCGCTGAACGATGCTGCTAGGCACGACATGAAGCACAATGTCGACGGGTGATCATGCGGGCAGTCACAAGCACAGTGATTAAGCAAGCTCGCATGCGCACATTTCATTTCACAAGTCATTTAGATGATTGCATGGCCCCTCTAAAAAAAATGATATATTCATACTGCCACCTGCCACCAAAACTAATTGCCAACCAAAAAGTTAAAGGTTCTTCTCTGTCGTTCCTATCTTCTACATCTTTCATGTATTCTGTTAGAAAATGTCCCAGGTATTTAACCTATGAAGCCACAAGCAGTTAATTTCCTTCTAGCTTGTTTGTTATATTTGAAATCGATGAAAAATACAATGAAAATGTAATAAAGGTGAAACAAACAATGAGAATATTTAAAGACTTTCTATTCTTGATAACAACTATTTCACTGGCTTCAAGCAGTTGGGTAAGGCAGATAGGTAAGGGAACATACCCATACTACGTGACCCGTTGAGGGGGGGGGTCTTCAAAATACCACGCTTGGTACAAATGAGCGGCGGGGGGCTTAGGTTTTAGGTTTTTAGTCACCGGGGGTGGAGGGGGGGGGGGGGGTTAAAAATTGCAAAAGTTGGTCACGTAGTGTGGGTACGTTCCCTAACTATCACATTAACACTGATGTGACGCATAATTCTTAAATTAACAATTTATTCTCAAAATACCTTCTTATTTTATTAATACGAGCATCAGTCAAAAAGTAATGCCTCCTACTTTTTAAACTTAAATAATAAAGTCAGTTAAGTGAAAATTTTGAATTTGGTGCTGTTCCTCAAACCTTCTACTATCTACTACAGTAGTAAATTTTTGCATCCACAGGTGGCAGCACTGCAGTCGTTTGTAATATGGCCGACATCGATGTTCGTATTAGACAGCGTTCTGTGATTAATTCTTGACTGTAGAAGGTGAATCCCCCATTCACATTAAAAAAAGACTGAAAAATGTGTACCAAGATGCAACATTGGACATCAGCTGTCATTAGATGGGTTCATCGCTGTAACAAAGCTGAAGGACAAACACCGCTGGCTGACGAAAAGCGGAGCGATGCAGGCCGTTGATTGCAGTGACTGTACGCAATATTGAGCGAGTTGATGACATCATTCGTGGTGACTCCAGATAACTACAGATGTCGCATTCTCTCCCCCAGATTATTCGACAACTGATTCAACAAAAGTTTGTGCAAGATGGGTACCAAGAAAGTTAACCAGCCAAAATAAAGAAACAAGAAAAACAATAGCCTCACGACACTTGCAGCCCATAATTTCTGGAAAAAATTTTGACCAGAGACGAAATATGGGTTCATTTTTTTAAACCTAAATCAAAGAGGCAGTCAATGGAATGGCATCACACAAACTCACCAAGGACAAAAAAATTCAAAACTGTGTGATCGGCGGGGAAAGTTATGGCGATGGTGTTCTGGATGTGACCGTGATTTTTACAACACTGTGATACATGCCCTTGAAAAACCAAAGCTGTGGAAATGGATGGAGATTATATTGAAAAGTAACAAATTAATTGTCAGTAGTGTGGTTTTCAACCCATGTAATTGCATATTTTATTTCTTGACAATGGAAAAAAAATAGGAGGCATTACTTTTTAACTGATCCTAAGTACAATGAAAATGTAATAAAGATGAAACATACAATGTGTTTCATAACGCTGATGGATTTCATTAGTTTTGTGCTCCGATTGTCATACGGGATCGGAGGAATCCAGATTTTTGGAATTCCGCACAATGAGGGTGCCTAACTACATGGTAGACAGGTTTCAAGTACCGCTTTATCGTCAGTCCGTCAGTCCGTTGCTAACCATCATCGTATCGTGACACTTCGCTCTATGCCGAAGTGTTATTTATCCTATCGTTACATAAAGTGTAAATCATATTGTATTATATCGTATGTTTTGTGTGAACTTCTTACGTAAATCGACTCGTGACTCAAACTTTATCGTAGTTCTAATAATCGAATAGAACAATCTTATCGAGCGCTTATGGACACATCTGTGACTGTCACCAAACGGAAACCAAGCCAGAAGACACAACAGCAGTGAGTACCTCTTAATTGTGAATTACCTTTCTTGTTTGGTGGTCGGGCATAATTTCACATCGAAATCGAGTAAACACATCGAAAAGAGTAGCCGCCAGGTTATTTCTAAATCCCCGTGCATAGTCATGATTCACAATGAAAATATTTCTTTTCTAGATATACCATAGGTTTCAAGCAGTTGGGTAAGGTAGATAGGTAATTATCATATATAACATAACATCGATGTGGTGCATAATTCTGATATTAACAATTTATTCTCAAAATACCTTCTTACTTCTATTAATTTGCATATCTTTGAAATCAGCAGCCATTTATGTACAGATGTTATTATTCTATTTATAATAGGAGAATTAAGTAGCCATCAAATGGATGCTAAACTTATATTTGAATAAATAATAGCAGTTTTGCTGTGACTGTGGTTGAACATTAATGGGAAAAGTTAAAATGATGGTCATAAAATATCACACTAACACCTTTATATTTTTTGGTTTTTGCTGTAGAAAGGTCAGTCTTTTAAAGAATTTAATATGATATTTTAAATATCTAGAAGTGGCTATTTCTAAATTCACCAATTTAAAGACTGTATAGACCAGGTAATGAGACTAATGAGTTTTATTTCTTCGACTTTCGGATATAATAGTGTGCCCAAACAAGAATCATTATTTTTTAAATTTTTGTTGTTAAAATAAAATATTTTAAAAAGATTTTTTTTTGTGTTTTTCACCACATTCAATTTTTCTTTTATGTATACGTAGGTACTTACTTTCTCTCTGTTTCACTATAAGTTAGACCTTTCAAATTAATACAATAGGTATTTTTATACCTAATTTTTTTCCATTTATTAGTACAGAATGTTAAGTGTTCAGGGACATACTTGACTTACTTTAACCAGTCGATTCCTGACATTATTTGGAGTAAAAAATGTGAATGAAATTTTGGTTGCCAGTGACATTTTTGAAGTACTTTTTAAAACTAAAAACATAAATTTGAAAAAATTAACAAAAAAGTCACAATTTCCATTCCCTACTTACATTTTTTACTCCAAATAAACTCAGGAATCACTGGAAAGTAAGTCGAGTATGTCCCATAACAACCTGCATATTAAATTGATTTATTTATTTTAAAAAAACACAAGAAAACAATAAGTTACACTAAGAAAAAAAAACAGCATGGAAACAGAATAGGTTTCATTGAAAAATAAGATAATACTAATATTCTAAACGAAAATATGAAAGAGAACAAGACACATAAAAATAAAAGTATAACGGTAGCAACTGGGACCAGTTGTGAGTCACAACTTGTTACCGTTATCTTTCTATTCTCTTTCATATTTTCGTTTAGATTTTTAGTGTTATATTTAAATTGTACCAAATAAATTAAAACAAATTATACCAAATAATCTTAAAATTTTACCAAATAATGCACATTAAAAAAGCTAATAACCGATATCTATTAGGTATTTTTGTTCCATGGTGGAGAAAAGTTTGGGAGAATGTTAGGTAAATTTTTGGGATTAGTGTCCATGGCTATTACGAATAATTTTTAGAAAAAAACTTTAGATTCGCCTTAATCACTATAAAAGGAAACTTTTTGCATCACGGGCGGCGGAAAATGATGCATTTTAATTTTCAATTGCGTAAAATTAAATTTCACTTCGCGAATCGATCTACGACAACCCGCCCGCTCGGCTGCCGCCAGCCATTCTGTCACTGTTATCCCTGACCTCACACAAACGATTGTAGCCGACTTCATGGGATACATGATGGGCGCGTAATTATGAAAAACTGAATTAATAATATAATGTAAACGAACCTCTAATCAGAATCACTTCAGAGTCTTGCTGAGGCACTGGAATCATGTTGGATTTCATCGTCATTATAATTGGAGGTGTTGGTATTCGCCGTCATTATAATTGAAGAATGAACATTATAAATCTGTTTTTCATAATTACGCGCCTTATAATGCTTGTGAATGTTACCTTTACTTTAAAAAACAGCCTACGTTTTTGAATGGTTTGTTTGGCTACGCAGGGTTTGTGTAGCGGGCTTGGGTATGTTATCTTTATTTTAAAAAACATCCCAGGATTTGAATGGTTTGTCTCCATTCCAGTACCTACGTGCCTTATTATTTATCCCACGAAGTCGGCTACAATCGTTTGTGTGAGGTCAGGGATACCAACAACATAACAGTGACAGAATGGCGGGCGGCAGCGGGCGGGCTGTCGTAGATCGATTCGCGAAGTGAAATTTAATTTTACGCAATTGAAAATTAAAATGCATCATTTTCCGCCGCCCGTGATGCAAAAAGTTACCTTTTATAGTGATTAAGGCGAATCTAAAGTTTTTTCTAAAAATTATTCGTAATAACCATGGAAACTAATCCCAAAAAATTACCGAATGTTATATTGAATAGAATGAATAGTGACGAAGCAATACTTTAAAGTTTAAACCAAAGACATGGTTACCCTACCCATGTAGTGTATGACGCCGACCATTACCGGAGCTTGTTTACGATAGTTTGTGAGGCTCCCTGCTGTCACCATTGTGGTACCTGGCCGCGGGACACAGGTTCGAACAATTAAAGCGAGATATATTTGACATTTTTACTATTCCGAACAACAAGGTCTACAATAAGAAAATGGCGTACGGTGCCCGTTAACGATAAAGTGGCAATTGAGGTTCAAAGGCGCCCGTGACATTTATTGCATTTCGTATGTTTAAAACACAATCTTTGGTGGGTAGGTACCCGCTGCAGAATACCTGTATTATGTCCACTGTTGTTAGCTATGACCAAACGGCTTTGTATTATGTCTTGAATTGATTTTGATGGTCTTAGATCGACATTATTTTAAACCATAACCATCAATTATCCACTTTTTTGTCGCATTTAAACATATTTTTTCATTCAGCGATTAAAAAATATGTTATTGGAAATTCTAAAGCAAACGTCGTAAAGCGTACGAAGAAAGACTACCTACATTTTTAAGCTGTCGCAATAAATTCACAATGGCGTTTGTTTGCCTATTTTTAATGCTTTTAAATTTATTACAAATGAGTTAAAAATTATGTTTTGTAATATCACATTTTTATGTAGGTAATAATGTTAAAAACAATTCTTTTATTGGGCTTCTCGTGGGTTCCCGCATAAGAAAATATACCTATCTTTGAGATGCTGTAGGAATTTGAATAACATGACAAGGTTAACTTAGCAGTCGGTAGTATAGATTTTGTGAATGAATTAGTTCCTCCTTTGAGCGCCTGCAAAGTTAGGCTTATCAAGCTGTATAATTCGTAATCAATAATCCCAATCACATAATACTTTTGATGAAAATGTAGAGAAGAAACAAGGAGTAAGAAGAGGCTAAAAGAAACAAGAATAAGCTAAATTATGTAAGAATAACCAAGAAGAAGCAAGACGAACCACGAATAATGCAGAAAATGTAAAAAGAAAGAAAAACATTGCATCCACCCAACATTCCCATATTAGCTGAAGGTTGTCTGTTCCTATCATTTATAGGTACCGGCAGATAACTTCAACCTCCTTCCCATCCTTATAGCACGTGTTCTAAGACCTAACAAGACGCTCCTCCCTGGTGTACCGGTCGCACCGGGACAGAAGTTAGGGAACGTACCCATACTACGTGACCAACTTTTTGCAATTTTTAACCCCCCCCCCCGGTGACCAAAAACCTAAGCAACCCGCCGCTCATTTGTATGGAGCGTGACATTTTGAAGACCCCCCCCCCCTAAACGTGTCACGTAGTATGGGTACGTTCCCTTAGTACTCTTGGCTGGGGTGGTACAATCTTATTATCGCTTGTGCAAAAACAGAAGGTGTAGCCGTAATTGCGACAGACATTATTTATTTATGGAACTAGTTTATGAATCTGAGTCAAATTTTAACTTTGCGACAGCAATTCATTATCATATTAATGTACTGAGGAAATTCATAAACTAGCATCGGTACAAAACATGAACTATTACTACATTTATGCGTTTTTGTACCGAATACATCGAACTCATGAAGCCAGTGTCCACCAATATTACGATTTATAGAATTCATTGTTTGACGACCGGCGGCTGCCTATCACCAGGATGGAGGAAATCACCACCTGACGATGCCCTCGAGTTCAACAGAGGGCAATGGAGATATGACTAGATTGTATGACATAATATTAAAGTTCAACGGAGGACAAAACTCATAAGCGGTAGTAGTGGCTTGATTCACAATCCGGAGGTCGCGGGTTCGAACCCGGCATGCGCAAATAAATTTTATTTGATTAATTTGTGTTATTTCACAATTAATTCATTAAAAATAATATATAGTATATTTGCGGCATGTTCCAGAGTGGAAGATACTATCAGTATCGCCCTGGTGTAAGACCACCATTCAGAATTGAAACGTTGCTTGAAAATGGCTTTAGCCGTGTTTAGTGACCCGATCTGAATAGCCAGGTACTTCCCAACCTTCCTCTTCCCCACCTCCTTCCCCTCCCCAATACCTTAAGCCTCACAACATACCCCAATTGGGGATTCCATAGTCTCACTGGCTCCAGACGGGAGCAGTTGAGATTCTTGTGCGGTATTCACTGTAAAAAAAAAAAAAAGTGGGATGAGGGATTTTTTCTATATAAGGCGTTCATTTAGCCCCTGTAATTCAGCAGTTAACAGATTTTAATCGGTCAGTAAATACACTGTATGCCATCGACGTGTTATTATTTCTCTACGCCTCGAAAATACTGACGTGGTAGCCAAACGGGTGGCGTCGTCAGCATAATTCTTCAGCAAAGTACCTACGGAGCTGTGATCATAGGCTGAATCCTACAATGCAGGCTGTCACTAGTCACTCAGCCGAGTAATCAACCAAATCATCACCGCGCCTCTAACTGTCCAATATAATTTTATAATTATAATAATTTAACTTATTAATTTAAATAATATTTTTTAACAGAAAAAAAACATCACCATCAAAAATGTCACCGGAGACCAAAATTTCATTAGATTTTTACTCGAGGATGTCAGGATGTCAGGAATCACTGGTTAAAGTAAGTCAAGTACGTCCATTGTACAATCATATTTCATAATATCCAAGGTAATTAAATCAATTATTTTATTGTGCTTATCGTGGGTTCCAGCCGAAAAAAATTATACCCACCTCTGAGATGTGCTGTACTTAGCTTGACAAGGTTAACATTGCAGTCATAGTGTAGATTTTGTATATACTTAAAATAGTTCCTCCTTTGGCCTTCTGCAAAGTTATGCGTATCGTTCTGTATAAATAATCCCGATCACATAATACTTTATGATGGAAAATGTCGAGAAGAATCAAGGAGTAAGAAGATGCTGTTTTTATTAGATTAGATTAAAAATAATAAATAAACCTGCACGTTTCAATGAACCATAGACGAGTCTATCCTCTCTAGCTATTCCAGCATCCACGAGAACTTGGTGGACTCTCTTAGCAGCGGCTAATTTATGTCTACTGCTAGTTGAGAAAATTACCATGCACTTCGGGCAGCGGGGGGCAACTCTCGCCTGGCTTTATTAACATAAACACGGGTGACATTATTTTACACCGCTGCTCATGTTGACCTCTGCGCTCTGAGGGCGTGTCCCAAGGTTTTGGCTGCAGATTTATCACCGGTCCACGGGCGTTAAAGGTTAAAGAATAGCTTAGACTCTTAGGTAGTTAGGTACAGACCGACAAGAAAACGTGATAAAATAATAAATTAAATTAAAAAAAATCATTTCTGTGGCAACACCGAGTTTAGAACAAATTTTAGTAGATTCAAATGTGAGGTTATGATTGACTCGCGAATATTTTAACGGTTTGATATTGGATAGTTTTACGTAATGTTTAATTTTTAAACATGTACCTACCAGGCTAAAGATGAACACTTCCTACACATTACATTTAATTTAACATCTAATAAACGGCTTTTTGATAAAAATGTACATTTAAAAAAAATCAATGCGATTCACTCGCCAAGGACCAGTTTCTTGGTTCCTTTTTTTTAAGCTTAGCTTTGATTTTTTAGATGAGATTTTAGGAGGAATCATTTTTCTTCAAGTTTCAATAAGTTAGTATTTATTAAGATGGTACCAGATAGCAACTTGACGAACATAAGGCGCCGCAACCAGAGTAAAAGAGAAGAAGACGGAGAGATATGAAATTACGAATGTTAGTGGAGCGCGCTAGTATTTAAAGCGACAAAATCGATGCGAAAATTGTGAAAATGTTTAATAAAACACGACTCGTTTAAAATAGAGCAAAAATCGCGAGGGGGTTGCCTTAAACAGCTTTTAAAGAAACACTGTCATTTTTTTCATACCTCATATAACTTGTAAAATAACTGAAAAAAACTTGTTTATAATAATTTTTGGAGCGTACTTTGCGATTTTTTTTTGTCGAGGGAATTTTATATAATTTGCGTTTCGGCGCGGGGAATATCTAGATATTATCTTCAAGAATAACATATATTTTTTTAAGAGCTTTAAAACTAAACGTGTTTAAGGGAGATATCTAAGAAATCGGTAGAAATTCGGGTAAAGCAACTGAAATACCGGCCCTTAGTGTGAAAATAACAGCGCGATCAAACATTAAATTTTTATATAGTTTTTATTAATATTTTTTGTTACATACATAGATAAAAATTACAATATAAGCTATTTTACGTGTTATGATATGATATGATACCATGTCACGATAATATTTATTTTGATTAAATAAATATTGTCTTGACCTAGTTAATCTTAAACTCACCTGGCCGCTCACGTTTTACTATGATCGCCGTAACTCTTAGTTCTTAACCGCTAGCGACTAGCGCCATCTATTTCCAGAGCCACTTTTTGAATTCTCGTCGTCTAGGGGAGCCGACGGTGATTCGACAAGTCGCCGAATTATGGAAGTTTCTTGTTAAATATGTGATAGTATCACCTGTACGGGTTTTACCCATTTAAAGAAGAGTCATGGATTATTTTATAACCGCTAGCCGTGTTGTTTCCGTGAGTGAAACGGGATTTTTAAAAGTTTAAATGGTGGAGTCGCCATATTGTCGATGTGCCCACCTTCACGCTTGAACTTGATTGTGGTTAATCGGTGTAATCCTGTGTTTGGCGTTCATGATATTAACGTGGCCAAGGCTTTGAGAAGGGTTATCCTCGCGGAACTCGATATTTGAGGCGGATGGAGGCCTGGCGCTGATCTACAAGGCTTTGAGAAGGGCTATCCTCGCGGAACTCGATATTTGAGGCGGATGGAGGCCTGGCGCTGATCTATGTAGGGCGCGGTAAACGGAGTCTACCGAGATTTCACCGGTACGCACAACCGGGACTTTGAGCCTGATGCTGGTTCCTGTTCCCTGAGGAGGAGTCCCCATCCTCTGGGGCCTTTCCTGGTTCCTGTTCCCTGGTGAGGAGTCCCCATGGCCCGGGGCCTTCCTCGGTTCCTGTCCATGGAGACCGCGCGTGCTCCTGGTCGCCTATTAACAGTGGTTCGCGTCAATGTTAGAGTCAGGATAATTTAGATAAATTACGGTCCACAGGTATGCTCTCTTGCTTATGTGTTATTTTGTTATTTCTTTAGGAAATGTGGAATTCTTGACCCCTTGGAGGGCACCCATGTATACACCATACCTTTAAAATATAGGTGATATTGTACTGCTAAATTATTTCTTTTATTTATCTAAAAATGCCCGAAGATAAAGACTGTATTTTCCTTCCCACAAACTTGAGGGAGATTCTGATGCTCTACCAAGAAAAACACGTTACAACCAAAAAAGAAATGTTTTTTAAGGCAGTTGAATTTCCTCATAAATACATCATCTTTGTAGAAAATTTAAAAAAAAAACGCTATTTACGGATTTACAATTTAAAGGACAAGTTAATAAAGATTAAGAATTTGTTAAAAGTTAATAAACATTAAGGTCACATCTTACAGCAGGTAAATATTTATATCAGTGGTATCTATCCAAGACTTTATTACATTTTTATATTTACTGTAAAATGATATATTTTAACTTTAAATTTCTGCAGTATAGAGTGCAAGTGCTTCATAATTTTTTGCTCTAATAAAATAAGCATGTCATTGCGCAAGCCTAGTTTTACGCAGTGTAACTTGAAATACATTATTTACCCTATTACTAAATCGATTTTAATTTTTTTTAAACTTATTTTTTGTACTTACGAGTATTATGTAGAATCATTTGCTTTCAGAAATTAGTGGCAAACTCCGCCGTTTGATGTTGATGTGAAAAGTATTTACTTAGTTAGATCATAGTGCTTTAATTTTTCTTAGTAGAGGTAACATTATTATTATTTTTTGGATTAGCTTAATGAGTAAAACCTCAAAACTGTATCATTGAAGACAATTTAGCGACTCGCAATAAAAAAATAGTTAGAAAAAAATACGGTCGCATCTAGGAATTGAACCCAGGACCTTACCGGGGCTCTGCTTTACCAGTGAGCTAATTTGACCCTTTCGGTCATGTTTTTTTTGTATCATAATTCGACTAAGAACCAACTAAAATATCTTCTATATCATAACGCATATTTTATTGGTTGCCATTTTTAGGTATGAAATCTTCCTGAACTAAATGCAATCTAGATTCTAGGAGAGGTGGCTTGGATAAATATTATGTTTATTGGGAACATCTTTGGGTTGCCATTTAAAACTATTTAAATGATCTCAGCATCCTCTAGTTTTCTCTACTTTCTGGTCGGACTGTACTCCCCTCTCCTTATGTGCTCCAGGTAGGTACCTAATAAATAAGATATTATTGGTTGACTGCACAGAGGCTTTGTCAAATATGACAAAATGCCGAGGAATTCCAAAACAAGATAATCACGTGCTCGCTCAATAAATGTTTTCTACGCTATCCATACTAAACTAAACTTAACCTAAAGAATCTGCCTACTATGGCATCGAAGAGATAAGACGAAAGAAGTGTGTTGAGGGCGTGTCCGTGAGCCCGAAGTTTCTTCAATTTTTCTTATTAAATTGAACGGAGTAGCAAATATTCCCAGTCTCGCCCCGATAAAAGACTACCATTCAGAATAGAAACGTTGCTTGAAATGGCTTTGGCCGTGTTTATGACCAGATTGGAATACCCAGGTAGGTACTGCCGAACCTTTCTCTGCCCCATGTCCTTTCCTTTCCTACTCCCTTCAGCCTCACAACTTAGCCCAATAGGAATACGGAATTTTCACAATATTTTTTATGATCGAAAAAATGCTAGAAAAAAGTAACGATATTGATGGAACTTTAATTTTCTTTTCACATTGATAAATACATTTTCTATAACGATGTGAAATGAGGGATTTTTGATTCGCCGCCAAAACGGCATGCTCGTGAATGTGGAGCGTCGGTGATAGCGGTGTTACAAGTCAGTGGCGTTATCTACGTCATAATGACATTATGGTCAGTGGAGTGTATCCTGGTGGGGTTTCGGTTCGTTTTTAAAATCAACAATTATGAATGAAAATAATAAAATTACACATTTTTAGTTCGATTATCAAAAAAAAAAAAAAAAATTTAATCATCCACACATTTTTAATTTTATTTTATGTGACACACCTGTCTGTACCTACAGCGTAAAGGTTGGGGAACTATGTCGCCACTGGGTTGGATAGCGTTGTGAGGCGGGTTAAGGGAGGGGCTTTAGAGAGGGATTTATTATTGAGAGTCTTGAAGGTCTTGAATGATCTCGAGGCCCGGATTATATGAAGGAGAAAAAACAGATGCCGGTAGCTCGTTCCACACACGAGTCGACTTACATAAAAAAACGAGTCGAAGTAACGACCCCATGAAATTCATAACCAATAAAAAAAGAAACGTTCTGATGAAGCCAACATCAATTGCGAATTTTGCACGCGTCCGTTGTGTTTCATGCCTCTGCACTGGTGATCAATGCTGCTAGCTCCTTAAAGCAGGATCCATTAAAAAACCTGTACAACAGACTCATCATGCCTACATTGCGTCTGTGGATTAGGGGTGGCAATCGACCTTTTAACAACGGATTGTTAATCAGACGGACCGCCCTCCTTTACACAGAAACGAGTAGGTATATCAAGTATTGTGGGGCTCCCGCCCAGAAATGGCAACCAAATTCAATTGTTGGGCGTACATGAGATTTGTACAGGGTTAGCAGCTGGTCACTTTTGAATAATCTGCTAGCCCTATATACGATGTATGCCAAAGTTGCACCGGTTCTGGACAGCGGGAGCAGTTGGGACTCTTGTAATTGTGATGGTATTCACTTAAAAAATAACACATAATAAATTTAATTGGCCAGTCTGGATCTTGAGTCTGGGACCTGTAAATTTTTGAAGTGAAAATTTCTTTAGCACCATTGTGATTCGAAACTCGATGAAACGGAAGTGAGCGACACTAAAAAGAGACAAACACATTCATCTATGGGATTTAGCCTGCGAGAATGAGATAGCAATAAAATGTGTATTTATTGCATGGGTACTCGGTTCCAATACAATACGATAAATCCACGGCCCCACGCAAGCCTCCTTTAGTCCAGTGGTATAATGCGCCTGATGAACTTAGCGGCCAGACATTCAGGGAACCAAGGATCGAATCCTATTAAAATAAAAATAAATGAACATTTTTTTTGTAAAATCAATATCCAATCTTCAAATCACTCCAAAATGAACAGGCAAAGAAAATATAAAAGAATGCGACATCTAGAAGAAAAAAACACAAAATAATATACAATTGTATGGGCTAAGGTGCACTGGAATTCGACGACAAAAATATGGAAAAAAATCATCCTTCGTCTTGATAAAAAAAGCGCTTCGTAGTCTACCCATCTTGTCTACTTCAGTTTTCTGAAGGTTTAAAGCGGCCTACGCACGACACTGCATGTAGTGACTGCGGCAGTGACTGCAAAGAGGGTGGAGTTGAGCGAACTAGCGTTGTCTCGTTCTAGCGGCCCTTTAACAAACGAGACAGCGCTAGTTTGCTCAACTCCGCGATCTCTGCAGTCACTGCCGCAGTCACTACATGCAGTGTCGTGTGGAGAGCCCATTAACTTCTCCGCGTATTGCACACTCTGATTTTTGAAGTCGGTGTAGAGACAGACACATTTCTGTAAATTATTTGTTCAGTGGTAAGGGTACTAGGAAAG
The DNA here is from genome assembly GCA_929108145.2 of Limnephilus rhombicus. Lineage (NCBI taxonomy): Eukaryota > Metazoa > Arthropoda > Insecta > Trichoptera > Limnephilidae > Limnephilus > Limnephilus rhombicus. The sequence goes on from OV815277.1 coordinate 13,702,800, forward strand.
TTGCGATGTAACTTCTCCCTTTGTTACGTTGGTCATTTATGAGAGAGAGGGAGATGTTACAGCGGATCTATCAGCGGAATGCGTGAACAGAGGAACAGTTCCTTATAACAAGGTGTGAAATATGAAAGTATTTCGGTATGTCACGAAGCGTACAATTAAACGATCCATCTTCTAACTCTAACCCTTCTCAGGAATAATTAATAATAGATAGAATTTTATAGACTCTTGGAAAAAGTGTCAACTGGATAACTGAATTATAATTTTTGAATAATGGCGGAATGTGTTGATTTTAAGTGTTGGGTTTTATCATCTTCCAATATTCTTGAGTTGAAATTTTTTTTTGTCACAGGATAAACTTACTGATGTGCGAAGATATATTATTTAATCATTGTTTTTTTGTTTTTTGTGTGTTTTTTTTGTTTTGTTTTGTTTTGTTTTTTTTTACATTAGCTCCACATAGAAGGTCCCAGTCAAAGAGTGACGGACGTATGAATCCATTCCTTCGACTGCGCTGAGAGACTGGTTGAGGAGGTCTTTTGTTCTCTCCAGCCAGAATAGCTGTCCTGCCATGTAGCAGGTGGGCAGACACTTCGGCCGTCAAGACGTTTTCAAACCTCACCCCTTGAATCGATCTAAGTAACCAACGTAGGGAACCAATTGGGGTGACCTATGGCAGAGGTGTTGGTTATCCAATAAATGGTTCTCGAGGCGGTGGTACTCATACCCGCCTCCCAAAATGTGTCCAGAAACTAGTGTTACAAGCCGGAAACCGGTGAATCAACGTCATATTTTGATTTATATATCCTTTTTTGGTTTGAGCTATCATTTTTGAGTAAATAGAGTCTTAATTTTATCAAATTAAGTAAACCGGACGCTAGTGGGTTACTATCAGCTGTTTATTGTTTTTTGAAGCGTGACTCTACTCTATATTTTTTGAAAACATTTAATTTTACCAAAAAAATAATATTAATAAATTTAAAAATAAATGTGTGCGGTTTACCGAGAACCGCAATCTGATCTCAAATGAAAGCTAATTAAATTTACTACAACTTTATTTCTTATAATATTTGACGTGGGATGCGTATTTTAGAAAATATTTCACAAAATAAGTGACCAGTTCGAAACTATTTAAATTTTGGAAAAAATGGCATATTTTTGAAGAACTGTATCTTACAAACCAATGGCTTTATATAACTAATTTTGATCTCAAATTGTAGCAAATTTAGTCTACTTTAAAAGCACGCATAATGACTATACTGGTCAGACCCTTCCTTCAGTGAGATATTGAGCAAAAACTGAAAAAGTCCGAAAATTTCATGGTTTTTGGGTCTACCGCCGCTCGCACAGTACTATAGAAATTGCAAATCAGTTTTTTTTAATACTGGTTTAGGTCCCAACAACATATGAAAAATTAAGAATGACTGGACCTTTTGCAAGCACAACCCCTTTTTAATGTTTGACTTGACTATATGTGTTTGTCGCTTTTTCGTTTCATCGAGTTTCAAATCACAACGGTGCTAAACAAGTTTTCACTACAAAATGCAAACCGGTCGAGTTATAACAAAACATATATCAAATTTTATTATAAGTTTTTCTCTCTTTCTTAAATTTGCATGCATGCAGTGCACATGCCCCCCAACCTGCTTGGCCCCCTCAGAGTGGACCAGAAAAATGGCCCTTCAACTTGTTAATTGAATTCCAGCATCGATGGGCTAAAAGATGAATGTCCGACCATTTGATACAGTCAAAAGAGCGCTATCTCTTCGATACGTTGCATTTAAATCCTTTGGATGCGACACTTATTAATTGAAGTATTAACTCGGACGGCGTGGGTCGGCCAGGGCTGCAATATCGTATCAGAGTTGAATATACACCAACTACAGACCTGGTGAAACCCCACCCATTAGAATCGAACCCCTGCTTTAAATGACTTTAGACGTGACGTGATATTACCTAATAGCAAATCATTTGCGTACCTTCCTCTTTCTATTTCATTTCTATCACCTTATTCGCCTCACAAAAAGCGCCAACTGGTCCCACTGCCTCCAGGTGGATGAGAGCAGTTTGAACTCTTGCGCGGTATTAAAAACAAAAACAGAAAATGTGAAAGTGCATATTTTGAAACACAAAATTCACACTTGATTGTTGTTCGTAAATTCCATGTCGATCTTCCAGTTGATTAGGCAGACATCTCCAAATACTAAGTTAAGAGTAAATGAGGATAACAATTTTCGTGTGCACATCATAAATCGAATATTATTTACACTCAGCCTTACTCATCATGAAACCGTACCACGGCTCTGTGGCGTCGCGGTAGCTGTACACAGTGGAGGGGGCCTACACTGCTCAGGGTAAAAATCTTTACTCATCATCATAATGTTTCTCGACAGCTGTTATGATTTTTTTACGGTAGCAACACTGCTCCAAAGCTGAAAAACGCGGTCAATTTAGCATTTCGCGGCGTGTTGCAAACTTCACGTTTATTCATACGTCAACATCAGTCAACACAACATATTATTCGAGGAGCTTCAGCGAGATTGATCTGTATTTGTTTACAGTTTCTAACGCAATTATAAACACTATCTCACCTCGTTTCTACCCCAGTATCGTATGGCACAAAGAACTTGGAGATCGGTAGATACTTTGCCACCCCGTTTATTATTCACATCCAAATACGGCCGTACCAAATCAATCAAACGTCTCATGTTGACTTTGGTAAATCTATGTTTAGACCTAAAATCTCCTTCCGTAAATGCCGCAAATGGATAGTACCTTTTTTTAACCTTTTCCGTAGCCGTGGTGCACGAATGCCGCGAATACGGTCAATATTTGCCAAAGCTCCGTCCATAAGAGTTCGCCATTTCGTCAGTTACAACGCACGGGGCAGTGGCGTAGCGTGGGTTTCGGCTGCCCGGGGAGGAGGAAAATTTTGGCGCCCCCCCCCCCGCCAACTTCTACAGGTACCTACTTCTTCCGCAGATTTTCAAGCGCTGGCGGGTAGGTATTTTCTATTTTTTTATGCCGATTTTTATAATTCCATGTGCCGAGTACTCTTTCAATAAAATCATGCTTATAAATTCTACTACAAATATATAGCTGCTCTCAGAAATTGAGAGTGGTATGCCTGTAATAGAATTTGCATCTTCATCACGCATACGTATGGAATGCAACTCAAATGCAAAGCTTCACTAGGTACACGATGTATTGGCAACTTATTGTTATGTTGATAACACAAAACTGGTTTAAATTAAACCAAAATATGCGGTGTATCAAAACTACACTCAGAACAAAAAGATGGTTTTTCTTTGATTCTAGCGGCACTTACATTTTGAACACAAATCTGGTTTTAATTAAATCTGTATGCAGTGAATTGCAACTACACTCAGAACATGAAAGGGGTTTTTATTTGATTCTACCGGCACTTACATTCAGAACACGAAACTGGTTTTAATTAAATCTGTAGGTGGTAAATCAAAACTACACTCAGAACATCGGGGCGTAGGAAAATTTCGCCGCCCACTTATTTGGGTACTTCTAGCGGCGGGGGTTGGGGGGGGGGGAGGGGGGTTGTATTCGAAAATCCCATTTTTGTATTACGACCTGATTATATTCGAGCCGGATTTAAAAAAAATCACATCTGACAAGTATTCTTTCAACGAAAATCATGTTTATAAATTCTACTCCAAAGTTGATTTATTGATACTGCGTTAGAGTCGCCAAATAATAGTTACACACGCAACAAACAATTTCTCAGAATTTTACAGCATTATGTAACTCAAATGTAAAACTTGATGCACGATGAATCTGCAACTCGTTATTTAATTTATCGTTGCATTCTGAACACAAAACCAGTTTGAATGCGGTGAATTAAATCTACACTCAGAACATGAAAATGGTTTTACTTTGATTCTGGCATTAAATAAATAGTCTGCAAATAGAATTTTATAACTGCACATCGAATAACAGAATGCTTTCCTTCGAAATGTGTCAGCAGATGAATCCAACTGGAATTTTACATTCTGTACTGGTTTAAATTAAATATGTACCTGGCGAATTTAAACTAAACTCAGAAGATGAAAATGGTTTTACTTTAATTCTTGGATCACATACATAGTCTGCAAATAGAATATTATAACTGAACTTCAAATATGAGGATGTTTTCCTTTGAAATGTGTCAACATAAAGATGAATCCACAACTGGAAATTTACGTTCTCAACACAAAATGGGTTTGAATTAAGTCTGTATGCGGCGAATTAAAGTACACTCAGAACATGATAATGGTTTTTCTCTGATTCTGGCAGCAGGTACAGGATACAGAGTCTACAATTAGAATTTTATAACTGAATTTAGAATAAGATAATATTTTCCTTTGAATCGTGTCAGCAGATGAATCCTCAAATGGAATTTTACATTCTGAAAACTGGTTTAACCCTTCGAATAATAAGAAAAAATATCTATAAACTTTTGCCTGTCAATGTTTGTATACAAAATTTCCGGTTCTTCCCATGCATTTTAAAATTATTAAACTCCAAAATCGACAGTTGTGAACTCCTGCAGTTAATAAATCTACATGTACCTACACGAACAACTAGACAAACATTGACATTTTATATACGTACATCTAATTCGAACTATGATGATTTACATTCTCCAATACAACGTTTGCATAGTCTTGGTAACAAATACTTAAACAATCAGGATGTGTTTGACAATAATTTGAACTTAGCAAACTTCAAACGCCATATGTGCCAACTATTTATTTCTACCTACCCCATAAACTAATGAGAACAACAATTTTAAACATTACCTACTTTATGTCAACTACTATTATTTTATGGACTATATTTTGTTTCTTATATTTTATGTTACCTGTATTTTGCTAACGCTTATATTTTATGTAACCTAAATTTAATTTTTTTTTTTTAACCCTTATATTTTTTCTAACCTATATTTTGTTTTTAACAAATATTATGTTACTTGTATTGTGTATTGTATTTTGTAAACCCATTCTTTACACCGTAATTAAAAAAATGTACTGCATTCTATGTAAAAGCCCTATGGGCGTTTAAATAAAATAAAATAAATAATATGCGTACGGTTTTCCTGTGAATTGCGAAATTTGCAGCTTAAAAAAACATAATTATTGATATTTTTAATAAATAATAATAAAAATTGTAGGATTCGTAAACGAAAGTATCGTAGAACATTTTTAAATAATGATTTGAAATGGTTTAAATTATTCCAAGATAATATTATTATTTATTGTGAAAATTTGCCGCCCCCTTAAAAGTGCTGCCCGGGGCGAGCCGCCCCCCCCCGCCCCCCCCCCGCCCCCCCCCCGCGCTACGCCACTGGCACGGGGTACTGAGTTAACCCTGGTGATCGGGTGGTTTAAATTCTGACAGCTACTACATCTCCCGTACAGCGACTCACCCACGATTAACCCACGATTAACCCACCATGTTGAGTAACAATTTCACCTAACCCGGTCTTACTCCGAGGTTGTATCTTATTTTGCGATGATGAGTAAGACTGACTGTGTCTGTGTTTTACATATTAGATATACTTCGATGTTTTATGTTTTAAATTTTTATATTGTTTTATAATTTTAACCTAACCACAAACTTCGTAAGGTATGTTCAGGCAAGGTCGTATTTTTATCTACTGAATGTAGCTTGTATTGGTCATCTCTTTGCCTTCAGTAATATTTAAAAGACCCCCCTTAATAATTTATTTATTTATTTGTAAGAAACAAACAGCTTTTACATAATAAACAGTGATGTAATAGATGTACAAGTCTGAAGTCAAGCCACAGAAGTTTCTTATGCTAAAGTACATTGAAAATTAAGTTTTAATATCTTAAAATTAATTTTGGGTTATTGGAAGGGGAGAGGAAGAGGAATTTAGGAAAAGGATAGGAGTTGCTCCCGATACATTCCATACTCTCATATTAATGATTATAATCGATCGTACGCGTTACTTCATAGCGATATTTCTTTAAGTTATTACTAAAAATGTCAATGCTGTGAAATTTTGTATTATATTGTGCACATACAGGAGGAATTAAGAATTTTTTTCTAATATTTGTTCTACATGAGGGTAAATAAAATAAATCGGATTGTCGGGTTGATCTTGATGGAATATAAAAAAAATATTAAATTGGTAAGTTAATAATAATCGTGGTATAAATATTACGCGACGCGTACAGTAGAAACAAAGAGAAACATGGCAAATTACCACGGTGTAGGAATGGTTAAAACGACCTAAACCGTCCCTAATGGCCGTTATACACGACATCTTGTTTCAGCCTGATTCCAATTAGAGACAAAAGTCAACATTTTTCGCTTTACGCGATCGCTATTTTCATCTCTATTTTCATATCTACGATTTTAGTTGGCATCACAGCAAACAGCATGATTCAAATGTTGTTTGTGGTGATGACAATTGAAATCGTAGATATGAAAATAGAGAAGAAAATAGCGATCGCGTAAAGCGAAAAATGTTAACTTTGGTCTCTAAAAAAGATGTGGTAAAATAAAATATTGTAGGCATAAGAACGGCCTAACTATACCAACGCTAAACCGGCGCATAAGAATCTAATAAGTAAGTGTAAAATATTGTAAGTGAGGCCCTGCAGTGGTAGGGTTTCAATTAGAATCGCAGATCATTGGAGAGATTTTGTCTGGCGGGTCTCACTTAGTAACGCAGCTTCCCTTCTGCCTAAATCCCTGGCTGCATGCTTTAAGATTTCTGATAAGCGCGATGGTCATCTAATTCTAACGTAAAAAAATACCTGCATTTCTCACTCACAAATAACTTTATCCTTGCAATTGTCCTTGCGACTTAATATTAAAAAGAGGATTTTCGTGTTAATCACCAATCAAATTTACGTGTTTACATAAAAAAAATCTCTCAATGCACACAGGTATGAAGGGTATGGCCAATAGTATACACCAACGCATATCTAGTTTCAATCTCTCAACAGTTGTCGTGAGAGTTTGTAGTTTCAAATTATTTTCATTTCCGAGGGGGAGGGAGAAATTAGAGAAATTCTGAGGTAAAAACAAAGCTTTCAATACAAAAATAACCGGTTTCTAAAGAAATAACCAGTAATTTTTCATTTTTGTAAATGAGTTTTATATTTTAAAAAGGAGCTAGATTTTCTGAAAAACGAGCACGAAAAATGTGGTTCAGAGGCTGAATTATTAAGTATATATCTACTTATTATTACAAATAAAAAAAAAGTTTTTTCATCAATGCGGTTATTGTTCTTATTGTAACGTCGATATTGTGAAAATGAATAACCTATTTTAAATTATTCTTTATTTTTGCATAGCAATAGCACCCAAAAGTCACGAGCCGCCACTGGATGATACCGAATTGGTAGCCATTCGCGAAAGTTTTAAGAGTTTTTAAATAAATTTAACGTTAGATTTTATTTCCTTGAAAATGTTTCAAAATTGTTTCAATTTTCCACTGAATGAGTTTGATTCTTATGTTGTGTAATATTAATAATAATGTGTTGTCATTGTTCTACCGGTATTACAATGGAAGGAATTGCCGTCGTTGATCCCTTCGGCACCGGTGCTTAGTCGGGAAACAAGCCGAACGCGCGCCCATATAGTACGAGTATGTACACAGTAGACATTTATCACACCACGATGGGTCGTTTCTACAACTTGTTCCTGAATTCAACAGCTCGGCTGTGGAATGATTTGCCGGCCTCTGTGTTTCTTCCCTCCTACAACATGGGTCTCTTCAAGCCCCATGTTCACTCCTTCCTCTCCTCAAAAAGACCCTCCACACAGCATCTTCACAGATGACATGAAATTGAAATGACGGGAAATTATTTTTCCCCTTAGAGTGTTATTTGGTTTATTTGATTTTAACATACTCTGACAGCTGTGTTTTGTTTTCACAAATATTTTTTTAAGAAAAACTTCTTTAACCCCGTTAGTGATTTGAAATTAGGATGAAGCGGAAGTGCGTCACTAAAATTCATTATTTGACGGGTTGTCGGTACTAACGTATTGCGGTAAATTCGCTCCTCGCCGCGAGCTTCCCATAGCGCAGCGGGTAAGGTGCTTGACAAGTCTCAGCGGCCAGGGAGACAGACATCCAGCGAACGGAGGTTCAAATCCTACGAAATAAAAAAAAACAATAATTTATTTTTTATTTTAACTTTATGAGTAAAACCTCAAATTGTAATATTTAAATAAATGAAGACAATATAAGCGAAACTCAATCGAAAATCTGGAAACACAAAATCAGAAAAAAATATTGACACCTCTGGGGTACCTGCCCGGAAAGTGAAAGAGGTCCTGGGTTCGAGTCCCAGAGGTGTCAATATGTTTTTCTGATTTTTCTGTTTCCAGATTTTCGATTGAGTTTCGCTTATATTGTCTTCATTTATTTAAATAATTTTTTATTTTTGTGAAATTTATAAATCCAATCTTCAAACCACTTAAACAGGCAAAAGAAAAGAAAGCAATGTCTAGCGACTTTCTAGTTTCACTTCTACCGCGTGTGAATTGCACACTCTGATTTTTTAAAACCTTGTGTTTATAAATACAATGGGATTCTTTGATTTCTCCTCTTTCCTAATCAGTCATCATGAAAACGTGATTTGTCAAAATAAAATAGAATACATATTATAACGGAGTGTATTTTTTACTGATTGTATCTTACAAAATTATACAATTGATTAAACATGATAATAGTTTATTAACTAACCGCTTTTATCGAAATCGTGTCAAATTTATATGCTTGTTTGTGTTAATAGAATACGTCCACACAACACGTTCTTAATAACATTATCCACTTAACATCGACATGGAGTTCCACCACAATCCACCACGAACAATTTCACTGAGGAGCTTTCCTTCACCGCACTTCCTACGACACGAACTAATTTAACATTGTTTAATATTCAAAATATCATTATTTTTGCCAGAAAATCAAACACGTTAAGTGAATTAAGAGCCTCAAAGGCGCGTGACAACATTCCCCTCGCGACTTTAAACACAAAAACATAATTCGTCAGAATTTTGGGAAAATTGGCCAAATTGAAATTTGTATAGTTGACGTTGATTTGATGGCCTGATAGGAGTAATGTATGATGCTGTCAGTTGTCTCAGAGGATCTTTCAACTTTTAAGCCCTGATATAATATATTATTTTCTATACTCCGAAGATTTTGATATTTATTTATTACTAGCTGGTTCCCGGCATGCTTTGCTATGCCATTTAATAAAAAAAATGTTTCGCCCTGCGTGTCCTTTCCCACCCGTCCCGTTCCCCTACCGCCTCCTCTTCCTCTCCCGCGATTCCTCTACCTTACCTCTCCCCACTCCACTCCTCCCCTTCCCCCGTTCTGAGAACCCCCCTCCCGAATTCCCCTCCCCCTTCCCAGGTTCCCCCCTCCTGGGTTCCCCTCCCCCCTCCCGCGAATTCCCCTCCCGAGTTCCCCTCCCCCCTCCCGAGTTCCCCTCCCACCTCCCGGTTCCCCTCTACCCTCCCGCACTCCATACATTCATTTCCGGTACATTCAGTTTTCAAACAGCTCGCGTGCCACCTATTGCCATTTTTTTATACAAACTTAATAATGCGAATAAGAGCTATATTATTGTAAAGTTTCATTAAAATCCATTCAGTAGTTTTTGCGTGAAAGGGTAACAAACATACATCCATACAAACATTCGCCTTTATAATATTAGTAAGATTTATTGGCTTCATCACTAGAATTACGTCTGACTTCAAAAACATAAATACCCTTAGAACTCTTAACCGCTACTTACTTGGTTTGCATTCATCTCGAAAATGCTCGTGTTGTTTGGTCTCCTTTTTATGCTATCTATATTCGTCATATTGAATCCGTTCATCATCTGATTTTAAGAGGGATTGCTAGTGGGTTAGGATCAGAAAGAGGCAATTACCCATATGATGAAATTGTACAAACTCTAAACCTTTCTCCTTTAGAAGACCGTCAGAAAAGATAGATCTTATTTATTTCCTTGAAATCATCAATTATTGTATTATTGATTCATCTACATTACTAAAACTCATCCCTTTCAATACACCTTCCCGTAGACTCAGAAATAATGAACTGCTTTCCCTCAATCACACTTGACTGATGATTACGAATATTGTTCACCTCTGTCCAGAATATGTAGACTGGTCAACTCAAGTCAAGACCTTGACTTTTTTGGTCTAAGTCTAAATGATTTTCGACGGCCGCTAAACAATTGACGAAATTTTATAACTAATTAATGAATTTTGATTTCTAGCTAAGACTTGACTTGTTACTTCTATTTTATTATGTTCATCTCTGGTTTTGTTTTTGCTTTAGTTTATCATCCTTAAATCTTATAATGCATAGTTTTTTAAAATTCATGTTATTTTATTATAAATTTGACGTATGTCCGTTAATAAATAATAATGTTCAAAATGGTGGTTTTTAATCGACGCTGTACACAAATTAAAGGAAGTTAATTTGGAAGTGATTTGAGACTTTCACGGCCAAAAGTACTGTATTATATGGTATTATACCGTGTTGCGCTATCTCTTTCTGTAGCCAAAGTTTCGGACAGCGTTACAGTATCCGTCATCAGGGCAGATGTATAATCTACAGTGGTGAAGTGTGTGCTTTTTTTGTAGATGCGATGCCACCTTGGCAAATCGGCAATTGCCGAGCATTTAATTGGAACTGGCCATTATTTTGCATTTGTTTCTGAAGTCCTGGAAAAACCCAAAACGCATAGAGCACGCTTAATTATGAGGCAATCGAAATTCACAAAAATCACATTAATATTGATAAAGAGATCAGTAGTTCTTGGTATCCGGTAATTGAGGACTACGCCAAAACTAATCGAAGAAAACCATTATAAAATCATAATGTAATTCTAGTTCTTGGATACATAGGTACATAAGCACACACTTCACCACTGTCGATTCCACATCTGCCCTGATGATGAACCTGTTCGAAACGCTGGCTAAAGAAGAAGATAGCGCAACACGGCATATTACCTCACAAATAAATCACGATGAACTTAATTTAACTGGAAGAAGACACAAGCTTGCAAAGTTTTCTACATACAATTTTATTAAATTTAATATTTAAGAATTTTGTAAAACTTATTATCAAAACATTTTATCAAACTTAGTATCAAAACATTTTTATTTATCTTAAAAATTACAAAAGTCTGTACAGTACACGCCAAACTTTATGACCGGCCTGATGTTAATCAGAAATCGTTTAAAAGGCGAGTTTCAGGACAAAAAAGTGCCTTTACGCCTTTCTCTGTTGCACGTATGTTTTTACGCATCTTTCTCTTTCGCTTACGTTCATTGTATAGTCAGTAACTGCGCGAGAATGGAATGTACCATGTTCAGGCCGGTTTTAAAATTTGGCGTGTATCAAATTTACTAAGATGATCTGAGTTTATGAAGTGTATCTGATTCGTCTTTAATGTGAAAAACGTTTAAAAGAAATATTTTCTAGACTACTTTCATTTTATTTCACATCTTTCAAGTAAAAACAGACACCGCTGCGAAAGGTGATAATTATCCGTAGCGAGCATTTTGAAATTTTCCGGTTATTTAATAAGTGGCTCAAAAATACTCGAACCTCGTTTAGTAGCATTTAGAGCTCAGATTTGAACACGTGACAGGGTTCATAGTAAGTATTGTTTTCTGAGCGTGTTCAAGGAGCCATATTTTTATTTACACTCTGTAAGAAATATCTACTTGAACGTCTCTGGTCTCTGGATTTTACGATCTCACAATTTGTAAAAAGGGTACACACTGAAGACGACTTAGCGACAAACGACGACACCAGTGGATTTTTAAAAGCATTTAAAGTTGTTGATTTTTCCCTAATACTTTACATCGGCGCTCTCCGTTCGTAGATTTGTTTTAAATGTGTTATTGTTCCTGGATTTTAGGCGTTTTCTGTACCCATCGATTCAAGATTAAATATGTTGCAAGAAATAAGTATAGGTAATAATAATTAGTGTATAAAAACGAATGTTTCTTTGTTTGTCCCTTACATAAAATGAAGTCGCTCAAAATGTATGTGCGCATAGATCTTATAAACTACGCAACGGGTTTTCACCAATAGATAGAGTGATTCAAGAGGAAGGTTTATATGTATAATACATGAGCATTATAGTAGATAAAAGCCGAGAAATTCAAATATTCAATTCAGGCAGCGGGCAGCAGGCATCGGGCAGCTGGCAAGCGGGTGATGTGAATATTATAAAGGTTGGGTAATGGCGTTGTGTTTCGTTAGTCACAGCAACGTGTGGCCGGGTCTGCTAGTTACAAATAACATAATTTGGATACAAATTACAAATTTTATAATTGGTGGCGCGGGTTGTTCGAAAAATGGGTATTTAAAACTATATATAGTTACAGCTGGTTCCCGCCATGCAATGTTCTCGTTCCCGTTGCAATGCCATAATCAAAGAAATACCGACCGGTCAGTGGTTGAGTGGGCATAGCGCTTGGGTCGCACCCGAGCGTCGCGTGTTCGATTCCTCGGCTGGCTAAGTCCTCCATCACAACACAAGCAACATTTTCGGCTTTCTGTGGTGGTAGTAGGAGATTTTCAAACATTGTTGGGTTATTCGTAACCGGGAATGTTTGTCTTTCTTTAAAAAAAAAAAAAAAAAATAAAAAAAATAAAAAAAATAAAAAAATAAGGGCCTGCAACCGGACTCAAAAAAAAGAAGATGGAGAGATATGAAATGACGAATGTTAGAGGAGAGCGCTAACATTTAAAGCGTCAAAATCAATGCGAAAATCGCGAAAATGTTTAATAAAACACGACTCGTTTAAAATAGAGCAAAAATCTCATGGGGAGCATCTTAAGTATCATTTAAAGAAACATTGTGAATTTTTTCACAACTATAATTTATAAGATAATAGAAACAGACTTGTTTTTAATAATTTTTGGAGCATACTTTGCGATTTTTTTCTATCGAGGGAATTTCATCTAATTATCTTCAAAAATAACACACATTTTTTTAAAAGCTTAAAACTTCAAATGTTTAAGGGAGAAAGAAATCGATAGAAATGCCGGTAGCGGCGCCTTAAGTTAGACATCTATTTTAGTTTTTATTATTGGAAAAGCTGTTTTGGTTTACAAGGCCATTTTCAAATTAAGGTTAGACCACTTTGAGATAATTTATTTATAGGATTATTCATTTCAATTTTGATGGTGCCTAAATTGATTTATTGAGAAAATAAATCAGAACTAAAATACTGACAGAAGTTAATAATAATATTATCAAATTTAATATAAATTAAATTTTTACAAAACCAAAAGAACTTCCACGCATTAAAAACAAAGCAATTAATAACTTTTCTTAAAACAAAATAATGTATAATAGATATACGTTTAACCATGTTATCATATAATTTTATCTAGTTTTGTAGGTATAGGTAGTATCGCCATAGCAGTGAGATAGTTAAATTTGTATAAATAAACAGTTATTGTAATACAAAATTTTAATATGTCCATATTTGAAAGTGTTGATTCGTCGTGGAATTCCATTGTAATATTATGGATTAAGACGATGCACCATGTCGTGTAAAATTCTGGATCAGGCCACTAACAATAACACTCCTTATATAGATGGCGATAAGATTTAAATTTCCGCTTAACACCAGCCTCCTGATTTACTTTTATTTAAGAAAAAAACATCGGCGAATTGAATGGTTTATTTTATTTTGCTAAGCTTGGGCACAAATATTAAAATGTTTTTCCGTCATATTCTAAAGAATTTTATTTCCAACATTATACAATAAAACCATAACCGAAAAGCGATTCGTAAGTAAGAGATTTTCAACTTTAAAGCAGTTTTTGTAGGCCTGATATTTATTTTTTCTGGGCTAATAAAAAGACTAATAATAAAAAAATACTTGATTATTGCAAAGGCAAATATTTTCTACTAGCACTGGAGGTTGCCCACCACTTTCCCACGGCGTTCTAAGGAAACAGATGGTTTCCTCCTTCACCGTACACGTCAGGACTCTAATTTTTTATTTATAAAGAAGCTATTTTTTTTATTAAAATGACTCTAGACCTCCAATGTCCGGGCATACATTGTTAGCAGGCAGTATGCGAATGCGTACATGGTGTTAGTTATTTATTTCACAGTATCACGTCTCATCTCCGCCACTGGATATAGCTGAAAACAAAGTTTATTAATAGAAAAGAGGGAAAGTTACTAGAAAAAAAAAAATTTATTATGATGAGATTGTACGACCTAACCAAAGCAACTGAGTTGCAGTCGTCCGGCAGTCCCGCCGAGGATAAGCGGAGCCATCAGTCCAGTCGCAAGCGGGACTCGGTGTCCGCGCCCCTAAGCCGGCTACTAGCAAAAATTAATTAAACCTTCTACTAGCAAAAATTAATTAAACCTTCTGAAATATTGGAGAATGGCGGGCCGGATAGGGAGATGCCGGTTGAGGGAGACCCTTTGACCTCTCTAGCCGGACTCTCTCGACCCAATGCCTTGCACCGCTGTGAGAGGGATGAGAATGAGGGACACACACATCCCCAGAATCCTATACACCGCTCATACCTCTTTCCTTTCCGGAACTTCCTCTCCTTCTTTTCCTTTAAAATACCATCCACAGCATCCCCAAAGCTGACGTAGTGTGGATGTTAAAAAGGAACCCTGTTAATTGGGTTAAATTAATCTTATCAAAAAAAGATTTTTCTCTCGTTTAGCGAGAAAATTAAAATATTTATTTATTATTAACGCCTTGAAGGCTTATACATATTTATATACATTATCGTAAGTCGTACAATGATAAGTGTATGTTCAATAACATAATAAACTGAATATAAAAGATATAAGTAGGTAACATACAAGTAGGTACGTAGTTTCATTGAAAGTTGTACAAATAAGTTTAAGTATAATACGAGTACAAAAGAAGTAGTTTGCAGGACGAAGTAATAATGCGCGGTAACTTTATTGATATTATTATAAACATTTAATATCAATAAATGTTTACAATAATATTATTATTGATATTAAATGTTTATTATAAACATTTTTTGTTTGTTTATTGTTTTTATGTCTTGCAATCCCGATGAGTAACAGAACTCATTATATACAATTCATAGGTGGGAGGAAATAGTTACAATTTTACACAGGTATTTTGATATTAAAAATATAAGTTTCACATACAGTATAGACGAAAAATAAAAGACATGTTAAGTAGAACAAACAACAATAGAAAACAAATAAAGAAAAAAGTAACAAAGTTTTACAAATAACATAAACATGAATAGTTTGTTGTAAAGCAAGGTAGTTATTAGCAAACCTTTATTATGCCCGATTGGTTGTTTTACAGAACACAGCTAAATTAATAATAGGTAATGCATATTCCAATGCCCTTGATCCCATCATGAAAGCACAAAAACTAATCATAAAAATAATTCTTAAAATGCCGCTTACTACCAGCCCTGATACTATCTTCAATTCCTTCAACGTTATGGACATAAAACAGCTCTACTCAAGATCCATATTACTTAATTTACACAAAAACAACAAAACACCATACAAAGCTACACAAACAATACACAATACCCGAGCCAAAAACAACGAACTTCTCCAAACTCCTTTTTTCAAAACCACCTTCGGGCAAAGACACTCTAAATACATAGCTTGCAAACTATACAATACACTACCAACTACGATCAGACAAAGTGACTCCTTTACAAAATTCAAACAAGATATTAAAAAATGGATTATAAGTATTGGACGCCACACTATCACACATATCTGTAAAATAAATCACACATAGACAGAAATAACTATTCACATACAACCTAACCCATATAAAAAAAAGAAAATAATGGAATCCTCTCAAATTTAACCTATAAATAGATTAGGCAGAATTTATTTCATTACTTCATCGCCAACATTTATAAAATAACTCTCTTTAAAAGATTTACCACCCTTCCAATCACCCTTCTGTTCTAATTCTATTCATAATATGTACTTTACCTGAAATATCCCTGTAACTACTATATTCATTTATATACCTGTACGCCTGTCTCGACACAGGTATACCCTAGTGAGACAGGCATACAAATAAAACCATTGTAAATATATTTTATTATAGATAAATAAATAAAAAATAAAAATAAAATACAGCGATGAACATGAAAAAAATATGAAAGATATTTATTTTATTTTATTTATTGTTTCTTTACACTGTAGGGAAAAATGTTTACAATACAATTTGTTACCTCATTAGGACAATTATACAAGTTAACAAAATAACGCAAAATTATACAGATTTTGGAAGAACAATATTGTTGTATTTCTTACAGATTGAGATTAGATTATGGGTACCTACTGGTACCTACTAAACTGATGGCGCTAGGTACTACATTAATGTAAACTTTTAGGGTGACCATAGTTTTGAGATCTGATTTAAAATAAAATAAAATAAAGTTTTGTTTTTTTTTTTTTTTTAAGGATTATTTTTTTTTTAAGGATAACTAGGCATTATTAATAACTTTATGAGATAATATGTTACATCGATTAATTATGGATACAATTCACCACTGTCCAGAATGTGTAGAATGATCAACTCAAGTCAAGTGCTTTTTTGGTTTATGTCTAAGTGATTTTTATCGGTCACTAAACAATTGAAGATATTTTATAACTATTTTGAATTCTGGCTACGTCTTGACTTGACTTGTCACTTCTATATTCTTATGTTTATCTCTTTTTATTTTATTGATTTAGTTTATACTACATTAATATAAACTAATAAGCACAATGTAACATTTAATTTGATAAATTTCAATATTTTTACAGTAAGCGTAACATTTATTTTTATATACATTCATTCTTTCTTCATTCTTCATACTTTCAGGCATTTCATCATACATCTTTAGTCCTCTGTACATTAGGCAGTTCTGTGATTTTGATTTCTTCATTTGTGGCAATCGAACTCTGTTTATATTTCTTCTTTCGTAATTATGAACGTCTCTATTAAAAACAATTTCATCCTTAAAGTATTTTGGCATTTGGTTTTTCATAATTTTATGCACAAAAATTAACACATTAAATAGTAGTCTCTTTATTTATTGGAATCCAATTTAGCTCCTCTCTCATTTGATTAATCCTTTCGTATTTGCCTTTCCCCAGTATACATCTCATAGCTTTGTTTTGTATAACTTCTAGTTTGTTCAAATTTCCTGCATTGGCCAAATATAACATTGTAGAGCAGTAGTCCAAATGTGGGGCAACGACAGTTTTATAAATGAGCTCCGTAGTGTTTCTATTTAATTTACGTCTTAGTCTTCTAAGAAAATTTACCTTTTTTGATACCTTTTTTAGCACATATTCAAAGTTTGCTGTGAAAGTCAGTTTTGAGTCGAGTATTACACCCAGGTATTTGATTTCATTTACTTTTCCAATTTTTTCACCATTAATTGTCAAATTAATCCTGTGTTATGTGTTTTATTGCTTATTTCCATATATTTTGTTTTGTTTACGTTCAGTTTCAACTTGTTTAATTTCAGCCATTTTGCTATATTTTGTAGGTCTTCGTTTATTTTGTTAATTGCTTCTATGGAATCTTCACACGAAATATAGATTAAGGTATCGTCTGCAAATAGTCTAATTTTACAATGTTTAATAGTTTTGATAAATCTATTAAACAAATCTCTGCTTTGTATTTGCTTTCATATACTTACCATCCTTTATTCTTATAATGTACATTTTTCCAAAGTTCTTGTTATTTTATTGTAAATTGAACGTAAGTCCGTTAATAAATAAATAAAAAAATATTATTATGGATCGGTGCCTAATTATGTAAGTTCTTTAAAAATCCCGAGAAATTTATTCGTGTTCTAACGTAAATAAAATAATAGATATCACTACTGACGCTCAAGGATTAGACTTTAGACCAATATTAAAAATAACACTCTTTATTTTTCAATCTTGACTTCTAACGGGATACCACGCAAAACCAAAAAAAACATCGAGTAGATGACTTAACACAAAGCAAACACACCAGGTAAAAACTAAATTGACTAAATCCGAACAAATATTAATAATTCTTACGAAATGACTCCTTGAAGTTATGTGCGTGTTTACCATGCTATTTGGTTCACCATCTGTGGGCACAATGGTAGTACAATATTTACAGGGGGCGATACCGTCAACGGTCAACAACCGTCAACTTGACGGCTGACGGTCAAACGGGATAAACTGTGTCGGAAACACCTCAAATATAAATATTAAAAACCGAAAGGGACTTCAAAGACGGGGCGGTACAAGAAGAAACGCGTGGTAATAAAAATAAAAACGGCTTCATTCACAATTCACACGCCCGTTGTGATGTCAGGTCAGGTTAAGGAAACATCGTCAAAAGGTGAGATTTACAAAGAAATTTAAAATCTCTTTGGGAGGCGGGAATGGGTACCGCCCGCCGCCTCGGGAATCATACAGTGCATAACCAACACCTCTGCAGTAAGTCATCCCAAGGGGTTCGGTACATTTGTTGACTTAGCGGAGGTGCCCGGGTTCATGGGGTGAGATTTGTTTATCAACTGCGTGGCAGGTGGGTTCGGGAGAGACTGGTTGAGGGAGACCTTTTGACCTCTCCATCAGGCCTCTCTCGGAATATCTTCTTGCACCGCAGTGGGAAGGGTAGATTCATAAGTCCGTCGCTTCTGGAAATATTGACCCCAGATTCCTACACAATCCTCATTCATTTTTCCTTCCCAGCACTTTTTTTTACATTAGCTCCTCACAAGAGGCCATGAGGAAAATAATTTCCCTCAGGGCCTAAGTCAACTTAGGGGATGCTGTGTGGAGGGTCTTTTGAAGGAAGGGAAGGTTAGGAATTTCTGGGAAGGAAAAATGTATGAGGGGTGGATAGGAATCTGGGTGTCAGTGTGTCCAGGAGTGACGCACGTATGAATCCATCCCTCCCAATGCAGTGAAAGGCATGGGTCAAGAGAGTCCGGCTGGAGAATTCAAAAGGTCTCCCTCAACCAGCCTCTCTCGATCCTGCCCACCACGCAGCAGGTGGGTAGACGCATCGGCCGCCAAGACCTGGACATACCTCACCCCACTTCTTTCTTAAATATTACATGGGTGCTGAGGGGAATTATTTTCCTCGGGGTCTTCTTTTAATATTAACGTAAAAAAATATTTTTATTTATTTTACATTAGGTACCTCATTTCTCACCATTGCGTCTTTAACTAGAAACTTCTATAGGTAATGGAAGAGATGTGTTCAATTGTTTATCAATCTTCATAATATATTTCAGGGATAATAAAATTATTAATCAAATATTGTTTTTAAATGACCCATTATTAAATCGATTCCCCTTTTAAATTTTTAATTGTTCTATATTGCCCCTTGTCTCCTACACATTATTTTCTTTAAAATTTTATTATTGTTTATGTCTATTATTTTTCTCTATTAACTAAGTATGTCTATTTTTAAAATTAGTTCTGTCAAAACCCTGAAGAAGTCAGCTTTGCTGACGAAACATGTCGGTTTTTGTAAATAATTAAGTGGTTAATACAAAGTTATCTATTAATTTGAATAATAAAATTATTTAATAGTATCTCATTTAGCAATGGCAAGGTGGGACGTTTGCCCCACCCTGGTTGGCCGATGCATGACCTCTGGAATTGTCGACCGACTCGCGTTTTCAAATTTACAGCACTTCATAGGATAGTTTTTCCTTCTTCCGTTCATATTCTTTGAATCTAAAGAGCCTAAAGCATGAATATGTTGTAGAAGCCTATTTTTTTCGGTACCAAGTACCTACTCTAGAATTTTATTTTTTGCCCTACCCTAAGCTTGGCTACAATTTAAATTTAAATTTAAACAGATGTGTCAATAATAGCTAGTAGTTAATAATAATTATTGAATGATTTGTAGAGCTCCGTTTTTATGTGAAATTACCTCAAGTGCGCTGTAAACTGTGTTCTAAACCATGTATTTATTTGATATCGAAACCAAAATTTCCTCTGAATATTTACGATTTTTTTTAAAAATACTTAAATATCTACCTACTTAATTATAAACAATATATTGCATGAAACATTTTTTTTAAACCCCGATGAAAATAATCATCTTTTGGAATGCTTTGAGGAGGGTATATTTAAGGGAAGGAAGGAGAGGAAGTTCTGCGAAGGAAAATGGTATGAAGGGTAGTGGGATTCCAGGTGTCAGTGTGTCAAAGAGTGACGGACATACGAGGTGCAAGATCGAGGTGCAAGACGATGGGTCGACAGAGATCAGCTGGAGAGGTCAAATGGTCTCCCCAGACCGGTCGGATATGATCAAGACCTGAACTTACCTCACTTGATGAACCCGGGCACCCCTGCTAAATCACGAACCGTAACGAACCACTTAGGGTGACGTACGGTAGAGATGTTGGTTACCCAATAAATGATTCCCGGGGTGGCGCCGGCGGAACCTATACCCGCCTCCCAAATTGTACGATTAATTATTTATTTATAACACGCCCTAGTGGGCTTTTCTTACATTTTTTTTCAAACTATTTGTGTCTTAAAGAATAAAAGTGATAGAATATACAACATTTATACTGATTAGTTTTAATATGAAATATATCGTCCAGATGAAAATATTTATTTCCGAGACTGTGAAGTCTCGAAATCGGAGAATTTTGATAAGCTAGTGTCCTGGTGTTATTAAGGGTAATAAATGTCGGCATAATTTTTTGGGAACATAGATATTGATAAATTAAAGTAATGCAGGACAGTCAATTTTGTAATGTAGTATTCCGACACTATCTCAATGACAATAATAATAATTTCATCAAACTCTCTTCAGGCAGGTATGAGGTAGGTAGGTTACCTTCCTACATAAATATTTAAAAATAAATGCGAATAAGTAAGTCTAAATAAAGGCGACGATTTCACGTTTGGAAAAAATGATATTTACTGAATTTACATACAGACGGTAGAGATGTATAACAGGACTTCACTACGCGCACGCTCAGACAATTAGGAGTATATTATAATCTCCTACTATTTTCATACTAGATTACAATATATTTTCATATCAAAATTATATTATGAACTTCATAGTTCCTTTGTACTTTGTGTAGATAAAATTCACCCACCACGCTAGAATAACGCAGTATTTATTTTAATTTGTAGCATTAGTTTCATAGTTTACTGACAAGAAGGCAGACCGAGTCTTGTCTGGAATAGTTGCAGGTCTATATCTGGGTCCCCGGGTATCTCCGGGTTGCGGGTTGGTACTGATCGTAAGAGATTCCAGCCTCCCATAATATAATTTTGTTACTTCTTTAGTTACAGCAATTATTCTGCTTTCAACGGGGCATTGTTTGTTTTTGTACTGCGGGCTGACAGGCGCACGCCCCGCAGGAGAGTTCAAGCGAATTAAATAATACTAACTTTTCTTAGGGCCGAATCATTTTAAAATCAAGTTTAGGGTATTGTAGTGTGTAGTTTATAGTGTGATGTTTTTATTGTGGCCTCTGAGGAATATGCACAATAATAAGAGGTACCCTAATAGGAGCCCTACCATAATACCCCCCTAGAGGAGCGATTATTATTTTGTCGATTCGAAAAAGATTCCACACGGAATCGGCTGTCTAATTTACGTGATTTTCTATGGCTTTCAATTTGCTTTTTCAATGATTTTAACTACATATTTAAAACACAAAATACTAAAATGAATTAATTTCTAATTGGTAATTTGAGGAACGCTAAATATGAAAACCATACATTGACTAATTCCGGAATATATAAACTCAAATGTAATGATTGTCCCTCATTTTATATTGGAAAAACAACTCGTAATTTTGAAATCAGAATCAAAGAACATTTAAGGTGTCTTAATAATATAATTTTTCTGAGTTCGCTAACCATATAACCAAATAACCAAAAGAAAATAACCAATGTTTTGAAAAAAAGTACGGGGATAAATATTCTTCACATTAACCATAAAGGAAAACGCTTAGATAACTTAGAAGCCTTGGAAATAAAAAAAACCCTTAAAAATAATGAATCTATTATCAACAAACAAAAAACATTATATTACAGCCAATCATGGGTGGTTATGTTCCCCCACTTCCATTAATCCCTTGCAACGCCTCCACCCCTACCACAATCCTTAGTAATAATACATTGTTCCCACCCACTATTTTGTAATCGTCAAATCAGTATACGTTTGCCCTGAGGAAGGAACGGTCGTTCCGAAACCGGTCGGCTTTAAACAAATATACAAGTGGTTCAAACAAAGTAACATTGTTTCATTTATCTTAATTAATTTCATTTCTAAAAATTTAAGAAAAATGTATTTACGTCCGTGGGTTTGTGCATAATTGCCAATAGTTGATAGAATGCATTGTCATCAACAACGAGGCTATCTGCCGAGTTTAAGCTCGATCGGATGTCAGGAAGTGGGTTAATTTCTAATTCCACGATTCCGCGTGAAACAAACAAAAGTGAAATTGTATGAATATGTATTTAAATACTAAATTTAATAATTGTCAAATATCTTTTACACGCAGTGTACACACGGAACCATTCGAATATTTTTTCAGTAGTTACAATCTTTCGATTGTTAAGATTAAATATTGATTTTGGAATAAAGTATTATTTTCGTTCATCAACACCGTTGCTATCTGCCGAGTTTAAGCTCGATAGGATGTCGGGAAGCGGGTTAATTTCTAATTCCACGATTCCGCGTGAAACAAACAAAGGCGAAATTGTATGAATATGTATTTAAATACTAAATTTAATAATTGTCAAATAGGTATCTTTTACACGCTGTGGCGTAACCATTCGAATATTTTTTCAGTAGTTATAATCATTTGATTGTTAAGATTAAATATTGATTTTGGAATAAAGTATTATTTTCGTTTAAAAGTTAATTAAATAAATAGTTTAATAAATAAAGTTAATATTGTTCTTCCCTGTGCAGATGTCTACTTCTGTCCAATAAACCGCCCTGAGCTCATGATGAAGTCAGACTTGAAAAGGTTCAAAGATAAACACTATGGAGTTTCATTCTTTTTAATCTCTGACAACTTTACTCTATTTGTTTAAGTTTAGAATTACGAAATTCAATAATTCGTTTGTGTGAATACATGATTTACTATTATTTACTGATTGCTGTTAATGCTGTTTAGTAGTAGCATTTGATTTATTCTTCACGTATATATTATGCCGATTCTATGAAAGTTGATCCCCTGACAGTTGTCCCCCCCCCCCCCCCCCCCAACCCCGGCTTACTAATATGCAATACGCAGTGGTTTTAGTCTAGGTCTTAGTTTTAGGTCCTATTTACACAAATAGTGTCCCCGAAGGAGTGTGGAGAGAAGATGTTCCGCCGAACAAGAAAAGTATAAAATATATTTTCATTCAAATGAATCAAGAATAAAACCACTTGATTCTATACTTGTTTCACCTCTTCCTCACACTCGATAAATGCTGGCGTCCCACAGGGATCCGTTCTGTCTCCGACTTTGTTTCTGTTGCACATCAATGACCTTTTGTCATTTGCACTATTTCATTGTTACGCGGATGACAGTACAGTCCACGATAGCTTTTTGTTTGACAAGCCCCCAAAAGGCTCACAAACTCCAACGGCTCGGAGGGCTTTGAAGCAAAGAATGGACGGTTACCTCGAGAGTGTTTTCTCTTGGGGTAAAAATAATCTCGTTGAATTTAATGTTTCAAAGACCCAATCTTGTCTGATTACGTATAAAAGGGATCGAAATGAAAATCTTGTCTCCTTCAACGGAAGCAATCTTCCGAACAGGCCCTCCATTGATATGATTGGTGTAACCCTAAGTGACCAGCTCAGATATGGGGGCTCCATCGAAGCCAGAGTAAAGTTAGCCTCTCAAAAACTGGGCGTACTGTACAGGGCCCGCAGATACTTTAATAGTACACAACTGCTAACCCTGTACAAATCACAAGTGCGCTCCACGGTTGAATTTGGCAGTCACCTCTGGTCTGGAGCTCCAAAATACCTGAAAAATTCCCTCGACTCTGTGCAGAAACGGGCGGTCCGTTTGATAGATTCTCACATCCTAACAGACGGATTGCAATCCTTAGAGCATAGGCGTCGGGTGGGAATGCTATCCTTGTTCTACCGGTATTACAATGGAAGATGCTCCGAGGAATTAGCATCATTGATCCCTTCGGCACCGGTGCATAGTCGGGAAACACGCCAAGCGCATGCCCAACATTTGTACACGGTTGATATTTGTTACATGAGAACGGGTCGCTTCTTCGACTCGTTCTTGTATTCAACAGCTCGGCTGTGGAATGATTTGCCGGCCTCTGTTTTTCCTACTTTCTACAACATGGGTCTCTTCAAGACCAATGTTCATTCCTTCATTTCCTTAAAAATACCCTCCACACAGCATCCCAGATAACATAGGCCCTGAGGGAAATTATTTTCCTCAAGGTCTCCTGTGTGGAATTAATGTTAAAAAAAAATACTGCATAGACCCGCGTAAAAGTACAAACAATCGATACTTTAAATAAATTCGTTTGATATTCATACCAACTTATTATTAATTGAAAGGTATTTTTAAGTCGATTTTAGGTTTGAAATTGGTAAATAATACAGAAAAAGTTATATCTTTTAATTTAGGGGGTTCACCTGTAGTGGGCTCAGCTGTCGGGTCATCGGAATATATACATATGTGCTGAGTCAGTGGACATCTTTCATTTATCATAAAATAAATAGGAAATATTGTTACTGGGGCAGTTTAGTTATGCTTAATGCTTAATACTTTATGTAAAATAACCCCATAAGTGTCTAAAAAAACTATGTAAAAAGACCCCATAAGTGGTGTTAATAATAATTAAAATTATAAATACGAAAGTGTGTTCGTTTGTTTGTCTTTTTGTTCTTGTTTCACGTCGCAACGGAGCGACTGATTGGCGTTATTTTTTGTATAGGAATAGTTAGAGAACTGAAAAGTGATACAGGCTACTTTTCATCCGGAGTAATTTCTTCCTAATACAACACGAGCGAAGCAACGGGAAAAGCCTGGTTATTACCAGGCATGTTCAGATCATGTTCATGTAAAGTAAGTGATTTTTTTGTAAAAGTTTATTAGAAAAAAAATTAAAGGATATTGATACGATATTGATATGGACATTGCGTGCCTGTGGTGAGCCGTGGCATAAGTTTCTTTATGCCCTCCTCGAAGAATTCTCCCGCCACTTCCTTCCCCCACCTCAGAACCACTTTCTGCACCCGCTCGTTGGTTGAAAATTTATTTTCATCCATGTATGCCTTTAGGAAGATGAAAAGATGATAATCTGAAGTTGCCAAGTCAGGGGAATCCGTGGGGTGGTTGAAAACATCCCAACCAAATCAGTCCAAGAGTTCACTTCTCTAGTCAGCATTCCCCTCCTTTTATTTTGAATGCTCCTTTTGAATTTTTTTTGGGTATCACAATATTGTTGTGCATTGATGGTCTCAACCTGAGGCAGAAATTGGACCAAAATTATGCCTTTTCAGTCCCAAAACAATGAGACCATGATTTTTTAGCCCGAAATTGTTGTTTTAAATTTTTTGGCCCATGGGGAATTGGTGTGACGCCACTTTGACGACTGTTTTTTTTCCAAGGCATGTAATAAGTCACCCACTATCATTTCCAGTCACAATAGACCTCAGAAATCCTCACCCTTTTTTCTTGGAGGTGTTGTTCCTTCCGAGAGTAAAAAGCGGATTACGGCACTTGGCGGGATTTTTTGCCAACATCTTTCACGCAACTGGACACTACAACGTGAGTTTACGTACTACAATGTTGCTGCGATGCTCGCTCTGGTCAGAAGATCCCCTTCTACCACTCGTATTGCCAATCCTCAAAAAACTAAAAACCAACGCCCGTTATGGTCACAGTACACTTACTTTCTAAACATGCTAAGTATTAAACAATTATTTCTCTAACAATCAATAAACTGTGTTAATCTCAAGTGACCTCCCAGGTAAGTAGGTTCCTGTATATTTTCCGCCTGTACAGAATATAAATAAACAATTTATGCACATTTTAACGCTGCATCACGTTCATTGGTCAAATGCATTGTACATATAGTTTTGTATTAGTAATGGACGAACCGGTGGATGCAATCTGTTAGCCATAAGTTGTTACAATAGTTTGTCTAGTCTGTAGTTAGAAGTAAGATACAGTATTGCAGAAATGTATTATAACTTAGTAAAGCGCCCACGAGCTGATTTGTCACAAATTATGATTATTATTAATAAATAAATTAAAAAAATTACGAGTGTACAATTCACAAGCGGCAGAAGAATGGAGAGATTACGAAGCACTTTTTTTATCCACGAGATGGAGGATTTTTTCCATATTTTTTCGTCGAATTACAATGCACCTTATCCTACACGTTTGGTCATCTTATTGGTATTTGTTTTCTTCTTCGGAGTCTATGTATTTATCTCTCTTTAATGTGGCTAGCTTCCATTTCATCGAGTTTCAAATCACAACGGTGCTAAAGAAGTTTTTACATCAATAAATATTGTGCATTGTGGACAGTATTTACAAATCTGTAATTTAAGATGAATATATACGTGAAATCTTATTTAGATACTATTTTGACTAATCTTTACGACGAATCGGCTTACAGTGTGAACATCAAAAAATATGCTACGGATAATTCGAAGCTTTTACTAGCTTTTCTATGTATTGAAATCACAATAAAATTATTATTTATGTGACAAAAAATATAAGCGTAAACCACCAAAAAAATGTTTTTTCATGACTTAACTATGAAGTAATACAAGAAACAATTTTTTTTAAAATACCCCTTTATGGCTAAGACTATTTTTGAGGTTTTCCATGTTCTAACTTTTTTTCGTTCTTATAAAATTATGCACAAAATAAATAAAAACCACTTTTTCGTTAACTAGCCTCGTGCAAAAAGAAGCTCGATTTTAAAATTTTGCAGGCATGAGATTCGAAATATTTCTGGCGTTTATATTCCTCTTAACACTATTAAACTTACTGAAAAATAATATATTTTTCTATTACCACGCATATCGGAAGCAATAGTTGCTTTCCAAAGTTTATTATTTTTCCAATAGTTGGGTAATAATAAAGTGAATCACGCCATTGTACTAAAATTAAAACTTGTTATTCGGATTTGATATTATTGTAAATACAGAGTGCATTGTATCGCCGCAGTAACCGTAAACCTCACTTGCATTATTCTGTATTCTATGCAATTAGTTACGGGACTACCTATTTAGCTTTATTAGGAAACGAATCGATACATTCATGGGAAAGAATTTAACGAAAAACATTATTGTATCGTAGGTACCCATTTATTATTTTGGTGAGAAAGAAAAAGAACAAAAAAAAATGTCTGAATGGATTTGATTTAAAATTAATTTTATTGTGAGACAGCTACAAAACAATCTAAAAGGGTTTAGTGAAGATAATTTCATAGTAAGAAACAAAATTTTAGTCCAAGTACTGGAATGTAATAATATTACTATCACTAACTTTATTAAATTCTTCGCTAAGAAATTTTAAAGAAAACTGTACAGTTTTTGTTGTTGCTATTCTTGTAAAGCCATTCGTACATGGAGATACTTACAAGCGACTCACGTAAGATGAGTATTCGCCGTGAGTATTCAGCGTGAGTATTCGTCATACTATTTTGCTAATCTCATCTCACTTTATCTTCTTCTTAATCTATTCGTTTCTGGGACCCATCGCTTCGGTTATAGCTTATCCTGGGATACTTTAGCACTCTGCCTATTTGCATTATAATACATATTTCATTAATTTTTTCATTAAAAAAAGTATTCTCAAAACATTGTAGAAAATTCCAGTCAAATAGCCAAACTATTAATGTTTTCTCAGTAGAAAACGATTTGGTATTTTTTTTTTAAATTCTAAGAACGGCAAAATTCCCGGGTTATGAATAACTTTTTATAACTTGTTAATATTTGAAAATCTACTACTACCATCACAGTAAGCGGAAAATGTTGCTTTTGTGATGATGGGGGACTTGGCCAGCCAATGGAATGAATTCGCGTTGCCTGGGTGGGGCCCAAATGCGAAGTCAACTCAGCCACTTACCGGTGAGTTAAGGAGCGTACGATAAAAATGAAATTGCGAGATGAAAAGAGTTGCGTTCATCCAGCATTTCCAGACAAATCTGTTAAAATATCATAACGTTAAATCTTACCGTTCAAGAGCTAAAAACAAACAGAACAAGAACCAATAATAAACCCACGTTTCATTGTCAATCTAAAAGCCGATTTCTAGATCTATTTGTAAGCACAAGCAAAAATGTCCCTGCAAGACAAATAAGCTCATTTTCATTAATAATTTCAAGTCTGCGTATAAATTCTTAATTGCAAATTTCAGTAACAATGTGAAGGCTTATGTGAACAAGCGTGGGCGAAAGCTCTGTAACAATGTTTAGTAAAGGTTCTGCTAGTAGTGCACGTGGCAGTGGAGGGATAAACCTTTTAACCTTTGGATACGTGGGGAGATACGCACCCACTCAGATGTGCCAATCAAAAGCTTCGTTGAACTCTTCATGGAATACTGTGGGGTAATTAAGAAAACATAGAAGGTTAGACGATCGTGCGATACAAGTGGCTACGATGTGCACAAGTTATATAAAAATCATTAAAATGATTTAAATCATTTTGATTCAAATTAATAAAATACTTAGTTTTTACCACTTTTATTCACTCACTTCTTCAGGCTAATCAAAGTATCAATAAAAAAACCCTGAAGAAGTGAGCGTTGCTCACGAAACATGTTGGTTTTGTAAACAATAAAAGTGGTAAAAACTAAGTATCTAATTAATTTGAATCAAAATGGTGCCACAAAATAAGTTTGCTGTGTTAGAAGAAGTAAATCATTTTGATTTTCAATTGAAAATCCCCATTTTATTTTTTGGATGTTTATAAATGTATTGCTTAAGATGGTATAACCAGGGAAAATCAGAAATATATAATTTTTAAATCAGATTTTAGACGTATTGACTCTTTTCCACAAAAAATAATAAATTTATTTCGAAAGATTGTTCTTTTTCGAAAGATTGTTCTTTCATGCATTCGCATGTTTTAAATTTTGAGAAAAAATGTTTATTTTTAGTATAATAAGGTTATATCATAGGTCGTTGGCAGTATGTTAAATTTAAAAAAAAGATTTTGTATTATACTTTTTTTTTTTTTTAATGTTCTTTATTCAGTAAAGTTTATACATTACAGTAAATGGATAATTTTTTGGCCATCACACTAGGCACATGCCCGTGTTGTAGTGGCCAATTTTATGTTAAGTATAATAATACAAAGTAAAAATAAGTTGAATGTAAAACAAAATAATATTAAAATAAAATAAAATAAATCTAAAAATAAACATCTAAAACAAGTATGATGTATAAAAGAATTAAAAATAATGCAAAATATCTACATAAGTTTAAGATATATGAATATAAAAAATAAGTATGGAAAAACAGAAAAATTAAAAATAATATGAAAAGTATATGAAAGAAAATACGTACTATTGAATTAAAAATAATACAAGGAGCATGTATCAAAAAAAAATAATAAAGAAATACAAGTACATTTGTGTAATTAAAATACTATTAAAATGTAATAAGAATACAAGTAAATTAAGTACAAGTGTGTTTGTAAAAAATACAAGTACAATATAAAATCAAATAAAGTACTATTTGGTAAGAGAGAAGGGATAAGTTATATCTTGATGAGCAATTTGCATGTGCGTGTTATGGTAACATAGGTATATAGATATATATCAGAAGTTTTTAAGTAAATCCACGTTTGAGCTAAGGCTAAAAATACGTACTCAAATATGGAATTATTTTCATAATATTTTTCGTAATAAATACTTGAGTATAAGAAACATGTCAGTGGTGTTAAACATTTTTTAATGATGAATATGAAAGAGAAATATATTGTTCTGTAATATACAAGTTATTTAAATTATTTACTGGTGGTATAGGTTCATATGTTCCTTAAAGAAATTTCGCCCCTTTTCAGATATCCATTTATGCACACCGGTTGCAAAGTGAGTAAGTGTTTTTGATGTTTTGATGTCGTTATTTAACGTGTTGAATATTTTAGGTGCGATGTATGAGTACTGCCTTTGTGAAAAAGTGGTTTTTGTTACAGGAATTATGCATTTTCCATGCTTTGAGTAGCGTGTATGTATGTCCGTTTGCGTAGAGTTTATCAATCCATTTTTCCAGATATGGATAAGAGCTATCTTGATATACAGTTGGCGAATGTCAAGGACTGTGAGTTTCTTGAAAAGTGGCTCTGATGGATGAGAGGGGGAACATTTGAAGATGACCCTTAGCAAAAGTTTTTGTACTGTCACTAGAGGGTAGAGGATGGATGCTGCACAACCTCCCCATCCTATAATGCCATACGTTGCTATCGATTGAAATAGAGCAAAATTTACAGTTCTTAGAGTGTTTATATCAAGGATTGATCGTAGAGAATAAAAAATATGGCATAACTTACGGAGTCTCTTAGTTATGGAGTTAATATGGGCCTCCCAGCGTAATTGGTTATCTATAATGACACCTAGGTATTTTATTTCATTTGATGGTTTAAGATTTGGGCATGAGCAGCTATTATTGGGTGTTTGTGGAGATGTGTCTAGATTTTGTGAGCAAGTGTGAATGATTAATTTAGGAAGGTTTTCTGGGAGTGTGAATTTACGGATTGAAAAGTGAATGTATTGTGTTTTTTGTACATTTAGGGTGAGGAGGTTGGAGTCTAGCCATTTTTTAATTTTGTTAAGACCATAATTTGCCTTCTCTATTGATGTCTTCCATGTTTTGCTAGTGAATATGATAACCGTGTCATCGGCGAAAGATATTATATTGCCATCAATGTCCAGTTTCAATAGGGAGTTCATATATATGAGAAATAGGAGCGGACCTAGAACACTTCCTTGGGGCACAGCGTAGGAGATAGATAGACATTTACTTCTATATGCTCGATTTGAGTGAAGAACAGTTGTTTGCGATCTTTGTGTAAGGTAACTTTTAAACCACTTTAGGGCAGTACCTTCTATCCCAATCTGTTGCAGTTTTTTTAGGAGAATGTGATGTGAAATAGTATCAAAGGCTTTTGATAAGTCTAGAAAGACAGCAAGAGGTTTATTACCCTTATCAAGGTTATCGGATGTCAGTTTGGTGAAGGTTGCAATTGCATAATCAGTACTACGGTTTTTGCGAAAGCCATACTGGTTATTTGAAAGGATTTTATTTTCCTCAAGGAACTTAACCAGTTTTAGTTTTACTACTTTTTCAATGATTTTGGAGATTGTACTCAGTAGAGATATTGGCCTGTAACTATTTAGGGAAGATCTGTCACCCGATTTGTATATAGGGATGATTGAGGCATGTTTAAGAGAGTTTGGGAATATACCGGATTGGAGGCTAAGGTTTATAATATTCTCTAGAGGCTTGGCTATAAGTATTTTTAAATGTTTTGTAAGTTTAGTAGAGATTTCATCTATTCCTGTTGAGTGAGTATTTTTTAAGGTTGATATGATTTCTATAATTTCTAATTCTGTAGTGGGGGTGAAAAGGAAAGGACTATATCTCAGGTGAGTCAGGGATATTTCATTTGCAAGTTCATGTTCCGAAACACTATTTTTTGTCAAAATATGATTGGAAAGGTTAGAGCCAATTGTGGTGAAATACTCATTGAGATGATCTGCGATTTTTTCGGATTCATTACCTGTGTTTGTTAGTAAATGACCATCAACGTTAATCTTGTTTATGGGTGTTGTCATTACTTTAGTGTAAGATATGTCTTTAATGATATTCCATATTTTTTTCTTGTCATTCTCTGCGTTATTTATTTGTTTTTTATAGTAATCTTCTCTGGCCTTTAATGTAATTTTTTTGCACACATTTCTGTATTTCTTGCAAAACAGGTGAGATTCATGGTCGTTGGGATTTTTTTTACAGAGTGCGTGTAGTTTATCGCGCTTACGAATAGAGTGTAGGATACCAACAGTTATCCAAGGCTTAAGCTTAGAATCATGGTGTTTAGTTTTGTGAGTTGTGTCTGATGTAGCGTTAGTTAGATGGATATGTAGTGTGTCAACAAGAGATTTGCAGGCCAGACTGGGATCAATCTGTTTGTAAACATTTAACCAATTTTCTTGAGAGACCAAGTCAAAAAGTGTATTGTAAGATATTTTCTTTTGCGTGATTACGTGCTGCGGTGGTTTATGTATTTTATGAGACAGAGATGTTATGGTAGCGTAGTGGTCTGTGACAGTGCATTGGTATACAAGAGATCTGGTTTTTAATTTACACTTTGAAAATACATGATCAATGCAACTCACAGACGAGCCAGATATCCTGGTGGGTGCTGTAATGGCTGGGACGAAACCTTGTAGTGTTAGTAGGTTTATATATTCATTGACTTGAGGATGTGTGGAATTAATTATATTTATATTGAGATCACCGATAATAAGGATATTATCACAATTTTTCACAGATGATAGAGATTGATTAAGTGAATTTAGAAATGGGGTTATGTTAGATGTGCTTGGTGATCGATATATAGAAAATATGGTTACATGGTTTTCTATTTCAATTTTGAGACAATTAGAGTCGTTGATTATGATTTCGTTCACTGAGTGAGATATATGATTTTTGATGAATACGATAACTCCCTCGTTCTGTGTTAGGTTATTCTGTGTGTTGTAGTGGGTGTAGTTTGTTATGTTTTTTGGAATGTAGTTTTCATTGATCCAGCATTCAGTTAAAATGATTATGTCAAAGTCTGTATTCAGATCTGAGAGAACTAGCAATAGTTCGTTGAAATTACGGTTTATGCTTCTGACATTCATTGAGAACATTTTTAGGGCAGGTTGAGTTAATATTTTTTGAACTTCGAGAGGACTGTTTATCTCTGTACATGGAATTATGGACAAATTGTCCAATTGATCAGTTATATCTACCATTTTTAATGTTTGTATATACTATAATACAAAATCTTATAACCCATTTCAAATCATATAATCTAGCAGTAAAATAAATCAATACATTTTCTGGGAAACGCAAATTGGGAAAACAAAAACGAAATTATGGACAAATTGTCCAATTGATCAGTTATATCTACCATTTTTAATGTTTATATATACTATAATACAAAATCTTATAACCCACTTCAAATCATATAATCTAGCAGTAAAATAAATCAATACATTTTCTGGGAAACGCATGTTTCAGAATTTTAATTTTAGTTAAAATAAAATCATTAAAAAATATAAACGTACAAAAAAAAAAGGTGTAAGACAAATTGAATAATATAGTCCCAATATATAATATGGTCCCAGTTGGGACCTTTACTTTTTTATTTTATGTGTCTACTTTCGTTTCATGTTCCGTTTAGATTTATTAATACTATCTTCATCTTAATGAATTATATTTTTTTAATAGGCAATTCACCCTAAAAAGAGTGCTTTATGCCGGTAAAGTTAAGACATAGTTATAATTTTAAGGATAATCTATAAGGGGACAGTCTACGAACTTATATAGAACTGAAAAAACGCGACAATTGTTGTTGTAAATACGAAATACTGCGGGGAGAAATACGAACTACAAACGATATACGCTTTTGAAGAAAGAATGATTTTTACATTTGAAGAAGATATGGTTAATTTTTAAGAAGTGACCGACCGAAGGTACGATTTCGGTTTCGGTTACCGCAAGTTTCGGCAAAAAATCTAGTTTCGGCATGAGTTTCGGTTTCGCCCGAAAATCTGCCAAACCTTCGGCCGCATCGAAACTCTGCGTTTATGAATTATTGCGCGTCCGTGGCTCGTGTGTCACCGGCCATCATCAGCTGAGTTCGCTGGCCGGTCTGGCGTGATTGTGTTTATTTGTTATTTCTCGCGCATACATGTTTTTTTACATACAGTTAATATGTTTGTTAATTTTTGTTTATTTTATAGCCGTAAATCAAACAAAAAATCACATACTTCAATCATTGTTATTTATTTCATTTAATTAGTGTAATAAGAATGTTATGATTGTAAACGCAATTAAAATTAAAATACTCAATGAGGTCCTTCCTTTATAATGTAAGTGTTGCTTATTGACAAATTTTTGTTCCAAGAACAAAAATATATAAAAATTAATATGTTTTGTTATTTTTTTATATATTTTTTGTTGTTGTTTTATAGCAGTACCTAATGTTAAAAAATATATTATTTTTCACGTACTTCAAATATTGTTTTTTTTTCTTCATTTAACACGTGTTAACTGTCTGCGTAAGTGTAAAAAATAAACCAAATTTTCGTTTCGGTTTCGGCCGAAACTGAGACACATGCCGAAGATACGGTTACGGTTTCGGTTTCGGCAGAAAGTTCGGTTTCGGTCGGACACTAGTTAATAGTCTCCTCCTCCACACCGCACAAGCGGGATGGACTATCGAGGACTCGGATTTTAAACTTTGGCAGTGACCAATCCTCATTCTCGAAATGCAGGAAATAAATATTTGGATTTTTTTTTGCCGTGGAAACAAGGTTTACAAGGAATATGATATTGAATTCCAGCAAAGAAAGATCCAGTTCGGGTTTTAGTATTTGTCCAATTTTCTTCCCAGGAACGAGACATATTGGATTTGAGAACAGAGAAAACGTCAGAGACAGGAATTTTAAAATTTAAAGTACTTCCACTTTTGTTGTGATATTGGCTAATGACAATAAGTGCCACCGTTCACGGAGATACTTACAAGATACTAGATCATCTTGCGCGTATCATACGCGCCGATCGTAAGTAACCCCCGTACGATTTTGCTGGTGCCCGTTCACGGCGCTACGCGGTGGCTGTCGGTTTCCAATCAATATCACGATACCGACAGAGCTGATCGCACGCGACGCGTCGCATCATTTGTGTCTGATACTTATTCGTTTGACGTTTGACAGAAATGGCGTCGGAACATGAAAGTAATGTTAGATTTGTTCTGGAAGTGGAAAAAATGCATGTTTATATAACTATACTTTACCAGAATACGTAAGAAAGGATTTAGTGGAGAAGGCATGGATTGATGTTGGAAAAAAGTCATATGACATCGATTGACAGCGTGTTAACTCCACGGCTGCACGTGAAAAATTATCAAGTTCAGTATATTTCGGATAGCGCCGTGTACGGAGACTAGCATTAAAAAGTAGTATATCAGCAGGGTACTTGTGGTTTCGTCACAATTACGTAGATTGTAAGTATCTCCATGAACGGAGGGCCTAACAGTTACCACCGGCGCGCGACGCGATGCGACTTTTAAAATGCGTATTATCTTTCTCTGAGAAAGTCCATTTCGTTAATTTCTAAGTCACTATGAGAGTGAGATAAAAGGCCACATGCGTGTAGTAATGTGGGATATCCTATTTCACTACTTCGTTAACCAGCTTATGTTTTTTTTTCATCAAACAAATGGAGGGATTTACAGCTCGTGACTAAAATAAGACACATTATTTTATTAGTACCTTTATAGTTGCTCTGTGCCCAAGAGAACACACGCATGTGAAATGTAAATAAATAAAAACATACGATGAGTAGCCTTGTTTCTTATGTTACTTACAAGTAGTTCACTTGTATACTTACGGCTGTAGAGACGCAGAAATGAACCGTTGAATAGTGTGATATAACTGTAGTGCTATAACAGTGCTAGAATCCAAAATATTATACACACGCGACCTCCGTGGTAGAGGGGATTCTCGACTAGCTATCCGAAGGTCGCTGGTTCAAATCCCAGAGTGCGCTAATAAACTTTATTTCATTAATTTGTGTTATTTCACAATTAATTCATTAAAAATAATATAACATATATTCTCAGTATCGCACCGGTGTAATACCACCACTCAGATGTGATACGTTGCTTGAAAAGACTGTAGAGGTATTTGTTGACCAGATCTGAATAGTCAGGTAGTCAAACCACCTTCGCCTTTTCCATCTCCTTCCCCTCCCCATTGCCATCAGCATTAACAACATACCGCAAAAGGGGATGTCAAATGGGAGCAGATGGGACTCGTGTGCGGTAAATTAAAAAAAAAAACATGAAAAGGATGTACCAAACAGATAATGAAATTGAAAACAAAAAAATCGCCTTACACCAAGCTAAATATTTACCTAATCACCGCACTTTTAATATGGAAATTACACTCCGTTTCATCTTGAAGCCGTGAAGGATCTCGGTGTCGTCTTTGATCCCAAACTGACATTCTCTATGCCATATATCACAGCTCACTTAGTCTTGCTACAAACTTCTTGGGTTCATCATCAGGACTTGTAAGCAGTTTGATTGCTAGCGTTATTCGCATACTGAGAAGCAAGCTGGAGTTCGCGAGCGATGTTTGGGCACCGTACCACATACCACCAGAAGTACATTGATATGTTGGAACAAATTCAGAAGAAATTCCTCAGGTATGTTTATATGCGGAAGCATGGAACCGATCCAAGGTTCATGCACCATATTGACTTACTTGAGGAAACAGATTCTGCGAGTCTAGAAACTAGACGGAAAGCAAATCTTGCTATTCTGTCTTTCAAAATTTGGAAAAATTTCATTGAAAGCCCATTTCTTTTGGGAAGCTATGATTTATATGTACCAGACCACTGCAGCCGAAGTCGACATCATGACTTATTTAAAGTACCGAACGGCAGAACAGACGTCTTGGCAAAGCATAGCATGTCGAGGGGAGTGGTGCTGTTAAATAAAATTGCAAACCATTTGGATGTAAGTGACTGTTCTTTATATGCCTTGAAAATATTATTGAAGAGTCGCTTGCCTAAATGCTGATAGGGTAACTAAATTATACTGTAATTGGAATTATTCTGTTGTAAATAATAAAAAATAATAATAAATTTGTTACAACAGGAAACTACTGTTTACGTCGGGAGAAATCATAAAAGGTGCATTAAGTTTCCATTTTTATTCAAAGTTCAAAATTTCCCCTACTAAGAACCTAATAACCCATTTTGTGCATGTAAATAGTAGTTTATTTTAGTAATTGTTGAAATGAAGTGTAATTTCCTTAATTTCCGCCTTAAAGTGCGATAGTTAGGTAAATAATTACCAAAAAAACAAATAAACGTAATAAAGCTTCGCTTGCTATGTACCTGATAAACCCTTTTCACCTGAAATGTCGCACAAGAGCTGGTCAATTTTCTGATATCCAGAAATATAAGAATGATGAATTAAAAATTGCCTTAACACAATTTAAGTTTGTAACTACTGAAAAAACGCTGCTTTCATCGCGATGCGTAGAGAAAAACGAAAATTTTTGAATGATGCCATTTTTCCCTTCATGATTGTGTGTGGATTTCGGTTTTACTTGGCCTAAAACTCTCTGTTAATCTCTAGAATATTATGTGAAAGTTGTACTTTGCTTTTAATAAAACTTATTCTGCAGAATTGTTAGATGAATAAAACTTATTGAAGTGAAAACTTCTTTAGCACCGTTGTGATTTGAAACTCGATGAAACGAAAAAGCGACACTAGTAAGAGACAAACACATACATCTATAGAATTTAGCCTGCGAGATAATGAGATAGAATAATAGGTCTCCTCGTTGTGCGGTGCTTCTTATATTATATACAAGACCCAAAATGACCCAATTTGTCAGAGTATTGGCTACTCTCAGTATGGCCCTAGTGAAATAACACCAATCAAGTGTCTGCACTGGTCTCAGAAAAGAAGAAAGCATGGTTATGTCTGATAGCGACTTGCAATGCTTCAAGCGAAGAGAGAAAGCGAGCGAAAGAAGTGTATAAGGTATGCAAGAAAAGAGTAAGTATTGGAGTGAAAGAATGAAAGAAACGCCTGGAAGAGGAAGAGGGAATCAAAATGAAAAACAACTTTCAAGAAAACATCAAACTGTTTTGGAAGGAAGTCAAAAAGTCCCGGAGTAGTCCAGAGAACGGAAGCATGAAAGTGATAAAATCAAAAGATGGATAAATGTCGACGAATGAGGAAGAAATTAAAGAGAGATGAATGAAATACTTCGAGGAAGTCTTTGAAAGTAGCCCGGGTGACAGTGATTCCAGCGGTGAATAGGTTATGAACGATGTTGGAGTGAATGTTAGAAAAATCAGCATGGATGAATTAAAAAGATCAATTAAATGTATGAAGAATGGTAAGGCTGTGGGTTTCGACAGTATTACTGCCGAATACTTTAAAGGAGATAGCCATATTATTCTCACATGGTTGTGCAGACTTTTTAACCAGTGTTTAGAGGAGGAAAATTGGGAAATCCACCCCGTGGGAAATCCACAGCGTCGTTGAAAAAACGGGAAAAGGATCTGAAAGTTACTTGTCGAGAGTGGTGCTCGGGAACGTTGAGAGTGTCGATGTTACCTCCACTCTTGAGACACTTCTGGGCAAGTTAGTTCCGTTAGACTCAGTAATAGGGGAAAGTGTTCACCATAAACAGATTAGAAATCTGTCACGGCTACCACCTAGTGAGCCCGCCCAGGGGAACGGCGTGCCACCGTTAAGTCGAATCGAAGTGGAGATAATAATTAAGGGTTTGGGTCCAAAAAAGGCACCGGGATTTGATAGATTGAATGGAATAATTGCGAAGAATGTCTGGATCCACGCCAAAGAGGAGTTCTACCAGGTGTTGGAGACGTGCTTGCGTAGGGGAAAATTCCCTACGGAATGGAAGAAGGGCGTGCTCCGGATTATACCAAAGGGCAACGGTAAGCCGAAGACGGACATAGGAGCTTATAGACCTATAACATTATTGCCAATTCTAGGTAAAATATTGGAAAACATCATCAAGCACCGTCTACACCTCACCCTAACGCCGCCTAGCGATCTTCAATTCGGCTTTGTCCCCGGCAAATCCACGGAGCACGCCATTAAATATGCGCTTGAATGGGTGAGGGTATGCCAAAAGAGGTACGTCATAGGCATCTTCTTGGATATCTCGGGTGCCTTTGATCACGCGTGGTGGCCGATGATACTTACCAAGCTGAAAAGCAGGAATTGCCCGCGTAAACTGTTTGAGATTATTAGTGACTACCTAAGTGGTAGGACAGTTATCATAGGGCACGGGGACGTTTTAATCACTCGAACAGTCGACATGGGATGTCCGCAGGGGTCGGTCCTCGGACCCGACCTGTGGAAAATCTTGTTTGACGACTCCTCCAGGTTGCCCTTGCCTGAAGGTTGTATATCGGTCGACTACGTAGATGACAAATTGTTTTTGGTCTCTGGGAACAGTAGAAGGGAAGTGGAATCTAAGGCTGAAGAAGGTTTACAAGTGATCCTTGAATGGGGACAGAGAAATAGACTGAACTTCGTTCCCCACAAGACCGTGGGCCTCCTTATGAAGGGCATGCTCAGCCGAGGCAGGAACCCCTTCATCAGAATGGGAGGCACACCCATCCGATTTGCAGAAAACACCAGGTATTTAGGCGTAATTTTGGACAGATCTTCCTCGTTCCTAGCCCACGTCAAGAACGCCTCCGACAGGGCCCAGGCCCTGTTTCAGAAACTGAGAAGACTCTCAACTGCCGAGTGGGGATTGCGTTCTCCGGCGATTCGCCTGCTGTACAGAGGGGTATATGTGTCGCAAGTCTCATATGCTGCCTCTGTGTGGGAGCATCGCTTGGATAACGTCTTGATAAACTCGGCTCTTAAACGGGGTCAGCGGACTCCTCTGTTGGCGCTCTTGGGCGCTTATAGGACTGTGGCCTCAGATGCATTACCGGTTCTGGCCGGCGTCCTGCCGATTGACCTTGAAATTAGGGAAATATTGACCAAAAAGGAACTTATTAGAGGCAGGGCTGCTGTCCACCTGGGAGTCGAGCTGACACCGGGAGGAGTAGTGGCCCTCCCTGGCTTGCTCAAAGCGATGCGTGAGAGGACGCTGAGTGTATGGCAAGAGCGATGGGATAGGTCGACGAAGGGCAGATGGACTTTCTCCTTCTTTCCTTCAGTTAAATTCAGAATGGAAGGGGCATACATTAAACTAGATGACGCAGATGCTTTCTGGGCATGGGGAGTTCAGGGGTCGGCTTCATAGCTTGACCCTCTCTCCTCACCCAAACTGCGCATGTGGTGATACTAACCAAGACGCCAAGCACATTCTGTGGCACTGCGAGTTGATGAAGGAAGCACGAGAGGAAATGTTGGATGGTTTGCGCGGAATAACAACCTTGTGTCGAACAAAGAGAATTTCGAATGCTTGAAAAAGTTTGTCAAGTCCTGGGTAGAGAGATGGCCTGTACTTAGAGTCGCCGACCTAGACTAAATTCATCTTTGTTTCAGGTGCTACACGTATTGCTCCCGTCTTCTTCGGTCCTCCTCTATTACTCTTTATTTAGTGAATATGCTTTGAACTATCTATAATATAACTTATGTGACCTATAAATTACTGATTATGTTTGACTATTTTTTTTTTCTTCTCTGGTCTCTGCTAACAATGATTTATGTTTTTACCTCGATAGGTCATCTTGGTGAGCGATGGTAGTGATGACAGTATCGCTTGATACATTATCACTCTGTACTGATTCTGAAATTATGTTTTACATGTATAAATAATTTTTTTTTTTAAATTAAAAAAAGAAAGACAAACATTCCCGGGTTACGAATAACCCAACAATGTTTGAAAATCTCCTACTACCACCAGAGAAAGCCGAAAATGTTGCTTGTGTTGTGATGGAGGATTTAGCCAGCCGAGGAATCGAACAAGCGACGCTCGGGTGGGACCCAAGCGCTATGCCCACTCAACCACTGACCATTATTATTATTATTTTCTATTTTTCTTGATTAGTTTTGGTTTCCATTCTTTGGTGGCGCAACTGAACTGTGCATGTTATGTATCGTCATTCCCCCATAGAAAGGGGGTGGGATAGACCCTGTCCATGCACATTGCCAGGCGAACATACAACAGAGCGGTCTTCCCGCGATCCGCCCACGCCTCCCCCATCGACATGCGTTGGCCTGAGGCGTAACCGTGCGGTCTCGATGTCCTTCCGTCCCCCCTCCGGTAACCCGACGCTCATCTTTCCTCAAGGTCTTCAAAAACTTCCCCTTCTCTCCCAAGTACATTTCTTCGAGGCAAAATCGGGGAACCGGCTAAAGGACGCGGACTTCGAGCATCGTCCGCGGTTGGGCCGATAGCTATACGCATTCTCATTGGGACTGCCCGGTGGTCTATGGAATACTTTCTCTGGCTTTTTTTAAAATATATTTTATTTTATTTCCGCTACTATAGTAATTACTTACATTATAACATAATCATATAACTGTTTTTTCCTCATTACTTATTTTATTTACAGAAGGTTTCTTCGACTGGTCATAGCCGTTATTTTTATTTTTCTTTTTCTTTTACTAACACTATTATCTCTTTTTGATGTTACCTATTTCAGAAGAATTATTCCACGGGCTGCTACTTCTATTTATCTTTTGTATAATGTTAATGTAAGTACTTGCATACTGCTTACTAACCCCGTATGCATGGACATTGGAGGGTCTAGAGTCGTTCAAATAAATGTAGCTTCGTTCAAAAAAAAGTAGAGTCTTGACGTGTGCGGTGAAGGAGGAAACCATATGTTTCCTTATAACGCCGTTGGGAAAGTGGTGGGTCCCCTCCAATGTTTAGAGGAGGGTTACAAGCCATTAATAATAATAACGTAGTGTTTATATAGCGCAGTTTTGTGATATTTCACTTCAAGTGAAGATTAGATTGGAGAAGGGCTGTAATTATGCCATTATACAAAGGAAAAGGGTCACGTATGGATTGTGGGAATCATAGGGCTATTAGCCTGCTTAGTTCAGACGGCAAGCTGTATGGCAGAATATTGATTGAAAGGGTACGCATTACGCAAGGAAACAAAGGATAAAATATGGGATGTGCAAGGAGCTTTTATGAGTGGAAGGGGGTGCATGGACCACATCTTCTCATTGCGTATGCTTACCGAGAAATTTCTTGGAAAAAACCAGAAAATTTTCTGTGCCTTTGTAGATCTACAAAAAGCATACGACCGAGTTGACAGGAAAAAGCTATGGAAGGTGTTGTCCAAGTATGGAGTGAGTATGAATCTCATACAGGCAATTGCGTCTCTGTATGAGGGAAGAGTTTTATTTTATTTATTTTAGAGAAAGTTGACAGCAAATCAGAGATTACAAAATAATACAATAATAAGATGTTAATTATGCCAATTATGAACCTTCCACTGATGATAGTTAATAATGAATAATAAAGTGTGACATTG
This sequence comes from Limnephilus rhombicus, assembly GCA_929108145.2. Classification (NCBI taxonomy): domain Eukaryota; kingdom Metazoa; phylum Arthropoda; class Insecta; order Trichoptera; family Limnephilidae; genus Limnephilus; species Limnephilus rhombicus. The sequence continues at coordinate 13,745,084 of OV815277.1, forward strand.
TAAGGGTATTTTCTTAGTTTCATTTTTTAGTTACAAAATATAAAGAGGGGGGGGGGGGGGGAGGAGGAACATAGGAATAGGATTAAGAGGCAAAGGACGGGAACATATATAGGGATTGAACTTTCTAGTTTGAGTCATGTTGCTTGGTGAGTTTTCGTTTTATGTCACGTAAAGTTGAGTTAAAAATGTCAATGTGGTAATAATTTAAGTTAAATGAGTATGTGGATCTGTAGATAAATGAGTTCTGTTTGGATTTGGTCTTGCAAAGAGGGAGATTAAAGGTAAGCGACTGCCTGCTGTTGCGATTTGGAACATGGAATGATAGGCGTTGAAGAAGATCAGGACAATCGATTAAGTTATGTGTAATTATGTTGCATGTATTAGGGTGCAACATAATTACACATAACTTGTTGTTACACATATAATAACATAATTACACATAGTTGCATGTATTAGGGTGAACGGCGATTTTACGGGATGGTTTGACATCACAAAAGGCGTTAAACAAGGCTGCGTAATGTCACCGTGGTTATTCAATCTATACATGAATAATTGTATGCAAGAATTGAAAGAGATGGGATTGGGCGCGAAATTGAGTAATCTGGAAGTACGTTGCCTGTTGTATGCTGATGATGCGGTGCTAATTTCTAACAGTATGGAAGATCTACAGTCTCTCGTGTCTAGGATGAATGAAGTATGTATGAAGTGATGAATATAAGTAAGTCTAAAGTTATGGTATTTGAAAGAGAGAGTATGAAAACAATGTGCAACATAGTTGTGAATGATGAGTATTTGGAGCAGGTGGATGAGTTTGTGTACTTGGGAAGAATGTTTACGAGAGATGGGAGGGCTGACAGAGATATCGAAAAAAGGATAAATGCAGGTAGCTCTATTAATGGAGGACTGAACGCCGTTGGCGCCAACAAAAAACTGTCCAAAGAAGCGAAGTTAGCCGTCCATAATGGAGTGCTGGTACCTTACCTGATGTTTGGCAGTGAGGCATGGAACTGGCAGAGGAAGGATGAAAGTAGACTGAATGCTGTTGAGATGAGATCCCTGAGGCATATGTGTGGTAAAACCATGTACGATCGTTTGAGAAATGTGGAGATCCGCGAAGAATGCAAGGCTGATGTAAGCGTAATGAGTAAGATTAAGAAAGGGACGCTAAGATGGTTAGGGCATGTAGAGCGAATGAACGAGGAAAGTAGTGTAAGGAGAATATATGACGCAAATGTGAATGATAGAAGAAGTCGGGGACGCCCGAGAAAGACATGGTACGACCAAGTGAATCAGATACTTGAATCGGGCCATGTGAAAAGTCGGAATAATAGAAGAGCATGTATGAGACGATGTATGAATGTGAACGAGGCAAGGAGTGTGTGCTAAGATCGAGTTGTTTGGCGGTTCGTCCTCTCTGCCTATCCCTGCGGTGAAACGACGTGATGGTTAGTTAGTTAGTTAGTTAGAATATAAGTGTTGCTTGAAATGGCTTCAGCTGTGGCTGGTGACCAGATTTGGTAGCCAGATACTTCACATCCTTCATCTTCCCCATCTACTGCACCCATTTCCTCACAACATGTCCCAATTTGGACAGTTGGAAAAAATCCAATTAAGACTTCTTTATTCCCACTATCGCAACGGCTTTTGCAATTCGTGTGCGGTATTCACAAACAAAATATATAATACACGTTGGTATTAAAGATATTTGTTTAAAAAATTAACATTTTAATTATCTGCCGTTGGTTCCATAAGACATTATGGATAAAATATTAACCAGAGAGAGAAAAATTTGCATACGCTTCAAAGATGACATGACGTGAAGAAGTAATGAAGTCTTCACGTGAATAAACAGCTATGAATATTAAAAATCTTTCAGGCAATTTTATATTTGTGGTTACGATTATTTACATATAATTATGTTTACAGTATAGATTATTTTTCGATTAATCTTAGGTGGTCCCGTATTTAAATACACACGTTAATAATAACATCGACAGGTGAGACTTTGAAATCATTAATCATCATTTAGCATCAATCATGCAACGAAGTCAATAGAACTTCACACTTTTTGATAGCTTTTAGTAGGCACGTATTGATTTAACTTGTTATTAAATTGATTTTTTAAACGTATTAGGAATTAAAATGAAAATACCAAAGATAGAGCTGGCAATATTCACAAAGAAGCTGTTATGTTCGCACATACGACAAAACAGTTAAAGAAGCGTCGCCTCTCCCACAGGTTGACAATCAAGTGTGTCTGACGATGGATTCGCAAATTATCGTAATGGCGCGACCATCTCCTAGCAATACCGGAGAAAGAAAGCTATAAAAGGGCTAACGCACTTAAATTCGCCCTCTTTCCTTCCGCCTAGCTCATACTAGTAACATCGTGTACCTAGTTCTCGCCCGAGGCGATAGTCTCGCGGGCACCCCGTTTGGGTAACCTGAGACAATGGCGTTGGTACAATAAGTGACTGTGATCCTGGAGCAGCATGTCCATCTTCGCCCTGGTTGAATGCTGGCCCGCGATGTCCAGCGACTGATTCCTGTCTCCGGCTAAGGACTCTGCCCGGCAGGCATGAGCTTAGCCGGCCCCTTCCACCGCACAATCCCTCAAGAGGACCCAGGTAGTCTCCTAATTATAACTGTAGATATTCGAGCCATTAACTTCCAGTTTAGTATCATTTCAAGTACCTATCTTCCGTTCTAAAAGCCTTTAGTCATTTAGGCCTTAAATCGTAATGTCCTATTGTACAAATTGAACCCCTTTATTGTAATAAATATGCTATGTAAAACCGACTTTCAATTACATTCATTCATCTTGTCAAGAGTGCACGAACCTAAACCCAGAGAATTATACATTACACTGGCGCTTGAACACTTTACAAGAAATGAATAATGTTATTGAAAAATGAATATATATTTCTTTATAATATGCTAGAAAATTGTGGTTGTATTGTGTTTTAAAAAGATAAATGTAAAATGTCTTAATAAGTTCGTTTAAATAAAGCCAAACATATTCAAAATATAGTTATTCAGTTGACGCGGGAACAATGTACAGATTCTAGGGCGAGTCCATTGTTGATTTGAAATGTTGATTCAAATAAACCATAAATCGGGTTAAATACTAATTCAAAACAGTTATTTGTGTAATTTTGATAAAATTAACGAGAACAATTCTATTACAACATAATTAAATACGGTTATTTGAATAAAATAGTTCCAAAATACAGCGGCGTAATTGAATTGGACCCGTCCAAGTCAGAATATTTCGGTAGAAGCACGAAAGAAATAACTCGTAAATTTGCCGCGAAAACAATATAAAAGAAGTTTTAAATTTCAATACATTTTAAAATGCATATTTCGTTGTGAAAATATTAATAACTCTTCTTGTTATTTCAAAACTAATTAATAGGTAATTAACTAAATATAATTCCTAGTGTTGAAAGTGAATTTAGTTATCCCGCGCCAAAAACGAAATCGTCATGTAGGTATTCAAATTGGCAAACGGTCAGCAAGTCGAAACAGAACGAAGACGCGTGCAAGCGGTAGCAATAGAATTGTATAGATTGGTCACCGTAAATAATAAAGTCCATAAGAATTGAGCCCACGGAATAAAAACAAAAAAAGAAATAAAAGACAAATGAATACATTTTATTAAGAAATACAAAAGATTTAAAATAAAATAAATTTCAAATGAAAAAATTATTATATTGTTTCAAACAATGCATTAGAAACGGCCGTTAAATTATTTTAAAAAGAATTGCACGAAAAAATAAGAAAAACATAATTTATATTCTGTAATAATAAATTGAAAGCAAAATAAATAGGAAATGAATAATAATAATCCTTGTAAATTACAAAGAATAACAAAAAATTAAATGTTAAACTGTTTAGAAAGAGAAATGTTTTATATGCGCTAAAATTAATAGGAGGCCTCTCTTGTAATACCCACGGAAGGGAACACGCATGATCCTCGTGATAGGTACCTTACGGGCTAGTCCAAGTTTTGCATTTTTTCGAAGCGCGTCGCGTGCACAGAACACAAAATCCAATGAATATTAAAGTGTGAGGTAAAATTTGTCGGGAATAATTTTTGAATTCTTATTAGATTAAAACGAAACATTGTTAAATGAATTTTTACATTATCAAGGAAGTGAAATAGTTTTAAATGCTTGAGTTAATTACGGAATGAAAATTTTATAAATTTTTTTTTTTTACTCTTTCCTGGTAGCATGTCTAGTATTGTTGAATAATAATAGATCTAGAAAATTGAAAATGCTTAAGAGGATAGTACACATTGAGATTTAAAAAGAAAATATGCAGTTTCATCTTCTACTTTACTACACGCTGGTCCGTTCTCAACTTGAATACTGCACCTCCATATGGACACCACTTTACGGTGTCTATAAAGTCAACATTGAAAGTATTCAAAAGAAATTTCTGCAATACCTCAATTACAGAATGAGCGCACCTAAACGGGGGTACATAAATATGCTCTCGAATTATAACGTCACCACTCTAACTAACCGGCGAACATACCTTGACCTCATGACGCTTTATAAAATCTGCAATAACTTTATCGACTGTCCTGACCTACTGAAACTAATAAACTTCAAAATACCACCCAGAGTAACAAGGCTTAACGACTTATTCCACATTAGCCGGACGCGTACAAATGCTGGTGTCAGGGATCCAATCAGAAGAATGTGCGAATCGTTTAATCAAAATCAAAACATCAAGGATTCCGACTTATTTTTTGATACACGCAGTACTTTTAGTAGAAAATTGAAGGCCGTTTTCCTACAAAGTACAATACCTTAGACATTGCTTGGTTTATAATTTTAACTACCTTTCTTTTTTTAAATTTCTGTATGACATTATTTTTTATCTATATATATATTTGGTCTTACCATCAAAATTTTTCCAAAAACAATTTGTAAACTTTTATAAGGATATTGCGCATTCTTTTTTCATCTCTCTGTAAAATAATATTTACTTATGTATATACATACGTCTTTTCCGTATTTAACGGTAAAAATATTTGTATATGTTTTCATCTGCTGTCAATGTTAATTCGTGAGAAATAGTTTGGATGCAGGCGAATTCTCTTTTAATTGTTTTGTATATTCTTGTCAATTGACGTCTGTATCTGTATTTTCTCCTTAATAAAAAAAAAAAAAAAAAAAATAAAAAAAAAAAAAAAAAAAATATGGTTTCAAATTCGAGTGAAAATTGGAAATAAATTAAAATAGTGACTTGTATAAAATCGTGTATATGATAAAAGTTAATAACTTGACGGTATCACCTGACTAACGTATCATGGAATTTAGATGTAGTCCAAAAAAAAAAAGAATACAGTCTAACAAGCATACCTACGGCAAGTTATATAAAATCATGATCCTTTAACAGCGACTTTTTTACTTAGAGATCTATTAGACTATGGAAGGCAGATGCGACCCATAATTTAACCTCTGAGTGATTAAGTATGCTCGCGCAGTCGTATATCTCTGGAATCCAAACTCTGTTGTGGAGACGATTTTAATCTCAGAAACCGCTTAGCCCGGACAAGGAAGATTGCGAACGTAAAAAACCCCTCCCTAATACAAGTTAAAGAGAAAAACATATATAAACATATGTATATTTCCAAAATATTGCTTGACGTTATTATTTAGAAGCTAATTTTCCTAGAAAATAAAATAATAGTGGAAAAAAAAAAAGTTAAGAACAGATTTCAACTAGTAAGATCATGTGGTAGAAAAAAAAAATCAAATCGAACTGGATTTTTAATTGCAATGTTTTTTTGGTGGAATAAATCAGAAACCACAAAGAGGATTGTAGTTGAAAATACACAAGTTGTAAAATCATTGTCATTTTCAAGGCTAATCTTATATATCATGAAAAAAGATAGTGACGGTAAGTAAGGCGGATGCGAAATTTACTGTCACAATTCAATATATAAGACAAGCCCGGGTGTAATTAATTGAAAAGTAATCTGAGATTGTACATCAATCAAAGTGCCGTAATTGACCCCAAAACAAGTTGAACAATATTGCAAGACGCATATATGAAAATATATATGTATTTCCACGAATTTTTATTTATAAAAAGAGGAAAAAGTTGAAAACAGAATAGTTAAAAAGATTTTTAAATAATGAAAAGTAAATAAATACTAGAGAATTTAAATTTAACGGAAGTAAAAAAAAGTAATAGGAAAAGGCTAAATTTTAATTAATTACAAATTAAAAGTTAAATTCATTCATGAGACATAGAAAGTAGAGAAAAGTTTGAGAAATAACGAATGCACGCGCGTTATGCATAACAGCAGACATAAGTACCTACGCAGTAACAGATGGCCCGGCTAGGAAAGAAATTTTGTATATGAGAGAATACGGTACCTATGTAAAGCGTTGTAGAAAACGGCAAAAATTCAGGAAAGGTATAATTTGTATTGAGATTTTTTTTTTTTTTGTAGAAAAATAATTAAATTCTTGTATAGTTAGTTCTTTTTTGCTCTCTTAGTGATTCTAATATTAGTTATTTGAGAGTTAAGAATGTTGATTTAATCTGAGATCAGAGTAGCTAACTGAAATCTAGTTGAAAAAACAGGAGAGAGTGCAATTGAACAAGCTATTACGAAATAAACAGAATTCGGTCAGGAAAATATTTTTTTTTGTGTTTTGGAAGTTTAAAATAAACATTTTTCATAAGAAAATAATAAGAATTAAATTAAAATGATACGTTCTCATTCGTATAATAATAAAAAATAAAGATCATACCTGGTTTGAAAAAAAGGGAAGTAGGAATACTTGACTAATGTGGTTTGCTATTAAAAAAGGCGGGAAGGAAAGAAAAACAAAAATTTTGTATATAAAGGTAACCATTTTTGTATGAGATTATTATAAATAAACTATACTATAAATGTTATGTATATTATTGTATATAAAGGTAACCATTTTTGTATGAGATTATTATAAATAAACTATACTATAAATGTTATGTATATTATTGTATATAAAGGTAACCATTTTGTATGAGATTATTATAAATAAACTATACTATAAATGTTATGTATATAATTGTAAATAAAGGTAACCCATTTTGTGTAAATATTTATGTATATAAATTTTCGGTGTTGTTTATAGAATAGGTATATCTCTCTTTAAATTTCTTTTTCAATAAAAGTTGTGACAAATAATACAATACGTCGAAAAGTAAACAAGAAATCGAACAAATAAGTACGAAAATAAATTTTCAAATAAAGTCAGATTGTAAAAAATAAATTGAATTTGAAAAAAGGTAGAGAGATTCTGCATAGTTATAACAATTGTCCTGAGCTAGTATTGAAAAATAAAATGTTGAATAATTCAGTTAAAAAATAAAACTAAGTCTCTTGTAACGATGCGGAAGTAAAAAGGCCTTCGTTAATAAAAGCTGTTTAACACAAAACGGAATATGTTTTACATATTAAATAAATAAAAGTAATAAAAATAAATGTTTTTAATATTTTGTCAAATAGATAAACAATTTAGCAAGAACGAAATAAAGAAAGAATAAATCACGAGCATTCGTAAGGATTAATTGGTGACATTCGTAGAGATTTTTTAGTGTCCATTTTAAAAAAAATAGAAAAGTAGTACACGAATTTAAAACAAAAAAGATAATCATTTCTTACTTAAGTTTAAATGAAAAGGATTTTTAATGAATAAAGTTTTATTCTTCTTGACTTGTGTTACAAAAAAGACAACGTGGATCGTTGTTCGGAAATTATATTGTGCTTTGCGCAGATATTGAGTTCTAAGTGAGCTCAAGAAATGTAATACGGGTACGGGTACCAGCGTATACATTTCTAGTTTCAAAACATTATAGGAAAGTCTTCCTTAGAATTAAGACAAGTGGGGTTGCCAAGAGAGTAATCTTGGGCAATAAAAAAAAAAAAGAGAAAATTTGTAATACAAGAAGAGATACGAAATTTTTTTTAACACTTCCAAGTGAGTTTTGAGTAATAGTCGAATAATGAAATTTAAATACTTAGTTTGGGTCTAACTAGAAAAAGACCATGGCGCCCAAAGTTAGAAAGGAACAGAAACATGTATTTACATATTTTAAATAAAACAAAGTTAACATTGTAAGGAAACAACGTAAAGAAAACAAAACATAGATATTGAAAAGGGAATATTACATTGAGATGTATTGTGAGGTCAAAAGGTCCGTGACGTCACAATAGAAGGAGTATTAATTGGACTTAATGTTGTATTATATTGAAATTGAAGCAAAAAAATTATGTCAAGTTATGAGAATAAGTTGAAAATTCCTGTCAAATAATCTTTAATAAGGAAGTTATACTAATTAAAAGGAATTTGGAATAAAAAATTAAGAAACAGAAAGAAAAGAGGTTCTTGCTAGCAAATTCAATTATAATATAGCGTTCAAGTGTATATAATTGTATATATCTTTTTGTTGTTAATTTAAATGTTTTTATCTCTCTGATTTGCTTTCAAACAAATAAAGTCGTTCAGTTAACTAACTAATATTTGATTTGGAAAATAAAAGTTTTTTAATATTTTGATTGATTGAAGTTTAATAATAAATTTCTGTATAACCTGTGGAGTTATCCTGGGGTTAGTGTTGGAACATGTAGGTGTTTTTGAATCGGGTATGTACCCACCCTAATTGGGAATACAGAGAGATAAAATAAACTTTGGTTGTTTAGAGTATTTGAAAGAATAAAACATAAACAGGTTCGAAAAATTGAGATTTGTATTAAAATCTAAGTTCATGGAAATTTTGTAATGAAGAGAAAGTGAATTGGTATTAATGTTCAAATCTTAATAAAATTACTGCAAATAATTGAGTTGGGTAATAAAAAGTTGAATTTAATTAAAAACATAGTCAAGATTTTTTTTTTTTTAAATTAAATAAATTTTAAAATAAAAGAATTAAAGTTTCGTTAGCAAATTCAGTAATGATTAAAAATTGAAATGTATATAAATTGTTAGCTTGTAAGATTGAAATGTTATAACATGAAAACACGCGAATTGGATACTTCGGTATTTAAACGACGAAAGTCAACGTGTAATTCACCGTATATCGGTGTTGTTGTAAAAAAGTCTGTGTTATTGGAATTTAAAGCGTATTCGGTTGGAGATGAAGTTAAACAACTTAGAGAGAATATATATTATATTGAAAACTATCATAGATCTTAATTTTCTAGTGATGTTCTGTTTTTTTTGGTTATTTGTTTTATATATGTGTCTGTCAAGCGCAATCATTGAAAAGGATTACTATGTGTTCGAAGTCGTTTTCATTTGATTTGGTCAGTAAGACAGGGTCATTGTTTTTTAACATGACGTGAGGAAGGTGTGTGTCACCTGTGTTTACGCCGAGCACAATCATTGGAAAGGGAGTTTCCTGTGGATTGGTTAGTGAGGCAAGATCATTGTTCTTTAACATGATAGTGTATGCATACAAGGGATTGGATCTCTATAAAAATGATAGGATTTAAAGTATAGCCTTAGAATTATACCTACGTTACAGGATTTAATATATGCCTTATAATTATATTATAAACATGATAGGATCCGTATAGCCTCATAATTATACCCATTGTAAACTATGAAAACAGAACTGAAGATGGCTTAAGAGAAATTCATCAATAAAGTAATAGGGAATAAATCGCAAGTTACAATAACACAGCAAATTTAAAAAATACTACTCTAATTGGTGCATGTATTGTATTGTAACCTTTTAGTTTAGGTTGTAAAATGCGAATATGTATCAATTTCGATTGATTACATGACATTAAGTCGGCATTAAATGTCCATTTAATGGGCGAGAGAAAAAAAAAATGTAAATAAAAAGTGTAAATATTCAAGAGGTTCACGTCTTGTATTGTCCTCTACACAAGGTGTAAAATGCGAATATGTATCAATTTCGATTGATTACATGACATTAAGTCGGCATTAAATGTCCATTTAATGGGCGAGAGAAAAAAAAATGTAAATAAAAAGTGTAAATATTCAAGAGGTTCATGTCTTGTATTGTCCTCTACACAAGGTGTAAAATGCGAATATGTATCAATTTCGATTGATTACATGACGTTTAGTCAGCATAAATTTTTTAAATTTTTTTTAAATTTTTTTATTATTTTTATTAAACATTACATAATGAATATAACTGACAAACGATTGGTATTGGCATAAAAATTTATGTAAAATGCGAAGGAATTGACCTCGGTTGTTCAGAAAAAAATGAAATCGCGTTAAAATATCCATTGAATGGATAAGATAAAAGAACAATGTATAGAATCCTGTACCAAGATTCATTTCAGCAAAGTTTTTTTTAATTATTGCGAGGAAGAAGGTGATGATTTGCTGCTACAGCAAATAATTTAACAGTTTATGTTAAAAAATTTGGAAGATCAGCGTGTTTTGTATCGCGAGAGTAGCGTGTTTTGTATCGCAAAGGAGAAAAGGGAAAGGTACAAGTTCTTTTGAAATAGGGTTGTTTAGCTTGGCTCACAGGTAGATAAATTCGTTCTTGGCTCAGTAGGTAGGGAGTGTTAAATTAGTTGTGATAATGACAACTCTATGTCTTATAACCTACAGCACATCCAGAAATGTCTGCAAGAAACGAGAAAATATCTTCAGGGTACAAGGAACAATTTTTCAATAGAACTTAAATGGAAACTTACGATGACACAAATTAGAATGGATACTTCTTCAAGAAATCAATATGAATACTTTTGCACCATAAATAAAATTACTTCTTCAAAGAATTAAGGGAACACTCTTCAACAGTCCTGCAAATTCAATAATGCGGCGTTTACAACATACCACATTTTTGGTAAATGCCCAAGTCAAGCCAGAATAGACCTGACAATCTTCTTACATTATATTGGACAGAGAAGGCAGTGTTATGTTCGCACATACGACAAAACAGTTAAAGAAGCGTCGCCTCTCCCACAGGTTGACAATCAAGTGTGTCTGACGATGGATTCGCAAATTATCGTAATGGCGCGACCATCTCCTAGCAATACCGGAGAAAGAAAGCTATAAAAGGGCTAACGCACTTAAATTCGCCCTCTTTCCTTCCGCCTAGCTCATACTAGTAACATCGTGTACCTAGTTCTCGCCCGAGGCGATAGTCTCGCGGGCACCCCGTTTGGGTAACCTGAGACAATGGCGTTGGTACAATAAGTGACTGTGATCCTGGAGCAGCATGTCCATCTTCGCCCTGGTTGAATGCTGGCCCGCGATGTCCAGCGACTGATTCCTGTCTCCGGCTAAGGACTCTGCCCGGCAGGCATGAGCTTAGCCGGCCCCTTCCACCGCACAATCCCTCAAGAGGACCCAGGTAGTCTCCTAATTATAACTGTAGATATTCGAGCCATTAACTTCCAGTTTAGTATCATTTCAAGTACCTATCTTCCGTTCTAAAAGCCTTTAGTCATTTAGGCCTTAAATCGTAATGTCCTATTGTACAAATTGAACCCCTTTATTGTAATAAATATGCTATGTAAAACCGACTTTCAATTACATTCATTCATCTTGTCAAGAGTGCACGAACCTAAACCCAGAGAATTATCTTACATTACAAAGCATTGCTTGCATACATCATGTTTACAATGAAAAAGTTTCAGTATTACATAAAAAAATTAGCACACTGTTATTTTTGAATAACGGTAAAAAAATTACGAATATGAAGGTTATAACACAATTGTTGGTAAAATGTTATTTATTTAAAGTAAGTTCACAGATCACATATAGTAAAAATAGTCACAATGTATCAATTCACAATAATAATAATCAACTGAGCAAGGGATCGGAGGGAACCTTGCTGTTTAGTCTTTGGGAACAACAAAATTGACTGTTGGTCTGCTTAGAGGGTCGTACCATAGGACGAAGCGCAACTAAGGCAGCAGTCGGGGTCTGGTTGGTGCTTTACTTATGGTAGTAGAATACTCCTTAGAGGGTCGTGCCAAAGGACAAAGCGCAACTAAGAGAGCGTACTAGTCAAGAGCGAGCTACAGACGAACTGATTTAATTTAGGGCTCGCAGCTCTTTATATAGGCCATTCCTTGGTGCGGGGCGTGGTTTATGTAGCGACTCGAGAGTAGGAAATGCGCAGAATGCGTCTGCGCAGCCTGGTTCGCCTAGTTTTTGGTGAGCAGGATGGCGCTGTACGGGGGAAAGAGATGGTGTAGTGGCAAGCGTAAAAACGGTGCGCTACAAGGTATATATAGGTATTTAAATCCGAACATTGCTAACCTACACTTGTTGTCACTTTCTTGCTAAAGACAATAAGTGGTCATAAGCTTGACAAAATTCTGCTTCTCAGTGACTCGCATGTAACCAGTTTTTTTTTTTAAATTAGCTCCACACAATAAAATAATTTCTCTTAGGGCCTGTGTCGTCTTAGGGGATGCTGTGTGGAGAGTTTCTAAGGAAAGGAAGGCGAGGAAGTTCTGGGAAGGAAATAGGTATTAGGGGTGGGTAGGAATCTGGGGATCAGTGGGTCCATCAATCGATCCCTCCAACTGCGGTGCAAGGCGATGGGTCGGTGGATTCTGGCTGGAGAGGTCAAAGACCTCCTCAAACATTCTCTCTCGACCCGGCCCGCCACGCAGCAGGTGGGCAGGTGCATCGGCCGCCAAGACCTGGACAAACCTCAACCCGGGCACCCCTGCTAAGTCACCAAACGTAGCGAACTACTTGGGATGACCTATGAAAGAGGTATTGGTTATCCACTAAATAGTTTCCGGAGCAGCGGTACTCAAACCCGCGTCCCAAAATGAAATTATTATAGTTAAAAAATGATAACCAATATACACATTCCGAAGTGCGTGTTGTTTGGGTTAAACTCTAATTTCGCGAATTCAAAAATACTAGTGCGTGTGTCCTGTGTAACTCTGGTTCAATGAACTGTGTAACTCGAATTTGCTTCGATTTTCAGTGTCATTTTAAAAATTGGAACTGATTACGCTAAGAATTGAGACAAGTGATAAAGTACCTACCTGTGATATGATATTTTAACAGAAAATTTTAATTATCATTACAAATTGGAACTGATGTGACAAGTGTTCAGACTATCCCGTGAATTTTCACGGATCCACGCTAATAAATACATAAATGAATAAGCGAAAAGCTTTAATAAGGTTTTTTTTAAATATTTGTTCTTTTAGATTACTTTCCACTGCGATGAACAATAAATAATGTTATTGTTAAGCAGAGGGCACATGTTTCAATTTACACGAGTCAAAATGATTGTGGTTGTATTGTGTTATGACTCGTGACCCTTGTCAGGATCATGACACGTGTAAACATCGCTTAAGTATATATAAATAAGCCGGTCTTTTATATGATACAGTAATAAGAAATTCAAACATCACAGGCAATAAATTATAACGGCGGCTTAATAAATGAGCAAAATTCCAGGGTACTGGCGAATATTTGAAATGCGTGTAAATTGCAAATTCTGTCCTATACAATATAAAAATCAAAATATGTTTGTTTCTGGGTTTGTATGTTTGTATGTCCGCTGCTAAACCGTTCATCCAATTGCGATGAAACTTTGGGGATTTAATGTGTGCATGCCCGCGATGGTTTCTGTATACAATAGTGAGCTCTGGCATCATGAAATTACGCGTTGCTAAACCATTCATCGGATTGCGTTGAAACTTTGGGGATTTGATGTGCGCATGCCCGCGATGATTTCTGTATACAATAGTGAGCACTGGCATCATGAAATTATGCATTGCTAAACCGTTCATCTGATTGCGATGAAACTTTGGTGAGTTGTTGTCAGCACGTCAGCGAAGGTTTCTATATATATTCTGATGAGCTCTGGCATTATGCAATTTGTATAAAAAAATTGCAATAGGTGGCGCGCGAGCTGTTTGAAAACTGAATGTACTGGGACTGAATGTGTGGAATGCGGGAGGGGGAGGGAAATCGGGAGGGGGGTTCGTGGGATGGGGGAAGCGGGAGAGAGAGGGGAGTGGGGGGAGGGAAAGCGGAGAAGATAGAGTGGGAACGCGTGAGAGGAATGGGATGCGGAAGAGCAATAGGAAGCGGAAGAAGAATGGGACGAAGGGAAAGGACACGCAGGAAGAAACAATATCTTTATTAAGTGGCACAGCCACGCTTGCCTTTTAGACATGTTAAAATTCCTTACTGAAATTTGTTTTTTTTTTACACTTATGCAGACAGTTAACACGTGTTAAATGAAATAAAAAACAAAAATTGAGTATGTGAAAATTTTTTACTTTTTTTTACGAAACAAACAAAAATTATGAAATTAACGAAGTGTTAACTGTATGTAAAAAACATGTATGCGCGAGAAATGACACATAACCTCAGAACACAATCTCGCCGGACCGGCCGCAGCCGGTAAAATCAGCTGTTGATGGCGGGTTACAGACGAGCCACGAACTCACCCGAAGTCAGCTGAACGAAGACGCGCGATAATTCACGAACGTAGAGTTTCGGTGTGACCGAAGTTTCGGCAGATTTTCTGAAACCGAAATTGATGCCGAAACTAGATTTTTTTGCCGAACCTTACTGAAACCGAACCTTCGTCAGTCACTAGTTTTATGTATTGATGTTTTGTCATTCGACTTTAAAAACGTTGGTATTTTAAAAGCTTTTTTTTGTACCAACTATTCGTATTCCTGTCTTTAAAAAAATTGAGTACTTTCACAGATGGCCATAAAAATTCCATCAAAAAGTTTGAAAAAATAATATTCGATTTTTTCCCGAACCACAAAAGAACCCGAAATATAAACTGCGTGTGGCTCAGTGAATCATTCATAAATAAAATCAAAACCCACAATACCCAATAATTTATACAAAACGTCCATGTAATAGAGGGATATTTTTTCAATTTCCTAATTGAATCACTGTACGAGCTTTCGTTCTATCAATGTCGGCAAATATTATCAATCTTCCAGTTGTAAATCAATCAAAGTAATTCACAAACTGCCGCAGTCTCGTCATTATTCCGCGACTCCGAACCCGGGTTCTTTTCTTACCCAGTTTATGATTGCGCCACGGAGCCGTAAATAAATCAGACGTAAATGTCACTATTTAGTGTGTTTCGGCTGTGGGACGTTAGCCGGTAGCTCGGAGGAACAATTATTACATCTTGGGGAACTTTGAAGCATATTGCATGAGATTGAACTATGCTGTAACAAACGTGATCTCGTTTATTTAATTCAGCGAAAAAATGGTGACCGGCCATCAATCAGAAACGAATACTCTTTCGTATTATTTAACATAACTTTATATCTTAAATGGATGAATTTTTACAATTTTTATTTTTATTTTATTTAAATGTATGTGTGTGCTCAGATGACTGGAAAAATAAGTATAAAAATCTCAATCACTATCTACTATTTTCATTTTTTGAACACACAAATTCACGTTGACAATGTGATTTTTTCGTGGCTTTTTTCGTAGTAAATTTCCGGGTCAACGACAAATATTTTTAGCTCGCTAACTTTGACCGACACCTCAAATCACGGGATATTATAATTGTAGGATTTGTGAAGCCGAAAGTATTTATAAAAAAATTGCCTCAGGATCTTTGCCTTTCGAAAACACACAATGTCAATTTTAGATAGGTACAATTATTTATTTTAAGATAATCATTTAGAGATGATTATTTCAGAAATTTATCTTTCTAATGAACAACAACAAACTTGAAAAATTACAACGTCTGCCAAAAATTTTAACAAAATAACTGGAAATAATCATTTCGGCACTCACTTTATGGCTTGTTAGAATTATTACCACAATCAGTTCCAATATTTAAAATCAGATCAAATCAATGCATCGCAATGAAAATCTAGTCTCTTTCAACGGAAGCAATCTTCCGAACAGGCCCTCCATTGATATGCTTG
This sequence comes from Limnephilus rhombicus, assembly GCA_929108145.2. Taxonomy (NCBI): domain Eukaryota; kingdom Metazoa; phylum Arthropoda; class Insecta; order Trichoptera; family Limnephilidae; genus Limnephilus; species Limnephilus rhombicus. The sequence goes on from OV815277.1 coordinate 13,760,985, forward strand.
GTGTAACCCTAAGTGACCAGCTCAGGTATGGGGGCTCCATCGAAGCCAGAGTAAAGTTAGCCTCCCAAAAACTGGGCGTACTGTACAGGGCCCGCAGATACTTTAATAGTACACAACTGCTAACCCTGTACAAATCGCAAGTGCGCCCCACGGTTGAATTTGGCAGCCACTTCTGGTCTGGAGCTCCAAAATACCTGAAAAATACCCTCGACTCTGTGCAGAAACGGGCGGTCCGTTTGATAGATTCTCCCATCTTAACAGACGGATTGCAATCTTTAGAGCACAGGCGTCGGGTGGGAATGCTATCCTTGTTCTACCGGTATTACAATGGAAGATGCTCCGAGGAACTAGCATCATTGATCCCTTCGGCACCGGTGCATAGTCGGGAAACACGCCAAACGCGTGCCCAACATTTGTACACAGTTGACATTTGTCACATGAGAACGGGTCGTTTCTTCGACTCGTTCTTGTGTTCAACAGCTCGGCTGTGGAATGATTTGCCGGCCTCTGTGTTTCCTCCTTCCTACAACATGGGTCTCTTCAAGACCAATGTTCATTCCTTCCTCTCCTCAAAAAGACCCTCCACACAGCATCCCAGATGACATAGGCCCTGAGGGAAATTATTTTCCTCAGGGCCTCCTGTGTGGAGTTAATTTAAAAAAAAAAAAAAATCCCAATTCTAGATATAATTGAACCATAGGCTTCGACCATAGTTAATATATCGATGACCATAGGTCATAGTTACATACTGACACAGTTACAGCCCACCGATATTATTATTTTTATAATAATTAAATCAAAACCTCGTTTCTTTCTTGATTCTCTCTTTGATGCAGAACAATTAGATTTCGAGATCGCAGAGCTATTGGTTCTGTTACATGTCTATTCTAAATGTATAATGTGTGAACGTGTTGATTGTGAGTATTTATGATTATTTCTAGGAAACTGCATTTCAGGGCTCAGCAGAAATATGAACAAATTGCTAGCTTGTGACAAGTGCCTCAAAGTATCTGAAAAATTCCACCATATGAGAGAACGTTGACTTTTACGTTGTTCAGGTTTGTAGAAATACAACTTTCTGATCTACAGAATACTCAATTACCTTGCCTAACCTAACCTAACAATACCACAATACGAAAAGAAAGAATACTAGCTAGATCCTACGTTCGGTAACTTTGCAAGTTTTCGTGGGGTGAGGTTAGTACTGGTCTTGGTGGTGGATGCTTCTGCCCACCAGAAGCGGGCCGAATCGGGAGAGTCTGGTTGAGGAAGACCCTTTGACCTCTCCAGCTAGAACTTTCGACCCATGTCATCGCCTTGGAAAGGATGGATCCTGCACGCCACTTATGGACACACTGACCCCCACAGTCACCCCTCGTAACTTTTTCCCTCCCAGAACTTTTTCTCTTTCGTTTACTTAAAAATACCTTCCAAACAGCATCAAATATGACACCGGTCTCCTGTGCGAAGATAGTGTAAAAAATCATTTATAACATCTTGGGAGAACGATTGATAATAATTAAAGTTTTCGCAGAGAAATATTATAATTTTCTGAATCATTGCAACTATTTCAGATATCAAGCCCGTGATTAAGTTTCCTATAAAAATAACAAATTTGAAACTACATTTATTAAGATTTTGTAGAAATAAGGTAGGGTAAGAGAAAGCCACAAGCCAATGTATATTAAATCAATAATTTCGAATTTGGGTTACGCTTGATACAAGTGTTTGAAATTTATACCTTATAGAATAATGTTGAAAATTGTTGTTGCAAAATACTTACCTGAATTTGACCAAAAGCAATACGAGTTCAATTAATTTGAAGTAAATCTTTGTAATAATTTCGAGTAGAGTAAGTGTTTATTTAAGTAAGTAATTTATTTTCATAGTATTTATGTATGTTTGCATAAAGATGAGCAAGGTCTGTTTTAGAGTATATCTGCCTAACTTCAAATACTCTCATAAAATTCTAGATTCAGTCGGAGTCTGTAATTAAAAGTAGCCTTAGAATTATGATTCATCGGCTGTAATAATGAAGTATAGAAGACGATTGTAGCAAGACCTGGAGAGAATGGTGAGGGACATTATTTTGCTGAGGAGGCCAAATTCCACCATGGTATTATGATGACGTTAATAGCAAAATAAAAGCGTGGTAATTTTTTAAAAAAATTTTTAAAGTGAAAACTTCTTAGCACCGATGTGATTTGAAACTCTATGAAACGGAAACGAGCGACCCTAAAAAGAGACAAACACTGACACATACATCTATAGGATTTATCCTGCGAGAGAATGAGATATCTATAAAATATTTATGTATTTCACGGGTACTCGGTTCCAACATAATACGATAAATCCACGCAAGTCTCCTTTGGTCTAGTGGTATAATGCGAATGACGAACCTTAGCGGCCAGATATTCAGCGGACCAAAGGTCGAATCCTACGAAATCAAAAAAAAAAAAAAATTGTAATATCAATATACAATCTTCAAACCACTTCAAAACGGTCAGGCAAAGAAAACACAAAAAAGCGATATCTAGCGACTTCGAAGAAGAAAACACAAATAATAATAAGAATGTTTAAGAAAAGGTGTTCTGGGATTCGACGACAAATTATGGAAACAATCATCCTTCACATTGATAAAAAAAGTGCTTTGTAGTCTCACCATTATTGTCTACTTAAGTTTTCTGAATGTTTCAATTCTACCGCGTGTGAATTGCACAATCTGATATTTTTAATATTTGGGGGCTTCTCTAGTGTTCTCTATATCTGCGACTGGGCTACAAGTGGTAGTGTTTTGCGGGGCCCTGGTTCCATAAAAATACAACCGTGGCAATACGCTAAGAAAAATACATGAATAATGGATAATGCATCAATCGTCGGTGCGGGGCTCTTGGAAAAAACACTGCCGTGTTCTGCACTTTTACTGCTGCAGTTAAGGAATAGCGTACTTGTAAGAATTAAGCCCGAGGCATTCCTTCTATTACCCCAATGTACAGAAAAAAAACATATAGAAGTGAGATGTGGGCGAGTCTGCGTGTGTGAAGTTAGCTCAATTTTTCCTTACTTCAGGTGAAATTGATAAAAAAATCAAAACAAACCCGCCAAACCCACCAAGCCCGTTTGGCAGGCGGCTTTTGGTTCCGCTTCGCTCAGTTTGAGTGTTGGTGACCATTTTATAAATCCGATAGAAACTGGTTCCAAAAGTAACCGGTTCCTCGGATCCACTGTGATCCAGTGACAGATAGTCACTGGGACACAGTAACCGCGACAGGAAATAACGTCGTATGTAATATATAGCCGCGTGATACTATTAAGTATTTTTATTTTTATCATTTAAGCGACTATATAAAATAAGTCCATAAGTATACAAAATATAATGGTTATGTTAGGTAAAGATATTTTATGTCTTCCTCACTGGGGTTCCTGTGCCGAGGTGGAGTAAAATTGTTTAATTGTAGTTTATTTGTCTTCTATTTCGTTATTAGTGTCTTCATTAGAGTGCGTTCGTTGGCCTCTTTCAGCCATGTTTTTATTATCGTCAATCTTTCCATATCCGGAGAGGTAATCAAATTATTAGTACTTATACTAAGGGGGCAGGTCCTCATGCGATCTGCTAACGTAAGTGGCGCCATCCTTTGACGAATTCTTAAATTAGAAACCGAATTACAAAAGTAGCATTTTAGCATATTAATAATATAGATTAGTTGAATGATTTGTTTTTGTGAAAATCACCTCAAGGGTGCTGTAGGGTCTGACCATAAATCTCGCGGTTAATGCATGAAAGTGATAAAACAGTAAAAGTGTATTGTTGGCGTGTCTTAGTTTTCTATAAAAGCTCCACGCAGGAGGCCTCGAGGAAAAACATTTCCTTCGCTTGTGTCACCTTTGGGGATATTTTTGTGGAGGTTCTTTTAATGAATAGAAAGGAGAGGATATTCTGGGAACGAAAAATGTATTAAGTATGGGTAGGAATCTGGGGATCAGTGGGTCCAGCAGTGAGGGACGTACGAATCCATCCTTCCCAATGCAGTGCAGGGTAATGGGTCGAGAGAATCCTGCAGGAGGGGCCAAATGGTCTCCAACCGGTCCCTCCCGATTCGGCCTGGTACGCAGTAAGTGGTCAGACGCAACCTAGACAAATCTCACATCATGAACCCGGGCACCGCTACTAAGTCACCAAACGTAGCGAACCACTTAGGGTGACCTGTAGCAGAAGTGTTGGTTATCCAATAAATGATTTCCGGGGTGGTGGATCCTATACCTGTCTCCCAAATTCATATAATATGTCTATTGGTGCCTGTGAATCCTACGTAAGCTAAATTTTTTACCTTCTTTGGGTGATTTTTTTTTTCTTTCATCTTTGCTTTGATGGTTGTATAATTTGTGGATTTTTCGACCAATTTTCGACCATACAATCGATCACCATTGCACATGCCCGTGTTATGGTCGATTTTACATATCCTCCTAAGACCCCGTGTACAAAATTATATACAAAAGGAATAACCTTTGTCAGACCCAGCTTCGTAAAAGTTTACAGTAATAACCACCAACTGCACAAATTTTTGTACAAATTCTTTAAGTTCCTCTAAGTTTTTTCAAATTTTCCCGCGATTAATTTCACATATCAAATTCCTTGATTAATCTATTTTCTCTATGTCACCAATGCTGCCCACCAAAAAATAAGTGAACTGTCAAAACCAGCTGCGATGACCGACGAAACATGTCGCGACTTCGTGTTAACGGTAAGTTTAATGTGAAAATATTAAACATGAAAATTATTAATATGAAACACTAGTATATATTGAATCATTTGGCGGGTATAAGATAAGCCGCCATAGCTCAATTGGGAGAGCAGTTGACCGGCAATCAGAAGGGCACGGGTTCAAGTTCCGTTGGCGTCATGTATCTTTTCTCGGAAGATTTTTTCAATGTGGATGAGTGTTTCAGGCTGATAATTATTGCTTATAATAATTGTTACCCTTTGTGCTATGCATAAAAATCTTGTCTTAAAAACGTTAGTTTAACAATTAAAAATAATAATTAATATTTGACAAGTTTAAGTATTTCCCCAATAAATGAAGACATAATTTGTCTCGACGCCACCTAGCGACGGATTTAACACTAACAGTGTCTCTCTTGCAAAAATAAAGTTGGTTCTTTTCAGGTGGAAAAAAAAAATAATAAGCAGTAATTGTTGAATGAAACACTAGTATATATTGAATCATTTGGCGGGTATAAGATAAGCCGCCATAGCTCAATTGGGAGAGCAGCTGACCGGCAATCAGAAGGGCACGGGTTCAAGTCCCGTTGGCGTCATGTATCTTTTCTCGGAAGATTTTTTCAATGTGGATGAGTGTTTCAGGCTGATAATTATTGCTTATAATAATTGAAAATATTTACTTAATTTTACTTTTCTCTCATTCTTGATATTATTAAACACTTAAAGGTGTAAATGTTAGATACTACTAATACGTTTCGTGTTTGAAGCAAAATGTAGCTGATTTACAAAGTGATCAATAATTTTGTTGAAATTTTTGTACATTGGTTCCCAGTATCAAACTTTAAACGCATTAAAACGATAAAAGAACTACCACAAAATGCAATATCTTTTTGCCTAACATCGGCTCATAACTGCAAAGCATTCCATGAGTGACTTAAGTAATTCCTATTATAATAAAATTCCCAAAAGGTCTCACTAATGTTAAGTTATTATTATTCTTCTTGTAAGAGTAATAGTTTTGTTATTAACGACCTAAAGAGTCTGAATCTTTCTAAAGATGATTAAATATTGTGATTGTGATATTATAAAAACCGATTAAATTGCCTTATTAGAATTAATTAAATAAAAATTAATAAAAAAATAAAAAATAAAATCATTAGCCTTAATTAATTAAAAACTGGTTAAATTGCCTTATTAGAATGAAGCTAAGTCAAAAAGTTTCAGACTGAAGGATTTCTTCTTATTTTTAATAAGTTTTTTAATAATTTCATTGAAATAACATAAAATATGTTATTATTTTCCCCGCAACGTTAAGACCCAAAGTACAAAAGATAGGTCGACGTAAGTTAACCAAAAATGTCCCTTGGACATCTAGTACTACGGTAAATATACTCTCAAAACCCTAAAAGAGCTTGCTTCAAATTGATGAAGTTTTATGTCTCTGGGTCTGACAGCAATAAATCAATTTGTACATAATTTCGTACTATATGTATTTATGACTACCTTGTTATTAAAAGTCTGGGTCTTAGGAGGATATATTGCATTAATAATTTAACTTAGCATGATTTTACAAATAGTGCATTTTAAATAAGCAAAAATATAAGGGAATTTAAAGGATTATAAAATATAAAATACCATAGTATTAAAGAAATTAAAGTAACTACAACAAATTAATGAAAATTTTTTCAAATATCTGTATAATTTATTGAATAGATAATTTATTTCCTTGGCCTCTGTAGGGCTTGTAGTGACAAGGTCTCTCTGATATAATCTGGCGACATCAGTTTTCTACCAAATCTGTAAAGATTTCACTTCTAGAGATAACCTGTTCGGTATGTTTCCCATTACTAACAGGGCCAATTATAGCAAGGACGCAAAATCTGCTCAAGTTTACAATAAGCAAATTAAATTCTGCTTCAGTCTTGTCAAAAACATGTTTCTCATTAGTGGAAAAATATAAAAATATTTTTTAAGCTTGAATGTAAAACAGCAATGTTAAACAGAACACTATATAAAAAACGTGAACTTTTCTGTCTTTATTTTATTACACTCTTGACATTACATAATATTCGTAATTACACACTTTTAACGAATATTTAAATTTTATTAAAACCTTCCCTTGCGGTGATATATTATTTTATTTTATTTTATTTGTTAGACAGAAGCAACAGACATTTTACATTTCTAATGATAAAATTAATAATCCACATAATATCCAATAATAGATTTTCATATAATTAAAAAGTAAGGGTCCTGTACCCGTAAGAAGTTAACAAAAATTGAACCTTGAAAATTGTAAAAAAAAAATGAAATCCCTCTGTAAACTCAGTACATTTAAATCTTGGCATTGTTAAGTTACGATACGATACGATTGTACCACCCCAGTCAGGAGCACTCCTGTCCCGGTGGGACCGGTACACCAGGGCTTGGAACACGTGCTCTGCGGATAGGGAGGTGGTTGGAGTTTAATCGACCGGTATTCATGGCAACCTAATAAGCCAATATTGTAATGTAGGATGGGCAGGAATAAGGGAATTGTTTGTGCTTTGGTTTTCGTTTCTCGCTAATTTTTGCTTCCCGTTTCTTCTATCTTCTATCTTCCAGCTTCCAGCTTCCACAGAACCACAACAGATGTATTTTGTATTTTTTGTTGTTGTTTTTTGTTTCCCCCTACTTTTTGCTTCTCGTTTCCAGCTTTCCGTAATTTTATGCTTTCCGTTACACGTTCAGCTTCCCTTTGCTTATTCCTTACCGTTTCCTCGTACTTTCCACTTCCACTGATTCTTGCTTTCTATTTTCTGCTTCCCGCTTCTTCGTATTTTGCTTTCCGCTTCATGCTGCTTTTTAATATCTGCCTAATGCTGCCTGCTTCTCCCTTAGCGTTTCCAGCTTCCCACTGCTTCTTACTTCGCCTTTCTCGCTGCTTATTGCTTCCCAAATTCTGTTTCCACTGCTTCTCGTTTCCTGCTCCTTGCTTCTCGGTATTTTCTTCCCGCCTTTTCCCCGCTGAGAGAAAAGTTCCGGTCTACTGTAATTAGATCCTCCCTGCTACGATAAAAATGAATATTTTTTCATTTATTTGTTATTTATCATTTATTAATAACGCTACGTAAATCATAGCATTATTAATAGACCATTGGCACACGTGGGCATAAGAAAAACATTACTCGTCGGTGCTGAAAATGAGAAAAAACAAGGGGAACACGTAAAACGCATTCACAACAGCCGGTAGACCGCGCCGGCTACTACTGATAACCATATTTAAGTTAGGTCATTCCACCTCTGCAAGATGTCGCTAGTATCTCTTTTCAACGGAACCGCTTCATTAATTTTTTTTTTGCTCTAAAATTATCTTTTTTGACTTGTGCGATACATAAATTAACAATTTTTTTCCAATTTTTCGACAAAACATTTTTTTTTCTGTTGCGTTCTATAAATACTTACATATTTGAATTATTTTATGGAACACCTAAAATAATAATACATGAACTCTGTGTTTAGTATATTTACAGAGACATCGAAATAATTATAGACACGTCACATCGGTTGACAGCACCGGTAAGGAAGGGTTCTCGTGTCAGCCTTTTAAAACAAATATTTACTTGGTTGGGACCGAGGTGTTTTAAACTTCATCACATTTGATGACCATCAAATCGACGATCAGACGAATTTTTGACATTCGAACGGTCCCCTTTAAACACCGATTTTCGGTTCGTTTCAGAAGTTGATAACACTGAACAGCTGATAACATAATAACATGAAGGTTGATAATTTAATAAAAAGCTGAAAGAGGAGCGTTTTGTAGGGACCGACGGCGGGAGGATCGGCGTTTAATGTTTAATCGGGAAAATGGTCAAGGTGTCCCTCAGGCCGATAATACTTTTTTATAATAAAAACAAAAAAAGAAATTTCAATCACACGTCAACACTGATCACACTCCTACATGTCGCGAAGGGATCATGTGATACGCGCCCCGTATTTTGTGTCACCGTGCTCCTGGAACCCGATTACCCAGTTTCAAGATGGAAAAAATATTTTAAGTGAAAAAATATGTCATTGGACAGCAATGTGAGATCTAATTTTTTTTTCCAAATATGCTCTGGAATCGCTGGTTAAAATCCTTCGGGTAGGTACGTACTGTTACATCCTGTATATATTTAGATAAAACTAAAATTATCAACGCGCACTCACTTTTCACACCTACAAACATATTCACACTCACGCCTACACACACACACACTTACCACACTATACTTGTCACCCGGTAACAATCAATGTATCTATCACAAATAAGACATCACAAGGAAGCATAGCGTAGGTACTCATCGCGTTTAATTTAATATAACCAACCTTTATAACCAACGCCATTTGTTAAATCAAATCCACACCGCTTACTTGCCAGCTCGCTGCCCGCTGCCCGCTTGCCAGCCCGCTCCCTTTATTTATATTTTTCAACCAATTTACAAAAATCCTAGACAAATTATGTACCTAAATACTTTCCTCGTGAATCACTCTATCTGTTGGTGAAAACCGCATGAAAATCCCTTGCGTACATAGACGTATGAATATTACTAGACCTACCCTAGGTGATAAAAGCGTAACCGGCGTCGAGCTCTCATCGGTACATTTTACGAAATAACACGGCAAAAATGTGCTATGAAAACGTGTAAAATAGAAGTGAAAAAGAGAATAAACCCAATTGTCGTATTACATTCCTTAGGTAATCATTATTTTACTTTATTTTAAGCTTATTCTGATCATATTATAATGAACCATATACTATCACATCGAGATACATGGCGTGTGCTCGTCGCTGTTTTCTGGGGTAAGTAAATTATGAAACATTTGTAAAAGTGTCTCAACTAAATACGCCAACAAAATATTCGATTCTGAAAACAGGCGAACTTTACTTTGCCGTATTTGGACTTCGCAAATTTGTTCATAACTTGGCGAGCAATTCGCGCTCCCATGTAAACAGGTTTATTCATTTAAAAGCAGATTTTACTTTTAAGAACTAAATGGCGATATTATAATGCGATATGCCAATGTACTGTCAAATTGATTTATTGTCGAATCACATATCATCAAAGTCATCTTTTCCCCTCTGCGACCCCTATAGTTGGTTCGTACCCCTCACCTATCTGTTCTCGTCTAGTAATATTCATATGTCTATGGTTGCGTAGTTTAAAAGATATAAGCGCACAATCAGCGGAAGCGACTTCATTTTATACTACGTAAAGACAAGCTTGGGGATCCGGTTTCGCTCAGGGGTTGATATGAGATTGAACTGACGTTCGAACCCACGACGGATCTTGCTTTATATATTCCTACCAATGGGTAGCCCCACCCCTTCAAAAAAGACTTCGAATGTTCCAAAATGTTCCAAAACATTTGAGAGTGTTCTGGAATGTTCCACATTGACCTGGGATGTTCCGGGATGTTCCCGAACGTTCCCGACTATTCCCAAATATTCCACATCGTTCTAGAAAGTTCTGGAATATTCTGGAATGTTGTGGAATGCTCTCGGATACTTTCGAATGTTCTGGAAGTTTCGCCTTATAGAAATTTCTAGAGGGCGAATCTTCAAAAGCAAGCCCTTCAGGTAAAAACGGGAACCTTTTTCATGGATAGGGGATATAGGGCTAACACGCCATATAACTCCCTTGATCGTACCGGGACTAATTTATGAGTTTTAGATGCACGCACATTGTATACTTTTTTACAATATAATATATTGATAAGTCTTGTAATTACTGCTGGTTCTATAATTATAAAAAAACTATATTAATATAATATTCTATTATTATAATAAAACTAAATTACAATGAGGAGAGAAAACCGTTGAATAAATTTTTGAGCGCTTTTTCACAAGTACAGCTGGTTACGAGTTTATGTTAAAACTAGGTCACTGTGTATTTACCAATTAAACTATGGTTCGTTAGTAACAAAATGTCATTAGCCGACCGGTGAAGAATTTAAATAAAATCTGTTCTAGGGGTAGAACAAATGATAGTACCTACATTCGACCCTAAAATATTGAAATTTTGAACTATACTAATAATACTAGCTGTTACCGTAAGTGGCGCCATCTTTTGGCATTATTAGCTACTTGCTTTAATTCGGTTCTATTACGACAGTAGCTTAGTCACAAACTTGACGTTCAGAGATGGTTTCCATATGGCGCGGAGTCAGACTTGTACTCGGAGTCGGATTCTTAAATTTCAATCGTACAGTCGCTAGGGTATTAATATTGTCAGATGGTGTTATTCTAATTTTCTCGTAGATTGAATAATTGCGTAATATACAATTATTTGAATGATGGTCGTTTTGAGTTTGATCGATATCTAAAAAAAAAATCAATTTTCCTCATTTTTGCTAATCATATGAGTGTTTATTAATGGGGGAAACAAAAAAAAAACATTTAAAATACAAAAACAAAAGATGGCTTAAAGAACTAAAATGGCAATATTGCAAATATTTTATAACGTAAAATAAATAAACATATATACGTAATACACAATACCATCCAATACACTTCCTTACACGAGTATACAATCGTAACTCGCAATATTTACCGTTTTTTTCATTACCGACTTTATTAATGTATTTCATTTTATTTCATCTCTGTTTTAGTTTTTTTTTTTTTTTTTATGTTATTGAATTAAATTGTAAAATAGGGGCCTAAGCACCCAGCGAGGCCCACATTATCAAATAATATGCATGTAAAGTTTGTATCAAATAAAAAAAATAAAACCTCTCCAGCTGAACTCTCTCTAGTTATTGCCTTACACTGGAGAGGGAAGGATGAATTCATTATTACACCCCTCTTACCCCTTTCTTCCCAGAACTTCTATTTCTTAAAAAGATCCTCCACACAGCATCTCCAAAGATGACTTTAGCCCTTAGGAAAATTATTTTCCTCAGGGGCTCCTGTGTGCAGTTAACGTTAAAAAATGTGTGTTTGAAATATGCTGCACAAAGAGCACTAGGGTACCTAATTACTTTTTGGCTTCGATCGAGATTCAAAACAACATTATCATTATGAACAATTGGATATTGAAACAAACAACATTGCTTTTTGATAATTCAAATGTATTTAGAAAATTCGAAATTGCAAGCTGAAAACAGATTTACGTTGACTTCGGAATGAAGCCTGAAAAAAGCTGCATTTTTCTACCCAACTTTCTCTCAGTGTTCGAGAGTTCTTGATGATTCAGCAAATTTTCTCTTTTATCGTTACGTATACTTACCTGAGTTAGTTCACATTTTTTAGAAAGGATTTCAGTGGAACAAGCTTTAAGGCTTCATTGGTCACCAGTTCGCGCTACTTTTCGAAAAGTTTTTCGGATTTGAGAAGCACTGAACTAGTCTGTTTACAGCGATTAAAACCAATTAAAGGGTTTATTTCACAGCCACAAAAATTGAGAATTAACCGTGGTGAACTTTACGCAGGTTTATTTTTAGGGAACAGGTAATTAATTTGTAATAATTGAAGCACTGCTGAAAACCGGCTGCATTCCAGGAGAAATACTGAATTGTAGCTGAGCAGTGACCTTCTCATCAATAGACTCAATGATAGAAGAAAAAAATGTACAATACTGTAAAAGTCTATTGATGAACAAACTTTATTATTATTATAAAGGCCGAAGTTTTTTTTTACAAAAACTCCACACAGGAGGCCCTGAGGAAAATATTCTCTCTCAGGGCCTGCAATGTCCTTCTCTCCTCCTCTGAGGAGGGTCTTTGAAGGAGAAAAAGGAATGAACATAGGTCTTGAAGAGATCCATGTTGTAGGTGGAAGGAAACACAAAAACCGGCAAATTGTTCCACAGCCAAGATATTGCACTAAAAGAACGAGTCGTAGAAACGACCCAATCTAATGTGACAGATGTTAAAAATGTAAAAATGTTTTACGCGCGTTTGGCGTATTTTGATAATCGAAATCGTCGAGATGTATCGTTCAAAATCCCGGAATTCCGAGATTGTTACATGATGCAGTTTCGATTTTACGATGCAATAAATACGAGGCGGAGAGCGATGCACTCGAAGCAGGCGATTGTTTCGATTATTCGTCTAATTAACGGCGGACCAGCTCGAGATGTATTAAATTGCCCATAAAACATACTCTCGTATTTCTTAGTTAAACGACTGAGAACTGAAAACTCCGTACGTGAACTAATAAAGATATGCGTGAGACTTGTTGCTAAAGCGATAAAAGGGTGAGAGTGTTTATAGGTTGGTTTTAATGACTCTGGTTGAAGCATAAAATGTTTAATTATTTTTGTGTAGAGAAAACCAACATCTCCTTACCTTATCCGTACGATTCGAAGCCCCAGTGCCTCCAGGCGTCCTTGCTATTTCAGCTGCCTCCGTCTATCGCAGGTCCAGCCTCTCCTGCACGAGATAATTAATTTTATGAATAACAACCAGCCAATACAAAGTGTTCACCAATCAAAAATTCTTGAAATGAACTTGGATTAGCGACAAAGACACATCTCACGAAGTAAGGGTTTGCATGACAGCCAGGAACGCTTTGGTTAAGACGAAAAAAAAACTTCTGTAACCGTGATTCGTAAGTCCCAAACCAAGCAATAGCATGAAAGATAAGCCTTTGACATGTGATCATTTGGGCGCATTATCAAAATACCCTGTGTATGTGTAGAAAGCCAATTTAGAAGTATGTCATCGTTAGACCAAAAACTGTGAAAGGAGGAAAGATAGGAGAGCTTTGTCGTAAACATATTTAGTATTTTTTTCACTATTTATTACATAATTTATCTCTTCCCGAGACGGACGGTTTACTAACCAAAAATAACTTAATTATCAAGATGACTACTTGCCAAACAAATATCACAGATATCCCACGGGATAATTGGATTCGGGAATGTGGGATTCGGGGCTGTGGGATTCGGGGTTGTGGGATTCGGGGTTGTGGGATTCGGGATTCGGGAACGTTGCCATTACTAGGCTTCTTTTAATAATGCAAGTGTCCACGTTTGCCAAAAATATTAAGCAGCCGGCATAATTCCCTCTTTCAGACTTTTGTAAGCAGTTAAACAGGTAGAGGTACCTTCCTCGCTAAAATGTTTAATTCTTCCCAGGGCATCCGGGAAGCAGCGCCTCGAGGAGGTAAATGAGTAAATGAGCAAGAATCAATCTGCCCAAAGAAAGGGCGGTGTATGAACGTCAGGACCTCTGAGTCTGCACTTAACTCGTCACTCACACAAAGCCAATTATTAGCGAGTTCCCTTCAAAACTGTCCGGAGATTTATTACTCGGTCTGTACAGATCTTTAAACAAATGGCCCACCTCGGCATGAGGCAATTTAACCAGACGAGAGTAAATTGATTGTTATGATAAATAACGCCCACTACTCTGCGAGGTGATCATTCTTACAGTGTTAGCTCTCAAACGAGAAGCAGTTTACCTAGGAGCTTACTTGGCGAGCTTAGTGAGGCTGTTATGTCTTGGAATAATTTAGTTGGCTTAAGTAATGGTGTCCCTTTTTAAAACGATAAAAAATAGACTCTTTAGTAGGTGCATTTTTTTTATCGTCTATCTCTAACAAATAATTAAACGTTTTATCATTTTAGATTTTCTTCCGTGGACATCATTTCAGATATGTCAACAGGCTTTGACAATGTATATTTTAGCTTGGTATGTAATAATTATACCCTGAATTGGGGAAACCGTAGTCCCTCTAGCTCTGTGTCGTTGAAACTCTTGTGCGGTAATCAAATAAAATTTAATTGATTAAATTAAAACATTCCAACCGTTTGTTAAACTTTTAGTTATGCACTGAATAGGGACGCAATAAGATTATTTGTCTTTCTTCAAAAAAAGCAAAAAATATATAATAGCTCACTAACGAAGTATGAAAGCAAATTGCAATCTAGTTCTATACCCCAATTTTCCACAAAGACGTTGAAATAATAAAATTCTCAGCTCTTTTTCATAGCGCCATTTCCACACAAGAAAGTTGCTAAAATAATTATTTATTAGGTACTTCAGTTTTCACATATTTTTAACTGTGTTATTGTTATAACCTGTGTTGAGACAGGTCAGTTTACGAATACTTTATTAATACAACGAATGTTTAGCATAGCTGTATCAAATTGATATTGACCAAATATTGAACAGAATTTGACCAAATCCATCATCTATGGTCCGTTATAAATATTTGCGATCACGGTCAACAATTGGTAAGAGATATTCCAACCGACGGACGATTGATCGATTTTATTTCCACAGTATCCGGTCATTTGTCATTATACGCATTTATTTGGGTAATATCGTACATTGTGCGAAGTTACTGGGTTATTAGGTAGTGATAGTGAACGAAGTTCAACTAACCAAGTTTTTAGAATTCAAAGAAGCCGTACCTATACGCGATCCATAGACTTAAATACACTATATCATTACTTTGTTTATTCTTTTAGAATAGCGCTGTATTGTTACATTTAGTTTAGTTTAATGTGTTTGATTATTACTAGTTAAATGAGTGAAAATGTAATTTACTGTCTAAAAAAAAATAATTCAGCTAAGGCGCTACCAATTTATTCCGTTCGATCTTTGTGAAAATTAAGTGTTTGAAATATGACTAAAGATCTGATTAATGAACTACCACAGTTTCGATACATCCATGTCATTCATGTCATTCACGAGCAAACTAATTTCGCAAAAAAATTAAAGTCGAAGTATCAAATGTACATTGAAAATTAAAACTCTTCTAAACAAAATGTCTATAAATTGTTACATAGTTAGAAATACAAAGAATTAATTTCTTCTTCAAATTTTGCACATTATATGTCCTGATTAAGAGAACATCGTTCTTGAAACATGTCGACTTTTTAATAAAGTTTATTGTGGTAAAAACAAAGTGTTTTTAATTATTGCATTAACAATGAATTAACTCCCGTTTCAGCTGTGTACGCACACAGCTGAAATGTACGTGGCTTGGCGTATTTCGGCATTTGGCTCGCCGTACATTTCCAATTGGAATGTATTGCGAGCGATATATCAATGAAATGCGTCAATATCGTCAAGCCACGTATATTATAGCTGTGTGTGTAGACAGCATTAGTGTCAGAAAATAAATGTGTACAGCCAATACATATATTTAGGTAAGTATTTCAATTCAACATTCCCAGTTTATTAATATTTTTACGTAATTGCTTGGCGTTTGACATTTCGAAGTCTCAATTCATTGAAAATATCTTCAGTGTTGCCAGCGTATATCGATTTCTTATTTATTCCCTTTTCAATATCGGTTCGGCCAAGAATAAAACTGTGCTCGGGACATCGATATAAAAAGTACGGTGCCGTTCATCGTTATCGATTTCACCGTGTTTGAGCTTCAGGTACATTTTTCGATTAAGTTAATTTCGATAGGTTATTTTGATAAGGCACAAAAACAAAAAATTAGACAAAATTAAATCAGTTGGTTTTGGCACCATATTGGGACTAGAGAACTTTAAATTTAGATTTAGGGTGATTTGCATAGTTATTGAACGATTTTTCTTGATGATCCAATAATTAATCAAGATTATAAATTTATTTAAATTTTTTAATTGTCTTGTTTCGTCAGGTTGCTTTTAAGAATAAATTGTAATCAATCATATCTACTAATTTCAGTTGTCTATGCGTGAATGCTTTGAATTTAAGTATCATTTTAAAAATTGGAACTGATTGTGTGAAGGATCCGACAAGCGATAAAGTAGTTAACTTTATGTAATGCAATTATAGGCAGGGAACTACTTTACTTTACAGGTAACTACGCCCTATGAAAAGAAAATGATTTTTTTTGTTATAACTTAATGAGTAAAACGTCAAATGGTAAACTGCAAATTGAAAATTCCTAAACGCGACCGAATCTTTTTCTGAATTTTCTTTATCGTTTGACAATCACTGATAACACTTTGAGTCACGCATAGTAACTAATAATAAGAATCACTAACAATCAATGATTAAATGTGAAAATAATTTTATAGTCATAATAATTCTATATACCCCGTGATGTTTCACGGTTCTGTATAGTATAGTGAAGATATTATACAATCCTGGGAGATTTGTACAAAACGATACTTGTATTTTATATATCTACTTATACTTCTCTACAAAAACAATTTGTCTAATAATACACAAGTTATTTACTCTTGACCAGACTTGCCGCAGGCTCTTTGCACCAAGAGGCAGGTACCAGGCAGGCCGTGCAATATGCACAATATGTACATTTCCACCCACGCATTTCAACTAGTGCCAGTGAATGTAATAATATGTGCTAAGTGAAAAATGAACGATTGCATAGAAAACACTTCAGTTGAGCATTCAAATGGATTGTACTTGGTTGCAATCAGAAAGAAGGTTGTTCAAAATCACAAGTATATATAAATGAATCGATGTTTTCCTTGGTCACGCTACAACTTCAGAACGACTTTACCTACTTCATTCATATTTTTTTTAAAGTTTTCTAATACTTTGTAGAAGGTTCTTACGGAAAGAAAAATTAAGAAAATTGGATAATTTCAAAAAAATTAACGACTATTTTAACTTCGCACGTTTGGCAGTTCGCGCGTTTGATGAATGTGAATTTAGCAGGCAACTACTTATTTTTGTAACAAAAGAATTGTCTTTGGATTTTTTAAATTATAGATATTTTAAATAGGTACCTGTGTTAGGTACAAAATTAGATTGATTGTTCTTATAATATACGAAAATGAATTATGTAAAATATGAAAAATGAAAATCTGAATAAAAAAATTGTAATAGGTGGCACGAGAGCTGTTTAAAAACTGAATGTACTGGGACTGAATTTGTGGAACGCGGGAGGGGGGTTGGCGGGACGGGGGAGCGGGAGAGGGGAGAGGGTAGGCGTGGAAGGTGAAATGGGAACGCAAGAGGGGAATGGAATGCGGGAGGGGAACGGGCACGCACGTGAAAGGATATGCAGGGAGAAACAATTTATGTGTGAACACCAAGAATCCCAACTCAACATTTGGTTTTAAAGAGAAAAAAAATAAACATAAAAAAGTATCAACCGTCTCAATAATTAAATTGTTTATAAAAGCAGTAATGTATTAACATTCTTGTTCCATCGGAGGGGTCCGCAAAAGAAGCCTGGTCTAGTTTTACAGAGTTGGAACTTGGAACGCATTCTCAAATAAATGAAAACGTCACAATAATTTATATGAAAGTGACCCGCCCCTCCCCGCTAGGCGTGAGGGCAGGCGGAGAACCCTGATTAAACATGCCATTAGTCCCGGAATGGTGGTCGTTAAAACAAGAAAGTGAGTAAATCGTCGAGACGTTTTTTATGCTGATTCTAATTTCAGTTTTACAAGCTTTTGTTTTTAAGGGATGCTAACTTTTACCCATAGATAATAGAAACAAGGAGGACGGGCGATGAACCATTATTAGCATGAAACCGGGCTGCGTATTTCGTTTTCCGTGTTCAATAGGGGGCAGCCATGCCTCGAAATCAACACGGGTTTGTAACGCCATTTCACGTCCAAACCCGTGTTCAGTAGAAGACAAGTGGCATTCAACTGTACACGGGATCGTAACGCCAATTCTCTTTCCAAAACCGTGTTCAGTACGAGGCACGCGTCCTCCAACCGTGATTATAACATAAAAAAGGAAGTGTGTGCATCAGTGTGCAAGTGTGCATACACGCACAGTATAATGGATGGGCAATAAAACGCAAACAGCCTCACTAATAAAATAAAACAGCCTCACTAATAAAATATAAAAAGGAAGTCTAATTTAAAAAATATTTTTTGGCAAAAGCTAATTTAGTCCACTTCACGGATTATACGGAACGTTCGTGTTGTCGAAGTTCAATGCACGGATAATATGGAATATTCCTTTTTTGACTAATAGACAATCAAATATGTCGGAAGTACCAATCTTATAAAATAAATTCTCGTCAAAATAAAAAACATAAAAATACCTACTTCGAATTATTGGGTTGAGGTTCAAACTACAAAAGATTTTTTTTTTTACATTAACTCCACACAGGAGGCCCTGAGGAAAATAATTTCCCTCAGGGCCTATGTCATCTGGGATGATGTGTGGAGGGTCTTTTTGAGAAGAGGAAGGAATGAACATTGGTCTTGAAGAGACCCATATTGTAGGAAGGAGGAAACACAGAGGCCGGCAAATCATTCCACAGCCGAGCTGTTGAACACAAGAACGAGTCGAAGAAACGACCCGTTCTCATGTGACAAATGTCAACCATGTACAAATGTTGGGCACGCGTTTGGCGTGTTTCCCGACTATGCACCGGTGCCGAAGGGATCAATGGTGCTAGTTCCTCGGAGCATCTTCCATTGTAATACCCTTAGGGTTACACCAAGCATATCAATGGAGGGCCTGTTCGGAAGATTGCTTCCGTTGAAACAGACTAGGTTTTCATTTCGATCCCTTTTAGATGTAATCAGACAAGATTGGGTCATTGAAACATTAAATTCAACGAGATTATTTTTACCCCAAGAGAAAACACTGTCGAGGTAACCGTCCATTCATTGCTTCAAAGCCCTACGAGCTGTTGGAGTTTGCAAGCCCTTTGGGGCTTGTCAAACAAAAAGCTATCATGAACTGTGCTGTCATCCGTGTAACAAACTCGTAAATTATTTAAGAATTCACATACCTACAAGGCCAACCTTAGAAAAAATTCTCCAATCCCCCGTATATGCACGCAATTTAACAATATCGATATTCTTAATAATACTCTTGTGAAATACCGAAACAAAGTCAAACGTACGACCACAAATGTTAATTAAATTAATGCACAAATATAGAAAAGGTACAGCATGAGCATCTCCTGTCCCCATCCCACCTTCCTCTGCCTCTTGCCCTTTCCTATTCCCCCTTCCTTCTAATATACTTATATATATTTTTTGTTGTTGTTGTTTTTTTTATTTTCATTTAATGGTTATTACCAATTACAATTGTATATTATATCATAACAACCAACATTAGCATAAGAAACTGTTTTGGCTTACCTCATGTTTAACCTCTTGTATAACTCATCCTGTATATAAAATGCTGTTTGTTTCTTACAATAAATAAATAAACAATGAATTGGTGCACATGACAAAAAGTCGTTGATGTGCAACAAAAACAAAGTCGAAGACAGAACCGATCCCTGTGGGACACCAGCATTTATCGAGTGTGAGGAAGAGGTAAAACCATCGGCTACCGTCTGAATACTCTCCCTCAAAAAGTCGGCAACAGGTACACAGGGATGCGGGAAGTACATAAGACGGCAGTTTGTTGACAAGTCCTCGGTGCCAAACCCGGTCAAAGGCGTTGGAAATGTCCAGTGCAACCGTTTGGGTCTCACCGAAACGTTCCAGGCACCGCCCCCAAACATGCATCACATACGCGAGAAGATCACCGCACGAGCGGTTCCGCTGGAATCCGTATTGACGGTCGTTAATAATTTTGTTCTTCTCGAGGTATGTGAGCAGTTTGTCGTTGATCACACGTTCCATCACCTTAGACAGAACTGATGTGATCGCTATGGGGCGGTAGTTGGCCGGGTTGGAGTGGTCACCCTTCTTTGGAATAGGTTGGATAACCGCTTTTTTCCAACCAGAGGGCACAGAGCCAGTCTTCAGGGACATTTTAGAAAGCTTCGTCAAAATTGGAGCTATTTCTGCAGCGCATCTCTGCAGTACCAGGGCAGGTATTCCGTCAGGCCCACTAGCTTTATTAACATCAAGCCCTGGTAAAACATGGAGTACTTCTCGATGCCGGATCCGCAGCGTTTTCATACGAAAACCAAAGTGAAGAACCGACGTCGGGACAGCACCTTGGTCATCGAGGGTTGAGGTATTCGCAAACATTTTACCTAATAAGTTAGCCTTTTCGGTGGCGGTGTTTGCTAGTGAGCCGTCAGGTCTGGTAAGAGGTGGCAGACTGGATTTGCAGAAATTGCGACCTATTGAGCCCGCAAGCGACCAGAATTGCCTGCTGCCATGCGGGCGTGCAGCCAGCATTCTGCTGATCTGCTGGTCGTGCTCGAATTTTGACCTATTTATGATTCTCTTGGTTTCCTTTGTCATTTTGTTTTAAGCTGTTCTGTCTTCGGATGTTCTAGATGTGATGTAGGCTCGGTAAGCCGCGTTTTTTCGTTGCACTGCTTCAGCGCATTGTCGACTGAACCACGGCTTTGAGCTTACACCAGTGTCCTTAACAGTAGATTGGATGAAGCCATCCATCGCGGATGTGATGACTTCACCAATTTCCTGGGCACATTTTGAGGGATCCGAAGTCCGAAAACAGACAGCTGACCACGGGAAAGCATTAAAATGTGCCCGCAGACCGAACCAATCTGCTGACCTGTAGTGCCACACTTTTCTCTTCAGCCTATCGTTTGGCGGTCTGAAGATTACAGGGATTGAAGTCGCTGTGACTTCAATCTTGTAACCGTGTGGCACAGTAGTTAAAAATAGGTCTAACAGATTGGAACGGTGAGTTGGGGTGACCTATGGCAGATGTGTTGGTCATCCAATAAATGGTTCCCATACCCGCCTACCAAAAAATAAAACATGAGTCATAAAAATACATGAAACAAAATAATGCCCCCTTGTGGGTGTTTGACACTTTCAGGAGGGCGGTAGAAGACCCATAGAAAACTAGGGGGCGTTGAGATGGCACCGTGAGAGTTTGGACAGGTAAAAAAAGCGATTAGATAGGTTTACAAAAATACAAGATGTGTTTAAGAATAGTGTTGGAATAAATACTTTACATGATCCACAAAACTCATCAAATTGATATTAAATATGTCAACATCACCTAAGTATTTATTTCCCATAGTGTAAAATCATTGTGTTAGATTTGGTTACGTTTATTTATTTGTAAGAAACAAACAGCTTTTACATAATATACAGTGATTATTATTTAGGGGGCGGGGGCAGAGGAGGCAGGCAGTTCGTCAAATGTTTACGAACACATTTGAGGGTACAGTCCGATGTCATCCTTCCTTGTGCGCGGGGACGCGGACGGTGGGGCGGGCGGTAGGGCAGCGGGGTGAATTTAGGGATGCAGAGGTCGCCAGATGATTATCTTCTGAGAACGGCCGCTTCTGCGGCCATAATATGACACTGTATATAATATACAAGTGAACTGAAGTCAAGCCACAGAAGTTTTTTATGCTAAAGTTCATTGGAAATGAAGTTTTACTATATAAAAATTAATTTTGGGTTATAGGATGGAGAGGAAGAGGAATATGAGAAAAGGATAGGAGATGCTCCCGATACATTCTTTATGAATGCTGCACTAGATATCTTTATGAATGCTGCAGTACTATTTGTTGTATTGTTACTGTGGGTTTTCATAAGTTTTACAAGTTGCAGGAGTTCGCAACGGTCGAATCGAAGAAGAGTTTAGTATTTTGAATAAAAATGTTAAATCGTTTATTTAACGTTTGTCTTCTAATCCTAATGTACGCATTTTTAGAATATTTAATAAGAAATTATTTTTCAAGTCTTCTTTACAGTACTAGAACGTGTATATTTCTGATTCAAATATTAATTTGACAAATTTCATTGAAATTGTTTGATACCCAATTCTTCAGAAATTTACCCCGATAAAGTATTCCATCTTTCGTCGCAAGATAAACACAATCTAAATATTAATTAGAATGTCTAGAAAAATATTTGAATTACAAGGTAAATTCCGCCCGTCCCGATTGCCCCGGGCGAGAGAGGGTCCAATTTACAAAAAAATTCCGTGGGTCGTACTTTTGGGCTCACCCCTGTCTCCCCTATTTCTGACAATGTAAATAATTATATAATTTAGATCTAATAGCTTTGCCAAAGGGGAGAGGCGGAAAAATCGAAAGGTAGACGACGGGTAATCATAACTTTTTCACATTTAAACGATTTCAAATTTGACTTTCATTGCCGATTCGCAAATCTCGCCGAACTGGAGGGGATGTTTATTTGAATTATTTCAAGGCCTATTATTTTAATTACGGAGATTCTTTGAACATTCTTTGCAGTAATTTCGGAATGTTTAATTTCCAGAAATCGTTAAAATTTTCACAGCGATTTTAATTATGTGCCCTAGAGCTATGGAATGTTAATGGCTGATTTTTAGGAAATTGTACAGCGGCGTGGAGTTATTATTTTCCACGCTTGAAGAACATTTCAACGGCTTTTGAAAGGAATATCTTTCCTGTAAAACTCCATGCGTGGCGCCTGTTTTCATCCATTTTCACTAAAACCTTTTTGGCGTGCTTTGTAACAATTCATTCGAACAAGGATATTCAATATTTTTGTGATACGACATATAATTTCTCAGAGTTTTCTAAGAGTCCTTCGTCCACTTCACCAGGAGTTCAGCTTTAAATGAAAACCTCCATCAAATTACCTGTTCGGCGATTCTTTTTGACATAAATTAATTAATTTAGGCTGTAGGCTATTCTTTGTGACACAAAATAATCAATTTGCCTGTTGGGCGATTCTTTGTGACATAAAATAATCAATTTACCTGTTGGGCGATTCTTTATGCCACAAATGAATTAGTTTAGGCGATTCTTTGTGACATTAATTAATTAATGTAGTCGGTTCTTTGTGACATAAAATAATTAATTTACCTGTTGGGCGGTTCTTTGTGATATAAATTAATCAATTTACCTGTTGGGTGATTCTTTATGACACAAATTAATCAATTTACCTGTTGAGCGAATCTCTGTGACATAAATTAATTAACTCGTGATAGGCCTCCGTGGTCGAGGGGTAAGGCTCTCTCCCGACTAGCAATACGAATTTCACGGGTTCAAATTCCGGCGTGCGCAAAATATATATTTTAATTTTTTATTAATCGGTGTAATTTTACAATTAATTACTTTAAAAAGTAATATATTTGCGGGACGTTCCCGAGTGGAAGATATTCTCAGTATCGTCCTGGTGTAAGACCACCATTCAGAATTGAATCGTTGCTTGAAATGGCTTTAGCCGTGTTTGTTGACCTGATCTAAATTGTCAGGAATGTACCCATATTCCTCTTCCCCATCTCATTTCCCTCCGCACTACTTTCAGCCTCAAACACCCCCCTCTAGGGGATAGTATCATAGTACCATAGTCTCACTGACTCCAGACGGGAGCAATTGGGACTCTGTATATATATTCTCCTTCTGGATACATTAATCATCGTTACACTACCTGAATTTATCATTCTCTTCCAGATTGGCACATCACCTTTCAAACTCGCTGTTTTGTGTAATGGTGTACCGTGACGTTTTTCAGGTTTTTGATTGTATGAACGAAAACTCAGTTTTTTGGGGTTCTAATACAAAAAATGTGTATGGAAAAGAGAAATGATTTATAGTGCGTTGGTAGGCTAATAATTTTCTAATTCCCGGTGAAAGATATAACCAGAGATAGCACCCAAGTCTCTAAAATATAAATACCTTTTTACTCGTATAATAAATGTCGCAAGTTAAATGACAGATACAGACGTAATGCGTCGCCTCGATCAGGGTCGGGGAGACGCATCGGCACCTCTGGGTTAGGGGCCCGTTACAGATTTTAATTTTATTATTTTACATTAAGTACACATAGGAGGCACAGTGGGAAATGAGTTCCCTTAATAAGATTTAATATTTGGAATGCTTTGAAAATGATACACATTGAGGACACAAGACTCGGAAAATAATATATCAAATTTTTCATAGAGCCCCAACGTCGGTCGTCCAGGTGGCAAAATTGTATATATATGTTGGGGACACACTCGGAAAAAATGAAACACGTTTTTATGTTAACGGAAAGTGTTGCTTTTGCAATGATGGATGATTTAGCTAGCAGTGGTTTCAACTCGAGATGCCTGAGCGGGAATCCGACGAGTTTGTCTACTCGGCAAGTAGCCGGTTAAGCTCACCAGTTTAAACGTATCAATTTGAAATAATACTAAAATATTTCCTTTTAAGAAACTACTAAATGAAACTCCGAAAAATAAAAATCGGCAGCATTTATGGGTTAAAAAGTTTCCTCAGGGCCTACGTCATCTTTGGGGATGCTGTGCGGAGGGTCTTCTTAAGAAAAGGAAGAAGAGGAAGTTCTAGGAAAGAAAAATGTAAGAGGTATATCCCTACCCCTACCTGTGGTGTAAGGCGATGGGTCGAAAGAGTTGAGAGAGGTTAAAAGATCTCCCTATCCGGCCCGTCACGGAGTAGGAAAGCGAACGCACCAACGCGCCGTTAAAATCTGGAAAAACCTCACCCCGTAAACCCGGGTCCCACTGCTAAATCACCAAGCGTAGCGAACCACTTGGGGTGACCTAAAGTAGGGGTGTTGGCATGGTTCGAACGAGGAGTTTTTGTACTTCCCGTGTTGTGATTCTACCCTGAGAACGCTCCCTGTCCAAACAGCGTGCGGCTCGTCGTATGATGCATGAGGCATGGCTTGAAGCGCAGACGAAGCGTTTCACGTTTACAATGTGTTCTGTGTTGGTCGCTTCGGGCATACGTCGTCAGACACTTGAGAAATGATCATGCTCGATTATACAACTGGAAAGGATATGAAACAACAATTCACAATATATATTCCCACCATTTTTAGAAGAAGACCATAGGTAATTAGTCGACTTTTGTCAGAGCAGTATGATGTAACAATGACATCTGACATCGACTAAAAGCGGTTAGAAACTTAACACTTAATAAAGCAATAAATTATAATTTCAAATATTAATGGGAGCAGAATTGTGCTTAGGGGCCATTCATTTATTACGTAAGATAAATTTTGCTAGTTTTTGACCCCCTCCCCCCTATTATAAGAAAAAAAGAGTAGGCCGACCCCCTACCCCCTCCTATAAGAATCTAAAGGAAAAAATGAATACACGTCT
Source organism: Limnephilus rhombicus (assembly GCA_929108145.2). NCBI lineage: Eukaryota > Metazoa > Arthropoda > Insecta > Trichoptera > Limnephilidae > Limnephilus > Limnephilus rhombicus. The sequence goes on from OV815277.1 coordinate 13,786,555, forward strand.
GGTTTGTTTTAATGTTTGTTTACGCGGGTCCGTTGCCATGGAAATGGAAATCGTTTACCTGTACGCACCCGAGCGAACCTCGGCACTCGCGCGGTTGCCCGCGCTTTTTCAAAGTATAATTTTAACTTTGCGCATTTTTGTGACCTTACGTAAGAACTATCGAGACTCCCTCCCACCCCCTTGTAAAAAAAATAAGACATGGTCGACCCCCCTCCTCCCTAAATCGTCTTACGTAATAAATGAATGGCTCCTTAGGGAAACGGAGACTCGAAAATTATTCAAGATTATTTAATCTATTTTTTTTAAATTAATTTTTTTACAATAGTTCCACACAGGAGGCCCTGAGGAAAAAAATCCCTCAAGGCAACGACTTACAAATAATACAGAACAAAGTTATTAAAAAAACTCTTCAACTATAACCCAGACACTCCCACAAAAAAACTATACCAGGAAATGAACCTTTTGAAAATAAGAACATTGTACGAATATAACATATGTCTTTTAATCTACAAAATACAAAATGGACTTATACACACAAATACAACATTTATAAAAACATCACAAGTACACGAACATTATACTAGACAACACAATAAATTGTACACAAATACTGTCAAGACTGTGGAAAGTGGCAAGAGAAGTATTGGTCACGAGGGAGTTCATATATATAATATCCTTCCAGATAGCCTAAAAACGGAAAATAACATAAAAACCTTTAAAAAAAAACTATTTAAACTCAAAATGTTGGAACAAAATTAAAAATATTATTCTTACTACTATACTATATACAGGGTGTTAAGGGACGTACTTGACTTACTTTAACCAGTGATTCCTGACATTATTTGGAGTAAAAAATGTAAATGAAATTTTGGTCTCCGGTGACTTTTTTTGACGACTTTTTTTTTTTTTTTTTCAAAAATTTTTTCTTCTAAATCAAACAAAAAAAAATTTCTTCTGCATATCGTCACTGGTCACTCAGCCGGGTGTCCAAAGAACCCCTTACCCCACCTCCAACTGTTCAACAACTAACATTTTTTTATGTTTTTGTAGAAAAAAAAAAAAAAAAAACAACAAAAAAATGTCACCGGAGACCAAAATTTCATTTACATTTTTTACTCCAAATAATGTCAGGAATCACTGGTTAAAGTAAGTCAAGTACGTCCCTTAACACCCTGTATATATGCTCTGTATTTAAGTTAAGAAAGCGAAATACTATGTTTCTTTTAACTTAATAATAAAAAAAAAATAAAAAAAAAAAAAAAGGCCTCTTACATCTTTAAGGGATGCCGTGTGGAGGGTTTTCTTATGGAAAGGACGAAGAGGAAAAAGTGTGAGGGGTGGGTAGGAATCTGGGGGTCAATGTGTCCAGGAGTGACCGACGTTTCTATCCCCCTCAATGCGGTGCAAGGCGATGGTTCGAGAAAGTCCGGCTGAAGAGATCAAAAGGTCTCCCTCAACCACTCTTCTGATCCGGCTCGTCACGCAGTAGGTGGGAAAACGCGTCCGCCGCCAAGACCCAGATAAACCTCACTCCACGAACACAGGCACTCCTTCTAAGTCACCAAACGTAGCAAATCACTTGGGGGTGATCTATGACATGGGTTTTGGTTATTCAATTATTGGTTTGTATCCATACCCGCCTCCCAAATTGTTGGTTAAAAAAATAATTATTAACAAATGTATAAAATGATTGACTAAACCAACAAAACGTACTCATTTGAATTTGACAAACAAATGAAATATTTAGAAAACGTACCTATTAGTATTTCAACCATTGGGAATTTTTAAAACTATATTAATAAAATTATCGATATATTAAGCAGTTATGGGCGTGCCAGCGGTAAAAGCGATATACAACGTAAGAGTAAATATTGTCTTGTCAATTCTGCTTAGTTATCGATATGGCCACGCTAAGCATCCAGGTTGTACACGACGGGGTAACTATTGCGAGGTGCCTCAACAAACAAAAAATAGACACATCCTCCATATTTCGTTCAGTCTCTCTCGTCATACTCCGACGGAGCTTGGGTTTCACGTTAAACAAATATAATACAAGAAAAAACATCTGACAGCATAATTAACCCGTTCGCATCCAGCGGCGGCCACCTGCGCGCTTGCAATTGATAATTTGCATAAGCTTTTAACCGCGCTGGGTCCATAGCCACAGACAATACACCTACTCTACCTGCTACCTGCTAAGTAGTACCTAGCTTTTATCTATTTAATTTGTTTTAGTCTATGGTCGGGTTCGTATTGACCGTATTAGAGCGACCGGGGTAAATTAACTTTGGCTAGAAACTCTGTAGTGAGGTTTATGAAAACTTTGTGGTGAGGTTTATGAAATTAATGTCAGAGTCGTACTGTGATGCGTTTCCGGATGGAATTTTAATATATGTTTGAATATATCTTAAAATGAATCCCTGTTTCCCTTGGTCACGCCATGACTTCAGAACGACTTTACCTATTTCATTCATATTTTTTATAAGTTTTCTAATACTTTGTAGAAGGTTCTTACGGAAAGAAAAATTAAGAAAATCGCTCAGAAAAAAACTTAACGACTATTTTAACTTTGCACGTTTGAATGTTCGCGCGTTAGATGAATGTGAATTTAGCAGGCAGCTGTTTTTTTTGTAAGAATTGTCTACGAATTTTTTAAATAGGTACCTATGTAAGATACCAAATTTGAGTGATTTGTAGTGATAGTGATTTGAGTGATTTTATAATAAAAAATGAATGTTTGTTATATATGAAAAATGAAAGAAAAAAAATTGTAATAGATGGCACGCGAGCTGTTTGAAAACTAAATGCACAGGGACTGAATATGTGGAACGCGTGAGGGGGATTGGCGGGACGGGGGAGCGGGGGAAGAGAGAGGGAGGGCGGGAAAGGTGGAAGGGTAACGCGGGAGGGGAAGGGGACGCACGGGAAAGGACATGCAGGGAGAAACAATTTATTTCTTCGTACATGGCTTTGCAACGCTTGCTGGGAATCAGCTAGTAAAATATAAATTTAATTACGTGAATGCTTCTCAAGAGTCCCAATTTCCCGAAGCCAGCGGGACTATGATATTCTCCATTAGCATATTGTGAGAAAATATGAAAGAGAACAAGAAAAGTACAAAGATAACGGTCGCAACTCAAACCCAGACCTCTCGTTTTACCGGGACAAACGCCTAACCAATTAGCTCTATAACTACTTTCGTAGTGCCTGCTTACTTCTTTTGTACCCTTGTTATTGTTTATTATATACACTTATTGAACTCCTTTGAACAATTTTCTATGATAAAGAAACTACACACTTGTATTGTATCTTCTGATAATACATACTCAGTTTATTATGTTATTTAATATACATTTATTATTATACTCCTTTATACAACTTACCTGTAATGATTGAAATATGTAAAAACGTTCTTCAAGGCATTAATAAATAAATTCAATCGGTAGTAAGTTTAGTTTCCGTTAACCGAAAAACTGTTTTTCCATTACGTAAAAATGATTGTTAAAAATTTAAAACTTTTATCAATTATAGGTATATATATGTTAAAATAATTAACTTAGCCCTCTAAAATGTTCTTCAAAACACAGGTGAAATCCTAGCCTGGAGGAAGTTATAAACTTGTCTCGTAAAATAAAATTTTAAAAAGAACGTGAAATTAAATATAAATAAAAAATGGAATAAAAAATGAAATCCGCTAATGAATAAACATATTCTGGTTTGTGGTCAATAAATGATCTACATGCGATCTGGTGGTAGGCATTCCTCTTTCTAACCAACGGAACGGAAAAAAAATCCTGCATCAGCTACGAGCTATGGATTCCAGGTTTATGTATTACGCCACATAATTAAGGGTAGGGCGTGCCGTGGAATAATGTCACACAGTGGAAGGTGCAAGGGCGCCACTGGAAAGCTTGAGGCTTGGAGATTGAGGCTCGAGGCATGAGGCTTGGATGCTCACGCTATTTTGTCCCAGACTTGACAGAGTTAACTAGGCCAGGAAACGTCAAATTTTCAAAGAGCTTTTGCAAGCGTTCTTGGGAGTGCATTTGTACAGAAGAAATATGATTTAAAATGCAATATTTATCCGCAAAATAGATGACTTGCGTCTCTTTCTTTGTCATATGCACCATTTTTGCGAAATTTAATGAGGGCGGCGAATAAAGTTAAAAACAGTTTTAAGTACCCAATGTTTACCAAAAATTACCTTTAATAATTTGCTACCCACAAAGACAGAATAAAAAAGGTAGGTATATTGAGAGATTAGGCTATGACGTGAAAGGTTGGTAGAATTTTCAACAGATGTCACGAATAAGATAAATTTTAAAAAGACTTGTAACTGAACAACTTAATTTTTTTAATCTTATTATTAATCTTACGAAAAAACATCATTTTTCGAACAAATTGTTTTTTCGTAAGAAATCAGTGAAAATAAGATATCTAAAAATTTTGAATGCTAAATTAGTTTTAACAAGCCTTCTAATGGTCCAGAAAAGAAATTTTTCATTCAAAATTCATTTTCAAAAAATACATTTTATTAATTATTATTTTTAATTTATAATCTAACGTTTAGACAAGATTTATAAATGTAGTCATAATTTGTCTCGACGACACCTAGCGAGAGATTTAACACTTACAATGTCTCTATCGCAAAAATAAAGTTGGTTGTTTTCAGGTGGAAAAAATATAATAAGCAGTAATTGTTGAATGAAACACTAGTATATATTGAATTATTTGGCGGGTATTTGATAAGCCCCCATAGCTCAGTGGTCAAGAGCAGCTGACCGGCAATCAGAAGGACATGGGTTCAAGTCCCGTTGGCGGCAAGTATCTTTTCTCGGAAGACTTTTCACTGTTTATGAGTGTTTCAGGCTGATAATTATTGCTTATAATAATTGATACATTTTATTGTTTTTTTTTTATCCAACTAACAACTCTCCCCAAAAACTAAGGAACAGTTGTTTCATAGAATTTGAACAAATCATCAAATAAGTTAGAATTCAAGTTCCGTGAAATTACTATTCAAGTTCTGTTATTATTTCTTTCACGGGTCGATTGTTTCACAGTACTTGGATAATGACAGAATTTTCACAGAACTTGAATATAATGTTAAATTCTATGAAACAACTCGCCTAAAATAACTTAAATTCAATCAAATAAATAAAACCATCATATAACGATGGCAATAAGACCTGTTGAACCGCAGTACTAGTTAGATTGAAAATATAAAGAGTATTTGAATAAGCCTGAGCTAGTTAAAGAAATGATCAAATCAAGTCCAGCACATTTTTAATACTCTTTTTCATCAATTGATTGGTTCCCACAGTCTTTAACGGTTTGCCTTAAAAAAATAAAACATCCTTAAAAGGTCCTGAATATAAATTGAAAATATCAGGGTTGCATAAACGAGCAGACGATAGTGCTGAATTAATATTACGGAGGGATAGAGAGCTCATTAGTGCAGAGATGACTAATGGGCCATTTCGCGATGAATAAAATATTTAAGTGGTGGAAAACTGGCCGTACATAACCAGGAGAGCAGATTCGGTGGGAGGTGGATATGATTAATGCGGTGCCGGTGATTCGTCCGGAAAAATAATAGGTTTTCACCGGCCGGGGGCGGAAATGGAAGAAGGGAAATTGACCCGAAGGCACCCGATAAGTAAAGGCATGTCGAACGTTTGACCGTTCATAATGAAACCGATAATACGCCGGGATTATTTATTGATTCTGCCCCCACCGCGATGGTGCCCATATTGCCTCTGCTGGCTATGACTGGGAGGGTGGGTTTGAAGGGGGAGTATGTGCGTGTGAGTTATGTAAGTGATTGCTTACAACTCCGACCGATCCGTCTACAATAATACGTAAGAAACTCGTCGCTTATTTTGATAACCTTGCTGTAGAATAGGTATCTGAGTACATCGATTATTTCATATAATATATTTAAAAAGTGTATTGTGGCACGTCGCTTCTGACTGGAAGAAACCCAACTTCTCGTAGCCAGTGGGACTATAGCAATCCCAAACGAGGTACGTTTTAAGGATGAAACTTAGAATAAAGAAGGACATAAGAAATGCCATGTGGGCTGTTTCGTGATCCATAAGTCTCACCATTCCTCGTTTAAGTCTAGTTATTGACGGCCGTCGTAGTCCAGCGGTAAGGCTCTTGACTAGCATTCCGAAGGTCGCGGGATCGAATCCCGGCGTGGCAAATAAATTTTATTGGATTAATTTGTGTTATTTCACAATTTATTAATTAAAAAAAAAAATAATAATATATAGTATATTTGCGGCACGTTCCAGAGTGGAAGATACTCTCAGTATCGCCCTGGTGTAAGACCACCATTCAGAATTGAAACGTTACTTGAAATGGCATTAGCCGTGTTTGGTGACCAGATCTGAATAGCCAGGTACTTCCCCACCTTCCTCTTCCCTATCTCCTTCCCCTCCCCACTACTTTCAGCCTCACAACATACCCCAATTGGGGATGCCATAGTCTCAATGGCTCCAGACGGGAGCAGCTGAGACTCTTATGAGGTATCACTATAAAAAAATAAAAAAAGTTATGGTTCTTTTAGTCTAGACTGACGGTCGATAATAAAAAACAGTATTAATTTAACCATACCCTTTTAAATAATTTATTTATTTATATTTTAAGAATTAACTAAAAATTTTCAAAACAAAATATATATATTTCCTGAAGTTACACGCTGTTGAAGTAGAGGGTGAAAAAAGAGGGTGTCCACCTTGCCACGATTTCCACCATTCTGGTCATCTGAAAAATAAAAAAGATAGATTCTTTATCAGTACAAATGTCATTCTGGTTCGAACCAGAAAATAAAAAAAAAAAACATCTAGAAAATGACGGCTGCTCAAAAAAAATTATGTTTTTCAGTTATTTTTTGAGTTTCCCGAAATTTTAAAAATTAAACATTTTGATTTTTTGTTGGTTTCTAACCATAGAGGGATATATAAAAAATGCATGCCAAATTTCAAGAAAAACGGTCAATTAGAACTTGAGGTTTTGTGACAAACGTTTCGAAAAAAGTAGTTTCGAGAAAACCGCGTTTACAGTTTTGTTCTATTTAGATTCTAGTTGGATTCCGTATAAACCGGTCGAATTGCCACGACACTAAAATGGCTATAAATTTTGAAATAATTTGAATTTGAAAAATCCTTTTAAGGAGATATTCTTGAATATCTAAAGTATCGAAATATAAAAAAAGTATTCTAGACTAGAATACCCCCTTAAACTGTTTCATAATGTATGTATTTATGATTTTATGGGGTATTATGCCATGTTGCGCTACTTCCTTCTGTAGCCAAAGTTTCGGATAGAGTGACAGTATCCATCATCAGGGTACCTAGCATGGTCGATCGATATAGGTTTTATAGAAAATATCGGTAAATTGTCATCGCTCCCGAGCACGACTGCAGACCGCTAACGAACAAATAAAAGTTCACAACGACTAAGGGTTCTTAATTTATTTAACCTGAACTGTTATTTGTTCGTTAGCCGTCTGCAGTCGTGCTCGGGAGCGATGACAAGTTACCGACATTTTCGATAAAACCTATGTCGATCGACCATGCTAGGTACCCAGGACGTTAAAGTATCCATCATCACCTTTTGGGAATATTGTCAACGTTTCGGCAGCCTTTGTTGTATCCGCAATTACCTGGTAATGGAAACAGTAATGCTGTCCTTGGCCAAAGAAGGAGTTCACAACACGGCGCCGGCGTAATAAACCCAAATGTTCTATGTTCATTGTGAAATTTAAATTAGATGGCGATGTACGATGTCAGGCAATTGTAAAAAAGACAGAGCGCCCGATAAATGTTCTAAGTCAGTGGCAACATTCCATTCAAATCTACATGGAAGGCATTTCTAGTGAGCATTATATATTCAGTGAGATGAGCAAGATGAAGGTAGTAAATTCTGGACTATTTAAATGTAATCAAATACCTTTCAAGCAATTTCACCAGGGCAACATTCCAATTATCTCATTGGTGAGGAAATAAACATTGAATATGAAATATATTTAGCTAACAGTACGATTAATGACCAGATCTGAATAACCGGGTACCCTTCCAAGCCTTCCAGGAGGAAGAAAATAGATAATATAACATTAAAAAAATGTAATATTTGCTTTAGGATAATTCGATTAAATCTTATGGCGTTATACACGAAGTTTTTTCACCATTTTCTATATGGGTTATCTTTTTATATGGATTCGGGATGAAAAACAGAACTTGTTCTATTTTGGTACAGTTTAAGATAGTAGACATTATTTATCATCATCCGCCGTCTGTCAATGTTTCTTTATATGGAAATGTTGCACTTTGTTTATTTGGTTTTACTTTTAAAATATTGTTACAAATATGTTTATTACTGATTTTTTATGATTTGATGACGGCCTCCATAGTCCAGCGGAAAGGCACTCGACAAACGATCCGGAAGTCGCGGTTTCAAATACCGGCATGAGCAGATAAATTTTATTTGATTGAGTCACAATTTAATCATATAATATGAGGGATATTTGCGGCACGTTTCAGAGTGGAAGATACTCTCAGAAGATCCTCGCCCTGGTGGAAGATCACCATTTTGAATTGAAGCGTTGCTTGAAATGGCTTTAGCCGGATTTGGTGACTAGATCTGAATAGCCGGGTACATCCCCATGTAGCTCTCCCCATCGCCTTCTTCTCCCCACTTACCTTCAGCCTTACAACACACCCTATTTGGGGATGCCATAGTCTCACTAGCTCCAGACGGAAGCAGTTGGGACTCTTGTAAGGTATTCACATTAAAAAAACAGCAACGGCAAAGGCGGTAGATTCTGTCACCTGATCTATAGTTATTTTTTTATTTTTGGTTTGAATGTGTTGCTATTATTTCTTCCCGTGTGAAACGCATAGTGTAAATTTTACACGAATTTTTTCATAAATATGGGAGGCTTTTTGTTTAAATTTAACTCCACACAGGAGGCCCTGAGGAAAATAACTTCCCTCAGGGCCTATGTCATCTTTGGAGACGCTGTGTGGAGGGTCTTTTTGAGGAAAGGAAGGAGTGAACACGGGTCTTGAAGAGACCCATGTTGTAGGAGGGAGGAAACACAGAGGCCGGCAAATCGTTCCACAGCCGAGCCGTTGAACTCAAGAACGAGTCATAGAAACGACCCGTTCTCGTGTGACTAATGTCAACCGTGTACAAATGTTGGGCGCATGTTTGGCGTGTTCCCGACTATGCACCGGTGACGAGGGGATCAATGACGCTAGTTCCTCGGAGCATCTTCCATTGTAATACCGGTAGAACAAGGATAGCATTCCCACCCGACGCCTGTGCTCTAAAGATTGCAGTCCGTCTGTTGAGATGGGAGAATCTATCAAACGGACCGCCCGTTTCTGTACAGAGTCAAGGGTTTTTTTTTTTTTTAGGTATTTTGGAGCTCCAGACCAGAGGTGGCTGCCAAATTCAACCGTGGGGAGCACTTGCGATTTGTACAGGGTTAGCAGTTGTGTACTATTAAAGTATTTGTGGACCCTGTACAGTACGCCCAGTTTCTGAGAGGCTAACTTAGGCTGTTAGGAATTACATTAAAATCGTAACTTTTAACTACAATTTAAAACAATATCCAAATTCACAGACTGCCACGATCCCTCCTAACCCTCCTTCATTCATTTGTAAGTGCAACAGATTCATTAATATGCATTTTATCTTATGAATATGCAAAGTGTTCTCAAACATTTTTGTATAATTTCAAATTAAACGCTGTAAGGTTTTACCTGAAGCGCGGGGGCAGACGATCATTAATATTACCGATTCATTATTACAAAAAGGGTGCCAAACATAAAAGGATCATATTTTAGTGGGATTTTAAATTATTATTTAGACGGGTGAAATATATTATCTTTATTGCTTTAAGTGGGTGGCCCATTGAAAATATATGCATAATAATATATTATGTAAACTAATAAATTGATAAACATAAACCCTTTTCATAAAGGACCTTGAGATGTGTTTTATAAACTGCGTGAAATGTGGGTGAAAGAGCACTGCACATTTAGAGAGATTGAACATAAATGAAAGGAGAAAAAAAGGACTTACTGCGCTGGCACTTTCTTCTGTCTCGGCTGGGTTTATTCATGTACTGATATGACTATATTGGTCGCGGTTACTTGCGGTGTGTGGGATTTGGTTTGCTGATGCGGTAAGCAGTAAGCGGTATTGGAATATAGATGTTTATGCGGAGAAGGTCGATTAAAGACTAATATGGGTAATATAAAATGACAGGTATATAGGGATGGGTAGGAAGGATTATGTGACAATACTAACCACAAGTACAAAGTCTATGATGTATAGATGAATGTAAGTAAGTGTAGCTGTGTATTGTGTAAATGCCCAACCAAAGAATGTTCAGCGAGGTTCTGAACTCTTAGATATCACGCCGTTTTGAAGTCACGAGGAAGGTGTCTGTCTCTTCCACGTCGTCCAATAATCTCTCCCTGAATCAAATCAATTTTCTTAGAAGACTAAGAAATTAACTAAATAGAAACACTACAGAACTTTATTGGATAACGAACACCTCTGCCATAGTAACCCCAAGTGGTTAGCTATGGTGACTTAACAGGGGTGCCTGGGTTCACGGGGTGAGATTTGTCCAGGTCTTGGCGGCCGATGAGTCTGCCCACCTGCTGCGTGATGGGCAGGATAGAGAGACAGATTGAAATAGGTCTTTTATCCTCACCAGGCAGAATCTTTATACCCAGCGCCTTGCACCGCAGTTGAAGGGTTGGATTCACACGTTCGTAACTCCTGGACACACTGACCCCCAGATTCCTACCCATCCCTCATACCTTTTACCTTCCCAGAACTTATATCCTTCCCTTTCTTAAAAAGATCCTCCACACAGCATCCCCTGAGATGACATAGGCCCTGAGGGAAATTATTTTCCTGGAGTCAATGATTTTGTGGTACATATATATATATATAAAAATATATATTTTTGATTATTTTAATCTGTTTCTTCAATAATCGCAAACTCACGCCGTCGTGGGGCCTTTCGAATTAAATGATAACAAATCATTTATTTTTTATTTTTGGTGTGTTATGCCGTGTTGCGCTACCTCTTCCTTTAGCCAACGTTTCGGACAGCGTTACAGTGTCCACCATCAGGGCAGATGTGGCAGACATCGGACAACGACATTTTTTTTCATAACACCCCTAAAATAAATAATAAAAATACTTTTGGCGGTGAAAATCTAAAATCATATCTGAAAACAAATCACTTTGCATTTGTCGGCGGCCGATCGTAAAATCAGGCAGATCATGATACCCTAGCTACTTTGTGAAGTGCCTGGTAGCAGATTGTGAAGTGCCTCAGTCGCATCATGATCGGCCTGATTTTACGATTTGCGACACGATACGATTTTATGATTTTACGATTTGCGACATATACACCACATAAACATTTAATCAGAATTATCTCCATTTATCCATTAAATAAATGATAAAACAATATAAGATGTTTTGAAACCAATGGTTTCTTCGTCAGGATAAAATAAAAATTAACAAAAATAACACCTGTACTTAAATGTACTTTTTTAATTTTAATTTTAAATAAGTGGTGTGTACAAAATAATTTATTATTTTTAATTTTTAAACTTACGTTTAAGACAAGATTTTTATGCATAGCACAAAGGGTAACACCTTAAAATTAAAAATAATAATTAATATTTGGCAAGTTTAAGTATTTCCCCAATAAATGAAGACATAATTTGTCTCGACGCCACCTAGCGAGGGATTTAACACTAACAGTGTCTCTCTCGCAAAAACTAAAGTTGGTTGTCTTCAGGTGGAAAAAATATAAAAAGCAATAATTGTTGAATGAAACACTAGTATATATTGAATCATTTGGCGGGTATAAGATAAGCCGCCATAGCTCAATTGGGAGAGCAGCTGACCGGCAATCAGAAGGGCACGGGTTCAAGTCCCGTTGGCGTCGTGTATCTTTTGTCGGAAGATTTTTTCAATGTGGATGAGCGTTTCAGGCTGATAATTATTACTTATAATAATTGTTACAAAATAATTTGTTTAACTTGTATCCTGATGATGCTTTTGTTGAAGCGGAACCGGTCGGTCTTAAAATCTAATTTCGTGGTTATATCAAAGTTATTATAATTACTTTCAGAAAATATTATAGTTGTTTTCGTAACGATTGACGAAAATCATTTGACTTACCAAACAAAAAAAAAACTAAATTAAAAAAACTCGACCAAATAATCTATTGCTTTGACTTGAGTTGACGAGTCTCGACGTCCTGGGCAAATGAGAATGGTATTCATAATTAGTAGAGTGTTGATTGAGGAATGGAGATTCATTATTTCGGAGTCTACGGGAAGGGATGGTGAACTGTCATCAATCATCTTGTAATTATCGCTTTTCGGTATGTAGGTAAGTTTAAACCCTATTTTACCCATTTCATGAACCTATAAGCCAATATGTGTGTGTCTGTTGTGCTCAAAGCGAAGTTACTTTTCCCTTACTTCGGGAGAACTTGAGGCACCAGACCACTGTAGGAAATTTTTTTTAATTTCATTTTCCTAAAGCTGCATTTGTTAAGAATGCTTTCACCAAATGTTTTAAAGAAAACACTCATTTACATTGAAAAATCTTCCGAGAAAAGATACTTGCCGCCAACGGGAAAAATATAATAATCAGTAATTGTTGAATGAAACACCAGAATATATTGAATTATTTGGCGGGTATTAGATAAGTCGCCATAGCTCAGTGGTCAGAGCATCCGACCGGCAATCATAAGGAAACGGGTTCAGGTCCCGTTGGCGGCAAGTATCTTTTCTCGGAAGATTTTTCAATGTAAATGAGTGTTTCAGGCTGACAATTATTGCTTGTAATAATTGTTACCCTTTGTGCTATGCATAAAAATCTTGTCTTAAACATTAGTTTATAAATTAAAAATAATAATTAATATTTAATACGTTAAAAGTATTCCACCAAAAAATGTAGACATAATTTGTCTCGACGCGACGCCACCTAGCGGGAGATTTAGTACTTACAATACCTCCCTCACAAAAATAAAGTTGGTTGTTTTCAGGTGGAAAAATATAATAATCAGTAATTGTTGAATGAAACACCAGTATATAACCTCCTTGACGACCTCCGTAGTCCAGTGGGTAAGACTCTTGACTCACAATCCGGAGGTCACGGGTTCGAACCCGGCATGCGCAAATAAATTTTATTTGTGTTATTTCACAATTAATTCATTTAAAATAATATATAGTATATTTGCGGCATGTTCCAGAGTGGAAGATACTATCAGTATCGCCCTGGTGTAAGACCACCATCCAGAATTGAAACGTTGCTTGAAAATGGCTTTAGCCGTGTTTGGTGACCAGATCTGAATAGCCAGGTACTTCCCAACCTTCCTCTTCCCCAACTCCTTCCCCTCCCCACTACCTTCAGCCTCACAACATACCCCAATTGGGGATGCCATAGTCTCACTGGCTCCAGACGGGAGCAGTTGAGATTCTTGTGCGGCATTCACTGTAAAAAAAAGAAGTATATATTGAATTATTTGGCGGGTATTAGATAAGCCGCCATAGCTCAGTGGTCAGAGCATCCGACCGGCAATCAGAAGGACACGGGTTCATGTCCCGTTGGCGGCAAGTATCTTTTCTCGGAAGATTTTTCAATGTAAATGAGTGTTTCAGGCTGACAATTATTGCGTATAATAATTGTTAATTTTATTTCCGTTTTTTTACGATGGTTTGGTGCCTTACATAATTTTTAAAAATAATAAAATTGCCTCTTGAACAGGTTAACAATTTCATTTGTACTCTCTGGGGTCTAAAAGTAGAACGTTCTTACGTTAATAATTATTGACTGTCGCAGTTTCTTTGAAATGGGCTATAATATCCGGATTTTCCAATGTATTTGAATATCTTTGGGATTTTCTATTCAAAGCCACACGAAGTTTACTAAACTGGGTTCGCCCGTGTAAATCATTTTTCCATTTTAACATTTGAGGCAATGCACTACGAAGTAATACAAAATGATTTGTTTTTGATTTAAATATTTGATTGCTTAGAACTATTTTAGATGCTTTAATAAAATACTGCAAGTAAAACACATCTTGGCATTAGAAATGAGCGACCATTTTATTGGAAAGTTTTTATAAAATTCTAGAAAAAAACAAAGCGTCAGGCATATTTAAAAACTGTTTTATAGTCCAAAATATTCTACTTACAAACATCTTTTCGGTTAGGGTTTTATTGGATAATGTTGCAAATTAAGTTTTTTATAAAATGATCGTCATACATCTCAATATTTGTGACTGAATTTCGCACAATAAAATAAAACATATTTTTTCGATTTTTTTTCTTGCATAAATCAAAAAAGGCGGCTGGTGTTAAGCAGGAATTTAAACCTTATCGTCATCTACATAAGGACTGTTATTGATAGCGGAGCAACTTTGAATATTATATATTTTACAGACATACCAATAATAATAATAATAATAAATAATACAATTATACAGAGATTGGGAAATGAGATTAAAAGAATTTGGCACTCTCAGAATATAAAAATATTACCATTTGTTATTTCGGCTACTGGCATTATACCTAGCTCTCTGATTAAAAATTTAGGCATATTAGATTTGTCAAAGAATTTATATATAAAAATGCAAAAATTGGTCATTTTAAATATATGTAGGATTACAAAATTTATATTGAGGGATCAGTAGGATTTATAGGTTCAATTAGGAATTCCACAGAGCTGAACTCTCTGATATGAAAATATCTGGAGTCGGTGAATTATTTTCAATTAGGTCTCTGGTAGGTTGACATGTTGTTCTTGTATTGTTTTGTATAATACTTATGTAGTGCAATTGCATAGCGTGGATTGACTAGATGATCATTTGGGGAAGTGTGTGAAAGGGTTTAGTTTTTCCTGTGGGGAAAATTTAACCCGGACATTTAAATCTGGTGCGTTAAATAATCTTTATTCCAGAATGTGGGGAGGATAGTGCAATTCCACACGTCCCATATAGTTATACATATTTATATATTTACACAAAGAAATAAGAACATATATAAAAAATAAAATAAAATACCAATACTTCGTGGAAATACGGCTCACGGTGGAAATTACGTATCTAGCTTGAAAATGTCTCTGACAATTTTATGAAATTCAGAGGTTAACTATTTTACAGTTTTTATGCCTTCAGACTTTATTTGCTTGCGTTTTTTTGTATTTTTGTAGTTAGGACGAGCGAAAATGCCCAAAATTAAGCGATATTTGTATGCAAGACAAGTAGAAGGGGCTCTCCTGGTGTTTGTAGAAGTTTGATCATCGAATACGTTCCAGGAGGTATTGATAATCAGGCACGTATCACGTAGTAACTAGGAACTAGGAACAAGCAGCTAGGTGTATTCTCAAAATTAGGGAAACTTGTGTCGGCACGTGACGCCGGAGTGTATTATTGGGCGGCACCTGAATCTAATTTCGGAGGTGTTTAATGTAATCACTTGTTCGCAAAAAAGAACATGCAAGGGCTCGATTCTCCAACGATCGAGAGTTGTTCGTTATGCGCCATCTGCGAACGAAGAATTACGTCGTAAGTAAGTGCGTCGTCTCGACGAACTTTGTCGATCGGTTGAAGGGGTGATTATATATCGATCGTCCAGTTGATTAGTTAGATATCCCCGAAAATCGAAATTTAGTAAATACCAACAAAGTTTAAAAAGCATATAATTTAAATAATAATTAAAGCTTAAAAAGCATATAATTTAAATAATAAAGACAAGATCAAATGTCGGTCTGCGACACCGTGCGCGAGTATATGTGTGATGCCATTGGGTGCGAGTATACGAAGGTTAAACAAAATTTTGATGTTGTCTGAGTCACTAGTAGGTTATTTCAAAAAGTCACACTAATTTACCGGACAATTATGCCTCCGGTGTTATTTTATAGCATATTTAATGTATAACATACATACACTTGTAAATAATATTTGATTTATGGCGAGCGTTCGAATATTGCTATCCTCAAAAATTGGTATTGGGAGATATCTGACTAATCAACTAAACGATCGATATATTTGCAGACATGTTAAAATTGTCTATATTTCTGATGTTTTTGACATTTCTGTGGCGTAAATTTGAAATTACGACCACACTTTCTTCAAAATGGCTGGCGGGTATATTACCCAAAAACAACAACAGCTGGTACCTATATAACTGCGGAAAAGAAATTTAATGCTGCTATCACCTACAAAACAACCTTGCAACAGTTTAATTAGGAAGCTAATTTTCTTGCGAAATCTATCTACTCTCCTGCGAAACGTTCTTGGCGTCTCAAAAGATTGGCTTCAGCGTTCTCTACATCTACATTATGCAAAATTTCCAAACAAAACGACCGACCAACACGACCGACTCCTTCCCACTCCCAATACAACTCAAACAGACACGTATGTATTATATATGGCTGCCGGTTACTGATGTTGAAGAAAACATGCAATTTTAGTAGGGTTATAAGGTAGGAATATTATTGAATTTGATTCACACAGCGTGTCGGTACAAAATATAAAAAATCCAAAATAGTTTTTCTTTTCAGACGACAAAATACTGCTACAATACTACTAGACTTGCTACATTAATATGTTAGGTACTGTCTTTTAACTGACCTGCCTGGAGTATGAAAAGAGATTACATATAATAAATCAGTGGTATCAAACATGGAATTAATGATTTTATACATACAGGTTAAATCGGAAATGATTCTACGATCAATTCTACGATAAATTTAATTAACAAAGTACGTTATCGTAATTTAGGCGTTCACTAAGAATGCCCATTTTAAAATTTACATATCTTAAAAATTTATTTTGGATTCTTTCAATCGCATATGAATGTACCTAATAATTTGGGGACCAAACCGTGGAATTGTATTCTATATGACTCCTTACTAGTGACATATATAATGATTTTGCAGTATTGACATTATTGAAATCATTAGATACCCTTAAAATAAATTCCCATATTTTTAAAGCTTTATTGGTTATTATTTCTACATGCTTGATAAAATTGAGTTTCGTATCAAACCAAATACCTAAGTCATTAATTTCCGAGAGAGATACTAACGAAATTTTGTTAATGGAATAATCGCAAATTATTGGATTCTTTATTCGATAAAACCTCATAATTTAACATTTGCTTATGTTAAGTTGCAAGCGGTTATCATGACACCATATAATAAATCTCAACAAGTTATTTGACAATATATGGCAATCATTAAACTTATAACAATTTTATAAAAAATGTACAATGTCTGTTCTTTGGAAGAGCGTGCGGTAAACGATATTAGGTTAGGATACAGTGTACTAGATTTTGATAGTTTCGTCGGTGTCGGCTGGTTCGACCCACTCGAACAACGAGTGGGTCGAACGAGTCGAACGAATTACTTTTGATGTCTAAATATGTCTATTAACAAAGTCGACCAATGTACGTACTGTCGACGGCGATTGCGAGCGGCCCCGTTTGGAAAATTGAGCCCCTGAGAGGTCGCAGGTCGCTGGAATATCAGAAATGACCTGGAATATTGACCTCTAGCAAATTGAAGATCCTGCGTCACCTGCGACATGTACTTAAACTCTGCAAGGAGTCCGGAGGTACAGTCACTTCAGGAAATGATTCCACTAGATTATGCAAGCAGAAAAGATTTTTACATTTATTTTTAATTTATTTGATGTATTTACAAATTAAAATTATTTATTACTAGTAGTCCAACAAAGTGTTCACAAGATTGTTTGTCCATAGATTCAACCAAATCAATTTGTTGTAATATTTCGAATACATTAATTTAGAGTTTTATGGATAAATTATCTAAATTAAAAAGGGGTTTTTTGCTTAGTTATAAGTAGATGTATAAAATATAATAATTCGTTAAATAGAAGTACTTTTAGAATTTTAAGGATAAATTTATCTTAATTAAAGAAATAGGTATAATATTTTGATTAATTCTAAGTACAGATATAACACGTAATATATCTTAATTTACCTACCTTAAAACACAGAACTTAGGTAGTTAGGTACGTTTAAGATATTCAAACTCAAAGATAGAAACGGATTGATCATTTTGCATTTTGGGGCAGGATTTCTTGTTATTCTCTAATTTTAAGTTTGTGAAATGTATTGAAAAAGCTTTTAAGTGATGCCGTCAGATGCCAGCAGGGAAAGTACTTCCCTGCTGGCTTCTGACGGCATTCTGACGGCCAGCAGGGAAAGTACTTCCCTACCAACCAGATTCAATTAGCCAGTATTCTCTATCCGCGTTTAGAACAACCCGCGATGGTACAAAATTTGGTTTGTACTGCGCATACCACTCCCCCCGCTACGGTCCCTTCACCGGCCCTCGGCTGCCGCCAATCACTTCGCCCAAAATTCAGTATGCCGTTGACCGTCGTACTGTGTGTCCGCGTTACAAAAAATTAACCCATTCAGACCCAGTGGTAAAATGGGTTATCAGCCGATATGTTCAAATACATTATCACTAATTACAAAGAACAAAAGAGGACAGCTCTCACAGAGGGTTATATGATAAATAATAAGTATATCGTAAATGTCACTGCTAGCGAAGTCAACAAAACTATGCTACGATTACTTCCTTGACATTGCGAATTAAACACGAGCAATTGGTATGGTCGATGATAAAATATCATGTTAAAGTAAACAATTTCTCCTTCAAAATAAATGCCCAAGAACACCTACGTAAGAAGGTATCGGAAAAGTTACAACAGAGTATTTGAGTAATTTTATTCGACATATTATTGGTATTAAGCGATAATTTTGGAATGTCCATCATATTATTGTTCATGACCTCGGAGATAACAACGATGATTCACTGGCTTTCAATGTTTCATGTGAATCATCTGAGGTTTTTTTTTAAATGACAATGATGATATTTTTAGTTTCGGATTAATTCCTCAGCCAATTTGGTAAATCTCATGCCACATAAAGTACAATATGTATTTGGTAATACTACCGCTACCATTATTTAAAGGTATACATTTTTGTCATTTTTTGTCAGGCAAATAAAATAAAATTTAATAAAATAATTCAATTTATTTAAATAGTGGGAATGAATGTGTTAGCGTTCGTCTAGCAAGCAGTGGGGAGAAGGGGCGGAGACATGCGCGTCCACGGGTTGATCTTATTTTGGATCGAGAATAGTATAAACAGGTTGTGTGGCTTGCAGCATTATTATTGTAAATAAGTAAACTCATAATAAAACAGTTGTTATCAAGAACCTAAAAGTTACGGAAAAGTCCCCCACCGAACCAATAGTGTTTGAATAATTTGTAAATAATGCCCAACATTACAGTTTGTTAAAAATCACTGCTACAGTTAGCGCCAAACTTAAATGCCGACCCGAACAAGATCCGATCCATTCTTGCGCGGGTAAAGTCACTTTACTGACTTTACAATGACCGTAAGCGAAAGATAAAGATGCGTAACACATACGTACGACAAAGAAAGACGTGGGCGGGGAGCCATGCCGCTTTTCGAACCTTAAACACGCCTAATGCAACAACAGTATCAACGTCATGTTACTACTTATAATAGTAATAACGTAATATTTATATAGTGCAGTTTAGTGATATTTCACTTTGTTTATACTCGGTTACTACTTTATCCAAATATTCAAGAGTTCGGCTTCCATACTTGTTTAATATTCGTGGGGTGTTTGAACCCTTTCTTTCTGTAATTTTTGTGC
Source organism: Limnephilus rhombicus (assembly GCA_929108145.2). Taxonomy (NCBI): domain Eukaryota; kingdom Metazoa; phylum Arthropoda; class Insecta; order Trichoptera; family Limnephilidae; genus Limnephilus; species Limnephilus rhombicus. The sequence goes on from OV815277.1 coordinate 13,806,340, forward strand.
CATTTCCATTGGTCAAGCACGTATACATATACAATGATGCTCCTCTCAGCCCCTCCCGGAAAATTTCAGGGTCTCATGCGACGAGTTAACATCGGGGAAAACAATAAGGGATAATAAAAACTTTTTCAAAAAGCTACCTTATTGTTGGTTGTTTCAAGGTATCGGACTATAAAACATATAAAGATATATCTTTTTTTATCAACACGAACATGTTAGCATTGAATTGAGAACTTCCTAGGTCAAAAGTACCCTTTCACACCAATAAAACAAATTGTAAAACTTTTGTATGTGCCAAAGTAATTCGGACTATAGTTTTGCTTCTTTCTAAAAGTATTAAAACTCAATTGGGAAGTGTAATAGAAATATTATTTGGAAATACAAAGAATCGAGAAATAATAAATGTATTTCTTGTTTCAGAAACAAAACTTAAATGGGTATTTTCTTTCTTTTATTAATAAATTCACCTCTGATACAACAGATCTTCAACCCTCCCACGCTCTTAAGTATAAGTAAGATACGGATAAGAATTTACCATGTGAACCCACTATAAATAATAAATACCTACGTAGATAAATTCAACGATAAAACACTCCACCCAATCCTTTATTCTAAAAATCTAATCACACAAATTATTAACAAAAATAATTATCTTACAATAACATATCTGTTTCTAGTTTAGTCACATAAAAATATGAACGAACGATGAACATATTGACATCGTTCGTCCATTTCATTCGCTGCCTAGGAATACCTGCTTTTGTTTTTTGGGGTCTCAGATTATCAATGTTCATCTGTAAAGATGACATAATCAACCCATTTTCATTTCCGTTTTTTTTTTTTTTTACATTAACTCCACACAGGAGGCCTTGAGGAAAATAATTTCCCTCAGGGCCTATGTCATCTGGGATGCTGTGTGGAGGGTCTTTTTGAGGAGAGGAAGGAATGAACATTGGTCTTGAAGAGACCCATGTTGTAGGAAGGAGGAAACACAGCGGCCGGCAAATCATTCCCGTGACTAATGTGACTAATGTCAACTGTGTACAAATGTTTGGCACGCGTTTGGCGTGTTTCCCGACTATGCACCGGTGCCAAAGGGATCAATGATGCTAGTTCCTCGGAGCATTTTCCATTGTAATACCGGTAGAACAAGGATAGCATTCCCACCCGACGCCTGTGCTCTAAAGATTGCAATCCGTCTGTTAAGATGGGAGAATCTATCAAACGGACCGCCCGTTTCTGCACAGAGTCGAGGGTATTTTTCAGGTATTTTGGAGCTCCAGACCAGAGGTGGCTGCCAAATTCAACCGTGGGGCGCACTTGCGATTTGTACAGGGTTAGCAGTTGTGTACTTTTAAAGTATCTGCGGGCCCTGTACAGTACGCCCAGTTTTTGGGAGGCTAACTTTACTCTGGCTTCGATGGAGCCCCCATACCTGAGCTGGTCACTTAGGGTTACACCAAGCAAATTAATGGAGGGCCTGTTCGGAAAATTGCTTCCGTTGAAAGAGACTAGATTTTCATTGCGATCCCTTTTAGACGTAATCAGACAAGATTGGGTCTTTGAAACATTACATTCAACGAGATTATTTTTACCCCAAGAGAAAACACTCTCGAGGTAACCGTCCATTCTTTGCTTCAAAGCCTTACGAGCTGTTGGAGTTTGTGAGCCCTTTGGGGGCTTGTCAAACAAAAAGCTATCATGAACTGTACTGTCATCCGCGTAGCAGTGAATTGGTGCACATGACAAAAGGTCGTTGATGTGCAACAAAAACAGAGTTGGAGACAGAACCGATCCCTGCGGGACGCCAGCATTTATCGAGTGAGAGGAAGAGGTGAAACCATCGACTACCGTCTGAATCGACCTCTCCCTCAAGAAGTCGGCAATCCACGTACACAAGGATGCGGGAAGTCCGTAAGAATGCAGTTTGTTGACAAGTCCTCGGTGCCAAACCCGGTCAAAGGCCTTGGATATGTCCAGTGCAACCGTTTGGGTCTCACCGAAACGTTCCAGGCATCGCCCCCAAACATGCGTCACATACGCGAGAAGATCACCGCACGAGCGGTTCCGCCGGAATCCGTATTGACGGTCGTTAATAATTTTGTTCTTCTCGAGGTATGTGAGCAGTTTGTCGTTGATCACACGTTCCATAACCTTAGACAGAACTGATGTGATCGCTATGGGGCGGTAGTTGGCCGGGTTGGAGCGGTCACCCTTCTTTGGAATAGGATGGATAACCGCTTTTTTCCAACCAGAGGGCACAGAGCCAGTCTTCAGGGACAGTTTAAAAAGCTTCGTCAAAATTGGAGCTATTTCTGCAGCGCACCTTTGCAGTACCAGGGCAGGTATTCCGTCAGGCCCACTAGCTTTATTAACATCAAGCCCTCGTAAAACATGGAGTACTTCCCGATGCCGGATCCTCAGCTTTTTCATACGAAAACCGCAGTGAGGAACCGACGTCGGGACAGCACCTTGGTCATCGAGGGTTGAGTTATCCGCAAACATTTTACCTAGTAAGTTAGCCTTTTCGGTGGCGGTGTTTGCTAGTGAGCCGTCAGGTCTGGTAAGAGGTGGCAGACTGGATTTGCAGAAATTGCGACCTATTGAGCCCGCATGCGACCAGAATTGCCTGCTGCTATGCGGGCATGCAGTCAGCTTTCTGCTGATCTGCTGGTCGTGCTCGAATTTTGACCTATTTATGATTCTCTTGGTTTCCTTTGCCATTTTGTTGTAAGCTGTTCTGTCTTCGGATGTTCTAGATGTGTTGTAGGCTCGGTAAGCCGCGTTTTTTCGTCGCACAGCTTCAGCGCATTGTCGACTGAACCACGGCTTTGAGCCTACACCAGTTTCCTTAACAGTAGATTGGATGAAGCCATCCATCGCGGATGTGATGACCTCACCAATTTCCTGGGCACATCTTGAGGGATCCGAAGTCCGAAAACAGACAGCTGACCATGGGAAAGCATTAAAATGTGCCCGCAGACCGAACCAATCTGCTGACCTATAGTGCCACACTTTTCTCTTCAGCCTCTCGTTTGGTGGTCTGAAGTTTACAGGGATTGATGTCGTCACCAGGCAGTGGTCGGACGATCCTAAAGGCGCTGTGACTTCAATACTGTAACCGTGTGGCACAGTAGTTAAAAAAAGGTCTAACAGATTGGAACGGTCAGTCTCAATCAGGAACCCTTGTAGGCTCCTGAACCATTTGCTCCAATCCGTAGCAAAGGGCAAAGGATTCCGCTTGGCGTCCAGCCGAGTCTGTTGATCCTGAGAACTTCAACCAAGATTTGTTATGAACATTGAAGTCCCCCAGGACCACAAACTCTGCCATAGGGTAGCGGGGCAAGAGGTCATCAATAGTGTCGCTTAAATGTTTGAAGAGCTCGGACGTGTCTGATTCGCTAAGGTTCGGTGAGCGGTATAAACACGCGTAGAATCTTACCGTACTGGCAAGATTGACGCGTACCCACATTACGTCGAATCTGGAGTTTTCCAGATTCAACAGTCGCACACAGTTGACGTCAGCTCGACTATAGAGACAGACACCTCCTTTAGGTCTGAACTTGCTTGCGAGGGTGAAGCCCGGGCAGTCCAGATAGGAGGCGTCTACAGGCTCGGCTATCTGCGTTTCAGACAGGAATAGTAGGTTGGGGCGTTGAGAAAAAAGGTGGTGGTGGACGGAGTTTAAATTGGTATGCAGGCCGCGAATGTTGGTGTAATTCACCAACATTTTTGGCCTGCGCCGGGGTCGCCTACTACTCGCCGCTGTAATGATGTTAATTTTTGTTGTTTGTGTTGTCATGATTTTAAATATTTTTATGATGGGGTGTGGGGGGAGGGAGGTCTGGGAAGGAAAAGGTATGAGGGGTGGGTAGGAAGCTGGGGATCAGAGTGTCCAAGAGTGACGAACGAATGAATCCAATCCACCCACTGCGGTGCAAGGCGATGGATAGGGAGAGTCCGGCTGGAGAGGTCACCCAAAGCGCCCCAAACGCTACTGCTGGGTCCCCTCCGGTCACGAACCGGCACAACAGCAGCGGCGGGGCTTTTACACTCGTTGATGGGGCAGCCCACCCTCAGTCGTGAGCCTGAGGGTCGGGCCCCTGTACTACCGAGTGGCCCGGACAGCGGTAACCGGTTGTAAAGGGTCTCCCTCAACCAGCATCTCCCAATCCGGCCCGCCACGCAGAAGGTGGGCCGACGCACCCGCCATCAAGACTTGAACAAACATTACCCCAAGAACCCGGGCACCCCTGCTAAGTCACCAAACGTAGCGAACCACTTGGGGTGACCTGTGGCAGAGGTGTTGGTCATCCAATAAATGGTTCCCAGGGCGGCGGTACCCATACCCGCCTACCAAATACTAAACTTCCGTTGGTTGAAAATGACATTTTGTCACCGTTCAAAACAACTTGGAAATGATTATTATTATTATTCCTACATTCCAGTAACCAAGCAACTGTCGTCGTTACCTAGTACTGTCATTTGTCAACAAATAATTTTCAATATGGCCAAATTAAATATTTTAATCTAAACTACCCTTCAATACTACAAATCTGTAATAAATATTATATTTTAGAATAATGTTATCAAAATAAAATATATAATTAAATTTACCTGCAAAATATATTTCAACGTAATCTCAAAATACTGTTGTTTACCTTGGTTACTGGAGCCCTCACAAAAGGAAAAATTTTATATCGTATTTATTTATCTAAATATCCTACGGTTCAATGGCAGTTTATTTATTAGGTTATCTAATATACTTATTTTCAAATATTTATATGTTTTGGGATCAAAGCTAATTCTGATACAATAAAATAAATCAGAGAGCCAAAATACAAGCAAACGTCGAGGCTAGCGTTGCTAAGCAATGTGCGGCCTCCGCGGCTGATTGGTTGCTGGTTACGATCCTTGGCTAAGAATTCCGAGGTCGGGGGTTCAAATCCCGGCATCCGCAAGTAACTTTCGATTTGGGAGGAGGGTATAGTACCGCCGCCTCGGGAAACATTTTTTGGATAACCAATACCCCTGCCATAGGTGACCCAAAGTGGTTCGCTACGTTTGGTGACTTAGCATGGGTGCCCGGGTTTGAGGGAGATATAAACTAGACCTCTCCAGCCAGCCTCTCGATCCATCGCCTTGCACCGCAATGAGAAGAATGGACATTCGTCCGTCACTCCTGAACACATTGATCCCCAGATTTCTACCCACCCCTCACACCCCTTTCTTTCTCAGAACTCCCTCCCTTCCTTTCCCTGAAAAGACCCCCACACAGCACCCCTAAAGATGACATAGGCCATGAGAATCTAATGAAAAAAAAAGTTTGATTAATTTAATGATTTGGAATAATACATAGTACATTTGCTTCACATTCTAGAGTGGACGATATTCTTAGTATCGCCCTGGTGAAAAATCATCATTCAAAATTGAAACCTTGCTTAAAAAGGCTTTAGCCGTGTATATAATGAATGAAATGGCATCAGTTCTGAATGGCCAGGTTCTTCGACATCTCCTTCCCTTCCACACCACCGTCAGTCAACCTCACAGTATATTACTCCACGGGAACTTTTGAAGGATTTGGGAACTTGGGAACTTTGGAAAAGGTCCTTGTGCTTAGTGTGTCGAGTAGGTACTCTTGTGTTGATTAGACACGGGAGTTTGCAATAGTCGAGCCCGAATTTACAATTTTGCGCCACAATGCTCCGTCCAGGCATATTCGATGACATTTTTACTTCTTAAAATCCATCTGTAACACATTTTCTCTGGCATCATTTTGTATTCCTTTTTCTTATCGGCTCGACTTTTTGTAAAGATTTCGCTCGAATAATGTTAAATTGGCTGAGTTATTATAAATACAATGGACATCAGCCCAAGGAAGCAAGAAGGGCAATACAAATTTCAATACAGCTTTCATGTAACAAATAATTTAAAAAAAAATACTAAAAACAATCGAACAAACCTGGTAGGTACCCTTTATCTGCCTATTGTGTTCCCTAAGTTAGTCCTATAGGTAGGTACCTGTGTTCCTAGTAAAAACAGTGATCTTATTTTTCAACGCGGGCAGCACTGAGCACCTCCGCGGCGCGGGAAGCGAGGTAAGTCTCTCGGCGGGAGAGCCATCTGTCAGACGGATAGGAAATTAGATTGGGCCGCCATGTTGAAAACGGACGTAGGTCGTGTACTAATTTGTCATCACCGAGGGCGGCCCGGCGGGAATTCCACTCTTGGCACTGATAAGCCTAATCCAGACTAACAAAAAAAACTATCAAGCACGAGACACATAGTAAAAAGGTTCGTTCAATTCAACGCTCAATAATAACATGACCGTTTAGGGTTTAATCCTATTTACTAGGAATGTTAAATTAGGGGTGCGTTTTCTTATTGTCTAGTTGAGCTGCGCTATCAAAGTTGCATGGCAATTTCGAATTAAAAATTTAATCCAAGTTTTTTTTCGTTGGGTTTTTGTGGCGAATTAAGACATTTAAATGACTAGATCATTTGTGAAGTGTCGAGAAGCGTAGCGGGAATTTGTGTGAAAAGAACACATCAATAGCATTGTAGTTTTAATTGGTTTGTTTTGATGCATAATGCTATTATATTTATAAAACTAAACAAAAGTCTTGTACTCTGTAGGTCAATTAATCTATGACAATATAATATACCCTCTGGTACCCTGCATGAGTTGCAATGCCATTCAAAGAAATAAATTGGTTCTCCCTACATGTCAATTCCCGTGCGTCAACGTTCACCTCCCGAGTTCCGTTCCACTCCCGCGTTCCCCTTCCACCTTCTCCGCCTTCTCACACCATTTTCACCTTTTCTCCCTGCTGCTAAAATATATGAAATACACATATTTTCATTAACACAAATTTCATAACGCCAGAGCTTGCTTTTAAAAATAGGCTATAACCTTCGCGGGCATGCGCACAACATATCACCAAAGTTTCATCGCAATTGGATGAACGGTATGGCAGCACATAAAATACGAACTAACAAACAGACGAACCAATATTATAAAACGTATCGAACCAATATTGATTTTTATATATAAGACTAGCGGTTAAAAACTCGCTCCGCTGGTTTTCGCTGCTAGGCCCTGCGGGCGGCTTTTGGTTCGGCTTCGCCAAGTTAGTGTGTTGGTGACCATTTTATAAACCCGATTTAGGATTTTAGAGTAAGTACTTTCTATTACATTATTCGAAGATCAAAGCAAAAAGCTCAAAGCTCAGAGCTGCAAAATTAAAGCTCAAAGCTTGAAGTTCAAATCTTAAAGCGGAAAAAACCTGAAAGCTTAAACCTCTAAGCTTAAAGCTCAAAACTTAAAGCTCAAAACTTAAAGTTAATTAAAATATAGCTCAAAGCTTATAGCTCAATGCTTAAAGCTTAAATTTCAAACCTTAAAGTTCTAAGCTTAAAAGCCCCAAGCTTAAAGCTCAAACCTAAAAAGTTTAAAGCTTAAAGCTAAAAATAAAAGCAAAAGCTCAAAGCCTAAAGTTCAAAGCTTATAGTTCAAGGCTTAAAGCACAAAGCTTAAAGCTAAAAAATAAAACTGAAAGCTTAAAGCTCAAACCACAAAGCTTAAAGTTCAAAGTTTCAAAGCTTAAAGTTAAAAAAATTAAGTTTAAGGCTTAATTCAAAGCCAAAAGCTTAAAGCTCAAAGTTCAAACCTTAAAGCTCAAAGCTTAAAGCTCAAAGCTTCAAGCTAAAAGCTCAAATCTCAAAACTCAAAGTTTAAAACTTAAAGTAAAAAGTTTAAAGCTCAAAGTTTAAAAACTTAAAGCTAAAAACTCAAACCTTAAACCTCAAAGCTCAAAGCTTAAAGATTAAAGATAAAATTTATAATTATAATTGTTGTGTTAAGTGTGCTGAGTCAGCGGCGGCCGGTCGGGTGCCGCCTCAGCTTACCGAGTTGCAAAGAGTTCAAAATGACAAAACGTCTGTTTCACCGTTGGGGTACCATTTTATGGCGGATAAGATGTGAGATGTCGTATAAATCAATTTACAAAGAATTAACACAATTACATCCGTACCATAATGTATAATTTACAAATTATTCGAATAGGAACAGTGGGAACGAATACGTAGCGATTTACGAACTGTTGCTTCGTCGGCAATTCGGAACAGAATGATTATTCTTATTTCGTACCGGCTATCGGTGACTAGGTGAAAGTATTGTGGGATCTAATAGGAATGATTCCGGGAGCAAAATAGCTGCGTCGTTCGCTGCCACAGGCTTAAAGTCCGCTTATTAAATATTTTGGTTAGTGTGAGTTTATGTATATTATATTTAAGTGGGGTGCAATATTCCTTTTTCTTTCCACCCCAATCCGTGTTGCCCCACAACATACCCCAAATGGGGATGCCATAATCCCACTGGCTTTGGGCGGTCTCAGATACCATCAGATCTAGTAATTTACCATTAAACCAGGGCGAACAACACTTTCATTCTAACGTTCATGTTGAAGTATCACATTGGAATTATCATCCACTCTAAGTGTTGTAAATATGAGTTTTGGGTAATGACTAAGGGGTGTTCGCTCGCATAATCTGGCCTGTTAATATACCGCATTAAAATGTGTAGTTCAGATTGTACTACTGTCATTCTGTTCTAAGTGTAGCCCTGAAACAGGGCTGTGAAACTTAAATATGGCTCTAACACCGAAGAGTTATTCCCTAGAATTGTGAACTATACCAAACTAAAAATTAGTAATAAAAAAATCGATAACGCTAATTCAGACTTTCACGACTAATTGAGTTGGTCATCTGCTCGAGAAAGAATTTCGATTTTTGAAAATGTTTTATCAATTTCCGAAGTAAGGAAAAATCGAGCTTATTCTAAAACACTTCTATTGGTTTTCTGTTCAGTGACTCTGACGCATAAAGAACGTATATTATGGGGATCTATAAAAGCGAGTCGTGCCTATGAATATTAAACAGAAATAAAGCGGCATCTGTTTTATTTCGCCGAAGCAATTTTCCCTTCGCGATAGCACACTCTCGTGCTTTATGCGCTATATTCAGATCATTCTACTTATTTGCTCGACAATGAACGCGATAAATTTTCTCTAGTGCTTAAACACGCCTGATTCTGCGATGCGTGAGAAATTTTTGCAGATATTTAATATGGTAGCTTTACGACCCGGTTTCGCTAGTATTTTAATATCGGCTTAATAATAAAAGGGATCGGCATCCTTACAAGTCAATCTTCCAGCCCGTACTGTCAATCATATGTTCAATGACATTATTTCATCTAAATGGCCAAACTCCCTTTCTTACTGATGTATCCAAATGTTCAGACTCTCCTAACTGTGGTATAGTGGAGGTTATCCACCTCTTACCCCCCCTGGTATAAGTAACTGATGGTTACTCCTTCTAGGCTCTCGCAAGATTAAATTTTTTTTTGTTAAACGAAGCTACATTTATTTATTTTGAACGAATCTAGACCTCCAGTGTCCTTGCATACGTTGTTAGTAAGCAGTATGCAAGTGTTTAACAGGAAAAAACATAATACAACAAATCGGGTTAGTAATACAAGCAAAAATAATAGTTAAAGCAAAATAAAATTCGTTCAAGAAGCTCACGAGGCAGCATTGCATCATGTGAAAAACCCTGTAAGCACCTGTACAAATAGATAAAGAAGTCTCAAATTATTTGTCAAGTACCAATAAAAAATGTAAATTAATTAATATATATTAAAAATGTAAATAATTACCATAAATGTAACTGTGGTATAACAGTGGAGGTAATCCACCTCTTACCCGCCCTGGTATAAGTAACTGATGGTTACTCCTTCAAGGCTCTCGCAAGATTCTAATTTTTTTTCGTTAAACGAAGCTACATTTATTTATTTTGAACGAATCTAAACCTCCAGTGTCCATGCATACGTTGTTAGTAAGCAGTATGCAAGTGCTTAACAGGAAAAACAAAATGCAAAAAAATAGGTTAGTAAGACAAAGATAAATTAAACAGGGCAAAAGAAAAACTCATTCATGAGACTCCATGACGCGGAATTGCATCTGTAAAAAACCTGCAAGCACCTGCATAAAATAGAGAACATAAGAAATACAATAAATCTCAAATCAATATATAGGTATAGGTATCAACCAGTATTAACGTTTACCACAATAATTCTAATGATAGAATACGTCATTCAATTTCAAACCAATTTTCAATATTTTCAGCCGAGTGCATTGCAATAATTGAATCTATCAAATATATAATCAAAAATAATTTTGTCCCATGTTCTCTCTGACCCTCTAGGTTCCCTCCAAAAACTTAAATCCAGCCCTCTTCTTCATCCTGATGATCACTTTGTATGCCTTATTCGAGTGCTGATAGCCTCCATTCAAAGCTCTGGAAAAACCAAAACTCTGTTTTGGATTCCTGGATATGTTGGCATAGTGGGTAACGATATTGCGGATTCCTTGGCAAAGCAAGGAGCATCCAACTCTGTTGTTCCCTTCATAAACCACAGTCCTCTATCTGACATTTTTTCTATCCTCAAAGATAGATGCTATGACTGGACAGAGTATTGGCAAATTGCTAATCAATCCAAGGGAGCCTGCTATGCCTCAATACAAAGAACTATCCCATCAAAACGGTGATTTCAACAATTCCCCCATTTTCCCTAAAAAGAAATTTCTTCACTTATTCGAATGAGATTTGGACATTGTTCCGTTCCTTCTCACCTTTTTAAAATTCGTGCCCTTGACTCCCCAGATTGTACATTCTGTGGTCTAGAAGTGGGAACCTTAAATCACATATTTTTGGAAACTTAATAAACTCTTTAAAGAAATATCCTTTTCTAAAATTGCTTCCCCTCCATGCAATATCTCATCTCTCCTAAGTCTGAACTCGACTCAAATATTCCGTATTATTCTGCAATTTGACCATTTAAATAAAAGTAATAAATATAATCACCTTCCCTCTGTCCATAATCTGAAATGATGAACTAGAATACCATTGAAGGGCGAAAGCCAGAAACATTTGAAAAAAATAATAAAACATTGATGCATTTTAATAAAAATTATGAATAAACTTTTGTAAAAAAACCTTTGTCAGGGCATAAGAATAACAGGAATGACCCCCAACTACGCTAACGTCAACGGCTGATTCGCGCATTCCAGATTACCTGCCAATGTACCTAGCTATGAAAATAATTGAAAACCTGTTGGCTTTATGAAGCTTTGAGATGGATGATTTTCAACCTCCGATAGGGGCACCAGAAGATAAGGAATTCATCGAAAAAAAAAACTTTTTTTCTGTTTTGACCTATTAATGTTAATATTCTCATGTTACGTCCAGTTTAGCCCTGCACTAGGCACCCCGTAGAGTTGGTAAATAGTAATTCTCGACACAGTACTTAACCCGTTGATTTTATTTGTTCATTTTGTTGTAGACCCTCCGAGGTTAGAAAATTAATTCTAGATGAGCTATGGCCTCCGCGGTGGATGAACACTTTTGGATTATCTTAGAGTCCTAATGCCACAGGTACGATAAATAATAAATTTTCATAGTTCATTCATACTTTGTTTACCCACGAAGATTTACATTATTTTTAAAGTTTAATATTCCAAGCAGTTTACGAGGTATAAGGAGACACAAAAATTAGAAGCCTTTTTGTTGTTACGAGCAGTGTGTCCAGCACAGTGAAATCGATAACTTTACAATATTGGATCGAACCGATATTGACAGAGAATAAATAAGAAATCAAAATACCATGGCGCCACTGGCGGATCTGTCCATGGTTTTACATTTGTAAATGCCAATACGACTTCGTTAAAATTAAAAATATTATCCAGATGTGTTTTTTACGGCTAAATGGGATAAATAAGTTAATGAGGTCTTTGGCCATATATCAACTACCTTGGTTTCTCCAAGATCGAACGGAATAAATTTATCGCGTCTTAAATGAATTATTTAAGTCTATAGATAGCGTAAACGATTTCTTTCAATTCAAAAATTCAAAAAGCCACTTATTTTTCATAACAAACGACATTTTTCAAAATTTTTTTAACATTGACAGCTTATATGACACTCGGGAGGCCGCGCTAAAATTTATCAATCGTCGGTTGGAATATCTCTTACCAATTGTTGACCGTGCTAGACCTACAGGTACCGCAATAGATTCCCAACTGTTATGTGGCTGATAAAAATTGGGAGACGAAGAAGATGGGGAAGAGGGTGGTTTGGAAGTACCTAGCTATCAATAACTGGTCGTTAAATACGCCTAAACCGATTTCATCCATAACTTCCATTCTAAGCGATGGTCTCTCATGAAGACAATTCAGGAAAACTTTAGGTGGACACTCTGCAAACCTATTCCATATTGACTTCATTAATGTATGTGTTGAGGAAACCGGTTCCTCGACTTTTCAACCCGCGACAAAATATCCCCGAAAAAATATCCCCCAACAAAACATCTAATAAAACCTAACCTAACAAAAAATAAGACAAAAAAAATACAGACAACTTGTAAAGACAATAAATTATTGTTCAAAAATAGTAAAATGTAATGAAGTCAATAGGCCACTTGCAAAACATTTAAAAAATTCCGGTTTAGGCAAATATTCTAAGACATTCTGTATTTTTTTTTAATCGTATTTTTGAAAATTTCAATACGAAAAATCAGACCATTTTTTATAAACTGGAAAGACGGGACATAATTTTATAGGTGCGAAAAAACGATAATTACATAGCCGAAAATCATTTTTTTTAAAATAACGTTTTCCACATGAATGGCACCGGAGAATAACGAGGCATACCAAAAATATTACTCATAAATATTTTTTTTCTTGATCCATCTTATTGATCATAAATCATTATAATGTACAATGTCTATATAACTAAATCCAATGTAATATTCTTGTACTTGTAAATTATAATAATAATAATAATAATAATAATAATTTCTTGTATTGTTTTGTAATTATAATACTTATATAGTGCAATTGCATAACGTTTGACCAGATGATCATTTGGGAAGTGTGTGAAAGGGTTTAGTTTTTCCTGTGGGGAAAATTAAACCCGGACATTTAAATCTGGTGCGATTTTAAGAATTAAATATTATAAAATTTGATTTTGTTAAAATCAGCACCATAACCATTATACCTCTAAAACACGTACCGACATCTAAAATGTACGGGGTTCTCTTCAGAACATCTGTCAAAAAGTCAAACCAAATGATAAGTTCGCAGAGAACAAACAATAAATCTAGTGAACGTTAAATGTTAAATTCAAAAATTCGCCTGAAATCAAAGTGTTGCCATATTAAAAAAATAAATCAGTGTGGAATTTTACAAAATTAATAGGAACATTTTCGGAGACGGGACATTTTGTAGTGACGTCACGGGCCCAAATAATCGATTTATTGATTTAAAAATAAAAATAAACTGTACATTTGTAAAAACATTTACTAACATTTTCGTAATCTTAGTAAAAAAATCTATCCACACGATTTTTCCAAGTCGTTATGAAATCCATGCAAGTGACCTATTGTTCGAATTTCAGTTTTCGAAAGACTAATTTTTTAAAAGACGAATTTTTCGAACAGCAATTGGCCGACAGACACATTTTTCGAATTTAATCAACTTTTAAAATATATATTTCACTTGCTCAACTAACTAACGAGATACTGTTAGGTTAGGTTAGGTTAGTTGATATTGTCCATCTCATAATACGATACACTTGTACGCACTGTATACATACTTATATCAATTCAAAAAACTAATGTTTCGGTCAATTGATGTTCGAAAAATCGAAGTTCAAAAAATTGCATTTCCAACAATTGAATTCGAAAAATTGCAATTCAGTCAATTTACCTAAACCAAAGTCAAGAACCTTGCCACTCTGCTACGGTGGATGTCATAAGTAGAAAATGGAAAAGTCAATGCTTAAAAAATTCCAATAATCCGACATTTCTGGTTTACGCTGAAGACGCAACTTCGTGAATGTCGTTGAATAGGTCGAAGCTAATATGCGAAAAGCATGTTTGCGACCAAGTCAGAAAACCTGCTGGAATCTCTAAATTGGCCGAAAAAGTTAGGCAGAGTTAAGACCTGAAGATTGTGCGTGAGAAGTCTCCGAAAATTTATTTGGAAAGGTTTAAACGTTTAGTCGTGGAATCCGTGCAGAACCGAAATGTGTCGAACTCACCTACCTAATAAATATTTCTTCTACCTGAGGTTCATCCAGATGATTGCCTTCGTTATATCGCCTTCATCAACAAAGTTTGTTTGCAGACTAGTCAAAAATATGAGTATGGAAATTTGTTTCAATTGAAAGTTGCGGCGTATGATCGCATTCAGGCGATTGCAATCTCTGCTGTTCAATAATTTTATTTTTGGTATCGTTTGGTCTTTCGTGTCATAACTCAGTATCAAATCATAATAAATAAATAAATACCATAAGGTCCAGAAGGAGGCTTCTTTTCAGAGTTGGATTGGGGATTCAAAATAATCCAAGATAACACTTCGAATGCAAATACTGGCTTCCTCAAGGATTGGAATTCATCATCTGGGTTTAATGGACTGTGTTTCGGAGCTAAGAACTCCTGCTCAGAAGATGGGAAAGAGGTTGGGTTGTAATCAGTCAGTGTAAATTGTAACATAGATTTTAGGAACACAGAAAAGACAGGGATCAAATGGAGTGGTAATCAATAAGATTAAAGTTCTAGCATGTACATTAGGAAACCTCCATTTTGGTGGTCAGTGAACTTATCTCAGAAATTAATAGTATATTCCGATGGTTTGTTTATCTTCAAGTTCATTTAATTTCTGCTATTCGTTTTTTCCGTAATTTAAATCAAATACATTTCTTTAACCCCTTAGGCCTACGGCGTATTCTTTTAGGTTAGATAATTTCAACATTGCAATTAAATCAAATAAATGGAATATTTCTTATTGAATGTATCCAAAAACTAAATTCCGTATTTGAAAAGTGATAAAAATAATAAAAAAAAACGACCTCAAATGTTGTTATTAGGAACAAACGTATAGTTTTTGAAATATTAAAATTTAGAAAGGACTCATTAAAAAGTTTTAAAAATGGCTTATCTTACTTTTTTTCTAAATAAAATTACCGATAACAAACAAAAGAGAAACACACACCCAAGTAGTTTCATAAAAAAATAATTAATAAATAATGTTTATAATTTTTTCCTCAAACTTCGGTGGAAAACTTTGGTTTCATTGAGGTACACATTTTAATTTTTCGGTGATTAACTTCAATATTCGAATATAAAGCGTAATATTTTCTCTTTCTAGAACCACTTAGGTCATAGGTTCTCAACGTGGGCGATAACGCCCCCTTGGGGACGTTTCAGACCTTCAGGGGGGCGGTAGAAGACCAAAAGAAAATTGGGGGGCGGTAGGAGACTCAGAGAAACCCATCCCATCCCAATTTTCTCTATCCCATTACACCCCATTCGTTGTGGCAAATATAAACTCATCGTGGTATCCCATTACACCCCCTCCGTTGTGGTATCCCGATACGCCCCTTCCGTTGTGGCAAATATAATTGTGACGACAATTGCTGTTTCGGATTCACGAGTTAGGGGGTGCTAGAAATAAAAAAATATTCTCAAAGTGGGCGGTGGGCAAAAAAGTTTGAGAATCTATGATTAAGGTCCTATTTCTCACCATGACATTAAAGGAGACGCAACGATTTCTGTGAGACCTAAGTCAGCTGTTCCCAAAGCGAACAAATTAGCCTGAGGGGTTAATTTTCTTTGCACTGTCCTTTATCTCCTTTGTTATCTTGTCGTGCCGAATCTCAATCTTATTGCAAATTTTTATGCTCGTATACGTCTGGGCTTGAATATCGGCAAGAATGTAGGCAATTTCCACAAAACATCATTCAGATTGTGGGACATTCCGTAGTTCCACGACAAATTATTCTCAACACTGCATCGAAGGAAATATATTTTATCATCCCGGTGGATGTTCGCAGGAGCCTACAGCCTCGATGACATTGAGCGAGTTTACAAGCTACTAGCCGGCGAATTCACTAACTGCTAGTAAACTCCTTCAGTGTATAATCATCCTGGTGGATATTCCCAGGAGCCTACAGCCTCGATTACATTGAGCGAGTTTACAAGTTACTAGTCGGCGAATTCACTAACTGCTAGTAAACTCCTTCAGTGTAAAATCTGCTAGTTAGCAAAATACTCCAGTAACTTTATACATCACAGCATGCGTCAAATCCGGTAGTTCTGATTTTTTGCAGACTTGTTTATGATGTTGGCCTAATGAATAATCCAAGTTTGTGTCCTCGAGCGTCGAACGCATAAGCATAACGCATAACGCGAAGGTGGATTTTGTGCCCTTTCTCATTCCCTCTTCAGAGAACAAGAACTCTCGCAATTCTTCATACGATTGTTTTAAGACACAACCTGTGAAACAGTGTTAGAGGATCAACAGTTACCTGTTTACTGCCAATTATAGTTTGTACGGCTGAAGAAAGGGACACCACATTGTTTTTACCTTTGAATTTCACTTCCTGGAAGTTCTGGCCAACCGTCTTTAGCATCGATTCTCTCCCAATCTCTAGAGCCATGTGGCTATTGATTCTCTAACCAGGCCACTGCTGATGGATATAATGAAATCTGTTGTAAGGAATGGAGGGTGCTGTGAAAACCATCTACAGAGTTATTCAGTATCTGATTCATCTCTGGTGACACTAGATGGTCGCATGTCAATATGTTGTTCAGTTTTTGCAGTGGTAACCTCGCAGTATGTTTCCACTTCATGGCAGATATTATGTAGATACACCATGCCTAATGTCCATCGAGAGAGTACACTGTCAGTCATACCACGTGCTCGGGTGAGCCCTCCATAGCTTTTCATAGATTTCATCATTACTTGCTCAATGGTCATATCTGACCATATACCCGACCAAAATTTGTTAGTGCGCCGGATGGTGAAGTATCCCTTTTTTGTGAATTTATCGTACTCAAGTGGGTCCATTTTCCTTTCCATTTCCAGCATATCTGCAAGATATGCTTATTGCACTGTTGCACTTAAGTACTTGAATTTATAGGTATCCGGGGTAAACTCCTCTTATTCTTTAAAAACTATTTGACAAATAGAAAAATGAGTGTGAAGATTTTAAATATAATTAGTAAATCAAGATACATCAAATCGGGAGTACCGCAAGGGTCAATTCTAGGTCCAAAATTATATATTATATATGTAATTGCTATGTGTAAGATTTTCAAAAAAGCTCGTCGATTCATTTTTGCTGATGATACTGCTCTTGTTGTATCAAATGAAAATCCTGAAATAGCTATACAAGAATTACAAAGAGATTTTAACGAGCTTCTCAAATGGGCTCATGATGTAGGATTAGTTATTAATGTAAAAAAAACCAAATGCATGTACATAAAATCACCAAGTTTGAAAATGTGGAATGTTCCTAAAATAACCGCTCATAGCTTTGACTGTATACATAGAGGAATTATTAATGTTTGTGACTGTGAAAAAATAGATTTCACAAATGAATATACTTATCTGGGAATAATTGTTGATAATAATTTTAAGTGGGATAAACAAGTGGCTAAAATTTGTAACCAGCTCAGATCCTTAGCTAGTAACTTTTACAAATTAAAATTTATTTTGCCTCATTGTACTCTTAAACTCATATATTTTTCTATGGTAGAATCCATCCTTAGATATGGTATTCGAACTTGGGGACATGCAAGCACTACTTACATTAAATATATTGAAAATTTACAAACTGCCATAATAAAAAAATTGTAACAACAAATATTTACAAACAGAGACATAACTTAAAACTACTGTATGGCTCAGAGAGCTTACTTACAATAAAAGGTCTCCACTGGTTCACTACTATTATGGATAATATGGGGGAAAGCCCTTACAAACACCTACTTGTACACAAACATACCACAAGATTTAGAGAAGGAAAGGGCCTAAAAACTCCTCGAATATTAAATAAATATGGAAGCCGTACTCTTGAATATCTAATACCAGTGATTTTCAATAAAATCAATAAAAACATAAAATTTGAAAAAAATGAGAGACTATGTCCTAAAATGATAAAACTATGGTTAATGAGCGAAAACTCCATGTATCTTTGAATATCTTAATATAGCTGCCTACATATCTTGTTATTAGGCAGGTATATTGAAATATCTTATATATTTATGATTGTAAGTTAAATTATCTAATATTACTATGTGATCTATTCTAATGTTTCCTTAAAACTATAAATGTATTTACAAATATTTTCTTAGATATTATATTAAGAATGTTTAAATTGTTAGAACCTGCAGACAAGCTGTCATATGACAGCTTTGTGGGTCTACTCAAATTTGTTGTACAAAATGTATTCTGTAATTAAATAAATAAAAAAAATAAAAATAAAAAGTGGTGCAATAATTGTGCGCATAAAAGAAGTGGCCTGCTGCGTGAAAGAATGGGAGCATTTTCTAGATGGTTATTCTATGGTTAGGCTTGAGTTATTCGAGTGACGTCTAAAATATTGCAAAAAATTGCGAAGTTCGAAAAAAATGGTAAACTTTGAAAGGCTTAATCTCGGAAACTATTGGGTCTATAGAGACAACTCTAGTATCATATTGTAGCAAATTTAGTATACTTTAAAAACGTTCTAAGAAGTTTTTCAAAAACTAGTCCTTTAAGGTTATAATCTCCAAGGCTTTTTCGATTTTCGACAAAGTTGCGTTCGTCGCTCGAGGTCAAAACTTGGATTATTCACTAGTCCAACATCGTAAACAAGTCTGCAAAAAATCAGAACTACCGGATTTACCGCATACTACCTCATACTTTCAGGTGACAAAGTTACTGGACTAAAAGACAAAGGCCCGCATGAGCTAACCATGTTAAAAGCATTTTCTACGAACCTTGAGTTGAAGTATAAAAATGTATCATGCAAAGATAAAAAAAAATATAGAAGACTCACCTTACGTTCTTTTTAAACTAAAATTACTGAAAAAAGAAACAAACAAACATATTTCATTAGACAAATGTATTATAAACGTTATTGTCAACTCAGGTTTTGGTCGTCCATGTAAAAATTTTTAATAATTTTGTTTTTTCAATTGCGATGTGAAGCTTTGGATTCATAAAGGTGTACATTTTACTTATTTTGTTGTTAACTTTCAGATTTTAAAATAAAGCTTGGTGTTTTTTCTTCCTAACACCGTTTATATCATATTTCTCACTATGATAGTAAGGAAGGCACAAATATTTCTATAAGTTATTCCTTAAAGCGAACAAATTTGCCAAAGGGGTTAAATTACTTAACTTCCATTTGGATTATTTTTGGAAAGTTAAAATGATATTTCACATATCCATGGCTTAGTACTTTGAATTATACTAACACCTCTGAATCATTATTGATTTTTAAAGTGCGAATATGATTACACTGCGCTCAGTGTGACTCGCCAGTTCACTAGCAGATAGTGAATTTGAGGGCTAGTAGCTTGTAAACTCGCTCAATATAATCGAGGCTAGCCGGGCAGGTTAGGTATATTTATGCTACCGGGCCAGTCCGCTCCTGTGCGTAAACACCGCTGATGTGTCAGATGCGGCGTATTGTTACGCGGTACACCCCCGCGTTTGATTGGCTGGAGATTGGCTGTTCACGGTAGCCGAAGGCGCTGATTGGACAGTGAAGCAGTAAACACGGACCACGGACGGATGACTTTTGTTAATAGCAGGCTGTTTCGATAACCATGAAAACTTGACATAATCTGGTAATAGATCCTGGATGTTGATTTTTGAAGTGAAACTTCTTTAGCGCCGTTAGTAACTTGAAATTCAGGTGAAACGGAAATGCGTCACAAATCAGTTCTACACAAATACTCAGTTCTAATATAATGCTAAGAAGATCTCCAATAATTTTAGTTTGCAAGCAATCTCTCTTAGTTTAAACTGTCAAAATCTTGTTTAGACAAAAAATGTTGTATTATACGTGCTATCAATAAGCGATTAACAAGAAACTCTTCCATTCGACTCTTCATCGAGTATAATGTCTTAAACAGACGTCAACTCCATCTTACAAATTCAACAACAAAAAAACTCTCGTACAACACAATAGACCACTAGCATCACATTTAAAAAAAAATCTGGTTTAGGCAAATATTCTAAGACATTCTGTATTTTTTTTATTCGTATTTTTGAAACCCTGGCGATTTTTTGAAAATTTCAATCCGAAAAATCAGACCACTTTTTTATAAACCGGAAAGACGGGACATAATTTTATGGGTGCGAAAAAACGATAATTACATAGCCGAAAATCATTTTAAAAAAATAACGTTTTCCACACTAATGGCACAGGAGCAAATCGAGGCATTCCAAAAATATTACATCCCATAAATATTTTTTTCCTCGATCCATCTTATTGGTCATAAATCATTGTAATGTTCAACGTCTATATTATTAAATCCAATGTAATATACTTGAACTTGTAAATTATAATAATAATAAGAATATTATAAAAGTTTTCAACTAGCAATAATCGCACCTCGGATAAACCTCATTGGTTACGATATCGCCACTGCGCAAAGTTAAAGTTGAAATCAGCACTATTACCATTATACCTCTAAAACACATACAGACAATTTTACAATTTGGGAGGCGGGTATGGGTACCGCCGCCCCGGGAACCATTTATTGGACAACCAACACCCTTGCCACAGGTCATCCCAAGTGGTTTGCTACGATTGATGACTTAGCAGGGGTGCCCGGGTTCATGGGATGAGGTTTGTCTAGGTCTTGGTGGCGGATACGTTTGCCCAACCACTGCGTAGCGGGCTGGATCGGAGGATACTGATTGAGGGAGGCCTTTTGACCATTCTCCCGACCCTTCGCCTTGCACCGCAATGTGAGGAATAGATTCATACGTCCGTCACTCCTGGCCACACTGACCCCCCAGATTCCTACCCACCCCTCATATCTTTTTCCTTCCCATATCTTCTTCTCCTTCCTTTCCCTTAAAAGACCCTCCACACAGCATCCTAAAAGATGACATAGGCCCTAAGGAAATTGTTTTCCTCGGTGCTTCGGTGCCTTTTTTACATTAGCTCCTCGGTGGAGCTAATGTAAAAAAAAGACAACATAAAATGTCCGGGGTTCTCTTCATAACATTTGTCAAAAAGTCAAACCAAGTGATAAGTTGGCAGAGAACAAACAATAAATCTAGTGAACGTTAAATGTCAAATTCAAAAATTCGTCTGAAATTAAAGTGATGGCATATAAAAAAAATTAAACAGTGTGGAATTTTACAAAATTAATAGGAACATTTTCGGAGACGGAACATTTTCGGAGACGGGACATTTTCATGCAGTGACGTCACGAGCCCAAATAATGGATTTATTTATTTAAAAATTAAAAAACTGTACATGTGTAAAAAATTTTACCAACATTTTCGTAATCTTAGTAAAAAAATCTATCCACACGATTTTTTCCAAGTCGTTATGAAATCCATGCAAATGGCCTATTACACCACCAGAACTACATACTACACAGTACGTCAGCTCAAAGACAATTCATCTACCTAACTTCTAAACTCTTCAACCTTCTCCCTAATAACTTAAAAACCGAAACACAGCTCTATACCTTCAAAAAACAACGAGCGCCATATCTGCAATACATTTTAATCATAATACCCATACATTCTGCACTCTAACCACTTAACACCTACAGACATATCTGGTATTCCCCATTTAATTTTCTTAATTTATATAAAAAGTTATCAGATCAAACATAAAATTTTACATGGTTAACTATTAATGGCACAATCAGTAAAAACTTAATATATATTTAATCTACGAAAAAAAAACTGCAACATTCTGTATTTTTTTTTTGTAAAGAATATATTTTTGGCATTTTTCATCAGCATTTGGTTCCTTAGAACGGGCAATCTGCCTAGATAGGAACTATTGTATATTTAATCTACGAAAAAAAACAGCAACATTTTGTGTTTTTTTTGTACAGAATACATTTTGGCATTTTTCATCAGCATTTGGTTCCTTAGAACTGGCAATCTGCCTAGCTAGGAACTAATGTATATTTAATCTACGAAAAAATCAGCAACATTTTGTGTTTTTTTTGTACAGAATACATTTTTGGCATTTTTCATCAGCATTTGGTTCCTAAGAACGGGCAATATGCCTAGCTAGGAACTAATGTAGAGATACAAAACAAAATAACACTTGTATACATTTTTAATATTTACAGTTATTTTGAAATATTATTATAATGTTTTTTGCTTTAAAAATGTATCTTATAATAATAATAAATAAAAAATTTAAAAAAAAAACCAGACTTGGAGTACAATAATTATTACGTATTATAATTATGAATAAATTCAAACTGTAAACTTCACCAGCCATAATACAGGGATATCAAACAAAATATGGTTATGGGGGTATGAAGTGCATAAAGTGGGATGTGGTATTATTTGGTTGATGAGTTTTAAAAGAGGGTTTTTTCATACGCATAGGTATATGCGAAAAAAGTAATAAGTAAAAAATGAAAAAAGTAAAACCATATCGTAGAAGTCTTATTTGTAGTAAATTATTAAATTCAGCAACGTACAATACATAACGTTGCGATTTTTCAACCTTCTGTTTTACCCAGGGGAAGGCCAGCCATTTCAATGATTTTATAAACTTTTCGCTCGGTAACCCGTGGGATATTGTACGATAGTAGGTATAAATAATATACAAGATCTCAGAAAACTGCACGGATCTTTGAAACTTTCTACTTTGGAAGATGCCGTCAACCGGAATTCTTAAAAATACAAATTCAAACAAAATTGCATTTCAACAAAACAGCGAAGGTGAAGTTAGCCACCAATGAGCTCACTTACAACTTATAATTGATACATTTCCGGCCGAGGCGGTTATCTTGGAAACTTCCGGGATCAACTTTGATCCGAAAGTTAGCGACTTAAGATTGCAATTATTTACAGTGCACTCAGACCCCAAGAATGTTCTGGATTTTAAAGTTTTCTGTGCATCTCGAATCGATGAAACTTTTCGAATAATATGATTTTCAATTCACGATAGGTGAATTGCTACCGTTGCAATATGCAGCTGAAAACTTTTTGTCATCTTTAACCACTCAGGTCTATTTATTCGGTTTTGAGAACAAATCATACAGCTCTCATAGAAATCTGTGTGTCTCCCTTACTATCATGGTTAGAAATATGATCTAAACGGCGCAGCGCACAGTGATTCGTTTCATACATGCTAGACGCTAAAAACTCTTACCCATGATTAAATTATTTTTAACCTTCTATTGAGGTGTAGTCAATACTAATTTTACGAAAATTAGTGTTAAAAATGATTAATATTTTTTTTCTTATTAATAAATAATAAAACAATTATATGTAAAAAGTAAAAAAATGTATTTTGACTGTAATAAATTGCTAACATTAAGTTCCATTTTCTGCTTATATTCAAAGATATAAGCCTTATTTGGTTTTTCAACACTTGCACTGAGCTTATCAAGTTCAAATGTACTTAAAATTTTGTTAAACATTCCCTCAAGCTTTTCTTTCTTTGGCAAACTCTTCCATGTCACGAACAATTCCAGCCTGGAAATCTCGTATGTGGTTCCTGTTAAATGAAAAAATAATAATAATATGGATTCGTGTGGGTAAATATCGAAACTGATATGAATAGAATATTAGTTGCACTATTAAAAAAAGAAAATTATCGTGTGATTTTGACATACTCTCTGAGATAAACTCTCGAGAAGTTAGAAATTTAATATTTTTTAGGCCAAAAAAAACACAACACTTATTTATTATTTAAAAAAACAACTAAAATTATTTATACTAAAGCATCAAGAAAAAACTTTAAAACATACCTTCCAAAGTAGCCACCATTTTACAGAACCGAAAAAAAAACACTTTTCAAACTTAGTACACAATTTTAAACGTCGAGCTGCGACGAGCGCGTAAATGCAAATGATAATTTCAAAACACATTAATCGACTTTAGACCTCTGGTATGAGTCAATGCATGAACTAATCACCCCAATTAAGCATGCATTTATTATCCTGTCTATCTGGTAATGTCGCCATGACGTCATTGTTTGGAAATTCGAAAGTGACTTATTAGCGTCTAGCTTGTATGAAACGAATCACTGTGCGGCACGGCGCGGCGTTGGAAGGAGAAAATATACATATATTATAGTATATTTTATATTCACATCTAAAAGTTAACCTCAAAATAATTAATATGTACACCTTTATGAATTCAAAGTTTCAGACCGCAATTTGAAAAAAAATTATGAAATTTTGGGAGTTTTTTACATGAAACGACAATAAAGCGTGTTGACGATAACGTTTATAATACAATTAAAATATATCAATTAAAATATGAACGGGTTTTTATTTTTTTTGTTACAGCAAGCAAAATTTTACAAAATGTTTCAAAAATTATTTGTTTATTTCGAATTATGAAATTTTAAAACAAAACAGTTTTTAGTGTTCAAAGACATTCAGAAATATTCCTTTTATTTAGATTTTATCGCAAAATGGAAATATTTTAACCCACCGAGAAAATATTGGTATTTTTATGTTCTATCCACACTATTTTTTAGTGTTTAAAATATCCGGAACCAGTGGAATTTTGGCATCCCACATGCAGCAAATATTAGGTTCCTTCTTACAGTTTAAAAAGTGATGAGTGAAATAACACACGTAAATAAAAATTACTGGCACGCGACGGGTTTAGAACCTCGATCACTGGATCCCGAACCAAGGAGTTTATCGCTCTACCACGGAGGTCATCGTGGTTTCCTCGATCTAAACCAGGGGTGAAGAACTTATTTATAGTAAAGGCAGTATTTATAACACCATTTGCATATTTATACATGTTGTATCTGGAAACTCGTAGTACAAGCGGGAAATAGGTGAATTTAAATCATATTTGGATTGTTTTTCGAAGAAATCGAGTCCAAAGTTGGAACATTTTAGGAATTTAAAAAAAGGTGGTTATAGGTTTAATATCGGCGTTTTAATGCCTTTCAAAATGAGTTGAAGCGTAGACTCAAATCTGAAAGTTTTGTTATAACTTTTAGTTGCCGAAAAAAGGGTAAAAAAGTTTAAATGCTCATATCGAAAAAAAGAGTGTGCAATTCACACGACGTAGAAGCGAAACCTTCAGAAAACTAAAGTAGACCTAATGGGAAGACTACGAAGCACTTTTTTTTATCAATGTGGAGGATGATTTTTTCATATTTATTGCGTCGAATTCCAGTGCATCTTTTCCTATTCATTTGGCCATCTTATTTTCCTATTCATTTGGCCATCTTTTCCTATTCATTTGGCCATCTTTTTCTATTCATTTGGCCATCTTATTTTCCTATTCATTTGGCCATCTTTTCCTATTCATTTGGCCATCTTTTCCTATTCATTTGGCCATCTTGGTGTTTGTGGTTTCTTCTTCGGTGGCGCAACGCTAGATGTCATTTTCTCATGCCTATTCATTTTGGAGTGGTTTGAAGATTAGATATTGATTATACAATAAAAAAAATATTTTTTTTTTGATTTCGTAGGATTCGACCCCTGGTCGTCTGAATGTCTACAAAGATTCGTCAAGCGTCTTATACCACTACGCCACTTGCGTGGGACCGTGGATTTATTGTATTATATTGGAACCGAGTACCCGTGAATAAAATAAATATTTTATTGCTATTTCATTAATAAATTAAGGCTTAATCCTATAGATGTATGTGTTTATCTCTTTTTAGTGTGGCTCGCTTCCGTTTCATCGAGTTTCAAATCACTACGGTGCTAACGAAGTTTTCACTTCAAAAAACAATATTTGGGTTTGACAAAGATTTACATGTTTCCCGCGTATACCATGATTTTCGGACACCGTGTATAAGTGCGTGACATATTTTATAGTAAATTACTTACTAACCAAGATTCCTAAGCTCGTTTTGAATAAAATATATATACGGCATTTTGTCACCGAAACTTTTTTTTTCTTTTCTCATTAAAACATAAAAAACAGTATATATTGGACAGTTTGATGGTTACTACAGCACGTGAAAGATTTTTTGTTGTTTAAATTTGAAAAAATAAACTATACCACATTAGGTAAGAAATCGTTCTTTTAGTGAGTTGACACCCTATAAAAATTATGCTATTATTTATTATTTTTAATTTATAAACTAACGTTTAGACAAGATTTTTATGCATAGCACAAAGTAACAATTATTATAAGCAATAATTATCAGTCTGAAACACTCATCAACATTGAAAAATCTTCCGAGAAAAGATACTTGCCGCCAACAGGACTTGAACCCGTGTCCTTCTGATTGCCGGTCAGTTGCTCTTGACCACTGGCGGCAAGTATCTTTTCTCGGAAGATTTTTCAATGTTAATGAGTGTTTCAGGCTGATAATTATTGCTTATAATAATTGTTACCCTTTGTGCTATAAATAAAAATCTTGTCTAAACGTTAGTTTATAAATTAAAAATAATAATTAATATTTGACAAGTTTAAGTATTTCCCCAATAAATGTAGTCATAATTTGTCTCGACGCCACCTAGCGAGGGATTTAACACTTACAATGTCTCTCTCGCAAAAATAAAGTTGGTTGTTTTCAGGTGGAAAAAATATAATAAGCAGTAATTGTTGAATGAAACACTAGTATATATTGAATTATTTGGCGGGTATTTGATAAGCCCCCATAGCTCAGTGGTCAAGAGCAGCTGATCGGCAATCAGAAGGACACGGGTTCAAGTCCCGTTGGCGGCAAGTATCTTTTCTCGGAAGATTTTTCAATGTTGATGAGTGGTTCAGGCTGATAATTGTTGCTTATAATAATTGTTATGCTATTATATTTACTAACTAAATCATGATGAGCTAATATTTAACTAACTATATTATAGCTAATATTTAAGTAACTCACAATGAACTACTATTTAACTAACTTATAATAAGCTAATATTTAACTAAGATGACAAGAAAAGTAGAGGACGTCAACAAATAAGATGGGAAGACGACCCAAAATTCACGGCTGGACATCATGGAGAAGAGTAGCGCGTGACAGGTAGCAATGGAAAATATTAGAGGAGGCCTTTACCAAGAGGCAAACTGAGGTTCGGGATATATTGTAACTGTGATGTAGAGTAATTAAGTATTTCATATGGAAAGAATACGATAGATGGCGGTAAGCATGTAGCTTGCACCATAGCTCGCCAGATGGCATTGGCGTACAAGAAGGAGTCTGAGGGTCAGACTTGACGAGCTCCACTGGCAAGGCCGCAGAGATTTACCTACCCCCGAATAGTAAACAGTCGTAGCTATCCAGCTAGGTTATTCCAGTAAATAAACACTTTTATATTCAAAGAACCGTATTAAATAATTACTATCTGCCGAGGAAAGGGCAGATATAACAGTAACAAACAAGAACATGCCTAATATTCATACCTAACAGAAGTCCAGAATAAAAAAGGGTTATTATTATTATATAACTCATAATGAGCTAATATTTAAATAACTCAATGAACTAATATTTTACTACAGAAAAATGAAACAATACAACTTTGTACAAACCAATTATATAATGTGCAAATCCGATCGGTTTCGGAACAAACGTTCCTTCGTCAGGGAAAGCTTATACTAATTTGACAGTTTCGAACAATGTTTTATTATGGTAGGGGTGGAGCCGTTGTTAGTTAATAATGTAGATTGGGTGGGTAGGTATTAGTGTAGAGTGGGTGGGTAGGATTTGCACATTATAGAAGTGGTTTATACAAAGTTGTATTGTTTCATTTTTCTATAATGGATAACCACAAAGTAATAGCTACATTCAAAAATATAATATTTTACTAACTCATAATGAGGTAACAATTGCTAATAATAACTGGAACTGATAGCTTCTGGGTTTATTGTTTTCCAGTTTGTTGGTCAATAATTCCAGTCCTATATGCGGTTGCGTTGGCGGATTGATAATGTTTCTGCGGACCCTATACGATTCTCGGTCCCGAAGTTTCCCACCGCTGGATTCCAAACGATCTAAAAGGAGATAAACAATTTATTAAGATAAATTTATTTTCAATTTTATTATTCGTCTTAAGGATTCCTGCAATACTTGAACCATTAAATTACTCACAGGATGCATTTTATTTAAGTCCGTAAACATTTGATGTAAGTTTTACGGGCGCTTATAAAAGGTATATGACGCTTGTTTGTTGGCAAAATAAAACAGGTAATTTTATGACTGTTTATAAAACACATATGTGAATTGCAGTAACTTAATTTTGTGTGAAAAGCTGTGCCTACTTAAGAATAAAGACCCATCAAAAGATTTTTAAAATATTGAATTTTTTTAAAGAAAAATTCTCTATAAATAAATAAAAAGAAAACACTTTGTTTACGTCACTTTATTATTTCTTCCGTCTACCGATTTCGGTACCTCCGTACCATCATCAGGACTGAATATAAAATACTGACAAATACAGAGAAATATACATATATATATATATATATACAAAATGTAAAAGCAAGAGACAGTAAATTAGAGCGGGACAGTGCGTCAGTTGTGGGAGGGAAGTGGGGGAGGAGCGATTGGGATAACGGAAAACATACTTATAATAGGGCTGAATGTTAAATTAAGTTGATTATTAATGATTTCAGCCTTTGTATTAACTGATTTTTTTATTTCTAAAGCTTCTAAGTTATTTAACCTTAAGCCTATCCCATTTTTTTGTAGGACTTTAATGCCCGTATCCCGGTTAAAGGTATGGTCTTTATTAATTAGGTGCTCTGCGAATTCTGAAAACCCTGTACTGGTTAGGCACCTTATGTGCTCTTTTACTCTAGTTTCCACATTGCGTGACGTTTGTCCAATATAGAACGCTGGACAATCGTTGCAACTAATTTTATAAACACCCGAGTGGCTTAGTGCGTCCTCATTGTCTTTAGCATTAATTAAAAGTTTTCCTAGGTTGTTATTCGTGTAAAAAGCTGGTTTAATTTCGGGTGGGAATTTAATTGTACACGAAGAGGACAGGTTATTAATATACAAAATTCTTCGCCATTCGCGGTTAAGTTTATTATTATTAAAAGATATTGAACTAGAGTAAATGTATTTATTTATGGATATTGATCTTAATTTTTTTGCTAGGATTCTATCTATGAGTTGTGTTTCGTATCCATTATTGTGAGCTATTAATTTTATCGTATTTAATTCATTAGTATAATTAACATTTGACAAAGGGGTGGTGACTAATCGATGGATCATTGAGTGGAAAGCGGAATGTTTATGTGAGGTTGGGTGGTTGGATGTATTATGAATTACGGTGTCTGTGAAGGTAGGTTTTCTAAATATATTAAAGTGAATTTTATTATCAATAATCGATAAAGTCAGATCAAGAAAGTTTAGTGTCGAATTTATACCTATTTCTAGTGTGAATTGGATCTGTTTATGTAAGGAGTTGAGGAGTAATAGGAAGGAATTCAGTTGACGCTCTGTACCAGACCAAATACGATATTATTTGTAATAAATTATAAATATAAATAAAATTCATAAAATTCTCTTTTTATATGATTTGGATTTTAAAGGTTATTCCCATAAATGTAATATATCATTGAAGGAAGATAACAATAATAATCTAAACGAAAATATGAAAGAGAACAAGACACAAAAAAACAGAAAAAGACAATGGTCGCAACTGGGACTCGAACCCAGACCTCTCGTCTAACCTTTCTCTCGAGTCCCAGTTGCGACCATTGTCTTTTTCTGTGTCTTGTACTCTGTCATATTTTTGTTTAGATTATTATTGTTATCTTCTTCTTTAATGATATATTACATTGATGAGAATAACCTTCAAAAGTTATGAAAAGTTTTTCTTATAAAAAATTGAATATTCATTTAGACTTTTATAAAAAGTCAATAGTTCCATATGAATAAATTCGGATACATTTATCCGAGACGCTATCCAGGTCACAAACCAATTCTTAGAATGATTGTTTTATGATATGAGATTGAAAAATACGACGGTTTGAGAATTGGTTAACGCGCACGTCCCGGTTAGACTAGAGGTCTGGGTTCGAGTCCTTTCATATTTTCGTTTAGATTATCATTGTTATCTTCTTCTTCAATTAAAAATATTTCCCCAATTTCTGATGAAAACGCTTTTTAAATAGGTACTATTCGATTTAGATTTTGTTTTCTTGAGTGAATGAAGATGTATCTCGGAAGTGGTAATTATTTCACTTCCCTACATCCTATCGAACTCAAACTCTACAGATAAACTCGTTTTTGATGGCAATACATTCTATCAATTTTTGGTAGTACTCATCAGTGGCGTAGCTAGCATGGGTGGCACTCGGGGCAGATGTCACCCCCGGGGCGTGGTGTCACTCCCCCCCCCCCCCATTAAAGTTGACTTGAGAAATAATTCAAAATGCTAATTTCGACTTCATAAAATTTTGGTCCATCGCCTATAAAAAGACCGAGCGACCAAAATTCATGGGCACTCCACGGAGAGCCATAGATCTATGAAAATATAAATAACAGACCGTGTTCATGTGCACAATACTTTGGTGACGATATCCTTCGTAATTTTTTTTCCACGGTTGTGTGTCACCCCCCGTCGGATGCACAAGCTTTTTTCTGAAATTCGATGACATTACAAAAAAATGACAGCAGCTAATATCCGAAATAAACGACGGTCGTATCCAATTGGGTTTGGTTCGGTTGACTCCAGTCCCTGGAAAGAAATGTTCAATCCTCATGGTGCAACTTGGCCGAAAATTGGAAAAGAACTTTGCTTTTTACGGGTTATTTTTATATCCTTGAACTTGAGCGTTCATTTATTTAGTTGGCCACAACAATCAACGGAAGATCGGTAATAAAATGCTCACCTTTGAAAACGTCAGCCTTTGGGGTGAAGACATAATAAGACCATTGTATT
The DNA here is from genome assembly GCA_929108145.2 of Limnephilus rhombicus. Taxonomy (NCBI): domain Eukaryota; kingdom Metazoa; phylum Arthropoda; class Insecta; order Trichoptera; family Limnephilidae; genus Limnephilus; species Limnephilus rhombicus. The sequence continues at coordinate 13,837,268 of OV815277.1, forward strand.
TAGTTACCAAACTGTTATTTCACTTATCAATTCTTTAAGGTAAGTGTCACGCGTATACCGGTTGCAGATAGTGTCAATTCTGTCCAATCTCCCCGAGAAAAGGTCATGTAATTTTTTTTTAAATCTGTAGTTTCAGGGTGGCTCAATTCTCGGTCCTCTCGACCTCCGAATCAGATTAAACGAGAGCTTTGAACGTCATGGCCGTAAATTTAATGAACTCAGCCAGATACGGTATACATTGTCGCCATTTTAGTGTGCCCGTTCCGTTCATACTTGATTACTCATTTGAGCTTTCCGTACCGCAGGGGCGCGCTGGAGAGCCTCCGGTGGAGTGAATATTAAATTTTAAACCTTAAAGTTACGTCGTTGAATGAAATGGGTTCATTATGACGTCACTAGTGTTAATTTTGTGGGAATTTTATGGAGATAGTAGATAGTGTTCCTCGCCGCAAAACCGCGACGTGTGGTTTTATAGTTTGCACAGAGTTTCTTAACCGGTGTTCCGAGGAACGGTGGAGTTTCACGAAATAATTTAGAAGACTGTGAAAGATATAAGGGGTGAAAAGTTTTGCGTTTTTCACAAAATTTCCGTTGAATAATACGAGGTCTTGATATCTGAAAACGGTGCATATTTATTATTGATCTGTGTACAAAGAGCACAGTTGATTTATATACCCTTAATAATAAAGACAATACAGTTTATTCGCAATACTGTCACACAGCTAGATGTTACTGAAAAACCTTTGTCTATTTATATATTTTTTCTAGCCTAATTCATGGTTGCCTTCTTTTTTTCTAATATATATATATTTTTTAATGCCGGCAACCCGGGCGTTTATTTATTTTTTTATTTATTTTTTATTCCAGTTAAAAGAAAATTACATTTTCACTCATTTAACTAGAAATAATTATACACATTAAGATAAAATAAATATTTCAATACAGCGCTATTCTATTTCATTATTTTGTTTATCAAGAATAAATATAAATAATTGTTTTTTAAATTTACCCAGCTTCTTTTCGTTTTTAATGTCATTTGAGAGGCAATTATATAAGTTGCCCCCCTCGTAACCAATGGATTGTTTACCATAGTTAGTGTGGATGGTATTTAAATGTATGTTATCGCGTTGTCGTGTAAAGTGTTTGTGTATTTGGGACGTTTTAATGAATTCTGTGTTTGTGTGTACGAGATAATTTTGTATTTTGTATATAAGGAGGCATGTATTGTATTCATATAGTTTTCTTAATGTTAATAGTTTTGTTTCCATATATAATTTTTTTGTGGATGTTCTGGGCTTGTAATTAAATAGTTTTTTGATTACCTTGTTTTGTATTACCTGTAATTCATTTATGTGTGTTTCACATGCGTTTCCCCAGATTTCAATCAAATAATTTAAATGTGATTGTACGAGACTATAATATAAACCTATTTTTAATTTATTTGGCAACAGATATTATAGCCGGCTAAATACGCTAATTAAGGGGATGATTTTATCTTTAATACCTTGTATGTGTTGTTTAAATGTCAAATGCTGATCAATGCACAACCCAAGATATTTTTCCTGGATCAGGTTTTGCAAGTCGTTGTTTTCAATTTTTAAGGGTACATCAGGAGAAATTATTTAACGGGTTGAGCTTAAGATCATGTATCCTGTTTTTTTAACATTCATTGTTAAAACATTTGATTGGAGCCAACTATTGATTTTTTCTAGATCTGTTTGTGCATTTTCTAGTAAGATATCTAAATCTTTACCCCAGTAGAAAATTGCTGTATCATCTGCGTATAAAAAGATTTCACCATTTAAAATTAATTGCGATATATCATTGATATAAATTTGGAACAGTAGTGGACCTAGTATGGACCCCTATTGTAATGATAATATCTTATACAAACAAGTTAGTAGCCCGCCTCACTAGACTAAGTCTGTTCCGAGGCGGGTAGATATATATATACATAAACTTACACACACATATATATACGTACATACATACACACATATGCACACATACATACACACAGGTATTCGCATACGTGTATTCGCATAATCGTACACATAGATACATATAAAAATATAAATACATATAATCAAATAAGAATTATTGGGAGTTAAAATACAGTTATCATGGAATTAACATATTTCCATAAAACCAAAAATTCATCAGATACACATAGTAATGCTAGCATCTAAATCTATAACTATTAAATATCAACAAAATGAATACACATAGTAATGCTAGCGTCTAAATCTAGAACTATAAGATTTCAACAAAATAATACACATATGAGGTAATAATAATATAAGCATTCGTAAAACAAAAGCATTTTTCAAACAAATTTCTATAAGTAACCAACACATACATGTAAATAACGAGTGAGGATTAAAGACTAGATGAGTTTACTAGTAACGTGGTGATGCTTGCCCTTTTAAATTTTATTAGTTTTACGAACCATCTGATTTCTTATTTAAATCTCTTATATGTAGGAATTTAAAAAAAAAAATTAAAAAACAGTGTGTGCAATCACACGCGATAAAAGTGAAACCTTCAGAAAACTAAAGTAGACAAGAGTGGGAAGGCTACGAAGCACCGCACAAAGAAGAGACCGATTATCTCATTCTCTAGTAGGCTAAATCCTACAGGTGTATATGCTTGTCTTTTTTTAGTTTTATTAAGTTTCAAATCAGAACGGTGATAAAAAAGTTTATACTTCAAATAAACAAAAAACTCGAGTGCAGTTTACACGCGGTTGAAGCGAAACTTCACCAAAAAAATCTCAACCAATACTTGAAAAGTGAAGTCATAATCAAAGCGGCCAATGAGCGCAGACCAGCGTAATTTCCGTTTCATATCTCAACCAATAGGAGCCTTTAAAAGTGACATCATAATCAAAGCGGTCAATGAGTGCCGTCGATGCGTCGCAAGTGCAGTAATCGTCAATTCCGTTTCATCCGAAATCCAAATGACACCGGGGCTATAGAAGTTTCACTTCAAAAATTATATAATGTTGCATCCGAGACTGTTTCGAAATTACAGCCTCAAATGCAATGGACTGTAAATCAATACAAAAACGAAAATGTTTCTCTGAAGTTGGAGGATTATACGTGTATGGTAATATTAAGGATACAGGGAGAAGGAAAACCAAGGCACTTACCAAAATTCGAAGGTGAACACATTAACTCAACTAGTTGCTACAAAATGTCAAGTCATCTCACACTGTATTGGTTGTTTATTGTTCCCTGCTTTCTTCAGCAACGTGAAATGGTTAGATGAGGGTAGGATGGATAAATGACATTCCGGTAGGAACTGTGCACATTATCCTTTCAAAACCAAACATATAATTTTGTAAAATTTTAAATTAAAAGTAAGTATACGAATTTGAATGCACGCCCCTGAGCTTTCGCTGCCCAAAAGTTTAACCTTAAATTGTCGTGAACGATTTAACATCGTCTTTAGTGTCAGCGATGTGTCACATTATTTTTTCCCGAAGCTCAGGGAGCCCGCAGCGGCCTCTCGCGGTTTAAGGCTCTTCTTTATACTTTAAATACAAGGCATGTTTGCATGTGTAAGTCCGGGTATTCACGTCCAACACGGGGAATGCGCCAAACATTCGTCGAATATATTCTTCCATTGTTTGTCCGCTCGTACGGCGACGAAACATGGAAAACTCACTGGGAGAAATGTTAAAAGTGGAGGTTAAGTGAACAGGATGACTGAGTAAAGAACCGAAGTAGAGCTTTTCTTTATCTCACGTTTTTATTGTTGCAAGGAATGCTGCTAACTGCCAACGCGGCCAACTGCTGCTGTTTTTACTGTATTCGGTCTGCTTTGGATACAATTTAGCCGTCTTACGCTCTTTTCAAAGCATTTATAGAATTAATTAGCCTTATATGCATAATAAGAAATTGCTGCATAATTTCAAGGTTTCATTAGACAGAGTTCATTGTTGTTATGATGCATATCAGCTATCACCCTCCTTAGGTTCACCTTTCAATTAGCTCTCTCTTTTTGTATGAACGGTCTTTAATTCCTTCTAAATTCATTAAGAAGCATAATTTATTCAAAATGAATTATTATTACGAATTCCCCAAATATTGCTTATTTCACTGACGGTTATTTCACACAGATTTGATAATTTTATCAATTTTCATAGTTAATTTTTAACTTCTGAAAAGGTTCTATTCAATTTTAGCTGTTATATCATTTTTGGTCACATGTTTCACATATCTAAAATAAGAATAGAACACGAATAGAACTTTCACAGAATACAAATATTAACTTTGAAATTCGATGAATTGTTCAGATTCTGTGACACAACCTGTTTTTAGTCTGTCATAGGTCATGGTTTGCTACGTTTGGTGACAGGTGCCTGGGTTAATCGGGTGAGGTTTGACTATGTCTTGGCGGCCACTGCGTGGTGGGCCGGATCGGGAGAGTCTGGTTAATGAAGACCTTTTTTACCTCTCCAGCCGGACTCTCTCGACCCTCACTTATACCGCAAAAGGGAGGTTGGATTCATTCGTCACTCTTGGATACATTGATCCCCAGATTCCTACCCAACCCTCATACCTTTTTTCTTCTCAGAAATACCTCTCCTTTCTTTCTCTAAAAAGATCCTTCACACAATATCCCAAAAGATAGCACAGGCCGCAAAGGGAAATTGTTGGCCACTTGTGTGGAGCTAAGATCAAAAAAAGTTAAATCTGTTTCTGTACCTCTCTGCTCAGGAATATGAGACATATCCCATTGACTTTCCTTTGGCTAAAGAAGGGGGTAGCGCAACCCGGCACAACAACCCAAAAACAAATAACGAAAATGCCTTTGGCCGTGACAATCTTAAAACGTATTTAAAACGTATCATATCCCATTCAGTTATTTCTTTCCATTTATTACTAGTAGTTACGTGAACAGTAGATTCCTCTTCGATGAAAGTTCGTTTCTAATTCTCCCTTATTGAATAAATGTGTTCCGGCTTCAGCTGGTACATATTCATTAAAACCAAAAACTTTTTCTGAAATATAAGATTTGTAAGCAGGTTCCCACTTAATTGTAAACCATGTATTTTATATAAAAAACGTTAAAAAATATCAAATAAGAAATAAGATTTCTTCAGAAAACATAACTACCTCGTTGACAGTTATTTCTAAAAACTTTCTTCAGGCAGGTCGGTAGAGATACCAAAATATGTTAAAAAATGTTAATGAGAAGGTCCAAATAAACACGTCGATTTCGCATTTGAAAACAAAATCTTTCCTGGACAATTAAAACCGCGTGACCCGTTCAGGGGGGGGGGGGGTCTTCAAAATACCACGCTTGGTACAAATGAGCGGTGGGGGGCTTAGGTTTTTGGTCACCAGGGGAGGGGAGGGGGGGAGACGTACAAACAATTTTAGAGACAAACGAAATGCAAAACGTTCGAGTTAAAAGAGAAATTCGATCCGTTTAGTAAATTATATATTCAAACGTATGAGCAATATCGTCAATACAAGAACCATGAAACTTGTTTATGATGCATTGGTGCTTTCGTCCATTTCCTATGGAATAATCGCCTGGGGAGGAACATACAATAACCATATAAAACCATTGGAAATTGCTCAGAAGTCCATCATTAAGGTAATGTACCAGAAGTCCAAGATGTACCCTACCAATCAGCTATTTCAAGAAACTGAAATACTAGAACTAAGGCGGATCTACTGTATCCAATGTCTCAAATATATTTTTACACGTCCAAACAATTTCAATAAAAACACATATCGTTCTAGCCAGAGATATAACACGTGCGTGTACACAGTGCCTCACTGCAAAACCAGACTGGCCCAAAGACACATTACCTATATTGCCCCAAAACTATTCAATTCTATACCCCACTCCATCAGCAAGGATCAAAATCTGAACGTACTTAAAAAAAATGTTAAAATCTGGGTAAAAAATAATTTGGAACTGAATAAGTTTTTTCTGTAATTCAATCAGCTTCTAAAATGTGGAGTCTTTCTGAATATTTAGAATAAAAACAGGAAATATATATATGTATATATATATATATATATATATATATATATATATATATATATATATATATATATATATATATATATACTCGTATGTACATGTGTATTTAAGTATGGGTGTAAATGTGTGTTTATCTTAGATATATTTTTAAATTTTTATACTCGTATGAAGTCAATCATGTTGATCACTGTAGACACTATGCATATATATTTTAATTTGTGTGTTTATCTTACATATATTTTTAAATTTTTAAACTCCTACGAAGTCATTCATGTTGATCACTGTAGACTCTATGCTTATATATATGTATATATTTTATTTTTTTATAATTTTATTTTAACTACCACTGTTATCCACATAATATAATACCCACACACAGGCTTCGCCTTTGTGGGATTTTTTTTTTGTTACTTACATTTTTTGTTATGATGTATTTACCCATATGAAAATGTACCAAAAAAACTTTGCTAATAAAAAAAAAAAAAAAAAAAAAAAAAAAAAAAAAAAATGATATGTTTCCTGATTTAGATCTTCACGTCTCCGTTAAATAGAAAAGTTCATGGTATTTATTATTTATTCTCTTCTTTTTTTCACAAGGAAATGGGTAATCATACTAATCACTAACTTCCGTCAGTTTATTTAAAACCCTTCATAGAGCAGCTGCCTTTTTCATTCGAAAAAGTAAATAAATCAAATATTGTCACAAATTCATGACAAAACTGTCCGCACCGCGGCCGATCGCAAACCGTCACCGATTCATTTATTGTAGAGTTTTGTGAACATTAAATCGAATAATGATACATTTAAAATCTGCCACAGGTCACCCCAAGTGGTTCGCTACATTTGGTGATTTCGCAGAGGTGCCTGGGTTCATGCGGTGAGGTTTGTTCGGGTCTTAGCGGCAGATCCGACTCCCCATCAACTGTGCGGTAGGCCAGTTCGGGAGAGACTTGTTGAGGGAGATCTATTATTGATCTCTCCAGCAGGACTCTCTCGGAACTTCGCCTTGCACCTGTAACGCAGAAAAACATTGGTCACGGGAAGTCTATGAAGACGTGACTCAATGGGCTTAGCCGGCAACCAGAGACAAGATTTAAAATGTCAGTTCCGAGATTTGATCGACCGGGAGCGGATGAGATTCCTCGTTGAATAACAGGAGGCTGACATCTCGAGGTGCGAAGCCGATGATCATCACCATGGTTTTAGATAAAACAGTTTAAATTCAAATTAATAGATAACTTTGTATTAACCACTTAATTATTTACAAAAACCGACATGTTTCGTCAGCAAAGCTGACTTCTTCAGGTTTTGACAGAACTAATTTAAAAAATAGACATACATAGGTAATAGAGAAAAATAATAGACATACCTAAACAATAATAAAATTTGAAAAAAAATAATGTGTAGGAAACAAGGGGCAATATAGAACAATTAAAAATTTAAAAGGGGAATAGATTTAATAATGGGTCTTTTAAAAACAATATTTGATTATTAATAATATTTAAAGTTGCATTAACACTCTTTCTAATCTCTAAAATTTCTAATTTATCCAACTGAATGCCATTGACATTACAATGTATTAATTCTATTAATGCATTGTAATGTACAATGTACATTATTTTTAAAATTAGTTCTGTCAAAACCCTGAGAAGTCAGCTTTGCTGACGAAACATGTCGATTTTTGTAAATAATTAAGTGGTTAATACAAAGTTATCTATTAATTTGAATTTAAAATGTTACCACAAAATAATTTTGCACTATTAAAAAAAACAGTTGCACTATTAAAATAAATATTGGCCTGTTTAGCAGGAGTATGGCGCCCATTTTTTAACCAGTAAGTCAATAACAATATTACTTCTGAGAGATCTTGACATGTGCTAACTTTGCCGATAGTAATTTTAGATTATATTAAAATATGATAAGGGAAACTTAAGAACTCTTCGAGCTCGGAAACCATACCCTGAAGTCAAAGTAGAGCCGTAATTTTTAAGTAGAATCGCGTATTTTTGTAAAAATAACAACTACAATAAACCATACCTTTGTTACATGCCATATTGACTTTCATTTCTAATATTACGAGATTGCGATATCATGTTCCCTTCAGCATTATGCACGAGCAAAAATATACATCAAGTAAGTAAATCCGTAACATACGTCCGTTTCTTCTGGACACACCGACTCCCAGATTCCTAACCACCCCTCACACCTTTTTCCTTCCCAGAACGTCCTCTCCTTCATTTTCTGAAAAGACCCTCCGCGTAGCATCCCCTAAAATATATTGGGAATAGGGTAAACTAAATTTTTACCTTTTTTCTGTCGTATCGATGAAGTATTAGAATGTCAAACAAGAGTCCCAACTGCTCCCAACCGTCTAGAACCGGTGAGACTATGGGATCCCCAATCGGGGTACTTTGTGAGGCTGAGGGAAGTAAGAAAAAGGAAGGTGAGGAAGTACCTGACAATTCAGATCTGTCCACCAAACATGGCTAAAAGCCATTTCACGCAACGTTTTGATTCTGAATGGCGCCAGAGGGATTCTGAAAGTATCTACCTCTCTGGAACGTCCCGCAAATATAATTTTAAATTAATTAATTGTGGAGTTACAAAAATTAATCAAATAAAATTACTTACGCACACAGGGATTTGAACCCACAACCTCCAGGTACGTAGCCAAGCATCATAACCACTCAACTACGGAGGCCGTACGGCGTACAATATATATTGCATAATATGACGATGAATATGCCCCCCCATTAATAAGAGTGGTGGTATTTTTATCAGTGCGTTAGCTCGTACACATTTATTTACAGCTTACCATTTTTGGCACTTGAAAGCCATAAATCACTATAAAATACCAAGGTTTAATACCTATTGTTAAGTAGCAGGAAGCAAACTAACTAAATCGCAAGAGACATGCCACATTACACACGAGATGAGTTCAGTTACTACCCTTGCTGTGAGCTTAGAGGATGCCGTGCTTTGGCAAAGAGGATTGGGGATGTTGGATATAAGCTGCTGATAAGATCAACTAAAACCTTATACTAAGGCATTAATATATATATTTTTTGCTTTATAAGCAATACGAACGGACACTTATAAGCGTTACTAGCACAGATCAATGTCCGCTAAACTTTGGGTAGTGATTTTTCATGAAAAACTAAGTAAAAATTGTGTAGACCTTTTTTTCATTAGTGCCAAATAAAATAAATAAAATTATGATAATCTTCGTATGTTTGTGTGGTTTACTAAACGTTCCTATAAACACAACTTTATAATAATTATTTATTTTCATTCGATCAGCTGTTCTATTCAATATTTTAAATGTTTGCGTGACCAATTTGTGCAATACTCCCAAAAGTAAAACCATTGTTTTTTTACGTTAAGCTACACGGACAATTTTTGTATAATTTTTTTGGGAAATAGAATTGCTGTGTTCAAAGAACTTTGTTATAAATGCCTACTTATATACATTAAATTAAAAACAAACAATTCCAAATAATACAACAAAAAATGCATAGCTCTTCAAATTGGCTGCATTTTGGCCAGCGAACGCCCGAGGGTGTAAATTGGCCAAAATGCGGCGAAAACGTTGCGCAGGTGGTATCTATGCCTAAAATCACGTAGATTTCGATACATTATCATATGTATACACATATATTGTCAATAAATAATAATAATAAAATTTGGATGAAAAATCACCTCAAGGGCACCGCACAAACTTATAATACATTTCTAAGATCTAGAAAACTACAAGCCAGACAAACAATTAAAAACATCTTATGGCTACAAGTTGCATCCACCGGTTCATTGATCACCGATACGAAAATATATGTACAATGTTTTGACCAATGAACGCGATGCTGTCTACAAATGAATGAATGCAGGACCATACTCACCTGGTAGGACGCAAAACGGTTTATTGTCTATTTAAAGAAATTTAGATGGAGTTTGCACGCAGAGGACATAATTGTGAATAACGTACATGTTATTTAATCCTGAAAAATATTTTAATATTAATATATAATATATTCTTTAATGAGTGTAATTTGGAAAGTAAAAGCAACATTTAATGATGGGCCGTACAGAAGTAAATACAAGGATTTGATCTTCCTAAATGTAATTCGTCAAGAGACAGATTGATGTGTAAGGATTCGAGTAATTTTAATTCAGTAAGAAAAGTGTGATTAAGAAATATCGTAGGCAATACAAGTATGATACTCTCCGATGGGTATATTTAAATTAAGGGTATGAGAGCCCAAAAAGGTAAGTTTTTAGTTTGGACCTAAATTCTGTTGGGCTTGTTATGCATCTTAATTCCGGAGGGAGTCTATTCCAAGCCTTATGCACAGATACTCCGAAAGCACGATCTCCAAACTTAGTATTTAGCTTTCGTTTAGGTTCTGTTAGACTGTTTATAGTCAATTAAATTGGTGATCTAAAGGTTAATTTCTTCGGACCAGTATTTTCCGGGACGATAATTCAGAGATTTCTTACTAGACATCCCATTTCATCATTAATTTGACGGATCGAAATGTCATTCAAATGAATATCGTACGACTCGTAAACATATTTTCGATTATAACCTAATTTATTCGAATTTTTAGTAAAATATTTCAAAATATTAACTATAATTCAATACCTGTTTTTTGTGAGAAACCAACCCAAAGTAAAAGCTCACTGATGCAAATTTACACGAATTGTCATTTCCATGGAAATCAATATATATCGCGAGCAATTCTGGTTCATCTTAAATCCATGGCAATTAATTTTATTAACATAAATTTGTTTTCTCATTTGTGTGATTTAAATTAATTAATTAACCTGTGGATTGAGCAAACACACATAATTTATTATGAATTAATATCCTTCCCATAGAAGCTTATTTCTTTTGTCACATCCATATTCTGTTCCCCTCCCAGTTTCATGTTCTATGGATGAAAGCAGTGTTAATTATCCTAAAATTGTCGTTAATTATAAACATAACGAGTCCTTGTAATATTCTGGAATAACTTTCAACGTATAGAATGCTTTAGTTAGTCTGGCGGAGAACTAAGCGAGTCCTTTAAGGCTGTATAACGTACCGATTTAGTAATGCCTGAGAGTTTCGCCCAGGGAATTTGTGTGCAGCCTGGTTTTTCAATCCAGTCTTGGGATGTGTGAACAATTATTATTAAAATAGGCAATCATTTATATTCGTGATTTGATTTTTTGTACATTAGCTAATGTTTCACGCGTTAAACGGTTAAAAACCAATACTGTCATTCAAGACGTCTGTAGATTTTGATAAAAGAAGAATCAACGTAGTGGCCAATGATTCACGCATTTTCTTGCATCAATAACCACAATTTCTGCGATAAAGACGTCGCCGACTAGAAAAAGGTATACATTTTATACAGGGTGCGATTCCTGAGCATATTTACAGTTAAAATGTATATGTTACTTGGCTGTCAAAACAAACACAAAAAGAAAAAACAAAAAAACATTTAAATCACACGTCGCAACTGAGTGGTTAGGTTTAGCCTAGCCAACAGCACGGTAACAGGTGAGATAGAGCGCGTATCGCGAGTGATAGAAAAAAATGTTTTTCGTTTGTAATTGAAAAAATGTCATCGGACAGCAAAATGACAACTACACTACACTCCAAATATTCTCTGGAATCGCTGCCTGGTTAAAATCCTTTAGGTACGTGCTGTTGCGCCCTGCTTATGAATATTTGTATAATTTTTTTTATCGTGCTACATAACAATCCCTTGAATTATATAGGTAACACATTTTGTGTTACTTTCGTTTTCACTCTTAATTTCACGTGCTTGAAAAGTACTGAGTACGAGCAGTTATTTTATTTATGAATTAGGTACCGACTTAAAAAAATTTATTTAAAAAAGCTGAAGAGCACTTATCTGCCTAACAACTCAATTTACAATGCTAATCAACCAACTATCTTTCAATAAATTAATATTATTAATAAATGTAATCACATTTCTTTCCTTCTTTATTTCCTTTTCAGTGAAACTCACGAATTCGAATTTTATTAAATAATTTAATTTTAATCTATTTATTTCTCTCCATTTCATGGCATATCTTAATAACATATAATTGGAATTCACTAGTACAGAAAATATATGATTATTTAAACCTTTTAAAAGGGGAAAATTCATTCATTGAATGTAAAAATATATCAACAGAAACGAATTGACAAGCCCACCCTTTAGGAATACACTTAGTTTTATGATGTCGTGTTTACAACTGCTTACCTTTAAGTTAAGAATATTAAGAGCGGGTCTTATTAAAACATTCGCCCGGATGCGAATTTCCCCTTTTAAGCGAACAAATACGATTTTGTTCGAGAATATTCTCCGTTAAGTACAGAGTTTAGTCAGCGGGAAACTTAATGTGGGCGAGATGGGTCAGGAGTTTCGAAGGCTAAGTCTTGCAAGTCTGATGGGATTTAACCCCAAATTTTTAGAAATTATTAAATTATTCATTTGTTCATATTGACGATAAATACTGTCAATGTCCTTGCCTAGATCGAACGGACCGTGTTAAACAAAAACAAAATAAAATGCGTTTGATGTACATGGTAAATGGAAAAGAACAAGTAAAAATGCGGGCTCAATAGGTCGCAATTTCTGAAAATCCAGTCTGCCACCTCTTACCAGACCTGACGGCTCACTAGCAAACACCGCCACCGAAAAGGCTAACTTACTAGGTAAAATGTTTGCGGATAACTCAACCCTCGATGTCCAAGATGCTGTCCGGACGTCGGTTCCTCACTGCGGTTTTCGTATAAAAAAGCTGACGATCCGGCATCGGGAAGTACTCCATGTTTTACGAGGGCTTGATGTTAATAAAGCTAGTGGGCCTGACGGAATACCTGCCCTGGTACTGCAGAGGTGCGCTGCAGAAATAGCTCCAATTTTGACGAAGCTTTTTAAAATGTCCCTGAAGACTGGCTCTGTGCCCTTTGGTTGGAAAAAAGCGGTTTTTCATCCTATTCCAAAGAAGGGTGACCGCTCCAACCCGGCCAACTACCGCCCCATAGCGATCACATCAGTTCTGTCTAAGGGGATGGAACGTGTGATCAACGACAAACTGCTCACATACCTCGAGAAGAACAAAATTATTAACGACCGTCAATACGGATTCCGGCGGAACCGCTCGTGCGGTGATCTTCTCGCGTATGTGACGCATGTTTGGGGGCGATGCCTGGAACGTTTCAGTGAGACCCAAACGGTTTCACTGGACATCTCCAAGGCCTTTGACCGGGTTTGGCACCGAGGACTTGTCAACAAACTGCATTCTTACGGACTTCCCGCATCCTTGTGTACGTGGATTGCCGACTTCTTGAGGGAGAGGTCGATTCAGACGTTTTTTTTTTTTTTGGTTTCATCTCTTCCTCACACTCAATAAATGCTGGCGTCCCGCAGGGATCGGTTCTGTCTCCGACTTTGTTTTTGTTGCACATCAACGACCTTTTGTCATGTGCACCAATTCACTGTTATGCGGATGACAGTACAGTTCATGATAGCTTTTTGTTTGACAAGCCCCCAAAGGGCTCACAAACTCCAACAGCTCGTAGGGCTTTGAAGCAAAGAATGGACGGTTACCTCGACAGTGTTTTCTCTTGGGGTAAAAATAATCTCGTTGAATTTAATGTTTCAAAGACCCAATCATGTCTGATTACGTCTAAAAGGGATCGTAATGAAAATCTAGTCTCTTTCAACGGAAGCAATCTTCCGAACAGGCCCTCCATTGATGTGCTTGGTGTAACCCTAAGTGACCAGCTCAGGTATGGGGGCTCCATCGAAGCCAGAGTAAAGTTAGCCTCCCAAAAGCTGGGCGTACTGTACAGGGCCCGCAGATACTTTAATAGTACACAACTGCTAACCTTGTACAAATCACAAGTACGCCCCACGGTTGAATTTGGCAGCCATCTCTGGTCTGGAGCTCCAAAATACCTGAAAAATACCCTCGACTCTGTGCAGAAACGGGCGGTCCGTTTGATAGATTCTCCCATCTTAACAGATGGATTGCAATCTTTAGAGCACAGGCGTCGGGTGGGAATGCTATCTTTGTTCTACCGGTATTACAATGGAAGATGCTCCGAGGAACTAGCATTATTGATCCCTTCGGCACCGGTGCATAGTCGGGAAACACGCCAAACGCGTGCCCAACATTTGTACACGGTTGACATTTGTCACATGAGAACGGGTCGTTTCTTCGACTCGTTCTTGTGTTCAACAGCTCGGCTGTGGAATGATTTGCCGGCCTCTGTGTTTCCTCCTTCCTACAACATGGGTCTCTTCAAGACCAATGTTCATTCCTTCCTCTCCTCAAAAAGACCCTCCACACAGCATCCCAGATGACATAGGCCCTGAGGGAAATTATTTTCCTCAGGGCCTCCTGTGTGGAGTTAATGTAAAAAAAAAAAAAGTTGCCTGTTTATCACGAAAAACTTAGATAACATACTCGACTTAAAATGAATTGAAATTTTGTAGATATTTATTATCTTTGCCAATCGATCGTTGAATATTATGGTATAATCTCATGAAGGAGATGTACAAAGATATTGAAATATATAATATTTTTGGATATGTCCAACACCCAGCCGTAGATTCATTGTCGAAGGAACAAAAATGAATAATTGATTTTACATTTCATAACTGTAAAACAAGCACATTTTATAACTGTATAACAAGCACTGTTGATATAGTCAAGAAATTTCAATTTTGCAGATATACTTGAAAACAATTTTAACTCATCTCAAAAGACAAAATAAGCTTATTTATGAAAATAGGCAAACCCACGAAACCCGCGACATGAAACCTACAATTTTCTTAAACAAATGCAACATTTGGACAAAGAAACTTCAATAATGCATTGCGAAAAAAAATAAAATGCAATAACCTTCGAAACAAAACTAGACTGCGAAGAAGAAGATTGGAACAAGACGGGAAAGACTGAATATCGGACTTGAATGGCGAGAGATGAAAACGAGCATAGAGCATTTATGTAGGAAGCTTCGGTCCTCATTTGGTCGAAAAGCCCCCATCCTAAAATGTACGAGTATCGAGAAGTGGCGTAACGATGAGTATTTTGATAATGTGCATCTTATAATAGATTTACCTTAAAGAATGCCAGGACATCGAGACAGGTTAGCGATAATCATTTCAAAGTAGTGGGTACTCAAATGGAAGCAAACTAGCGGCATATCAAAGATGAGGTGGACTGGCTGCTTGGAAGAGGACTTGAGCAGAATGAGGAGGCCTAAAGATGCGAATAGCGGGTGATATTAGCCGGTGGAGAGTAGGTATTGGAAATTGGAAAAAAACCAAACGAAGAATATGGCTTGAATATCGATCAACCAGGTGATTAGTCAGATATCTCCAAATTTGGGAAGCGGGTATGGGTACGCCACAGGAACATTTATTGGATAATCAAAACTCCTGCCGTAGGTCACCCCAAGTGGTGCAATATGTTTAGTGATTTAGCGGGGTGCCTAGGTTCATGGAGTGAGGTTTATCTAGGTCTCTGCGTCGGATGCGTTTGCATACCTACTGCACGAATGTATCTCGGATCGGGAGAGACTGGTTAAGGGAGAGCTTATGAACTCTTCAGCCGGACGCTCTCGACCCATCGCCTTGCACTGCAGTGGGAGGGATGGATTCATACATCCGTCACTCCTGGACACACTGACACCCAGATTCCTACCCACTCCATATACCTATTTCCTTTCCAGAAATTCTTCTCCTTCCTTTCCCCAAAGGGACCCTCCAAACAGCATCTTCAAAGATGTGTGGAGCTAATATAAAACAAATACTATTGAGGAAAGTGGTATTCGAACTCTCACCATAAATAAAATATTATTTACGCGTATCTGTGTTTTACATATTAAATATGCTATAAAATAACACCGGGAGGCGTAATAGTCCCATACATTAGTATATTTTGAATTATATTAATAGTGATCCAGAAAACATCAACATTTTGTTTAATTTGGTGATATTTATGAGTAATTTAATATTGCACCAGATAGAGTGTATACTTTTACATATAACTGCATATTCTATTCAAAATTCGTTTCTTGTAGATGTCTGACTAATTAACTGGACGATCGATGTGTCATTAATGTTGATGGTGTTTTTTTATTAATCCTCTGCGAAACGTTTAGCTTTCCTGCCAATAGACTACCCGGGTACCAGGAGTACAGAAGCGGGAGCGGGTGACGGGCTCATTCATTCTATTCCCGGGCGGTCCCGTCTCGCGGGTCACATTTTCAGCAAACATATTTTAAATTCTTAATTGATTTCTCGACTAGAACCAAGTTCTGCGACTTCATACGGCGGCCCATTCATACGGGAGTAATTAAAACAGGCGGAGTATATCCGAAAGTTCCTGTCACGTAAGTGCTCCGGAGAATTCGGCACGTCAAGTACTAGGACGGTGTTTGACGAGAATTAAGAATTTTGTTAAATTGGAGATCTTTCGAGTGGATGGAGGTACTCTTAAATAATTATTTGACTGTTCTGGATTAATTAAAAATGTACTTAATGCACATTGAAAAAATAAAGTACGCTTTTAGCTAAAAAATAAAAAATATATATTTAATCATTTATGATACTAAATGTGTTGTGAGTGGATATTTCAAAGTGTTTTAGCTCATATAGAAATGACTGAGAATTAAGCAGACCTAGAAGGTTTTTTTTGCATTCTCAGATTTTTACATCAACTCCACACAGGAGGCCCTAAGGAAAATAATTCCCTTCGGGGCCCATGACATATTTGAAGATGCTGTGTGGAAAGTATTTTTAGGAAATAAAAAAACAGGAAGTTGTGGCAGGGGTTCCCAAAGTGTGCGCCGCGGCGCCCTGGTGCGCCGTAGAAAGTAAAGAGGGGCGCCGTGAGTCGATCCTCTCATCCGAAATTATCCGAAACCACAAATATTCGCGGGTACCTATAAAGCAACAATTCCTATTTTGAGCGCTAGCATCTTTAAAGAACAAAGGTACATACTCGCCGAAACGTACCTACACGCTTGAAAACCGTTACCTACCCTTCCCACGTCTTTACCCGCCTGCGACTGCTTGCAGTTTGCAGTTCCCAACTCAAGAGCAAGAGAGTCTCATTGAACTCTCTTGCGACAACAGCCTCAAAACTAGATTCACCAGTTCCGATTTGGCTGAGTTTTGGTTATCGATTCAAAATGAATATCCAAATTTAACTTCGAAAGCTTTAAAAATTTTCACTCCGTTTGCCACATCATATTTATATGAAGCTGGATTTTCAGCTGTAGCTGTAATCAAGAACAATATCGCTCAAAGATCAACGTGGAGCAAGAAATTAGTGAGAGTAGCAGTCTCAAGTCTTATTCCCCGCTTTGAAAAACTGTGCGGAAAAGCTAACCCGTCACATTGATTGGACTGAGTAACTATCGTATTTTATTTTTTTCTTAAGTCTTTTTTGTTGTTCTCTGTTCCAATTCTGAGTTCTTATTAATATAATAAAACTCCATTCCATACTGTGGATGTTTTAATTTTTGTGCCCATCTACCCAACTACTATTATTGTAGGTACCTATTTATTTCGATTATAATATATGTATGGTCACTATATCTATTCCAAACAGCTTACTAAAATAGGCGCCGTGACAAAATACTAAACTTGTAAATGCACCGCTGGCTGAAAAAAATGGGAACCTCTGAGTTATGGGAAGGAAAAATGTATGAGGGATAGGTACCTACTCCCACTGTAGTGCAACGCGATGCTCCGAGAGAGTGCTGCAGGAGAGGTCAAAAGCTCTCTTTCAACCAGTTTCTTTCGATCCAGCCTGCCACGTAGTTGGTGGGCAGACGTATCCGCTGCCAAGATCCGGACAAATCTCATCCCATGAACCCGGGCAGCCCTGCTGAATCACCGAACGTGACGAACCACTTTATAGTTAAAATATGGAAATCATTGCAATATTTTATTTTATTTTATTTGTTTTGGAAAATCAACAGATTATTTACATTTATAACAATAAAATTAATAATTCACATAAAATACAATAATATCACACAAAATAACACACCTAAAATCCAACATAACATAAAATTATAATGAAAAACTAAGGGTCCTGTACCCGTGAGCTAACAAGTTTGAAAAATCCGCCCCAAGAAGACCCCACTACTTTCCAAAACATATGGTTTCCTCCTTCACCGCACACGTCAAGACTCTCCTTTTTATTGAACGAAACTACATTTATTTGAACGACTCTAAACCCTCCAATGCCCATGCACACGGGGTAAGTAAGCAGTGTGCAAGTACTTACATTAACATTATATTAAGATAAATAGAAGTGGCAGCCCGTGGAATAATTCTTCTGAAATAGGTAACATAAAAATAGAGATAATAGTGTTAGTAAAAGAAAAAGAAAAATAACGGCAATAAATTTCAATACACTACAGATCATAAGCTAATTTTTAAAGGTCCTAAAGTCTATCAAACATAGCAATGAACATAGAAATATTCATACATGGAAGCGCCAAACGACTGTCAATTTAAAAAAAAAATACTCGTTATGTTTGCAGAGGGCATATTTTTTATTCTCCAAAGTCAAATGCAATACCACAATGCCACTCAGCTAACCTGTCTGAACGAAACCCTGTTCTATGATCCTGATAGTTTTCCAAAAGATATTTAAAGAAAAATATTAAAAGTTTTACAAAAATAAGTAAAAATTTGCGGAAAAACCATAAATAAGCTGCATGGTTAGTCGTTGTAATTCTTGAAGAAATTGTTTTACCAAGTTGAGTGCTTAAGTAATTAAAAAAAAAACTTAATAAACACAAAGCAAAGAGAAGCTTTGGTTCACAGTTACCAGGGTTGCATTCGGGTCAGGAGAGTTAACTTCATAATTGAGTTCGAATATTAATTCTTGTAAATGCACAGCTTTAAGCCAAAACTTAAATACAGCTTTACTTCGTTAGCTGGAGCCGGTGATGCAACGAAGGCGTTGAAATTTATAGAATATACAATAACCGAGGAAAATTATTGTACAAGCACAAATGCTCCACTGCTAGAATTTACTGAAATAATTGTTTTGTGATTAAATATAAGAATAACTAATTATACTAAGCGTCAAGTTAGAAATATTATTTTTTTCCGAAAATATTACTAATCATATAATTTGTTTTGAGCAATTTGAGAGAATGCAGAATAACATAAAATATCCAAGGAATTATCCTTTTCTTGTCTCCGTCTTACCAAAGTCTTACAAAAGCCTTATCCAACTCGTTTAGAATTGTTAGTAATATCTTCTTCTTCAAATGTATATTACATTGATGGGTAAAGTAATTGTAACAAGAGTTATTCCAATAAAAATTGAATAAATGCTAACGTCCATAACTAACCATCACGCCGTTTACCGGAGAGGTAAGCAGAGAGTACCGCCACATACATCTGTTCTCCCCCACGCTTCTCGCATTATCTCGTCCGTACCTACTCCCCGTTATTCATAGTCTGACATAACCCTTTTCAAGTATGTATTATTAGAGTCATTTGGTCGTGATCAATATGACTTTTTTTAAATTATGAATAGCGCACGAGTCCTAACTCCTCCCAACCGTCAGGAGCCCCGAGACTAGGGCATCCCCAATAATTGAAGTATGTTGTGAGGCTGAAGGTAGTAGGGAAGAAAAGGGAAGTACCCGGAAATTCGGATATGGTCACCAATCTCGACTAAAGCCATTTTTTTAAAATGAATATTTATTTACAAAATACAGCAGTTTTACACAGTTCTCCTCACTAGGGATTCCTGTTCCGAGGCAGACTGTAGTTGTGTTGGTGTTTTATCAAAATTTTCTCATATTCATGTTTGTTGACTGTGGGTTGTGTTGGTGTTACTTCTAATGTTTTTATAATTTCCTTATCCTCATGCTCCTTGACTATTTTTGTCGATTTTCACATCTTCATGTTTGTTGACTGTATGTAATGTTTGTGTTACTTCATATTTTTTTAATGATTTCCTCATAAAATGTTTATTTAGCCATATTTTAATATTGTTTTGAATCTTGTTTATATGCGTAATATTTTTTATATCATTTGGAAGGGCATTATATAATTTTGTAGCATGAAATTTATGGTTTTTCTGTCGTAAATATATATTTAATTTTGGGATTTCAAGCAACATTTCAAGTTACGTTTCATTATTGTATGGTAGTCTTTCATCGGGGCGATTCTGAGAGTATCTTCAACTCTAGAGCGTACTGAAAATATATTGTAATAATTATTAAGTATTTATTACATATTTGGGAAAAAATACATATTAAATAAACACAATTAAGTTGAGCTCGCTGAGATTTGAACCCACCACCTTTAGACTCGTAACCTAAAGTCTCACCCCTAGACCACAGACCTCGACTGCAGTAAATACGGATAGATACATTACATACCAAAGTGTAAGCATCCAGACGTTAAGGAATTACAGATTTTAGGGATAAATTAATTATTTAGTACAAAGCGCGAAATGCCAGAGAAAAAACTTTTTTCTCTCTAAAAAGCTCTCAAAGAAATTCACAACTTAAACAAACAAAACAAAAGCATTAAAAAAGTCCTTCAGAATAATCAACCGACTACATTATAATCATATTATGAGTACAGACAAAGCAAAGGATTCTATAAGTAGACTTTATTCCAACATGCCTTTTGGGCAAAGATAATAGTATTTTATTCCGGTCTTCAAATAAGTTTGTCTGGTAAAATGGTCTGCATCTTAAAACAAGGACCTTCACAAAGGCCCTCTCCGCCGAATAAATTATTTTTTTGATTTATAAAGTATACACAAAGGGTCTAATGATAAACATTCCGGCGGCAGAATTAACATTTTACCCAATGGGGTGTCGGGCATTTCGTTCCCGAAGGATATTTAACAGTATTTCATTTATTAATCCACTGCAAAGGATGCAGCACACTGCACACTGGTTAATAAAGTTAATTACGTTAAAATTGAGTAACCTAAACAGAGATGGCGATTGGAGAGTGGTAAAAAACCTTCGTGGTCTATATCGACGGTCCCGGAGAACAATGTCGCATGTGACAAAAAATGAAAATCGTTCTATTGATTCATTTATTGGCTTACTTTGTTGATGTAAAAGTGTGTATTTTCGGATTTTTTAAATGAAAAGAGATGAATTGCAAAAGATCAAAACAACATTTATTTATACCAAAAACAGTTCTTCTTTCTTATGGTGATTAGTGTGCCAACTGCCAGACGCAGAGGTAGGCCCTCCGTTCATGGAGATACATACAATATACGTAATTGTGACGAAACCACAAGTACCCTGCTGATATACCACTTTTTAATGCTAGTCTCCGTACACGGCGCTATCCGAAATGTACTGAACTTGGTCATTTTTCACGTGCAGCCGTGGAGTGAACACGCTGTCATGCGATGTCATATGACTTTTTTTCCAACATCAATCTACGCCTTCTCCACTAAATCGTTTCTTACGTATTCTGGTAAAGTATAGTTATGTAAACATGAATTTTTTCCACTTCCAGAACAAATCTAACATTACTTTCATGTTCCGACGCCATTTCTGTCAAACGTCAAACGAATAAGTATCGGACACAAATGATACGAGCGTCGCGTGCGATCAGCACTGTCGGTATCGTGATACTGATTGGAATCCGACAGCCACCGCGTAGCGCCGTGAACGGGCACCAGCAAAATCGTACGGGGGGGTACTTACGATCGGCGCGTATGATACGCGTACGAGGATCGAGTATCTTGTAAGTATCTCCGTGAACGGAGGCACGTAGTGTCCGCCGCGCTGTTCGTGATGTCACCGGTACGTATATTGTTACCGCGCGTGTAAGGTAATGAATGCTATGAATGAGGCGGTAACCAAATATTAAGAGGACCTCCGACTACAAATTATGCCGCTACGTGAGGGGCCAAAGACGAAAATGTCTCCCGGCCAAGAGGAAACATTAAATATCGGGGAACAATTAAAAATATTGACCATGAATATTGAGGAAACATCTCTCTCAAAGGTGGACTTTTTATCAATAACAGTAAAAATGCAGAAACGATACTTTAAAAAGCCCTACTGCAAAACTACAAAATCGCACATCCAAAATTGTTCTCCGGGATCGTCGATATATAACCTGTATTAAGTTTTTCTAATTATTTATTATTAATAAGTTATTATTTTAATTCTATTTTTTATACTTGGTATACGTAGATATAATTTTTTTATGATCTATATAAATAATGGCTATTAAAGACGCTTAGTGTAATATGTAGTATATTCACAGTCCGCCTTACAAATGATTTCTGTTCTGCGGTTGTTGTTATGTTCTTTTTTTTCCTCATATTTATGTTGTCAACTATGTTGCTTTCCACATCTTTGTTTGTTGACTGTTGGATTTTGTCATACTAACACATATTGTATCTGTATTTCCCGCTAAGCATTTGCATACTGCCTACTAACAACGTATGCAGGGACATTGGAAGTCTAGTTTCGTTTTCAAATGTAGAGACGTTTTTACCAAAAAAATTAGAGTCCTTGCAAGAGTTTTGAAGGGGTAACCATCTGTTACCTATACCAGGGCGGGTAAGTGGTGGGTCCTCCAATGTTGGATGTGTTGGTGTTACTTAATAATTCAATGAAATATTTGGAAAACTGACATAAAATAGCTACATGTACCACATAATTTTCCACTTTAAAGGCTAAGCTACGACGTTTACAAGATAACATGTTAGTGATTGTTCCGTGGTTGACCCATGTTAAAGGATTTTATGTTTTCTTCTAGCTATTGCTTTATAATTATCCTCCCAACATTAAACATACTTACAAAAACTTACTTAATTTAAAATTCATACACAACACCACGCACCATATGACCTTTGGGATACCCAAGTAAGGTCACATACTTACTAATACCTACAAATATAATACAATGCCTAATATCATCAAGAAATATTAAATACTTGTGCAATCTTAATATTTCTAAATAATTTGACACTTCTGCGGTGGGTAGTATCCACATTAGTCATATGTATACCTCAAATATAGATCTTCCATAAATAAGTAAGGACTTAGTTAAGCATAGCAATTTATGCATTAAACGGTGTCACACGTCCTCTATCTCTTTCCTCACGACATTATTTACACAAACGCTAAAGTGATTATATTTTATAACAAGTGAGCGCTATGATTGATGAAATGAATCAATTTTTGCCGTATAAAACGCCCTTCAGTTAATCTTTTTTTTCCATAAACAACCTTGATTAATCTGAGGACATTATTCAATTCCTCCGGTACTTATTATATTCATACGTCAAGGCTGTCGAGAATTATACCCCGTCGTTACCTTGATCGACTTTTCTCGAGATCGATTACCTGAGAAGGTACTTTTACAGGTCGATATTACTCCAACGGCACCTGTGATTGGAGAACTGAAGGTGGGAAATAAGTGAGTTATTGAATTACTTGCAACCACTGAGGGGATAAACAGACAGAAGCCTGTTCGAGCGTGTGTGTGATCGAACTTTTTCAAATATCGAAATACTTCTGTCAAGTAATTCCGTTACCTGAAATAATTACTTTTTCGTGTAATTCTTTCTTGAAATAATAATTCATTCTTGAAGTTTTTACATTAGCTCCACAAAGGATCCACTCGTCTTTGAGGATGCTGTGTGGAGGGTCTGTTTTAGCCGCCGCGCCGTTAAGTTTTTAAGTTTTTAAGCTCTCAAAAAATATATGTTATTTTTGAAGATAATATCTAGATGCGTTCCACGCCGAAATGCAAATTATGTAAAATTCCCTCGATAGAAAAAAATCAAAGTATGGTCCGAAAATTATTATAATCACGTTTGGCTCAGTTATTTTACAAGTTACAGTTGTGAAAAATTCACAATATTTCTTTAAATGATATTGAAGATACCTTTCACGAGATTTTTGCTCTATTTTAAACGAGTTATGATTTATTAAACATTTTCGCAATTTTCGCTTCGATTTTATCGCTTTAAATATTAGCGCGCTCCTCTAACATTCGTAATTACATCTCTCCATCTTCTTCTTTTTGAGCGCGGATGCGGCGCTTTAAGGAAGCGAAGGAAAGAGAAGTTCTGGGAAGGTATGAGGGGTGGGTAGGAATCTGGGTTTCAACATGTCAAGGAATGACGGATGCTTGAATCCATCCCTCTGGATGGATCGAGAGAGTCCGACTGGAGAGGTCAACAGGTCTCCCTCAACCAGTCTCTCCCGATCCGTCCCGCCACATAGTAGGTGGGCAAACGCATTGGCCGCCAACACAACAAACACCGCGAACCACTTAGGGTGACCTATGGTAGGGGTGTCGGTTATCCAACAAATGGTTCCCGGAGCGGCGGTACCCATACCCGCCTCCTAAATTATACTTTCCCGTTACATGTCCGTCAGCCTAGAAACATTCCCCAAAATTAGGAAGTCGAAGTCAGAGACAGAGAGAATTTGGAAGGCGGGAATGGATACCGCCGCCCTGGGAACCTTTATTGGATAACCAACACCTCTGCCATAGATCATCCCAAGTGGTTCGCTAGGTTTAGTGATTTAGCAGGGGTGCCCGGATTCACGGGGTGAGGTTTTTCTACGTCTTGGAGGCGGATGACCAGGACACACTGAACCTTAGATTCCTACCCACCCCTTGAACCCTTTTCCTTCCCAGAACTCTCCTCTTCTTCCTTTCCATAAAAAATCCTCCACACAGCACCTCCGAAGATGACATAGGCCCTGAGGGAAATTATTTTCCTCAGGGCCTCCTGTGTGGAGCTCGTGTAAAAAAAATTACAAGTTTTTTGAGGTTGTTATATTTTTTCATAATGTCATTTTCTAAAAATTAATTTAAAAAACTGGAGCACGTTTCCAAGACACGAGGTTAAAGGCATTTCACTTTTGAAACTCACTTTTGAGTCCGCATATTAATAAAAAGCATCATGGAAAAGGTTGGTATGAGACAAATTTTCCTTAAACAATTAAATTGAAATACTTTGTCGGTCCGTAAACACTGGTTTTTATCGAAGCAAAGGGGCATTTAGCGAGAAATTTACGACAGATATTAAAGGAATTATTAAAAAAGTAATTATTTTTCGATACCATAATATTGTTTAATATGCCCCTCCAAAATAAAATTTGGCATATTTACGTCGTCCCGAAAGCATTAGGTTTGTCAACACTGCAATTTGGATGCAAAACGCCACTAAACGCAGTTATTAAAAGCTCTTTACAGCGTGCGACCAAGAGAGGTAAAATTTAAGTAAAAATACAAAAGCTCGACCAAATGCAGCTGTCATTATGAAAATTATTCAGTTTTAAAGTTTTCTGAATAATTATACCGAATAAATGTATAAATTCTCGCATTCAAATGCGCCTTCGTTCAATGCAGTTATCGTCATAATTATCAGACCTTGACTTTACCTTTTTATATGAAGGCCTTTACGACAGCAAAAAACCATTTAAGAACAAAAAAAAATTAAGAACAAAAAAGGCAATATCATAAAATTTTATAGCGTAGAAGAACCAAACGTATATTTCTAACACAATACCATCACAAAACATAGCCACGAATTATGGCAAAGGAACAAAGCAACTGTCGCGGGGCTTCGCGCCGTTGTTTGCTGTTTCTTCGTTCCTTTTCCCATAATTCGTGGTTCGGAGTGTAGTGATCTAAAGCGCCTGACGAATCTCTGCGGACATTGAGCGGATCAAGGATCGAATCCTAATAAAAATCCAAAAGAAAAAAATAATTATTTTTGTAAAATCAATATCCAATCTTCAAACCACTCCAAAATGAACTGACAAAAGAAAACCCAAAAGAAAGCGACTCCGAAGAAGAAAACATAAATACTAATAAGATGATAAAATGTATAGGAAACGGTGCACTCGAACGAATCCTACGAAAACCAAAAAAAAAATTGTGAATTCAATCTCCAAAATAAACGGGCAAAAGAAAACCCAAAAGAAAGCGACTCCGAAGAAGAAAACACAAATACTAATAAGATGACCAAATGTATAGGAAAAGAAGTTGCGCTGAAATTCAACGAAAAAAATATGGAAAAAATCATCCTTCACATTGATAAAAAAATGTTTCGTTGTCTCCCTACTCTTGTCTACTTTAGTTTTCTGAAGGTTTCACTTATATCGCGTGTGAATTGCACACTCTGATTTTTTTATTTCTATCGCCCTTATTATTATATGTAATTTTATTTTGTCTTATTCAATTAAATTTTTTTCATTCATATAATCTTCTCATTGAATTTTATTAAATAGTAAAATGGGAGCAAGTAAATTATCCAGTAAGGCCCATATTATCATATAATGTTTGAAAATACATAATACAAGGTGGCGCAAAATTAATCACCCTATCGGAAGATGTTATAATTTTTGCAAAATATTTGACATTTGTGAACTAGACAGCTGCAGAATACAAACAGACAAGCAATGGAGCGCTATACTCCGCAAGAGCGTGGAATAATTATGTCGATTTAAGCTTTAACGCTTTTAGCGATTTTGTGTCGAAAGAGATCATGAGCGACGAGGCGCATTTCCACTTAAACTGTTACGCCAATAAGCAAAATATTCATTTCTGGGGCACTAAAAATCCGCTTGTAATGCACAAAAAGCCATTACATCCACTCAAAGCCACTGTGTGGTGCGGCGTTCACGCGGGAGGAGTGATTGGGCCGTATTTTTTGAGGACGCCATTGGCATTACGGTCACTGTTACTGGCGAACGCTAAAGGGCCATGATAAATGACTTCTTACTTCCGGAATTGGATGAGCGGGGCTTGGTGAACATGTGGTTTCAACAATACGGTGCAACAGCGCACACGGCACGAGCCACAATGGATACTGTGAAGGAAGCGTTTCCTGGTCGCGTAATCTCTCGTTTTGGCTATTTGGTAAAGCCAACAAGATCGCCCGATTTAACCATCCCAGAATTCATTCTTTGGGGCTATTTGAATTCGCGGGTTTATGCCAACAACCCTCAGACAATCGCAGCCCTTAAGGAAAATATTTGACAGGAATGCTAACAGTTATCACCGGAAATCTTGCGGAAAGTCATGGAAAATGCGATAAAACGGGTACAAAAGTGTATCAACACTGGCGGCAGCCACTTGACGGATATCATCTTTTCCACTTAACAGAAAAAATGTCAAAGTCCAAATAAAGATTTCTGTTACTCAAAGTCATTTTTTTTTATTAAGTAAAAAAGTTATTCAAAAACAAAATTGGTTGATTAATTTTGCGCCACCCTGTATAATTCTATCAATAAAAATAAATATTTAAAAACATTCACTCAGCAATATGTTATTTCGTCTAACAATAATTGTCAACTTAATTTTATTTTATCAAATTATTGGATAAGGAGGCATACACTAATTAACCCCCCCCCCCCTCCTTGGTGAGATTTAGTGAAATTTGGTGGCACTCCCCCTCCCCCCACGTCATATCACTGGGTCTGTCCCTAACCCATAATGGGATAGGATGCGGCGAGATGGGACGGGGTGGGATGAGTTTTTTTGGGCCCCCGCCCACGTCAATAGACTTTTTCAGCGAACAAAATTTGGGATAAAGTTGACGTGAGATTTTTATTGACCCCCCTAAGCTGTGGTAATTTTTACCATCTATACTCGTAATATGCCCAATTATTAGTTTCTGCATACTTACATACCCATAAACCAAATTATAGATTTCCTAGACAACTGACTGTATGAAGAAAGCAGTCACTTTATTTGTGAAATTTATTTAATTTAAAGCCAATATTTACTACACTCAAACGTAACCGCTATTTATAAGTCATTTTTTTTCGCTCTGCTCATAGCCTACAATACAAAGTTAATTTCTTTAACCACTATGCCACGAAGGCTGCTTATTAATAGTTTGTTAAAATTAGTTTAGATTTGCGTTTCCACCCGGGGAGCAGAAGGTGAAGGGGTAAGAGGAACACAAAATAAAATGAACTTTTATTATGTTCATTAACTTGGGGCACTTAAATGTCTGTAAGTTACTGAGCAGGGCATAACGAGCCCTAATTAACTCGGGACGGACAGGCCGGGTCCTTTCGCCGAGTGCCAGGGACCAGGGACTAAGGACCGGGGACACATGAAGTGAAGGAGATGCGACCGTAATATAATGCACAATGCATGGGACTGCAAGTTTATAATATTTTATAGGAGAAACCGATAATTCTCACCACACAGTAAAAAATAACGCAATCAATTTTTTGAATGCGTAAGAAAGAAGTAGGTACAGTTTCTAAAAGTATTAATTCTGTGAACAGCAAGTAGACTTCGCGTCCAAAAAGTGTGTTTCTAAATAAAATTAAATAGTTAATTAAATCCAAAACTTCTTCTGACATCATAATATTTGTAAAAAAATAATTAAATAATTATTTTTTATTTTTTATATTTTGATAGAAAGCAGTCACTTTGTGATTTGACATACTAATTGAAATAAAAAAATAACTTAGTTTGTAACCACGATTTAATTACTTATTTTTTTATATGCTTACCTATAAAAAATGGATATTTATATACCTTTCTACTTATTTATATATCACATATTTAAAGAAGGAAAAATTAACAAAAAAAAAATCAAATAACGAATGATACAAGTTGTCCAAAAAAAGTCGCTCCTCAAGGACAATTCTTTTTCAAAATTTTCTTCAGGCAGGTAGGTACCACAGTATTGAGAAAAAAATGTGAATATGAAAGTCCAAATAGGCACGCCGATTTCATATTAAACCGGTAAAACGGCCACCATCTTGGAACGGAAACGGAACGTACAAACAAATTTACAGACAGACGAAATGGAAAACGGTCGAGTTAAAATGGGACTTCACAATGCTCAGTCGATTATGAACTTGATGAACTTTAGAAAACTCTATTTTTTCATAGGAAAATAAATTTAAGTGTGATTTGGCTTTGTCTCGTGAAAACGAGACCAATTTGAAGTGCTCAGTACGACAGATGACGTCAGAATAGTTGTCTATTTCTCCACAATGCTGCGAAATGGCGCTGCGATGGGGTCAAATAACGCCAGAAACGATTTGATATTTTTGATTCTTTATAACTTTTATTTAAAAACTTTTTTATCAATTAAATAAAGATTGTCGTTATATCTGAAATAAATATTTTTTTAAAGATTTCCTCTGAAGTTTCTCATGTTGTTCAAAATATATTATTGAAGTTGTGGATTTTTTTAACAGAACACAATCTAGAAATTGTGTAATAAAGCAAATTATGAATTTACTTTGGGAAAAACAATCTTTATTAATGCATAATACAAAATAATAGCATATTGTACGGGCAAGAAAATTAAAAAACTAAACTTTCCATGTATATGAACGATATAAAAACTGAAAACGGTGAAGATTTTATACCCGTTGATTGGATTTTGTTTCGAGAAATCGAAATGTAATTAAAAATACATAAGTGGGGAAGAATTACAGGCTGACTTATCATAAAAGTCGTGTACATTAAAATGAATGGATACAAGTCTGAAAAGTGTCAAACTTAGATGGAAATGTTCCCGTTATTAATGAATTCTGTAAACTGAGACGGTTCTGTAGAGCAGGACAGGACATTTGCAGAAGGATGTTTTTTTTTACATGAGCTCCACACAGAAGGCCCTGGGGAAAATAATTTCCCTCAGGGCCTATGTCATCGTTGGGGATTCTGTGTGGAGGGTTGCTACCTAAACATGAGGTGGCTGGACGACATGGAATCAAACACACATCCTTAGGGCATAAGGAACTAAATCGACTGCAGAAGACCTACAAAACTGTAGAACCCAGAGCGACCCGGTTTATTAATAATGTTTAACTTTTTTTTTTCTTTCCTTTTTTCCTTACTTAAAATTAAAGAACCACATTAAGTAAGATAAATGTAGTATACAATACAAGTAACATATAAAAATAATAATACTTATTAGACTTTTTATATAAAACTTTTTTATGATAAAACTATACTAACAGATATAACAATTAGTCACAATAGACCTGATATAGTTTTACATGACAAAATTTAAAAAAAACTTATATCATTGATGTAGCTATTCCAAATTCCTGTAATATTCAAAAATCTGTTTCTGAAACAATAAGAAAATTGTTATGAAAATATTTGCGTAGGACGTCAAAATGTTATGAAGATATTTAACCTTCACATTGGAAGCTAAAATGTTAGGAATATAATACATGGAGAGCATGAGACAAGTGTGATTATCACTAGAATTTCTCAGGCGTGGACCTTAAGTAGGCGGCTGTGTAATACTTTGTATGAGGATAGGTTATTTAAATGAAATAGTATTGTGCTTTGACACAGTTAAATTAATTTATTAATTATTACAAATAATAATCAGGGCTAGACTAAATTCTGAATGGGCATATTATGGAGCGTTAGTACCGTTTAATCTTGAGGAGTTGATGAATGGGTGAATGCCATATGTAGGCGATCCATGCTGCTGCTTGCTGCCTTCGGAGATGGGCGGTTAGTTCCCTCCGCTGCTGACATGTGCTGAACGGCAGGCTGGAGCGACGAACAGGCCTCCAGTCCCGCGGTTTCCCAGCGACGTCCCGTCCAAGGGCGGTTGCCAGCCAGCCGACTATGTTGATGGCGGCCAAGGTGGGCGATCTTCGGCCGCATCCCTGCGAGCACCTCTGGCTCCTGGTATAGTCGGAAGGTCTTGTCATGACTGTGTCTGCAGATGCTGGATGTGGTTTTAATCCAGCAGAAATAATGTGCTCCCATGGTACTCCGCTGCTGATCCAGGATTTTAATGATTGTCCTGATGGTCTTCAATAATGGATGCCGCTGGTGGGCGCGGATTTATCAATCTTCACATGTTAAAATAATGGCGAACTATTAATATTTGATTACGTCGACCCGCCACAGGGACGGTGGCCATGGTCACCTGTGGCTGCTCAAAGAATGGCGAGCTCAAGGCCAGTCCTGCATAGTGCACCCCTCTGTGCAGATCCTCAGTATCACGAACTGAGCAAAGGTAAACATTTCAATGCTACCAATATAAAGATGTTGAATGTTAACAAACTTCACACCAAAAGTACCCATACACAGATAATTCACTTGTTACATTATTTTTATGTAACAAAATATACAGATTTAGGAAATGAGATAAAAAGAATTTGGCATTTTCAGACTATAAAAATATTACCATTTGTTATTTCGGCTACTGGCATTATACCTAGCTCTCTCATTCAAAATTTAGGCTAATTAGATTTGTCAAAGAATTTATATGTAAAAATGCAAAAATCAATCATTTTAAATACATGTAGGATTACGAAAGATTTTTTAAATATTTAAATTGTGATATAAGTAGGATTTATCGGTCCAGCTAGGAGTTTTTCAGAGCCGAACCCTCTGATACGAAAATATCTGGAGTCGGAGAATTATTTTTCCATTTAGTCTCTGGTAGGTTTACATGTTGTTCTTGTATTGTTTTGTATTTATTATACACTTATATAATACACTTGCATAGCGAGGATTGACTAGATGATAATTTGTGGAAAAGTGTATGGAAGGGTTTAGTTTTCCTGTGGGGAAGATTTAGCCCGGACATAAAGTCATAAAAAAAAAATAATACTTATACTTAGTAATTTGTAAACTTAAATGCACATGTAATTAAAATAAAGTAAATTTTATTGTTCCTGCAACTGAATTGAACTTTTAAGTATTAGATACATGCAATGTTTGAATACAATTAAAATTTTGTTCTATTAAAAACGGTCCCAATTAACCTAGTCGTACGCAGGCACAACGCGTTGAAATCAATTTGCTCGTTACGAGCAATTTCCCCGTCACGCGGTGACGCTCGACTTATTTTAGATTCCATGTAAAAACAAAGTCTGTGTAAAACGACCGCAAACCGTGAAGGGGAGAGTAAATAATACCTTTTTACTCATTCATACAATATTAGTGCACTGTTTTATTTATTTAATGAGAATGTAGCCATAAATAATGAACGTTTTTATTGACGTTAATTCCTTGGGCAGGATGTTCCGTAGGTTTTTTAACTATCCGGCGGCGCGGAGAGCAAACAAACCAGCGAACATTTCGTGTTAATAAATCACTATTATGATATGCCCTCTGACGCCTGTATTTGTAAATTAAAAAGGGAAGCCGTAAAGGAACACTCCATTATTATTGCTGAGCCGTTGGCGAGGGTCGTCATTTCAACAAACAATGGAAATATCTTCATCTTGTTGTTACTATTCTTCAAACGAGGATTTTAGTAAGTTTATTCAATTTATCAAATCGGTGCTGCAGAAGTAATTTATCACAGAGACGGCTTTGTTTAAAGCTATCAAAATAGCCTCCGAGGGAGAAGGATGAGGCTGTATGGGGTAATAAATACACCGTGAGAAATATTAATTAAGTACGGACGATTATATTTATACAAATGTAGCGGAATGCCAAGGGGTGAAGAACGTAGGAAAAACTCATAGCTTTTCTAATTGCTCGTCAAATAATGGAACTATGGCATCTCCATTTGGATAATGTTGTGAGGCTAGAGGGCAGGGGGTGAACAAAAAATGGAAGAGATAGATTATAATTATTCTTACCAAGCATGGTTGAAGTTATCACAAGCAAACTTGCATCAGAAATAGTGCTCTTTCACCAGGGCAATACTAAAAATATCTTGCAATCTGGAGTGCGTGGAACATTTTTTTGTCCTGAGCCGTGTTTTGAACTCGCGACATTTGGTTACGGAATCAAGTAGCTTCCAGCTCGGCTACGGAAGTCATCAAATAAAAATCGATACATTCATTAGTGGACAGGTGTTCACTGTGTAAGGTAGGTAACTCTTCCGGTTTAATTTGGGACCGCGAAAAGCTTTTTAAGAAGTTGCAAGCATTATTTGAAGAAACGCAGTGGGCATTCGACGAAGAAAAATATAAAATGAAACAATGCAACTTTGTATAAACCACTTATAAAATGTGCAAATCCGACCGGTTTCGGAACAAACGTTCCTTCGTCAGGGAAAGCTTATACTAATTTGACAGTTTAGAACAATGTTTTATTAGGGTAGGGGTGGAGCCGTTGTTAGTTAATAAAACATTGTTCTAAACTGTCAAATTAGTATAAGCTTTCCCTGACGAAGGAACGTTTGTTCCGAAACCGGTCGGATTTGCACATTTTATAAGTGGTTTATACAAAGTTGCATTGTTTCATTTTATTATAATGGATAACCACAAAGTAATAGCTACATTCAAAAAATAAGAAAAATATAATTTAGGATTTTTATTATTTTCGAAATAAAAGGAACACCCAGGGAAATAATCATAAAACCACAGGTATTTTCAATGTATTTGACCGTCTTACTTGCTGGTGGTTCGAAATTATAATATGCACAATATTAAACCATTTATATTCTTTTTATAGCTTTCCAGTAAAAGTGTTATTTATTATTCTTTGTATTACCTACAGTAACTTGAACGAATACATTCATCAATAAAGTATTATTCTTCACCTTCTTCAAGTAAATAAACAGTCTTTGATAAATGCCAGAGGAATAAAAAAGAGACGCTAGCAGAATAAGAAACAAGTATCCTATATTTCACGGGCAGATCAAACCAGGAGCTCAGCTGGATGGGAGGATAAACCGAGTCATTTCCGGCATACGTCACTTGTCGCGGGGCGAATTGCCCTTTCTGTGGGAATATTTGGATTCCGAGTAAGGCTGTCCATACAAATACAAAAACACCCCCTGCCCCTTATACTCTCCCGGCAGTACTGGCTCTCCGGGATTATCGTATTTCCTCTTTTATCGAATTTTGTCGAATCCTCCGAGTCGGATGCTGGGGCGAATGATTCATTGCCCTGCCGTGATTTATATCAGAGTGCTTTTTATAACACATTTATTTCACGGCTTCTGCTTTCCTAATACGTCAGTTTCAGAGTGGGTATAATGGAAGGAAAAAATCAACTGAATAGAAAAAGTCTCTTTCATTAAAGTCAGCGATATATTAAGGCACTGGCCATTAAAACTAGACGGTTTCGTACCCCGATTGTATTATGTTAAATTTACGATGAAGTCTTTCAAAATTGAAATTGGACAAATGGAAGACAAAGGGAGCACTGTAGCTTGGCCAAATTTTCTGTGTGTGACGAGGTTTAAGTACAAACAAGGTATTTCTATCCTATATTGATATATCTGGTTTGTAATCAAGTGTAAGCTTAACTAATAAAAATACGTACTCACCCTTATGATTTATGATTGATGAAAATACCTACTCAGTTCTACTCACCCTTATGATTTGTAACATTACGTAAATTCTGTATGTAATAAAGAGTTAGTATGTAGAAGAGTACGTACGAAACATTCTGTGAATATTAATGAATAATAATAATAATATTTGGATGATTTATATAGCGCCGTTTTTGTGAAAAATCACCTCAAGGGCGCTGTACAAACTTATAATACATTTCTAAAATCTAAAAAACTACAAGCTAGGCAAACAATTATAAACAACTTATGGCTAAAAATTGCATACATCGGTTCATTGATCACCGATACGAAAATATGTGTACAATATTTTGACCAATGAACGCGATGCTGCCTAAAATTTAATGAAAACAGGACCATACTTACCTGGGAGGTCGCTTGAAATTAACACTGTATATTGTCCATTTAAAGAAATTTAGATAGCGTTCGCACGCAGAGGACATTATTGTAAACACATGTTATTTAATCCTGAAAAATATTTTAATATTAATATGTAATAATCAGATTTGCCTGCCACTGCACTGCAACGAAATGGGCTGATTAGTTAACTAATACTGTCAGTATTTAAATTTACCCAGATTTCACCAGGTTCAAACATCATCAAGTATTTAGTACCTTTTTTTATAATAGCTCCACACAACAGGTTCTGAGAAAAACAGTTTCCCTCGGAACCTACGTCCTCTTGGAGATGCTGTGTGGAGGGTCTTCTTAGGTAAAGAAAGGAGAGGAAGTTCTGAGAAGTAAAAAGATATAAGGGGTGGGTAGAAATCTGGGAGTCAATGTGTCCAGGAGTGACGGACGTATGAATCCTTTCCTTCCACTGCGGTCTTCCTCAACGAGTCTCATCCGATCTGATCCCCCACGCAGTGGGTAAACGTATTCGCCAAGACCTAGACTTGCAAAGTCACCAAACGTAGCGATCCACTTGGGGTGACCTATAGCAGGGGTGTTGGTTATCCAATAAATGGTTACCGGGGCGGCGGTACCCACGCCCGCCTCCCAAATTAAACCTACTGCTTAAACATATGCTTACTTTTTTTTCAATTAACCCACTTAAACATTGGTTACTTCTTATTAATTAACTCACTACAACATAAGCAACGATTACTTTTAATTAATTAACCCACTTAAACATAAGCAATGGTTACTTTATATTAATTAACCCACCTACTTAAACATAAGCAATGGTTACTTTTATTAATTAACCCACCTACTTAAACATAAGTAATGGTTATTTATTAGAAACCCATTTGATGGGAAGATACTAAATAACCCGTTCTTTAAGTTCGATTTGATCGGAAAATACGTAAAAAAAACTACATGAAACCAAGAAAATAAAATAAATATCTCATCTGTTGCGAAGCACAATTTAATCTATGGCGTAACGAAGGCATAAAACATGTGCTTCTATTTAAATTCAACGCCCGGGGTGAGTTCAGGGCGGTAGTAATATATGGCCGTAATTTTCTCAATGCCAGTGAAAATGCACAAAGAATTCCGATCCCTTTCCCGGCGTCACACGAAGTGCAAAGGGCTGCGTCAGCAAGTCGGGATGCTGTTTGCTGTTTTCTGTTTTCGGTCGTTCATCTTGTTGGCTGTCATTTGTTTTTTCATCCGTCCCCTCTGACGTCATTTCTGCCCCCCGCCCCTTGATCCCTCCCCCCCGCCAAACCCCCACCGCCTTCTCCCACTTCCCCAACTTTCAGCATATTTCACGGCTGATACGACAAATCAGATTCTATAACTTATGGGAGGTTGACAAACGAATACGATGGCACGAAGTCAAGATTGACGGTTAGAAGAAAAGTTTTCGGGTAAATATTATTATTAATTTGACAGGTGCTTTGAACGAATGGATTAAGATATCAAACAACCCGAACAAGAAAAAAATAGCATTTAAAAAAATAGTTATTTTGCGACACAACACAAAAATCTCAATCATCTGACTTCTGAAGTCAGTCGAACCACGGGAACCAAAAAACAACACACTTTTAGAAAATGTTACGAAGATTAATAAACTAGGGAAGGGAAGGTAATGGCAAATAGAAGGTTAGAAAGTACCTGGCTATACAGATCTGGTCTCTAAACAGAGTTTAACCCCTCAGGCTAAACTAGTTTCGTTTCGGTCTCATAGAAATGTGTCTCCCTTACTGTCATGGTTAGAAATATGATCTAAACGGTGTTAGGAAGAAAAAACACCGCGCTTTATATTCAAATCTAAAAGTTAACAACAAAATAATAATTTAAATGAACATCAACAATTAAAAAAAAAATTAAACCTTGGGAATTTTTTTAAAAATTATCTTTGCATGAATTGACAAAAAAGTTGACGATAACCTTAATAATACACTTGCCTAAAAAATATGTACATACGTGTTTTTTTTTCGATATCGAAATTTTGATTGCTTGCCAACTCAGAATGAAACCAACTCAGAACCACCTCAGAAAGGTCATTAAAAGCTATGAAAAAATAATTTTAAAATAGCCGGTAACCCTAACCTAACTTAACCTATTTAACCATTTTTTTAAAACTTTTTTATCATCCTCTCAACTTTCTGAGGTATTTCTGAGTTGGTTTCATTCTGAGTTGGCCGGTCACCGTAATTTTAGTTAGAATAAACGTGAGGTGAGCCATTTTCAAAACATAAATTTACCTTTAAAAAAAATTGTATTTAAAAAATTATGTTTGTTTAATTTAAAAGATAAAATTTAAAAGCGTAATTCATCACCTTTCAAAAACAGTATTCAGTTTTCGGATACGTTCAAAAATCTTACTTTTATTTGGATTTTACTGCAAAGCGGAAATATTTTGACCTGCCGACAAAATAGGCCCGAGGCCTGAGGCGTTAAGATATTTTCAGCTAATATACGATTCTGAATGGTGGTCCCAAAATGTTATTCTGAAAGTATCGTACACTTTACAAAAATACTTTAACCAATAACCTTCTATGATTACAGTGAAAAAAGTTAATTAAATATATATATATATATTTTTTTTTTTTAATTTTTGCAATGGGCTGTATAAATTTTGGATTCGGCTTATATGTTCCCTCCATCTACATCAAAGTACCTACCCGTTTTTCATGGAAGTTTTTTCAATCCGTCATATGAAACCCTTCACCACGGGGGTGGCTAAAGGGCTCCACTCATGGCGAGACATATTGCACACATTTAGAAAGAAAACAAATTGATGAACCCTGGGTTTTATCAATTAATCAACCCAACCCAACCCAGAGAGATCTTTACCAGAGTGATAATAAAATAGGTGTGTATAGTGTTATCAAAATAAAACATATTCGAAAAATTTACCACGGGAATTGAAAAGGGAAAATTTGAGAAAAATAAGGTTTATCATTTTTTGTTCTGCTGTAAAGATGTTCACGTTGTATTTTTAATTAATTTATTCACTACTTATAAATTTAATAATAAAAAGCAAATTTTTTGGTATTTATTTATTCTTTTATTGTTGCTTTACCAACCAGTAAATAATCTGCTGTTGAGCCAATGATATATTGATTTGGAAGGCCGGTATACCGCCGCCCCGGCAACCGTTCATTGGATAACCAACACCCCTGCCACAGGTTACCCTAAGTGGTTCGCTACCTTTGGTTAGATCGCAGGGGTGCCCGGGTTCACGGGGTGAGTTTTGACTAGGTCTTGGCCGCGGATGCGTCTGCTCACCAGCTGTGTGGCAGGCCGGATCGGGAGAGACTGGTCGATGGAGATCTATTGATCACTCCAACCGATTCGTACGTCCGTCACTCCTGGCCATACCGACCCCCAGATTCCTTCCTAACCCCTCATACGTTTTTCCTTCCCAGAAATTATTCTCCCTCCTTTCCCTAAAAAACCCTGCACATAGCAACCTCGAAGATGATATAGGCCTTAAATTAAATTGTTTTCCTCATGGCCTCCTGTATGGAGCTAATGTAAAAAAAAATATTTCATAAATTTATATGCTAGGTACATTTACAATGTATGCACATAAAGAGAAAAATTATCAAGAATTTATACATAAATGTTATAAATGCGTAATTTCAAAACGTGCAGTTTAATAAATACATGGAATCCAAACTTGGTGGCACACTAGCATTACTTATATTAGACGTGTACAAAATTTACAAACTGCAGTAATAATAAAAAAAACGTCTAACTTAATACGATTACCTTTATACAGATAAATAAACAATCTACACATATATATATATATATATATATATATATATATATATATATTTATACTAGCTGACCCGACGAACTTCGTACCGCCTCAGAATCAATAGCTGTTGAATTAAATTCAGTTTTTTTATTAAGTTAAAAATTACGCAATGAAGCAGTTATCAATGCGCAACTGTCCGTGTTTTGTTTTTGTCAGTATCGGAGATGGCGTTGTGTACGGATTTATATTTTTGTGGTTTTCTTACTTTCACAATTACTTACGGGAATTCGGGAGGCGGATACGGGTGCCGCCGCCCCGGGAACCATTTATTGAATAACCAACACCTCTGCCATAGATCACCCCAAGTGGTTCGCTACGTTTGGTGATTTAGCAGGGGTGCCCGAGTTCATGAGGTGACTTATGTCCGGGTCTTGGCAGTTGATGCGCCTGCCCACCTGCTGCGTGGTGGGCCGGATCGAGAGAGACTGGTTGAGGGAGGCCTTTTGACCTTTCCAGCCGGACTCTCTCGACCCATTGCCTTGCACCCTAGTTGGAGGGATGTATTCATACGTCCGTCACTCCCGGACACACTGACCCCCAGATTCCTACCCACCCCTCATACCTTTTTCCTTCCCAGAACTTTCTATCCTCCCCATTCCTTAAAAAGATCCTCCACACAGCATCCCCTAAGATGACATAGGTCCTGAGAGAAATTATTTTCCTCAGGGCCTCCTGTGTGGAGCTTATGTAAAAAAATGCGTTTCATTTCAGAGATTTATTATAATTATTGTATTTTTCCTTCGGAGGTGTGCAGACATACGTCTCATTTTCGACTATTGACATTGAGTGTGTAAGAAAGAAGGGCAGCATTATATGATTAAAAACAAATGCACAACAATCAACGCATTGACATTTGACGTTTTTGAATGTTTGGAATTCATGCACAGTTCAATATTATACCACTCACAATATTGCTGCAGTTCTTTCAAAATAGGAGAATTCGTTCCATACAAAATGTATGGGGAAAATAATTTTCTTTATAACTATTTATGTCGTTAACTTTTGTGATGTTTTAATAGTTATTATCCTATCCGGGGCGGAGACAAATCCAACAAATCAAAGGTCATCAAAATCAGCCCAGCCGTTCTCAAGTTATAAATAGTGTAACTAACCCGACTTTGTTTTATATATTAAGATGTATTTAAAAGTGAATCATAACTTCAGAACGACTTTACCTCTTTCATTCATCTTTTTAAAAAAGTTTTCTACACTTTGCAGAAGGTTCTTACGGCAAGAAAAATTAAGAAAATTGCACAGAAAATTGGATAATTTCTGAAACGACCATTTTAACTTCGCACGTTTGTCAGTTTGCGCGTTTGATGAATGTGAATTTAGCAGGCAGCTGTTTTTTTGTTTTTTTTTTGTGTAGCAAAAGAATTGTCTATGGATTTTTTAAATAGAGAATTCCAGTCCAATTTTTTTTATTTTTTTTTAATGAATAAAGACCTTCAAACTTAAATAACTGCATTTTTATTTTTATTTTTATAGTTAGTTTTAATAGTTAAAATAATTGTCAAAGTTTTAATTTTTAAAGACTCCCAGAAACGCACCGTATCTATGGTGGTCTTCACCCACCGTTAGTTTTTTACTTTTTAAGTTGTCATTTTGAATCAGTGATGTCATGTCGAGGGAAATTTCCCTAGATCTAGGGGAGAAAAATACATGCAATGTTATTTTTAACACTGACAACTCAAAATGATATTATGGAACGTACCCATACTACGTGACACGTTCGGGGGGGGGGGGGGGGTCTTCAAAATACCACGCTTGGTACAGATGAGCGGCGGGTTGCTTTTGATTGATTAAGTGTTTTTTTTTATTTGGAATTCAGTTTCTAATTCAGTGGTGAGTGTATTCGTACTTTTAAATTATTACTTCAAGTAGCAAAAAGTGTTGTATTTGGAAAATCACGGTATTATTAGTATTTACCAAGTTCCGATATCTTTCCAATTAATTATCATATTAATTAACATATAAC
The DNA here is from genome assembly GCA_929108145.2 of Limnephilus rhombicus. NCBI lineage: Eukaryota > Metazoa > Arthropoda > Insecta > Trichoptera > Limnephilidae > Limnephilus > Limnephilus rhombicus. The sequence goes on from OV815277.1 coordinate 13,877,740, forward strand.
AGGATTAGTGTTACACAATCGGGTGGCTACGTAGGTAATTGCGTAAATGTGAAATTCTAGGGAAATTTCACTTCGAAATCTAGGGAAATAATTTTTTTGGGCAGAACATCCCTGTTTGAATGAAGAATCATGGCCAGCGTTGCCAGAAGGTTACTTTTGTAACCTTTTAGGTGATTTTTTACTCTGAAAGGTTTCTTTCAGGTTACTACTCAAAAGGTTACTTTTAGGTGATTTTTCAGAACCAACGTCAAACGGAATGCTCTTTTGTTTTTTTTTCGTGTTGGCTAACGGCTTGCTAAATCATGGACTATAAACTTATTGCAAAACTTTACTTCTTTCTCTTTCACACTATTGTGAAAGAGGAACACGTTTCGCTCAATATTAGAATTCGGATCAGTCATATGGAATCCCCAATACAAAGTAAATATTGAAAGGTTAGAAAGAATTCAAAAAAAGACATTGAAACACCTAGACTTTAAATCCTTTCGAACATCAGAAAACCTAAAAGACTCATTAACATTCCATAATTTATCAACTTAAGAAGATAGAAGAAATATATCCGACCAAAATTTTTTATTCAAAATCATTAACAACGTTGTTGACAACAACTGTCTTCTAGAAAACATTAATTTCCACTGTCCAATAAGAAACACAAGATCAAACCAACTATTCCACATCCCACACTCAAAAACAAATTACACACAATATTCATTTCTCTGAAGGACGTGCACAAAATTCAATGATATTTTTTACGACTCTGATATTTTTCATTTGTCCTCAGGCCAATTTATTAAATCAGTAATAGAAAAAATTTAAACAAATTGTTAATTACGAACTCTTCACCCCTGCTGCATGTTATTATTTTTTTTTTCATTCTCATTATGTTTGTTTTCCTTCTTTTTATAATAATAATAATATTTGGATTATTTATATATCCTATAATATGCTTTATAATTTGTATGTTTATTTTTTCATTTCTGTTGTATATATATATATATTTTTTTTTTTTCTATCACTTTATGTTTTCTTTAATGTTTTAATCTATGTTTTTATATATATATATATTATAAATTTTACCGGAAACTTCGCTGGTTAATGCAACCATGTAATATGTTACTTTATTATTTAAAATATGTATTACTGTTTGTTACCTCAATAAACTAAACTAAAAAAAAAATGTGTAAATTACAAATTAACCATAGCTTCTCGCTCACTCGACAAATCTGATTGATCGCTCAATCTGACTTTTTGCATTTTGAGTACCCGCTATTTACGCCGGCAAGGTTATGCAGGTAGAAAAAATATCAGATTTTTCATACCGGTATATACAAAACAAAAAACTCGCTCTACTCAAAAATAATCCAAATGGCTTATGTCCCACTTTAATACTGAGCTCCTCATGATGATTGGTTTATTTATATCCTCATGTATTCTATCAACTTTTTACCATTCCACTGAAAAAAATACGAAAGGTTATTTTTCACACAAAAAGGTTACTTTTTTTATATATTTTAGGTGACTTTTTACAAGACACGGCTGGCAACACTGATCATGGCGGTCATGGCAGAATGCTTTGTAATGACTTTTAGGTGTGAGGTGTGTTTTTTATTCAAGATTAACTGCTTTTAATATAGAAAAACATTGGTAAAATGTCCACATTTCACCGCTACTGTTATTGTATTTAATCAAAGTGCAATATAAAAACAATAAATCATCTCTTTCATTGCAAATACATGTGACATCGTGTTTTGTGTCAGGCGTTACTTTATTGTTTACATTGTTGGCGTTACATTGTTTTATGTATAATACATACAGAAACACTGGTATTTATAATACACTGATCATGACGAGTGTGTAACAACTTGTATAAAAAGCCCTATACTAAAAACAATTTGAAAATACATAACCAAATGTCAAAATAGGACGACTTTAACCTCAAATAGACAAAATTTTTTGCAGATTGTCCGCAAATATAGCCCTTTTCGTAAATTGTTGAGGACCTAAATTATGTTTCAATAAACACAATAACTATTATTTATCTAAATCTCTATAAACAGTATGAAAATAAACCAAACACACGAAATGTTGAATTGCATAGGTACGTGTGCACTTCAAGTCATTTCAAATGTCAACACACTATCACCAGGTGACAAGTTAAGTGTGACGTTACCGTTAACCATTTCAGTAATGCCAACTTAACGCTGTGTTTTGAGAAGAGGTTTAAAAATGCACTTTTTAATATTTTTTTAAAAACTCTGCGTTTAATATTAAGAAATAAAACTTATATATTCAGAATCAGCGTTTCTTGGTCAATATGAACATATTTTTTTAAAGCCATAATATTTTTCACTGGAGTTCCTTATTATAGATATTTTAAATAGGTACCTATGTTAGGTACCATATTAGATTGATTGTTCTTGTAATATACAAAAATAAATACTTGTAATTTATAAAAAATGTAAATTTTAACAAAAAAATGTAATAGGTGGCACGCAAGCTGTTTGAAAACTGAATGTAATGGGACTGAATATACGGAATGCGGGAGGGAGGTTTGCGGGTCTCGATCTCCGGACACATTTTATCTCCCTAAAAGCAATACAAATTACAAAAACGAAGAAGCTGTAACACATTCAATAGATTATGTCCAAATATCGATGTGTTTAACACTAATCTTTATAAATTCACAGCATTCATTAAAAAAATAACACTCGATCTAATAACATTCATTGATCATTATATTTCATTGATGTCTTTTTTTCTCTTTTTTGTAATTCACCACATTTTCTCTTTTACTTTAAGCAGTTCGAATTTAAATAAAATCACTTCCTGAAAGATATTATTGATTTCCAGTAAAATTTAAATGTACTCGTAAACCTTCGAAAAATTTCACTAATCACTTTTTGTAGATTTAAGTAAGAAGATTCACTTTATCAGAATTGTTCATATCGTGTATTGGTATTGTTGTGTTTTATTGTATTATGGTACTAAATTTAAATTTGTCGTTATTTTATTGGTCAATGACATACATATTCTTATCACGTCATATATGAATTTATAAAGACTGTTTATAACGCTAATAAATAAAATAAAATCCGCACCAAATCTGGATTTGGTAAGAACAACATTATTTCTGGAAGCCGGGCGGCGTTTTGCCTGTACAAACGTATTCCCCAGTTTCCTGTCTGGATTTTGAGACTTATACTGCACATATCTTATTTCTTATCTTTAATATGTAAAACAAAGTCGGGTTAGTTATATTATTTATAACTCGAGAACGGCTGGACCGATTTTGATGATCTTTGATTTGTTGGATTTGTCTCCACCCCGGATAACAGAATAACCATTAAAACATCGCAAAAATTCACGAAAAAGAAAGTTATGAAGAAAATTATTTTACATGGAACGAATTTCCATCTTTTGAAAGAGCTGTAACAATGTTGTGTTAGTTGGAGTTTGCTTGAATTCCAAAAATTCAATGCGCCGATTGTTTCGCTTTTATTCTTTAACATTATAATGCTTAGTCTCTTTCTTACACACTAAATGTCAACAGTCGAAAATGAGACAAACGGTTAACGTGTGTCTTCACCCTTCCAAAGGAAAAATAAAATAATTATAATAAATTTCCCTCACACGTATAACGAAAATTAAATGCAATTCCCGTAAGGGGCCATCCATAAATTACGTCACACATTAAGCGGGGGGGGGGAGGGGAGTAGAAAGTGTGACTAGGGGTACGGGGTGGTCATCAGCTCTGTAACGTCACATGTAAAAAAAAATTGAACTACTGTTTTGATTATTTTTAGATGTGACACTAGGGGGAGGGGTCTCATAAATGTGACGATGTGTGACAGGGACGGGGGGGGGAGGGGGTAAAAATATCATGAAATTCGTGTGACGTAATTTATGGATGGTCCATAAGTAATAGGAAAAGTAAGAAAATCACAAAAATATAAATTCGTACACAAGGTCATCTCTGATACAAAACACGGACAGTTGCTAATCGATAATTGCTTCGTTGTGTAATTTTTAACTTAATAAAAAACTGAATTTAATTCAGCTAATAAATTAACACAACAGTTATTTATTCTGAGGGGGTACGAAGTTCGCCGGGTCTAGGAGTTAGGACCCTCCAAAAACGCCATCAACAGAAGTTCAGTACTCAAACTATTCAATACAATTTTTAATTAAGCAAAACGTACAGACATAGAATTAATTTCTTCTCGTACAGTTAATAAAAAAACTTTAAAATCGGTCCAGCTTTGGGGGAGAAAAATGAGGAATACAAAACCTCGATTTTGATGATTTTATGTGGGTATTATTAGCCCAAGGTGCCGTTGTCCTTTTCGCACAGTATTCAGGGGAGTAAGAGTGATAGTGACAGCCACATATTATTTGAATTTTACATCGATACATTAACTATAGATTAGCCCTCCCATACTCAATTCCAATCCCAAAGTGACACCGCCTACGAGAAATTTCATAATACAACTACCCATCGAATTCCGTTGCATTTCTTGCGTGACGTAGTTGTTTTACTAGGAAGAAATTAAACATTTTTTATCAAATGTTACTTTTCTCGGTACGCTGCCTCGAATTCATATGTTATGTACATATTTTTTTAGATATTCATATAACTGATTAAATTGTTAATAATAAAGTCCGCGATAGCACTTACCTAAAATGTTTCTAACTGCCTGAAATTTGTGTTTTAAAAATGATCTTCACAAAGCTAGTAATTCCGTTACCGCGAACTTGCTGGAAAATAAACTAGCTCCACGCAGAACAACTAAAGGTACAATATGAAAGATTCTTTTTGAAAAATGTTTTCGTAAACCAATATTTTTGGTTCCGGTGTCATTTTTAAGACCTACACGCCCTGTCTAGATATACTTGGTTGAAGGAATTTTAGAAAAATGTGTGTGCGTGATTTCTACTGAAAGTTGATAGCATGCATTGTCACCAATAATTCGTCTATCTGCCGAGTTTCAGCACGATCGGATGTCGGGAAGTGGGTTAATTTCCACTTCCAAGAATCCGCTACATTCATACATTCATTCAAGAAAATAAATGTGAAATGAAAATGGATGTATTTTATAAAAATAGTATCACTTGCATAATTGCATAATGTGAAATCAAAATTTAAATCCACGGTCTTACTGGGATACCCTATACAAATTTACATAAATATTTATAGGAATTTTTTACTAAATCTCTCTGAAGAATAATATGCATTACACTTAATCTTAACTAATTATCTTCTAAATATAGTATATACCTAAGTAAGCAATTATAGATCCGTTATATATTTTATGTTTTTCATTTCCAACCCTTTTGATTGAGTGTCCAGACTCAGAAGTGAGACTTGCTGAGATGTCCCACTAAGTACCGTCTCGTCTCGTTTGTTCGGACGGTCAGGGGTCACCCCAGACACGAGGGTCAACCGATCCCCAAAACGGTATCCAATAGGAGTGACACGAGACATTTGTAAATCGAACACCATTGAATGGAACAGCACTGTCCACTTTACACATAATTGACATTTTTTTCCCTTTTTTTATTAATAAATTCCTTTTATATACATTTTTTTACATTATTAATTTAAATTAATTTTCGTTAAACTGATTGATATGAACGAGTTTTTTTCGGGTCGGTATAGAGTTCAATTAAAGCGATTATTAGGGAACTAAGGAATTTGATGGCTTATTTCGGAATCATATATTGCATAAATTAATTACAATGTGATACTGACCAAGAGTTCAAGCTTGAAGCTGCTCGGAGTCAGTGGAACTATGGTTTTTCATTTATTTTTTATGTGATTACCGTAAAATAATGTGCTCCCACCGCCTGGAGCCAATAAGAATACGGCATCCCCGATGCAATATGTTGTGAGGCTAAAAGTAGTGGGGAGGGCAATAGGAAGGTGAGGAAGTACCTGTCTATTCAGATCTAGTCACCAAATGCAAATAACAACATTTTGCGCAGCACTTTAATTCTGAATGTGGTCTTTTAGCAGGGCGTTATTGAAAATATTCTTATAATACTCTTCCACTATGGAACATGCGACTAATGCCAACACTATATATTATATTATTTTTAAAATACTTTTTTACATTAGCTCCACACAGGAAGTCCTGAGGAAAAAAATCTAAGTCTAAGACCTAAGTCATCTATGGGGATGGTGTGTAAAGGGTCTTTTTAGCGAAAGAAAGGAGAGGAAGTTCTGGGAAGGATGAAAGTATGAGGTGGGGGTAAGATTCTGGGGTTTGGTGGGTCCAGGGATAACGGACGTATGAATTCTTCCCTCAAGAATCGTGAGAATCCTGCAGGAGAGGCCAAATGGTCACCCTTAGTTAGTCCCTCCCTTTCTGACCTACCATGCTGTAAGAGGCTAGACGCACACGCCTCTAAGACCGAGATGAACCTCACCCCATAAACCCTGACACCCCTGCTACGTCACCAAACGTAGCGAACCACTTGGGATGACCTATGGTAGAGGTGTTGGTTATCCATTAAATGAGCGGTACCCCCATACCCGCCTCCCAAATTAAAAATGAAATTTTGTCTCGTATTATTAGGGCTGAATGAAAATTGCAAAGCTTCATAGTTTGTAAAGATAATAAATATACTCGTACTCATACATGTTGGAAACATTAGTTTTAGTTGTCAGTCTAACGATTTTCTATTTTATTTTTATTTTTGTATTATCCTAGTACTATCCCGTTATTCCGCAATTAAGCAGTTTGTCAACAAGATGCACAAGCTGGTCCCCGGCATGCGTTGCAATTCCATTCAAAGAAATAAATTGATTCTTCCTGCATGTCCTTTCCCGTGCGTCCCCATTCCCTTCCACCTTCCCCGCCTTCCCCCTCCCTCTTCTCTTCCTTCTCCGCGAACCCCGCCTCCCCCGTTCCCTGCCGCTAAAATATATGAAATACACACGTTTTCATTTATACAAATTTCATAACGCCAGAGCTTACCATTATATAGCCTACATGTTATTCTGATGTATGAGCTATATTATTGTAAAGTTTCATCAAAATCCATTCAGTAGTTTTTGCGTGAAAGGGTAACAAACAAACGTACGTCCATACAAACTTTCGCATGTATAATATTAATAAGATATTATTACTAACTATAAATATACAGATTAATTATTAAAATATAAAATTGTTTGTACTAAGTGTAAGTTTTGAAGAACTTTCATTAAAAAAAAACCATTTTAATTACTATTTCACTAAAGGGGGGGGGGGGGGGGAGGGAAAATCGGAATGTATTTCTTTTCATCTGTATTTTCTAAACAGTCTTTTGGTCTTAAAAATACTCAGCGATAAAAATAAATATCTGTTATATTTCACAATAATTGGAAAAATCACTCTGCCTTAATGGCGTTGTTGTGGCGAAAGCCTGGATTTCTGTACATTTTCCTAATACAAAGAGATAAGCAATTTTCTATAAAAGGTGAAAATAATATTAGTCTTTAGAAACGAGTATTGTTGCCTACGTCTCTTCCGAGCGAGTGATTATTCCTACAGATGGGTGGGCTCAGGCTAAACCACCTCAAGCCAGGCCAGGACACTGAAACAAATCGACCATTCATTTCTGTGCCTCCTGTATTTTAATGTTTTATCCGATTATATATATTTATCCGTGATGCTATCCAGGTTACAAACCAATTCTTAGAATGATTGTTTCCAAGAAAAGGGCTACTAATACGGAAAATGAATTTTTATTTTTTTATTTTTTATTATGTGCATCTATATAAAAAGGTTTACATATATTTTTTGGCCTTGCCTGTCTCACTAGGAAATCCTGTGTCGAGACAGACTAGATTACAAATATTTTATAAATATTAAATAAAGTACACTTTTCAATACAGCAAAAATATTTGACAAAATTTTTCAGGTTGGTTAGTGGTAATAATAATGAGATAGAGGATTATATTTGGGTGAGGTGACTAATTATTGCACGACCTTTTTCGATGATCCATTGTTTGATCAGGATTTTGTATTTGTTAATATTATTCGATTGTCTTGTTTTGTCAGGTAAGTTATTGTATATTTTAGGCGCAATGTGTTTGAAATTTCTTTGACCAGTTAGTTGAAGGTAATTCTAAAAATTTTAAATATGAGATTGACAAATATGACGCTTTGACAAAAGGTGGCAATAGCGAAATTGGTTAAGACGACAATATACCCTAAACTATATTCAGAATCTTAACGACGTAAGTAAAGAAGCCGTCTATACAAATTGCGACTCGCGACCCGTGTATTGAATGGACCTATGGTCGAATTTTCCGTATCAAAGAAAAGAAGTAGTAGAAAAATAATGTGGGAATCTTAACGACGTAAGTGAAGAAAGCGTGTAAACAAATATACACCGCGGCATGGCGTATTGTACGAACGTACGGTCGAATTCACCCTAGCAGGCCTGGAGATTCGACCTTTCTGCCGCGTTCATTTTAACTAATTCTGAAGAACGTGTTACAAATATTTAAAATGTTTCTCCATGTAGTCCTCCCGAAGTTATTAATTCATCGTCTAGATGTCTAAAAAAATAAAATCTGGTGCTTACCGCTAACTTTATAGTTGAAAAACGGGTTATAAAGTTTTAAAATCGTTGTACGTAAAGTTTATTAATGGTAAGGTACTGTTTTTATTAATCTAAAATATAAATAACTTGCATGCCTTGTGCCACTAGGATATAAAAAAGTTATTAAAGTTACGAATTCGCCGAAAATGATTAAAATGTGAGTTTTGAGCAAACAAAAATTATTAGGGTTGTGTACCGCCCGCGCACGCACCGGTTAGATGAGAGGTCTGGGTTCGAGTCCCAGTTGCGACCATTGTCTTTTTCTGTTTTTCGGTGTCTTGTTCTCCATATTTTTGTTCAGATTTTTAATGTTATCTTCTTCTTCAATGATATATTATATTGATGGGAATAACCTTCAAAAGTTATAAAAAGAGAGTCTCAGGGCCTACGTCGTCTTTGGGGGATGATATATGGAGGTTTATTTTAGAAATGTAAGGAGAGGAAGATCTGGAAAGGAAAAAGGTTTGAAGGGTGGGTAGGAATTTGGGGGTCGGTGTGTCCAGGAATGACGGTCGTATGAATCCCACTACGGTGCAAGGCGACGTTCCGAGAGAGTACTGCTGGAGAGATCAAATTTCTCCCTCGACCAGTTTCTCCAGATCCAGCCTGCTCCACAGTCGTGGGCAGATGCAGCGCCCGTCAAGGCCCAGGCAAACCTCACCACATGAACTGCTAAGTCACCATACGGAACCACTTTGGGTGACATACAGAAGAGATATCGGTTATCCAATAAATGGTTTGAGTACAGCAGAATCCATACCCGCCTTTCAAATTACAACAATTTAAACGATTTTTGTAAACCTTACGGTTAATCAAGCAACTTCTAATCTCGATGAACCTCAATCTCAATCACTGGGATTTTTTTATGAACAAGAATCCCAACTGCTCCCGTCTGGAGCCAGTGAGACTATGGCACCCCCAATTGGGGTATTTTATGAGGCTGATGGTAGTGGGGAAGGAGGGGAAGGAGATGGGGGAAGACGAAGGTGGGGAAGTACCTGGCTATTCAGATCTGGTTACCAAACACGGCTAAAGCCATTTCAAGCAACGTTTCAATTCTGAACGGTGGTCTTACGCCGTAACAAGAGTATCTTCCACTTTGGAACGTGCCGCAAATAAACTATATTATATTATTTTAAATGAATTAATTGTGAAATAACACAATTTAATCAAATAAAATTTATTTGCCACGCCGGGATTGATTACATTACAATCTATTATTATGCATATTGCATATTATTTAGGTGCATTATGCATATTACTTAGGTATAAACGTTTTCATTTAATAACATTTATTTTTAATAAATTTTATTTCATAACGTTTTATTTTTATTTACTATTTATAAAACAATCATTAAAGTAAATAATAAATAGTCATCATCATCACACTTGGCTCTACAACCCCTGGTGGGTCTTGGCTTCCTCAAGAGTCTTCCTCCACTCTTCACGCGGTTTTGTGACAGCTCTCTCCAGTTTACAATCTCCAAGGTGGATATATCTTTGTATATAATTAATATAATAATAATAATAATAAATTTGGCTTACATAGCGCTGTTTTTGCGAAAAATCGCCTCAAGAGCGCTGTACAAATTAGCATGGATTTTACTTTAGAATTTACTTAACTATGTAGGAGTCTAGATAACAAACAACTCGTCTTGCAGCTATCAAGCGCATGGATTATTGGAATTCTAGCCCCCCAATAAATTAAATAAAATATCTTTTTATATGTACGTATTTCAAGATTATCGGAATATATATAATTACTCTCTCGCTTCAACATTTGTATATAACGATAAATTTATTATAAGGGATATACTTGTGTATTCCTACCTTCGGGCGATGGAAATAATATTTCTCATTTCGAATCAAACTGTAAAATACCGATTTTATAATACAACATATTTCAAAGGATTAGTTCGGGGGTCACTCGAGTGAGAGAATGCTTTCATTTCTTATTGATATTATCATGATTCGTCAAAATTCGGGACGTTTTTGGAATTCTGATAAATTATTTGAAGTTCGTGGATTTGAAGTTTATTTGATCGTTTCTTTGAAAAAATTTATTTTGATGATCTCAAATCTGACAGAGTGTTGTTATAACTTCGTCAGTAGGTAATATAATCTAACATTTTCCACGGGAGCTAAGACTGTTCAGTGACAATTTTGATAAACAAAAAGGAAAATTATATATTTTTATATGTTTTATTTATGTGTATACTTCACTGCTCAAACGCCTACTATGACTTTACGAAAAAGACAAAAAGGGTGGGAGGAAGTTTTTTTTTGTGAATACTGCAAGAGTCCGAACTTTTCCCAACCGCCTGGAGCCAATGAGACTATGGCATCCCCAATTGGAGTATGTTGTGAGACTGAAGGTAGTGAGGAGGGGAAGGAGACGGGGAGGAGGAAGGTGGGGAAGTACTTGGCTATTCAGATCTGTTCACTTAACACTGCTATAACTATTTCAAGAAACTTTCAATTCTGAAACAATTTCTTACAACAGAGCGAAACTTCAATGCCGATTAAGGGCCGTGCTCGACTTAATTTTACCAGTGATTCCTAATATTATTTGGAGTAAAAAATGTAAATGAAATTTTGATTGTTTCCGGTGATTTTTTTAGATGCATTTTTTTTTTTTTTTTTCATCAAAATCAACTGCTAACCCTGTACAAATCACAAGTGCGCCCCACGGTTGAATTTGGCAGCCACCTCTGGTCTGGAGCTCCAAAATACCTGAAAAATACCCTCGACTCTGTGCAGAAACGGGCGGTCCGTTTGATAGATTCTCCCATCTTAACAGACGGATTGCAATCTTTAGAGCACAGGCGTCGGGTGGGAATGCTATCCTTGTTCTACCGGTATTACAATGGAAGATGCTCCGAGGAACTAGCATCATTGATCCCTTCGGCACCGGTGCATAGTCGGGAAACACGCCAAACGCGTGCCCAACATTTGTACACGGTTGACATTTGCCACATGAGAACGGGTCGTTTCTTCGACTCGTTCTTGTGTTCAACAGCTCGGCTGTGGAATGATTTGCCGGCCTCTGTGTTTCCTCCTTTCTACAACATGGGTCTCTTCAAGACCAATATTCATTCCTTCCTCTCCTCAAAAAGACCCTCCACACAGCATCCCAGATGACATAGGCCCTGAGGGAAATTATTTTCCTCAGGGCCTCCTGCGTGGAGTTAACGTAAAAAAAAAAAAACAAACATAAACTATTTTTCTTCCGTATGTCGTCACTGGTCACTCAGCCGAGTAACCAAACAATCCGTCACCCCGCCCCTAACTGTCCACTACCTTCTGATTTAAAAACATCAAAAATGTCACCGAAGACTAAATTTTCATTTACATTTCTTACTCCAAATAATGTCAGGAATCATTGGTTTAAAGAACATCCTGTATATTATTTTAAATGAATTCATTTTGAAATAACAAAATCAATAAAATAAAATTTACAGGCGCACAAATCGCGCTGAAAACGCGAAAATTCACGTTATTTTAACGAAAATTAATAATTTTGCGTTATCTTGTAAAATGGTAAAATCGCGTTTTTAGAGTAAAAAATCCCGTTATGGCAAAAGTGAATTTTTCAGGTCTCTACTTATTGTGTTTTTTGTGAATCTACTGTAAATGTGTAAAATGAATAGAAATAAAAATTAAAAATAAATGTTTGTTCATATGAAGCGGATACTTTGTGAATAATAAAATCGAATAATAAAATCGAATTTAAAATCTACCGCAAACCGACGTTCACTGACATAACGATTCACAATTCATTTAACCATCCCAACTCCCATAAACATTCAGTGTTTCATTCCATGACACATAGATTAGTTACAGTCCCTTTATCAAATACCAACTTTGCAATAGAACTATCTACGATCAAAAAAATCGCAATAAATAACGGTTACAACCCAAATATAGTCGACCACATTCTAAATAAAAAATTAAAAAAATTATTCACTAGTAAATTTTTATACAACAGTCCACCTCATAATAATAATATACCAAGTAATAATAATCAACCTCATCAATGGCGTAGAATCCTGTACATCAATAATTTCTCTCAAAAAAATGTTAAAAATCTCCCATCAGAAATCAAACCAGCATTTTACACTAATAATAATATAGGCAAGCTTTTAATGAACGGTAAGGATAAGGAAGACAGTCTATCTCACACGGGAATTTACTCACTTCAATGCAGCGACTGCGCATTTTTTTATATTGGTAAAACAGCGCGCAACATAAACACCCGTGTCAAAGAACATCTTAGATGTTTACACAGCTCTGGATTTTCAGAATTTGCAAACCACTTGATTGAAAACGATCATAAATTTGACAAAAACGCTGGCGCCAAACTTATTCATAAAAACAACATCGGTATAAGGTTGGATAATTTAGAGGCACTTGAACTTAGGAAAGCCATAAACACTAATAGTAAGGTAGTAAATAACCAACTTAATTTAAATAAAAGTCCCATACTAAGATTGTTCCCTATTGATAAAGAACACGTCCGTTCCCTTCCCAATTCTCCATCTATGCCTCCTTCTTCCTCCTCCACTTGACGAGTCCAGCCCATTTTTGGTAAATTATAAATTATAACACAAATGTAACCTAATGTTAGTAGAGTATTATACTGCCCTGATGAAGCTACGGTTGTAGGGAAACCCGGTCGGCATAAAGTATAAAAATAAAAGTGGTGTTTACAAAGTTATTGTTTTATTTTAAATTAAAAATAAATATTTTCATGCAATCATTACTCGATAGACACAAAGGTATTATTTGTTGTGATGAATGTGTGAATTAATTCCCCTCAAATAATTGTCTCGGAAAAGAATAGCTAACAGACATGTAGTGGGCAATATAGAGAAGAACCTGAATTATTTATCAGTTGGTAAACTCACATTACCTCATCAAGGAGACCCCTGAATATAAAGGGCCAGTCCTCACTCTTTGAAGATGGAGTCGATTCTATTTCTCATCCGCACTTCATCATCAGCCGGCTGCAAACAATGCCTTTAGAAGAGCCGAAATGCGAAAAGGCTCCAGAACATAATGTGACGTGTATTGGCTCTCAAATCCGCCTCGGTTAGACAGAATAAAACAGAAAACTCCATAGACAGACATTATTAAATTAATAAGACTACTGATAACGTTTTTACGTTCCCCGCTGAATGGGAAAGCGAGCACTTAATTCAATGAGGGTTTGCTTAACCCTTGATCACAAACCTACTTATTTTATATGCGCTTATTACAAAACATCGTCGATTCGGCTACTCATTAAAAAATTATGATAAAAATAATACAACGAAATAGATATATTGCAAACATAATATTTGCTACTTGGTTAAGTTACTCTAAAAAAATATTTAATAAAACATATTAATTTAAATAATATTTTTTAAATTTTTTATAAGAAAAACTCTCCTTTTATAACTTTTTAAGGTTATTCCCATCAATGTAATATTTCATTGAAGAAGATGATAACAATTATAATCTAAACGAAAATATAAAAGAGAGGTCTGGGTTCGAGCCCAGTTGCCACCATTGTCTTTTTCTGTTTTTGTGTGTCTTGTTCTTTTTTATATTTTCGTTTAGATTATTATTGTTATCTTCTTCTCCAATGATTTTTTAAATGTTGGAAAAATCAGTACCCGTAATTCAAAAATAAAATCACATGAATCAAACATGTGGCTGAGTTAGCATCGCGTTCGGGACCCACCCAGGCGTCGCCTAATCGATTCCTCGGCTTCCTAAGTGTCCATCACGACACAAGTTATTATTCGTCGTAACCCGGGAATGTATGTCTTTCTTTATATATATATAGTCGAAAGTACAATAAAAAGTACACCAGAAAAGCCTATCGTGGAGATTTGAAAGGAAACTTACTACATTATAGACTTAGACATTTTGTTTCTGGTCCAATTAGCAAACGCTCTGTCTCTCTCACATTTGCCTTATATGTTATATCGAAATCCCCCTTGAATTTCATAATGGTGATGAATCACACTTTTGTATTGGAAATTTAAGCAAACAATGGTCTAACTTTTAGATCACTATACGCCCAAATCTAATTTCTTGTGTTCTCCTTTATTTTACGACCGGAAGAAAAAATAGTATCTATTTATGTTTGTATTTATCATAACATCTATTTATGAATGTATTTGTTTCTAAAATTGGTGTATTTGATTTTTTGCAACTTAATAACATAACCGGATCAATAAAACCCACCGAGAGAAAAATGCACTCATGGAAAGAAACGTACAATCTTTGGCCGATGCAATAAAGCGCGCGGAAATATTAACACGATGTTAATTAGTGCCTGAAAACAATGCATCAATTAAGTAAAAGATTACTAATGAGATTATAAAAATTTCGGTCAACACTTAAAAATACTTGAATAATAACAAATATTGTGTTTTGGTGTAGTCGATTC
Organism: Limnephilus rhombicus; assembly: GCA_929108145.2. Classification (NCBI taxonomy): domain Eukaryota; kingdom Metazoa; phylum Arthropoda; class Insecta; order Trichoptera; family Limnephilidae; genus Limnephilus; species Limnephilus rhombicus. Next base: position 13,892,768 of record OV815277.1, read on the forward strand.
GACGAGTGTTTGTAAACTAGGGTTAAAATGAAGAAGTTATTGAAATATGTAGATATATTCACTATATTCAGTCATGAAACGGAGATTTATTAATATATTAGAAATATTAGCATTGCACTCAAATATTTCAGAATATTATTTGATTTTATGTATCGCTGACTCGATTTCCCTTGAGCATCACTTTTTTATATTTCCATAATAATGTTTCTTCAGCGTTTAAAATAAACTATTTTATCAACCATTCTACCGTCTTATATCTTGAAAACAAGATATTGTCTATCTCTTATACAGATTCTTATCTTATAGATAAACGAGATTCCCCGGCTTCTGCATCTCTTCATACCACATTCTTACACCGGGGTAAATAATTTGTTAGTTGGAGTTTAAAGTACCTACCTACCTACTCAAGCAGTTAATTCCTTCGTAGGTAGTATGTTCCTAAATAACTTAAACATCTGGAAATAGTAAGTTTTCTTCATAAATTAAATATAATTTTAATAAAAGTGTAGGTTTCGCAGCTAATGTTGAGTCGAATACATTTAGATGCATTGCTTGCATCCAGAATGTTTAAAAGTTATTATTCGGTTTCAGAAAAAAATCCAAATATTTTTTTTTTTAATCAGTAAATTGAACATGACATAACACTTTTCGAATAACTGTTAGAATTTTCGAATGTTTATATTCGATGATCGTATGCATTTGCTGTCCTTTCTTGCATACATACCAAACACAAGAGCCCTGTCTCTTTATGGTGAGTAAAGGCTATTTTTATATTCATTTGCAACACTGTAACATGTAAAAAATGTATTCTTATTGTATAATTATAAAAATATTAAATAAATTAAAATAATAACAATTGTAAAATATTCGTCCAAGTCCAAATTTCGCGTGAGTCAGGAAAAATGCTATTCCTCGGTGACATTTGGCGTGAGCTTGACAAAATGATATTTCTCAATAGCATTTGGCTTGGTGAGCTAGATAAATTGATATTATAAATTTATATAAACTACTTTTTCTCAGTGAAATTTGTCGTGGGCTTGACAAAATGATATTTCTCAATGACATTTGGTGTCAGCTAGACAAAAAGTATATTTTTCAGTGGTATTTGGCGTGAGCTAGACAAAATGCTATTTCTCATTGAAATTTGACGTGAGCTTGTCAAAACGCTATTTCTACTTGACATTTGGTATGATCTAGAGAAAATACTCCTTTTTCAGTGATAATAGGCATGAGTTTACAAAATACTATTTGTCAGTATCATTTGGCATGAGGACGTCACAGTCGGAAGTGTATGCATATGCATCCATACTATATATACAATCCAAAGATTGTGGTTTTTGGGAAACTCTAATTGAATGACCTAACTATTCTAACAACCACCGATATCTATGGAATTGTTTTAAAAACAAAATAATTCGTCCTTAATCAGAGACAAAACCGTCATATTCCAACATAAAAAATATGATTAATGTAAAAATTAATAAAGATATTTTGTTTTTCATACACGACTTACTAACTGCCCAAAACTTGTATGCCCAAACACACCCTGAGCAAGATTTTGGAATCAAATTATTAGATGATTAGTGAATCAAGTATGACGTATGATTGATGCAAATTCTGCTGCATCTCTAATTAAAATAGCAATGAATGATTCATAATTGAAACTGTCGAATATATATACGTTTGATCAAGCAAGCAGGAGAGGCCAATAGCTCAGAGAAGCATTCTTCCGTTCTTGTACGTTAACAGACAGCAATTTCTCCAACTGTTGGGCTGAAATAAGATGTTCCATAAAGATGAGATCAAAGACGCGTTGAATTAAACATCCGAGTTGAATGTGAACTTGTCTATACTACACGGAACGGGTATACCAGTTGAATCCGTTTTTGGTTTGTTTTCTACCGTAGGTGAAGCAGAATAATTGATTTATTGTTTCTATATAAGTTATTGTTATTTATTAATGGTGTTTTTTTTCATTAGCTCCACACAGGAGGCTTGTCATCTTAGGGGCATACATTAATTACGTGAGCAGTTTTTCTTCCAATCTAGACCCCTCCCCCCCCCCTGGATAGATGAATTTGAGTCACTTCGTATATTCTTTTCAAGTAACGTGAGATTTTGCTGGACCTCCCCCCCCACCCTTCATTTGAGCCCACGAAATTAATGTATGCCCCCTTAAGATGCTATGTGGCGGTCTTTTTAGGAAAGGAAGGAGAGGAGGTTCTGGGAAGGAAAAAGGTATTAGGGAAATCCAGGAGTGACGGATGTATGATCCATCCCTCCCACGATGTTCCGAGAGAGTACAGCTGGAGAAGTCAAAGGGACTCCCTTAAACATTCTCTCCCGATCAGGCCTTCTATGCAGCTGATCGGCAGACGCATCTCCCAAATTCGAGGTGTAATAATTAATTTAACCCCGTCATCAGGTAAGTCGGTTCCTCGTTGCTGAGGATCGTGATCCCTTCTCTAATTTCCACGGTGGACAAGGCTCCACCACACTTCGCGGTTCTGCTCTGCGTGGAGAGTTTCAGACACCCTCGTACCGGACGCACTATAGCGCATTGGTGGCCTTCCTCTGTTTTTTCTCCCTTCCACATTGCCAGTGATTATGAGTTTCTTCAAGTCGGAGTCATCATTTTGGCGTGCAATATGTCCGACGTATCTTAAAATACGTTGTAGGCAGAGAGTTTACAGCCTATTGTGAATGCTAGCTCTTCCAGATTTGACACATTTGTGCTTCTGACTGTCCATTATGCACTAAAAATATAGAAAAGTCCACGCAAACATGATTAAAACATGTACTAACAACTCTCTGGTTTCAATCCTGGGATTGGTTTGCAGCAATTTCCTCTATTCGTCTCTTCCACTCTTCCCTGTCTTGTGCGGCTCTTTTGAAGTCTGCATATGATGACCAGCGCACGTCCACCAGCAGGTCCTCCGGGTACTCTCGGCGTGGGCGTCTCCTAGAGTTTGTCCCCTCGGTCATACCCTCCATTATGGCATGCAAGAGGCCTTGTCGTATTACATGGCCGATCCATCTCGCACGCTTTTCGGACAAGGTCCTGAGCAGGTGTCTTCCTCCTTCGATTCTTTGGAGAACCTCCTCATTTGTAATGTGGTCTCTCCAGGAAATTACTAATAGTCTTCTATAGGACCACATCTCAAAAGCCTCTAGTCTCCGTTTATCTCTTTCGGATTATCACCATGTTTCGCAGCCGTACATCAGGATACTCCGTACATAGGTCTTGATGAGGAGTATTCTCAGTTTTAGGTCTATATTATTCGATTCTATTATTTTCGACCTTTTATTAAATGCAAGCCTAGCCTGGTGTATACGGCTGTCGACCTCGCTCTTAGACCGACCGAATATGCATTAACAATGCCAAGATATGCACTACCAATAACAAAAGATACTCTAAAAAATAATTGAATAATTGTACCTAACATACACGGTATATGGATAAGATGCGTACATTTTTGAGAAATATCGCCTCAGAAGCGCTAAAAACAGGAAATGTAAAAATCTTTAACGTTTTACTGAAAAGCTGAAAAATTATACACTTTTCAACATTATTATAAGCAATAATTATCAGCCTGAAACACTCATCAACATTGAAAAATCTTCCGAGAAAAGATACTTGCCGCCAACGGGACTTGAACCCGTGTCCTTCTGATTGCCGGTCAGCTGCTCTTGACCACTGAGCTATGGGGGCTTAACAAATACCCGCCAAATAATTCAATATATACTAGTGTTTCATTCAACAATTACTTCTTATTATATTTTTTCCACCTGAAAACAACCAACTTTTATTTTTGCGAGAGAGACATTGTAAGTGTTAAATCCCTCGCTAGGTGGCGTCGAGACAAATTATGACTACATTTATTGGGGAAATACTTAAACTTGTCAAATATTAATTATTATTTTTAATTTATAAACTAACTTTTAGACAAGATTTTTATGCATAGCACAAAGGGTAACAATTATTATAAGCAATAATTATCAGCCTGAAACACTCATCAACATTGATTGAATTATTTGGCGGGTATTTGATAAGCCCCCATAGCTCAGTGGTCAAGAGCAGCTGACCGGCAATCAGAAGGACACGGGTTCAAGTCTTGCAAATATCTTTTCTCGGAAGATTTTTCAATGTTGATGAGTGTTTCAGGCTGATAATTATTGCTTATAATAATTGTTACCCTTTGTGCTATGCATAACAATCATGTCTAAACGTTAGTTTATAAATTAAAAAATAATAATTAACTTTTCAACATCTTTGATTTCCATTTGGGATGGGAGAGGAGGTGGAATACGAAAGTCGGAGTTTTGGAAACAAGTGAATAGCTCAAAATGCAGAAATATGCAAATGACGAAAAAATCTCTACTATGCATTAAACGACACGAAAAGCTTGATATGGGCCCATCGAAGGATCTAGGCTACACTAGTCGGTACGTAATCTTTTTTTCATTGCAAACACAGTTAGGACCAATTCGCTACCAAACGATAAAAAAATTACAAAAAATATATTTAACTATATTATTTATTTATTATAACTTGACATTACAAAACAGTGGTTGAGCACAACGTATTACTTAATGTTGTGGTGGGGATGGGGGCGTGGCTAGGGATTAGTGAAGAGTGGGGGAGGAGATGGAACGGACAGTAATATGGAACATATCTAATGGTACAATTATTATTAAAGTTTTTATTTTTATTTCTAAGGTTCAGAGCTATCTTCATTATTAATATGAACAATTTTTTTCAAAAATTCTTATTATTTGCAATGATACGCTTAGCTAATCCGGAAAAAATATTTTTATTAAGAAATCTTAAGTCTTAAGGCACCTGCCCACGGTGCGCGGGCGGTACAGCGGTGTATTTTCGTAATTATTTTCAAGCAAACGATGAATGAAATTCTTTTTATTAATACTCATATTATTAATACTCGTAGTCAATATCTACGGTAATAATACAGGGTGTTAAGGGACGTACTTGACTTACTTTAACCAGTGATTCCTGACATTATTTGGAGTGAAAAATGTAAATGAAATTTTGGTCTCCGGTGACATTTTTGATTTTTTTTTTTTTTCTACAAAAACACAAAAAATGGTAGTTGTTGAACAGTTGGAGGCGGGGTAAGGGGTTCGTCGGACACCCGTCTGAGTGACCAGTGACGACATGCGGAAGAAATTTTTTTTTGTTTGATTTTGAAGAAAATTTTTTTGAAAAAAAAAAAAAAGTGATCAAAAAAAGTCACCGGAGACCAAAATTTCATTAAATTTTTTACTCCAAATAATGTCAGGAATCACTGGTTAAATTAAGTCAAGTACGTCCTTTAACACCCTGTATAGAAGACTGTATACAATTTTTTTTACATGAATATAAAGTATAGTTTGCGGTGTATGCCGCTTTCATCAGGACACTCCGACGAAATTGCTACTTAGCGACAGGGATTTAAAAAGTAGACATATAGGTTTATGGCACCACGTAGGGAAAATTTGATATAAAAAATGGCGAACCAGCGAATTTTTCCGTATTTTATGGAAAATTTTTATCTTCACAATAAAAAAAATAGAATAGGGCCCTTTAAAATCCCTAAGTAGTGCCATAAAGACGGGATTTGCGAACAGTTTAAGACTTAGTGCATTAAATAGGATGTATACTTTTTTTTTTAATATGTTGTCAACCAGGTTGAAAAATGGAGTTTCGAGAAAAACGCGTTCGAAGTTTGGCTGAAAGATAATTCAACATACAAACTGTTTCAAACGGTTTCACATACAATGCTGTATCTCCGTCAATTTTATGAATTTCTTTAAAATATTTAGTATGAACATTCTTAACAAATGCATCTTTCAGAAAATGAAATAAAAAAAAATTACAATAAATTTTTTACAGTGGTCTGGTGTCTTAGTTATTTTCCCGATATAAAATGAGGAACAGTCATTAAATTTTAGTTTTTTATTTACCGAAAGAAGTCAATTTATGGTCTTTATCTTAGCATTCCCCAAAATATTACCGATATTATTTCTAATGTAAAAAGTTGGTTTAATATTAAAAGAGAGATTTTCGCAACATTGAACTGCAATATAAAATTTTTTAAACCATTCTTTATCGTTATTGTTATTAGAATTGTATAGATATTTATTTTTGAAATTTTCTCAGGTTTTTTTTTTTTTAGATTTTATCATAATTTGGTTCACATCCGCATTTACAGCAATTCGTTTTATTATAGGAAGTTCAGAAAGGAGATTTTTATTAGAAATTGGGGCATTTATTACGTAAATTAATTAACATTGGTAAATTAGTTCTTCACCTGGGAACAATAAGAAATACGTGTTGGCGGCCTCGCGTAAAATTATCCGGGATATATAACTCTATTTCAGCTAGGATGTTTACTATCCATCAGCATTAATGCAACATCCCTCCCTTACTAGAACAACCACATTTTCTCTCAAGTATTTATTTATTTATTTTATTTATTTAACGCCCATAGGGCTTTTACACAGAATGCAGTACATTTTTTTAATTACAGTGAAAAGAATGGGTTTACAAAATACAATACACAATACAAGTAACATAATATTTGTTAAAAACAAAATATAGGTTACATAAAATACAAGGGTTAAAAAAAAAATAAAATAAAAAATTTAGGTTACATAAAATATAAGCGTTAACAAAATACAGGTAACATAAAATATAAGAAACAAAATATAGTCCATAAAATATTGTAGTTGACATAAAGTTGGTAATTTTTAAAATTGTTGTTCTCATTAGTTTACGGGATAGGTAGAAATAAATAGTTGGCACATATGGCGTTTGAAGTTTGCTAAGTTCAAATTATTGTCAAATACATCCAGATTGTTTAAGTATTTGTTACCAAGACTATGCAAACGTTGTATTGGAGAATGTAAATCATAGTTCGAATGAGATGTACGTATATAAAATGTCAATGTTTGTCTAGTTGTTCGTGTAGGTACATGTAGATTTATTAATTGCAGAAGTTCACAACTGTCGAATTTAGAGTTTAATAATTTTAATAAAAAAGTTAGGTCGTTTATTTTTCGTCGGTTTTCTAATGTTGGAATATTTAAAGTATTCATTAACGACGGATAATTTATGTGCTCTAAAGGGATGTTAAGTTTAAAATTTACAAAACGTAGAAATTTTCTTTGAATTCTTTCAATAGTATGAATATGAATTTTATAGAAGGGCGACCAGACTATGGAGTTATATTCTATTAGGCTTCTAACAAGGGATGTATACAGTAGTTTAATGATTTGTAACGATTCAAAGTTTTTAATTGTTCTTAACACAAATCCTAAAGTTTTCATACCCTTATTTGCAGTTTGTTGAATGTGAACCGTGAAGTCTAGTTTCTCATCCATTATTATGCCAAGATCCCGCATTTCCGATACTCTTTCTAAATTTATTTTATTTATTGAATAGTCGAATAACAGTGATGTTTTTTTTCTGGAAAAGGTCAAAGTTTTGCATTTTTCTACATTCAAATATAGATTGTTTTGTGAGCACCAAATTTTTAGCATGTCTATATTTGATTGAAGAATTTCACAGTGATTAAGGATAGTTATCTCTTTATATAATTTAATGTCATCAGCGAAAAGCAACACTTTGACGTCTTTAAAGCAGTTGACTATGTCATTTATAAAAATAAGAAATAAAATTGGGCCAAGATGACTACCTTGCGGTACTCCACTAGTGGCAGAAAATGGTTTGGATATAAAAGATTTTATTTTTACAAATAAAGTTCTACCTGATACGTAACTACTTAGCCAGTTCAACATATTTGCTCTGATTCCCAGAGCATGAAGTTTTCGGATCAGTATTTTGTGGGACACTTTATCAAAAGCCTTCGAGAAATCAGTATATATACAGTCAACTTGTTTGTTTTTAGAAAATGACTCCAATATATAGTTTTGAAAGAGTAATAAGTTTGTTGAAGTTGATCTTCCTCTAATGAAGCCATGTTGTTTGTCATTTATTATCTCTGTTAACGTGGGATATATTTCATCAAGAACTAGAGATTCAAAGATTTTGGGTAATACAGATTGTATGCATATAGGTCGATAGTTTGAAATGTCAGTCTCATCGCCTTTTTTAAGTATTGGGATAATATAGCTGGATTTCCAGTAGACAGGAAAATGTCCAGAAGATAGTAGCTGGTTAAAGAGAAACTTTGTGAGGATTTATTACATTCTAGTTCATCTTGCCTTCTTGTAAAGTTGTAAAATTTTATGCTTTCTCGGATGAGATAAGAGACAGTTAGATACCTTTAATTGAACGTGGTCCTCAATCGAACCATTTATCTGTACTTAAATTCCATTGGCGTTGAGACTACACACAAAGTCTGCATTCTGCAATGTAATACGACCACCCTCCAGTAAGACGTAAGTCGACCACCATAACAGGGGCATGTGCTTAACTGCATAGCACGGTGGTGTCCACAAATTATGTAACCATCAAAGCAATGAATAAAGAAAAAAAGAAAAAGAAAAAAAACAATCGATTGCAGGTTTTTCTCAACTCTTCATCTTAATCTATTTTTTCCTTAAAACTGCCTAATCTTTTCCGTTTTTTATTCTAAAATAATTTGCCCGGAGCCAGACTTTTTTACGGAAATTATTTCTCAGGGCCTCCGGTGTGGATATTAGGTAAAAATGCAATGGCGGAGAACTGATCTGAAATTAATCTCTAAATGTATACACGGATTGTAAAATTTTTTAAGCCACAGATTTGTCATTTTAGCGCAGAGCCTCTGATTTTCCTCCAATTTAAAGTTTTTATATAGTTTATTAAAAACCATCGAAACTGTTGTATATCAACCAACAGTTCTCCAACTCACCTTGGGGGGAGATTTATTAAACGGGTAGAGTAATGTTCTCTTAGTATAAATCTAGTTTATTGATACTTCGCGTATACAGTGTTGACCACGATAGGCGACCTATCCAGGAACTGGCTAATTGGAATCTGAGGTGAGAGTTCTGCTGAAGACTCTCTCTGAGCTGTTGTAACCTCAATTGCCTATAGCTGGTACTAAGCTAGCTGCCATCTAGCGGAGTCTTAGTACAGTTCTTAGTACTGCCATCTATGTGAGAATGCCAGAAGCTTTTAGATACACTACATCAGGGATGGCGAACCAATGATACACGCGACATAATATTTTGGGCACGTCACTGATCAGTGATCACAGTTGAGCGAGTTTCTATTGCTAATGAATGACGCACAGTTTCTTTATGAATAACTTAATAGAGAATTTCGTTGATATAATTGTATTTTAAAGTTTATTTGAGTTTTATCTATGATTTAAAAAAACAAAAGTGCTAGATGGAAAGAGTATCAGAAAATTTTAAACTTGGTGGACAGTAAGGGTTATCCACCTCTTACCCGCCCTGGTATAAGTAACAGATGGTTACTCCTTCAAGGCTCTCGCAAGATTCTATTTTTTTTTGTTAAACGAAGCTACATTTATTTATTTTGAACGAATCTAGACCTCCAGTGTCCTTGCATACGTTGTTAGTAAGCAGTATGCAAGTGCTTAACAGGAAAAAACAAAATGCAAAAACAAAATAGGTTAGTAAGACAAAGATAAATTAAACAGGGCAAAAGAAAAACTCATTCATGAGGCTCCATGAGGCGGCATTGCATCTGTAAAAACCTGCAAGCACCTGCATAATAGAGAGAACATAAGTAATACAATAAATCTCAAATTAATTGGCAAGTACAATAAAAAATGTGAATGGCTTTCGGTCTAACCATAAACTATACTTAGCTTCCGTGTCCCTTAGCCAACCACTCAGTGAAGCCTCAATGAATGTTAACTGAATATTTGGGGTAAAATACTCGAAGACTAAAAGAAAATTCAGCGTTGGGTAGTCAGAGGCAGGACAAAGGATAGTCAAGGTTGTCTGATCAAACCTCAAGCTAGCACATGTCATTGGGGGAGGCGCAGATAGATTTGAGAAGGATCTGCAAAATTAATAATGTAACTAAAGATGAATCAGGGACGAGGTCCAGCACACCCCCATATGGGGATAGGGAAAAAAATAATAATTTGGAGTTCAATTCATCCAGAAAAACATTGAAATAGTTAAAGACAAACAAAACAAAACAAGGAACATGGCATAAATTTACAAGTAGTATAGTAATTATAAACAAAACAAATCGCAAGGCAATTATATACATTTTTGAAAATATAGTAAAGAAAATATCATAACGCAAATGTCAAATATAAGACATAACTCACAATATATAATAAAATAAATGTTAATAAAATAAAAGGAATAACATTTCACAGAAACACAAAAACACATAAATCATAACAAATAAATCCAAGCGGTAAATGTAAAGGAATCATGAAGAGTGTCCGTGAATTCAGAAGCAAAATACACCTGGTACCCAAGTTATTTTACAGCTACAACCTATGCCTGCGAGTCATTATTTTCCGAGATGAATAACATTAAAGAGTCGGTTAGAAACCGTTTTACAGATGACTCCACTTCAGCATGCATTCTGCTAAAAGTAACATCTTACAACCCTAACATATGTTATTGTCATCTAACCTGCAATAACAGAAGTCACACTAATTTTACTTTAATTTAAATTACGCATACAGTGCAAAATGTTCCTATTTTTTGTAGTAAATAAAAAGTTTTTATTTAATAGTAGGTAAGTATTTATTACTATCATTTTCCCAAAAATTACAAAGTCAAAATTATTTGACGGCACGTATATGACCTCATTAAACATTTCTTTAGAAAAATGACACATTGATACTTAAAGGTTCGCCATCCCTGCACTACAGGAACCACACATATTTGACATTCGTGGAATTTTCAGACATTTTCTTTCAGTAATTCTTTTACTGTCTGTGCGCCGGTAGTTTTCTCATGTTAATGGAAGAATTTTGATAGTTGGATCAATTTTATCAGCAGTAAGGAAATATTTAGCTTAAATCGGGATACGCTCTCAACATCCTTCTATCAGTTCAGTTGGTCAGTGGTTCAGATCGATGTGCTTATTTTCAGGCAGAATAAATCATCCCGCAGGTATCAATCAGGCGCCGTTGGTATATGGGTGGGGGGTAGGGGGTATGTGGGTTGGTTTAATGAACAGGGGTGCATCCTGAATCGGTTCCTACCCTAACGAAGACGTGTTTTGTGTGACTGCATTCACGCGAGATGGAACCAGCTGCGCGTGTCGGCCTGATTGCTACACTAGATGAATATGTGGGTGTGTGAATGGGCGGATGTGTTGGTGGACAGAAACCTACCCTTAGTTAGCCACCGTTAAATTAAATTTTATGAAGATAAGTTGTAACGCATTTTTTTTATATACGTTTCGCAACCAGAGTTGAGCTGAACAAATAACTCACACAGATGCATTACTTGCATATATCCTATTTCAAACTTATTATTCGATAAAAAAATCTTTTATGACAAAGAAATTGTAAAATTTTAAAACCGTAAACTAGCAAGGAAAGGGGCGAAAGCACCACTTGCGGGATCTGAGCCGGCCGTAGAAGTAGCAGCTTGCCACACCAAATTACTTATCGAGAGGTGGGTCAAATCCCAGCACTGGAAGGAATGGGAGAGGGCACCCGGAATGAGACAATCCAAAGTACTCATAAACGGACCCGACCCCAGACGGACCAGGAAACTACTCGATATGGACAGAAACTCTCTGAGGAAACTGGTAGGCCTACTAACGGGACACTGCTATCTCAGGAGACACATGCAGCTATTGGGAGTGGAAAGCACTAGTAGATGTAGAAAATGTGAAGAGGATGAAGAGACTCTAATTCACTTATGGTGCCAATGTCCTGCCCTTGTGGGAATTAGGCTCAGATACCCGGGGAGACATGTTGTAGAACCAGAAGACCTATCCACATATCCAATAACAACTCTGGTGAACTTTATTAAAGGGACTGGGTTATTGTTAAAGGATTGAGGTAAAATGGTAGAAAGTACAATGGGCCATGGCCTAAGTACTCACGGGAACGAATGGTAAACCGTCTCAGCTTTAAAAAAAAAAACCGTTAAACTTTTCGGATGCATATTCAAATTCGATTATCATGCACATTTTTATAATTTTCTCGAAAAATAAAATTAAGTAGGCGTAAGGAAGAGTAAAGGCTGTTGTTTGTATGTATGAGTAGAAGTTTGTATTGTTTAAGTCAGTTCTAATAATTGTGAGATCTATATATGCATACCGTCGGCTGGGGTGAAGCGATACCACTTATAATAATAATAAATTTGGACAACTTATATAGCGCTGTTTTTGCGAAAAATCGCCCCAAGAGCGGTTGAACTTGTTCTAATGCCACAAGCTTATTTTATATAAATATAATGTTGATGGTTTGACTTTTAATTGATTTTTAAAAAACATTTAAAAAAAAATATATATTTTAAAGTCTTTCTCTTCAATCCACACATGAGGTGAAGGAGTGTTTATTCGGCTGTGTTCACGTTCATTCATTTAAAAAACCACAACACCCTATTAAAAAAACATAATGGGTGTTTTTAATTCACAAATTAAGTTTTATTTTTAAAAAAAGGTGGACAAATTAAAAAAAAGTAATAATGCCGGGACCATGTTCATAATATTTCAGAACTCCCAGTTGTTTCTCGTACGAAAAATTTAGTTTATTTTTTTTATAAATGACTAAAATTAATAATGCAGTAAGTGTTGGTTTGTACTTAGGTTAGATACAAGTAAACCATATAACTGGGTTTGGAACACAATATCCTTAATACCTTCTGAAGCGCGATAGTTACAAACTTGGATATTCACAAAATTAAAAATCTCGTATCACAGAGCACAATCGACCACTCCAGAGACAAGTCAAATACTTGCGAGACACATATGGAAAGAAATATGGATGTATCACTTCGGTTGACGGAGCTATAACGTTCGCGAGACAATGTAAGCTCGGTGGTCCATTTCACTCCATCTAGATCTCTTCACCACAGCCGACCGACGGTGTATGCCTAATTTATAAGATCTTTTTGTTAGACGTGCTTTTTTTGTTTAGAAACGGGGGCCCCTCGATTCAATCTCTTTGAACATGTGTCAAAAGACGTGTTTTAATTATAGTTTTACAATTTGATTACGAAATTTGATTTTGAATTGTTGCAAAAGTGGTAAAAATGATAAAAACTGCAAGTGAATTCGAGTGAACATAAAATTTTGAGCATCATCACATCAATGAAATAGATACTGATAAGAAATACTATTATTCACTTTTATTTATATTTTCGTTGGTGGTGAAGATTAAAAGCAGATTAAAGAGAAATAACAACACTTTCTTATCCTCTTGTATCTCTTCAATTGATGTTAGCTTTCCTTGTTCGTTTCTATACCTATCCATCATAAACACATCATTCGTAAACCCTACGGGATATTATTATCTAAACAGATGTTCCTACAGATGTATCTTTAACTGATCGCATTCGCTTGCAAATGCTCACACACCTACATTGTTGTTGATCATTGTCATTCGCGGCAAGCGTCTTGTGACTTTGGTTAGTCTATGAAAGTTGAAACAATGATAATAACACTCACAATGGTCTCACCGTAGTATACGCCCATATCATATTTCCAAAGAGTTCAAATGAAAATCAAAATAATTTTTTTAAAAACCGTTGAAGCCCTAACCACAATATACAACCGATTTTGAACACAGGGGTGTATGCGATTAACGCGCTTAAGAATCCGTGGTCATTTTGTTGTTTTGATTTATTAGAAACATATCAGATTATACTATTTTTAGTATGTGTGCAAAAGGGCTCGCTTCAGGTATCGATTCCAACAGTGGCCATTGTAGGGACTGACCCAAGTCACACTCCAAGACCTGCCGCAGGGATAATCAAACACAATATTAACATATTCGGAGAAACAAAAAACGATATGAAGTTGGCGCCCAACCCGGATTCATCACCTTGTTCAAACATACCTAATTTCACGATGTTTGAAAAGGGGTACACAAGTGAAAACCCAAACCATATCAATCTATCATTCGGAATGCTCATGCGATTTTTAATCCAACGCGCGCAAGCCCACGCCGAACCAAGTATTAGCATAAAAAGAAATAATGACATGTCCAAAACCTACCCGGGGATCAGAGAGTTCGAGGAGACACGCGATGTCTTGCTCAGACATTAGTATGCAAATTCAAAAGTAATTTCCAGATGGGGAATTCGCTCTCGTATGACCATACCTGCGCATTTACGATCATTAATTCAAACTTTTATCTCATATAAATGTATGCGCGCCTGGTGTGTTTGCCGATTTGCAACCAGACCTGATCTGGATCATTTAAATCACTGTCCGAATAACCACGACACGTTGTTACCTGATTGTCGCTGAACGGACTGTAATTACAGTATGTGTGTATTAAATTATTACTCGCTTTGCTCGGAAATGTAGTTAGCTTTTTTTTTAAATAAAAACATGACATTATTCCCGAATTTTTGAGGTCAATACACTTCGCAACAGTTTAAATAGATGCAAAATTGCTTTCCAAATACGTAAATTATAGAAATTGCATAGATACGTCAATTTGCATGCAGATAGAGTGCAATTTAATCATTAAATGAAACAATTTCACTGAATGAACATAAATATAAATTCAGTTCCTGGTTTAAACAGTCCCCTGTCAACAGAAATGGCCGTTTTAATAATTGGTTTCGGAACATTTAAACTATGATCACGGACTGCTCGGTAATGTACTATTCTAATTCATACAAAGCAAAAGCGTGATTTTCACCTGTAATAGCAAAACTAAATTAATATAAATGGCATTTATTTATAAGTTTCTTTTCAATCAGTGATTGATAGGAGTATCATAAATGACAAATTTTTATATTTTTTAAGAACAACTCTCTTTTTATAACTTTTGAAGGTATAATACATCTAAATCTAATTTAAATGTCATTTTCGAAATTGAAACCGATTTTGTGGAGAATTTGCCTAGGCATATAGTATTTTTAACAAGAAAATAATTTTACTGTTCTGTTCTGTATTTGAAATGTGAATTACTTTTGTTTAAATGTGTATTTCTTTTGTTTAAAGTTAATCTTGACAAGTAAAGCCAGATTTGATGATTGCTCGGGGGTCCGCGTTTTTCCCATTTACAAGAAAGATTATTTTACTAGGTGTCTAACTAAGTCGATTTTCTAAAGGCGTTCTGATAATTTCTTCGTCGTTCTGATAAGTTCTCTAATACAAAAATTAACAATTACGAGTATATTACAAAGAAAATTGACAATATGTGTTTTTGAAAGGCATGGGTTCTGAGACAAATATATTATAAATGATAATACTTTCAACTTCTCAAATTCTACGATAATTTTATAATTATCGTAGAATTATCCCGTGATATTTCGCGGGTCTGCGTTAGTATATATATATTTTATTTAATATTTGTATGTTTTTACAAAAAGTATACTTTTTTACATATTAAACAGAGTTGAAAATGAATATAATAATAGCCTTCGACTCTGTGCAGAAACGGGCAGTCCGCTTAATAGATTCTCCCATCTTAACAGACGGATTGCAATCGTTAGAGCACAGGCGTCAGGTGGGAATGCTATCCTTGTTCCACCAGTATTACAATGGAAGATGCTCCGAGGAACTAGCGTCATTGATCCCTTCGGCACCGGTGCATAGTCGGGAAACACGCCAAACGCGTGCCCAACATTTGTATACGGTTGACATTTGTCTCATGAGAACGGGTCGTTTCTTCGACTCGTTCTTGTGTTCAACAGCTCGGCTGTGGAATGATTTGCCGGCCTCTGTGTTTCCTCCTTTCTACAACATGGGTCTATTCAAGACCAATGTTCATTCCTTCCTCTCCTCAAAAAGACCCTCCACACAGCATCCCAGATGACATAGGCACTGAGGGAAATTATTTTCCTCAGGGCCTCCTGTGTGGAGTGAATGTAAAAAAAGCCTTTCCTCACCATAAAGAGGCTCTTGTACGGCGAGGGAATTAATGTCAAGTATATGTAATAATTTGAGTAAGTAAATAATATTATTGCAAACTAATAACAAAATATACGTACGAAAAACTCAAGATATATCAATAAATAGATTTCAAGATTTAAATAAAATATAAATAATAGAAATTAACTTTAAAAAATATATTATAATTATTATTCTGATCCTACCTTTATGGCATCCTTTTTGAATCTCGTCATTTATATAACGGTCGTAGGTATATGGTTGTATCACACATACGCCTCAGTGATCGTATTGCTACTGCATTCAGTTTACTCATCTCCTTTCTATTATTAGAAGGCCTCCGTGATCAAGGTGTACGGCTCTCGACTAGCAATCCGAAGATCACGGGTTCAAATCCCGATAAATTTTATTTTATAAAGTTGTGTTATTTCACAATTTATTAATTTAAAATAATAAATAGTATATTTGCGGCACGTTCCAGAGTGAAAGATACCCTCAGTTTCGCCCTGGTGTAAGACCACCATTCAGAATTAAAACGTTGATTAAAATGGCTTTAGCCGAGTTTGGTGACCAGTTCTCAACAACCGGGTACTTCCGAAACTTCCTCTTCCCATCTCCTTTCCCTCCCCACTACCTTCAACCTCACAACATTCCCTGTCTGGAGATGCCATAGTCTCACTGGTTCGCATATTTTTACTCGCCATACAACAGGGTTTAAGGGCTTTCCAAAGTCAAAAAATAATCTACGTACAAGGATTAGTTAAAATGTCATTTTATTCCAAATAGGTTATAAACCCGTTTGCAAAATTACGTGTGCAAATAATACCTCTAAACTTATCCAATAATATCCGTGATAATCTGAAAATCTCTGGCCACAAAATCACCGCGTTATCGCATAAAGCTCCTTCGGTCAAGAATGCTCTCCCGTTCGTGATAGTCGGTTTGGTTAGGTCGTTGGGCGCCGACCGCATCAGCGCAGCACGGCGTGAAACCTCCTTCATTCACTTCCTACCTGTGGTATCGATTTCGGTTATTACTATTCTGCATAAAGGACGATCAAAACTGTTAGCTGCTGCTGACGGCATGTACAGGATGAAAAACGTTACAAATCAAAATATCATTTTTGAGGAGACTCGTTAGAAATTTGAAGAAAAAAATTATTTGTTTTAATTAGTTTCATGCCAACTCAGAATGAAACCAACTCAGAAAGGTCATTAAAAGCTATGAAAAAAATAATTTAAAAATTGCAGCTAACCCTAAACTAACTTCACCTGTTTAACCAATTTTTTTTAAATATTTTTTATCATCACTCTTGTTGACCTGAGGTGCTTCTGAGTTGTTTTTTTTTAATTGTCCGGTCACCCTTTTAATTCTACATTTGCAAGTTTACACGCCAACATCACAATTACACTTTTGGTCCAGCTGACATAACTACTTATATTATTACGTATTATAAATAAAAATCAAATTGTAAAAAAACTTTCTTCTAGACTTATATATTTTTTTTGACTTATTGTGATAATTTGTTTGCATGAAAATGTCATATTTCTATTTGTGTCAGATTTTATAAAATCACTTTAAATTTCTTTGCGTGAAAATGCAAGTTGTGACTTTTTTCTATTTTTTTACATTAATTCCACACAGGAGGCCCAGAGGAAAATTTTTTCCCTTAGGGCCTATGTCATCTTAGGGGATGCTATGTGGAGGTTTTTTAAGGAAAGTAAGGAGAGTGAGTTCTGGGAAGGAAATAGGTATGATGGGTGGGTAGGGATCTGGGAATCAGTGTTTCCAGAAATGACGGACGTACGCACGAATCCATCCCTCCCACAGCGGTGCTAGGTGATGTTACGAAAGAGCCCTGCTGGAGAAGTCAAAAGGTCTCCCTCAACCAGTCTCTCCCGATCTGGCCTGCCACGCAGTTGGTGAGCAGAGGCATCCGCCACCAATACACGGACAAACATCTCTCCATGAACCCAAGCATCCATGCTAAGGCCATAGGCAGTTCAAGTTGATTAACTCATGAAGCAAGAATTTTGATATTTGAAAATACATATATATTAATTTCATCAAAGTTTATTTTCAAATATTTTTTCTTGCTCACTGACATACCCATAATGTACTTGCACCGACTAATCTATTAATTGGCGACAATTTAGTGCACTAATTTCATCACGTAATAAAACTACACAACTACTAACTTCGCTAGAACTAGATTCGTAATTCTTTTATTATGGTACGATATCATTTGAAATCTTTATTTTTCTACTTAAGACGTTTTTCTTCCAAACCAGCGATACTAAAATACATTACAATGTAAATATTGGAAATGTTAATTGTACTTAGGAATTTGTGGCTTGTTCGGGAAGGTTATTAAGTCGACCCGTACTAAATTGGACATCTATTCGAAATTGACCAGCTCGCTGTAATCGGCAGTTCTAACAAATTAGTTAATTCTATGGTGCAGATTTGTTACAGCTTCTATTTGTGGTTGCAATATGCATAATAATTAGTTTAATACTTGTGTGTCACTTCGTTTCTTGTTTAACTAAGCTTTTTTTTATTCGAAACATAAAATTTGTTTTGGGTTTGAGGCTAAAATATAAAAATTTAACAAAACTTTTTTTTTTAAATCAATTGTTTATTCAGAGAGTTCTTAAATAAAATATGGGTCACAAAAAATCCTATTTGTGAATAAATAAAAGACATTTTTGAAAAAAACTGGTTTTAGTAATACCTACATGTGTTCAATATAAATATAACATAACATTAGATAAAATTTCTTTAACAAGGCTTTTTAAAAAGTCGACCCAATAAAACATTTTTTTACATATCTAAAATACGCAAAGGTGAGAGCTTAAAAAAATCTTTTGGAAATTTTCTGGAAAAAAACCAGTTTAATTTGGAAAGATGGACTCTTGGTAATAATTCAATTCAATTTATTTTTGTTGTTTGTTTTTGGGGTGTTATGCCGTGTTACGCTACCTCCTCCTTTAGCCAACGTTTCGGACAGCGTTACAGTGTCCATCATCAGGGCAGATGTGTAAATGTTAGTGGTAAAATGTGTGCTTAAGTACTTCGAAGCAATACCGTGTTGCCAGCTCCACTTCACCGCGAGCTGGAATTACAGTAAACTTGAAGATGGTTTTCTGCATTTAGCTTTGGTTTAGCCGTCAGCCGTACCACTAACATTTACACATCTGCCCTGATGATGGGCACTGTAACGCTGTCCGAAACGTTGGCTAAAGGAGGAGGTAGCGTAACACGGCATAACACCCCAAAAACAAACAACAAAAATACTTTTGGCCGTGAAAATCTAAAATCATATCTTATTTTTTATTGTTTCAAAAACATTACAATATTATACATTTTTATGAGTTTTTAAAATACATTTGTAAGAATATTACTTTAAACATACACAAGTAGTAGGCATTCAAGCTACACAAGCATTAATAGGGCTTGTTTTTTAAAGCCAGCTTAAAATGCCGATATCTATATCGAAATCGGTAATAGAGCAAGAGGGGATTGATGTGGTTAAGGTATGTCTTATTGGCCAAGAATTTTCAGAAAACCATGAAAAGGAGACCTACCAATCTATCGATTCTGATAGATAGCAAGGCATTCAATTGTCTGTATCCTTTGATGTTTTGGACAATTCACTCACTAAGAAGGAAATTACAACCCAAAGATCTTGTGATTACTGCCAAAGCGGAAAGATCGCTGATTGGCTGGGCTAATTAAGTATCATCAATGTCCGGAGCATCAGCGTCCAAAAATATGCCTGTTTCTTCAGAGAAGTAAACACGGAGATCACGGTCCTTAGCAACGAAGGAACGACTACAGAATATTAATAAGAACAGTGGCAACATTTAAACTTAGGAAGCAATCACCCACGTGAAGCCGTTCCATAAAGCGCAAATAATAATTGAAAAAATCCTTGAAGTATACATCAAAACTAATTTTAAGAAACTTTAATGTTTTCTGTACGATAAAAATCTACTAGACAAATCATCTACTCAATTTTAAATGAGTACCATACTGACCAACACACCTACATGACCTACTGACCAAAATATCAAAATGAAATATTATCGAAAACCATAAATTCCACGAACACAATTATTGTATATTACCCTTCCAAATTAAATTTAAAATACCATTGAGATAAACAAGTTTCAAAACAGTATCAAAATATAGCTAATATAAGTTAATGTGACGAAATCATAAAAATTATGAAGCTACTCTTCTCATGTCCATGTGAAGCAACAACAACACACCTATAGTCAACAAACTTGAAAATGAGGAAATCAACAAACATGATGATGAGGATATGATAAAAATTGTCATTTAACATCTATATACACAATAACCTACAGTCCTCCGCGGAACAGGAATCGATAGCGGGGAGGACCCCGCTATCGATTCTTGTTCCGCGGAGGACTGTGAATAGATTACTGTACTATGTGTGTTTAAAAGTCTTAATAAAAGTAAAAATAAAATATATACATATAAATCAGAGTGTGCAATTCACACGGGGTAGAAACCTTCAGAAAACTAAAGTAGACAAGAGTGGGGCTAAATCGTATAGATTGTCTCTTTTTTGTGTAGCTATTTTTCGTTTCATCGATTTTCAAATCATAACAGTGCTACAGAAGTTTTAACATCAATAAAGAGAAGTGTGTAAACATATAAAAAGGATATACGAGTACATAAAAAATAAACTCTTAAAAATGTACATTGAATACCCCATCATTACAGAATTCAGAACCGATCGGTTTAACAGAATTAAATCAAAACGTCTCATTAGAAAATTAGAAGATAAAACACATTTTAAATCGGGTGATAAAATACCTTAGCATTAATTTGCAAGCCGAAGCAAGCATGATATAAGCATCAACATACTCAAAAACTAAGAGAATAGGCTACATATTACTGTTACTGGATATACATATTACTGGAGATATTTTTTAAACTTTGAAAAATGGTATGCCATTTGAATAATGGTAAAAATAGACAATACAATTTTCAAAATATTCGAATGCATAAACTTCATCGTCATTCACTAGAATTTGATCAAAACAATGACGCTCGCGAGATATAAATACGATAAATTTATTACACCAAAGGCCGCGTATCAAATAACAATGTGGGTTTTACAAAAATCCAGCGGTGGGGTAAACGAATTAAAAGGGATGAAAGATGGTAACGATACGGTTATAAAAAGCCGTGCTCCGGATCGCCCACACATCATGAGATGCACCTCCAGCTGGGATTTTTATAGGGCAGACATGCTGCTACAAGCAATGTGAAATAATGAAACCATATTTTTTATAAAATACACCCATGCATCGGAGCCCACACTACCTACTACCTTCCCATTCCGTACACGCATCGGGAATTTATAGCTGGAGGGTGTGCTTTAACAAATAATATCAGAGTGCATCATGCTAGTTGGTAGTTGGTAGCTACTTGTCTCCAAATACTTTGATGTTACATTCAAAACCTCTCTTTCCACAAGTTCGAAGATTTTTCTTATTTTTGAGTAGCGTATATCGAAAATATATTTTTTTGGTTGATTCTTTGTTCTCATATACCAAAAAATATTGATTGATTGATCCAATTGAAAAACTTTAAGGTATCCCGCAAGAAGCCTAAAGTTTACAATTTTATTTAAAAAATTGCATTTTTTAATTTTTTAAGGATTGGGGACGAGGGAAGGGCAGAGGTAAGGATTGCAAAGAAGACATGGTAGGGGTAGGCATAGCAGGGGTTAAATTAGGATATCCGTGCTTCTCATGTGGACAATTGTGAGAAGTGTGTGTATTTCATATTGTTTAGTAGCAGTAAGAGAGGTGGACGAGGGAATGGGGAAGGCGGGGAAGATGGAAGGGGAATGCGAGAGGAGAAGGGGAACGAGGGCAAGAACGGGAACGCTGAGGGATGGGTGGCGGAGGGTTGGGAGACGAGGAAGAGGCAGAGGAAGGAAAGGAAACATAGTAGAGATAAAGGATAGCAGGGGGTAAATTTGGAAAATATATGCTTTGCACACGGACAGCTGTAAGTGGCCTGCTCACTCGTCGGATAACCTTCTGATGAAAAGCGCCTGAATGAAAATCAAGAAGTATTGTGTATCCAAAAGTACTAAAGTAAAGTAACACAAACAAAATTAAAATACTTTCTTTCTTTGAGTGACATTGCAACGCATGCCAGATACTTGCTAGTATTTTATAAATACTTTCTGCTTCACAAATCTTACAAATATAATATCCTGGTATACGGGTCTGCACTGGTAAATGACATGAGTGAAGCAAAATTTTATTACAGAATAAATTAATATTTCAACGGAACTGAATATATTTTCAAGCTCATGGTAGCAGTTTTTGGACTTGGGAATGAATGAAATGTGTAGTTGGTTTTCGACGAATTAACAAAGAACAGCTCTGGAAGTCTCATGTTACGATAATACGTAATAAACATGTGGTACTCTGAAGGTTATTGTTATTAGTTTTGTTGTCAGATGCATGAGGTTGATGATTGAGCCACTAACTAATTTTAACCATTACTAAATTGAAGACAGTGAAGAGAATCTTAAAATATTTTATTATTCAAGCCTTACTTCATTCCCTTGTTTAGCATCATCGAATGAGATAAGAATGTGGGTGGTAGGATGGATAGCAAAAAGACTGTGAGTTACCTGGCTGTACAGATCTTGCCACTAAACTTACCCAAAAAACATGTCAAGCAATGTTTTGATTCTGATGTGATAATACTTTTTTTTTCTATTACATCAGTATAAAAATAACCAAATGGCATGAACTAAAAACGTTAGGACTTTAGCTACTTTTTAACTTTAATTAAGCCCATTGGGGATATTAATTCGCAATATTTGGGTTAATAGTAAAAGAGTTTACCGCTCTGCAACGTTGCAAAGATAAGTGTAATTTTTTATTATTTTTTTTTATTTATTTATCTATAATAAAATATGTTTACAATGGTTTTATTTGTATGCCTGTCTCACTAGGGTATACCTGTGTCGAGACAGGCGTACAGGTATATAAGTGAATATAGTAATTACAAGGATATTTCAGGTAAAATACATATTATGAATAGAATTAAAACAGAAGGGGTGATTGGAAGGGTAATAAATCTTTTAAAGAGAGTTATTTTATAAATGTTGGAGATGGAGTAATGAAATCAATTCTGCCTAGTCTATTTATAGGTTAAATTTGACAGGATTCCATTATTTTCATTTGTTTTATATGGGTTAGGTTGTATGTGAATAGTTATTTATGTCTATGTGTGATTTATTTTACAGATATTTGTGATAGTGTGGCGTCCAATACTTATAATCCATTTTTTAATATCTTGTTTGAATTTTGTAAAGGAGTCACTTTGTCTGATCGTAGTTGGTAGTGTATTGTATAGTTTGCAAGCTATGTATTTAGAGTGTCTTTGCCCGAAGGTGGTTTTGAAAAAAGGAGTTTGGAGAAGTTCGTTGTTTTTGGCTCGGGTATTGTGTATTGTTTGTGTAGCTTTGTATGGTGTTTTGTTGTTTTTGTGTAAATTAAGTAATATGGATCTTGAGTAGAGCTGTTTTATGTCCATAACGTTGAAGGAATTGAAGATAGTATCAGTGCTGGTAGTAAGCGGCATTTTAAGAATTATTTTTATGATTAGTTTTTGTGCTTTCATGATGGGATCAAGGGCATTGGAGGAAAATAAATTGGAGAAAAACATATTACATTAAATTCTGTTTTTAATCAAAACAACCCGTGTATTCCAAATGAAAATAAAACGTTTATTTAATTTTTGGCACGCAAAAAAAGAACAATTTATCAAATTTTGATCTCACCAATTTGTTTCGAATGTCATAAAAATAACATTATATAAATATTCAAGAGGCATATCAGATAATTTGGTTCACCCAGAAATGCTCGCATGATAAAATATATGACACTCGTTTATCAAACAGATGAAAATATAACTTTTACTCACCGGTTACTTTAACTGGGGTACCTAACTAGAACTAGGTACCCCACGCTGGAAAGTTAATATTAGAGGCAGGCGTGAAACAACGAAATGACTTCCGTCAAAACTGTCAGCGACTACTGTGGATTTAGAATCAGATGAAAGTTTAGGATTTCAAGGAACTTTTAAGACAGTGATGCACAACCTTTTTAAGATTAGGAACATTATCTATTATCAATTTAACGCTTGTTCGCGGGCCACAATCGGCAAAGTTCAAGACAGAGTTCAGGCTTTGGACGATAGGTCGCAGTTTAGAAACCCGGTATGGGAAGATAATTTTTTAAATAATTTTAACCATTTATTTATTTATTTAATAATTGTATTTATAAGCCTTGTCCTCCATCCTTGTGGTGGTAGGTAAACATCAGTTTTTCCCGAGAAGAGGCCTCTATTTATGGCTTTATTCATTTTAAGCGAATAGATTTGATAATTCAGGTAGGTTATTTAACTTAAGGTACCCAGTTTTCTTCATCGCCCTCTTCTTCATCTACCCTTCATTCACATCAGTCCTCAAACATGCGGCTACGGAGAGAAAATCAATGAAAAAAATTAAATCAAAATTTGTACGACAATGTAAATGTGATTTTAGATTTAGGGGTTTTTTGCCATGTTGTGTCACCTCCTTCTTCAGCCAACGTTTCGGACAGCGTTTCAGTCTGTTTGCTGCAGATAGAAACTGGATTAACTGAATCGTGGTTTAGGGGCCATTCATTTATTACGTAAGACGATTTAAGGGGGGGGGGGGGGGGAGGGGGTCGACCATGTCTTATTTTTTCTTACAGGGGGGTGGGAGAGAGATCACAAAAATGCACAAAGTTAAAATTATTAATACCTTTGTAAGTACAAATAAACATTTCTAAAAATTGTTACTTTGAAAAATAAACGTTAAAGCAAACCAAAGTGTTTTCATTTTTTCCTTTAGATTCTTACATAATAAATATTAAACAGGGGGAAGGGGGTCGCCCCATTCTTATTTTTTCTTTTAATAGGGGGGGGGGGGGGGGGGGGAGTCGAAAACTAGCAAAATTCGTCTTACGTAATAAATTAATGGCCCCTTAAAGATTCCACAAATCTTAGCTTAAGGGGGTATTAGTCGGGAAAAAAAATTATTCATATTTCCACAGTTCAGGTTTTTAAATTTCAAAAAATCATTAAAAGGTTTTTTCGAAATCAGAATTATTTAAAAAGTTATAACCAATTTATTATCGCGGTTTAGACGGAATATAACTAGAATCTAAATAGAACAAAACTAAAAACGCATTTTTCTCGAAACTACTTTTTACGAGACGGTTGACACGATATCTCAAGTTTTACCGAACCAATTTACTTGAAATTTGGTGTGAGCCTTCTCTATACATTACTCTATCCCCCCTACCAGAACTATAACAAAATTTCAATATTTACTATTTTTTTTAAGTGCAGAAAAGTAAAAAAAAAACTGGTAAAAAATCTATTTTATTTCAGACAGCCGCCATTTTGCAACAATTTTTTTTTTACTTTTCCATGCTAATTCTAAATCGGGCCAAGGCAGGATTTGTTTGGATTAAGAATTGATTAGTTTTTTTTCTGATTACTAGGAGGGTTGCAATCGTGTCAATCAGGGCGCGCTATTTTTTTGATACCTCCCACTTCAAAACCCCGTACCTTTTTGAATATTAAATTATTTAGTTTGTTTTTTTTTACGTATTCTTTAATGTTTAATAATTATTTGGTAATAATGGCTACTAAAAATATTATTTGTTTTTTTATGGAACCTGAAAAAATGCCTACCATTCATGCTTCTAGACTAGAGACTAGAATACCCCCTTAAAAACGTTAAAACTGAGAACAGTTTTGACTTAGTATCTTCTTTTACGAATGTGTCTCTACGAGGAAGACCTAAGAGAGCTTATTGAGCACTGCTCAAAACACTCAAAACAGGTCTCTTTACATTCTGGGGTGAACTTTTTGAGCAAGTGGGCAGTCCGTTATCGCCAGTACTAACCAACTTTTTTTAAGGAGAAGTTCGGCTGTTCCTAAAGGACGGTAGCGCTACGTCGATTACGTATTCGCCATTTGGCCTCACGGAAAAGAGAAACTGTACGAATTCCTGGACCACCTTAATTCGCTCTACGACAAAATTAGCTTCACAATGGAGCTGGAAAACCAAGATATGTTTTAAAAATAAGTAGAAAAATATTGAAGCACCTGCTAATAAATCTTATGATTTCGGAGGAAATTTTGTTCTACTGTTCACAGTACTACAGTCCCTTGAAGTCTATTTGTCCCTTTTAAGGGACAACTCATATAGGTCTCATAGAAATGGCTGTATCTCCCTTACTATCATAATAAGAAATATAATATACCTAAACAGTGTTAGGAAGAGAAAAGACCACGTTTTATATTCAAATACAAAAACTAACCAACAAATAAGTAAAATGTGCACCTTTATGAAACCAAAGTTTTGAATCGCATTTTGAAACACATTTTTTGAAACTTTGGGATTTTTTACACGGAACGACAAAAAAGTGAGGTGATCGTTTATAATACATTTATCTAGTGAAATATGTAAGTACATGTTTTTTTATTTTTTTGTCGTTTATCAGTAATTGTCGATTGAAAAAATGTAAGGTTTTTTTATTTTAATTTTTTTTTATGCTTGCGTGCAAAATTTTTATATTTCAAAAATTGTAGGTTTATTTCGATTTATAAAATTTGAAAGCGTGTTTTATCACATACTAGCTGTTTCCCGGCAAGCGTTGCAATGCCATATTCAAAGAAATAAATTATTTCTCCCTGCGTGTCCTTCCCCGTGCGTCCCCGTTCCCCTCCCGCATCCCGTACCCTCCCGCGTTCCCCTTCCACCTTCCCCGCCCACCCTCTCTTCTCTCCCGTTCCATATATTCAGTCCCGGTATATTCAGTTTTCAAAAAGCTCGCGTGCCATCTATTACAATTTTTTAAATCAAATTTTCATTTTTCCTATATTACAAATATTCATTTTTGTTATTATAAGAATAATCAATAAAATTTTGTACCTAACGTAGGTTATTATTTAAAAAAATATATATATTTTTTAAATCCATAGACAATTCTTTTAATACAAAATAACAGCTGCCTGCTAAATTCAATTTCATCAAACGCGCGAACTGTCAAAAGAGCGAAGTTAAAAAGTTTTCTGAAATTATTTAATTTTTGCGTAATTTTATCAATTTTTCTTTCCGTAAGAACCTTCTACAAAGTATTAGAAAACTTTTTAAAAAAGATGATTGAAATAGGTAAAGTCGTTCTGATGTTATGGCGTGACCAAGGGAAACGGAGATATACGAGTATATATACATATAGATCTAAGATTTCGGATACGTTCAGAAATATTCCATTTATTTGAATTTTTCCTCTGAAATAATACGGTTGAGGCCTAAATAAAAATGGGTTGCCACAAATGGGTTGTTAAATCAGACCACGGGTTGCGTATCCCTGTTTTATGAAATAATACCGCTGACTTCTCCAGCTCCAGCCGAGGGGGAGTCTTGTTAATCTCATCGGCGACGATCCCCTTTCTGACACTTTGACGGGAAGTTTGATCCCTGATGTATTCGATACTTCAGAATGGAAAAAATTAACTGTTTTATGAGGCCGTGATTAAATTCAGCTGCCGGCGCTCGGAAGATGAATGATTACACGTGACAAATTATTTATTCTTGGTCTTCCTGCCTTACGCAGTGAGCACGTGGACGCTTTTGGGTGGCGCATAATTAATTATTTAAATCACGGAGACTTTTATCGAAAGATTTCTTGGAATGTGATTGCTTTTTTATCCGAACCGTGTACATAATTTTATACGACTTAAATATTGACGTGATGTACATAATAATTTTTGAAATTTTCCCCTTTTTATGAATGAATGAATGTTAATCGTATTGTTTAGACTATTTTTTTTTAAATTGAAACCCTCTTTAACACTGTTGTGATTTGAAACTGGGTGAAATGAAAAATGACTACACTAAAAATAGACAAACACAAACATCCATAGGATTTAGCCTGCGAGAGAATGAGATAATGTAATCGGTCTCCTTTTTGTGCGGTAGGTACTTCGTAGCTACCCCACTCTTGTCTACTTTAGTTTTTTGACGATGTTACGGTTAATATAAAAACAAATTGAAATATAATTAAATTTAATAATAAAACGAAAATCATAAAGATAGCAGCCAAGAAATATTCTTAAGGAAAGGGAAGATAATGTTTGTAGTTATTAGTCGAATAATGATTTGGTTAAAATTGACGGAAGTTTATATAGTCGCAGTAGTTCAGTTACTTATAATAATTGTTACCCTTAATTATTACTTATAATAATTATTCCCATTTGTGCTACGCGTAAAAAATCTTGTCCTAAACATTAGTTTATCAATTAAAAATAATAATTAATATTTGACTAGTTAAAGTATTTCACTAAAAATGTAGACATAATTTGTCTCGACGCCACCTAGTGGGAGATTTAGCACTGACAATGCCTTTCTCATATAAAAATAAAGTAGCTTGTTTGCAGGTGGAAAAATGAAATAAGCAGTAATTGTTGAATGAAACACTAGTATATATTGAATTAATACAACAATACAACAATAATACCTCAAAGTGACAGGTGTATGTTTTTGTTTTGCTCCCGTAAAATTAATAAAATAAGTGTTAAAAGTGACAGAAATCTTCAGAAAAGTCCACAAATTGAACCATATTGCTAATATTCTAGTGAAGTCACCGAAAAAAGTGGTATTTATTACAACTAAAAGTGACAGCAGTCTGTTTCTGTTTGTTTTTTTTTTGCTCCTGCAAAATTAATAAACAAACCATTAAAAGTAACAAATCATTGGAAAAGTAAACAAGTGCTACCTGAGTCGCTACTAGCTATTGGAATTATATACAAAAATTATGTCTGCAACGAGATCTGCCGCAGAACATCAAAAAATCATGGATTCGCTCACGGACTACCTTGATCGTAAACTGAGTGAGTTAAAAACACAATTGTTTACAAAATTAGAGTCAGAAATAGCCGATCTTAAAAAATCAACCCAATTTGTAAGCGATCGATATGATGAAATAAATGACAAATTAAATAAAATTTTGGATTTACCAAAACAACAACAAAAAATTATAGAGGAGATGGAAATACAAGAAAAAAGAATTGTTGCTCTGGAAACAAAAATAGCCGAATCCGAGCAAAAAGAATTGAAAAACAGTGTAGAGATCAATGGATTTAAAGTATCGCTGAATGAACCGCCCCATGAAATAGCCACCAGAATTAGTTCAGCCTTCGGATTAAATCTGACACCAGAGGACAAATACAAGTTCATAAAATCTAGTGATATAAAACCTTCACGTCTTATATTAACATTCAAAGATGAAACTAAAAAAATTACAATGATGAATTTCAAAAAAAATAATGATGTCTCCCATTTAGCGGATGATAATAAAAAAATGTATGTGAATGAAGCCCTTACGCCGTATTATAAAAATCTTTTATGGAACACGAAAATAAGGGCAAAAGAAAAAAAATTCAAATTCATCTGGTTCAGAAATGGAAAATTGCTAGCAAGAAAATCTGAAGACTCTTTAATAATTGAAATAAAAAATCACAACGACCTTGAAAGTAAAATCATATAGACAAGCTCAGTAATCCATAACTATCTACAATAAAATTACACTTATACCAGAAATGGATCCATTAACTGATATTGAATATGACAACCCTTCTCCGGAAACCATTAAAACATTAACAACTCAAGAAATTAATGATTATATAAAAAACAATAAAGCAAAAACATTAAAAATACTCCACCAAAATATACGAAGCATCAATAAAAATTTCGTAGAGCTGACGGTGATGCTACAGCAATTTGATGAGGATATCGACATCATCATACTCACAGAGTGTCGTATAAAAAAAGAAACATACTCACCAAAACACCTAGATAAATATAAGGTATATAACTCCACACAACATAAAAATCAGAATGACGGAGTGATAATTTATATTAAAAATGAGATCCAAGGAATTGTAAAAGAAATTCAACTCAGAGATGCTAACTGTCTACTAATAAACATTAATAATGATATCTCAGTATTAGGGATATACAGATCACCTTCAACAAGAGACATATCTCCATTTCTTCACTCCCTGGATGATGAGCTAACCCAACTAAGAGATGTTCGGAACGTGTACTTAATTGGGGACATCAATATTAACATACTAAATACTGGACAGAAACACCCCCAATGTGATGACTACCAATTACTCTTACTGCACCATGGACTGATCAGTGCAGTTAATATACCAACAAGATTAGGATATAACGAAAATGCTCAAAATGTATCTGCCTCCTGTATTGACCACATCATGATAAAAACAAACAAAGCATACGGTACCGCCGTTCACCATTCCAATATTACTGACCACTTTACACTGCTACTTACCATTCAACTTCAAAATACACATACTTACATTAAAAATACAATAGTCAAAAATAGAATTAATATTAACAGGTTAAAGGATTTATTAAAATTGGAAGATTTTGGAGAACTATTTAAAATTAATGATTTTCAGGATTGCTGGCACTCATTTACAAGCATTGTTCAAACAAATATTCATAAATGTTCAGAATCATTCACCATACAAACTCCACACAAATGTAAAATAAAAAAACCTTGGATTACTCAAGGACTTCTAAAAAGTATAAGAGTTAGGGACACATTACACTTAAAAACTAAAAAAAATCCACTTGATCTTTCGTTTCTAAATCTTTACAAACATTATAGAAACATGTGTTCTAAACTTATAAAATATGCCAGAGGTAACTATTACAAACGTCAGATTCAAAACTGTAATAATGACCCTAAACTTGTCTGGAAAATTATTAAGGAGATGACATACACTAAAAACAATAAAAGTAGTGATATTACCGAACTTGATACACCAAATCAAAAATTAAATATGAAAGAAAATCCAAAGGAAATAGTTCAATTTGTGAATGAATATTTCTCCAAGGTGGGTTCTAATTTAGCTAAAAAAATAATTAAACCTCCTTATACTGATAATGAAATTAACAACACACTTACAAATAATATCACCTTTAAATTAAATACAGTTACAGCAGATGACATTAAAAGCATTATAGATTCAATGAAACCAACACTAACTTCAGGATCAGATGGCATCTCAATGAGAATAATTAAATCAACTAGAGATGAAATAATTCAACCACTCCTCCACCTTGTGAACAGATGTATCATGGAGGGTATCTTTCCCGAAACGCTTAAAATGGGTTCTGTTATACCTATCTTTAAAACTGGCAATAAAGCGGATATAAATAACTATAGACCGATAACAATATTGAATAATCTTTCAAAAATAGTAGAGAAAGTCATAAAGAAGCAGCTCACTCAATATCTTGAAACAAACTTCATACTATCTGAAAATCAATACGGATTTAGAAAAAATATAGGAACCTCCGATGCCATCGCCTCTATTGTAAAAAGTATAAAACATAGTCTCGATAACGGAAATAAGTGTATCGGAATATTTTTAGATCTAAGTAAAGCCTTCGATACAATTGATCACACATATCTTCTAGAAAAACTCAAAAAGATTGGAATCTCAGGACGTGAACTAAACCTCATTAAAAGCTACATGTCAGAAAGGTTACAGTTAGTCAGGATTCAAAATGAATCAAGTCAACCAATACAAATCCAATATGGAGTCCCGCAAGGCAGTGTCTTAGGCCCGATTTTATTCCTGATATATATAAATGATTTATGTGAACTAAACTGTCACGGCTCAGTCATTAGTTTTGCAGATGACACAGTCCTTCTATTCCATGGAAAGTCATGGGAGACTGTATTTGAAAAAGCTGAAAAAGGGATGAATCGGGTAAAAAAATGGCTTGATTCAAATTCTCTAACACTAAATGATACAAAAACTAATTATATTAAATTCAAAATCCACAACAAACAGACGGATAACCTCAATACAAACCTAAACATAAAAATTCATAAAGACTGTATAAACGTGAACCGAGAAACTCCTTGCAACTGTCCAAAATTGAATGAAATACAAACAATAAAATATCTTGGAATAATAATTGATCAAAACTTAAATTGGAACTCCCAAGTGGAAAATGTGAGCAACAAATTAAAAAAACTAACCTTTTTTTTCAAAACAATAAGAAACATTTTAGATAAAGAACAGCTAATTAAAATCTATTATGCCTTAGCCCAATCTCAACTACAATATGGTCTTATCGGATGGGGAAGCTCATGCGATTCCACTATAAAACCAGTCCTCATAGCACAAAGGGCAATTCTGAAAATTATACTTAGAGTACCCATCAGAACCCCTACAGACTATGTTTTTAAAGCGCTGAATTTAATGTCACTGAAACAATTATATACAAAAGATATTCTAATGTACGCATTCAAAAATCAGGATAACTTTACACAGACAAACTCGGGCCGATTCACAAGATCTACATTACAACATACATTCTACCAACCTACAACTAAAACGACTTTTGGACAAAGAAATATGGAATACTTCTCTGTAAAATTATTTAATTTACTCCCTCTTGCAATGAAAACCACAAAAAAAATAACCGCCTTCAAAAGAAGCATAAAAATATGGATTATGGACATGGGAAGGAAGAAAATAGATTCAATTTTGCAACCCAACAAAGAATAATGCTTTGTTTTGTACTTTCTTTTAGATATAACTTAATAATTTCCCTTGGCAATATTCTAACATAGATTAGGTATTTACTTATAATTAAAATAATAAAACTTGTACAATGTGTCCTTAGAACGGGGTACCCCAGTTAGGACACATTTTCTCTAAAAAACTGTAAAAAAAAATATATAAATATAAATAAATAAATAAAATTAAAAAAAAAAAAATAAAAAAAAAAAAATAAAAATAAAAAAAAAATTATTTGGCGGGCAGGAGATAAGCCGACGTAGCTCAGTGGACAGAGCAGTTGACCGGAAATCAGAAGGACGCGGGTTCGAGTCTCGTCGGCGGCATGTATCTTTTCTTGGGAGATTTTTTCAATGCAGATGAGTGTTTCAGACTAATAATTATTACTTATAATAATTTTTAATGACTTGTTAATGCTTTTTTGGTATAAAATCATAAATTCAATAACGATCTTTCTCCAGGGTGATATTGAGAGTATCTAGTAGACACTGAATATTTTTAGTTCAAGACAAACCAATGAATAAGCTTATACAACAAAAAGAAGAATCTTATCGGTGGTCCTACTTTTTCGAAAGGACGAAGATATAAGAGTAAAAAGAGGCATTTCATTATTTCAATTTGTTAAAAAAAATATATATATCATTGAAGATAAAACATTTATTATTATTATTATATTTATTCATAAAAATGTTGCTTAATGCACGGTAAATGTTGCAATGGTAAGAATGTATCAATATTTAGTTAGTGTTCTGAAAAAAAGATTTATCAGGGATTTTCTTCACACTGCACTGGCTCGACTGTAAGAAGCTAAGTAACTCGATACACGACCAATAATATCAATGCATAAATAATATTTTCATAAATCACCAACTTTCCGTGCAGGCGAAACAAATGTGTCTTGTTATTTGTTATTAGTACATGTTAAACAGATAACGGATAGACCAGATCTCTTAATCATTTATACGCTCCTGGCAATCTGTGATACCTTATAAGGGCGCTGCATGATTTTTGGATAAACGTAGGTGGTCTCTAAGGTTCAACTACAAACATGGGCGCCATGCCATGACTCTGAACTAACTTTAACCAACTTCTCTACCAAGTAATATAATACGGTCCTTTGTTTATGGGATGCCACTGTGTAAAAGAAAAGTTATTCATTGCCCGTAAATAAATAAATGATTACACATTTCATGGATTACTCATAAATATGAAATAAATAAACTTTCACGTGGGAGGGAATAATATCGTTCGATATAATGTTTGGGTGACAGCGTATATTATTAAGGCAATTGAATATACAAGCAAGATGATTTTTACGATCAGAATAATGCGAGAGCCTTTCTGTTCTAGGCTATCATTTACACGGATATAAATCTTTAAGGTCGTAATTCTTTTTGAAACGTTATCGTAAAATGTGTGTCACGTGTAACGTACATAATATTATATCGACACACAGAATTTTAAAGCCTTCTCACAACAAGAGGGTAACACATAAAACGTTCAAACAATTTGTTCGTTGAAATAATGTGGAGATATTTCAACTTGGGTGATCGTTTTGTTTTAGAGTGACAGAATAAACGAACGAAGCAATGATTCAGAGTTGTGAATTTACATAAAATCATTAAATGTCGTTCATAAAAAAACTAAGACATTGTAATCCAAAAACTTTTATTTATTTACGGTGCTAATGTCCTGCACAGGTGGGAAGATGATTCCAGGAGCGTAATATTGTTGAACCAGTAGTTTTAGTACAAACATCTAATGATAACCCTGGTGACTTCAAAGGGCACCGGGTTAATCGGACGTTATTGACAGCCTAGCGACTGTACGGTTGAAATTTAAGAGCATATCAAGAACTCGAATACATCTCTGACGCCACGCCTTATGCAAAACCATCTTTGTACTTGAAGTTTGTTAAAAAGCTACTTTTGTAATATAACCGAATTCTGGCAGCCGTAAGTACTATTGGATTTGTAATTTCTTGAATCGATATATATGATTATTATAATT
This sequence comes from Limnephilus rhombicus, assembly GCA_929108145.2. NCBI lineage: Eukaryota > Metazoa > Arthropoda > Insecta > Trichoptera > Limnephilidae > Limnephilus > Limnephilus rhombicus. The sequence continues at coordinate 13,927,494 of OV815277.1, forward strand.
GTCTTGCCTGTAGCGTTACTTTGTCCCGATGACTAGCTGTCACTTGATCCGAGGAACCGGCTATTTTTGGAACCAGTTTGGAAAGATGGATGGTATGATTATTAATGTAACTAGCAGTTGCGAATAACAATACCACGTTGTGATTTCTACCACGCGTCTATATATTATATATATACGTCATTGTCGCGGTTACTTTGTCCCGGTGACTAGCTGACACTGGAACCGAGGAACCGGCTATTTTTGGAACCAGTTCCCATGGGATTTATAAAATGGTCACCAATACTCAATTGGGGCGAAGCCTAACCAAAAGCCACCCGCAGGGCCTAGCAGCGAAAACCTGTGGAGCGGGTTTTTAAGTGCTAGTGTCAAAATAATATGGTAGAGCACTGGAGATACTCGTATTTTCACAACAGGAATAGGTGGACCATAGGGTCTGATTTTACGCAAAGGAGATAATCAATCCGTAATAAGAACAAAGTTTTTTTAACTATAAAATACATCGACTTCCAATTTTCAGGCCACCTCTTACGCCGTCGCTAGTCGATTTCCGTGACGTGACGTGAGTACCACCAAAAGGATGCAATGTTATCGTTTATCATTAAAAAATGCTAATTTTTAAACACACCCATTTAATATGGCATATAAATTTAAAATTTTGGCTCAAAATAGGCCTTTCTACAATTTTTTAATTTATTTTATATTTAGAAGTAGGTTAGGCAAGATTATTTTTTCAATAATTACCATTTACTCTCTTAAAATACCTCTAAAATCATTGAAAAATTTAATCCTTGAATGGTCCATGTATTTTTTTACATTACGTCCCCATAGGAGGCCCTGAGGAAAGAAGGAAAGAAAGTCATCGGAAGGAAAAAGGTAAGTATGAATCTCGGGGTCAGAGGGTCCAGGAGTGACGGACGTATGAAACCATCCCTCCACTGCGGTGCAAGGCAATGGGTTGGAAGAATCCGGCTGCAGAAGCCTAAAGGTCTCCCTCAATCAGTCTCTCCCAAACCGGCCCACCACGCATTAGGTGGGCAAAAGCACCCACTGCCAAGACCTCGACAAACCTCATCCCATGAACCGGGCACCCTCGTTAGGTCACCAAATGTAGCGAACCACTTGGGATGACCCATGGCAGGGGTGTTGGTTATCCATTAAATAATATCCCGGGCGGCGGTACCCATACCCGTCTCCCAAATTGATAAATTAAAACACAAATTAAAAATTACTATATATTTTGATTAAAAAACTATTATTCAGTTTGGTTAAGTATTCTAGGCTCAAATCCAAATTTTAATTTAGTGTGAAAAACGCCTCCCAGCTGTTGCTCTTAAAACTCAAGAAATATAACAAAAAAAATCAAAGTGTGCAAGTCCCACGCGATAGAAGCAAAGTCTTCTGAAAACTAAAGTAGACTAGAGTGGGGTGACTACGGAGCACCGCACAAAGAGGAGCCCGATTTGCCCGATTATTCTATCTCATTCTCTCACAGGCTAAATCCTATAGATGTACGAGTATATATGCGTTTGTCTCTTTTTATAGTCACTATTTTTCGTTTCATCAAGTTTCAAATCACAACGGCGCTAAAGAAGATGTCACTTAAAAAAAAAAACTTTTTTCTTTACCTACATCATGTCTCACGTGGTAAATATAAGGCCGAAATTCACGAGAAACCTTGAAACCTTTTGGATCGATACTTACCGTACTCGGTTATACAATAAATATTGCAAACATGAAGACTTAGATGTATTTTCAAACTCAATTGATACCTTCAAAAGAAAATTATTTGACGACCTCCGTAGTCCAGTGGGTAAGACTCTTGACTCACAATCCGGAGGTCGCGGGTTCGAACCCGACATGCGCAAATAAATTTTATTTGATTAATTTGTGTTATTTCACAATTAATTCATTTAAAATAATATATAGTATATTTGCGGCATGTTCCAGAGTGGAAGATACTATCAGTATCGCACTGGTGTAAGACCACCATTCAGAATTGAAACGTTGCTTGAAAATGGCTTTAGCCGTGTTTAGTGACCAGATCTGAATAGCCAGGTACTTCCCAACCTTCCTCTTCCCCACCTCTTTCCCCTCCCTATAACCTTCAGCCTCACAACATACCCCAATTGGGGATGCCATAGTCTCACTGGCTCCAGACGGGAGCAGTTGAGATTATTGTGCGGTATTCACTGTAAAAAAAAAAAAAATACTTACATATCCCTGATGATCTCCTCACCTAAACCTATAAAATGTGTATAAATGTATGTATATGTTCATGTGTGAATATATTTTGTAATTATTGATTCTTCTTGTTTTATGTATGTACTTTAATTTATTATTATGTATTACAACTAATTAAGAATGTTGTGATGAATGGTGTGCTCACCTCTCATTGGAATTATTACTGTAACCATATTAAAATTGTTAACTGATGTAATAATTATATGTGACATATTCTGTTGGCGAGCCAACAAATAAATAAATAAATAGACGCATATTTTTTCGTGAAATAGCAGTTAAAATAAATATTTGTTATGGTCCACGAATCGCAAGACCCAGAGAAGCAGAATTCAAACACACGCCAGCGTTTTATAGCAATTAAACACCCCGTCTCAGAGAAGTTCCTACACCTCCGAGTAATTTGCAGTTCTGCCAACGATCGCACATGTGCAATAAATAAACAATAAGCAAAACCAAAGGAGAGCGGCTTTGTTTTGTAAAGCATTTGCACCTAAGTACTAAGTACCAGTCTGTGTTTCAACTGGCCTGATTGCACCGAGGTGTGGGCTGGATGCATTCAACAATGAATCTACATGTGCAGATTGCGGCACTATGTGCATCGAGTGCAGCGGTGTCTCTATACCCACAGTGTTTATATTAAGTGCAACAAAAAGCTCAGAGATCGTGAAGAGGTATCATGATTACAAACGAGATTATTTAATGAATTTAATTCAATTTCCTGACTTTTGGTGCTTGCTTGTGTGGGTATTAACTGGTTCAGCAGTGGAACATGCTCTCAACTTATATGTATATGTTATAGTCAATCTTCGAAGCTCCGGCGCTCCTAGGTTTGACTAGTCAATCCTCAGGTCTGAGAAGTCTTAGTCAAAGCCCAAACAAAAGAAGTTTTTCGGCCTCCGACTAAAGAATTTTCGTCAAACCTAATTTGGTCAGGCAAACGTCAAAACTCAATTTAATGAAAATGGGGGTTTGACCAGTCAAACTTCAATTAGGTATTAGAAAGTTTTGGTTTGTTAAATTAGGTGTAATAACATAATCTAATCTAACCTAACCTAACCTAACCTAACCGCTGCGCCACCGCTTGTTTACTTTTACTTAAAGCTACTCGTACCTATTCATATTAACAGTTTTTCGCATTTATAGATAGGGATTGTTACAAGTACAGTCGACGTTCAACCGAGCTGCCAGTCGCTTCTAGGATCGACTAGGCAAAGCCCGAAACAGATTATTTTACTTTCGATGTTTGACTGAAAAGTTAGGAACTTCTAGGTTTGACTAAAAATACTTTAATCAAAGGCCGAAATTGGAATTTATTTCGGGGTCAGCCCGAAGGCTTTGGTCAAACCTAGGATAAACCAGTCATTCCGCGAAGAGACTGCATATCAACTTTTGACTATGACATATACACAAAAGTATGCTAGAAACAGATTATCTAGAGATTTCAATAATACATTGTCTGTAATTGAATAAACCAATAATCCTAAATGCGGGAAACAATTATACGAAAACAAACATTTTGTAAGGTGGGTTGGTGCTTTGAAACAAGCTCTACACTGCATAATATAATAAGACGATTGTGTTTTCATATTTTTTTACTCCATACTGAAAAATCGATAGATTGGCTTAGAAGTATTCAATCTACGACTGTTTTCGCTGTGACGCAATATTAAAAGAGAATGATGATTTTTTGAGATATTTATTCTATACTAACTATATTTATTTGAGACAGTAGAATAGAATAATTATGTAAGGATATTTTTTTATCTAACATTCATTTTTATATTCTGTGCATTGTTTGACTTTGGTAATCCAGCTGCCACATAGTGAAGTAAATTAACAATAATTTTTTTGTACGTATTGCTTTCCGTTCCAAATCTGTTATTGGTCATCGGCTAAATAGGTGGGGAAAGGGAAGAACATTTCAAAATATTGCTGAAAAATGGAATCGAGTTCTGAGTAATAGTAATGTTGAAAGGGGGGATGCAATTTAGATATCTAAGGCTTTATAGATGGATAAAGCTTTCCACAAGAAACTAAATCAACAAAAGATATTTGACAACCAAAAAACTTTAGTTAAAAATCTTGCTAAACTTCTACGTGTGTGTCGTCGATAAAGATCGGTCCTGGAAGGCGTGGACGAGATAAGAATAGAGAAGAGAACATTGAAACTGCAGTCTGCAATCACCGAGCTCTCTAGCAATAATTGAAATGTAAATTATCCGAGTGTGAATCACAGCTTAGCGGTCCACCGCGTGGGAGGCTGTTGGGAGATAAATGTCTCCGGTTCGAGGATTGCGTATGATCAATGGCATCTAATTATCGGGTGTACCTAACGCTTAACGCTTGTTCAAAATGCCCCTGGCAAAGGTATGTCTCGAAGGCACGAAGAAAATTGCGATGTTGATTGTAAATTGTTTTCCAAAGAACATAGAAATTCTAAGAGCAACGATTGCAGAAAATACCCTAGCATTACAACAGGAAAAATGTAAGTAAATGAAGTGGTAAAAAGAGTTGCAGGCATTGGATTCAATTCTTTGAAAAGCAGGTAAATTTTTTAAATAACTCGTGAAATGGTTTTTTCGCAAATCTTTTTTTTCTTCAGAAGTCTTCTTTAGTTCCCAAAATCACTGCTATAGACGGTTGCCCGTCTTGTTTATGGACGTTTCTTTTTCCCAACAAAGGACGTCATCTCTGTCATTTTTTAATTTTTTTTATTTATTAACATTTAAACCTGCTAAACTACTTATATAGTTTGTCAGCAGGTACATAAAGACAACATTTTATGCAATAACTTGGTATATTTTCAAACAGTGTATATGTACGAGTATAATGTTGATGCTAAAATAACAATAAGATAAATTGTTTAAATTACGGAATAGTATGTATGTAAAATAGCACTATAAGCCTTATATAATAAAGTAGTACAAATGAATTTAGTACAAACAAGTAAATGAAAAGTTTTATATATTTATGTCGGCGGCCGATCGTAAAATCAGGAGATTATGATGCACCTAACTACTTCGTGAAGTGCCTCAGGCGTATAATGATTGGCCTGATTTTACGATCTGCCTGCGACATATACATGAGTTATTACAAAATTATTATGATTTTCCGCGAAAGTGAATTCCAATAAATAATACAAGGGCTTCGTTAGGGCACCAATATAAATCATCAGTATCTAAGAGCCATTTCCTTGGATTATATTTGACTTTAGCAGTAAAAACGTTATTATTTTTAATTGTCATTAGTAGTTTATTAAATATTTTGGGTACAATATGGTTTAGGGTTCTTTTACCATATTTATTGGTACATTTCGGAAACCCAATCCTTCATTTTGAGTGAATCTTGTATTATGTTTATCGTAAACTGTTTCCCTATACAAAGAATCAGACAATATAACATGTTGACTTACAATATTATAAAACAATCCTCTGACCGGTCAAATATTAAGAGACTTTGTCGCTTCTGTGTGCATTAGTGTACTTATGAACTAACAATTTTGTAAGGGAGTTTTGCAATGTTTGTATATAACTTATATTAGTTTTACAAGAATGTCCCCAAGTAGTAATTCCATAACGGATAGTGGATTCAGTCAGAGACACGTAGATTAATTTTAAAGTACTTATGGACACGAAATATATCACGAATTATATCATATTAAACTTTAATTTTAGCATGGTCCTCGAACCCTAAATAAAAAAAAGGTTTTTGCACTTTTCAAAGTACGTCTTGCAGAGAACACGAAATACCAGAAATATAATATATGTCAAAATGTTGCGATGTATGTAAAAATATGATCTATGGCGCAGATTCTATGCTAATTAATATCTTATGGATACTAAATTCTCGCTTTAGTGTTGTCTGATTTATAAGGCATTAATTTACCGTTTGGCATGTAAATATTAGAAGCGTTGGATTCTGAATAAAATTTGCGTGTCATTTCTACAATGCCCTCAATAGATTTTTTAACAATTACCATCTAAAAAACGATTTCAACGCAAATGTAGTTATGTACATACGCGTACATATAAATGAGATTATCACATTTTTTCTTACCGTTACGTTAATTTTATCATTTTTGTTCTTATTTCAACTTTGTACAGGTTCTATCTCATGTTATACTTAATTTAATCCATTGTACTGAAATTGTTTTAATCATTCAAAATAATATTCACAACTCTCAATTGAAAGCATTAAAAATTGTATAAGACACCGAAAATTTCAAAAAAATAACCCTGATCGATTAGAACTCGAACGACTAGATGGGACTCGAACCCAGATCCACTAGATCTCGGGATCTCTATCAATTGGGGTACACACACCTAAAAAACTTGTTAATCTCACTCATTTTGCAATTTAAGAATTACTAACATTATCCATAATTTTTTTAATAATTGCAAAGTTCTTAACAGAATATATTTGAAATCTGATTTTTGTTTAGGTTGAAATCTTTTTGTTTATCTACAACTCTAAAATATAAGTTCGAGTAATTTTTCGATATATCCTATTCTGTTTTCATAATTTCATGAAAGTCGAATGTTCTTTTCAATTTTCAATCTTTATCTTTATATATATAAAAATCTCGCGTCACGATGTTTGTTCGAGATAAACTCCGAAGCTACTAGACCGATTTTGAAGAAATTTGACTTACTGTGTTTAATTTGATCCAACTTAAAAGAGAGGATAGTTTTAATCTCGATTATTCACCTGAATATTTATTATTGCGAATTAAACGTTTGTTATAGGACAATACTTTGTAATTATGTATAAGTTCAATAAGTTTCTAACAGATGGCGGTGTGAGTAACTTATCGATCCAACACTTGGTTATCTCAGTTGGGTAACCATCCAGTAGATAGCGTTGTCTTTCGATAGCCACAGCAAAGCGTGGAAGCGTCAGCTAGCAGGTTTATAATATTTAATTTACTGATAACAATTTAATTTGTTTAATCCAAGCAGAAAAAAACAATTATTGTATCCGTGAGCAGTTGATAATAACCTCAGGGTAAGTAGTGCACTAAGGCTCTGCAACCGGGCCCAAAAAGAAGAAGATGGAGATATACGAAATTACGAATGTTAGAGGAGAGCGCTAATATTTACAGCGACAAAATCGATGCGAAAATTGCGAAAATGTTTAATAAAACACGACTCGTGTAAAATAGAGCAAAAATCTCGCGGGCATTATCTTAAACAGCATTTAAAAAAACACTGAATTTTTTCATACATATAACTTGTAAAATAACAAATAACTTAAACAAACGTGTTAGTAATAATTTTTGGAGCATACTTTGCGATTTTTTTCTATCGAAGGAATTTTATGTAATTTGCGTTTCGGCGCGGGCAAAGTCTAGATATTATCTTCAGGAATAACATATATTTTTTAAGAGCTTTAAAACTTACCGTGTTTAAGGGAAATATGTAATAAATCGGTACAAATCCGGGTTGCGGGCCCTTAAATGAATATTTACAAATTTCATTAATATTTAATTCGAACATTTCGAACCCCCTCACGCGTTTTCTGTCTCCCTGGTCATTTTATCCTTTTTACCTTGACTTTAAATATTTTTTGTAATAAAAATATATTAGGCCATTTACTATCCACCTTTAAAATCTTTCACGAAGTAATAATGTCAGGATTTCAAACAGTTCCCCATGTCACACTTCACTTTTAACGATCCAACCTGAGCAATTGAATTTTTTGTCAGCTGTCATAGTTTCTTGGAGGAGTTTAAATCGTAGGGGCGGAGTGTAGGGCGGGCCTCTTGCTCCACTAACTTCGCTTCTTCCGCCCACCTTGCCGGAGTGAGAGGTAAAAAATATCTGAACTTACAGAGCTGAGCACTGAGCCGGCTGATGTCTTGTAGGTTGTAGGAACTAAATAGTGGAAGAGCTAAACGCTGTTATGTGCGTATAATAATAGAATACCGTTATAAATAGGGCATACAATGATAAATGAACAGCATTTTAATAAGACCATTGACCGTTTTTAAACCTAACCTAACCCAAGTAGGTAGGGGAAGTACATCCAAAATGAAGTACTACATGGGTACCGCTGCCCCGGAACCATTTATTGGATAACCAACACCTCTGCAACAGGTCACCCCAAGTGGTTTGCTACGTTTAGTGCTCGGGTTAGGTCTTAGTACGGATGCACCGGACCAGCCTGACTCTCTCGACCTATCCCTTGCACCGGAGTGGGAGGAATGAATTCATACGCCCGCCACTCCTGGGTACATAGGGCCGGTATATCAGTCATTGCTAAGGAGCACATTCCTCGCTCAACTTAAACCGACCAAATCGGCCGCTTAAGCCGCAGAATAGTTCCTTTGCTAGACGCTGTGGCGCTGTCAAATTTGACATTTGCCAATGTTTCGATTTCAATATACATCTGCTACGTACGTAAATTACATTATGAATAAATTAACCATCAGCATGGAAAGAAAAAAATATTCTCCAAAGTGAGCAAATACTTTCATGAGACCAGCTCTATCAGCAATTTCACCCCCTCTTCCGCGAAATTTAGTGTTCTAGTATTTTTGATTTCTGAAATGATTCACGTAAAGCAAGGTTGACAAATAATTTCATACTCGTTTTCCAACTAGTCAATTCTAATGATTAATCTAAATCGAAGTAAAAATAAAATAAAAACTATAATGAACAACAATAAATCGAGCTTTTAAATACACAATTGTGCGTAAAAAATGTGTAAAACTTACCAGAAAATAATAAAAAATATCGATGTTTGACGTTTGACGTTTGAAGTTTGGTTTTAACCATAAGTCCATAGATAATAACAAAAATAGATTGGTTCTGCATAGAAATTATCATAGACTAAACGTTTAAAATTGGTCAACTCTAGGTTTACGACTGATATACGGATTACGTGCTAAGCCACGCTGAGCTCCACAGCCGAGCTTAAGCTCAAATGATATACTGGCCCATAGACAACCCAGATTCTAACCTACCCCTCATGCATTTTTCCTTCCCAGAACTTCCTTTCCTTCCTTTCCCTAAAAAAGACACTCCACACAGCACCCCCAAAGATGAGATATGCTCTGATGATTTTCTACCTCGGAGCCTTCCGTGTGGAGTTAATATTTAAAAAAATGTGGAAATGTTGGGCGCATATTTCATAATGATTTCGCATATTAAACATTTATTGCCTACTATTCGGTATTGTAAATTTCGCGTGTAACTTTGCTGATTTGTTGACGGCAACGGCGAGGTCAGAAGTTTTTATAAGGTGACTAGCTTTTACCCGCGGCTTCACTCGCATGGTATTAGGTGGAAATCCCACTGATTCATTCATTCATGCTTTCATTCACGGATTCACTGATGCACTGGTTCACTCATTCACTCATTCACTGATCACTCATTCACTCATTCACTCACTCACTCACTCATAGTTGCATATAGAAACCATCGCAGGCATGCGCACATCAAATCCCCAGAGTTTCATCGCAATCGGATGAACGGTTAGCAATGCATAATTTCATGATGCCAGAACTCACTATTGTATATAGAAACCATCGCGGGCATGCGCACATCAAATCTCCAAAGTTCTATCGCAATCGGATGAATGGTTTAGCAACGCATAGCGAACATACATACATATGTACAAATCCAAAAAGAAACACATTTTGATTTACATATATAGAATTTAAAAAATTAAATAAATTTAAAAGCAAAAATTTTCATCAATAAAATCATGTGAAACACCCATGAGAGAATGGGAGGGGAAGGAGATTGGAAAGAGGAAGGTAGGAACATACCTGTATATACAAGCAACGTTTCGATTCTAAACGGTGGTCTTTCACCAGTGCGATACGGAGATTCGGATTTCGGTTATTTAGATTTCGGTTTCGGTTTGGCAGCCCTAGTCAAGATATTATGACTTACGAGGTACATGACTGTGCTAACACTAAATTAAACCGAATTACCATTCATTATGGGCGATTAAGATATATTAGATTATGTGAGATCATCTTAATACGAATAATACTAGCGTACAGTTTTAAATAATGTGGGATTAGCATTGCTATTTGAGGAACGGCGATTAACGGTAGTTTTACTGTTCATTGGATTATTTGTTATTTGACATGTTTGTTATTTGTTGCGAATTTTTCCTCACTCAGATCTGCTTTCAATTAAATCGTGTCATCAAACATGCTAATTCCGTGTGTGGGTCTGTCTGTGAGTGATTTCAACTCTAGTTCAGTGAGCTCGGATTTGTTTTGAAGTTAATTGTCATTTCCAAAATGATCTGATTGTGACAAGAATTCAGACAAGCGACCTACGACGAGTACGTATCAATAATATAATTAAATATTGTATCGAAAAATTATTTTAATTTTATAATTCAAATGTGCAATCCTTTTATTTCATTTTCTTGCGGTAAATAAGTAAAGTCATATTTTGTGCTTTTCCATATTAAAAGCGGTATTTACTAACATAATCAAAAACAACATTTCTGACGGTCCTGAATTAATTAAGAGAATTGATTTGAAAGTACCTATGTACATGGGCATGGCACACACGTTCTTGTAATCTTTATAAAGAAAAACACTGTAAAATCAAATCAAATCAAAATTCTTGCCTTATAAGAAAGACTATGATAACATTCATGGTGTGGATATCTTTAATTGTAATGAAAACAAATGTAAAAAATAAAAATGTTATAAACGTGTCCAAAACTGCATAAAATATATATTTTGGAGTATCTGCTATTATAATTACATATACACTTATGAAACATCGATTAATTGTTATTGCTGTCCGATGGGTGAATCATCTCTGATCTTGTACTATTAAATAAAATCATTAATAATTGCATTGACAATCCTGAAATTCTCGCCAAAATAAAATTTTACGTACCGACCAGAAATACGAGGCAAAGTGCTACCTTCTTCTGTGACAATTTTAAAACAAATTATGAAGCTCATACACTTATAAATAGATTACATTATTTTGGCAATAAATTTGGGAATATTGTAGACATGTTTGCAGATTCCATATTAGTTATAAAACGAAATCTTTATAATTACTTTAATGAAATGTATGATTTTAATTTTAATTAATTTTATTTTTCATTATTATTTTAATCGTTATATATTGTGTACTACAAACCTGCCTAACTGTTATGATCTATCTTTGTAAAAGCCCACTAGGGCGTAAATAAATAAATAAATAAATAAGTACGCTGTTTATTTTTTAAACACATTTTTGATTGGTATAATGAGGTAATCTATAGTTGGTTCCTCAGTTAGGTGAATTACACGTGTATAAATTAACCGCATTGTAAACTGTTGATTTCTCCAAAATTAAATAAATAAATAAATTATATCCCGTAAAAATCACGGGATCAGTCTGTGCTAGCGTTCTAAAAAGAAAATCTTAGAGACATGAGCTCGGTGTATATTCGTATTGTCGTATAATATAAAATGTACTGAAAACATTTTTTAAATCAGTAAAGATAATGTCATGTTTGCACATAATTGTTTACATATTAGTTACAGCGCATAAATAAATAATAAAAAAACAACTTAATATATATTTTTACATACATAAATTATATCTAATATTGTAAATTTTTATGTATTTCTCTTATAAGTGAACTATGTATTATAAGTTCACACTTTTAAACACAACTTCATCTCTCTATATTGTGAATCTTGTTGTAATTCCTCCAACTTGTTATCAAATACTAGGTTTACACTTTTTGACTTTTCAATGCTACTAACTTTATTACCTACTTATCTCATACACTGTAAATCTGAATATATTATATGTTTTCAGGTTAATTCCGCAAATCCGAATATACTTTATGCTACCAGGTTCTTTTTCTATTTTTTTTGTTATGTAATTATGTATGTATAATATGAACTAAACCTGTAAATTTGTCTGTCGTGGTACGGGAAACTTTCCTAGTAGGACAGGCAAAGCTTCCTAATATGTGATTTGTACTTTTGTATGTATCTATAGTAAATAAATAAATAAATAAAATAAATTAATAAATAAATAAGGGTTTTTGGAGGTTTTTTTTAAGGAAATGAAGAAGAGAAAGTTCTGGGAAAGACATACGTATGAGGGGTTGGTAGGAATATGAGGTTTAGTGTGTCCGGGAGTGACGGACATATAAATCCAGTCCTGCAACTGTGGTGCAAGGCGATGGATAGAGGAATTCTGGCTGGATAGGTCAAAAGACCTTCCTCGACCAGTATCTCTTGATCCGGCCCGCCACCGAGCAGGTGGACGGTAATCAGACCAAGACCTGAACAAACCTCACCTCGTGCACCCGGCCCCCCTCTAAATCACCAGACGTAGCGAACCACTTGGGGTGACCTACGGCAGAGACGTTGATCATCCAATAACTGGTTCTCAGGGCGGCGGTACCCATACCCGCTTCCCAAAATGACGTTGAAAGAACCCAAGCATAGAGATCACACAAGATAATTTACATTCACGGAATACTGCTATTGAGAAGGTGCAATGTTTGCTTACAAATATAAATATCATAGAATTTTATAAATAATTACATAATGTACCTGATATTATGATTTCGCATAGTTACCTACCCACTTTAGGTGTGTGCGTTGAAGAATCAATGTTTTCAGCAGTAAGCTGGTAAAGATCACCATTCAGAATTGAAACATTGCTTGAAATAACGTTGCTATGTTTATGACCGCCGTAACTCGAGGGCAAAAACATTGATTCTGAATAGTAGTGAAGGTGGAATGGGTCTCAAAAGGCCAGTAGTGAATTACCGAAGGAAATTTTTTTTTATTTTTTTATTTTTTTTAACATTTACAGAGCGTTAACAATTATTACAGTAATTGCCGTTAGATGTGCATAGATACTAACACTCCAATTAGAAATGTGCTGAGCATGCGTAATCAAGGTTTAGTTGTTACTGGGCGGAGATTCTAGTAGTGTAATAACAGAAATAATAAAAATCAAAATGAAATATAAAACATGGTAGTGTAAAAGAAAGAAAGAAAAGACTTGATAATAATAATAAATGTCTAAATAATGGTGAAGTTTTTATCAGGCTAAATTACTTCACCAGAAACTGTACTAGATTAAATCATCAGGTTGATGAATCATTATAAAATCTAATAGTGCATACTTATCTTTTATTTTTTGTTTTTTAAAGTGATCACCTCTGCAATCGGTCAACCCAAGTGGTTCGCTGCGTTTAGTGATGGGGTGCCCGGGCGCATAGGATGAGGTTTGTCTAGGTCTTGGTGGCGGATGCGCCTGCTCACATGCTGCGCGGCGGGCCGGATCGGAAGCGACTGAGTGGGGCAGACCATTTGATCTCCCGACACATAGCCTTGCACAGCAGTGGGACGGATGGATTCATACGTCCATCACTCCTGGACCCACAGACCCCCAGATTTAAACCTACCCCTCATATCTTTTTCCTTCCCAGTAGATACTTCTTCCTTTCATTTAAAAGACCCTCCACGCAGCAACTCTGTAGATGACATAGGCCCTGAGGAATATTATTTTCTTAAGGACTTCCTGTTGTGAAGCCATTGTAAAAAAACTAATCATTTTATATACAGTGAGAACCTAGTGAACCTACCCTACATAAATGACAAGGCAAACACAATCCAAAGCGACACAGAGCCCTTGAGATGTTTCTTCACAAAAACGGCGCTGTACAAATTATCCAAATGTTATTTTTATTCTTATTAAACGAATCTGTATTTTTCAACTGACCTATTGCAGATTGAAGATTGCGGTTTAACCTAAAATCTATAATTAAACCAGAGCACGCGTTATGTTTCACGTAGACTCGGAAATCTGTGAAATATTGAAGGTAGCTTTTGGTCACTTAGAAAAAGATGAAATCCATTTTATTATCTAAGTAATGTAATACGGGCGGTAGACGAAAGTGTTTTTTTCGGAAAGTATTATGAATAACATTATGGATAACAGGGATTATGGAAATATCCGCCAGATGGTTCTTATATTTAACGTTTGTTTCGTTTCCGTGTTAATTAGAGGTATGTTTGGATTCTTCAGAAAATTCTTCCTCGTTAACATCCCCATCTATTCCGGAATAAGAATGGAATGCGTGGAATTCCCAGCACATCTGTGCAGTTTTTATGTTGTGAAATATGATATTCAGGGATCTGCAGTCCCGCTGGGGTATCGGTAATCCTCGCACCTTTACGGTTATTTTTAGGTTAGGTTCAAATAACCGAAAAAGATTAGGTAAGGCATTAACGTCGTCGCTGCGCTTGTGAACTCTCAAATTTGATAGTTCTGTTGAAATGTGTTTTTTTTCTTTCTCCACATTTTATATAATTTATGGGACACGTGCGGTTGAAAAGATCGATATTAGGACAAAAAACAAAAATTTTAACAAAACAAAAAAACGACTTCAAAAAATGCATTAAAAAGTAAAAAAATAATTTCGTATTCTTCTACAACTTCATACTCAACTTACTTTTTCTACTCATCAATATGCAGGTACGATTGTTATTTTTGGAGTAGGTTTGTAACTATAAACATAGTTACAGGTGAGATGTGCTTGTGTCGAACGAGCGACTTGACGAGGCGAGAGGCGAGAGCAGGGCCACGGCGTGAGTGGAGCTGCCAAGTGAACACGCCGGGTCGGGTACCTTTGCTGACACCGACCCCAAAAATAAGAATCGTACCTACATATTGATGAGTAGAAAAAGTAAGTTGAGTATGAAGTTGTAGAAGAATACGAAATTATTTTTTTACTTTGTAGTGCATTTTTTGAAGTCCTTTTTTTGTTTTGTAAAAATTTTTGTTTATTTTTTGATTTTCAGTGAATCTGAAGTACACTAACTAATTTGTTTGAATATGGGTAGACCTACTAAACGTGCTGCTCATATGAGACAGACATAGTATCATTAATTTGCTCCTAAGAATTGAAGAGTTCCGTTACTTTGTCATGGATCCCATAATCAGAACCTAACCAAACTCTCATCAAACTATCCCCTTTCCAATAAAAAAAGGAATCATCGAAATCGGTTAGCGTGATATTGAGTTATTCGTCCATTTGTCACGCACATACTTAATGCAAATTTAAGTCTAATATGGTTTTCTCAAGGATGCTATTGTTGGAACTGGACCAAATTAAAATGGGACCATACGAGAAGCACCAGCTTTCAAATGAAAAAAGAATAATCAATATCGGTTCACCCAGTCGAAAGTTCTGAGGTAACAAACATTAAAAAAAAAAAAACAGTCGAATTGAGAACCTCCTCCTTTTTGAAGTCGTTTAAAAATATTAAAATCTTTCTCGTACTCCGAATATCGCAAGAAATTATGTGTCACTTGGCATTTGTGCATTTGAGTATCGAGCCAAAACTTCGGCTCAACGATTGATCAGTAGGATTGGGAACAACAACCGATACAATTTTGCGAGATTTTTCAATTATTTTGTAGGTGCAAGTAGTTACATAATGAGAAAATCTGAAGTCTGCCTAAGTATCCAATACAATAAATACAACTCTACTTCTTAGTAATTCTTATGTCGTACTAAATAGAATACGATTATTTCGGATGATAAAATAAATTAGGCGTGGGACGATAAAGTGAAAATTAATATTTCTGGAATCCTTTACGCTGTAATGAAGCTTTCGCAGAAAGAATAAAAATCAAGACAACGATGCTTCATTAGAATCTCAGTTTAGACGGGAAATTATTAGGCATTGTTCTTATTAGAATTCTACATAATACTAGTTTCACGGTGTTACAAATAAATACGTATTTCATATTAATTTTATTGACTCAACAATAATTTTTTCGTAATATTTCTATTTTTGATTCATACAATTCGTGGTTGAAGTTCATTAAAACAATGTAATAAAACACGTACAAAACTTATTTCCACTTAATTTATTTTAAACTATAACTGGTTTCAGCTTGTTAAAGTCATCTTCAAACTGGTACAAATAATTCTTAATCTGCAGACATTGATATTCTACAGATTATATACATAACGTATTGGAGAGAAGGAGCGACGTAGTCTATAGGGATTTTATTTAATCTACCTATATGTTTTTTTTTTCATATTTGTTGACAAGTTCATAACCTCAAGATCCTGAAACTTATCGTACATTATTAAAAAAAATTTTTTTATAGCAAACGACGACTTTACCCAAGTTATAAGATGATGTTCTTACCTACAAGCTTATATTCTACGAAATTCTACCCTTACGTAGTCAGTATTATACTAGAATAATATAATCGACCGTTCAGTGGCTGAGTTGGAATCGCGTTTGGGTCCCATTCAGGTCCCATCCCCGTGTTCGATTCCTTTGCTGGCTAATTCCTCCATCACGATACAAGCAACATTTTCCGCTTTCTGTGGTGGTAGTAGATTTTCAAATATTGTCTAGTTATTAGTAAGCCGGGAATATTTGTCATTCCTTAAAAAAAAAATCAGAGTGTGTAAATTCACAAGCGGTAGAAGTGAAACTAGAAAGTCGCTAGATGTTGTTTTCTTTTCTTTTGCTTGTTTTTTTAAGTGGTTTGAAGATTTAGGCCAACTACTAACTTACAGGCCAACTACGCGATGGAAGGCACGCGCCGAGGTGCGAATTTACAACATTATATTAGAGTATTTGTGTAGAACTAGTTTTATAGAACGCATTTCCGTTTCACCCGAATTTTAAGTCACTGGCGGCGCTAAAGAAGTTTCACTTCAAAAAAATCATTTCCGTATCAACTACTTAGGTATGGAACACTATCCGAATGTAACTGATTTTCGTCGTATTCCTTCCGGTTTTCAAATATTGAGGGTCTAAATAATTTTTCAATTCCGTCAACACTGTGAAACTACAACTATGAAATCTTTTGAATACAAAAGAAAACCTGAGGTTCATCGGTTCAATTTCTGAACTGCTAGATACAAAACCAGAATGAAAAGTGTACACTGTGTCTGGAACGAGATCCGACAAAAGAGACATCGATAGACTCAGTTGCACCAACCAAACTGGTGTTTTAATGTGAAGCTGTTTAATTCCATTTTTAATGACGATTTATATATTCTGCGTATAATAAAACATGTATTCAGAGTCAGCGTTTGATGATCTGTACATACATTTATATGTGATTTTTCACGAATTCGCGCTAGTTTATGTATTTACAATACATTACAAAATGATGCTTTGTCTGTCCAACTGGGAAGGTTTCCCCTTTCAGGACAGCCAAATTGCAAATTTAGTTAATAATATTCTTAACAAAGGAATGATATCACATGAATGAGATTCTATCAAGACAACTTTTGAAAGCATTAATAATTGCATTCGGAACGAAGGAATGGTTTCTTTATGCCCTTGAAAGAATCGCAAGGATGTGATTTTTTCAAGGTCATTTTGGAGAACATTAATAATTGCATTCAGAACAAAGGAATGGTTTCTTTCGAGAGATCGCAAGAATGAGATTCTTCCAAGGTAATTTTTTTAGTTAATTTATAATATTTATTAATTTTGGATAATTGCACTTTCTTCCACCTTTTTCATTTTCATAAAAAAATATATAAAAGACAGAAAATGATGACAAATAAGACTTGCGGAGGACGAGGTGCCTCTTAATTTTACATTTATTTTACCATTTGAGGGGGCTCCAGAGGGCAGCTCAATCTAAAAGGCATTATTGTTGCACTCTGTGAAGGAAATAATAAATAATACAATTTTAAAGTGATGGGTTGGAATTTCAAGGGAAGAAGGAATTCAAGATAACGAACGAAGAGAAAGCTCAAAAATTTGTACGTATTAGATAAGGAAGGAAAATTTCAGAGATGAGAGCATGAATTTTGTTTCGAATTTGTAATTTTAACCTGTATTGAAGTTTCAACAAAATCCTTCATTGAGAAAATCGAAAATAAGTTACGATCACTACGACAAAAACGGCATTTTAAATTCAAAAATGTTTAGTAGACCAAATTGAAATAGTGTGCAAAAAAAATATCGCTCTAAATCTTGCTGGACTCACAAAGCTTCCTCGCTGTAAAGTTGACAATCCCGGGCGATTAAAACCATCGATTTTGTAATATTTTTTTGCGCATAACCGTAATTCATGAAGGAATTCGGAAAGCGAACATTCCCGCTGAATGCTGTCACAAAACAGCAGTTTTTATCAACACGAGACCAATAAACGAAGCTTCCCGAAACTTTGTAAAAAGGGATCAATCATTCATAAAAGTGATAAAAAGCGCATAGTAAAACAGAACCGTGACAAAACATAACAGTGATAAAACAAAACAGTGATAAAACAGAACAGCGATAAAACAAAGCAGTGATAAAACAAAATAGTGATAAAACAGAGCAGTGATAAAATACAACTATGTATCTCGAATAGCGATAAAAAAACGTTGATAAAACAGCACAATCATAAAACAGGGATTGAAAAAGAACAGAGAAGGAAGGGAACACTTAAAATAAAACAACTCAACCTAACATAACATTATTGACCGGTCTGTGGATGAGTTGGCATCGCGTTTGGGTCCCACCCACGTCGCATGTTCGATTCCTTGGCTGGCTAAGTCCTTCATCACGACACAAGCAAAATTTTCCGCTTACTGTGGTAGAAGTAGGAGATTTTCAAATATTGTCAGGTTATTCGTAACCCGGGAATGTTGGTCTTTCTTTTTAAGAAAAAAAAAAAGAAAAATTACTCATTTTAGCTGGAAATTTAATCATGTATTAGATTACATCGAGGCACAATTTGTTTATTCTGCTTTTTCCGTGTTCCGTTTTATCACAGTTCCATTGATTGCATTCTCAAGTTTGTTGTTTCAGTGTTCCATTTTATCACCGTTCGGTTGATTGTGTTCTTAAGTTTGTTCAGTGTTTGTTGTTTCAGTGTTCCGTTTTATCACCGTTCTGTTGATTGTGTTCTTAAGTTTGTTCAGTGTTTGTTGTTTCAGTGTTCCATTTTATCACCGTTCTGTTGATTGTGTTCTTAAGTTTGTTCGGTGTTTGTTGTTTCAGTGTTCCGTTTTATCACCGTTCGTTAACAATTCGTATAAGTTATAAGTTCGGGATTTATCCGTGTCCAGGTATGTTAATTTATTATGGGAATAATTATTATTTTCATAACAGTGATGAAAAGTGTACTCAGGATATGAGGAACTGAGGGACCCTTTTTACTCGGAGTTTACAATACGTTGAATCAACTTTTATTAAATTTATGGCCTGTGAATGACGCTTAAATCGTATACCGCGCCTTTGATTGCAGCAGTCGGTCGTTAAAATTATTGTTAAATCCGGTAGGTCTTGAAAATGAAATAAAGGATTAAAGGATGTAGGGATCCGCCATGTTTTCATTGGAGGCCATTACGCGGATAATTATAGGCGGGAAAATTATAATTTGCCGCGTAAACAAATAAACGCGCGGATCGCTATCGGAAGGGAATGCCATCAAATGTCGTTATTTATTGTTCAATAAGTGCATATTAATATTTCTGTGTTGGTGCGATATGAACGATTTATAGTCGTTTGTTGACTTTATTACAATACTTTACGATATACCCATTTGTTATTTTATGTTGCACAAGTGTAGAGTTGATGGTTACGCACACTATTTTGTTGCAATAACAGACTTTTTTTTAATTTATGCGAATATAAAGGTTGCTTGATTTTTTTCTTCCTTTTGGAAACGGTGTACAAGTAAACTTGCATACTACAATTTGTGTGTTTTTAATGCAGGTAAATTGATTTTGGTGTCTCTATTTAATCTACTTTTATAAAACTAGTAGGCAAGTACTTGTAATGACAAGGAATCTATTGTCTACCTGATATAAAGTATAGATAAGTCGAACCATATTTAACCATAATATTTTTTGTTCTGAAGCATATGACCATCAGTATTAAACAATTTTTACAATATTTAACCAAATTATCTACATTTAACCAAATGCAATTGACAAAAACCCACTCCAGGCCTGCATTTTTCTCTTTTCTTCTCATTTATTTTTATAATTTTCATTAATTGCTAATCTCTCTGCTATTTCTCTCATTTCCTTTTTTTTACTTATTTTTTTTCATTTATATTATCTATTTAAATTTCTCGTTTTATTTTATCTTCTCATTTCCTTAAGATATTAAATTTATTTTAAATTCCTGCCACCTCGGTACGGGCTCAGTCTATTGAGGTGCTTTATACCATTTTTTTATATATATTAACTAGCAGACCCGGCCACACGTTGCTGTGGCTAACGAAACACAACGCCATTACCCAACCTTTATAAAATCCATACCACCCGCTTGCCTGCTGCCCGCTGCACGCTCCCTGAATTGAATATTTGAATTTCTCGGCTTTTCTCTACTATAATAAGTATGTTTTATACATATAAACCTTTCTCTTGAATCACTCTATCTATTGGTGAAAACCGCATGAAAATCCGTTGCGTAGTTTAAAAGATCTGTGCGCACATACATTTTGAGCGATTTCATTTTATACTATGTAATGATAATGATTGCTTTTGTGCTTAATTCGTAGAACCCCATGTACACTACAACATGTTTTTGTGTTTAATTCGTAGAACCCCATGTATACTACAATATGTTTTTGTGTTTAATTCGTAGAACCCCATGTATACTACAATATGTTTTTGTGTTTAATTCGTAGAACCCCATGTATACTACAATATGTTTCTGTGTTTAATTCGTGGAACCCTATGTTTACTACAATATGTTTTTGTGTTTAATTCGTGGAACCCCGTGTTAACTACAATATGTTTTTGTGTTTAATTCGTTGAACCCCATGTATACTACAATATATATTTTAATTTAATTTAATGAAGTTCTTATTAAGTTAAACAAGTATATTAGTTTTTTTATTATTGCGAAAGCTTTTTCGGCTTATAAGGCCATTTTCATACTGCGGTTATACCACTTAGAGATGACTTATTTATATGATTATAAATTTCAATTTTGAAGGTGCCTAAATTGAATTATTACCGGTTAAACCGAGTTATTGAGATAATAATTGTAACGGAGTACTTTTAAAACTGTTTTCCCCATATTTTAATGTGTTTTTGATTTTTTAATAATGGTGTGACCGCTATTGACTTATTTAAAAGTTTAATATTTTTTCTAAACATACTAAGAAGTGGGGAATAAATAATTTTCCCTGTGACATATGGCAGAGGACTTGCCTATCCAATAAATGGTTCCCGGGGCGGTGGTACCCATACCTGCCTCCCGAATTGAAATTGCTACTGAAAGTTGAAACCCAGTACGGGGAATATTCTGCGGTCGTTCTTATTTAAAATATTAAAAATGCCTCTCGATGTCGCCACGTCTCCATAATATTCTGCATATAAATGAAATATTCTCAAAATTTGATCGTAAATACATAAGTGTTCGCACGAGACAAACGGATTGGCAACACAATCGAAAATGCTTCAGTTTAAACGTTATTTATTCTCCCTAATGGAGTCTGACTTATGGCGGAAAAAATGCCACATGCAAGCCGGGATGGTAGTGAACAAAAAAGCATCATAAATATTGTATTATTGAATCTGATATCATAATAATACCAAGAACTTAACGTACACCCCCGGCCACCCTGGCTGGACTAAGAATATGTAAAATACCTTATGGCTTGGATATCATTGCCTATAATTGAAAGGTGTAATAAAAAGCTATGTAAATTATTAACGTTTTGATATATTTTGCCCTTGGCAGCGCTCAATTAAAACGGTTTTGTAATTTATACATTTTTGAAGCGATGGAGCCTTTTTGGAAAAATAAATAAAATTATTGTGATTTCCTTTTCTCTATTCTAAACCTATTAACAGCCTTCGACATCATTTTCGTTTTCTTTTTTTTTTTTTTTTACTTTTTACTACTATTATTTAAGATAGTTATATAGTGTTTATGTCGGTAATGCGCGTTTTCATCCTGCGACAAAACATCCCCCAACAAAATATCTACTAAAACCTAACCTAACCTAACCAAACTTTACTTGTATTATTTTGTCCCATTTTACTATTTTTGAATAATAATTTAATGTTTATTTTTAATTTTTAACTTTAAGAGTGAAATCTCAAGTTATAATATTTAATTTAAAAAAAAAATTAAACGAGCTCCCCACAGGAGGCCCTGTTGAAAATAATTTCCCTCAGGGCCTACGTCATCTTTGAGGATGCTGTCTGGAGGGATTTTTAGGGAAAGGAAGGAGAGGAGAGTTCTGGAAAGGAAAGGGGTTTAAGTTTTTTATTTCAATTTTCCTGAGGTAAATAATTTCACTGAGGGCCTGTGGGTATTTTTAAAGGAAGGAAGGAAAGGAAATTCGTGGAACAAGGTGGGTAGGAATCTGAGGGTCAGTGTGTCCAGGAGTGACGGACATATGAATCTTCCCTCCCGCTATGGTGTAAGACGATGGGTCGAGAGAGACCGGCTGTAGAGGTCGAAGGGTCCTTCAAACCGACCTCTTCCTATCCGAACCGCCACAAAGCTGGCATTAGACGAATCCACCTCCTAGACCCGAACACACCAATGAACCCGGGCACCTCTGCTATTTCACCTAACGTAGCGAACCACTGTACCTACGGCGGAGGTGTTTCAATAAATGGTTCCCGGTGTGACGGTACCCAAACACGCCTCCCAAATTGATGTTGGGATATGAAAAGGCGATGAAAACCCTTAAGAGGGTATTGCCAGAGAAAATCAGAAATAACTAACTAACTAACTAACCATCACGCCGTTTCCCCGCAGGGGTAGGCAGAGAGGACGGACCGCCAAACAACTCGGTCTTAGCACACACTCTTTGCCTCACTCACATTCATACATCGTCTCATACATACTCTTCTATTATTCTGACTTTTGACATGGCCCGTCTCAAGTATGTTTTAAATTTTGAGAAAAAATGTTAATTTTTAGTATAATAGCCATAGATCGTTGGCAGATTTGTTAAATTTTAAAAAAAGATTTTGTATTATACCACATCAAATAAAATCATTAAAAAATATATACGTACATGTGTTTCTTGACGAAAATTGGTACGTTTGTGTATTTATTTGCGCACTTACAAACTAATATATTTCATTTTCGTAATTTGTTTTTGGGGTGTTATGCCGTGTTGCGCTACCTCCTTCTTTAGCCAACGTTTCGGACATCGTTGCAGTGTCCATCATCAGGGCAGATCCGGCAGATCCGGTAGATGTGTGGGTAGACGTTGCACCGATGTCCGAAACGTTGGCTAAAGAAGGAGGTAGCGCAACGCGGCATAACACCCCAAAAACAAATAACGAAAATGCTTTTGGCCGTGAAAATCTTAAAACTTAACTAATATATTTCAGATTTTTTTACACTCTTATTTAACATGAACATTATTGAAAAATGGTAAATACTTAGGCATAATCAAAAAATAATTACAAAAAGTACATTATTTTAATAGTTTTATCATCATTTTTGGATGAAGGTATAAATTAAAGCTAATTTTGAATGAAAAAAATTGATATTGAGTTATAATTTAAAAAAGCTGGTACGGAAAATAATTAATCTTTCTCATTGGAACCGCCCTGTATGATCGTAAGAACAACTTTCGACGAAATGTAGATTTTCGGTCGCTGGCTGGTTAAACGCTTTTAACGCGTTCAGTAAATTTAGTTTGGAATTCAAAGGACGCACCAACCTTATTTTCTCCCACAAAGCTCCTACAACCATCTAAAATCGAAATATCTCGGATGTATGGTTGAATTGAGATGTAATAAATAATATCAAACACTGATTCGATACGTATATTTGAACATATGTGCATAAATTCAGACGCAAATAAGTTAGTATTATGCTTGGTCATCTCGATTTTCAGCATCATTAAGCGTGACGTGTTGCGAGTTTTTCGCATTTCTCATTGAATTTATGCAAGGAGAGTTGTACGCGAACAATGGCACAATGGTAGAACGAACACCCTGGTAATAATGTGTTATAATGAATACTAAAGTGCTATTCTTTAGCAGAGGCTTCAATAAATACATTAGCTTATGGCAGTGGTTTGTCTTCATTTAATTGGTTTAATGAGTTGATTGGCACTGAGAAATATCTTCCTGTCGACGATGGTTGATGCTTCAAACCCTATTAAGCAAACCTGCTGCAATCGTGGTTTCAACAATTCCCTCATTTTTCCAAAAAAATAAATTTTATCACTTACCATCTGACCCGGCGGCGTATTTACAATCCCTACCGCGTTTCAGTCGCTTTAAATTTTCAATATCAAAATTTAAATATTTAGAAATAAAATTATTAATTTCTAATATATACATTGGAAAGATTATTTTATCTAAATTTAAGAACAATTTTTGTTTTTGCAATGTGATAAAAAATAACCAATATAGAGGTGTATTTACAATATATGGGAATAATATTAAAATTTTAATATTTAGAAATAAAATTATTAATTTCTAATGTACACATCAGAAAGATTATTTTATGTAGATTTTAGAACAATTTTTGTTTTTGCAATGTTATAAAAAAAACCAATATAGAGGTATATTTAAAATGTAAATTGTCGTTACCGCGACTGAATCGGTATAGGTTTTATAAATACGCGACCCGGCGAACTTCGTACCGCCTCTCAATATTTTACGGTTGTTTAAACTTATTAGCTGAATTAAATTCACTTTTTTTATTAAGTTAAAAATAACACATTGAAGCAATTATCGATGCGCAACTATCCGTTTTTTGTTTTTGTCAGTATCAGAGATGGCGTTGTGTACGTATTTGCATTTTTGTGTTTTCTTACTTTTCCACTTACGGGAATTGCGTTTCATTTTCTTTATACACGAACATTATACTAGACAACACAATAAATTGTACACTAATAGGTACTGTCAAGACTGAAAGTGGCAAGAGAAGTATTGGCCACGAGGGAGTTCACATGTATAATCTCCTTCCAGATAACCTAAAAACGGAAAATAATATAAAAACCTTTAAAAAAAACTATTTAAACTCAAGATGTTGGAACAAAATTAGAATCATTACTTCTATACTTGTACTACTACACTTTAAAAGCTCTGTATTTAAGTTAAGAAAGCGAAATATTATATTTCTTTTAACTTAATAATAATTTTTATAAAGTTCTTTATACGTGTGAGGGTGATTTATTATAATTATTGAATTTTCATTTTGATTCGGTCGCCGAGGGCCTGGTAGGAGAAAAATGTCTTGGCTGCGAAATGAACGAGAATGGACCGGCATTAGAAGTGTGGAGGAGCTATTCCGGGCAGCGCAAGACAGAGAGACATTTTCCAGAGTGATCGCCAACGTCGGGGGGACCTGATAGGACACACCAAGAAGACGAAGAATTGTATTTTTCCTTTGGAAGGATGCAGACGTATGTACGTTCATCGTTTGTCTCATTTTCGACCGTTGACATTTAAGAAAGAGGGGCAGCATTATACAGGGTATCCGGGGGTAAAGTGCATTAACTTCGGGAGAAGATTCTACACGTTTAAGAACAAAAGCAAAACAATTAGCCCATCAACATTTGACGTTTTTGAATTTTTGGGATTCACTCACTATTCAATATTATATTTATCACAATATTGCTGCAGCTCTTTCAAAAGATGACAATTCGTTCCATACGTATGAGGGAAGAATTTTCTTCATCATTTTTTTTCGTGAATTTTTTCGATATTTTAATAGCTATTCGGGGCGGAGACAAATCCAACAAATCAAAGATCATAAAATCGGTCCAGCCGTTCGTGAGTTATAAATAGTGTAACTCTCCGACTTTGTTTTATATTTTAAGATTTGAATGAGAATTGGACATTGTTCCATTCCATCTCACCTTTTTAAATATTCACTTCCTTGACACCCCAGATTATGCATTCCGTGGTCTAGAAGTTGGAACTTTAGATCAAACCAAAGATATTGAAATATAAGTAGATGTGCTATCTGCTGTTTTTAATATGTGGGTCTGCGCTTCCGGGTGTCGCCGATATTGTTTACCAATTAACAAATAAACTAAAAGAACAAATAATTAACGAATAAACCAAACGAACGTTAAACTAAATGAACGAATTCTTTCCTTATTCAAAATACATCGTTAACCAATATTAATGCACATTTTCAAAAAGTCAACGAAATGAACAAATTCTTTTTGTATGAAAACTACGCTAAGCGCGTAGTCCGGCGACAGTTGCGCGGACACCATAGCATATCTATTCTGTATTTGAATATCTTTGGATCAAACCAACACCTCAGTCATAGCTCACCCAAGTGATTCATTGCATTTGGTGCCCGCATTAATGGGGTAATATTTTTCTAGGTCTTGGCGGCGGATACGTCTAACCCCCTTTTGCGTGGCAGGCCGGATCGGGAAAGACTGATTAAGCTAGATATTTTGACCCCTCAAGCCGTACTCTCGATTCATCATCTTGCACCGCAGTGGGAGGGATGAAATCATGGGAATGTCACTTCTGGACATATTGACCCCCAGATTCCTACCTACTCCTCTTCTTTCGCAGAACTTCTGGTGTCGCGAAACTGCGACTCCACTGTAAATTGGCGTTGTTCTTTTGCTGCAGAGCAAAGCCTATGCAACCCTCAAAGGACCAGTCCCGAAACTACGTGAAATCGCTAAGTTATACGGGACGATTAAATAGCATTCACTCGCAAACCTGATGGATAGTCGGTCGATAGTTCAGATCTGTGCTTTTGGAAAATTAGATAAGCCCAGATTGGAATAAGGAAAATAGGACTCACCGTTGCTTTGGGGCCTCGCTGATCTCCAGTTTTGGTGTACACTTCTCAATGTTGAATTTAAAAAACGCAATATTCTTACAGCAAGAGGTTACGATACATGCGCCCTGTCTGAGATGTTATTTTGTACTGAGCAGCAAAGCACACTGTCACCTCTCCAAAGTTGAGTACTTTCTTGTAACTATTTTTATGGTGACATTTAGGAAGGAAAGATTAGGTAGGTGGGATAAATTCAGGATTTGCACATATCTACCCACCAAGTCTGCGAATGCAATACCCAATCAATCCCATATAAAAATGCGCGAACAACATCATCTCCTTCCTTTCCCTAAAAATACCCTCCACACAGCATCCCTAAAGATGACGTAGGCCCTGAGGCTATTTTTTTCCTCAGTGTCTTCTGTGGAGCTATTATTATTATTATTTTAAATAAATATTCTCTTTTCTATCAAGCCTTATCAAAAATTGCTTCCCCTCCATTCAACGCCGCTTGTCTTCTAAGTCTGAACTCGACTCCAATCTTCCATATAATTCTGAAATATGCTATTTAAATAAAATTAATACATATTATATTCACCTATCTCCATAATTTAAAACAATAGCCTAGAACACCCTTGACGGGTGAAAGCCAGAAACATTTGAAAAAAAAACCTGCTACAATTTCATCTTCTTTTTATGCATCCTCGTTTTGTGGTTGATCTTTTATTACTGCTTGATTATTTTTTTTATTATTATTCATTGCTTTGAATGGTGACATCATTTGTGGATTTTTCGACCACAATGCTAGGCGCCTGTTATGGTGGTCGATAATTCACTCGATTAAGTACATATTAACCGAAATTAATTTATGTGCAGCCATCCGAATCTACTAAATAAATTGCATGTTAGCTAACGCGAATGCACATATGAGCCAAAATTGCAATAAGTACGTAATTTAGCTATTTTTATCGTAGAAAGCATATATCGATCATCTATGGGTCTATTTTAGATGATCATTAGTATCATTACTAACAATAGGTACTTGTATAATCTATACTTTACAAGATGGGTTCTCGTGGCGAGATACTTTTTTAAAACATTTTTACTTTAAAACGCATCTACTGCCAATAAAACTGTTGCACAAAATGGCGAACAGCAAAATAGGTATACAGTTGTAACGTTTTTTTAATAACAACAATATATACATATTTGTGGATATCTTAGAACAATGAAGAACATAAGAAATGTGATTGGGGCGTGTTTCGTGATGCAAAAATCTGGAAAATCGGGCTCTAAGAGGAAACCGGGCGGCGTTTATTTCATCCCTGGTTTTTGACACTAGAGCAATTGTTTTTTTATCTATATATATAAAAATTAATTGCTGTTCGTTTGTCTCGCTAAAACTCGAGAACGGCTGGGCCGATTTAGCTATTTTGGTTTTGAAATGTTTTTCGTAGTCCAGGGAAGGTTTAAACGTTGAGAAAATATGGAAAAGATGCGAGGAAGATAGTAAAAACAACAATTTAATTTTCCCATATAAACTGTTCTACCGACTTTCCTGTGAATTGCTAACCGTTCAACCGATTGCGATGAAACTTTGGTGAGTTGTTGTGAGCACGCCCGCAAAGGTTTCTATATATACTGGTGAGCTCTGGCATTATGAAATTTGTATATAAAATTGCAATTGGTGCCACGCGAACTGTTTGAAAACTGAATGTTCCGGGACTGAATGTATGGAATGTGGGAGGGGGTAGCGGATGGGAGAGGGGTCAAGGATGAGGGAGGGGTGGGGAGGGGAACCCGGGAGGATGGAGGGGATCGCGGGAGGGGGGAGAGGAACACGGGAGAGGGGTTTAAGAGATAGGGGAAGCGGGCGAGGGGAGTGAGGAGAGGGAATACGAAAAAGGCGGAGTGGGAACGCGAGAAGGGAAGGGGATACGGGAGAGGAAGGGGAGGCGGAAGGGGAACGGGACGAATGGGAAAGGACACGAGCTCTAGCATCATGAAATTTGCAAAAAAAAATTGCAATAAGTGGCACACGAGCTGTTTGAAAACTGAATGTATCGGGAATGAATGCATGGAATGCAGAAGGGGGGAGGGTAACCCGGGAGGGCAGAGAGGAACTCGGGAGGGGGGAGGGGAGCTCGGGAGGGGGATCCGCGAGAGGGGGGGAGTAGAGTGAGGAGAGGGAAGGCGGAGGAGGAGTGGGAACGCGAGAGGGGAAGGGGACGCGGGAGAGAAAGGGGAGGAGGAAGGTGAACGGGACGAATGGGAAAGGACGCGCAGGGAGAAACAATTTTGTTATTAAATGGCAGAGCAACGCATGCCGGGTACCAGCCAGTTTAATATAAATTATCGACAACTAGCATGTCGATATGCTTTTTGAAGTGAAAACTTCTTCAGCACTGTTGTGATTTGAAACTCAACTATGTTAGAAAAAAATTCTCTACGTCTCAAATGGTGCATCGTCTTAATCCATAATATTGCAATGGAATTCCACGACGTTTCTGAACGTTTTTACTTATTTTGACTTACCACAAAATCAGAGCGTTCAGTTCATACGCGGTAGAAGTGACACCTTCAGAAAACAAACACAGCACCGTACGTACGAAGCACATACGAAGCACCGCACAAAGAGGAGACCGATTAGTCTATCTCATTCTCTCGCAGGCTAAATCCTATTGATGTATGTGTATGTCTCTTTTTAGTGTCGCTTTTTTGTTTCATCGCGTTTCAAATCACAACGGTGCTAAAGAAGTGTGCAAATTCACATGCGGTAGAAGTGAAACCCTCATAGCAGACAAGAGTGGGGAAGTTACGAAGCACCGCACCAAGAGGAAACCCTTATGCTACGAAGTACCGCACAAAGAGGAAACCGATAATATTATCTTATTCTATCGCAGGCTAAATCCTATAGATGTATAACATGTATGTATACATCTATAGTTTATAGTCCCAAATATGTTTACTTTGTATCTTAAAGTCTGCTATTTTATAAATCATTTATTCCTTCTTTTTTCTTTCATTTCTTAGTTACTAAATCTCTGAGTCTACTATTGTATAAATCTTGCGTTCTTTCTTACGTATCCTTTACTTACTTATTACAATAATTTTTGTTACTAACTTACATGATTCTTCCATTTATAATGATTTTTTAATTTTACGCACCAGATTTAAATGTCCGGGTTTAATTTTCCCCACAGGAAAAACTAAACCCTTTCACACACTTCCCAAATGATCATCTGGTCAATCCACGTTATGTAATTGCGCTATATGTATTAAAATTACAAAACAATACAAGAACAACATGTCAACCTACCAGAGACCAGATGGGAAAATAATTCACCGACTCCAGATATTTTCATATCAGAGGGTTCGGCTCTGTGGAATTCCTAATTGAACCTATAAATCCTACTGATCCCTCAATATAAATATTTAAAAAATCTTTTGTAATCCTACATGTATTTAATTTATTATGATTTTTTCAAACTCTTCAGGATTTTTATTTTTAAATTATACAAGATTTTTTAACCTTCTTAATATTTACAATAGCCGTTATTACTAACTTACACGATCATTAATTTACTAATTGAGCTAGAACTCCCTCACCAAACACAAGAGCATTGTCTCTTTATGGTGAGGAAAGGCAATTTATTTTTATTTTTTGTTAACCTTATGTAACTATGTAACTATGTAACTGTTGTAACTTCATATGTATTTTTAATAAACATTGCCAATAAAAAAAAAAAAAAATAAAAATAAAAAAAATGTATTTGTCCTTAACTTTTCTTCGGAACAATTATTAGGTGTCAATTAAGTACGTCCAATTTGCTTCTTTAAATACCTAACTAGTACTGCGTGTTCAATCGACAGTATTCGTAATTCACAAAACCAAGATAATATCATTTAAAATTTCTATTCCAGGACTATGGGAGGCGAGAGAACTCGCAGCAAAAATGTCGTTTTATTCCCGGGACGTGGATTTACATAAATATTTGTGGGTAAGAATGCAGCCCAATGATATGACTTTATGGTAATGGCCAAGGGACATACAAGCGGGCTTTGGGACCAAATACATGCTATAGGAAACACCATATAGTTCATATACATGCTTTGGGACTGACCTAACATGCGGGCGAAGGCGAGATTTTTCTATGCAAATCAGCCGCTGACTAGGCGAGATTAGTACAGTGACGAGAGGACATTGTACCTGACTGTATGACTGTGTGTCTATATGATTATACGAAGCATGTAACGTACCCGCAGACATCGAGACAAGGTGAAATCATACTTGTACATTGTGAAATGACGCCTTGTCAACCTCTCAAATCTCTGGAGCAGTGTTTCGGTGTTTCTCAAACTTAAAACATTTTATATCATTTTAATATACATAAAATGGTTTTGATGGATGTTTTCTGACATTTTCCGGACACCTGTATTTCATACAAATACAATATAATACAGGTGTCCGGCGACATTTTTGATGTTTTTTTTTTGCAACAAAAAACATAAAAACTGCGACTCAAAAACTGTATCTTTGACGGTTAAGTGCTACAGAGCAAAGCCCTATGCAATCCCCGAAGGAACAGTCCCGAAACTACGTTGCTCGCTAAGTTATATGGGACGATATGCATACACTCGCAAAACCGATGGATAGTGTCTGTCGAGGGTTCAGAACTGGGCTTCTGGAAAATAAGATAAGCCCAGATTGGATAAAGGAAAAAAGGACTCACCGTTTTAGATGGTGCCTCACTAGTCTCCAGGTTGTGGTGTACACTTCACAAAATTAAATTTAAATTTTGATATCGTAATATTTCTTATAGAAAGATGTTATGATATACGCTCCCTGTCTGACAAGTTAATTTACATTGAGCTCCAATAAGCACACTGTCACCTCTCCAAAGTTGAGTACTTCTCTTGCAATAATTGCCTTTTTTCACGGTGATATTTACGATGGGAATGTAGGTAGGTGGGATAATTTTAGGATTTTTATATTTGCTACCCACCAAGTTTACGAATGCGTGCCTAACCAATCCCAATATATAAAGCGCGAACAGGACAGTCAGGGGTGGGTGAGAGGTTGGTTGATTACTCGGTTGAGTGACCAGTACCATATGTGGAAGAAATTTTAATTTTCTTTTTGAAGGAAAAACACGCATTTTAAAAACCACCGTAGATCCAAATTTTATTAGCATTTTTTACTCCAAATAATGTCAGGAATCTCTGTCTCTATAAAAGTAAAGTATATCTGTGTGTAAAATGAGAAGTTTATTTTATTAAATAAATTCAAAATTTATCAATTAAGTCAATAGGTAGGTGTATGTAGACAGAGAAAAATGAGTGTCTAATTTATTACAAATTCTCTCCAAAATTATTCGTAACTTCGTTTAAAAACGGGATTGCAGGCTTTACGAATGAATTAACAGGACGAAGTGGCATAATAAACGTTATGGTGCGAATTAACATGGAATTCCTAATAACTTTTTGAAGTGAAAACTTCATTAGAACCATTGTGATTTGAAACTCGATGAAACGAAAAAGCGACACCGAAACAGGCGAACACATACACCAACATTTTTAGGATTAGGATTTTATTAGACTAAATTAGGATTTTGCCTGCGAGAGAATGAAATGGAAAAATCGGTCTCCTCTTTGTGCAGTGCTTCGTACCCTCCCCACTTTTGTTTTTTTAGTTTTATGAAGGTTTCACTTCTACCAACATGAGTAATTTTATTAAAGTACGAATATATTTCATCATAACAACGAAACGCGCCTTCATGAAAACCCCAATATTTTTGCATTAGAATACGAATCTTCCTGATAATTCTAGGTAAAAAAACTGACATTTTGAAGTGAAACTTCTTTAGCGCCGTTAGTGACTTGAAATTCGGGTGAAACGGAAATGCGTCACAACTCAGTTCTACACAAATACTACTAGTTCTAATATAATGCTGTAAATTGCATAGAGCAGTTGGCAAGGTCCCTGACAAGTCTCAGCGGTCAGAGAGACAGTCATCAAGCGAACGGGAGTTCGAATCCTACGAAATCCAAAAAAAAACATTTATGTTTGGTGAAATCAATATCCAATCTTCAAACCACTTAAAAAAACAAGCAAAAGAAAAGAAAACGACATCTAGCGACTTTCTAGTTTTATTTCTACCGCGTGTGAATTATACACTCTGATTTTTTTTCCTTCGCTATTTGCAAAATCACGTTGTGGCGCCATTTTAATTTAATTAAAATAAATCACTTTATAAAACACTCCTTATTGAATCAAAATTATCAGCATGTTTCAAAACCAATGGTTTCTTCGTCGCGATATAATGAATGTTGGGAAAGTGTAAGAATAAATTATTAATCATCAAATTTAGTACGTAAACATTGTTGCTATACCGTCTTTTTTCTTTTTATCGTCATGATATCAAGGCAAATCGATAAAAAAAATCCGTTAATTGATGTTTTATTAATAAGGTCTGATAATTTAGTTTAAGAGGGCTTTGTTAGACTCAATTAGAAATTTGTTATTTTTAAATCAAATTCTAGAAGTTACAAAACAATTTTACAAAAAAATATAAATTGATTTCGAAATATTGTTGTGTTATCTGGTAAAGCGGTGTTTTATATTTTTTTAAAGTTTGAATTTTTTTAATGAAAAAAGTTGTACCGTTGGTCTATTATAAAAGACATAATTCATACCATATAATAATACAGTATCATAAACCAATACATTATCTGGCAAAGGCATGTTTCAAAATTTTAATTTTAGTTCAAATAAAATCATTAAAAAAAATCACAGCACGTGTTTCATATATATATATTTTTCCTTTGCTGAACTGTGGTTAACCTGCATTTATCCGCCTTTTTAACTCGAGCTCTGCTCTTAAAATGGGTGTAATACGTATTATTATTTAATGTATTTTAATAGAAAAACTTTATTTCTTTTATATATACATGTAATTGATACCATTATATTATATTAAATAAAAAAAAAAAAAAATATATATATATCGAAAATTGGTCTATTTATTTGTTGGCGCATTTACTAACTTTTTAAAGACATATTTTGATTACACATTAATAAAAAATAATAAATTGTTTTTAAAAAAATAATTTTATAAATTAAAATATAAATAAATAAAATAAAATAAAACCCCTAAATCTGGACCTAAAGATATTTAATCGCTCGAAGCCGCCAGACAAAAGGTAGGTTTCAATAATTTGTACATTCCCTCTTCTTAATAATCCATATCAGTCTCGGAGGGTTACCTATTTATCAGATTTTATTATAAATTAGTCAGATAAGCCTCCTACGTCATAATATATGTATATCTGGCATAAAAAATATGGTTAAATTATGGTGTGAACAAGTTTATGAGTCCGAGTGGTTAATTTTAAAAAGTAACCTCTTTCGTCACATCTTGTAATTCAAATTAGCGAGATGCTGCTTTCAACTGCGCGACCCCAGTATAAACGTACCTCGATTTTGTCTAGTGTCATGTAAAAGGCCACAACCCACTTTATGTTAGTTTAAATATAATAATTTCTTACTTCCTCGGTATAACACAGATGTGGGCACAAAATGCAACATGCAAGTTAACAGACATGTTGAGATCGTGGAACAAATACACCTTTTGTTTCGGTTAAATGCGTGGGTAATGTTGCTCAGTGAGTGCACAGGGAACGCTCCTGTTCTGAAGTTTATGACTCGAGGTATTTTTTGTTCTCATGTTCACGGATTGCGTCTAAGGCTTTAGCTGTAATAAACCTTTAAATACATGCGTATATATCGATGTTCAGTAGTTCGACAGTTTCAGTAAGGTATATATTTGGTTAATACGTTTTTCCTACCAAATAACACACTGTCAATTTTTGGACCATCAAAACCATAAACTTCACCTGAGTGTGGCATAATTTGTTCCAAATTGGATTTATTGAATCTTTAGAATACAGGCCTCGACTGGGAATGCTGACCTTGTTCTACAGGTATTTTTAATTATTTTTTTATTAGCTCCACCTGTGTAGAGGGCCTTTTTAGTAAAGAAAGGTGAGAAAGTACTGGTCTGGGAAGGAAAAGGGTATGAGGGGTAGGTAGGAATCTGGGGGTCAGTGCGACGAAGAGTGACGGACGTATGAATTCATCCCTCCCACTGTGGTGCAAGGCGATGTTCCGAGAGAGTACTGCTGGAGAAGTCAAAGGGACTCCATGCGTGGACTCAACCATCCTTTCCCGATCCAGCCTGCCATGCAGCTGGTGGGTAGACGCATCCGCCGCCAAGACCCGGATAAACCTCGTACCATGAACCCGGGCACCCCTGCTAAGCACGTAGCGAACCACTTGGGGTGACCTATTGCAGAAGTGTTGGTTATCCAATAAATGGTTACTGGGGCGGTGATACCCATACCCGTCTCCAAAATTGTTCAATGGAAGATGCTCCGAGGAACTAGCGTCATTGATTCCTTCGGCACCGACGCACAGTCGGTAAACACGCCAAACGCGCGCTCAACCCTTGTACACAGTTGGCATTTGACACATGAGAACCAGTCGTTTTTACGACTCGTTCTGAGTTCAACAAGTCGGCTGTGGAACGATTCGCCGGCCTCTGTTTTTCTTCCCTCCGACAAAATGGTTCACTCCTTCCTTTCTAAAGTAATTACTAATAAATATAATCACCTCATTTCCACAGATCACACTTTTAATAAGGACACAGTGGTTAAAATTCTTTACCGTAACAATAAAAACAAAAAATTAGATAACTTATAAGCACTTGAAATCAGAAAATCCCTAAATAATAATTCTAGTATTTTGAATAACCAAATTAATATAAAAATATTACCATTTGTTATTTCGGCTACTGGCATTATACCTAGGTCTCTGATTCAAAATTTAGGCGTATTAGATTTGTCAAAAAATTTATATATAAAAATGCAAAAATCGGTAATTTTAAATACATGTAGGATTACAAAAGATTTTTTAAATATTTATATTGAGGGATCAGTAGGATTTATAGGTTCAATTAGGAATTCCACAGAGCCGAACCCTCTGATATGAAAATATCTGGAGTCGGTGAATTATTTTCCCATCTGGTCTCTGGTAGGTTGACATGTTGTTCTTGTATTGTTTTGTAATTATAATACATATAGTGCAATTGCATAACGTGGATTGACCAGATGATCATTTGGGAAGTGTGTGAAAGGGTTTAGTTTTTCCTGTGGGGAAAATTAAACCCGGACATTTAAATCTGGTGCGTAATAAAAGAATCTTTTAGTCCCATTCCAAATATTTTTCCAATAAACCTCCCTGTTGTTCCCGGAAATTCCGCAATTATCCCTACCCCTTTGCTTACCTCCCACTCAAACACCTAAAATTTGTATATCTGTCAATATTCTGTATCATAGATTAGTTTTAATATTCTCCTGACGAAGGAAGGGTGCTTCCGAAACCGGTAGAGTGTTTATAAAATAAAAGTGGTCTACATCAAATTTATGTGTTTTTTATTGTAAATATGACGGCCTCCGTAGTCCAGTGGGTAAGACTCTTGACTCACAATCCGGAGGTCGCGGGTTCGAACCCGGCATGCGCAAATAAATTTTATTTGATTAATTTGTGTTATTTCACAATTAATTCATTTAAAATAATATATAGTATATTTGCGGCATGTTCCAGAGTGGAAGATACTCTCAGTATCGCCCTGGTGTAAGACCACCATTCAGAATTGAAACGTTGCTTGAAAATGGCTTTAGCCGTGTTTAGTGACGAGATCTGAATAGCCAGGTACTTCCCAACCTTCCTCTTCCCCACCTCCTTCCCCTCCCCACTACCTTCAGCCTCACAACATACCCCAATCGGGGATGCCATAGTCTCACTGGCTCCAGACGGGAGCTGTTGAGATTCTTGTGCGGTATTCACTGTAAAAAAAAAAAAAAAAAATAAAATGAGAATGAATGAGTACACAAAAATAAGACCGTTTAAATGATACTGTTGTTATTAGAAATACAACGAGATAATATTTAAAATAAATACAAAAGAAATGTGTTGGTACTCGTATTATAGATAAATAATATACTAGGTTTACATAAGACCTGACATAAAACAAAGTATGATGTATGTATGATAAAAAACTAGTACTAAAAATGTACAGAAAAAATAATATAAAATAAATTATTTAACGTGCGTTACCACAAAAAAAATATGTGTTGTTTGACACAAGAAGGAAAAAATACATAACGTTTGGAGTCGATTTAGTTGTATGTATAATATTTTTTAATTTGAGGTTTCGTTTTCGAGTAAATCTTTCAGCTCAAATTTTAAAAAAGTCATATGTAAAAAAGTAATATATTTAAATAATTAATATCTACTTTTTATAACAGTTCATTTTTACTGTAGGTAAGCATCTGCATTTAAAGATATTTAGTTAATTCGAGTTATAATTGAAGTTGAAAGCTTGCAGTTGGAAAACTGTCTTACCAGTTTAACTTCACTTAAGTGTATTAATACGACATTGTTCATAATGGGGATGTTTCTAGAACTCTGCCTTTTCCATGAGAACTTAATATGAGTAACTTTCCGTGTTTTGCATAACTCCATAAGACAAACACAGAATAACTAGATAATATTATCACTCTACACTTCTACACGTATGATGTAGAACACATTAGAAGAATCAAACTAATTTAAAATATTTTAGGGAATGTCTATTCATTTATTTAATATCAACGGTATAAATATACCTCAAACAATAATTTAATATCACAGTTAAATACAAACACAAGAAAAAAATAAAATTATGTTAGTGTCAATAAAAAATTGGCATTAGATCGTTTCGTATCAGAAAGTATATAAAGTATACTAGCTACTGAAGAAAATAAAAGTAGGAAATAAGAGTACATCCAAAACATATAAGTATACTTGATACCAACATGATAGCTTAGCAGTCTTGTACCTGCCTTCCGTGCAGTTAAATAGATCCGCCACATCTGCATAGTATCTATTACTACATAACTTCGTGTAATCCAGGTACAAGCGAGAGTTTATAATGTTCAGACTGGTATTATTGCATTTAAACAAGTTTTTGGAACGATTGTATTAAAAATGATATTACTTGTAGTCCATATTACCATTGACAATTTTTAATATAAATATTATTCGACCAAAAGAGTTTTAACAAATTTAATTCTTTAATCAAGTTATTGTAGTTTATGCTTTCAATAGGAAAACCAATATACTTTAAAATTAATGTGTCTTAGGAATTTATGTTGAATTTTGGAAGTAAAACTTCTTCACGCACGCTTAACTTGGGGAGTAAGCTGGTGAATGCGTGACGAGATCGTTACGAAAAGAGTGATCGGGAGAGGCGAACGGAAGTTGAGAGGGAGATATAAGTTAGTGCAGTTTTACTTCAGTCGTGTGGTCTAAAGCACACTCGTTTTTTTTATTGAATCTGATTGTATTTTAAAATAGGGTGACCAGATCAAGGAGTTATATTCGCCTTTATTTCGAACTAAAAATGTACAGAAAAAAAAAATTATCTAAGGAATTTATGTTGAATTGTTTGATTGAATCTGAATGTATTTTAAGATAGGGGGATCAGATCAAAGTCTTGAGTTCGAACTAAAGACGTATAAAAAATTGTGTTGAGAGAGTTATCGTTACTATTTATTATTGTCGTGTCCCACTAAAAATATTCATATTAAGATTGCAAAACTGATCACTTTAATATATTTCCGTGTGCTTACTAGGGCTTCCAATCCCGGAATACCGATATCTCGGTATTGCGGGATCTCGCGCCATTTTCCAATCCCGCGTGATGCGGGATTACGGGCGCGAGATCCGCGGGATTTGCGGGACTGAAAAAAAGCCTCATTCGGAAACATTTCCAGTTAAAAGCTGACAAACTTAATAATTAAAGTAACATATGTCCTATATAAATTTTCAGTTTAAAATGTGTTTTTTTGGTTGATTTTTTAATTTTCTTTGTGTATTTTTTGAAGAAGATTTGTTGTGTTTTGATTTGTTTTTTATTCAGTATTTGTTACTGTTTTTTGTGAAGAAAAAACGGTGTAATATTGATTGATCTCATACTAATAGTAATACTTTAATAAATGTGTAGTTAGTTGATTAATGATTAATTCATTCTTTTTTTATTACAGGTAAACGGTGTAATTTGATTGATCTCATATTAATAGTAATATGTACGTAAATAAATATGGAGTTGATTAATTCATCATTTTATTTGCCTTATATAAATGTGAATATTTTCAATACGCGGGATCCCGCAAATACCGAGATCCCGCGGGATTGAAAATTCATAGTCCCGCAAATACCGACATTGAATTCAGGCTGCGGGATTGGAAGCCCTAGTGCTTACTAACACGAGCCTTATTATTTCTTATTCCTCAGATATATTGATTTTTTAACAGAATAGTTGGAATAACATCCCAGCTGAAAACATTTGAATTCCTCCTACTTCCATAATTGTAGGCGAAAAATGTTGCTTGTGCATTGATTGAGGACTTAGCTATCAAAGGGGTTCGACAAGTGGGATAAGTGGGTTGTAACGTAAGCCGACGCGCGATGCCTGGAGTCATCTATTTATGACGAGAAATATTAAAATAAATTATTTTCGCACGTACCCGTTAAAAAATGCCACAGAGAGCTAAGAGCATTGCGACAGATATAAACTTATATATTCAATAATAAATTTCAAAAACTTTCTGCACGGTCATTCGTAAAGAACTCAAATATAACGGCAATGCTAGCGCGTCGTCTTGAGGGCGGAGGAAGTTTTCAATCTCTTTTATAAAAAAATGATGTTAGCCCGAAATATTTTAAATCCTCAGTAAGACAGACAGCAGTTGTTGATCATTTTCAATTTTCAGTGAATTGCCAGTTTTTGAATTAGCGAGTTACCATCTGTCACTAAGCCGCTGTATTTGAGCCGGGTGGAATTGTGATGGGAGCAACATGACCTATATAACAAGACCCGACCTGGTGCCAACAGTGATTCTGCTTTATTTGTATCAAAGGTTATTCCAGAACAGCTGTATCTCAAACATGTTCTTAAGAATACAAATATCTTCAGGATACGGCACACTAATGAAATTTGTACGCTTAAATTATTTGCGAATTTGAAAAAATCATTAACGCCACTGTGTAACCAAGAAAAGTTTGTTGTGGGAATGTCTGGGGTGTCAAAAGTACGGTCAAATCTTTCTTACGTCGGGTGAAATTGAAAGTTTTCAAATACCCAAATTATTTTACGAGCGACATGATTTTCGTAAGCACGTTTCGCAAATGCAAGTTTGGGTAATCTCAAATTTAAATTACTAGAACATTATTGATAGACTGTTCTGGTAATAGAGAAATCTGTTAACGATTAATGTTAACGAGAACTGGAGTGGCTGATTGGAAGAAGGGTGAAGGCAGGGGAAAATTTTTAACGGAGTACTGAATGCGGTAGCCACTAATAAAATATTGTCAAAAGACGAAAGATTTAGTTGTCCTCAACAGAGACTTGATATTAACCCTGGTGTATGACAGTGTATCACCCATTCTTCTGATTGGAACCCTGACACCAGCATTTTATTACGTGCCATCGGCTAAGTAGAATAAGTCGTTGAACCTAATTCTAACTGTTCTGAGTTAAATAAAAAAAAAAAAAGTTCTGTTTTAAAATACTTATTGCATTCAGTTCCCTCCAGTATAAGTACTTACCTAGTTCTCACCTATTAATTACACTCATATACTCTCTTTATACTTACTCATGTTACATTTAGTTCGTACTTAAAGAAACCTTATTTTTCTTTCTTTTTATAATACTGCATACCAAAAAACGAAAAAAAAATCATAAGAAATGAATGATATTAATTTATAATTTTTATTTTTTTATTATTTTACTTAGATATACTTAGATATGTTTACACTTACGAGTACTAGACTCCAATTCAAACAACTATCCTCCCTTGGTCACCATGATACAGGCAGCTGCCTAGTATGGTGACCTAATGTATCTCCTGAAGTAAATTTATTATGTATGTAACATGTACTTATAAATAAATAAATAAATTATGTGTACGTCTATACAACGAAATTAAAAAAAAAAATTATTCTGTAACTATTCACAATATCGCCTATTTTAACCTTCCGACCATGTGTGTGTGTATAATAAGATAGTATGCTGAAATAGATATTTTCGTCGATAATTGACGATTGTTTCTTAAAATATGTTTAGCTAATTAAATTAATTATGTACCACTCGTGTCGGTATTTATGTTTCTTGTGTTTCTTGCCTCTCTTTGTATTAGTTGTCATTTAGATGAACTTTCTAATAATTTTTATTTGTATTGGTTTTTTATTTTTGATTTGCATGTATAAAAATTTATTCTTTCGCCAAGTAGATTTTTGTATTCATGTAGATCTATTTGTGTATTAACTGAGTTTTTATAACTAGACTAGCTGGGGTACCCGGCTTCGCTCAGGACAACATTCGAAAGTGTACTGGAATGTCCCACAATGATGTTCCTGATTTCCTATTCCCGAACATTCTATAATATTCCAGAATGTTCCGGGATGTTCTGGAATGTTGTGGAATGCTCTCAAACACTCTAGCTGGGATACCCGGCTTCACTCAGGGAGTTGATATGATATTGTATGGTAGTTGGAATAAAGGATAAACTTCAAAATATAAGAGATAATTTTTTTTATTGTAAACATATTCAAAATATTTACCATTGCAACATTCTTCAAGATAATATCAACAAATTGTTAATTTGGTGTAATGAAAATAGACTTTACTTAAATATCTCAAAATGTCATATAGTTAGATTTTCTCGAATAAAAAATCCAGTGATCTTCAATTACAACATTGATAACAATACTCTGGAGACATTAACACAAATTAAAGACTTGGGCATCACTTTTCAATCTAATCTTTCATTTGTTAACCACATAACAGAAATATCCAATAAGGCCTTAAAAATGTTGGGATTTATAACTAGGCTAACTAGAAATTTTAACAATATTAAGTGTATAAAACTGTTATATTTTGCATATGTTAGAAGTCAACTTGAATACAATTTTCCCGTCTGGAACCCATATTACAATATACATGTCCAAGCTGTTGAAAGAATACAAAACAAATTCTTACGTTTTCTTAATTTTAAAATGGGTATTCCAGCAATTATGTTGAACTACAATACTATTTTGAATGATATGAATATGCTCAAATTGTCAGACATAAGAACTTTCACTGACTTGGTATTTCTGTACAAAATTCTAAATGATTTAGTTGACAGTCCGGTATTGCTCGAATTGATAAGCTTCCGGATTCCACTGCGTAATACTAGAAGTCAGGATTTATTTCAGTGCAGTAATTCTGGAACTAACTACCATATGTATTCCTCTTTACCCAGAATACTAATGGAGGGAAACAATTATACCAAGTCAGTGGACATCTTCAATTTATCTTTAAACAAATATAAAATATTGTTACGAAGGCAGTTCAGTTATGTACAATAAATACTGTATATTTCTTACTATTCATATGTAAAAGCCCCGAAAAAGGGCGTTAATAAATAAATAAATAAATATTCAAATATTTACAATACTTGTTAATAGACAATATTTTTCATTTTGTTAACCGGGGTATATATGCACAAATTTTTTGAATTTCCTACTCGAGAGCAAGCTACGTATAGCTGACCGTGAGAAAAGCAGGAATCTTTGAGGTTGATGCCGCAATGTTTTAAAGTTTGTCCTTCCGCTTTGTTAATTGTAAAACTATAGGCTAATTTGATTGGAAATTGCAGTCTTTTATATTGGAATGGCAGTTCAGTAGAGATCGGTGGTATTCTGGGGATAAATACTGTGTGTCCTTTGTCCTTTCCAGTCATAAGTTCGGCTTCGATGATATTATTCGATAGCTGTTTGACGACCATCCTCGTTCCATTACATAGTTTTGGTGAGTTGAGATTTCTGAGTAGTATGATTGGAGATCCAATTTTTAGTCGAAGGCAGAGTAACGGCATTCCTGGTACTTGCAAAGAGTTTAAAAATTCTGTAGGAAAATTGACAGTTTCTTCAACGTTTACCATCGTGTTGATCGATTTGTATATTCTCTCTTCATCGAGAATTTTCTTTTGAATATTAAAATTGGTATCGTCGACAATACTATTTTTAGTTGCCAAAATTGCCCTTTCAAATAGCCACTCCGGATTGGTATAGTTATGAACAATGTTTGGATAAATTTGGTCGATGATCTCGTCTTCAGTAGTTGCTCTGTTGCAGAAATCACCTTTGAGTTCATTTAGGCCGGTCGTCTGGTCAGTAGGATATGTGCCTTCGCCTATTTGTAAAAGTTTTTGAGCAAAATGTGCTGTGGTTTCGTCTTTCGATAGTTCAACTCTCATATTTTTTGTTAGTCGCAGTATTTGTACGTGTGGCCAAAGATGTGATTTTTTTAAGCATGCATTGATTTCGTCTGCTGGCGTTGACTTGGAGATAACTGGAAGTGTTTGTCGAAAATCTCCTGAGAGTATGAATAGAGCTCCTCCCATCACTTCATAGTTTCCTCGCAAGTCTTGTAATGTTCTGTCTACGGCTTCGAGTGATTTTTTATGTGCCATTGTGCTTTCGTCCCAGAAGATAATTTTAGCTTGTTTTAGATGTTCACCCCGTCCAGATTCTCTTGAGATTTTACATACCGGGAATATTATATATTCAACGGTAGTTGCAGGGCGGAATGGGCAGTTCGTCCTCCTTCCATAAGTGTGGCGGCGATGCCGGATGATGCCAGTGCAAGTGCGATGTGTTGTTTAGCACGTATTTCTGCCAGCAATAGATTTATTAGAAACGTTTTCCCAGTGCCGCCTGGTGCGTCTAAGTAAATAATTCCGCCAGTGTTATTGTTGATCCGGTCCATGATAATGTTGTAATTTTTTTTTGATTGTCATTGAGGAGTGGTTTGTTGGGAGCAATGTAATGAAGTAGTTCGTTGATTTTGTAGCTTTTTCCTTTGTAATATCGAAGTTTAGTACACTGAAAGCATCTTGTCGTGGTGGTGGCATCCCAAGTTGTACAAAGGTCTGGTTTTTTATTGCTAAACATTTATCTTCTAGGCGAATGAGTGCTTCATTAAAGATGTCGTCGTTGAATTCGATGGCCAATTCTGGATAAACTTGTCGGATTTGGTACAGTATGTCATCACTCATACTCTCTTTGTAGGAATCATATAGCTGTTTTGCATTCGATGGGTTACACGTTGTTAGAATTATGGCGAATAAGTCTCTGATTTGTTCAGCTGAGGCTGTGAGTGAGACTTATTGTAGTATTAATTCCAAGTGGTTGTCGTTTTCTAGTAGTCCTAAACGTTGACATGCTTCTCTGAACATCTGGCATTGGTAACCGTTAATAGTCTTGAGATCTGTGAAACTTGTTGGTCCCCGTATTTCGTGTAGCAACATCCGGAGATAGAAACATTCAGCGTTGTTCGGATGTATTGTGTATACTCGTCCTAGTGCGTTAGTTTTCATGATTCCTGGATGATCCTCTACTGGAATTCCTCGTTTTCGTCGTTGAAAGATTTTTCTTGTTGTGTTCCACGTATAATAGGTAGGGACATCGACATAAAGTAATGTTTTAGCGAGTGGATCCGTTTGACAGAGTTGGAAAAAGCGGTTA
Source organism: Limnephilus rhombicus (assembly GCA_929108145.2). Classification (NCBI taxonomy): domain Eukaryota; kingdom Metazoa; phylum Arthropoda; class Insecta; order Trichoptera; family Limnephilidae; genus Limnephilus; species Limnephilus rhombicus. The sequence goes on from OV815277.1 coordinate 13,972,085, forward strand.
ATGTTGTGCTCTTAGGTGGTTCGCTTGCAATTTTACTGGCGGTGTCTTTTGTGAAGTAAACTCTCTGTCCATTTTCCAAATGTACTGCTAGATGTTGCACAGTTGGTTCGTGTTCGTGTATGGGAAAACCGAAAATCCGCCATGCTGCTTCGTTACTGTTGATTTATCTTCCCATTTCGTACATGAGGATCCCGTCGTTTCTGTTTTGTTGTTCGTTATCTTTTGCTATTTGAAATACTGCCATGTCACTGCCTTTGTTCACATACTTACAGACATATTTAATGGATTTTAGTGAATCGCAGTATTCCACGTTTATGTGTGCTTGGAACATTTTGGAAAGTAGTGGGTTATATGGTACTACCCATTGATTACCTATTTCCAGTTCGTCTCTGCCTCGTACTCGTATTTTTGCAGTGAAGCCACCATTTTTGGGTGATCGTCTTCTATATTTGGGATACCCATCATCTCCGGTTTGGGTGTCGTCCAAGTATGGTTTTGGGTATTTTTTTGTAGATTTTCCATCATTCATACATGGTGAATTGGGGTTTAATGGCCGGCATGGTCCGTGAATTATGTTTTTCACAACTATGTCGTACAATTCTGGATCTTCTTGTGAATTGGGAAATTCAGCTTGGATGATTTTGTCGATATCCGTGGGATGAATTCTGTCATGTAGCCATATGAGATTGTGTGAGTGAGGCAGTCTTCGTTTTTGCCATTCGATTGTGTACATCCAGCATCTAACGGTTCCAAAAATGTGGTATTTTGTGATGACTTCAATAAATCTCATTTGTTTTTGTCGAAAAACTCGGGCTATTATGTCGTGCCGATCCATGGGGGCTTGTCCATATCTTAGTTGTTCTTTGATTTCTGGCCACGATGAGTTGCATGTGAAAGTTATGAAGAGGTCAGGTCGTCCATATTTTTTTACGTAAGTCATGGCATCTTGAGTGTATTCGTGCAAGTGTCTCTGACTTCCTACGTAAGATGGGGGTAAGATTACCATTGTTCCAATGTCGTCAATGTTTCCTTCATTTATGATCGTGTCTCGAAGGTGGATGTATTCTTCCGTGCGTAGTTTCTTTTGATTCAGTCTTATGTAAAGTATCCGTTCCGCTTCTATTTTTGCGTACATATCTACCAGGAATTATTGGAATAAATGGCGGGTGTTGAGAACGTGATTGTATGTTTCATTATCTCGGATCATTAAGCGGTAAAAATAGAACTCCTTGGAAGTGACTTTTTTGTTTGTTTCTATGCCTGTTTCTGGTTGGATTTGTTTCACATTAAAGTGATATCCATCCTCACCGTGTAAAAATATTAAAGGATATTGGAGGGCATCATATGAACGGTGTGTCTCTGCAATGCGTTGCAGTCCTTCTATTCTTCGTTGTACAATTATATTACGGCTTGTGTTTTCATTGTCCACAATTACGATGGCCACTTCGTCTATCTGAGGTGCATTGAATCGACGTTCGAGTTCTCCAGGTGGTCTCTTGTCGGCTCGAATTATAACTTTGTAGTCATCAGAAATCATCCGGTCTAGAGCTGTTTTGAATAGGTGAATAAGTTGATTGTATTTGTGTAAGTTTCTCTGTACATCTTGGATTACGTTTCGTCTTAATCCACTGATATGTTTGCATCGTTGGTCGGTTTCTCTTTCTTCATTTCCGATGAAATATACTTGCAGAAATTTATAGTCTTCGTTGGGTAGTGGTAGTAATGATCCCATTTTGTGATACATTTTTTCTTGGATGGAAAAAACATATTCGATTTTATCTCTATTGGTGTTGATTGAAGTGACACCGAAAGAAGTCATTTGGAAGCAGGCGTTGTACGCTTTTATATTTTGAAGAAAGTGTTTTGATTCTGAAGTTTCCCCGGTAATATAATGTAGAAATTCCTGTGAAGGTGCTTCCAGTGGTGGTAATCTAATTTTTCCATTCATGCAACAGATTCCTGGTGTTTCCCTAATGAATTTTTTCGCATTGCAAAATTGGCAGATATTATCCATTTTACCGATTACGACGTGTTTGTGTTTGTTATATTCATTCGTCGGGTCCTAGTGGAATGCTTAGGATGTACTGTTTACTTGATCGCGTCCTTCTCAAAGTGCTCATTCTCATTTGTTGGGAACTTAAACGTTTAGTTTTAGAACTGGCAAGATCTACCCTTCGTTTACGTTTGGGCATTATGAACATATAAATCCAGTGAACTTTTTATTAAGAAATACCCTCTGTTCTCTTTACATACTTTCACATTTTATTTTCGATTTATATTCAGTTACCGTATCACTTTGACCACTCACACTTCACTGTTTGTTTTTATTAACTCACTGCACTTCACTGATAATAACTGACGTTCGAACCCACGATGGATCTTGCTTTATATACCCTAATAATTGGTAGCCCCACCCATAAATACAAAAGGTTCGAGTGGTCCACAACGTTCCAGAATATTCCACAATATTGGAGTGTTCTGGGAAGTTCCCCAATGATATTTTCGATTCCCTATTCCCAAACATTTCACAACATTCCAGAATGTTACGGGATGTTGTGGAATGTTCTCGAATACTTTTATTATAATATATTGATAATCACCGACACACATCGCCACTTATTTCTGCAAGGTTCTAGAGCTTTCTCCTTCCACAATTTTCTAAATCATTTGCGAACCATCTAGAACCTTCTACAGCTTTATCGAACCTTCTAGATGTTCCCGGAACCTTTTAGACTCACCGACATACTCCGCCACTCCTTCCAGAACTTTGTACAGCCCTATCGAACCTTCTAGAACTTCCTATAGCTTTATGGAACCTTCTAGAATTTTCGGGGACCTTCTAGACATACCGACACACTCCTCCACTCCTTTCAGAACTTTTTACAGCCTTATAGATCCTTCTAGAACTTTTTACAGCTTTATCAAACCTTCTAGAACTTTACGGAACCTTTTAGACTTACCGACATACTCCGCCACACATTCCAGAACTTTCTACAGCTTTATTGAACCTTCTATACTCACGGACATACTCCGCCACTCCTTCCAGAACTTTGAACAGCCCTATCAAACCTTCTAGAACTTCTTTCAGCTTTATGGAACCTTCTAGAATTTTCCGGCACCTTCTAGACACACCGACACACTCCTCCTTTCGGACCTTTTTACAGCCTTATGGAACCTTCTATAACTTTCTACAGCTTTATCAAACCTTTTAGATGTTTCCGGAACCTTTTAAACTTACCGACATACTCCGCCACTCCTTCCAGAACTTTGTACAGCTTTACCGAACCTTCTAGAACTTCTTACAGCTTTGTGGAATCTTCTAGAATTTTTCAAAACCTTCTAGACACACCAACACACTTCTCTACTCCTTTCAAAACTTTTTACAGCCTTATGGAACCTTCTAGAAGTTTCCGGAACCCTTTAGACTCACCAACATACTCCGCCACTCCTTCCAGAACTTTGTACAGCCCTATCAAACCTTCTAAAACTTCCTACAGCTTTATCAAACCTTCTAGAACTTTCCGGAACCTTCTAGACCTACCGAAACACTCCTCCACTCCTTTCAGAACTTTGTATAGCTCTATCGAACCTTCTAGAGCTTTCGGAATCTTCTAGACTCACCGGCAATTATTTCGGAAAGCTTCTAGAACTTTCTCCATCCACAATTTTCTAAAGCATTTGTGAACCATTGAAATTTCTAGAGTCTTCTTAGAACTTCCAGCCCTTATATCTTCAAAAGCAAGCCCTTTAGGTAAAAACAAATACCCTTATTCCCTAGGGGGGATAAAGATCTACCATACCATATAATTCTCTTGATCGTACCGGCACTCGTTTCTGAGTTTTTGCGTTCCGCACGCTTTTTTGGATGTTCTTTTATAATATATATTAATTATTCTCAGGCAAATAAACAAATTCTCCGCACCAAAATTAAAGCACTTGACTTAAGCATTATATTAATCAGCTTCGTGAAAAAGATCGCATTGAAAAGTTCTACAAGTTCTCTAAAGTTCTATGGGTTTTCCTGAATGTTTCAAATCCGTATATTTGTAGTCGACTTTGTCACAACCGTGTTTTGTCCAAACAGAGTCCGAGTAGGTAATTTGTTATAGTGATTCTAAGTTATGACTACCTTTACTGAAAGTTTGACGTCAAGGGTTGTAATTTGTGGCAATCGGTAGAAGCTTTTGACATCACCCATTAAAAAATCTTAACAATTTGGTTCATTCTAAAAGTTTGTTTTATTGTATTTATAATGTATATAATAGATAGGGGTTAAAATAAAATGTTACAAAAACATAAATACCAACAGTCCAATAACGGTTAACAACAACAACACGTAAGAACAAAAAATAAATGGGTATCTATGTTAAGAACAATAAAGTTTGGGTTAACTGAAGTCAAGTGAAAACAAGCGATTCGAGAAATTTAGTGTAGCTACGCTTTATGCCCGGTACCTTGCCACTGCATTGGATATACTGTCGATGCATTCGCAAAAGTGGTTAGGAGAAGGTTTAGCTGGTTCTTTGGAAAATAATATGGAAAGTTTTTAATTAGGGGTTTCTTAGCAGAAGGCGATTCATATTGATTTTGAGTGTGCCCAAGAAGGAGAAATAAAATTATTAAAATAATATGTTATAAAAAAGTTACTCTGTTTATAATATCATCATGTTATTCACGATGAGTTCGTAATATCAACCACTTTCGATGTAGATAGATATGTATATACTCGTCTGAACACAAAATAAATTTAAAAATTTGCCCCATTTCCAGTTTTGTAGCTGCTAATGTCAGATAGAATGGAATGTAATGTACGATGTCGTGAAGTGTAAGAGATACAAAGCGCGTTTAAAGTGCAGAATTTTCATTGGAACTCACGGGGCTACAATCAAAAGGTACTAAGTAAAGAGCTTTTTATGTGAATACCGCACAACTGCACCCGCCAATACCCTTACCCACTGCTGGGGGTCTGAAGCCAGTGAGACTATAGCGTTCCCAATTTGCGTACGTTGTGAGACTGAATGTAGTGGGGAAGGGAAGGAGATGGGGTAAAGGAAGGTAGGAAAGTACCTGGCTATTCAGAACTGGTCACAAAATACGGCTAAAGCCGTTTCAAGCGACGTTTCAATTCTGAATGGTGTTTTTACACCTGGGATTACACTGAGAATATACCCTGGAACGTGTGGCAAATATACAATATATTATTTTTTGAAAAATGAAACAATACAACTTTGTATAAACCACTTATAAAATGCGTAAATCCTACCGGTTTCGGAACAAACGTTCCTTCTTCAGTGAAAGCTTATACTAATTTAACAGTTTCGAACAATGTTTTATTATGGAGAAGGTTTAGCTGCTGGTTTAATTCTTCGAAACTGTCAAATTAGTATAAGATTTCCCTGAAGAAGGAACGTTTGTATCGAAACCGGTAGGATTTACGCATTATATAAGTGGTTTGTACAAAGTTGTATTGTTTCATTTTTCTATAATGGATAACCACAAAGTGATAGCTACATTCAAAAATAAATTATTTTTAAATTAATTAATTGTGAAATAACACAAATTGACCAAATAAAATTTATTTCGCACTTCGGAATACTAGTCGAGAGCCTTACCCCTGGATCACAGACAGATACTTTGGATTCCTTTTTGAAAATGTCCTGGAAGACATCTCTTGTTATATTCTTTTGTCTATGGTTAATATCGACCAAAACAGAGAAAGTTCAGCAAATTACGTTTTAATCAAACATTCGATTCTGTGTGGTTAACTAAATTAAGCAGCGGTTCCACATTGCGTAGAAATAAGGTTCACAGACCTCTCTCTACTACTCAAAATAAAGCCTTTGCTAAGTGAGTGTGAGTGAGACTGTGATATTATTATTTCTAAGAAATCTTGAATTCAAAATTCAAACTGATTCAATTTAGAAGTAGACTGGCTGGATGTTGAATTGCGAGAGTTCGGAGCCAGGAGAGCAGCGAACCGAACAGGCCAGCGCCTTGTGATGCCATATGTCGTCCGGGCAGAAATGTAACGCCTGAATAATTAATTATTCTCGCCTTATTCGAAGTAGCAACGTACCCACCTGAAGTCGGAGAAGTCTCTGGCAAACATTAAATCAAATACCCACCTCTGGGTATGTGCTCCTGGAACTCAGCTTTACTTCTGCATAGACTATGAATTAAATAGAAATAAATAAAAATAACCATTAACATTCTCATCAACTCTGTAAAGAGTTGTTCAAGAGTCATGTTGTAGATTTATTTTAGTGATTCTTTTTTTCCTCCCTTGTAAGTCTCAATAATTGTCAATATTCAACGTTTTACATTTATGATTGATTACGTAATTGTGAGTAGTTATAGTTTTATTTAAGGCGAGTACTGTGGGAAAAAAATATGTAATAATTAGTGTCCGACCGAAACAGAATTTTCTATCGAAACCGAAACCGAAACAGAATCTTCGGTAGCTGTCTCAGTTTTGGCTGAAACCTAAACTTTTTTAGTTAAAGATCAATTTTTTCCTCGAATTTGGCTTATTTTTTATACTTATGTATGCAAACAGTTGTACAGTTGACAGACATACAGTCGCGCCAAGAGCCACGTATGTTCTGCCTGAAGACCGTTTCCGGAACGTCCACATCGACTTGGTTGGACCCCTGCCCGCTTGTAGTGATTATCAATATCTGCTCACCATGATTGACAGATTCACTCGCTGGCCCGAAGCAGTTCCCTTAAAGAATATGTCAGCAGACACAGTCGCCACAGCACTGACAACTCACTGGATTTCGAGGCATGGTGTCCCCGAAACTATTACGACAGATCAGGGACGTCAGTTTGAGTCATGTCTTTTCAAAAAACTCACAGAAAAATTCGGAATCAAGCATACGCGGACAACCGCCTACCACCCTCAAGCTAATGGCATGATAGAAAGGTGGCATAGAACCCTCAAGTCGGCACTTATGGCTAACGGCGACCCGAACTGGTTGGAGACTCTCCCTATTATACTACTTGGATTGAGGTCAACAGTTCGTGATGATTTAAAATGCTCGCCTGCTGAACTTACCTATGGTAGAACGCTGAGGTTACCATGTGATTTCTTCACTCCTACGCCTCGCGAAGAGCCAGATACTTACGTCGGTCGACTACAAAGAAGATTTGAAAATATAAAATCTACTCCTGCCAGTAATCACGGTTCAGGAAAGTTTTTCATACATAAGGATCTAGCTTCTTCTACTCACGTTTTTCTGAGAACTGATTCCGCACGAAAATCGCTTCAACTCCCTTATGATGGACCTTACAAAGTGGAAGAGCGTAACGAAAAGACATACGTCATTACCATCAATGGAAAACCAAAGCGCGTCTCTATTGATCGCTTGAAACCAGCCTTCGTTCCTTCCGAAGAGAAGTTGACTATCGAAGAACCTGTCGCAGAACAGACCCCGGACAAAATTACTACTACAAGGTCCGGTAGAAGAGTGCATTTTCCAGACAGGTACCAGGCCCTTTAGAAAAAAGGCTGACAGAGACATAGTTTTTCCATATAAAAATTTTTCCGATATAAAATCACTATATACTCCCAAATTCGATTCACAGATATATATCTCGTTAGTAAATCCACATTATTGACATAAATTTTGGTAGTATATTTTTTAAGATTACTGAAACTACAAATAACTAGAGACATCAACTTTTGATGGAAGTTGGAACTCTATGTTTATTTAACTATGTTATTCTTTTACATATTTGATAACCTTGTCTTAAGGAAGGGTTATTTTTAAATCTCCATGTTCATAGAACATAATTTCACTATTTAATGAAAATAATTAGAGACTACAATTTTTGGTAGAAATTGAACTCTAGGTTTGTTTAACCATCGTCATAATTGATATATTCAATAATCCTGTCTTAAGGAAGGGTTGTTTTTAAAAAATCTCATGTTCATAGAACATGATGTCAACATGTATATTTATACATAACAAAATACCATGTAATATGTGTCGTTTAGTTTTTTCCACGCTTTTTTAAGTGCATGATGTATTTTTCCATACACTTACAAAAGTGTGATGAGTGTTTTCCATGTTTTTGTAGGTATGTGATGTATCATTCCACAATACCTGGGAAAACATGATGTAGTTTTCCCATACGTTTTCAGTATGAAAATTCACATATGTGTAGAAGGTATGATGCACTGCCTTCTCCATTTCCTTATTATATTACCATATTTTGATAGGTGTGTGATGACTGTTTACCTTTCCCACACCTGTCAAAACGTGAAGCATATTGTTATCATGTATTTATAGGTAAATTTTGTACTGCTCTTTCCGTACTTATAAATGTATGACGTAGACCACCCATGTACACCTGTTAAAGCATTAAAAAATTTTGTATAATTAATTATTAATTATTTTTATAAAAATGTCAAAACATGAAAAATATTTTCAACCTTTTTTCAAAATGTAAATAGGAAAAATCTTTTCAACTTTTATCATAAAATGATATACCATGTTATAACATGAAGTAACTTTCCAAGATTTTCCTTGAGATGTATTCTTTATCCCATGCTAATTAATGCATGATGTATGTAACGTTAGATGAACATAAATAATATGATCTAAAAATAATACAAACTATTGTATTCTTTATTCCATGCTAATAAATGCATGATGTATATAATATTAGATGTATGATTTAAAAATAATACAAGCTATATTGCATTCGTTTTCCCATGCTAATAAAGGCATGATGTAATTTTAGATGCACTTAAATGCATGACCTAATTATAATACCAGCTATTGCGTGTAGTATTCCATACTAGTTAATGTATGATGTATGTATGTAATTTTAGTTACACATAAATTTTGATCTGCATAGGTTACAACTTTTCATTATGATATCCCACGATCTACGGGACAGATGACTAAAGACATTTCTTAATATGGTTCACCTTATTTTTATATAGGTTTGATATTTTTATATATTTATATACGTTTCCTGATGTTCTATACATAAAAACATGAACTTTATTAATTTTAAAGTACTCAAGTATATGATACCATTCTACTTATGCAGTGAATATCATACCTCATATAGATATGACGTGGTTGCCCCTTTCCTTATCTCTACGAAGTGTGATACCCATTACGTATTTTCTTTCTTGACTTCTAAGTTGTGTGAAGTTTTCACATATTTATTTTTTATTTCTAGTTACATGTTTATAATGTAGACACTTGTCACTCATCTTAAATAGATTTGAAGTAATATTGACTTGTTGTGTAAAATTTTCACTTATTAATTTTTATCCCTAGTTGTATGATTATAATGAAGACACACGTCACTCATCTTTAATAGATTTGAAGTAATTTAACTTAGCCAACAGGTTACATTTTTGTATTAGCACGATGTGGTTTCCCCTTTCCGTAGCTTATGAAACTTATAAAAATGTATTAATTAATTAATAATTATTATTTAATTACAATACTTACACTCAAACTAGGTTGCTTTAGTCAGCATCGAACACGATATATGTAATTTTTGTTTAATTTTAAGTTTTTTTTACATATGTGCGTTTGTCGCATAAAATGCTGGGGAGGAGGTATGTAGGCACCGCGATTATCATTGTATTTTGAGTAAAATGTAATCTTGACGCTGGCAACACTTGGCTGCGCAACAGGATGCGCAGACAGCGGAACTGAGCTCGCGAGTGGAAGAAATTTCTAGACCATTCCGTCTTGAACGTTCCTCTCGCTAGTAAACTATTTTTAATACGCAAATTATTGTCGCGGATAGAATCTTTGTATTATCTCACTTCTTTTACCAAATAAAATATAACTCTACCAATCAGTGTATTGATTTATAAACTAAATTCCGTGACCATTTATTTAGAGTACCCGGATATCTCTGATGAGGTAAGCGGAGATATTCGGCATATACTAAACAGTTAACATGTGTTAAATGAAATAATAAAACAATTATTGAAGCTAGGTGAAAAAAAATTTTTTTTTTTGATATTACTAAAAATTAACAAACATTTTTACTATTCCTTGGAACAAAAAAATGTCAATAATCAACACTTATGTACATTACAAACGAAGGACCTCATTAAATTGGAAAAGTTGAAAAGATAAAATATTTGGGTATATGTATTGATACAAATTTAAATTGGCAATCACAAATAAATAATACCGTCTCTAAATTGAGATATCTTAAGTACATATTTTACAGACTTAAAGAAGTATTGAATATTGACAAATTGAAAATGATTTATTATTCTCTGGTGCAATCTTCACTCATGTATGGAATAATAGGATGGGGTGGTGCGCTTGATACTTTTATAAAACCTTTACAAACAACTCAAAATTATATTATCAAAGTTATGTATAATAGAATTAAAACATTTTCGACAGATGCTTTATACAAAGAATCTAAACTATTCAGTCTCCGTAAACTATTTATACTGCAAACTATGAAATATATCTTTGAAAACGTAAACAAATTCGAAAAAAATGTAAACAGAATCAACATTAGAAATAATAATGTATTCTATACCCCCCAAACACTCACAAAACAAATGCAAACTCACAGTAGCTTTATTGGACCTCGTACCTTCAATAGTTTACCAAAACATATTCAAGTTGCAACTAAACTTCCGCATTTCATAAAAGAGTTAAAATTATGGCTAAACCATACAGATGTAAAAACTCTATTTATTTAGTTTTATTTCACTTTATATTTCTAAAAACTCTATTTATTTAGTTTTATATCACTTTTCTCACAAACTTTACACCTATTATTACAATGTATCATTTATTTCACTTTACACGTATTTAACCGTACACTATTGTATACACTTTTTGTACAAACTGTTTAAAGAATTTTTGTTTTTGCTTTATATACCCCTGTTTGTTTTTTTCTAGGTATTAAATAAAACTTATATTAACTATATTACCCACGCACAGGCTGCGCCTTAGTGGGTTCCCATATTATTGTTTATGATTTTCAAAATACGTTAATATAAATTGTAAAATATGGGAAAAATAAAGGAATAAATAAAAAAAAAGAAAAATGAGTATTTTAATTTAAATTGCGTTTACAATCACAAAATTCTTAAGACTAAATTTATAATTTATTGAGATCTTTTGCAGAGTTTCGGTGCGGCCGAAGATTCGTCAGAAAATCAGCCGAAACCGAAACTGATGCCGAAACTAGATTTTTTTGCCTAAACTTGCCGAAACTTGCCGAAACCGAAACCGAACCTTCGGTCGGTCACTAGTAACAATATTATTAAGAACACATTATTACCTTTTGTTATATAATTTGTTTTCTTGTACAATTACAATATAAATTTAACGGTTGTGTCTGAAAACAAAAATAGCTTTAAATTAATAAAATACTTCGTTTTTACCACGTTTATTGTTTACAAAACCAACATGTTTCGTGAGCAACGCTCACTTATTCAGTTCACTACTATTGATATTATATTATTGATACTATATAGTATCAATAAAAACCCTGAAGAAGTGAGCGTTGCTCACGAAACATGTTGGTTTTGTAAACAATAAGCGTGGTAAAAACGAAGTATTTTTTTAATTTAAATCAAAGTGGTGCCACAAAATAAGTTTGCTGTGTTAGAAAGAAAAAATAGCTTTATTCACATACAGCCTTACTAATAACAAAACACTTGACGATCGTTAAACTGCATATTTGTTGCTTGCGCGGTGCTCTGCGCTTTTACATGGTTACTAATAACATGAACACATTATTAAGTTACTTGCATTGTTTTTGCTTGATCTGCGCATGCGCGGCCATCATTCGCGGCCATTTTTTTTCTATAGATTCGCGGTTTTTTACTTTCGTGATTTCTGTTGATGATCTATTCACTGTTATATTATTATCATAAAGAATTTAATTTCTATTATTTGTCAGTTTTTGTGCTTTTATAATGTTATTCTGTTGTTACTTTAATTTTGTTAAAATAAATATATAGGTTGTTTCGAATAAATCATTTTTTATCCACTTAAGTTAAATAAAACTTCCGTAAAAGTAATAATATATAATAAAATAAAAGGCTTGTGCGTGTGTATAAATACCAAATTCGAGTTATCAACATTTATATAATTTTAAATTTTTTTTTTAATGTTGTTCGGAAATGAATCCAAAGTGCCAAAATTTTTCTATTGCTCTCTTGGAACAATTTTTTTATAATGTTTAATTGTATGAACGATATAAAAAGTGAAGGGAATTTTTTTTTTTTTTTTTTTTATTATAGCGACTATATAAAAAAAATGTTACATACAAAATGCAATGTGAAATTAAGTACAAGATATTGTATTTCTTAGTCCTCCTCACTAGGGGGTCCTGTGCCGAGGCGGACTAAGGTTATTTAAATATAGTTCATTTGTCTTCTATGTCGTTTTTAGCGTCTTCGCTAGGGTTTTCTCATTGACCTCTTTAAGCCATATTTTTATTCTTGATTTGTATTCAATTGGATTTTTTATTAGTTTTATGTCTTGGGGGAGGATGTTATGGAGTTTTGTTGCAAAGTATGTATAGTTTCTTTGTCCAAATGTGGTTTTATAACTTGGAATATTTTTTATATCATTTTTATTTGATCTAGTGTTATGCATACACGGTCTAGTAGAGGATTCATTATTTTTGAAGAGCTTCAATAATATATTTTTGGAATATATTTGTTGTACATTTGGTACGTCAAAGTTATTGAAAATTTCAGTTGAAGGCTTTCTAATATACAAGACATTTAAAACACGTTGGAAAAATTAAAAAAATCGTTCAGAAATCATTAACAAAAAATTAAAAACAGTCGTACATATGAGATAAGCTACCCCCTCACTATCACCTCGGGCCGCATACATATTTTCAAGCGCCGGGGGGGAGGGGGGGGGGGGAGGTGGAAATCCTCATTTTTTATTATGATCTCATTTTACCATATTTTTGTATCACCTGTGACGACCAGTCTTACATTTTAAAAAACCATGTACACAAATTCTAACCAAAAACACATACATAGTCAGCGACAAGAATTTTATTTCAAATCAGAGAATGGTGTCCTTTAAAATGTATCGGCAGATGAATCCGCAAGTGAAATTAAATCGTTACATTCTGAAAAAAAATATGATTTTTAATTAAGAGTAAATCTGTACGCTAGTCCCCGGTTTTAGTTAGAATTACTCTTATAATATGGTTTTCCTACGAATTACGAATTTCGCAGCTTGTGGTTTGAAACCAAAATTTTAATCCGCTCGAAACATTAGAACGGTTTTCTCCAAAATTAATCAGCAGTAATTTTCTGACACATTTCGGAGATTAATATCCGCAACTGGTATTCCGGCAGATCATGAAACTGGTTTTAACTTAAGAGTGAATCTGCGTGCGAGTCTCATTTACATGGGTGTACCTAGTATCAATCAGCTTTAATTGATACTAGGTACACCCATAACACGAAAATGGTTTTAATCTGACATTTGCATTTGGAACAGATGGATGGTTTCCTTCGAAATGCGTCAGCAGATGGATCCGCAAGTAGAATTTGCAATGCACACAAGAGTGCTTTTAACTTAGGAGTTAATCTACGACGCAGGAGTTCACCCGTTTAAATTATATTGTACTCAGAACACGTGAATAGTTTTCCAGCATTTAACAGCAAATTTATTGTCTGCATTAAAATTTCTAATAAGTTTATATTTATTTAACTGTTTACAATAATTTAAATGGAATAATTTTATTTTTGCAACATATAAAGAAAGTATATCACATTTTTTTCCTTTCCGAAAAGAATTGTTATCAATAGTGAAATATTTTTACAATATTAATTTCACTATCGCATAAAATTAAGAAATGAAAACTAAAAATGGATATTGGATCACGTATTTATTTGTATCTAAACTGATTTATAGTAACATAGGAGCATAATACCTGTCAGTTATGTTATAACCTTTTCTCTGTTTTGTAATAATAACTTTAAAATATGTCTGAAAAACCGTGAAAGTACACCGTTCTCGCTTTCTGAGTGTAATTTTTTATGGTGTTTTTAGCAGGCTGCACCAAAAGGCTTCGCGGGCAGCAGGTTCCCCACCACTGCCTTAAAGCGTAATTTTAATACTCCTTGATGACATTTTGACATCCGAAATAATAGGAAAATTACTGTCTTACTGTTTTTGCACAGCTCAGGAAACTCTGAGGACTTCAGATAGTTGAAATAAAATTCTAAATAAAATATAAAATAAATATGTTGTACCTAAATTAAATTATAAAATTGAATACAATTGTGTTTTAGAAGAATGTCCTACCTTTTTTCATATTAAAACTATAACTTGGCCGTTTTCAAGCGTAAATTAAATAAATTTTGAAAATTTCGAATTAAGATCTTAAAATATAAAATATTTCAATAGATAAATAAATAAGACGAAGGCCGATTATTATTAATGGACTATGGTCCGTAAATTAAAAAATAAATGTCCTTGGAAACGACGTTTGATAAGTTTTCATTGATTTAAATCCACGAGGCTTAAATTCACCACTATGAAGCTCCACCACTATAAAGATCAAACAATCCGGATTTCGTCAAGAATCTGACAAATACTTAATCTCGGAAGGGTCCCTTTAAGTTTGACATAGCCAGATACTTCTCTAACTCACGGCTTTTGGAATGATGCCTAAAAGTGTTTGATCGGTGGTTGTGACAGCTCGTAAAGTTTACAGAAAGGAAAGGGGCTGGTTTTATATTGTTTGCCATCTAAACTCCAAACGTAGACACTCGCCACGCAGTTGAATGCCAATTATCATGGTTTTATTGTTACACTTTCCAACTTTAATAGCAGATAAAAGCTCCGGTTATCCAGCCATGGCGAACCTTTAGGTGGGCCAAAGATCGAAAGTGCGCGAAAGACAAAAGTCCAGAATTTGAATGAGTTAAAATTCTCTTTGAACATGTCTCGTTTGAAATAAAAACAATATCGCGCCTATCTCGTTAAATATAGAAGTAAATGACAACAATAAAATTGACTAAATTTTTTCTAAAGAATGCAGAAAACATCTCAGAAAGCATAATACAGATAACTTGAGCTGAAAGAGAAAATGAAAAATCAGAGTGTCTAATTTACACGAGGTAGAAGTGAAACCAGAAAGTCACTAGATGTCGCTTTATTTTCTTTTCCTTTTTTTAAAGTGGTTTGAAAATTGAATATTGATTTCAAAAAAACAAATTTTTTTGATGTCGTAGGATTCGAACCCTCGTTCGCCTGATGTCTGTCTCTCTGGCCGCTAAGACTTATCAGGCACCTTGCCAACTACGCTAAGGAAGGCACGCACCGAGGTGCGAATTTACAGCATTATATAGAACCGAGTATTTGTGTAGAACTGAGTTGTGACGCATTTCCGTTTCACCCGAATTTCAATAAATTAAAGAAGTTTCACTTCAATAAAATTGATATCTGGATATTCCCCTGTCTGTATGTGATGTCTGTCTCTCTGGCCGCTAAGACTTGTTAGGCACCTTGCTAACTACGCTAAGGAAGGCACGCACAGAGGTGCGAATTTACAGCATTATATACAACCGAGTATTTGTGTAGAACTGAGTTGTGACGCATTTCCGTTTTACCTGAATTTTAATAAATTAAAGAAGTTTCACTTCAATAAAATTGATATCTGGATGTTCCCCTTTGATCCCTTAGTAAAAGGTGTATTAAATCTCGTCACAAAAACTTAACGTTGAAAATAATATTAAATAATATCATTCCACGAAGCAGAAATCTGCCAAATGCAATTTGAATACGGTATTATCGGATGGGGCTGTGCAAATGTGACGGCCGGCGTGGTTGAGCGGTAAGACTCTTGACTGGCAATCCGAAGGTCGCGGGATCGGATCCCGGCGTAGACAAATAAATTTTATTTGATTATTTTGTGTTATACAATTAATACCTACATTTAAAATAAAATATAGTAATAATATTAATATTTCCAGAGTGGAAGATACTCAGTATCGCGCTAGTGTAAGAGCACCATTCAGAATTGAAACGTTTCTTGAAATGGCTTTACCAGATCTGAATAGCAAGGAACTTCCCCACCTTCCTCTTCCCCATTTCCTTCCCCTCCCCTCTACCTTCAGCCTCACAACATACCCCAATTGGGGATGCCATAGTATCACTGGCTCCAGACGGGAGCAGTTGGGTATTCATATAAATCTTCTGCGGTATTCATATAATTGTTTTTTTTATAACTATTTGGGAGGCGGGAATGGGTACCGCCGCCCCGGGAACCTTTATTGGATAACCAACACCTCTGCCATAGGTCACCCCAAGTGGTTCGCTACGTTTGTCGATTTAGCAGGGGTGCCCGGGATTATGGGATGAGGTGTGTTTAGGTCTGATGACCAGGACACACTGAACCCCAGATTCCTACCCACCCCTTAAACCCTTTTCCTTCCCAGAACCCTCCTCTCCTTCCTTTCCCTAAAAAACCTCCACACAGCATCCCCAAAGATGACATAGGACCTCAGGGAAATTATTTTCCTCAGGGCCTCCTGTGTGGAGCTCATGTAAAAAAAAAACTATTTTTTAAATCTACTAATTAACATTTTTGATAAATTTATCACGAACAAGATAAAATTGACTTTACACACATGACCGGAACACAAACACGCCCACGAAACGATTTTGTTGGTTTGTCTCTCCATTGTTGGCTAACCGTGAAGCAGGTGCTGACCTTGAACACGATGATATTTATCCATAAAATAGTAAACAACCTGTTACCAAGATACCTATCAATTAAAATTATAAACAACAAGGACATTTACAGACATAACACAAGGACGTGCAAGGAAATCAGGCTTCAAAAAAAGGACAAAGCTCAAAATGTATTGCAGGAGCTACATAAAACTAGAAAAAATATACTTTGCAACATGAAATATTACGTATACATAAATTTGTTAACTTAAATGTATATATTACTAAAATAAAAATTAATTAAAAATGAAAAAAATAAAATAAATAAGTTGTACATGAAGCACTTTTACCAACCAAATATATTTCTGTAGTGCATGTGAATTTGTATGTAGTTTCAATGTCTTTCAGTAGACGTCTGTAGTATAGGTAGTTACACGTATTTTTTATGTGTCTCAACAGAGGACAGTAATGTTGTGAAATTTGAGAGATTCAACTGACGCCCGTAGTCATTGAGGTATATAAATAGAGAAGCAAACTTCATTACCGCTCATCGAAAAAAACGTAACCACTTTACAACTCAACGACGCAGCTTTGGAATCACTAAACATTTGAACGTAAACATATCTTTGTCTCACTTGCACAAGTCACGAGAACATTACCACCGCTAGGATTAGACAAAGCCAGAAACGCAAACCTGCAATAGCGGCTTGGTGTTGCATACTATTTGAAATTTTACCCAAAATAAACAATGAAATAGTTTTTTTTTACGTTAGTTTGTAATAAAATAAACTTATTTAAATTATTTTTAATTTGTATTTTTCATTATATGACTAAAAGAATGCACAACTAATGAAATAATGAAGTCATTATTTGTTCCAATATTTTTTATTGAACCAATAGTATATAATACTCAAACAGGAATTGTTTCAAAAGTATTTTCAAAGTTCTTTTCTCGGCAATCGAATTATTTCCACCCACTTCTCACGGCGTGCTGCATCTTATGGTGCCCTGCAAAATTATTAATATAAAATACGTAAAAAAATATAATTACTTACTAGATTATTCATTAATAAACTAACATAAGTTTTAATGAAGTATGTTGTATGAAGATTAAAACATAATTTTTATTAAGTATTTTAATATGGTTACCTCCATAGTAACTTATTCCATAAATTATGTATTCTCCCATTAATGTAGGAAACCAAAACGACTTTTTAGTGGCAACACTGAACCTATATTAGAGTATTTGACATTTTATTTCATTTTCTGCTTTTTTTAATTAAATGTGAATATGTAAACAATAAACTTAGGTGTGGAAAGTAATTCCACTTGCTTTATTATGTTGAATCGCATTTTTTCGCGACGCATTTAACCATTTTGGTGATAGTTTTGATCGCGTATCGTCCGGCACAAGTCGGTCGGCGTCACAATGAGCACTGGACTGACGTTAGCGGGGCATATGCTTTTGGACATATGTACAGTGGCAATGCTTTGGCGCGGTCATTAGTCATCTAGTATATATATATCAATGCCCGTAGTTACGAACATAGCCGATGACATCCGACCGACAGGTGGGCACATTTAGTGACCAATTCCCCTGCGGTAGAACAAGTCAGAACATCCTTTATAACGGATGTTAAGTTCAGTTAAATATTAATTGTAAGTCAAACGATAATAAACACGACTGGTAACCTAACGAACCGAAGTATAGATAAATTGAAACTCCCGGTCATCGGAGTTGTATTGTTCACTAAACAAAACATCAGTACATCACAATTTTTCAATATCTTCCTAACACCAACAAAAACTTACATCACCCCAAAAAATCTGAACTGGCTGTTCAAAAGTTTTGTAATATGGTTGACTGAAAAGGAAAGAACAGACATTCGAAATACACAAAAGAACTAACAAGAGTACATTTTATGGTCATTCTCTTTTCATATAATTACTCACTAAATTATATAATATTCAAATATAATAAAATATGCAGGGTACTGCTTGCTAGCAACATTAATTATATAATCATGTACCTACTGTATTTACATTTTCTTATCTACATGTGTAATCATATATTTCGAATGCAACCTTTTTATGGAAATTTTAATAAAAACAACATGAAATACTTCATATAACAGCGATACGCATGTGCATGTATATGTGCATATATGCATACATATCTTTGTTGATACATATCTTTCTAATAAATATAATATGTTATTTACCCGCCTCGGAACAGACTCATTCTAGTGAGGTGGGTAAAAGAAAACTATGTACATAAATGAAAATAAAATAAACGCCCGGGTTGCCGGCGCGACGAATTGAATTATTTTACGAGTCTAATGGCCGCTGTTACCAATCCTACTAATCAACTTCTAAGCTGAAACTAAGGTTCATCACTGCTTAAATGCACAACTACGCTGTTCCCAACACACAAGCATTGCTTAAGTAAGCCGCTTAGTCTAAGCCAGCCGGACTACTGGATTAGCTATCTAAGCATAAATCTAAGGAAAGGACTAGTTTTATAAAGTGTCCACAGAGTGAAAAAATACCGCGAATTATCAAATTTACTCTGACAAATGACAGTTGGGTTCGCGCTCCTTTCAGTTTTTTGTGTTGCATTTGTCAGTTTTATTGTCGTTTTAATAAAATTTAGTTCCAAACGGCATCCTTTAATCTTGTATTCAATAAGTAATTGGGACCGCCCGGTGACTTTGATAAGAGTAATGTGTATTAATTAGAGCTACAATAATTAACTCTTTAATATTAATTTAACATAGAAAGTTTTTAATTTGACGTCATTTTATTATCTCTGGTGGTATGCGTGGGGCCACTTAAGATTTTCAACGATAAAATGATTGGGAACAACGCGAATCGAACGTTCCCTACAAAATGATTAAAAATCGCTTGGCTGATCAAAAACTAAGATTAGAACTTAGATAACGATCGAAAAGTTGGTAACAGCGGCCGTAAGACAAGTAATGTCTTACATCGAGAAGTCTCTGAAAAACTATCCTAAAGATAGTCCCCCTCACTAGCCCTAGAGGAGGACCACAAATATAATTTCATATAAAAATGTTTAAAAAATATATATAGTTACTAAATAAATAAATAATAAAAACTTAACAGCTCCACACTACTAATCCGTAGCCCACTATCACGACACCCGTCACTCTAGCAGTAGCGCAATTGTTCTAACCACCCCAATTCCAAAATTGTTCAACATCACATCCGACACATGGAAATCGTAAAATTCAAACGTTCTGCATTTATTTTACCTGCCTAACAATCCTCGGACACAATTTTTACAGGCTATCCTAGTAAAAATCAAAAACACTAAAGATAGAGATCATAAATTAAGCCACTCAGGCATTTACCAACTATGTTGCAATGATTGTCCTTCGTTCTACATAGGCGAAACAACTAGAAATTTAAACATTAGAATCACAGAACATTTAAAATGCTTAAATAATAATAATTTTTCAGAGTTTGCTAATCACCTAATTTCCACAGATCACACTTTTAATAAGGGACACAGGGGTTAAAATTCTTCACCGTTACAATAAAAGCAAGAAATTAGATAATTTAGAAGTACTAGAAATCAGAAAATCTCTAAATAATAAAGCTAGTATTTATATTGAGTATTTTATTTATTTATTTATTTATTGTTTCTTTACACTGTAGGTAAAAATGTTTACAATACAATTTGTTACCTCACTAGGACAAGCCTGTGTTGAGGTTAACAATAATTATACAAGTTAACAAAATAACACAAAATTATACAGATTTTGAAAGAACAATATTGTTGTATTTCATACAGATTGAGATTAGATTATGGGTACCTACTGGTACCTATTAAACTGATGGCGCTAGGTACTACATTAATGTAGACTTTTAGGGTGACCACAGTTTTGAGATCTGATTTAAAATAAAATAAAATAAAGTTTTTTTTTTTTTTTTAAGGATTAAGTTGTGAATAATAAATATATGTATATAATTTAACATGCTGTAGATTTGGCAAGAGGAAGATGAACAAAAACGGTTCAAACAAAAATAATATTATTTTAGCTTATTATTATAAACATACTCATTTAGCTAATAATTTAGAAAGGACAAAGTAGAGAAAATCAATTGGCAATCCTCGACTAACACAAATAATTTAAGATCCTTCTTAAAAGTGTACAAGGAATTAGATGACTTTATATGTTCTGGAAGGCTATTAAATATGAGTGGAGCTTGATAAAAATAATTTCTTTGACCAAAAGAAGATTTAGTTTGAATTGCCATAAAGTTCAGACCAGAGCCAATTCTCGTAGTACGAATTTGCTGTGTTCTTTCTGCAAAATTAATATTATTAAAAAATCTACAAAGCGTTTGTGTAATATATAACTGTTTTACGTTCATTACATTACATTCCTTAAAAAGTAAATGAGTTGAGTATTAATGCTAGTGTTTATTTTATATATATATTTTTTAAATATTTATATTGAGGGATCAGTAGGATTTATAGGTTCAATTAGGAATTCCACAGAGCCGAACCCTCTGATATGAAAATATCTGGAGTCGGTGAATTATTTTCCCATTTGGTCTCTGGTAGGTTGACATGTTGTTCTTGTATTGTTTTGTATTTATAATACTTATATAGTGCAATTGCATAGCGTGGATTGACCAGATGATCATTTGGGAAGTGTGTGAAAGGGTTTAGTTTTTCCTGTGGGGAAAATTAAACCCGGACATTTAAATCTGGTGCGTTATAATGAATAATCAAATTATTTTATCTTTCAGTCCCATTCTAAATATTTTTCCAATTAACCGCTCTGTTCTTTCCGGAAATCCCGCAATTACCCCCACCCCTTTGCTTACCTTTCACTCAAACACCTAAAATTTGTATATCTGTCAACATTCTGTATCATAGTTTAGTTATAATATTCTCCTGACGAGGGAAGGGTGCTTCTGAAACCGGGAATGTTTAAAATAAAAGTGGTCTTAAACAAATTTATGTGTTTTTTTATTGTATATTATATTTCTTTAATTTTATCACTAATTCTAAAAAATTATCACTTCACTATATTAACACGTGTAACATAGTTTTATACTTTCTAAATTTATTTTTTATTTGCTCTTAATAGTATGAACTGGGCTTGTACATTTTATTGTCCTAAAACGGGATCCTTTCTTTATTATTTTTTTTGTTATCATAGTTAATTCGTAGAACTCCATTCCAATTTTAAGTTTTCCTTTTATGGCCGGTCAGTGGCTGAGTTGGCATTGCATATGGGTCCTTCCTAGGCGTCGTGAGTTCAATTCCTAGGTTGGCTAAGTCCTTCATCACGGTACAAGCAACATTTCCGCAAAATGTAGTGGTAGAAAGTGAAAACGGCAAAGCTTTCTTTTTATTTATTTTTATTGTGTTAATAGATTTACTAACATAATATCCCATGTTTTTTCAATAAATTCTGATTGTCAGTAAATCATGAGATCAAACTTCAACAATGTAAATAGGAAAAAGGGGAAGATTATTTTGTAGAACTCCATAACAATTCCAAAGTTTTCTTTCACAAACAGGGGACCGATTATACTGTATCATTCTCTCGCAGGCTAAATCCTATAGATGTATGTGGTTGTCTCTTTTTAGTGTCGCTACTATTGTTGCTAAAGAAGTTTTCACTTCGATATTTATATTCATAAGAAATCTGAATCTTCCTCCAAAATCGATGATTCGAAATGAGAGCCCCGAGAAGTCGGGAGCGGGCAATCAGTGAGAATGATTGAGAAATGAAGTAAATGAATACACTTCCAAGACCAGAGTGGCTCTGCACAATGACTGTCATCATTCATCCTCCCCTGGATTTAGCAGCGGAGCCTTCGCCCCCTAAGTGCACAAAGTCGTTTTCTTTAATTTCCTGACTGGCAAGTGCTTTTCCACCACCCTTATGTTTTATTGGCGCCTTAAAGCCCGGCGAAAAGGGGCGGTAATGGACGCGGCAAGGGTTAAAAGAGCAGAGTGTTAAAACACGGTTAAGATCGGGGTCCTTTATTATACGACTTCCTTATTAGGAGCCAGCGTGTGACGTGAACGTCCTAGGAAAGTAGCAAATGGAACTTACTTTTTTTATTTTGTGAAAACTTCTTTAGCATGCGTCGTGATTTTAAACTCGATGAAACGGAAACGAGCGACACTAAAAAGAGACAAACACGTACATCTAAAGGATTTAGCCTGCGAGAGAATGAGATAGCAATAAAATAGTGCTATTTTTGAGACTGACAATTTATGTTGGAATTCCATAATAATACATTATAATAAAACGAATATAAAACTTTATTCCACTTAATTTTATTTGAACCTTAAAGTCTTGAAGATGGCTCTAATGAGCTGAAACCGGTTACATTCGTTTATATTCGTTTTATTATAATATATAATAAAATAGTGGTATAAAGCGCCTGACGAACCTCTGTGGACATTTAGCAGACCGAGGTTGGATTCCTAAAAAAAGAAAAATGTTTTTGTAAAATCAATATCCAATCTTCAAACCATTCCAAAATAAACAAGCAAAAACACACAAAAGAAAGCCACTCCGAAGAAGAAAACACAAAAACTAATAGATGACCAAATACATAGAAAAGGTGTACTGGAATTCGACGTCAAAAATATGGAAAAAATCATTCTTCACTTCAAAATCCTTCAAAAAATCATTGATAAAAAAAGTGCGTGGTAATATCCCAACTCTTGCCTACTTCAGTTTTCACTTCTACCGCGTGTGAACTGCACATTCCGATTTTTAATTTTTTTTTTAATGTGAGTACCTACAGCACAATTGCTCCCAACCGTCCAGATCATGGCATCCCCAATTGGGATAATTATGTTATGAGGGTGAATGTAGTGGAGAGGGGAAGGAAATTATGAAGAGCTTTTCAGATCTGGCCACCAAATACGGCTAAAGCCATTTCAAGTAAAGGTTTGGATTCTGAATCGTGGTTTTTCACCATTCAGAATCTGAATGGATGATACTGAAAGTATTTACCACTCTGAAACGTGCCGCAAACACGTATTTTAAATAAATAATTTATAAAATCATACAAATAAAGAAATAAATCAAATAAAATTTACTTACTCACGCCGGGATTCAAACCCTTGACTCATTACTTGAACATGAACGTCTTCAGAATAAACATAAAATAAATTAAAGTGCAGAAACCAAATATAATAACTTTCTGTAGATAATAATCCAAATCCATGAAATAGAATCAATCCGTGGCCTTGGGGTAGTACTGGATGTAAAACTAAATTTTATCAAACACATTAACGAAGTAATCAAGAAAGCCAATAAAATGTTCGGATTTATAATTCGCATATCTAAACAACTAATATTAAAACTCTGTATTCCCTTTACACCACGTATATCTGCCCCCATTTAGAATACTGCAAACTAATTTGGGCACCGTTCTACCAATGCCATATTGATAGAATCGAAAGTGTGTAAAATAATTTTTTTAAAGGCATAAATTATAAATTCAAATTACTCTTTACAAATAACACCGAATCCTTAAAATTTCACAACTTTACTCCACTTCAAACACGATGATAAAATTATGATAAAATTATGTTACTGCCCCGTCATCGAAAAAACACAAAATATCAAATATCTCGGAGTAATAATTGACGAAAATCTTAGATGTGACCTACACATCAAAGGTATTACGGAAAAACTCACAAGCCTTATATACTTCTTCAAAAATCTAAGAAACGTGCTAAATAAAAAGGATATGAAAAAGGTCTACTATGCGTTATGTCATTCTCGAATTGAATACGGAATCATAGGATGGGGATCTGCTGCAAATACGTACCTACACAGCCTGAATACGATTCAAAAAGGAATCATAAAGACCATATTGAAAGTACCAATTAGAACGCCTTCAATTGAAATTTTCAATAACTTTGACGTACCAAATGTACAAAAAATATATGCCAAAAATATATTATTGAAGCTCTTCAAAAATAATGAATCCTCTACTAGACCGTGTATGCATAACACTAGATCGAATAAAAATGATATAAAAAATATTCCAAGTTATAAAACCACATTTAGACAAAGAAACTATACATACTTTGCAACAAAACTCCATAACATCCTTCCCCAAGACATAAACTAATAAAAAATCCAATTGAATACAAATCAAGAATTAAGATATGGCTTAAAGAGGTCAATGAGAAAACCCTAGCGAAGACGCTAAAAACGACATAGAAGACAAATGAACTATATTTAAATAACTTTAGTCCGCCTCGGCACAGGACCCCCTAGTGAGGAGGACTAAGAAATACAATATTTTGTACTTAATTTCACATTGCATTTTGTATGTAAAAAATTTTTATATAGTCGCTATAATAAAAAATAAAAATAAATAAATAATCGAAGATTAATATCTGATCAAATATTTTTATACAAAATTCTGAATAACGGCCTGGACTCTCCTGAACTCGTAAATTATTTAAGAATTCACATACCTACAAGGCCAACCAGACTAAACCATTTTTTTTTCATTTGCCCTTGTGCAGAACCAACCTTAGAAAAAACTCTCCAATCCCCCGTATATGCGCGCAATATAACACGCAATTTAACAATATCGATATTCTTAATAATACTCTTGTGAAATACCGAAATGAAGTCAAGCGTACGACCACAAATGTTTATTAAATTAAAGCACAACTATAGAAAAGGTACAGCATGAGCATCTCCTGTCCCCATCCCACCTTCCTCTGCCTCTTGCCCTTTCCTATTCCTTCTTCCTTCTAATATACTTATATATATATATTTTATTTTTTTTTATTTTCATTTAATGGTTAATGGTTATTACCAATTACAATTGAATATTATATCATAATAACCAACATTAGCATAAGAAACTGTTTTGGCTTACCTCATGTTTAACCTCTTGCATAACTCATCCTGTATAAAAATTGCTGTTTGTTTCTTACAATAAATAAATAAATTTTTCGCACAGTTGACAATACAACCAAAACTAAAATTGCAATCATCATTTTGTATACTAAACTTTCATAATACAATCTATATAGCCAAGATCTGTGAATAATATCTATCTTTTCGAAGGCTTTCCCATTTACATTGCTTATACGAGTAAATATAAAAACAATTAGGTGCCGGTTTCTTTACATTAGCTCCACACAAGAGGCCCTAGGGAAAAAAATCCCTCTGGGCCTATGCCATCTTTATGGATGCTAAGTAGAGCGTCTATTGGAAATGGAAATGAAAGAGAGGAAGTTCTGGGAAGGAAAAAGATATAAGGGGTAGGTAGATGGGTAAATCTGGGGTTAATGTGGCGATGGTGAGAGAGTCCATCTGGAGAGGTCAAAACATCTCCCTCAACCTGTCTAGGAGGTTTTATCCAGCACGCAGTTGGTGGGCAAACGCATCCACTGCCAAGACCTAGACAAAACTCACCCTATAAACCCGGGTATCTACCCCTGCTTAGTCATCAAACGTAGCGGGAATGGATCCAGGGTGGCGGTACCTGTACCCGAATTCCAAATTCAAATGAATAGAAAATTGACAGTTTTACAAAAAATATTATTCGCTTCTGGCCACCTGCAAAGCTATCCGTGTCAAATGAAACAAAATTTGCTCATTCAAACGTCGCTAAAAATATAATAATGAGTTCTCCCGTCTTGCCAAAGAAGCTGTAGACCTAGAGAATAATTTAGCACGAACATATTATTCTTATCATCCAATTACGTACAAGTCCACCTAGTTGCGTCGCTGTTCCTAATGGTTTCGCAAAAATGCTGACATTTCAAACTAACGACACACAAATTTCATGAGCGTTCGCTTTCATGTCGAGTAATTTGGTAGTTTTTACGCTGACTTTTATGCTCATCATACAAAAACCAGTATGATGTAATGAATATGAAAATTCAGAGACAGAGCGCCGTCCGCCCTGGGGAACTTAAAGCTCCGTTAAACTAGTAGCCTTGGGGCTGGCGTGCGAGACTTAAAATGGAATAAATAATGGGGAAAAACATGCATCAATCACACTGTGCAACTCGTACTTATATAAAATTTATTAATGTAAAAAATAAGGTAGAATTACTGCTTGTCTTCAGCCTTCACATAACTTATAACGACGTCAACTGTGCCCCAGTCATCGATATAAGAAAGTACGTTCCAGTCATAATCAAAACAGGCGCTATTGAGAAATTTGAGTTTATTATTATTTTCTCTGTTAAATATTATCTCGGAGTAACAACCTTAGCTCAATTATCAAACAATCATGGATCTACACGAAAGCTCCCTGATTTACATGACCAAGTCAAATGAGCTTTTAAGCTCACTAATAAAAATTATCCATGACCCAATTAATAAATTTACAAAGGAGCAAATGGGGAAAATTACGCCGATGACTTCAGAACTTTTGGGTACCACTGGATTGATGGCGGTACGAATGGGGATCCTTGAAGGCGAATTATCAGCCTTTAAAAGCATAGCTCAAACTTTGTCATCAGAAGTTAACTCCCAAATTCCACCATCTAATATGTGTGACGTACTGACAGAAATCGAAGAGAGAAAGATGCGAGCAAATAATGCCATCCTCTTCAATATCCCGGAGAGTGTGTCAGATCTCACCATTATTAACGTCTCAGAGGATATTAACAGGGTATCTACAGATCTTAAAAACATAGACATTTCAATTAATACTCAAGATATTAAAATCCACAGATTAGGAGCAAAGAAAGTTACTGGTAAAATAAGACCTATCAAATTGGAACTTAAAGATCGTCAGTTAGCCCGGACGATTCTAATAAACAATAAAAGATTCAAAGATGGAATTAAAACCGGAAATGATCAAACTCTCCAACAACGGCGGCAACTGATAACTCTCCGCGAAGAACTGATTAACTTCGCGGAGAGTTATCAGTTGCTGCCGTTGTTGGAGAGTTTGATCATTTCCGGCTTTAATTAAATTTTTGAATCTAACGTATTTGTCCAGGAAAAATAATGGCGAAAAAAACTTAATGATTAAAAAACTCCAGCCCTAAAATTGTCGAGATGCAGCTTAATGGTGTTCCACTAGTTACAAAAAACGGTTAATATCACACAGGAATAATAACTTAGTAAATAACTTCATGGTGAATTATCAAAATGTTATAGGACCAGCCAATAAACATAAACCGGAATCATGCAGCATCTACTACCAGAACACCATCATGCCATTAAAAAACTCCACAAATAAACATTCACACTCCCCTACTTTTTCAAACGACGTAATCAAATCAGTAAGGTAGAGGTCAAATCAGAAAAACAGAGGTCATAGGATAAAACTAAACGAATTAAAAATGTACTACCAGAATGTCAGAGGCCTTAAAACCAAATTAAATTTACTTCAGTCTACACTACCAATGTTTGAGCACGACTTTGTACTACTTTCCGAAACATGGTTAGAGCCAAATATTCATTCTAGTGAATTAGGTTTTATAAATTATAATGTGCATAGATTAGACAGAAATACATTGACAAGTGCTAAAAGCAGAGGTGGTGGGGTTTTAATCGCTGTCAGCAAGATATATAAAGCAAACTTAATTACAACAAAACACAAACAACTTGAGCAAATCTTCATGCAAGTGAGTGTTGCCAGGAACAAAAAGATTATTGTGGGCTGTATTTATATCCCACAAAATTCAAGCAATGAAGTATACAGGTGCCATAGTGAGTAAGTGGAAACTATATTGAAAAGGAATCCTAGTGCGACATTTTTGCTTGCTGGTGATTATAACCTTCCTAATGTGAACTGGGTAAATAGTGACAATAACATCAGTGTTAATGAATCTGAACGCATTATTCTAGACATGGCGTTATTCCTAGATCTGAATCAGGCAAATACTATACCAAATGAAAATAATCGTACTCTAGACTTGTGTTTTTCTAACTTAGACTCACTAGTAATTGAAGAATGTAGTTAACCGCTGGTGCTCGTTGATGTTTATCAACCTCCACTGGAAGTTATTATTTCTAATGTACATGTTAATACTTCTTAACTGTCTTTCAGTTACCAAAACTTTTTCAAAACTGATTACGAGAAAATTTGTAATTATCTTCTCTCTTTTGATTGGTCATCTGTGCAATATGATGATATCAACACAGCTACCAATAAATTTTATTCTATTAAGGAAAAGGCTATTACCATGTTTATTCCAACCAAGATATGTAAGCCAAACACCTATCCAAAATGGTACTCCAAAGAACTTATAAATCTACTTTTCACTAAAAAACTTAAACATAACAGCCTTACTAAAAAACCCAGTGAAAATTTTATTCAATATGAAAATATCAAATATAATAATAATAATAATAATATATCTTTATTGAACAAAAAAAAATGAAGATTTATAACTACAAAAACAAAAAGTACATCATAAGTACAGTAAAAGTACAGTTTAAAAGTTGCATATGTACGAAAGTTAATATCAAAAAACAAAATACGTATATACAGTAGGTAATTAAAGAATAGAGATTTATAATTATAAATTTAGGTTTCTCATAACCTGCCTCACTAGGCTAGCCTGTGTTGAGGCAGTAATTTTATGTCAATTTATTATACTGTGAACATACCTACACTTACATTAGAATAAAATCACACAATAGAATGGTTGCATTAATAATAACAATAACATTGGTACAATAATAACAGCATTGGTTCAATATTAATTTCGAATTTGGGTGAGTGCACCGGTAAATGCTCTATCATTATTTTTTATCCAAATTTTTATGTTTTTTTTGAAATTTTTTTGTGAATCACATTTTTTTATACTAATTGGAAGAATGTAAATATAAATTATAAAATTTGGGAAAAATAAAGGAATAAAAAAAAATAAAAAAATAAAATAAAATTGACAAACGGCCGCGGATGTAAAAACATTACTAAGTAAAAAATTATTCATGGAAAAAAATACACTTGGTTTACTCAGTCTGAGAGGGTAGTTTTTTCCTAAGTATTTTGAATGTTGTATATATGTATTATTTTTGAAGGTGTCGTAAAAACAAATACCATTTATGAAAACTAGATAAAATTATCTTTTAGATTTGTGCAATTGAAATACGCTTTAGTTTTAAAAACTGCCATATATTAAGATTCAAACGTGAAAAAAATGGAATTTTTATTTTACCAAAACATATTTGATGAAAGTGTACAGAAATTTATAAAAAAACAAAATTTAAAAAATACAGACCTTTTATATAATGCATTTGGAACGAAACTGTCACCTCACTTTTTCCTCGTGCATACAATAAATAGGAATAAAAAATTTCAATTTTTTTTTTATTGCCAAAAAACTAACCTAAAAAATGATACTGACTTTTATAACATATTTCTTGCATTTTTAAAGACGTTAATTATTTTGATACGTTTAGGAAAACATGTATTAGATATTAATATTTAAAAAAACACCACTTTTATGAAATTCTCATAAAATAAAAGTTTTAAATGTAAATTTGAATTTTCATGTTTTATATAAAATACTTTTTGATATTGCAATTTTCAAAGTATGATTATTTTTATTATAACTTGACTAAAACTTATTAAAAACCACAAAAACTCGGTAAATATATCAATTATACGAATATCATGGTGAATTAGTCATATTATTAGAAATTACGATCACATTTGAGTAAGTAATAATATTACACACACATCCGAGGAGTGATTTTTTTTCGCGCTTTCAGCCCGAACGACGAATGCGCAGGCGCCCGCGCCGCCACCTGGCGGTTATGAAGGAAAACACACAATTTAGTACTTACACTATGAAAAATTACATTGTTGCCAAACTTATAAAATACATTTTAAGAACAAACCTTATTAGTAATGTTATCGTGTTTTAGTGTATTTTTGTTTTATGCATGTTGCTGCTGCAATGCGGGTTATCGGGCGTTCTGTGGTTTTTTTTAGTAAGGCTGAAAGAATATAAATTATATCAAAAAAATCTGATTAAATTGAATTTAAAGATTTAAGAACTTCATGTAAAAAATGTCTATGACCTGCCACCGTAACTATATAAATGAAATTCAAAACTCCATAATAAATAATGTTGATTATTTTTGGAAATACTCCAAATCTATTAAAGAAGAAGATTCTGATTTCCCGAGCATTATGCACCTAAATGGCAGCCATAGCAATAATACTGATGGTATTGTTAACTTGTTTGCAAATTTTTTTTAAAGTGTTTATTCAACAGACTCAAGCAATGCTCATATTCCAACAACAACTCTATATGAAACTCTTGTTATTTCACAGTGTACCATAAGTCTCTCTGATGTAATTACTAAAGTTAAATCCTTAGATATCCACAAATCTGCGGGACCAGATAATATCCCTACAATATTTATTAAAGAATGTATCAAAGTAATTGCTCTCCCACTAACCAAACTTTTTAATCTATCTTTACCCAGTGGAATTTTTTCCGATAAGTGAAAAGTAATTTATTTGACTCCAATTTTCAAAAAGGGTGATAAAAGTGATATTTCTAATTACAGACCAATATGCATGCAATCCACCATACCGAAACTCTTTGAAAGCCTAATACTTGACAAACTTTTTACACAAATAAAACCTGTGATATCACCTAACCAGTTTGGATTTATGCCAGGTAGAAGTACTCTTTCCAATTTAATTATTTATTAAAATTTTATAACCAATGCTTTTAAAGAAAAAAAAACAAGTAGACTCTGTCTATACTGATTTTAGTAAAGTTTTTGATTCAGTTTCCCATAAAATTCTCATTTGGAAATTAGAAAAACTTGGCATACGTGGTAATATATTAAACTGGTTTGAAAGCTATCTTACTGGAAGACAACAAATTGTTAGAATAAAATCCTCCCTGTCGGAAAAAAATTATGCAACAAGTGGAGTTCCACAGGGTACACACCTTGAACCAATCTTATTTGTCTTGTTTATAAATAATCTAACAAAAATATTTCATGACGTATTTTTCTTACTTTTCGCTGATGACCTCAAAATGTTTAGAATTATTCAAAATATTTACCATTGCAACATTCTTCAAGATAATATCAAAAAATTGTTATTTTGGTGTAATGAAAATAGACTCTACTTAAATATCTCAAAATGCCAAGTAGTTAGATTTTCTCGAATAAAAAATCCAGTGACCTTTAATTACAACATAGATAACAATACTCTCGAGACATTAACATAAATTAAAGACTTAGGCATCACTTTTCAATCAAATCTTTCATTTGTTAAACACATAACAGAAATCTCTAACAAGGGCTTAAAAGTGTTGGGATTTATAACTAGGCTAACTAGAAATTTTAACAAAAAAAAAGTATTTAACTGTTATATTTTGCAAATGTCAGAAGTCAACTTGAGTACAATTCTCCCGTTTGGAATCCATATTATAATATACATGTACAAGCTGTTGAAAGAATACAAAACAAATTCTTACGTTTTCTAAATTTTAAAATGGGTATTCCAGCAATTATGTTAAACTACGACATTATTTTAAATGATATAAATATGCTCAAATTGTCAGACAGAAAAATTTTCACTGATTTGTTATTTCTGTATAAAATTCTAAATAATTTAGTTGATAGTCCGGTATTGCTTGAATTGATAAGCTTCCGGATTCCACTACGTAATACCAGAAGTCAAGATTTATTTCATTGCAGAAATTCTGGAACTAACTACAATATGTATTCCTCTTTGCCCAGAATACTAATGGAGGGAAATAATTATACCAAGTCAGTGGACATCTTCAATTTATCTTTAAACAAATACAAAATACTGTTGCTGAGGCAGCTCAGTTATGCACAATATAAATACTATATATTTCGTTGCAAAATACCTATTATATTTCTTTGTTAAAGAAATATGACTTTATAAATATAACTTTAAAAATTCTTAAACTAATAGAAAGCTACATTATTTGCGTGATCTATAGGCTATAATTAAAAATATATTTAAAAATAGTGTACTTTCCAAAATCTGTACCTATTAAAAGTTCCGCGGCTTATCGTAAATTTAATGGCTATATATATTGGTAAGCTCTTGCGTTATGAACAATCTCTGGCGTTATGAAATTATTTATCACACGTTTTCTGTCCCTAATAAAATCGATTTATTGCAAACGTCAGAAACCAATTGTCGCCTTGGAAACGATGTTTTTTTTTACTAGGCAATTCACCCTAAAAAGAGTGCTTACTTGGCGTCGTACTTAATAACCATCTCTAAAAACTAAAAATGAATCACCGAAATGTATGTATGCGCATAAACCCGAAATACTGAACCAAATTGGATAATTCTTTTTTTTTGTTCGTTATTTTGTATAAAACTACCGTTGAGTTCTGGCATTATGAAATTTGTATAAAAAATTATAATAGGTGGCATGCAAGCAGTTTGAAAACTGAATGTATGGAATGCGAGAGGTGAGTGGGGGAAGTGGGGTGGGGGGAGGGGGTGTTGGGAGGGTGTTGGTGGAGGGGGGGAGGGGGGGGGGGGGTGAGGAGGTTGATGGGGGGGAGTTGTGTGGGAAAAGGGAATGTGGAGGGGTAGGGGATGAGGGGAGTGGTGGGTGGAGGGAGAGGGGTAGGGAGTTGATGGGGGGGTGGAGTGGAGAGAGGGAAGGTGGAGTAGGCGAAGTGGGGTGGAAGAGGGGGGAGGGAAGGAAGGGAAGGGGGAGGGGTGGAAGAAGGTGGGAGGGGTGGAGGAAGGTGGGGGGGTGGAAGAAGGTGGGGGGAGTTGGAGTGGGGAGAGTTTGGGGTGGGGGTTATTTTGTATTAGGGGTGGGGGAGGGGTGGGTGGAGAAGAAGAGGGAGGGAGAGGGGGCTTGATGGATGAGTGGAGTGGGGAGAGGGAAGGTGGAGGGGGGAGAAGTGGGGGAAGGGGTGAGTGGAGGGGGAGGGGGAGGGAGGTTGATGGGGGGAGTAGAGTGGGGAGATGGAAGGTGGAGGAGGATGAGTGGGAATCCCCTAATAGCATGCGAGCGAAGCCGCGGGAAAAATCTAGTAAGTAAATAAATAATTCCCGCTAGGACATGATTTAAGCGCAAACAAGTCGTGCATATTTCAATGTGCACAAAATTTTGTTTGGGAACCGCAACGGGCGGTATCGAGACGCAGCCGAAACGGCGACATGAGCGAGACAGATTACACGCATAATGGCATAACGTTGGAGCAGTGCAGATATATCAATTTCATAATGAGTAATCCAAAGCGTCTAGAATGTATTCTTTTTTATTTATTTATTTATTTATTGTTTGTTTGTAAACATTACATAATACAATATAACGAACTTAAAATGTCCAACTAGGCAATTGCCCGTTTTAGGACATTCCAATATGATAATGTTTATACATGTAAATTATAGTAAGTTATAGTGTTGACTATTCTGTTGGTAAAATAATACATATGTATATTCATATTCTAGAATATTTTCAGTATACCATGACATTTATTTACTATTGTTTAGCTGACATAATAAACTAAAGTAATATTAATACATAAAACAAGAAAAATGAATTTGAAAATAAAAATGAATGAAGAAATTCTGTTGGTAAAATAATACATATATATATACATATATATATTCATAAAACTAGTATACTTTCAGTTATACCACGACATTTTTTTTACTATTGTTTAGTTGACATAATAAACTAAAGAAGTGTTAATAGATAAAACAAGAAAAATGAAAAATAAAAACTGAAAGTAAAGAAGGAACTTTTCCTTTAAGGAAAAATATCACGCAGAATTGAGCAATTTTCGAACTTACTTTATGTAAAAAAACAGTTACTTTAATGCTAATAAATACCAATATAAATTAAAATGTAAAGAAAAACAAAAATTACAATTCAATTAATGTTGTTTAGCATATTCTCGCATTCAGCTCTTCCAAGACCGGAAGCCAATTATTTACCTGCATACGCAGAATGTTAGTACTCTTTGCCTTCCATGCATCAGGTATGAGATTGAGCAATTTAGGGCCTAAGTATGAGAATTGTCTCTGTGCTAAAGATGAGGAAGTGGTGGACGGAACTATTGGTTTTTTTTGCATGTCTTGTATTATGACAGTGGTTTACGGAAGCATATTGGTGCCTCTGTTTTTGAGTATGTACTATGATTTTCCTCATGTATAATTGTCTTACATCAAGAACACGAAATTCTGCGAACAATGAGTCGCTGGGGTACCTGAAAGGTTTTGTCAGTATGACTCTTATAAGCGATTTCTGGGATTTAGCTAAGGGATCGAGTATAGTTTTAGCACAACCGCCCCAACCTAAGGAAGCATAGTCTTATATGGAATTACACATTGCAAAGTAAATTCGTTTCAAATCATTTACGCATAGAATATTTCTTATTGCTATAAACAGATGTGTAAGTTTCCTGACCTTTGTGGAAGTAAATGCTATATATTTGTCCCATCTCAGAAATTTATCAATGATAATTCCTAGGTATCTTATATTGTCCACACATTCTAAGGTGTTGCATTTACATGTAATAATGTCGTTGCAATGGTGTATTCTAATGTTAAGGATTTCTTGTGGTTGACCCGCTTGAGTTGAACTGAAGCAGATGAATTTCGTTTTATCTGAGTTTAGAGTGAGGAATTTCTTTAGTTTTTTAATTTCTTTAGGGAATACTTGTTTTTTTTGTTTTTAATTTTTATTTATATATACGTAAATTTTTTCATACATTTTCTTGGAACATAATATTACTCTGCAGATAATTTTGGGAGCATATTATTTGAAAGTTTGTATATCATTGTTAATGTATTATATGTTGTTTTGTTGTCATCATATTTAAAATTTGTAACATAATTTTAACTCTAGTAAAAATATTGCATTTTAAAATAATCCTCACCCCCCTATTTTGTATAACCTATAGTTTATTATTTTGGGCTTCGTTATATGGGAATAAAACACTAGAATAATAATTTAAATGCGGTGTTACAATAGAATTGTAAACAAGGCGCGTTGTCTAGAGATCCAAGTTATTTCTGATCCTTTTTAGGAATCCAACTTTTTTAACAATTTTCTATATTATTTTTTATGTATTCTAATCGCTCGTCGAATTTTAATTTATCATCCAATATTACACCCAGATGTTTAATACTGCTAACCCTTTCTATGTTTTCATTATTAATTTTTAGTATTGCCTGCTCGTTTCCACTTAGGCTATCCACAATTAAAAACTTTGTGTTCGTAACAATCAAATTTAGTTTGTTTTGGTGAAGCCAAAGCGCTACATAATTTAAATTAATTTACTGGCTATGTGTAGCAACGTATCATCAGCAAATAGTTTAATTGCACAATGCTTAAACACTTTGATAATATCATTCGTGTATATAATGAACAACAATGGACCTAAGACAGAACCCTGCGGAACGCCTACT
Organism: Limnephilus rhombicus; assembly: GCA_929108145.2. NCBI lineage: Eukaryota > Metazoa > Arthropoda > Insecta > Trichoptera > Limnephilidae > Limnephilus > Limnephilus rhombicus. The sequence continues at coordinate 14,008,159 of OV815277.1, forward strand.
AACTTACAATGTTCGCGCAACAACATTCACACATTGGCACTGGTGCACGGTGAATTGAAACGCTTTCGCGAATTTTTTTGCGATGAATTGTGTGTCTTTTACTCTCGAGATGATTTTGCGAACGCTGATGGAGAAATATTATTTATGCAATTAAATATTATTTAAAAATGTAACTTAGTGGAGTCAATGAATTGCAGTAATAGTAATTAATTTGCTATACACATATTACATCTATCTACGTAGTACTAGGTACATTTTAAAAGTAAAATACACTGCTTACAATTCCAATCACCAGGCGCCTCTGGTGATGTATACCGTAAATGTTTTATATATTATAATTATAGGGTTATTTAACACCTCACTAAGTGAACTTGAGGTTAGGTGTTTACGTGATTTTAATATATGTAGTATTGTAGTGAATTGATTGATAATAAACGAATACAGATAAAAATGATTATAATCAATGTTACATTATGTTATATTTGATTTGATGTTGAATACTGTACCTTATGTTTTTATCCAAACTGAAACATTTCGCTTTGCATTATTTAATGTATTATTTTCTTGAACTCATTTTAAATCAATAGTATTAAATTTATTAATTCGTACCCTTTGTAAGTGTATAGTAGATAGTTAGTTTGAAAGTGTGTTATACGAAAACCGTTTTTCTTATAATTGTTCAAATATAAAAAAGACATGTTACAAAGGGTGATTTTTGTTGCATACAATTTATAAAATATATTTCAACGGTTCTCAAGAAAATGGTTGTTGTATACCTTGTTTTGTCTTTGAAACGAGTTCGAATCGAACGAGGTCAGTGTCGTGAAGACTTATTATGAATACTAAAAAATCGATATAATTGCAAGGAAAATCATTACTTATTCATTTCTTCCACGACTGCAGAGCTAACCTTGTCCAGCAGTAACCCTAGCGCTGCCAGGATATGTAATATTGTAATCTGAAAATCAATAAATATAGCAGACAATATTCATGTATGCATTTAAAATAATTCAGATGGCGTTGGGAGCTATTCAACAAATGTTAGCAGATCTGATAAAAAGGTCATCTAACATAATTCGTGCTTTCGTGAATGTTTCTACTTGCTCTTTGAGAAGAATTTCAGCGTTACGTTGAGCTGAAACAGCCTGAAAAAAGCTCTCATTCGCAGTGAGCGGAAATAGGCTCGCAGCTTTATGGGCAATTCTACCACCTCCCATCGCTGAGGAGTTCGCTTGTTTTACGTGGAATTATTATGAGAGCAATAAAAATATTTCTAAATGGCAAATTCGCCGTGCGGTTCCCTCCCGCGACACTTTGAATATTTAATGTAAATGTTAAAGAGGAACGACTAATTCCTGGGTAATTCTAAAGTAGAGGGAAGGAAATAAGTTTTGCTCATCACCCCGGGGAGACTTTACTATTCCAAGATTTGTTTTTGAGAAGCTCGGAATTTTTTGATGCTCGTTTTGAAGAATAATCCTTTCTCCAGAACACCATTCATTCTTTTCACGAAAATATTCTTGATTTTTTCGCGCCTTTTCTCAGAATGTTATAGGCTTACTTATTTTTTGCCCAAGGAGCTGTACAAAGCAATGTGAGCTAAAATATTACATTTACATCATATTTAATGAAAAAATTGTTTGTCTGAAGCAGAAAAAACATTCCAAGGTTAGTAGACGTCATTAATTCTAGATACGGTTTTCTTTCTGGAATTTCTCAATGTACCTTTTTTCAGCTTACAAAAGCATATTCAAAATATATTCAGATTGGGATAGACAGAGAGGACGGACCGCCAAACAACTTGATGTTGGCACACACTCCTTGCTTCATTTTAAAAGAACCATCTTCTGAAAAATAAGTTTAAAAAATCAGAGTGTGCAATTCACACGCGGTAAAAGTGAAACCTTAAGAAAACTAAAGTAGACAAGAGTGGGAAGACTACAACGCACGTTTTTTTATCAATGTGAGTGATGATTTTTTTCTATATTTTTGTCGTCGAATTCCAGTGCACCTTTCTTTTCCTATAGATTTGGTCATCTTATTAATATTTGTGTTTTCCTGCTTGGAATCGCTAGATCTCGCTTTATTTTGTATTTTCTTTTGCGTGCTCATTTTGGAGTGGTTTGATTAGAGATTTTACAAAATATATATATTTTTTTGATTTCGTTAGATTCGATCCTCGATCTGCTAAATGTCTGCAGAGGTTCAGCAGGCGCTTTGCACCATTACCCATTACACCAAAGGAGACTTGCATGGGACTGTGGATTTATCATATAATGTTGAAACCGAGTACTCATGAAATGATTAAATATTTTATTGTTATCTCATTCTCTCGAACGCTAAATCCTCTAGATTACAGATGAATGTGTGAATGGTCTCTTTTTAGTGTCGTTCGCTATTTTTTGTTTCATCGAGTTTAAAATCACTAACTAACTAACTAACGATCACGCCGTTTCCCGCAGGGGTAGGCAGACAGGACGGACCGCCAAACAACTCGGTCTTGGCACACACTCTTTGCCTCACTCACATTCATACATCGTCTCATACATTCTCTTCTATTATTCTGACTTTTGATATGGCCCGACTAAAGTATCTGATTCACTTGATCGTGCCATCAAGTGAATCACAACGGTGCTAAAGACGTTTTCACTTCAATAATAAAGAATATTTCAACTGCATTCTCTCCGGTATATACTATGATAAAATTTAGTTGCGAGTTACAAGTGGAAAGTCATATCTTACAAGTGGAACGATTCGTAGAACTTTGAAGTGTACCTAGAAAGGGAGAAATGTGTTTATTGTTCGGGTTCGTTGGTGGTCACAGAGTGATCTAGGTCCCTGTAACCTTTAATGCTCATACTTCAGGTGGGAACGTATCTAAAACATTAATGAATAAGACGTCTGTCCTCTGGGTTTCAGGTCTGAGGACAGATTCTGTGTACATAATGTACTCGCTAAAAGCTTTTCTGTGAGAACGAAACTGAGAAACTTGAAAGAATAATGCTACCTTCAAGCGAACTGTAAAGAGGTGAAGTGGTTTTAATATGAAGAACACATTATAAAGTGAAATATGATACATTTCATATATTTTTACACCGCGAAGAATTACGAAATTTCTAATTTTTTATTGCTTAATGGAGTTTTTTTTTGTAAATACCATTCCAGGGTGACATTCGCGATTTCATATGAAAATGGATAAATTTCTTACTTACTTTTCAAATAGGTTTTTTTTTTGCCTGTAGATTATTTGATTGGAAAATACTCTGAGAATGATATGGGTAAAAATATTTCATGGTAATTTAAAGGTTTCAAAGCAAGCAAAATTTTAATCATAGAATTTATTTTAAGAATTTCTGCTCCCTTTGAAAGATCTCAATCTTTATTTTGTACATCTGATAAATATATTGTATGAAAGAGATTAATATTAAGAGAGACTGACTTTAATATTAAGGACGAGATTAAAAACATCTTGAGTTTTGTATTGGATGAAAGGAATTTTGTAAGAAGAAATAAACGAAAATACAATAGTATTTACGTTATTTTTAAGCCATTCAATTTCATGACATTTGGAAGGCGGGATGGGTACCGACGCCCGGGAACCTAAGTGATGACTTAGCGGGGGTGCCCGGGTTCGTGGGGTGAGATTTGTCTTGGTCTTTGCCCACCTACTGCGTTGCAGGCCGGATCTGGTTTAGACTGGTGGGGGAGACCTTTTGATTTCTCCAGCCGTCACCCCAAGTGTCCCCCTTAGCAGGAGTGTCCGGGTACATGGGGTGGGTTTTTCCGGGTCATGGCGACAGACAGACAGTCTGCCAACATGCTGCGTGGCGGGCCGGTTGGAGAGAGACTAGTTGAGGGAAGCCTTTTGACTTCTCCAGCCGGACTCTCTCAACCCATCGCCTTGCACCGCAATTGAAGGGATGGATTTATACGTTTGTCACTCCCGGACACTGACCCTCATATTCCACCTACCCCTTGTACCTTTTTCTTACCCAGAACTTCCTCTCCTTCCTTTGCTTAAAAAGATCCTACACACAGCATCCCCTAAGATAGGCCTTAAGGGAAATTATTTTCCTCCATGCCTCCTGTGTGGAACAACTTAAAAAACGCTTTATAATAATTATAGCACAACTTGTTTTAAATAAACTGTTTTTTTAAATTTATTTAATAACAAGGTATTTTGCGAGTTAAATTTGACAACAATAAATAGAGTTTACTAAATCATTGGCGACTTTAACGTTGGACTATAAGTTTCTAACCCGAAAAGCGTCTCAAATCAAGAACTTTGTGATACATTCATCTGCAATAAACTTCATGCACCGATGCTCGTGCGAGAACTGTTTTAATTGATCATGAAATTTACCGAAATTGCCATGGACGGATGGATTCGCCCGAAGACGTGAACCGAGAACCACGTTCAAACTTGCGGTTTATCCCGAGGATGTCAAACCTTGGTTCATGGGAGCGGCATCTCGCGGAGATTCGATCTCGTACCACGGTCATAGGGCTGCCACCTTTCAAAAACAGTAAACCCGGAGATTTTAGAAATATAGTTTTTTTAATTAAAATAAAACTTTTTTTAGTATGAATTATTTCTAATTATTTTTTTAAGCACCAAAATTCACCGTCTGCAGAGAATGCACACAACAAAGTTGTGTCTAAGTCGTGTTGAAGCATAAAATTTTCAATGTTCTCAAAAATCTTTTGAGATGTTTCGTTGGAATCCTCATAAAAATCCATTCATTTATCTTGAACACCTTTTCTTGGTCAAAGTATCTGATGACTATTGGATACATTTTCTGGGATCCGTGAATTCCATTTCCAGATTGAGAACTTTTTAGGTCTTGTATTTGTCTATTGAGTTCGGTGCTTGGACATTCAAAACAATGGCTTCAGCTTTGGTTCTGCCACAGTGAACTTTATGTGATAGTGGTGCATCGGAATAAAGAGAGGCATTCAATTTAATTCCGCAATCGGTGCTCAAATAACTGTGGTGGTGTGTAATTGCGTGATAAATCGACGCAATTTCGATTGTCGCTATGTTTAGCTGTTCGAAATAATTTTTCTTTGGCAGAAATGCGGTCATGAACGCCCGGTCTGACCCGGATATATCGATGCTAAAAACCCGTAGCCCGGACACGCACCATGCAAACCCGGAGAGGTGGCAGCCCTAACCACGGATACGGGTTTAAGCGCATCACGGTGACTTGACTGATTGACCTCGATCTACATTGGTCCTACATGAGTTTCCTTGTACTAATTTACATACATATTAGCTTCATGTTCGGTTACAAGGGACACTTCGAAGACAAACAAGAACTTTCATGTATCGTAGATTTTATTTATCGAATTTACAATCTCGTATGCGGACAGAGGTTAGATTGTTTGATTTGGAATTTATTGTACAAATTATTTTATTACAAGCTTTGCAAAGTTGTAGTTGTAAATCCCACTAATATTATAAAGGCGAGAGTTTGCATGGATGTATGTTTGTTTATTACTCTTTCACGCAAAAAATACTAGAGAGGGGGGGGGGAGGGAGCGGGGGAGGGGAGGAGGGAGGGGGGGAGGTGGGAGGAACCCCCCTTACACCATGCCAGCGAAGCCGCGGGAAAAAGCTAGTTATTAAATAAAAAATATCAAGGAAAACAATACAGAACACAAGTACTAAAACTAATTAGGTTTAAGCACACATAATACTAAAATCAATTGTCATCCAAGAAAAAAAAACTAAAATAAAAATCATCTCATTTGGTGCAGGAGTGAGAATCTATCCATCCCCTAAAGGGGGGTGGGGAGGTAACAACACTCAATACAAAGTTCACAAGTGGACTGACCAAATCTCAGAAGTGCTATCCTGATTACAAAAAGAAACATTAAGCACGCCCTCTGTCTCTCTTACACTTGTCTGACATCGTATATAGCCATCCCATTTAAATTTCGTAATGGTGATGAGATACAGTTTTTTGTTTGAAATTTAAGTAAAGAATTGTCAGTCTTTTGGATCGTCTCTGGGACGCCACCATTTCCTCTGCCGACCTCCCACTGTCTCCATCTAGCTATTTTTGCAATTAGGTAGGTACTAATTATTATAAGTAATAATTATTAGCCTGAAACACTTATCTACATTGAAAAATCTCCCGAGAAAAGATACTCGTACATGCCGCCGACGTCGCACTCGAACCCTCGTCCTTCTGATTTCCGGTCAAATGCTCTACCATTGAGCTATGTCGGCTTACCTCCTACCTGCCAAATAATTCAATATATACTAGTGTCTCATTCAACAATTCCTGCTTATTACATTTTTCCACCTGCAAACAATCAACTTTATTTTTATATGGGAAATGGATTGTAAGTGCTAAATCTCCCACTAGATGGCGTCGAGACAAATTATGTCTACATTTTTTTGGTGAAATACTTTAACTCGTCAAATATTTATTATTATTTTTAATTGATAAGCTAATGTTTAAGACAAGATTTTTATGCATAGCACAAAGGGTAACAATTATTAAAAGTAATAATTATTTGCCACAGACAATTAAAAATAATAATTAGGTAGGTACTAACTGACGATGACCTCCACACCATCCTGCCATATAGTCTTAGGTCTCACAATACTCTTTCTTCTCGTTCAAATTGAAAAACCTCAGAAGCATATGCGTCATTATTCTAACCATAACTGTGTATTATTTTTCTTGTAGAGTAAAATTCTTAATGAAAAAGTTCTTAGGCCATAAAAATAAACATAAAATGTGTATGAAAGAAACTACTTTGCCTGTAAAACAACAGTAAACTTGCGTTATGTTATATGGCTTAAAGAAAGGGAACGTCAGTACAGTAGAACCTCGATATAACTGACTGATACGAGTTAGGGGGGTATAAGTTGAAACCGAAATTCCTTTATATAAAAACAGATTTTCCGAACGCTTTGTTTATTAAGAAACTACCTGACCCGACGAACTTCGTACCGATCAATAGTGTTAACTTATTAGCTGAATTAAATTCATTTTTATTGAGTTAAAAATTACACAATGAAGCAATTATCGATGCGCAACTGTTCGGTTTTGTTTTTGTCAGTATCAGAAATGGTATTGCGTACGGATTTATAATTTTTGTGATTTTCTTAATTTTTTACTTACTTACGGGAATTGCGTTTCATTTTCTTTATACGTGTGAGAGAGATTTATTGTAATCATAGTATTTTTACTTTGGAGGGATGCAGACATACATTCAACGTTTGTCCCGTTTTCGACTGTTTTGTCATTTAGTGTGTAAGGAAGAGGGGCAGCATTATATGTTTGGGAACGAAATCAAAACAATCAGCGCATTGACATTTGACGTTTTTGAATTTTCGGAATTTACTCACTACTCAATACTATACTTATCACAATATTCCCGTAGCTCTTTCAAAATATGATAATTCGTTCTGTACAATATGCATGAGGAATAGAATTTTCTTCATAATTTTTTTTTGTGATTTTTTCAGATGTTTTAATAGATATTCTGCCATTCGTTGCGAAGACAAATCCAACAAATCAAAGATCATAACAATCGGTCCAGCTGTTCTTGAGTTATAAATGGTGTAACTAACCCGACTTTGTTTTATATATTAAGATAAACGGCACAAGCTCAGTGAAGTTTCCATAAATGGATTGAAAATACAGTGTGATTTTAAACCACGATGAGCTAGATATGACATTTTGGAGGAAATTAATTTTTTCCGAAAATACAATTTTTTTTAAATAAATTAAAAGATAAGGTGTGGTAAAAAAAAAAATATATCTAAAAAATCCCGTTTATTCATCTTCGCACGATTTATCCAATCCACGATATCTATCATGGACGATCGATAAAGGATTTATCAATAATGTCGGTAACTTGTTATCGTTCCCGAGCACGCTGCAGATCGCTAATGTACAAACAATAGCTCATGCTGGATAAATTAAGAACACTTAGTCGTTGTGAATACCCGTTGTGGGGCAACGATAATGTACTAGGTCTACTCGTTTGCTTTCTGTAATACTGCATTAAGAATTACTTTTCCTCGCGCTATTGAAATATGCTGTTTTTGGAACATTAACATGGATTTGAACATTCGAATGTTTTAAAAAGTTTTATATTTCACCGGATATTTTATCCGTTATAACGAATGACGATGTTTTACTGTAGGTACTTGTAAGTCTCCCGGATGGCTAAGAGAAATTACGTCCTTTTTTACAACCTCGAAAAAGTGTAAGTAATTATAAAGGCAAGCGTACACGCGCTTTAATTATAAAATACGGCTATAAAGTGAAATGTTAGGTACATAACACTTCTATGTTCTAACAATTCGCAAGGTGCTACTAGCCGTTCGCACTTCGTTAGATTACTAATTATTATTTTATTACTTTCTTGTGGTTAACTGGGGTTGTGGGAGAACACGATATACCTTTTCATAAACCTACGCAAACGTCGGAATGAATCTAGCCAAAAAAATTGAAGTTAAAAAAAAAATTTTTTTTGGAAAAATTCCAAATACAGAAAATAAACTAGAACTTTTTGAACCAACCAATCCTTTTGAAATTGTTCAAACAATATCAAAAATGCGAGGCGGTTCTGCTCCAGGATTTGATGGCCTTTCTGTAAAAATACTAAAACACATTAAAAATTATATCTCTACACCAATCTCTCATATAATAAATAATAGCTTTAAGACAGGTGTTTTCCCGAACATGTACAAAAAAGCAATAATCACGCCAATATTTAAATCAGGTAATCCGGAGGACGTTTCCAATTATCGACCCATTTCATTCCTATCTAATATATCGAAAATTTTTGAAAAAATTGCTAAAAAAAGACTAACTGCATTCATAAAAAAAAATTCAACCATCAATAAAAATCAATATGGATTCACGGAGGGAAAAAGTACCCAAGACGCCATCGCTAAAATTTCATCTAGTATTCAGAGTACCCTGGACAAATCAAATAAATGTATAGGAATTTTCATTGACTTAAAGAAAGCATTTGACAGCATTTCCCATGAAAAACTTGCTTTAAAATTAAAAGATAACGGCATTGACCGCATAGCCCTCAAATGGATAGTAAGCTACTTAACAGAGAGACCTCAAATAGTAAAATTAAATCAATCGTTTAGTACACCACTCACAAGTAAATTTGGCATCCCTCAAGGTACCGTCCTCGGACCATTATTATTTCTAATATACGTGAATGACATTTTCCGACAGGAAATTAAAGGTGAATTAATCTCTTATGCTGATGACACTGTATTGCTAATAAAAGGTCAAACATGGGAACTAGTTAACGAAATGGCAAATGAAGATATTAATATCTTAAAATCATGGTTTGATGATAACTTACTCACACTTAATGCTAAAAAAACAACATATGTCTTATTTTCCTTGCAGAAAATACCTGATGATCATAAAGTTAATATTGTAATCCATGACGAAAAATGTGATCATATACTCTGTAAACAACATAATACTATTTGTACCGTAATTAACTCTTCCTCCGAAATTAAATATCTCGGTGTGATCATTGATCAAAACCTGAAATGGAATAATCACATTTCAGAGCTAGTGAAGAGAATGAGGAAATGTATATATATATATATTTGTTAGGTTAAGAAATATTTTAAATGTAAAAATAATGAAAAATGTGTACTATGCCCTTGTTCATTCTTTACTTATCTACGGAATTATAGGTTGGGGAGGCTCTTACAAAAAAAATCTAAACTCAGTAAAAGTTTCGCAAAGAATCATCATTAAAGTAATATTAAAAAAACAATCTACCTTCTCAACAGAATCACTTTTTAAATTATTTCCAGTACCAAATGTCGATGACATTTTCAAGCAAGCTTCCATTATAAAAATGTGTAAAGAAAAAAATAACACAGAATATCAAGAATTTTACAAACTAATGAGAAATGGAAACCAATTTATTACACCTAATTTTAAAACAACTCAAATGCAAAATCATTATATTTTCCAAGCCATAAAAAACTATAATAACCTCCCTTCTGAATTACGCTGCATCATCAATCAATCAGAACAAATAAATAAAATAAAACAATTTTTCAAAAAAACTTACAGTAAAAAGTAAATATTTTATACAAAACAAATTATAACTTACAACGCAAGTAAGAATCGTGGCTCCCTTATCAGGCACAAGAGCCCCTCTTTTCTGATAGGTATATTCTTGTATGACCAGAAAAGACCTTTAATTTAATATTTTGTAAAATATATGTGTATATAATATGTAACTCATATTTTTTATATTACAATAAAAAAAAATAAAAATAAATATATATATTTTAAAAACTGAGTCGTTGTTTTCAATTCGGATAATAACCCTTATGTACACACATTCATACTCATATACAGATGGTAGAGGGTAGGGGCGGCTAGGTCATTAGGTCCATCTTTTACTGAAAGCAATAGCGGAAACTTTTCTGCCTTCAAACCTAATACCATCGAGGAAGTGAGAAAGTTAATACTTTCTTCACCGAACAAGCAGTGTTCACTTGATCCTATTCCAACGTGGTTAAAAGAAGTGTTGAAAGGAAATATCTCCGTTTCTATTTCATCTTTTCAATAATCACTCAGCACGAGTGATTTCCCAAAACCCCTTAAACAGCTGTTGTAACTCCAATAATAAAAAACCGCAATTGGACGCTGAAGATCTCTCAAACAACCGACCCATTTCAAATCTTTCATTAATATCCAAAATGTTTGAAAAAATCACTGCCTCACAGATAATATAATTGCTGACTAAATACCAATCTGCATATAGAAGTTTTCACTCAACGGAAACTGGATTACTACATGTTTTGTCAGACATAACACTTGCCATCAAGTCGGGAAAACTGGCACTCCTTTCAGTCTTGGACATGAATGCCGCTTTTGACACGATCGACCATGATTTTCTTATTAAACGATTACAAGAATCCTTTGGTTTAAATGACGGCGTTAAGAGCTGGCTACATCATACTTGGGCAACCGTTTACAAGCCTTAAAGGTAAGGAAAAACCAATCAAAATATACAACCCTTTCAACTGGAGTCCCCAGGGGTCGGTTCTGGGCCCACTTCTTTCCATCCTCTTCACAAATGATGTCGCTAAAATAATCTAATCATTTGGCATTACACCTCACTTCTACGCTTTTGACAAACAAGTTTACTTTCACTGCTTACCAGAGGAAGAAGACAGTCTAAAAACTTGCATAATTGAGTGTCTAGAAGCAATTACCCGCTGGATGACCTCAAATAGATTGAAACTAAATCCGTCAAAGACTGAGTTTCTCTGGACCACCACAAGCAGACGTCAGCATAAAATTGATAACTCCCCAATAACCGTTTCAGGAAGCGACATCATTCCAAAGACATGTATAAAACTACTGGGTGTCAATATGGACGCTGATTTTTCCCTTAAAACTCAAGTGAACAGAACTGTAAGCACGGTGTTCTTTCAATTAAGGCACATTAAAGCAGTAAGGAGAAACCTGCAACAGAGGCGACTAAATTACTAGTCAATTCGTATGTTGTTTCACATCTAGATTATTGCAACGGAATATATGCAAGTCTTCCAAAATATCAAATCAACAATTACAATCCGTTTTAAACACTGCAGCAAGACTTATCACCGGCGTATCTAAATATTCCCATACTTCATAGCATCTCAAAAATCTTCACTGGCTCATATGTCCTAAAAGAAACCAGTTCAAGCTCTGCTGGATGGTATTTAAGCAAAACCTCCTATATCACAAGGCCGGGACACTCATCCAAATCAGCCTCCTAACTTGTATGGGATCCCACAAAAATTCTCAATTTATAATATTTTTCTATTTATTCTTATTTATTAAAATATTTTAGTTATTTAAAATATATAAAAAAATTAACAAAAACCTTTTTTTGACGTTTTCCTGCAAGTTAGAAGACCGATTGCATTCAGTGCCCCAACCTTGTGATCTAGGAGGTTTTGATTTAAGTCCATTAACGGAATAACTCTGGCTTACGTATCGGAATTGTGTATTCCAGAAAATTCCAATTCTCGACAGCCAACCCTGAGGTCAACAGCGTCATTAGCTATCGGAAGGTTAAAGGAATCAATCACAGACTCGGCGAAATTTTGAGCTAAACTTAAAACTCACCTTTTCAGACAGTCGTATCCATAAAATCAAAAAACTTTCACGTTCACATTCGACGCCCGCGACACTGTAAATAACTTTATTTGTAAAAATGTAGAAAAAAAATCCTATTTGTAAGCGTTTAAAAATGTCATTTTATGAACATTTTCCAGCCCCAACGAGTCCTAAATTCTCCAGTCTTTCAGAATAAATATAAACTCTACTTTTGCCACTAAATCTTTTCATAAATGTAAAACTAATAGTGACGGGGGTAGCAAATGTAAATCGTGCAATGTCTAGTGTTTTAAATATAATATCCTCAGCGTGCAAAGCCGTATCTTCTCCAAGCGTAAACTTTCTAATTAAAGTGTGTTTATCCTGCCGGGTAAGTATGTTTTTGTATCCATTTGTAAATAATAAAATTAGATAGAACCTAAGAATTCTTAATAAATTGTACAGCGCCCTTGAGGTGATTTTCACAAAAACGGAGCTCTACAAATTATTAAATTATTATTATTATCATTAGGCCAAAGGGATAGTGAGAGTTCATACAAAGTATTTTACAAATCAAACAAATATTAGTCACAAACGTTTTTTCAAATACCCTTAGAGTAAAGGGTCGTGGAACCAGGAAAGTAAAAATGAATTTGGGGTAAAACCACTGGCAAACAAATTCGCAAGGAGGATATCCGAAAATAATGTAAGACATAGCGAAGCGAAACAAACATGAACATATGTTGAGCAGATGAATGGAGAAATTGATAAGAGATAAGAACCATTGAGAGATCGCCAATTCAATGGTGCATGTGATGAACCAGCGGAAATTAGACAAGCGAAGGAAGAAAACGGTAAGCCCGCATTCCTTGACTATACTCAATTTTTCCGCTTGCGGGTATCTTTTTTAAGTCCCCAACAACAGTTTTGTATTGGAAATTTAGGTCTCGATTGGCCAAACATTTTGATCGCGAATCGAAAAGTTTTAATTTTTATGTTATTTATTTATATATATACAGGGTGTTAAGGGACGTACTTGACTTACTTTAACCAGTGATTCCTGACATTATTTGGAGTAAAAAATGTAAATGAAATTTTGGTCTCCGGTGACTTTTTTCGACGACTTTTTTTTTTTTTTTCAAAAATTTTTTCTTCAAAATCAAACAAAAAAAAATTTCTTCCACATGTCGTCATTGGTCACTCAGCTGGGTGTCCGACGAACCCCTTACCCCGCCTCCAACTGTTCAACAACTACCATTTTTTATGTTTTTGTAGAAAAAAAAAAAAAAAAAAAACATCAAAAATGTAACCGGAGACCAAAATTTTATTTACATTTTTTACTCCAAATAATGTCAGGAATCACTGGTTAAAGTAAGTCAAGTACGTCCTTTAACACCCTGTATATATATATATATATATATATATATATATTATATGTATATAAATAAATCCCTGTTACCCTTGGCACGCCATAAATTCAGAACGACTTTAACTATTTCATTCATCTTTTTTTTTTTTAAGTTTTCTAATACTTTGTAAAAGGTTCTAACGTCTAACGGAAAGAAAAATTACGAAAATTGCGCAGAAAATTGGATAATTTCAGAAAACTTAACGACTACTTTAACTTCGCACGTTTGACAGTTCGTGCGTTTGATGAAATTGAATTTAGCAGACAGCTGTATGGATTTTTTAAATTGTAGAAATTTTAAATAGGTACTTATGTTAGGTACCGAATTTGAATGATTGTTCTTATAAAATACAAAAATACAAAAAAATTAAATTTGAATAAAAAAATTGTATTAAATGGCACGCGAGCTGTTTGAAAACTGAATAGGACTGATTATGTGGAACGCTGGAGGGGGGTTTGCGGGATGGGGGAGCGGGAGAGGGGTTGGTTAGCGGGGAAGGTGGAAGGGGAACGCGGGTGGGGAACGGGGACACACGGGAAAGGCCATGCAGAGAGAAACAATTTATTTCTTTGAACATGGCATTGCAATGCATGCCGGGAACCAGCTAGTATTCTATATTTTTGGGCCGTCAACATATTTGCTTCCCGACGGAATTTAATTAATTTTATATTAACGCCGTAAATTAAACAAAAAGGTTAATAATGCCCATGCTCTGCCTGTATAAATATGTGCGTACGGTGTGGAAACGTAAACAGGTTGTGATTATATGATTTTATTGTTTGAATGCCTCTATTAAAAGCCTTAAGCCTTAAGCAGGTGGTTAACACAATAGGAACAGGAATTATGCAAACAGTATTCAATTACACCAGCAATAACGTATGCGTGTACCTTTTACCTACCCAAACATTAAACATAGTTTGGGATGGGAGTATGTAATATTTAAAAAATCTAATATCAATTTTAAAGCTCAAAAAATTTCAATAGCTAGTGGTGAGACGGTCGGCGAAGTTGCATTCCAAGCAGTTACACAGGGTTCGAATCTCGACCTTGACATTTTTTTTTACATATAAATTTTATAACACAGGATGTTAAGGGACGTACTTCGCTTACTTTTTTTAGCCAGCGATTCCTGGCAATATTTGGAGAAAAAAAATAAATGAAATTTTGATACGGGTGGTTTTTTTTTTCAACTTGAAACATAAAAATCAGTAGATTTGGTGAGTTAGGATCGGAGTGAGAGTTTGCTAGGTTACTCGGCTGAGTGATACATCGTATTTACAAAACATACAAGAATTGTTAAGTTTTTAAGAAAAAATCAATATCAAACGCCAACAGTATCAACAGTGGAACGATTTGTTTGCCTCTGCCTCTTCAAGACGACATCCCCGAAGATGACATAGGCCCTGATGGAAATTATTTTCCTAATGATCTCCTGTTTGGAGTTAATATAAAAAAGCACCAAATTTAACCTGTTTTTTTGTAAATATATAATTTTCAAAGCATCGTAATAAATACAAGAATGGTACCCGATATAAGGGTCTCGTTTTTTAAAGTAATGTTCATTGTATAGACATGATAAGCAACGAGTACTGTTGCGGCGGGTAGCAAATGACCCCTCTCAAGATCGAGGGATCAAATGCTGCGTTTTGTGGACTGTAAAATTGCGGCTCTTAATTACCTATTTTATTATATTTTTCTTCGCACTTACCCAGACTGCTTCCCACTTCGTTCAGTGTTCACTGGAAAGGTAGGTATGTTAGTTTGGGAGAGATGGGAGAGATGGAAGGGAATGGCGATTGGGAATGAACGTTTGATCGCGAAATAATAAGCGAGAATGGATGACGCGTGGCGATGGTACTTGCGAATAGCTGCGAGGTTTAAAGTTCACTTTGCGGTTTGATTACTAAAAACTGTAAAGGCGGTGCGGTTTTAGGACTTCTGTCCTGTGCGGCGAGGTAAATTCAACTGAGGCAGAGGGCACCAAATAGGTAGTTTCAAAAGGCAACATGTAACAATAAAGGCGCGAACATGCCCCCCCGCCTTGACCAAGTGGTCAAAAGAAAAAGACAAATACAAAAAAAAAGAAACGCGATGCGATAGGATTCAATGAACAATTGCCGTTTGAAAATAAAACAAATTGAGCATAAGCATCCAAAAATATAAAGAAATAAAATAACAACAATGGAAGGCAAAGACCCCAATGGTCGCCAAGCAAAACAAAAAAAAAAACAAAAAAAAGAATTGGAGTAGGTATCTCAATTTTAGATATATACCTGAACTAATACTAATTTTATTCTACCGGTAGCGGAGACAGTTTCACTACCGGTCGAACCAACGAGCCAGTTTGAGTCTTAATAGTAGCCACTCTAACTATCCCATCCTTACCGGGATGAACATGAACAATTCGTCCTAATACCCACTTCATAGGTGGAAGACGATCTTCCTTTATTAGCACTAATTGGCCCAACTTAATGTTTGGATTAATTTTGCACCACTTTGCTCGTTGTTGAAGCGTATTTAAGTATTCTGAATGCCAACGTTTCCAGAAATGTTGCGACATCTTTTGGAGATGTTGCCACCTACTTAATCGATTAGACGCGGTGTTAATAAAGTCATATTCAGGCAACCCCAATAGGAATCCACCGATTAAGAAATGGCCTGGGGTAAGTCCATTTAAATCCTCGGGGTCTGAGCTTAATGAACACAAAGGGCGGGAGTTGAGAATGGCTTCAATTCTGGTAAGAACTGTCGCAAATTCTTCGTAAGTTAGAACGGTCTCACCTATTACCCGCTTCAAATGGTACTTAACAGATTTTATCCCTGCTTCGAAAAGGCCTCCAAAATGAGGACTAGCTGGAGGGTTAAACGACCAAATAATGCCACTTTGAGTTAGATGATCAGATATAACATCACGCTGTGATGCCAAGAATTTATTTATGTCGAGTAGGTACCGATTTGTACCTACGAAGTTGGTACCGTTGTCGCTTATAATTTCTGAGCATAAACCTCGACGATCCGTAAATCGGCTAAGGGTTGCGATAAAGGCTTCGGAAGATAAATCAGACACGATTTCCAAATGAACTGCCTTTGTCGCCATACACACAAATAAACATAAATAACCCTTTGACGTTTTGGCTCCCCTTCGTTTATGATCTTTCAAAGTGAAAGGACCTCCAAAATCAATTCCGACTCGAGAAAAAACACGGCTCTGTTGCACTCGAGAGGGTGGTAAATCAGCCATTAGTGGGGGCGGTAATGCTGAAGATTTTATCTAATGGCAAACAATGCATTTCGAAAGTTGTGAACGAATCTTATTTCGTGCCGCCATTATCCAAAACTTCCGCTGAATAGTGAATTGAAGGCTTCGCGGGCCTACATGAAAATATAGTTTGTGATAATAATCTATAATTAAATAAGCTAAATGACAGCTTTTCGGTAATAAGATGGGAAATTTGTTTTCGTATGACAGATCCGAGTACTTGAGTCGACCGCCCACCCTGATAATACCGTGGCTATCGAGAAACGGTTTCAAGTTAAGAATATGCGTTGAACATGGAACGTTATTTCGCATGTTACGTATATCGACAGAGAAATATGTTTCCTGTTCGATGCGTATGATTTTCAAAAGCGAGTCATTTAACTCACGCGAGCTAAGATAAGTTGAGTTTGTATTATCCGTACCAGGAAGTTTACGACAATTATTAACGAAACGCATTATCCATGCGACTACGCGTTGCAATTTATTAAACGAAGAATATTTGCTAATAATTGAATTAGGTACAATTTGAGATGATACAAGCGCTTCAAGGTTGCGAGTTTTGATTTCTGGTGAATCAGCTACGCGAGAACACATGCCAAAAGTAATTGGCGGTTCATACTGATTGGTTTTCAATTCCGGTAACTGTTCCGAATTTGCGTGCTTAAATGGCGCAATAGGCCACTCGGAATACGGCTGGCAAAGCCATTTTGGACCATTCCACCAAATATCATTTGCCATCAATTGTGATGGTAGCATACCTCTCGACAGACAGTCGCTAGGGTTCTCAGCACCTGCGACATGATAAAAATGACTACTATGCAAATTTTCGTGTATTTTTGCTACACGATTGGCAACAAAGGTTTGCCAGCGGTGAGGTGATGAATGAATCCAACTTAAAGTTACAGTCGAATCAGAAAAGGCAAATATTGAATGAACAATAAACCTCGCGGAGTAATTATTAATTACCCTTTTCAACAGTTGCGATAACAATAATGCTGCGCATAATTCTAAGCGTGCTAAGGAGACGACCTTTAACGGTGCTACCCTTGATTTGGCGCAAACTAATTGAACCTCAATTCGGTTATCAGGAGTGGTCACCTGAGCGTATATCACTGCTCCGTATGCCTTTTCGCTCGCATCCGCAAACCCAACGAGTTTTAACGTGCATCCTTCAGCGACTCCTACATGACGTGGAATCCGAATTGACGATATTGACGGCAATTCTGCGTTGAACTGCTGCCACTGGCGTGATATACTCGTGGGTGGGGTTTCGTCCCAATCGATTTTTAAAATCCACAGCTCCTTTATCAGAAGCTTGGCTTGTACAATTATAGGCGCCACCAGACCCATCACGTCAAAGAGTCTAGCGACAGATGATAAAATATTGCGTTTGGTACAAGTTCGATTGTCTGGAGTGACTTCAAATGCGAAAATGTCATCCGAAGGATGCCAGCGTAGGCCAAGGATTTTTAGCGATGCATCACTATCGAAAGTTACACTTTGCGACAAGCGAAGTTCCAATGGAATGTTTTCTAATACTTTGCTGGAATTGGATGCCCACTTAGTGAGTTGGAATCCTCCTGACTGGAAGAGCTCAATCAACTCTCCAGCCGCGCGGATAGCTTCTTGCTCATTTAAAGCAGAGCTAGCGATGTCGTCTACATAAACGTCACGATTGATAATATCCCTTGCCATAGGGAAGCGAGCGCCTTCATCTAACGTTAACTGTTTGATTGCTCGAAGGGCTAAGAACGGGCTGCACTTAAGGCCAAATGCCACGCGATTGTATTGATAAGCCTGAATCCGGCTTTTGCGGATCGAATCTATATAAAATTCGTTGATAACGACGATCTTCTTTGCGAACATTTATACATAAATACATTTGACGAACGTCGGTGGAAATTGCGATAGGAAAAAGGCGTAAATTCAGAAGAATGCAAAATAAATCATTTTGTAGGCTTGGTCCCGTGTGTAAAATGTCATTTAAAGATAAATCATTTTTTGTTTTTGCGCTTGCGTCAAGAACCACTCTCACTTTCGTGGTCATTTTATCCTCACGCCTAACTGCGTGATGCGGAATGTAGTACGCGTTTTCTGACGGTAAAGCTTGTACCTGGGATAGATAACCTTTGTGAATATGTTCTCTGATCACTTCATCATAGAGCGGTTTTAATTCTGGCAGATGCTTAAATTTTCTCTCTAGTGCATAAAACCGATTTTGCGCAGCTTGCAATGAATCACCTAAGTCACACGGGTTGCCTTTGAATGGCAAAGCCACTTCATAAGAACCGTCCTCAAGGCGAGTTGTGGTGCTTTTAAAAATGTTCTCAGTTTCCTTTTCTTCAAGGCTGTGAACCGGTTCTGAACCGATATCTTCGATTTCCCAGAATTTTTTAATTAAATTCTCAATTTCGTGCGTAGCGCAGAATGTTAAAGTGGTGTTTGATTGAGAATTTACTGGAGCGTCACCCATGAAAACATAGCCTAATGTGGTTTGAATTGCGACTGGAAAACCGGGGGTGATTACCTTATTTGGTAACAACAGTTGAGAGAACAGACTAACGCCAATTAGCAAATCAATTGGACCAGGCATTGCCCAGGTGTCGTCTGCCAGCGGAATATTTATGAACTTATATGACGTCAAGTCCACTTTGCAAGTAGGTAAATTAGCGGTAATTTTATCTAAAACTAGAGCGGTTATGGAGTATTTGAAATAGGGATCAATCCTAGATTGAATTGTCAATGTGACACTTCCTTTTATTGATTGCGTTTTGCCACCTAAGCCCTGGACTGCGAGGCGCGTTCCTGGTCTAACCGCCAGGCCTAATTGTTCACAACAATGTGATGTTATGTAATGCTTTTGTGAGCCTGAGTCTAAAAGACAGCGAACGGTATTCTCTTCACCGTTTCGATCAACAGTGTGAACCTTGGCTGTAGCAAGTACTTCAGTAGTTGCACCTTGTCGAGTGGTTGCTGACATGGTACATACCGAGGGTTCTGACTCGTTAGGTTGAGTTTCTACTTTGGATGTGTTGGTGTTCGCGTGACTGGATTTCTCAAAATGAAGGAGCGTATGGTGCTTGCCATGGCACTTATGACAAGTGCCTTTTGATTTACATCTTGTAGACGTGTGTTGCGGGCTTAAACAATTAAAACACAAAGATTTTTCCTTTACAAAGGAAAACCTTTCCTTTGGTGATAATTTCAAAAATTGTGTACAAGTGTACAGTTGCGTATGGCTCTCATTTTGACAATAAAAGCATTTCGATTGCGTACTTATGTAAGTATGATTTGTGCGGGGTTGAGTTGTGCGTGCAGTTCCACCGGAACTGGTTGTATTTATATTAGCGGTGTTAGGTCCACGAGTTGTTGATGTTCGTTGCAGAATTTTGACCTGATCTTGTACAAACGATACCAATTGCTTGCAGGTGGGAATTTCAATTTCTCGAACTGAGAGCTCAAATGCTTGAGCAGTTTGCGACTCTAATTTTTGTAAAGCGAATTGCAGTAATATAAAATCCGAAAGATCCTCTATTCCTAATTGTTTTAGCGCGGCGATGGATGCTGAATATTTTTCTATAAAAGCTGTCAAACTATTTGCGTTGTGTGTTACGGTTTTGGAATGAAATATATTATTCAGGTAGTGCGTGGCAAGTGATCGCTTATCTTGATATTTATTAACTAGCGTATCCCAGATTATTTTGTACGTGTCTCCAGTTGGCACTAAACCTGACGTAACATTTTTCGCGGTTCCAGTTAATTTTCCAATCAAATATTGAACGCGTTGGGAATTAGATAATTGTTGATTTAAATGAACATTTGTTTTAAACATCTCATAGAACAGATTCCAATTTTCGGCGCGACCGTCAAAGGTGGGTAGCTCGATACAAGGTAGCTTAATAGAATTATTATTATTAGCAGCACATGCACTTGTAGACGCTTTCGGCTCTGTAGCTAAATTTGTTTTTAAATTGTTTCTTGTGCGTAGAATACGTGTGTATAATTCTTCAAATTGTTCCCAACTCGAATAATCTGGTTCAGAATTTGGGTTTAACGTAACCGTATTCTCGTTAATTTGATCAATAATTAATTCAAATTTATTTTTAATTTCCGTTATACTCTCAGATTCTGACATAAAAAATTCAAATGAACGCGATGCTTCGAAACTAGCTGGCAAGTTTTTTGCAAGCACAGCTATATTTTTAACCCTTTTTAGAATAATTTCGCTTTTACCTTTTAGTAAAACTAATTGTCTTTTTAATTGGTCCTCCATTTTTAGAAATATTTGTAAACTAAAGTTTTAATTATTTAGAAAATAATGTGCAACAGTGCGGTTTTTGCCTTACTGAGTTGGTGTACTGAACGGTGATACAACACAGTGGACAAGTTATTTACGAAATAATTAATTATATTGTAAATATCTTAATGACTCATAAATACGCGATGTTCATAAGTAAATACGTACGTTGGTATCTATGTAGATATTTGTGACTATTCCAGTGAGCAAGTAGTTACCAGTTAGCAATAGTACCTAGTTAACTATACCACAATAAATCGAAAAGATAAATAATAATGGTAAGTTTATGCGATATGCGGCGTATAAATTTTCGACAACAATACTTGACAAGAATAAAATAATGACCCAAAATATCAAATGAATAACTTGTAGATATTGTGATAATTTTGGATAGCGGGTAGAAACTATAAGTTCAAATGGCAGGTAGGTGTGACAATATGACACTGACAATCTCAAATTGCGGGTAGGTATTGTAATAATGATTTCAAACGAATATTGCTCATTGAATCCTTCCGTAAATATAATAAAATAAATACATCGATGTTATGCGGCTCGAATGGCCAAATGTTGCGGCGGGTAGCAAATGACCCCTCTCAAGATCGAGGGATCAAATGCTGCGTTTTGTGGACTGTAAAATTGCGGCTCTTAATTACCTATTTTATTATATTTTTCTTCGCACTTACCCAGACTGCTTCCCACTTCGTTCAGTGTTCACTGGAAAGGTAGGTATGTTAGTTTGGGAGAGATGGGAGAGATGGAAGGGAATGGCGATTGGGAATGAACGTTTGATCGCGAAATAATAAGCGAGAATGGATGACGCGTGGCGATGGTACTTGCGAATAGCTGCGAGGTTTAAAGTTCACTTTGCGGTTTGATTACTAAAAACTGTAAAGGCGGTGCGGTTTTAGGACTTCTGTCCTGTGCGGCGAGGTAAATTCAACTGAGGCAGAGGGCACCAAATAGGTAGTTTCAAAAGGCAACATGTAACAATAAAGGCGCGAACAAGTACTTTACAGAAAATTTTATCTTTTTATTAGTTTTTAAAACATTTTGGGAGGCTGGTGAGGGTGCCGCCGCCCGGGAAACCATTTATCGGATGACCAACACCTCTGCCCGTAGGTCACCCCAAGTGGTTCGCTACGTTTGGTGACTTGGCAGGGGTGCCCGGATTGTCGGGGTCTTGGCGGTGGATGCAGCTGCATGGCAGGCCGTATCGGGAGAGAATGGTTGAGGGAGTCCCTTTGACAACTCCAGCCGTACTCTCTCGGAACATTGCCTTGCACCGCAATGGGAGGGATGGATTCATACTCCGTACGTCCCTCACTCCTGGACACCCCGGCCTCTGTGTTTCCTCCTTCCTACAACATAGGTCTCTTCAAGACCAATGTTCATTCCTTCCTCTCCTCAAAAAGACCCTCCACACAGCATCTCAGATGACATAGGCCCTGAGGGAAATTATTTTCCTCAAGGCCTCCTGTGTGGAGTTAATGTAAAAAAAAAACACTGATCCCCAGATTCCTATTCGACCCTCATACCCTTTTCCTTCCCAGAACTTCTTCTCCTACCTTGCCTGAAAAGACCCTTCACGCAGTATCCCCAAAGATGACAAAGGCCCTGAGGGGAATTATTTTCCTCTGGGCCTCCAGTGTGGAGCCATTGTAAAAAAAAAATTTTAGGGCTACCTAAAAAAAATCCCCGATAAATAGCCTTTTTCCTTCGCCAAAACCATATTTACAATATTCGATTCAATCAAATATTTTGCAACACTTTAACGTGCATTCGTTCGCCAGACCAAAGAGCCTTCCTTGTTCCTCGTAACTTCTTGTTCTCGACACAGGTATATCCTAGTGAGACAGACATCAAAAAAACCCAATGTACACATACTTTTTTATAGATAAATAAATGTAAAAAAAAAACTCATTTAGGAGCGCTCTCAATAATGGAATGTACCCGAGAAATTATTCTGGACACACTACAATTGACGTATAAAATTTTAAAGTAATTAGTAATTATATATCTGCAGAGATTCTGTGGTTTTTTACGATGCGGTTTTCTAACATTCAGATTTGCAATCTTTAGTATCGTTACATCTTTAAGAGAAAATACTAGCGGCGTTTTTTTTCCATACAAACGTATTCCCCGTTTATCTCTCTGGATTTTGACCCTAGAGCAATTTTTTTTTATATAAATTAGATATTGATCATTAGCGTGTCGGTACGTTTTGTTTTTTTTTTTTGATAATTTACGTCTTATAAAAGTTAGGACCTTCCAAAAATGAATAAAATTGCCTGGTTTAAACGCCGTCAAAAGACGTTCAGTATACAAACTAAACAATGTATTTTGAAAAAAAGCAAAACTAACCGACATAGAATATTTTCTTCTAATACAGTTAGTGAAAAAAAAATAAAAATCGGTCCAGTTTTGGAGAAGAAAAATGGGGAATACAAAACATCGATTTTTTTTAATTTCGGCCCGATATGCAGTTGTCCCTTTCGCTCAGTTCCCCTAAGGGGAGCGCGGAGTGGAACAGAAGACATTGGTTACAATACCTATCGACGATATTTTTAAATGACCGGCATAGCTCTTAATCTTGCAAATCTTACCCGAAAAAATCTCAAAATGGTAAAAAAAACTAATTATCATGTATACAATAAGGAATTCAAGTGAAAGATATTATGGCCTTAAAAAAATATTTTCGTATCCACCAATAAACGCTGATTCTGAGTATATAAGTTTTATTTAATAATATTTAACGCAGAGTTTTTAAAAAATTATTAAAAAGTCCATTTTTAATCGGATCGTAAAAACAAGCTGTCAAGTTGGCATTATAGAAATTTGAGTGGCGACGTCACTGTTCGACGTGTCGTAACGTCACCGTAAAGTCATTGTATTGGAATGTATGATATGACACAAGCCATCGTATTAATTTATTCGGTTATTTATATACTGTTTATAGAGATTTAGTTGTTGTGTTTATTGAAACATTATTTAGGCCTAAATAATGTGTCAAAAATAAAGGTATCTGTTATTAGTTTATGTCTATTATTGAAAACATTAAAAAAATACTGCACGAAAAAAATAGTTATGCCACTTCTAGGGAGAATACTTCGAACAACGGAATTCAAAATGGTGGCAGTCGATCAGCTAACTGCCCGATCCTATAGTAATTTTTCAGATGTGATGACGTCACACGATTCACCATACATACGGTGGTTTTCGGGGGGTCTTGAAAAATTAAAATTTTGACAATTATTTTAACTATTAAAACTAACTCTAAAAATAAAAATAAAAATGCAGTTATTTAAGTTAGAAGGTCATTTTATTCATTAAAAAAATTGGACTGGAGTTCTCTATTATGTTTCATACATTGGGTAATCACCTATCTGTAGACTAATTGAAGGCTTAAGTGTTCCGTGATCGTGATATGAAGGTAAATAACTAACCAGATGGGGTGTTGAATATTTGAGATGCAATTTTCCCATGACCGGAAGGGTGTTTGCGCGGACTTTTCCAAAAGCCCCCAATTTCGCGGATGTCAGGGCTGAAATGGGGTACTAAATATCTTCCATCAATTTATTTATTGGCCATCGAAATTTACAATATCCCACAATCTGAAACGATTTTTCAACTTATTGGCAAAACGGCCTTCGCCTCCAAAGTTAAATTAATATAAATCTGTTTTTAGGAAGAAAAGGTACCTCACATGACGTATCTGAAAAAAAAACTCCACATTTTTATACAATCTTAATATATATAAAACAAAGTCGGGTTAGTTACACCATTTATAACTCACGAACGAATGGACCGGATGGACCGATTTTTATGATTTTCGATTTGTTGGATTTGCCTCCGCCCCGAATAGCAGAATAGCTATTAAAATATCG
Organism: Limnephilus rhombicus; assembly: GCA_929108145.2. Classification (NCBI taxonomy): domain Eukaryota; kingdom Metazoa; phylum Arthropoda; class Insecta; order Trichoptera; family Limnephilidae; genus Limnephilus; species Limnephilus rhombicus. The sequence continues at coordinate 14,033,124 of OV815277.1, forward strand.
GAAAAATTCAAGAAAAAAAATTACCAAGAAAATTCTTTTCCTCGTACATTTGGTATGGAACAAATTATCATACTTTGATAGAGATGCAGCGATATTGTGATAAGTATAATATTGAATAGTGAGTGAATTCCAAAAATTCAAAAACGTCAATTGTCAATGCGCCGATTGTTTTGCTTTTAAATATATAATGCTACCCCTCTTTCATTCACACTAAATGGCAACTGTCGAAAATAGGACAAACCCGTCTGCACCCCTCCAAAGGAAAAATACAAACTTACCAAAATTATCTTAAATTTGTATAGATGAAAATGTGTGTGTTTCATATTTATTATAAGCAATAATTATCAGCCTGAAACACTCATCCAGATTGAAAAATCTTCCGAGAAAAGATGCATGACGCCAACGGGAAATGAACCCGTGTCCTTCTGATTGCCGGTCAGCTGCTCTCCCAATTGAGCTATGGCGGCTTATCTTATACCCGCCAAATGATTCAATATATACTAGTGTTTCATTCAAGAATTACTGCTTATTATATTTTTTCCACCTGAAAACAACCAACTTTAGTTTTTTCCTTTAGTCCCTTTGGGTCATGTATCTTTTCTCGGAAGATTTTTCAATCTGGATGAGTGTTTCAGGCTGATAATTATTGCTTATAATAATTGTTACCCTTTGTGCTATGCATAAAAATCTTGTCTTAAACTTTAGTTTAAAAATTAAAAATAATAATTAATGATAATAATAATAAAAATAATAATGAATATTTGACAAGTTTAAGTATTTCCCCAATAAATAAAGACATAATTTGTCTCGACGCCACCTAGCGAGGAATTTAACACTAACAGTGTCTCTCTCGCAAAAACTAAAGTTGGTTGTTTTCAGGTGGAAAAAATATAATAAGCAGTAATAAGGAACTCCAGTGAAAAATATTATCGCTTTAAAAAAATATGTTCATATAGACCAAGAAACGCTGATTCTGAATATATAAGTTTTATGTCATAATATTAAACGCAGAGTTTTTAAAAAATTATTAAAAAGTGCATTTTTAAACCTCTTCTCAAAACACAGCGTTAAGTTGGCATTACTGAAATGGTTAACGGTGACGTCACTGTTAACCTGTCACCTGGTGATAGTGTGTATTATATTGTATTGACATTTGAAATGACTTGAAGTGCACACGTACCTATGCAATTCAACATTTCGTGTTTTTGGTTTATTTTCATACTGTTTATAGAGATTTAGATAAATAATAGTTATTGTGTTTATTGAAACATAATTTAGGCCCTCAACAATTTACGAAAAGGGCTATATTTGCGGACAATCTGCAATAAATTTTGTCTATTTGAGGTTAAAGTCGTGTCATATTTTGACATTTAGTTATGTATTTTCAAATTGTTTTTAGTATAGGGCTTTTTATACAAGTTGTTACACACTCGTCATGATCAGTGTATTATAAATACTAGTGTTTCTGTATGTATTATACATAAAACAATGCACCCACAAAGTAACGCCTGACACAAAACACGATGTCACATGTATTGGCAATGAAAGAGATGATTTATTGTTTTTATATTGCACTTTGATTAAATACAATAACAGTAGCGGTGAAATGTGGACATTTTACCAATGTTTTTCTATATTAAAAGCAGTTAATCTTGAATAAAAAACACACCTCACACCTACAAGTCATTACAAAGCATTCCGTCATGACCATAAATAAACCAATCCCGTCATGACCGCCATGATTCTTCTGGGTCCTTCATTCAAACAGGGATGTTCTGCCCAAAAAAATTATTTCCCTAGATTTCGAAGTGAAATTTCCCTAGAATTTCACATTTACGCAATTACCTACGTAGCCACCCGATTGTGTAACACTAATCCTGTTATATGTTAATTAATATGATAATTAATTGGGAAGATATCGGAACTTGGTAAATATACTAATAATACCGTGATTTTCCAAATAAAACACTGAACAAAAATTTAAAAGTACGAATACACTCACCACTGAATTAGAAACTGAATTCCAAATAAAAAAAAAAACACTTTGCAAAATAAAAATCATAAGCAACCCGCCGCTCATTTGTACCAAGAGTGGTATTTTGAAGACCCCCCCCCCCCTCCCCCCCGAACGTGTCACGTAGTATGGGTACGTTCCCTAATATCATTTTGAGTTGTCAGTGTTAAAAATAACATTGCATGTAAGTACATGAACAATAATTAAGATTCATAGGAATTCCAAAAAATATATATACGTATATATATTTATATAAATAATACCAGTAATATTGTCATATGTAATAAAAATTTTGACAGAGTTCGAAATTTCCCTAGATTTTGTCCTGATTTCCCTTATCCCTAAAAAATATTTTTCTCCCCTACATCTAAGGAAATTTCCCTCGACAAAACATCACTGATTCAAAATGACAACTTAAAAAGTAAAAAAGCTATCGGTGGGTGAAGACCACCATAGATACGGTGCGTTTCTGAGAGTCTTTAAAAATTAAAACTTTGACAATTATTTTAACTATTAAAACTAACTAAAAAAATAAAAATAATAATGCAGTTATTTAAGTTTGAAGGTCTTTATTCATTAAAAATTGGACTGGAGTTCTCTATTGTTGAATGAAACACAAGTATATATTGAATCATTTGGCGGGTATAAGATAAGCCGCCGTAGCTCAATTGGGAGAGCAGCTAACCGGCAATCAGAAGGGCACGGGTTCATGTCCCGTTGGCGTCATGTATCTTTTCTCGGAAGATTTTTCAATTTGGATGAGTGTTTCAGGCTGATAATTATTGCTTATAATAATTGTTACCCTTTATGCTATGCATAAAAATCTTGTCATAAACGTTAGTTTATAAATTAAAAATAATAATGTATTTCATATATTTTAACGGCAAGGAGGTAAGAGGGAAGAGGAACGGGGGAGGTGGGGTTCGCGGAGAGAGAAAACGAGGGAGGGAAAACGTGGGAGGGGAAGACGGGGAAGCTGGAAGGGAACGGGGACGCACGTGAAAGGACATGCAAGGAGAATCAATTTATTTCTTTGTTCGATTATAGCCTTTTTGTACAAAGGTAGGTAGTTATCCACTTTTGGTTTGTCTGTTTGCTTTTTTCTGGTGTTATGATTATGATCCGTATGATTACGTGAGATATTTTGCATTTTGACTTGTGTGAGATGATAACCAGAATATTTTTGACATAGGTTTTTGTCGTGGGTATACTTTGATCGGCGAACTGTTTAAAGATTTTACTTTCTCAAAATAAGTTTTTTTTTATTACTTACTTGCTAGTACCCGGCATGCGTTGCAATGCCATTTAATAGAGAAATTATTTCTCCCTGCGTGTCTTTTCCCATTCGTTCCGTTCCCCTTCCCCTCACGCGTTCCCACTCCACCTCCTCCACCATCCATTTCCCCACTCCACTCCCCCCCTTCCCCTGTCCTGCGAACCCCCCTCCTGAGTTTCCCTCCCCCCTTCCAGGTTCCCCCCCCACCTCCATGGTTCCCCCCCTCGCAGGTTCCGCTCTCCCCCCCCCACCCCCACTCCCGCGAAGCCCCTACCCGACTTCCGCTCCCCCCTCCCGCATTCCATACATTCAGTCCCGGTACATTCAGTTTTCACACAGCTCGCGTGCCACCTACTGCATTTTTTAATACAAATTTCATAATGCCAGAGCTCACCGTAGTTTTATACAAACCTTAAACAATAACGAATTTAAAAAAAAAAAATTATCCAATTTGACGCAGTCGTACGGAAGTTATGCGCGTACATATATTTCGGCGATTCATTTTTCGTAAACAAATTCATGCACTTTGGCATTTATAATATTAGTATACATTGTATTTTTCGTTAACATTTTGTACCATTTTCGACTGTTGATATTTAGTGTGTAAGAAAGAGGGGCAGCATTATATTTTTAAGAACAAAAGCAAAACAATCATCGCATTGACATTTGACGTTTTTCAATTTTTGGAATCCACTCACTACTCAACATTATCACAATATTCCTGCAGCTCTTTCAAAAAATTTTAATTCGTTCCATACAAAATGTATGAGGAAAAGAATTTTCTTCATAATTGGGTAAGTTTTTCGTGAATTTTTCCGATATTTTAATAGTTATTCTGCTATTTGGGCCGGAGACTAATCCAACAAACCAAAGATCATAAAAATCGGTCCTGCCGTTGTCGAGTTATAAATGGTGTAACTAACCCGACTTTGTTTTATATATTAAGATTATCATTATTGTAAGACCCCGAAAATAACAATATTGAATTGTGAGAGTTATTCTTATTGAAAACTACCAACTGCAATGTTTCATATAATTCATTCATCTTATTTTTTATCAATCTCATGCTTTTTGAAAAAGGCGATGCACTATAAAGTAACGCAAATGTTTGTGTTTTGTTTTGAATATTTGATTGCTTTTTTTTTTTTTGAAAGAATGGATATACATATTAAAATCAACAAACAAGTCCTGCTAAGCCAATTCAATTGGCTTGTCAACAGGTGCTTATATTTTAGTTACATATAGATTTTTTACATTTAAAATTTACATCTTATATCTACAGATTCAAAATTTTTTCATACATATCAATTATCAATATAAGTATTTTTTTCCGAAAGCCAATTTTTCACCATATATTTAACCTTATTCATAGAATTACATTGCTTTATAGTGTCAGGTAATAAATTAAATATCTTCGGAATGATGTATTCAAACGTTCTCTGTCCGTACTTATTGTTAAATTTCGGAACTATTAACCCGTCGTTGCGCGTGAATCTAGTGCTGTATTTATGTTCTAATTTCTCTTTATGCTGCGGGGTAAATATATGTTGAATTATAATTTTGTGCCATAGTATTGCCTTAACCGGTAAAATTTTGGCACTCTGAAACAGCAATGGTGTATTATGTCTCTGTTTGAAAATATTAGGGACGACTAATAATTTTACAATTGCGTTTTGCGCTTAGAAATATTACAGATGCTTTAATTTTTTTTTTTTTTTTTTTTATTATTATAGCGACTATATACAAAAATTTTACATACAAAATGAAATGTGAAATTAAGTACAAAATATTGTATTTCTTAGTCCTCCTCACTAGGGGGTCCTGTGCCGAGGAGGACTAAAGTTATTTAAATATAGTTCATTTGTCTTCTATGTCGTTTTTAGCGTCTTCGCTAGGGTTTTCTCATTGACCTCTTTAAGCCATATTTTTATTCTTGATTTGTATTCAATTGGATTTTTTATTAGTTTTATGTCTTGGGGGAGGATGTTATGGAGTTTTGTTGCAAAGTATGTATAGTTTCTTTGTCCAAATGTGGTTTTATAACTTGGAATATTTTTTATATCATTTTTATTCGATCTAGTGTTATGCATACACGGTCTAGTAGAGGATTCATTATTTTTGAAGAGCTTCAATAATATATTTTTGGAATATATTTGTTGTACATTTGGTACGTCAAAGTTATTGAAAATTTCAGTTGAAGGCGTTCTAATTGGTACTTTCAATATGGTCTTTATGATTCCTTTTTGAATCGTATTCAGGCTGTGTAGGTACGTATTTGCAGCAGATCCCCATCCTATGATTCCATATTCAATTCGAGAATGACATAACGCATAGTAGACCTTTTTCATATCCTTTTTATTTAGCACGTTTCTTAGATTTTTGAAGAAATATATAAGGCTTGTGAGTTTTTCCGTAATACCTTTGATGTGTAGGTCCCATCTAAGATTTTCGTCAATTATTACTCCGAGATATTTTATGTTTTGTGTTTTTTCGATGACGGGGCAGTAACATTGTATATTATTTCCATGGCATTCATGTAATTTTAGTTCTAGTGATTTTATTGGTTGGCCCCTTGAGTTCAATTAAATAGGTACTACCAGTGGAAATGCCTTTGAAATAATTGAGCAATTTTTTGATGAGAGTTTTTATAAACCCAGAAAAAAAATTAATCAGGCGTATAAAAAGTTCAAAATCACCTACTTACGAACCTATTTTCGGTTATTGTTCTATTTCATAATGTGTAAAATTAAGTTCTTTATAAAATTACCGTAAAAATATTTAAATATTTGTGCCTGAACTTGCAAAAATAAATTAACACCCGCCTTTTGGCGTTTTTTTGCATAAATTAAAACAGTCATTTGGTGTTAAACGGAAATTTAAACCTTATAGCCATCTACATAAGGCGACGGTTGGCGGCCCGATTTTTAATTTTAAATAACGTGGTGCATCATCTTAACACTGTTTTTAGTTTTAACCGGTACTAAATCCTCTTTAAAATCGTAAGCAAAGTTCTATCCGAATACAATATTGAAAATATGGATAACAATTATTATAAGCAATAACTGTCAGCCTGAAACACTCATTTACATTGAAAAATCTTCCGAGAAAAGATACTTGCCGCCAACGGGACTTGAACCCGTATCCTTCTGATTGCCGGTCGGATGCTCTGACCACTGAGCTATGGGGGCTTATCAAATACCCACCAAATAATTCAATATATACTAGTGTTTCATTCAACAATTATCAAGTATCTTTGGCAAGTATCTTTTCTCGGAAGATTTTTCAATGTAAATGAGTGTTTCAGGCTGACAATTATTGCTTATAATAATTGTTACCCTTTGTGCTATGCATAAAAATCTTGTCTAAACGTTAGTTTATAAATTAAAAAATAATAATTAATATTTAACAAGTTTAAGTATTTCCCCAATAAATGCAGACATAATTTGTCTCGACGCCACCTAGCGAGGGATTTAACACTAACAATGTCTTTCTCGCAAAAATAAAGTTGGTTGTTTTCAGGTGGAAAAAATATTACAAGCAGTAATTGTTGAATGAAACACTAGTATATATTGAATTATTTGGCGGGTATTTGATAAGCCCCCATAGCTCAGTGGTCAGAGCATCCGACCGGCAATCAGAAGGACACGGGTTCAAGTCCCGTTGGCGGCAAGTATCTTTTCTCGGAAGATTTTTCAGAGTGTTTCAGGCTGACAATTATTGATTATAATAATTGTTACCCTTTGTGCTATGCATAAAAATCTTGTCTAAACGTTAGTTTATAAATTAAAAAATAATAGAAAATATGGATGGTTAAAGTTTTTTATTCTTTTCTAAGTTTATAAAGTTTTACTAGATTAGCTAGTTATTTGTTCAAAATTTTTGTGTATATAACTACTCACTGCGCCCATGTTTGGCAAAAGGAATAACTGAGCACTGTTGGTAACACTGCTTCTTGACATTTGGTAAGCCTGCTAAACGCCATTTTGTTCCTGACCAAAGTGCGATGTGGGCGGGAAAGGGAATATTTAAACACCCCCATTAGAACACCGTTGTTTGGGGCGAGAGGTAATTTTCAATTATTCGCTTTAGATAGCAACACCCTTCAGCGCACAGCCGGGTTTAACTCCTTCCTTTGAACTAGCACACTCAACAAATGCTTACTTGTATGACATATTCATAAAATTGTTGTTATCATTAGACATCTGAGATAATATTATGCACCAAAAATGATTAAATATGTACCTACTAAAAATGCCAAAATGTGCAGTAACAATGCCTGTTGATTTCCTAATAAAAATGCCAGAATATGCACTAACAACGCCAAAATATATCCTTTAAATATAAAAAATATATGTGAGGTGCTGAATGAATCTCGGGTGACTTTGGTTTACAACTGACTGAAAATTTAATAATTTTTCTGTTTTTTTTTTAATTTTTATTTCGATGAGGGGAAGAGATCATATATCCTTCATCATTGTATTACTAAAAAAATCGATAAAATGCATGAAGAATGGTAAGGCTGTTGGTTTCGACAATTTTGCTGCCGAATACTTTAAAGGAGATAGCCATATTATTCTCACATGGTTGTGCAAACTTTTTAACCAGTGTTTAGAGGAGGGTTACACGCCATTAGATTGGAGAAGGGCTGTAATCATGCCGTTATACAAAGGTAAAGGGTCACGTATGGAATGTGGAAATCATAGGGCTATTAGTCTGCTAAGTTCAGTCGGCAAGCTGTACGGAAGAATATTGATTGAAAGGGTAAGAATGGAAATAAAGGATAAAATATGGGATGTGCAAGGTGCCTTTATGAGTGGAAAGGGATGCATGGACCAGATTTTCTCCTTGCGTATGCTTACTGAGAAATTTCTGGCGAAAAACCAGAAACTTTTCTGCGCCTTTGTAGATCTACAAAAAGCATACGACCGAGTCGACAGGAAAAAGCTATGGAAGGTTTTGTCCAAGTATGGAGTGAATACAAATCTCATACAGGCAATTGCGTCTCTGTACGAGGGAAGCGTTGCGTGTGTTAGGGTAAACGGTGGTTTTACGGGGTGGTTTGACATCACAAAAGGTGTCAAGCAAGGCTGCGTAATGTCACCATGGTTATTCAATCTATACATGGATAATTGTATGCAAGAATTGAAAGAGGTGGGATTGGGCGCGAAATTGAGTAATCTGAAAGTATGTTGCCTGTTGTATGCTGATGATGCGGTGCTGATTTCTAACACTATGGAAGATCTACAGTCTCTCGTATCTAGGATGAACGAAGTATGTATGAAAAATGAGCTAATGATGAATGTAAGTAAGTCTAAAGTCATGGTGTTTGAAAGGGAGAGTACGAAAACAGTATGCAACATAGTTGTGAATGATGAATATTTGGAGCAGGTGGATGAGTTTGTGTACCTGGGTAGTATGTTTACGAGAGATGGGAAGGCTGAAAGAGATATTGAAAGAAGGGTGAATGCCGGTAACTCCATTAATGGTGGACTGAATGCCGTTGGCGCTAATAAAAAACTGTCAAAAAAAGCGAAGCTAGCAGTCCACAATGGAGTCCTGGTACCTACCCTGATGTATGGCAGTGAGGCATGGAACTGGCAGAGGAAGGATGAAAGTAAACTGAATGCAGTTGAAATGAGATCCCTGAGACGTATGTGTGGTAAAACAATGTATGATCGTGTGAGAAATGTGGATATCCGCAAAGAATGTAAGGCTGATGTAAGCATAATGAGTAAGATTAAGAAAGGGACCCTCAGATGGTTTGGGCATGTAGAGCGAATGAACGAAGGAAGTAGTGTAAGAAGAATATACGACGCGAATGTGAATGGTAGAAGAAGTCGGGGACGCCCGAGGAAGACATGGCACGATCAAGTGAATCAGATACTTGAGTCGGGTCATGTCAAAAGTCAGAATAATAGAAGAGAATGTATGAGACGATGTATGAATGTGAGTGAGGCAAAGAGTGTGTGCCAAGACCGAGTTGTTTGGCGGTCCGTCCTCTCTGCCTACCCCTGCGGGGAAACGGCGTGATGGTTAGTTAGTTAGTTAGTTAGCGTAATTACTTACCGTTATAAACACTGAAAATAAAGTCAAAAGTGTAAAGAGATTTGAAAGGAAACTTCAAAACGTCGAAAATTGAAATAAGAATTTTTTTCTCAGACAGGCCAAGGAAATTATTTAAGAGTCTGCAAAAAAAAAGTTGAGAACTGTTTTAGTTTTTTTGCGTAATTCTTGTGTTTTCGGGTGTGCTGAACCCGAAAGTGATTTTCATTTTGTCATAGAACGTCACGTTTTCTGACAATGTAGGTATCTATGTTAAACAAGTTATCATCTTAAAATAAAAGATAATAGACCAAAAAAATGTTTTTATTTATAATTGCGTAACAAAACTTCTTTTTTTATCTAAAGTACATTCATTAATAAGCACTAAACACATTTTTTTTCTCAGTGAGACTCCTTTTGGTACATTTTCGCTTGTAGGAAGCATCTGGAAGGTCTCTGAAGCCTCCAACAGTAGTCTCCCATCATTGAGATGCTCCATCTTCCCTGGTATCTTTTTTCCGTCTCCTTAATATCTTGGTGAAATCGTTCACCTTACTCTTCACTCACATCTCCAAAATTTTCTGGAAAGTAGTCTAGGTCGGAATGAAGAAAATGTACTTTTAAATTCATTAGGCAACCTAAAGCTTGAAATGCTTTTAAAATTCTTTTGACGATTTGTTTGTAGTAAGGGGCTTTGTTATTGCCTAAAAATTCAGGTTACCCTCCCCGATTCCTAGTTCCCCTCCCCCCTCCCCCCTCCCGCATTCCATACATTCAGTCTTCAAACAGCCAGCATGCCACCTATTGCAATTTTTTTATACAAATTTCATAATTCCAGAGCTCACTAGTTTTATACAAACCTTGTCCTGACAATAACGAACACAAAAAAAAGAATTATCCAATTTTATGCAGTCATTCGGAAGTTATGCGCGTACATACATTTCTGCGGTTCATTTTTACTTAATTAATTACTTTTTCGTAATTTCATGACGCCAGAGCTCACTATTGTATACAAAAACCATCGAGGGCATGCACACATCAAATCCCCAAAGTTTCATCGCAATCAACCGTTCATAAACGGTTTAGCAATGCGTAATTTCATGATGCCAGAGCTCACTATTGTACATATTATCTATATATATGAGTGTGTGTATACCGTTTTGCAAAATACTTAACGTTCTGGAATTTTTGAGTATTTTTTTAGTTTTCAGAACACCTAAATAGATAGAAATTAGTTAAAAACATCCAGACAGCAATTTTGTTATATCAGTCAAAAAGATAATATCAATATTTAAAAATGTTTGATCAATTAATGTTAGTTTACATTGAACTGACTTCGGGCACAAATATACGCCATTAACATACTTCTATTGATTGATTGCAAGTACTTAATATAATGAATATTTATTATGAATATTTTATTAATTTTTTATATACATATTACATGTAATATATTCATGAGTAATTACATTTTCATGTTACAATCGGATTAAACTCAAATCGTTAAATACTAACACGCAACATTGATAAGAAACTGTATAAACATATATATGTATATAATATATAACCTTTACGAGAGTGTAACTCGTGTGTAAAGGGAAATTTAAAAAAAAAATAAAATAAAAAAATAAAAAATTATAACACATACATATATCGGTATACGTACATAAATATATAAATTAATGCAGTATATATAGAGTGTAGCAAGAGCACCTCCTATTATTTTGCTATATTCCTGTGTTTCTCCCTTTTCTTATTAGTGTAAGGCAAAAAAAAAATATTTTTTATGTGAATAACGCACAAGAGTCCCAAACCGTTTGGAGCCAGCGAGACAATGGCATCCCCAATTGGGGTACGTTGTGAGGCTGAAAGTAATGGAGAGGGGAAGGAGATGACGAAGAGGGAGGTGAGGAAGTACCTGGCTATTCAGATCTGATCACTAAGCAAGGCTAAAGCCATTTCAAACAACGTTTCAATTCTGATTGGTGGCCTTACACCAGAGCGATATTCTTCCTAGGGTTGCAACGATATATCGGAAAGCCGATAAATATCGATATAGCGACCTCTAAAAATATCGATATTTATCGACATATCAATATCGAAAAACTCAATATATCATATCGAAAGATCGAAAAACCCGCCCAAATTAAAATACCCACAAAATCGGGTGAAACGCTAATACTGGCAACACTGACTGTCACAAAATGGATTCTGTTCTCTAATCTAATCTGTGGTTGACGACAAGCTTACATTATATCTTTCTCCTCCTGTACATACTCTTGAAACATGGCAAGAGATGCAAGGTGTATATCCCAATATTTATAAAGTGGCAATGAGCCATCTACCAATTGTGGCAACAAGTGTTCCTTGTACTATAACTTCACTATAACTCAAAGCAGAAACCGGCTACAAGGAAGCAGTCTGTCAAAGTTACTATTTTTAAGTTCGATAGCTGGTATTATTTTATCTTATATATAAAAATGAATCGCTGAATGTGTTGCTAAGCGCAAATCTCAAGAGCAGCTGAACCGATTTCGCTAATTCGTTTTTTAGAATATTCCTTGAATCTTGCGAGAGCCTTGAAGGAGTAACCATCAGTTACTTATACCAGGGCGGGTAAGAGGTGGATTACCTCCACTGCCTCTCGTCTTGTCTCTTTTTGCTTGTTCCTGCCTCTTCTTGAATCTTCCCACCTCTTCTTTAATGTTCTTGTCTCTTCTCCTCTCATTTTGCTTTTCTCGTCTCTTCTTGGCTCGTCTTGGATCTTCTAATCTCTTCAAAGCTATTCTTTTCTTGTCTCTTCTTGCTTCTTCTTGCATTTCTTGTATATTTACTCTTCTCGCCCCTTCTTGGCTCGACTTGTTTCCTCTTGTCTCTTCTTGAATCTTCCAACTGCTTACCGAACCTTCTTGTCCATTCTTCTCTTCCAGTCAAAAATGATCTCTTCTTGGCTCGTCTTGTTTCGCACTTTCCTATCACTGTTCAACTTCCATTAATCCCATATCATTCGCATGAATACATCTGTATACGAATAACGAACTAACTTCTGAAATACACTAAGGACGAGCTGCCTCAAAAAATCCGATGAACCCATCAAACATTAGAAGCCGATTCTCACACTCCGCGCAAGCGCTATCCAAGCTCTGATATGATATTATTATAGGCCAGTTGCTTCATAAGACTGAAATAATCACAGAGCTCGAATAGAACTCCCACAGAACGCAAAAATCGACCTCAAATACCCGATGAACCCATCAAACTCTCCGAAACAACCCGCCCAAAAAGTACCGAATAGAAAAATAAAAACTATGGAAAATAAACATGAACAATTAAATAACACAAATAAATTGTTAACTTCACGTCGCTAAGTTCGTCTAGTAAAGTATATGCATTGGTAAATAAATACTCAAGTATGATCGTATTCTCAGTGAAATCCATTATTTATTAAACAACTGTCATCATGTTTACCAGCAAATGACAATCTGAAATGAGTGGTACAAATGTGGGATTTTTATGTACCCCAAATCAGACTAGAGATTCTAATAATAACACGATTAAATCTATCCAAGTTCAGTGCTACAAAACCTTCTCTTGCCTTACGTGCATACGTAGTCTTGCAAACTAAAACTGTCATGAAATCTTTAAGAAATTAAAAAATACGAATAATATTCCGATACAGCGATTGTTAAAAGAAAACAAAGTCAAGCAAGGTACATATATTTGTGGCTTTGCAAAGTACTTTAAAGGCACCGTGAAACTCCGGTCTCCCGGTCTCGCGGTCCAATGGTTGCACACCGGTTGGTCCGAGACCTAGGTGTTCAAGTGCGGCGTTCTAACATAAACATAAACAAATGACTTATCTTGTTGATGTGACGCAGTCCTTTGTCTTCTAACACCCAACACTCAGCTTCACCTCTTCATATTGTCGCACACTGTCTGTTTATGAATTTACACAAAGAATATTGAAAATATTCGAAAACCTCTCTAGTGTAATTTCTTTCCCGAAAGAGCTAAAATTGTTTCGCGAAATTTAATAGATATCACTGATTTTTGCGCGTGTGCTGAATAAATTTTGTGAATGTAGCTATAAAAACACATGAGTTATTTGAAAAACAAGGCATTAGCCATGTACACACATTCTGCTCAAATCACATACCACGGGACTCTCCGTACGAGGATGGTTCTTACGGAGAGAAAAATTAAGAAAATTGCCCAGAAAATTGGATAATTTCAGAAAACCTAACGACTATCGCACGTTTGACAGTTCGCATGTTTGAGAATGACATTTTGCAAAAATGATTGTTAAATCAGGATTCCATTTTTGAAAATCTTTAAGTTGATAAATTTATTTAAAGTAGGTAGAGTTGAAAAATGTAACACAATATATCTGAATGGCACACGAAATACATAACATCTTCAGAAGGTACTGTAGATACATATATGGATATCCGCGAGCAATACAAATAAAGGAGAACGCCTGAATCACACACGAGTCCTATAAACAATTTACTCGCAGTAATTAATAACATGTCGGGCTCCCCACTTACGTTATATTGAAGACATGACTGGCTTTGTTGTATGACGTATTTGATATATAAAGCTTTAAAGTTTTATATATTACACTGCGGGCTGTTGTCAGTAGGGATTGCAAATCTGGACCAGTTTTTGAAAATCCGAATTTTCGGACTTCTTGGAACTCAAAATCCGGATAACTAGATTAATCGCGGATTTTGAAAAAAAAGATTTTTTTCTCAAAAGAGCGCCACCGTGAAATTTATAAATATTTCACCAAGAACACTAATTAGGGTGCATCATCAAAATCTAAAATCCAAGAAGAGACAAGAAGAGCCAAAAATAGAAACGAAGAGACATGGAAAGACAAGAGGGGACAAGAAGAGGCAATTAGAAGAAACACATAAAGAGAAGAAAAAAACAATCTTCAATCAATTCCTACATTGCTGCTCGTTCTAAGTTATAATTTTGGCTAATTCTATTGTCATGTTTACCAGTCGATTAAATTCTATCCTCATGGCAATGACACGTGTTCCAAGTCCCAACAAATCAGTGTCCAATGGTGTACCGGGACAGGAATGCTCCTGGTTGATGATAAATTCGTAACGCGTCGAATAATATTTAAACCAATCTACATTTATTTTGCTCCAATCATTATTCACATTCTCTCTCTTTCTTGCATTTAATTTTTTTTTATCTTTTACGCTTAATATTTTTCTGGGTAAATAATCGGAAAACATATTAAATCCTGCATTTGTGCATGATGTGAATATAAATTTGACTGCTTGGTTATATTATTATTATAAATTTATTTGCAAAAACTCTACATATTGAATATCACATGCGTTCGACGCGAAATTTTGTAGAGCATTGCGTTGCAGATATATTTATTTTTATTAAATGAAAACAAACCACTTTGTATACACTTATTTAATAAAAATTATCAACACGTTTCGAAACCAATGGTTCCTTCTTTATTAAATTTATCCTGACGAAGGAACAATTGGTTTCGTTACATGTTGATAAATTTGGTTACATAAGTGAAGTATACAAAGAGATTCGTTATCATTTAATTAAAATGACAATCACTAAGTGAATTTGCGACTGTTGACGAAGTAAATGTACAAATATATAAAAAAAAAATAATTGTCTGATCTGGAAAATCATATTTGAAAATCCGAATTCTGATTCAATTCCGGATTTTTAAAAATCCCTGAGACCCGAATTGCAATCTCTAATTGTCAGTTGCGCAAGGCGGTACATTGCGTGCACAGAGGAAACAAATTCAAAGGAAAACGCAGCTGGTAATTCGTCAGAGATGGTTGAAATATGGACTTCAAAAACACAGATCTACCTTCCCAGTCCTACACGGAGGTTGCTCCTGAAGATTTAAGGCTTTGTTTTAAGGTTGTAGATCAGTCATATTATCCTTCGTGTGGTTTGTGGTTAATGAAGAAGGCAATAACGTCTTTACAATGGTTTATATAAACTTTAACGGATAACTCATATTTCATTATGAATGCAGTACGTAATACGAAGAAAATGATAAATTAAATTGCGTTGTTCAGTAACTACACACAATAAAAAAATAATGTTGAAGCTACATGCAAGAGTAAATAGAAGTACGGTTAAAAAATAAAATATTTATTAAAAATGTTAAAATATGTTTTCAACTATTCTTTTTTCTAACACTTTTGTCAAAAAAATGTTACATTTTAAAGTATCTATACACAGTGTAAAAGCCCCAAGAGTGTAAAGGAAAAATATTACTTATCATATTTGCATCATTTTGTGAACTTTGTGAAAGACACTGAAGCACCCATAGAAGTGTGTAGGGTGTAGGGATAGGGTGGTAAGCGTGCCCGAAATTAGGGAAATTTTATTTTTAAATGGGTGAAAAATATCAACAATTTTCTTGAAAAGTTAATCAATTTCATTGAAATATTAAGTCAAAATGTTTATTGTAAAATGGCTACAGTTTTCTTCTAATCGGCAGAGTGGGTAGATATAGAGCAAACTTGTATCGGTTAATTTCTTTAGCGGTGGTAGGTGACGGCCTTCGTGGTTGAGTGGTTACGATCTTTAGAACGAATCCGGAGGTCACGAGTTCAAATCCCGGCGTGTTCGAGTAAAAATATACATAATTAATTTGTGTTATTTCACAATTCATTAATTGAAAAAATTACATACTATATTTGCGGAGAACTTTCAAGTGATAGAGACTTTCAGTACCGCTTTTGTAAAAGACCACCATTCAGAGTCGAAACGTTGCTCAAAATGACTTTAGTCGTATTTGGTTACCAGATCTGAATAGACAGGAACTTCCACACCTTCCTCTTCCTCAATTTCATCGTCCCCGTCTTCAATTTTCAGCCTCACAACCTACCCTAATTGGGGCATCCATAGTCTCACTGGCTCCAGCCAGTTGGGAGAAGTTTAGACTCTTCAGCGGTATTCATATAAAAATAACATAGAATAAATTTCAAACAAGACATAACACTTAGCTTCATTAACAACCCCGAATCCGTTCCATATTGAATGCATTCCATATCTTTATATCCCTTCGGTTTGCCAGTTCTTGAGAAGCCTCCGAAAAAAAAATCTTCAGGGAAGATGTGGATAAACCAATGGCAGTTTGCGGAGTTAAAAAGTGGGGAGGCACAAACCTTTTTTAAAGTAAAAGATAAGGATAGCCAAAAACAGAAAAGAAGAGTGAAGAAAAGACAAAAGGAGACAAAAGGAAGCAATAACAATAAGAGGGAAGACTTAAAGTATATAAAGGTATGCCTATTATACTTAACCTTGAAAAAAACAATGGAACCATTACTTACAAACTCGTATGTCAAACTTTAAAATAATAATTTGCAAACACAAGATAGACCGTTAACTTCAAATTCGTCCTACCAAATTAATCCAAATAGCCGTGCTCCCTAGGTACCTACTGCCGCGTACTGCCTCAATTAATGACAAAACCAAATATCACTTGGTCGACGATCGGTTCCACTTTGGAAGTGTTCATATTTTGAGGCGCGCCGCAAACTGAACAATACGCGATCGGGCACCGGCCACCATTCATTACGATTTCATGTGACTTCCTCACTCCCCTCCCACACAAAATCAGCAGATCTCGGAGGCGAGCCCTAACCCTGCCTCCCTAGGGTATTATTGTACTGCGTCGTACAGTAGCAGGACGCGGCGGGCGGAAATCCGCATGTGGTAATATTTAAACCGACGTAATTTTAAGAATTATGCAATTTATAAATTGGTAACAATTAAATTTAATATCTTTATTTTGGATGTTTGGACACTGGAAGAGAGAGAATAGGTACTAGATAGTCCTTACTTACACTTGTCACTTCGCTTCATTGATTGCCGAACCAAAAGTGTAACATATTCTCAAATCCAGGTTTCCAGTTAGTGATAAGTTTCTGGTTAGTCGAAGGTCAGGTTGCCGACCTCTACTACTTTTATCATCACCTGTTTCGCATCGTTAATTATTTTACAGCTGGTGACTGACTTATCGATGATATTTTGCGACTCTTGGAAGCATAAAACAGTATTTTTTACATTATGTGTTTCAGAATTACAGACTTTAAAAGAATCACCATATTAAGCTGAAGCTTGTGCCTGGTTCACACGATTCGGTTTTTGTTGAATATGAATACATTTTTAAAATAATTTCCCACGGGGCCTATATTATCATCTTTGGGGATGCTTTGTGAAGGGTTTTTTTAGGGAAAGGAAGTAGAGGAAGTTCTGGAAAGAGAAGGGTATGAAGGGCGGTTACGAATCTAAGGGTCCAGAAGTGACCACGCTTCAAGGCGAAAAATCGTGAGAGTCCGGCTGGAAAGATCAAAGGGACTCCCTTAATAGGCCTCTCCTGATCTGGCCTGCCATACAGTTAGTGAGCAGGTGCATCCGCCCTCAAAACCCTTACAAACCTCATCCCATGAAGCACCCCTGTTGAACTACTTTAAAAAGTCATTTATCAATTTAAAATGAATCGATTTCGTTGATTAAGTTTGGATCATGTACGGACGACAAGACTAGGAAAAATTCAAAAATGTCAGCATTATTAAAAACACAGTGAAAACATCATTTAGGATTGAAAAACGTAATGAAAATGATCTGTATCAGTGTGGTTACTGGATAATTATTGTCCGCACGAGTATTTAAAATAAAGTTACGAGAATCTCCGACATATTATGTTACTTCAAGTACCTTATTGAGAAAAATAGCTTAAAACCAAAATATATGTTTGTAAAATCATACATCTTTACTTCGTATTTAATACTCGATCGAGCCAATTCCACTGTAGTGAATCTACAACACTTAGGCCAGCGCCACACTTGACGGAAATTAAACGCCAATACATGTAATTGCATATAAATTACAAATAGCGGGCACACTACGCGGAAGATCGGTCGTTCCGTCGCGGACAATCGGTCGCTCAGTGGCGGACCGCCGACTTTAGCGTCTGCTCCGTCCTCCGCGCACCGATTTTCCGTCGGCGGAAGATCGGCAACTTCGCATTCCAAGTATTTGTATGCATCGCACCACATTCGGCGGATAACACGCGGCGACGACACACGCACGGGATGTTCGACACTGAACGATTTATTGGCGGATTAATTAATTAATTAATTAATTATTTACTAGATTTATTATTTATTTTTTTATATTTTTTATTTACGGTCAGCCTTTCTTCGGGAGATATAGCCGTTCTAAGTTTTGTATTTTGCTTGGTAATATAGTCCTACGATAAATTCAGCAATACATCAAATGATTGTATGGACATTCGATAATATTTGAATGCTTTATCTGGATAATGTCTTAGTTGCATTATACAAGGTATGAAATTGCCCAATTTCTAGTCGAAGAATATTTATGGGATGAACCCAATATTTACGCTTTCTTTTTCTTTCTTCTTCTAATGCCTCATAAATAGCTATCACTTCTATCGGATCCATTTCGACCACACCGTATAAGCGTTGGCAGTCGACTGATAATCCGCCACTGAATATTCAGTGTGGCTGCAACGTATGGCAACGGATTGACTCCCGCGGAAGTTACGCGACGGAATTTCCGTAAAGTGTGGCGATGGCCTTAGGATGGGTTATTTAAAAAAAAAAAACAATTTATCAAATACTAGCTGGTCCCCGGCATGCGTTGCAACGCCATTCAAAGAAATAAATTTATTCTCCGTCCTTTCCCGTGCGTCCCCGTTCCCTTCCACCTTTCCCGCCTTCCCCCTCCCTCGTCTCTTCACGCTCACCCCACCTCCCCCGTTCCCCTTCCCCCTGCCTTTCCTCCCTGCCGCTAAAATATATGAAATACACACATTTTCATTTATACAAATTTCATAACGCCAGAGCTTACCATTATATATAGCCTATATGTTATTATGATTTATGAGCTATATTTTTGTAAAGTTCCATTAAAATCCATTCAGTAGGTTTTGCGTGAAAGCGTAACAATAATATACTCGTAAATCTATGCAAACTTTCGCGTTTATAATATTAGTAAGATTGTATTTTACCTTTGGAGGGGTGCAGATATACGTTCACTGTTTGTCCCATTTTCGACTCTTGATATTTAGTGTGTAAGAAAGAGGGGCAACATTATTAAATGCGCAAAATAATCAGCATATTGAAATTTGACATTTAACCTTTTTTGAACTATTGGAATTCACTCACTACTAAATACGAGTATTATTCTTATCACAATATTCCTGCAACTATTTCAAAATACGATAATTTATAATTATCTTTTTCGTGAATTTTTCTCATGTTTTAATAGTTATTCTGCTATTCGGGGCGGAGAAAAATCCAACTAATCAAAGATCATAAAAATCGGTCCAGCCCCAGCCGTTCTCGACTTATGTATAACGAACTAACCCGACTTTGCTTTATATATTATAAGATTTGAAGTTGATTATTACGTTCTGTGAAATTTCTATTCAAGTTCTGTGATTATTTCAGTTTTAGGAAGCAACTGGCCTGATATAATAAAAGAACTGGAATAGAACATACACAGAACGTGAAAATTAAATTAAATTGAAAAATTTGATGAATTGTTTGAAATTTTTTTTGAAACAACTCGTTCTCAGAGATCCCAAAAAAAGCTTATCTTTTCGATGTGAGCATATGCATTCAGTAACTAAAGGGTTAAACGATTTTTGGAGCCGGGTCTAAGCTTCGACGCTATTTAAAATACATTAAACATCTGATATTAACTTTCTAACGATTAGTTATCTTCCAAATAAAATTCTAATAAAAATTCTAAATAAATGAAACAATACATCTTTGTTGGAACCACTTACATATTTTATTAACTTCGACCGGTTTCGGAATGACCGTTCCTTCCTCAGAACAAACATATAATGACCTGACAATTACGAAACAATGTACAATGTAGGTACAATGTATTATTACTAAGTGTCGTGGTAGGGGTGGGGACGTGGCTAGGGATAAATGAAGAGTGTTTGGGGGAAAAGCAACGGACATTTAGAGAATGTAGATTTTTGCAACATTGAACTGAAAAATTATTAATGTATAAAATTTACGCCATTCTTTATCGTTATTATATTATTAGAATTGTATAGATATATTTTTTTTAAATTTGTTCGGTTTTTTATTAAATATGTTATCAATTGAACTTGGTTTACATCCGTTATTTACAGCAATTTGTTTTATAATAGAAAGTTCAGAAAGGAAATTATTATTAGACATTGGGACATTTACTAAGCGGTATATCATGGAGTGGAAGGCGGAGTGTTTTTGTAAGACAGGGTGGTTGGAGGTTTTATGAATTACTATGTCAGTGTATAAAATCGTGCGTATAAATTGTATAAAGGCTTGCGGTATAAAATCGATTTCATTATTTATAATAGATAAAGTTAAATCCAAAAAGTTTAATGTTTCATTGCTTATTTCTATAGTAAATTTTATTTGATTATGAAAGAAATTTAAAAGGTTAAGAAAGTTGTTGAGTTGGCGTTCCGATCCTGTCCAAATGCAGAAGATGTCGTCTACATACCTCTTTCATAGTAAAACAATGCTTAAAAGGGAAGGAACGGTCATTCCGTAACCGATCGGCGTTAATAAAATATATAAGTGGTTCTAACAAAGATGTATTGTTCATTTATTTTTAATGGATAACCACAAAGTTATAGCTACAATCAAATATATAAAAAAATTCTAACTTCGGATTCAATTTACTCGAAATACCGTATGAATCGACCCCAAATGTGATGTATGTAGATTCACCAGTTTCCCGCTTGTTCCTCGAATTTGCAAACACATACATGACACATAAACATTTTTGTAAAAATGTAAATATGTGGTCGAAACGCAGTAGTTAATAAATAATCGCATTAGAAAAGAAAAAAAAATGCACTTATTGATCGATTTTCAAATCAAAAAGGTCTCACCCTTGAATCGACTAAAGTAGACGCCTCGATCAACTTCATTGGTTCTATTGAAAAGTCAATCAAAGTTATGGAGAGAATTTTCACATATTTTTTTACTCACATTCAACAATTGAACAGGTAACAAAGAACTCGTTTCGTGCAAACCCGGCTTTAGGCAGTATAAAACATTGTACAATTTATGAAGGTATGGCAGTAAAAAGCTCAGTTTGATTACGTTTTTACGGGTAATATTATTTTCCACCAACGCCTGTGACATTGAACCGGAGTGAAAAGTTGGGAGCCCCTAATTCAGTTTGGAAAAACCTAATAACAAACAGTCCAAAGTAAAATATTGTATTATCCAGCTCAGGTTCCAGTGTAATTTAACTTCGCTGGAAAGCTGCTGGGGTAGCTGGAAAGATTAATTGTCCAAATTTTCAGGTGATTAATCCTGTAACCTAAACCCTTTCGACGCTTACGTTTATTTTTTCAGCAACACCAAGCCCTAGAATTGAATCCATCTCTGTCGTAGAGATTAAATTCAGCCTACAAACATTTTCAGATCATTCGGGGGGTTTATTTTTATTCCAAATTGAGAAGCTGTTAAAACCTAAGGCTTGCTTTAGAAATTGAAAAAGAACCTATGAGAATTTCTCATATTTATATACTAATTAAGATTTAGGTTAGGTCTTTTAAAATGTATTAAACAAATACACTTCAAGAGATGATAGATGAGGCCTTCTTTCCTCGTGAGGCCTTCAAGAAACCAATGAGGAGTGGAGAGGAGAGATTAAGTCCTCTTCCCACGTGGGGCCTTCATGGAACCAAGGAGAAGTGGAGAGGAGAGACTGGTACCTCTTCAAAGTGGGGTGGACTCTTCCCTTGTGGGACCTTCAGGGAACCAAAGGGAGGTGAAGTCTCCGTCGTGGAGGAAACTAAGAAGTGGAGAGGAGAGGTGAAGCCTTCTTTCCTTGTGGGCCTTCAGGGAACCACAAGGAATAGTGGAGAGCAGAGATTAGGCCCTCTTCCCTCGTGGGGCCTTCGGGGAACTAAGGGGAATCGAGAGGAGAGATGGGACCTGGGAAGGCTCATTGTGGAAACCGAAGATATAGCTTAATTTCACGGGAACTATATGTAAACTGTATCCGCTCTTAAATAGACACACAGGCAAACTTTTCTGATTTCATACCTATTTTCCCAAAAAAAACCTCTGTTTGACAGCATGCTCAAAGATAATAAAGTACAAAAGCTTTTAAACTTTGCAAACATTAGTGTCTCAACACCCCCTCCCCTCATGCGCTCCCCCTCCACCTTTCCCGCCTTCCCTCACCCCTCTCCAACGAACTCCCCTCCCGCGACCCCCTCCCCTCTCCCATGTTCAATGTATTCATATCCGGTACATTCAGAATTTCAAACAGTTCGCTTGCCACCTATTGTAATTTTTTTTACAAATTTTCTATTGCAAACAATCATTTTTGTATTATAAGAAGAATCAATCGAATTTGGTACCTAACACAGGTACTTACATATTTAAAATAAATAGATTTTTTGATTAGATTCAAAGTATCCAATTTTGGTTTGTACCATAGGTGAGTACTTCAAATAAATTCATTAATTAAAAGGGTTTTGAAAATTTTGATTTTGATTTAACAATCATTATTTTGTAAAATGTCATTCTCGAATTGTGACATTTTTGACAGTTTCGCAAGAGTTTTTGTAATGATTAAAAAAACTTTTCAGATGTTTTGTCATATTCCAGAAACCTTCGCAAGAATGGAAAGAATGTATTTTGAAAGTTTCAAACATTTCCTAAGATTAATATGGCAATACATAGACATCTTATATACATACACCCAAGCAAGCATATTTTGATTTATATATAATAATAATAATAATATCTTTATTTAGAAAACAAACAGCTTTACAAAGATACATAAAAAGAGTGCTAAAATGAAACAGTAAGCCTAAAAACATCTTTTCGCTGATATTTTTTTTTAGTAGCTAGACAAGAAAAACATAAAGAAAAACTAAGAAAAAATATATACCTATATATAACCCCAAAAAAGTGCGAGTTCGAACTTTCAGTTAAAACCCACTCCACAGGTTTTAGCAGCAAGGACTGGAACTGGTTCCAAAAATAGCCGGTTCCTCGGATCAACTGTGATCCAGTGACAGCTAGTCACCGGGACAAAGTAACGTAAGTGGCGCCATCCTTTGACGAATTCTTGAATTCTAAACCGAATTACAAAAGTAGTTTTTTAAGAAAGTTTAAGTACGAAAATGATTTTGCGTACGGCGCGGCATCAGAGTTGCATTCTCGGCCGGATTCTTAAATTTCAACCGTACAAACTTTAGCGTATTAACAACGTCCGATTTGTATATATAGATATAAGCCGGAATACTTTATAATATAAATAAGACGAAACTCTTAATTCGTGGAGGACTTTATCAAAGGCATTTCGGTACATTTCTCTGTAATAAATTAATTTTACATGTATTTTCGAAACGATGACGTGACGCCCAAAAAACGTTAAAAAAGCAAGTAATACTTAAATTGTAGCGAGAATAGGGTATTTTCACAAACCATGAATACCATTAAAAATGTGCGGAAAATTTAAACTTTATTTTTCTGATTCTGATCATTGTACAAAAAGAGTGTAATTTTAAAATTTGCATTCATATTTATTGATTTGAAAACCTGCACTTTCGTTTGGCGGCATATCAAAAATGGCACGATTAAGTTTTTTTTTCTTATTCTTTTAGAGTTAAAAAAAAATGGAAATATCCAATTATGCAGATATCCGCGACGATCGAAATAGTTATATTCAAAGATGGCCACATTTACGCCCTATATCGATTAAATAAAAAATAAGTCATTCGTGAAATTTTACTTTCTGCGAAAAACATCTCCAAAATAATAGCAAATGTAAAGATCGCTAGATAAAATAATTCTTATAAAGAAAA
Organism: Limnephilus rhombicus; assembly: GCA_929108145.2. Lineage (NCBI taxonomy): Eukaryota > Metazoa > Arthropoda > Insecta > Trichoptera > Limnephilidae > Limnephilus > Limnephilus rhombicus. The sequence goes on from OV815277.1 coordinate 14,057,343, forward strand.
CAAATAACTTAGTTTACACCACTATGTTATAAACAATATTGACATGTTTCAAGAACAATGTTTTCATCATCAGGATAAGTTGTTAATACAATTCTTGTTTGAGAGAGTTTTCCTGGCGACAATCATCAGGAAAACTAAATGAGTTCAGCGGGTCGATTTTTTTCATTATAAATATAAATATATTTTTTGGGATAAAAGCGTAACTTTTTTGGGTTGCGATGAAGGATTAGCCTTAATCTAATTCGGTAAATGCTATATGACCTGACATGATGGATTATACTTCCTCGGGCGAGCAATTATTGTGCCAGTAGGCTACAAGGCAAGGCAACACACCAGGAAGGAAGGATGTTAAGAACATATATGTTATGCGCAAGGCTGAGGAAACACAGATCAATCTAGTGGAACGTGGAGAAATTATATGAAAATTGTTATTACGTCAAAATGAAACTGTTCTAAAGGACGAAATGATTGAGGAATGGCTGCTCGGCGTTTTACATACAACTTTTTTTGGATAACGCCAAAAAATGCCCAAACAAACTGATTAAAACAAAAATCTCAATTCACATCAAATATCTAGTATGGATGTGATATACTTTATTTGTCACAAACAATATCGTAACACAAGAGAGATGGTGGAATGTAAATCTAATTTTTGTGAAACAAGACAGTTGACTGCGCTTTTTAACCTCAATCACAGGAATTGGCAAATGGAAGGAAAAAGTCCCTACCTTTGATGAGTTCATCCGCTGCTTCGGGTCATTCTTGATTCTGGCTGCACTCCACGATAACAGCACAATTATAGATCACAATTACCGACACTTTGGGGTTAAATTGGTGAGTATTTTATGATTAATTAGCGAGATTTCGAAAGCGAGATGCGTACGATATCACTGCGATTTTCCAACTCATTTACTCGTATGTAGGTAAATTTAGATTTTGTGCAATATTGTAGATGTGTCCCACAGTAGGTGAGAAACACCTTCCTCTTCTTTGTAGTAACTAAGTTCCTTTCTAGGAAAGGAGGAAGACAAAGGAAAAAATAACAATGAAGGACTTGGGAACATGCGTTTAGTTTTTAAGCTGTTTCAGAACTAAACATTATTTATTTGTGTTTTAAATTACAAAATTATTATAGGCCATTAAAGAAGTCGCCTTTCACGATGATAGAAGCAATTTTGGTAATTTTTGTTCGCAGAAAAGAGTTCTTAGTTTTTTTTATTGAAGTGAAATTTCTATAGCCTCGTTGTCATTTGGAATTCGGATGAAACGGAAATGATGCATACAGCACGTGCGAAGCATCAAACTCCTATTGGTTGAGATATAAAACAGAAATGACGCTGGTCTGCGCTCATTGGCCGCTTTTTTATTATTTTTATTTTAGTCTATACCTACGCCAAATTTGTTTCCAATTAAATATAATCGCGTGTTTTTAATACCTTTTAATTTAAAATTCATCATTTTTACATAGAAGGTAAGGAAAAATATATTTTTTATATAAACGTCAAATTAGTTACGTCGTTGTAGAAATCATCGAAACATTATAACTACAATTTTTAAAATAATGAAAAATCGATTTCTTTAATGGCCTATATTGCATAATTCAAAACAGAAAACAGTCTAACTGGCTCCAGACGGGAGCAGCTGAGACTCTTGTGAGGTATTACTATAAAAAAGTTGTTATTATTATTATTGTAGATACTCGTACACCAAGTAAAAAATGAACAGCAGATGGCTTTGACATGTGGCTACAAGCCATTACCACCGGTGGCTACAAACAGAGTTCGAAATTAAATTCAGCTTAGAAGAAAATCACCTAAATATTCTTAGACGAATGGCCCAAGCCTCGCATACAAATTGACGTTTATTGAAAAATAATGATTTATTTAATTTGACCACCCACGCGTCAAAGCCGTTTAACATTATGGCCACCATTAAAGAGAGGAATCGCAGTCCAAAAAACCGTATTACCAGAGTAGAGAGAGGTCTCTCGTAATTATTACTAATTTTAGAATATACCCGTACCCGCTCTAAAATATTGTAGGTAGTTAAACAATAAGTACCTATTCATCTTAATGAGATGAGGTAATAAATATAATTGATACTTACTCACACAGGTACTCAAAGGGTTAAAAGCCGTTATCGTTAAGTAGGTATGTTCATCTCGTAGGAAATAGTTTTATTTTATGGGTTAACAATAAAACATGTAATTAGAAATTTCTTACCGTCGCGACAGTGTTACAAAAAGTGGTGATGTGTTACGAAACGTGTGATGTTACGAAAAGTGTGATTCGAACGGTAATCGATGTTAACGGTGATAGATGGCGAGGCGAAGGGTCGGGCCTTTACGCACGCTTGGCTTGGGGAGTGACAAGGATAAGGATGGTCACCCCAAGGTCGTAGGTCACTCCAGGGTCATAGTTCACCCCATGGTCATATGTCACCCCAATGTCATATGTCACCCCAATGTCAATGTCAATGTCAATGTCAATGTCAATGTCAATGTCAATGTCAATGTCAATGTCAATGTCAATGTCAACGTCAATGTCAATGTCAATGACATGTCGGCTCATTTGTAAAACATTCTTAGTCCTTTTTCAGAGTTTTAAGAAGTATCGAAGTTAAAAAATGAATAAAAAAAATATTTTTTATTTGGGAGGCGGGTATGGGTACCGCCGCCCCGGGAAATATTTATTGGATAACCAACGTCTGCCGTAGGTCACCCCAAGTTTTCTACGTTTGACGACTTATCAGGGGTGCCCGGGTTCATGGAGTGAGGTTTGTCCGTATCTTGGCGGCGGATTCGTATCCCCACCAAGTGTCAGACTAGATCGTGAGAGACTGGTAGAGGAAGACTTATGTCAGTGACGTTGTGCTGAACGAAAAAAAAATTATATGAAAATAATTACGTAATTCACAACTGGCGGGTGCGGAAAGTGGAAGCTCCATCGCGAACGACTACAACACCGAGACTAAGCGCCGCAGAGAGTGCAGCATGGTAGGGATTTGGCGTGGGGGAACAGGCTGGGTTCCCCACGCCAAACGCCACGCCGACTGGGCGACACTAAAATCATTATTTAATTGTTATTTTCGGATGCCAGATTTTATAAGACCTACTACTGGAGTTCCGCATCTAATCTATAGAAAGCTAATTATTTCAACCGAAAAATTTATAAAAGATACGGTCTGAGCATCTGAAGTTCACGTATCTTTACCGAATCCGTAACGTTTTTATTGGTCAAAAATATTCTCATATAACCTCGCTTCCAACGCAATCACGAGAGCTTCCTAGAATATTTTTTTATTACCTCAAAAGATGTGGAAATAAGCCTTGTTTTGGTAAATATCACTGGCTATCGTTAATATGCATAAATTATTTAAAACACCCCTTCACTTAAATTACGATGGAGAGCTGTGCAATAATGCATTTTAACAGCTAAGTAAAACCAACAATTTAAAAATTCCTATTAATGTATTTGTTATTAGGGATATCCTATGTCGAGACATGCTAGTTTGCAATTATTAATATTACTTATTTCAAATGTTTCTGGCTTTAAAAGTTTCAAGGGTGTTCTGGGCCATCATTTCAAATTATGGAGAGAGGAAGGATATTTTTTTAAAGTGGGACAACCAAATAATATGTGATCAAAAGTTCCCACTTCCATGAATTTTGAAAGATGAGAAGGAACGTCAACTTTTCATTCGAATAAGTGAGGAAATTTCTCTTTTAGAAAAATGGGGAAAATGTTGGAACCACAGTTTTGATAGTGGCGTTGTCTTTTGAATTGAGGCATAGCAGGTTTCGTTGGATTGGCTGGCAATGTGACAATTCTCTGCCCAAACATTGCGAGATCTGTCTTTGGGGATGGACAAAGGTGAATGCGGTTTACGAGGGTAACTATAGGGTTGTATGCTCCTTAATTTGCTAAGAAATCCGCAATATCGTTACTCACAATGCCAACATATTCAGAAATTCAAATCGGATTAACCGTTTTTCCAGAGCTTTGAATGGAGGCTATAGCACTCGAATAAGGCGTACAAAGTGCTCACCAGTATGAAGAAGAGGACTGGACTTAAGTCTTTGAAGGGATCATTATTTTATGTTAACAATAGGTAAATTTCGAAAGGTACAAATGGTTACAATAATAGTATTAGAGAACTTTTATTTTAGATTTAGATTTGAGTGAGATGACTAATTATTATTGCACGACCTTTGTTATTGATCCAATTTTCACGATAATACGTAGTTATTGCACCAGTAAGAACTACTATCCTGACTTGGTTAATCTCCATCTGGCTGCATATTTAATTTGTAGAACCGCTTTTTTTTCTTAGACTGGCAACTCTTTTAATACGATTTCCGTTTTCTTTACTCTTTGAATTTTCACCGTGACGGGAAGCCGGTGTTAATTTGACTCGTCACTTTAGTGATTGTTTTGGATATTAAAATGGGATAATCCCTTTGTTATGAATTGTATTAAAAATTCTAATCCGCGGGCCGGATCATAAAGTATGGTGAAATTATAATCGCCACCTGTCGTACTAAAGTGGGCGTAATCAGCGTAACGGCGGTTCGATCGAAAAGAGCTTCACATGGCCTCTCCGAGTTTGTGTTATTAATCAATCTCATCCGCTGGCATTCAGCATCGCGTCGTGAACCGCGGGAGATTACCTTCTTGGCTCCGCTTGGGTTTTGCTACCCTTATTTATGACGGATTCCTGGTGGATCTCCTTGTTCGGACCGCCTTCCTCGAATTTAGCAAATGCTCAGGATTACTTGGTGTGCTCTGCCGGGATCCTGGACCATCACGTGGAACCTGATGCCTGGCGTGATGTTTCCTCGGACGCGTACCCTAGAATTTCTCACACGAGATGGCAGCTGGCAGCACATCAGAGTAGCACGAAGAAGCGTTAACAAAAGTGCTCCCACGTTGTTAGTATTTCGATAGGATTTATGTCATGGTCCAGCAAGGTATGTCTACACATTTTTGGTCAGATTTTGGTTTAAACTTATGAGTTTTGTTGTAAGGGATTATTTGGAAACACATCCCAAATTTAATGTACTATATGTTTGAAAATTTTAATACATTAGTTTCTGTTGACCTGACACAATACTTTTATTTCAATTACTGTATATGCAAAGTAGGAACTTTATTGCCCACTATCCCGAGGAGATACTTCCAGAAAATAAAACAGTGTAATAAATAATAAAATAATTGATATGAAAGCACTATACGTTGAACGCCATTGTTACAGTGCTATCTGTTGTACCATCGGATTATTTTATTTTCTGGTAGAGCGAAAGTTAAATGGAGATTAACCAAGTCAGGATAGTAGTTGTTACTGGTGCAATAACTATTATCGTGACACAATTTTTAGATTTCAAAATTTGTTTAAATTTTTTTGTCTTGGTCTGTCGTGGGTACATTTTATTTTTATTTTTCATTTTTTTATTTCATAATATTTCATTGGTTATAGATTTTTTGTTTTTTTTTGGCTACCACACTAGGCTAATGCCCGTGTTTTGGTAGTCATATTTTGGAAGCAATGTATTTTAAATTTCTTTGTCCAAATGTTATATTTATCTTGCAAGAGTTTGTTGGTTTTAAGCTGTGTGTTTATTAAGTAAAATATACTTGTTTTGTTTTAAAGTCGAGTTAAAATCGTTATTATGTAAATTTGCCGAACATCTTTTACTGTTAAACTTATTGTGAAACAGATATGAACACATCAGCAGAATGCAGTTTGCTCAATTGATAAATAATAATGTATAATCTAGTACCTACTTGAAATTTTGATAAATTTGAATATTACAGAGCTTATTATTATGGGGAAAACCTACGTAAAAATTTAAAATAAAATGAAGAACGCTCACAATCACAAAAAACTTCAAATGCCAATTTGCAATAACTACAACTTACGACTGTATCTGAGGTTAATAGTTAGTAGGTAAGTTCCCGTAAATAAGTTCCCGACAAAAACCTTTCAATGCTCTTCTCCTGAAGAGTAATTGAACAGTGAACAGGCTGTTGTAATAACTAATAACGTATAGTGGTTTACTTCTGCGATGTTCGGCTGCCCTGGTAGAGAGACCCAGCTGATATTGGATTCGCTTGTCAGTTTCCTTCTTCAACTTTCAATCATTCCCACCCTACCGTCAACACAACCAACCAACCCTTCTTTCTTTTCGCCTTCTTCTTCTCCCTTTTCTCACTCTCTGTTCGCATGCTTCTTAAATGCTTTGGTGTATTCGAAAATACGTTTTTTACTGACAAAAGATTAATCGACAAAATTCACATACGTTTTTGCAAGGAATTTCTTGGAAACAGTAATGAAATGCTGTGAAATAAATAAGGCTCGAGAAACTAAAATACTTAAAAACGTTATTTGTTTTACTCCCACTGCGGTTAAGGGTGTTTAAGGTGATGCACCACGTCGTGTAAAATTCGGCATCAGGCCGCTAGCAATAACACTCCTTATGTAGATGATGTTACGGTTTAAATTTCCGTTTAACACCATTGATGTATTTGTTCATGAAAAACATCGCCTAAAAGCGTGTTTTAGTTTATTTTGCGAAACTCAGGAACAAATATTCAAATGTTTTACGATAATTTTCTAACGAATTTCATTTTTCACATTGAACACCATAACCGAAAAGAGGTTCGTAAGTAGGAGATTTTGAACTTTAAATCAGTTATGATTCTGACACTTTATTTATTTCTGAGCTCACAGACGATTAAAAAAATACTCGAAGTATTTAATTAAAAATTAAAGCATCTAAAATATTTTTTTAAGCTATCTTTCAAACCAAAATGACATGAATTTGCTTCACTTAGTAGTGCATCATCACCTTAACGGCCCTTCCACTTGTAACCAAATTCTTGTGTTAGATCTTCGATTGAACATATTGCGAAATCTTTTAACGATTTTTTTAGTCGCTTCTCCTTCTCTCCCCATCTTCCTTCAGCCTCACAATGTACCCCAAATACGGGACGCCCATACTGGCTCCGGGCAATTGGAACTCGTGCGGTATTCACAAAAAATTACCTGACAACTAAATAGTTTTTCTAGTTTTTAAATTTTGTCCGTCGACCAACTTTGGAGTTTCTTACCGTTCTCGGTATTCGGAGCGCAGAAGTCGGCAGAGTAAAATGCTGAAGGAACATTGACTCGTGAATTTGAATCAAATTCCACACTAAATTAGGTACTTAAATATTAATAAATTACTCGCCGACTTCTACGCTCCGAATACCAAGACAGTGTACAAAATTAAGACTACTAGCAAAAATAAATTGTTTTATGATAGAATTTAAGATTCTCACGGTTAGAGGTGACGCAAAACTAAACAAAATTATTTAGTCATTTGCTATATATATATTTTTTTTTACAGTGAATGCCGCACAAGAATCTCAACTGCTCCCGTCTGGAGCCAGTGAGACTATGGCATCCCCAATTGGGGCATGTTGTGAGGCTGAAGGTAGTGGGGAGGGGAAGGAGGTGGGGGAGAGGAAGGTTGGGAAGTACCTGGCTATTCAGATCTAGTCACCAAACACGGCTAAAGCCATTGTCAAGCAACGTTTCAATTCTGAATGGTGATCTTACACCAGGGCGATACTGATAGTATCTTCCACTCTGGAACATGCCGCAAATATACTATATATTATTTTAAATGAATTCATTGTAAAATAACACAAATTAATCAAATAAAATTTATTTTCGCATGCCGGGTTCAAACCCGCGACCTCCGGATTGTGAGTCAGACCTCAAGATTGTCTTACCCACTGGACTACGGAGGTCGTCATATATATATATATATAATTTATTAAGAACAACTTTTCTTTCTGCCTAGGATGGAAACCGCTAATTGTGACAAATTTACCTCTCTAAGATCTTGTGCTCCTGGTAGATTAATTATTTATAATAATTATTTATTTCTATTATTTATTTTTCTTCGGCCTGTGGTTCGAATTTCGGATGAAACGGAAATGGCGCATCAACTACGCTCAATGGTCGCATTGATTATGATGTCACTTTTAAAGGCTCCTATTGGTTGAGATATGAAACGGAAATTACGCGAGGTCTGCGCTCATTGGTCGCTTTGAATATGACCTCACTTTTCAAGTATTGGTTGAGATTATTTTGGTAAAGTTTCACTTCTATCGCGTGTAAAACTGCACTCAATTTTTGTTTCTTTATGTATTATTCGATTATTACACGTGTCCTTGTATTTTTATAACATCATTGGAAGGATATCAAATAATTACGTAATCTCTTATTGTTTTAAATTAAAATTTGTAATTGTGTAAGGAATTTAAAAAATATATTATTAAAAAATTATTTTTGTTACTTTCTTGTAATTTTCAAGTTTTCAAGGGTAGATTCGTTCTTATGAAAGGCAACAATTGTCAATTTTTTTATAAATACTTTCAGTTCCACAAATCCTACAATAATTATAAGTCTGAACTAGTCAGTGTACAATTTTGGTTTGATTTATTAAAAAAAGGGAATACAAAAATATGTTTTTGGACGCAAGGTTTTCTTAACCCACAGAACTTCTAGTTTAAAAAGTAAGAATTATTGGTAGGTACAGAATCCAAGAATTTGAAGCATTATATTTTCAGTTTACACTATTGAAAGTTTTGCCCAAAAATGTTGAGTCTTTACCATGCTCTTTTGAAACTAAAATAATTATATCTCGAACTCGAAATACTTTTAACCCTTTGACTGAAGCTTGACTGCGTTTACTTACAAATGAAATAATATAAGTGCTTTTGGTGAATTCAAGATGAAAATAAAGTAAGACAAATTATTTAAGGTTTAAAAAAAATTTAGTGTAACTTGAACTTTGAGCTTTATGGATAACGCCTTAATCATTTATTGGACAACCAACACCTCTGCCATAGGTCACCTCAAGTTGTTCGCTATGTTTGGTGACTTATTGGTTCATCGGGTTTGGTGTGTTGAGTTCTTAGCGGCGGATGTGCCTGCACGTTGGCTGCATGGCTGGCCAGATCGGGAGAGGCCGGATTGGAGAGATCCTTGACCTCTTCAGCTTCTCTCTCTCTCGACCCATCGTCTTGCACAGCGGCGGGAGGGATGGATTCATACGTCGGTCACTCCTGGAAAAACTGACCCCCATTTCTAAACTTCCCCTTCATTCTTTTCCATCTTAGAACTACCTCTACTTCCTTTCCCTCCGTCCAGAGACTCTCAAAAACCCTTCACCCATCATCCTAAAGATGAAATAGGTCTGGGGTAAATTTTCGATAAATGAAATCAAATCAATTTTTCAAAAGAAGCAAACACATTGTGACTTGACATTTTAAATAAATAAAAAGAAAATACTTTGTTTTACGTCACTTTATTGTTATTTTTTTCCGTCTACCAGTTTCGGTACCTCCGTACCATCATCAGGACTGAATATAAAAAATACTGACAAATACAGGAAAATACACATATATATATATATATACAAATTGTGAAAGAAAGAGACAGTAAATTAGAGTGGGACAGTGCGTCAGTTGTGGGAGGGAAGTGGGGGAGGATCGAGTGTGATAACGGTAAACATACTTATAATAGGGCTGAATGTTAAATTTAGTTGATTTTTAATGATTTCAGCCTTTGTATTAACTGATTTTTTTTATTTCCAATGCCTCTAAATTATTTAATCTTAAGCCTATCCCATTTTTGTGAAGGACTTTAATACCCGTATCCCGGTTAAATGTGTGATCTTTATTATTTAAGTGCTCTACGAATTCTGAAAACCCTGAACTGGTTAGGCATCTTATGTGTTCCTTTACTCTAGTTTCCACATTGCGTGACGTTTGCCCAATGTAGAACGCTGGACAATCGTTACAACTAATTTTATAAACGCCCGAGTAGCTTAGTATGTCCTCTTTGTCCTTGGCATTAATTAAAAAATTTCCTAGGTTGTTATTTGTATAAAATGCCGGTTTTATTTCTGGTGGGAATTTACTTGTACACGAAGTGGACAGGTTATTAATATACAAAATTCTTCGCCATTCGTGGTTAAGGTTATTATTGTTATAAGTTATTGGACTAAGGTAAATGTATTTATTTATGGATATTAATCTTTTTTTTTTTTGCTAGGATTCTATCTATGAGTTCTGTTTCGTATCCATTATTGTGAGCAATTAATTTTATTGTATTTAATTCATTAGTATAATTAACATTTGACAAAATTAGTCACTACCCCTATATGTGTGTATTTTCCTGTATTTGTCAGTATTTTTTATATTCAGTCCTGATGATGGTACGGAGGTACCGAAACCGGTAGACGGAAAAAAATAACAATAAAGTGACGTAAAACAAAGTATTTTCTTCTTATTTATTTGAAATCAAATCACTTTGCATCCACCACTTATTTTTTTTTTACATTAACTCCACACAGGAGGCCCTGAGGAAAATGATTACCCTCAGGGCCTATGTCATCTGGGATGCTGTGTGGAGGGTTTTAAAAAAGTGGTAGTGGACAGAATTAAATTTGTATGCAGGCCGCGAATGTTGGTGTAATTCACCAACATTTTTGGCCTGCGCCGGGGTCTCCTACTACTCGCCGCTGTAATGCAGTTAATTTGTGTTAGTTGTGTTGTCATGATTTTATTGTATGATTTTTTTTTTTGATAGGATATGGGGGGAGGGAGGTCTAGGAAGGAAAGGGTATAAGGGGTGGGTAGGAAGCTGGGGATCAGAGTGTCCAAGAGTGATGAACGAATGAATCCAATCCACCCACTGCGGTGCAAGGCGATGGGCAGGGAGAGTCCGGCTGGAGAGGTCGCCCAATGCGCCCCAAACGCTGCTGCTGGGTCCCCTCCGGTCACGAACCGGCACAACAGCAGCGGCGGGGTTTTTTCACTCGTTGATGGGGCAGCCGACCCTCAGTCGTGAGCCTGAGGGTCGGGCCCCTGTACTACCGAGCGGTCCGGACAGCGGTAACCCGTTGTTAAGGGTATCTCTCAACCAGCATCTCCCAATCCGGCCCGCCACGCAGAAGGTGGGCCGACGCACCAACCATCAAGACCTGGACAAACATAACCCCAAGAACCCGGGCACCCCTGCTAAGTGAGCCACAGGTCACCCCAAGTGACTGAACCACTTGGGGTGACCTGTGGCAGAGGTGTTGGTCATCCAATAAATGGTTCCCAGGGCGACGGTACCCATACCTGCGTACCAAATTTAATCAAAATTACCAACATGTTTTGAAACCAATAGTTTCTTCGTCAGGATAAAATGAAAAAAAAATAATAATAATAGACAAAACGTATAGACAAATAAGTATTTAAAGATAAAAAAAATATTACAAACAGTGATGATTAATTTGTTAAAGGTGTCATAAAAACAATAATATAAAATAAAAAATATATATTGCATTTACATTATAATACTTTCATTTATTAACACAAAAGAATCAAAGAATTACCAAAATATTTTATTTTATTATTTTCATTTAAAACTGATTTGTCTTAATAATATTCGCGGTGCTCATTAATATGTACCACAATTTTAAAATAGACAGTTGCAGGTAGATATTTTGGTACCTTTATAGTTGTTATAGGGTTAACGTTCTAAGCTAGAAAATTTCTTCCGCAAGGATGTTTCTCGCAAAGCATATTAAAAAATGCTCGAGATATATTTCCTAAGAGTTTCATAACAAATTGCAGCTTTGTGGCCGTCTGGCGGTTCTCTTTGATCCCTCATCCCTCAAAATTTATGTGGGGTTCGTTCCGCAGCCCTCGTGGAGCTGACCAGCGGAGAGGGTCCTTAATCGAAACCATTTCTCAAATTAGTTTAGCAGAGTACGGCACTAGAGATCTAGATCAAACGGTAATCTTCGGTGGGGCGAAGAAGGTATTGGATTTTTCAAAGATATATTCAATAAAACTCAATTGAGCGTGAATATAGCGTCGGATCGGGGATTTTTTACCAAATTTAATTTGTAATCTCGAGTTAAGTCGAAAGGAAACAATACCTATTCGCATTGAAAAGGTTCCTACCCGAGGAAAAGTTTTTTAATCAGTTGAACAGATTGCAGATTTCAAAGATTCTGAAAGGATTTTTTTTGGATGCTTTCAAATATTGTCTTAATATGTTGTAGGCTTAATCTTATAGTTATAAAAAATCGAAAAAACGCAAATAAAAAGCTTTTTCCATTAGCCAAAAAACTTTACTTATACAAAAAAAACGAGTGTGCTTTAGACCACACAACTGAAGTAAAACTACTTTGGCTGCATCTATATGATAGGAAGAGAGAAAGAAAATGTGCACGCGCACTGTTCTCTCTTGCTCCTAAGATATACGAAACGTAAGAGGCTATGGGAGAAAGAGAGGAAGAAAATGTGTGCTAGCACCTCTCTCACTTGACCCTACAGTAATATACGAATCGTAACTCTCTCTCTCTTTCTACTTTATAGCTCCCTCTTAACTTATATCTCCCTCTCAACTACCGTTGCCTCGCTTTTCGTAACGCTCTCGTGACGCATTCACCAGCTTACTCTCCAAGTCAAGCGTACGTAAGAAGTTTTACTTGAAAAACACTTCTTTCATAAGCTTTCACAACAAAAGCTTTCTTTAGAATAAGAGGTGTTAATTAAACTTATTCTTAATTTCTGTCTTCTTTCTTTAAGTCGTTACGATTATTACAAATATTAATTAAGAAAAGTGCCAATTCAGTTAATTAATCCGAAATGATGTAATTAAGGGGTCTTGATGGGTACATTTCTCAAGACGAGACCCTTTCTTCTTCTGTAATTTCACCCTTCTTTGTATTCCGGGGGGTGTTTTGTCCACTGGGTATAAATAAGGCCATTCTCTTAGGATCTCACAGGTTCCTTGAAGGGAAATAAAAGGGGTTAGGAATATAGGACAATCTTTGAACACGGCCATTGGCTCTGGGACGATTTGAATATTCAAATGAATGTTTTGTTTATGACGATTACGTGAAATCCTTCAGGCAATTAAAAGGCGCCTCGTTGGCATCGTTAGGATATTAAAAAGAATTCATCTCATAAAGGGCAGAATTGTCATCCTTAGTCCCTCAACCCTTTTAACATGTATACCTACATAATATTTACCTTCGGTCTCAACACTTCGGCAATCAAGAATTATTTATGTGGTACTTAGGACTTCAAGGGTTCAACATATATTAATTATTACCAACCTACTCGTTCGTACCCTACATAAATTATTGACGTCTGTTAACTTTTGTTTTTTCTATCCAACTTAATGATTTCGTTCCTTCTCCATCACGAATCACGATATAATTTCATGGTACCTATTTGTATCATTGGTTTTACGTCGGTGATTTTATGAAACCTCTTTGTCACAATGTTTAACCTCAGCATTGTACCACTTAACAAGTAGGTTTATTAATAATAATAATTTGATAAACAACTGAATAATTTGCACATCGCCGTTTTTGTGAAAAATCACCTCAAGCAAGGGGGGGGGAGCACGGGGGCACGTGCCCCGCCCAACGGTATTTTTGTTACTGCGGAGATTACATCACAGTACTTTACATTTTAACACATTAAGTTAATCCATAATATACTGCTTAGCAGTGACCTCTTTGTCAAAAGAATCAATGCAACAACAAAATATTTAGAGGTGTGTGACTAAAAATTCTATTTTCAAATAAACCTTTTTTTATTATGCGGTCCGTGAAAGGTTTGACTTTTTGTAGCTAGCACGACGCATTAGTGCGTGAAGTAATTAAAATTTTCTGTGTGTGACCTTAGGTAAGTACTAAACGGCTAGCCTAGCTGTTTTTTCAATTCAGTTGTGTATTTCTATTATTTATGGATATGATTGTCTGACAAGATGAGTATCGATAGAAAAAGCTGTCTAGGCGTTAACCACGAGTTGTTTAATTTTATTTTATTTTTAATTGTTTTAACGCCCAGAAGGCTTTTACATGTTTTGGAATAGGTTATCATAATTTCGCATATTGAACAATTGCAAATATATTTCAATGAAAATTTTACTATGCTACCGGCTGCGCCAATATTACTTAGGCTTATATGAGAGGTAAGTATCTAGAAACAAAAATACTGTTCTTCTCTGTAGTTTATTGATTGGAAACATCGATTTAAGAACTTACTACTTGTTTAATTTGAATGATGGTCCGAGTATGTACGGTACAACACGCTGTGTTGTGAAATCTTGACATGAAGCTTATTTTCATCATCGTCTCACTCTAACATTTAAATAAATAATTTAGTATGTAGTTGATACCACAATCACAACACAACATTTATTTTTTTTGTGACTACCGCGCGAAGGTCTCCCTGCTCGAAACCGTGGGACTAGTGCGTCCCAAAGTGTGGTGTTTTGTCAGGAGGAAAGTATTGAGAGGTGAAAGAGATAGGTAGGTATGTTGAAGATTAGATAGGTATGAGAAGAAATTATTTTAAGTATTGACCTCTCCTTCAAGAATCTATCGGGGCTTTGCCTTGCACTGCAGTAGGAGAGATGGATTCATACGTCCGTTACTCCTGGACACCCAGATTCCTATCCACCCCTACTTATGCCTTTTTCCTTCCTAGAACTTCATATCCTTCCGTTCCCAAAACAATAGCCTCCATGCAGCATTCCCAAAGATGACGTAGGCTCTGTGGGAAGTTATTTTCTTCAGGACCTCCTATGTAGAAATAGTGTAAAAAAACGGTTAGGACCATTTCCAGCAACTTTTCGATTCTGAATGGTGGTCTTTCACCGGGCGATACTGAAAGTATCTGCAACTCCCAGAACAAGTATATGATTGGGTGGTTGTGTAAAGAGTGTACCTGTACCTAGTGTGTAGTGCTCCTCTGGCATAATTTTTTCTCTGTGAACAACGTAGAGTTTAATAAATTGTTAGGAAGTACACATTGAAATAAAAAAGACGTAATATTTTACCACTGATATATTGTAATTTATTCGTTACATTATTTGCAGTATTATCTTCCACGTAGCGTTAAACTATATGTACAGTCACCCAACTTTAGATACAATACACTTAAACTATCATTAAATTATTATTTTTTAAGTAAAAATATTAAATACATCCATCTCTGAAACACACAGAATGCAAATGAATAAAGAATACAATTAAGCATTCAATTTGGAAAGTTTAATAACCTTACTGACTACTGTTAAATTTGAAAGTAGTTATTTTCAACACTCACGAAACCAGTGAAAAACTTGATTTAATAAACGGTAAAAAATAATATAATCATTGCTTCACACAATATTGTTGAAATAAATAAAAAGTTTTTCATGATTGATTTTAACAAAAAAATAATGTAAATACGAGTGAATCCCTTCGTAAAGCAGAAAATTATAATTTTGGAAGCAAACGATTGATTTGTTAAAAATACTGTACATTCATTAATTAATGTATGAAAAATAGAGTTATATTATGAAGCGAGCGTTCACACAATATTTTAGGTACAGATTTAATATATTTTAACTACAACTATACATACATTTATCAAAAAAGAAACGCACGCGTTTAAGCATGCTTTTTCTAAAGGACTGACAGATATTCTACCACAAAATTGATTGATTGAATTGTATGATTAATAACGTTTAAAATGGTTGAAATTCTAAACAAAAATTTCAACAAATAATTTATAATGATTGATCAATTAATTTTTTTTTAATGAATACATATTTTTTCAATGTAACTATCCTAAAAGAAAAATATTAAATAATACGTAACAGGTTTAGCTATTAGACTAGTATTCTTTATACAAAACATTTACATGTGAAAATTAAAAGAAAACATTGTAATTATTAGAAAAAAATATTTACATTAGGTCGAAAAATTAAGAATTAAAAGCTCAACAATAAATTTCCCATGTGATTTTAGAGGGGTGTTATTTTAACCCATATAAACCAAAATCGTTGCTTAACTGTCGAAATGCGTAATATATTATTCAAGCTGATAATATACAAAACAAAAAGTAACCGTTTTTATTAAAAATAAAACGCTAATTCTTTTCGACGAAGAATACTTTCAGTTTTAAGAAAGAAATATTTTAAACAGCAAAAGTTTAATGAATTTAAAAAGATCCATAATTGTTGAGAGACTTTCTTTTGTAATGAAATGTACAAACCCATTTTATAACTAGTGCAGAGTTGTGTGGTGAAATATGAACAAAATTCGCATGCTATATTCTTTAAATGCATTAACAAATTTATTAAGAATGAAATATATTTTTTTGAAATTTCGCAAAAGCAAGTAAGCTTTCATAAAAACACGTCTCTTAGTTATAGCCATATTAGCTTAATCTTTCAAATATTACAAAACTTATGAGTACAAAGATTTTAAAATATTTTTATACAGCGACACGAGGTCCAACTCTTCCGACGTGATCTTAAAATATGGTAATATCACTGTTATAAGTTCAAATTATTTTCCGCAACTTGTTGCAAAGAAAAACTTCACTTCACTTTAAAAATTTATTATTACTTAAAATATTTCGGGTCACTCAAAACCTCAAAATAATAATGTGAATGTATACGACTTGAGATAGGTAAATCATTTTACAAGCAGGGACGGTATTTTTTTTCCTGTTTCCCGTTTATAAAATCTCGTTAATCTCGTAAGCTTATGTATTTATTTCTAGGCTGTCAAATTTATCGTTCATTTTCAATTAGGTTGAAACACATTTTTATATATTTTTTGGCTTGAATTGTTCCCATCTTTATAAAAGATGACCATCTTTCACTATGACGAATCATTGTACCTAATGCTTTAGTTTAAGTGTTTGAGTTACAAGCTTAATATTAAATAAAAATATTTATTTAAATAAACGAACACAATCGTTTTGTTTGGTCGTATATTTCAACTTCAATGTCATTCTTACCACTTCTATAGACGAATGCTCCAGTCATTTAAGGATAGTACATTTTGGCTAAACAGAACGTGTTTTTGTTGGTTTTATCACTTTTTTTTATAAAATAAAGTTTTTCTTTTTGAAGTTGGCTCACACCATATTAAACGCTTCACACGCGTGGCACGACAACATTGTTTGTCCCTCCATTCGACCGAATGACATAGTAACCACGCACGGCGAATCGATGAAGAATACAAATGAACTTAAGAGCGTTTAGGAACTTTACACTGCCACATCATCCCTGTCGTCAAAGAGCATCAGCGATCCATAGCTATGGCGTCAAACCTGGACCTCGGGGCGGCGCTCCTGGCGGGACGGGTGCACCGGGCTCGTGGAGGCCGAGCACACTCCCCGGGACTTGTTGGGCATGTCCGACACCATGGTCAGGATGGGCTGGAACCCTTGCACCGGCAGAAAGTCCTCGACCAGCTTCCGACTCCGGATGCTCGTGTCTCCCACGTACACGTTCGTACCGGGGAAAGTCCCTTGGCGCTTGCATCGGCAGGCCAAGAACACCAGAACTGCGACAAACAGCACTATAGCCGTGATGCATCCTAGTATGAGCTCCATATTCTGTCTGCTACCGGCCATATGTTCTCCTCTCATGGAACTGACGATCACAGAATACAGATGATCCACCGTATCTTGGTCTTCCGCAGACCTCTTCCCAGAGTCAGGAATAATTTTAACGTCCTCCATGCTTTCGGTAGAAACCTTCAGAGCCCTTCCAGTATCGAGGGTCATCATTTCAGACTTCTCGTTTTCAATGCCTGGTCTTCGAGACACGAGTTCAACTTGAATGTGGTAAATAGTGTCCGGCCAGAGAGATAAAGTAACACAGGTAGAATCGGTAAAGAGGTTTCCTTTGAGTCCACCGCCATCGACCTCCCATGTGACCAGGTATACGCCCTTGCTGGTTCTTGGTTCCCAAGCTATTTCTCCAATCACAAGTACCTTTTGGTGAATCAAAGAAACTTCTTTTAGAGTCCACAACTGGTCGGCAGGATCTGTAATGAAGGTTTCGGGAGTGGTAGCCTTAATTTCAGTGTTGATCTTCTTCTTTTTCTTGAGAGAGAAGTCTTGTTTGTTGTAGTTCTCGTCGGGACTGTATATGGTGACGAGGCCTTGCGGATCGACCACGAGGACCCTGAGGAGAGCGCCTCCACTGTTAGCAGGAACTCTGGTAGCCAGGTCGATGGTTTGGATGATTTGCCTCCAGGGGCCGTTGGCGGAGCGGCGCATGACAACGTAGACGAGGGGAGTACGGGGCTGGGTGGCCGGTGGGGGCCAGCGAGCGAGTGCACCGGACACCCGAACTACCCCCTCGCCCTTGGTGTGGATCACAGGCTGAGACTGCTGAGCGCGGGTAGAAGCCTCCGCGTGGAATCGGCAGGCTTCTTGACATCCAGGGAACTGTAAACAAAGAAAGATAAAACATTAAAATCTTGTAAAAAACGCATACCTAAATTCAACACGCTACAATGAATCGGGAGCAAGATGTAAAGAGCGAGTAACTATCTGAAAACGGCAACAAAAACCTTTAATTTTGCATGAATTCCAAGAAGCGCGGTGATTCCATTCTTTCCGACAGTTGCTGTTTACGATCTCAGACGCGTTTAACACCACACATTCAATTTAACGCGCGAATCGGGCGGAGAGCAATAAAAGGGCGCTAAACAGAGGCGATAAAAGAGTGGAATCGGCTGCATACCAAGGAGAATCTGCACCAGCATGACCGGACGATCTCCACTCGAATTGGAAATCAATATCACTTAATTGTTCGCTGCAGGATGTTAACCTGGTAATAACCAAGCTGTAATACAACGGAAACCCATTTGGAAACAACACTCAAATTGAGATATTATTCCTTAGAAATCTCTTCTTCTCTATTCTGTGCGGAAACTAAAACGAAAGAGAGAAGCACCAATCACTTTTGATTCGTTACAAAATATGAAACTGCATTGTTCAAAAGTTGTATTCAAAGCAGAGAGTTCTAAGCTTCTTATATTTCGCAACCGAAGTTAATATCTTCCTTATGAAAATATTAATAAGGCCACATGAACACAACACAGAAAGATGCGCAAAACACGGAAATGAAGCGTCGTACTATTTTTAAAAGTCCCAATTACGAGGCAGGTACTAAAGTACTATCCCCAGCCCAATATATATACCAGATGATATGCAAACTCACAAACTACAGCTACAGTGATGCGTCCACCATTACACTAATTGCATTTAACCGCAACAATTTTCGGGCGATAAAGACGCAAAGGGACAAAATAATAATAATATCTCGCGCAATTTCATCGATATAATTGCCTTAATTATTCATAAACGCGCAGCGCAACTTACTTTCCATTCGTATTTCGGAATAATAATTTATCGTTAGCATGCAACGCTATGGTCGCGGGTTCGCAAGACCCGGGGGCTAAATGCCTTTTTTGATAATAATTACGGCTTCCAAGTGTACCTACCCTCTCACTGAGGCTGATCCCGCAAGACGTTCAAACAATAATGTATTATTTTTAAAGATAAAAGCTAAAAACAAAAACAAAAAATTTTAACCTTTACGAATGAGAAATTCCACTAAAACTGTTTGATTTTCTTATCAATATTCAAGGTCTAATACAATTTCCGGTGATTTTTTAAACGATTGCAAAGTTTGAAGTGCCATTTTTTTTTAATCCATCAAAATGGCCCAATGTGAACTCTACGACTGTGGTAGGTAGTAGCGTGGATTCTGGATTCCGACGACGTCAGAACTCATCTGTTGAAACAGAGCGTTTATATATATTGGACAATATTAACAATTTTATTAATTAATAACGGCAAAATTTTAAGCGTGACAGACATCAGTTGAAATTTTATAATCATAGCTACTTACGACGGTTCCGATGATGTCAGAAATCATCCGGTCAAACAGAAAGTTTAGATATTTTGGTTATTAAATATTTTTCATTTTGATTTATTCGAATCGAAAACGGGTCAGTTTGAAAACGCGGTGCGTAACTATCATAGCGAGTCACGTGTTCCATAAATAAAATTGGCAATTAATTATTTGGTTGTTGAAGGTCTGAAACGAATGCGTCCTCATAGACAAGATAAGTTTGGATTTTAAAAGTTTGCCAGTCACCACTGGATACTGGAAGCACAAAAGTCTCGAATACCTTATAGATTAGTTTCAGTTCCTTTTATGTCTAAGACTCCTCGAGAATTTCATTCTGTTGCGGGAAGTATGCATGCAAGTATGGAGCAGGGAGATTACGCTCGAGAACTGTTATACCTACTCGTAGCTTTGCAGAGACAGAAATCGTTTCTATTAAGAGAAGAAGATGGGTTTAGATATTTGATTTCGTAAGTTATTCGTTTTTGAAAAAAAGTGAGGAATCTCAAATTTGTAACTCAAAGGGAATTTTCTAGAACATTCTGATTCACTATTATGTAGGAATGGGATATTGAAGGAGCGCCCCAAAAATATGTCTTTACAAAAACTGACACAAAGAAAGTATCAATTTTTGTGATTGTTTTTTTATTATCCTTCGTCCGAAATTTCGACACATTACTACATATTTATTTGGTCAGAATGCTAGACAGAATCTGACTTATCTTTCAGCAGTTAAATGGATATTCAAAACTTCTATGGTTCGTGATGAAAGTGATGCTGCGAGCTGAAAATAAATGTGTTAATCTATATCCATATATCGTTTTTTTGCACGAATCTACAGTTTTATTCCGAAATTTGTGAAAGCAATTAAACTTCAAAACAAGAGGAAGGTCACTGTCTACATGATATTTCGAGAAGTCACCCTCATCCCCTTTCCAGGCCCTTAAGGCGCCGCATCCGCGCTTAAAAAGAAGAAGATGGAGAGATATGTAATTACGAATGTTAGAGGAGCGCGCTGATATCTATTTAAAGCGAAAAAATCGATGCGAAAATTGCGAAAATAAAACACGGCTCGTTTAAAATAGAGCAAAAATCTCGTGGAAGGTATTTTAAGTATTATGTAAAGAAAGATTGTGAATTTTTTCACAACTATAACTTGTAAAATAACTGAAACAAACGTGTTTATAATAATTTTCGAAGCATACTTTGCGATTTTTTTCAATCGGGGAAATTTTATATAATTTTCGTTTCGGCGTGGAACGTGTCCTAGATATTATCTTAAAAAATAACATATATATTTTTTAAGAGCTTAAAAACTTCAAATGTTTAAGGAAGATATGCAAGAAATCTGTAGAATTTCGGGAAGCGGCGCCTTAAAGCAGTAACGCTCAGTGCTTCCGCTAGTATACTACAAAGAAGAGCTGAACAAATTTCGTGACGCCAGGTCATTTTTTTTTTTTTACATGAGCTCCACACAGGAGGCCCTGAGGAAAATAATTTCACTCAGGGCCTATGTCATCTTTGAGGATGTTGTGTGGAGGGTTTTTTTTAAGCAAAGAAAGGAAAGGAGAGTTCTGGGAAGGAAAAGGGTTTAAGGGGTGGGTAGGAATCTGGGGTTCAGTATGTCCTGGTAATCCGCCTCCAAGACCTAGACAAACCTCACCCCATGAACCCGGGCACCTCTGCTAAATCACCAAACGTAGCGAACCACTTGGGGTGACCTATGGCAGACGTGTTGGTTATCCAATAAAGGTTCACGGGGCGGCGGTACCCATTCCCGCCTCCCAAATGCTAAGATTAAAGAGCTGACTGTAAATAGGTAGACGAAAAACAGCAACTTTATGAAAAACCATACATACCGTGCTTTTTCGTAAGGGTAGAAAGAAACTTAATAACGTTTCCTCACAAAGTTACTAATTCCCTAAAGAATGTTTTTCTTTTGATAAAAGAGAAAATTAATAAAATAAAAGCCACTATTTCGTTATCCTCCCGGTAGCGGGTTTCGATACGCCCGGGGCGCAGGAGCGTGCAGAGGTTCAGTAATGACTACCTACGCTCTTACACTCTGCTCGGAGCTCGCTGCCGGGGCGGTGCGGCGGGATACGGGAATACCTCCCGCTGGACTTTCGCTCCTAGTAGCTCTCATCCCAAAAATGTACCTGCAATTTGCTCACGCAGGGGCGAGAAGAATACATCAAGATAAGAGGGATACATGAATAATTCGGAACAAATACTTAATTAAACGTATCTTGATCGGCCGATTTTAAACACACGCTTAATAAACGCCGTTTAATAAATTTGTAAAATCTCGTTTTGCGAAGAGACCAAAATTCAGAATCGAAACATAGTTTAAAATGGCATTAGTCTTGTTTTGTGACAAGCTTCTCGACCTTCCTCTAACCCATCTTATTTCCCATTTCCTATTTCTTTCAGCCTCACAAAAAACCTCCATGTAGATGCATTTTCCAACATGGTGGTACAATATCAGGCACCACTTTTGAAACTGTACATAATAAAATAAAATCCAGAACATAAAGTTAACATTTTCGCAGTAAGACAGGAAACCTTAAGGCCCCGCAACCCGAAGTTCGACCGATTTCTTACTTATCTCCCTTAAACACGTTAAGTTTTAAAGCTCTTAAAAAAATATATGTTATTCTTGAAGCTAATATCTAGACAAATGCAAATTATATAAAATTCCCTCGATAGAAAAAAATCGAAAAAGTATGCTCCAAAAATTATTATAAACAGGTTTGTTTCAGTTATTTTAAAAGTTATATGTACGAAAAAATTCAGTGTTTCTTTAAATGCTCGTGCTCGAGTCGTGTTTTATTAAACATTTTCGCAATTTTCGAATCGATTTTGTCGCTGTAGCGCTCTCCTCTAACATTCGTAATTTCGTATCTCTCCATCTTCTTCTTTTCGAGCCCGGTTGCAGAACCTTAATCATATCAGATTGAATCGGATAATATGATTACGCTTGTAATCTCTCGTCTAGGCAGTGTGACGTGTAACATTAATTAATTAAACTAGATACCAAATCGTTTAATTAATTGATTAAAAAGTAATAATTAAACTATTTGCGGATATGGGTACCGCCGAGCCAGGAACCATTTATTGGATAACCAACACGTCTGTCATAGGTAACTCCAAGTGGTTCAACATGTTTTATGACGTAGCAGGGGTGCCCGGGTTCAGGCGGTGAGGTTTTTTCAGGTCTTAGCGGCGTATGCGTCTGCCTACCAACTGCGGATCGGGAGACGCCGGTTTAGGGAGACCTTTTGACCTCTCCAGTCAGACTCTATCGACCCCTCGCCTTGCACCGCAATGGAAGGGATGGATTCATACGTCTATCACTCCTGGATAAAACTGACCCCTAAATTCCTAAACACCCCTCACATCATTTTTCTTTCCAGAACTTCCTCGCCGTTCTTCCTTTAAAAGATCCTCCACACAGCATTCACAAAGATGACATAGGCCCTAAGGGAATTAATTTATTATATATTAAAGCCTCCTGCATGGAGTTAGTGTAAAAAAATCTAGACCACCTTAACCCACATTCGCACTGTAACAAAATAATCGGATTCGTTACGAAGTCTTGTTTCAGACAGGCGAGATGCCGGGTTGTACAGTGGTACCCCGGGGTATGCCGGGATACCCCGAGAATCCCGGCATTTCAGGGCCCAGGTGAGGTGGGCGAAGTAAGCCGGGCACACTTAACGAGAAAACTTTTGCTATTATTCCCCGACAAGGTGTGTTTGAATAAGGGTATCTCGCTGACACCGTTTTTTCCAACCGCATCTTGTCCCGCTAAAGTTACACGAATGGATTATGCATTAGAAAACTTTGATTAAAAAGAACTAGAAACTTTGTCCGTAGGTAATGCCCTTTTACAATATAAAATGGAACTGTCCACGAATGGAGAGGTTTTTCTAGAGAAATGAAACAACACAATTTAACAAGCAATAAATTCAGATACTTATAATCGCGTTGTAAATATTAAGTGGCGCGTAAAGTTGGAAAACTGTAAGCCTTGACATATTACCACCATGGTTAAAACTGCCTTAAACCGGGTTAGAGCAGGCTTAACTATACCAATGCTAAACCGGGTATGGTATAAATAATTATATTGTGAAATACCGCACAAGTCCGCACAAGCTCCGGACTGACCATGATATCCCCAATTGGGGTACGTTGTGAGGAAGGTTGGCAAGTACTTGGCTGTTCAGATCTGGTCACCAAACATGGCTAAAGCCACTTAAAGCAATGAAACACAAGTCAAATAGGTACATTGAAGTATTCAGTAATTTATCCTTCCTTTCTGAGATCAATTATCCTATGATCTCAGGTTACTTCCAATGCAATCTCCATGCGATAAGTAAATATCTTTAGCCTCCGTTACAAGCATTGAAAAACAAGAAGATTACTGAAGATGGTTTGAAAGGAAGATATGCAAAATCAAAAGAAAGAGTGAGCGCGCTAATATATTTAAAAAAAAAACCATAATGCATTTTTTAAATAATTTAAATTAACTTAGTAAACACTAGGTACTGTTTTTACTAAGTTATTGTATAATTTTAAATTGTAATGTCACAGCACAGCGTTACTGCTTCATGTGAACAAAATAATGTTTTGTGTTTGATATAAAAAGAAAGACAAACATTCCCGGGATATTAATAACTTGAGAGTATTTGAAAATCTCCTACTACCACCACATTAAGTGGAATATGTTGCTTGTGTCGTGATGGAGAACTGAGAGAATCTAGCGTCTGCCATTTACCACATTAAAGTTAAAGTCATTGAAGTATTCAGTAACGTATATCTCTACTTCCCATGCAATCCCCATAGAATTGGTGAATTCTTAAGTAATTTAGGATATTAGTAAAGCCTACCGCCGCTTGCCGCTCTGAGCAGGTTACGGGGAGGCTTACGAGGAAGCTTTGGCTGCACAGGAAACCGGAAAGTGTGTCGGAAAATTAGCGGAAACCTAAACTCAGCCTCCGTTAACTGCTAACAAGGATTTCGGAGCTCCCAGCTGAGAACATTGGGGTAATTAATAACATCGCTGTACGGGATTCCTGTCTTCATTACGCATTCGGTGATGAGACACCTACACAGAAATGTCACTCAGATAACCGGATAAATCAACGTACTAGGTACCTACATAGAATCGTTACAATTTAACATTGATATTTAGACATTTTATCAAAATATTCCCGATTGAAATTCAATTTCGAATAGAATAGTTTTTGAACGTATTCCAAAATTAAAAAACTATTTTTCAAAGCAAATGAAATACGCATTCAGATATTGATTACAAGCGGACGTATGTAAAACGTAATAAAATTTTGAACGGAAACCCAATTAATGTTTTTCACACCGATTTTTTCAAAACTACACTATTTATCACTCTATACGAAACCTATTTAATTAGATTAACGTATTACAAAAGTTATTGCCACTTCACTCTTTTTAAGGTGTGATATAAATCTTAATATATAACAAATAATGTTTCTTTGTTTGTCCCTTATGCGTTTCTAAAGCATTCATCCGATTGCGATAAAACTTTGGTGATATGATGTGCGCATGCCCGCTGTGGTTTCTATATATAACAGAGAGCTCTGGCGTTATGAAATTTGTTTAAAAAATTTGCAAAATGTGACGCGCGAGTTGATAGAAAAAATTGTGTATTTTATACAATTTAGCGGTAGGGAGGGAAGGATGGAGGGGAACGGGGACGAATGGGAAAGGACACGCAAGGAGAAACCATTTCTTTCATTAAATGGCATTGCAACGCATACCGGGAACTCGCTAGTAACTTATAAGTCTTGAAAGAAGGTTATTATTTATAAGTCACTGGATACAACTGGATACGAATGAGTAAATCACTAGTTATAAATCTTAGTTGCAAGTTGATAGTAATAAATCTTAACTGTAAGTTATTTTATTAGCTATAAATACACGTGATAGGTTATAAGTTAAATAAATTTAGATATAAAGCGCCATTGGGGTAATTTTCCCACGAAAATGGCGTTATATAGAATTTTTAAAGGTTATACGGGCGCGTATTATGGTAAACTTTTAAATGCAAAGGGAAAGCTTGATGTTCTCTTTCTAAATCTGTGTATATCATCTGTCTGACCATAATAGAAATAGATTAGGTATAACGAATTGAATGAGAGGGTATCATTTAGTGACAGGGTCTATTGCATATATTTGTGTATTTCTATATTAACCTACAATGTAAAAACTTGTTAATGTTTTCTTTTTATGTATCTTGCATTTTGTCATGTATTATTCATGACATTTAATCAGTCATCTGTAAATTTTGTAATTACTAACCTTTGATTGACATTTATATAATCAAAGTTACTAACATACCTACTAGTTTATATCTATGCCATTTACAACTTAGAAACTTTCTCTTTTCTTGTAATGCACTATATTTCCTTAAATTTATCTGTATACCTAGCTTTCATATGACGTTTACTAGTTATATTTTTAAAGTTTATCTTTTTTTTTCAAAAAAACTGTCTTTGTATTATAAACTTGTCATGTAAAAGCCCATCAGGGCGTTGAAAATTAATAAATAAATAAAAAAATAAATAAAATACAGGATTACGTGGCCCGATTGGTGAGTGCAAAAGTTTATGATAATTTTCCGTCACAGATAGAAATGTCTTTTAGGCGTAAGTTCATTTTTCCTTTCCCTTTCATCATCTCAAATCGTACAGAACACACTTCTAATTACTATCAGTCTCATCGCAAAATAAGATACAACCTCGGAGCAAGACCGGGTTAGGTGAAATTGTTACTCAACATGGTGGTGAAATTGTTACTCAACGCGCATGCGCGTGTTTTTACCGAGTCGCTGTACGGGAGATGTAGTAGCTGTCAGAATTTAAACCACCCGATCACCAGGGTTAACTCAGTACCCCGTGCGTTGTAACTGACGAAATGGCGAACTTTTATGAGAATCTTGACGTTTTGAACGGAGCTTTGGCAAATATTGACCGTATTCACGGCATTCGTGCACCACGGCTACGGAAAAGGTTCAAAAAAAGGTACGATCCATTTGCGGCACTCACGAAAGGAGATTTTTAGGTCTAAATATAGATTTACCAAAGTCAACGTTGTGTTGACTGATGTTGACGTATGAATAAACGTGAAGTTGGCAACACGCCGCGAAATGCTAAATTGGCCGCGTTTTTCAGCTTTGGAGCAGTGTTGCTACCGTAAAAAAATCATAACAGCTGTCGAGAAACATTATGATGATGAGTAAAGATTTTTACCCTGAGCAGTGTAGGCTTACTCCGCTGTGTAGCTACCGCGACGCTACAGAGCCGTGGTACGGTTTCATGATGAGTAAGGCTAAGTGAGTATGTAATGAGTAAGTAAGTGTTTAGTGATCTGGGTGTTGCGGAATAGTGTTAAAAAAAGAATTCCCAGTTCCCTTTGTAATCTGCTTTATCTTTGCCTATAAGAAGTGGGTACTTACCGCACAACGTTAATATTGATAAACTGAACACTGAACAGTGGCCATAAAAGATGGCAGTATCCGCCTTTACGTTTTCACTTTAATATTACTCCCGACCGTAAAGATATTTCCAGAAATGATAATCCCAAATTAGCAACGTGCCTTGGGTTTTTAAGCGCCTTAAGGTATAATCTTGATATTTTTACGTCTTCTCGCTTTTTCGTCAATTTCGAAACAATGTTCCATGAAATGGAAACGCCTAATTGAGTAAGCACGTATCCTAGAATCACCAAGTCCCACGAATATTTTCTGGCTTTTTCATGGATAATTATTTTTAATAGGCTATTTTTTTCGAGTCCTGCGCCGTAGCTTTTTAAACCATAAAACCTTGGATTCTTTATTTAATTGTCTCGGCGGTTCCCTTTATTATTACAGAAACACTCAACGGACGAGTGACGTTCGAGCGTTGTCTCTGTGAACGCGTTTTAATTGAAATTTTAATTCATCGCAGAACATTATAATTCACATAATTAGGTAGCCAAGTAAAAGAAAATGTAGGTAATTATTCCACTATTAATGATAAAAGAAGGCGGGTTTACTTAATCAACAGGTTAAGATGGCTACTTCTATTCTAATGATTATACATACATACAATACGTATATTATATGTGAAGCAAATTTTCGGCAAGTTCCAGAATGGTTCCACTTTCAGTATTTTCGTAATTTGTTTTTGGGGTGTTATGCCGTGTTGCGCTAACTCCTTCTTTAGCCAACGTTTCGGACAGCGTTGCAGTGTCCATCATCAGGGAAGATCCGGCAGATGTATATCAGTGTTGCTTGAAAAGGCTTTAGTCGTGTTTAGTGACTACATCTGAATAGCCAACACTACCCAACCTTCCTCTTTCGCAACTCCGTCCCCACCCACTCCTTTCGTCCTCACAATATACCCGGATTAGTGCCGTAGTCCCACTGATTCCGGTAATTTGGGACTGCTTAAATGTCTTAAAATCGGGGAAATTAACAAAAGGGAAACTCAAGTATTAAACGACTTAACTAAATTAGAAAATTTCGAAATCAACTTTAAATAATTAATCTATTAATATTGCAATAATGAATATTTTGTGTTTGGCTATCCCAAATTGTAGTTTTATGATAACAACAAAAATGTTAATTAAAAATAATAACTGCCCATTTTCTTTTTACAGCGTTCATTAACAAGTGATTATAAAATCAGAAACGTTTTAAAATAGTAAAAACATAAAATTCAATGCATGAAAACGGAATATGGAATTTGAAATAATGTAGGTACTATTCTTTGTTTTATGCCGCGAGACACTTAGGCGAGCATTCTTTAGAAAAATGGCATTTTCAAACTCACGAGATTTCAAACGGCATTAAAAATAATTTCATTTTAACATGCGAATGGTAATAATTTCTGGACTAATTGTGTTGAAAAATTTGTTTCTTTAACAAATTAGGTAGGTCTACTTCACAAAGCTATTGAAAAATATGCGAAGGTTTCTTTTGAAATGCTTTAAAATGCACGTATTGATACTACTAATTTGTACTAACATTTTGAACTTCTAGGAGTAGGTAAATAATATTTACAAATTAATGGCACACACCATTAATAATTTATCTTATAATATAATTTTAATTGAAGACTTTTTGTTTACTTTAGCGCCACGCGGAAGGACCTGAGAAAAAAAAACCCTTAGGGGACATACATTAATTAAGTGAGTTAAAAAGGGGGTCCAGCAAAATCTCACGTCACTTGAAAAGAATATACGAAGTGGCCCAAATTTATCTCACCAAGGGGGGGGTCCAGATTGGAAGAAAAATTGCTCACGTAATTAATGTATGCCCCCTAAGGGCCTATGTCATCTTTGGGGAGGCTGCGTGTATGGTATTTTTATGGAAAGAATGGAGAGAAAGTTCTAGGATAGAAAAAGGTATGAGGGGTGGGCACGAATTTGCGGGACAATGTGTCCAGGAGTGACGGAGTATCCATCCATCCCACTGCGGTGCAAGGCGATGGGGAGAGTTCTCTGCTATAAAAGTTAAAAAGCCTCCCTCAACCAGTCTCTCCCGATTCGGTCCGCAACGTAGTAGGTGGGCAAATGCATCCGCCGTTAAGACCTAAACAAACCTCATCACATGAACCCTGGAACCATGCTCAGCAAACGTAGCGAACCACTTGGGGTGACCTACGGCAGGGGTGTTGGTTATAAAATAAATGGTTCCCAAAAAATGGAAATAAAAAAATATTTTTCTTTATATACTCGTATCAGTATAAAAATCTCGCGTCACGATGTTTGTTCGAGATAAACTCCGAAAATACTCTCGATTGTTGACCTCAATATTTATTATTGCAAATTTAATATTCATTAAATGTTTGTTATAGGAAAATGTTTTGTAATTATTTGTAAGATTCGTAAGTTTTCAACAGATAACGGTGTGTGTTAATTTATCGACAATACACTTGGTTATCTAGGTTGGGTAACCATCCAGTAGATGGCGTTGTGTGTCGTTAGCCACAGCAATATGTGTCCGGGTCAGCTAGTAATAATATTTTTTAAAATAATCAGAAACTGTACGTAAATGGGTAAGTAGTAGTATTTTGTGAACACCTAACTAGGAGAACCTACGCTGAGGTGTTCGCATGTTTTAGAGAAAGTGTTACATTAATTAATGCTGTTTCTATCTTAAGTTGCAATGCTTACTTCTTTAATAGAACGAGTTCCCTTCATTTCATTGTAGTTATTAATTGATATCGTTACATTCATCAATGTACGTTATATCAAAAACATTGCTTTCTAACAGAGTCCTAAAACGGTAAAATCAATATAAACGTAATCCTTCAAACGCTTTCTTTGACACGTCAATGTAAAATGTAGCCAACTCGCGAAGCTTGTAGCAAACTAACACCTTGTGAATCGACTTCACGTAAATTCATAATAAAATAAGTGAGAAAGGTGTGGAAAATGTCAGGTTGGCGGAGGGACTCAATACACATCATTCACTTTGATGGATAACCCCCTGAACTGCATCGAAATACTCCGCTGACTGGAACTTTCAGACGAAAGCGTAATACTGAAAGGCATGTTCCTGAATCACTCCATCATACATGTATGATGCTTTGGTTTCTATATTAAAAACTTAACTGAAAGGTTGAAAATTAATATTGGGCATCTGCTAAAACAGATTTTCATTCTAAAATTATCGAATTTTAATTAGAGATTCCATATTTGAATATGAGAATCTATCTACATAAATAAAAATGAATCGTCGAAATGTATGTACGCGCATAACTTCCGAACGACTGCACCAAATAGGATTTTTTTGTGTGTTCGTTATTGTAAGGATAAGGTTTGTATAAAACTACTGGTGAGCTCTGGCATTATGAAATTTGTATAAAAAATTGCAAGAGGGGCCCGCGAGCTGTTTGAAAAATGATGTACCGGAACTGAATGAATGAAATGCGGGAGGGAGGAGGGAAACTCGGGTAGGGAGTTCGCGGGAGGGGAGGAGGGGAACCATGGAGGGGGGAGGGGAACCTGGAAGGGGGTAGGAGAACTCGGGAGGGGGATTCGCGGGACGGGATAAGGGGGGAGTGGAGTGGGGAGAGGGAAGGTGAAGGAGGCGGAGTGGGAACGCGAGAAGGGAAGGGGACGCAGGAGAGGAATGGGAGGCGGAAGGGGAACGGGACGAATGGGAAAGGACACGCAGGGAGAAACGATTTCTTCATTAAATGGCATAGCAACGGGAGATACCAGCTAGTAATTTAATAATTAGTGCTGAAAAAAATATTAAAAACTGATAAGATATAAAATTAAAACTAGTTTTTTATAATGGTCATTTAATTCTAGTCGCAAGAGTGTGTGTGCTGACGGGATGTTTTATTCGAGAACGTTAAGCTTTACTGAAATGTGAGAGACGTTCGCAAGTATCGATAAAAATTCTACCAGGAGAGCATTATAAATGAGGAGGTGTTATATGCGCCTGGACCGAGCTGAGTGGTAAGAGAAACAAAAGAAAACGCTGGAAACTGCTGACGCGTGTGATTTAGGAAGCCAGGGCGCCGTCTGCAAGCTAGGCGATATATCGTACCGTAATATACACGTAGAACCAACCTAACAATTCCTTAGTCGGTACCTTTACAGCTGATCTATCGTTTACGATAACTATCAAGATGAATTAGTCATTCAACAGTTGAGCTATTAAATCGAAATGGAGATAGTAATTCCTTCATATTGATTCTGACTCAAGATTGCGTCAAAGCGAATGTGGAAAAAGAGAGGCAATTTATAAGAATCCATTTTCGAAAAACCCATTTCCTTCTTGAGTTTACTTTTGAATCTCACTCAAGGGGGACGAAAGAAGAAACGTGTAAAAAATTGCGCAATAAAATCCTTTCTCCCCATGATGGCTGTAGTATATAAACGATTGGAGAAAAATGTCTTCCCCTAGTAGTCAGTAACTGCTGCACGGATGCAGTAAAGAAAGGGTAACTTTTATTGTGAAAAATAAATAATCTGCCAATGAATCAATCTTCGAGACTTTTACAAGGAAGCGAGAGGAAACTAACTGCACTCCCGCTGATCTTTTAAGCTCCCAACCTCCGTTTATTTGATTTCTCGCAGAATCTGGGAAATAATGGAATGGGACATATTAAATACAAAAGTTATGACTTTCAATAACGCATTATATCGGTTGCAATAAAGAAAACGCGGAGTGAATACATTTCCGTGCGGCTGAGGTAATAAAATGTCAATTTATTGTTATTTTCGAAATGTTACAGCCAGAAAAAAAGTAGTAAGTCAATATAAATTACACTTTCTACGAGCTTCTCATCGCATTTCACTAAAATAAAGCAAATAATACAATGGAAACTCTGTTCAGTCGTCTGCCAGGCTAAGATTTGAATGAGTAGTGTCTTAGGCAAGAATGTAAATAATAGATTAAGTCCTGCGCTTTATTCCATCCGCTAAATGGCTACCAGCTCATTCGAAAGCTCTGCAAATACCGCCATTCATCTGAGCCCGTTATTGTGCAATCCGAACTCAGCTGCACTCGCCAGCAGCACTTGCGCGAACGTCAGGGTGAAACATTTTCCGTGTATTATTCCAGCCCATTTTTCTTAGGAGTTCTCGACTGCAGAAGGTGTTTGCCGCGAAAAGGCGCCGCCCACACACGAGGTTGTTTGCTGAATTTAAATCGAAAAGACTAGACTGTTTTTCTAGATTATTCCAAGTCATTTCCCGTCTATCCGATGATACACGACTACCGTTATACGCCCATAATGGAGATTCCAGTGCGAGTGGGTAGGATCGAAAATGTCGAATCGCATGGATTTTGTTTTGTTTTATTTCACTGGCTCGGCGTAAATAATGTTTGAGATTTTTTTTAATATCTACATAAACATTATCTCAATTACTTTTCCCATAAACCAGATTCAGTAGGGTGGATAAGTTCGTAAAATGATCCTTATTTTAGCCAAAACTCGGGTGGGGAAAAAATAATAACATACATATTTTGTAAAATACTTATTAGTATTTTATTTGTACAATGTTCACAGTTCAAATGTACAAAGATAATATGAGTAGCAAGATGTCACGACTGGTCTTATGGGAGTCATAGGTACCGGGTACCGGCACGAGAAGCGGTAGTATTGGATACCAGGAGGACACAGGGTGAAGAGTTAAAGCAAAGGTAAACAAAGCGGCACAGTACTAGTTAAACGAAGTATTAATTATCGAGGGCAGACACGGAACCCATTGTGCTGGAGAATAAAGAAGTAACCACATTTCCGTGCAAGCGGCCTCTCTGATAAGGATGCTCTCCTGTGAGCAATTTAATATCCTTGGCTTCTATTAAAAGCAATCATTTAAAAAAATATATATATATATGCAATAGAGAACTCCAGTCCAATTTATTTTTTATTTTTTAATGAATAATGAATGCTCTGATAAATAAATAACTGCATTTTTATTTTTATTTTTTGAGTTAGTTTTAACTAAAAGTTTTAATTTTTCAAAATCCCCGAAAACCAACGTATGTGGTGAATCGTGTGACGTCATCACTCCTGAAAAATTACTATAGAATCGGTCAATCAGCTGATCAACTACCGCCATTTTGAATTCCGTTGTTCGAAGTATTCTCCCTAGAAGAAGCATTTCTATTTTTTTTGTGCAGTAGTTTTTGAATATTTTCAATAATAGAGATAAACTAATAAGTGATACTTTTATTTTTGAAACATTATTTAGGCCTAAATAATGTTTCAATAAACACAACAACTAAATCTCTATAAACAGTATGTAAATAAACACATAAATTAATACGATGGCTTGTGTCATATCATACATTCCCATACAATGACTTTACGGTGACGTCAGGACACGTCGAACAGTGACGTAACCACAAAAATTTCAATAATGCCAACTTGGCGGCGTATTTTTATGACCCGATTAAAAATGGTCTTTTTAATATATTTTTTTAAAACTCTGCGTTTAATATTATTAAATAAAACTTATATATTCAGAATCAGCGTTTATTGGTCTATATGAACATATTTTTTAAAGCCATTATATTTTTCACTGGAGTTCCTTATTGTCTCAAAAGTGATATTTTAATATCACTCGATTGGTAATCATCCTCGTCCACAGAATTGCGAATATTTTTTTAATGTTTTTTTGACAATATAGTAACACCGTTTCCAAAGAAAAAACCGAGTGTCACGTGTCGTGGTTTTTTCTTTCCTACACAATTTGCGTCATGTCACAACAACGCAAAATGATAAATTAGAAATAAATGCAAGATATCGAAAACCTTGTGGCCAATAAATAATATTGAATAAATGAACAGAAGAAACGGCACTGCTATGAATTGAGTAGAAAACATTTTCTCATCGCTTGCATCGCCTTATTAAATTAAACAGAAGCCCGCGAGAGTAGATACGCGGCGGATGCTGAAAACAAGTTTGAGATGAAATAATAGGGACTTATTGAATTGAGACATAAATATTCCTGTCGCAGGGGCAGAGGATTTACTGGACGCCATTGCGTGGATTGTGAATTGTTGGCTGAGCTTCGAACAATTAAACCTCTCCATCGTAACAGCTGCGGCAGATACCCAGAGCCTACTGCTAACTGCAAGTTGTCTAAACGGGTGTGTTACATCTTGGTTGAGGAAGACCGCCGAGACATTATGCAAGCCTGGTAGATCAATTAGCTTTGCTGGTTGATAAAAAATTTCAAGAGTGATTAATTAAAAGTTAAATAACCGCACAATTTTTAAGAAACTGACGAGAGAAATAAAATTTCGATTCGAAACTTCACTAATGAAATTTCTGAAAGTTTGCAAAGAATTTGCAATGGATCAGGAATTTATATTGATATTTAATAGGAGAGCTTGGCGTGCCTGTTTCATTTCAAAACCGACTCCCCCAATTCTGTTCATTAATGGTGTTCGCCCTTATTGAATTCATCAGAAAACATAGCTCTCTCTGAGGAAAATATTATATTTAATGGTAGTAAAAATGGGGAGCAAACCCAGCTCCATTATTACCAGACGTTGCAATTTTTTAATCAAATAAAGAGTGTCATAATTTCTGTCTGTTAAAGCCAAAATAATATGATGAAACAATTGCAAAAATAAATTGATTATTATTACAACGGGATTATTTTAATAGCGCCATTTTGTAACCTAAAAGGATCTCAACAAAAATTACAGTAGGACTGAATAGTTCGAAAGATGACTTCCCGAGTGCATGAGAGAAACAGGTAGATTGTATGGTATAAAAACCATTGTCATAGAAAGTCTCTCTCGCTCATATCTTAACTCTCAGCTAGCACCATGTATCGATGATCTGTGCTCGTTTATGACAATAAAAGTAATATAAGTTTAACAGTGGCGCAGCCTCCATAGGATTTTTAAATTAGCCGGATAATAAAGATCATTATATAGACGGCAGAAAAACATAAGATCAATATATAGACAAAGACCTCGGGCGTATTCTGTCAGAAAGTCGGAATATTTCTCCTTAGCAATAAAATCTAAATTAATGGAATATTTCTGAACATATCCGAAAACTAAAAATTATTTTTGAAAGGTGAGGAAATAGGTTTTCAAATTTTATTAGAAAACAACATCTAATTTTAGATACTCAAAAATTTAAATTAAAAACAAAAATGTTTTAAAAATGGCTCATCTTTCGATATTTCAAGCTAAAATTGCTGACAACCAAAAATAATCTCCAAAACGATCAAAATTTTCATTTTATTTCCCATGCAGAAATCTAAAAAAAACTACGAAGCATACAAAAACATATTATATATATATATATATTGCAGCTACAAAGCGCACAGGCAAAACTTTGATGTTTTGACACTCCCTTATTATTCTTAACACAAAGAGGAAAAGCGAAATTAAATTAAGATCGCTACCTTTAGGAGCTTAATCAAGTTTTAATGAAGGAAGATACATGGAATTTACAAAGTTTAGTATAAAGCAAGTCGGGTTACAGCGACAAAGCATCACACTTTCAGCACGAGTTGAGTCTTTCAAAAGAGGAAGCGAGTATTTATGGTCTCTAGTAGTACTGGGCGTTGACGATAATTCTATCCAACGCCAACGTCGTTATCATTGGCAATTTTCAACTGTTGAAAATAGCTGTTGAAAATAACGTCGACGTTGACGCAACTATAATAGGAGATCGACACGATACTAACAAAAAATATATCAAAATCGTATTAAGGAATCCCTTTTAACGGGTGGTTCCCCGAATCATTGATGTATTATTAATTATTATTATCTCTATGCCCCACGCGACACACACGTAATAATAATCCTATAATAACGTTGAAAGTTGAAACTGTTGGAAGACGTTGGTTTCGGTGTTGAAAATATTATCCTGTTGAAGATATATTTTGCTTGTCACTGATGAATTCGCTTGTTGCTTGGCACTACGTATCGGCCGTATTGGACGGGAAAATAAAAAAAAAAAAACGTGCAGTAGGTATGTACATTACCAAAAGACCTTGTGACCTTGACCTTTTTGACTTAATCATTCCAACACCGTTGAAAACAATAGGTACAAAACATTGACAATTATCAATAGGTTATTTTTTTGCTTGTCGTTAATAAATTTGATTGTTCCATGGCGCTACGTATCGGCCGTATTGGACGGGAAAATAAAAAAAAACGTGCAGTAGGTATGCACATTACCAAAAGACCTTGTGTAATTGGGTATAATATCGTTCACGAAGTGTGATCTCTTGACCCCTTTGACTTAATCATTCTAACACCGTTGAAAACAATAGGTACAAAACATTGACAATTATCAATAGGTTATTTTTTTGCTTGTCGTTGATAAATTTGATTGTTCCATGGCGCTACGTATCGGCCGTATTGGATGGGAAAATAAAATAAAACGTGCAGTAGGTATGTACATTACCAAAAGACCTTGTGTAATTGGGTATAATATCGTTCACGAAGTGTGATCTCTTGACCCTTTTGACTTAATCATTCCAACACCGTTGAAAACAATAGGTACAAAACATTGACAATTATCAATAGGTTATTTTTTTGCTTGTCGTTGATAAATTTGATTGTTTCATGGCGCTAAGTATCGGCCGTATTGGATGGGAAAATAAAATAAAACGTGCAGTAGGTACGTACATAACCAAAAGACCATTTAAAATATCGAGTAATGTTGTTCACGAAGTACAAACTCTTAACCCTTTTTATTTATTAGGCAGTTGAATCGTTGACTGCGTTGAATAATATTCGCATGTAGGTATTATATTTCAACTGTTGGCGCTAATTATTTTCAACAGCGTTGGACGTTGAAATAATATAACTATTGTTTCCAACGGCTAGTTATATTTTAATACAGTACTAGTCTCTAGGAGTTCTCAATTAGGAGCGGCCAATAAAGAATATAATAATTTATCGGCTAATTATAAATGGCTTTATTATGGTTCAGTTAGGGCAGAGGTCAGGATTAGACCAGGAAAGATCACGACTGGGGTGCCCTTTAGTGAGGAAGGTATTTGTTTTGTATTGTATGGAAGTATAGAATATCGGCTTAACAAGTTTAGTACGCACTTATGAGCGGATTATATTGGCTTCTAAAAGGAAAGGTAATAAAGCATAGTAAACATTTTTTTTATTTATTATTTATACATCTAAACAGTATCCATCTTTCACTTAAACCGGAATGCAATATCCTCTTAGGCCTCAGAGAGGTTAATAAATTTGATCATCTCTTCAAGAAAGAATTTCGATATTTAAAAATGTTTAATCAATTTCATAAGTGAGGTTACTTCAGGCATGCGGTCCACTTTCATCGGTTTATCTCTTTCAATTTGGGAGGCGGGTATGGGTACCACAGCCCCGGGAACCATTTATTGGAATACCAACACCTCTGCCCAAGAGGTGTCTCGCCGAGAGGTTCGCTACGTTCGGTGAATTAGAAGGGGTTCCCGGGTTCATGGGGTCAGGATTTTCCGGTTCTTTGCGGCGGATGCGTCTGCCCACTAGCTGCATGGCAGGGATGAGAGAATGATTGAGGGAGTCCCTTTGAGCCTCCACCCGTATTCTCTTTAAACATCGCCTTGCACCGCAGTGGGAGGGATGGATTCATACGTCAGTCACTCCATGACACACTGACCCCAGATTCCTTACCCACCCGTAATACCCTTTTCCTTCGCAGAACTTTCTCTCCTTCCTTTCTTAAAAAGACCCTCCACACAGCATCCCCAAAGATGGCATAGGCCACGAGAGAAATTATTTTCCTCAGGGCCTCCTGTGTGGAGCTAAATTTAATAATAAAAAAAAAAACTCAAATTTTGGTGTTTCTGTTAAAAATTCTAGTACTTCTACAGAGTGGAGAGTAGTTATGCCGCATGCTAAATTTGCAATATTTAAGGCCTAAGCTAAGAAAAGCAATCCGGAGAGCAGAGCTCGGGAGGGTTATTAAATATGCAATGTAACCTCTGTTATCCTTTATGAAAAGCCACGACCATTGTCTAAGAAACAGTATTTCGAAGTGGCCCGAAGCCTTCTGAAGTCCTGCCACAATGAAATGCTAAGCTAAGTCTCAGAGCCTCAGACAAGGGCCACTGGATGGGTTAATGTTGAGGTACTTTAAGAAAGCTCTTTACTCAAAACTGGAAGCATTATCTAAATACCTGGGAAGTAAATGTACACGCACATTCAGGCCCACATACATAATGGATATGCTTGCCTCTAGAGCTAAAGCTGTTCAACTGGCGATGAGATTTAATTATTGTAAATACTTCCGAGTTCCCGGCATGGATTGGTATGCCGTTTAATAAAGATATTGATTCTCCCTGCGTGTCCTTTCCCATTCGTCCCGTTCCCCTTCCTCTCCCGCGTCCCCTTCCCCTAACGCGTTCATACTCCGCCTTCCCTCTTCCCACTCCCCTCTCCAGCTTCCCCCGTCCCGCTAACCCCCCTCCCCCCATCCGCATTCCATACATTCAGTTTTCAAACAGCTCGTGTGCCACCTATTGCAATTTTTTATACAAATTTCTTAATGCCAGAGCTCACCAGTATATATAGAAACAATCGCGAGCGCACACACATAAATCTCCAAAGTTTCATCGCAATCGGATAAATGGTTGGTTAGCAACGCATAGTTTTATAATGCCAGAACTCACTATTATATATAGAAACCATCGCGGGCATGCGTACATAAAATCTCCAAAGTTTCATAGCAATCGGATGAATGGTTTAGCAACGCATAGACATCTCATGTACATACTCATATAAGCATATTTTGATTTTTATATACCTATATGGATTAATTATATCAAGTGAATCAGATACTTGAGTCGGGCCATGTCAAAAGTCAGAATAATAGAAGAGAATGTATGAGACTGTATGAATGTGAGTGAGGCAAAGAGTGTGTGCCAAGACCGAGTTGTTTGGCGGTCCGTCCTCTCTGCC
This sequence comes from Limnephilus rhombicus, assembly GCA_929108145.2. NCBI lineage: Eukaryota > Metazoa > Arthropoda > Insecta > Trichoptera > Limnephilidae > Limnephilus > Limnephilus rhombicus. The sequence continues at coordinate 14,096,572 of OV815277.1, forward strand.
TACCCCTGCGGGTAACGGCGTGATGGTTAGTTAGTTAGTTAGTTTTTTATATGGATTATATGAAAATAATTCGAAACAACAAGAAAAAAAATCTAGTAATTTTCTCAAATACAATATTTCGTGTCTGAAAAAAATCACTTTAATGGTAAGATTTTGGTCATAATATTGCACAGTTTTCTCTGTCGAAAAATTCTAGTGCAATAAAGTTATCTCTAACTCGCAGTTTCATTTTCATGAGGAACTTGAGCCTCGAAATACCGATTTAACACTCCGAATTTCCACTTTATTAATTCGTCAATACGAGAAATACAGGTAAAAAGTATATTTATTTGGACCTCGGCTTTTTAGGAAATGTATAAAAATTCCAAGAAAAAGAGAAAAATCGAAAATTTAAAAATTCCTCCGGGTTTGTAAAGCACGCTGTTACCAGGAGTACATAGGTAAGGGAAGTAAAAATATTTAAATTCCTTTCACACGCCAGGATGTTGGGCCGCAGTAATTTAGCTGCGCGAGGTTGGCACCATCGAAAATTTATTGAGTATTCATCAAGTTGCCGCGTGAACAGAAATTCCGTCAGTAGTCCCGCCGAAAGTTTATCAAATTAAATATCTTTTGGCACTTCGGGGGAAGCTGGGAAGTAAGGAAATGAGATAGGAAGGGAAGAAGGAGAGTTGGGAAGACAATGGATTGATCATACATCATGTTAATTCGAAAAATACTTTGGCAACTTTTACAATATGCTGTAATAAGCGTAATATGCGAGGGTTTGTGTTGTGAGGCTGAAAGGATTGGCAGGGGAAGGAGATGATATGGAGGAAGGTTGGGTCGCCAAACAATGCGAAAATAATTTGAAGCAAAGTATCAATTTCGAAATGTGGTCTTTCTGACATTAAAAAATCTTTGTTTTTCACATAACACGATGAAACCATTTACGTTCACTCTTAGTGGATTTCAACACCAGCTTCGTATTAAATTTTTATTTGCATTATTAAACAATTCAAAGTTGGAACAGAAAAAATACAGCATGTTTTCGTATATTTTTCCAAGCAAAATGGATATTGAAAAGCTCTATAGCCAATGATGACGGAAATTACGCTGCGAGTAGAAAAAGTTGCGATGACCTATGAATTCCTTACAAAAAACGTGGAGCGAATTTCACATGCTTCTGCTTGGGATACACAAAAGAGCTTTCACGTAAAGGAAACCAAATAAAGTTTAAAAAAAATAGCTTAAGGTGATGCACCACCCGTTTAACACCAGCCATCTGTAATTATTTATTTACAAAAAAAAACATCGCCAAAAAGCGTGTTTTATTTTATTTTGCAAAGCCAAGGGACAAATATTTAAATACATATTTCACAATCATTTTCTAAATAATTTAATTTTCCACATTATACAATAAAACCATAACGGAAAAGGGTTTCGTAAGAACGATATTTTGAACTTTAAAGCAGTTTTTATAGGGCTGATACTTTAGGGGTCGTCCGTCCATTAATCACGCGAGGCTCGAAAGGGGAGGGGTTCGGAAAAAACCACGAAATATCACCGGTGGGGGGGTATAATGAGATATCACGTGTATTTATTTTTCGTGTTAATATTCTGAAAATTTCAAAATACTTTGTACTAAAAAAAAATACACGTGATTTTGGGGGAGGGGGGGGGGGGTTAGTCTAAAACCTCACCACATAACACCACGGGGGGGGGGGGGGTAAAAAGTTGCTAAAAAACATCACGTGATTAATGGACGATCCCTTATTTTTCTTAGCTTATACAAAGACTTATCATTAAAATACTTGATTTTTTTCAAAAATGTTCTACTTGCAGTACTGCGATCTAACTTTCAAACCAAAATAACACGTTTTTAATTTTAAATTAATGAGCTCTTTTTCATAATTTTACAACTAAGTGATCTAAAAAACGATCTTCATAATTTGTGAGTATCAAACACGGTGTATTATTCAAAACACCTCCATAAATGTTCCCAAGAACTCCCAATTCTACCCCAGGAAGGGGGGCGCGAAACGCGAAGAGATGGATGAAAATTTCCCAAGGAATGCTCATTCAATTCCAAGGGAAGAAAGTTAATTTAATTAATGCCCCGTAGAGGTGCGGCGGCAGGCTTTGCAGAATGAATACCATTCTACAAGCCACCAGCTACGGTACAAGGTACCAGGGGCAAATATCAATTTAAGAGGTTCCGCACCGCTATTCACGTAGCAAATTGGAAAATTTCAATGTCGTGATAGCGCTAGAGAGCAATTAACGCTTTGATTTATAACAAGGAAATTGAGTGTCAATAAAGAGATATGTGAAAACGCGCCTGAATAAAGCTGTTTCAAGAGACATAGGTACCAATTTTAATAAGAAATTTTAATTAATACATCTATACATCTCAAGTCAAAGGAAAGGAAGAAAAGAGAGGAAATTTAAAATAACAACCATAATTGGGTTTCGTTTCATGATAAATTTATGTAGTTATTTTACTTTATTTTATGCGTTTTTTATTTAAGTAGCATAATAAGAAAAAGGTTGTCTTCAAATGTTTGGACAGTAGACATACTCGTAATATTTTACTACTAAATACTTAACATTCTTGATTCTACCTTATAAGAAGTTCAAACTTCGATAAAAATATTCGTACGAAAAATAAAAACCTATCATACCTTAAAAAAAGCCTACATAAATAATTCATCTTCATAAAAAAGTAGACAACCGACCTTTGACGTTCGAGGGAAAAAAATAGATTAATACTCGTATCTAAACTTTCATTGTAATGATCTAATCGAGTATTTGAAAATAAAAATAACCAATAGCATATTTTGAATAACTAATGCGATTTACTTTCAATAAGATGTATTTTTTTTAAGAATACCACAATATGGCTTGAAGTCTTCTGGTATTCATTTTTATTTCAGACTTTACTTTTTTTGCTATTTTGACTTCAAAAATGACAGTCTTTAGTCATGTGAGTAGGTGAAAATCAAACAGCGTTATAGTTTTATAGATGTTCAATGATTAAACTAATTGAATCTTTTTTTTAATAGAACAAATTTGTAGAATATTTTTCCGTTACGCTAAGTAATGAAAGAGAAGAAATACAGCAAAATTGAGTGAAACTGGATGGAATTGAAAGTTCATCTAGCGGAAGAAAGTCCAAGATAAAGAAAAAATAATAAAAATTTGAACGAAAATTCGTAAAAGTTAAGTAAACACGCTCTTTTAATCTTCAGATTAAAACTTCCCTCAAACGGAATCGGTGGGAAGGGAAAAGATTTCCTGTTTATGATAAACAGCCGAGAAATATATTTGAAAAGAATTTGTCAATTTACTGCGGTAAATAAGTCCTACTTTGCTGCTTGTAAAAAATATGAAAGAATTGGCTTAATGTAATCAAGATTTTCTTATCCGAACTACGAGTATCACTAAACTCTTTGAAAATAATACGGATTATTTATTCGAACTTAAAAAATGTTATTCGGTATAATTTTATTTACGTAAAGGTTTTACCACAGTGTTGGTTTAGCGGAACAATATCCATTACAAGTGACGATGAAGAGACACCGGACAACCTTTAAAACTCTTTGTATACCTACTGTAATGTTGTCTAGCTTTGAAGCCACAAGCCAAAAATGTAGGTAAAAGGCATAAAAATCGTCTGGCAAAAGGAGTCTAGAAGGTACGATTCCAAGCGCAAAGTGGTTTTTATTTATTTTGTTAATAATGTTATAAGAAGAAAGTTAATGGAGGATAACTTTCACAGATAATTTTAAGTGGCTTCTTATATGCGTTCAACCATTTCTAATGAAAAAATACATTTTTTTAATAATTTACGCTTAATTTTTTTATAAAGTAATTAACAAATTTATTTTAATTCTACTCAAGGGAAACGATAGGAAAAGCTTCAATTTATCCAAAACATATTTTTTTTGTATTTATAATTTAAACCGATTCGTAGCAAAGATTAATCTAAAATAGTGATTTAGCGTAAAGCCTCGCGTTACCGCTCTTTCTCATATCAGACTTCAGTCGCACGTTCATTACATAAAATATTTTCCATGGATTACCAATCTGTAATATAATTCTTGACACACCAAGGTTTCAGTAAAGTTCAATGTTTTAATCATATATTATTTGCCATTAACTCGGTGTAATGTTCCCATTAAGTTTTAAAGCGCGATGGTGTGAAATGCCTTACTTAAAATTAATGAAGAAATATATTAACAAGAACGTTCGGGGAAAATGTTCTTACAATATTAGAGAGTCGGTTAATGGGAAAGCGACTGTAATCTTGGCTTATAATATAACGTTTCGAATTTCATAAAAAAATTATAATAAACCTTTTACCGAGAAATTATTTCATCGAAATACTAAAAACATTTTAATAATTATAAATTTGTTTCTTTACTTTCTACTTAAGATAGGTTTTTACATGATTATGAGTTAAATGGTAATTATAGTAAGTTATTTTTTTTTTACATGAGCTCCACATAGGAGGCCCTGAGGAAAATAATTTCCCTCAGGGCCTATGTCATCTTTGGGGATGCTGTGTGGAGGGTTTTTTAATGAAAGGAAGGAGAAGAGAGTTCTGGGAAGGAAAAGGGTTTAAGGGGTGGGTAGGAATCTGGGGTTCAGTGTGTCTTGGTCATCTGCCTCAACGTAGGGAACCACTTGGGGTTATAATTTGTATAAAGAATGTTATTAAGGAATATTTAAGAATAATGTCACAGTTTTCACAGTCCTCCATACTAAGGTTTCCTGTTCTGAGGCGACCTGCAGAAGTTAGTTATATTTTTGTTATTATCTTTACATTGTCTTCATAATGTTTACAAGATGATTATCACGTTGTTCTCTCAACCATGTTTTGCCAAATTTTATAATATACTAGTTTCTGTTTTTTGTTTTGTTTGATTTGGTAGGGCATTATATATGTAGTTACGCACCATGAAATTGAATATTTTTATCTGTCCAATAAATGCTTTGAAATTGGGAAAAAACAGTAGCTTATTGCCCCGGTTTAGTATTTATTTCGAACAGTGGAGAATTAGATCTTTTTTTTAATGTTTAAATAAAACACTTTTATGTCTTTGCGATTGGTCTTATATATTTTTGATTTTAGTGTGATATTGGGTTGGCGAGGTAGTAGTCAACAGACTGTAATATTGTAATAATATCTCGGATGAAACGTGATAAGAAAGAGACGCTGGACAATCGGACAATCTTGCACGCTCTTATATACGAGTACATGTATTGTTGAATCTCTCTCATATTGTCTCTGATAAAACACGTCAGTCGCACGTTCGTAACAACAATGAAAGAAAAGATAACACTTTGCGGCTATTTAATTAACTCTTCTTAGATTTCAAGATATACATTATTTTCATAGTAAACTAGCGAGTACCTAGCATGCGTTAAAATTCCACTCAAAGAAAATGTTTCTTTTTTAATTCTGTTTCTTCAAGTCCTTTTAGATACGCAATATTTTTTGTTTTCCCGTCTGGTGGGGTTAAATAAATCCGACCCTCGAGCAGGCCACATACAGCTGTCAGATGCTTTCCCCTACCGTTACTATGTCTCCTTTGCAATCGCTCCCTCTGCCCCTACCTCGTCCCCCACCTTTCCGTCACCTATAACCTGTGTGTCCTTTCCCACGCGTTCCTCTTCCTGCCCCGTTCCCCTCCCACGTCGCCTTCCCCACCCACGTTCCCCTTCTACCTTCCCCGCAACACCCCTCTTTCGTGTCCCCCGTCTCGCGAACCCTTCCCTTCCACGTTCCTATCTTACCCTCCCGTGTTCCACTTATACCTTTTTCGCCTTCTCCATGCCTAGTCCCCCCTCCCGCGAACCTTCACCCCCCTCCTTTGTTCCCGTTCCCTCTCCAGAACTCTCCCACACCCTGCTTCGCGCCCTGCCCCTAAACCAAATGAAATACATACATTTTTCGAACAACTCGCGAAGCACTTATTGTAATTTTTTTATACAAATTTCATAACGCCAGAGCTCATAATATATATATTAAATAGAAAATTTCTCAGGTGTGCTCATAGCAACTCACTAAAGTTTCAACGCAATCGGCTGATTTATCAGCTCACCATTATATATAGAAAACTTTGCAGTCAGGCGCACGACAGATCACCAAAGTTTCATCGCAATCGGATGTTTACATACAGCACAACAGACAAACAAAGAAACATTCATTTTTATACATTAAGATTAATAAACAGAAATGTTAAATGAATAAAAAGAGGAAAACGCGTGTTTGTTTTGGGCTATAGAACAATTTTCCAGGTTCTCGGAAGTAAATCGTAATGCAACTACTACTCGAACTACGATTTTTCAACAGAGTGTAGAGAAAGGATTGATACTTGTTTTCTCAAGCCGTTTACCGGACAACTTATGGGTCCCATTACCGGATCCGTTGTGAATCCGGGAAATGGAAACTACTCGGAGATTAAATCAATGCAGCGGGATGCGGAATTATCTCTTGCAGTTTAATAGAATACTTCAATGGCCGCAGAAATTCCAAGACCTAGACCTCGTTAGCACCATTTTAATAAATAGTTAAATCACTAGGCATCTACATAGGTAATAATTAAAGCTAATTTGCACGATGAAGAAATGTGTTGTAACTTAAGAAGGATTTATATTTTCCAAAGGTATTAAAGTAGACATAAAAGCGATCAATCAATGCCACACCTTCCAACTGCTGAAATTCATCGGTGTCAAAATGTGTATGTTGTACAGATTGCGAAGGCGTCAAAAAACCCTTCACTTCTTTGTACGCTTAATAATGTTAAGGAAAGGTATCAGGAGACCAGCGGATTACGAGGGTGCGAGCGTACCGGTATCTCCGCAAGTACAATAACAATCCGGTTCATCAAACAGCTGAATCAATTCTGACATCCCTCGTCTCGCGCGGTGGCTTATATAATGTATACCCACTCGGGGGTTCTGCGTTCCTGTTACTCGACATAATCAAATTGTATGAAAAATGGATTCATTTCCGCCTAAAAGATAAGCTGAAAAGGAGTGGTGGAATTTGAAGAAGTTATTACCGTGTAGGGCTCTAATGGAAAAAAAAATCGGACATTAAAATCATGTCGAAATTCAATAGATAATTTAGGGAGTTAATTCACTGAACTATTCTTACCATGTAATAAAGTAAATAAAGTGGAATAAATATTTGTACGTCGTGTAATTAGCGTTTAAACCAACACATTATTGCGTTAATTTCTAATAAATGGCTGCAGAAAATGAAAGCCCCGCATTAAAGCATTTTATGAGCACTTCGTCATTTTGATAAAAAGGGCTATAAAACAGCATTTATCTTAACGGACCGTCCATTAGACCCGAGCGAACGTGTACGAATACAAAATGTAGTTCATTTCCATAAAGATAAAGCAGACGACACCATAACGGGCACTATTGGGGGATGAAATGTGCCCGGGCGGCAGGGGGAGAGGGTGGTGGCACCGTACAATACAAACACTTGTCGGCAACAATAAGCCCAAGAAGAGAACTGATTGTGTTCAGGAGGGCTAACCACCTACCCAACCCCAGTCCCCAGATCCCAGTGCCGGCACCTACCCTGGGGATCAAATTATCAGCGCTTCAACAGTACAACCCCAGTCGTAATGGAACAAGTAATGCCGTCATTCTAAGCAGTCCAATGTCGGATGTTGGGCAACTGAAATATTATCATGTAGTCAAGTATGTGTCAAGCGTTGGAGTTAATATTTGATATTACAATATTATATAGGTTTAATATGAGAATGGAAATGAAGTTAGCCATGGTGATTGGATTTATTTAAATAATCGAAACGACAAGTGAGCAGAGAGCGCTGCAGATTCTTGGCAGCTTTAGCAAGCTTTAGAAGTGAATTGATTATGAACCAATAAATTGGAAAGAAAATCCGACGCTGTAAAAAGAATTTGAACTTTATTTTTTCTTCGCTTTTTCTCGATGGTAAAATGCCTTATCTCTCTCCGAAAGTCCCGACTAAGCTCTAGTGGGGTTGAAAAAATTTACATTCCAACTTGTATTCAGCATCTCTATTGGGGCGTGGATTTTCGGAACGACACACCATTTTATTGCGAGGAAGAGATTTTATAAAGGATCAGACAAAACGTATCAGCCATCGAAGCCTTGATGGATTTGATAATGGTTCGAAAAGACAGCTTAGCTCCTTTATTTATGGTATCACTGACGTAGCTAAAATGGAAAATGGGAAACAACTCGTTATATACCTTATACGATCTGCGAAAGAGGTTTAAATGGGATACAAATATGTCAGGGTGAGAGCTTAGTTCTATTGACCGCAAATGAGAATCTAATACCTAGAATATTGCGGATATTGAATTTAGGGAGAAACCTTTAATCCATCAATTCTCCGTGTAATCTTAGAGGATTTCATACTTGAACATAAAATATAAGATATAAAAGGTTGTTCTGTATATCTTCAATGTGTAGGTATCAGTACTCATAAGTATTTAGGTATCTAAAGAGGTATTTTTGAATTAAAACTTCTTTACGCACGCTCGGTTTGGTGGGTAAGCTGGTGAATGCGTTACGAAAAGTGGTGATTGCTACGAAAAGTGATGTGTTACGAAAAGTGGTGATGTGTTACGAAAAGTATGATGCGAATGGTAATCGATGCGAACGGTGATCGATGGCGAGGCGAACGGTCGGGCCTTTACGCACGCATGACTTGGGAAGTGATAAGATAAGGATAAGGATTACGATAAGGATAAGGACAAGGACAAGGATAAGGATAAGGATGGTCACCCCAAGGTCGTGGGTCATCCCAAGGTCGTAGGTCACCCCAAGGTAGTAAGTCACCCCAAGGTCGAAGGTCACCCCAAAGTCATAGGTCGGACGTTTTGAAGAGGATCGTAAATGTTTTTGCCTAAGGTCGTAGGTCACCCCAAGGTCGTAGGTCATCCAATAGTCATACTACACCCCAATGTTGTATGTCACCCCTAGGTCATAGGTCATCCCGTTCGCTACGTTTGGTAACTTGGCAGGGATACCTGGGTTCATGGGGCGAGGTTTGTCTTGTAGTTTTACTTCAGTCGTATGGTCTAAAGCACACTAGTTTTTTTAAATTTAAATATTTGAACATTTATTTGCGGGCGACGTGAAACTTTTCTTGCAGAATTTCTCGGAAAACGAAAAACCGGAGATAAAATAAGTCAATGGGATTCTTCCATTGACGTAACTTGGTCGAAGGATTCTTCCGAAAAGTTTCAAGACGACCGTCACTAGGCATAATTAGTTTTAGTATGAAATATTTATGAAGCGGCTAAGAGCGGCCGCCTCTCTTAGATTCGGCTACCTCCTGGAAATGAATTGTAAATATGCCCTCGGAATCTTCGGAATAAAGACGGTTAGAATTTTCACACAAAGGGTGTAAAATTAAATATACGAGACAAGGGTTGCAGAAAGAAGAAGGGAGTGGAGATGTGTCAATACAAGGAACCTGCTTCAGCAGCAAGAGAACAGTGTCAGACGATTACCCTTTACATTTTTTTGTTGCGAATTCTCTCTCACCTCGGAATATTTACCTTAAGAAGAGAATTTTCATAAAGCGCGAAGTGGTGTAAAAATTGGTTTTGTAAAATAAATATAAGAAAAATATGGCGCCGCGGATAAACGAGGCGGAAATAATAATAATATTTTTTAGAATAAAAATAAACGCATTAAAACATAAAAATTGTTTAATATGAATATTATTGTATTATATGCAATTCTGATGAATGGCTAGTGAATGATTGTCACGATACTATTTTATATAGAATTCACCAAGGACTTTTTCTATTTTTGATACCGATTTTCGTCCACTTTGGAGCGCAATTTTCATAGTGTGGTTGTTTGGTTCAATCATTATTTTATGTAGGTACCTCCCATGGAAATGTTGCGTTCATTTCTGTATACTTTAAAAATATTATTGCAGACTAACTGGACTGTGTTTTTTACTGATTAATTTATTACGTTTGTTTCCGTTCGGTATTGTGAATTAAAATTACAGGTATATTTAAATTTTTTTTTAACATGATGCAAGAGATACTTTAATATTATCTATGGTTATGTCAAATGTGTTGCCATTTCGTTACGATTAAGTAAGGATGCTCCAAATAATTATTTCTTTTAATGGCTACTTTGTCTGAAAATCTGCACGAAATCATACACACGAAAGCAAATGAAAATGTGTAAAGCAAAGATTTTCTCTGTGAATTCCGAAATGGTTTATATGCGGTGATCGGTGTAAAAATAAGTATCGTGCAAACCTAGCAAAGCTTAGAATCAGAAAGGGAGCGATCCCTGAGACGTATGTGTGTAAAACCATACACGACCGTATCACGATTGTGAAATTCCTTGACTCGGATCATGTCAAGAATCAGAGTAAGAGAAGAGAGTGTATGAAGTGAGTGGGCTGTGTGCCAAGACAGTTAGTTATGTGGCGGTCCATCTTCTCTGCCTGAACCTCCGGAGAAACGGCGTGGTGGTTTTTAAGTTAAGATTTATTTGACATGTATGTATTTATATTTCGTAAAATGACCCCATTATACGTTAAAAAGTTCAAGGATTTATGTGAAAAAGTACCAGGGAAACATGACGCGAGAGCGGTGTGTCAACAGGGGTGACCTGCTTCCGCTATCCAATGCAGAACTCGACACTAAGTGATGAAACTAGATTTGTTTACCTCCGCGAAAGAAAAATACTGCCTACTTACCCTCCGTAGAGTCAACACGAGGCGCGGCAAACAGGACAGAGTCAGTAATGCGAAAGTTTCTATTTTGAGATTTAAAGTCAGAGATTCAAGGATTTTTACTCCACTTGATAACCCTATTTTACGTTGACGGCAGTGGTTTAACCGGGTGTTTATATTTCGCCTTGCATTTTTATTTGTACGTGACTATGGCACAAGAGGTCACACCGAGGGACTATCGCATCCTGAATTGGGCTATGTTGTAAGGCTGGGTTAGTGGGACGGGAAAAAGACGAAGAAGCGGAAGGTCAAAAAATACCTTGCTATTCAGATCTGGCCACTAAACACAGGTATTGGTGGTATTTCTCCAGGGCGATGCTTAAGATTGTCTACCACTATAAATATGGCAGAACAGATGTTCTGGCACAGCATAGCATGACAAGAGGAATGGTGCTGTTGAACGAAATATCGGATACACTAAATAAATATAACTCTTCTTTTTTGTATAATAATCATCTTCCTAGGTGTTAAAATGAGAAAATTGTACGGTAATTAGACAATAATCTGTTAATAAAAAATTAAATAAATGATATTTGATAAATAAGAAAAGAGTATTTACATAAGGTGGCGACATAAATGTTGGTGCTAGTTAGTCTGGTGGATAAAACGCTTGGCAATCAGTCAAATGGAATGAGTTCGTTACTCACTAGGAAGGTACTAACTTACTTCCTTTTTAGAACAATTTGGGAGGCAGGAATGGGTGCCGCCGCCCCGGGAACCTTTATTGGATAACCAACACCTCTGCCATAGGTCACCCCAAGTGGTTCGCTATGTTTGGTGATGTAGCAGGGGTGCCCGGGTTCATGGGGTGAGGTTTGTCTGGGTCTTGGAGGCGGATGACCAGGACACAATGAACCCCAGATTCCTACCCATTCCTTAAACCCTTTTCCTCCCCAGAACTCTCCTTTCCTTAAAAAAAACCCTCCACACAGCATCCCCAAGGATGGCATAGGCCTGAGGGAAATTATTTTTCTCGGGGCCTCCTGTGAGGAGCTCATGTAAAAAAAAAACGATTCTTTGTGAAATTCTAAGTATAGTTATTAATGATCCTATTAACTTAATTTTTTTAATGTGAATCGGAATTAAAATAGATACAGAATTAAACGAAAATCCTAATGGATAACACTCGTCAATTATATGTTTTGTTAGCAATCGTACCAGGAAGTAAAATACCAGCGCAGTTCACTGTAAAACTTTCAGAGAAGATATAAAGACATTCCGAGAACTACTTCAATTCGCGAACTTTGCTTAAGAACCTCGATTAACTTTGAGAGATAGAATGTGATTTAAAATAAACAGTTAAACAGGGAAATTCACATTATGATGACGGTAACTACTAACTACAGCACTTCGTGGGATTTAATGAAGAGGCACGATAGACAATAAAGAAACTTAACTTTACATTTTGATTACGACAGTCATCATCTATGATTAATACGTAATCCAACTAGGTTATAAAATAGGTTGAAGAGCTATCAATTCAAGTAAAAATAACCTTATTAAGACACTATTATTCGATTTCCATTCAACAAATTACCACTGCAAAAAAAAACTTTGTATTTTTCAACATATTCAAATAATTTCCCATAATTCAAAATTTCGCTAGTCACACCAGCTTTCAGCTTTTGGATAAAGTATTCCCAAGCGATAAATCAACGTTTCAAGCTTTCCAAAAATATCAATTTATATCGCATTATTACATTATTAAACAACGCCAAAAATGTTCGCCCGCCTTCCGCGAAGTGTTAAGTGATTTTGGGGAACTATTTCACCACTTTTTTAATAAAAGAATTTCCGTTAACACTTTCCCTCCCGTTTCCGAGGAAATTCAGTAGTACATTTCGCATTAATGCATATTTAGAAATACATTACAATAATAGAGTTTCGAGTGGGGGTGGGGCTTGGGGAGGGTCTCGAGGCCGGAAGACGAAGTAGTAACGAGGCGGTTGTAATTTGGTATATTAAAATTCAAAGCGGCGTACCCCAAGCTGACTTTATTTTCCCCTCCTTAAGAAAATCATTCAAAGAAAAAGAAAACAGAGTGCTGCAATGGATTCGAAGATTCCGAAAGTGACTCAATAAAAAAGAACCCTAAAATTATTAGCATTAAAAAAAACTTTTTTTTTTCAGAACAAAACGAGGGGTGGGGGTGGGCTACATTACTTTAGTACAAAAACTGAATACATATTTTTATTATTTTTCGATACAAAATTAAGTCTCAATTTCCCGTTTTTATCCACTTGAGAATTTTAGTATGTTTTGAGGCTGGGATGAGTGCAGGGGAAAGGAGATAGAAAGAGGAAGGTTCAAAGTGCCCGGCTGATCAGATCTAGTCACCAAATACGGCAAAAGCCATTTCAAGTAATAATTTCATTTTGAATGGTGATATTTCAGCAGGACGATAATAGGAGCATCTGCCTCAGTTTGATAATGGTCGTGAACGCCGAAACAGCTGTCGCAATAATATAAACTAAAATATTTACAGAACTTATTAATAACAATATAAAAATTGATTGAATATTTCAGGAATTAAAAAATAATAACAATAAATACACTTAATTTTTTAAAAAACATCAAAAAATAGGCCACTTGCAAGGATTTCATAACGACTTGGAAAAAAACGTGTGTATAGATTTTTTTACTAAGATTATGAAAATGTTAGCAAATATTTTTAGAAATGTACAGTTTTTTTTTATTTTTAAATAAATAAATCCATCATTTGGGCTCGTGACGCCACTACATGAAAATGCCCTGTCTCCGAAAACGTTCCTATTAATTTTGTAAAATTCCACCCTGATTCATTTTTTTTATATGGCAACACTTTGATTTCAGGCGAATTTTTGAATTTGACATTTAACGTTCACTACATTTATTGTTTGTTCTCTGCGAACTTATCATTTGGTTTGACTTTTTGACAGATGTTTGAAGAGAACCCCGTACATTTTACGCTCTCTGCACGTGTTTTAGAGGTAATGATGGTAGTGGTGCTGATTTTAACAAAATCAAATTTAATAATATTCTTATTATTTTAATAATGTACAAGTATATTATTACATTGGATTTAGTAATATAGACGATGAGCATTATAATGATTTATGATCAATAAGATGGATCAAGGAAAAGAATATTTATGAGGTGTAATATTTTCGGCATGCCTCGTTATTCTCATGTGGAAAACGTTCTTTTTTTTAAATGATTTTCGGCTACGTAATTATCGTTTTTTCGCACCGATAAAATTATGTCCCGGCTTTCCGGTCTATAAAAACTGTCCGTTTTTTCGGATTGAAATTTTAAAAAAATCGCCAGGGTTTAAAAAATACGATAAAAAAAATAAAAAAATATAGAATGTCTTAGAATATTTGCCTAAACCGGAAAATAAATTAAAAAAATATGATGCAAGTGGCCTATTGAGTAATGTTGACAAGAAGTGGGAAGTGAGGGAGATGAAGGAAGGAATAATAATTATCGCATCATTAATGTTTAATATTAAAAAAATATATCACAGCTTCTACTGTCAAGTTGTTTATTCGACCAAAAAGAATCAGGAAAAGGAAACTTTTTGATTCGTTCCTTTTATCCAATTTGCATTCACTTGAACAGTCACTCAGTCAGTCGGTAGGGGTGCCATTCCCGTCCCTTTTAACCCCGGGTCTTAAAAACATAAAGGGGTGGTCCGCGCCGGCCCCTAGTCAAAAGAAAAATGTTTTCGATATTATTTCTTAAGTAGGTTCGAGGACTTTCGCCATTTGAAGTGGTATCAGGAGATTATAAAGTTTTATGGGTTAACTTGATTTAGGGGACGTGGAATGATTCCGTTCAAACTTAGAATATTTGATCGCGGTCATGTTTAACATGAAATACCACAGTCTTTCTTGGCAAGTTATTTTATCCTACTTCGTAAAACTCACGAGAGTTTTTTTTAGCTACATGAATAGGTGCAATAAATGTATCTTGCCAAATGACACAAGGCTTTAGACATGTCAGTGGATTCATTTAGCTGTTTAAGAATGAAATTGTATTTTTTAAATTATTTATATTAACACATCGCCATCGGGTTAACAAGTAGCAAGTTGATTCTTTCTGAACATAGAACTTCACATATTCCACTGCTAGCCAATTGTCCTACCCACGATGCAGACTATATAGGCCACATAATTGGGGTTGGCGTTTATTAGTTCCATAGTGATAAACTTTTTACTGACTATTAAAATCAATGCGGATAAAATTTCACCGAATAACTTTAGGAATGTGAGTTGACAAAATACATAAAACACAAAACCGAAGTATTTATAAAGATGTAAAAATAGCAGAAAATAATAACCGGATTATTTTTTTTTTTAGAAAAATTACTTCAAGGGAATTGTAAAAATAATATTATGACTTCCTAGGCTCTCTCAAATTATTACGTACAAACAGATTCATAAAACGTTTTTATAGATAGACACTTATACCATTTATAACTTCACATAACTTACCACTACACATTAGATAGACACACTTTCTAATAACACTGTGTCACATAGACACAGTGTTATTAGAAAGTTTAAGCTTGGAGAAGATCGATTTTACACACAGAGCACACAATATTAAAAGCAATGCAAATTGCACGATTTTACGGTTCCTTTCATTATTCTTCACTAGGTATTGACATTAAATTTATTAGAAGATTAGTGGGAAAAGTAAAACAAGAGTTGATATTTATTTTAACATGCACGTATAAGTAGGGGGGGGGGGATACTGCACTAAGGGTAGTAGTGTAGCTTAACTCTGTGATGAATTGGAAGACTTGCAATCTAGACAGCAAATCGAGGGTAGATCCGTAACGGGAGCGCAGAAGAGGGAAGGGTAAACCGCCCCACAGTTACAGTACTGAAATAGTAGCTCCCATGTAGTCTGTTTATTAACTGCTTGGGATATTGGATGCATAAATTAGGTGACATGTTTTAAGCTATCGCGACATCGCGCCAGCACACCTTTGTTAGGGCGTAGGCGAAATTCAGGCAAACTAGCTTCAATTAAAGATTATGTTTAACGGCTTAGATATCACCTTCAAATAATAGAAGACAAAACGGGTATCACAAAATGGTTCGGCATGCAAAATGGCGAATTTGACATAAAACAAATAGTTCAGTAGAGAGAAAAAACCACGATAAATGAACAAGAAAAACACGAACTTTTTAAGAAAAATATTTGGCATTTTGTCCGTAAACACTCGGAGAAAACGACTTCGAATTTTTGGTAAGTAAAAAAATTGTTGCAGAATTCATTTTTTTAACGAATGCGTGGGTAACTTTTGAAATACAAAAGAAGTTGATGTTATTATTTTGGGACGAACGTATCAAGAAATAATTTGACACGTGTGTTATAATACGCAACCGTGTCCATAAAAAAGGTAGAATGACCTCCGTAACAAATGAAATATTTCTTGGGGTTGAAGGTTGTAAAGGGGGAGAAGAGAGCGAGGGTGCATTTCAGAGTATAAAAGACATCGCAGTAGGAACAAAATAAGAAAAACTGGAAAGTTTACAAAAGCTTACATAAAGATAGTGAAGATAAATAACGTATTACGTTCGATGTTAAACATTCTGTAGTACCCAATATTTTAACTATATACCTACTCTTATAGACACCTACTGTATATTATTAAATCAATAAGTTATTTTCGTCAGCTACATTTGAAATCACAGAGGTTATGACAAGATTAATATAATTTTTAATCATTGAAGATAATATTAGCGACTCAAAACGAAAATTTGAAGCGAAATGAATTGCATAAACAATATTTTCCGCTTATTTTCATGATAGTTTATAGAATTAAAATATTATGCACTATTCCCTATCTTCTTCTTCCCTATCTCCTTCCCCTCCACACTATCTTCAGCCTGATTGGCTGAAGCCCGATTGGGGATTGGCCACAGTCTCACTGTCTCCGGACGGGAGCAGCTGGGACTCTTGTGGGGTATTGACATAAAAAAGTCGCATCTTTATAAGACAATTTAGCAGAAGATAAAATGTACAATTGAAAAAACATTGTACGTACTGTGTACGATCATTAAAAATCACAAGTGGTAAAAAGTTTATCCTTAATTACTATCGTAATAAAGAAAATCATCAAAAGTGAAAAGTAAATAAAGGAAGGATTAATCCTTAAGTCTGAGCAAGAATAGAAGAGAATTGAAAGCTGAATAAAACAAAAATTAGTATAATCAAACAAAATCCAAGTGTAATAAAGGCAGACTAAAACTAATTAACAGATAACTTAAAATTTATCGCTGCCAGAGGGTGGCGTAACATAATCTTTCAGCGGGGGAGAAATTCAAAAACCGCTTGATATATTTGAAATTCGAGCTGCCATTACTTCTTAGCAGCTGAAAGTATCTGCGAGGAGGGGTAGTCAATTTCCAAACATCCCCCAATTAATTTGAAGGGCGTTTTCTCGACGCCTCTTAGCGTCTAATTAGGCGAACCGAACATAGGAAGGGGTTGATTATTTTTTGAAGGCAATTCAAAGACAAAACTAGCATTGGCCGGATCGACTCCGGGTGCCAACGGTCTGGTGGATTTTTGGCCGCATTTCGGCTCGATTTCGTAATTTCATTGTTTGGCTAAATACGTCTGAAGGTGGTTTTAGGAATTAATCATTTTAATGGCATTAAATAAAAGTAATTTGAAAACGAGAGTAAGATGAAAATGAAGATATCTAAATCTGATATTTCCATTTCAGTACCTAAAAATAGTGTCAAATGTATTCTTGATGGCGCAATTCTTTTTTTTTTAAATCGGTGTACTTGTTTAAGTAGTACGGAGCTTTGTCTTCAGACGCTTCACAATGGGGGGAAGCAAAGAAAACCACGAAACTCACGGGAATCATTGCTTAATTTAAAACACTTTTAATTAAACGAACCGTTAAACGCGGAAGCTGTCGTTCGACATGAGAAGTGTTTTTTGTACTTTCATGCTAAAACTCGTCGATTTAGTTCGAGCCGTGAAGGAATTTCGCCCGGCATCAATTATGGGCGCTTTTTACTTGGCGGGCCTCCTTTCCTAATTAAGGCAGACGGTGAATTTCTCACATTCCAAGTTCTAGCACCATCCCGGGTAATGGCGTTCTTCCATTGATCTGCACAGGAGAACAGCGGAGATGGGGAGGGGGGAGAGCGTGTTAACGTGTAATAGATGGCGCTAGATAAATTGCGAAGAAGGGTAGAAACAATTGTTGAGAGAAGGGACGATTAAGTAACGCCGCGCGATTAAAGTCGATTTGTTGGAGAATACAGATGAACTGCGAGGAATATGTGTTGTACGGATTTAGTGGTAGCATAATGAAGTGAAGGAGATAAATCCTGGACGATGTTCTTTAAAACACATTAAGTATACACACTGAAAGGGTTTCGGAAAAGCGTGTAAGTTTAGAAAGCACCTACTGAAAAGGATACGGATCTAACGATAGCAAACACAATGGATACAGATAAAGAAAGGATTTTCGTGGAAAAGAGTGAAGGAAACTTTAAGCGTGGGTACTTCTCAAATCAGCGAATAAGGGAGGGAGTTTTGAGGAGTTTCCGAAGCTCAACTCCCAGGAGACTAGGAAATACAGCCGATGAAAAAGTTGCGCAGCGTCTATTTCTTCTAGCAAATACGATGCTGTCTCCTGTGTCCGTATAGAGATAGCTTGTTCAGTCCTTAATGGGAATAATAATTCAGCGTGACTGCCTTACAATTTAAATGGCGCCGGGCAGCCCAATTCATTCAGGTTCAATGGAATTCCTAATGGAGCGTTGACGCCATTACCGTTACCGGGCCAAGCTACTAGCTACAGATACCAACTACCAGACGCCATCTATCGCCTGCCGCATTCATTTATTCCCTTCGCTTTAATTTAAACATTGTAAATCTTACTTCTGTTCTGTTTCTTACTCGTCTTCTAAAGGACGGCTCTGAATATGGAATTTTCATAATGTAATTAAAAGGACCGGGCGCCTTCGCCGCCCAGCGCTCCCCGCTACCCGCTCCAGGGAGAAAGCAATCTTTAAAACAAATAGCACAGCGAAAACCGTTTTTGAATATGAATGTTTATTTGATTCCGTAATTAAGATGGCGACGGGATGAAGATTCCAAAATTAAACTTGATTCATCAAAATCAAGCGAAGACTCAAACGCAATTCGCGCCCTGCAAATGAGCAGCCGGCCCAATGAGACACATTCATTCCGGTTGATTGATGCGTTTCAAAATGGACACAGACTTTCTAGAAAGCTTTGAAATTAATCAGAGTTGTTGGAAATTCTCAATTGGAAAGATTAATGAATTCCTCACACAAAATTATTTTAAAAAAACTTTAAGGTTTTACAAACACTTTTGATTTAGAGCAGCGGTCGTCACACTTTTCTGGTCACGGGCCACATAGGACAATGTGAGGTATCACCGCGGGCCGCACAATTGTAAATTGCCGGGGGGGGGGGGGGGGTTGATATATTGTATATTTTTTTAGTAAGTTAAAAAAGCAATTATTTCGTATGTAAGCTACCAGGTTGCTACCTCCTTCCTTCTTGTATTCATGAAAGAGCATCAATTCTTAGTAAAAATAAGAAGGTGATAATATTATATAATATATAATACACGTAAGATGATAATATTATATAATAAAAAAAAAAAAAATTATGTAAATCTGTAATGGAATCTTTCTGTTCAATTTTCATCCACTTCCCGAACTACCGAAGTATGTGAATTTTCGCACACGTGATAAAAATGATTTATTTATCTAAATAAAAAATATGTTTATATTAGTTTTTTTGACGCCTGTTTCATTAGGATATACCTGTGTCGAGACAGGCGGATTACAATACCTACATACAATAACAAAGATTAACCATTATTAAAGTTTACTTCGCTTTATTAGTACGTGATCAGCATTTTTTTGTTTTTTTTTTATACCATTTTTTTACCTGACCACGCCTTCACTGTGCCATGTTAATGCTATCTAATTTTCTCTGGGTCTTCTACTGCCCCCCCTAAAAGTCTCAAACGCCCACAAGGGGGCGTTAACGCCACCTTGAGAACCTATGAAGTAGGTACATTACGCGCGTTTATAATCGACTTAGGATGTGGTCAAAAACCAGCTGAGCGTTTTAAAATCAAATGTCAATCAATTAAAATCTACGTTTTAAAATCATAAGGTGCACAAGATATTTGAAAAAAGCTCGATAATATAATTGTACATGAAAAAAAATATTTAGAAAGAAAACGGCAGATATTTGTGCGGGCCGCACAAATATCGGACACGGGCCGCATGCGGCCCGCGGGCCGCAGTTTGACGACCACGGATTTAGAGGGTCCACAAAGGTGAAATAAAATAACAACAAAAATCTTTAAAAACAAAAAATTTTTTACGAGTACGCCGGACAAAAAATGACCAAAGTGTAAATCAATTAAAATGAAAAAACGCATGTTTATAATAACCAGCCGAGCTATTCTATATCTTTTGTTCAACATAAATTTTAACTCAACTTTGGCATTAATCTTCTAATAAATATAAATGTAAAACCAACAGTGACGAGGGCAGCAAAGGTAAAGTCATGCATCGTCCAATGTTTTTAATATAATGTCCTCCACGACACTCCACGTGCAAAGTCGTATCTTCCCCAAGCATAAACTTTCTAATAAAGTGTGTTTTATCGGAAGTGTCCTGAGGGTAAGTATGTTTCTGTATCTATTTGTAAATAATAAAATTAGATAGAGCCTAAGATCCATAATAAATTGTAAAGCGCCCTTGAGGTGATTTTTCACAGAAACGGCGCTATACAAATTATCCAATTATTATTATTATTATTTGTGGGATCGTTATTGAGATAACGGATGTGATCTCCTATCAGATTTGCGTGATTTTTACAAATTATTTATTGTCACATATTTTAGTTTGGATAGTTTTAAATACGAATTCATGCAAGTATGCATGATTATTTATTACTTTAATGTACGTTGTACACAGATAAAACAAATAAATCACACACTTCTAACAGGACCTAACGTCCGTTATCTCGATAACGATCCCACAAAAGATATAGAACCGCTCGGCTGATTAGACACGAAGTGGAAGTATTTTAGGTTTAATAAATAAATCAGTACGTTGTATTCCATACACCCTAAATACAACGTATTTAAGTATAGTAACAGAGGAACTCGAGTTGTTAAATCATTTACGGAATTCTGAGACTCATTCATGAAGAGAAAATCTGAGGAATTAGTGATGCTCGTCACTCCCTCATTGTATGTGAATATTCACCTGAGAGATATCTCCTCAAAGTGTGGGAATCTTAATTTTTAATGGGGAGACCTATGTGTATGTACCTCAGATTAATAAAAATAGAAGATAGGATACTGAGACTACGCGCGTGGTTTCAGTGAACTAGGTCCAGCGGACATACTTGAGATTTACTATGTTTAGTATCGCACATAAGTTCTTTCGTCAGACAAGGCTGTCCCCAGCTGCCTCAAACACGTCACTGTGGACTCTTTTCTGTGAAAAAATCGCCTTCTTGTGCTTTTGAGAGGTATACTTCACGAGCCAAAAATAAATACGATGGAGTTTCTTCCCTTTCGCAAATACACACAATCACAAGGCTTTGAGCTACCTACCCCAAAACGGTAAATGTCGAAATAAAATAAAAGTGAGATAGTGAATACAGAAACAACGTGTATGAATGACAACCGATTGACAGTACGTCGTTCTACTACAATGTAAGCCAACGGAAAGGTGGGATGGGGTGTTGATAATACACCTATTTCATCAACACACAGTGAAAACTTCTTTAGCACGGTTGTGATTTGAAACTCGATGAAACAAGAAATAGCGACATTAAAAAGAGAAAAACAAATACATCTATATATGATTTAGCCTGCGTGAGAATGAAATAGAATAATATGTCTCCTCTTTGTGCGGTGTTTCATAATGTCTTCACTCTTGTCTACTATAGTTTTCTGAAGGTTTCACTTCTACTGCATGTGAATTGCACACTCTGATTTTTTTTTAATTGCTGTCCTTTTCTTATGCGTTTCGTTTAACTTTCAAACGTAAAACAAGAACGTGCTCTATACTTTGTTCGATTAGTATGAAAACAACCCGTCTTTGTATTTAAGTCTATGGTTTGTACATAGCTCGCGTGGGCGTACTCCGAGTCTTCAAGAGGTGTTAACTTACTACGAAAAAGGCTTTATAAACTTTTCACAAAGTGTTTTTAAGGGTGGATTTTCGGAATAAACAAAAAATAAAATTAAAATTCCTCGATATTAATTAAAATCAAAGCACACTTTTTTAGTACCACTTTCGCAGAAAACGATATCGATACGATTCGTGCAATAAAAAAAAACTATCGTCAAAGTTAATTCGGCTGAGAGATTTTCTAAAAATACGTCCCCGTGTTCTGATTCCCTATTAAAAATAAGCACTTGATTAAATTCTAGAGAAAAAAATTAATTCCCAATCAGAGCCGGCGAAGCTTTTCATTTTGAATTCAGAAAATTTTTTATTTATGGCAAACAGGAAAATTTAATAAAACGCATTGGAACACAAAATATTTAAAAAAATGTGTTACGAAAGGTAATTACCAAGAATAAAAATTCTACCTTCATTATTATAAAAATACTAGGTGACCCGACAGACGTTGTCCTGTCTTAGATACGAATATTCAATTCGAAGTGGAATAAATAATAATAATAAAAAAATATCATTTCAAAACATATTGTTTATTGTAAAGCTTTTTGATACAATTGTTTCTCTCTGCGTGTATTTTCCCATTCGTCAAGTTCCCATTCCGCCTCTTCTTCCTCTCCCGCTTCCCTTCCCCTCTCCAATCCTTGGGGAGGGGGAGAGTGGAGTAGGGATAGGGAAGGTGGAGGAGGCGGAGTGCGAACCCCCCTAATACTATGCGGGCGAAGCCGGGGGCCAAAAGCTAATTTTTTTAAAATATATATATATTGGCTAATATCGCTTGTAAATCCGTCTGCCTGTCTGTAATTCCGGTTCAATGGGTTCAATGAACCGTAGAACTGCTTTGAATTTAAGTGTCATTTTCAAAATTGAAATTGTTTGATTGAACAAATGTAGTCAAGCGTTTAAGTACCTACCTATCGTAAAATATTATTTTTACACGGTCTGCCCAATTGTATAGATAATTTATAATATTCAGTTTTAACTATTAGTTTGGCAATTCGCACTGTTTTTTTTTAATATGAATAACGCATAAGAGTTTCAATTGCTCCCCACTATCCGGAAACAGTAGAATTATGGCATTCCCAATTGAGGTAGGTATGTTGTGTTGTTGAAGTGATGAGGGGGAAAGGATGCGGGAAGAAGTTTGGGGAAGAAGAAGTTTGTTTAACCTGGCTATTCAGATCTGGTCCCCAAATATAGCTGTTGTCATTTTATTTATTCATATTACAGTGTTTACCTGATTATTATTATTTTTTTTTTACATTAACTCTACACAGGAGGCCTAGAGGAAAATAATTTCCCTCAGGGCCTATGTCATCTGGGATGCTGTGTGGAGGGTCTTTTTGAGGAGAGGAAGGAATGAACATTGGTCTTGAAGAGACCTATGTTGTAGGAAGGAGGAAACACAGAGGCCGGCAAATCATTCCACAGCCGAGCTGTTGAACATACGAACGAGTCGAAGAAACGACCCGTTCTCATGTGACAAATGTCAACCATGTACAAATGTTGGGCACGCGTTTGGCGTGTTTCACGACTATGCACCGGTGCCGAAGGGATCAATGATGCTAGTTCCTCGGAGCATCTTCCATTGTAATACCGGTAGAACAAGGATAGCATTCCCACCCGACGCCTGTGCTCTAAAGATTGCAATCCGTCTGTTAAGATGGGAGAATCTATCAAACGGACCGCCCGTTTCTGCACAGAGTCGAGGGTATTTTTCAGGTATTTTGGAGCTTCAGACCAGAGGTGGCTGCCAAATTCAACCGTGGGGCGCACTTGCGATTTGTACATGGTTAGCAGTTGTGCACTATTAAAGTATCTGCGGGCCCTAAAACATTTTTACATAATATATTTTGAAATTTTATTATGTTGGGTGTAAGGTAGGTTTGCGAAAATGGAACTGAGGGTGGGTAAAATTGTGTTTCGTTAACACCTCGCTAGGAGAACCTGTGCTGAGGTGTTTACGTGTTTATGATTAAGTGTGACAATTATGTATTGAAGTACATTTCTAGCTACGTTTAAATTCTGAAAGATAATTACAGTATCTACCACTGTGAGTATGTGATGTAATGCTCAATAATAAACACTAAAATAAAGGATGTGGTAAAAAAAAAACTAGAATCAATAATATGCAATAGTGTTGAATCCTTTTGCAACGCCTACTTTCTTAAAAACAAATACGAGAACAATCAATTATTCAGATCATTGGTCCTTTGTGAATCCTGTGAGGCGAGCTAGAGAAATAATGTTTGAAGGATCAAATTGAACAAGTTCAGAAATAACAAGGAAGCACTTGTAACGCTTAAATAAAACCATTTAACTTTGAACGCAGAAGGATTGGTTTAGGGGTGAAGGTGGGGAGGTACAGGGTTGTTAATTTCGGCAATGGTGGAAATGTCGAGAGTATGTTGTAATAACCCACATCGTGTTGGGTAATTGTAGTATTAATCAGCGCTCTCCGACTTAATTTATTCAGGACGAGCTCTAAAATTCTCAGTCAGTTTACCACACACGAGCTCAGACATATATATTATTTTACATGACGTTCAGGCTTCCTAAATAATTTACTTACGAGTATTCCGTATAAGATTTCCACCGACAGTTTGAGAATTTATAATGGAATAATAAAACATGTTTAATTTTTATAGAATACTAGCTGGTCCCCGGCATGCGTTGCTGTGCCATTTAATAAAGAAATTGTTTCTCCCTGAGTGTTCTTTCCCATTCGTCCCGTTCCCCTTCCGCCTCCCTTTTTTTTCTCCCGTTCCCACTCCGTCACCTCCACCTTCCCTCTCCCCACTCCACTCCCCCCCCTTCCCCCGTCCCGCGAACCCCGCTCCCGAGTTCCCCTCCCCCCTCTCAGGTCCCCCTCCCACCTCCCAGGTTCCCCTCCCCTCCCTGGTTCCCCTCCCCCATCTCTCCCCACCAATAGCATTTTTTTAATACAAATTTCATAATGCCAGAGCTCACCGGAAATTTTATAAAAATCATGTCCTGACAATAACGAACACACAAAAAAAGAATTATCAAATTTGGTGCAGTCGTTCGAAAGTTTTGCGCTTAGCAACATATTCAGCGATTCATTTTTATATTATAGATTTTATGAAATATCATCTTAAAGACGCTGAACAGAGTGATAAAATAACAAACACTATTGGTGTAAGAACCTTAAAAACAATAACTTATTCGCATACAATAAACAAACAACAAAGTTTTCGTTCCGAAGAAATTTAATTTTCAATGTACTATATAATTTGTTACTATATATTTTTAATTTTCTGTTACCGGTTTCGACACACCCGTATCATTCACTAGCAAACTTAAAACTGACTATTTATTTATTTATTTATTTATTTATTTATTTATTTATTTATTTATTTATTTATTTATTTATTTATTTATTTATTTATTGTGAAAAACAGTTAACATATATATCCAATTACATTTCACAATTTTTAGTTAATAGTGTAATACATTAATTATATAGGTACATTAATAATGACAGGTTATAAATTCTATGCAAGTACAAAACGATTAGATTAGATTTAATTGGGTGGGGGTAGTGGGAGGGGTGATTTTTGGAAAGGGGAAGAAATATGGGAGTATTCGACATTACATTGAAACATTGTTAAAAAGGGCGATTTGCAGGGTGCTATTATTTTATTAACTAAATTAATTTTTTATTTAATTTTTTTTGTTTATTTGCAAGGTTTCCAAAGCGCACAAATTAAAATATTTATTTTTATAACTTCTTTTTTTCTTTATTTGTTTAGCTATGGTATGTCTCTATAAATGGTTAGCAAACTCGGAACAGTTAAAATTTCGTAAACAAAGTTCATGTTCCCTGATTTGAGATTTAAAATTTCTAGTAGTCATACTTACATACTGTGAAAAAAATTAAAAATAATTTAGGTAACAAATATACACAGACAAAAAACTTTTCGAAACAAAAAATTACTTTAGTTTAACTCAGTATCTGGTCTACGCTTTGGTTCCATAAATGTTCATTTTGATAATGTTACTTATCTAATAGTCTAAGATTAGATTCATATTACAACACATCGCAAACTTTGGAAAATTGAGTATTTTTATAATTAATTCATATGTTTTCGTCGATGATAATCCTTATTTTTGAAGGACAGGTTACAAGATACAAAAGCATGACAATATCATGTTGTTTGTAAAATAGTTTAAGCTTACGCAGGCAGTATCACTTTCAAGCCAAAAAAGCAAAGGCAAAAGAATTTAGTTAGTCATAAACATTCAACTACGACAATAGTTTTGCGTATTCCTTTTAAGTTGTTTCTTTTACTATATTCTGTATTGTTAGGTTCATGTTACTCGGCGTTGCAACAGCTATACCTTCGCCAAAATGGTGTGACAACCAACATCCTTGGTACTGCTTGCAATTTTGTTTTGTTCGCCTTTTAAGTCTCCGGTTGAACAGCGGAGACAGCAAGAAATAACACATATTTACAACATGAAGAGGTCTTAAGAGCCGACCGGGACATGCGCAACGTTTCAATTAGAATTAATTGAAATGTACAATAATAATTATTAAAGGAAGCGTGCCATTTGAATTGAACAAAGACGATTGTGTTACTGTCAATAGGAGCGCTTGCAAAATACTTACAGCTGTCCATATCTGATAAATCATTCTACGATAATATTATGCAGGTACTGCACAAATATCAATATTAATCTCTACATATTATAAATTAAAGTCCCCCGCGCCGTCTGTCTGTCTGTTCGCGATAAACTCGAAAACTACTGAACAGGTTTTCATGCGGTTTTAACCAATAGATAGAATGTTTCGTGAGTAAGGTTTAGGTATGTAATTTGTCAAGGATTTGTGTAAATTGGTTGAAACGTAACGATAATTGATAGAAGTGTCGGAAAAGGTCAAGCCGCCTGGGAGATTTCATCAAAAACATTGCCTAATCCCTTTGAGATATAACAAAACAATGCATGCTGGGATATTCCTCTTTTATAGATCTACAAAAAAGTCCGCGATGGCATACATCAATCTTTTACGGATAGCTTACTATACCCATTCTATCTTCTAAAAAAATGGTCTTGTACAATGGGATAATTGGAAAGTTATTTAGACGGATACAGTATTAATCCTTATTAACTTAAATACGTTAGTTACCCCAAGCATTTCATTCACATTATTATAATCTTTCACACCATCTATACGTATTATAAATTAAAGTCCTCCGCGGCATCTGTCTGCCTCTTCGCGATAAACTCAAAGACGGCGGTGGTTACAAAGGTTGGATTTTTAAAGTGTTTGATTAGCCACAGCAACGCGTGGCCGGGTCAGCTAGTTTAAATATAAATTATAAATTCGTGGTTAAATACAAAATGTTTGTTTCATTTCTTATAATTAATTTAATTATTTAAAAATAATACTCTAATACGGATTGAGAAGTTAATGATGGGAACATATTGGTTCTAAGTAAATGATTCGTGTAACTCATGTATCCAAGATTAACAGATACTTTAGGGGTTTTCCACAGAATTTTAACAATTCATCAAAATTTCAAAGAACTTATTCAAGTTCTGTAAAAGTCTAATTCAAGTTACTATCGAAGTATTTTCAAACAACCTGCTAATTATGAAGTAATAACAGAACTTTAATAGAACTTAGAATGAACTTGAATTTTAAATTTGATGAATTGTTCAAATTCTGTGAACCAACACGTCCCAAGTATCGTCTCGATGGAATACCACCATTCAAAATAGATATGTTGTTTGAAAAGGCTTTAAAGCTAAATAACTATTTTCGATTAATCTTTACTACGAATCGGTTTACATTATAAATACTAAAAAACGTCCTTTCGATAAATTGAGGCTTTTCCTAACGTTTCGCTTGTGTAAAATTAAAATAAAATCGTTAATTACTTTACGAAAAATATTAGCAAAAACTATTAAAAAAATATATTTTATCATTAGAAATGTATGAACACATAAAAGAAAAAAGAAAAAGTATATAATTTTATGGCTAAAGTTATCTGTAACCGATACCCTTGATTAACTTTTATTCTTCTTCATAAAATTAGACAAAATAAATAAATCAGTTTTTGCCCGTAAATCGACCGTTTCTAGACTCCGTTTTCCAAGCGATTTTTACGTCTATTACGTATACTCGTGGTGGTGTGAGGGTACGCTAAGAATAAACACACTTTGGCTTATGGATTCCGCTTAGGCCTAGTTTAGTAACCAGATCCGAATTTGAAGGTCATCTCCTACCCTTCCTCAATCTCTTCAGCCTCACAACGTACCCCAAATCGGGGATACCATAGTTATACTGCTTCTGTAGAGTTATGAATCTTAAAAAAAAATAACAATAATGCTATGACATTACTTTATGTAAGGAAACTGATTTAGAATACGAAACTATCAATTTATTCACGGAATGGTTCCCAGGGAAGTACGCTGAACTTTAATTACTCGATACAATAATTCGTACAAGTCTTCGCGTACCAACGAGCTACGAAATTCTCATTAATATTACTTTAAAACTTCTACTGTGTAAACCTCAATTTAAGCAAGTCCGTTGATTGCATGGAATATCGCGTGGAAAACCGACGGAGATGTAATATATTTCAATAGGTATTCACTGTTTTTGGGACTGGGTTGGTTAAAACTCTAATAATTATTTTATAACAATATATTAATTATAAATTTCTGCAAGTTTTACCTATGTAAAAATGGTTGCAATCATTACAATTCAATTGGTACATATTTCCATTATAATTTTTTGTCTTTGATCTTCTAAGCACACCCCCCCCCCCCTCTTTCCATTCCCCCCCCCATCCCTCCCTCCCCCCTGTTGGTCTTCTAAGCACCTCCCCTTTCCACCTCTCTCCCTCCCCGCTACTTCCATTTCTACCCACGCCTGTCTTTCTATACTTGATAATTTAGTTTTTAGTACATATAATGTCCTGATGAAGAGAACATCGTTCTCGAAACATGTTGATTTTTTAAATAAAAATTATCGTGGTCAAAACAAAGTGTTTTTAATTATTTCATTAATAAAATGGTGCCACAAAGTGAATTTGCAAAATTTGAAGAAATAAATAAATGTTAAAAGAACGATACCTACCCATAATAAATTTCATTATTTTTATTCGTTTAACGTCAGTTTATATAAATCGTCCGTCAGGTTATTTCTGTATTCATTCACATATAAATTGCACTCTCGGTTTTCTTATTTACTATTTACCAGCTTGAAGATGCTACGTTAATTAGGAATATAAATTTAAGCGAAAAACCGAGGAAAGTAAAGTTTACCTGCCGTAAATTCTGCTACCCCGGTTACATTGAAATGGCTATCTTAAATCTTAATTTAGAAGAATAATTAATAGGAACTTACGCAAATATCTTTCTCTTGGCACATCGAGCCCCACACTTGGAAGTTTGATTGCAGAAGTTCACAGTTCTCCCAACACTGAAAAAAAGAAAATAATTTTTTAGTAATCATAAATAATCTACAATATAATTATGCGACTTAAGCCTCAATTACATTGAGCGAGTTTACAAACTTACTAACTGGGAAAAACTCGCTCAGTGTAATTGTATTACTAGCTAACTGTACCCTTAAAAATTGAAAACAACGAACTTCAAATCCTGATCCAGGAAAAATATCTTGGGCTGTGCATTGATCAGCATTTGACATTTAAACAACATATACAAGGTATTAAAGATAAAATCATTCCCTTAATAAGCGTATTTAGCCGGATATCATATCTGTTGCCAAATAAATTTAAAAAAGGTTTATATTATAGTCTCGTACACTCACATTTAAATTACTTGATTGAAATCTGGGGAAACGCATGTGAAACATACATAAATGAATTACAGATAATACAAAACAAGGTAATCAAAAAACTATTTAACTACAAGCCCAGAACACCCACAAAAAATATATATATGGAAACAAAACTACTAACATTAAGAAAACTATATGAATACAATACATGTCTCCTTATATACAAAATAAACAATAAACTCGTACACACAAACACAGAATTCATTAAAACGTCCCAAGTACACAAACACTTTACGAGACAACACGATAACATACATTTAAACACCATCCACACTAACTATGGTAAACAATCCATTGGTTACGAGGGAGGCAACTTATATAATTGCCTCCCAAACGACATTAAAAACGAAAAGAAGCTGGGTAAATTTAAAAAAAATTATTAATATATATTCTTGATAAACAAAATAATGATGTTGAATAGCGCTGTATTGAAATATTTACTTTATTTTAATTTGTATAATTGTTTCTAGTTAAATGAGTGAAAATGTAATTTTCTTTTAACTGGAATAAAAAATAAAAAAAAAAAAAAACTAGCAGATTGTGGACAATCTACGAAAAAGGTTGAAATGTAGTCAACTTTTACTCGCTACTCGCTCAAGATGGCGGCCCACGAACAGCTGATTTCGGAACTGTCAGAATAGTTCTCGCTGGAGTCGTAATTCTCGCTACTGTATAGCGTGTGGCGCTGGCTGCGACCTCAAGTTTTTTACAAAATGTCGACAGAATTGGTTCGCGCGGGAGTCGTTATTTTAGATGCTAGTGTTGCTACTGAGCGAGTAGACAGTTTCGTGTGTCATCATGACAATCTCATTCGCCGATTCACCCGCTTTTAAACTTAACCGGCTAGTAGCTTGTAAACTCGCCCAATGTAATCGAGGCTTTACAATCAAACAATCGCAAGCAACGCGTTGTAGAAACGAATATGTGCTGTTAATATTCCCGTTGCGTTGGCCTGAGGCGTAACCGTGCGGTCTCGATGTCCTTCCGTCCCCCCTCCGGTAACCCGACGCTCATCTTTCCTCAAGGTCTTCAAAAACTTCCCCTTCTCTCCCAAGTACATTTCTTCGAGGCAAAATCGGGGAACCGGCTAAAGGACGCGGACTTCGAGCATCGTCTGCGGTTGGGCCGATAGCTATACGCATTCTCATTGGGACTGCCCGGTGGTCTATGGAATACTTTCTCTGGCTTTTTTTTAAATATATTTTATTTTATTTCCGCTACTATAGTAATTACTTACATTATAACATAATCATATAACTGTTTTTTCCTCATTACTTATTTTATTCACAGAAGGTTTCTTCGACTGGTCATAGCCGTTATTTTTATTTTTCTTTTTCTTTTACTAACACTATTATCTCTTTTTGATGTTACCTATTTCAGAAGAATTATTCCACGGGCTGCTACTTCTATTTATCTTTTGTATAATGTTAATGTAAGTACTTGCATACTGCTTACTAACCCCGTATGCATGGACATTGGAGGGTCTAGAGTCGTTCAAATAAATGTAGCTTCGTTAAAAAAAAAGTAGAGTCTTGACGTGTGCGGTGAAGGAGGAAACCATACGTTTCCTTATAACGCCGTTGGGAAAGTGGTGGGTCCCCTCCAATGTTAATATTCCCACGTTTAAGAAACGGCGACACGGTGCAATAAACATATGTTCTTTATCACAATAATGCTCCAGCTCTTTCTTACACATTAAATAATGGCGAGACAAAAGATGATACACACAATGCACGTTTGTCTGTTTCATCCAAAGGAAAAAGGAACTACTTTATTTAAACACAATTATATATAGTATATTCAATCAATTCGTTCAAACAACGCCTATTTTTTTACATTAGCTCCAAACAGGAAGCCCTGAGAAAAAATCCCTAAGTGTCTGTGTCATCCCTAAGTGTCTTTTTATGCAAAGGACGGAGAGGAAGTCCTGGGAAAAAAAATTGTAATAAACTTATAACCATTTTTGGTGGTCGCCGTTGGGAGGGCGGGGGCTATTTGCCAAAAATAGTAAATTGACAGGGGAAACAACCAAACCAAATTATTTTTAGTGATTTTACACTCTCAATCATCATCACCAGAAGTTGCAGTCAGTTTTGGGAATGAATTCAAAAATGTTAGTGCAAGGAGTTCAGAAGACAAACGGGGTAGATAACGGCCACCTTCTGCATTTCGCTCATGGCGACACTAACGAGTGCGCCATATAAACTAGTATGTGCAGAATCAGTTCTCAAGACGGAGCTTCAACTCGTTTGTTCGGTTGGAACAAATTACGTAATGGCGAACATAACTCGCGGCAATACTAATTTGTGCGCCCAATCTAGTCACAGAACTACATATGCATGTAAATAATATGTATATTTGCAAACACAATATATTATAAAGGTTATTTTGTAACAACATTTATCAAGGAAGGTAGGTATGAGAAAAATGAAACAAATTTATCGGATATCGAACAATCCCTAATATTTTAAAAGTCAAAAGGCATAATTCCAACATCTTACATATAAAAAATTCGTGTCACGGTGTACACCTCCGAAACGGCTTGACCGATTTTTATGAATTTTTTTATGTATGTTCGGTAGGTATGAGAATAGGTTATAAAGTATATTTCATACCACTACCGGGTGTCCCTATCCAGAAATCAAATTCTATTTTTTGACTATTTTTTTTGTATTTTTTATTTATTTGGTATCAAAAAATACCTATAACCTATATAACCCCAAATTTTAACCCTCCCATTAATTAATCGCGATTTTAGTATTTTTGTATGAGCAAATTAACCGTCTTTCGTTTTCAAACAGAACGAAATTATTTATGTTGTTGAAGGACAGATGGCGCTACGTCATCCACATATGCGCAAAACATTCAGGAGAAGCGTTGCTTCATTTTGATATTTCATTCGGCAACATGTTCTCGCGTGGGCAAACCATCGACCTTATTTGGGTTGGGGGGATAACAGCGACAGAGTTTTCTTTGCTACGTTTTTCTATTTGAATATTTTATTGTTTCAGTAAGTAAGTAATAGGCAAAAATGAGTAAGAATATTTAAAAAATATATTTTATTAAAAAAAACTAAGAAAATAGTTTGAAAAATCGATTTCCGATAATCCGGAATATTAGGAGAGGAGAAGTCGTTAGGAGGTAAGCCGGTGTTCTCTCGCAAATATAATTACCGGCTAACGGAAACCCAAGCCAGCGAGTACGAGGTACAAGCAGTATCCAAGGAGAGCAGCAAGTGATTGAGATTGAATTACGCAGTACAGGGTACAGAGTAAGGGCGAGCCGCTAACTGTTTCTTGTTAACGAGGTAAGCAGAAATAAGAGGAAAACAAAACGAATTAGACGAGGAAAATGTGTAGTTTGCACCCTGGACAGGAACGTGTGTCGAATTCATGAATATCAATAGCAATTTCAAAATTCATCTTACATCTAAATCAAACCGGTATTTTGTGTTTTTAATAATGACTACGTAGCGTAATCCCGTGATAAAATCACGGATATTTCCAATTTTGAAAATGACAATTAAAACAATTATCTTTAAGAAATATTACATGATAGGTCTGAATTCTTCTTTCAGGTCGAAATTTAAAAATATTTCACACAGGACTAACGCAGAACAACCAAAATTGGTACGTTTGATGATAAACAGTTTTTGAGTTTAACACCTGGGCTATGGAACGATTTGCCGGTTTCTATGTAACCTCCCTCTCACAACGAGGGTCTCTTCAATACCTATTTTCAACCCTTAACCTCCTCTAAAATACCCGCCTACACATCATTCTCAAAGATGACAAAGGACCCGGAGAAAGTTATTTTCCTCAGGAACTCCTGTGTGGAGAAAAGGCGAAGATTAATGCTAAATCACGATTTGTTTCTAATCTTTACTACGAATTGGTTTACATTACAAATACAAATAAAAAATGTGGTTCGTATGAAGTTTTTTACGGTTTCTATTGAGCAGAATTATCATAAAATTGTAAATTACTTTATAAAAAATATAAATGTATGAACGCACGTAAAAAACAACCTTAAAAATATATAATTTTATGGCTAAAATTATCTAAGACAATTTCCATTGATTAACTTTTTATCTTTCTTGTAAAATTATTCACAAAATAAATAAAAACCACTTCTCCGCCTGAAATCGTGACCTGTAGACTCCGTTTGCCAAGCGATTTTTTGCCTTTTACCTATATTCGTGGCGATATAAGGCACACAAGAATACATAAAATTTTGACTTGTGGCTTCCACTTAATTTAAAAATAATAATAACACAACGGTTAATACACGGTATTGCTAAAAAACATTAAAGTATTTTGAAAAATCCTAAAAGTACGATGAAATAAAAAGCAAATGTAATACAGCAATGATGTACATACATGACAGGGTGTTATCAGAAAGCTGCATAAAACTTTCTTTCCATGTTGAAGAATAGGTGTTTTGGACCACCGTGTACCAGGAACCCATCGCATAAGTTAAGAGGGAGTGCAATAACGGTTATCTTCGGTTTATTGAAAGTTGATGGATTGGGAAACGCCACTTTACAATCTGCGAAGTTACAAAATTAATGGTATGGCCGCTAGAAAATGGCTACTGATTATATTCTTCTGGTCAGAGGAAAGTAGCAGAGGAAACGTATTATTTTGCAGTGAAGTTCAAAAACTTACTTTTAAAAATGAGCACCTTATAAAATAAATTGATATTTTTGTTAAATGCAAACTTTTGAACACAAAAAAACAGTAATGTCCTGAAACTCTTGATAAGAAATCAGTGAAAATCGGTGAAGGGAATAAATTTATATTGATAAATGATAGAACCTGGTAAAATTCCCTTTCCATTAGATTTCCCTTTCAAAGATTGCGTCGCCTCAGTTCTTAATTGTCCAAACGACAATTAGAAAATTTTACAGGAGATGATTTTCTTCTTTAATTATTTCAATGAAACATTATGATAGTTGTTTAAGATAAAGCTATTTCCGTAAATGCAAAGGTAATTAGTTTAAATAATTCTTAGTTAAGTGATTAACTATAATTTTTTATACTTTATTTTTAATTTTATTGTGGAGATTGATCAAAAACCAAAATAGTCGTTTGGATAATTAAGAACTAAGGCGACGATTAATTAAAAAAAAAAATTGATTAGGGAGGTCTAATTTAACTTCACTTTTATGACAGTGCACAAATTAGTAGCCGAGGGATTCCCATCAAAGCATCGCGGTTTAGTCTGCTCTATGGCATCTCCTATTGGGGTATGTTGTTAGGCTGAAGGGAGTGGAGAAGGCTATCAGATCTCACGATCATCTCTCTCAAGAATTGTGGTCTTTCACCGGGGCGATACTGAGAGTAACTACTTCTCTATATTATAACAAAATATTTGCATATTCGGAGTTGGTATAATCTGGCGGGTAAATGAAGATAAGGGAAGAATATTGATTTCCGACAGCATAAGCCAAAATTTAAAAGGGTTTCGACTGTCCGTTTATAACTGTTTGTTATTTTTTTAATGCCGGGGTTATTTAATCTTGCGATGCGAGCCAATCAAAACCGTAGATTTCACGCAGATAGGAGTGAAATTTAAATGTTTATGAGTCGAAATGTGTTATTATAAAGAGGAAATAACTCACGGCGCTAAATAAGTAAATCATAATTCCGCTGGCGTTAATAACACGCCATGAGTCAGAAGAAAAACAAAAGCTCTGGGTTTATGATATACCTGCCGCCGATAAATAACATCCGACGGAATAACTAGCGACGATATGTTCTTTTGAGATCTGGATGGGATCAAAACTCTAAAAAATATTGTAAATGGTAGCAAAAAGGATTAGACATGTAGTTTCAACATCCTACAACAGATGTCGTTTTTATAGATAGTTACATATAGTTTTTAAAACAGATATCAGTAATACCTTACACGCTCTTTTGAGAACTGGATGTGATCAAAACTCTAAAAAATATTTTAAATGGTAGCAAATAGGATTAGACATGTAGTTTCAACATCCTACAACAGATGTCGTTTTTATAGATAGTTACATATAGTTTTTAAAACAGATATCAGTAATACCTTACACGCTCTTTTGAGAACTGGATGTGATCAAAACTCTAAAAAATATTGTAAATGGTAGCAAATAGGATTAGACATGTAGTTTCAACATCCTACAACAGATGTCGTTTTTATAGATAGTTACATATAGTTTTTAAAACAGATATCAGTAATACCTTACACGCTCTTTTGAGAACTGGATGTGATCAAAACTCTAAAAAATATTGTAAATGGTAGCAAATAGGATTAGACATGTAGTTTCAACATCCTACAACAGATGTCGTTTTTATAGATAGTTACATATAGTTTTTAAAACAGATATCAGTAATACCTTACACGCTCTTTTGAGAACTGGATGTGATCAAAACTCTAAAAAATATTTTAAATGGTAGCAAATAGGATTAGACATGTAGTTTCAACATCCTACAACAGATGTCGTTTTTATAGATAGTTACATATAGTTTTTAAAACAGATATCAGTAATACCTTACACGCTCTTTTGAGAACTGGATGTGATCAAAACTCTAAAAAATATTGTAAATGGTAGCAAATAGGATTAGACATGTAGTTTCAACATCCTACAACAGATGTCGTTTTTATAGATAGTTACATATAGTTTTTAAAACAGATATCAGTAATACCTTACACGCTCTTTTGAGAACTGGATGTGATCAAAACTCTAAAAAATATTGTAAATGGTAGCAAATAGGATTAGACATGTAGTTTCAACATCCTACAACAGATGTCGTTTTTATAGATAGTTACATATAGTTTTTAAAACAGATATCAGTAATACCTTACACGCTCTTTTGAGAACTGGATGTGATCAAAACTCTAAAAAATATTGAAAACGTTAGCATGCAGGATTAGACATCTAGTTTCAACACCCTACAACAGATGTCGTTAGTATAGATAGTTATATTTAGTTTTTAAGTGTCTTAACAGATGTCAGTTAAGTAATAAGTTAGAATAGATACGTTGTTTTGAGAACTGGATGTGATCAAAACTCAATAATTATTGAAAACGGTAGCATATAAGATTAGACATTTCAATATCCTACAACAGATGTCGTTGGTATAGAAAGTTATAATTAGTTTTTAAGTGTCTGTTAAGTAATCTCTTAGAAGAGTATCATCTATCGCCGTTCGTGTCTAATGTACCAACGGTTATGGAAATAGCCGATGTCTTATGATAGGCGCCCAGCATCAGCGTACCTAAGAGCCATCTATCTCAACTTGTAATCTCGACGAACCGCAATCTTTTTTGGAGTTTTTCCGAACATATTTCAAGTAATTTCAACTACTGGGTTTAATTATTAATTATTTCGTTATTAGTTTAAATTGGCTTAGGGGCAGAAGCTTTGATTCTCGAAAGAAGAACGATGAAAGGTGAAGAAAGTTGAAGTATGAAAAAAGTCCGGGTTTTGAAATTCTCGCATTCTGGGGAAAGTAGTGTCTTTTTGATATATTTTTGTAAAATGAACACCGCCGCACCAACATTACGACTTTCAGATGTTTGCACCTCCGATTTGGGTATATGTTGATGCCGATGGGGGTGGGATGGGTAAGGAGATATGCAAGAGAAAGTTTCTGGCTATTCAGATCTGGCCACTTATCAGCATTTAAGCATTCAACAATGAAACATTTCGATCCTTTATGGTGGTTTTTTGACAAAGCTGAGAGCATCTAAGCGTAATTAATTTATATGTGAAACTAGCTGGTTCCCGGCATGCGTTGCTACGCCAGTTAATAAAGAAATTGTTTCTTCCTGCGTGTCCTTTCCCATTCGTCCCGTTTATCTTCCGCCTCCCCTTCCTCTCCCGCGTCCCCTTCCCCTCTCCTTTCCCAAGCGTTCCCACTCCGCCTCCTCCACCTTCCCTTTCCCCACTCCACTCCCCCCCCCCCCTTCCATCGTCCCGCGAACCCCCCTCCCGAGTTTCCCCCCCCCCCTCCCGCATTCCATATATTCAGTCCCAGTACATTCATTTTTCAAACAGCTCGCGTGCCACTTATTGCAATTTTTTATGCAAATTTCATAATGCCACAGCATATCAGTAGTTTAATACAAACCTTGTCCTGATAATAACGAAAACACAGAAAAGAAAGAATTATCCAATTTCGTGCAGCCGTTCGGAAGTTATGCGCGTACATACATTTCGGCGATTCAATTTTATTTACATAGAATAGATAGATAGATAGATAAAACAAATAAAAAATATTTAATGTGGTTTTCGAGCTCTTGACAAAACAAGCGTCTTATCATCTGTCACGGAGGTTGTCTAGAAAAAGTATAAAATACAATGATTTTCAATCCGTGGAAAACAAAATGTGATATCAAAAAGTTACCTCAGGGGCGCTTTAAGATTAATATATATTTAAAAAAAAGATGAACATATTAAAAATATATCATTATGTTGTTTAAGTAGATACCTAGCGAAGAAAGATTATAGAGTCATTTCAGGCATTATTTTATATGAGAATCTATCCAATTATTCTGTTTCCTTTTCATTATTGCATCCTCACTAAATTACTAGGCGCAGACTAAAATTAATAACAAATACGAAGAAGCAATAAATGGCGACCAGGCGGTGGGTGCGGGGAGAGAAGGTTGATAAATATAATTGCAGTGCCTCGGCCCGCTAGATAAACTGCAACAGTGCGCGTCCGGGCAACGCCGGGCGGCCTTAATCGAACGTAAACTTTGCATCGGTAAAACAAACAGCGATGCGTTTAACGCCCTTATGGGACCTATCATAATAATGTTTAACACTTTGCAGAGGATGAGGCTATATTTAAACATTGTTGCAAAATACTTTTAAATAAATAACGTGATACTAATTATTCAAAAAATTGGCAATAAAAATTCTTACACGTGATAAAACCTACAATTAGTCACTGAAGACATCAATCAGAAGCATTCGTCATTCAAGGTCAATTTCAAACTGTGGTCAGGCCACGTTGAGACGACATATTTAGATGATTCTATTTGCCCTCGCCCTATTTCAATGTTGATGGTTCCTATAATGATTTATTACCGATTAAACCGATTTACTAAGAATATAATTGGGAACATAAATTCTCTATTCTGTGTATAACTTGCAATATGTTTTTCCTTCATTAAATTATAATGTTTTCTTAATTGTTTAATAACGATGTGACTGATATTGACTGTTATTTGTTACTAGCTGGGGTACCCGGCTTCACTCAGGGAGTTGATATGAGATTAAACTGACATTCGAACCCACGACGGACCTTGCTTTATATTCCCCCACCAATTTGTACCCCCACCCACACAAAAAGGGCTTCTAATGGTCCACAATGTTACAGAACATTTCACAACATTCGAAAGGATTCTCTAATGTTCCACAATAATCTGGGATTTCCGGGATGTTCCCGATCGTTCCAGACTATTCCCAACATTCCACAGCATTCCAGAATGTTGTGGGATATTCCGAAATGTTTTGCAATGCTCTCGAATGTTCTGGGACTGTTCTAGAATTTTCTAGAAGGCGAAACTTCCAGCCCTTATATCTTGAAAAGCACACATTTCAGGAAAAGACGGGAACCTTCTTCATGGAAGGGGGATAGAGGGCTATCTCACTCATAACTCCCTTGATCGTATGGGGACTCATTTCTGAGATTTAGCGGCACGCAAATTGCACATTTTCTTTTATAATATATATAGATTATTAGGGTTCCTTGCAATCTGTTCTCCATACATAAAACGATAATGCTTACATAATTGTTTAATAATGACGAAATCGCTATTGACTTTTATTTTTTTTTGTTTAACAAATAAGTTTTTAACTCGGAACTCCCGCCTCGGATCAGATTTTTGTCTAGTGAGGCGAGTAAAAGAAAGCCTTTAACATAAATCAAAATAAAATAAACGCCCGGGTTGACGGCACAAAAACTTAAAACTGAATTTAACTACCCACAGGGAAGTGCAAAAAATGTCAAAATTTTTAAACATTGATAAAAATATGACTTTTCAAGCAAGTCCAGGAGTGCCATCTCGAAATCTACAGAAAATTTATTATCCAAATGAGTTATCAAGAAAGGGTTAAGTCCCGCCTAGGAATAAGTATCTATAAATATCTATAATGAAACGTTAAGGTGGGTTAGGAACGAGAAGATAAATCTTTGTATCCTACGTGTTGGAGGCTGCGCAATGTCCTGCGATGGAAACTGCATATTATTATTTCACAACGTTTTCACTTTAAAACTTTACCGACGACATCGTACGGAGAAACTCGATTTGTTCTTGTAATTAATAATACATTAACAGGTCGCTATGTATCGGGAACACATCGGGGCTCAATTTATTTCTTCGCGAACGAAAAATAAGATGAAATTAACTAGTATGTACGCGTATTGATTAGTAATGGTATTGAGTGTTTATGGCACCCAATTTAGAAAATAATTATGATTGCTGGTTACCTATCCGATGAACTTAGTCTTAAGACGATAAAGCAACGATAATTGCGACACAACGAATAAATTTAATTAATCCGTAGGCAAAACCTGCAATTACTTGGAATGCGATACTATTGTGAATCGAATTATTGTTTGCACATAGTAAAATATCTCTAGCAAATGTCGCCTGCATGTTATTAAAACGTGGATTTACGAATCCAAATTGCCGAGTTTAAACAATGATTTCCGACCGGGAAAGCATAAACCATGTCAGATATGTTTATAGTTCGAGATTCCGTCAAGTCCGTCGTGGAATCATCTTAAATTGTACGCGTGCGAAATACCGGGGAAACATTATGGAAGGTAAAAAATAATAAACGGTTCGTGAGATGCAATTTGTTCGGCGTTCCTCATCCAGCGATCTTCTTGAAAGTCTGGTATTAGCCGTAACAAGTACCCGGGCAGCAGAAGGCCGGCAGAGGTAATATCATACCGCGGTGAGTTATTTGTTTGCGCTGAGAGATTTTATGCACTCCTGATCCGATAAGCGCGGTGGGAGGTGCGTAGATCTCCAAGAATTGAGATCGCTAATTTGATAACGAGAAGAAAATTGAAATGTTGTAACGAATTAATTCAATCAATGCTTAAAAGGGGTTTTCCATCATTCAAATATTTTTTTGGTAGTCATAATAATGCAAACGTTGCAATAATAATGTTTTAAAAACTTTGCAGCTACTCGACTCGTAGATTCACATCCACACATTTTCAACGATTTAATAATTAGGTTCAAACCGATGTAAAAGATACATGGGCCTAGATGAACCGATTTAAAGTAATTTCATATTAGATAACAGCTTCATACATGCAAATACGTAGATGAAGTCGGAGACGACCCAGGTAGATTTGGCTATATATAAAAAATATGGAAAATGAAAATTTGCTTTCGTCGTATGGGATGGCAGCCATTTACATTAATTTCGGCCAACTCTTTTAGTGAGGGTTAGGTTGTGTAGTTGATTATTAGTAAATATTTTTATTAAAAAAAACGTTTATAACATTAAGGATGACCTTTTTCGAAAAGTAAGTGGAAAATATGAATAAGAAATACAGCAGTTTTAAATTAACTATCTAAACCAACGACTCGATTTAAATTGAACTGTAATTTATCTACCTACTAAAGGAGAAAGAAAAATGGTATGTTTTCAATTATAATTTCAGTCGGCCATTGATACTAGAACATTAACGTGGGCATATAATGTACCATCTAATGCAGCAAGCAGGAAATTAAAAATAAACATCTAATTAATATGAACGCTGTTTGCTCATCATAAATTTTGAATTAATAAAGTTTTTGACATCAATGATAAATGTTATCGATTCTATCTCATTTTTCAAATGAAATGATATTCACGCAACGGCTATAAATCATTAGATGTTCCAATTATAAAATAATGAGGTGGGATGAAGTCATAGATAAAATTGGCGGTAGACATGAAGAACAAAGGCGGGAGATTTACATCTCATTATAAATTAATAATAACCCGAACCAAGTACTTGTCCGTATTCATAAGTTAATATTACTAATCTAAAACCAATTCAAATATAAAAGTGTCACCGGGATGTTAATCACTGTGACGGAGATCTGGAAACGATATGCGGTGACATTTTATAAGAACCGATTAAAAAGAGACCCACCCAACCTAAAAAGGTTAACAATTATTAATTTGAACTAACTAACAACTAACCATCACGCCGTTTCCCCGCAGGGGTAGGCAGAGAGGACGGACCGCCAAACAACTCGGTCTTGGCACACACTCTTTGCCTCACTCACATTCATACATCGTCTCATACATTCTCTTCTTAATTAATTTGAATATTTTAATTATTATGAGACATCTCTACAAAGCGGAAAATTTCAGTGAATGAAGCGTTTAAGTATTTTAAACGGTGAGTTTTGGTGTGGTGAAATTTGCACATCTTATTTTATCTGGAATTTTACGATTTTATTGTCATTCAGTCCATTTATCATTTTCAACGAGTTAATTTAAAATGCGCATTTAAATGTCAGTTTCACTTTTTTTTATATGTCATCTTTGGGGAGGCTGTGTGGAGGGTCTTTTTAGGGAAAGAAAGGAGAGGAAGTTCTGGGAAGGAAAAGGGTATAAATCCATACCTCTCACAGCGGTGAAAGGCGATGGGT
Organism: Limnephilus rhombicus; assembly: GCA_929108145.2. Lineage (NCBI taxonomy): Eukaryota > Metazoa > Arthropoda > Insecta > Trichoptera > Limnephilidae > Limnephilus > Limnephilus rhombicus. Next base: position 14,139,036 of record OV815277.1, read on the forward strand.
CGAGAGATTCCGGCTGGAGAAGTCCAGGATAGGTTTCCCTCAACCAAGCTACAAGTGGGCAAACGCATTTGCCGCCAAGACCTAGACAGCCTCATCCCCTGAACCCGGGCACCCTTACTAAATCGTGGCTAAAGGGTGACGTATGGCAGAGGTGTTGGTTATCTGGGCGGTGGCACCCATCCTAAGATAATGAGTACCTAAGTACCTACCCGTCTAAACTTACCACTGAAAAGTAGTACCTAGTCGATATTATTACCAGACGCTGTGTATTTTGGATATCTAATGACTTATTCAGTAATGCATGTAAATGAGACAATCGTGGAATTATTATGATAAACTTCCTCATACGATTGCATCATCAGTCATGTAGCCACAAGGAGACTGTTTATTTCCAAGTTCATTACACGTAACTGGATCAAACTTCTTGGAATACATCAACTCTAATGCTCGGAGCTATACTCCTATCTCTCATTTTAATCTGTCAACCGTCAGGGAGTTATTTGTTAATATTTTGTTATTATTAATGCATCTTCGGAGATAACCTATGGCTTAAAGCCGCATACATGCAGGCACTAGCCATGAGTCTATGTGAGAAAAGAATTCTCCTCTTAGGGATCTAGTATGTTTCCAGTTTAAAAATAACTGTCGTAGAATGTCAGTCTGGCGACATTATTTACTGTGGGCAGAATGAAAAATGTGATCTATTTTAAAGACCAGAGACCTTAAACGACGTTAGTTAATCACATGATTAACATTTCAGATTACTGAACAAACAGATATAGAATGAACAGTAATTAATAACTAATGAAAGAATTTATAAAATTGACAGGCCTAAGAAAATACAGCTAGACGATTGAAGAAACTTTTTAGCACGCTCGATAAACTTTTGCGAGCTTTTAAAGAGAGCTTTTCGATTATTCTCTCAATAATAATTTCGATATTAAAATATGTAATTAGTTTAGACTAGATCATTCCAACTCTAATGTAAACATGTATCCCTTCAAAAAGCAATAAAAAATACAATACTTCATAATTATTATTTATTTATTTATTGTAAGAAACAAACAGCAGTTTTATACAGGATGTTAAAAATGAAGCGGTTAAAAATGAGGTAAGCCAAAACAGTTTCTTTTGCTAATGGTTATTATGATATAATACAAAATTTTAATTGGTTATAACCGTTACATGAAAATGAAATTAACAAAAATATATTAGCTCTTAAGCTCTTTTTCAAAAATCTTGGAAACTGTAATGAAGAAGCAAATTGTTCAATTTCTTGAACAAAACAAATTACTATCACCATCCCAATATGGTTTTAGAGAAAATCTGAGCACCAATGATGCCATAGAAAATCTAACAAGCATGGCCATAAAAAACATAGATGATGGGAAAAAATGTTTAGCTTTATTCATAGATCTTCAAAAAGCTTTTGACACAATAGACCATAAAATATTACTAACTAAACTAAAAAAAATAGGAATGGCCGAATCAACAATTAACTTATTGGAGTCATATATAACAGGGCGAGAACAACAAGTACAAATTGGCAAACAAAAGAGCAAACTTCTATCTTTAAACTATGGCATTCCTCAAGGAAGTGTACTGGGACCGATTCTGTTCATTATCTACATCAACGATTTAACTAACCTTACCATTAAAGGAAACGTAATCAGTTTTGCTGATGATACTGTTTTATTATTTCAAGAAGAAAATTGGACTGATACATTTAATGAGGCTGAAAAAGGGCTTAGTGCACTTCAAAATTGGCTTAAAATCAACTCGCTTACCCTTAATATAAGCAAAACAAAATATATAACATTTTCAATGAACTCAAGGGGCCAACCAATAAAATCACTAGAACTAAAATTACATGAATGCCATGGAAATAATATACAATGTTACTGCCCCGTCATCGAAAAAACACAAAACATAAAATATCTCGGAGTAATAATTGACGAAAATCTTAGATGGGACCTACACATCAAAGGTATTACGGAAAAACTCACAAGCCTTATATATTTCTTCAAAAATCTAAGAAACGTGCTAAATAAAAAGGATATGAAAAAGGTCTACTATGCGTTATGTCATTCTCGAATTGAATATGGAATCATAGGATGGGGATCTGCTGCAAATACGTACCTACACAGCCTGAATACGATTCAAAAAGGAATCATAAAGACCATATTGAAAGTACCAAATAGAACGCCTTCAACTGAAATTTTCAATAACTTTGACGTACCAAATGTACAACAAATATATTCCAAAAATATATTATTGAAGCTCTTCAAAAATAATGAATCCTCTACTAGACCGTGTATGCATAACACTAGATCGAATAAAAATGATATAAAAAATATTCCAAGTTATAAAACCACATTTGGACAAAGAAACTATACATACTTTGCAACAAAACTCCATAACATCCTCCCCCAAGACATAAAACTAATAAAAAATCCAATTGAATACAAATCAAGAATAAAAATATGGCTTAAAGAGGTCAATGAGAAAACCCTAGCGAAGACGCTAAAAACGACATAGAAGACAAATGAACTATATTTGAATAACTTTAGTCCTCCTCGGCACAGGACCCCCTAGTGAGGAGGACTAAGAAATACAATATTTTGTACTTAATTTCACATTTCATTTTGTATGTAAAATTTTTGTATATAGTCGCTATAATAAAAAAAAAAAAAATAAAAAAAAAAAAAAAAAAAAAATATAAATGTAAGTATATTAGAAGGAAGAAGGAATAGGAAAGGGCAAGAGGCAGAGGAAGATGGGATGGGGACAGGAGATGCTCATGCTGTACCCTTTCTATAGCTGTGCATATAATAACGATTTGACAATAAAATTAGGTCATTAGTAACTCATATTACTTGTAAGGTTTTTCCCTAATCATCATTGAAGTGAGCTGCAAACCCAATGTAATTAGCTTACTGGAATTACCAAAATATTTAGAAATTCGATAGTCTAAAACGACTGAGCAACAAATATAATTATTATAATTGATTAAAATCCTTGTAGACCACCCCTCTCCCCCTCCCCAATATGTTGTGTATATAAACGTAGACTAAGAAATATTTGTACCAGTCTGAAGATGGCTCTAACGAGCTGAAACCGGTTGCGGTCGAATAAAATTAAGTGGAATAAAGTTTTATATTAGTTTTATTATAATATACCAGTGAAAAATATTAGGGATATAAAAAAATATGTTCACGTAGAGTAATATAGACGAATAAACGCTAATTATGAATATATAAGTTATATTTAATAATATTAAACGCAGAGTTTTTAAAAAATTATTAAAAAGTCCATTTTTAATCGGGTCATAGAAACACAACGTCTAGTTGGTATTATTGAAATGATTGGTGGTGACGTCACTGAACACCGCAAAGTCATTGTATTGGAATGTAGGTATGACACAAGCCATCGTATTAACAACGTTTCATCTTATTTGTTTATTTACATACTGTTTATAGAGATTTATTTGTTGTGTTTATTGAAACATTATTTAGGTCTAAATAATTCAGTTTCAAAAATAAAGGTATCTCGTATTAGTTTATCTCTATTATTGAAAATATTAAAAAACTACTGCACAAAAAAAATAGTAATGCTTCTTCTAGGGAGAATACTTCGAACTCTGAATTTCAAAATGGCGCAAGTTGAACAGCTGATCGCCCCATCTTATAGTAACTCTTCGGGAGTGATGACGTCACACGATTCACTAGACATACGGTGGTTTTCGGGGGATCTTGAAAAATCAAAAACTTTGACAATTATTTTTACTATTAAAAATAACATTAAAAATAAAAATAAATATGCAGTTATTTAAGTTAGAAGGTTTCAGTAAAAATATTTAAAAAATTGGGCTGGAGTTCCTTATTCTGTTTTTCTTGTTACTTCCCAATGTTTTATTTTTATTATGTATCGTTGATCTCTGGAGGCTAGTTTTATACAAGTTTCAAATCAAATTGTGTCTTGAATGTTATTTCATTCCAACTGTCAACCATGACAGTAACAGGCGGGAATACTACTTGTCAAACCGAGTGTCACAGACATCGAAGAATGTCAATCTATTGCTAGGAGATCTACCGACTGGAACAGGAGCGCATGCGTCGGAGAAGATCGCCTTATAAAGAAATTATCATACGTCTTTAATACATTTGGCATTTCGTTAATCTTATCCGGTAGCGGCGTGAGTGGAAATCGGTCAAGTCACCGCGGAGGCGACCTTATTAGAATTTGAACTAGAAAAATACAATCAACGTCTTGAAGATTAACTTTGTATAAAGTGGTTGTATGAACAACTAAATTACAAACATAATAGCATACAAGCGTGTAGATACACATCTTTGTAAGTAGCATGGTAAAATACAACAACATTGCTTTATGGTACCATACTAACATTAAGTTATACTTTAAAGCGCAGGTATCTCTGAGATAACGTATTAAACGTAATTATTTCGTAAATTGTAAAGCGTAGCTTGATTAAAAGCATTAAATACTCGCATCCTCGCTCAAGCGCAAGTTGTTTCGAGGTTGGATCACTAAACATATTACATGCGCTTTCTTCACAGACAAACTTTACAACGTAAAGTTCCCATCTCAACCTGAACGTACCTAATAGGTATACAAGTTGGTTTATTCAAGTTCCTAAACTTTGATAGCTAACCATCATAAACAATTTAGTTCGCGCATGTGTATGACCGCGTCTAATTAAACCATTAATCTAAAGTGATGAATGGTTTTGCGCAGTCGAGGCTTCGAAATGATTGCCTTGGCAGAACCTACCAACCTACCCAGTACAGTCTATCTACCGCTACCTACCTTCTGCGTTCCTATCCCAAACTATCAAACGGGTAGTTTTTTATGTGAATTTTAACACCGAAGAGACACCAATCCAATTTGATTAGAATTAAACGCCGTTCTAAAGTTATCGCCTCTATTGAATTTGGGAATTAAATAAATAATGGAGATAATTTGACAGTTCAAAAGAAACGCGTATAAAAAGCTTACCAACTTAATCGAATTAAAGCCGATTTATTTATTACGTGACTCGCAAATCTTTTACTTTGATGCACTTAAAATGTTATAAATTTTAATTGATAATAATTTTAATGGCATCGAATAAATACATGAGGTGTATATTATGCATATTGGAAAAACGTAGGGATCTACAACTGGAGACTTAAAAGCTAATGGTTTATTTAAATTAATGAGATGGGAACGATAAAATGTTAATGTAACCAGAACGAGAGAGAGGCAAATGTATACCTACAAAAAACGAGTCACCGCGGATTAGAGAATAAAAAAAGAGAACCAAATTAGATAAATGTCACCCGAGCAATGCAAGTCGAGCGTATATTAGGACACTAGACATGTTAGATTGTATAATAGCGATAAGAGAGATACGAAGTTTTTTAGTTCAAGTATTCTTACTAGGCCATTTTATTGAAAACAGGCCCGGTCACAAAATGAGAAACAAATCTAAATGCATCTGTTAATCTGATCATATCAAATTACAAACTAGAAGAGTTTTGTCTCAATCTGAATCAAAGAGCACAAACATGAATGATGTTTTAATTTAAAACAGGTATCTAGGTAAAAAAAAATAAAGCACTTTAAAACGTGATTTGAAGGTTCATATTTCAATAACAATAAATAGTTTTTATCTTATGTGAATACCGTGTGAGAGTCCCAACTTCTCTCGACCGTCTGAAGTCGGTGGAGTTTTGGTATTTAAAATTATTTGGTATTTCAAATTATTCGGATAATGTTGTTAGATGGAATTGAGTGGGGAAGGAAAAAAAATTAAAGAGGTCGGGAAGAACACGAAGATTCAGATTTAAACTCAAAAACCAACTAGATCCAAGCCCTTTCTCAGAAGAACATAAACAAACTAGAAAAAATAAATCAAAAGGTTGATTATGAACCAAAAAAAAATGTATCTGAAGGTTGATTATGAATCCCTGCGCCTATTGTTGTTTGTAAGATCTAAAAGTTAGTTTTCTCAAATTCATTATATTGTTATTTGCTTTCCGTCCAATTTTTTAGTGAAAGTTTTATTCTTTTATATAGTTTAATTTTACCATAATCTATGTACACGGTGTTTTAAGGGACGTATTTCACTACTTTAACCGGTGATTCCTGACATTATTTGGAGAAAAAAATTTCATGAAAAATTGGTCTTCGGTGACAATTTTGATGTTTATTTTTCAACTTAAAAAAAAAATCAGTAGGTATTGGACAGTTGGCTTCGGGGTGAGGGTTTGTTTAGTTAGTCGGCTGAGTGACCTGTGATGATTGTATGTATTTTATACGGATACCTACTTCACTTGTGCAACCCAATAACATGTGATTTTATATTTTCAAAAAATGTATATAGGACTGTTTGTTTCCCAAATAAAGGCAATGCTGAGAGTATCCACCACTCTGCTATAAATAAAAATAAAATGGTTTTAAAAAACACCCATAAAAATTGTGATAACAAACCGATCGCGATCCAAAGAATTTATTATCTGATAATAAAATTGCATTTAATTTATTTTAACATCATGCAAATACGAATAAAAAAATTAACGAACCAATAAAAAAAAAAGCTATTCGAAAAAGCTATCTTCTAATTTCAATTGTGGAATTAGTATTCGTTAAGCACAGTTTTCATCATAACCTTTACAATCAAAACCGTCAGAATTATTGCATATGGCTGAGTATTCTTTTCCTTAAATTGCAAAAATTTATTAGATTTAAAATTTGTCGATCGCCTACGACATTGAGTTATAGTCTCAAGGTTCAAAAAATCTGGAAGCCAACTGTATTTTTTTAAATTCTGGCGGCGATAAATAATTAATCTTTTAGAAGTCGTTTAATTTAAGTTTGGCAAAGCGAAATCTTTGGCCGCGATCAATACGTGACAAACTAAATGCTACAATAATAAATATATATTCTTATTTGGATACGAGGTTTGAGATACAACTGATAGTTAAATCATTCTTATCGAACTAGTAGCGGATCAAAGATTAAAAGAATTTAAAGTATTTAATTATTTTAAATCCCAAAGAATAATATCGCAAGATGGGTTTTAGATTTAAAATGATTAGAGTGGATTTTATTTTGAATTGAACATCGCATAATGAGTACCAGCTGCACGAACCAGTGGGACTGTAGCACCCCCAATTATAGGGAGTATGTTGTGAAGCTTCTGGAAGTTTGCGCTAAAAAAACTCGCCACTAAATGGTGCTTTTTCGCCATTTTAGATATTGAGAGTAGGTATCTACCACAAAAGTGATATTTAATTTGATAGCTATCCAAGTAAGGAGCATTTTCATCTAATTATTTGCTTTTACCTGTACCAATATTTTCCATTATGCTGAAAATCTACTAGGAGCACACAAGGATGAGGAGGTTTTACTTAACCGATTAACCCACTCGTCACTCGTCTCTCGTCTCCCATCACTTGCGCTTAGAAGTCGTGAGCAGAGGAGAGAGATAATTTTACGGCCGCAAACCGCGGTGTATTGACATGTCAGTGGCAAGCACTTCCCTTCCTTAGATATTTCCTGTACACTGTACACGGGTTTCTGTGTGCATTGATTAATCTCAACATGTTTTCCTGGTACATTCGCGGTTTAAATTGGCAAGGATTAATTCAATTTGCGTTTAATGTAGTATTTATTCAAATGCTCTCTTCTCGCCATACCTCTTACCGTAAGGGATTGCCGGGAAAAGTTTTAATTTATGTTTTTAATTAATTTACAACATTAATGGCTAAGAGTTTAAGATTATCGGCTACGAATCCAGAGGATGCGGGTGCAAAATTAAAAAAAAAAGTTTACTGGGAAGCCACATAATTAACTGTCTTCCTACAGACTCCTTGCTTCACTCACATTTACATCATCTTGTAAACCCTTCTATTCTCTGACTTTTTCTTGTATAAATTCCCACCATTTGAAAATGTAATACAAACAGCTTCAAACTGATTTGTACGTCTTATTAATTTAGTCACCCACCGTTAGATAAAAATATAGATGCATTTTTAAAAAATGCCGAAATCAAACTGTTATTTTGCATTTTCATGTGGTATTTTTGTAGTGAATACAATTATTGTCGGTTAGAATTCGCATTAGAAGTTGGAATTCAATTCACTGCCAGTTCTCCATTCTTCCCCAGACCGCAGTTCGTTAGTTCGAAAAAAGGCCGCTGCGGCGCATGACATGTTCACGTCCACGTGTCAGTTTCACGTGACATGTCATCCCGCCACGTGGGGTGGCTGCCACTATCATGCCACGCGGGGTGGCTGCCACTACCACGCCACGCTGGGTGACAGGGCTGCACGCCAAAATAGAAAATGGGATCGGTTTTCGAATTTCAAGTTTTATTTCTGGTTGTGGTACAAAATCGTCAGTGATTTTGTTACTGAGAATAAAACAACACAGGTATATAGGTACTGCGCTTATTTGGGATAGTTAGCTTCTTCTTAGTCTGGTGCCCTCTGTTTTTTTTTTTTTTTTTTTTTACATGAGCTCCACACAGGAGGCCCTGAAGAAAATAATTTCCCTAAGGGCCTATGTCATCTTTGGGGATGCTGTGTGGAGGGTTTTTTTAAGGAAAGGAAGGAGAGGAGAGTTCTGGGAAGGAAAAGGGTTTAAGGGGTGGGTAGGAATCTGGGGTTCAGTATGTCCTGGTCATCCGCCTCCATGACCTAGACAAACCTCACCCCCATGAACCCGGGCACCTCTGCTAAATCACCAAACGTAGCGAACCACTTGGGGTGACCTATGGCAGAGGTGTTGGTTATCCAATAAAGGTTCCCGGGGCGGCGGTACCAATTCCCGCCTCCCAAATTGACCCTCCCAATCTGTTATCGGAGGTTGACAATCATCAGAGTAATCTTTACCATGCAGACTGCATCCCGGAACTTTACACGTGTTTCGAAGCGTACCTTTTGATTATCAGTTGATTTCTTATATTTCCGTTGCTCTTCACTAGTTACTGTTAAGTGGTTTACTGTTAAGTGGTTTACTGTTAAGTGTTCGCTACGTTTGGTGGTTAGCAGGGGTGAGGTTTGTCCGGGTCTTAGCGACGGATCCGTCTGCCACCAGCTCCATGGCAGGCCGGATCGGAAGAGAATGGTTGAGGGTGTCCCTTTGACTTTTCCAGCCGTACTCTCTCGGACCATCGCCTTACACCGCAGTGGGAAGGACGCAATCATACGTCCGTCACTCCTGTTCACACCGGCCCCCAGATTCCTACCCACCGCACACCCCTAATAACCTTTTGTTACCCAGAATTTCCTCTCCTTTCTTTCCTAGAACGACCCTCCACACAGCATCCCGAAAGATGTTAAGTCTAAATCCCTTCATGAGTTAAATTCTTAAGTTTGTGATAAGGCTCTTTTTTAATAATTCTTAAGTTATTAACAAGTTGTCCTCTCCTAAACACAAGCATTTGCGTTATTGGGAGACTGTATAAAAATATGTAAGCTATATTATAATAAATTACGTAAATGCAAAATAAAAAAATATTAATAAATATGTACCTACCTTTCGACCCAGGTATATCCTGACATATCCAGGTATATCCCATGTATAGACAGGCATCGAAAAACCCAACGTAAACATACTTTATACATATAGATAAATAAATAAAAAAATATTTAATTTTTTTTTTTAAATGACATAGGCCCTGAGGGGAATTATTTACCTCAGGGCCTTCTGTGTGGAGCTAATGTAAAAAAAGTCCTTCAATCCCAGTGATGAAACATTAGGTACTTGATTTGTGTCATCGTGAGAGTTACAATGATTATTTAACTGGTAACTGAACTGGTATTTAGTCTTTAACACCGTTGTGATTTGAAACTCGATGAAACGAAAAATAGCGACACTAAAAAGAGACAACATATACCTATTTTTGTTATTAGTTTTTCGGATATTATGCCGTGTAGCGCTACCTCCTTCTTTAGCCAACGTTTCGGACAGCGTTACATTGTCCATCATCAGGGCAGATGTGTAATAGTTAGGGGTGATGTTTGTAATAATAATAACGTAGTATTTATATAGCGCAGTTTTGTGATATTTCACTTCAAGTGCGCACTTACTTATCTACTTAGGAGCGATACCGCGTCGCCAGCTCCACTCCTCTACGAGCTGGCGCTACAATATACTTCAACATGTTTTTTTGCGTTTAGCCTTGATGTAACCGTCAATTACCGGATACCAAGAACTATTGAGCTTAGCTCCATCGTCTCTATTAATATTTATAGGATTTTTGTGAATTTCAATTGCCTCCGTAATCAGGCGTGCTCTATGAGTTTTGGGTTTTCCCAGGACCTCACATACATAGCTACATCTTTAATATTTAGCCTGCGAGATAATTAGGTAGTATAATCGGTCTCCTCTTTGTGCAGTGCTTGTCTACTCTTGTCTGCTTTAGTTTTCTGAAGGTTTCACTTCTACGGCGTGTGAATTGAACACTCTTTTTGTGTTTTTTTTGTTATTCACTGATTTTTCTAAGATAGATAAAATAATCCCAGTTCTTTTAATCGAACTAGAATTTTGAATAATTTAATTAACGTTCGGTGCTTGTGACAGCCCTGATTTCGGGCTTAGCGGTGCGGAACCGCACTAGGATTGCCTGCAATTTACTCTCATCCCGAAACCAACACCCCCATTCCCGCATTAGCAGGCGGGTGTGCGCGCCCCTATCCCATCGCGTCACGTGGTCAGCCGTGATGGTGTGACGTCACATGCATGGATGGCGTGTTACGTCACACAGGCCGGTGACGTCACTAGAAAGCATCCGACTGGCGCGGACAGTTATTATCTATAGTAGGAACTATTGTATATAATGTGTCAAATTATAACTAGATATCTATCTAGTAACTCTTTGCTTGTTTGCAATAGGACTGCAATTTAATTATTAATTGAAAATATGCCGCCAGATGGTTATTTCCGTGTGAAGATAGATACCCATATAAAGATTTCATATAGTCATAACACGAAAACAGGACAAATCAAAATATTTTTGGATGATAAAAACTAGGTTAAATACGTTAGATTAGGTTTTTAGGCTAGTTTTCGAAGTCAAAACTTCTTGAGCACCGTTGTGGTTTTGAAAGTCGATGAAACGAAAAATCGACACCAAAAACAGACAAACACGTACATCTATGGGATTTAGTCTACGAGAGAATGAGATAGAATAATCGGTCTCCTCTTTGTGTTGTGCTTCGCAGCTTCCCCTTTTCTACTTCAGTTTTCTAAAGGTTTCCCTTCTACCGCGTGTGAATTGCACACGATTCGATACGATACGATTGTACCACCCCAGCCAGGAGCAGTCCTGTCCCGGTGAGACCGGTGCACTAGGGGGTACTGATTTGTTAGGATTGGAACACGTGCTCTGAGGATGGGAAGGAGGTTGGAGTTCAATCGACCGGTATACATGGCAACCTAATAAGCCAATATTGGAATATAGGATGGGCAAGAATAAAGAAGTGGAATGTGCCTTGATTTTCGTTTCTCGCCTTTCGCTCATTTTTGCTAATATAATCGGTCTCCTCTTTGTATGGTGCTTCATAGCCTTCCCACTCATTCTAAATGTTTTCCTTCTACCGCAATGGAATTGCACATTCTTATTAAGAGTGGGGAGACTACGAAGCACTTTTTTCTAATTAATGTGAAGAATGATTTTTTCTATATGTTATCGTCGAATTCCAGTGCATCTTTTCATATACATTTGGTCATCTTGTTAGTATTTGCGTTTTCTTCTTCGGAGTCCCTAGATGTTGCTTTCTCTTTGCTGTTCATTTTGAAGTGGTTGAAGATTAGATATTGATTTTACAAATATATTTTTTTTTTGGATTTCTTACGATTCAAACCTTAGTCCGCTGAATATCTGGCCGCTCAGATTCGTCAGGCGCTTTATACCACTAGATCAAAGGAGACTTTATTTATTTATTTATTGTAAGAAACAAACAGCAATTTATATACAGGATGAGTTATACAAGAGGTTAAACATGAGGTAAGCCAAAACAGTTTCTTATGCTAATGTTGGTTATTATGATATAATATACTATTGTAATTGGTAATAACCATTAAATTAAAATAACAACAAAAAAATATATATAAGTATATTAGAAGGAAGAAGGAATAGGAAAGGGCAAGAGGCAGAGGAAGGTGGGATGGGGACAGGAGATGCTCATGCTGTACCTTTTCTATAGTTGTGCATTAATTTAATTAACATTTGTGGTCGTACGTTTCACTTCGTTTCGGTATTTCACAAGAGTATTATTAAGAATATCGATATTGTTAAATTGCGTATTATATTGCGCGCATATACGGGGGATTGGAGAATTTTTTCTAAGGTTGGTTCTGCACGCTGGCAAATGAAAAAAATGGTTTAGTCTGGTTGGCCTTGTAGGTATGTGAATTCTTAAATAATTTACGAGTTCAGGAGAGTCCAGGCCGTTATTCAGAATTTTGTATAAAAATATTTGATCAGATATTAATCTTCGTGTTTGAAGCGGAGTAAAGTTGTGAAATTTTAAGGATTCGGTATTATTTGCAAAGAGTAATTTGAATTTATAATTTATGTGTTTAAAAAAATTATTTTGTACACTTTCGATTCTGTCAATATGGCATTGGTAGAACGGTGCCCAAATTAGTGTGCAGTAAGTGGGGGCGGATATACGTGGTGTAAAGGGAATACAGAGTTTTAATATTGCGAAAAGGTTTAGATATGCGAATTATAAATCCCAACATTTTATTGGCTTTGTTGATTACTTCGTTAATGTGTTTGATAAAATTTAGTTTTACATTACTTGCATGGGGACGTCTATTTAGCTTATTATATTGGAACCGAGTACCCGTGAAATAAACAAATACTTTTTGCTATCTCATTCTCTCGCAGGTTAAATCAGATGTCTTTTTTAGTGTCGCTCGTTTCCGTTTTATCGAGATTCAAATCACAAGAATTTTTCACTTCAAAAATAAAAATGCCAAAACATTAAAATCATTCTCTATTGCTGTGTAAATTTTAAGAATTTTCGCAAGTTTGGCACGTGTCACGGGTCACAGTCGAAACGTTTTAAATAAAATCAGGTCACCGAAGGCAGACGGAAGTTCGCATAATTTTTACCTTTTTTGTTCATGATGTCATAAACAAATTCCAAATCAACTCTAATATTTATTACCATCCATCTCCAGGAGAAACGAGTTCACCACAGAAGCCGCACGACATAGCTACCGATGTTTTTTTATCCAATCAATCAATACCTCGAGAGGATAAGCAGCGATGACGAAATAAAACATGATCTCATTTCACGATGCCCGGTGCGTTTATAATGAAGTAATGACTTATCAACATACATCAACTCAGGGGTCAAATTGCTCGTATTTCAGGTATTTCATTATTAGTTTTTGTTCGTAACTGCCTTCACAGTAGACGAGAGCAAATTGGGAGACATTGGGGTTCGTGGAACTTTTTTAATAAAGAGAGTCGGACAAGTCGGTATTGCTTTTTTAAGCCGCTCATAACTGTGTTCGGTGTGTTGGAATAATATCGTTTATGTTATGAGCGCCATTGGATAGATGGCGCTAGTCTCTAAGAATTCACGAATAAACAAATCTATATAATATATATATATATATATATATATATATATATATATATATGTTATGATTAAGGTTTTCACGGGTGTAAGATGTAGAACAGTTTTCTCGGTTTACCCGCGTAACGTAGTCCTTAAAAGGACTTTTTAACTCCTGACGTTTCGGACAGATCACACTGTCCATCTTCAGAGGCCTTATGTCTTGAGTTTTTGTCTCAAACTGATAGCTTTCGCATGTCTGTTCGGTCCAAAAGCTAAAACTTAAGTGAGTGCAAGTCACTTCTTATGTCTAGAACGAAGTACCCGGGTTGCAGGTGATTGATGGTGGAGGGGGTGGGGGGCGGGGCTGACAGTAGATACCTGATTGGTAATCCACCAAGGTTTACAGTAGATACCTGATTGGTAATCCACCAAGGTTTACCAATCAGGTATCTACTGTCAGCCCCGCCCCCCACCCCCTCCACCATCAATCACCTGCAACCCGGGTACTTCGTTCTAGACATAAGAAGTGACTTGCACTCACTTAAGTTTTAGCTTTTGGACCGAACAGACATGCGAAAGCTATCAGTTTGAGACAAAAACTCAAGACATAAGGCCTCTGAAGATGTACAGTGTGATCTGTCCGAAACGTTAGGAGTTAAAAAGTCCTTTTAAGGACTACGTTACGCGGGTAAACCGAGAAAATTGTTCTACATATATATATATATATATATTTTATTTTTATTTAAAAAAAACATACGTATACAGATTCATAGTAAAACATTTGATTCTTAAAACTAATAACAATATATAAATTTCTTTTTAATGAAACTACCCAATTCAAAAAAGAAAACATTTCTCGTGCTTGAATTTTGGAGTGGCATTGTAAAATGCATAGGTATACAGAGTATGTTATAACAAGTACTTATATTAATAAAATATATATTCATGAAGACAAGTGGACATAATGAACTAGAAGTAAATAAGAGTTAAAATTGGAATAAGATGCAATACAAGATAATACAGGCATAGATATATTAGAAATAAAAATAATATTATTGTATTTATTCAATATGTATGTAGATTGTAAGTAGGTAGTAGGTATATATCGTTGGTTAAGAAAACATTGATATTTGAAATGGATGGGCTGACAGTATTGTCAGAGTAGGTACATATAATAAAGTTGTAACAATTTGGTGCCTGCAAATAATGCGTATGTACTTTGCTTTCAATTTGATATGGTGATGAAATATTTTTAGAGAATATGTTCTAGTTTATTTTTTTTGTTTTTATTATTGTGATGATGAATTTAAAACTTATAATTAGTGTCGGGTTGGTCTATTAGTTTTTTATTTGGGATTTAAAAATTTTATAATTTTATTCAGACTATTTATTATATATAAAGGGAATCCCTGTTTCCCTTGGTCACGCCATAACTTCAGAACGAATTTAATAATTTTATTTTATTTTTTATTTTTATTTTATTTATTAACAGAAACAAACAGTACATTAGATAATTTGGTTAAAAAAATTTACAATAATTAATAAGTATATTACATGGTGGGTACCTATTATGTGTTTCATTGTAGTGTCTTATTTATGGTATGCGTATAGTAATTACCGGGTGATGTATGTAGTGGGAGGGTGTGTGTGTGTGTGTGTGTGTGTGTGTGTGTGTGTGTGAGTATGTGTGTATGTATGTATGTATGCGCATTGAACAAATTATAATATTGACATGATGTTCTTTTTAAATTTGGGCAGTGAATCGGAGAAAATGTAGATGTTAGAATTTAGACCAATAATATTGAACATATGAAGAGCACGATTGATTGGCGAGTTAAAATACTTTGAATTATAATACTTTGTAGAAAGTTCTTACGGAAAGAAAAATTAAGAAAATTGCGCAGAAAGAAATGAATAATTTCAGAAAAATTAACGACTATTTTAACTTCACACGTTTGACAGTTCGCGCGCTTGATGAAATTGAATTTAGCAGGCAGTTGTTTTTTTTTGTACTAAGAGAATTGTCTATGAATTTTTTAAATTATAGATATTTTAAATAGTTACCTATGTTAGGTACCAAATTCGATTGATTGTTCTTATAATATTATACAAAAATGAATATTTGTAATTTACGAAAAATTAAAATTTTAATTTTTAAAAATGTAATAGGTTACACGCGAGCTGTTTGAAAACTGAATGTACTGAGATTGAATATATGGAACGCGGGAGGGGGGTCTGCGGGACGTTGGAGCGGGAGGGGGAAGAGGGTGGGCGGGGGAGGTGGAAGGGGCACGCGGGAGGGGAAGGAGATGCGGGAGAGGAACGGGGACGCAAGGGAAAGGACATGCAGACAGAAACAATTTATTTCTCTAAATATGGCATTGCAACGCATGCCGGGAACCAGCTAGTTAATAATAATAAAATCTGAAACACCATGACTTTTCTACATTTTTTTGTGCGAATACCGCACAATACTCTCAACTGTTCCAACTGTCCGGAGCTAGTAGGACTATGGCATCACCAATTGAGATAATATTTTGAATTATATGTGTTGTGATGCGGAAGGGAGCGGAGAACCGAAGGAAGTGAGAAAGAGAAAGGTTGGGAAACGGCTATTCAGGTTAGCTAAAGACATTTCAAGCAACTTTTCGATTTTGGATGATGGTCTTACTTACACCAGGGCGACATTGAAAGTATCTGCCACGTTGAAGCTCTACTGTCAAGATAATTGGATAATTTGAATCTGATACCATTAAAAAGACGAACAAATTATACGTAAGAAACAGGTGTGAATTTTGTATACCACGTTTTAAACTCTACCCCTTAGTCGACCTTAGAGCGAAAAGCTCGGTATAAAAATTAAACAATGATAATAGTCTACAATGGGATATTTTTTCACAAACTATGGATACCGTTCAACGTGCATGAAGTTCAACATATATACACATAGAATTTTTTAATAATTCTGAACATCGTTCTACAAATCTGTAATTATATTATTTTCATTCATAATTATATATTTTATAAACGATCTAAAACCGCCCATTCCTAAAGGGTTCAACTTGCTACAACGTCACTATGACGTAGAAAACGCTACTGGCTGGTAAGATGTCTGTCACCGGCGTTGACCGGCGTGACGTCAGCACCGCCAACATCAGGAATATAAACGTGTCGTTTGACAACAAATCGAAAAATGAAAAATAAAAACTTGCCAACATAAAAAAATAACAAAACTGCCATCACTATCGCATTTTTTTCATAAATTTTACGGTGACCGGACAACTCAGAATGAAACCAACTCAGAAAGGTCATTAAGAGTGGTGATAAAAAAATGTACAAAATTGGTTAAATAGGTTAAGTTAGGTTAGGGATACCGGCTATTTTAAAATTATTTTTTCATAGCTTATAATGACCTTTCTGGGGTGTTTCTGAGTTGGTTTCATTCTGAGTTAACATGGAACCAAATTTTACAACTATAATAAAATGGTGAAAATACTCCGCTGTAATCAAAATGACATAATGTGGGTTCCGAGTTACAAGCAAACTTAGCGTAGGACAAACAAAGTTGTACACTCTACCCGTTTCTTCTTGAAATCATTCCTGAAGATGGTTTTGCAATCCAAAGCCTGTTTCAGACGGGACAATAGGCTGGATCGATGAGGTTCGTGCGACTTTGTGATGTGAGCTTTCTCATTGTTCCGAGGGAAGGAAGAATACGCCACATTGTTTCGGAGGGAAGCTGGAGAAAGAATTGTTCGGGGAAAATGCATTGTTTCCTGAAATTGTGTGTACCCAATGACAATTCCAGTCGCCATTGTCGCTATTTTTAGGTTCGATAAATAATATAAAAATCTCTGTCTGCTGATGCAATCTCGCTCTGTCTATTTCAAACAAAAGGTGAACGAATGCAGAAAAGGCAGAGTCTGTTTTTTTTCTTCTAAAAAGAAAGACAAACATTCCCAGGTTACGAATAACCCCACAATGTTTGAAAATCTCCTACTACCACCACAGAAAGCCGAAAATGTTGCTTGTGTTGTGATAGAGGACTTAGCCAGCCGAGGAATCGAACACGCGACGCCCGGGTGGGACCCAAGCGCTATGCCCACTCAACCACTGACCGGTCATAAAAATAGAAACAGAAATTAAGCACTCAAACCAATGAACAAATAAATGATTACAAGAAGATTAATTTATTCAGAATTAAAATAAAGCTAATTTCATCCGTTTATTTCAGACATTTTGATGCCAAAATTCAAAACAAGACAATGTAATTGATAATCTGTTGAACGAAGAATATCGACATTTGAAAATGTTCGATCAATTTTATCAGAAGAAGAAGATAAAATGAGGTCAAACTGACACGCCCACAACACATTTCTGTCGGCCTATTTCTCGCGTGGCTAAAAATATTTTTGTGCTACAAAATACATCTTCAATAAACAAACGAAATTGGATCTATATAAAAATGAATATATCTAAATATTTTTATAAATAAATGAAACAATGTTACTTTGTTTGAACCACTTATATATTTGAGTAAAGCCGACCGGTTTCGGAACGACCGTTCCTTTACTCAAATATATAAGTGGTTCAAACAACGTAACATTGTTTCATTTATTTATAATAGATAACCACAAAGTTATAGCTACATTCAAAAGTATAAATTTTTTTCCTTACATTCAAAATAAACCCTGATGAATTAAGCACTGCTTATGAAATATGTTGGTTTTATAAACAATAAAAGTGGTTAAAACTAAGGCCAACCAGTTGTTTAGCAGAAATTTTAATTTGACATTGTCGTCAATTGGCCATTCAGCGCCATTTAGTTTTTGTGACATTTGAAAGATCCCCGTCAAACGCCGATACTAGGTGCGTTTCAGCTTTCTATCAAAATGTAAAAAGCTGACAAGCATCATGATAGTTGTCCTCTTCTGCTGATCACAATTTGTTCAAAAACTGATGCGGACTTAAAACAAAATGGCGCTGAATGACCATTTGATGACTTCGTCACAAGTTACTTTCTGTGAAACAACTGGGCATGGGTGTTTATTGATTTTGAATCAAAATGGTGCCACAAAATAAGTTTGCTGTATTTTAAGAAATAAATATTTATGCATCGTATTTGATGTGATTAATTATTCAAATGTATTTAAAAACTGAAATCATCAAGTTAATTTACGCTTTTAGAATATAATAAATAGCATTAGGTATTTATTACTACTTAACAAGTTGATCTATTTCGGTAACTTGTCCTTTCATCGTATACTAAATCTTTCTCTCGCGTCTTCAAAATGCTTCATGTGTAAACCGATTTATTTACCTCCGAGAATAATTATTTAACAGTTCGTTTCCATCAAGCTTGAGTCCCTAAATAATATAAATGAATTAATTTAATGTATCTCCATAATGAACGAGTTACCCTTCCATTTCGCCTTTCACTTCCACAAATAAACACTTATAAACCTGTCACCACCCTTCTTTAAACTACACCAATAATTCACATATATAACTGTACGAGTAGGACTTTACGTATCTCAGAAGCGGAATATGGTATATTTTTATGGTCAAGTTTTATGTGTACCAGTGTGAGAGGGTATTGTAAATAATAATAAAAATAATAATTCCTCATGTATGCAAACATCGGGAGGGTAGACTTGTGGCGCCGAGTAAGTGGAAGATTTGAGGAAGAAAAATGTTAATATCGCTCATATTGCAATATTATAATATTTTCATGCCAAATAGCAGGAGCAGAATATATCAGGGTAGAAAAAAATGATATTTATTAATTATTATTTTTAATTGTTAAACTAACGTTTTAAGACAAGATTTTTATGCATAGCACAAAGGGTAACAATTATTATAAGCAATAATTATCAGCCTGAAACACTCATCCACATTGAAAAAATCTTCCGAGAAAAAAAAAATACATGACGCCAACGGGACTTGAACCCGTGCCCTTCTGATTGCCGGTCAGCTGCTCTCCCAATTGAGCTATGGCGGCTTATCTTATACCCGCCAAATGATTCAATATATACTAGTGTTTCATTCAACAATTACTGCTTATTATATTTTTTCCACCTGAAAACAACCAACTTTATTTTTGCGACAGAGACACTGTTAGTGTTAAATCCGTCGCTAGGCTGTTTTCAGGTGGAAAAAATATAATAAGCAGTAATAGTTGAATGAAACACTAGTATATATTGAATCATTTGGCGGGTATAAGATAATCCGCCATAGCTCAATTGGGAGAGCAGCTGACCGGCAATCAGAAGGGCATGGGTTCAAGTCCCGTTGGCGTCATGTATTTTTTCTCGGAAGATTTTTTCAATGTGGATGAGTGTTTCAGGCTGATAATTATTGCTTATAATAATTGATATTTATTGTTTTGAATTAACAATGTTATTCTTTCTTGGAAAAGTCAACTTTTTAGACAAAGATGGACTGAAATTTTCTATTTATTTACGACAATTACTAGACATTTACAAATAATAATATTATACTAATAAGTTTGTTACAAAGAACGTAGAAAATTAAGACAGAATCCATATTATCATATTTGGTTAACCCCTCGAGCTAATTTGTTCGCTTTTCGGAACACCTCATATAGGTCTCATAGAAATCGTTGTGTCTCCCTTATTATGATAAATATGATCTAAACGGAATTGGAAAGAAAAAATACCACGCTTTATATTAAAATTAAATACAAATTAATTAAAATGTTTTGTATATACCTTTACGATACCAAAGTTTCCAACTGCGGTATGAAAAAAAATGGAACTTTGTGAAATTTTTATTCATTATTTTTACATGAAATGTTTGATGATTGCGTTAATAATACATTTTTCTAATAAAATATGGGGTCGAGACCTGAGGGGTTAAAGGAATGAGCTCAACACGAAACACATACAACTAAAATAGATTTTAATCATTGAGAAGAATAAAAACATATTTTTTTCTTGCGGTCTGCTGAAAAACTTTATTTGAAAAGGGTTGAGTTATTGGAGAATTGAGAAATATTTTAATAAAAACTTAAGATAATAAGTTTTATATAGATAACGAATTCAGGGTATTGAGAAGTGAACGTTTAGAAGTTGATATAGGTAAACTACCTACGTGGTAGTAAGACGTGATCAGTTGAAGAGATTTTGAAGAGTTAATATTATAAAAAAAACTAACTAACCATCACGCCGTTTCCCCGCAGGGGTAGGCAGAGAGGACGGACCGCCAAACAACTCGGTCTTGGCACACACTCTTTGCCTCACTCACATTCATACATCGTCTCATACATACTCTTCTATTATTCTGACTTTTGACATGGCCCGTCTCAAGTATCTGATTTACTTGATCGTTATCAAAACGTTAATATTTATTTACTTACTAGCAGACCCGCCACACGTTGCTGTGGCTAAAGAAACACAATGCCATTACCCAACCTTTATAAAATCCACACGACCCGCTTGCCAGCTGCCCGCTGCCCGCTGCCTGAATTGAATATTTGAATTTCTCGGCTTTTCTCTACTATAATAAGCATGTATTATACATATAAACCTTCCTCTTGAATCACTTTATCTATTGGTGAAAACCGCACGAAAATCCGTTGCGTAGTTAAAAAAAAATCTATGCGCACATACATTTTGAGCGACTTCATTTTGATTTATATTTGATTATAAGGAATAAGGTTGAAAATATCTGTCAAAACTCAAAACCCAAGTAGAAACAGATAATTTATTGCTTACAGAGCGTTATTACTTTTTAAGTATATTTGCGTTTTATAATTTGACGAAGTGCTTGTCCGGGCTTTACGCAGAGTTTTTCTAATTCTTATGTAGACAGTGACCTTAACCTTGCTTAGAAGGGAAATTGTGCAAAATTTCATCAAATTGTATATTTGTTTAAAAATCAAATCCTCACAGCCCGCTCTCCACAAGGCACGGACACTCTCCTTTAGATAAATAGATTTTATCATGGTGACTACTTCTGATCTGTATTTCTATTATATTTGAATTGTCATGGAAGAACCCGCTTCAGAATTAAAGTGTGTAATTTATTATAAATAACCAAAACATATCAAATTATTATCATTGTGTATTTGGGTGAATCCCCGCAGTCGGGTTTATTCGGGTCGCGCTTTAATATTAGTTAGTTCCACCCGGGAAGAGCGACACAATTAGATTTCCAATCCAGTTTACACCCTAAGCCCGTAATCCGTTTATTCAAATATAAATAGGAACCGGACCCCCCGATGCAAGATAGGATGCGGCATTCCGACTACCTAGTCCTAATGCCTACGCCCCTGCACCGGGCAGAACGAATTTTATCAAAATTATACTATTTTGTATGACTCCAGATACTAATATCTACAGCCTGTATGTCGGACGAATATCTACAGCTCATATGTTGAACTAATATCTACGAACTTGAGAGTGTTGAGTAATATCTACAGAGCGTAGGTTGATCTAATATCTACAGAGCGTAGGTTGGACTAATCAGCTAAATGTGTTCAATAGTCCGATATTAGGGATTTTTACATACATACTTACATAAATTAAGTTTTTTAAACTGCATACGCAATATTACGTTATTCCAATATGCTATACAGATATTCGTCAATACTTTGGTTCTCATAGATATTAGTCAGCAGTTTGAGCTGTAGATATTCGTCAACACTTTGGTTCTCATAGATATTAGTTCAATTTTTTCAGTTTTTGGAATTCCTGTAGATATTAGTAGACCCCTCCTTTTGTATGCATAACATAACACTATCAGCTGTCCATGAAATTGCCGTGATAGTTCGAGCTGCAAGACATAGATGACTCTAGTGTAGATAGATCTCAGAGCGTCAATTACATTGAGCGAGTTTACAAGCTACTATATAAAATATGTAAATCGGCGAGTGAAATTGTCATGATGACACACAAAACTGTCCACTCGCTCAGTAGCGTAGGAAACTGAGCTTGCATGTCGCTGCTAGCGCCAGTAGCAAGAATAACGACTCCTGCGTGAACTAATTCTGTGATGTTTGACAGTCGAAATCAGCTGTTAATTGGCAGCCATCTTGAAAAACATAAATAAACCAATCACGAGCAAGCGTGTAGCGAGTAAAGTTGACGACCTTTCAACTTTTTTCGTAGATTGTCAACAATCTGCTAGTTAGCAAGTAACACGATGACACTGAGTGATTTTACAAGCTACGTAACTGATAAAAAAAATGAGTGCGACAATTTTGCAGTCCTTCCATGGACGGCATAGGGTTTACTTTGAAAAACCCAATTCGTCGACTAGCGGCCGTATTGTAAAATAACTTTGTGGAGTTCGTGCGTAAATATCAATTTTTTGCGATTATTATAAAAGAAACTGAATTTGCCACATTACACAATAAAACCATATCAGAAAAGGGGTTTATAAATAGGAGAGTTTGGACTTGAAAGTATTTTTCAAAGACCTTATACTTTATTTTTTTCTAGGCTTATTAAAAGACTGAAGGGCTAAGATATGTTTCACACGCAGTATTTAATATAATTGAAGCATCTTTAATACTTCTAAGCGATCAAATTTTCAAAATAAAATCATATGATTTAGTATGGCTTCATCTTAAACGACGCATCTAGTAGAAAGAGAATTTTAGAGAGAGAAAATTTACCAGAGACCTTTATGTGTGCAAAAATTTATTAATGGAATGTTCCCGTGAAGGTGTGCGTGGGTGTTTTAAATTAACCTATTTTTAGGATTAAATAACGAGGAGATGATAACATGTAATATTAAATTAAAGATCATCGGATTATAATTTATAACTGAGATTAAAGGTATTTCTATCACGAAAAGCTGCAAAAGACTGGCTTGATACCAAGGTGGAGAATTCTTAACAAGAATTCTCAAGGTTTATCACGTATACAATACACGTTTCATACAAAATAAAGGAATGAAAGTACCCGTGTTTCGTCAAAAAACCCTTGAATATGTTACACCATTATTTAAGAAATCGCCATATGAGTTTAAAGAAAATTGCTCCATAAGGAAATTCTCACTATTGTTAAAATCTTGGCTATTGGGGAGAAACCTTATGTATTATTTTGATATTTTACTCATTCTAATGTTATTATTTAAATTTAAATAAATTCAATGGTCTCCCTGATTGTGTGCTATCTGCGTGTATACGTATACTTATTATATTATATGCTCTCACCATGTACATAATATTGTATTGCATTCTAAACTCTCTACTAATATTTAAATAATTATTTACCTATTTTTTACACTGTTTTTAACCCCCGACACAAAACGGACGGGTGTTATAAGTTTGACCGCCGTGTGTGGCATCGTAGCTCCTAAACGAATGGACCGATTATGATACTTTTTTGTTTGAATGCTGACGTGATCGAGGTGGTTCTTAGTTACAATTCATGAAAATCTGTTCAGACGTTTCAAGGTCATCAATTCTTTTTTGTATCGGGGGTTACTTAAAATTTTACTTATTCACCAAAATACTGTCTCTGCATTGTTTTCAACGTGTACATCACTATGGATGTAGGTACGTTGTTATAATACTACGCTAATGCGCTCATGATTATACGATTTCATCATTATCACAAAAATACTTTCGTACAGTGACACAGAGAGCACATTCAATTTTGCGCTCAATACTAATTAACAGTCTACAGTTGTTTTAAACAGTGAAACAGATAATATAACGAGCCAGTGACTTATTGCAAGTTTAAAGAAGTTGTAGTGCAAACCTGCTGGATTCTAAAATCATAACTGAGTGAGCATTTCAATATTAATAAAAGTCAAAACAATAAGTATTATTGTCACCCAAGCTACTACCGCCCGACCCGGCCCATACTTTCAAGTAGTTCAAGTAACTCCACCTTAAATCCAGGCTTAACCATCGTCCATTTTTCAAAAAAAAAAAAAATAATTTTAACAAAATGGAATTTATCAGTCAGGCGAGAAACGCGGTTGAGGCTCTAACCGATCTAATAATAGACCCCAGTAGCAAACTGAACAAAGATCAAATTGCGAAAATGATTCCAAAAACTAATGCTATTCTTGGAACCATAGCGCAAATGGCTACAAAAATGGCAGCACTCGAGGGCGAGCTAATAGCTTTCAAAGCATTAACCAACAAACCTAACCCATTAGAATCTACATGTGAAGCGGCCGATGAGCTTGAAGAGAGGAAAAACAGAGCAAATAATCTCATAATTATAAACGTTCCCGAAAGCACACAACTGAACCAAATTGAAAAAATCAAGGATGATAATTTACAAATTACAACCATTCTGAAGAAAATAGACAACAATATAGAACCAAATTCCATCAACACATTCCGTCTTGGAGCAGTGAGGCCTGATAAATCGAGGCCCATCAAAGTGATCTTAAGAAACTCAACTGAAGTAATGAATATTCTCAGAAAAAAAACTTTTATCTTAACAACTCCCCTGTCAAAATTTTTTCCGACCAAACTCCGAACCAAAGAAAATATTTATCAGACCTACGTCAATCAATGGAAAGTAGGATACAGGGAGGTGAAGTTGGACTAACAATCAAATATATCAACAGCAAGCCGACAATAGTTAAGAAAAATCCAAAAAACTCAAACACATCAATGGATACGGCCAAAACATCCGCGGCTGCCGAACCAAACTCTTAGAGTTGCAAACTTCTATTCCTTTACTTCAAAACGTCGATGTATTTCTCCTTACTGAAACCTGGCTTGATCCTGATATTCACACCGAGGAACTTGGATTCTCATCTTATAACACCTACCGCCTTGACAGGAATCCAGCCACCAGCAATAAAACCAGAGGAGGAGGAGTTCTCATATCCGTCAAAAAAACACTGCCATCCACTCGATTAATTTGCAAACATCTAGACGTAGAACAGGTATTTGTATTACTAAAAACTAAATCAAGTAAAATTTTACTGGGATGTGTCTACATTCCTCCTGGATCCAACATCACAGTCTACCGAAACCACATTGATGACCTCGAAACCTTTAAAAATAAATACCCTGATGCCAGAACAATTTTATTTGGTGACTATAATACCCCTAGCATTGATTGGATGAATAAAACCTCTTATAACAACTTAAGCCTACCAGAAAATGCTCGTGAAATAATAGATATGACGAACTTACTCGCTCTACATCAAGTAAATCAAGTCTACAATACCAATAACCGGCTGCTGGATTTAGTGTTCTGTAGTGATCTCTCAATTCACATTGTTAAATCAGTTGACGAGCTCCTCCCCCTAGACTGCCACCACCCCGCTTTAAGCATAACTATCTTGTTGAATAACTCACCAGACGACACAACTATTCTTCCTAACTTTACTTATAATTTTTCCAAAGCTGACTATCCTAATATGAACCAATATCTTAAAAATGAAGACTGGTCATTTCTTCACCCCAACAATAATATTAACTACAATCTTGAAATTTTTTACACAATTATCAACAGGGCCATTGATAACTATGTACCACTTTCACATTTCAAAGAAGCGAAGTTCCCGAAATGGTTCAACAGCGAGTTAATCAACCTGATTATTTGCAAAAAAACTGCACACAAAAACTTTAAAGAATCTAAATCCCTTAACGACTATAAGTTATTTCACAATTACAGAACTCAATGTAAAAAACTGTCAAAAAAATCATATTATAATTATATAAATGGAATCGAAAAATCTATACCCTCTAATATACAAAACTTTTTCACACATGTAAACTCTCTTAGAAAAAACAAACAAGGTTTACCCATTTCAATGCACTTCAAAGATAAGAGTAGCACTGATATGAAAGTTAAGGTTAACTATTTTGCTGATTACTTCAAAAGTGTATATGACGAAGATATCCCAGAAAATTACATACCACCACCTTCCCTTATTGAGAGCATGCATATTCCTGCTGTACACATCAATATAAACGACGTTAAATCTAAAATTAAATCTCTAGACAAAAACAAAAAGGCCGGACCTGATAACGTGCACCCCAATATTCTCATAAATTGCATTGCTTCACTGGCTGAGCCGATTTGTCTATTGTTTAATCAATCGCTTGATACAGGTTGCTTCCCGGACATTTGGAAACGTTGTTATCTAACACCTATACTAAAAAAGGGTAATAAAAGTGATGTCACTAACTATAGACCTATATGTAAGCTATCTATAATTCCGAAACTTTTTGAAAAATTACTTCTTGATAAAATTTCCCCATATATTAACCATCTCATTGTTCCAAATCAACATGGATTTTTGTCTGGCAGGTCAACTCTGACAAATCTCTCATTATATGAAAACTTTATATCAAATGCATTAGCTAACAAAACTCAAGTCGATTCCATATACACAGATTTTATCAAGGCCTTTGACAAAGTGTGCCATAAAATTCTACTGGTTAAACTACGTAAGCTCGGTATTGACGGAAAACTTTTAGACTGGTTTGCAAGCTATCTATCTGATAGAGTTCTACTTGTAAAAATTAATTTGTTCTATTCCAATCAATTTATAGCTACCAGTGGTGTACCTCAAGGGTCCCATTTAGGCCCAATTTTGTTTTTATTGTTCATAAATGATATTGTTGACATATTTGATAAAGATGTAGATGTATTGCTTTTTGCAGATGATTTAAAAATATTTAAAATCATAAAAACCGCTGAAGATTGTGCCTGTCTACAAAATAATTTAAACAAATTAATTAGTTGGTGCTCTATTAACAAACTTTATCTGAACATAAATAAGTGTTATTCAATAAGTTTTTACAGAATAAGTCAACCAATTATTCATCCTTATGAACTTAACAACTCTACCCTTACCTCTGTCGAAGAAATTAGTGACTTGGGCATAACTTTCGACTCTAAATTAAACTTCATATCCCATATAAACTCAATCTATAATAAAGGTATCAAAATGCTTGGCTTCGTTCTTAGAAATTCCAGAGGTTTCAAGAATATTTCAACTTTAAAAATTTTGTATACATCCTTAGTACGTAGTCAAGTCGAATATAACTCCTCGATCTGGTTCCCCCATTTTAAAATACATTCAGATTCAATCGAAAAAATTCAACACAAATTCTTAAGATATATTAATTTTAACCTCGGTATTCCCATTGAAAACATAAATTATAATTACTTGATGAAAGAATTAAATTTACTAAGACTGTCAGATCGAAGAATTATATCAGACTTAATATTAATGTTCAAAATTGTAAATGGTAGAATAGACAGTCCTGATCTAACTAAGCTCATTGAATTTCATATTCCCACGAGAACCACTCGTTCTAAAACCCTTTTTAAATGTAACAATAATCGCACTGAGTATACGAAACACTCACTTTTACCTAGGTTGCATGAAGTTACTAATAGATATGCAGATGTGATAGATCTATTTAACTGCACGGAACAGAGGTACAAGACGGCTATGCTATCATATTTTTTTAGTCACTATTAATTTTATTTCTATTATAGATTTTTGCATGTAAATGTATCTCTGGTGTCACTTCCCAATGTATCGTCACAATTAACTGTTATACATACACTGTTTTACCATTACTAATATTTTGAATATGAATTTGTGACATGTAATTAATGTTTATGGCATACTTATGCCGTTTGTATTAAATAAATAAATAAATAAATAAATAAATAAATCACTCTTGGCTCAACAAACCCTGGTGGGTCTTGGCCTCCCAAGAGTCTTCCTCCACTCATCACGGTTTTGTGCCAGCTCTCTCCAGTTTACAATCTCCAAGGTGGATATGTCTTTGAGGACGTTGTCGCTCCATCTTAAACTTGGTCTTCCCAGGCTCCTTCGCCCTGTCGGTCTTGAGTTCAGCAGGGACTTTGGTGCTTGATGCTCGGTCATTCTCTCTACATGACACAGCCACCGAAGTCCTCCCAGTTTAATAAATGTTGTGATTTATATCATTTATTGTTGTAATATTCTTTTCTGTACAACTAATCTGCTAGCTAAGCTAGTAACTTAGCGACACGATACGATTGTATCACCCCATCCCGGTGAGACCGGTACATCGGGAGGCACTTGTTAGGACTTGGAACACATGCTCTGAGGATAAAAAGGGGGTTGGAGTTTAATCGACCGGTATACACGGAATAAAGGAATAGATTGATAAGTATAAATTCCCAATTTATTTCATATTTATACAATAATAAGAAATAATAATTTTACACATCGAAATGAACTGAGTGATTTGATTGCCATCCAAAATTAAACAATATAAATGCTGATCTAATTCTGAATACAAATTAAAAATTCTTCTCTGAAATAACATTAAATATTACCCGAGTCATAGAAAGTAGCATTCCATTAATACGCTATAGCAGACAGTTCAACCCAATTCTAATAATATTTAGAGCTAACCGAAGCCTTTGGAAATTCAAATTGAGGAGGGCTACTGAGTCAACAAACTGTTCGGATAGAAGAAGAGCTCGTTCAAATCCCTGGGAAGGAATTTATCGACTCGCGCACCATTAATATGCAAAGCAGGGTCAGGACAAACCCATTTTGTACAAATGCTATTCAAATTTTAAGTAAACACAAATCGAATAAGTAAGTAGGTGTTGGTATACGGAGGATTGAATCAACTAGCCGCCGAATTTACGAGTATTACACTAATTAAAATATTATGATTGCAGTCGGGCATCCGAGAAAGTTGGACCGTTTAAAAGCAACTTACTTGTTAGAAGTTCAAGTTTTTTTTTTTTTTTACATTAACTCCACACAGGAGGCCCTGAGGGAAATTATGTCATCTGGGATGCTGTGTGGAGGGTCTTTTTGGGGAGAGGAAGGAATGAACATTGGTCTTGAAGAGACCCATGTTGTAGGAAGGAGGAAACACAGAGGCCGGCAAATCATTCCACAGCCGAGCTGTTGAACACAAGAACGAGTCGAAGAAACGACCCGTTCTCATGTGACAAATGTCAACCGTGTACAAAAGTTATAATACGTATTGAATAAATTTTCAATTTAATGTCAAGATCAAGGTAAACTACGAGTTGCTTAACGAAATTTATAATAACAATGTTTTATTTCAGGATGTGGGGAGGATAGTGCAATCCCACACGTCCCATACATTAAACATATGTACACAGTATATTTTAAGTAAAGGAAACAAGTGGAAAAGAAAATAATAAGTAAACAAATTAAAAATAATAATAATAATCGTTTATGTAAGGCGTGGTATTAAGAGAGCTCGGGCCCAGCGCTCACTCAGAAGTGGCACTTGATGGTGGAAGGCTGCGGTCACCGTGTTTGCCGGCCAGTGACCCGGTGTCTCACAGGCCGGCAAACCCATACAGTCTTCGTTCGGTAAACATTGTCCATGCGCTGCTGTACCTTCTGCATCCAAATTCTGCAGGCGTTATTATTTTAAAAAAATTAGAGTTAAAAATTAAGAGTTAAAATTTTTAGAACTCTGGGTAAATCGTATATCAATCATATTAATTTGCCACAAATTAGCCACGTTTCCAGTTTGACGGACGTTGATTGGGTCCTGCTATTTATCAAACTCCAAGGCGTTACCAAAACACCCAATTTCCAACCCTTAATCACAGGGGATGACACAATGAACGGTGGGGTAAAAAACACGGCGCATTGAAAACCGGTGATCAACAAAACATCTGTACAAATAACATGGAGCTTTATCCGGACACGATCTGGTAACCCTGGTAAAAGTGCCTCAGGTTATGTAAGGGTATTATAGAAACGGTTGGACGCCCAACAAAAATACCTCCTCGCCTTTCTGTGTCCCTGTTCCAATAGCCTTTGACATCTGCCGAAAAAGCCGACCCCCAAAAATTAACCCTTACTTATTTTAAAAGCTACTCTCCTAAAATACACCGTTCACAAACAATATTATTGTAGATTTAAATTTGAAAAGTAACAACTTTATATAACAAGCGAGAACTTCACAAAGGCATCGAATGAAAAAATAAATTAACGCCGTGAAGAAAATAATCGTTTTCAACAGAAGCAAGGAAATTGGCAAATTACAGCATATATTATAAAGATAACATGAATAAATAACTTTTTGCGTATTTTTAGTCTTGCTTTCAAGTTGTTTTATTATCGTCAAAACATCATAGTTGTCATAATAGAGAGCTCACGTTCGACAAGTTGTTATACAGACTAGTTAAAAGCTAATCAAAAACACTTTTAAAATTCAATATGCCAACTAAGCCTTCACACAAAAGAGTTCATGTGATTTTATTCTATTCAGTCCGTTATCGCCCGATACTATCGTTTATTTAATTCTACGAAGGGGAGAGCGTTCATTCAATCTCGAATAGAAACGTAAAAAATAAAATGTTAAATCCCTTCAATGCATTCAGTGAATGAGATTGCTGGTATTCTGGTAATAAGTAAGGCCTCGTGTATTGTAAAAATATCTCTTCATCTTTTATGTTATCCTGATACTTCACTGACTTTGCTTAACAAATAAACAATATTAGAATGATAATTAGGAATTATACAAATCACATTTGTTGTGGGTAATGAAGACATCGTTGAAAACATGTATTACGAAAAAAAGAATAATTTAATTATGTTTTGTTACACAGTTTTGTATTACACTATTATAATAATATGACAGATAGAGCTAAAGGTTTTTTTAATACAAAACTTGTGAAAAAGAACGTCAAAACTGTATTATCGGATTTTACTAAAAAAACGGTTGATTTATTTCGAAAACACATTATCGGATTTAATATATTCCTACTCAACAGCGATTCGAAAAGTTTCATTGTCGCTTGAATAAAGGCGCAAGCTTACTGAAGCTCAACAAAAAGAGAACCTCGGACGAAAATTAACTTTGAAAATCTTCCGAAAGTTGCTCGCGAACAGCAGCACCCTCAAAGCAAAATGAGATTACACTTCTTTACAATTTAGGGGTGTATTTCATATTTTAGAAGGGTTAATTTGAACCGGGAACAATGTGGGGATTAAACCATTCTTATCTCCAACACGCGGCAAGCTTTTTAAATTTAAACAGCTTCAAACAAACGCAAAATGACCTGCAGATGACAGCCGAAAAAATATTAAGAGTCAATGGGCAATGATTGATTTTGTAAATATTGACAGGGTACCCCAATACAGAATTTTAAAAAATGTTGATTGAAAGCTCTGAATCATTTTTAGACAACAGTGCACAAAATTCCAATTTAAAACTTATTGATTTGGATCGATAAAATCCTTTGTATTTGAAATTAGTTCTAGGTGGGAAACAGATTAATGGATTCATGAGAATAATAAAAATATAAAACATCAACCTGCAGGTCACGTGGTAGCAGTATAATTAATACACAGAACCCAGTCCGGTGTAGGGTAAAGCAGATTAATAATTTAATGCTCCGGCTTATATGCTTCACTGGTCTGTATCAATTCATCAAAACAAATTGTGTAGATCTATCCATCACTGATAGACATATTTTTTGTAGACTTGAAAGAGCGTCGGTTTGTGTAGGCAATATGTTAATTCACATACAAACTTTTTTATCCTACTAAAGGCAAACACAATTTATAACATACGTAAATAGTATTATACCTACCACATAACAAACAAAATAGAATTACTCACCAAACAGGAATGCCCATTTTCAATCAAGCCACAATTCAACCTTTTTATGTAAGTTTTTTCCGCCTTTCGGATGCGTTATAATTGATTATGTTTAAATTTTTAATACACTCGTTCAGCCAGTTTTAAAAGAAATCATCTGTTGCACAGATAAAACAAGGAAGCCAAATGATAAGTAAATCTTAAATCTTTTGAGTGCTACTCAAAACAAGACTTTCAGATAAAACCACTTAACATAATATTGCAGGTTTATCACTGTAGTTTTAATTTGAAAACAGTCAACGGATAAATGAATACAAATGGAAAAAGATAAGAATATGATCCCATTAATGAGAGTTGATATATTTGCTTGGCAATACGTGTGACAGGTTGCTAATTAAAAATATGAATCTATGTATGTTTGATTTATAGGTTTGTCGGATTCCCTTAGCTCAGCTTAAAATTTAGCATAGGCTATTTGTTATTTTACCCGTAGATGTTATTTCCTCGGGCAATGTTTTAATTGCTAAAGCTGTGTAAGGAAAAGGCAATAAACATTATTATTATTAGTCCCAATACGGGAACATTACAACTAGAGCGTAGGTTTTATTGTGTTTCCTATATTCCTAGAGACGAGGCGAAAAGATAAAGAATTTGAAGTAGAATTGTTCTCGTTGATCAGGAGAGCAGTCAAGCCGCGTCGGTATTCAATTTAACGATGCGCGGGTTAATGAGTTTCACTCACCGAATGGGGTTGATGATTTATAACGTCTGCTGCCCTGTTACCTTCCTATTGACCGACGAACCTTAATATTTGTTTATCCCCGCGAGCGTAGTATCATTATTATTTGACGCGAGAACAGAATAGTTTCACGAAATGAACGCACCTAGTAAGTAACCCTATGCAAAACAGGGTACAATTTTCGCCTATCTGGGAAAACAGAACCTGACAAGTGGATCTCAGAATAAACCTTTGTAAATAGAACCGGGAGCAGGTAAGCACACAACAACAATTTCCATTAAAGCGTTTCACCCCACGAGAGCGTTTAGGCAAAGGCACTACCCAGGAGCGCATAATATCGAGTTTCTGCAATACCTCCAGAGATAACGTAAGACGTCTTGATCAGTTTGGCGAATTCCAGACTAAGCTTAAGTAGCATTAGAAACTCTAAGGAAGTGCACAAATAGGGGAAACGGAGATAGGTACCAGGTTCACTCGGTTCAATAGTAAGGCATGAGGGATTTGAATTGATTATAACCCCGGTAGAGAAATTTAACTGGAGGTATTTGGAACGGTACAAACATCTTAATTAGGCTCGACATACCATTCTGAAGTGGGCAAAATTTGTAGATTAAGTGCTTATGAACCATAACAAAGTTCTCCCAAATGAGGGTCTCTAACAACAATGGTTAACTTAATTAAGTATAAATGAAATAGTTTTGAATGATGTTGAATAGCAAAGCAGACCTTCTAAGAAGCAAATAAAAAATCATATAAATGACGCTTATTAAAAACTCCACGACACAACAAAGACGTTTCGATTGTTTTGTCCTTGGCGTATTGAAAAAGACACAAGCTTTAACGCTCAATGGGCAAAAAGCCAGAACTATGAGTGTGTAAATAAGGCGCTAATGATGTAGAATGCTTACTGAAGACACCTACATAACAAGCAGTGGTGTCGCGAAACTGCGACTCCACTGTAAATTGGCATTAAGTGCTGCAGAGCAAAGCCTATGCAACCCTCGAAGGACCAGTCCCGAAACCACGTGATCGCTAAGTTATACGGGACGATTAAATAGCATACACTCGCAAACCTGATGGATAGTCAGTCAATAGTTCAGATCTGTGCTTTTGGAAAATTAGAAAAGTTCAGATTGGAAAAAGGAAAATAGGACTCACCGTTGCAGATGGGGCCTCGCTGATCTCCAGTTTGTGGTGTACACTTCACAATGTTTAATTTAAAAATCGGAATATTCTTATAGCAAGAGGTTATGATACATGCACCCTGTCTGAGATGTTATTTTGCACTGAACAGCAAAGCACACTGTCACCTCTCCAAAGTTGAGTACTTTCTTGCAACAATTTTTCATGATGACATTTAGGATGGAAAAATTAGGTAGGTGGGATGAATTCAGGATTTTGACATATGCTACCCACCAAGTCTGCGAATGCAATACACAATCAATCCCATATAATAATGAGCGAACAAGCAGTAAAATGTGGCTTACCTTAATCGTTAATGCGGATGAAATGGCGCGCGAACTTTGAAACAGCCGAGTCAAAGTTAATACATATTAGATGAAGTATGTGGTATAATAACGCATTAACCCTTTAAGATCAACAAGTCAAGTAGGAGTAAGGTTGGCCCCATCGAACTGAGACGATCCACGTTTAAGTTTAGTTTTACCCCAGGAATCTCCGAGGACGGTGCGGGGTAAAAGGGGAACCATTGTTCGGGGTTGTATTGGAAGGGTGGCGGAGGTTGGGTTTATTAATTCCCTTTGTAAGTGGAGACGTTCATTTGATGTCCCGGCGCGGTGATTAATTATTACATTACCTTCTCAGGCCGGCGGCCGTGACGTCAGATCGCGGGCGCAGGCATAAAGGGTGACGGGTGAATTTAGGAATACAGCCACTCTATTGGGTAAGCGCTAAGCGGGTTCACTTGCTGCGAGCATGTTGAGATAGGTTCTTTGCTAATTGGGTTTAGATAATTGTGTGTAGGTTTTACTTTTAACTAAAACTTTTAGGGATTAAGTAATCTACGTCGTAGTAAAAAGGCGAAAAATAGGTAACTTGCAAGCATTAAAAATCAATAAATCCCTCAATAACACGAAATAACATTTGAATACGGTTGACATTTTTCACATGAGAACGGGTCGTTTCTGTGACTCCTACAAAATGGTTCTTTTCAAGACCCAGGTTTACTCCTTCCTTTCCACAAAAAGACCATCCACACAGCGTATCTTAAGATAACATAAGCCGTGGGAGAAATCATTTTCCCCGAGGCCTCCTGTGTGGAGTTAATTCAATTATATTTTTAAAATTAAATTATATTTATATAAAACAAAAAAAAAGTGAGGTGACAATAACCTTTACAATATGTCTGTGTAGCAAAATATATTACTACAACAAAAACCAATCGGTAAGCGACAAAACAATTGTAAAAAAAACTTCTATTTTTGAAATCGAATATGTTTTAATTGCATATGTCCGTTTGTAATATTAAAATCTGAAATAGCCTTTTATCGGCTTTCAAAACTAGTAA
This sequence comes from Limnephilus rhombicus, assembly GCA_929108145.2. Lineage (NCBI taxonomy): Eukaryota > Metazoa > Arthropoda > Insecta > Trichoptera > Limnephilidae > Limnephilus > Limnephilus rhombicus. Next base: position 14,174,453 of record OV815277.1, read on the forward strand.
TTCATTTTGGCATACATTCAAAACAGCGAAACTATTGGATTCACAAATTTCTGACAACAAACACAAAATCACACAATAAAACCTGCGAAAGACTCCGGGGTGACGCTAGAAACAGCCAATGCAGTAATGCCAACATATTGGTGTGTTTTATTGTGATGGTATTTTATTTACTTTTAAATGACGATTTAAAAATTCTACGTATAATATTGTAAAATAAAACTAATACATATATGTATAAAGAATCAACGTTTGTTGATCTATATTCCATATGAATACATATTTTTTAAGCTGTAATATTTTCACTAGAGTTCCCGATTCTTCAATTTTTTGTTCAATATATTTTTTATGGCGAACCATTCTTACTAACAAGAGATAAATAATAAAATAGGTTCTATGCACGGACGTATGAATATATCTGGACCTGCCCTAAGTGATAAAAACGTATTATTTCCCCCTCCCCATGGAGCCAGCTGGAGCTCCTCCTTGGACCCAGCTGGGCTTTACGAGAGCCTCGCTTGAATAAAAAAAATGTAATGTCATCATTCTTGTCCTGACCAGCGCAGAGGTAACATCATACATTTTACGAAATAACACGGCAAAATATGAGAGCTTGTGCTATAGACCTACCTAGAACATAGCGAATATGGGCGTTTCTCTAGTGTGTTCGTCGCAGGTTACAGGGGTAAGTAAATTATGAAACATTTGTAAAAGTGTCTTAACTAAACACGGCAACAAAATATTGCTATGTGAATATTAGCGAACCTTTTCGGGGCAACTATTTGTCCTTCGCAAATATGTTATTAACGTGGCAAGCAATTCGCGCTCCCATGTAAAAAGGTCTACTCATTCAAAGCAGATTTTGCTTTTAAGAACTAAATGGTGATATTATAATGCGAGATTCCTATATACTGTCAGATTGATTTTTTAACGAATCACAGTATCTTTCCCCTCTTCGCCCCCCATAGTTTGGTTTTACCCCTTACCTGTATCTTCTGGTCTATTGAATTTGGATGTCTATGGTTCTATGACAGTTGATCCGCCGACAATTGGTCCTCCGGCGTACTTATATACAATGTGCAGTCGCTTTAGGGAAAATACGTTATACACAAAATATATGTGAATAGTGGTTAGAGATGTGCAGAGAGGATGTACCGCTGAATAACAAAAGAATAAAACATATTTTCATTCAAATGCATCAAGGAAAAACCTGCTTCTCTATTTACTGTATGTACCAGCGCGCACGTACAAAAAAATCGACACTGTGTACAAATTTCTTTGATATTCATACCAACTTATTATTAAGAGTACTTTGAAGTCGACCTGTATATTACGTTTAAAATTGATAAATAATGCACAAAAAAATATTATTTTATAGTAAACTAGCTGGTCCCGGCATGCGTTGCTATGCCATTTAATAAAGAAATTGTTTCTCCCAAAGTGTCCTTTCCCATTCGTCCCGTTCCCCTTCCGCCCCCCCTTCTTCTCCTGCGTTCTCTTCCCCTCTCGCGTTCCCACTCCGCCACCTTCACCTTCCCTCTCCCCACTCCACTAACCCTCCCCCTTCCACCGTCCCGCAAACCACCTTCCCGAGTTCCCCTCCCCGCTCACACGTCCCCTTCCCCTCCCGCGTTCCCCTTCCACCTTCCCCGCCTTTCCTCTTCCCTGGGCCAACCCTTCTCCCGCTTTTCACATATTCAATCCCAGTACATTCAGTTTTTAAACAGCCCGCGTGCCACCTTTTACAATTTTGATTCAAATTTCCATTTTTCATGTATATTAAATTTGGTACCTAACATATTAAACCTATTTAAAATATCTAAAATTCTTGATTCGATTCAAACTATTAGGGGAGTACCTACTTTAAATAAATTTATCAACTCAAAGATTTTCAAAAATAGAATCCTGATTTAACAGTCATTGTTTTGCAAAACGTCATTCTCAAACATGCGAACTGTCAAACGTGCGATAGTCGTTAGGTTTTCTGAAATTATCGAATTTTCTGCGCAATTTTTTTCATTTTTCTCTCCATAAGAACCATCGTCGTACTTCAAGGAATATTCTAAAAAAGAATTAGCGAAATCGGTTCAGCTGCTCTCGAGATTTGCGCATAGCAACTCATTCAGCGATTCATTTTTATATATAAGAAGGTATCATTTCGGGGGAACAATTGTCGAGGAATCAACTGTCGGGTCACCAATAAAATAATACAATACTTTAATAGACTTTCTATCCATGGCACAAAATAAAATTATTTATTAATAAAAGGCCTTGAATTTTCTATGATATAAATAGGAGACGTCTTGAAAACATGTACATATACGAGTACAACCAAACCAGAATACACTAGAATTCACCAGTCAATCAGATACCATAATTAACAAATTAGTAGCAATATTCCTTTGATAGTCTTGCTCCATTGAAATTACAAGCCTAACAAAAGTGTTTGTTTAATTATAACTAGCAACGACTGATAGCAATTATCTCAATCGAAATTGAGATGGTAAAGAAAATAATAATTGATAGCTGAGGACGTTGAATGATGTTATCAACAGATTCCATTGGTCTATTGGTACAGTGAATTGAATGAGACGTGGAGGCTGACTGCAGGTTAGATCGTGATAAAACACAAATGTAACTTATTGATTCTAAAGGTTGTAATAACAATGGTACAATAAGTAATTGAATAACGACTCTGTCGTGTTCTTGAGCGCGTTACTTGCTCTCAAATTAGATAAGGTAAGAACGATACAATGACATTAAACCTTCTTCATTTACCGAGAATGCTAAATGCAATGCTAATTGTAAAAGTAAACGGTCAAATGCATAGAAATTTTTAAATTTCGATCGTTTACTTTTACAATTAGCATTGCATTTAGCATTCTCGGTAAATGAAGAAACCCACCATAAGCCTTCGAAATGTAAATTGAATCTAACTGAAATGTTTAATATTATAAACTGTAGTGTTACAAAAGAAAAAAAATTACAACTGTGCGGTTCACACGCGATAGAAGTGAAACCTTCAGAAAACTAAAGTAGACAAGACTGGGGATGCTACGAAGCTTCGTAGCCTTCCCACTCTTGTTCACTTTAGTTTTCTGAAGGTTTCACTGCTATCGCGTCTGAACTGCACACTTCAATTTTTTACGTTAATACCGCTCAAGAGTCTCTACTGCTCTCAACCGCCTGGAGGTATTTTCCCCATGGGGTATGTTGTGAGGCTAAAGGTAGTAGGGATGGGAAGGAAATGGGGGAGATGTGGGGAAGTTCCTTTCGATTCAGATCTGGTCACCAAACACGGCTAAAGCCACTTCAAGCAACTTTTCAATTCTGAATGTGGTCTTACACCAGGGCGGTACTGAGAGCATTTCAAGTCTGGAACCTGCCGCAAATATGCCTTATATTATTTTAAAAGATTAAATTGTAAAACAGCAGAAATCAATCAAATAAAATTTACTTGCGCCTTGAACCCGCAACCTTCGGATTGCTAGTCGAGAGCTTACCCCTCGACCACGGAGGCCGTCAATTGTGATTGAAAACGAAAATTCGAGTAGGTAGGTACCTACAACGCAAACATCACCGCTGATACGGGTTTATTTATTTGGCCCGTTTTTGCGTTGCATAATTCAAAGTTTTGATTTATTTGCAGTCGAAAAATATATACCTACATTTATATCGTCAAAACGGTTTCCATCATAATTGTGAATTTAAACATGATTTCACCAGATTAGGGTTGGGCTTGCGATCGACCAATTTCAGCGTGACGGGATAAATCCTTCCATCCGCAAAAGCCAAACCGAAAAATAAACTATTGTAAGTAGAATAACTAACGATGACAATGACGGCGCATGCGTGGGCAGAGAAATTGCACAAAAAAACCCAAAAAGGACAGATGTGGGAATATTTTATACCCGACAACAATAAACAACCGATCATCCATTAATAAAGTGACTAAACTGCAAAGCGTTTGAATGCGTTTTAAACACGGAGCGTGACTGTGAAATGTGCATTCATGCTTTTGTGTCAGTGTCTATTCAGCCGGGTGGATGTAACTGGTAATTTGTCGTATTTTGTGTCAAATTACAAACAGGCGACTGACCGCCAATAATATATGGAACTCTCGACGGGTTCTGGGCGCCTCGGTTAATATGAAATATTGCGCAGAGCGCGTGATTCGATTATCCGAATGGGCAGACTTATTACTTAATACGTAGACAAACTTAAGTTGGCTTAACTGTTTGCCAAAAGCTGCAAAAACTCATAAACGGTGAGTTGAAGCATCATGAATTTATGATAGAAGTTTCTTGCAGAAATTTCCAGATAGATGCAACACCAACACCTCTGCCATAGGTCACCCCAAGTGGTTCGCTACGTTTGGTGGTGGGTGAGGTTTGTCCAGATCTTGGCGGCCGATGCGTCTGCCCATCTGCTGCGGGGCGGACTGAGGGATACTGGTTGAGGGAGCATCAGCACACAGCATCCCCTAAGATGACATTGGCCCTGAGGGAAATTATTTTCCTCGGGGCCTCCTGTGTGCAAGTAAAAAAAATATTTTCAACCCACTATGCCATTTATCTCCAGAGTTATTGAGATTTGAAGAATTCATTTTACTGTCGTATGTCTGGTGTCTGATCATTTATCAAAAGCCGATTAGTAAATCTTAGTAAAATCGAATTAAAATGCAAAACATATCAATAATCTCACCGTTTTTAATAAAAATAAGTTAACTCGGTAAAAATCGAAGATAAAAATAAATGAAACTTTGATCTGCAAGCAATGTTCTCAAACTATTAAAACCGTATCAAAAGAATCAGAAAGGGGATGTTTCCAACAAATACAAGAAATAGAAATCCAATAAGATGCATTTGATTGAACCAAAGAGGAAAAGATAAAAATGTACCTAAGCCAAAATAAGCCCTCAAATCAGATTCAAAATCCTTTCATAGGAGAAATCATTTTAACCCGCTTAGTGTTTCTATGTATTGGTCGATAGGGATAAAAATATAGTACATGAAATCAAAAAGGAAAATGTTTAATAATAATAGCAGTTTCGTCAATAGGCCACTTGCATCACATTTTTTAATTTTTTTTTCCGGTTTAGACAAATATTCTAAGACATTCTGCATTTTTTTTTATCGTATTTTTTCGGCCATTTTTTGAAAATTTCAATCCGAAAAATCAGACCATTTTTTTAAACCGGAAAGACGGGACAAAATTTATAGGTGCGAAAAAACGATAATTACAGAGAATAACGAGGCATATCAAAAATATTACATCTCATAAATATTTTTTTCCTTGATCCATCTTATTGATCATAAATCATTATAATGTACAACATATATATTACTAAATCCAATGTAATATACTTGTACTTGTAAATTATAATAATAATAAGAATATTATAAAATTTGATTTTGTTAAAATCAGCACCATAACCATTATACCTATAAAACACTTGCCGACTTCTAAAATGTACGGGGTTCTCTTCAGAACATCTGTTAAAAAGTCGAACCAAATGATAAGTTCGCAGAGAACAAACAATAAATCTGGTGAACGAATTCAAAAATTCGCCTGAAATCAAAGTGATGCCATTTAAAAAAAATAAATCAGTGTGGAATTTTACAAAATTAATAGGAACATTTTCGGAGACGGGACATTTTCATGTAGTGACGTCACGAGCCCAAATAATGGATTTATTTATTTAAAAATAAAAATAAAACTACACATTTCTAAAAAAATTTACTAACATTTTCGCAATCTTAATAAAAAGATCTATACACACGATTTTTTACAAGTCGTTATGAATTCAATGCAAGTGGCCTATTTCGAAGTTTCAAGCAAGAATTTAAGACTCACAATCCAAGAGTAGGTAATATAGTATAATATTTACTTATCTTTAATCTTGACTTGACAATTTTCCCACAATTCGTAACCTTTACCCGTTTCGGGACGTCTGTAAATATTTAAATACCAATTTAAGTTTATTTCAAAGATCTTGTTTAATCTAAAGAGAATGGCATATTTTAATGTTAATATAACTATACTCATAAGACCTTTTTGTTTTGGAAAGCGCGCGCCGTTTGACAAAACTGGCAATATAAAAAATAACTTTTCATGTTGAACAGAAAAAGGTATTCCGATACAGCTAATTTCGACAAGCTTTTAAAATACAAATGTATTATAATCATACATATTATGTACTGAATACAATGCGGAACAAAACAAGTCTAATAAAGTAATTGTAGAAAAGGGTCGATCCTCACGGTAGATTTTTGTTACATATTGTAAAATGCATATACAATACATGTAGGCTGTGAATTTTGTTGAAATGTGAATTTCGGAGGCTATGGATATAGGAGCCGACTGAAATTGGACTATTCGTAACCTGCTTTGTAGGAATTTCCTTTTTATTATTTTTGCAGAACACAATTATATTGTCTAATATTTAACCCAAAAGGATAAAGAGAGTAAATTAAATCCGTAATTGCAGTGGGTGTTGGAATAAAATTCCGTGTATTTTTGAGCTTGGTGGAAAAAGTAGTTATTAGAAAATCGGCATTAATTAAATAAAAGGAAAAAAAAAGTTATTATTATTGCAAACAAGCAGGTACACCAAATAGGGGAAAAGTAGTCCCTGAGGAGGTGGTACGTAGGTCATCGACGATCGCTCTCTTCCTTCCACAGGTCTTGTATGAAAATGAAAAAGACAGATAGAATGATGACGTCGCGTTCGGCTTCTCTCCGGGACTACCATAAAAACGTGGGTGATATAATAAATATTTCAATTAAGATTAAATACATATTATGATTAGAATATTCGAACTCCCACAACAAACTGTTATATTTATTTAATACGATAGCATCATATCAAACCAATTAGTAATTAGGTACTTCTTCAAAGATTCAAAGCAATCTTCAAAAATTATAGTCTTTTTGGAGGATTTAATTTGAGAGCTGCGAATGTTCGTACAGTCCTCACACAATTGTGAGAGGTGTTAGTTAGAGCCTACATACAAATAGTGTAAAAACACAAAGAGCTTTCATGTGCGGGCAACACAACGACCAGGCTACCAGGTGTTTAAGGGAGATATCGAAAAAAGCCGACAGAATTAATAGTCCCAAACCTCCTCCCCCAAGCGGGTAGCTGGGAAGCTTTAACGTTCGCCATTTCTGCCGTACAAAAGGAATAATATTTATTTATGTTACTTTTAATTTTGGGATATTGGCCTGTGTTTGAAAGAAGAACGTCAACAAATTAACAAAGGCATTATTTTTTCTGATATAGGTAAATGGAATAAAGTCTCTATTATTCGTATAATTAAATAATATGTGTAGGTTTTGGTTCGTTATAAAAGTAAGTACAATATTATGTACATAATAATGATTGTACATAATATTATTACATAAACCAATCCCAGGATTGAAACCAGAGAGAGAGAATGATAGTTGATGTTTGAGGTCGATCCAGATTACTTTTGGATAGTTGATGTTTGAGGTCGATCCATATTCTTTTTGGATAGTAGATATTTAGGTCGATCCATATTACTTTTGGATAGCGATGTTTGAGATGAGAGATTGATGATCCATATTATTTTTGGATAGTGGATGTTTAAGGTCAATCAGTTTTATTTTTGGATAGTTGATGTTTGAGGTCGATCCATATTACTTTAGAATAGTTGATGTTTGAGGTCGATCAATTTTACTTTTAGATAGTTGATGTTTGAGGTCGATCCATATTACTTTTGGATAGTTGATGTTTGAGGTCGATTAATGTTATTTTTGGATAGTTGGTGTTTGAGGTCGATCTTTATTACTTTTGGATAGTTGATGTTTGAGGCCTGTCCATATTACTTTTGGTCGGAAGAATCGTTATTCACATCTATTATGTTGTGTTTGTTCACCGATTGGTTGGTCCAAGGGGTGACTTAGTCTTCCATTACGTAAGCAAAGTTATCCGCTTATCATGAAGGCAGAGGGTGTATATAAATATTGTCAGATAATTCAAAACCTGCAGATGTTTGCCATTCTTAAGGCGAAGCATGCTAAATTTGGATTAATCTTTACTGCGAATCGATTTATAATTGTTAATTACTTTGTGAAAATTAAAAAAAAAACTTTTGTAAAATACAATTTTATGGCCTAACCTATCTGTGACAGTTTCCATTGATTAATTTTTTTTCTTTCATATAAAATTATTCACGAAATAAGTAAACAAAACTACTTTTGTGCTTCAACTCGTGAACTCTAAAAAATCCATCTGCCACGCGATTTTTATGATTGTTACCTATATTCGTGGCGGTATAAGGCACATAAGAATACATACATTTTTGGATTGTAGCTTACTCTTAACATACTAATGTTTAATCTAGATTTATAAAGCGTCCTTAGGTAACTTCACAAAGTGGGCTATAAAAAAGAGACAAGCTATTTTCAATGAACAAAGTAAAAACAATGGGAACTAAATTCACATCGCATTCAAAGTGCAGAAAACTGAAGATACTATAAAAGCTACCAGGATGGCATAACACAAAGAATGACATACAAGTAGTTTACGTGAGCAAGTTAACATCTAATAGATCGGCTCGTAAATTGCGCTTAGGCCGACACGCCTCATGCACACCGTCCCGCAGTCCGCAATCCCAGTCAGAAATCAGACACATATCTCGGATTATGTCGTCAGTTTCCGTGTCGGACAATTATTGTACGGCGCGATAGTGTATTAGGGCAGCGTAAAGTGGGATTTAGCTGCAGGTGTCCCTACCACTGACGTCATGAAGGGCTGTAATTGTTGAGTTGCGAGCGACGTTAACGACCGGCAAACACGACGGCATGCAAATCCCTCCAGCCCGGGTAAACAGGGCGCCTCAAAAACTCAACTGTACGAGAGGCCTGCAGAATTATGTGCTTGAATTTTGTCAAAAGCTTTATTCGTCTTTCCACGACAAGAAAACTCGTGATTAACCTTTAAAGAATTACGATGATTACATAATTTTCCCGGAGGAAAGCGGAAGAGTCACCACACCACTGTTTTTGGAACACGGTGCCTACATGATTCACATTAACGCAAGTGAGAAGTTAACGTGTTTTGCTTGTTGATAAAGGATGCGAAAGCTGTATAAGGATGCGTTTAAACAAAGAGATTTATTATTCAAACAGCTTAAATTTTATTAAGCAGTAAAATTTATAAAGCAATGTTATCAGAGGTTACATGTATGTAGGAAGTAGGATGTTAGTTCAAACGACACTCGAGACAGAATGGCGATTTATTTCGAAACCGCTTTCTCATCAGAAGCGCGGTCCAACAAGCACGCATTTCAGTACAGCATCTAAACGAATATTGCCAGTATTTAAAATCAAATTACGAGAAGTTCTTACAACATTCATACATGTCCTCATACTGTATAAATATATCCGTTAATAATTTAGTGTTAACCTATCCCCGTTTATCATAAACGACGCACATAGAATATCAGAAAGAGATGTTACAATTGAACTTTTAGCAGCAAGACAATATAAATTATACATACAAGTTCATAGTTAATTTCTAAACATAAATTTAAATGGGTACAGTTCCGCAGAATTGGTTATGCTGCCCAAGGTGTTATTGCACTGATGATGGCCAAACTCTGTCCAATAGGAGTAAGATAAAAATAAATTAATAATTTAAAAATTTACATATTTATTTATTAATTACCCTGTTCGACGAAACTTACACTATAAATTTGAAACCTCACGCATTAATGCTTTATTGCAAATAAACAAAATTATATCTACATACCCAAAGTTACAGAGTTCCTAGGTACACTGCAGAATCGAAACCACTTTCATGTAAAGGGAGAATCGATTTACCTAACACAATGTTACTTAAGCAGCAATCTTAAGTTCATAAATCTTCCTTAAAACACTAAAATTAGACATAAAAGTTCCTTAACCATTGCGGCTATAAATAATTATGTTTCAAAAGGGTTGAGGAAGGTTATATACTGACAGGAGAGCAGACTGAGAGGGGGTCTCCCGCAGGGCGTTATTTGTCACTCCTGTTAAATGTTGTGCAATAATTCAAAGATTTATCGGCCTCCCGGTAAGAAAGACCTCCTCGAGTTTTATGTGATCCTGCTCCGTACTTCTTGAAAATATATTTAGTGCGCTCACAGGGGAGGTGAAAGGGCTCTCAAAAGAACTTAACGGGTGAAAATATAAATAAATTATCGCCTAATTTGATAAAACCTTGAGATAAGATTGTTTATTGTTTTCGAGAAAGCAATCACAATGTTACATGAATGAAATAATAACTTCGAAAAATCGAAACTAGATATCAAAAATTCAATTAGTGGTTGAAAAGGTTATTGTTTAATTTCAGAATTTTCTGTAAATATTATTGTGTAATAAAATGTCCCATAAACATTAAACATTTTGTTTTTGAATAAAACGTTGATACAATTAGACGGGTATAGGTATCGCCGCCCCGGAAATCATTTATTGGATAATCAACACCCTTGCCATAGGTCACCCCAAGTGTTCGCTATGTTTGTTTTTTTGGAGCAGGGATGGATGCCGTACCTGCAATGGGTGGCGGGCCGGATCGGGAGACACTAGATGAGGCAGACCTTTTTACCTCTCCATCCGGAATCTCTCGACCCATCGCCTTATATCGCAGTGGGAGTAATGGATTCGTAATTCCTGGACGTAAGTCCCCCAGATTCCTACCCACCCCTCGTACAACTTTCAGAACTTCCTCTCAACATTCCTAACGATGAAAGAGGCTCCGAGGAAAAGTGTTTTCCTCAGTGCCTCCTGTGTGGATCTAAAGTTTTTTTGTATTCATGTCATACAGAAAGAAAACAAAACAAACAGACCCTGTAAAGGAAAATGGTATTAAATGTTTGTTCGCTTTTTACGGATACAATAAGGTTTATTTGTATAAAAGCGTATTTTTTACTGTCGGCAATTTCTCCAAACCCACCCATAAAGAAGTACGTGATTAAATAACAAACAAAACGTCGAAAAAATGTGCATTATTACAAAACTAGTAACTTTTACAAAATTTAAACTTATACCTAAAGTCGATAACAAAGACGAATCTAATTATTTATTTACAAAGGTCGAACAAAACATCCAAAATAGAATACTTAGAGATATTTACTTAATCATAAACGTTTTAGTAAATTGAGTTTGAAGACTGCGTAAGAAAGTATTATCAAAACTCAAAGCCAAATCCACTCGAAGCCTTAAACGATATCCAATCAATCATTGCGCTTGAAAGCAATTTGTCTCTGCTAAGTGACTTAACCCTCTACAGAAAGGAGAGGAAATTTTAAATAAATTGTCAGTCGTCAAGTGAAATTTACTTCCGTTAATAGGCACAACGAGACACTATATTGGATTAACTTAGGTACTAAGAGGAAAATATATCAAAGTAAATATTTTGCAAGTTAATTTGCATATTTTTCTTCAAATTTACTAAATAACTAAATATTCGTAAATAACAAATAACTACCCACCACGCCCCTCACAATATACCCCAATTAGGTATGCCATAGTCTCGCTGGTTGCAAGCGGATGGGCATCTTGTGCGGTACTCACATAAAAATCGACTGTCCTGAATAGCTTCAATTAATCAACATCCATATACCCACAAGATCTTCCCGACATTTACTACTCTTTTACTCAACACCAGGACACTATCTTAACAAAATTCCCTGATTTCGAGATTCCACAGTTTCGGAAATAAATATTCTGATCGGGGAGGTATATTTCACCTTAAATATAACCAGCCTTACTAAAAAAAAACCACAGCGCGACCGATTAACTGTGTTATTGCAATAACATAAATAAACCTCGTATACACTAAAACACGTTTTATTACCAATAACGTTTCTTACGTGGTCACGCTGTTATTATTTTATTTTTTTTACAGTGAATGCCGCACAAGAATCTCAACTGCTCCCGTCTGGAGCCAGTGAGACTATGGCATCCCCAATTGGGGTATGTTGTGAGGCTGAAGGTAGTGGGGAGGGGAAGGAGGTGGGGAAGAGGAAGGTTGGGAAGTACCTGGCTATTCAGATCTGGTCACCAAACACGGCTAAAGCCATTTTCAAGCAACGTTTCAATTCTGAATGGATTTTTATTTTAATTTATTCTTCTTTTATATAACTAGACACAAATAGACGTGTATAATTTCTGCAATTTTTGTAAATATTGAAAATCTATTTACGTGTGGCCTCTTATCATTTTACCAGTGTATTTTATTTTATTACTTGCTTTTGTTTTTACATTTTTTCATTATATTTTTTGTTGTTTTAGTTTTAATGTCAATTTAGTCAATTTGGTTTGCTACGTTTGGTGATTTAGCAGGGGTGCCCGGGTTTATGAGGTGAGGTTTGTCTAGGTCTTGAAGGCGGATGACCGGGACACACTGAACCCCGGATTCCTACCCACCCCTTAAACCTTTTTCCTTCCCAGAACTCTTCTCTCCTTCCTGTACTTAAAACCCCTCCGCACAGCATCCCCAAATAAGACATAGGCCCTGAGGGAAATTATTTTCCTTAGGGTCCTGTGGGCTCATGTAAAAAAAAATGTATTAAAAATAACTGTGGTAGGTACTCAACTTATATACTGGAATGTAAAAGCCCGTTAGGGAATGTAATAAAATAAAATCAAAACACCCAACTCAAGTACCTAAATGTTTCTGAAGTGACATCTAACAGGAAAAGTAAATTGATTTCTGCTCGGGATGATTCGTAATATCTACTTATAGAAATGATTAACAGTTAGTTACTGTCAAATTATTATAAAAAAATATCGTTGGTTCAATTTAAAGCAGTAATTTATTACGTCAACCATTTGAAGAAGCAATTAGGATATATTGGGCGATAAAATTGTCAAGATACGAGCTTCATATCAATAAAGTTATGTCATTTTTATTTTATTGCTCATCAAAATCGTCCATTACAGCAATAAAAAATCGAATGACGGGAGGGAATAAAAATATCAACCAACGCCTATTTACGAGTATACAACACTGTCAACTTATTTGCATGCTTATTGTAAGAATGTTTTGTAAGATATTTTTTTGACGAGTCTGTGATAAAAACTGTAATTTTATCGGTAAACTTTGAAATTATTTTCAGTACCTGAAATATGAAATTTCCACAGTTTTCTCATGATTCGAATAACGTGACATAGTTCCCGAGGGGCTGTACACATATTGGGATGATTTGTATAGCGCCTTTGTTGTGAAAAATCACATAAAGAGCGGTGTGCAAATATGTATATATATATATATGTTATGATTAAGGTTTTCACGGGTGTAAGATGTAGAACAATTTTCTCGGTTTACCCGCGTAACGTAGTCCTTAAAAGGACTTTTTAACTCCTGACGTTTCGGACAGATCACACTGTCCATCTTCAGAGGCCTTATGTCTTGAGTTTTTGTCTCAAACTGATAGCTTCCGCATGTCTGTTCGGTCCAAAAGCTAAAACTTAAGTGAGTGCAAGTCACTTCTTATGTCTAGAACGAAGTACCCGGGTTGCAGGTGATTGATGGTGGAGGGGGTGGGGGGCGGGGCTGACAGTAGATACCTGATTGGTAAAGCTTTGGTAAAGGTATCTACTGTCGAAAGATTGGTAAAGGTATCTACTGTCAGCCCCGCCCCCCACCCCCTCCACCATCAATCACCTGCAACCCGGGTACTTCGTTCTAGACATAAGAAGTGACTTGCACTCACTTAAGTTTTAGCTTTTGGACCGAACAGACATGCGAAAGCTATCAGTTTGAGACAAAAACTCAAGACATAAGGCCTCTGAAGATGGACAGTGTGATCTGTCCGAAACGTCAGGAGTTAAAAAGTCCTTTTAAGGACTACGTTACGCGGGTAAACCGAGAAAATTGTTCTACATATATATATATATATATATATATATATATATATATATATATATATATTAAATTTCTAAAATGCTTTATAAAATGCTTTATCATATTTCAAAATACAGACTAGACAAAGTATTGCATCCACAGGTTCCTCTATCACTAATATCAATGCATTTGACCAATCAACGTGATGATGCGTTAGAATGTAATATATTAGTATTATGTATTATATTCTGTACAGGCCGATAATACACAGGATAATACTTACCTGGGAGGTGAATTGAGATTAACACTATTTCTATGAACAAGACCGAGTAAAATAAAATCCCTGCAAATGCACACTAAATTCGAGTAAATCCTTGCGATTGATTTTCACTAGACGCCATCCGAAAATTTGTAAATAACTTTCATCTTTTCGATGAATCGCTCGAGCGTTAGAAATTGCTTTGGTTGCGGGATGAAAGAGTTCCTCCCGTGGACGCGGGTCACATAATGGAAGAAGAGGTAGATAGAACAAACGTTAGTGGAAGGTAACGACCATAAACAGGCGCGGAGGTGTCGCCGGGGGTCATTGTTAAAAACAAGCCGGTTGGAAAATTTCTAGGGTGAATTACGCGCACGCGTGCACCCTCCTGCGATCCTGGGATTTTCTTCAGACCCCAGAGCTTAGCAGGGAATGGCTTAGACAGATAAGGTAGCCGGCCCACCCCTATCCGAGATTGTTGACTTTGTCTCGAACGCTTCTCTAAGCTCAGCCTATTTATGTGTTCATTATTATTTCCGCATTTTATACCTTTTCCTCGAAAAGTCAGGGTAGATAATAGATACTCGTAAAATTTAATCAATTATTTCCGGGAATTAAAATAGTTTTAAATTTAAATTTGGTTAGATGATATTTCTTATCTCTTGTACGCTTTCGGCAATCTTAGAATCCCACGTTGATCGCGATGTGAAACTTACCTGTAACAAAGAAAACAAAATATATTAGATTAAGTAATCATAACGAGTAATTTAAAAATGATAAACACATATTATTATGGTACACCGAGCAGTAAAATCAACGCACGAACTTTACTGGCCTACATTCAAGTAAAATATTTAAGGAGATTAAATTTTAGAGATGAAATTTTCCTTTATGCACGGAAAGTAAATGAGATTTTTTGTCCTTTTTGTGTTATCTCTTTGTATTATAATTAATATTAAAACTGCGTTTTCTGATGCTTACTATAATATAATAATAGTAACAGGTCTTCACATACATTGCGAGAGGATAATCCACCATGCATATTACAACAAAGTCCAATTTGAATGTGTCCGAAGTCCGAATCCCATAAAGCTGGGTGCTCGCTTGCTTACTGTAAACTGAAGTAGGTGAGTTTGGATGTATGGTAGATAGTGGAGGTGGTATTATGGTAGGTATAAGCTCTGGGGAAATTGGTTGTGCGCCGGTGATTAGGGGAGGGAGGGAGGGTGGTGAAGGGGGCGGGAACCCGAACAAGCGGTCTGACACCCAACGCCAACGCTGACAATATTGCAACTCAAGTAACTATGTACTAATAATGCAGTATTTATGTATATTTCTACCAATGCATATAATAAAGTCTAATTGGTATTTTATATGTGACACCACACATGTTCGAATGCCTACAAGTGGAAATAGATTATGACCATCCGCCAGGGAGGAAAAGTCGTGAGGTGGAAGAAAAAAAAGTTCCTGGTTGTTTAGACCTGATTATAGTAAAGCTAAATCCATGAATCGATTCTGAATTTTGATCACCGTGATCACTGATCGCTCACCATGGTGATACTAAAAGTGTCCTCCACTCGGTAGAACGAAAGGCAAATATTTTTTTTTTTTGCATTAATATCACACAGAAAGGAAAATAATTTCAGTCGGGGTCTACGTCATCTTTGGGGATGCGGTGTGGAAGGTCTTTTTCAGGAATGGAAGGGTGAACATGGATCTTGAAGAGAACCATATTGTAGGAGGGAGGAAACAGAGGCCAGCAAATCGTTCGAAAATGTCAACCATACGCAAATGTTGGGCGAGCATTCGGCGAATCGACGACGCTAGTTTCTTCGGAGTATCTTCTATCGAAACACCGTTAGAACAAGGACAGCATTCACACCTGCTCCAAATTGCACATGCTCTGTGATTGCAATCCGTTTGTTAGGGCAGGAGAATCTATCAAATGGACCGCCGAAACGGGCAAGCCCGTTTCTGCACAAATTCGAGGGTTTTTCAGGTATTTTAGGGCTTCAGACAAGCGGTAGCTGCCTCAATATATCCATATTTAGAAATATATTTATTTAGAATTCGGTAAATAGTATCTATTTATGATATTGTATTTAGGAATGTTAATAAAATTTGAAGCAAGGCTTTTAACATAGCAAAACCTCCAGTCAGAAACGCAGCAAACTCCGGTAAAATCATTATCATAATTAAATCTAGCTTCCTATCCGGTATCCAGTCGGGTGAAGCCACTTCAAAGACGATAAAATGAATAAAAACGGTATTAAATACTAATCACAGAATGCAATTTTAAATGCCTAGACGTTTAAGTGGATAAAATACCAACAATGGAGAAGATTTCGTTGCCTCTCGCATACAATTAGTCGCTGTAAGAAAGTTCCCATTTCATCTATGGGGCCAATCCCTCCCACAAAGGGCTGAGCCAGTGGGGCGGTGAGGAGATAATTATTTCCGAAATGAAAACTGAATTCACCCGCTATCAAAACAGCGAACCGCCCTCACAAAGGGTGCATCCGGAGTGATTCAGGCCCGCTGGAGCGTGGCGGGGAGGGATATTGCGGAGGGAGAATACTCCCGAGGTGGCTGCTACCCTGTTCCTTGTGCCCTGTGACCTGTAGTCTGTAGCCTGTACCCTTACACTACCCTCTTCCTTATACCTACCAGTTGGCGCCCGGGCGAAGGTCTAAGAAAGGGTTGCGGGATTTAGTTTCGAGAAGCTCCAGTGTAAAGAGGATGCTAAGTTGGAGGTGACAGCGAAGCGATTACGTGAGATCAATCAAAGCATACAACTGAGAAAATTGAATCCTTTCAGACGAATTCCTGCATTTCCACGACTTCAAAACTATCCTCAAAGAGAAGCACTAGATATTTTATAGAATTAATACTGCTCAATGTTTTCTAGAAAAAGATTATTTTACACAAAAATTTAAGCGCATTACTTCAATAAAATAGGAGTACTCGTGTCGGCTTCTGACTTCTTGATCTTATAGAATCTTATAGGGATAGCTTTGCATTAAGTAAACCTCCGTTTAATTCACTTTTATTTGTTTAGAACTTGGCAAATGGAAAATTCACCTCTTGTAATTAATAAGCTATTCGCCCAGCGGGTAGGGGAAAGAGGGGTGGGTTGGTAGCGCCATGAACTAGTGAGAGAAATGATTAAACAAAATCGCCAAGAAAGTCGTCGTTTTTCCTACAAAAGCAAACTTGCTCCCGCTCTACCCTCGGAAACTCCGACCCGGGGCATTGCTCGAATTCTCCAAGAAAATTATTAATGTTAACCGAAATTGGTTTCTTTTAAAGAAATAAATTTCAAGAATTCGAGTAAGTACTAGTAGGGGAAAAAATAAATTGATATCGACTTTGCCAGAGGCAATATTACTAGAATTAAGTTTCGTAAGTTCCAATAATCATTTTTAGTTGGACGGATGTCAAATTAAATGAAAAATAACGTGGAAACGCCAAGCTCGGAGAGATTCAATTGATGTTGAGGATTAACAAGTGAAAAACTTTAATATTTCTACTAAAACGAAATTTATAGATACTTAATGAGAATCACCTACCTACCATCGTTTTACATAAAAATACTAATTTCGGTGATCGGTGTTTCCTTCGTAAATCTAGCACAATGAACTCAAAATTGCTTTGAATTTTCAAAATTGGAACTGATTGTGTGAAGAATTCAGATAAAGAACCTACGTAATAATAAATATATTCTTACAGCCTTACTAAAAAAAACCACAGCGCGACCGATTAACTGTGTTATTGCAATAACATAAATAAGCCTCCTATACACTAAAACACGTTTTATTACCAATAAAGTTTCTTACGTGGTCACGCTGTTAAAACGCATTGAAGATGTGACAACGTTGTATATGGTTTTAATTTACTAAGAAACAATGTTGTTTTAATTTTTCTCCGCAAGGGGCATTATTGGCGCGCCTATGCATTAGTTCTTCGGCCCGCGACAGCCCGCGATGACAAAACAGCTCGGTGTGTTATATGGCGGGATATCGAAAATTTTGTGACTTTACTTAATAATTTCTATTGTAGTGACGAATTTACTCTTCTGTTCACATAATTGATATATTTACCATGTTATTTGTGTGGTTTACATCAGTTTAATCAAGTTATTGTACAAACGCCGTACTTTCAAAGTTGAACTGTCAGAATATTGTTTTTTATAGGTTACAAAAGATAAAATTTTCATTTTAAGATCTTTATTTTAAGAGAATTTCTTAAAAGTGATAATTTTTTATAATATTAAAATCTAATACATGTGTTCGTAAACGTATCAAAAAAATTAACGTCTTTAGAGATGCAAGAA
This sequence comes from Limnephilus rhombicus, assembly GCA_929108145.2. NCBI lineage: Eukaryota > Metazoa > Arthropoda > Insecta > Trichoptera > Limnephilidae > Limnephilus > Limnephilus rhombicus. The sequence continues at coordinate 14,192,903 of OV815277.1, forward strand.
ACCTGTTTGAAATTTCGGTATTATTTCTAAGTTATTTTTTTGGCAATAAAAAAAACTTTGAAATTTTTTATTATTTTTTTATTGTATACACGATGAAAAAGTGAGGTGATAGTTTCCTTCCAAATTTATTACATAAAAGGACTGTGTTTTTTAAATTTTGATTTTATTTAAATTTCTCTACATTTTGGTCAAAAATGTTGTGGGAGGAAAATTTTTTCCATTTTTTTCCGAGTTTGAATCTTAAAATATGACAGTTTTTGAAAACTAAAGTGTATTTCAAATACTCAAATCTAAAAGTTAATTTTATCTAGTTTTCATAAATGGTATTACGACATTGTTTTTACGACACCTTCAAAAATAAGAAATATATAGAACATTCAAAATACTATGGAAAAATTACAAATATCGTTCGGACATCAATGGTTAAAACAGAGATAAACTACCCTCTCAGGCCATGGAAACCATGTGTATTTCTTTCAAAGGTCAAATTTTTAATTAGTAATGTTTTCACATCCGCGGCCGTTTGTCAATTGAATAAAATTTTCAGTGGGTTTTTTAGTAAGGCTGTTAATAAATATTGATATAATTGATAAATATTAATATTATCAATATTAATATTTATCAATATATATATACCAAAGGTAAAGTACCTACGTAATGAATTATAATATTTTTATCCCAAAATTATAATCATTTTCATTCTCAAAATTGTAACTGATTTATTAAGAATATATTTATCAAATATCCACTTTATAAACATGCCATAAAAAAGATTGCATGACGCAGTTAAAAGCATAATAAAATATTAGAAATAATTAAAATATAATAATAACAATAAATTGTGGTATTTGATCGTAAAATGACATCAGAAAGTATAAAATGAAAAAGCTCTGAAAGATATAAAATTAAATTAGACTATCCCGTGTTTTTCATCAGTTCGCGATAGAATCATCAAAAATACCGATTTCGGTAATGCCCGTGTAACTCTGGTTCAATGAACTCTGAATTTGAACAGATTTGCTTTGAAGAGCACAAGACTATTCCGTGATTTATCACGGGTCTGCGCTAGTTTCTACTAAAACGGAATGTATACTCAATTGGAATCAGCGAATAGATAAGTACCTACCATAAATTTAGCATAGAAACTTATAGTCTTACAATTCAGTCGCAGACATTTAACACAAGTAAACGTATTATCTATCCTCTGAAGATAATGCAAACGTTTTCCGTGGTAGTTTTAATGAAAGACATCCCAGCGCAACAGTACAACTACACCACTATCTAGAATTTCCAATTTTCCGCTGTAGGAGATATTCACATTGGAAGTCAATTTTAGCGAACAATGATAGCGTAACATACCCCCGAGACATATTTGAATAGCTTCCATGGACTTCTGTAGGCCTGGTAGTTTCCTAAACTTTCGCGTGCTTGTAGCTTTGTCGATTTATATATAATTTATAACTGAAACAATCTGCGAGTATGCAAAGCACTAAAAGTAATTGATTGCTCTCAATACTGTCTGTAATGATATTAAAACGTACAAAGCCTTTGATACCCACCTAAAAATGCGTATTTTTTTGTTAAAAAAAACTCCAGACGTCAGGTGTTTTTCCCTTATGCATAAAAGAACATAGCCAATGTAAGGGAAAAATCGGTTCCGTTAAAACGATACAATAGTCAAAGAACATTCGTTTTTACGGTAACGTTTAAGTGAAAAAGGCAAAGAAGGTACTTTCGTTTGAGCTATTGGATGAAACTTGAACATAGTTTCCGTAATATATTCGGTATTGGAAACGGAAAATGGAAGATTTGAAACGATTCAAGGAAAACTGATGTGACAACACAGATTGAAAAAATGCCAGATTGCCACTGTAAAGGTTACTATGTATTTCGTTTTTGTGAAGAGAAAAATAGATTATAGCTAATATTATTTGAAAGCAAAATGGGCGGCGGCGTGCGGAAACTGACCATTTTTTTAAAAGTTCTCGTTATTAATACGGGTTATTTATTATTTACTCGTTTGCAAAGACGATAATTTATTAATTAATTAATTGAATTATAAGTTCCTGTTTGCAGTAATTTGTAAAGTAAGGTAGATTACAAGAGGAAAACGCAAGGAACAGACGTCAAGTTTATGCAATTCTAACGTGATAAAGTAGCAGGATAGCAGAAGGTAGTGAGTGGGGTTATGCCAAATAGCTACGAACCCTAGGGCACTTGATCAAACATACGCGTGTGGTAACGACAGAGCAGGGGATAAAGATCTTCTCTGGAGTGTGCGCTCCTGGCACTGATATGTCTTATTAAGGAGATATCTGTAGGTAAGGAAGGGGGACTTGAAATTGAAAGCAATCATTAAACCAAGCACACCATATTCTTATCATAAAATAGTTTAATTTTATTCGAAAGTTAGTACATATTGTAATAACTGAAAGTATAATAATAAAAATAAATACCTGCCGTAACAAATGTAATGTAGACAGTAGCTACGCGTACGCGTACATAAACGTAAATATTTCTGTAGAATAACGTGAGAATAACAAACCTCTGTCTGCTACGTAAGGTATAGTTTTTATTCTTAAAGTGAGATAACTGTATGAACACCATGTGCTCAAGACATTTTCAAACAAAAGCCGAACGGAAGACAAAAAAATGTCTATGGTTTGCATAATCTTAATATTATGAAGAAAAAGGGGAGGCCATTTTACATTTATTTTTATTTTTTATTTATTGATAAATTTTTTTGTTACATACATAAAAATATTATATATCGTTAAACAATAATACAATTAAACACAAGATATTACAAATACATATATGTACGATATCAAAAAAAAATCCCACATAGGCATCGCCAGTTCGTGGGTATACTTAAGTTTTTTTTAATGCATTTAAGATTATAAGTAAGTAAATTAAACTTTAAATTAGTAAATTAAAACATAATTATGTTTTAATATATTTATAGAACAAATAATTCCACCAATTTTACAAAACTAAAATTAAGAAGAAAAAAAAATATGTATAGGTATATAAAAAACAAAAAAAAGGTTAAATAAAAAAATAAAAATAGGGATTTGTAAAGTTACAACAGGTAGGATGTTATAGCAGGTATGTATTTGTGACATTTGTAGTTATCCAGGTCTTTATTAATTTTTTGTACATGCTGTAAGAGGATATGTTTTGTGATTTAATTTCTATAGTCTGATACAGTGCATTATAAATTTTTGGTGCAATGAAAAAAGCATGTCTCTGCGCAAGCCTAGTTTTGCATAGGGGAGCTTCAAATGCATTATTTACTCTACTGCTGGAGCGATTTTCGTTTTTTGTAAAACATACATTTCGTGAAAATATATATTTCAGACATTGCATACAGTAGATTTTTCTTATATCTAAGAGTTCAGCTTCTTGGAATAATTGCAATTATTTACACTTCCTTGTTCGTGCATCTTACTTAAGAATAAAATGTCGTTAAAATCTGGGTCGAAAGAAATCTATATTGCTCGGAGCAAAATAATGCTTCGCAAAGATAAAGATGACACCCAATTACACAAAAAGCTCCTGCCGAAAGAATATAGGACGAGAATTCAAGGAATCCAATTGAATTAATCGAGCCATTTCGGTGGAAAACATTGAAGACGTCCCAACCCTAACGTTTTCCAATCCTAGAAAATTGTGTTAATAACATGTGGGGTGCGTACCTACTTCGTCAGGTTAGAAGGGGGTGATAGGGGGGAAAGCTGAATGGTCTTTAAGTAAGGGAAAGTGGATTTGGTATCGGAAAGACATAGAAAGGATTCGATTAAACGTTTAAAGGAGGCATTTTTGTTTACGAATGAATTGAAGAAAAGCCATTATACCGAGAGGCTCAAAATGATAGCCATTTATTTTTATTTATTGATGTGTGCTGGAAAATAGAAGAATGAAATATCGAGATATTCCTGAAGGAGGGAAATTGTCCGCATCGAATGACTATAGTGTGGGTAAGAAAGAATCAGAGATCTCTTGATTTATCAAGGCAATAGCACTGTCTTTCTTAATGTGTCAGTGGAACATGGCTTCCTCAATTTGAGTAAGGCATAAATAAGGCTGAAAGGGAGCGGGGTGGGATAGGAGATGGGAAATAGACAAGTTGAACTTACACTATACTAAACACGGCTAAAGCTTTTTATTCTAAAAAGTTAACGTTCATCAGAGCAATACTGCTTTGCCTTCAAAATCAAATTAAAATGTGAATTAGGATAACGGTTCCGTCCCCGGAAAATCGGGAAATGCAATCCGACAGACACTCAATTACGAAAAGGCGTTAAATATTACTTATGTACTGATGGTCTGGATTTACCTTTAAAGGCTTTCGAATCGCAGAGCAGAGAGGCAGGAGAATTTACGATCTTGTTGAAAACTCAGCACCTTGATTGGATCGGAAAAACTCCATCTTCCAAATTAAGATCTGGCGATATCGGGCGAAATAAATAGGGCAGCATAATCTCTCGGTCTACGGCGCGGTTAGACCAAAGTAGTGGAAGACGGTAGAAAGTGGGGAAGGGGTAGGGAAGGAGAAGGAAGGGGAAAGGGGGGAGGGGTATCAGGAGAGCAGAGTGAGATGAAGGAGGGAGGCAGAGGATAGGGGGATAATCTCAGTTCAAATAAATTTATTGCCTTTCTTTGTGATCGCGACAAGAAGTTGTGTGGATGGGAACTAACGTACACATTATAATATAATAAATATTAGGTTAAAGAATAACTACTGAATTCGACTTAAAAATTATAATATATTCATAGTGTTCTGTAAGTTTACAATCAAAACATAATTTTATATAATTGATGGGGCAAACCGATGTTGCTAACTTCATTTATATCTTATTTGCGGTGAAATCAATCAAACACAAAAAAAAAACTGAGTGTGCAATTCACAGACGGTAGAAGTGAAACCTTCATAAACCTATTGCAGACAAGAGTGGGGAGGCTACGAAGCACCGCACAAAGAGGAGATCAATTATACTATCTCATTATCTTGCAGGCTAAATCCTATAGATATATGTGTTTGTCTCTTTTTAGTGTCGCTATTTTTTATTCTTTGCCTAGGAGGCAAAATATCTTATATAAATTGGAGACAACAGCTTTCTTCAAAATCGGTATAGAATTTTTTAAAGGATTTTTTTAACCAAAGTAATCTGAAAATTGGTAAGGTATATACGTCCGTAAAACTAAATAAAAGTAAAAAGAAATTCACTTATATAGCACACAATCTAAGATACAAAAATAGTATATTTATATACATTTCTGGGGGGGAATTTCGAATGAGACAACATTTTCCACACATTACCTTCGTTTCCCGCCGCAGAGTCTATGGGCTGCCGTTTGAATTAAGTACAAAAAATGGTCATAAATCACTTGGCCTACCCCCCTACCCTCTGCTAGATAGGAGGACCGAATAGATACTCCACTGAACTCGCCGACAGGACCACGAGTCAGGCGCGGTCCCTCCATAGATACTGTGGATGCTTCCTTTCTAGGCGTATAATAAATATAATAATTATTATTATTCATTTATTCAGAATTAAAAATGAACTTTGGACTTATTTTTTTTCTATCCGTAAACAGCAATAGATACTGTAATTTAGCGACACCGTCCCAACAAAAAGCAACGCACGGACCGGTGCATACATTCTCCATGCTCGTGTGTCGAACGTCGCGTAAACGCACCAACACTAGCAAAGGATTCAGGAACAACGTGGATTCTCTGCTTCATTCCGTATCTATGATGTTAGAAAAAGTGAGATATTGGCGCATGCGCATTTAGTCCTGCGTGCCTAGTTTCGTCTGAAGCTGGATACGCATTCGATAGAAACATCCATTGGAGCATGCAACGCACAAAAAACGACTTTAATGCGCGTAGGCATAATGCACAGAATAGCACAACCAAAACGCGTGGATTAATTCATTACGTATTAGAGATTTGTTTGGCTTGAATGTTGAATTACTGAAGCCAATTGATGCGTTGAATATCTTTCGAATACCCATTTAAATAATTTAATTTTAGAACTTTAATAATTGATGTGAAACATAAAGGATTTTTAGAGCTAATTTGACAAACTCTTTTTTTCAGTAATCGCACCTTGTTCGTGGGCTAGTCTACAGATTTTTATATTAGATATTGGGTACCTATATACTTCAGCATCCCTTATACAAAAAGTCACCGACCGCCACTGGTGTATGCATATGTGCGTATTTATTTATTAATTTATTATTTACAACAACCATATTTTCTGTGTTATTCAAATGTGAAATATTGGGAAACCTAGATAACTTGTGAAAGAGATGTGTGTTATACAATGCATTAGGTACCTAGCAAATAAACTTGGCATTTAATATTCAAAATAAACCAACGCAGTACTACATATTGAATGTAACTTATCCTATAAACATGTCTTACATACAGTACATACTTTGTTCGAAATCAATTTACCGGTATTTAGAAACCCGCTAGGTACTTCCCAAATTTCATCTTTCCCAACTTCTTTCCCTTTTACTTTCTACAGGCAAATAAAATACCCCGGAGATGCCGTAATTCCACTGGTTCGGGGTAAATACGACATATAACTAATTAAGTGACACGTTGCATCATCGACATATAACTAATTAAGTTACACGTTGCATCATCGATCATCATTCGATTTTGTCCAAATTTATCTCACCAAGGGGGGGGTCTAGATTGGAAGAAAAACTGCTCACGTAATTAATATATGCCCCCTAAGTACTGTCCTTTATAATGACATGCTTTAATGAAATTCTAAATAGCCAGGTAGGTTCTTCCCAATCTTTGTATTCTTCTCTCCCTCCAGTCTCACAAATGGTGACGCCATAGTCCCAAAGACTCCCAAATACTCCCAGTATCACCCTGGTGTAAAACCACCATTCAGAATTGAAATGTCACTTGAAATGGCTTTAGCCGTTTCGCCGTTGTTCAGTGAGTAATTCTAAATATCCAGGTACTTCTCCACCTTTCTCTTTCCATCTCCTTCCCCTTCCCACTTACCTTCAGTCTCACAACATACCCCAATTAAGTATGACATAGTCTCACTGGCTCCAAACTGGGAGTTGGGACTCTTATGAGTATTCAAATTTAAAAAAAGTGTTAAACGGTTGTGGTTTTCACATAAAAAAGTTAAAATATGAACAGCAAAGTCAGCAATATTCAAAGTAATTAAAAATACGAAGATTTAGGTGAATAAATTAAATACAGTTTTGTAATGTCGAAATAAATTAATATTTTAATTTAACAACTACCAAAGATCGGCGTATTTCGCACGTTTTTTAGAAAAGGAAAAGAAATACATTTTATTCAAGCTTACGAACAATAATATTAAAGTCGGCGAAGGAATACGTCTTTCTTCTTAAAGCTTATTTGAGCTTTGTGTGGTTAAAGCTTTGTTTATCTCTCAATTATACACAACATTGCAGAAACTCAGGTTGTTATATTTTCTTCCTCGATTTTTATTTGTATATCTTATTATTGTGAGTAAGAACACAATAATGCAGGTGAATCAAGGTATAGTTTTAAGGTTCAAATGCGAGGCAGGCGGGCTTCAAAATAATACGCAAGCACGTTATGGTATATGAAATTACAAGGTCGAGAGGTCGCGGTCAGCGGTTGTTTAAATAAAGCCGAAACAAGGCGGAAAATCCCCTAACCGTGAGAAGGCAGGGCTTTCTTAAATACAAAGCAAAAAAACCTGTTCGTTTACATCCAGAAAAACTCTCGAAAGGCGAGCTTTGGTGTCAAATAAATTGCACATCTTCTTCTGTATGAAATTTCGAAGCTAACGCATATTTTTCAACCAGCACTGTCATTTGCGTCACGAGCTATTAAGCTTAAAAATAAATTAATTAATTAAAATTTTAAACTGTTGGCATTGTGACAGGAACACCTAATTTTTGATTGCGTGTTTAATTTGTTCAATAAGAAAAATCAACCCGTAAAAACAAAGGTTGCATCCATTTTTACAATGTGGTGACAAAATTTCGACTTTCCGCCACGGTCCTTCGCATCGAACGACAAGACCTAGTTGCGGCATCTCTTGAGCCGGCCAGTAGCCAATTTCAGAGAAATGCGAGTGTATACGCATCTGTGTACGTGAGTGACACAAAAAGTTGATAGGATGTATTGTCATCGACGAGTCTGCCGAGTTTCAGCTCGATCGGATGTCGGGAAGTGGATTAATTTCCATTTCCAAGATTTGCATTCATTCATTCATACATTCACGAAAACAAATTTAAATAGACGCATTTACAAAATATTGAAATAAAATAATGGTTAAATGTAGGTACTCCTGCTAACGCAAATATTAAATGAGGTTAAATGACTCACAAACTAATTCAAGTCCACAATGTTTAAGGATTTGACCTTCGGTAGCAGAGTTTTAAATGTCCTATTTATATAATACAATTTTAGTTCACTTCATTTAAAGGTTTTAACCCTTCAGGCCTCGGGCCTATTTCGTCGGAAGGTCAAAAATTTCCGCTCTGCAATAACATCCAAATAAATGGAACATTTCTGAACGCATCCGAAAAATAAAAACTGTGTTTGAAAGGTGATGAAATACGCTTTCAAATTTTATAATTCGAAATAAACATTTAATTTTTAAAATATTAAAATTTTGAATGCAAACTAAAATTACTGATAACAAAAAAAATCATAGTGTATAATTTACACGTGGCAGAAGTGAAACTAGAAAGTCGCTAGATGTCGCTTTCTTGCTTGTTTTTTTAAAGTGGTTTGAAAATTGGATATTGATTTCACAAAATAATTTATTTTTTTTGGATTTCGTAGGATTCGAACCCCCGTTGGCTTGATGTCTGTCTTTCTGGAACCTTGCCCACTACGATATGGAAGGCACGCGCCGAGGTGCGAATTTACAGTATTATATTAGAACCGAGTATTTGTGTAGAACTGAGTTGTGACGCATTTCCGTTTCACCCGAATTTCAAGTCACTAGCGGCGCTAAAGAAGTTTCACTTCAAAAAATAAAAACGCACTTATTTTATTAGACAAGTGTATTATAAAAGTTATCGTTAACTCACTTTTTGTCGCTTCGTATAAAATTAATTATTAAAAAATTCCCTAAGAGCCGAATTAGATAAATAAGTATGATAAGGGTTTAATAATTCGTACAAAATAATCCATTAACAAAATTTACTATTGTCTTACCGCGTTGTAACGGTAAAAACGAGTTTCATTGTAAAGTGTTGTTTACGTTTTTTTTTAATTCTTCGTACATCTGTTACAAGTACAGATTATAATAATTAAAAATGTATTAAGTACAATGTAAAAAAACGGTAGGCAGAATAATTCTTCCTCAATAAACCAGTAATTTATTTTACCAACATAAAGAAACATTATTTTCGAAAATCTCGTTGCTTTGTGGGAAGCGGAACACACCAACAGATAATAATTATTTTATATAAATACGCGGAAGGTATGAAAGATCAAACAAAGCAAAACCTTTGTGAATCCCTCGGAATGAACGAAGACCACACAATATGCCTTTGTTACGGCATGCCTGATAATCCCAGAATTTTTAACCCAAATATTTGGCATCGTAAAAATTTATTTATCAATTTACAGGTAATGATCGGATTATACTGGAAAAACTGCCTCCGTTCCACAATCACGAACTTAAAGACAGGAACGAGTCGAAAGGTCAAATCAAATACTAGAGCTTTTAAATAAACGGGTTGATTTGGTATGTCTTTCTTTATCGAGAGCTTTCAAATTGCCTGTGAGTTATGGATAACAACTATTTGCGACGGTGAAGCAAGGTTTTGATTAACGGATCACTCGCAAACCTCCGCAATTTCTTGTTGTCCTGGTAGTTATTTGGATTTTTATCGCTCAAAATTGCAATTGCATCGTTAAACCAATACTTCTTCTGACTGCAGTTTGTGCATCATCCTGCATGTAACGGACCACTAAAAAAGATCAGCAATCAGTTGAGATAATTGCGTTTCGAGATTAAGCTCAAGATGATCGCTAACGGGTTATTATTTGGCATAATTTTAAAAATACGATCATCAATTGGGAGTTAATTAAGCAGTTAGGCCAATTAAATAAGAACGTTTAATTTGCTGTTAAATATATCATCTGTTATCGGATCGATCTTTAAAACGCCTAATTTTGGACAACACATAATTCTTGTGTTGGAGATTTAGTATCTAAACGTGTTTTCTGAACTTCAGAATGCTCCCTACTGTTATTATAAATATAAATGCCAAGTCATTTAGTGAAAAGAGTGTGGAATAAATTCAAACACGTTTTGGAGTTGCAATTAAAATAGAATCGGAAAACAGTCACTTTTTTAAATAATGGGTCGCGTTCACAGATTTCTTTTTTTCAGTCAGGTACATTCCAACCTTCATCTTTTACATCTTCTTTCCCTCCCCTCTCCCTTCAGCCTCATAACATAACATTGGGGATGCGGTACGGTCAATTTGGGATATAAAAATCAAATATGTAAATAGATACAGGTATTTTACCTGTATCTAAATCTCAATTTGATGAGATTTTTGCTTGCATTGTGGTGTACTGGATAGATCACAAAATAATGATTATTTACGTTTTTAACGCTTGATATGTCAAGAATGTTCAGATGTGAATTCAAAAAATATTTCTTGTACTAATAAAATATAAATTACAAAGGGTGGTACCTACAGCTTATAGTTAACAGCCTAACTAAAAAAAAAACCACAGCACGCCCGATAACCCGTGTTGCTGCAGCAACATGAATAAAACAAAAATACACTAAAACACGATAACATTACTAATAAGGTTTGTTCTTAAAACGTATTTTAAATCTGGCAAGAATGTTGTTTTTACAGTCGTAAGTACTAAATTGTTTGTTTTCCTTCATAACCGCTAGGTGGCGGCGACTGCGCATTCGTTGTTCGCGCTCATAAACGACGCTGGAAGCGCGAAATGATTTCGCTTCGCGGATGTGTGTGCAATATTACTTACGTGATGGTTAATTTCTATTAATATGACTAATTAACTCTTATATTTATATCATTGATATATTTACCGTGTTTTTTGTGGTTTTTCATAAGTTTTAGTCAAGTTATAATAACGATATTCGTACTTTGAAAAATGAAATGTCAAAAACTATTTTATATGATAGATGAAAATTCAAATTTACATAAAGGATTTTATTTTTTGAGAATTTCATGAAAGTGGTGTTTTGTTAAATATTAATATCTAATACATGTGTTCCTAAATGTATCAAAGAAATTATCGTCTTTAGAGATGCAAGAAATCTGTTATAAAAGCCGGTATAATTTTAAGGTTAGTGTTTTAGCGATAAAAAAAACTTTGAAATTTTTTATTATTTTTTTATTGTATGCACGAGGAAAAAGTGAGGCGATAGTTTCCTTCCAAATTTATTACATACACGTGTTTTTGAAATTTTGATTTTTGTTTAATTTCTCTACATTTTAGTCAAAAAAAATTTGGTAAGAATTTTTTTTTCATTTTTTTCCGAGTTTGAGTCTTAAAATATGTCAGTGTTTGAAAACTAAAGTGTATTTCAAATACACAAATCTAAAAGGTAATTTTATCTAGTTTTCATAAATGGTATTTGTTTTTACGACACCTTCAAAAATAAGAAATATATAGAAAGTACTTTGGAAAAATTCCAAATTTCGTTCGAACATCAATCGTTAAAACAGAGATAAACTACCCTCTCAGGCCGTGTAAACCATGTGTATTTCTTTCAATGAACAAATTTTTAATTAGAAATGTTTTCACATCCGCGGCCGTTTGTCAATTGAATAAAAATTTTACTGGGTTTTTTAGTAAGGCTGTAATTACATTTCTTACAGTTAACTTATTTTTAAAACACAATCTAATTTTATCAAGAAAAACTTGATTGAAAGTCGAGCTGAAGGTTGATTTTGAAGTGTGTTAACGATGAATTTTTTAAGGAGAATATTTTTGTTTTGTTATGCAGAATTCCTAACTTATATATAGAATCCATGAAAAAGATCAGTGAGAATAGCCTTTCTATGCCGTAGAACACCCGATAAAAGAAAAACCCGATGTTGAAATAAATTCACGTTTCGTTCTATTCTATATATAACGACAAAAGAAGAGAGCAAGTTTGAACGCACAATAAATCCTTTCTATTTTAAAATAGTTTGTTCTATGAAATAGATCAGGTGGGATAAGGTTTTAGAAAGCTTATGGAATAAAAAAAAAAACATGAAAGAACATTGTCCAATAGAATCTAAATGGTTTACTTCTAAAAGATAGGTAGGTACTTGAGAAGGTAAGTAGTTACCGATTCTAGATGAAAATAATGATTGTTAATTTAATTATATATTCAATGTTTAATAAATGTTTATATTTGGGCGTCGGTGTGCACAAATACATCCAAACGTGCGCTCTTTAATGATTAGTGTGTACATTATATTAAGATATGATGGTAGTTATGGTGTTGTGAGGCTCTATAGCGGGATTAAAATATAAATATTATACTGGGAACGATGGAAAAGAAAATTACACCCGCTTTTCCACATCCCTTTCATAAAAATTAATGCGCGCTGTAACTTTTCCACATGAATGTTAAATTAAGTAGGTTGCTCTTCAAATGATGGGAGGAAAAAACCTACATTATGTAGGGCGTGCGTCTCGTTAAACTGTCCCAGATTTAGACAGAATACAACTTTACATTCGAAATTCTAAGGCCCACTATTAAATATTTTTTTGTAGATTAACCCGGAATTTTGAGACGGAAAAACCAGTCTTCTATTGAGGCAGATAAATGGGTGTTTTAGGGCTCTACTATTCTATTGTGGAAATTATGAAGTTGTGTTCCCTTAGAAAAAACATAAAAGAAATAGCAGTATCTAGTAATACATACAGCGCCGGATCTGCCATACGTTCAAAAACGTGCAAAAACCTGGCGCCAACTCCAAAGGGGCGCAGTGAGAAAATAAATATTGTATTAAAATTTTGTTATAATATTCCCTGAATCGTTTAAAAATTACCCATGGTACGAAATAATTATTACGCTCTAGCAACACTTTCCAAAGAAACAGAAAGTGCACGCATCAGGTTGGTATTAACGGCTTACGAATTTATAGTCAGTTACAGAATTTTTTACAAATTCCATAGATTTAGTTTAAACGTAAGATCTATTTTTCCATATATCTTTTACCGTCTTTTACGACGAATGGGTGCGATCCAAATTCAATAACCAATCACAGCACCGTATTTTTGTTCTAGTGAATCAAACAAACCGACTTTCGCCTTTCAAAATGTTGACAATTTTAGTTAGCGTACGCTCGCTATTGTTTTAATTTGTACGATGTAAGTCTCTAGGAGAAGGTAGTTAAAGACCATTTTCTTATGAAATCTTCAGTAAAAATTAACAAAAACATCGCACGGTTTGCAGGATTTGCAGGTTGCAACGTGTTGACAGTTTCATCATTGATTTGACATATTATTTGAAGTTCGTTAAATGTATAATTAATTTCTATTAGATTTGTTATTTTACGGTGTCAGTGTAAGCGTCTTTTATAAGCCGTTGATACCATACGTCAGTGTTTAGTGTTTGTATGGTGTTTGTTCGCTCAATTTGGTGTTTGTTCGCTAAACACAAGGGAAATGCAAGGTACAAATTTGAGGTTATAATCTTATTAGATTTTTTAAATTTAAAACTAAATTTCTATTGGTTGTTAGATGTTATAAAAGTACTGTGGATTACAATGAACAGAATCACCATAATTTTATGTTTACCCAATAGATTCAGAGAGTATAGGGCTCCTGGCGATTCTCTCTTTAAAAAAAAAACTAGTATGAGAGCTATCGCCAGGTCACTTGGAAAAGTTACACCCTTTATATGTCTTGATTTTATTTGATAAATTAGTGTAAAAAAATAATAATTAAACGAAAAAAATTAAAAAATTGGGGTGAACGAATTTTTAATCAAAATAAAAATGTAGGGGGGGGGCGCCATCGGTACCTATTGCGTAGATTTCGTAGATACGGCCCTGAATACATACAATCATATGAGAGGAGTAAAGACTAATTTTTTTATATATCCTTATCAACTGTATTATTGATTTTTTTTTTACATTAACTCCACACAGAAGGCCCTGAGGAAAATAATTTCCCTAAGGGCCTATGTCATCTTTGAAGATGCTGTGTGGTGTGTCTTTTTGAGGAAAGGAAGGAGAGAACATGGGTCTTGAAGAGACTCATGTTGTAGCAGGGAGGAAACACAGAGGCCGGCAAAACGTTCCATAGTCGAGCCGTTGAACTCAAGAACGAGTCATAGAAACGACCCGTTCTCATGTGACTAATGTCAACCGTGTACAAATGTTGGGCGCGCGTTTGGCGTGTTTCCTGACTATGCACCGGTGCCGAGGGGATCAATGACGCTAGTTTCTCGGAGCATCTTCCATTGTAATACCGGTAGAACAAGGACAGCATTCCCACCTAACGCCTATGCTCTAAAGAGTGCAATTGTAAAACTTATTGTGAAATTATAGATGAGCGCCAGGAGATTACTGCCTGCTCATTAAATAATTGTAAAAATAAATTCACACTAAAACTGTAATAATTTATTGTAATAATAAATACCCAGTATATTTGTCAATATAAATACACCCGATAATTGGAATAATAAATACCGCAATAATTTTAATATCAACACAGGATGTACTTGACTTACTTACCAGTGATTTCTAAGATTATTTACAGTTAAGAATGAAAATAAAATTTTGGTCTCCGGTAACAATTTGAGAGGCGGGAATGAGTAACGCCGACCCGGGTGTACCTACCCATTTCTGCCTCCCGCTATGTTTGGTGACATAGCAGGGGTGCCAGGGTTCATGGGATGAGGTTTGTCGGGATCTGACGGTGGATAACCTGGACACACTGAACCCTAGATTCCTACCTATCCCTCTTGCCTTCCTCTCCTTCCTCTCTTCCACTTCCTCTCCTCCCTTTCCTTAAATAGACCCTCTACACAGCTTCCTCAAAGACGACATAGTCCCTGAGGGAAAATATTTTTCTCAGGGCCTCGTGTGTGGAGCTAGTGTAAAAAAACTTTATTAATGTTTTTTTTACCTTTTTTTGGTCTTCAAAACCAAACAAAAAAGCTTACTTCAACATGGCATCACCGGTCACTCAGCCGAACAACCGTCCACCCCTAACCACCACCCTAACTGTCCAACACCTGATGATTATTTTATGTTTTAATTTTAAAAGTCGAAAATATCACCGTAGACCAAAATATCATTTAAAACAAATAATATCAGGAAACACTGGTTAGAAGTAAGTCAAGTATGTCTTGCAACAAACAACCCGTATAGCTTACAAATAAACACATTAAATCGACCGGTCAGTGGTTGAGTGGGCATAGCTCTTGGGTCCCACCTGGGCGTCGCGTGTTCGATTCCTCGGCTGGCTAAGTCCTCCATCACAACACAAGCAACCTTTTCGGTTTTCTGTGGTGGTAGTAGGAGATTTTCAAACATTGTTGGGTTATTCGTAACCCGGGAATGTTTGTCTTTCTTTTAAAAAAAAATAAAAAAAATTATGTAGTTAAATTATACTTGGAGCAGGTGGATGAGTTTGTGTATCTGGGAAGTATTTTTACGAGAGATGAGAATGCTGAAAGAGATATTGAAAAAAGGGTAAATGAAGGTAACTCGATTAATGGAGGACTGAATGCCTAATAAACTGTCAAAAGAAGCGAAGCTAGCAGTCAACTATGGAGTCCTGGTACCTACCCTGGTGTATGACAGTGAGGCATGGAACTGGCAGAGTAAGGATGAAAGTAAACAGAATGCCGTTGAAATGAGATCCTTAAGCATAATGAGTAAGATTAAGAAAGGGACCCTCAGATGGTTTGGGCGTGTAGAGCGAATGAAAGAAGAAAATAGTGTGACAAGAATATATGACGCAAATGTGAATGGAAGAAGAAGTCGAGGACGCCCGAGGAAGACATGGCACGTCAAGTGAATCGCATACTTGAGTCGGGCCATTTCAAAAGTCAGAATAATAGAAAAGTACGTATGAAACGATGTATGAATATGAGTGATTGCCAAAACCGGGATGTTTGGCGGTCCGTCCTCTCTGTCTGCCCCTACGGGGAAACGGTGTGATGGTTAGTTAGTTAGTTTGCATTATTATAGTATTAAAGTATGTGTAATTGCGATAAATCGAGTAATTTAAAATGTAATGTAATAAAAAAATTTAAAATTACATTTCGCAATTATTGGATGTTTTTTAAAACAAAAGTTTTTTACGATTTATTCGGTTTCAAAAAAGCGTGCCTGTTTTCCGATTGCTCCTCCAAGAAAAAAAAATAGAGCGAAAAAATAATCCGGCGAAATTTAACGATTTAATTGCCGTGTCGTAAAGTATGCAAATTTTAATGGCTTTTTTTACCCGCAGCGACTCTTTCGGGTTATAATTTACTAGGGAGGTATGTATTATATTTTTCGTACGTTTTTATGCCAGCCGCGGCTCGGTCTAGTTAAAAGGAGATTGTCACATCGTAAAAGTGCGCAGAACATTATTAGGGAATTGTACGGGACGTACCTTCGTAACGTATGCGGCAGTCTTTTTACACCCGGAAAATATGAAACGTGAAAATAAAGCTCGTCTTCGTGCTTTTAAATAATAATAATATGCAAATCATAATTAAGTCGCTTATATAAAAAGGAAATATTTTTTGCATAGTAAAGATTTTTTAATGTTAATTTTACACGGGAGGCTCTGAAGTCTCCCTCGGGCCATACTTCCCAACCTTCCTCTTCCCCTTTCAATTCATTCAGCCTCACAATATAACTCGCTGTCGTTCCATTGGATTCGCTTCGGACAGATCGGACTCTTGTATCGTACTAACATATAAATTATCGTTGTCATTTTGTGTGGAGTATTTTTAAGGAATCGAAGGAGTGGATCCAGGTCTTGAAATATTCCCCGTGATCTAAGAGGGGGAAAACACAGGAGCTGGCAAATTACTTCGCTGTCAGGCTATTGAGCATAAGAACGGATCGTGAATGCGATTCATTTTAAAATGGCATAAGTCTAACTAGTACAAATGGGTGTTGAAGGGATCAGTGATGATGTACCTTCCACAGAATAAGCATAGCATTCTCAACTAATGTACATATTCTAAAGGGTTCCATGCCAGTTCAGAATGAAACCAACTCATAAACACCTCACAAAGGTCATTAAAAGCTATGTAAAAATAATTTTAAAATAGCCGGTAATCCTAACCTAACTTAACATATTTAACCAATTTTTTTTCGTGACCTTTCTATTCACGTTTAATGACCTTTCTGAGGTGCTTCTGAGTTGGTTTCATTCTAAGTTGTCCGGTCACCATTATAAAGAATGCAATGTAGATTATTTTACGTAAAATTTAAAGTTTTTCAGTAGGGACCCAAATTTCACAAGCAAGATAAATAAATGATATAAATAATTATACTTTTAACATTTCAAATCTTTCCCTCTTAATTTACAACACAAACGATACAATATTTTACAAGTAAATGTGTACTACAATTCAACGAAAATGTATTGCAAGGTGATTCACTGCTTATTAAAATGTTCAAACGCGCAACAAAACAAGCTGATGAATTTACAGGGCACCTTAAAAAAATGTTATTTAATATCCAGATGAAGCGCACAATTTGAAGCATCGCACTAAATCAATCACTGATTAACGACCAAGTTGTTCCTTTCTGATTTTTGATATAAAAGGACAAAGTATTCACGACTCGAACTGCTCGTTAACAGTTCTACCTAGAAGGTGCCGTGATTCATATACCGTTTACCAAGAAAAGGTTAATATCATGCCAATTAAACGAAGTTTAAACCAAACGTGGTATTTCCTCCATTCTTTGACTTGTGTAACATTTTATAATTCTTGGAAACGTCGAGTCAATCAGCTAGCAAATTTTCAAGCTTGAGCATTTTAACATCGCAGGTATTTTAACGAGTATCAAAATACTCCTGCCTAGCACTAAATCAAATTTGATTTAATGTTCCTTATTCATACCTCGAACAAAAGCCGAACTTATTTGAGTAAGATCAATTTATTTTTCTGGGAAAATGAGATTAATCTGAAAAGGAAACATTCTCAAACCGAAATTGATTGATGTAACGAATATCAGGACGGGAGAATATGAATAATAATCCTACTACGGAGATTCAACTCAACTTCTAAATAATATACACAATATTTTACTTTATTTTGACCAAGAGGATTTTCAACAAAATAATCGAGCATTCCCTAGGGTAGCAAACAGGAAGCAAAATAAGCTCTTAAACTTGTATTTTTTAAATTATTTGTAACTTCCACGAAAAATATTTTTTTATGTGGAACTCTATCTCTAAGTACGTGGGTTTACTTATTTATTTAAGATTAATGACGGTCAGTTAACAAACGTGCATTATTCAGTGCCGGTATGTAACACAAAACTACATAGCTGGCCATATTTACGAAGGGGTAGGCAGAGCGGATGGAATTTCAGTAACTGTAATTAGCCATTGTCATAATACGCCCATGCGCTCTTGCCTGTTCTGTCATCAGGAAGTTCCTCAACTAACTACTTTTATTTGCATGATCGCGCAATATCTTCTAGGGGAACTCCGACTTCTTTCGTCCACTTGCGCATCATAAATATCAATTTTACTCTCTTGACATTCTAAATCACTATCTAAGCACCTTTTCCTAATCTGGCGGTTTCAATAAGCCAGAAATACAAGAACGTTTACAAATATGTCATATTTTCTGTAAATATTAGGATAAATTGTAATGCGTATACTAAAGACAAATAGATCACGTTGATGACATCATATTGTGTAAACTGTGAATATCCTTTTGTTTTAAATACGAATAAATTTGTGCATAATTTAAAATGCGAAATTTGATTAATACCTTTCCATAAAAATCGCCACACCGCCGCGCCGCGCCGACCCATGAAACATCAACAGTTTTGTGACCATGAAATGCCCTTTTAGATTTAAGATGCCATTATGGTTTTGTTTTTTTTTCCGGACGCACGGCGATCAAAACGTTCCCTTTTAAAATCAGCCAAGTGACGCAAGGACTCACTGCCCTGACGAATTGGCCATTCGTCATACATGCTCCGGGTCCTTGATTATCGTTCTGCATACCTTATTCCTTATACTGAGAACCTTATTCTTTTATTTTTATACTTTCTGACACATTATTTGTTGATGTCTAAGTTTTTAAAATAAAAATTAACTGCTTTGAAAATAAAAGTGGAGCCACACAGGAGACCTTGAGGAATACCTTGGGGCTTATGACATATTTGTGAAGGCTATGACAAGGGTGTTTTAAGTAAAATAAGGATTTAAGCTGAAGGAGGGGGGAAATATAAAAACCGATAAATCATTCCACAGCCGATGGAATTAACACGAGAATGAGAAACTTCCATTGAAAAACCGGAAGAACAAACCTGGCGTTCACACCTGAGGTGCATGTTACGAAGTCTATAATTCGTCCGTTTCTATAAAGGAATACATTATACTGACTACTTGTTTCTGCAAAGAGCTAATCAGTAAATGGATCAGACAATAATAATTGTATTTAAACACAATTATCAAATATCACAGTGGCAAATGTATATAAAGATGTACTGTTAAGGATTTAATGCATTCTCACTTCATCAGAGATCCGCTTAAGCAGGGGCTCGCTTGTAAGGAACATGTTTATGAAACGAATCTTGCCATCTATTCATAGCTCCACGGACATTAAAATGGCGACGAATTGCCTATAAATCCCATTATAACAGTACGGTTTTATTTACGCAGGCGGCCATGCATCACAAGAGCGCCGATCGAGCGGGGAGATAGCCCTACTAGCTCGTATGTGAATAGAGTCTCGAAAATTATACAAACGACGTCTAGGAATAAAGAAAAAAACAACCCACATACAAAAAACAAACAGATTTTGGTTTCAACGCAATGAAGCGTGGCTCACCTTTTAACCAAGTGCCAAAACTCACCAAAAAATACAAGACTTGTTAGGTGAACGTGTTATATATTAGGTGATTTCTTTGAGTGAAGGTATTTTTATGGGTCCCCAGTGGGTTCCACCGCGATGCAAGGGGAAATATTGTCACCCGGTATCTCCACGTCTAGGGACTATGAAGAATAATTGTGGGATCTCATTGATTAATTGAGAATGCCTACAGATAGCATCGTTTTCCCCTTTCCGGGTTATAACCCAACACTGATAATAATTACAGGCTGGACGCTCCTGTGGTATTTCCTGACTAAAATTTAAAGAAAGTGTTGCAGTCGTACAGAATTCGGAAACCACAGAAATAATCTGATGCCTATCTATCATTTCTCGGGAACACAAGGCATGCGGATGCTGATATAATCCCAAACGGAAACTAAGGAATGACGCAGCCAAATGTCGTGAAAATAAATCTCACAATAGAAGAAGCTTCCAAGTAATACGTGTAGTTTTGACACGTTATAAATAGATTTCATTGGAGTTTAATTACTTAAAATAGTGACAAGTCCTCTGACTAACACGGCAGTTCTTGCGAAGCGAGTGCCATTGGAAACTATTCATCATTGTCGGTTCCAATTTATCCTCGTGCTCCTTAGAAAATTCAATTTTTCACTCAGCGGGCACGCACAAAAACAAGACAAAACGAGACAATTGACAAATGATTCCATTTTTGAAAGTCTCGTTCCGACGCATCGGCTTAACGGTATTACCTACCGAAAACTATGGTCCTGTCACTGACAGTTTCTCTGTAACGTCTCTTTCTGTTACACGCGTCGTTTAAAAGAAAAAGAGAGAGGTTACAACGGATCTACCAGCAGCAGCTTTTACAGTGTTGAACCGAGCTTTAAAGGCTTCAAAGTATCTCCATCTCTTTTCTCGCCGGTGGTCGGTGAGGTGACTAAAGAGATAGGTGACAACATTTCCTTAAGGAATCTTAGAGTGTTTCGGATTTGGTGACTGGCGTTAATTTATTTACGAAAGGGCACACAGTTTTGGGCGGAAAGCACGAAGTCGAGACAAATTGCTGTGAATAATATAAAGGCTAATCACTGAGAGACAAATGTTCCCTTCAAAGTGCAGTTAAAAATGTGAGTGGGGAGCAATGATCCTCGGATTCAGGGGCTAAGCCTGGATTTGTACAAACTGACGACAGAAAGAATATTTATGGACATTCTGTTCTCCGGGTAAACAAATTTCAACAAATCAAGCTTAGCTTAGAAAATCCTAAAGATAAATTAAAGAAACTACGTTAAAAGTAACACATAGGAGTTAACGCTCCTCATGTAATTCATTGCATAAGAAAAGAAACCAGACAGTACGTAAAGTATTAGAAACCATGGAATAGGTTTTTAAAACTCTATTGTGTTTCACTATTTTGTGGGTTTCCGTAATAATTAGCATAAAGATTTATTTTCAAACTCCATAAATTAAATCTAATGAGAAGAATCTTGTGAAATAAATTGTATTTATATGTATTGTCAGAGATTCAAGTGGAATTCAAATTGACAGAAACAAACTCATATATTATCAGCTGCCCACAGTTCTGTCACGAATAAATAATGAACGCATCAACAAAGTTGGATTTTAACAAAATAATTCACTCAGAGAATTCGTGTTATCCTGATTCAGAGGCAGGGAAAACAATGAAATGAACCAAAACAAATACTGATTGAAAAACAAACAATTAATATTATATTATAAATATACAAATAATATTGTATAAGTATATGAAAAATGTTTGATTTTTGCCTTAAATAAAGAGTGATCATTCATGTTTAATATTTTATCTTAACGGCTTTGCAGGGGGAGCAAATGGAGGACGATAAAAAACGATCCGAAATTTTAATTGAAAAATATAAGCCATGTGCATTGGAGATAGTGGAGGGAATGCAACATCTGTTTAGTATACTTGTCAAGTTATCATAAATGATTCTCTGGAGTCATGTTATGATAAATAGCAACATAAATAATATTGCCCTGGAAATATATATATTTTTGGAAGATAAAGCTCATTAAGCGTACGTACCTAGAATTTTGTAGTGAAATTGTTTCGTGATGCCCCGGGTTCCTGATGGGTTTGTTCTGCTTTCCGCAAATGGAAGAGTCAAGTTTTGTTTTTATGAAATAGTTCTACTACACTCTCAAAACAAAAACGGGTGAAGGTAAATTTGAAGACACCCAACAAAAGGTATCAGACGTATTGTTAGATCTAAAAAGCAGGTATTACCAAAAGAATGTGAACTCTCACAGAAGCAAGCATGCTGGTAAGAATACTCGGACGAACCAAAATAGAGCGTAAGTCAAAAAGAAAACGAAGTGTCTCATCTCTCTGGGAGATATAAATTTAATCAGTGTTGCAAAGTTTCACGGCGATTAAAACTTTGCGTCAGCTTCTGCGGAGAAATAATGTTAACAAGAAGTTATGTTTGTTTGGGGAGAGGAAAAATGTCGAGAAAAATAATTCTAAAAGTCCGACCGTCACGTTCCTCAGAGCCACCTCGGACTATCTCAAGCGGCGTCAAATGTTGCGTAAGATTAAATATTTATCAGAATGTAGGTACTACAAAAAAGTACTTGGACAATGAATTTGAAAACAATATAAATACCAAAAGTAAATACAAGCAGATTAATAAAGGTTAAGTGCAATGAATACAGAATGGAATACTATAATAATTATAGTTATGGAAAAAAGGAAGCAATCCAATTTGTAATAAAAAGCATTATCAAGAGTCGTGAAAAGTTCCACATTACCGAAGAATTCTACTGACAGCACTGGAAAGAATTTCACAAAGGAGCGGAACTTTGCAAGGGAAAAGTTAACAATTTTGAAGTGTAAAAATTGTGATGACCAGAACGGAAAAAGTGGCTATCATTTGGGATCGCGCCTAAACTCCTCGACAGCGAGGAATTAACTTGACAGCTCTGGAAGTGGAGATTAATTTAACTTAACTGTTTGTCCCGCAGATTATCTCGGTCGGGTGGGGGCGATCTGTCATTTCTTAGGTGATTAATTCACTTTTTAAAGAAAACTCCCGACTTTGAAAGGAGAGATTAAGAAGAATCCTTTGTCACTGGAAGTGGATGGCAGTTTTTGATCCCGTAAATCAAGATTGATAATGTCCGGTGTATTGCAATTCGTCAAAATTCTTCAAAAAGTATGCAGACGTCAATAACGTATATTTATTTATTTTTAGTCATCAAATGATGTAGGTATTTTTAAAATCATCGTAGGTAGGTACGCAATACAAATCAAATATTGTAAATACGAGAGAATTGCACAGATTAACTGTCATTGCATTGGCAATCGTTTATTTACAGTACTAAAATGTCAAATATGGACCGCTACACATCCCTAATGAATTCATTTCCAGAGTCATAAAATTACAAACAGGGAACCAACTCTCAAATTAAGCCCATATTAACGTTGGTACGGGGAAATCAGTGTTATTCAGAGTAAATAACGAAAAACCACAAAAACATAGGACCGGCTGAGCTTTCAGAACTGGCTACAAACATTCGCTAAATAGCGATCTGATTTTTGACTCCAATCGCTCGAAAACATTTAACTATTAATGGGAAAAAGTACGTATTCAAGTACTGAAAATACGCATTACAATTGAGGACGCTTTGAATAAACATGCAATGATGCGAAAAGCACCATTCTTGCAATGTATTTAGTCAATTATTTCTGAATTCCGGTACGATTGGTAGGTGTAGGTACATGGATTTATAAAATAAATTAAACATATATTTCGGCAGGACTTCAGTACTATAAGGTCACGAACTGTCGCCCGGATAGGGCTAATCAATGTTGGTGCGCGAACATTGGGTACCTACACAGTCTACAATGCGCATAAATTATTAATGACAAAAGGGGTCGCCAGAATAATCAGTTAATGGCCACATGCTGTGTTTGGATTGCCACTTCGGCCATTTTGTTTCACTCGTTCGCATTGTTCAATTACACCATGGTGCCATTGAATAAATAAAACGCACACGGATCGATACAAAAGAGAGAATCGTAAAAATAATGGGCTGTTAAAAAAGAAAAATCCGTCTAAGTTAATTTACGAACACTTTACACATTCTTACTCGTACATTTCTGAATCAATGAGAAAAACAAGAGCGTGTTAAGGGAAAAAGAGCGATAAGTAGTGATAATAATGCTTCATTGAATAATAATAAATTTTGATAGCAAAATTTCACCCCTGCGTTGCTGAAATACATTTAATTTACAGCGAAGCCCGATTTTAACATTTCACAAAATGCGACACTCAACCCCCAGGGTAAACGCATATTGGACATTGAACACACTGCAGTAGGGGTTGCCATTTTGTATCAAATGGTGGCAGTGCATTTTGTTAATTACCCCGTCATAAGTACTTAAAAAGGTGTCATAGAAATTGATGAGGTTAAAACACACTCCGCTTAATGCACTTTTCTTGTTAACTACGCAATAACCGCGCTTCGGGGATGTCACGTCATCATAATGGATGCTGCAATGTGAATTATCATAATGATTCGGCCCTGTAACGAGATTAGCATTGCACAATGCACCAAAATAACAACAAAATGGTGCACATAATGAGCGTGAATTATTAGGAATTGTTATAATTTACGCAGGCATGCAAAATAAGCACGGGTAATGATCAAAATGAAAAGCTATTCCATTGTAAGCTTCATAACAACTCATTGTCTGAGCAATATTCTTATTAAGGTCCCCAATAGACGTAATTTAAGGAGTCAGAATATATTTCATCTCGAATTATTTAAAAACAACATTGCATACTTCAATCCACTGTCTCGAATGTGTCGTCTGTATAATTCCATTGAATGTAACCATATAGACATCTATGCAAATTGTCTCGCTTACTTTAAAAAACAAATTGACAATAGACCATCTTGAACTTGAATGTGAATGGCTGTTTCTTATTGTATTTGTACTTTACTTTTTTTGTTTTTCTGTTTTTTTACATCGATCGATATTATCGATCTTTTTTTTATCTTTGTCATCTCTATATTTTATCATCACTATTTTTGTTATCTCTTTTTATACCTCTGTTTATATTTTGCTATTTCTAATTTCTGTTAACTTCTATGTATACATAGCGAAAAGTAAATATTAAACTGGGCATTCTGTGAACATTTTTAAGTGGACTATTTAACATTTACGCTTTTTACAATGCTAATCTAATGACTTTTTTATATTAATACTCTGTAAATGTTCCAAAACAATAAATAATAATAATAATAAATTATATTCTTTTGCGAGTTTGACATAAATTTGATAAATCAAAACCTAAAACGCGGTAATTTTACAACATTATTATTTCATAATGACTAGATAATATAGAGTTAAAAACATTAAAAAAAATGGTATTTGTTGAACAATTGGAGGCGGGGTAAGGGGTTCGTCGGACACCCGGCTGAGTGACCAGTGACGAAATGCGGAAGAAATTTTTTTTTGTTTTGATTTTGAAGAAAAAAATTTAAAAAAAAAAGTCTTCAAAAAAAGTCACCGGAGATCAAAATTTCATTTACATTTTTTACTCCAAATAATGTCAGGAATCGCTGGTTAAAGTAAATCAAGTACGTCCCTTAACACCCTGTATATACATAGAATTAAAATAAAACTTTCGACAGAAAAGAAAACTGAAATTGATTATTATCTGTTCAAAAGAGGATTTCGATATTCGGAAATGATGATCAATTTAACCCGAAAAGAGGGATACTTCGGCACACAGACAAGTGAGATTCGAGCCCAAGATAGCTTAAGTAACTAATCTAGTTATCATGACTGTACTCCAGTTTAATGCATGCTGCATTGAACACATTCATAACTCAGCAAAATGTTTGCTCAAGACATTAATTTTATTTTGACTTTTTATCTATACGCATATCATTTTTGTCGATATTTCTTTCATCCGGTTTTGAAGCCACTACCGTTAGAGGTTTCAACTTGACCTTACCTCCCTATTGTTAAATTTATAATACATATTACAGAACCTTACCACGACAATAAAACCAGCTTTACGACCGAACAAAAAAGGCCAACGATTTATTGTTTTATATATTACGCAATAAATTAACTAAAAAGCTACACAGGCCTTCGAGATTAACTACTTGGCCAGTCTGGATCCTGGACTTATGAAAATCTAATAAATTGGATTGATTTCATAAAAAAAAACACTTTCCAAATAATATTACATCAAATATAATACGATTATCACTATTATAATTTTACATTGACGAAAACATGTCTTTTTAAGGTCTTCATTATCGATGTTCTATAAAACTACTAAAATGTCGATTTGTGATCCTTTTATTAGCGACTTGATAAATAATTTGAATTCCCAAATCCCCAAATAAATCACTAAAATAAAATGAAGATACAACGGAATGATTTATGCTAGGATTATGTCCCACTTGGACCCCGTGTCAAACCCTTAAGTCAATGACAAATTTGTTCAGGTTCGTATAATTTAGGCAACACATATATTTGTACCACCCACGAAATCAGATTTAGTCAAGGACCAACGTCAGTAAATAGTCCTAGTGAGTCAGTAATAAGTCAAGTGACGGTACAAATAATAATAATAATAATCCAGCGTGATGATACTTTTAGTGGAATCCCTTGTGACTATTAATATATTATAAAGGCCACTGTTAAAAAGCTTTAGCCGGGTTTAGTGAAAAAAATCTGGTAAGGTAGGTATTATATGGGAACTTTCTTTTCGCCTTCCCTACTTGCGTAGCCTTACAGTATTCCCCAAGTTGGTTATGTTGTGTCCCCACAGTCTTACAGATAGCTGTAACTAAACTATATGCTGTACACGTTGCACTGCTATTGCATTCAGTCGCAATCAAGAGGTTAGAAAAGCAAAAATTATTATACTTTTGAATGTAGCTATAACTTTGTGGTTATCCATTATAGATAAATGAAACAACTTAACTTTGTTTGAACCACTTTTACACTTGAGTAAATCCGACCGGTTTCAGAACGAACGTTCCTTCTTCAGGGCAAATGTATACTGATTTGACAGTTTTGAAATATGCGAAAAAATATATATTCTTCATATTAATCATAAAGGAAAACGTTTAGATAACTTAGAAGCCTTAGAAATAAAAATAAATACCGTAAAATAATGAATCTATTATCAACATAGTACTGGAAGAACTACCTCACAGTTTATATATACCAAGAGCTACTATAACCGATATTGAAAACATTGTTAAAAAAATGAAAAACTCTAAAAGCACAGGTATTGACAATATAAGAATGTTTGATTTAAAAAGAAATATAAAAACTCTTGGGCCAATAATTACTCATTTAATAAATTTGATAATAAATCAATCAAAAATTCCACAAGAATTTAAATGTAGTATTACTAGACCAATATTTAAAGGTGGAAAACACATTGAACTGGGAAATTATAGGCCTATTAGTATTCTACCAGCATTAGAAAAAATTCTTGAAAAATTTTTATCAAATAAATTAAATAATTATATTGAAAAATTCTCTATCATTGATCCAAGTCAATATGGTTTCCAAAGAAAAAAAAATACTGAAAAACTACTGCAAGATTTTTCCAATTACGTAAATAACCAATTGAATAATAAATTACATGTTATTGTTTTATTTATTGATAACTCTAAAGCTTTTGACACAATTAACTCCAAAAAACTCCAATTAACTCTAAAACACTAGAAAAAATTGGAATAAGAGGAAATGTGTTAAATTTATTTAAAGATTATCTTACAGATAGAAAAATATGTATCAAAATAAATAATACTTTTAGTAAAACAAAAAATGTATCTGCAGGAGTTCCACAAGGTTCCATATTAGGACCTACACTATATATAATTTATGTAACCATAATGAAAAAACTTTTCTCTTTTGTGAAACATTTTGTATTCGCAGATGATACGGCATTGGTCATATCACATAAAGATCTAAAAATTGCAATTGAACTCATGCAAATTGACTTTAATCAACTCTGTAAATGGTCACATGATGCAGGACTATTAATAAATGCTAAAAAAACTAAAGTAATGCATATAAGATCACCTAATGCCAAATTTCAATTTAATCCTAATATTATATCTCATAATTTTAATTGCATTCATAAAAATATTCCAACTAATTGTAAATGTGAAAGCTTAGAATTAGTTTCGGAATACGTGTATCTTGGTGTTACTGTAGATTGTTTTTTTAAATGGGACAAACATATAAAAAAAACCTGTAAAAGACTCAGATCGATTGCTGGCAGAATGTACACATTAAATTTTTTCCTATCAATTGAAACACTTAAAATAATTTATATGTCACTAGCAGAATCTATTATAAGATATGGATTAACAATATGGGGAAATACTTCTATAACCAATCTGAAACAAGTGCAAGTTGTACAAAACGCAATTGTAAAATTATTGGTCGTCCCTAATATTTTCAAACAGAGACAAAATAAACCGTTGCTGTTTCAGAGTGCCAAAATTTTACCTGTTAAGGCAATACTTTGGCACAAAATTATAATTCAACATATATTTACCCCGCAGCATAAAGAGAAATTAGAACATAAATACAGCACTAGATTCACGCGTAACGACGGGTTAATAGTTCCGAAATTTAACAATAAGTACGGACAGAGAACGTTTGAATATATCATACCGAAGATATTTAATTTATTACCTGACACTATAAAGCAATGTAATTCTATGAATAAGGTTAAATATATGGTGAAAAATTGGCTATCGGAAAAAAAAGATTTATATTGATTTTGATATGTATGAAAAAATGTTGTATCTGTAGATATAAGATGTAAATTTTAAATATGTATAAATATGTAACTAAAATATAAGCACCTGTTGACAAGCCGATTCAATTGGCTTAGCAGGACTTGTTTGTTGATTATATTATGTATTATCTATTATTTCAATAAAAAAAAAAAAAAAAAAAAAAAAAACAAACAAAAAATATTGTCTTATAGCCCAATCAATAATATGTTCCCCTACCCACCCATTCTTCATTAATACCTAGCAACAGCTCCTCCCCTACCAAAATAATACATTGTTCCCACTCATATTTCAAAATATACATTGTATAACAAAATATACATTACCATAATAATACATTGTTCCCATCCATATTCAAAACTGTTAAATCAGTACCTATACATTTGCCCCGAAGAAGGAACGTTCGTTCTGAAACCGGTCGGATTTACTCAAGTATAAAAATTGGTCAAACAAAGTTAAATTGTTTCATTGATCTACAATAATTATTAATTAATTAAAGCACAGGGAAGAGGGACTGATTCTACCACTAACTAATTCTCATTGAATGCACCGTAAGGAAAGCTTATTTTTTTGCACTGCTATTGTAGTTGGACACAGGCGATTGGTTAAACAAGCATCAATAATTAAAATTAAACTGAATCTCATGATTCGAAAGTTTTAAAGGAAGATTTGAGAAGAATTTGTATTAAAAATTCCAATCCAATCTCCGTTAGGGGTTCGGTACATTTCAAAACAAATCAGAAGCTCGCGGATACAGTACACAATAGCAGAGTTCTTTCAGTCCGCACCTGCTGTAAAAATGCAAATAAATCACATTTGTAACATGTCAGTGACTTATCTGCATTCGCAAAGCCGGCGGTAACGGTTGTTTGTGCAGGAAAAAATCGTCATAAAGGGTGAAAAAATCCGCCGCCGCCGCTGTTGCGAATAATCCCTCAGTCGCGGCAAATCTATGAATATTTATTAAAGCTTCGGCGGGAACAGTTCTGTTTAATGGAACAATAATAATGGAAAGGATACTTTGCGGCGGTGGGATAAGGCCGTGACACGCCAAAGGGGTGCTAAATCTACCGTGCTATCAGAAAAGATATATTACTCTTAAAAAAATAAAATTGACAGCAGCTGAAAACAAAAATTCTTCGGGAAGGTAGGTATTTTGGAGGAGAGTTGACGGAGGTCAAAATGGGTTGTTAAGGTTATTCAGCCAATGGATGGCATCGGGAGTGACATAATTCAGCACAGATGTGCCTCCGGGAAACTGATGGGAGAGGAAATTTTTCTCCGATATTCTAAAGCACCATTTGTGCACCGGATGCTGTTTAGTAAGACTCAAATATTCCGATGGAGAGAGAATCCATGCAATTTAAAAGTTTGGTCCCCAATGAAAAATATGGAACATTAGACAATGTAAGAGGAATGGAAGAAAACAGTCAAAGACAAAGGCAAATTTAGCTAATTAACGCTAAAATATAGGTACTGCATATTTATTAAAAAGACTCGGGGAAGCATTGTATGAATGCATAGACAAAATTGATTCCTATTAAGTAAAACCATAAAGTGTACATAAATGACAAGCTAAAGTGTTGTTAAACTATGTAAAACCTATCTAAAACAATGATGATTTCTGTTTTGTGATTTATTTTATTTGTATGTTACCAATTATTCCACGTAAAAGTCGTTAGCATTGAGTGCGTACGATGCTTTTTATACCTGTAATGCTCTAGTGGCCGTCTGAGGAAAGTTGCATATCACGTGACCACCTGTCACTCATGGCGGTTTTAAATTTCAAGTGACACTTTTATGAGGGCGAACCTTTTGTCCCCCGCTGCAGGTTTAGTACCGGGGTGATTGTGCATTTATTGGGAGTTATCAATCACGCGCAGGAAACAAGCACACACAATATATCGAGGCCTATTTAAGAGCCATAAAACCTGAAACATGCAATGCAGGTTAGTCAAACAAATTTCATTCTTATGACTACAATCAATTGAATATGAGGATTGGAGTATGAGGAGTTTTATAACATTTTTTATTTACTTTTATTGTTTTTCAAAAAGCAGTGTGTCAACAGGATCTGTTCAATTACAATTTAGTTTTGCCCTCCCCCCATCCGTTACATTCATTTTTCAAACAGCTCGCGTGCCACCTATTAAAACGTAACAATCAAACACGCGCAATTTCGCATTTATAATATTAGTATAGCTGTTGGCTTTTAATATCAATGGGATCTCCATAGTAACCTAAACAAATAACAAAATGACAGCGCACGTCAAACAATTACTTAGCGACGCTTTGCTTTTCGTCCGGACAATAAACTTATGTATAATAAAATAATTTCGTAACGCCAGAGCTTACCAATATATACAGCCTGCATTACTCGTAAATAATGTCGTTTTCTATTAGTGAAAGAATTTTTAAAATCCATTCATTGCGTGAAAGAGTAACAAACATAGATCCATACAAACTTTCGCCTGTATAATATTATAATAGGATTATAATATAAATGTACACATTGTCACAATCAATACACATGACTTAGCACAAGGCATCTCTATTTAGTAAACATGTTTTCAGCATACATCTCAATCTATTTGGTGAAACGTAATTTTTTATATTTACTTGGTAATACAATAATGTCCTCTGCTTGCGAACTCTATCTAAATTTCTTTAAATGGACAATATACAGTGTTAATTTCAAGCGACCTCCCAGGTAAGTATGGTCCAGTTTTCATTAAATTTTAGGCAGCATCGCGTTCATTGGTCAAAATATTGTACACATATTTTCGTATCGGTGATCAATGAACCGATATGTGCAATTTTTAGCCATAAGTTGTTTATAATTGTTTGCCTAGCTTGTAGTTTTTTAGATTTTAGAAATGTATTATAAGTTTGTACAGCGCCCTTGAGGTGATTTTTCACAAAAACGGCGCTATATAAATCATCCAAATATCATTATTATTATTATAACATGGTAAATATTTTGGGTACGTTAGGTATATTCCAGGGTTCGCTGTCCGTAGTTATTGTTATATTTTGGAACAAGCATTCCTTCATTCTTTGCGAACCTAGTATTACGTTCATGTTCCACTTGCCTCTTATATTCAGAGTCAGATATATAAACATTAAACTATAATAGCAGGATATCTCAATAAAAATCAAGAAGTGTGAGACCTCCGGCAAAAAGACATTTATTTTTTTAAATTATTAAACAAATATATTTTGTCCATTTGCGTAGGTATTCAACATGAAAATTTATCAATATTTGTTAAAAAAAATCAAAATAGTTTGACAAATGGACAATTTTTTTTTTTTTTTTAAATATGGTCCTAAACAGTTAAAATTGCGATCTGTGTGAAAATATACTCAAATATCCTCAGATATTTTACAAGTGGACAAAAATATTGAGCGGAGTAAATCCTTGTCACATTGGGTCGCATAAGTAATTCACGTGTTAACACACATAAATGGAGGCAAAACAAAGACAATTAAAACGAAAACAGTCATTACAAAGTTTAAATAAACGCTTCTAATGGCGTTCATTGAAATAAATTTAATTGGGGTCTGTCGAGAACCTACTGGCTCGCCCATTAAAACACATTTACAATAATTAATAAATGTTAAATTATACTTAAATATCATGAGCTGGGAAACAAGGGATGCTGTGGCCGAATTCCGGGATAATTTCACGCTAATGTCAGCGTTTCGGGAATTTGGTTTGTAAAAATATTCGAATCCGGGTTATTTTATCCCAAATCAACAACACAGATTTAAAATAACAACACGTGCGTTGTATTATTTCCACGTGGAAATCTGCAAATAAAACAAAATGATGATTGGATGATTCCACTCGTGTGTGTTGGAGGTTTATATTTAATTAATTTGGATCAAATTGTAGTAGATAGAAAACAAATTAGAAAATTTGTTAGCGGAGAAAGGTGTTGTGGGTGTGTCTGTGTGTCCTAATTAAAGCCAATTTGGGAAGCGGGTACGTGTACAGCCGCCCCGGAAAACATTTATTCCATAACCAACACCCCTCCGTAGGTCACCCCAAATGGTTTGCTAGGTTTGGTAACTTAGCAGTGGTGCCCGGATTCACGGGGCAAGGTTTGTCTAGGTCTTGGCGGCGAATACGTTTTCCCACTTTCTGTGGCGGGCCGGATTGAGAGAGACTGATTGAGGGAGACCTAACTTAGATCTCTCAAGTCGGACTCTCTCGGTTCATCGCCGTGTATCGCAGTGCGAGAGATTGATTCATACGCCCGTCGCTCCTTGGCACACTCCAGATTCCTACCCACCCCTCATCCCTTTTTCCTTTCCAGAACTTACTTTTCCTAAAAAGACCCTTCACACAGAATCTATTAATATTATGTACCCTTATCCATTAATCTTTTAATTTTTTGTTTTTGTTTTAATGAATCGAAACAAAAGTTATACAACACAATATTCAGGCTTCTTGCAAATCGCTAATATCGAAAACGCTTGTAAGTATTTTCTGCTCAGTGGGAGATTGGTTTTTGTGTCGCAGTAAATAAAGCAACTCAAACCAAGTAACATTTCGCAAAAGGGCCGAAATAAGGGAGATTTAAAGGGTTCATTTTACCTAAGGAATTATTGAGAACATTTAATCCCATACGAAATCTCTTTAGAAAGGGTCTTAGCTATACTCTGGCCCGCGCGTACACTTTCATTATTTTTATTAGGCTAGTGGATTTATTTATGCTAATGTTGTGAAAATAATTCCGATGTACGCCCGGGGCTCCGCTAATTTCACGCAAGGGCGGGCCGCTGTTTTATTCAACAAAGGGGGGTTAAATAATGTTGATTCTGGACTACCCCCTCTCAAGGGTTGGGGCAGGCAACCCGGCCAGCCTGGAATGGCCACCTCACGTGCCCTGATAATACGAGAGACCACCTTTATCCTTTATGGAGATGTAATACAAACATGATAAAACACCGTTTAATTTCAGCCAGCACAGGCTTCAGAGAAACTCGCACGATTCGCAAAGATACTGGAGCTCGTATCTGCTAAATGTGAATTTCAAAGTCGCTTCTCGAAGAAAGGAAGAGCTCTTGTAATTCTTTTATAAACGCAGAGCAAGGAAGCTTTTTTTACTCCAGTGAGGGAGAACAGGAATATTATTATATTTCATCTCCCGTGCAAAGCGCGTATTTGGGTCAAAAAGCTTGAAAATTTAATTATATATCGACGCTCGTCACGACTGCCGTTTTCGCAAAATAATTATATGCAGATCAAACCACTCATTTTAGAGGTGTACAGAGAGGGTGGAACGACGTACAATTCAATAGCTAAATCATCCTTGCTTCAATCTCATACAATATGTTATACACTCTTTTTCGTAAGGTGGAGAACAAATGGTGGAAGTCAAAGTATGATAATGATAAATCCCACCAAATCTTAACGCTATGGACAGTGGACACCCTACAGCCCTACATAATAATGTACTAGCCGCCTTCCAGTAGGTACTCACTATCACAGGTACTCAATATTGTTGTTTCAATACCTATGTTATTTTGTGTTATTTTTATTATTTTGTAGAATTGTTACCCTTAACACAGGCTTGTCCCAGTGAGGATAAAAATTGAATTGTAAACAGTGATACCTACCATGTAACGAATCAATAAATAAATAAATAAAATGAATCAGCCAGTCATCAGCTAACTAATAGATTCAGACCCAATGAAGGTATCTCTGGAAAACTGGTAGAGGCATGGACATATGAATATATCTGGACCTGACCTCAGTGATAAAAACGTATTATTTCCCCCTCCCCATGGAGCCGGGTATAGCTCCGCCTTGGAGCCAGCCGGGCTTACGAGAGCGTCGCTTGAATCTAAAAAATGTGACGTCATCATTCTTGTCCTGAGCAGCGCGCTGGTCACATCGCACATTTTACGAACAAAAGTGAGAGCTTGTGCTATACATTATGCCCTAATATATGTGAACGTAGCGAATGTGGGCGTTTCTCCAGTGAGTTACAGGGGTAAGTAAATTATGAAACATTTGTAAAAGTGTCTCAACTAAACACGGCAACAAAATATTCCCGTGTGAAAAAGGGCGAACTTTCTTTTGCCGATTTCGACTATGCAAATATGATAATAACGTGGCGGGCAATTCGCGCTCCCATGTAAAAAGGTCTATTCATTAAAAAGCAGTTTTGAGTTTAAGAACTAAATGGTGATATTATAATGCGAGATGCCTATATACTGTCAGATTGATTTTTTAACAAATCACAGTCATCTTCCCCTCTTCACGCTCCATAGTTTGGTTTTACCCCTCATCTGTAACTTCTGGTCTATTAAATTTGGATGTCTATGGGTAGAGGGGATATTTTAACATGCTACATAAATATACTTGGTCATATGAAAAAACTTCGTGCGACTTTAGATTATTTGATGACATTCTTATTGTCTCGAGAAACACTGTCCAGGATGGAATTTCTTAAGGTAAATTATATGGTGATACCTTAAATACTTTATTTTCATCTAACTCTAATTTGTAAGAAAAGCATAAGGGGCTTAAGTCTTAAGTGAGCGTGGAAAACATGTGACGAAAAGCTCCTCAAGTACCCTCCTTCTTCCCGTCCATCTACTAGCCTCGCAGCTGAAATTCGTGTACCATCCATTATTTGAAACAAAGAAAAGCACGAATTTACGTCTAAGAAGCATTTACGCTCTAAAAGTCTATAACGGAAAGCTATTTTCTGTTTTCTTGCAAAGCACCAGTTCCAAAGACACGGCATATTTCCAGTTACTTCACAGCTGAAAGAATTGAACATCTTCTCTTTTAGTTTAAAATGCTCCAAGGCTTGATGTGTAACTCGTTTCCCACGCGACAGCCTGTCGCTGCTTCAAACACATTTAGAAAAAATATTATTTATTGTTTTTTATATGGAACAGTGAATGTTAATGAGGCGATATGAAATAATAGATTGTCAGTTAATGGGATTCTTTTTAGCGTGTCAAAATGGCTGTTAAAGCTATGGGAGATTTGAAGACATCATTAAAAGGAAGGACATAAATTAAATTAGTAGCTCATAAAAATACATTAATTTCTACTGTGCATTTGACGCATTAATTACATTTTAAACCAAAGAAAAATTTCGATGAATACTGTACTTACGAATGCAGTAGATGTGATATAATATCTTTGAGTAGTGTTTATTTTAAAACCGCGTACAAACTAAAAGCTAATATGGAGATAAGAATATGACGGATTTTCGAGGCAAAAATGTGGCTGATTAGATATCAGGAAGACATGGCGAAAACAAGTCTATCAAATACGTAGATAATTAAGTTCATTTGAACAACTTAATTTATAAAACAAAGTCGGGTTAGTTACACCATTTATAACTCAAGAACGGCTGAACCGATTTTTATGATCTTCGATTTGTTGGATTTGTACAATAGCAGAATAGCTCTTAAAGTTATGAAGAAAATTATTTTCCTCAAACATTTTGTATGGAACGAATTCTCATATTTTGAAAGAGCTGCAGCAATATTGTGATAAATATAATATTGAATAGTGAGTGAATTCCAAGAATTCAGAAACGTCAAATGTCAATGCGTTGATTGTTTTGCTTTTGTTCTTAAACATATAATGCTGCCCCTCTTTCTTATACACCAAATGTCAACAGTCAAAAATTAGACAAATACAATATATCTACCTCACACGCATAAAGAAAAAGACACGTAATTCCCGTAAGTATGTGGAAAAGTAAGAAAATCACAAAAAATATATGTCCGTGAACAACGCTATCCCTGATACTAACTAAAACAAAACACAGACAGTTGCGCATCGATAATTCATTCATTGTGTAATTTTTAACTTTTGTTTACATTAGCTCCACACAGGAGGCCCTGAGAAAAATAATTCCCATGAGGGTCCATGTCATCTTTGGGGATTCGTGTGGAGGGTCTGTTTAGGAAAGGAAGGAGAGAAAGTACTGGGAAGGAACTTAATAAAAAACAGAATTTAATTCAGCTAATAAGTTAAGACAACAGTTATACATTCTGAGGCGGTACGAAGTTCGCTGATTCAGCTAGTTTTGAATAAAATATAAGTGAGTATAAGAGCAATGAAAATTTAACGATGTCGCGATCAGTCAAGTTGTCAAATGCTTCAAATTTGAGAGACAAACAATTTACATTACGACAAGGCGTATAGCATTAAAAATGAAAACTTAGAAGTCATAATATTATCTTTTTCGTACATTTAATGTGACGTCTTTTGATGTGGATGTTCATATTAGTGTAAGTGTACAGCGATGAACGTAGACGGTGGCGCCTTGACTCTCTAAGCATGTGCTTTCAATATGAAGTTATTAAGAAATATAACATTTTTACGACCGACTTATTCTGGAGCAAAAAACGCCTCCCACAATGCTGGAAAAGATTTGTATTCTTGTTTTATTTTATAGCGTATATTTTTATATTTATATAAATAGGTAGGTACCAAATTATAAAAATGTTGTTTAAAGAATTTTACGAAGATAATTTTAGATGGTTTGGTTTGGACTCGTAGAGCGGTTTGCAAAAGTAATAAGAAAAATAATATTACATTTGACAAATAATATTTCTATTTTTGAGAGTGATAATTCATGGTGGAATTCCATTATAATATATTATAATAAAACTAATATAAAACTTTATTCCACTTAATTTTATTTGACCCTAACCGGTTTCGCTCGTTAAAAGCCATCTTCAGACTGGTACAAATAATTCTTAGTCTACGGTTTATATACACAACATATTGGGGAGGGGGAGAGGGGTGGTCTATAAGGATTTTAATCAATTATAATAATTATAACAAATATAACAAATATAATATTATAATATATTTGACAAATAGATGAATTAGGGGATGTTCTCAGGAGAACATGGGATGATTAAGTGATTCAAATACTTTAGTGAGGTCATGTCAAGAAACGGTATAACAGAACAGGTGATCCGACAGTTGATCCTCTGACAGTTGCTCCCCCGAAATTATAATCATTATAAAATTATAAGTTTTTGTGCATTATTTACCAATATCAAACCTAAAATCGACTTCAAAAATACCTTTAGTTGTAAAGTATTGAATAAAACTTCTAAAAGATGCCATCAGATGCCAGCAGGGAAATTGCTTCGATCGATGGCCGACAGGGAGACTGGCTCTGGCCAGCCTACCGACCAGATTCAATTAGCCATTAATATAGACAAGCATTATTATTGTAAATACGTTAACTTATCATCAACCAGTTGGTTATCAAGAACCTAAAGTTATGGAGAAGTCCCCCACAGAACTAATAGTGTTATTTTTTTTATTGAAAATTTTTGATACAATACGTATAATAGATACATGAAATAATGAAAAGTATATAAAAAAGCTTAATATAATAAATGAATGACCAAAAAAATCCCACAAAGGCAATGCCTGTGCGTGGGTATAATATTGATTTTTTTAAACTTTTATTTTTATTTCTATGGTTATAGTGAATATTTTAAGTGTACATAAATTA
Organism: Limnephilus rhombicus; assembly: GCA_929108145.2. Lineage (NCBI taxonomy): Eukaryota > Metazoa > Arthropoda > Insecta > Trichoptera > Limnephilidae > Limnephilus > Limnephilus rhombicus. The sequence goes on from OV815277.1 coordinate 14,231,277, forward strand.
GGGATTTAAAAAAAGTAACTGAATAAATGCATTTAAAAACTACAACATAATAACAGTCTGCATTGTTATTATCGTATTTGTAAGTTTTGTAAGAATAGATGTTACAAGTGCAATTTAAAAACATAAAAAACAAACAAAACAAAAAAATAGCAAACATTATTATATATCTTCTCTAAAAGCTGTCTAATGATAGATATACTTAACGGCTTTATTTAAACTTATAAGAAAAAATATCTGTTTCGGTGTTTTTTAGCCAAATTTTGGTATATTTTTTATAAGATTGAAGATTTTGACATATGTTCTCTAAAGGTTGTACATAGTAAATTATACATTTTTGGAGCTATAAAACTAATATGCCTTTGGGACAACCTAGTTTTGCAGTGGGGTGCTGAATACTCACAGGTACGATTTGAATTTTTTTTAAAGTTACTTGGACGCATGTAAATAAATTTAAAACATTGAAGGTCTGTCTAAGGTTCAAAATTACAGTTTGAATGTGAATAATACCTAACTTTATAGATATGTAACGAATTTATTTACAGGGTCAATTTTTTGTACTTACGCGATGGTATGTATAGTATAGATAAGTATAATCCTTGATGAATTTGAATGAAAATATGTTTTATACTTTTGCAATTCGGCGGTACCTCCTCTCTGCACACCCCTTCGGGGACACTTAGTTATATTTTGTGTAAGTAGGACAAGTAGGTATACCGTATTTTCCCAAAGCCGACTGCATATCGTATATAAGCATGCCGGGGGTTAACTGTCGGGGGAATAACTGTCATGGATTCAACAGAAAAGTACGAATAAATGTTAAGGGCTCTGCAACCGGGCCCGAAGAGAAGAAAATGGAGAGATACGAAATTACGAATGTTAGAGGAGAGCGCTAACATTTACAGCGACAAAATCGATGCGAAAATTGCGAAAATGTTTAATAAAACACGACTCGTTTAAAATAGAGCAAAAATCTCGCGGGCATTATCTTAAACAGCATTTAATGAAACACTGTGAATTTTTTCATACGTATAACTTGTAAAATAACTTAAACAAACGTGTTAATATAATAATTTTTGGAGTATACTTTGCAAATTTTTTCTACCGATGGAATTTTATATAATTTGCTTTTCGGCGAGGGCAAAGTCTAGATTTTATCTTCAAGAATAACATATATTTTTTTAGGGGCTATAAAACTTACCGTGTTTAAGGGAAATATGTAATAAATCGGTACAAATCCGGGTTGCGGGCCCTTAATTAAGAAAGTAGTGAGTGCCAAGAAAGAGACGTTTAGCTTGTCATGTTATTTGTCAAGCCTGCGATGAAATAGTTAGATGAAGGGACGTATATGTAGAGTAAATATATTATATTTTGTAAAAATAATTAATCTCGAAACCAAAAAAAAACACCAAAACTTGGCCAACAAAAACAAATGAAAATATTTACTTGAAATGTTTTCAAGCAAAGAATAAAATGAAAATCATGTCGGGGTGGGTGGCAAAAACAAAGGTTGATTTAATTATAATTATATCAACAATACATCTGCTGTTAATAAAATACTGGGGAGGAAAATAAAATATCACGTTATAATGACGCTGCAAAATTGTTTCAGAATGTTCACGATGACAGAATAGTTAATATACACCATACAATCTTGGCGGAGTTGACATATTTATTTTACCGAATACATGACTATGATGAATGAGAGATCGCACACTGCGACCCAAGGAGTGTAGTGTCACCGTGCCACCGTGCCAACTCGGAATTCAGTGTTTTGTTTATTTAAATGACACATTTCATTCGGTGGCAAATGAGAAAAATAAAAATAATTTTCAATTTTTGAATTTCTTGAAAATATATTCTGCTAATCGTGTTGTTGTTTATCATCATTACATAGTATAAAATGAAGTCGCTCAAAATGTATGTGCGTGTTAATCTTTTAAACTACGCAACGGATTTTCATACGGTTTTCACCAATAGATAGAGTGATTGAAGAAGAATGTTTATATGTATAATTTAAATTATATTAGAGAAAAGCCGAGAAATTTAAAGAAAACATATTTTTGTGTGATTTAAAACGGCTAGCGGGCCGTACTATAGTCACCTTTGATATTCGTTCTACGAAAGAAATTGGAAAATATATGTCTTAGAGTAAGTAGGTATTTGATTTGAATTATTTTATTTGATGAAATCGCTCAAAATGTTTGTGCGCATAGATCTTTTATTTTATTCATGCGGTTGTATGTACCTACCACGAAAGGTTAAGAAAATTCATACAACAACAAGAAAAAAAGAAAACACTTTTGTAACACCCTTAAACTTTTTTATTGTAGTAACCATATTAGTATGAGATCTGACTGGTTCTGGGTGTTCTTTGAAAGGACCTTCAAAAACAGCGAACCAACTGTAGCATTGGTATCAATACTATTCATAGGCAATATCCTGGACGCCTGGACCGTTAACCATCAAAATCACAATACACCTAATTTGGTCATCAAAGTAACGCTTCCGTCGATATCTACTAGTTCAGTTGTTCCCGAACTTTGGGACACCGCCACCAACTAATTTTGCTTTTACAATTTTAATATTAAGTTTACCAAATTAATTTTTTTTCTTGACAATTTACCCTTTCCTTCCACAGGTGTACTGAGTTACGTAGGCACTCTGTGACTACCCGTGAAACTAGCAACAACTAAATACATTATGATTATTATTTAGGTACGTAATAAACACATCAGTGAGTACTCCGCCACATTTATTTCGTAACGAGTTCATCGCCCTCTCTAAAATAAATTGTGACCTAACTTTCGCGAACTTTTATTTAGGTACTTAGGTACTTACATTATTCAAACCTTAGTTTACCTACTCGTTACTCCTAGCTCTTCGAAGGTGTTAGTCGACAACCATATGCAATTTATATATACCCTGCAATTTGAATACTGGATAGAAAAATACACCTAGTTTTTCAAAAATGAATAAATAAATATATCTGTATTTGACGACTTCCACAGCGCAAGTAAATTCAATTTAAATAATTAAGATGAATATAAACGTGAAATCCTATTTAGATACTATTTTGATTAATCTTTACGACGAATCGGCTTACAGTATGAACATCAAAAAATATGCTACGGATAAATCGAAGCTTTTACTAGCTTTTCTATGTATTGGAATTACAATAAAATTATTATTTACTTAACAAAAAATATAAGCGTAAACCACCAAAAAAAATATTTTTTCATGACATAACTATGAAGTAATAGAAGAAACATTTTTTTTTAAATACCCCTTTATGGCTAAGACTATTTTTGAGGTTTTCCATATTCTAACTTTTTTTCGTTCTTATAAAATTATGCACAAAATAAATAAAAACCACTTTTTCGCTCACTAGCCTCGTGCAAAAAGACGCCCGATTTTAAAATTTTGCAGGCATGAGATTCGAAATATTTCTAGCGTTTATATTCCTCTTAAATTAAAATTAAGACAATATTACCGAAACTCTATCGAAAATCTCAAAACAGAAAAATCAGTGAAAGATACGGTCATATCTCGAACCCACTACCTACGCCATGCCGGGGCGGAGCTCTACTAACCGAGCTAATGCGGACCTATCTGATTCGGTCATATTTAACTGTATCATACATCTACTAAGAACTACCAACATTGTCTTCATTTTCATAACACATATTTTTATTGGCTGCTATCTTTACGTAAGATTGCAAGATTCAAACCAGAACTAAATGCTAAATTTGAAGTTTTACTCATTAAGTTAAAAATAATACTTTATTTAATTAAATTGTGTCATATGATAATTTATTAATTTAAAATGATGTTATAGTGTATTTGCGACCCATTCCAAAGTAGTGGGTACTTTCTGTATCGGCCTGATGAAAGACAACCATTTAGAATCGAAACGTTGCTTGAAATGGCTTTATGAATAGCCAGACACATCCCCACCTTCCCCTACACCTTTTCCTTCTTATCCCCCCTACCCTCAGCCTCACGACATATCCCGATCGGGGATGCAATAGTCTCACTGGATCCGATTAGCAGGGAACAGTTGGGAAAAAAAGAAAAATGATTGAATTTTTCAAATTATAATGCTTTCTGCGACTAAACGTTGGTCCCCACAGATTTGGTGTCACAGAACTAGGCAGTATCTACCGTCCTAGGCCATAGGTATTTGTGTCACGTGTTTAAATTGGGACAAAGTTCCAATCGGCAAAGTGCCGACCAGGAGAGTGTATCAATAAGGCAGAATGGACAGAGGGCAAAACAAAAGATCCACCAGATCCCGAGCGGGTCGCAAATCCGGACAACGGGCGCCGTATAAAAACGACTGATTAATTCCGCGGCCTGCGGCCAATTTTGACCGGGAAAACGAAACGAAAAAACAAAAGTCGGCCGAGAATAAGATGAGGGAACGACACAGCAAACGGAACTCGCCAATTTGTTTTCGGCATCATAAAAATAAATCATAGCTGGCCGAGGCGTAAATCTCTTGGGTGGGAATAAAAAACAGGCCGCGTGATCGCGTTATGGTCCCGCAGTCGTTTCAATCATTCTCGGCGTGAAATTTAAATTAAATTAATCCGAAGAGTGGGAATAGGAATACCGGACAAAACGGTCGTAAATGATAGTTTAACCCCTACTAGTGCGCCAAGAAACCCACCGTGGATTTCATAGCAGCTCACCGCAATTATCTTGTTTTTATGATATTTTGAACCTTAAAAAATGCTCCTACTAATTACTAAAATAATACTATTTTATCTTGACATTATAACAGTCTGTCATTGTTTGGGTAGTAGCAGCTCACAGAAATTATCTTGCTCTTAAGATATTTTGAATCTTAAAATATCCTCCATCCTCACTATATTTTATTCGCTTGGCAAGGAAATACTACTATATATATCTTAATATTATTTATTTATTTGTAAGAAACAAACAGATTTAAATTATTATTTTTAATTGTTAAACTAATGTTTTAAGACAAGAGGTGCATAGCACAAAGGGTAACAATTATTATAAGCAATAATTATCAGCCTGAAACACACATCCACATTGAAAAATCTTCCGAGAAAAGATACATGACGCCAACGGGACATAATACACAGTGATAATAGATATACAAGTGAGCTGAAGTCAAGCCACAATTGTTTCTTATGCTAAAATACATTGGAAATGATGTTCTAATATCTTATAATTAATTTTGGGTTAAAGGAAGGAGAGAGGAAGAGGAATATAGGGAAAGGATAGGAGATTGTTTTGGTCGTAAATGATAGTTTAAACCATAGTTTGCCAAGAAATCAACTGTGGATTTCCTAGCAGCTCACCGCAATCTTCTTGATTTTATAATATTTTGAACCTTAAAAATGCACCACCTAAATAAAATAAATTGTTTGGCAAGGAAATAATATTGTATCTCAAAGAAATTTATTTTATCAGTGAAAAAGTGTATGGCAAAATTCCACGTCAAATTTAAAACTGATTAGGACAGATATATTTAAATGGACAAATATGTACAAACACATTATCTGGTAAGTCAGCATAATTTACTAAAAACAAGTTAATACGAAAATAGTGACAGCCGGCATACGGCGGGCGAAAAACATTATACCCCTGGAGTTCTAAGGGTTAAACATTTGAAGATGTTTAATAAGCGAAACAACAGGTGAGTGAACTGAACACCATTAAACATACTAATTTCGGTTGTCTGTGATGATGTGCGTTATAGTTATTCCTGCATGAAATTTTTGACGTTCAATGAACTAAAATTCGCTTTGAATTACCACTTTATAATTATATAAAGTGGGTTACCTACCTAAAATCTGATGATTATTTTATTTTTCCTTCTAATTATTTCTCAACAAAAAAATAATAATCCTCGCCACCTAGCGAGGGATTTAACACTAACAATGTCTTCCTCGCAAAAATAAAGTTGGTTGTTTTCAGGTGGAAAAAATATAACAAGCAGTAATTGTTGAATGAAACACTAGTATATATTGAATTATTTGGCGGGTATTTGATAAGCCGCCATAGCTCAGTGGTCAGAGCATTCGACCGGCAATCGGAAGGACACGGGTTCAAGTCCCGTTGGCGGCAAGTATCTTTTCTCGGAAGATTTTTCAATGTAAATGAGTGTTTCAGGCTGACAATTATTGCTTGTAATAATTAAAAAAATAATAATATTGTAAAGAGAATTGACAATATTTGATTTTGAAAAACAACAATCCCGAGGCAAATATTTTATAAATGTTTTAAGCAACATGTATTTTTAGTTAAATTAAATTAGTACGTTTTATTTTTTATTCAACTGTTGTAGCTCATTCAGTTAAGACTCGGCATCCCGATTTTCTACCAATTTATAACATATTTTCCTTGAACACTTAGAAGTTTTTAAGCTTTAAAAAAAAAATCTTATTCTTGAAGATAATATCTACACATTTTCTACGCCGAAACGGTAATTATATGAAATTCACTCGATAGAAAAAAAACCACAAAATATGCTCCAAAAATTATTATAAACACGTTTTTTCTGTTATTTTATAAGTATGCCAAAATTTTAAGTGTTTCTTTAAATGCTACTCAAGTCATTTCCCATGAGATTTTTGCTCAACATTTTCACAATTTTCACTTAATTATTATCGTTTTTAAAATTAGCATGCTCCCTCTAACATTTATATTTACATATCTCCTCTTGTTCTTTTTGAACGCTTGCTACCAGGCCTTAAACACCCCTTACTGAAGACTCAAACACTGCTCATTATGAATACCATGCATACAATAGATATAAAATGTAAAATTATCTGTAGCTAAATAAAATACACTAATAAAAAATTATTCATTGTCCAGAAAAGAAAATCCTTTAATTTTAGATGGAAGAATAATGGTTTTTGTCAGTCTTTTCGTAAATAAACTGTTTTATAATATTTTCTATTATTTGTAGACTTCAATAAAACCTGGTTTTACGCTTTGACTTTCAAAATTAATTTATTTATACTGGATTACTTATCTTTGGTTTTTACGGATATTTCACGTAAGTGAGGTACATCCAATTCAAAAATCTACTCAGATATAGGAGACATTCATCTTCAGACATCTAAATAAAAATTCAAAAACAAAAACAAAATAAAAATATAAAAACACGTAAAAGCTAACCAAATGACAAATATTACAAAGAGAGACAAATAAAGACACAAGTGAGAAACACAATATAATAAAGCAACATAAGTTGTACCAACAGCAAAACATTTTTTGATCACGCAAAAATTATCGACATAAAAGGTCTACTTCAGCACACTCTATTTATATATCGTAATAATATTTTTTCCCAGTTGTCATTATTTCTTCCATCAGTTTTATTGTTTTTCTTTTCATGTTATGTTGTAATGTACGAAAACAAATAAATAAACATGATTGTAAAAAGGTAAAAACTGATGATTGTAGAAAAGCATGCTGGGTGCATCGGCAGTACCTACTTACACAAACCCATAATTTACAAAACGAGAGCAACAACACGGCGAGGAGATACAAAATGGCCAATTCCACTTGTTCCGCCTTTCCGCCATACATAGGTAGGTGCTTTTATTCCAAATTTATAACCCAACTGTTCTCAGTTGGGTCGGTCGGCACTTGGATTCAAACGGCTACGTTTAATAGCCAGTACGGCCACCACAGGTTAAAACATCTCTTGTATACTAATGCTATCCTGGTATCTGAACATTTCTTTAACGGTTTCATTTTCAATATTTACAGTGTAATTAAAATAATTACACTAGGAAACATGTATGCATTACGTGTAATGCCGGTGGCCTTTTACTGTGATATTGGGATGGTGCAATAATAGTAAATATGCCCTAATTAGGGCAATGCATTATTAAGATACTGGAAGACTTGCACGGTATTATATACGATGTCCGGAAACCCAAATACACTATTTTTTTTGGAGACTAACGGGTAACACGCGTTTTCAACGACAACAGCTGGTATTGGTAGATTTTTTTTTAAATTTTACCTACAAATCCAACTTCAGACTCGATTTACCGGAAAACGAAGGCTAAGGCTAAAAAACTTATGCCACAAAAAAGACTTCAAATTTGGTATAGATTCACCGGTTTTCCGCATGTAGGTACTAACATTTTCTAGACACTGTGTATACATCGGTGGCACTTTTTTATGCTATTTCTCTCATACAAGATGTCAATCGACGGGATTTGATTAATGCAGCTTTATAAAAAGTATCTCTTAAAAAAATTGTAAAACAATTTTTTTAAATGTGAAAATAAGCAACGCTATCCTATAAAAATGTGTTAGAACTTTCATTAAATCTCAGTGTGGTAATTCGAGTAGGTGTGGGTGGGTGGGTGTTTGGTAGTTGTGGGGAGGGGGGTGTAGGTAGTAGTGCCCGCCCACTGGCGTGTTTCCCGCCGACAACCGAAATGCACTCGCACTTTGTCGGTCTACAAGACGTTAACATAAAATACACTTGATATGTGCTCTGAGAAAATGCACTCTGGAGAAATTACCACATACTTCGCGCGGTGCATTTTCTTAAAGAGCTAAGTTGCATTTAACGGCTTACAGTGCATCGGAAAACGGTCTCGTTGAAACTTCCACAAACTTAAGAGGTAGAGGACAAAACACTTAAATTTACAACTTCCCGTCGCTTGAAACAATTTACGTGTATAGGAACTTAAGCAGAATTCAATCTAAGTTTTAGATAAAAAGGGAACATAATTTTAATATAACCCGGCAGCAGCGACAACTAATCACTTGAAGTATTAGTTTTATGAGGCTCTCGTATCGCATATTGATTTGATCGCCGAGCGCATATAAGGCAGAAGGCATAAAAAGAAGACATGCAAAGGGCTTCGGGGTGAAATGCGAGTAAAAAGCTATCTATGTACGGTAAGGCAATGCGGATCTTACCAGGAGATAAGACGATGAGAGGAGGTACACACTACACAGTACACAAGTATGTATCTGATGCGCCGTGGGAGGCGCGCCGGCCCGACCAGGCCACATATCAGGGAGCATCGCGTTAGTCGGCAGAAGCTGCATTAGAGATCAATCTTTCCTATGGAATCTCTGCTATCCTTGTACCACACGAGAATAGAATGCAACTAGCATACCGTGAATAACTTCAAATGATAAATGGCTATTGGTAATACAATTAAGTACATAGTACGCAGACATGTAGATACCATATAAACAACAAAGTAAAGTTTAAGCCTATATTATTTGTTTATCTTATAATTATCGTAATGACCAAGATTGAATCAAGCCAAGCACTAGATTGGAATCTCAGCATCCTCTAGATACCCTGAATATCCAGATAATTTTGATAAAACCTGATTTTTTGCATAAACCAAGCAAATGCGCTTTTCGTGATCTCATTAATAGCCATAAAACACGAAACGACCCGCCGTATTTACAAATGAAAATCAAAATGATCAGGAGCGCATAATTTCCATTCAATTAAATAAGGCAAACGGGCGATTACAGTCCGCCGCGGCCGTCCGAGGGACCCGAGATATTGTGTACAACGTAGAGTACACCAACCAGTAGCAGTTAGTAGCTGGATTGCGTAAAAATATATTACGCAAGCCAACGAGCTCGGCGGCGATATCAGGTAAATCACGATTTCCCTAGAATAAATTCGCATTTTAGCTCACAACTATTACAGCAGTTCCGAGTAATGCTGAGGAACTCCACAATCCAGATCTCGGTAATTTAAAATTGCAGGCCACGAAGCTTGGAGCGAGTCCGCACACGATTTTGATATCGAAAATAAAAGCGCAGAGATTGTGTATCGCCCCGGCTGTGTCCGCATAGGGAAGCACCTTCTTATTGGAGTGTTATTGAAAACACGAGCGGCAGTGTTATCAATGATAACCCCTCATGTATGCGAAGTGGTTCCACGAGGGCATTCTGAGCCCGAGCCAAAAGATCGGCAAAGCGCGGCGTGCACTTTACAAAACATTCTGGTACTCGTACATATGATACGAACACAGATAATGTGGCAAAAGTACAATCCTTTTATTCTAAGATTCGAGGATCCGAATTTCCATACTAAATATGGATCATAATTTTGCAACATGCAGTATGGGGTGGTACAAAATGCAGATTGTTATTTGAGTATTTGCCATAAGCGACTGGAGCGAAGTTGTTACTCGTATGATGGTAAAAACGTGCATTTGAGCCACTGATTGAGTTAAAATGCAGCGGAGAGTTTTAATAGTAATAATAATAATAACAATTATTTTGTAAAGAGCCAATTATTGCGAAAAATCACCTCACAGGCGATATACGATACGATACGATACTAATGTACCACCCCAGGCAGGAGTACTCCTGTCCCGGTGAGACCGGTACACCAGGGGGCACTGATTTGTTAGGACTTGGAACACGTGCTCTGAGGATAGGGTGGGGTGATATACTTGTTTTTCAAAAGGATTGCATTTAAAATAATGCTTTTTTTGTGAATACCGCACATGAGCCCTAAGTGCTCCCAACCGCCTGGGGAGCCAGTGAGACTGTGGCATCTCCAATTGGGGTATGTTGTGAGGCTGAAGGTAGTGGGAAGGGTAAGGAGATGGAAAGAGGAAGATGATGAAGTATTCAAATCTAGTCACCAAACACGGTTAAAGACATTTCAAACAACGTTTCAATTCTCAGTGGTGGTCTTAAACCAGGAAGATACTGAAAGTATCTTCCAATCTGGAACGTGCCGCAAATATACTTTGCTTTATTTTTAAATGATTAAATTGTGAAATAACACAATTTAATCAAATAAAATTTCATTGAAGAAGATAGTAATAATAATCTAAACGAAAATACGAAAGAGAACAAGACACAGAAATCATCTATCCGGGACGTGCGTATACCAATTACTGTTATCTTCTTCTTCAATGATATATTACATTGATGGGAATAACCTTCAAAAGTTATAAAAAGAGAGTTTATCTTATAAAATTAAATAAAATTTCGTTCGCTAGTCGAGAGCCTTACCCGTCGACCACGGAGGCCGTCAAAAGGACATAATATTTTCATTTTTTTCACATCGTAAACAAATACTTTGATGTGTCCGTCACCTTCAAAATAAATAGTACCTAATACATAATTATGTTTTGAGATAAAAGATGTATGGTTCAAATGAAAAAAAGACGATTTTAAATACAAATAAAAACCCCTATCAAGGTACAATTTTTTTTTAAAGTTCAAGTTCAACGTTCCGGCAGCACATTTCAAGCGTCTAGCTTCTTACAAATAAATGGATAAGAACTATGTATTTGGAACAACACAGCAGTTGGTTGGTTACTTGGGGAATCGTGGTGGATATAAAACATGCGGCTGATTTCTGGATTTGATTAGAGATCATAGTTAAGAGAATACAACTTCCTTGTACCGCTGTCGTGATGTGTATTATCATGCATTGACAGTTATAATACCCGGACTTTTTCTAAACTATTTATTGACAGATGGATAATGTGTCTTCGTGCTGCGATGAGACACTCTTGAGATCATCTGCGCTGAGATAAAACTAGAAAACATCTATCTGTATTATGAATCATGATATTCAATTTTTAATAATATCATTTGATCTACCTAAGTATCAGCATAACAACTAATAGTTACTATCTATTTACAGACTGGCAGCCTCACTAATAAAAAAAATCGCTTCCCAACCGTAAAACAGTGTTTTAGTTATACATTGTGTAAATACCGTACAATTTTAAACTCGATTTTGTACAAAAAATCTAATTCGGCAACATCGCGTTTCGCATCCCACGCATGCGCAATTCCGTTTTTTATTGCCCGCTACGTGCACTAGAAGCGTTGTAGAATTATACAGAAAGTTTCTGTAATCTCCATAAATCGTGTTTTTGTTTATAAAATGGTCAATTTACTAGTATACACGTACATATAATTCAATGTATTTACAGCCCATTTGTTATTTTTCGTCAGTTTCAGTCAAGTGATTATACAATAATAGCATGTTGTAAAATGAGAATTCATAAAAAAAAATGAAAGGTTATACCATTGACACAGAATATTGAAATTGAATTTTACGTTTTAAATTTTATAAGAATATCACGAAAGTTATGTGGTAATCATCTAACCAAAAGGTTGTGCAAGAATTGCTTTGAAAATATCAGTTTTTTGTTGTCTTTTTCGTTGGAAGAAAAGGCAAATAAAATTTGTTTTTTATATTTTTTATTGTATGAAAGATAAAAAGTGAAGAGATAGTTTTCTTGAAAATTCCTTAAATAAAAGGACTGAGTTTATTGAGTTTTCATAAAATTTTTCGACGATTTGATTAAAAATGTTAGTGGTAAGCTTTTTTTCAACTTTTTTCATTTGGTTTCGTTTCGTTTGAAATTAAAATAGTACATTTTTAATATTAAAGAATATTTCAAATACATCTAAAAGGTTATTTTTTGTCTAGTTTCGAAAATGTGATTGGTTTTTACGAAGTCTTCTAAAAGAAGGAATATAAATACAGGACAATTAAAATACCTTGGAAAAATTCCGAAATTCGATGACAAGTTATTATTAGCAGATACACAGTTTATACAATAGATAAACAACCCTTTTTGGCTGGATAAGCCATGTATATATATCTCTCCATGAACTATTTTATGTCAGTTTCCATATTCGTAAGGTTTTCACATGCACGGTTGTTTAACAATTGAATAACATTTTCACAATTTTTGTGAATAAAAAAACAAAGACTTACAAATCTGAAGTGTTCTTGAACGTGTAGTAAGAGATGAGAGAACTTACCTGAAACAATAAAACAAAAAGAATTTTAGTTACAATTATAAATAATTTTACAACAGAATCAAAACAACATAGCAGAATGATGATTCGACTGAATTAATTCCAGGGGAGAGTAAAACATTTGTGGGGATTAAAAAATATTAATAACAAAATAATTTGTTTGAAAATGGACTTAATCTAAGCGGGTGCCCGAGCCACCCCACTAATCTGTAGGTAAATGCTATAAGTGGCATTTTTCCAGATTTACAGCCTGCGAGATTACAGTTGTTTAGGGGTGGTGACGAATAATATAAGACGGTGAGGAAGGCCTCCCCGCGTAACCGAAATATTTTTCAGGGAATATTCCGTTGACATGAATATAAATTCACGGTGCCGCCGACAAATTTTAAAAGGTATTATTTTGTCGGAAAAACGCGGAGAAGTTTTTGTGACAGCGGTGTATTATTGTACTTCGCTACCTTCGTTACTTATCCCTGTATTATTTAGTGTGTCGCGGTTTCATTCTCTTATTAAACCGAACCAACCCGAGACTTACCATAATACATCATGTTATGAATATTACTTGAAAAAAAGGTCTTACATAGGTTGATTATAAATTACATTGTGAGAGTTGTTAATTTGTAGTTTTACATTGCAGGTAAGTATGTACATAGTGTAAATAATGTCAACTTTAAAAGCTTAACTTAAATCGTAATAAAAGGAAATGAAAACATTACTGGTAACTTAATCGATGCGCACTCACAACGCTCCGCTTCTGAACACAATTCACATAGCTACAAATGTACATATACACGTTCACATACACACACACATGTACACCACATATTTTGTTACATATCGTTTATCGTTTATCTTTACCTCAAATCATTCCCTAGCATGTACTAACCTCCCACGGTAAAATGTATATTAGAATCACGCAACAGATATTTCATAAAGACATGTCATTGGTACCGAACTTGTTCTTATACTTTGGGCAACTTTATGCCAAAAACATACTAGCACACTTCTTCAAATGCAGAACTACCTTTGAAAATGTCCAAACTGCTCGAGATACTAGAACCAAAGGGCGTAATCATTTACTTGTCAATTTTACTAAAACAACTTATGGCCAAAGAAATTTTAGATACTAAACTATACAACGATTAGATCATAAAATCATACAACGCACTTCCACTGGCCATTAGACAAAACACAATGTATCTTAAATATAAATCAGACACCATGTCCTGAATTACTAGCAAAGACAAAACACATCACATATATTATCAAAACCAATTATAAGTACGTATTTTTTCAACGGGACGATCTGTTGATGATTGTCTGCTCATGTTTTAAAACGCCTGCACTTAACACAGGATTTTCTAGAGAGACAGGCATAGGACAAACTTTAAGTTTTTATTTTATTTTTTTAAATTGAAAGAATAGATAATATATATAATCAACAAACAAGTCCTGCTCAGCCAATTGAATTGGCTTGTCAACGGGTGCTTATATTTTAGTTACATGTACATTTTTAAAATTTAAAATAGAAAATAAAATTCTAGCATTAATAAAGATGAATAATAAAAAATAAAACTTATTTCTAAATCTTTGTGTACTGTTTTTTACTCGTTTAAACGTATCGTTTGTTTCTAAAATAATAAAATAAAAAACTGGAAATTGAAACATTGTCAACATTCACTCACACCTAAGGACCTAAGTCCTGTCAACCGAGAATTAAAGTTCAAGAATATACTCTTAAATGAAAGAGTTCTATTAAATAATAGTATTATCATTTTAAATATAAGTTAAGAAAGCATTATTAGCCCAAAGTGGACGGGTCGGAATAGCGCCATAATCATTAAAGCATCAGGCGATTTGATACACAAGAATTCAGAATATAAACACGTTTGTGAATTTCTTAGTCTTCCCATTCCACATTTTGGGCATTTTTACACCCATTTCACGCAGCGGCCGTATTTTTTATCTCTGGCGTATCTTTTTATCTTTTTGCCATTCTATTACTTCCCGCATTTCGCGGCGGTTTAATTCGGGATATTTATGATGAATTTTGCATTTTTGGGGCTAATACGCCGCGGTGGCGCTCCAAAGGTTATTTTGTTATTTCCTCGGCTACTCCCCCGTCATAAAGGAAAGGCGAAGGAAAGTATAAATTAACGCTTTACGACTGAAGCACGAACAATATCTCGGGGAACTTTGTACTTTGTGGACGCTACGCCCAACGACTGTTAAACGAAATTCTCTTCGAAATGTGGACACTTTTTTTGTAAACACTTATTTTAAGGACGAAATATGATAAGCTGAGATATTTTTAAGCTCAAGGTGTACGAAGGGGCACAGCTATTGTTGGCAGGTAGTATTTTATATATACAGAAATCTTAATGAAGGTTCGCATTACCTTTATAATTATACTCATTCAGACGAAAGTCACCTTTATTTTGCATAAAGACCTCTGATTTTGTACGAAAGTAAAATATGTAAAAAAAACCTTTTCACCATTTTTATTATAATGCAAGTCTGAAAAGATTTGGAGACATATTTCGTGAATACTTTTCTCACGTTATTTACACGCTCTGTGAACTATTAGTACCTGTAATGAATATTTTTTAACATTTAACTCCACAAAGAAGGAAAATCATTTCGCTCAGGACCTACTTATGTCATATTTGAGAATGCTGTACGGAGGTTATTTTTAATGAGATGAAGTGACCCATGTTGCAGGAGAGAGTAAACACAGTAGCCGGGAGATCGTTGAACTTAGCAAACCTTAATAAATATTGTAAAAGTTTAGTACATATTCATCAGTGTATTTTTTTTTAATTTACGCCCGTTTATAGACTTTTATATTCACACAGTTAAGTTTACAACAAAATAATATTTTAACAAGTCTTAAAAATACAAAATGAAGTTATTACAGGTAAACCTTTGCCTCAAATACCCTGTTGGTCAATGTACCTACGCTGATGCAAAAAAAGCACATTAAAAAAGCGCTGTTTGAGTATTGGCAAAATAAGGCAGTTAGGCCTTATCGAATACGCAAAAATCAGCACAGCTTCGGTATTAAAAGGCTGTAAGAGCATTGAAGACGTATGGGGGTTGAGTCCTGTGTTGCGGTTTAATTATTTGTTGTTTTGTACTTAGTCTGGTTTTTAGTCATGACCATCGCGTGACACGGCGGGCATCATGAGGTGGTAGCAATCCAACCTACTCCCTTCGTACTATAATACAAGGGGCACAAGGCACAACACGGCGATACCCGTACAACCACCCACATATCCACGTGTGTAGACACGTATCAAGTCAACGTGGTCGGTGTGAGAAATCGTTGGTGGTCACCATGTGCCAGGAGCGAAGAAATGAGTCGGGTAAAGAGGAATCAGCAGGAATTACTAATGAAGAATAATTACTATTGTGTGACTCGTTATGTTGTACTAAGGGTGACAACCTGCAAGTCACCTGCAAACAATATTGACAGTCACTCTTATGAGTCATGCTAAATTAGCAACAAAATTACACAGCTAAGCCAAACCTTTCAAATAATTAATACCTACTCATATTTTTACAATCCTGATATTAAATTTTTGTTAATCTATTCTTATTGGCTCTTCTTTATTACATTTAATATGATCGCCTTAAATACTAAATTAATTCTTGCTAGGTATATCATCTGGATAGTAATGTTTCTTATCCCCAAATTTCAACACATAAATATTTAAGAACGCATAGCCTAGTATCGTATAAGCCTATTAAGTAAATAATAATGTGTGAGAATTTTCTCATTGGAGATTTCAACCGAAATTTGAATAATAAAGTGATCATTTGATACGTTGATCTCCGCCGGGGTTATAAAATCTATAAAATAAGAATTTGCATTTTGAAACAGTTAATAAAATCCACATAATTGACCATGAGCTTATCTGATTGTAATGTTCTCTTTTTAATACGTTTGCAATAATATGTATCAGAAATCTAAGAATCCATTGAATTATTTTGTGCCTTAATTATCTACCTGTATTTTTCCTAGGTGTGAAGTTGTTTGCATGACGAAATGCCAAGAATTAACTTCAAAAGATCAACTGATTGGGGACTTGAAGTTGAATAATATAATGAATATTATTGCATTTAGTGATTATTAAAGGTGATAACAAAGTCGTATTCATTAAATCGAGAAAAATACACAATAAAAATTAAAATAGGTAATAGTTTGAAACGGATACTAAGGAATGTGAATGGAATAAATTGATTATTTAACAACGGGTGTTATGTCACTTTCACTGAAACTAAATTAGCTACAGTGGGTGATTGGGTGACCAAATTATTATTAGAGTACCTCAAATGTTACCAAAGTTATTTAAAATAAAAGAAAAACATGAATAAGCTCGAATTTAAGGCTTGTCTAAGATTTCTCTACGAATTTCACGCGGTTCCGAATTGCTGCATAGCCAATTAATTAAAATTAATTAATAGGTACTTAATTAATATAATACGTTATTTCTCAATTTATTAATTTAAAAAAAATATATAAATACAGGAGGTATGTTTGTGAAATGTTTCAGGATTGGTGGATACTGTTAATTACGCCCTGGTGAAAGAAACCATTCAGAATCGAAAAGTTGCAATGGTTTAAATGGCTTTAGCTGCAATGATAGCTCACAACGACCTGGGTACCTAGCATGGTCGATCGATATAGGTTTTATCGAAAATGTCGGTAACTTGTCATCGCTCCCGAGCACGACTGCAGGCCGCTAACGAACAAAAAACAGTTCACAACGACTAAGGGTTCTTACTTTGTTTGATGTGAACCGTTATTTGTTCGTTAGCGGCCTGCAGTCGTGCTCGGGAGCGATGACAAGTTACCGACATTTTCGATAAAACCATCGATCGACCATGCTAGGTACCCTGGCCCCCTAGCATGGTCGATCGATATAGATTTTATCGAAAATGTCGGTAACTTGTCATCGCTCCCGAGCACAACTGCAGGCCGCTAACGAACCAACAACAGTCCACAACGACTAAGATAAAACCTATATCGATCGACCATGCTAGGACCCCAGATAGGCAGTTTATCAAATAATTTAAATTTGAACAAGGTGTTTAAATTAGTATTAGATATTTATTTTACTTTCTACTAATTTAATTTTTTGTGTATTTTGTAAAAATATTAAGCACCGTAAAATTAAAATCTTTTCTTTTGTAACCACTTAACCCGACCTTCCTCTTTCTCAACTCCTTACCTTCCGTACTCTCTTTCGCCTCACCACTAATTGGGGATGCCAAAGTTCCACTGGCTCGGGACAGGTAGGAGCAATTGGCACTCTGGTTCGGAATTAAACAATTTTATGAAAAGGGTTGGAACTTAGGGAAGTTGTTTGTGAATTAAATGATAAGGATTTGCCCATATTTCAAAATAGACTGAAATGCTGGGAAGATCGTTCATAAAAACGATCATTACTGGTGGTTTTGGTGGATTCGCACCAAAAAAATAAGAAACGGGAGTTCAGAACGAACGAGGAGGTGTTTTTTGCAATCGCCCTTGTGCACATAACCGAAGACTTGGTTTTATTTTCTTTTCGCTGCGACTCTAGTACTAGTATGGTGAGCACCGAGCTTGTAAATCCGCTTTTTTCCTCGGGTACAAACCCATTGGTTTTTTAGCAATTACTGCCTCGGTTCCAGGGCTTTTTGGCTTGCTTAGTTTTAATGAACACTTGGACCGAACATGCCACCGAGCGGTCATGAATTTACTCTCGCTATTACTATTATTATAATATGGCTTTTTTACGAATAAGACAGACCACACTATAACACTGGGATGGAAATATAATCGATCTCAATGCACTGATGAAGAAGTAGAAAAAAGCGTAAACACATAATCACGAAGGTAACCATATAATTTCAAATCTACGCAAGCTAGTGCAAAATAAAATCCTAGTAACAAGTCAAAAGCAGATAAAAATGCAAAGTAATAATTTGATAAATTGAATTGCGCCGTTTTGCGAAAAATAAACTCAGGTGTACAAAAAGGTAACTGCCAAAAAAACTTTATATTTTTGTGAAAGAAAAATACCGGGATTTTCAACGTACTTTCATAAAAGCTTAAAATTAAAAAAAAAAAATCAGGAATAAAACATGAAGGATAGACTAGAAGGGGTAGAATTTTATTACATTAACTCTGCACAGGCCTGCCTTAAGGAAAATAATTTCCCTCAGGGCCTATGTCATCTTTGAAGATGTTGCGTGAGGAGATTTTTTGAGGAGGGAGTGACCATGGGTCTTGAAGAGTCCCACGTTGTAGGAGAGAGGAAACATAGTGGCCGGCAAATCATTCCACATCTGTTTTCAAGAACGAGTTATAGATGCGACCCGTTCTCATATGTCAAAAGTCAACCGTGTACATTTGTTGGGCGCACATTTGGCGTATTTCCCGACTACGCACCGGTGCCGAAGGGTGATATTTTTACCTTCTGACAAAATACGCCGTATTTTTGAAGGGTTAAGAAAAATAAGAATTTTATGCAAAAATGACATGTAAGTAAAAAAAATGTTCCTTTTTTCGAGCGCGACAGGCGTTCATTTGACACAAAAAATATTATATAAAATGTACATTGCCTTATGTAGTTATATTAGGTTCTGCGGGCGGAGTAAATAATTAATGAAGATGTCTTACATACAGCAAAAATAAACCGCATGTAAAAATAGTCAAGTACAAATGTTGTCAAACAAAAATACACCAACGGTAATGGCGGATAAACAACGAGGATCTACTCCAAGGAGAAACGTGTTTACCCCGACGAGATTAAAGGGGAATCATTTCACTCATCAAATATTGAAACAGTCACGGTGAGTGTATCGTTTACACAGAGAAAAGAAACCAATTTATTATTTACAGAGCAAAAAAAGGAATTAAATAAACACCGCCACGGAGAACTCTGTGATAGAGAGTAAATATTTGCAACTCTCAATTTTTGTTTGGGGAATTTTCCGCCGTGGAAAACCTCAATCATTTCGGGCGGGACCGGCGGAAATTCACGGAATGAGTCGAACGGCCCATTCCCGTTAATATTCCGGTTGTTCCATTGGATTCCGGCCCGCCCTGGACAGTTCCGGCCTAAACCGGACCATTCCGCTGTATTTGGGCCTATCCTGGACTGTTTTAACCTAACTATCATCCTACCGCTGCGACCGCTTATAGATGATAAGTTAAAAGAGATAAACAAAATTTAAAAAATACAGTAATTGAAAAGTTGCGTCAGAAAATGAGGGGTGATTGATGCAGAAGCGAGAGGGAGTAGCAATGGAAATTCAACAATTTATTAATGAAAACAGTACGAAGCCTTTGATAAATAAACACGCTTATTCAGTCAGATTGCGAAAGAGGGTAAAGAAAAGGGACATTATTAAAATTCTTTAATGCGTAAAAAAACATGATTTTTCTCACGAGATTTACTTCTTGACGAAGATAGGTAGTTTTGATTACTAAAACGTGAATGTCTTACGCGTTTATTTTATTTTCATGTTTAGTACGAAATGTTTAATTTGAAATATTATGTCATACCTATGTTGATATTACATGATAATGTCTTCTGTTTAAGGATGCTTCATAGACTGTTGACATTTCAAAGCCACAAACCAATAGACAGTTTGTCTTATAAGTCTAGATGTTTATAGTGACTGACTTTGACGCACGCCGGAACAGCTTCTTGACTATCTATGGCTGCTTTCTTGTTCATTTTCTGCAATTTATTTTGCTTCCTTATGACCTGTAACTTACATTATCATCTATCTACATATAAATAAAGAAGATAGTCTGTGAGTGTGTTACTTATAGAAATGTACAGTTCTATTATAACATTGGTGAAATTTTGCACACCCGACCTTCAAAACAAGAGGAAGGAATGAACATGATATTTCGAAAAACCACCCATAACCTTTTCTCACACCCTTATGCCTCGATGACACACGGCGAGTTACAAGCTACTATCTAAAAGCCGGTAAATCGGCGAGTGAGATTGTCATGATGACACACAAAACTGTCCACTCGCTCAGAAGCGTAGGAAACTGAGGCCGCTGCTAGCGCCAGTAACAAGAATAACGACGACTGCGTGAAATAATTCTTCAATGTTTGACAGTCGAAATCAGCTGTTTATTGAAAGCCATGTTGGAAACATAAATAAACCAATCACGAGCAAGCGGAGTAGGCGAGTAAAGTTGATGACCTTTCAACTTTTTTTCGTAGATTGTCAAAGTGTTAATTTCAAGCGACCTCCCAGGTAAGTATGGTCCTGTTTTCATTAAATTTTAGGCAGCATCGCGTTCATTGGTCAAAATATTGTACACATATTTTCGTATCGATGATCAATGAACCGGTGTTTGCAATTTTTAGCCATAAGTTGTTTATAATTGTTTGCCTAGCCTGTAGTTTTTTAGATTTTAGAAATGTATTATAAGTTTGTACAGCGCCCTTGAGGTGATTTTTCACAAAAACGGCGCTATATAAATCATCCAAATATTATTATTATTATTATTAATCTGCTAGTTGCTGCTAGTTAGCAAGTGACACGATGACACTGGGCGAGTTTACTAACAGATAGTGAATTGCCCAGATAGTAGCTTGTAAACTAGCCCTGTGTCATCGACGCTTTAAAGCAGAATTTTGATACTTCTTGATGAAATTTTGCACACGTTCAAAATGAGAGGAAAATAATTACACTCTACATCCGATTTCGAAAAACTCTGCTTCATCTAATAATAGTAAAAAATATTTTCATCCCGCGACAAAATATTCCCGACACAATATACTCCGCCAAAATATCCCTCGACATGATATTCCAAGGACAAAATATCCTACGGAAAAAACATCCTCCAGCAAACTATCTACTCAAACCTAACCTAACTTATTGTATTTACAGTTTGTCTGTATTATTTTTGTCCCATTTTACTACTTTTTAATAATAATTTATTGTCTTTACAGGTTGTCTGTATTATTTTTGTCCCATTTCTTGTTAGTTTGGTTAGGTTAGGTTAGATTGGATTAGGTTAGGTTAGGTTTTAATGGATGTTTTGTCCTTAGGATAGTTTGTCGGGAATATTTTGTGGGGGGGCATTTTGTCGCGGGATGAAAAGTCCCGGAACCAAAAATATTATGGTGTTTAGATGTAAAAATTTGTAGAGAAAAATTAGACTTTATCTACTGGAAAAAAAAAGGTTTTGGCTGATTAAAAAAACATTTAAATACGCAACAAAAGCCTGGGATTCCAATCCGTTTTCAATTCTGATTCGCTTTTTGGAAGTAGAAGGAGATCAAACGTCTCTTTCAATAACCTGCCAATAATTCTTGGTGCCATCCCCGCCCAACCACCACCCCCAACTCCCCGAGAAGACCCTCCCGATGAAGCCTCCCTCCTTAAAATGTAAAGGCAATTTTCACCTTCGTTGAGCGCGGTAATGATTTCTCGTGTCACCGACATGGCGCTGGCGGTCTTTTATGGCAATAGTGCTCGTCTCATCAAATATTATACGACATTATTGGGATAACTACAAAGTTGAGGTGGCTGAGATGAGTTTCGAAAGCGCCCAACTCTCCTCGGGAAACTGATTCCTCTTCGAAAATCTTTTGTAGATTTTTAAAGATTGAACTCGTAGACATCCAAATTCAATAGACCAGAAGATACAGGTAAGGGGTAAAACCAAACTCTGGGGGGCGAAGAGGGGAAAGATACTGTGATTCGTTAAAAAATCAATCTGACAGTATATAGGCATCTCGCATTATAATATCACCATTTAGTTCTTAAAAGCAAAATCTGCTTTGAATGAATAGACCTTTTTACATGGGAGCGCGAATTGCTTGCAACGTTAATAACATATTTGCGTAGGATAAATGCTTGCCCCGAAAAGGTTCGCTAATATTCACATAGCAATATTTTGTTGCCGTGTTTAGTTAAGACACTTTTACAAATGTTTCATAATTTACTTACCCCTGTAACCTGCGACGAGCACACTAGAGAAACGCCCACATTCGCTATGTTCTAGGTAGGTCTATAGCACAAGCTCTCATATTTTGCCGTGTTATTTCGTAAAATGTATGATGTTACCTCTGCGCTGGTCAGGACAAGAATGATGACATCACATTTTTTTTTATTTAAGCGAGGCTCTCGTAAAGCCCAGCTGGGTCCAAGGAGGAGCTCCAGCTGGCTTCATGGGGAGGGGGAAATAATACGTTTTTATCACTTAGGGCAGGTCCAGATATATTCATATGTCCGTGTTTAAACTGGTTGTCTCATTATAACTTCGAAGGAGAGATAGTATCATTCGTTACACAAATGATAATTCAAAGTGAGTTGGAATAAATGCATCCAGGAAAGGTAACATAGTTGAAAGATTTTATTCAAAAAGAGCAATAGAAGACAAACTAAAAATAAATTAAATAAAAAAAGAAAAGTAAGCAAAGAAGAATCGGGTACATGCTTATTTATTTAGCAACTAGCGCAGATCAGTGAAAAAACACAGGATGGGATGGGATATTATAATTGCTTTTTAGAAAAACACATTTTCTATGAAAACATATTTCTAATAACAGGGATGTTTGAGAGGGAGATGTCGTGTAAATACGAATGCTATGGGAGCGGGATAATATAAAAAAACTATCGAATCGAACAGTATTATTACCGCAGCGTCTGTGTGGTCGAATCTCAGAACCCAGCTACAAGTTTGGGAGGCGGGAATGGGTACCGCCGCCCCGGGAACCTTTATTGGATAACCAACACCTCTGCCATAGGTCACCCCAAGTGGTTCGCTACGTTTGGTGATTTAGCAGGGGTGCCCGGGTTCATGGGGTGAGGTTTGTCTAGGTCTTGGAGGCGGATGACCAGGACATACTGAACCCCCGTCCTACCCACCCCTTAAACCCTTTTCCTTCCCAGAACTCTCCTCTCCTTCCTTTCATTAAAAAAAAAACCTCCACACAGCATCCCCAAAGATGACATAGGCCCTGAGGGAAATTATTTTCCTCAGGGCCTCCTGTGTGGAGCTCATGTAAAAAAAAAAAAAAAGTGTATGTCGGACGCCACGCCGTACGCGCCGCGCCACAAATAACATCCGTGTACGTGGAATTTCACACAAAGCTACCGTTATAATTCGGTATCGAACTCAAGAATTCGACACAAGATGTCGCTACTTCCGTCAGCAGCTCGCATGTGGACCTTTCTTCCCTAGGTATAAGTACTACGGATTAATAGAATTTAACTATCTTTCTAGCCTAGCAGCAAAAACTGGCGGAGCGGGTTTTTAACTGCTGGTAATAATTAATATAATATGGATGCGTAAATATTTAATAAAACATTATTTATTTAAAATTCGACAAATATCTAAAGTATCCTTTAAAGAAACTTTCATTTTTTCATACCAATGGCGTCTTAAAAACAGAACAAAGTGTGTTTTTTATATTCATCGGAGCATACTTTGCGATTTTTTTCTATTGAGAGAAATCACATAATTACTTTTAAAATTGGAAAATATATAGAGGTTAAAAGCTTGAAAACAAAAAGTGTTATAAATCAGAAGAAATTAGGAATGCCGGGCCTTAAAATATTAGTTACTAGCGCAGTACCCTTAAAAATCACGGGATATTGTGAATTCACACACTTCATTTCCAATTTTAAAAACGCAAATTAAAATAATTTTCTGTTAAAAATAAATTGTTCGTCAGGTGGCGATCGTACTTATGACTAAACACTGAATCGAGTGATAAAATATTTCAAGCCTTGCAAAATTCTTGTTTATTACTTTTATTAAGATACTACGCTATCGCACATATGCTGCCATAATACGTAACTTTAACATGCAGAGCTCAGAGTAACAATATAAAGAGACCGCACTATGCGAAATGTTGTTAGCAGATTGCGGAGTCACTTGACCACTAGGGAGTGTCACTTGACCACTAGGGATGTGGCTTACAAACTGATGCAGGGTTGTCAAAAATTAAGATAATTAGGTATTTTGTCGCGACTCGTATCTAATAGCAATTTCTGTTTTATATAAACATATATTTTTATATCTACATCTATATATATTTTTTAATATAGATATTGGATTATAAATAAAAATACAAACAACGAACCTTTTTAAATTTATTTATTAATCTTAATGGCATAATTACACACTAATATAAACATTAAATAAAGTTTTTTTAACAATTATTATAAGCAATAATTATCAGCCTGAAACACTCATCCACATTGAAAAATCTTTTCTCGGAAGATTTTTCAATGTGGATGAGTGTTTCAGGCTGATAATTATTGCTTATAATAATTGTTACCCCTTGTGCTATGCATAAAAATCTTGTCTTAAACGTTAGTTTAACAATTAAAAATAATAATTAAAGTTTTTTTAAATATATAACCATATAAATCGAGTTACACCTTTCTTTAGAGTAGTGCTCATGTTAAAAAGGTTGAGATTTAAATAAGATTTTAATATATTTTTTAGAAAAAGAGTAATAAACGAAAATATTTATATTTATACATTTATATATGAAACGAATTTCAGTTCCATAAAAAAAATAGTTAACTAATTAACCATCACGCCGTTTCCGCAGAGAGGATGAACCGCCAAACAACTCGGTCTTGGAACGCACTGCTTACCTCATTCACATTCATACATCGTCTCATACGTGCTCTTCTATTATTCTGACTCTTGACATGGCCCGACTCAAATAAATCATTTACTTGGTCGTGTCATGTCTTCCTCAATAAAAAAATATTTAAAAATTAGTTTAAAAACAAAAGTAATATAATATAGGTAAAATATTGTGGTGTGATATAAATTTTGGCTCCAAAAATTTCCACGAAAATAGTAATAACCTATTGGTTGAGAAACAATGTCAATTTATTAAAATATTGTCTCACTAGAATAGTCGGCTGCACAGCCGATTTGGCCAGGAAGTCAAGTCTGATATTTAAATATTTAGAAGCAACTGCCCTTATTAGATGCACAGTGTGGTTCTCCAGTGGTGACTGGTCTAACATGTGAGAAAGTAATATATCAAAACAATCCGTATTAACAAACATTTTTAAAACTCTACTAACTAAATGCTCTAACGAAAATTGACGATTCATTATTTTACCGCCAGATCGGCTAAGGGCCTCTCTGAAAACTTTTTCACTATTTGTACAAATTAAAATTACGTCATCTGATGGATAAAACAATCCTCCCCGATTTTTTTGCGCTATTAAAGAATTTTCTAAGGGACTCTTAAATCCTGTAAGAGCCGAAAGACATTTCTCACATTTAATTTTTTTATTTAAATATCTGACTATAAATCCAGCGATGTAAATTACACAGTTTTTAACATAATTATTACACAAATATTCAGGACTCATAAATTCAGGAATATCATCATCATCATCTTTATCATTCGTATCAGTATTGTTTAATTGGTCATCTATAATTATTGTAATTTTGGGAGAGGAAACATTAATTATATTTACAGGATTTCTAGAGCTACAGTTCAAAATACTAATTTGATCTAAAGGTAAGCAGTTCCCGGTTCCAGCATCTTTGATTTCTGCATGGATGAGGAGTTTTCTATACGCGGATCTAAATTGACTAACCGTCGGGTTATTATTGAAACCACCATGAGATCGAATTGCTCCAAAAAATAATTCAATGTGGTCCTGATTAAATTTATACATTGTAAGAAATTTTAACATTGGGAACTCAGAAATTAGAAATGTATTTATTAATAATTGCAAACTTTCAATGCAAATTATAAAACCCAAGAATCCAATTTTTTTGGTAGATTGGACAATTTTAACCCCATCCAAAAATTTTAAATTTGACAAATATATACTAACATTTCTAAGATACTCAGAAAACTCTAAATGATTTCCGAGGTAAATGGGTCTTTTCCACTTTGGCGAAGCAATGCTTCGGGAATTAAAAATATCAAACAACTTGTTAATACATCTTATAAAAAGAATTGTTGGTTCACTATTGAAAAATTGTGGCAATTTTAGTTCTTGAGCACAAAATTCTATCGCATCGGCAACAGAATCGCTTAACAACTGGGCTGCCAATCGAACCTTCATTTTTTGTCGCACATAATCTACATGTGCTCTGCGTAACTTGTTACCTAAATGAAGCCCTTGATTTTCTTGTAAAATATTTAATTTTTCTATAAATCCCCAGTCAATTACCCCCCCGTTAATGTCTACAAATTTCTTTCTGTCTCCCAGTAAATTTCTAATTAATTTCAGCATATGACATGGATCAAAAAAAACCACAATTATCTCATTTTCAAAATAAAAATATGGTTTGAGATTATGCTTTTCAAAAGAACAGCCCAACTGTTTAGCCATGAGAACATTTGAAGATGCACCATCGAATGTCAAAGAAACTGTCCGAATACCGCTTTCCTTTAGTAAAGTGAGACATTGGGTAATCAACATGCTCTTTTGTTCCCCCGTCAAGCTTTTGATCGGAAAATATCCAACGGGTATTTTCCATGATCCGTTAATACAGACTATCATAAAAGTAAGTATTTGAGTAGCTAGGGGTACATTATCTCCTTCCGAATTGGTACCAAAGTTAACTTGCCCCAATTGAACTTCGCCAACTCTGTCCAAATGTTCACGAATACTCATCTCATCTAAAACAAGTGAACAAAGAATTGGTTTATCACTCAACTGAACTTTCTGTTTGATTGCATCAAACGATTCTTGTGTGAAGCCGGGGTTACAATCAACTTGTTTATACCAATTCGCAAGTGTTTTGGGATGAGGCAAGCACGTATTGAAAGTTTTCCTTACGTAACTGTATGCCCTAGGAGAGTAAAAATGCAGGGTAATTGCAAATTTCCTTAGTTCACAAGAGTACTGTCTTGTTAAAGGAAGTCCACTTGCCTTGGAAATTTGCCGTTCTAAAAAATCTTTGTGGGGCCCGTCCATTGATGATAAAATCTCAATACCTTCACTTTCAACAAAGCCCTTTTTATGTAAGTCCTGAATTATTTTTGTTAAATTAGAATTTTTTTTCAATTGTCGCCGCTTTGACTGTTGCAATGCTAAGATTTTTCTTCTTAACTTAACAATTCGCGTGTTACGCCGATCTATAATACGCCTTAAAATTATTTTTCGCGGGGTCTCAGGTATGGGGACGGGAGTTCCAGGTCCAAGGTCATCTGAATTTTCCATAATCTGTAAACATAAAACTCAATAAAAAACATTTCACTTTTGTTTTCATACCTGTATTTCGTTTGTGTTACACATAATATACTTACAACATCTATGTCTGCATTGAATGTAAGCGTCTGTTCTGACACAGAAGGTGAGGACACATTTGAGTTTGGAATTATCTGAAAACATATATTTTTATTAGTTGGTGGTAAGTAAGTAGTTTGTTAGTCATAAGTCATTACGTAAAAAAAATAAAAAAAGTAAAATTTGTTTTATTTATTTATTTTGTTAGTTTCTCTGTAAAAGTGCAACCCAATAATTATTTATTTCAATTTTGTTTTCATGGCTATATTTCTATTTTTTACACACGATTTACTTACAACATCTATTTTCGAATTTAATATCTTCGCCTCTTCTGACACAGTCGGGGAGGACACATTTTTTGGTATAATCTGAAAATATTTTTTTGTATTAGTCAATAGTAAGTAGTTTTAGTAATTACTTTTTTTATAGTTTTTCATGGTGGTGTCAAAAAGAAAAATATGCATTACCTTCTGTACCAAGGGTACTCTTGAATTACAAGGCACCGCGAAATCCTTCAGATGAACCCTTGTTTGTGTCGTATTGAAGTGCTCACTTATAAAATGGGCTGAACATATTGCGCTATGGTATTTTGGAGACCAATTTTCTCTATTTGTTGCTTTAATCCATGCGTTAAGCCTGTTTTTATCCTTCGGAAATCTGTGAATAGTTAAATATTTAATAATAAACCAATTTTAGCACAGCCCTGAATTTTTTACAACGAAAAAGAAACGCAAAGGCAAAGATTATTCTGTCTCTATACATTCGCCAACAATTTAAGGTTGATATTGTAAGATAGAAAGAGACAGAGATACATTCAGTCTGCCGACTGAAATCGGTATGTTGCATTCTTATAATTCAGGCAAGATTTCTAATAACTAAAACAGATTAAAAGTGCATTAAAATGCAAACAAATCGAAAGTTTATTATATTGATACAAATAGTGAAGGAATGTTTAAATATTGGTGGAAGTTACTTATGGTGTTTGTAGTTTAACGTATTAAATATTTGAGATCAAAGATTGAACACATCAAAAACCATGAATTCTTTAATAAATACCTGTGAAAACTGATTTTTTTTGATCCTTTTGTACTACGATTGAGGCACCCATACACTGCACATATAGCCATAGCGTTTTTTTTTAATATTTCGCTCAATTAACGTAATTATAACAATATTTTTGCACTTTCGACCCTTCGCACGTCTGACAGATCATAACAGTGTTAAGTTCGCGCGCTTTCAAAAGTGGCTACATATGGTTTAAATCTAATGTTTTTAACAGCAAACGTTTGTCTCTGTTTCTCACACGTTCATGGAAACGAGCGGAAAGGGAGAGCTATATTTTCCGAATTTGTCAACGATTTGGACAAATATTAGTACTCCCTCTCTATATTGTTACTCTGAGATGCAGAGTGAATATTTCTAAGAGTGATTTTACGATTATCCAAGGTATATTACGAAAATCACACTTTGAGCCACCTCAGGAATTTTAATATTTTTCGAGGTAGATTTCCCTCGAATCTGACTGGCGTATTTTTTCCCCAGATAAAAAAAAATACCAGAGATAATATTATTTTTTGTCATGAATGAAAATAAACGAGATAAAAAATTGTATGTCATGTTGATATTTGGCTTGAAACATGATTTGTAAAAAATAGGGTATAAAAACGCCGTATTTAACTCGATAATGTTCATCTCACCACGTGACATAAGGAAGAAAATATATCATTTTACGTTTCAACTTCTAGTTTATGTTTGTGACAGATTTGTTGAACACTACCGGGGATATAATTTATATACACCTGTCCGCAAAACAAATTCAGTAATTGGAGGAAGAAGAAAAAACCGGAGAAATGGCGGAAAAAAGCACAGGGAACGTTCTCCCCGCTGTTTTTTTTATAATATTTTTATTTTATATTTCCCCGAATCATTTTATCTGATCGTTAAATTTCCAGGCGCAGTGTTTTTGACAGTTTTCCTTAACGGTGTCTCGCGGCCGTTACAACTTACAACGGGAGTTCTTTTTCTCGTCGTAACGACGTCGTTTTTCATAAGAGTCGCGATAAGTCATAGAACGATATCGCAGAGTTCTTCACCGTGAGATTCTTATCAATTTACATCACTCCTCTCATGGTTCGTGCCTCTGTTCGCTAAGGAGACATTTTCTGTTTTCATATTTCAGGGATTTATACTATATTATTAAAGTTATGAGAGATATGTAGGCTTTCGACATTAATCAACCCAATTCGCAAATGGGAGGCCGTCGATAAAGAGGGATGCAAGATTAAGAGCACTGTCTCGGGAACGTGCAGCGAATTCCAAATGAACATATTTCGGCAATTTATCAGGGAAATGCGGTCAAAACAAAAAATATTTTTACATGGGAAGTTTTCGGGATATTTGTCAAAACGAATGAAGTGAGATAACGTCATATTCAGAATTCTTTTCAGGATTTTTATAAGAGAGAAAAAACATTCATAATTAGATTTTTTACAGTACGTTCAGATATATTTTTATACAATAATATGTTCTATAATATGAACATGAACATACGAAATCAATACAAATTTAATAATTGCTTGTCCCGTAGGTATTCTTAGAGCTTTGATGTGATCAGACGAGGCACAATTGAGTGAATCAATTATTTGAGTCGGGTTATGTTATTAGACTAACATTAAAATAGAGTGTGAGAAGTATGTAGCTAACTACATGTTTACACAATTGATAAATTATGTCGTTGATTGCTAACTTTAAAACACAGTGCATAGTTTAGTGAGTGTCAAAATAGTCAAAAATAATAATAATAGTTAAAGTACAAGATATAAGAATTTGGCATTCTCGCACTATAAAAATATTACCATTTGTTATTTCGGCTACTGGGATTATACCTAGGTCTCTGATTCAAAATTTAGGCGTATTAGATTTGTCAAAAAATTTATATATAAAAATGCAAAAATCGGTAATTTTAAATACATGTAGGATTACAAAAGATTTTTTAAATATTTATATTGAGGGATCAGTAGGATTTATAGGTTCAATTAGGAATTTCACAGAGCCGAACCCTCTGATATGAAAATATCTGGAGTAGGTGAATTATTTTCCCATGTGGTCTCTGGTAGGTTGACATGTTGTTCTTGTATTGTTTTGTAATTATAATACTTATATAGTGGCAATTGCATAACGTGGATTGACCAGATGATCATTTGGGAAGTGTGTGAAAGGGTTTAGTTTTTCCTGTGGGTAAAATTAAACTCGGACATTTAAATCTGGTGCGTAAAAAGTACAAGATATAATAGAATCTTACATACGATACGATTGTACTACCCCAGCCAGGAGCACTACTGCCCTGGTGAGACAGGTACATCAGAGGGCACTGATTTGTTAGGACTTGGAACACATCCTCTTAGGATGGGAATGAGATTGGGAGGTTTAATCGACTATACACGGCAACGTGTATAGTCGATTAAACCTCACGTGCGCCCCAGGCGAAACCGTGGGGCGCACTAAACTTTAGTGCGCCCCACGGTTGAATTTGGCAGCCACCTCTGGTCTGGAGCTCCAAAATACCTAAAAAAAAACCTTGACTCTGTGCAGAAACGGGCGGTCCGTTTGATAGATTCTCCCATCTTAACAGACGGACTGCAATCTTTAGAGCACAGGCGTCAGGTGGGAATGCTGTCCTTGTTCTACC
This sequence comes from Limnephilus rhombicus, assembly GCA_929108145.2. Classification (NCBI taxonomy): domain Eukaryota; kingdom Metazoa; phylum Arthropoda; class Insecta; order Trichoptera; family Limnephilidae; genus Limnephilus; species Limnephilus rhombicus. Next base: position 14,262,999 of record OV815277.1, read on the forward strand.
GGTATTACAATGGAAGATGCTCCGAGGAACTAGCGTCATTGATCCCCTCGGCACCGGTGCATAGTCGAGAAACACGCCAAACACGCGTCCAACATTTGTATACGGTTGACATTAGTCACATGAGAACGGGTCGTTTCTATGACTCGTTCTTGAGTTCAACGGCTCGGCTGTGGAACGATTTGCCGGCCTCTGTGTTTCCTCCCTCCTACAACATGGGTCTCTTCAAGACCCGTGTTCACTCCTTCCTTTCCTCAAAAAGACCCTCCACACAGCATCTTCAAAGATGACATAGGCCCTGAGGGAAGTTATTTTCCTCAGGGCCTCCTGTGTGGAGTTAATGTAAACAAAAAAAAAATGTAAAAAAACCTAATAAGCCAATTTTGGAATTTAGGTTGGGCAAGAATAAAGGAATTGATTGAGATTTTTTTTTCTTTTTGTCGTCCTTTTTCTTGCCTTTGATCTTCTCGGCTCTTCTCGTCTGTTCTTGGACCTTCTTGCCTTTTCTTGGTTCTGCTTGTCTTTTCGTGGTTTTTCTTGTGTCTTCTTACCTCTTATTGTCTCTTTTTGGATCTTCTTCTTGAATCTTCATTTGGCCCTTCTAGTACCTATCTTCATGGCCTTACTGGCCTCTGCATAGTTCTTCTTGTCTTTTCTTGGATCTTGTCTCTTGTTGCCTCTTCTTGACTCTTCTTGGCTCTTCTTGTCTATTCTTGGCTCTTCTCGCCTCTTGATACAAGTTATAATAGAATCTTAGAAGGAACAAAGTAATGGTCCGCGAAGTTGAAAGCGTAAATAAATAGCAATTTGGAGAGCTTGCGGGTAGGGTAATGTTCCGAGTTTATTACATAAATTCTAGGCAACTACGTGAAATAGGCGTGCGTAATGTTAGGACTAAACTTTCAATGAGCATTATGAATTTCTCCCTAGAAGTAGGAACAGCACGATACATGACTAAAGAATAGAGCTACTTAAATAATATTTTGAAATTAAACATAAGAACGATTTTAAATACATTTTCAAGCGTGGCAGCTGTATCTCCTTCAAAGGCATTATGAAATTTAAAAAATAAAATAACATGTAAATAGAGTTACATGTTATTTTATTTAACACAGCTATTTGACTCTTTGAGGGTTCTCAGTCTTAATAAAATTTTCAAAAAGAACTCATTATTGCAAACTCATAAAGATCATTTCAATCCATCAACAACAACATTCACAATATAAACAACCGACCACGATCACAGGGCAATTTAGAAATTCCAAAATTTATAACGAGTGCTTCCCAACACCATTATGCTTATCAAGGTATAAAATTTTTCAATGCTCTCCCATATAAAATCAAGTCTGAAAAAAATTATAAAGTTTTTGAATCCCAAATAAAAACACTAATAGACCAACCCGACACTAATTATAAGTTTTAAATTCATCATCACAATAATAACAAAAAAAAAATAAACTAGAACATAACCTTTGAAAATATTTCAACACCATATCAAATTGAAAGCAAGTACATACGCATTATTTGCAGGCACCAAATTGTTACAACTTTATTATATGTACCTACTCTGACAATACTGTCAGTTATTATGTCCACTTGTCTTCATGAATATATATTTTATAAATATAAGTACTTGTAATAACATACTCTGTGTAACTATGCATTTTACAATGGCACTCCAAAATTCAAGCACGTGAAATGTTTTCTCTTTTGAATTGGGTAGTTTCATTAAAAAGAAATTTACATATTGTTATTAGCTTTAAGAATCAAATGTTTTACTATGAATCTGTATACGTATGTATTTTTTTAAATAAAAAAAAAAATAAAAAAAGTTAAACAAAATAAATTCCTTTAATAAGTCAGGTACGCCTCATACGTCATTACACGTGTCTGGTAATGTTGCAGGTAGTTTTTTTTTTTACGTGTGTCCACACAGGAGACCCTCAAAATAATTTCCTCAGGGCCTATGTCATCTTTGGGGATGCTGCGTGGAGGGTTTTTTTAGGGAAAGGAAGGAGAGGTGAGTTCTGGGAAGGAAAAGGGTTTAAGGGGTGGGTAGGAATCTGGGGTTCAGTGTATCCTGGTCATCCGCCTCCAAGACCTAGACAATCCTCACCCAATGAACCCGGGCACCCCTGCCAAATCACCAAACCTAGCGAACCACTTGGGTTGACCTATGGCAAAGGTGTTGGTTATCCAATAAAGGTTCCCGGGGCGGCGGTACCCAGCTTATTGTTTCGAGTGGTTAAGGCGATGCACTACATCGTGTGACATTTGAAATCGAGCAGCTAACAATAACGTACCTTGCTTAAATTTCACCAAACCAGCTACCTGTTTTGATTTCCGCCTGGTTTGATAATGCAAGAAAAAAACATCGCCAAAAATGTGTTTTATTTTATTATTTATTTATTGTAAGAAACAAACAGCAGTTTTATGCAGGATGTTAAAAATGAAGCGGTTAAAAATGAGGTAAGCCAAAACAGTTTCTTATGCTAATGGTTATTATGATATAATACAAATTTTTAATTGTAATTATGTAAAGTTCAGTCGCAAATATCTTAATGTTTTACGATCATATTCTAACAAATTTAATTTTCTATATTATACAATAAAATCATATCCGAAAAGGGGTTCATAAGTAGGAGATTTGAAACTTTAAAGCTGTTTATATAGGCCTGATAATTTTATTTTTTATAGGCTAATAAAAGACTAGTAAAACACTTTTTTTTTAAATCAAAAACACACGATTTTGCCTTAATGTATTTTAGTCCAACATTTGACTCGACTCACTTGTAACTCGTTTAAAAATGGTTGTACGTTGAACTACAAAGAAGAGTGACACGCTTCGTTATAATGTAGTAGTTAAACAACATAGAATACAAAGGGTTATGACTTTGACGATCAACTAATTGGATATTACACAGTTGAGATATTTTGGAACAGGAATGTTTAGCTGCAGATATTTTCGAGAAGGGGAACGGAATGGCCTGTTGCTATTCAAAGAGATGATGTCTCCGTCGTAAAATAGCGTGGTAGTTATTAAGTAATAATTTAGAAACTTGTTATTTGAAAGATGTCTGGAGATGTGACATGGACTTTCTAACAAGTTGAATAGCTGCAAGACATAAAACATAACATCTAGATACTAATCATTCTTCTACTTCATCTGGTGACCTCTCTAAACGGAGGTTTGCAATTGCAGACTGTTTTAAATCCACAAAGTGCATCTCTAATCGCTATTACATCTTCCATCAATCTTTCAATCGATTTTCAGTTCTTAAATAATTTATTTTTCGCTATTCGTATGCAATACAGTTGTGAATGATGAATACTTGGAGCAGTTGGATGAGTTTGTGTATCTGTGTAGTATGTTTACGAGAGGTGGGAAGGCTGATGGAGATATTGAAAGAAGGGTGAATGCCGGTAACTCCATTAATAGAGGACTGAATGCCGTTGGCTCTAATAAAAAAACTGTCAAAAGAAGCGAAGCTAACAGTCCACAATGGAGTCCTGGTACCTTCCTTGATGTATGGCAGTAAGGCATGGAACTGGCAGAGGAAGGATGAAAGTAAACTGAATGCTGTTGAAACGAGATCCCTGATATATATCCCAGGCGTATGTGTGGTAAAACAATGTACGATCGTGTGAGAAATGTGGATATCCGCAAAGAATGTAAGGCTGATGTAAGCATAATGAGTAAGATTAGAAATGGTTTGGGCATACAGAGCGAATGAACGAAGAAAGTAGTGTAAAAAGAATATACGACGCAAATGTGAATGGTAGAAGAAGTCGGGGACGTCCTAGGAAGACATGGCACGATCGAGTGAATCAGATACTTGAGCCGGGCCGTGTCAAAAGTCAGAATAATAGAAGAGTACTCGTATGTGTGAGACAATGTAAGTGAGGCAAAGAGTGGGTGCCAAGACCGAGTTGTTTGGCGGTCCGTCCTCTCTGCCTACCCCTGCGGGGAAATGGCGTGACGGTTAGTTAGTTTTACTTAAATAAAGGCACATATGAAACATAAATATAAAATTGAAGAATATTATTTACGCAGTCCTCCTTACTGGGAGCTTAAATCCTGTGGTGAGGGAGATTATCATTAATTTGGATAAGTTTTCAGCGACTTCTATGGTACAGGTAAGGTTCGGTAAGGTTTTTTTTAAATGAATTCTGTTACAATGTTTTCAATATACCTTCTAGTAAGTTCTTTTCCAGATAGTTCCATAAGCCAAGATTTGATTTCCTTAATGTAGTTATTTTGTTTTAATTTATTTGATACCGTGTGGGAGTATGTTGTATAACTTTACTGCTAAAAGTTCAGAGCTTCTTTGTCCAAAGGAAGATTTACACTTAGGTATATTTAATATGACTATTTGCTTGGCTCTGGTATTGTGGTTGGGTGAGGCGTTTGCCTATGTGTCTTTTTTGAGGTGATCGATATATCGGATTATTATTGAAGTCGTCATTGGCCAGTCGTCGTGTTATTTTATTAATTGTAAGGTAAGTGTACTTTCTGGAAACGTATAATTTTGTTACTTTTCGTTAGCATCTCACTATAAGCACTTGACAGAAGAATAGAGAAACCATTCTGATCATTCAGAGTCGCAATTTATTTTTTTCACACGTCAGTCGTTTTAGCCTCCCCAGTGTCCTGATGGTGAGTGCATTGCTTGTAATAATTACGTATAGTGCACCATGAAAATAGCATTGTTGATCACGCGAGACAGATACGAGATTATCTGCCATTGATTGACAACTAGAACGTTTCTCTTCTTGATTTATTTGAATTGGATGACCCTAGGTGAACGACTCGAATGCCATTCGATAAATACCTCCCTGTAGGTGTGATTGCAAAAAAGGAAAGCTAAAACTAAGAATAGATTTGTACAATCTACGTAGGAACTGTCTATGGTATCAGATTAATAAATTAAAGTGCTGACTGTAAACTGGTGATGTGAATAATCAGAAAACTGTTTCAATTACAAAATCACTCGAATGAATGATTGTAAGAACCAAAATGATTGGATTGCCAAAGTTATAAAACTGGACAACTTGATACAATAAAATGTAATGTATGGTACCATTTTCAGCTTCTTCCGCTGAGTACCAATCCCCTTCTTGTGTAGCAATCAAATCCAACTTAAGAAGAATAGACATCCGCCAAAAATAGTCTGGTCGCCCTACTACAAAATTCATATTCACAATGTTGAAAGAATCCAAAGAAAATTTCTATATTTCGTGAATGTTAAACTTAACATCCCTTTAGAGCACATAAATTGTCCGTCGTTAATGCATATTTAAAATATTCCAACAGCAGAAAACAGACGAAAAATAAACGACCTAACCTTTTTATTAAAATTATTAAACTTTAAATTCGAGTGTTATGAACTGAATTTACATATACCTACACGAACAACTCGAACATTAACATTTTATGTACATACATCTCATTCCAACCATAGTTTGCATTCACCAATACAACGTTTACATAGTCTTGGTAACAAATACTTAAACAATATGGATGACAACAATTTGAAATTGGCAAACTTCAAACGCCGAATGTGCCAATTATTTCACAAACTAAAGTGAACACCAATTTTTAGGTCGATTTTAGAGAAAAACTGGTTTGTGTTTATTTTGTGAATAATTTTACAAAAAAGTTTAATCAAGGTAAACTGCCACAGATAATCTTGGCCATAAAAATGATTTTTTTTTAATTATTTCTAATATGCGTTCATACATTTAAATGAAACAAAATTTTTGTACTTTAAGCTTATATATTTTATGACGTAATTAACAATTTTATTTTAATTGTACTCAAGCGAAACGAAAGGAAAGGCTTCATTTTATCCATAGCACAATTTTGGTGTTCATAACGTAAACCGTTTCGTAAGAGAAGATTGATCGAAAATAGTGATCTAGCATTAAGCTTCGTCTCAATGACAGTAGTTCCTTCTCTATTTGTTAACAGTTTAAATTTGTCTTGACAAAGCAAGAGTGCCTCCGAAAAATGTAGACAGTTAAAATAAACTTGGTGATTTAAACAAATATTCGATTACGCGTATGTTTTTAAACTAGTATCGGTACTTATCGTTATTTTCAAATTGAAATTTTTTTCATGCTATAGCAAGGGTGAGAACAAAGTACACCCATTGATATTAAAATGTTTTTTTTTTTTTTATCCATTGATTTTAGTAGTAACTTAAACATTTTTCAAAGAAACACGTTCAATTTGCTCCCCACCGTCCATAATCGAGATCAGTAGTTTACAGTGTCGATTCTAATCGATCGTCGTTTGTACTCTCGAGAAGCGCGCGTGCACATATCGAAAGCTAAATAATTTAGCATGAAATCCTCACGAATATAACATTAAGCATGCGCATTTAACATTCCCGGCTGTAAAGAGCATGCTAGCGGCTAGTCTTGCCATAAGGAGATGGTACGTTCTACAGGTTATGTATACAGTTTCACGTACATGTGTATCGGAATACCGCGAGACTTGTCGCACCAGAGAAGACAAATTCTTATACCGCTCTCACGAGCTTTTGAATCTAGGTAAGCGAATAGCATACATTACCCACGGTACATTGATATCCACAATGTCAACTATTCTGGATTCATCCGAACTAAAAGTTTAAAGTTGGATTTGCACGCTCTTGATATAGAAAATTCTGGAGATTGTAAAACAAATCACCGACTTTGCAAACAATTTATAAAAATATTGAAAGGAAACTGTTCGTAAAATGGCGTAAGCCATTATTTAGTGAACTACATAATTGTCAATAAGTCAGGTACACCTCCTACGTCATACGTATGTCTGGCAACAATGAATTATCGTGAAAACAAGTGTATGGGTCCGGGTGGTTAAGTGAACAGATTTGAATATCCAGGATGTACTAATATTCCTCTAACCTTTTTGAAGTGAAACTTCCTTAGCCCCTTTAGCGATTCAAAATTCGGATGAAACGGAAATGACGCGTACAGCACCTGCGAAGCATTATACTCCTATCAAAGCTCATATTGGTTGAGATATAAAACGGAAACGACGCGAGGTCAACGCTCATTCGCCTGCTCACAGCGCTTTGATTATGACCTCACTTTTCAAGGCTCCTTGGTTCTTCATAATTTGAGATTGTTTTAGTAAAATTTCGCTTCTACCGCGTGTTTACTGCACTCGAATTTATTTTTGTTTCAATTTTAGAGGTGTATCACTAGCTCCAGGTAGTATGCTGACTGACTAAATTAAGGCTAGGTTATTTTATCCTTAAACCGCGGTTTCGTAAAATATATCCAAATTAATCCATTATTTTGAAATGCTGTTTGGAATGCTTAGTTTTAATAGTTGGAAAATCATGCTAAATTTAAATAAGGTTCGACCATCAATAGCTCTAGGATGAAACAACTCGATCTAAGTTTAAATTAACAAACATTATAAGAATCCTAAAGCTATTTTAAAAAATGAACAAAAAAATATTTGTAAAACATGTAATTCACTCTCCGCTTTTAGATATGTTCATTGTTCAAACCAATTTTAAATACTTGATTATGCTTCAAGGTATTATGTACTATATTATACTTAGGAGAGTGAATGTAAATAACGTCCAGTTTGTAGTCATTTCTATTTAAAGTCAGTTATACTCGTAAGTATCCTTTCTCCGTCGATCGGAACATCGCAATACTGGCTTAATAGAAGCCGGTGACAAATTGCCCTTCACAAAGCAATGCGAGTCGACCTAAGAATAGCAATCGGACTTTCACTGAATGAGCCTTGTCATAGCGAATTAAGATTGTTCAGAGGCGCTCAGATGTTAAGAGAACTCGCTTCTTGCCATCCCGTTTGGCAGTTTAGTAATAGAGATATATGGCAGCAGACTGGAGACATATTGTTCTTTGGATAACATGGCTGCTTACTCAGAGGCGAGGAATTAAATCAGTCGGCAGCGGAATGCAACGAAGAACAGAGATTTAGATTCTAATAGCTTTTGTAAATTCGAAGTTCAAAAATTCTCACAAATCTAAAACTAGATAGGATGCAATCGATACATTTCAAAGCTCATTTCTTAAATACATGTAATGAATTTTTAGTTCTTCGCCCTGACACCAAAATTCCTGCTGCAGTTTCGCTCTAAGTAAAAATAATGATTCAATATATTATTTACAACAAGCGAATTCTCGGCATCAGGCATGCCACTCAAATAAAGAAAGTGTTTGTGTTTACACAATATTTTTAGTTTTTCCGTCTGGTGCGTACACGAATAAATCAATTTTCAAATGTGTGAGCAGGTCATGTTGAGCTTCAAATATGAGAAACACAGATTTTCCAAACTTACCCCTTGCTCTATCCCTTACCATTAAGTACTCCTGCCTTCTCTCCCTGCCTCTTAACTATATGAAATATACTTTTTTTCAAACAACTCACGCGTCACCTATTATAAATTTTGTATACAAATTTAAAAACGCCAGAGCTCACATTATATCATCAACAAACACAATCGTATGAATGGTATAGGACATAATATCATTACGCCAGAGTTCACCATTTATATATAGGAATTTATATAAAGTTCACCATTCATATTTATTCTACGGGACAAACAAAGAAACTCTCATTTTTATTTATTGCGAAAAAAATTCAAAATTGGAAAGCAGAACATTTTAAATTTTGCAGAACATTTTACATTTTAAATTTGTGTGAAAGTTTCCCCGGAATGTTGTACAAGATTAATAACGGTTAAAACATACGTTTTCTGCCTTTTCATAATAAAATTAAGTGGAATGGGTATTTACGAATACGTATTACTAATTTTAAGCAAGGCACCGATTTTATATCTGAAACAAGTAGTGTAAAAGTGCATACAAGGAAATAATAGCAAGCAAAGATTTATTATCAAAATTCTAAAAACAATAAAGTATAGAGCCTTCGGTGATAAAATATTGTTATAAATAGACAAGTCCGAAAGCTACTTCTACGTTCAGATGCGCCTAAACGTACTGAAGACATTGTTATTTTCTCTGAATATAACTTGTCACAACGGATTAGTCAGGCAGTATAATTGTTAGCCTCATAAAGGCGACTAGAAGTAAAGGAGACGAGATAAGCAAAAGTAAGGTTTGCATTCGGGAATCTATGAACTCTAGCAGGAACAAAAACATATTTCATAAATAAAACTATAAATGTAATGAAAGTTTATTCTTAAGCATTCTGGGGTGCAGCTTTAAAAATTGTCCTAATGGACAATTTTAAAATATCTCCATTTTGTGACTCTTGGCTTCATTTACTACCTGAGATCAGCTCATTTTATAAAACAATGACAATGCTTGAATTATTTATTGTTATTTCGTTCAATTTTTCAAATCTTTTTTTAATAAGTTAATCAAATTTAATTTCATTATTATATTCTGCAGGATATTTGGTTTTTATTATTCTGATAGCTGTTTCTGCGATTTCATTGTGTAGCAATTTACATAGACAGTTTAGTCTCAATTGAGACAACTCATTGGTGTGATTTTATCCCTAATCTATTTTTATTTTCACAATGTTAAAAATGGTGTGTTATTAATATGGTAAAAACCGATTTACTTACAAAATCAATTCAAAAGATATTATTTATTTTGTGGGAAAATTTGTCATATCCCCCTTTTAATGACGGCAGATTTCATCTAATTCTTTTAAAATTACGAGAATACTATTTTGTCAATTATTTGTTGATCCTCTTGTGAAAATGAATTAAAAAGTGTTTGGTAAATCACTGAATTATTTTAAGGAATTAAAATTTTTAGGTTTCTTGAAAATTAATTTTGATAAGTAGGGAACAGATCATTTTAATTTGTTTATTTACTGACGTAATGTTTGGATTTCTAATTCTGTCTATCGTCGTTTGTCGTGACACAACACCAAACCCTCGCATATTTCCATTATTCAAACGACATATTTTTAAAACATCTAAACCGCTTTTTAATGAATACATTCCACGATGCATTGGTAAACGCACTTTCATTTATGATTTTATAATATTCATATACATATAATAAGGAATTGAAAATATCGGAGTATCTTCTCAGTAATAAACTCTAATTGATTCGATTACTAAATGTCACTGGAGTTACTCTTGCTTGCTGGCTACCTACAAGGAAATTAAGCCTTTATCTTTACCACATTCAATACGAGACGTTCACAAGAATATTATATTATATTGTGAGATGTGGATGGAATCATTACACCTGATCTTACATTCTTGATTCGGCGGATACATTCGATAAAAGATTAAAAAAAAATAAAAAAGGAAAATAATGAGACGATATAACGTTGGTTTCTTACAGCAAATAACTCCCAATTTTTCTTCAGATTGCAGTGGCATAAAAACATGTTTTTTGCACAGCATAGGGAATTTTCAGAGGTTTGGGGTGGGAATGGTGGAGGGAAAAGGTTTGGAACATGTGGCCCAGGGCAGATAACGTATCATTTATATTCGGAGGGAAGAACTGCAATAAAAATGTTTTAGAGACAAACTGTGCTACTGGGAGCAATGAAAATAACAAACGGATATCAGCGATAATAAAGAGATGGCACGTTTGATTTTTACAGCGGAATAACAAAATACTACATACACTCATATATTGCCTTCTAACAACATGCATATTGTATACTCTAAGTATAATAATGATAAATTTAACCACGTGCAGGATTGCCACGAATAGCCAAATGGAGCATGAAGTCAGTTATCAATAAACTTCATACATAATAGTGTAGGTTTAAATGGACCGTAGAAAAAAACATCAAAGCAATATCCAGTCGTCACAAAGAAACTCTTATAAAACGTTTATGTTCGTTTTATTCATAACACGGGGCGTCCGAACATATTAAACTATTGAAAGGGAAACGATTAGTTTTTTTATATATCTCGTCTTGTTAACATACTTACACATTTGATTCAAATAGGTTTCAAAATAAAATGTATAACGCATAGTGCACGATAAACATGACAAGTAGAATGAATAAGTTTGAATGCTTATGGACCAGGTTTTCAATTTTAGGCTCAACATAATAATAAATTGAAAGGATTTTTTAATAGTTCCATTCAAACTTGATGCGCAACCATAAATAAATAAACAATTTGTTGAGCTAGAGAAAGCATAATAAAAAAGTTTTTTCTGCTCCAGTATCATTGATTAGTAAGCCAGGGTTCATGAGAGAACATCGGTACAATTCAAGGGAGGTTTTCACTCTACAAAAATAATAAATAAATAAATCCAGCCGGCAAACTACAGCGCAGAAAGCGGTCATCATCATATAAAGCGGATATACTCACCATGAAACAGTCAGGCCCCTGCAGGCACATGGACTCCCCGCTGGGTCCATCGTTGGAGAACTGAAACACCAGGAGACCAGAGGTTTATACGGGGAAACATTCACTTAAGTGCGAGGTTAGATAATGGTTGCGTAATGGAAATAACACAAGGAGACAGCGCAGCTTTTACCTCCTCAGATAACATGCTACCCGGGCATCGTGGGCGTAACCATAACAAAAACAATCAAGCAAGTGCAAAATAAAAAAAGCTCAGTAAGGAGGAGGATACCAATACAAATAATGCACCCTGTCTGGCAATTTAATTAATTAAGTAATTAATAAATAAATAATAAATTAACAATTAATTGATAATTAATGTATTCATTATTAAATATTAGTTAATGAATTAATTTTTCAGTTATCAACGATTTATTGCTAATTAATTTATTAACCTGGCAATTTAATTTTAGTGTTTCAAAGAGGAGTGTAAAAGTAAAAAGTGTATGTTCCAGGTTGTATATTTGTGATGTAACATTCAGAAGATAAAAGTAAGAAGATACGAAGTGGACAAACACTAAAAGCAAAATACGTAACCTGAAATCATGCAGCAATCGTTAATATCACAGGACTTACCATCATCCCCGTCACGTACGTTCCATTATGAATTGTTACCTAACCTTGTAGTGCGTAATTTATAGCCAGTTGTATAACTTGGCCTATAAAAACAATACATAAAATGCCCAGGATAATAAAATAAGTTTTGATGCCGCGGGCTCCCCGTCCTTGGTAAATATATTTACATTCATTATAACAATAACAAAGGGAAGAGAGTTTCGCCCTTAATCCTTAATTTCATCGTAAAGGACCTGTCCCACATTCGTGTACAGATAAATTTCCTTCCAGCGGCGAGGGTATTCCACATTAAATATACTGATGACACGTGGAACCATGTTAATTACACATAAAAACACAAAACAAACACATTCTTACAAACGGTCGAAAGGGGCTCTCTTGATTAAGTACTAACCTGGCAGATGTATGGAATAATATTCCTTCTCGGCAATGAAACTTAATGATTCGTGTAAATGATTCATAAGAACTAATAACCCTCTACCATTATACTTCATTTCTCTTAAAACATTTTTATTCTCCACTAATTAGTAGTCATTTCTGTTAAGTTATGGCAGTCAAATGATGTTTAATGTGTTTTATAAGATAGCTAAGTAGAAAAAGGCGTGAATGAATATATTTCCGATGGCGATGCTATTTTTCCGCGAATAAATTAAATTGACCATTATAAACCGTATAATTTGGAAGCAATTAGTATTCAATGAGGATTGTGTAATTTTAAAAGGGATGTACATCAGGTTAGTTTATGAACTTTTTTTCTTAGCTTTTAATGAATTTTCAAAGAGGTGTTGAGATGATTTGATTCTGAGTTGGCGTTAGTTTCAGACCAAAAAAAATTAATAATAATTAAATAACCAAAGAACAATACTTTGGGACGTGAAAACTTCAAATAATATCTGATTTTAGCTGTGTTTAATGACTAGATCTGAATAGCCAGATACTTCCCAACCTTTCTTTTCACTTTTCCATCTTCCCCTCAACTTTTTTCAGCCACACAACATTCCTAGATATTTATCTCATCATATTTCTCCTGTCTTCGAGCAATTGGGACATGTATGTTCCTAAAAATACATTGGATACGATATCGTTTTTACAAATTACGCCCCAGCGGAAAATCGCGTGTTTATTGAGGAAAGATGCGGATTTAATTTTTCAGTGTTGTGAATTACAGACACTCTCGGCGCCTTGCGTTGGCCATACACAGGCTACATCTAACAACTTGTAACTAACTAGGTACTAACTACCCATAAAGAACGATACTAGCCGAAGCTTCAGCGAGCCGGGTCGCCGGGACTTAATTCATGTCCATGTTAAGATACGAATAATAGGCGTTACTCCCCACATATATGGTATATAATGTAGGTATACACGTAGTCACAGCACGGATTTTAACCAGCGATTCCTAAGAATATTGGTAGTAAAAAGGTAGATGTAATTTTGCTTTAAGGCTCTGTAACCGGGCCCGAAAAGAAGAAGATGGAGAGATACGAAATTACGAATGTTAGAGGAGAGCGCTAACATTTACAGCGACAAAATAGATGCGAAAATTGCAATTGAAAATGTTTAATAAAATACGACTCGTTTAAAATACTTAGATCAAAAATCTCGCGGGCATTATCTTAAACAGCATTTAAAGAAACACTGTGAATTTTTTCATACATATAACTTGTAAAATAACTGAAAAAACTTGTTAATAATAATTTTTGGAGCATACTTTGCGATTTTTTTCTATCGAGGGAATTTTATATAATTTGCATTTCGGCGCGGGCAAAGTCTAGATATTATCTTCAAGAATAACATATATTTTTTAAGAGCTTTAAAACTTACCGTGTTTAAGGGAAATATGTAATAAATCGGTACAAATCCGGGTTGCGGGCCCTTAACAAAATTTGTTTTCAATTAAAAAAAAACGAAGAAATGCCATCACACACCACCACTGGGTAGTTCGGTACGGCCTAGCGGGTCACGTGTTACGCACTCCATCTCGTTCTAGCACGTTTTCAGCAGTGTCAAAAAAAAAAGTTTTAATTGAAAGGAATATGATCGAACAGCAAAACGCATTTACATTTTTATTCCAAACAGCATGAATCGCTGATTGAAATTCTTCTGGTATTTGCTGTTACATCTTGCATAAACAATAGACTAACCTAACCTATCTAGCGATTCTTTTTCATATTTGCAGTATCTCAAAACACGTAGGTAATGTGTAGTGTTTTCAATATTGTATCCTCGGCTAGTAAAATTGTTATTTAAAAGGACAAGGACAAAATGAAAAAAAATCCGGAGTTAACCAATTGAATTGTAATGACTGCAATCATTTTTACGTAGGTAAGACTTGCAGAAATTTTGAAACGAGGATTAAGGAACATTTGAGATGTCTAAATAGCAATAATTATTCGGAATTTTCTAACCATCTAATTGAATTTAACCATTCATTTGATATAAATACTGGTTTTAAAATTTTACACACTAACGTTAGTGGTTTTCACTTAGATCTTTTAGAAATATTAAAAATTAGGAAAAATGTTAATAGAAATTTAAATATTATTAACAATCAAATTAATTTTGTGAATAACCCTATCTTAAACATATTTGCATTGTAATTTTTTGTCTTTGTTCTTCTAAGCACCCCCCTTTCCACCTCTCCCCCCCCCCCTCCTCCCGTCCCCTTGTTGATCTTCTAAGCACCTCCCCTTTCCACCTCTCTCCTCCCCCACTACTTCCATTTCTACCCACGCCTGTCTTTCTATGTTCGATCATTTTTTTAGTACATTATATGTCCTGATGAAGAGAACATCGTTCTTGAAACATGTCGACTTTTTAATAAAGTTTATTGTGGTAAAAACAAAGTGTTTTTAATTATTGCATTAAAACATTTTTATTAATAATACAAGTACAGTACAATCTCACTAATCCGGCACTATTAAAAACTAGAGGGTGCCGGATTATTGGAATGTTCGGATTACTACATGTTACGGATAGAGAAAAAAATCATAATAAACAAAACAAAGCATTTCATAAAGAGAATATACACACTATTTACACTTCAAAACAACTTTTTTTCTACGAAAACATTAAAAAAATAGTAGTTGTGGACAGTTGGGGGCGGGGTGAGAGGTTGAGCGATTACTCGATTGAGTGACCTGCAAAATATTTTTTTGTTGTTTGATTTTGAAGAAAAATTAAAAAAAAAAGTAATCGACCGGACACCAAAATTTCATTTACATTTTTTACTCCAAATAAGGTCAGGAATCTCTGGTTAAAGTTAGTCGAGTACGTCCCTTAACATCCTGTACACATAGATATAACTAAACTTGGTTACTAGTAAACGCCAGCTTACGGATAGACAGAGTAAAATCCGGTAATTTGTTAAGGGCGTAATATCATTTTATCGCGTAATAAATATAATAATCTTAGATATATATTATCCGCGGACGTAGATCATTAAGATTGTATCTAAAGGTAACAAGGCACAAACATTAGCGAGGGAAAACAATCACCATTGTTAATTTTTTATGTGATACCACACAAGTGCACCGACTAGAGCTAGTAGGACTACGGAATTCTTTTTTTGTGATTTTTTTTAGGTTGAAGGAAGTAGAAAAAGGTAAGCTGAAGTTTGAAACAACCTGGCTGTTCATATCTAGTCACTAAACATAGATAAAGCAGTTTCAAGAAACGCCTCGATTCTGTATTCTCATTCTGCGGTGCGATTTTGAGTGTAACTTTTACTTAGTGAGGTGAAAATACTATGAAAGAAACGTAAATTTTATTTATTTGAACCTGCGATCTCTGGGAGCACTTGAACTTTTCCTTTTCCTATAAAGTCATCAATTATTATTTTATTGATTGTTTTTGTGTTTAATTCATAAAACTCCATTTGTTTTTTTAAATTTAAAAATGTTATTAAGTTTGGGGCTGGCGGTCGCAAAACGAAAATTCCAGAGCCGCTCATTATTATGGGCAAAACAATTAAATTATAGTTATTTAACCAGTCAAATTTGTTTAATGGAGATAAAAGACTTAAAATACCTATAAAATATCATTTGGTTTTGGCCTATTTTTTTAGCATATTGCTCGCCATTCGCCATACATTCCAAATGTTTTTGCCACCGCCAGCCGCATACTTGTTATTATCAAGTTCTGCGAGTATTTTAGTTTTTATTTTTGTTACAGCTGTTTCGGCTTAAACTGTGGTTAAACAACATTAAGACGACCTATTTACAGATTTTTAGACTTATTACAAATAAGTCGTCTAAAAGTGGTTTAACCACAGTTTGAAAATGGCATTGTAAGCCGAAGCACCCTTAACAAAAATAAAAACTCTAAAACTTGCAGAACTTGATACTTAATAATATTATTAAACTAGCTGACCCGACGAACTTCGTACCGCCTCAGAATCAATAACTGTTGAATTAAATAAAGTTTTTTTATTAAGTTAAAAATTACACAATGAAGTAATTATCGATGCCCAACTGTCCGTGTTTTGTTTTTGTCAGTAACAGAGATGGCATTGTGTACGGATTTATATTTTTGTGATTTTCTTACTTTTCCACTTACTTCCGGGAATTTTTTAAAGGAAGCGGGTACGGGTGCCGCAGCCCCGGGAACCATTTATTGGATAACCAAATACCTCTGCCATAGATCACCCTAAGTGGTTCGCTACGTTTGGTAATTTAACAGGGGAACCCGGGTTCATGGGGTGACCCGGGTTCATGGGGTCTTGGCGGCGGATGCGTCTGCCCACCTGCTGCGTGGCGGGCCGGATCGAGAGAGACTGTTTGAGGGAGGCCTTTTGACCTTTCCAGCCTGATTCTCTCAAGGTAAAAGGTCAATTCCGGTAAAGGCAATGGAGCAACGGATACGCTGACCTCCAGATTCCTACCCACCTCTCATGCCTTTTTCCTTCCCAGAACTTCCTATCCTACCCTTCCTTAAAAAGACCCTTCACACATCATCCCCTAAGATGACATAGGTCCTGAGTGGAGGTTACGTAAAAAAATGCGTTTCATTTCGGAAATTTATTATTATTGTATTTTTCCTTTAGAGGGGTGCAGAGACATACGTTAACCGTTTGTCTCATATTCGATTATTGACATTTAGTGTGTAAGAAAGAGGGCCGCATTATATGATTAAAAACAAAATCAAAACAATCAGCGCATTGACATTTGACGTTTTCGAATTTTTGGAATTCACGCACAGTTAAATATTATACCTATCACAATATTGCTGCAGTTCTTTCAAAATATGAGAATTGGTTCCATACAAAATGTATGAAAAAATTAATTTTCTTCATAACTTTCTTTTTCATGAATTTTTGCCATGTTTTAATAGTTATTCTGTTATCCGGGGCGGAGACAAATCCAACAAATCAAAGATCATCAAAATCGGTCCAGCCGATCTAGAGTTATAAATAGTGTAACTAATCCGATTAAATTTAAATATTTTTTTAAAATTATTATTTTGTTGCGTAAAATAAACGGTGTTACTTATATTGATAACGTATATGACATAATGCAAGGTATTTATATCGTTAATAAACCCGATACAAACAGAAATAGGCTGCTTTATTTGCTTTCATACTCCAACCTTTCAAATAATCATGATGATTGGCCCGATTTCGGAGCCTCAAACCAATAAAGTTCACGCTCTAGTAAGCCGAGTGCCTGGGGGAGGGGGACGTAGCTCTTTATTTTCTTTCAATTATCCCATCATTAGCATTGACGTATCGAAAACAAATAATAAAAATGAAATTGAATTCTAGTAACCGCTTCACATAAACCACACGAATATCCCTCCCCAAACCATATCAATGCCCCCATTGAGATGCGATTTAATTAAATAATATTGATTTCAATTTATACAAACAAAAGGTATTTTCTTGAATTATTGTTTAAGGTGAAGCTTAATGCTAAATCACTATTTTAGATTATTCTTTACTTCGAATCGGTTCAAATTTTAAGTACAAAAAATATGTTTTGGATAAATTGAAACTCTTCCTACCGTTTCAATTGAGTAGAATTAAATTGAAGCGGTTAATTATCTTATATATAAAAATGAATCGCTGAATTTGTTGCGCAAATCTCGAGAGCAGCTGAACCGATTTCGCTAATTCTTTTTTTTAGAATATTCCTTGAAGTACGAGGATGGTTCTTACGAAGAGAAAAATAAAAAAATAAAAATTGCAAAGAAAATTGGAAAATTTCAGAAAACCTAACGAATATCGCACGTTTGACAGTTCACGTGTTTGAGAATGACATTTTGCAAAACAATGATTGTTAAATCGGGATTCTATTTTTGAAAGTCTTTAAGTTGATAAATTTATTTAAAGTAGGTAGTCCCCTAATAGTTTGAATCTAATCAAGAATTTTAGATATTTTAAATAGGTACCTATGTTAGGTACCAAATTTAATATACATGAAAATAGAAATTTGAATAAAAATTGTAAAAGGTGGCACGCGGGCTGTTTAAAAACTGAATGTACTGGGATTGATATGGAACGCGGGAGGAGGGTTGGCGGGACGACCTAGTGGGAAAGGGAAGAGGGAAGGCCGGGGAACGCTGGAGGGGAAGGGGAAGTGTGAGGGGGGAGGGGAACTCGGGAAGGGGGTTCGCGGGACGGGGGAAGGGGGAGGGAGTGGAGTGGTGTGAGGGAAGGTGGAGGTGACGGAGTGGGAACGCGAGAGAAACAATTTCTTTATTAAATGGAATAGCAACGCATGCCGGGACCAGCTAGTTATTTTAAAAAAAATATAAAAGTAGACTCTTAAAAAATGTATTCTGAAGTGAAAACTTCTTATTTTGTGATTTGAAACTCGATGAAACGAAAAATAGCGACAGTAAAAAGAGACCAACACGTACATCTATAGGATTTAGCCTGCGAGAGAATGAGATAGTACAATCGGTCTCCTCTTTGTGCGGTGCTTCGTAGTCTCCCCACTCTTGTCTACTTTAATTTTCTGAAGCTTTCATTTCTACCGCGTGTGAATTACACTCTGATTTTTTTTCATTAGAAATGTATGAACGCACATAAGAAACATTTTTTTTAAATATAATTTTATGGCCGAAATTGTCTACGACAGCTTCCAGTAATAAACTTTTTTTTAATAAAATTGTTCCAGTACACATTTTCGGCTAGTGGTTTTCTCCTAATGCTTTAGCAGTCTGTGTTAAATCTAAATAGAATTCAGAAAAGTTTTTATGTTTAGTCGCATTTGTCGCACAATTTAATTATTTTGTATTTTTCGGCGGAGCTTGGACGTTTATTTTAATTTCTAAAAGTTTCAGATATTATTTAAAACCCAGCAGATTCTGTGAACAGAAATATACAACAGCCGGTGAATTTGAAATTTTGGTGCACTATTTTAATTCGCTTTATTCAAATAAACCTCTAAGCCACATTATAATCTTACAATGTAACAACCTACAACTTGCATATTATTTTGTTTAAATGAGATATTTTTACTTGTTTTTAAAGTTAATTTAGATTAAATTTAATAATGTTATTATCAATTTCTGCTAGTATTTTAGTTTCTATTTTTGTTACAGCTGTTTCGGCTTTCAAGGCTATTTTCAAACTGTGGTTAAACCACTTTGAGACGACTTATTTATAGGAATCTAAATGTCAATTTTTAAAGGTGTCTAAATTGATTTATTAGCAGTTTAACCAATTTGCCGAGATACTAATTGAGACAGTCGATACTCTATTATGTGGGGTACTTCGGAATCTGTTTTCCCCGCTCTAAACGTGTAAGCAGAAACAGCTGTAACAAAAATTGCATTAAACTTAAATGAAGTTCCACGAATTAAATACAAAAACAATTAATAATAGATGTTTTTAAATATGTGATATTCATTTTAACCCTTAAGGCGCCGTAACCACGCTCAAAAAGAAGAAGATAGAGAGATATGTAATTACGAATAAAATAAGCGGTAAAATCGATGCGAAAATTGTGAAAATGTTTAATAAAACACGACTCTTTTAAAATAAAGCAAAAATCTCTTGGGGATGTCTAAAACAGCATTTAAAGAAACACTGTGAATTCTTTCATACATATAACTGAAACAGACTTGAAAATAATAATTTTCGGAGTACCTATACTTTACGATTTTTTTCTACCGAGGGAATTACATATAATTTGTGTTTCGGCGTGGGGAATGAATAGATATCATCTTCAAAAATAACATATATTTTTTTAAGAGCTTAAAAACTTCAAATGTTTAAGAGAGATATATAAGAAATGGGTAGAAATTTGGGTAGCGGCGGCTTTATATTGAATAAGAGTGTTCTTTGAAAATATCTCAAGTTATTCCCGAATTCCAGATCAATTTCTGTTCTGTCAATCACACTGTTGAATCGTAATCTGAATTTAAACGTACTCACAGAAAACATTCTACACGCCTCTAAACGTAAACTTCTAAAGTAAGCCTCTAAAGTAAACGTAAATTTCAATAATATTCTGTGCCTTAAAGAAATTAAGTTAAAGGATTTTAATTAAAATTGTAATGGAATTCATAATTTTAATTGTCATCATAACAGATGGTTTACAGTTTACACGAGAGTTGGTGTTGAAACATGCAAGCGAGCACACGGTACACAGAGAGCGAGTGCAGGGCTATGAAGTTGGTGTTATGATCATTCGTAAACAGCCCGGACTACCTTGTGTTATGTTCCTAGCATGGTGTGAATCGCACGCGAGTGCCGCCCAAGTGAATAAACTGTTCCACAAACACTTCTCCCGAAAGCTTACTCCGCAATACGGCACATATTTCTCAGTCGGCGTTGAAAGCTCGCAGATTCCGAACGATGCGCGATGGGAGATAATGCCGTAATCTCTCTTAGTTACGGTCTGGATATAATATTAAACACGTGACAATGTGTCTATAGCCAGGATGCTGAATGCTACTCTAGACTCCACTACTGGTTCAGTTGGAAGTGTGGGAGAGGCGCTAGTCACTTGTGATAGTCCCAGACGCTAGTGGTAGTGGTCTGAAGTTCCGCGAGTCACGTATCCTGGATACGTCATACGAGCAGCTGCAGAACACTCTAATTCGGATTTATATCCGAAGCAGCGCTGGAATTGAAATGAACATTTGTAGATTCAGGAGTATTCGTGCATTTGCAAGTGGAGCAACTTACTTTTTACTGGATTGATAATGTCTCTTCACATTTGCAGGGTGCCTGTTTGTTTTATCATAATTACGATGATCCAAATAGATGCTTGAAATGATTATTTTGGTCGAGTACCGTTCTAGTTGTGTTCCCTGAGAGCATAATAGAAATTTTAATTATCATTATTTTGCCTGTAAAAGCGGAAAACTTATCTGAAAAGTAATGTTAATAAAGTATTGTAAAAGCCTAGCTGGAACACACTCTCTACTATAAAGATAAGGAGCAGATGGGTACGCTGTATTTATTTCAAAAATATCGCCAGGTTTCGCCTGTAATATTCTCCCCTAAAATATTCATCGTCCCGAGATAAATACAATTGATAAAGGAGTAAAACCATTTCCATTAGCCTACGGAAGTATAAATGCTATTAGTTTTATAGAAAATAATTGGCTCCAATCAGAGAGCGCTATAGTAATCAAGTTTGTAATGGGAGCCCAGAGTAGACAAGAAAAGCGATCAGTGAATAATTTAAATTATTCCATTCCGGTCGGCCGGAGACGTCAACCCGTAATTGGCTATTTTTCTAACTTCTAATTTCACCTAACGAAGTAAGTTTATTTCCCATTTCCCATGTAGATTCCAGATTGGGACTAGCTGAAAGCGAGTTTTAATTAGATGACATTTAGCCCCGAACGCGGCGCAAACTCGGTAACGAATCACATCACGAAGCGCATTATCATTAAGACCGATGACGCTTTATGCTCGCCTAATACAGTGTCCCAGGTAAACCGTAGTACCGAGGAATAGAGGCATCAGCGGTATTGACTAATGCCGCGAAATGACACGAATGCTCCTAACCAACTAGTACGGGAAACTTCACTCAGCTATGTTAATTTGTCCCGTTTGTGGGTGGGTAGTGGGTAGGTGGGTTCACTTAACGAAACAGGGCACCAATTCATCACTAAAGCAACCGAACTCAGATGTATGTATTTAATTATCAAACAAAACGACAAACTTCGTGGTGGTGCGGTTAAGATCCTCGACTACGAATACCTGCATGCACAGGTAAATTTTATTCAATTAATCAGTAACAATTATTATAAGCAATAATTAACAGCCTGAAACACTCAATGAAGATTTTTCAATGTGGATGAGTGTTTCAGGCTGATAATTATTGCTTATAATAATTGTTACCCTTTGTGCTATGCATGAAAATCTTGTCTTAAACGTTAGTTTAACAATTAAAAATAATAATCAATTAATGAGTGTTAACTTCACATTTAATTAATTAAAAATAATATGTAGCATACTTGCTGCACTTTCATTTACTCTCAATGTTGCCCTGGTAAAAGATTATCTACTACATCCAACGATAAAACTCAATTTGGAACGCCAGAGTTACACTATACAGAGGAAAAAAATGTCTATTCAGCTGCCTCAAAAACTTACGGCATGAGTATTTTGACGTACTTCATATTTAATAAAACGGAATTTTATATTAAAAGAGCGTCCACAAAAGACTAACATTATAAAAAAAGGGCATTTTCGCAAAGCTTGACTCGGATGTTCACCCCCAGCATTGATTAAGGCTTGTGGGATTTTTCGTAAGCCCTCCTGCAAACAAAGGAGTAATCGTCGAGTGCGAGTTGCTCTTGTAAACAATGGGTAGAGAGCCGTGAGAAGGTGTGCAGATGACGAGGATTATGAGGGGAACAAGTAGGATGACCAGAATGTATTAGGAGCGCAGAATGTATTAGTGGAGAAGCATCATAATGCAAACGGAGACAGGTACGAGGACGAGCGGAATAAATCAAAAGAATTAAACAAAATGAAACAATGCAACTTTGTATAAACCACTTATAAAATGTGCAAATCCGACCGGTTTCGGAACAAACGTTCCTTCGTCAGGGAAAGCTTATACTTCATTTTATTATAATGGATAACCACAAAGTAATAGCTACATTCAAAAATATAGAATTAAACAAATTCATCAAAACGGTACTAACTACTTTAAAGAATAATAATAACAAAACGTAACGAACTGGCCTGGATCAAAACTAAAATGGACACAGTTTGTCAAAAACTTAATAAAACCAAACCAAACATAAAGCATCACCATTTACATTAACAGATTCTAATGATCCTACATTACGAATAACCTGACAATATTTGAAGATCTCCTTCTACCACCGCAGTAAGTCGAGAATGTTGCTTGTGTCGTGATGGAGGAATCGAACGCGCGACGCCTGGTGGGATGCTAACTCAGCAACTGATTGTGTGAAGAATTCATTCAAGCGGTAAAGTATCTACCTGATTGTTCACGGGATTTTACAATTGCTAAAATTTTCGGTTTTTAAAACCCTTTAAAGGGCAATAATTATGGAATTTGTTACACAAGTGGCAAATATACTAACCAGAGACATATTATAAGGCCGTTACATCTCTTTATTTTTCACGGATAACAACAAACAGCACTATAATATTTTTGTTATTAGTTTTTGGGGTATTATGGCGTGTTGCGCTACCTCCTTCTTTAGCCAACGTTTCGGACAGCGTTGCAGTGTCCATCATCAGGGCAGATGTGTCTGCTCTGATGATGTGTCTGCCCTGATGATGGACACTGCAACGCTGTCCGAAACGTTGGCTAAAGAAGGAGGTAGCGCAACACGGCATAATACCCCAAAAACTAATAACAAAAATATTTTTGGCCGTGAAAATCTAAAATCGTATTTTATAATTTATTTATTTAACGCCCAATGGGCTTTTACATTTTGGTAGTACAAATAATTCATGACAGATTATTTAACATATACAGAAATAATAAAAATAAAATTTGATAAAAAGCACACAAGTCATAAAAATACAAAAATACAGCGATTTCATAGGTTTTCAGAAAAACAGATAGGTTTAGGAATAGTTTTGGAATAAGTTTTTTACAAGATCAACAAATTATGCCAAGTTTATGTTAAATATGTCAATATCACCTAAGTACTGATTTCCCATAGTGTGAAATCGTTGTATCGGAGAGTGGGCAATGTAGTTCCGCTTATGAATGCTACAGTAGAATAGTGTATTTTGTCGTGTAGTTACTGTCGGTATTCGTAAGTTTATGAGTTGCAGTAGTTCGCAACAGTCAAATTTAGACTTAAGTATTTTGAATAAAAATGTTAAGTCGTTTATTTTACGTCTGTCTTCTAGTGTGTGTATTTGTAAAACATTTATTAATAAATTATATTTCAAGTCTTCTAGTGGGATATTTAATTTAAAATTTATAAAAAGCAGAATTTTTTTTTGTATTCGCTCAATGTTATTAAGGTTAATTTTGTAAGATGGAGACCAAACTACCGAGTTATATTCCTTTAGGCTTCTAACTAGAGATACATATAATAATTTAATGACTTGTATTTGGTTGTTCTTAATACGAAGCCTAGTGTTTTCATACCTTTGTTAACAATTTGGTGGATATGATTGGCGAAACTTAGTTTTTCATCCAAAATAATTCGAAGATCTCTCATTTCCGTGACTCTTTCTAAAGCTGTGTTATTGATGGAATATTCGAATAAAAAAGGATTTTTATTTCTGAAGAAAGTCAAGGTTTTGCACTTTTCTACATTTGAGAATAAATTATTTTGAACGCACCAATCTTTAAACATACTAATATTTGACTGAAGTATATGGCAATGATTTACATCAGTTACCTCGACATGGTTGAAGCAATTGAAGCATCGTATCAAGCACTATAATAATTTAACCGGTGAAATTCAGTCAAATTTACTTGAATGCATTGCAATCTTCGTATAAACGTTCTCAAAATAAACGAGGCTTTAATAAAATTATTTATTGTTTGAGATAGGGTTGCGTTGTAAATTGCAGTAGTGCGTAGTCAAAGGGGCTCAGAGCGTTCAATATTAAAATCATTGATTTGTAATAATTAGATCACAAGAAGCAGAAAGCTTTAGCGCAATTTCCAATCTGATCGTTAGCTAACATAATAATTCACAGGCATTAATATCCAGACCATATCTTCGTGATTAATGCTTAGTCATTAACTGCTAATTTCATACATTAAATCTCAATTTCAGATATTCCGCCAGGCGCCCATAAAAGGGTCACTGGAATTATCGTTTCCATAAACACATCGCACCCGAAGCCATCAATGTTTTGACGCTTATTAATTTATTGTCGATACGTTTCGATTAATCGCACGAACACATTACTGAAACGGTCGGAAATACATTACCGAATCGATAATATACAATTGCCGGTCGTAAACTAACAATTACCTCAAAAATATATTGGCGGTGAATCAATCAATCAATCTGAATGTCGATTGGATCCGCAAAATAGTAATTACACAGAAATATTGGCTTGGAATCAATCAAAACACAAAATGTGGACAAATTCTATAAAATTACAATGATCTAAACTAATGGTACTTAACCTGGGTTTGATCGAACCCCAGGGGTTCGGTGAGTCAGTCTCGTGGGTTCCGCGGTGACTAGCTGTCACTGGATCCACTGGATCGTGGACCGAGAAACTGGCTATTTTCGGAGCCAGTTCCTACCCAAACTGGGCGAAGACGAACTAAAAGCCGCCCGCAGGGCCTAGCAGCAAAAACCTGCGGAGCCGGTTTTTAACTGCTAGTTTTAATGATTGTGATTCAATATAATTGGACGTATGGACAGGATCTATAATGGATATTAGATTGTATTCGAATAATAATTATAACTTAAAAATGTCGGTGATGAATCAATCAATCTGGATTTATGAATCGGATCGGATCAGAAGAATAACGTATTTTTAAGGAACTCTCCCTTATCGGAGGTTGAATGTCATCAGAGCAATTCCCTGCGTGCTATATCAATTAACAAATGTGTGTCTTTAAATTATTAGTTGTCAACCAATCAACATCGGATCCATTGAATAACAATTACCTAAAAAACAGTGGTGGTGAATCAATCAATCTAGACGTGTGGATCGGATGCATAACGCAGGCGGAAAACACGGCGCATGACAAAGTGGTACGGATGTCGATGTCGATCCGGAAACATACGATGTCGATCCGGGAATATACGATGTCGATGATCTATTCAATAGTTTGGGAGATTCGTTGGAGGCATTTGAATGCATGTTTGGACACAAACACACCGGATACATACCGAATAAAAATAACTGTTGAAAATGAATAAACTCTTATCGTATAGTGCCCAATGTGCCCACATTTGTTAAAATATTCTGTAGAAGTACAAAAACAAGGAGGTCATTCGTTATTAGCAGTCAATTCGTAAAAGGGGAACTTTTTAACTAACTTCCAAATGATATGTAAAAACAATTAAAAAAATAAAAATTAATTTCAGATGTTACCGCAACCAGAGTTGACCTGAACACAAATGTAATGCTTGCGTACAGCTTGTTTCGACATGGTTATTTGACTTGAATGTAAACACTTTTTGTCTCGTTCTCGCTAAATACAATAAGGAGGTGTAAACAAGACAAAAAGCTAATTCTCTGCTACTTTTGCCCAGGAAATAATTGTCGAAAGTGATTACATTTGCTCTATACACAATTCTCAGATTGTGTTATTTAGAACAACTCTACATTCTTGACAAAATGACATTGAAAACGATTATTATAAAGCTCGATTAAAAACGGTTGTTAGGTTTTCACAGTTAAAATGAATTACTTTACCACACCCTTTTTGAAATGAGTGTAGGTACACAGACCATAAAATAATTTGAAATCTTAATGAAAATATAATAAACACTTAACTTTATTATTTAAAAATTTCAATTTTAAATTTATTTACGTAAAATTTCTATGAAAGCCTTGAAAACTGTGTTGAAAGTTGGAAAAACTTTAAAAAGTAGGTACATCAATTATTTTAGAGAAACATTTTCTTACATTCTTGTATTGAATCTGGAATTATGTAATGGTATCGTTTAAATGATAAAAAATATATACAATATCACGTATACAATATACCTACGCCCATGCAAAGCCACATCGCATGGTCTGGCTGCATTAAAAATGTCAGAATCGAAAATTATTATGACAAAGACCATCAATAACAATAAATAACATAATACGGGCGTCCCAGAACAATGGACGCGCGGAACAAGCTGTATCTATGTCTTTCTCGTACGACAATCGATATTATTTGAAAAATAAAACGCCATGCGGGAGGAAGAATTTTGCGATATTTATTATTTATACGCACTGCTCTGTTTTTTTTTTAAATTCAAAGGAAAGTAATATTTTTTTATTAAAAACTTTAAAGTAGAGTTGTGGGCGTATCTGCTATTCGCGAATTGAGGTCAATATTCACTTACTTCGGGAGAAATCAATAAAATATTCAGAAATTATTTATTCTAAAATCTTTCTTGAATAGATAATCATTTTGACTTGGCGGCTGTCTGGCGAGACCAGTTTTTTTTCATGTCAGGGAACGTACCCATACTACGTGACACGTTTAGGGGGGGGGGGGGGGGTCTTCAAAATGTCACGCTTGGTAAAAGGGGTTAAAAATTGCAAAAAGTTGGTCACGTAGTATGGGTACGTTCCCTCGGTACAAATTTATTTAATTTAATACTTTTATTATGAAACATAGAATTGCAATAATTTTAACAATAATAAAATAATGAAAAAATGTAATATGCAAAGCTGCCTTAAGCCGCCGCTACCCTAATTTCTACCGATTTTAAACATTTGAAGTTTTTAAGCTGAAATATATGTTATTTTTTAAGATAATATCTATACATTCCCCACGCCGAAACGCAAATTATATGAAATTCTTTCGATAGAAAAAAATCGCGAGGTATGCTCCGAAAATTAGTATAAACACGTTTGTTTCAGTTATTTTACAAGTTACATGTATGAAAAAATTCACAGTGTTTCTTTAAATGCCGTTTTAGACAGTCCCCAAGAGAATTTTGCTTTATTTTAAACGAGTCGAGTTTTATTAAACATTTTCACAATTTTCGCATCGATTTTATTGCATTAAATATTAGCGCGCTCCTCCATCATTCGTAATTACAAATTTTTCCATCTTCTTCTTTCTGGGCGCGGTTGCGGCGCCTAAGGCAATTATTTGTCTGTAGGTTCAACCACTTTTCTTAATTTAGACAATATAACAAATAAATTTTTTGATAAATTTAATTTCAAAAAATGAAATTAAATCATTTGTATATTATTATAATAATTGTTTTAAAGTTTTGACAAATTCAGAAAAATAATATAAAAGTCAACCTAATTTGACAAAAAAAATATAAAGCAAGATTCAACAACACTGATTTTTCAGTTGTTTTTTGAAATATTCTAGTTAAACAGTTTCATTTTTCAGCAATGAAAAATAGTATCCTATTTTTTAGAGTTCAAACCGCGACTATAAATTGAGCACAGGTTGACGTCAAAAAGTGCATAAATATGTGCTCTGACTTAAAAATAATAAAATAATGCTTTTTAAAACAAAAAAGCAAAAAACTACTTTAATTTAGTTATTTCCTTTGAGACTATCAAAAGTTGTGCAACCATGCCACAAATAACAGAGAATTTTGTTGTAAGCCACGCATTAGTTGTTCATATATTGTTCATATCATGGAATCTGTCTAAACCGTGTTGCTACCGGCAGTAAAAATCCGGTTCAAATAGGTGCCGATTTTGGACAGATTTTAGCCGGTGGAAAAAAAAACTTTTTAAAACCACCCTCAACATCATAAACTGTCTTCCTTTGAGACATTTAGACATAGTACGACGATACCATAAACAATGGAAAATATTGTAAGCCACACAGTAGATGTCCATGTTTAAAGTTTAAAATCGCTGGCAATCTGTCATTAAACCGGCGCAACTACCGACTGTAAAAATCCGGTTCAAATATTTGCCGAGTTTGGATAGATTTCCGCCGGTTGGGTATGTAACTTTTTTTGCCTGTTTCCCCGGCCATCTTTTGTTCATCGTTCCACATTCGTGGTCCAATTTTTCCGCTTCCGAAACTGCGCCATGCAATGGCGGGAGAGACCTTTTTGAAATGATCGCTGTAAACTTTCGGCATCGGTATGCAACTTAAAAAATATATGATAACCGCGATGTTACGTAATGTAAACCGCGATATATCAATACAGGCAAATACAATCACAGTTGTAGCGGTTCACATAAAAAAAAAACAATAGCTACAATCGAATATAAATTAATTTAATAGGAAAAAATTGAAATGGAATCGAGTATAATTTACTATAATCTCACAAAATCAATTACAAAACTTCAAAATTTAAAGACCGATTCTTAATCTATTCAAATACGTTGGTGTCTCAGCTAGGCGTCGTGGATTCCATTCTCTGTTAGTTTATTCATCCATCATTGCACATGCAGCCGGGTTCATGGGATGTGGTTACCTTTTGCGTGGCGAGCCAGTTTGGAAGATACTGGTCGAGGGATACTTTTTGCTTGATGATTTCATTCATACATCCATCTCTCCTCCACGGATTGACTCTCAGATTCCTACTCACCCCTCATATCTTTTCCTTCCCAGAACATCCTCTCCTTTCATTATTTCCTTAAAAAGATCCTCCACACAGCATCCCCAAATATGACATACGCCGTGAGGGATTTTGTGTATGTTCCGCTCATAATGACGGTAGTAGAAAAATTCAAACATTGTCAAATTATTTTGATTTGTTTTGGGGTATTATCCAAGTTGCGCTTTGGGAGGCGGGAATGGGTACCGCCGCCCCGGGAACCTTTATTGGATAACCAACACCTCTGCCATAGGTCAACCCATGTGGTTCGCTACGTTTGGTGATTTAGCAGGGGTGCCCGGGTTCATGGGGTGAGGTATGTCTAGGTCTTGGAGGCGGATGACCAGGACATACTGAACCCCAGATTCCTACCCAACCTTTAAACCCTTTTCCTTCCCAGAACTCTCCTCTCCTTCCTTTCCTTAAAAAAAACTCCACACAGCATCTCCAAAGATGACATAGGCCCTGAGAGATATTATTTTCCTCAGGGCCTCCTGTGTGGAGCTCATGTAAAAAAAAACAAAAACCTCCTTCTTTAGCCAATTTTCCCACAGTGTCCATCATCAGGGAAGATATGTAACCGATTACACATTTACATCTGGACACTACTGCACATCTGCTCTGATGATGGACACGGTAACGCTGTCCGCAACCTTGGCTAAAGAAGGAGATAGTGCAACATGGCATCATACCCCAAAAACAAATCACGATAATACTTTTGGCCGTTAAAATCTCAAATCATTGTCAGGTTATTCGTAACATGGGAATATTTAACTTTCTATAAGTTAGAAAAACCGGCGTAAAACTATGTTCTTTGAAGCTCGTCCAAAGCAGAAATCAAATATTTGGGTATGTCGTCTTGCATTGTTAACGATTAAAATAAGTTAGTGATTTCCGTTTAATTTTTTTGAGTTGAAAGCATCGAAATGGGGTTCAAATGAGATCAAACTATCAACGAATGGATCCCATACATAAGTCAAATATTTCCCATGAGAATATTATTAAAGTTAAATATTTTAACCCCCGAGTTATGATTCTCCTTTAATCAAACGCCAGCGTCATTTACATACATAGAACCTTCCATAATATACGACATAACGCGGTTACAAACACTAATTACAGGGTACATAAAATTTGAATGAAATGATACACTTAACTTGCCTCACAATGAAAAAGTTGCGACAATGAATGTAAAATATTAAAACCCACTCGTAAACATTTCCACCTCACTACAAACGCCCGTTCTTTCATTAATGATTATTACAAATGTACAAATATATACCTACAATTGTTCATATTCGATGATTCATCCGAACGACCACACAAATAAATATGTTTCATCTTAGAACAATAGCAAATTAAAATCGTAATTTATCGTTTTTAACAGACAGAATAGTGGTGAAACGCAGCCTTAAATTTGTGATTGTTTTGTGTAGAATTGTAGAAGGTTATTTTGAAATGATTCGCGTTGATCATAAAACATAATTGTTTGACGTGTATTATTCTAAAATAAAATCTAATCCTTCATTCTGAAATCGAATGTATATTAATTTTACCAACGCAAAAACAATGCTCAGTTTACTGGCAAATAGGTCATTAGAGTTTACATATCAGTATATCCGATATACTGCTAGAGATGGGTAATTCTTGAGAATTTATTTTTGCGGTAGATTCCCAAAATGGGGAATATTTCGCAAATTTAAACTGGAGGGTTAAATTCCATGAGATTGTCAATTATACTGTGTCTCTTATGACGTAATGAGACACGATTATATACGTTTTACCCAAGTTCGCTTTGAGAGATATTGAAATAGATATTGAAAAATAAACTTTACTGTCGCTTGTAACTCTGTATCTAACATTTTTCATTTTTTTAATTAATTATCTATAAAAAAAGATACGTACATTGGGTTTTTTAATGCCTGTCTCACTAGGATATACCTGTGTCAAGACAGGCGTACGAGTATATAAATGAATATCGTAGTTACAAGAGTATTTAAAGTAAAATACATATTAATTGGAAGGGTGTGTAAATCTTTTAAAGGGAGTTATCTTATAATTGTTGGAGGTGATGAAGTAAATTCTGTCTAAACTATACATGGAGTTAAATATGACAGGATTCTATTATTATTTAGTTTAGTTTATTATTTATTATTAAGTAATTCATTTTCATAAAAAGTCAACCTAATACAGAATAACTTTCGTAGTAAAGAAAATATAATTAAAGTGTTTCGCTATGTTTGGTGACCTAGCAGGGGTGCCCGGGTACATGGTTGAGGTTTGTCCGGATCTTGGCGGCATATGCCACCAACTGCGTGGCAGGCTGAATCGTGAGAGACTGGTTGAGGGAGATCTTTTGACCTCTCCAGCAGGACTATCTCAGAACATTGCAACGCACCGCAGTTGTAGAGATAGATAGACACACTGAACCCCAGATCCCTACCCACCCCTTACATCTTATTTCCTTCCCAGAACTTCCTCCCTTTCCTTTCCTTAAAAATACTCCCACACAGCTTTACCAAAGATGACAAAGGCCCTGAGGGATATTATTTTCCTAAGGGCCTCCTGCGTGCAGCCAATTTTAAAAAAAAACGACTTTGGGAATATAATATACATATATTAGGTTGGGAAATATTCCCGGGTGCACATCACTAGTTACTATCGTATTCCGCCCGTGTTTAAAATGAAAATTCTAAATTAGTACAAGCAAAAAATGGCTTTTGATGGTTTTAGGGTAGATTTTTTGAAAACATGTGTGAAAATTACATGACGCTAGAGATAATCGTTCAATAATTTTTAATTATACTGATTGGTATATTTAGGATGGTATGGATAAGTGTTTATTTTAATTTAAAGTCGATGAAGCGCCACATTTACCATAAATAAATAAAGTTTTAAGTAAATATTATCAATTTGGAAAATTATACAACGCCGACGTGATATTATTATTTTTAATTACCAAATCAAATTGAGTGGATCACTTTCAGGTACCAAGATAATTAAAATGCCACGGATTCGTGCAAAAAATCTCCACATTAAAAATTATGCATTTTCAGATTTATTAAAATTCACCGATGATATTACAAATTTAATTGAAAATTACTCACGACTCACGACCCGATGAAAATATTAAAAATTACGAGCAGTTGATATTTTAGAGTGGTTTTTGTAAAATTACCCCAAAACGAGGTATCTTTAGTATGTTTTATGTTAATAGTTCCAACTGCTCACTGCTAACTGGAGCCAGTGAGACTATGAAATCCACAATAATCGAAGACTTTTGTGAGACTGAAGGGTGTGGGCAGGGGGATGATATGGAAAGAGGAAGGTGGGGAGGTACCTAACTATTCAGATCTGGTCACCAAGCGGCCATTTTAAGTAACTTTTAAATTTTTTATGGTAGTTTTTCACCTGGGCGATACTGAGAGTTCCTACCACTCTGGAACGTGCCGCAAGATTGCTTTATAAATTTAATGAAATAAAAGTTCTTGCGCCCCCTGGGATTTGAACCCGTTACTTCCGGATTCGTAGTTGCGGAAATTGACGTAGTCTTATTAATCGATAGATATTATGTTAAAAAAATTATTCTTCCTTAGCAGTTTGTCAGAACGATAATTATGTAGGTGACTCACTTTAAAACACAGATATCAGATAGGTATGCTATCCTTGTTGTACCGGTATTACAACGGAAGTTGCTCTGTCCATAATCGGGAAACACGCCAAACGCGCGCCGAAAATATGTACACTGTACACGGTTGACATTTGTCACATGAGAACGGGGCCCCTTCTATGACACGTTCTTGAGTTCTACAGCTCGGTTCTGGAACGATTTGCCGGCCTCTGTGTTTCCTCCTTCCTACAACATGGGTCTCTTCAAGACCAATATGTTCATTCCTTCCTCCCCTTAAAAAGATCCTCTACACAGCATTTCAGGTGACATAGGCCCTGAGAGAAATTATTTTCCTCGGGGCCTCCTGTGTGGGGATAATGTAAAAAAAGGGTCTTGAAGAGACGGAGTTAATGTTATGTAGTTAATGTAAATTAAGATGGAGTTAATGTAAAAATAAATACTTTTTTAAATAACCAAAATCTCTGCCTGACATTATTAAATGTTGTTAAGAAAATCCTTTCGATCAGATAAATAGTATGCAATGCCAGTAAAAATGTCCACAAGTCCAACGTTCTTACAAAACCTGGGCGGTGTGTTCACACTACCGCGTTACTTCCGTTGCACAAAAGACTTTGAGCGTGTCATACGGGAGGGAGACGTACCTACTCCCGTTTTGGGAGCAATCCGGTACACACAAAGACCACTGTGTGTGCTCACTGTACTATATTCTGTACTTACAGTACTCTACTCTATACTCTGTATAGTGTACTCTAACCTGCACGTACATCGCAGCGCGGATTCAAATGGATTTTTGCGGTATTTTGTGTGGAAACCGTGCTCTCTTTTACACGAAGTTAAGAGAATTTAATGAACATTGCTGCTATTGCTGTAACGGCGGCCGTATTCATTCGTTTAACAATTTGTCGGAGCTTTCTAGTTAATTAGACACATGCTTTTTAATTAAAATTAAAATACTTTGATTATAATATAATGGATAGGTACTGTCCGGAATCATTTACGTCGGGCCAAACCCCTTTTCTTGCAAGGACTCTGCAGCTGCAGAAATATTTGGTAACCAGGTTCTTTCCACTCCACACTCCCTTAAGCCTCTCAAACTAATTATTTAATAACTATAATTTAAAGTAGGTACTATTTGGTTTTGAAGTGACAATAAGCTTAGTTCCTACCGGGATGACATTTATCCAGATGCTAACTATTACTTGCAGGAAAAGTAATTGAAATTTGGAACAAAGACAAGAAAAATGGTGAAAAAGCGAATGCATTTGTTTTTCAAAACGGAAGATTTGAGACTACCTTGGAAGCAAGTTGTAGGTGTTTTGGTGTACACAATCACGTTTTTAAGTTCAAGGAAGGAATTTGACCATCTCGGAAGTACATAATATCGTTTGGTAGTCATTCGTTTTTTGGTGGCGATAATTGCCTCGAGGTATCGCAGTGGAACTATGTAACTATAATGCGGTCCTTCGTGGTTATTCGTCATGTGCTCCATCGCATAGATACAGTGCTAAGTGATTGATCATTCCTTTTTCCTTGCATACTTTGTTTTTCCTACACCTATTTCACCCAATTCTGGCAAACATCGTTGCGGTTCGTTTCATTTTCAATTGCATCTGAAGCCGTAATTTGTAAGCAGTTTTGGATCTAACAATTAAAAAGTACAGTGGTAAGTGATTGGTCATTCCCTTTTCCTTGCATATCTTGTTTTTTCTACACCTACTATCACTCAATTTCAGCAAACACCATTTCGTCTCGTGTCGTTTAAAGTACACCCAGTTCATTTTCAAATGCATCTGAAGCTGTAATTCGTAAGCACTTTGGATCCAACAACTACTTTATTACTAAACTTATTATCTTACTGTTTGTATGAGCAAATTATTAACACTTGTATTGCTTCATCATGTAGAAGACCATTCGTGGTAATAAATATTTTCCTCAAAGTTGTCCACATTGTGTAAAAAAATAGGTTAACAATAAATGTGACATTATTTAAAATATGTGGTTGAGATGTGGTTTTTAAATAATTAATCTTTTTTTTAAATACATTGCGTATTCAGATCTGAGCGGATCCCGCGTCAATTTGATGAAGGCTTTTCATAGCCACAAAAGGTCGATGAATAAAAATACATGCATATAAATGAGTTTTATTATTGGATTTCACCCATTCGAACAAAAAGAAGGGAATGAATACAAATTGGATCCGTCTCGAATTCAAGGGTGACAGTAAAGGGTAGAAATCTTCTCTGGACATTGGAAGTTAACAGACGTGTTGGACAGTGGGTGAGGGGTGATTGGAGGGGAGTTAGAGGGTGGTATGGGCGAGGGCGAATTCGACAGGTTGGAGAGGGGCATTAATTGGAAAATGGATTAAATGGCCGATCATGCGGTTGAAAAGCTATTGACATTTTATATTAACAAATGAGATATGGATTGACAAATATTTGATTCACGGATATTGATAATAATAAGCATAAATAAATAAGTAATGATATGTAATAAAATAAATCTTCTGAAAACACTGGCGGTAAATCCAGAGAAAGGGTGACATGGGGTGATGTTTTTCGCAAGGAAACGGCGCTTTTAAAATCGTCCATTTATTATTATGACATCCAGGAAAAGTCGGGAAGGCAAATCGAGAGGTTGTGCTAGGAGAGGCTGGGTTTGCTATGGACGGAGGCCTCTGAGTTAGCTGACAGGGGATGCCTGAAGGCGCCTTGTCGAAGCTGTTTTTTAATATAACTTCCCAAAGGGGAAGTAAATTATAATGATAATATGACTTAATGTAATCTCACAAATATTTAGTTATGTTATCTTTATTTATTTATTTATTTCCAAGTACAAGGCACAACATTTTTTTATTTTTTTTACATTAACTCCACACAGGAGGCCCTGAGAAAAATAATTTCCCTCAGGGCCTATGTCATCTGGGATGCTGTGTGGAGGGTCTTTTTGAGGAGAGGAAGGAATGAACATTGGTCTTGAAGAGACCCATGTTGTAGGAAGGAGGAAACACAGAGGCCGGCAAATCATTCCACAGCCGAGCTGTTGAACACAAGAACGAGTCGAAGAAACGACCCGTTCTCATGTGACAAATGTCAACCGTGTACAAATGTTGGGCACGCGTTTGGCGTGTTTCCCGACTATGCACCGGTGCCGAAGGGATCAATGATGCTAGTTCCTCGGAGCATCTACCATTGTAATACCGGTAGAACAAGGATAGCATTCCCACCCGACGCCTGTGCTCTAAAGATTGCAATCCGTCTGTTAAGATGGGAGAATCTATCAAACGGACCGCCCGTTTCTGCACAGAGTCGAGGGTATTTTTCAGGTATTTTGGAGCTCCAGACCAGAGATGGCTGCCAAATTCAACCGTGGGGCGTACTTGTGATTTGTACAAGGTTAGCAGTTGTGTACTATTAAAGTATCTGCGGGCCCTGTACAGTACGCCCAGCTTTTGGGAGGCTAACTTTACTCTGGCTTCGATTCGAGCCCCCATACCTGAGCTGGTCACTTAGGGTTACACCAAGCATATCAATGGAGGGCCTGTTAGGAAGATTGCTTCCGTTGAAAGAGAACATGTGACATTAACATATGAATAGTACAACATAAATAACATTACAGTATAGTCTAAAGTCAAAAGCATTAAGTAAAATGTATAAAATAAAACTATAAAGAGAAAATGTAAGAAATACATTAGCGGAATTTGAAATGTATAAACTATAAAATATCCAAAAAGGGGATAAAAGCACAAAATGGATTGAATATAAAACTGTAAAAAGGGTAAAACAATTAAATAAGGCTTTTAGTGGGAGACACAAAATATAATTTATTTAGGTAAAAATCGTATACACACAACACCTCTGCCATAGGTCACCCCAAGTGGTTCGCTAAGTTTGGTGATTTAGCAGAGGTGCCCGTGTTCATGGGGTGTTTGTCTAGGTCTTGGAGGCGGATGCCCAGGACACATTGAACCCCAGATTCCTACCCACCCCTTAAACCCTTTTCCTTTCCAGAACTCTCCTCTCCCTCCGTTCCTTAAAAAAACCCTCCACACAGCATCCCTAAAGATGACATAGGCCCTGAGGGAAATTATTTTCCTCAGGGCCTCCTGTGTGGAGCTCATGTAAAAATATATATATATGATCGGTGGGTATTGTGGATTATGACAATTGGATGTGAGAAATTTTACATTGTGCAAGAACTGTTAGGTTATATTTTCTAATCTATGCAAGCAATGTATTACTGAATTTTGTTCTGCATTAGTGCCAGTATTGTAACAATAATAAGGTGATTTGAGTCGAGTTGGTGTACTAGATACATGATTATTTATTAATGAAACTAATTCAGGGGAGTCAAACCAGTTATTGTTTATTTTAAATTTAAAAAATAGGTCTTTAAGTATTCTTCTATCTTTTAATGATAATAGTCGCATTGATTGTAATAGAGAAAATATTACAACATTACAGTCCACATAACATAAATAATGATTTTTGCAGACAGAGCTAACTGTAAAATATGGGCACGATGATACCGAAGTTTATAACGATTTCATTTCATTTTAGGTATGCTAACTACCATTCACTAGAAACGCGTAGATTTTTTGATTTGTTAAAATAATTTTTTTAAATTTAACCGATGGCCACGAACATTATAGAACAGAGTCTCGCAGAAATCAACAAATTTGCGCCGGAGTCTCATATATATGGCGGTACTTATTTATAAACATTTGTTAATGTATATAAAAAAAGCATTCAATATCAAAGGTTTTTTATCCAAGGGGTTGGCATTTTATCATTTGCATCAATCAACCCTTTCGGGCTGATTGCATATGCGGAATATATTTTCGGTTTCCAAATGCCCAATAAGGGTTTTCGCGGCGGTAAGTTGGCGCAAAGGCCTCCAATACTATACTTGTTTATACGTCGAAAAGCGTCATCGTATTTCACATCGACGTAAGCTTTTAAACATTACTGCACTTAGCTGGTTAAAATGCTTTCAGCAGAAATAGGGTACTGCAGTAAAAAAAAAACAGCCTCTGGGAAATGGAGAAAATTCATTTTTGAAAACAGAATCGAAGTTGGGATATGTGAATTATTTTACACGGTTTGAGACTTTAAACCAAGTGGAGTTAAAAGACAGTGCAGATATTTTAAATTGTTTATAAAGCAAGAAAACTTTATTCCAAGCAGATAAAACTCAATAACGGTGAATTCTGGCGTCATGAAATTAGCACAACTTTTTAAACGACTTCAAAAAGGAGGAGGTTCTCAATTCGACTGTATTTTTTTTTTAACGTTTGTTACCTCAGAACTTTCGACTGGGTGAACCGATATTGATGATTCTTTTTTTATTTGAAAGCTGGTGCTGGTGCCGTGTGGTCCCATTTTAATTTGGTCCAGTTTCGACAATGGCATCCATGAGAAAACCATATAAGTCTTAAATTTGCATAAGTATGTGCGCGACAAATGGGCGAATAACTCAATATCACGCTAACCGATTTCGATGATTCTTTTTTTATTGGAAAGGATGTACTTCAAAGTCAAAGGTAGTTTAATGAGAGTTTGGTTAGGTTCTGATTATCGGATCCACGACAAAGTAACGGAATTCTTCAATTTTTAGGAACAGTTAACGAAACTCAGCCGAATCTCTTATTTTGACCCTAACGTCGTTATGGTCAAATTATGTCTGTCTCATATGAGAAGCACGTTTAGTAGGTCTACCCATATTCAGACAAATTAGTTAGTGTACTTCAGATTCACTAAAAATCAAAAAATAAACAAAAATTTTAACAAAACAAAAAAACGACTTAAGAAAATGCACTAAAAAAGTAAAAAAAAAAATTACGTATTCTTCTACAACTTCATAATCAACTTACTTTTTCTACTCATAAATATGTAGGTACGATTGTTATTTTTGGAGTCGATGTCAGTCAAGGTAGGTTTGTAACTACATACATAGTTACAGGTGGGATGTGCTTGTGTAGCACAAGCGACTTGACGAGGCGAGAGGCGAGAGCGGGGCCGCGGGGTGAGGGGAGCTGTCAAGTGAACACGCCGGGCCAGGTACCTTTATATGTATCTGGAATTTGTAGATCCATTTTTATATAATTTTTATCCAAGTCCACATAGGAGGGATTTTTTTCATCGGGACCTGTGTCCTGTGGGGATGTTGTGTGGAGGGTATTTTTAGGAAAGGAAGATGCATAACAAGCCCAACAGAGTTTAGGTCCAAACTAAAAACCTACCTTTTTGTGCCCTCCCCTCAAATTAAATATACCTATCCGAGGGTATCATACTTGTATTGCCTATGATATGTCTTAATCACACTTGTCTTACTGAATTAAAATTACTCGAGTCCTTACACATCAATCTGTCTCTTGACGAATCACATTTAGGAAGATCAAATACTACTGCACCACCCACCATTAAACGTTGCTTTTACTTTCCAAAATACACTCATCAAAGAATATATTACATATTAATATTAAAATATTTTTCAGGATTAAATAACATGTTTCAAACAAATTTCATTAAATAGACTATATGCAGTGTTAATTTCAAGCGACCTCCCAAGTAAGTATGGTCCTGTTTTCATAATTTTTTTAGGCAGCATCGCGTTCATTGGTCAAAACATTGTACATTTTCGTATCGGTGATCAATGAACCGGTGTATGCAATTTTTAGCAATAAGTTGTTTTAAATTGTTTGTCTAGCTTGTATTTTTTTTTTAGATTTTAGAAATGTATTATAAGTTTGTACAGCGCCCTTAAGGTGATTATTCACAAAAGCGGCGCTATATAAATCATCCAAGTATTATTATTATTATTATATGAGGGGTGGGTAAGGATTTGGGGATCAATTTACATAGGGGTGACGGAAATATGAATCCATTCCTCCCACTGCGGTGCAAAATGATGGGTCGAGAGAGTCCAGCTGGAGAGGTCTAGATTAGGTTGTAACATTAAGATATTTTACCAATATATTATACCCACCATGGCTGGTCATCCATCAATATAAAAATAGTGTTAAAACACAAATATAATCAGCGAGACACTGAGGGTAGGTAATCAGTAAAGAATGCCAAGTCAGAACAATGATAAATTTTATTATAATGAAAACCGGCCCTTGGGAACATTCTAAAAATTAGCAATGAGACTCTATTAAGTTAAAATATGAATAATCATCAGGGGTGGCTGGATGCGTATTAAGCAACCAGCTGTGAATTTGATCTTAATTTCTCTGCCCGTGTCTATCGGAATCTTGCAGGTACAATTAAAAGAAATAACTGATGGGCGCCTGTGATCGTGTAAACGAAGACATATTTATCACTCAGTAATCTCTAAAACTATGACTAAATAATATCTCGATCTGTTACAAATAAAATTTAATTCTCACGTCTCGAAGTCCGAACATGATGAACTGGTTTCCAGCCAATGACAGCCCGCTCAACAACACAACCTCCCGACCCGAGGTAATTCCGTCAACTGCTCGAACAATCTCGAAGCTTCCCTGAGTTATGCGTGGATTATTTCGGTGCGCAATGCAGCCAACTCCCCCATGCAAAATTGCGAATCCGCAGGCCACACCGTTACAAGGTCTCTCTCAACCAATCTCTCCCGATCCGGCACGCCACGCAGTAGGATGGCTAACGCATTGGCCGCAAAACCCTAGACAAACCTCACTCCATGAACCTGGACCCGAACCTCCTAACAAAATGCAGCTAACTACTTGGGCTGACCTATGGCAGGGGTCAATGTTACTATTTTCAGTTTAATTCATCTCCATCATCGTGAT
Source organism: Limnephilus rhombicus (assembly GCA_929108145.2). Classification (NCBI taxonomy): domain Eukaryota; kingdom Metazoa; phylum Arthropoda; class Insecta; order Trichoptera; family Limnephilidae; genus Limnephilus; species Limnephilus rhombicus. The sequence continues at coordinate 14,303,959 of OV815277.1, forward strand.
CTATAAACTTTAAGATTTATAGAAACAGACGAGTTAGAATTTTACTTACATTGAAAAAAACAATCAAATATTTGTGTGAAAATTTGAAAAACATTCAATAAGAAAAATTAGTATAAAAACATAGGGGGAAAACGGGTTGTACCGTAGTATTAAGGATTTGTTTATGCTTTCCATATATGCAATACTGCGAAAGAATGACAATTGATTCAATATTCTGAATTCAGACTTCTCGTGTCAACAAGTCATACAAATCTTATTTTTGAGTGCCGACTGCAATTTTTTCCCATCCGAGCAAGAACGCCCATAATATGTTCCACGAGGATTTACAATTTATCCAATTTTTTTCCATACTGCAATAAGTACTCGAATACATCATCCAAAAAACAAACCGGATTTTGGTGAAAACCATCCAATAATAAAGTTGATTTCTTCTGGGAACCGAAATGTTATTCAAATTGATATCCAAAATGCGGTCTCTACTCGCTGCAATGCAAGTAGCGACTTAATAATCCCTGCCTCTCACAGCCATGTCCGAGAAACAACTGTCGATATTTATATATTCAAATTTTAAGATAAACACGTCGAACCTCCGAGACATCCTGATGTCTCGAGTTTCGACACTTAGTAGTAATTTATCAGGTAGAAACCTTTTCCCATACGCTAAATGTCATTAAATACGCGACTATTTATTCTAATTAGAATCGAATAGATATTACAATAAAACATCGTTATAAATAAATTGTTAATGGATATAACCATCGTTTTAAAGTAGGCATAGTTTAGGATTACAACATTAAAACAAAACCTTTTTGCAATAAATATTTAAACACAGATTCTAAACATCACAAATGTTCAAGATATTTAATTATACATTATTTTGAATTAGGTGTTTTTATATCGAAAGCGTTATAATTAATGATACTGAAATCATTTAAATACAAAACTTGAGAATTATTGTTTGCAAATTGCAAGAGATAATAATGAATCTAATGTAACATGATACGCCTAAGATACAAGTGTTACTAATGAACCTAATAACAATGTAAATTATTAAAATGTTACAATAATAATTTGCCACCCAGGTGGTAGTGGAAATTCTCAAATTAAATAGACATATTTTTAATGTACCAAAAATTAATGTACATACCTCTATGGTAATGATTTGCATGGCCACCATAAATAATTACACTTGTATATGTCCACCCCAGCCACGGTTGGATACGCTAATGAAATGCAAACCGTTCAAATTGATGGGAAATCCCCCGAGAAATCAAATATTCAAAACGGAATACTCTGCGAGCGCCGGAAGATATTTTTTTTGTTTGTTGATATTTAGAGGCTTTCATATACATTTTTACCTCCATCCGTCCGAGGCATTAATGCTGCGTTTAAGTAAGAGCTGAAGCCAAATTATTTAATCCGCCAGAGCTGGTTGAGGAATTCAAAGTAGAACTGAGAGACTTTTTAAAAAGGCAACTTTAAAATGTTGTATTCAATGTTAACTCATACTAATGTCAAAAGTTTTTTGGGATGTTTTTAATGATCATCGATTAAATTACCATTTAAGACGAAGCTTAATATGAAATCACTAATTTCGATTAATCTTTCTAATGAATCTGTTTACATTAACACAAAAATACGTATCAAATAAATTGAAACTTTTCCTACCATACGCTTGAGTTAGAATTAAAATATAATTTTAAAATACAATATAAAAATATAAGTGTAATCTACTAAGGACATGTTTTTCCACAATAAATGTATAAACGCATATAAGAACCAAATTTTACGAATTTAATTATAAGGCTAAGATTATTTGTGACAATTTCCCTTGATTAGGTACTTTTTTCTTCACGATAAAATTAATCACAAAATAAATTAAATTCATATTTGCGCTAAAATTATGCGCTGTACGCTGTATCTCTATACGAGTATTTTATAATATTATTGTTACACCCAATTGCGTACTGTATTTAAAACACTGATCAGTTGCATTTCTATTACAAATTTACGCAATAAAATTTGATTTAAATTATTCAATCCGCGTATCCGGTCGTGAAATACGAAATATTATAATGTATGAGAGTAGTTCGTCCACGGGTCCCTCGCAAACAGCGCATTTCGGGTCTTATTCAGGGAATCTGAGCTAACATGCAAAATGTGGAATGGCGGGTGTGTCAACAGAAATGATTTGCGCATCAGCGGTTCTGAATTACTTTAGTAATGTTTCACAATGTGAAATATTTCGAGGGAGTGTTTCCTCTCCGCTCCCTCGCGGGTCCGCAGAGAATTGATTTCCACTTCGAATGTGTGCGGAAATTTATATTATTTCGGCAGAATCCTTTGTCACTGTGAAGTGAGATGTTGAGTATGTACGAAATAACAATGCTACGAAATCCACGAGAAGACCAATAATTGCTTTATTGATTTGAGAACTTAATAGAATCGAAATACCCACATTTCATTTGTGGCTAAGAGCAAATCCAAATTTAAAAGAACGTATTTTATAGAATACAGAAGGAAGAAGCTTTTTTGTACCTGCATTTTGTGTACACACTAGAACACTGAACAATACACGGAACTATCGGAAAAAGTATTTGAACCGTAACATTATTTTATTTATCTTTTATTCCCGAACAAAATAAATGTATATTTATTAGAGTATCCGACATTATCTACCTGATATCGTATCGGGTAGAAATGTTTATTGAAATGCGAGGATATATTCCGCGTCTGCTCTATTACACAAAAGCAAATTGAGATATTTGGTAAATTTCCCGAAATAGGACAGCGGGAAAAAAGTATAACGATATATTTGGAGAGCAGTTACAGAAGCCACTGTTCGTGAAACAAAAGGCATACGAGTGAAATACGCGTTAAAGCAACGCCTTCGTAAGATTTACGCGGCTCCCTTATTTCGAAAAGCAATGATGTCGATCTCCGCGCTGCGATACTCGGGAAATAAGAAAACACGGGAAAATGGAACAGTTTGCAGACTTCAGGAAGTGGGGAAATTATTCCGGAGGGTGGAATGGACCGAGGGTACGCATACCTTGATCCTTGCCCATAAAAAAATCTCATCTGCACAGGAGAGATATAAAAAATGTAAACGGTCCTGTATACTTGCCAGGCTGCCCTCACAATCAGGGGTCAGAGTGTTATAGCCAAAATCAACTTTGTAAGATGCTTTTACGTGTTTAGTTCAAATGTTACTAATGCTTTGACTGACAAAACTCCTTACATCTTAACCTCACTATTAAGGCCTCGTAGGGAAGGTGAGAAAATATCGAGAGAATGATAAAAACGACATAAAAACATACTTTGGATGATTTTAGGTTTCAAATAAAGTTTTTGATAACCTTCTCACCCTTAACATTTTTCTGGTGACGATATATCTACCTACTGAAATCGGTACGTTTTTGTATTACAAAATTGTTGTATTTATCTAAGCTTGCCATAAATACGCACCTGTGTGGTATTTAATCAGAATATTAATTAATAAGGAATGGCACCATGGTTAGAACGACATTTACGAATTAGAATTATGATAATATTACCAATATATCTGCTTACGTAATATTATTCCCCAATCAATACATCTCTGTTAGTTGATTGAGAATAACCGGATTACGAACTAACAGATCAGAGAGGGAAACCTACTACGGATATATTTGCTATCTTGCCACAAAGCAAGATTAATAACACTATTTGGAATTTACATTTTCAATTTATAAGTTCTGATAGCAAACACTTTAGATGACAAAATTGTTAATTATCCCGCAGTAAAATAAATCCAGTTCAAACGGATTATATCAACGTATTTATTCGAATACATTATTCATAAAGTGGAGAGGTAAAACTTGTGCCATTATGACTCGATTACCATAAACAAATAATATTATATAACTGGAAACTGGTCAAAGTGGAATCTGACGTGACAGACCCCGAATGGTCGACGTCATATAAAACCTAAATTCGTGATAGTAATTAAAATGCTTAAGTAAATAACGGATATTAACATTTAATTACGCTGAATTTAAATTTTGGTAAAGTTTATTTCACTCCCACACAGTATAAATTCCCTGACCAAAACAAATAAATATTTTTTTTAATGTTGACGCTTTTAATCTAGGATATAGGTCTGTATATTTTGTCTGCGATATCAATAAAATATTGATTAAATTAAAATTGATATCTGCCGGTGAAAATGACCACTTTTAGAAATATCCCAAAGTATATATCAGACTGTAAGGCAGCCCATATCTAATATTTTCGCTTCTGCACCGCAATATAAGCACTTAAGGCTTTCAACCTAAATAATTTATTCTCTCCGACGAAAGAACTTATAATGCCCTCATTTTGAACACTTCAGCAAGCGTCAACTGCGGAAGGTTCGTGGATTTATACAGTTCATTATAGTGTTTGAAAGCAGTTATGACGGCGGGTTGCTTTAAAAATGCTAAAAAAAAAAACAATTATGAGAGTAACTTATTATCTGTAATAATTTGGATTGTGGATACATTATTTCAACTACGCACCTAGTACTGTGTGCTATTTCGGTGGCCTCCGTCCATTGCAAGCCCAGTCTCTCTTTCTGGACATTATTCTCTACTTCTGAATTTGTTTTCACCATTTTTGTCTTGGACGACCAATTGCACGTCTCCCCAATGGAATTTCCGATAGCATTTTGTTCAGCAGCTATTCCACTGGCATCCTGATCACATGTTCAAGTCACTTTATGTGGAAATTTATAAAAAAAGTAGCAGGGGTTCGAAGCTTCTGATAAGGGGAGCTTCTAACACGGTCTCGTGGTGTAAATACCGCCACCCGTTACAAGAATGCTCTGTACATAGTTATAGTCATGTAATTACAAAATACCAATAGTTTATATTACCGACTTCTTCATTATTAATGATTGTGGACATTTGATGTGGATGAACGAAGTATGTATGAAGAATGAGTTAATGATGAATGTAAGTAAGTCTAAAGTCATGGTGTTTGAAAGAGAGAGTACGAAAACAGTGTGCAACATAGTTGTGAATGATGAATACTTGGAGCAGGTGGATGAGTTTGTGTATCTGGGTAGTATGTTTACGAGAGATGGGAAGGCTGAAAGAGATATTGAAAGAAGGGTGAATGCCGGTAACTCCATTAATGGTGGACTGAATGCCGTTGGCGCTAATAAAAAACTGTCAAAAAAAGCGAAGCTAGCAGTCCACAATGGAGTCCTGGTACCTACTCTGATGTATGGCAGTGAGGTATGGAACTGGCAGAGGAAGGATGAAAGTAAACTGAATGCTGTTGAAATGAGATCCCTGAGACGTATGTGTGGTAAAACAAGGTATGATCGTGTGAGAAATGTGGATATCCGCAAAGAATGTAAGGCTGATGTAAGCGTAATGAGTAAGATTAAGAAAGGGACCCTCAGATGGTTTGGGCATGTAGAGCGAATGAACGAAGGAAGTAGTGTAAGAAGAATATACGACGCGAATGTGAATGGTAGAAGAAGTCGGGGACGCCCGAGGAAGACATGGCACGATCAAGTGAATCAGATACTTGAGTCGGGTCATGTCAAAAGTCAGAATAATAGAAGAGAATGTATGAGACGATGTATGAATGTGAGTGACGCAAAGGGTGTGTGCCAAGACCGAGTTGTTTGGCGGTCCGTCCTCTCTGCCTACCCCTGCGGGGAAACGGCGTGATGGTTAGTTAGTTAGTTAGTTAGTGATGAAAAGTACTAATGACGCAATTCAAAAATTAGACTGAGGTGAGAGGAATCAGGTAAGTAGCCACAAAATAAAGTTTAATACCGATTTTCGTTCGAGCAGCGAAAGAAATGGTACCATCCAGAGATGGATGATACCAAAATGATTGTTTACCTAATCCATGCATTGCTACAAAATCAAAAACGGAAAGTTCCAACACTTTTTCATAACTCAGCGTTCAGAAGAACATATTATTTGTAAACATTATTTTATTTTGTAACTAGCTGACCCGACGAACTTCGTACCGCCTCAGAATCAATAGCTGTTGAATTAAATTCAGTTTTTTTATTAAGTTAAAAATTACGCAATGAAGCAATTATCAATGCGCAACTGTCCGTGTTTTGTTTTTGTCAGTGTCAGAGATGGCGTTGTGTACGGATTTATATTTTTGTGATTTTCTTACTTTTACAATTACATACGGGAATTCGGGAGGCGGATACGGGTGCCGCCGCCCCGGGAACCATTTATTGAATAACCAACACCTCTGCCATAGATCACCCCAAGTGGTTCGCTACGTTTGGTGATTTAGCAGGGGTGCCAGGGTTCATGAGGTGACTTATGTCCGGGTCTTGGCAGTTGATGCGCCTGCCCAACTGCTGCGTGGCGGGCCGGATCGAGAGAGACTGGTTGAGGGAGGCCTTTTGACCTTTCCAGCCGGACTCTCTGGTCCCATTGCCTTGCACCACAGTTGGAGGGATGGATTCATACGTCCGTCACTCCCGGACATACTGACCCCCAGATTCCTACCCACCCCCCACACCATTTTCCTTCCCAGAACATCTATCCTCCCCATTCCTTAAAAAGATCCTCCACACAGCATCCCCTAAGATGACATAGGTCCTGAGAGAAATTATTTTCCTCAGGGCCTCCTGTGTGGAGCTTATGTAAAAAAATGCGTTTCATTTCAGAGATTTATTATAATTATTGTATTTTTCCTTGGAGGTGTGCAGACATACGTTCACCATTTGTCTCATTTTCGACTATTGACATTGAGTGTGTAAGAAAGAAGGGCAGTATTATATGATTAAAAACAAATGCACAAAAATAAACGCATTGAAATTTGACGTTTTTGAATGTTTGGAATTCATGCACAGTTCAATATTATACCCCTCACAATATTGCTGCAGTTCTTTCAAAATAGGAGAATTCGTTCCATACAAAATGTATGGGAAAAATAATTTTTCTTTATAACTATTTATTTCGTTAACTTTTGTGATGTTTTAATAGTTATTATCCTATCCGGGGCGGAGACAAATCCAACAAATCAAAGATCATCAAAATCAGCCCAGCTGTTCTCGAGTTATAAATAGTGTAACTAACCCGACTTTGTTTTATATATTAAGATTAAGATTAAGATAAAATTAAGATTAACAACGTATTATAAATCATCTAAACTTTTCGTCAAATACAGCTGTTTTGAGCCAGTCCCCTAGAAAGAACAAATCTGACAATTTAAAATTGGGATGTGCAATTGAATCAAAGAGTTTTTCTTTTCTATGAATAAAGTCAATGAAATAAGGGAAATTTCAACATGCTACCCAAATTCAAGGGGTTATATTTCAATTTTATAACAGTTATTGTTTTTAAAATAGCGCATTTCTTTGCGGCAGCGCAAGCACCACAACGCGGCAGTGGAGTGGAGATGGGAGTAAAATGCATGAGGTTGAATTAAATTACCAGAAATATAATAAATGAACCTAATAAAATAAGCTTGCCAAAGAATGTGAAGGGAAAATTTATTAGCTTCATATCCATTTCGTTATTGCAATGGACGTAGTTGTGTTAACACAGATTTTTACTTCTTGGTTTATAATAGAAGCAATTCATTAAACAATAATAAATTAAATAATAACTTGGCCGGAGTAGAATATGTATTGCGTGTTTTTCAATATGCGAGCTGGTTTCAGGGTAAAAGGAGTATCATTATCATCATCAATTTGTTTGCATGCGTTATTTGGTTTTGCTTCAAATCTGCTTCACAGATTTACGTTGAATTTTAGCGTCCTTTCAAAAATTTTAATGAGTTGTGTGAAGAATTCAGACAAGCGATAAATATGTACAAGCGATACCTATAATTATTTCAAAAATTGGAACTGATTTATCAAAAATCAAGAATTCAATCAATTACTTGATTTTTCACAAGATTGCGATGGTTGTAAATATTCGTATTACCCTGGAATTAAATTAGAGAAAAAAAAATTATATAAAGTGAACTTCACATTTTTTATTATTTTTTATGTTAATATTTCACAAGAGTCCCAACTGCTCCCGTCTGGAGCCAATGAGACTATGGCATCCCCAATTGGGCTAAGTGTAAGACTGAAGTTATTGAGGATGGGAAGGACATTCAGATATGGTCACCAAACACGGCTGAATTCATTTCAAGCAACGTTTCAATTCTGAATGGTGGTCTTACACCCGGGTGATACTGAGAGTATCTTCCACTCTGGAACGTGCAGCAAATAAACTATATATTAATTAATATACATCACTAAAGAAAGTTAAGAACTCTGGACCACGGGTACCAACTTCCAAAGCAAATAAAATACAGATACAACGCGCATAAGGTACCTTCAAAACTTAAAGCTGCCTTAATGAAAATGTACCGACATGCCTATACAGAAAAAGGAGAGTTGTTCGCCTTTCATAAAACTAATATGCAAGTATTAGGAGAACATAAACTGTGGGGAGATTTAAACCTTCTTTATACGGTATTCTAAGTATTTATGGGGAGAAGAAAGAGGCGAATCGCCCTCCAAAATCAAAGTAAAAATGTGCCTACTAAATGTTTTGCGTATTCTCAGAATGCTAGTTTGTTTACCACCCTTTTGGCGTAGTTGAATAAATTTTAACAGTGTTCCTTGAGTTTCTTGACCTGTAAAGTTGTGGGGTTACTTAATGTGGTAAGTATGCAGTGGAATGTAATATGGAGAACAGTTGTACCTCCTCCCAGTTTCTCTAAAATTGATATTTATGATAATGGTAGGAGCTTCTTTCTTTGGGGGAGTCGGGAGGGTTGGAGTGGGATGGGGGTAATATTGTTGGTGGCATTTCATTTTCGCACTCGGCGGGGTATCTACATTACGAGGGATAATCCGATGGAGATACAAATTAGACTCATATTGTGAACAAGATGAAAATTATTGTGCGTTGAAAAGTGTAAAAAATAATATTTTAAAAAATAACTCCAAAAAAATTATGTTATTTTTGCGATTTTAGGCTGGGAATTCACGAACTACAATCTACTAGTATAATTAGTGGATACTGGAAGTACACGGAGTGCTGTGTTGTTTTCAGATATTTTTTTCTATAAGAATTACGCAGTCGCAGTTCGGGTATTCCAAGTCTTTCTGTAACAAATTATAGAAGTGTATAGTGTATATATTATCTTAATTGACTGAGCGTTTTGCACTTTGCATTTCGTCTGCCGGTAAATTTATGTGTACCTATGGTCAATCCTGTTAAGATGGTAGTCGTGTTTGATAGTACTTTTTTATTCCGTCAGAGGGCATCAGTGTTTCGAGCTGTCAGACCGAGTATTCAACATTACGCAAAGTCTAAAATTACTGCTCGAAAAGAAAATGACATTGAAAAATCATAAAAAATGAAACGGTTGTTTTTTTTACATTAGCTCCACACAGGAGGCTCCGAGGAAAATAATTTCCCTCAGGGCCTACGTCATCTTGGGGGATGCTGTGTGGTGGGTCTTTTTAGGAAAGGCAGGAGAGGAAGTTTTGGGAAGGAAATCGGTATGAAGGATGGGTAGGAAACTGGGGGTCAATGTGTCCAGGAGTGACGTATGAATCCGTCTCTCCCACTAAGGAGCAAGGCAATATTCCGAGAGAGTACGGCTGGAGAAGTCAGCGGGACACTACTCCTTCAAATATTATCTATTGATCCTGCCATGCCAGCTGGTGGGCAGACGTATCCGCCGCCAAGTTCCGGACAAACCTCAACCCACGAACCCAGACACCTCTGCTAAGTCACCAAACGTAGCGAACCACTTGGGTTGTATTTATTTATTAAACGATGTAATTTATTTTCATACACCCGAATAAAATCACCATATAATTTATTACGTATTTGACATTTTCATGAGATTCAAAGGAAGAACCATTAAATATTCATCAAAATATGGAAACCTTTATCAACTTTGATCCTTCAGGGAAAGGGATTCAATAAAATATTTATTTGGACAAATAAGGTTGTACTGAATACATTATTAATGTAAGCTCTTTGCTAAATGTTCCCGTCTCTTTTAGTCGGGAGTAATTTTGTAAACACGTTCAAACTTAATGCCGTTAATCGAATAAACACTTACGGTTTGCAGCTTTCCTACCCAGTGAATTTAGTGAATATTGTGATGAAATGTTACCTGAAACAAATAGAAAAACATATTAATGATAAGTTACGATAGTACAGAGGGAAAAAAAGATGAACAAATTGAAGGTTGATGATGAAGAATAAGATTTAAAACTAAAACCACTAAATACTAAATAATAGCGGAGTCAGCAATCTGGGTCACTGCTTCTTTGACGTGTGCTCTAGATGTAGTATGATCCCAACAAATGCTTTACAATTAATAATACTAGAGAGCAGACCCGTGAAAAAGCACGGGATATTATAATTGTAGGTTATGTTACGGCAAGAGTTTATGTAAATAATAAATGAGAACGAGGACAAATTGCCGCAAAATAGATCAAGAAAAAATATTATAATACTAATTTATATGTAGTAGGTACGAGTACTTCATAGCTTTTCCGAATTCTTGACACATCAGTTCCAAATAAGGAAATTTCATTAAAAATAATTTTCTATTGAGATATTATTTTACAGGTAGTATTTTATCGCTTATCTAATTGAAATTTCGAAAATGGCACTTAAAATAATTATCTGTTAAAATATTATTGTATTTATAGATACTTCATCGATTGTCTGAATTCTTGACACATCAGTTCCAATTTCAAAAATGGCACTTAAATTTAAAAAAAAACTGAGTTCATTGATCCAGAGTTACATCCAGAGTATCCAGAATATTTAGAGAAGTATCGACGGCCGGCGTGGTCCAGAGGGAAGGCTCTTGACTCGCAATCCGACGGTCGCGGGATCGAATCCCGGCGTGGGCAAATAAATTTGTTCGGTTAATTTGGGTTATTTCACAATTAATACATTTAAAAAATAATATATAGTACATTTGCGACACCTTCCAGAGTGGAAGTATCGCCCTGGTGTAAGACCACCACTCAGAATTGAAACGTTGCTTAAATGGCCTTAGCCGTGTTTGGTGACCAGATCTGAATAGCCAGGTACTTCCCCACCTTCCTCCTCCCCATCTCATTACCCTTCCCATTACCTTCAGCCTCACAACATACCCCAATTGGGGATTCCATAGTCACACTGGCTCCAGACGGGAGCAGCTGAGATTCTTGTGAGATTTTCACATTTAAAAAAAGATCCACATGAATGCAGTATGTTTGATCAACTCCAGAGGAGAATCAAATCTGAAATGACAATAATCGTTCTGTAAATTGTGTTCTAACGCCCGAGTGGTCAATTATTATGATGGTATGGGTTCTACAATGGATGAGTTTTTTCCAAAGAAAGAGGCTGTCAGTGTCAAGTATGAAAATTTTTTAAACAATTTAATAAGATATATTGGGGTGGTGAAAGATATTCAGACCACCGGGGTATGATTCATGAATGGTGATTACATCAAATTTAATATAACCATCAAGGAAATGTTAACAACAAGACGTGTTTGCAAATCATGAACATGTTATTCGTGCTTATAACACCACCTTGACTTGGTACTCAGGATGTGATGTCAAAACATGCAATATTGTTACTTTACAACCACACCTCCGCATACCTCATGCCACCATAGGCTTGGTATCAAATATTCTTGCACACAATACTTCTAAACCATTTTATTTCATGTCTACAACTACTTGTGGTTGAATACGTTCGTCCTTCGTATGAAGGTATCATTTCAACGAGTTGAGGATGGCGCGTGATATCGTATCATAGGACTTATACATTTTAATCCTAGGTATTTATTATATATCATAAAACACATTAAGATATAAGTAACACGGATAGCTTGGTCAAAAAGTCGTAAAGTGTCGATAGATTTTTTTTTTTTTACATTAAATCCACAGAGGAGGCCCTGAGGAAAATAACTTCCCTCAGGGCCTATGTCATGTTTGAAGATGCTGTGTGGAGGGTCTTTTTGAGGAAAGGAAGGAGTGAACACGGGTCTTGAAGAGACCTATGTTGTAGGAGGGAGGAAACACAGAGGCCGGCAAATCGTTCCACAGCCGAGCCGTTGAACTCAAGAATGAGTCATAGAAACGACCCGTTCTCATGTGACTAATGTCAAACGTGTACAAATGTTGGGCGCGTGTTTGGCGTGTTTCCCGACTATGCACCGGTGCCGAGGGGATCCATGACGCTAGTTCCTCGGAGCATCTTCCATTGTAATACCGGTAGAACAAGGACAGCATTCCCACCTGACGCCTGTGCTCTAAAGATTGCAGTCCGTCTGTTAAGATGGGAGAATCTATCAAACGGACCGCCCGTTTCTGCACAGAGTCAAGGTTTTTTTTTTAGGTATTTTTGAGCTCCAGACCAGAGGTGGCTACCAAATTCAACCGTGGGGCGCACTTGCGATTTGTACAGGGTTAGCAGTTGTGTACTATTAAAGTATCTGCGGGGCCTGTACGGTACGCCCAGTTTCTGAGAGGCTAGTTTAACTCTGGTTTCGATGGAGCCCCCGTACCTGAGCTGGTCACTTAGAATTACACCAAGCATATCGATGGAGGTCCTGTTCGGAAGATTGCTTAGATATTATTTAGATAAAACAACTAAAATGATAACACGCAAATAGGTTCCAACTACAAGTATTTAAGCTCTCTAATTATCATAATCGGCAAAAACCTTATTACAAAAACCGTATTTAAACCTTACTCCAAAGCGTTTATCATTTGATATATGATTTTTTATGTAAAGTCATTTGTTGTCATATAATTACAATGACGCTACAAAGTGAATTTAAAATTATTGAAGAAGTTTATCCTTTCTATTATTTTCTTGTTTTCTTTTCAATGCTTGTATTATCTTCTGTTATTTTCGTGTATCTCTTTTATTTCTTTCGTTTGAGGTATGTGTCTTATTCGAAACCGTTTATCTTTTTTTCTGTTTATTTCTGATTGCTTCCATTATCTTTGTTTTGTTATTTTCGTTTTTTTCTGTTTTTTTTTTACCAAGTTTTACCGAGTTTTTTTATAAATGGATCGTCCTCACTTACCGAGTACAATCTGTTTAAATGCAGTATAATAATAATAAATAAATAGATACAATCTTATTTCCGTTTTTTGTTTGGAGTATTTTATCCACGACAAGAACAACCAGTCTGAAAACCCAGTCCCGAATGAATAAGTGACGAAAAGATTTCTTCTTCTACACCATTCCATTGGGAGTTGACTAACATCAGGGATATCATCTCCAATCACGCGGAATAATTCTGCGTAAACTAGACTCCTAACAGTTACAAATATTATGAAACCAAAAAGGTAATAATACAAAAATATTATACCATAAAAACCATTCCAAGAAAAACAATGAATTCAATGCTAAAAACGACGCTATCCAAAAAAGACGCCATGGTGATATACAAGTTTAAAAACAAAATCAAAATGTAAGTAAGTTGAAAATGAGGAAATCATAATAATTATGCATGAATTAACACCAACACAACAACCTACGGTTAACAAACATAAAAATGAGGTATACAAACATGAAGATGAGGAAATGAAAAAGCATGAAGTTGAGGAATTCAACAAACATGAATTAAAAGCAAAACACCAAAAATCTATAAGAAATAAAATCTGTATGAAAACCGCGTCACAAGTAATAATGATAAGCAATGAGATTCATTGTCACGCATACACATCATCGATCACATTCCCCGCAGAGTCATTGCTCTCTGAGTTCAATATTATTCCGAACGTAAAAAATGATGTCAAACGCGTTACCGGCTCTTTTGTTATCCTCTCATCTGACGTTGGTGTCAATAATATTGCGTTTACCATACAATGCCCTATGGGGCCACTCCTTTTCTTGGTGCTGGGCTCATGGGCGGGTACAGGGCTCAAAACAACCTCAGAGGAAGGTAATGACTGCATCGTCTTGGAGCTGAATTCATTATATTTGTGATGGGACCTTTGGTAAGAAGATAGGGATTGAAAATATATAATTTATAAGTTTCTTTAGAAGATTAAAATTAAAGTGTCTTATCGGGTTTTTAACGCATTACCTACTTTAGGGTACATTGAATTATGTCACCCAAATTGCATGTATAATTATTAATAATTTTATGTAGGCACTTTTCGACCGCATGGACGATTTACAAAACTACAAATGTTGTTCTTGTTAAAAATACACTTTTTTCAAAGACTCTGGTTTAAACTCTTTCTAGAGCCTCTGGATCCCACTCGCTTCGGGGAGTTAATTTGTACAGAAAACTTATTAAATAACTCAGGCGTACTACTAACTACTAAGATTACAGCAGGCTAAATGCTATTACTATGAAGCTGTCTAAAACCCAAATGATATGTGGGTAATTTGGGAATAGACACGTCATCATCGCGTGTGTCCATTATCGAGTCATAATTTATCAAGAGCACTAAGCCAAACGGTCCAGAAACCCAAGTGCATAATTCCGCATAATCCAAGCACCGCTGCACTTGTGCACTCTGGTAAGATGCACACCACATTCACATATTGCGCATGCTCATAACAGCTAGCAGCTAGCACCGCCCGAGCCAAATTTGCAAGAGTATGGCAGTAAACAATTTGGGAGATCTGGCACCCTGCCCTGGATGTCAAGGGGCATCATAATTGCGGCCCTAACTCTTGACTTGCAACTAAAAGCCTTGCGCGAGAGGTCAAATAATAATAATTTATTCTAGAAGGTATGAAAGTATAATTTATTCTAGGGGCAGTGCAATTTGACGCTTTCTTTAATGAAAATAATAACAATACATAAAATAAAATGCACGATAATATGCAAAATAACAAACAACAATTGCAAAAATATCATTTAAGTAGGATATTTGGCAATTTAAGTAAGATATTCAGCCATGGTAGTAACAATTATGGAATTCTTGAATTGGCGTGGTCTGCGCAATAAGCTTCCCATAAGGTGGCGGAGAAGTGCTCTGAAAGAGTGTACTCATCCCATTGGAAACATTTTCGCAGAGCTGCAGTATATCGTGGAGGTACATTAAGTTTTTGCCATTGGGTGTAGATTAATCTATGGTTCTGACGTAATACAGTGACAACACACTTTTGAAGTTTGGGCTTCAAAAGTGGCGTACCTGCTCTAAAAGATATCGCTCTTCTTCGTCTCTCCAAAACCTCAATGTTTTTCAGGTCATCGGTGATAATCTATCTCGTGTATTTTCCGCTATCACCAACATTAATTTTAATTCCATATAGAGCATCTTCAAGTGAAATAAAATAAAGATTAATCAGTGCTGGGTTTATGAGGAGGCAGTTAACAGTTTTATGTTTAATGACCCCGCAGCGCTTGCCAGTGATGTTGACGTTAAAAAGCTCTGAAGGGGGTTTTTAATGTCTTCGTGCAATGAGTTAAAACAACAGATATGCAGAAACGCCATAAAAGTGCACCGTTCAATGTGAATAAAATTTCTGCAGGCCAAGAATGCGGAAGGAAGCTCTATAAAAAAAACACATTTGAAAATAATTCAGCCGAAAAATTTAATTAAAAATTACCTAAAAATACCTAAAATACCTAAGATACCTAAAAAAATATTCAAGAAAATGTAAAGTATAACGCTATTTTTCGAAAAAAAATTTATTTTTTTTTTAATGTGAATACGTCACAAGAGTCCCAAGTGCTCTCGCCTGGAGCCAGAGATACTATGGGATCCCCAATTGGGGTATGTTGTGAGGCTGAAAGTAGAGGAGAGGGGAAAGAGATGGGGGAGGAATCTGGGGAAGTACCCAGCTATTCAGATCTGGATACTAAACTAAGCTAAAGCTTTTTCAAGCAACGTTTCAATTCTGAATGGTGGTCTTACACTAGGGCGATACTGAGAGTATCTCCCGCATTGAAACGTGCAACGAATATGCTATATATTAATTTAAATTAATAAAATTTTGAGATAACACATATATAATCTAATAAAATTTATTTGCGCACGTCGGGATTTGAATCTGCGTCCTACGGATAGCTAGTGGAGAGCTTTGCCCCTTTTACTAACAGATGCTAATATTTTATTTTACTCTTTTTTACATCCACGGGGCTTTTATATTTGGAACATAATGTTTACAATTTTTACAATTAGAAAGATTTGAATAAAATAAAATAATTCACAATAATAAACGGAAATTATTAGAAAAATACGTTGACATTAAAAATATTGTTCAAGTGTGATTGAAACACAGAAATTGTTACATTAAAAATGTCGATATCATTTGTTCATTTGCTTGTTATGGGCTAGTATGTTACATAATTTGTCTGTGAGTGGTAACATTGAAACAGGTCCTTGTCCTTATGCCCAGTGAGTCGATTAGGTACTCTTAAAAGGACTACACTCAAGAGTTCGCAACAGTTGAGCTCCGAATTAACAATTTAATTTGACCGAAGCGCGTAACACTAGTAAAAAGTAGGTATCTAAAGCTAGATTTTAAAATCTATATAACTGATACGATAGCATTTCCGCGGAGTTGTACTTGACCGCAGCCGATAGAAGAATTAACAAGCCGACACCTAATAAAGGTGGGGCGTTCCTAGAATCTATGTTGAATGTTGCCAACGCCAGTACCTTCCTAAGAATCTACATGGATAGGTGCTGCGCTAGTCAAACACGTGAACCATGACAACCTTCATGTATCGGGACTAGGACGGAACATTCCGAATATGTTTGCTACATGCATGTGGATTCCAAAAAAATTACCTTACCAATAACAATGAAGACGGGAATATAAACTATAGATGTATATCTGCAACTGTACGCAGGTAAGAACTTGACTGAACTCATTGAAGAAAAATGATAATCGTTCAGTAATGCAAAAGAAAAGTCCCAGAACTTTAGTTTTAGTTTTAGTTTTTTTTTTTTTGTTTTTTTTTTTTTTTTAGTTTCCAGATCTGAAAGCCAGGTATAAACCACCTAATAATAATAACTGGAAAACTTGTAATTCTCCAGATTTTCGATTGAGTTTCGCTAATGTTGTCTTCATTTAAATAAATATTACAATTTGTGGTTTTACTCATAAAATTAAGAATAAAAATAAATGTAAAATCGTTTTTTTTTAAATATAGCGTCCTCCGCGTGCAAGGTCGTACCTTATTCAAGCATAAACTTTTTAGTAAAAGTTTGTTAATCGGAAGTACCCTGCCAGGAAAGTTATTTTCTGTATCTGTCAGTAAATAATAAAATTGGATAGACCCTAAGAAATCATAATAAATTGTATAGCGCCCTTAACGACGAACGAAAAACGACGCTCTACAAATTATCCAATATTATTATTCTTAAATACAACCTTCCTTTCAATCTCACGACATTGGCCAAAAATGGGCTTTAAATCTACTATATTTGGGCAATTGGAACTCTTCACAACCCTTCATTTTCTTCTCATTCTTCCCCGTCCACAATTACTTCAGCCTCTGAATTCCTTAACTGGAAATGCCCCAATCACAGTATAATTTGAATTCTAGCGCAGCATCACAACAAAAATAAATGTGACACTATTTAAGTAACGTTCCGTAATGACCGCAGTGATGCATGGCCTCATCTGATCAACGAATGATAGACTACGCTCATTCGTCTTGATATTTCCATATAAATTGGTCAATATAAAGTAATAGCTCATACGTCATCGCCAGTGGTAATACCATTAAGATAACATTGTTGGCGGGACATTTGTTGGTTTTGATAAGTCCGAGTTATTTATTGTGCTTAAATATTTAACATCGCACCAGGCTGGCGGCTGGCGCATGGCGGCAGGGAAGATATAGCGGCCTAATGAGTCATTGTTCGGGGCTGTCACTTCAGAAAGATACATTACAGGGTAAAACCTAAAAGCAAACAGTGCAGGTTGCCGAAAATAGGGGTGGCTTGCACCCCCTCGGGCTGGGCGCTGTTTGAACTGCGCGATTCTAGATTTTCTTTTCAAAGTTTATGCGGCATCTGTTTTATCTCAGTGAAAGATGGTAGCCTAACCTCTGACCTTTAACCTTTATAAAAAAAACTCTTGACCCTATGTATAAAACGGGACTGACTCCAATAAACACCCATATTGCAAAGGATGGATTGAAATCTATGGTTAAATATGGTAAAAATATGATTAAATATTGTAAAAAAGTATGACGATTCTTGATAACTATAATAATATTTTCGTTTATTCCTCAACATTTTGTTCATTTGGACATTTATTTTGTTCATTATATTTTGATGTTTTTATATTATTAAAGGGTTTTTAAATCATTGCAGAAGCTCTCGACATTTGAACGACTTACGACTTTTGATTCATCCCCCATTCATATATAAATATAATAATATTTTCGTTTATTCCTCAACATTTTGTTAATTTGGACATTTATTTTGTTCATTATATTTTGATGTTTTTATATTATTAAAGGGTTGTTAAATCATTGCAGAAGCTCTCGACATTTGAACGACCTACGACTTTTGTTTCATCCCCCATTCATTGCTACTTCAAGACCCCGATTAACGCTATAATGTTCTTAGAATATCTAAAGATGATAAATATTGAAGGAAAAATACCCTGAATTTATCGAAGATATTATAAAACCATAGGTAGATATCAGAAATGCTGGTTTTAAATATACCACCTATCGACCTAGAGATTACTTTTGTAAGGGTTATCGATAAATACGTAGAAAGTACGAGTATCTTTTAAATTGGCAAAATATTTTCTACTGATAAGGAAACATAATACCAAGCTTATCAACACAGAATAATTAAAATCTCAAGAAGTTTAATTTAGCCAAAGTGTTAAATTAACTAGAATGGATTGAAACATCGCTGCCTGGAATCTAATAACAGAACCATTGTAGGTTGGTGGGTCTTATTATTTGAAAAGTTTTGGAATCATAAAGGGGGAGTGGGGCTTTTTAGATCGGAGATCCACCCCAAATAGCTAATAAAAAGGAATTACATCGAGGGTGTTCCACAAGGGTGTTCTGCAAGGCCTGTGCTATGTGTATGGATAGTGCCAATTGTACTCCGAGACACGTGCGCGCGTTTGATATGCTTACTTTTAGTATGGGAAGGATCCCCATGAAAAGGATCCATGTAAAAAAATATATTAATAAACCCAACGACAAATAACACGCTTTTATTTATTGCAGCGATTTTTCTGCATGCTTGAAGAAGAAACGAACGTTGAAATTATTGACGATTTGCAGCTCTCTATTCTCTATGCTAAAGCGACAGGTTTTTGCCAACGCATAGTATATTGTTTTTACGGCGTGATATAAATCATTTTAAAACTATTTACACTTAACGTTTCGTTAAACTTTTATCAATAGTGGTTTACAATTCGTGAGCTTCGTATACTACCTACTTGATTTTTTTTAAAGTCTCTTCATCTCTCCAGACAAATTCTTCCTCATTTAAATTTTTTCTCTTCACCTCTTCACATACTTAGTATGTTTTGTTATTATTAATCATATCTAGGTACATCGTTAGTAAGGATTAAGAACAATCATTTTCATCCCAGACGAAATTTTCTAGACATTTTGAGGGCGTACGTAATAGGTAAATTTAACATTTAGTACATTTTATAACTTGTAGTAAAATGTAGTGTTAAAGTCAAGCTCGTGACAGAAATGAACTTAGGGCGAAAATAGTTGAGTTGACCAAGAAAACCACACAGTCGTATAAATTTCATTCGGCTCACCATTCTGACAGTTTTGCCGCAATAAGAATATATTTCAATTAATCCAGGAAATTTTACATCTCTAAAGCTATTTATGAACAAAATATTTAGTAGAGAATTATTAAGCTGGATAATATTATTATTAATGTGTGGAGTAAACAACTTTGATATAGTTGGTTGTTGTTTGACAAAGTAGTTCCAATAAAACATTCGACCTTGAACCAGATGTTATGAAATATGGCCGGATTTTCAAAACAAACTTTTGAAATCCGTATTTATAAATGGATGTTATTGAAACATCTATACCCAAGAGTACAAAAGCGCCACAGAGGAGCGATAGCATCGATCCTTTCAACTGTGGGAAGATTGACTTTATATCTTATGTACCAGGAGCACAGGAAGATCAAAGGGTACAGCAGGTGGAAATTGAAAAGCGTCCTGTTTCGTATAGGTATAGGCTTTGATTGCAACATTGTTTGTGTTTTCATCGCTTCACCGTAATAAAAGCCAACAGCCACGGGAACAAATTTAGATGTCGGGATTCCATAAACTAAATACATTTCCGGGGACTAAATACATTTGGAGTCACTTGTAATAATATTAATTATTATTGCGGTAGGAATGTGTTAATAACTAATGTAAAACATGGAAAATTGTTTGAAATAAGTCATTGAAATTGGTGACAAATGCTTAAATTAATATAGAGAATTCAGTTTGATGTTCAGAAAACAATGTAAAGTTTGTAAAAGGAATAAGATACAATTATGTAGTGAGGTGTAGAGAAAACAATGTATCTTCAGTTTTAAATGAGGGAAGTTTCGAAATATAATTACAATAGATTCTAATTTGTCAAGCAACATTAGAAACACTAAGTATGAGTCGATCCAGGTAGGGACATTTAAGGTGCCTCAGGACCCGTTCAGCCGGCAGGGGTGAGCAAAGTTATGTAGCGCCATTAGGCAGGAATTAGCCCCCACATCTCTCCTAGACCTTCTGCCGGATTCTGCTCCCCTAATACTGTGCGCCCGGAGCCTACGAGTCTAGAAGGAGCTTTCATGTATTTACCACCGTGAAACTTAACTAAGCGGTAGCTTTTGCATTAATACACGCACAGAACAGCGTTACACAACTAAATTCATTAATTACAATTAATTTAATTTCAACCCCCACCATTCTACCAAGAAGTTTTGTAGGTGCGACAAAAAGACGTTATTTTTACTACGGTTGCTTTCAGCAGTAGCTGGGAGTCGTAAATAGCAATTAATTAAAGGTTAGAGCAGGGAATGACTTTAACGATGCAAACCTACCTGCATTTTAATAAAACCTTTCATTTAACGGAAATAATTAACAACAACGCAGTTATTTGCAAAGTTTATGTTGCAAATAAGATGCTTTTTATAAGGAAGTCGGGATAAACTTCTTTCAGAATGAAAAACAGCACGAAAATCAAAATTAAAATATACGTAACACCTATTACGCTGCGTTTTATGTTTTCTGAGGTTGTAATTATATCATTTGTGAGTAATAATTATGCAAATTGCGTAATAAACTTTCAAAGATATGGTTAACGCACTGTCTAGAAACAAACACGTTATATTAAAATTCTTTATAGGGGTTATAAATACTTTTATGGGATCTCATTACCCCTGCGTTAGGTGCGAAGTATCTTTTACAACCGAGATTTTTTACTTAATAATAACGTAATAACAAATAACCTTCAAGAAAAGAAAATCACCAGGCTTCATAAGGTTGAATAATCATTCTCATGAAAAGCAATTTTTTAAAGATTAATGGATTATGTCATTAATTATTGAAAGAATAAATATTAATTCCAGTCTATACCAAGGGCGGCTGGTCGAACAGCGTGTTTGTGTGCAGCACTGGTAAATTATATTGTCTAAAATTACTTTATAATATCTTACCGAAAAATATAAAATCTATGAATTTCATTAAAAATATCACCTACCAATATAATGCATAATATAATATGAATCAGGGAGAGCAAATTCTCAAAGTTCCGCGCGAAGTTACCTTGTCCGGTGTGCAGGCCGATTGCAAGCGGAACGAATTATGTTTTTGTATCGAATATCCCAAACATCGCCAGCGCGCAACGCCGGCCATATGTATGAAAAATTAAGCTATATTGGTGTGCCACCCAGCGGCCTTTATCATACAAACTTAAATTTGGATTAAAGCAAAAATACCTAACCAAATTGAATAATTCCTTTTTTAATCAAAAGGTACAGCAAATACCTAAATTTAACATATATTTGCTTTTTTATTGATTGGTGTTTTAAATTATAAAACGCTGATCATTAAGGAATACAATTTTTTTATAGGTAACAATTTTGCCCTCGTGCTGTTCATACATTGTTTATAAATACTGTTTGTATCCTGTTTAAAATGAAATATAAAACTAACTAACCAACCATCACGCCGTTTCCCCACAGGGGTAGGCAGAGAGGACGGACCGCCAAATAACTCGGTCTTGGCAGACACTCTTTGCCTCACTCACATTCATACATCGTCTCATACATTCTCTTTTATTATTCCGACTTTCGACATGGGCCGACTCAAGTATCTGATTCACTTGCTCGTGCCATGTCTTCCTCGGGCGTCCCCGACTTCTTCTACCATTCACATTAGCCTCGTATATTCTTCTTACACTACTTTCAAATTTATTTTATTTTATGAAATATAAATATACTGTAAAAAAAAAGAGTTTTTTCGGTTGACATTTTAGATTTATTTACGAAAAAATAGTATTGCTTTTTTATTTTCTTAGTACCGAAAAATAAAATTTTTAATTAAAAAGCGATATGTAGAAGTTTTCGCACTTCGAAAGCAGCTTAAAATACATAGATCTTCTCTCCAAATAAGATTAGTGGGATCATTTTTACCTAATGTTGCTTAGTAATCGTTATCTCATAGTTACGGATTATCAGTGAACCACCACGTTTTCAGGGCAGCGGCCGCCACTGGTACCTACAATCGTCAATCGTAAATTAAAATGGGTTTTGACAATACCTATTTATGCGATGTAGTTCGTGTTCGAATCTTTATTTACATTCTTACAAACATTTCTTTTTAATTTATCCATTTATACCACCATGGAGTTTTACATTGGGTACATGAAATGGTGGCAATCAATAAACAATGGTTGCATGTGATTTATAATTGGATTTTTAAAAATAACCTAAAATTATCACAAATAATATTTTGACATGAAAAATCGTTTAGATATGTTTTAAACGGTGACCGGCCAACTCAAAATGAAACCAACTCAGAACCACCTCAGAAAGGACTTTAAGAGTAATGATAAAAAAAATTGTTAAATAGGTTAAGTTAGGTTAGGGGTTACCGGCTATTTTAAAATTATTTTTTCATAGCTTTTAATGATTATTCTGCGGTGCTTCTGAGTTAGCACGCTTAGGTTCGGCTATTTTAAAATTATTTTTGATGACTTCGCATCACTTTTCAAAGCGATTCTTAATTGTCATGAAAAAATACTGCCTTTTAAAAGGCTCCAAAGCAAAAATGCGAGACACAAAGTGCTTCTGAATAATTTCTCCTGGCAGATATACCTACATTAAAGGGACTCAGACTGGCTTGGAGTCCAAAAGATACTTATCAACGTCCAGCACCACAATAAATTCTACTTATTAGACATACATACTATCACACTACGTAAGAGGTGACCTATGATTCTCGAACACGAGAATAGAAATAAACAAACACTTTCGAATTTAACATTAAAGATTTTCGATTAACAAAAAACTTACTTGCGTCAGTCATTGCATTAGTTTGTGAAAAAATGTGTGCCAAGTGTAGGTATTTATAATTTATTGCATTCCAATTTAAGTTTTTATTCTTCCTTCTTAATTAAGGTCATCTAAAAAGCCAGTGGAGTTTTAATCGATAAATAACAACTATAAATTATTAATTTGTAGACCAAAGCGTTTAAGATATTTAGGCATCATTTAAATGCCAAGGATAATGACGTCTGCAAAACATCAGGTGATTTCAACTATCTTATATAATTGATAACGATCGGAATATAGATGGATTAAATATGCATTTTTTGAATTACCTCAATCTCACTCATTGCCGTTGCAATTTCAGAGACATTGGACGAAGCTACGACTAAATTGCACGGACTATCGTATCGTTGGAGCCAATGAAAATTATTAATTAATGCAAATTTCAAAAATATAATTTTGTTACGTTGTTACGAAAAGCCAGTGTTAGCTGGCGAACGGTGGACGATTGGCATTTTACCCCTGGCATTCTAAGGAATACTAGGTCGGAGGAGGATGGCCTTCCAAGGGTTAAAAGATTCAGGAGTGGTGACTTTGTGTGCACTCGGTACATACTGCCTCGAGGGATAAGGCTCTCGACTAGCAATCCAAAGCTAGCGGGTTCAAATCTCTGCATGCGCAAATAAATTTTATTAATTAAATCGTGTTATTTCCCAAATATAATCATTTAAAATAAAGTAACGCATATTTGTGGCACGTTCCAGAAAGGAAGATACTCTCAGTATTTCGATGGTGTAAAACCACCATTCGGAATTGAAATGTTGCTTGAAATGGTTTAGCCGTGTTTCGTAATCAGATCTGAATAGCCAGGTATTTCCCCACCTTCCTTTCTCCCATTTCATTCCCCTCCACACTATCTTCAGCGTCATAACACACCACAATTGGAGATATCATAGTCTCACTGGCTCCAAGCGGTTTGGAGCAGTTGAGACTGTTGTGTAAAAAAATACAAAAATTTCAAGTGTGCAATTCACATGCGGTAGAAGTGAAACCTTCAGAAAACTAAAGTAGGCAAGAGTGGTGAGGCTACGAAGCACCACACAAAGAGGAGACCGATTAGATTATTCTCTCGCAGGCTAAATCCTATAGATGTGTGTGTTTGCCCCTTTTAAGAGTCATTAAAAATAAAAAAAATAAAAAGCTGTGTTTTCGGCCACACGACTGAAGTAAAACTACAAGACAAAACAAACCTAAGTTACCAAACGTAGCGAACGGGGTGACCTATGACCTAGGAGTGACATATGACATTGGGATGAAATATGACCATGGGATGACCTACGACCTAGGGGCGACCTACGACCTTGGGGTAACCTACGACCTTGGGGTGACCTACGGGCTTGGGGTGACCTACGACCTTGGGGTGACCATCCTTATCCTTATCCTTATCACTCCCCAAGTCGAGCGTGCGTAAAGACCCGACCGTTCGCTTCGCCATAGATCACCGTTCGCATTACACTTTTCGTAACAATCACCACTTTTCGTAACGCTTTCACCAGCTTACCCCCAAGTCGAGTGTGCGTAAAGAAGTTTTACTAAAAAAAACTTATATTCGTTGATCGCCCTCCTTCCTTGTGTCTATCATGGTTTTCTTACATATTAAAGGCGATGCATGAATGTTTGAGAAGCGAGTGTATTGTTACAATGCTCAGTGTGTGTCGTGGCTAGGGGCGTGTGGCGAGATGGTAAAGACAAACCCACACGGGAACGACAATTCAATATGTTGGCAAATGGCTGACTTGGAATGCATTATTACCGCCGCAGTGACGGATAAATCGCTGCATGAGACAATAAATACCACGCGACCCGCAGCCAACTAGACTCAAATAAAACAAAAGAATTAACCACTTGGAATCTAAACAGCTGTTTGACACGCGCACGAACTGACTTTGGCCTGATTTTTCTACTAATATGGCTGGCACTATGGGGATTTTGAAATTCGTAGGTATTGTGATATCAGAGACAGAGATCGTCATGCATAACTATGCGCGGTAGATACTCTCAATATCGCCCTGACCACGATTCATAATTGTTCAAAACATTCGAGTACGGCGATTAGAAAAGCAAAGAAGAAAAAAAAACAAACAGTTGAAACAAAGTTTTTTTGCTATATCTACTTCAAAATATTTTTTAAAACTTTGAAAAAATAATGATGATCTGGTTTGCAATTGCCTTTCCAGTGATTGGAATCAGCCTCTCTATCAACCTCGGCAAATCCCAATTCATAATTTCGTAGAATTTTAGAAAAATGCGTAAATGTCCGCATTTTTGAGCGTAATTGCCACCAAAAGTTGATAGAATACATTGTCATCGACAATGAGTCTATCTGCCGAGTTTAAGCTGGATGTGATGTCGGAAAGGGGGTTAATTTACACTTCCGAGTATTTTTTACGTGGAAAATAATTTCCATCAGGGCCTACGTCATCTATGGGAATGCTGTGTGGAAGGTTTTTTTAAGGAAAGGAAGGAGAGGAGAGTTCTGGGAAGAAAAAGGGTTTAACCTCACCCCATGAACCGGGCACCCCTGCTAAGTCACCAAACGTAGCGAACCACTTGGGGTGACCATGGCAGAGGTGTTGGTTATTCAATAAAGGTTCTCGGGGCGGCGATACCCATTACCGCCTCCCAAATTGCAAATTATTATTAGTATCGGCGTCATTCATATAATCATAAAATCAAGAAAACAAAGGTGAAATTAAAATAGATGTACATATTTAAAAAACAGGATGAGTGCTGTGAAAATGAAATCCACGAACGACGACACCCTTGTGTGGTAAGATTGACCCATGTACATATGTAAAAAAAAGGAAGAAGATTAATAAAGATGTATGAAAGATATGTAAATATTAATATTAAAGCCCGGGCAACGCCGGAGACTTCAGCTAGTAAGTATAACAGAGTTTCGTAATGGTCCATCCTACCTGGCTACCTGTGAAATGGCGTGATGGTTGGTTAAATATTTTCTGAATTATCTCCCACAGTAACGGTAGTTTGCTCAGATAGCCATATCTGTAACCAAATGTATTTCACATCAAAGTCACAGTGAATTTTAATGTGATCTTGTCAGGTGGTAATTACACATTATCGCTAAATAGTAATAAAAAATCATTTTCATATTAAGTATCCGCCCACGCTCACCTGATAATCGAAGCGGCCCACCCACGTTATACTTCACTTCCCAATTAGCAGATTATTTTATAAGGAGATTACATTCTCCGCGTTCGCCGACCACTTGCGACACACTAGAGGAATTTAATTAGAAATGGTGACTATAAACAATAAACTTACCTATACATTTAAAAATTATATTCGTAGATAGATAGGTCTTTCAGCGGTACGTTAAGATATGATTGCATCCAACCATGAGCACTCCTGTCCCCGTGCGACCGATACAACATGGTGCATCGATTTCTTAGGAATTGAAATTAATAGTGCTCTGAGAATGAAACCGGTGCGCGGTATACAGGCAACCTTGAGCCAAGCAGCAAGATGGATAAAGGAATGTATTAAAAATGGTTTTTCTTCTTCACGTCTTTTCTTTTTTGTCTTATTGGTTCTTGGATTTTGAAAATTGGATTTGATTTGAGATTTTCACGGTAAAAGTAAAAACGATATTAAATTTTGGGTTATTTAGCCGCCTTGCGCTTCACTCTCCTTTAGCCAACGTTTTGGACAGCGTTACAGTGTCCACCATCATCTAATTTCATAGGCAATTGAAATCTACGAATACCCCACTTAAACATGTATCAACAGGGACGACGACGTGGCTAAGTTTAATAGATAGTTCTTGGTATCCGGGTACTTGCCGGTTACACCAAAACTAAAAGTAGAAAACCAAATTAATTTAGCTGATTATTATACTGAAATAGCTGCCCTAAAATTATTAAAGCTTGCACCACCGTATCACTTCTATATACCTAGGCACACAATTCTTAAAAATGATGATAATATTTGGATGATTGCATTGCGTCTTTTTTGTGAAAAAACGCCTCAAGGGCGCTGTACAAATTTAATATATTTCTAAAATTCTCAATCTTACTTCTAATTACAGCCTATACAAACTATTATAAAAACTTATGGCTAACAGATTGCATCCACCGGTTCGTCGATCACTATTACAAAACCATATGTACAATGCATTTGACCGATGAACGTGATGCTGCATTAAAACGAACATTAATTGTTTTATTTATATTCTGTACAGGCAGAAAATAAACAGGACCATACTTACCTGGGAGGTCACTTGAGAT
Source organism: Limnephilus rhombicus (assembly GCA_929108145.2). Lineage (NCBI taxonomy): Eukaryota > Metazoa > Arthropoda > Insecta > Trichoptera > Limnephilidae > Limnephilus > Limnephilus rhombicus. Next base: position 14,331,718 of record OV815277.1, read on the forward strand.
TAACAGCGTTTATTGCTTATTAGAGAAATGTAGATATAGTTTGCAAGCAGAGGACATAACCGGGAGCACGAAGACAAACAAACTACACATCATCTGCCCTGGTGATGGAAACTGTAACGCTGTTCAAAAATTTGGCTAAAAAGGGGTAAGAGTAACACGCAGATATTACCTAAAATATGGAATTGATTAAAAAAATACCTAGTAAAAACCATTTTAAGCGATTCTCGATGGCAGCTTCCTCCAGGGCGATTCTGAGAGATCTTCCATAACTGTTATATTATTATAATTCACAATGCGCCCTGTCTCTCATATGGAAGATAATGATAATGACAGGCTTGAGCGAAGACAGCTTCGCCAATAGTGGGTGGAAGGAAAGTTGTATGACAAAATGTTTACGGATATAATTACGGGTCGTGCATTCAAAGAGGGGTTAACGACTTGTTTGTTTATGGCGTTTTAAATTATAATTGAATAGTAATACAGCAATTTAAAATACTAAGTATGTAAGACTCGGATGATGACATTAATGTAAGAAAAACCTAAATGGGTTTGTGATTATTAAGGCATAGGTAATTCTGTTCGCGAGGTTAAGTTAAAAATAAATATTCATCTTAGACTTGCAGAAACGTCAATAGATGACGCATATTAAAAAATAAAAATGGGTAAAAAATTAGCCAAGACACTATCTACATAGCATTTAGTTCTGGTTGAATCTTGCGGTCGTACATTAAGTTAGAAGCCAATAAAATATGCATTAAGAAAATGAAAATAATGTTGGTAGTTCTTGGTCGAAGATACAGATAAAAATGGCCGAATCGGATGGGGACACATTAGCTCAGTTAATAGAGTTGCAGCCCGGAAATCCGAAGGTCCTGGGTTCGAGTCCCAGATGTGCCCATATCTTTATCTGATTTTTCTGTTTTCAATTTTTATTGAGTGTCGCTAATATTGTCTGCATTTAATTAAATATAAAAAATATGTTTACCGTACAATTTTGTTTTGCACGAAATAATAAATTAAAAAACGTATAGTTTGAAAAGCCTGTTGAGCCAAGCTGCGGGTGTACGCTGGTGACATAATGTTTGAAACCTTTAATACATAAGGTAAAAAGGTAACCTTTAATACTACGTGACCAACTTTTTGCCATTTTTAACCCCCCCTCCCGGTGACTAAAAACCTAAGCCCCCCGCCGCTCATTTGTACCAAGCGTGGTATTTTGAAGCCCCCCCCCCCCCTGAACGGATCACGTAATATGGGATAGCTCCCTAACGTTCAAAGGCTACGTTACACGTCAGGTGACCTCGGAGTACTAGACTGGAAGAATGTTACCTAAAAATAGCGAGAAAGTGACTCTGGGGTTAGAAGGGTTGAAAAACGGATACAAATGTTAGCAAATAGTTAGTTAAATTTAGTTTAAGTGAATTAGGTTTAAAATTACACAAAACTGATGCATTTGGTTGGGATATTTGAACTTCGCCTTTTGATCCCTAAAACAAGAATGTTAAGCATTCTGCCTAAGGCCATATTTCCATGAAAGGGTTGATTTTAATAATATTATCTAAGATTAATTATTACAAATGGAATAATAGTACGCGATATGAATAAGGCGCGTTATTACTAATAGTAAACGCGGGCATCATTAATTACACGCTAATTGAGAGGTTTTAAATTGTATTCATTAAAATTATTTAGAAACATATCACGCAGAACCAATGTACGTTTTGACGTTATTCACACACACGTCAAAACAAGGCTCTTTGAAGTCTCTTCCGTATGTTTTTGCTTAGAAACTTTTCCATTGAATTGGCACCAACTAGTGATAATTAATTATGTTGGCATTTCAGAAAGTGTTACGTCGTTATGGCTGGATTTATATTAATATTATTATTATTGGTCTTGGATGACTAGTTACAAGTTGATTACATTTCCCTTTGATTGTGCCGATTTGAAGATTTCGTTAAATATGTTACGTAATGATTTGTAAGAAAATAACGCGGATTTAAAGTCTTGTGAGCAATAATTCAACACGTAACGAAATTGAGTACACATCAAATTGAGTACACATCAAATTTTTCTCAGGTTTTTCTACAGGTTAAGAAGTGTGCTATAATAATACAAAAGTATGTCTAATCAAAGCACACAATCATCTTATGAGTTTATTCGATTCACATCCCATGGGATTTGGAACGATTGAGAAATAAATTCAATCATTAAATTTTACACGCATAAGAATCAGATTTGTGCATTATCATTTCAATTTCAACATTGATGATTTGATTCTTCCATATTAATCGTACGGCTTTAGAATAACTTTCATATACATTTTATCGTATTATATTATTTAACGTGGTGGTCTAAGATTTATCTTTTAATCAAGATAACGTAGTTGCGACAGCAATATCTGTCAAGTGACAAATTCATTTGTTCAATAGATCAATTCAAAATACGGAAACGTAACTGCTATAATTATGACCTATCTCACTCAACAAAGTTTTTTTTTTGTAGTTGAACTGTTTCTTTTATCAAATAATAAGACTTAATATGTAAACATGACTCCAATTTATTTCGCCAGAAAAAGTGTCACTACTAAGTAATACAACATCGTGTGTTTTTGGTTTGAAAATTAGACCGCTTAGAATTCTTCGAGTAGCACACATGATAATATAATCATTAAAAAATTTGAAATAATCGAGTTTTTTTTATTAGTCTTTTCTTAGGCCCAGAAAAAAATTAAAGCATCAGGCCTATAAAAACTGCTTCCAAGATAAAATCTTCTAAGTACTCGTACCTCTTTTCGGTTATGGTTTTAGTGTAAAATATAAAAAAATAAATTCTTTAGAAAATGATCGTAAAACATTTAAATATATAGTGCCTGAGCTTTGCAATAAAAATAAAACACGCTTTTCGATAGTGTATTTTTCTCGAATAAAACAAAACAGGCGGCTTGTGTTAAACAGGAATTTAAACCTTATCGCCATCTACATTTTTTTTTTTTTTTTTTTTTACAGTGAATACCGCACAAGAATCTCAACTGCTCCCGTCTGGAGCCAGTGAGACTATGGCATCCCCAATTGGGGTATGTTGTGAGGCTGAAGGTAGTGGGGAGGGGAAGGAGGTGGGGAAGAGGAAGGTTGGGTAGTACCTGGCTATTCAGATCTGGTCACTAAACACGGCTAAAGCCATTTTCAAGCAACGTTTCAATTCTGAATGGTGGTCTTACACCAGGGCGATACTGATAGTATCTTCCACTCTGGAACATGCCGCAAATATACTATATATTATTTTAAATGAATTAATTGTGAAATAACACAAATTAATCAAATAAAATTTATTTGCGCATGCCGGGTTCGAACCCGCGACCTCCGGATTGTGAGTCAAGAGTCTTACCCACTGGGCTACGGAGGTCGTCAAAAGGAGTGTTATGGAGTGTTATGCATCGTCTTAACAAAATTTGTGTCAGGACCTGCGTTTCTTCCGCTGAGAACGTCGTTGTAACCTATCTTTCGGTTAAATACTTCTTTCATGAGAAAGAGGGATAGATTTCTGCAGCACTAAAAATGGTATGCCTTTGCCGGTGACCGGACAACTCAACAACCGGTAACCTATTTAAACAAAAAATTGTTTAAATAGGTTACGTTAGCTTTGGTTATGAACTGTTTTTCAAATATATATTTTTTCATAGCTTTTAATGACTTTTCCAAGAGGAGTTGAGTCGATTCTGAGTTGGCATGGAACCGCCCTTGCCTATGAGCAAACAATTCAAAATATACAAATACAAATGATAATAATATATCACATAGAGGCAAAACGTTGTCATAATCGGACAGGATTTTCGACACATTTGTCTCTGCCTACGCCTGCGGGGTCACGACACTCACGATACACTCCGCAAATGTAGGTACGTATGACTGTGCACCTGATTAACCTACATAAAGCGCCGAAACGGAACACAGGTCGTGTAAAGTGGGAACACAAATCTTGCGCTGGGTAATTCATTCACAGGGGGGCATAATACAGAACGGGTCATGCCCGACCTTCAGCCAAACTTTCGTTTGCGATACAATAACATTGATACAGCGTAATTTTGATCGATGGGCAACGCCAAACAATCCTCGCGGCTGTCGACTGGCTTTTTCACAGTCGGGTCAGGGGTCGCGTTAGAAAGCCGACACGAGAATTATCGTGTGTGAATTATACTCGCGTTTTTGTTTTATGTTTCGACAAGTATGAAAGTAAACGGGCATGTTTGCAAATGGCGAGGTGACTAGCCAATAATCGGCATGTTGAAATTGAGAGCTAAAATTTTTACGTTGTGAAATACTTTACGCGATTTCGAAATGGTTGCGGCGTTCGTGTGAACATCGCGAGGCGATTCAAAGTAATTGCCGCTGGATCGTATTGGAAAATTAATCAAATATTTTTTGAAAAAAAAACATAATTCACAAATATTTATTATAAAATGGACAATGTGAAGCGTTGGGTAACCTCGAACAGCTATTCGAAGTAAAATAATTCATACAAATGACCTACTCAGCGAAAGAAAGATCTCCCACAATTATAGTATTATATTTGATGACGTTAAAATAATTGAGTGTTATATTTCCAACATAATTCATTCCTTGAATATTGACTTAATAAATCCATGCTAATGAACACCTAAGAAAGTAATTTAGACAATTTCGTAAAGTCAAAAAGATTAATTATAATCATTGGTTATTATGTCATTACTTATTCTTATTATCTTCGACCAACAACTGTAGATCACATAATAATAATAATAATAATAATTGGATAAATAATATAAGCGCCGTTTTGTGAAAAACCACCTCAAGGGCGCTGTACAATTTATTAGGAAAGCTTAGGTTCTAACTAATTTTACTATTTACAAATGGATACAGAAACATACTTACCTGGCAGGTCACTTCCAATAAACACACTTTACTTAGAAAGTTTATGCTTGGAGAAGATACGGCTTTGCACGCGGAGGACATTACAGTTAACACACTGGACATTGCATGATTTTACATTATTTGCTACACTCATCACTGTTAGTAATACATTGATGAATAGATTAGTGGCAAAGGTAGAGTTGGTATTTATTTTAAAATACTGGAGAATTTAGGACTATTGGAGATTAGTGGCAAAAGTATAGTTGATATTTATTTTAAAATACTGGAGAATTTAGGACTCTTTAGGGCTGGAGAATGTTCATGAAATGACCCTTCACAAAGGCTTACATTTTTTTTTTTGTTTTTTTTTCTGTACGTTTTTACAGGTTAGTTATTTCCGGTGTCGCGGGTATTGAATGTGAAGGTGAAATATTTTGAGTTTATGGATACGACTGTCTGAAAAGGTGAGTTTTAAGCTAGCTGCTAAGTCTAGCACATATAGGGCGAAAAAGCGCAAACCCGAAAAATTTTAACCAGCTGCTCAGCATAATTGGAGAAAAAAAAATTGCTGTCCGGTATTTTTTTTTAATTAAAAACCGTAAAAATATTTTTGCATCTCATCATTACATTTGATCACCCTTCGCGATGGTTTCGTGTGTTATCGTACTGCTGGAACGAGACGGAAAGCTTATCACGTGACCCTATTAGGCAATACCCGAATACTCAGTTGCGACATGTGATGTATTTTTTTATTGTTTTTAATTGAAAAAAAAAATCATCGGACAGCAAAATGAAATCTAAATTTTTAATCCAAATATGATTAGAAATCGTTGGATAAAATCCTATTACGCCCTGTATATCGATGCTTATTATATTAGTATGATAACATAACTAAGCCCACCTTATTGAAATATCGTTGGAATTTAATAATAATTTCTTTCACCAGCTCTCACACCATTAATTATAATGTACCATTAGATATAAAAATGTATTAGTTAATTGTAAGTACCTACGTCCATGTAAACAAGTCAATACAATTAAATTAAATAACACAAATGATTGATCGATGTTCGACGAAACTTTATGATGAAGTATTATTATAAAACGAAAACATTAATCCTAAAATGTACGTATTCTTAGTATGCCTTATACCGCCACGAATATAGGTAATAGGCATAAAAATCGCTTGGCAAACGGAGTCTATAGGTAACGATTTCATTTTGTTTTTATTTATTTTGTGAATAATTTTATAAGAAAGAAAAAAAAGTTAATCTATGGAAACTGTCACCGATGAGCAATAAAATTTAAATTCGGATTGACTTTTTTTATTTTTATTATTAATCTTACCTACCTATACTGACGAAATAAACGTAGTTTTCGAAACATATTAATAATATTGATTACATAGTATCTAGTGTTTATGGAAAGTCATTTGTTTTAATTTAATAAAAATGTATTTTTAGAGAGTTGTTTCTTATGAGCGTTTATACATTTCTAATAAAAACCCATTTTTAGTAGTTTACGCTTATATTTTTTATCAAGTACCTAATTTATTTACTTATTTATTGAAAAATAAGCAATACATGAAAAACATAAGCTGCATATCTCACTAGGGCATTCCTAATTTTAAAAAAAAGCATACGTATAAACTTAATAAAAATATAATTATAAACCTACAAAAGAAGCATTGAGAACAATTATTCAGACATGGATTATTAATGATTTAATTATAGCTGGGCAGTATGCTCATCGTTGGCAACAATAACATTATACTGTAAACTAAAAATACAAGGTACCTGTTAGTTGTGGCTTACCAGATGCATTCATAGGGTGACCATATCACAGTAGCATTTAATTATTAACAAAAAATAAAGATACGATACGATTGTACCACCCCAGCCAGGAGCACTCCTGTCCCGGTGAGACCGGTACACCAGGGGGCACTGATTTGTTAGGACTAGGAACATGTGCTTTGAGGATAGGAAGGAGGTTGGAGTTTAATCGACCGGTATACATGGCAACCTAATAAACCAATATTGGAATTTAGGAAGGGCAGGAATAAAGGAATGAATTGAGCATTGTGATTTTTTTTTTAATTCTTTCTTTTTGGGTTCTTTCTTCTTGCCTGTTCTCGGCTCTTCTTGAATCTTGTTATCTATTTCTGGCTTTTCTTGGCTGTTCTTGCCTCTTTTTTATGGCTAATATTGTCTCTTCTTGTCTCTTCTTGGATCTTCTCGTCTCTTCTAGGCTCTTCTTGGCTTTTCTTGTCTCTGCTCTTCTTGCTTCTTCTCGTCTCTTCTGGGATTTTTCTTCTTTTTACTTCTTCTTGTCTCTTCTATGCTCTACTTGGATCTTCTTGCTAATTCTCGGCTCTTAAAGTCTCTTCTTGGCTCTTCTGCTTCTTCATAGATATTCTCGTCTCTTCGTCTCATCTTGAATTTTCCCGATCTTCTCTACTTTTCTCATCTCTTCTTGCCCCTTCTTGGAAATTTTTATCTCTTCACGGCTATTCTTGGCTCTTCGTGGCTTTCCTTGTCTCTTCTTGGCTCTTCTTGCTTCTTCTTGGATCCTCTTGCTTCTTCTTGCATCTTCTCGCCTTTTCTTGCAACTTTTATCTTCTCGCCCCTTCTTGGCTCGTTTTGTCTCTTCTTGAGTCTTCCAACTGTTTACCAACCCTTCTTGTTCATTCTTGTCTCTTCGAGTCTCTTCTTGGCTCGTCTCGTTGCGCACTTTCTTATCACTATTCACTTCCCAAATAATCCCACATCATTCGTTTGAATGTATACGAGAAGAGAACAAACTAATTTCTGAAATACACTAAAAGTACCGATATTAAACTGTTTTCAAACATTTAGATAAATCAAACGATCCTTTCTCAGACCCCCCCTTTGTAGTCATCCGTCAAATACCTAAATAAAACCAAAACCCAACCAGGAAATCAACATATCTTATCCCTACATAAAATCCCTGTAAGAACAAAGGACATTCATTTGAAATGCAATGAATAAAAACCGACTGAAATAAAAACAAAAAACATAAACAATTCTGTAAGTGGAGTAACCAATCCATAGATGTTTCTTGGTACATGTCAACAATTTATGTCCCAAAATTATAATCGATGCTTAGAATTAGAATCTAAGATGCGCACCTTTCTCGGCAATAAATCGAGAGAACTCAAGAGTACTATAGAGAGGTCATATCATCTGTGAAACGAAACAAAATACTTAAAATCTGAAAGCAATAAATATTAATTTGTTAAAATTGTGTTATTTAAAAATGGAAAAAAAAGACTTATCTTCTGCATTAAGAGCCACTCGGGAATCTCGGGATACACTTTTTGTTTAGCCTGTCACGATATATCAATTCACACTTGAACTATTATGAAGTTTTACGACACTGTTTAACCTAAACACGTGAAGCTTTCTACGATTTGTATAACTTCCAACTAATTTTGAAAGCGTTTTGAAATATATTTTTTTAAATCAAACATAACTTTAAAACGGAAAAAGGTAAAAATAATTCGCAAAGCAAAACAAATTGCACTGATTCTATCGCGCGTGTGTAACACTTTTTAAGAAAATCGGTTCAAAAAAACTACGGATAGTTTAGAAAGAAGCTAGGCCCGCAAAATATGGTATAAATTACAACAGCTAAATAATATCAGGTAAATAATAATAAACATTTATTTATATTAAAAATAATAATAATTAAGTAATAAATTTATATAGTTTATGCAATAAATAATAAATTAAGTAGATAATATATAATATAATTATGAGTAAACAATAACAAACAATTTATTAATAAATGAGATTAAAAGAATTTGGCATTCTCGGACTATAAAAATATTACCATTTGTTATTTCAGCTACTGGCATTATACCTAGGTCTCTGATTCAAAATTTAGGCGTATTAGATTTGTCAAAGAATTTATATATAAAAATGCAAAAATCGGTAATTTTAAATACATGTAGGATTACAAAAGATTTTTTAAATATTTATATTGAGGGATCAGTAGGATTTATAGGTTCAATTAGGAATTCCACAGAGCCGAACCCTCTGATATGAAAATATCTGGAGTCGGTGAATTATTTTCCCATCTGGTCTCTGGTAGGTTGACATGTTGTTTTTGTATTGTTTTGTAATTATAACACTTATATAGTGCATTGACCAGATGATCATTTGGGAAGTGTATGAAAGGGTTTAGTTTTTCCTGTGGGGAAAATTAAACCCGGGCATTTAAATCTGGTGCGTAAAAATAATAAGTAAATAAACATAAAAACTCTATTTTAATTCCATTCAATGGAAACGGTAGGAAAAGCTTCAATATATCTAAAAGATATTTTTTTGTATTTATAATGTAAATATGATTAGTGGGAAAGCTTAATCTAAATTAGTGATTTAGTATTATGCAATTATGCATCGTACTGGAACACTTCGTTTAGACAGCATAATCACCTATTTGAAACAATACCAATCTACTTAATTCTTTAATTTGATGTTAATTAAACACCAAGGTGTGGGTACTGTCATTATTACGTTGAAAGCCAATTAAAAGCTTTATTTAACACAAATAAAATACATTAATCAAAAAGTGGGCGTTTATAATAGCGTTGAATGTATCTTGAAATCAAAATTAGAATTAAGGAATCACCATTCAATTTAAAGTTTCAACGTACAATCTTACACTCGGATTAACGAGAAGTGTGTTATAATGAGATATTTATAACAAGTTTGTAAAATTTATGGTTACATTGTTTAAAATAATATATTAAAATTAAATATTGTTGAACAGCGTTTCGAAAGGAGTGTTGGTGTAATAAATATAACAGCCAAGGTTGTTTTATTGATTAAAGGCAGGTTTCAACTCCGCTGTCACTTTTTTTATAATAATCGTGACTTCATAAACACACGATACTTTACACAACCAATAGTTCTTCGAACAATGATACGATCTTCCAACATTAAAATCATTAATGTGATTCTTTCCAAATAGCACCTCGTTAAACAAACGCAAATACCGGGTGATTAATATATACCTAATGCCTACGAGTGTTTTATGATGGCAGTGGTTACAGCTGGAGCGACCAGGCAAACATAAAACATTTAGGTGAATAATTGCAGTCACGATCTGCGTCAATCATTTATGCAATGCTTCCGTAACGTATAAATTATATCGCTTTTTTCTATTTCGAAAGTATGAATGTGCCTTCAATAAGTCAGAGGTTAGCCAATGTTTAGAGATTTGATCGGCACATGAAAAGAACACATTGCCAAATATAACAACATATCGGTTAAATAAAAAATTAATACTTTGATAAGTTCATTCTTGATTCGTTTCAGATATTCCAAATGAAATTAGAAATTATTATTCATTGTTGTGATAAAACAAATTGATTACAAATAAACAAATAAGGATCCACGATGCAGTTAAAAAACAATGCAGCTCAAAAACAATGCATCATGAATAATGAATAAATTAGATATGCACGCGGAAAGTTTTATAGAACGGGACCTTATCAAGGGCCCATAAAGCATAAAGAGCCTTTAAAGTAGAGATGGTCGTTACAAGATTGCTAAACGCGAACTTTAAGTAGAGCAGAAAGGAAGTGAAAAAGGCACCAGGAACACATGTTTACGCAGGAGAGAGCGGGGAAAAAAGGCTTACATTAATTCAAATAGACCAAGCGCTAGAGATAAGCCGAAGAATTACACACCAGGAATTAAAATAAAATGGTCTTCGCATACTATAATAACGCACGGGGAGCAGAAACGAGCTAGAACTCTATAAATGGTTATCTATGGATCTCGGAGACCAAAGCACCGACCACAACACAGAACGGCGATATTCTATAGGGAATGTGTTCAGACGCTTATAAACCGTGTAAAATTACGACCATGTGAAGGAAATTTGCATTTGAGCATTCGTGATAATATGCTTAGATTGTTTCCAGTGATATATTACGTATTACTTACTTTCAAGTGCGCCACTTCGAAATCTGCCCTGTACTTATTTGATATTAACTGGATCATACCTGTAACAAAAGAAGTCTATATTAGTAAGTAATTTATTGTCCTTTTTTTAATAAATCGAAGAGGATTGATTCATAACCTAAAACGGGTAGAAAGGTTCTAGGAGCTGTATAATATTGGTATCCACGTATTTAATTCATTAATCATGATTTTGTGCATTTGAGTCTCGGTCTGTAACACGATGGAGACTCTCGCTACCAGGCAAACATGTCAATGGGAAGATGACAGATGCAGGATGCAACAGCGCGTATTCGGGTGGTATCTGCGGCCTGGATAGGGTGGGTGGAAGCGGGGGGCGGAACTGGTACAGGCTGCCGGGCTGGAACGCGAAATCGCGGTTAACCAAAATGTACAACCTACTTCCTCTCATTAGTTCACGGGAACTAATTTGAAAATTTGTACTCTTGTTTTGCATTCACAAATTGACTCGAAATACTAATTCGCATCATAATTAATGAACGCTTTGGTTAGATTCTCTGTGATCATCCGTAATGCAACAACCATTTTGGATGTCGCATTATTATAGAATTCATTGTTTTAGAATTTTAGTCCGATATAATTAATGTTAATTAATCTGGATGTATTCTGGTAATGACCTGATTAAAAGGCTTTATTACGGAAGTAGCGAAAAGCTAATTATACAGCCATATTATCAGGGGTCCTGCATTATTGAGCTCGTTTGCAACAAATGCTCGAAGGATAGTGTTCCCGATAAACACAAAAAAGCGTCCTGTCCGAACTGCCACCCGCTGCAGTAAATAACCAGATGACAACTCAGATAAAAAGTGTCACACAATCACCAAAAATCTCAAACTGCTCTCATACTCCCAACAGCTATCGAATTCGGCAGCGCGCGTCTTATATTGCCGCATTATACGTGGAAGGCGCAATTGCTTTGTTCTTATTTTCAGCCACAATAAATATGGGATAGTAGCGTTATTCCCGTACGGGAGAAGAAAGAAGAAGCGGCCAAAAGATTTCGGAGCCGACTTATGTTTGTTTATATGCGCGGGAAATAAAATATAAGTGACCGGGGCCAGAGAGCCGACATGCCACTGAAATAAACACTAAATGTCTCCCATTGAATGTAAATCAGGCATTCGGGTATTTATTTATATTATGTATGATACGGGAGCAACAACGTAAGTCGGCACTAAGCTCTAAATGCGGTGGGGAGCTTCGGCACCCCGGCCAAAAACCGCTATTTGATTTCGAACTAATTCTAGAGCTAAAACTTCAAATTCACATTTTAGGTACTTATTTCTTATAAATACAAATAAAATGAACCCAAAATTTAATGGAAATCTGCTCAGTAATTAGTTATCCACCGACAATACATGTGTATAGTTGAGAAAGACTTAATACTAAAATAAGTACTCAAAGAAGAAAAAAAATATGTTATGGTGTAACATCCTAATTACATGCCAGTGTTTAGGCACTAGATTACTTTTCAATTCGAAATTTCCATTAATGTGTTCTATATTTGAATGCAGTTGACGTTTGATTTCAACCTGTTATATGGACAGACTGGTGAACTGACAATTGTGTTAGTAATTATAATTACGGTACTCGTTTAACATATTATTATTTTGAAACAAAATATAAGCCGTATATTGGACTGAGCACAGAAAGTTGTTGTAGTTTTACAATCTGAAACGAAATATTAATGACATTACAAAAGAGCAAGCCTCAAAAAGGGTTAATAAATTCTATTTCTACAAAATTCGAACCCATAGAAATATCTCTCAGAGTTTCTGATAGCACTGTGCGCATAGGTTCCGAAGTGAAGTCTCCCAGCATTAAAGCCCTTGTCGCCAAAAGGGCTTTCGGGAGAGCAATACAGATTGGTCCATGGCGGCAGCGTCACACCGGCCGGCCATTTGTGGTCGAAACTACCCAAATGAACGAACACCAGGCGACCCCATCCCTAATATTCAAGCAGCTTAAATTCTAGCACACACATCCGCTAAATAATTCAAACCAGTCGAAATATGCAGGCTGATTCACAGAGTCAAACGTTGGGACGATCTAATAATTTTAACCTTTTCACTGTTCAGTAAAATCATCCAAGTTTTATTGTTAAGTAATTCTCTTTCACCAAAGCCTACCAACTCGAATTGTATACCGCAAAAGGTTCCTCGTTCAAAAGGCGAATTGCGAAACAGCACCGAATTACAAGACACAATCAACATACTCTCAAATTTATCTACACACGAATAAACTTGTAAATTTAATTATGTGCGTTAATACTTGACTACCGAATTTAAATAACACAATGGTGCAAAATGTTTTAAAAGTTTCATTTTTATTAGTAATAAAACCAGAAACGCAGAAATAGTACGTTGAAATGTTTCTGTGAATGCCACTGAACGCTTACTGTCGAACATCAGATGGGTAATGCCAGAAATGGTCAAGCGGTTCCGAACAATACCATGCATCAGGCCAGTCTCTTATATTATATTTAAACGAATAGTGTTCTGAGAGCATGTTGCCCTGATACCTAATTCTGACATAATATAATACAAAGCTGAACATATCTATCTGAAAGAAAAGATTAGTTTTATAAGGAAAAAGATTAAAAGACATCACGTATTAATGATTAAATGACATTCATTAAGTAGAAAAGTATGTGTACAATACCAACGAAATTATAAAGAAGAAGCCTTAATGAAAAGATTCCTTGATAAGGGAACATAATGAAGAAAAAAGGAATGGTTTTTCGCGTTAATTTTCCTCAGCCTTTCATGTAATTCTGCGTAAGAGATAAAGAGAAGGCCAACATTAACTGAAATGTTCATAGGGTTTGGGCTATTTCTCAAAGATAAACAAAAGGTGTGGTTAATCTAACGCGAGTGGGCGATAAAAAATCTTGAAATATACATGAAGAAGGTAGAAGGCCTACGAGGGAGGAAAAAGGTGAAAGCGGGGAAAAGTTCTAACGACGGCGGTAATGGAAATGAGAGAGATTAAGGATAGAGTAATTACTTCTTTTGTGGCGAGAACGCTTTTGTGCAAAATACGATGACAAAAATTGGGTCTGATCTTGACTGACTTTCATAATTTCGGAGACGGTAATTTTAAGTAACTACGTGCCTACCCAAAGGCAACTGTTCAGAAAAACGGGGCGTTTATTTCAGTTAAATTTCTCTAGAGGAAATCTTAAGTGTCCATTTACAAAGGTACCAAGACGTTTTCATATTTCACGACGACTGTGTGAAAATTAAGGTCGTAGTTGTAGGTAGATAATTGTTTGAACAAATAGATATAAACGTACGTACATATTTAAATACTCTTGTGATAAACTATGTATCATTAATTATTTCAACTGCACAATTTAACGGGTTCGATTAAGCTCTTAAGGTGCTAAAATGAAAACATCCCGGGAAAGAAAATGCTGATATCTCATTTCCTGCTAAGGAGTTAACGTGGACCCAAGTATCAGGAAACAAGAGGATAATAGGAAATGTAATACAACGGATATCGCGTGGAAAGTCTCTATCGCAGGCATCACCGCCAGATGTCGCAAAAAACCCGAGTGGCTCTCGATGAACCATTTCCAGATAGCCACTTGACAATGCAGCGCTGGATAGGCCACTTAAACGATCTCAAATCCACGGGCATTTGTGCGGAGAATGGCCAGTGTATTATTATTTGTAAAGAAGGCCCCCGAAAGCAATGGGAAAGTTTGGAGTGCGGTGACCACTGGAGCCCGGAACCTAGGCTAGTAGAGTGGACGGCAGACCGTGGTGAGGTGACTGTATGCACCATTAGAGTAAAGTGCACCCATTATTGTCCATGTCTCTAGCGATTAGCGTTACAGGAAAATGTGTTTGTGCAAGCGAATCAGCAGGAGGAAAAACAACTTATGTCCACCCATCAGAAGTACTGCAATACTCGTACACTGATAGATAAAAGGGAAGAAAAAACAATACAAACTCGCGAAAATAAATTTCATTGCACGTAGTTTTACCATAATTTGATTGCTTTGACTGCTGACAAAAGAGTGGTTTCCGAAGACAGTCGATAAATGAGAAATAATGTCGCGGTTCAAAACAAAGAATTTGTTATAGTAAAAGCACGCCATCTTAAGTTAGTACAGTAGTAAAGTGAGCAGTAAATGAGTATTGGTAAACTATAACTGGTAGGGTTTCGCAAATATAGCAAATACTACGAATTTAGAAATAGTTATTCTATAACTTCTGATGAAATGTATCAGTATTAAATTAATAATTTAGAACAGTAGTTAACTTGTTCCTAAGTTCGGTGTAACGCTGGGACTCGGCACACAGTTACTTGGTAAGATCTTCCTCCTTCCCTTCGAATCTTGTATTCCGCCCTGCAAATCGAATTAGCTAATTATTCCCATGTTAACTGACAAAAGTGGCGCGTTCCCAACAAACAAATCAGTTAATTAATTAAACATAAGTAATTAAGTATTCACGTTATTTTGTTTAACAATAAATTACACAGGATCGCTTTAGATATACAACTCGGTGGAAACGATATACTTTCATGTATTTATTGCTGCAGAGAATGAATGGCTTTATGTTTCACGTCGTGTGCCTATCAGAACAAAACGTTATGTCAACTCCGTCTCCGAGGGTGATAGATAGGCAATACCCCGAGCGAATTGGAAATGGAACTGTGTTTCTCGGTGTCGTCTTTTACTTGTATTTTGATATGATATCTGTTCTTTGTTCCCACTTTATAATTTATCTGGATGTGAGAGGGACGAACGAAGATAGAACTTCGTGTAAAATGATACGTGAAGACTTTGTAACGACAATAAAAAATACTTCGTCCCAAGAATGTGACATGACCTGTTGGCCTACACACGCAGACCTTTCGAGAGAATTCTTAAGTGCCCTTCCAAAAGTTGAAACTTTAAGAAAAGCAAACTTGCCGCGTTGAACTTTCGACGTAGCTTTTTAAATTTGGACAGGTGCCAATAAACATAAGGGGGGGTTTTAGGACCAAGACGATATTCTCCTTTTACGATTATGCTTGTCGTAAAAGTTCAAGTGCAGCAATCGGTAAATCAGAAGAAAGCATCACATCAACATTATATATTAAAAATAACAAAGGTGGGAGAACTTTGTCAATTTGTAGGCAACTTCATCAACGCAGCATCGCGTCCATTGGTCAAATGCATTATAGGTACATATAGTTTTGTATTAGTGATCGATGAATCGGTGGATGATATATGTTAGCCGTAAATTGTTATAATAGTTTGGTTAGTCTGTAGTTAGAAGTTAGATTGTAGAAATATATTATAAATATAGGTATACAGCGCACTTGAGATTTTTCAAAAAACAGCTCTGTACTAATCATCCAAATATCATTACTTTTGCCTGTTATTCAGCCGTGGGTTGACGATACGAAAATTATAGCTGACGATACGAAAATTATAGCTGCAGATACTCGTAGCAAAAGTAAAGATACTCGTAGTAAATGATTCCGATTGTGTCGATAATGGTCACGATGATATTTTTAGTCAAATATTGATACACGTTACTTACATCGAGGCATATTTATTTATATACGACACCGATATAAAACTTTTATTCTGTACGTGAGCAAATAGCAAGAAACGAACAAAACAATAAATTGTAAGCTTGAATGCATAAATAAAAGACAGTGCGATATTCTTTCGTTTTAACGAGCAAAGGGTTATGTCAACGCAACATCTGAACAAGGGTACTGTCCTCAAAAATTCCGCCGCAGTGCGCCCGCATGAAAAATGTGTTATGTATATTGTCCCGGGTCCAGCTGGGGGCATAAATAACAATTCAAGTTGCATTGTTGGACCTCTGACTTATTCTCCGATGATTACATATAAAATATTGTGACTTGTGGCGTCACAGGCTCTACGGATGCGCGTGGTTCGGATTATTTATGTTGGCCGCTTGATTGAGAACACTTTATGTGATAGGTGTTGGGGATTACTTATTCATACAATGCCTGGTGAGAAACAGCAAACTGCCGGGCGATGAAGTGCAGCGATGGGAAAAAAACATTCTAAACTCTAAAATGATTCACAAGAAAGCCTGAAGAGTTATTTCCGATATGTTTCATTACTACCACTTGTCTATTTTCCGTGAAATATTACAACTAAGGTGTATTATAACACCTTTCAACTAAAAATAAAATATCTACTCTGGCAGGGCTATCTACTCTTAAGCTTTCTGAAATAAACGATAGGTTATTGGTATTTACATATTTACGGATGTCGTTGTAAAAATTTACGGAATAGCGGAATAAACTATAAAAATTTAGAACAATTGAGAAGATCATAATTTGCAAAGTAGTGCAAGAAATATAGTATTATTGAAGTAAAAAACTCGTTGTGATTCGAAACTCGATGAAACGAAAAAGCGACACTAAAAAGAGAAAACACATATATCAATAGGATTTAGCCTGCGAGAGACTGAGATAATATAATCGGTCTCCTCTTTGTGAGGTGCTTCGTAGCCTCCCCGCTCTTGTCTACTTTAGTTTTCAGAAGGTTTCACCACGTGTGAATTGCACACTATGTTTTTTTTGTATTTATGTAGTTAATAAAAAATGCCAATGAAACATCGCATCTATTAGCTAGAATCAATTTATTTAAAATTAATACACTATATTTGAAGAATTGTGTTTCGAGCTTCGCTGTGAATTGAGCATTTTAGAGGTTCTCGTGGTTTGTTGTTTCCTTTCCTTTGAATTGTAAAATAAATACTGAATAGGAAATAAAACTAATTAAACTGATTGACAGCATTGTAACAAAGCCATCCTACATAGTTTGTTTGATATCTTGGCGGAACTGCGTGACTTATAAAGCGTATTGTATCGTCGATGGTACGGCGGAAGGTGGTGACACTAATATGACGGCCGCATTGTTGCCTGGACGTCGCCGAATAAATAACCCAACACGTTAAATTATTGTGGCCATTTCGTTTCTATTGTCAAAGACTTTCCCGCTTTATTGTGTGAAATTCGTGCACTGAAACCTACTGCACGGACCGCGACAATAAAATCATACGAACTCCGGCCTGTATTCCAGACAATGGAGGTGTCAAAAATAAGGATCGATGTAATGCTGACAAATAAAACCCTTTTTTATTTCATCCCTCCATGAACATAAATACTATAAACGTGAAGAAATTATCACACCCAAAGATATTGAAATATAAGTAGATGTGCTATCTGCTGTTTTTGCTATGTGGGTCTGCGCTTCCGGGTGTCGCCGATATTGTTTACCAATTAACAAATAAACTAAAAGAACAAATAATTAACGAATAAACCAAACGAACGTTAAACTAAAAGAACAAATTCTTTCCTTATTCAAAATATATTGTTAACCAATATTAATGCACATTTTCAAAAAATCAACGAAATGAACAAATTCTTTTTGTATGAAAACTACGCTAATTATGGCATAGTCCGGGGACAGTTGCGCGGACACCATAGCATATCTCTTCTGTATTTGAATATCTTTAATAATAATAATAATAATATTTGGATGATTTATATAGCGACGTTTTTGTGAAAAATCACCTCAGAGCGCTGTACAAACTTATAATACATTTCTAAAATCTAAAAAACTACAAGCTAGGCAAACAATTATAAACAACTTATGGCTAAAAATTGCATACATCGGTTCATTGATCACCGATACGAAAATATGTGTACAATATTTGATCACACCCAAGTGAACCAATACTGATAAAAGACTCAAAAAAAACATATTATCCATAGAAAAGATAGGATGAAGATAAAGACATTCATAAATAGAGCAAAGTAGGAAGGTAACCTAATAAATAAAAACAATAAAAATATTTGGTTGACTTTGTACAGTGTAGTGCCGTGTTTTGTGAAAAATCAGCTCAAGGGCGCGGTACAAATTACTACAATCTTACTTCAACAGATAGCATCCAACGGTTCATATAATATATAATATATATATATACCTACAATGCATTTGAGCAATGAACGTGGTGCTGCATTAAAATGTACATACATTTTTTTTATTTATATTCTGTACAATCAGAAAATATACAGGACAATACAGGACCATAAACTCTTTCAAAGAACTATCCCGTAGCACCTACAAACCTAAAATAAAATAATTTATGTAATAGGTATCTCAGATTCAAACTGTTTTGAAGGTCGTGATATCTACAAATAATTTTATTTCATGTTTATTTCATGAAGCGTATTTGTTGAAATTTTTACACTTTCGGAAGTGCCCTTGAGACATTTCTCACAAAAATCTATTTTAATTATGTACAGATTTTTTAATCAGAGTTAATTAGGATTTATTTATTTTAGAAGCTTAAAGGAACCTAAATAAGTTTTTGGGCATATTTATTCTCTGCGGTTTGCAGGTAAAATTATGCGAAGCCGAAATGAGCGTTTACGTCCTGGAGAAAACCAAAAAGTGTAAGGCAGTTAATAATTCCGCTCCCGGGTGAACACAAAGAAATCACGCGTGAGCCTCCGAAACAAAAACCAACCAAAGAAGAAGAAACAAAAAACAAATCGAAAAACAATCGGCAGCCGGAGACCAATCGAAAATCGTATCAAGTCGAGATTCCCGAACGCGCTAACAACGCTGATGAATTACGGCGATCACATTCTCTTCGCAACTTCTGAACAGAATCCTGTAGGCTTGGCGATGAGGGCGGTCTCGAATTTTTGGCCCAGAGATTCGTGAATACCACGAGCTGCACATGTGGTTTCGTATAAACGATACACCTGCTAGATGGAATGAAATAAACATAATCGAGATAACTGGAATTTCAATAAAACTACTAGAACATCTTAACACTGAACACATCGATGTATGAACAACGGTTGGTCGATGACTGAGTATTATTCTATTAGAGTCAGGGTTGCCAGGTCAGCAAAGGTGAGCAAAAAAAAATTTCGAGGTGAAATTTCCCCAGATTTCACGGTGGTACCTTGGCAAAACCCGCGTCGGGGGGGGGGGTCTTGTTGGACTTTGAAACAATGTAAGCAGTCAAATTATTTCGAATAATCAGAATAATCACATTTACGCAAGTACGTAGTCACCTAACGTGTAACACTAATCCGCGAAATGGCTCTAAAACAGTGAGCGCGTGCACGAAGCGGCAACATCGCACAAACTAAGTAGGGATACTACGCAACATCGATTGCCGATTGCGTCAAATCTGATAGTTGAATCGCTTATCAGGGAGAAATAATATTAATCAGAAAAAAATACCGAACCGCCCATACTTCGGTATTTTTGTCATACCGAACAGCGAACACGGTGCTAAAATACCGAACGGTTTGGTAGAATACCGAATACCTGGCAACCCTGATTAGAGTACAACTAACATAATATAATGAGTTAGCAATGGCAAATGTTTTCTCTGCGAAAAGCACTGTGACGTTATTACAGAAAAATGGTCGACGCCAGTCAAAATGAAATACTCTACTGCACACAAAATGGCTAGTCGACCAAATACGTTTCTAAGGAATGCTCCCCAGTTACGTCCTTCAGTGCAAGCCGGCGCTGAAGAGTATCGAAGATTGTACACTGTGTTGAAGTAGGTTCATAGCATAATGTATTGGATATAATATGAAAACTGCGCAGAGCGCTCAATTTAAAACAATTGACGTTATGTCCAGGTCTCTCGACACTTTATTGTCGGCCCTTGTAGCGGGAGACGTACCTTTGTTATTCGGAGACCGGCCATATCAACATTGGAAGGTATTTACCACGTTTACCATCGTTATAAATGCAATCGCGAACAGAAAAATAAACCTCCGTTCTTCAATGTGATAATATTGAACATTATTTATGTGCGTATGTTTGAAATAACAAGCACAATGTTTCAATTATAAATTCCAGCGTGACGGTTCTGTAAGAACTCTTGACGAATAGAATTCCCGCGAGAAATAATATTTTGATATCACACTCGAGAGAGCATTTAAGTGTCCGAAACAAAAATATAGACGCAATCACTTAAAAGTCAAGAGTCAAAATGAAAATTTAAAGAAAACAAACGACGGCACGTAGTGACGGATGATAAATAAATGGAGTGTCACTTGATAATCAGATATAAGTCTGATGTTTATATTAGCGTTACAGCTCTCATATGAACATTCTTCTAAGAATTCCTCTTCGATTGGTCCTCTTAATAACTACTTCACTAACGAAGTGAGTAACCGTCTGCCGAGACAAGTGCCTAAATAACCCCGGACAAAGGCTACCACAAAACGTCCCGGCTTCAAGTGGCCGCGGTTCAAAGACAGAGAACGAAGTACGAAGATTTTTTATTCCGTCTGTGGGTCCCACTAGAATAAATTAAACAATTTGTACATATTAAAAAGTTTGTTGACGTCTTGATGTCTTCGACATTCAAAACATGGGTTTTTGTGACAGTCGTCGAGTTAAGCAAGTTTTAGAAACGTCGAAAAAAACTTTTACGAAACAACTTTTTGTCGGCATCATCTAACTAGGGAATAATTGATTATAATAAATCAATTCAAATCAATTAAAACAAAAATATTAAAAACAAATTTTAAACATTTCAAGTTTAAATAGGTACCAAATTCAAGGTTTTTACTCACATACCTTCAGACCGAAAAGGCAGAAGGCCCAACCAGATGCTTTATTCAAATTCAGTCGTGCTAACGCTCAAACAATTAAGTGTTTGAATGTTTCGAAAGATTTGTATCTCCAGTTTGTATTTCAACCATTACGTCCAATCAATACATCAATCAAAAGATCAATCGAATATAGAGTGACTTTACAGCAGCATTCCCATGCACAGTGGGCCCCAAGTGATTATGCATATATCGGACGAGACTCGAATTTAAAACTGTTTCAATGCTTACGTGTTTGTATCCAATGAAATCGTTTTTTATTAGACCATAAACGTTCAGAGTACTGTTGTAAGTTTAGAATGATATGTTTTCTTGTAACAACGCAATGCTTTAAATCATTAACTATTTCTTAACACAGTTTTTTTAAACTTTAGTTTAGTATGTAGGTAGATTACAATGTATTTTTAACTACGTTTAAGATTTTTTAATTGACTTTAACGCTTTTCGTTATTTGTTTATGCCGTGTTGCGCTACCTCCTTCTTTAGCCAACGTTTCGGACATCGCTGCAGTGCCTGCCCTGATCTACACATATAAACGTTGGCTAAAGAAGGAGGTAGCGCAACACGGCATAACACCCCAAAAACAAATAACTAAAATACTTTTGGCCGTGATAATCTTTAAACGTATTAACTCTTAATTAACTCTTAACTTCATTAACTCTTCTCCTTTTTTTGAATTCATCCCGTAAGGATTATGCTTGGTGAGGTTAGATGGGTTCCATTACAGTTCATCCTGCGATAATTCATCCGGCCGACAGTTCATCCTGCCGACAGTTCATCCTGCGACAATTCATCCCGCCGACAATTCATCCCGCCGACAATTCATCCTGACAATTCAACCTAACCTAACCTAACCTAACCTAACCTAACCTAACCTAACCTAACCTAACCTAACCTAACCTAACCTAACCTAACCTAACCTAACCTAACCTAACCTAACCTAACCTAACCTAACCTAACCTAACCTAACCTAACCTAACCTCACCTAACCTAACCTATAAGTATAACATATAAGTATAAGTATGTCGTATTTTGTTATTCACGCATGCTTCTTCGGAGAGTCGAAATTATTGTTAGTAAAAATATTTTTACAGCGGATTTCCACTCAAGATGCCTTCAGATTATATCGATTTTGGTTGTACGGCCGTATATCCTCTTTGCATACTTACTTAATAAAAATCTTCTAAATGATCAGGCAGGATGAATTGTCGCCGGATGAATTGTCGGCTGGATGAACTGTCGGCAGGATGAACTGTCGGCAGGATGAACTGTCGGCCGGATGAACTGTCGCAGGATGAACTGTCGCCGGATGAATTGTCGCAGGACGAATTGTCGGGTCATCGGTTAGATGATACTAGTGCATTAATATTGTACACCTCTTCCTATCTGGTACTGTCTTTAAATATTTTTGTTCATACGTTTTTTTTTAATTGTTACTTTTATTTTTATTTTTATTTTTCACATGTTCAAACTTAAACATCTTTGACATGAGAAATTAAATAATGATGAAACGCTAAAAACCGTATGAGCGTTAAATAACTAAATATCATAATGAAATTTTTTGTTAGATTAGGTTAGATATTCAAAAAGTAAAGATAAATGCGATAGTAATGTAAAAAATGTGAGCAAATTCTTATTTGTACGCTTTTGTTAAAGTCGTTTCATAAAAATTCCCCAGCCCTGAAGAGTCCTAAATTGTCCAGTCTTTCAAAATAAATATTAGATCAACTTTTGGCACTAATTTTATTATTCATGTAATATCAACAGTGATGGGGTACCAAATGTAAATTCAAGGATTGTCCAATGTTTTAAATATAATGTCCTCCGCGTGTAAAGTCGTCTTTTCCAAACATTAACTTTCCAATTAATGTGTGTTTATCGGAATGTGTGTTAACCTGCCAATGTCTATGTGTAAATAATAAAATTAGATAGAGAGTAAAAATTCATAATAAATAGTATAGCGCCCATGAGGTGATTTCTTACAAAAAGCTGCGGTCAATAATATATTATAATAAAACAAATATATAACTTTAATCCACTTAATTTTATTGGACCGTAACCGGTTTCAGCTCGTCAAAGCCATCTTCAGACTGGTACAAATATTTCCTAGTCTACGGTTTATATACACAACATATTGGGGAGGGGGAGGGGGGTGGTCTACAAGGATTTTAATCAATTACAGTAATTATATTTGTTGCTAAGTCATTTTAGACTATCGAATTTCTAAATATTTTGGTTATTCCAGTAAGCTAATTACATTGGGTTTGCAGCTCACTTCAATGATGATTAGGGAAAAACCTTACAAGTAATATGAGTTACTAATGACCTAATTTTATAGTCAAATCGTTATTATATTTATGAAGTTTGGTATTTTTTATTGCTTTTTCAATAAATCAACCACTTATTATTATTATAACATTATAAGTAAGAAATGATTTGACTATTATATGGACATCTAAATATGTAAAACATTCAAAAGAAAATGTGTTAATAGATTGCGGTGATAAGAAAATTAAGTTGGTTGGTGTTTAGAAGTATCTGAACAACATCATTAAAGAAAATGATCTATCCAAACACATGTTTCAATATTATGAAGAAAAATAATAAATCAAAGGCAGCACTTGGCTTTAATTTAGAGGCAGAAATTCAGTCGGCGGCGGTCGGAAGGGCGCCTTATTAAAGATCGCATTGAATTTTTAATAAGATCTCTCCGTAATATTCCAAAGGAACGCCAATATCGGAAAGCGCTTTGCTCCGAGGTAACCTCAGATCAATTCAAGAACAAACAGAGAGCTTATCAACTGAGCTTTCTCTGAACAAAATGAAGGAATTGCAAAATAAAAAGAAAAGAACTTCACATATCCGCAACAAAAACTTATTGATTCATATTTTTATATAAACTTATTTTGATGGTTTCGGGTTGTTGAGAATCAGACATATTTTTTCCCGTTGTACGAAATAATAAAAAAACGTATTTTAGACCTCCCCGCAAAGAATTATGTACCTACATGGACCCGAGAGATTTATCGAGCAGTTGATTCGCGAGTTCCCTTTGCTTTAACTTCTCGGATTTATTCGATATCAATCTTAGTGAGAATATTTTTTATGCCGTTTATTATTATTTATCTGAAGGACTTACCGGACGCACTAAAATAACGCATAAAATACATTTACTACATAGAAAAAAGGTGTACAAGTTTCATAATACCTTTTTTAATTTGAAATATACATACGTACAACAGATTTACAGAAGTAAAATATAGTTCTTAAAACTAATTACAAATAAAGTTATTTATTGTCAATGAATCTACCTAATTTAAAAGAGAAAAACATCTCTCGTGTTTAAATTGGGGAGTCGTGACATTACAGAAAAAAATAAAGAAAAAAAGATGTATTGTATAATATATACAATATGCATTTTTTTTAAATTTAGAAATAAATAAACTTACGAATGATACAAATATTGATAAAGAAATTTACTAATATAGCTGTTACTAAATTAGATATACATATGGTTTAGATAGTCAAAAGTAATAATATAGATATAGTAAAATAAAAAATAATATTATTACAATTCTCTTAATAGGTAGGTGTTAGATGGTAGGTATATATAGTTGATTCTAACTATTTGATTAAACAAACCTGAAAAAACTCATGGATAGAGAGTTTTAGCACCTGCAATATACAGATTTTCTGCTTTATCGTTAAGATCGTAAATAACAACTGTAAATCAAAAATGATTGTAACGTCATACAATACTGCTAATATTCAAAGTAAATATTCAGTGCTTTTGTTACAAGCTTAAATTCATGCAAAAAAATTGTTATAGTAATAGTTCAACTTCAAAAAGCAGTCGTCATATTTAATCAATAATAATAAATACTGCCGATATTGATTAGAAGAGATTACACACTTTAAATGTATGTTTATATTGAAGAAAGCTTTCAAGCTTTTCGACGCCTACAAAATAATTAGTGGAGCTCATCCCGGATACAAAGCTTAACGCTGCTTTTGAATGTATAATTTATTTATATTGTAGTTTGAGTACTTAACTCGTAATGAAGTCCGCTTCAAAGCCACAAATCAAATTAGTAAATACTGGTTTGTATACATTATAGATGTTTGTTACTCCTGTCAAATCAGATAGATATTGAAAATGTTGTTTTCAATACGGATTTATAATGCTTCCAGTTTCATATCACCAAGTTATTATCCCACGCTTTGGCAATGGTTGCATTTCACAATAATACTGTGCTCATTTAACTGGATATATTATTGTGGGTATTTAGCAATGGGTTTGAGATATGTATCATTGATATATCCACCTAATACTAATGATCTGAAAACGAGAATAATTTATGAGGTCGTTTAACTTTGCAGAACATTTTAAACAGGTAGGTACAATATCTGAGGTGCATAAATAATTTTCCGCAATTGGTTTCCGTTCTAGTTTGCATACATTGAGATAAAACGGCCTTGTAGAAATAATGCAACCAGGTACACAGTAATGTCATTTAAATAGATAATAAGTATCTGTACAGAGAGGTTACATAATACATAAGTTATTATTTAATTCATTCACTGTTCGCCAAAACATTACAGACAGAAATTAAATTAGTTTAACATATACATAGTCCTAAGTCCTACTCAAACAGTCTTACTCATCGTCGCAAAATAAGATACAACCTCGGAGCAAGACCGGGTTAGGTTAGGTTAGGTTTTATTGTTGTTAAGATTGTTACTCAACATGGTGGGTTAATCGCGCGCATGCGCGTGTTTTTACCGAGTCGCTGTACGAGAGATGTAGTAGCTGTCAGAATTTAAACCACCCGATCACCAGGGTTAACTCAGTACCCCGTGCGTTGTAACTGACGAAATGGCGAAGATTTATGAGAATCTTGACGTTTTGAACGGAGTTTTGGCAAATATTGACCGTATTCGCGGCATTCGTGCACCACGGCCACGGAAAAGGTTTAAAAAAAGGTACGATCCATTTGCGGCACTCACGGAAGGAGATTTTAGGTCTAAATATAGATTTACCAAAGTCAACGTTGTGTTGACTGATGTTGACGTATGAATAAACGTGAAGTTGGCAACACGCAGCGAAATGCTAAATTGGCCGCGTTTTTGAGCTTTGGAGCAGTGTTGCTACCGTAAAAAAATCATAACAGCTGTCGAGAAACATTATGATGATGAGTAAAGATTTTTACACTGAGGAGTGTAGGCTTACTCCACTGTGTAGCTACTGCGACGCTACAGAGCCGTGGTACGGTTTTATGATGAGTAAGGCTGAATATGTTTGCTGTTAATCTTAAGTTTAACCTTTGTCCTGGCATAAGAAGGGTTTTTCCGACAAAGTTAAAAAAGATTTGTTAAGAAATTAATTGCGTTAAATGATAAATCACATTGAATTGGCTTTAATAAAGAAGTAAAAACCAAAAAACGTATGATGGTTAAAGCAAACCATATTAAAATACAATATGTTCAATGTGGTTTAAAATCATCAGACGTAGGTATTTGAGTGAGTTATCTCTCCCCAGAAAAACAGTAAGCACTCAGGGCGTAACCATAAACAACGAGATCAAAAAATTGACATCATTATAGAATCCGATATAAAATACAATTAGGCGTCACTTTTTGGGAAGCTTGTGGTTAAGCACCCGTCCGAGAAGTCATCGAATTTAAAATAATGGATATTTGGATGGAAGTAGCGGCAGAATCGAGACGACTTCGGGGTACCACAAGGCACGGCGTTTGGACTGGGTTTAACATTCGGCCAATCGGGAAAGACCGGAGGCTGCTTTCGGAGTTATAAGATAAATATGTTCCATTAAATTTATTTATCACATTCCGCCCGCTGACCGCATTAGCATTTTACGCTTTTCTCTTCAGACCTGAGACCATTGTGAGATCAAGCAAAGGACGGAAAACATTAAATGATTTTTTAAACTAATTTAATACATTTTGCTGTGTATCGATATGGAGATGATCACAACGATGACGAAGCAACATTTTTTTGTAATTGAAATAAGAACTAGGTGTACTTACTCAGTGACAGGGCTTTCAAAAACATTAATTTTATTTGACCAAGTTACACCTCCTGAAGTTGTTGAATACGCTGCATTTTTTACCATAATTCAGAAATGAAATGATGTTGTTTGAAGTGGTGACCATATCGGAATAGCTAGTTACAACTCAACCTGCCCTTCCATTTATCCTTCTCCAACTTACTCTAGCGTCACAACTCGAAACATTCCCCAAATAAGAATGCCATAGTTCCATTGGCTCCGTTTCCTGCGTCATGTTTGGAACGAGCGGAAAATCGGATCTGCTGCATTGCGAATAAAACCCGGTTATATTCGTTAAATGGGATCATTATGATACAAACGTCAAACTGTCAGAAACTTTATAAATTTACGTTAAATTATAAACAATGAGTTCCAATAATGAAAACAGATTTCAAAGCTAACAGTAATTACCCGGGTCTGGCAGAAGAGGTCCGTCCATCGTTAGGAATCCATTTTATCAATTGAAATGCCCCGTCACAGAGGAGAGAACCGGTTCTCAATAAGCGAATTGTCGTTTACCCTTTGGTTGCAACTGCAGCTGATGCGATGAAAGAACCTGGACGGAACGCAAACGGAGACACACTGTGAACTACGACGCAGGAGGATCAATCTAATCAACGTAATCGCCGAGACGTGGAACGGGAGAAATATCAAAGAAATCTCCGAGGATCAAATAAAATGTTGGAGATAAATCCTTGGAGACAAGGAATAGGATTCACTTCCATTATACGAGTAAAACAGAAACATATGACTTTTCAACGAAAAAATATACAACTCAGGGTTCAACAATTACTTTTCTGCACTTTTTTTTAAATAACGTTTAATTCATTACTTGATGCTTACCCTATCAACATTTTTAAATTGGTCAAGGTTAATGTTGCTTTATATGTTTAAAAAAATGCGTGCTACAGCTTCTACTCTTTTTAACATTATTTGATAATGTTGGCATCTATGGCTGATTAAAATTAATAATTTTAAAATTTTACTGAAATATAACATTTAAAAGCGATTAAAAATAGATAGACCGGCCTTATTTGCATAAATTATTAATTGTCTGTACATTCTTAGCAGGTGCTCCAAGTTCCTGGTGTACCAGACGCACCGGGATAACAGTAGACCCTCCTTACTGGCTGGCACCATTGTATCATATCGTAAATCACTTTTCGAAGAGTCGACCAAGCTGAAGGAGGATGGCTATTAGTTTCTAAAATAGATATTACTTTTTTCATTGTTAATGGTTGAAAGCGTAGAGCAGTCTCGGCATTTCAATTACAGAAGATACAGAAATGCGGTTGGGCATTCTGCGGTCAGAGGGTTAAGCGCGGCGACTCCCAACAAAGAAGCCCTGAAGTAAGAAGAGACCGTCCCTGCGGTACTGAGGGCCAGTGTTGCCAACTCGAAATCTCCGTTCCCGCTAAATCGTGACGGATCAACGGTCAGAATTCCGTCAGATACACAAATTTTCGTCCATTCTGGGGGAGGGGGGGTTGTTAGGGAATTTCGGGGATCAACATTTCTTCATAAATCCTTAAATATAGGTTATTTTCGCCTATAAAAGTAAGTAATTTATCACTTTTTTCGAATCCGCCAGAAAATCCGTCATACTGTAAATTCCGTTATACACAAAATTTTCCCGTTTCGGGACACTCCAATCCGCCAGATATGACGGGAAATCCGTTAAGTTGGCAACACTGCTGAGGGCAAACCACACGACAAAAATATAATGGAAGCATGGAATAAAATAAAGAGTAGAGCCGAATGACAAGATTGAGACGTTCGGACAAGTTCGGCAGGCCCCGAGTCGCGGGTGATCCCATTGGCCGAGCCCCTGACATTCTTAGCCAATCGTAGATTTAATTAATTGACGGATAATCGCCATTAATCAAGGACCAAACGCGGTTTGATTATTGATCGGACCGTGGTGGGGTAGTGGGTAGAAGCGACGTCGATCTCCAAGTGTTTGGCGGGTGATTGATTGTGAATGCGCACCGGAGACGTGTATATAAATTACAACGACAAAGGGAGACCCGAGAAATGAAAAACGGCGGCTAAATACAGAACGCTTTCAAACATATTGACCTATAATTAATTGAGAGGAAAATACAAAGCTCAGCGAAGGTAATCAACCACTGAGTGATGAATTGATTATTTTATGTATTTATTGTTCCAACAGCTACCATGGAGCGCGTAAAATATTATTTATTTATTTGTTTCATTAACGCCTTTCGACTTTTGCGTGATATAACTTATAGAGCCCACGAGCATGCAAAGCAGCAAAGGATAGTAAATGTAAGTTAGTTACACAGTAAATGCATAAAGGCAGCTATATAAGAAAAAAAATCTAAAAATTTTGCACGATTATATTTGCTATCAAGTTACTTTTCTTAACATATAATCATTCTGTTTATATAGAATGTTCTCTGTTATTATAACACGAGTACACATTTCTTTTTATATTTCTTCCCAATTCTATTTTGTATAAAAAGCCAACTGTTGAGTTTAAAAAAAAAACAAAACAAATGTTTCTCTTATACATTATTTTAGTCTCATTCATTCTTATTTTGTCCTTAATACTACTGAAACCCTCATGTGTGCCACTATAACTTATAATCTTATCATTGTAATGTAAAAGCCTTTATGGTGTTAAATAAATGAGAATTGTATAAGTAAAAAACAGTTCTAATTACTAATTAGCGTGTAAAACAAAGAAGAATAGAAAATAGAAGTTAAGAACAATAATTAATAAACTTAATGTAAAGATGAGGTACGTTGAAAATTTTTGGTTGTGTATATAAGGGAACGTACCCATACTACGTGACCAACTTTTTGCAATTTTTAACCCCCCCCCCCCCCCCCCCCCCCGGTGACCAAAAACCTAAGCAACCCGCCGCTCATTTGTATGGAGCGTGACATTTTGAAGACCCCTCCCCCCCTAAACGTGTCACGTAGTATGGGTACGTTCCCTAATACGAAAGACATATTTCAAGTTGAGAAGATGTCTATATATATATTAGAAGAAATTGACCCTATTTAAGATTAAATAAAATCAAGATTTTCTGTAAATAACGTAACAAGAATAGGCCTTTTGTACGCCCTTGGGAAGGTCCCAGCTTTTAAAAACTGTTAGCCGATAAAAAGTAAAGCTATTAAAATAAATTAGTATACACCAATGAAAATCTATCTTTGGTTAAATAATTCACACACATTTTACCATACATTGTAAAATATTACAACTGTTGGTTTTCCAAATAAAATAAAATGTCTGTAAATCGTAATTTAATTATGTAGCGAATCAGAAAACATATATGCCAAGAGCATTCTAGAGACCTTGATAAATCTCCCAGACTCACGAAAAAGAATAATTTCTTAATTGTGTAAACAGCTCGTGATATTGAAACTAAATTATATCAATCATAACCAAATTCCACATACTATCCTAATTCGTAGCAGTTTTCGGCAGCGGACAGAGCCGATAGTCGTGTGCACCAAACACGACTGGCGTTCCGCAAGGTCGACTATTGAGTCTTATTCAATACTTCATAAAATAGCATTCAGTGGCATACAGAATATCTAATGGACCACATATTATGACCAGATCACGAATTCGGTCAGGGAACCGGGACTGTTCTTTGAACATTTGTACTGTATCATGACTTCACGGCACCGCTTAGTGGTGTTCCGTTTGTTCAATATTTCATCAATGCTTATCAGTTGGATTGCTGGTAACACGTTTTTACTCTTCTGCAGCACACGAGACCATCAAACTATGAAGGGTATAGGATAGAACTTGTTTAAAACATGAATAAATTAAACCTATTGAATACAAATATTCTGGAAGATATCACCTATTATCATCTGCAATCGAGTCGATAGTGAGCGTTAGTCAAAGTAGAAGAAAAAACGATATACGTATTTACTCTTAGCGGTGCACAAGAACTCATATATAATGTTAAATGTCAGATGACCTGTATATGTATAGTGTTGAGCCTCAAAATCCTTTGCAATTATCCTGATGTACTGAATACTGTCTGGGGAGTTCGTAGACTTTTCCCTGCCCAACGAAATTGTTTTTATTTTTATACGACCTTGCATAAGAAAGATCATATATACCTACGTCAAGATTAGAAGATACCATTAATTTTAATTTGACGGTGTCAAACATTGATCAAAGCTGTGTCAAGTATTTTTGATTGAGCATAGCAAAGTCCTGCTCATTTAGCATTTCATCTCTCTGTAAATGTATTTGGTTACATTTCGGTTCCAGTTCGTGCTAAATGCTACCTTTTTATCCCGCCGGAGTTCACATGATCATGGTTTTACGAGCTGTCAAATTCGAATAATCAATATTTTGGTACCTACCGGCCTGAACAAAATTTGAAAAGCGAATCGTTATTGAATCAATTGGTAACATTTCTTTAGACGAATTGTTCAATTCTTTATTTGAAATTTAAAAAAATCTTACGTAAAATAATTTTGGTTTATAATTGCACTTACGGGTGGTTAATTAAATATCTGCTAACGAATCTTGCGATTTCAGAAAACATTTTTGTTTTGATTTTTTAAATAAGAAAAAATTCATTTTTGACGCAAGGTCTACTGTTCACTAGTCAAAATTACTGTGTTAACCGTTTTATGAAAATGGTTCCGCTTTTTCATTGCATAATTAAAGCAATTAAGGTTTACATCTAAAATAATCCAACTGTTAACTAAAAACTTGTGACCGGACCGTTGATTGGTCCACAGCTGGCATCCTAGACAGCCAATCACGGTGGCTCCAATGTAATTTTATAAACTGTAGACAAGATAATAATGAGGCGACACGAGAAGTCGATGGATATACTTGATGGTCGGGACTGTGTACGATTTAGCCTTATTTGAATTCTCTTATCCAAATAGGGTGACATTTAATTCCCTGCTTAATTGAGGGAGATCACAAAGCAATGATTGCATACTGATCTTGACAATATGCATTCGTGAAAGACTGCGAGAAACGTAGCAATTCTAACATAATAAATAAACAATATAAGAAAATAGATAACTCGATTCCTTACAGATCAATCTGTCTCTTGACGAATCACATTTAGTAAGATCAAATCCTTATAGGTACTACAGCACCTCCCACCTTTATATGTTGCTTTTACTTTCCAAAATACACTCGTCAAAGAATACATTACATATTAATATTAAAATATTTTTCAGGATTAAATAACATGTGTTTACAATAATGTCCTCTGCGTGCGAACTCTATCTAAATTTCTTTAAATGGACAATATACAGTGTTAATTTCAAGCGACCACCCAGGTAAGTATGGTCCTGTTTTCATTCAATTTTAGGCAGCATCGCGTTCATTGGTCAAAATATTGTACACATATTTTCGTATCGGTGATCAATGAACCGATGTATGCAATTTTTAGCCATAAGTTGTTTATAATTGTTTGCCTAGCTTGAATTTTTTTTAGATTTTAGAAATGTATTATAAGTTTGTACAGCGCCCTTGAGGTGATTTTTCACAAAAACGGCGCTATATAAATCATCCAAATATTATTATTATTATAGATATTAATTACTCACAGATCGAAGGAAACTGAAGAAAACCGCTACGCTGATAAGAGCACATAATCTTTTAAACGATCGTATCTGTATTTATGACATATAATACAAACGCTATAAAAAATTTCACAAGAGCGCGCAGGCACTGGACTTTAATTATTACGTGATGCAGAACTATCTGAAAAATGATTTGCTAATTTGTTCGCTTTTGAGAATTCATATAGGTCTCGTAGAAATCGATGTGTCTGTAAAGTATTTGTTAATTTACATTTTAAATTTTGACAAAACAAATCAAATTCTGCTACTTACAGGTGTAAAATAAAGTTGAGTAACACATACCTGTGTTTTAAGTCGAGTGTGCACCACGGCATTAAAAGTTTAAAGATAAGTTTTCCGTGAATAACCTTAGTAAAAGTAAAACTTTTACAGCATTACCTTCTCTTTTCAAAGATCCCGGACGTTGAGCACAAAATTAAAACAACCATTAAAAGACGAAATGTATATTGCACAGAGTTTATCTGCTGTAGCAACAACAGTAAAGTTGAGATAAAAGTTTAATAACAAGCTGCACATACAGAATGCAGTTAAATGGCTCCTCTGCACGTTAATCGCAATTAGAGTTAACGATGGGCAATGAACCGGGGTTCTTGATATGCAAGACATAGTATGGCTGTTTGCTGCTATAGTCTCTGGATATTTATGATTGCGCAGGATAGGTCTACATGGAGACCTGAACACACGTGTATACACATTTATCACACCTTCACTACGGCGGAAAACTATTCAGGCTCGGTATTTAAATTTATTAAATGAGCACTGTGGAAACCTGGTTTTAATTAATAAACGCGTAGTCAAATGGGCAAATTAAATACCTGCGATGAGAACTAGGAACGCTGTTATTATTTCAAAGAGAGCTTATGCAAATTATTTATTAATAATAACTTCAGCAGATATTATTTGGAAGAAGCTTTGATGGGGCTATTTCCATGACTTGCTTAAATTCACCAGTCAGTTATCTCTTTGAGGCTCATAACGGATTAGTTTTTACAGTGCATTTAAGTAAGGTGAATTTGTGAATATTAATATAAAGGAAAAAGAGTGAAGCAATTTGTACCTACTTTAATGATAACTGACGGTATAATAATAATAATAATAGGATAATTTATAAAGCGCCGTTTTTGTGAAAAATCACCTCAAGGGCGCTGTACAATTTATTAGGAAAGCTTAGGTTCTAACTAATTTAGGACATTACAGTTAACACACTGGACATTGCATGATTTTACATTATTTGCTACCCTCATCACTGTTAGTAATACATTGATGAATAGATTAGTGGCAAAAGTAGAGTTGGTATTTATTTTAAAATACTGGAGAATTTAGGACTATTGGTATTTACACTTTTTATTGAAATCTATTTTATCCATAAATGTCTTTAGTATAGGTACATTCTGATCAAAGCTTAAATCAACATCTGGCATCATAAAGGGAAAGTTAGATAAGGGATAACCTTTTTTAATACTGTTCACGGAATTATTCGTTACTTTTTCAAAATAAGGTTGATCGATGGTAAATATAATATTTTCCTTTCATTTCCATGAAAGGGTCACATCCGATTTCAGTTAAAGCCTAAGTGATTCGTTTTTTTATAACATGTTGATATACCAAACATACAACTAATCCAAACAAACCAAGTACTAAGATAGAAAGCCTTGAAAAATATTCGTAAGGTCATCGAAAAGTATTTTTGAATGTTATCCAAAAGGTTAAGAATAAATATTCTTAACTTTCTGAAGCAACCACAACTCATGAAACACATTGTACAGATAAGACAATTGACTACAACCTAGACCTTTAGAGTACGATTGGAATACAAAATAACATTATCGTGTAAACGATGTTTGCGAATGAGACTTTACCCGCGAAGAACACTAGACTGTTCTCAGTATTGTTCGTTATTTTAGAACCAGCGAGTTTAATCGGCAGGTGACTCAATACAACGCAATGCGGAACTCAAAGCATTCAAATTAAAACAAAAAAGAAGCAAAGGCAAATACAAGTTGCTCATCACTTGCACCTTGCACCACGAATAGTAAGAAAACCAAAACAACAATCTGCCGAATTAAGGGCGCCCAATCATCTGTCTGTTATTTTTTTACCGGACACAATATTTAGCAATTAAAAAACTAGGTAATATTAATGAACTGTCAAAAATAAAACAACCAAAAAAGAGCATTCCTAGAATGGCACGGATTTCGTTGGGTGTTTAGATAATACCATAAAAAGCCGTCTTTATAGTGCAACATTTTTCAAAATATTAACTAGTAAATACTGTGTATAATATCCTTTTACATTAGTTCAACACTAATTTGGGATGCAATTGTGCCTTCTTCGGGATAGTAAGTATTAAAACGGCCGTGTATGAAACTGTTTAGGTTTAAACGCACGTAGTGTATTCAAAGATCGATGTTTACAATTTAAATATAAAAGTTATTATCTTTAGCATGTTTTTAAATGCTAAAGATAATAACAGTGGGTCAAAAGTCAACCAAAATGAGGATAAAGTCGCGGTGAGAGGTCGATCCAAAAATAATAATGCGCGTTCCTTGAGTGCTCAAACAAACACTTAATAATGAACGCCGTTTTTAAAAGGGGTCAAAAAAGGTTGACGGAATACAGGCGCTACATCGTTTGTTAGGACTAAACTAGAAAGCAGTCGGAAATCCATCTCAGGTTTCACAATAAATGGACATTTTACGTGTGTTCTTCGGAGCAAGCGGAAACAAAGTTTAAAAATATTTTCATCTCTCGAACACATGTCATGTTTGATACAATTAGTTCCAAACCAAGTTTAACAGTGCACAAAACGTTTGAAATATAAAGGCGTTGAATAATATACCTATTTAGTATTCATAAACCACAATTACTGAACATCCCAAATTTAAACACATCTTTTGGCCATAAAAACTATACAAAATTTATAATTCCTTTCCAAAAGAAATTAAAAATACTACGTAAATACTACGTAATTAATATCAAAATATGGCTTCAAATAATATCAAAATATGGGTAAGTAAACATGAAGATGAGGAAATCATGGAAAGAAACACAATCACAGCCAACGAACATGAGATGTGGTAAACAAAAACATAGTCAACGAACATAAAAATGAGGAAATCAACAAACATGAAGATGAGGAAATCATGATGTACCATCAACACACTACCCACAGTTCACCTCGGATCAGGAAATAGGAACTAGTGAGAAGGATTGCGAATAAACTAGTATACTTAAAATATAAATAGTGATTAATAAAACAAATAAATCCTTTCGATGAAATATTCAATAAATCTGAACGCAATGTGTTACTTTTAGGTCATTTGTAGCAGTAAAATAATAAATTCATGGCTAACCTATGATTTTCTTGATTCTCCTGTCAACCATCATAGTACTACCTACCTTTATTTATTAACATCAATAATTTTCATATCAGCTGTCGATCACAGTTAGATTTAAAAGGCGATCTAAATTTGTCGATGAATCCACAAATTAATTTCAAATAAAGTACACGTCAGTAAAGTACATAGCCGAGCTTCTAAAGGCTTTAAATTGGTAAATGTCAAAGTGAGCACTTAACTGTATGAATAAGGCAAAACTTCACAATGACGTCCCACTTGTAAATTATGGTGAAATCATTGGTTAAGAATAAGACCCGGTCAATTAATTCAATTTATATAATGATCAGGTTATTTCAAATAAGCTACTGAGCTTTTCTTTTAAACGAACTTTTGAAAGAAATGGCAAACATTGATCTAGCTTGGAGCCAAGTAAATAGTTTGCAGAAGAAGATTCTGTAAGATTCAAAACATTGAATATGAACGTACAACAATTTTGTAAAAGACGTTTTTTATCCATTGGTTGGTAGCCAAGTCCTTGCCTTTTGAAGGGTGTTTACAAAGACTCACTGAACCCATAGTGTTAGACTCAGCAAAAAGGATTCAGCCATGCAAAAACGAAATAGGTGCGATCAAGAAAATTATGAATAAGATTAAAAGCCAATTTTGTAAAGAAATCATTTGGCTTGATCCTTTTGGAACACTGTCTAGTGCCTGATGCATTCCGCGCAGAATGGAATGCTAATCGCGTGCATTGAAATATTCCTTCGAGTAAATTAATAATGAGCCATGAAAAGAGTAATAATTCTTAAGTAGGAAATAATTATTATTGATTAAAATGGCGAACACAGTACATTTTTTGTTCTTGTTGGTATTTGCTATAAAACTTGTTTAAAAAAATATATATTAAGATATTATTTTATATCCCCTTCGATTTGGTTGAATGGGATAGCAGACATGCAAATAGTATGCGGCAGCACGCACTTGTACTGGTAGGTTCCTTGGAAGGCCTTGTTTTGTGCGGTGCTTCATGTAGCTTAGGGAACTCAATGGGCCAGAGAAAGGTATTCAAACGGGATGGACGTCACTTGTTGAATGTCCGGCAAACTCAAAGGAATATTAAACAGGCCATACTAACAATCATAAACACAACACCGACTCGTGCATTTAGCTTCAAATAATATCTCCATAAAGAACATCATCCAACGAACAACAAGGAATAGCTCGAGGAATACATTACCTCGGTAGGCTTTCTTTGAAAACCACCGATAACACTTGGGGTGTAATTAAAATGTGTAATTATGCTAATATACCCGCAGATTAAAATTTCAAACGTCGATTTTGCGGGGGGTAGGTATACAAATGCTAATGCCGTACGTGTCATAATAACACAAGCGGAGACAAACACGGGGGTATAGTGAGCGCTCACAAAGAACCGATTCCAGGAAACCAGTAGAGCGTAAGAGGCTGCGGGTCTCGGAAGATTGTCTAAATCTCATTTCGCCGAGCTTCCGACACTCATTAGAGTAACAACCGAAAGGTGTTGTTTAGAGAGGCACGCGGTCCCGTTGGAATTAAGCTTTCACTCCGACTTGTATATAAAGCACTCCTGAACGTGATGCCATTCTAACCCGCCCGTTCCTTTAATGTATAATGCAACAAACAGCCGACACCTACTTGTGGCAAGGGATTTCCGTACAAATAACGGAACCTATTTGTTGTCTCATTCAATTAACTTTTACGTTAATAAACATAATGAAGACAATATCTCAGCAATATTATTGTAAAGTAGTTAACATGGTATTCACGCGGGTCTCTCATTTGAACCCCTTATTTAGAAGCCTCTCCCGAGTGAAAAACAATTTAACTGAAGGAAAACAACACAATCTACATTAGACAAACGCAATCAGCTGCCGGGATTAGTAGCGATTCTGAGTAGGTTTGTGTGTCAAAATATTCCTCAAGTAACACAAACTTATAATATCCATATTACGGGTTACGGGACGCTTTAACACGTATTAAGTCTACATAATACTGAAGGCTGAGAATCAAACTAAGCCGAAACATATTTTCAGAGAACCTCGCGTTGAAAGCAAAATACAATAGAGACGCGTGCTCCACATACAAAATGGCTATTGGTAAAAGCAAGTACATACTTAATCCTAACAGAATTTGGTTAACAAACTCAGAACACATTACGTTTAATTCCCCTGAATAATATATTACAGCATCGGAAGGTTAGATATATTTAGAAGGAAAACCACGACGTTTTTCTGTACGGAATCCGTTTTTTGATGTCAAATGTGTCGCATAAAACTGTGTGCAAAAAAGGGTACAATGCAGAGAGAAACCAAACCAAAGTGGTGTGCTCTATGTTTTCTGGCCCTTTGTTGGGAATAGGGGTTATCCTTAAATAA
Source organism: Limnephilus rhombicus (assembly GCA_929108145.2). NCBI lineage: Eukaryota > Metazoa > Arthropoda > Insecta > Trichoptera > Limnephilidae > Limnephilus > Limnephilus rhombicus. Next base: position 14,370,686 of record OV815277.1, read on the forward strand.
TAGAATAAACAAACTTTTATATTTCACACGACACATCCGTGCCGCGTTATAGAAAAACCATCGCAATATCTGAAAGGGTAGGAAAAACTTTGATATTTTTCACGGAGTTTTGATATAACATAAAACAACGTCTGGGGCCGAACCGTACGGGGTATAAAGAAATCTGTTACCCTAATAACTTTAAACGAAAAGCATCATTTATCAGGACAACATAAAATGAAAGGGGTCCCGGGGGGTAACGTGGTAACGGTAGCGTGGCCTCCATTAGAGTTTATCGAAGCTTTTCAGGGAGCAGCACGCGATGCGTGTCTTATGCCAGGCGCAACGAGTCCCATACTTCCCGGATTCATCTGGGATCCTGATAGAATAAATGAACATTATATGACTACCAAAAAAGTACTTCAACAACTTCTGGTGTTGAAATTTTCTCACAGAGGTACGAGCACGCCCCTCAAGAATCAGTGGACGTGCTACATGAGCAGAAATTGAAATGTGGAGAGTTATGCTGAAAACGTACGAGTATGTGTGGAAACGTTCGTTTTCAATCCTGGGTGGTTGCGAATTTTCCACTCTTAACTACTTTTATATGTGGCGAAAGTATAAAATGTTACAAGGGTAAAAATATGCTTTTGCTACCAGGAAAGCATAAGACGTAAGATATTATCTTAAACAAAATACCACTTGAACATTATTAAATAAAGCCCCCCGACATGTCGCTGACGGATGGTAGTCGAGGAATATTTATACAGTTTTTTTTTGGTTCTACAACTCAAATATTGAAAGGAAAAAAGGCAACAAAAAGCACTACTACCGTCCATAAAATGCTGAGTCAAGTCAAAGCTCCAAGCTCGGGTTTTTTATCGGATCAAGCTAATTGATTCCATTACATACAAACCTCTCATCGAATAAAAACCCCAAAGGATGTTTGGGGTATATAATGTTTTGCTCGCTTTATTTGGAGTGGATTTAAGATGGGTACATTACAGTGAAGGCAGTATAAATAAATAAGGATAGGTATACTTTTCATTAAAATGGTTGAATTATAAAAAGCTTCTGGCTTCGTATCTTTTATTTGCTATTTCGCAAACGCGCTTAAGTAATTTCTCTTCAAAAGATTAATTTCTCCAACTTTATTATTTTCTCCCGTTCTTACTTTTGTGTTTGCTTTAAACGGCATTGTTCTTCAGGTATGAATTTCAAGAACAATGAGTCATACGAAACAATGAGAGCGATTATTAAATCAAGATGTGCCTTTATTTAAATTACAATGGTGATCTGGGATAAAAATGTAACTCGTTAAACTTTACGAGAGAATTAGAAACTTTCATTTATTCCCTCTAAGTATAAATTGTATTTAATTAAATACAGTCTTGGAATAATAAGCTTTACATTTAACAAACTATCCGATAAAGGTACTGAAAAAAATATTTATAAAAGCTGAGTCTCTGAAAAAAATGTGTTTTAGGCCGCACCAAAAACGTTGTCAATGAAAAGAAACACCCTTCAAATTTGCTTTCAATCCGAAAGAGATCCGACTTAGTCCTTAGTTTTAAATTGCCAAAGGTCTGCGATACCCAAGTCTGAGTGAAGCTTATCGGCAGGCCATTATCTTAGGTGCTTTTTACAGAAGGACCTGTAATTAGGAGAATTTCTTTGACTGCGGAGTGCGGACTCTTGAAGCCTTGAAGTCCCCGTAGCTAACCGCCGTTTGATCTCCAGACCTCGTCAAGAATATAAACGAACTTAAGACCTCTCAACATGTGAAATACGATATAACGCTAAGTGGAATGGCGGACTTGGCAGTATAAATGTTGGTCCTCAAGATTGGTACGGAATGATCGTCAAATCCGAATTCAAAAAACTCTAATATGCTACTGATAGAGAGCACTAAATTTAAGTCATATAATAAAGTTTATTAAAGAGATAATGTTAATACCCTTGAAGGAGTTTTAAATTAAATTGAAACAAAAACCAATCTTAAAGGTCAAGACGTGAAACCAGCAGCAGTTTCTTCTTTGTATGGAATTGATTGGGTACATTATCAGTTTCCCGAGTGAAATGTTCGATACATCCCATCCGGACGAAAAAACAGTATCTCATAGGAAATAATGAGACCGTGGATCCATCATAGTACACTGCCGATAATTATGCGATCAGTATCCAATACGAGGAGAAATCGTTCCGATACGCCGGCCGTTCGGTTTCTCTGTCCACAGTCTTCATTGTCAATGACCACCGTTTTTCAGTACGGCTACCGAACATGTCGGCGTACCCACAAAGGCCCGAGATGACTCGACTTTATTCCCAATTCTAGATTCCCAACGCCTTGACGATAATTATTATTGAATTAGTGCTAGTGATACGCAGTATTCGGGGAATCCGATCAAATCAACTAGTACACTTTCATAGATGTTCGCGCTTCGAGTTTAAATTTCTGCAAGTCAACAGATAAACTCCCGAGAATCCATCTGTTGAGTCGTAATACAATGAAGGCATTTTTAATGAACGTTCTCACTTTAATGCACAATTTAATCGCAGGCACATTAAAGTTCACACTTTATTGTAACAGCAAACATAACTAGTCTAGCTACCGACGATAAATCTTGTAATTCTCACCCATCGAATTAGTCATGTTCATTATTGCGTTCAAAGTTTTAATCCAATTTAATTTCTTGTTCCCAGAAGAATCTATAAGTAGCTACTTTAGGGTAGCAATAAAATACAATCAGAAGTTAATGATTTCATAAATTGAATAGAGAATCATAATAAATGCTGACCCATTACGATCTACAGAACCGAATAGAACCTATATTTACGAAGAAGTAGCTGTGAGCAAAAACAAAATGACCATTGACGTGATTATGTAGCTCTTAACGGCAATTCAAAATTACTCCGGCATATTGAAACATAATAAATGAACAAGAAAGTATATTTGATATCTTTAAATGACTTCGGAATGATTTGTAGATATGTAGTAGGTACTACGTACATAATACCCAGAGGGTGAGATAAGGAAGAAATAAATTGATATTCAAATGAAATTGACCCGGTTACTCAGTTCGTGTAAAATTCAGCTTTTATGATCGCCGTGGTCCAATGGCCGTTCAATAAACACAAGCGAAATAAATATTGAAATTCATTTTGGAAGCAAACAAAAACAGGAGCTCCTAAAGGGATAGGGATACAGAAACATGCAGGAGGGGCATGTTTTTATGGCGCGCTTATCTCGCAAACAGAAGGAGTCAGTTGTCACTCGGAGTCACGACCCACGACCCGAGCAAAGGCGTCCGTGTGATATGGAGCTGACGTATATCCTCGCCCTCCTTTCGCCCTGGTATTTCGCTTTTTGTGCTTACATTATATTGCCTTATTTGGTTCACTTCACCCAGTCTGTGGGGAATGGGGAATAAATAGCGTTTCCCTTGTCCTCGTGATAGTTGCGTAACGACATACTTGATTTTATTCGTTTAATATTAAGTTACGAAAAAAACGGTTTTTGTCTAAAAAGAATTATATCAAATCCAACACAAAAGTGCATTGATACTGTCATGGCCGGATTTATAATGTCTGGGTTTGTTTATCGTGAAAACGAATAAACAATGTAATACGCTGTTCGATTCTTCCGTACCATTAGACCGCAACTCCCACAGTTTCAGGTTTGTTCACAGTGACTCATGTGGTGAAAACTGATATCGCAATGTTATTTGATACAGATGTATTTAATTCATCGAAAGAACTGAGCAAGATCTATTGAGCAGGGCTTGCTGATTCTAAATGCGATAGCTGTAATGATTTTGAAATGTTGTTGAAATTAATACTTCCCGATACCTCGATTGTGACGATGAAATGGAAACTGCGTATTTATGGACATAGGCTAGGAACGTAATAATGACAGGATATTATGAACATACCATGTACCGTGCAGCCAATTTTATTTAAATGCCTTCGGAAAGGTTGGTATTTCTGCAATATACCTAGTTTAATTATAATGCGTTGAGTATGTAATTTCAGCATTAATAGTGTAATGCTCAACCTAGCTCAGAGCGAATCTGGCTTGAAAGACTTTGCTTGCAAAAAGTTGATTGATAGCTTCTGCACATTTGCAACTGGACTTAAACATTCGCAATTTTCCTTTGGTCTTCATTCTTATTTCGCTCATTATCTTCTGACGGCAAATGTCCGGATGGTATCACGACACCATAAAAAGAGGCCAACCCGGTGAAGGCAGGGATGAAAAACCCCGGGAGAAGTTCATAAAAAGTGTCGTAAATCATCTTTAAAAAATATACCGAGAGAATGGAGATTATAGTTTGGTAGTTGAAATAAACTAACTTGACCAAAGTGTGATTGGTGGCAACAGGTTATGTCACGTCACAGGAAAGCACGAAGATCAGGAGTAAATAAAATAACTTTGCTACAGTGAGAATTCCTCGGACACGGCAAAGTTTGTGGTGGACAGAAGTTGTTCTTTGGGAATGTAAGAAGTTGGTAATCTCTGGACCGAGGAATCATTATAGTTCATTACTTCTTACTACGACACGGTGACCAGAGATATCCCAACTATTTGAAGCGGGACTACTCACAAAGAACTTGCTGCCTTGGGATAATCAACGACCTGCTTTCATTGGGTATTCGCGGGCACACTGACATGTTTCCTAAGCGCTAAAAAGCAATGATTACGGAGTCATTAACTTTTTATGGATCTTTGATTCAGGGATCTTTACAATGAAATTCTCCATTCATTGTTTACCTGAAGAAGTTTGGAATACTCAAAGTTAGGAACATTAAAATAGAACGCGATATTATGTAGACAGTTTAATCTCCGAACTGAGGACATTCTATTCGATAGTTGGAAATAAAACATGATAGCGTGAATAAAGGGTCAAAATCCTATCATCTTTAATCAAACGATTCTATGGTGGCACTTGATATTCGGGACCAAAAAAGGGGTCCACACGCGATGTAATTTAAAAGTCGAAATATATACACGGTTGACACCCCGGCGTATGTGACAAATTGTAAACACGGTCCCAATACGTCTTTGAGCCCGGGATTAAAGCCTTTGTGATGCAAATCTCCTACAGAGCCTTCAGACAGGGGCTTAATCACGATCAGTCTGGTTTCCTACAAAAATGCCGGCCTGTCCTCTACCACTGTATCCAAACATTATCACTTCAACCATTTTACATATTTGTGATTGATTATGGGATATCCGTTGGTTAACTGGCATTATTACGATGTCCATAATTTACAAAGTACGCAAGCGATTACTTATTGCTGACCTCTCTTTATTTCAAGAATTAAACGACCGTTATGTCTAAGCCGACTCTGTTTCGATAACAAGTACAATATTACGAAAACCTAGCCCCTATCCATGACATCCTCAAATTTTCGAAATAGAATCAATCTCAAATCACACTAAAATAGTTCCCATGAATAGAATAGATAAAATGGGAAAAACGACTGCCGTAGCATAGGTGGAAGAGATTGGAGTATGGAACCTAACTTAATTCCACACAAAATATAAAAACTAAAATGTAAAGAAAAAGAACAAGAAGTAATTAAACTATAAAAATCCGAAAACTTCAATATCTTGCACATGTAATGAGACATCCAGAGAAGTATGAGATCCTGCATCTCATAATGCAAGGAACGATTGCCGGAAGACTGGGCCCTGGAAGAAGGAGAACCTCATGGCTGAAAACCTGAGACAGTGGTTTGGCCAGTCTACCGTAGAGCAGTTCCGGGCCGCAGTAAACAAAGTCCGCATAGCCAACATGATAGCCAACGTCAGTTAAACGGAGAGGGCACAAGAAGAAGAAAAAGAAGAAAATGTAAAGGAACATCTTAAAAAATTCGCAAGAGCGAAGACTCCATAACCAAATATCGTAGATACAAATGTACTTCACAACTTGTATCTGGTCTAGAATGATTTGTAAATAATGCTGATCGTTTGTGATGTTTCTGATGAGTATGTAGTACCTGTCGACGGATTTGATATAAGAATAATATTTTTTTCAAGTTTAGAGTTTTTCCATTTGACTTTAAGCCCAGCAGGATTCTTATTTTATTATTATTATTATGTAGAGGTAGAACCTTGTAATACCAGAACCATCTCACTTCACATAGTATTTCACACTTGGGTGCCAGCAATCCAATTATCAGTTCGGCATTAAAATAACCTAACCTATTTTTTCCGATGCATAATATTATTACCTACGCAAATGGAATAAAATCCAATATGCGGAAGCCGTGTTGGCGTAGCGGGCTTCGGCATGTTGAAAAAATATAACTGAATGAACAAGCAAGAGAGAGAGAACTGCAGATAAATAGAGGTAAACATTGAATTATTTGAGATTTATATTGCAAATTATTTTATTACCATAAAATATATAGATATTCATATTATTATCTAACAAATAAAACAACATTGAGGATTTATTATTATTAAATGCGGAACTGTACATTCGTACAAGATAATACATACTTAGTATTTTTTCAGAGGAGTACATAAAGTCAGGTCTCCTAAACATTAACATGAACATTTGCTTAAACATTTGCTTGAACATCACTATAAACATTGGCAATGGGGGCGTGGCCTTGCAAATTTTTGTATGCTTCTGCAATAATGCCACGCTCCCATACCTAATGTTTATAATAATGTTCAAGAAAATGTGTAAGCAAATGTTCATGTTTAGGGTTGGATGAAACCCGACTTAATATGTAAGAATATACTTTTTTGTAAAATTCCATGCCTGCTACCTGCGTGCCTTGCACATTTTATGCATATGCAGTAAGGCCATGCCCCATTGCCAAAACATATAGAAATGTTCAAGCAAATGAAGAAGCAAATTTTAATGATTGGGGTTGGAGGAGACCCGACTTATTATGTAAGAATGTTACTTCTTATAAAATTTCACGCCAGCGGCCTTGCACATTTTTTATGCGTCTGCAGTAAGGCCACGCCCCATTGCCAATGTTTATAGTAATGTTCAAGCAAATGTATAAGCAAATGTTCATGTTTAGAGTTGGAAGAGATCCGACTTAATATGTAAGAATGTTACTTTTTATAAACTTTCACGCCTGCGGCCTTGCAAATTTTTTATGGGTCTGCAGTAAGGCCACGCCCCATTGCCAATGTTTATAATAATGTTCAAGCAAATGTATAAGCAAATGTTCGTGATTAGGGTTGGAGGAGACCCGACTTAATGTGTAAGAATATTACGCCTGCGGCCTTGCACATTTTTTTATGCGTCTGCAGTAAGGCCACGCCCCATTGCCAATGTTTATAGTAATATTCAAGCAAATTTATAAGCAAATGTTCATGATTAGGGTTGGACGAGACCCGACTTAATATGTAAGAATATTACGCCTGCGGCCTTGCACATTTTTTTATGCGTCTGCAGTAAGGCCACGCCCCATTGCCAATGTTTATAGTAATGTTCAAGCAAATTTATAAGCAAATGTTCACGATTAGGATTGGACGAGACCCGACTTAATATGTAAGAATATTACGCCTGCGGCCTTGCTCATTTTTTATGCGTCTGCAGTAAGGCCACGCCCCATTGCCAATGTTTATAGTAATGTTCAAGCAAATGTATAAGCAAATGTCCATGTTTAGTGTCGGAGAAGACCCGACATAATAGGTAAGAATGTAACTTCTTATAAAATTTCACGCCTGCTGAATGCAGTATTATTTATTTAATTCTAACCTCTGTTAATTTATTATTTCCGTGATAATTATCATTACTCACCTGTGAATTAACAAATCGGTCCGCTTTTAATTTCCTTGTAACAAATAATCACCTGCCTTAGACAAACATGCGTGGAGTTGATACAAATGAATAGTTGGAAAGGAATCCGTTGGTTGCTTCATGACGATAAAATGAAACTTGTGGATTAAAACCTGTATAGAGAAGCGTTAGAATTAGAGTAGACAAAGAGTGTCAAATTATTGAAACCTGTTTTAAAATATAATTTCAAAATTACTTCACACTGATTTTCACAAAACGTTGAAAAACTTTGCTACAAAGATTTATTTTCTTGTCGATTGCTACAACTCATCCCTCCATTGATATGCTTGGTGCAACCCTAAGTGACCAGCTCAGGTATGGGGGCTCCATCGAAGCCAGAGTAAAGTTAGCCTCCCAAAAGCTGGGCGTACTGTACAGGGCACGCAGATACTTTAATAGTACACAACTGCTAACCTTGTACAAATCACAAGTACGCCCCACGGTTAAATTTGGCAGCCATCTCTGGTCTGGAGCTCCAAAATACCTGAAAAATACCCTCGACTCTGTGAGGGAAATTATTTTCCTCAGGGCCTCCTGTGTGGAGTTAATGTAAAAAAAACTATTATTAGTTCTGTCCTACTACTATTTATTAGTTCTGTCTTATACCTATCTATCTATCTATCTTATATATGTATATAAATAAAAATTAATCGCCGAAATGTATGTACGCGCATAACTTCCGAACGACTACACCAAATGGGATAATTATTTTTTTCTGTGTTCGTTATTGTCAGGACAAGGTTTGAATAAAACTATTGGTGTGCTCTGGCATTATGAAATTTGTATAAAAAATTGCAATAGGTGGTACGCGAGCTGTTTGAAAAATGAATGTACAGGGACTTGAATGTATGGAATGCGGGAGAGGGGAGGAGAACTCGGGAGGGGGGGTTCGCGGGACGGGGAAAGGGGGCAGTGGAGTGTGGAGAGGGAAGGTGGAGGGGGCGGAGTGGGAACGCGAGAGGGGAAGGGGAACGGGACGAATGGGAAAGGACACGCAGGGAGAAAATATTTCTTTATTAAATGGCGAAGCAACGCTTGCCGGGAACCAGTTACTTTTTAATAATTATGGGTAAAACCGTATCTTCCAAAAATTGTTTTAAAAATGTTCAATATCATAGATAGATAATAATAATAAATAGCTTCCGTATGTGGCTTCCTGTAATTGTATTTACTGTAAATGTTAATGAACATACTTAAATACACTTAAATTTAAAGCGATATATTTAAGTTAAAGTGGTAAAATCTGTTGCATTGTTTGACTTATTAAAACTTATAAATTAGTGTTCAATTTTTTTTGTTTTTGTTTTTGAAATTTTTATTTATACATCTAGTAGGAAAATATTAAAAAATACAATTTACGAAGTACAGTAACATTTACAAATACATTTAAAAAAAGAATACTAAATAAAAAAGATAACTAGACAAAAATACATTATATAAGAATAATATACAAGAATAATATTGGTAAGTATTCAAAAAATATTTTTTACATGTACATAATGCAAATATCCTACGAAAAGTGCTGAGACTTGAGGCTTCCTTTACGGCATTTGGCAGACTGTAATTTAGTTTTTGCCCGAATTTAAATTTGGGAGATGGGTATGGGTACCGCCGCCCCGGGAACCATTTATTGAACAACCAAAGCCTCTTTGGCGAATTAGCAGGGGTGCCCGGGTTGTGACGCGTATCCAGGTCTTAGCAGCCGATGCGCCTACCCACCAGCTGCGTGGCGGGGATGGATCGAGAGAGGCCAGTTTGGGGAGACCGTTTGACCTCTCCAGATGTTTTCTCTCGACCCGTCGTCTTGCACCGCAGAGGGAGGATTCATATGTACGTCACTCCTGGACACACAGACCCCCTCGATTCCCACCCACCCTTCTACTTTCTCCTTCTCAGAACTTCCTCTCTTCCTTTCCTTAAAAAAACCCTCCACACGGCATCTCCAAAGATGACATAGGCCCTGAGGGAAATTATGTCCCTTAGGGCCGCCTGTGTGGGGTTAATGTAAAAAAAAATCGGTTATAAAAAGTATGTAAATTGCTGTAGGAAAAAATTCTAAAAAAATTACAACCCTCAACAAATTTCAAAAAAATACTAAAGGTTCGTCGGGTTTTTTAACAGGTTTTGAAGTAAAGCCACTAAAGGTACTTGACGTATACGATCACTAAATTGTATAATGTAAGCTTCAAAAAATATTTTTATTATTAAACAATTACCATGTATTTAGGAACCTACGTGATTCTTGCGTTGGACAGATGGGGCTAGAAATCAATGTTCCCAATTCATTCTGACATATTTATGACCAGCAAATTGGAGAAAGTTTGAATAAGTCCATGAAAATTAAACAACTTTGTAATCTCGCGATGGCAATGAAGTTACATTATCGTGTTATCCAATGAAGAGACGTGTAAATAAAATGAGACTTGAAGCTCAGTCGGCTGTTACAGACCCATAAATATCAATTACCATCGAAGGCAGGCATTTCGGAATGAAATATGACACCCCTAATTCAACCGTAATATGTACTTATTTATAACTGTGCAGCCAGTGGAATCAATCAGGATGATTTGTGAGCGGAAGATGGGACAATAACCTTGGAGATTGAATAAGGTCCAATGAGGGTGTCTTCCGTTACTGATATCTACTGCTAAGGCTGTAAAATTAAGCTTTCGGCTCTAACTATGGTTAGGCACTTTTTAACCTAACCCAAGCATATATTTTTTCTTCCCACCCCTACTACCCTTAGGTTCACGAATGGAGGTACCATGATTTGGTAACCGGACAACTCAATAATAATAATAATAACGTAGTATTTATATAGCGCAGTTTTGTGATATTTCACTGGAAGTGCGCTTAATTATAATAAACTTAAAATTAATCCTAAAGTGTTCCTTACGAGTCCTTACAAAAAATAATTAAATTATATGAAACAAATAATATACAGTATATGTAATATGTATACAAAGTAATGCCAAATTAACAACAACAGTGCTGTTTTGGTATAGGACAATTTAAACAATAATCGTTAAAACTAAAAACTAAAATATAATATTTATAATACAGGAGGTTTAGAAATAAGAAAAATTCTGAAACTAACTAACTAACCATCACGCCGTTTCCCCGCAGGGGTAGGCAGAGAGGAAGGACCGCCAAACAACTCGGTCTTGGCACACACTCTTTGCCTCATTCACATTCATACATCGTCTCATACATTCTCTTCTATTATTCTGACTTTTGACATGACCCGACTCAAGTATCTGATTCACTTGATCGTGCCATGTCTTCCTCGGGCGTCCCCGACTACTTCTACCATTCACATTCGGGTCGTATATTCTTCTTACACTACTTCCTTCGTTCATTCGCTCTACATGCCCAAACCATCTGAGGGTCCCTTTCTTAATCTTACTCATTATGCTTACATCAGCCTTACATTCTTTGCGGATATCCACATTTCTCACACGATCATACATTGTTTTACCACACATACGTCTCAGTGATCTCATTTCAAAAGCATTCAGTTTACTTTCATCCTTCCTCTGCCAGTTCCATGCCTCACTGCCATACATCAGGGTAGGTACCAGGACTCCATTGTGGACTGCTAGCTTCGCTTTTTTTGACAGTTTTTTATTAGCGCCAACGGCATTCAGTCCACCATTAATGGAGTTACCGGCATTCACCCTTCTTTCAATATCTCTTTCAGCCTTCCCATCTCTCGTAAACATACTACCCAGATACACAAACTCATCCACCTGCTCCAAGTATTCATCATTCACAACTATGTTGCATACTGTTTTCGTACTCTCTCTTTCATACACCAAGACTTTAGACTTACTTACATTCATTATTAACTCATTCTTCATACATACTTCGTTCATCCTAGATACGAGAGACTGTAGATCTTCCATAGTGTTAGAAATCAGCACCGCATCATCAGCATACAACAAGCAACATACTTTCAGATTACTCAGAAAAATTCTGGGTGCACATAAAAGTATAGTAAGGAGGTAATCGATACCAAACAATTACCGGAAACTCAACAAAGTGACAAATCAACACACTTTTGAAAAGTAATATATAAATTCATGATGAGTGATGAATAAAAACTATGTTAAACATTTTACGTTTTATTAGGTTTATTGGTTAGTTTTGTTCGTAGCTTTTAATGACTTTTCAAGATGTGTTGAATTGTACTGTGTTAAGTTGTTATGGAACCCATAATTCATAGCCAAAGGCTACAGGAGTTTGAAATATTGTGCAGTATTACACTAAAAAAACAAGGTCTAATGAAACTGGATTCATGTCAGAGATACGTGAACGCGTTTTGAGATCTTTTACGGGAAGAGTAAACATAAATATCTGCACATTGAAACAAGGTCGCACTGCTTGGATTTCTGACTGCACAAAGAAACACTAGCATCGCCAGCCACGAGCAACTGCAGACAACCAGAAATATATAATGTAATAATACTTCTTAATCTGAGGAGCGTTTAGCAAGTGGCTGCCAGCGGAACCACACACGTCGGCGTTTGATAAAGGTCTAGATTAAGATGTCGCCGCTGGCGATTGATTTGAACACCAGACTTCCTCGTCTAACAGCAAAATGCAATAATGGAGCTATCTGGAGTGAAAGACCAAGTCGAATTATGAAAGTAACACCACTCTCTTCACCGACCTCTTCCGGCATCTACTCCGCATTAAAACACTGTAAAAGGATTATTGAGGTATTCCAAAATAGAAGGAATGATCTAAATGAGAATGAAGGTTTGGGATTAGTTTGAAAGCGTTCAAGATAGCAACCTCGCTCTCGGTACTTACTCGTATATGACTTCATCCTCTGAATCAACGCACGGATTTATTCGTTTCACCACGCAACGCCTGGGTCGTCGGAATTCTTCTCAACCTTTAGTGATTGGCCAATGAGATTTATTAACTTAGTGGGGCTTTTTGTGTAACTCCATTATCCCTCATTATTTACCCGCCTTAGCGGCGAATCAAAGCAAATGTAAGGATATTAATAAAAAAAATCAAGTCATACCCTATGCCCACACAATAAAACGAGTTCGAATCGTTCCAACGGCAGAGATATTACCGAGACATTAACATGAAATTACCCGGATAGCATAAACTGAAGTAGCTAATCTCGGTGCGCATGATTTGAAGGTGCGTGAGGGTTGGAGAAGTCAGAAGGTAATGCGAGGTTGCGTCATATTACTAGCAAAGCAGGAGTATGTAGTGTATGCACGTTGAAAACTGCGAAGAAGCCAAAATGTGGTAATGTTTACACTAGGTACACACACCCGGAAGGTAAATGATGTGTCAGTACATTTATAATGTAATAAATGTAAGACGGCACACTTAGCACAGCGGGAAGCAAACCTGAATCAGAAGCCAACATTCTAATGACAGCTTTTAAATCAACAAACCTGATGAACAACAGCACGATATTGGTATCTTCTAACTGATTGTCGATAATGGGATTACGTGTATGAAGAAGCAGACACTCTCAAGTGAGCATATCAATAAATAACCGTTCAGATAATAGGCCGTCGTCTGTTCTGGGTTATTTATTCCCATCTTCATTAGCGCAACAGATAACAGCGACAAAACCACTCCAGCCAATTGGACTGCAAACACAAGCCAGATGGTGAAATTCACCCCCTTGTAAAAGAGACAGCACAATTTATCAAAGCTTTAGAAATATTTTAAATTTACAAGAGCAACCTTTTTACAAAAAAAAACCTAAACCATTGAAATTATCCGTCGCTAGCACCAAGACGGACATTATAATAAAAAAGACTCGTATATGCATTAAGGCTTCGAGCCAGAAATGTTACTAAACATTATTATGAAGCATACCAAGCAAAAGTAAAGAATTTAAAGTAAGATTTATTTTTTTTAATGTAGCGACATCTTTGGTCGTTTTTGTGGGGTGCCGCATTTTTCCACTGTTGCTTGGCAAATCCACTTGACGATTTTCAAGCTTTAGTGTCTGAAAGAAGCCGACGGAGTGGCGAAGAGAGATAGGTAAATCGATTTTTTTGTACTACGACTGTAAGGGTTATGAAATAAGTTCCAAAGAGACGGGGTTTAAAATACTCTTTTAGAACTATGGTGTGTGTAAGCAAAGCACATACTCTTCAATTGATTGGAAAATGTTCACAAACTTAGATACGTTACTTACTTTTAATTTTAAAACCTAATATGATCTTTTTATTGATCAATAAGGAACTCCAGTGAAAAATATAATGGCTTTAAAAAAATATGTTTATACAGACCAATAAACGCTGATTCTGAATATATAAGTTTTATTAAATAATACCTATTAAACGCAGAGTTTTTAAAAAGGCAATTTTTAATCGGGTCGTAAAAATAAATTTTAGTGGTGACGTCTCTGTTCGACGTGTCGTGTATTGTATAGGAATGTATGATATGACACAAGCCATCGTATTAATTCATTCGTTTATTTACATACTGTTTATAGAGATTTAGTTGTTGCGTTTATTGAAACATTACTTAGGCCTAAAAATATAGGTATCTCTTAATCTCTTATTAGTTTATCTCTATTATTGAAAATATTCAAAAACTACTGCACAAAAAAAAATAGTAATGCTTCTTCTAGGGAGAATACTTCGAACAACGGAATTCAAAATGGCGGTAGTTGATCAGCGGATTGCCCGATCCTATACTAATTTTTCAGGAGTGATGACGTCACAAGATTCACCATACGTATGGTGGTTTTCGGGGATCTTGAAAAATTAAAACTTTTGACAATTATTTTAACTATTAAAACTAACTCTAAAAATAAAAATGCAGTTATTTAAGTTAGAACGTCAATATTCATTAAAAAAATGCACGGGAGTTCTCTATTGTAAGAGCATCCTGAATGGGAGTCTTTGCGAGAGATGACCTTAAATCACCTCGATATATTTCAGGTTCATTATTTAATTCAGGTCTGGAGTGCGTTCAGGGCTAATGTAAGTAATTAGTCAAATGGGTAGAAGATACCAGGCAGATATCCTGCGCCGACATCTCAATATGCGCTCCTGGTAACGGCAGCATTCTTAATATGGTGCCCCTTAATGGCGTCACTTAATCAACGGTCTTTTACGCACTCTCATCTGCGGTTAATATATTTGTCAATGTTTTTACATGTAAATGCAATTAAGAATCGGGAACAATGATAGGCAACCCAACTTACTGACTTCATTAACACTGTCAACTATTTAAAAAGATGTTAGTGGATTTAGAAAACGCATTAAGTTTATTCATGAAGCAATTAATGTTGACCACGATTTATTGTTCGTATTGAAATTTCAAGATTTTATATGACGGTTATTTAGTTATTTAGATAAAAGTAAAACAAACGCCTTGAATTTTAAAACGTCGCATATAAATCTTTAAGAAAGACGGGAATTACTAGTTAAGCAACACAAAATAATAGACTCAATTCCGATGCATAGAAAAAATTCCATCCCGATCATAAAAAGCAAGGGACGAAGCGTCGCGAATCGATCTTAATTTGCAAGTCGTGAGCGTGTTTCAAGTTTGAGCATTCTGAATTTGAAGTGTAATTAACCCGAATAAAGAAATGTGGATATAAACATCATGGCAGACATGACGTCCGTGTCAAATGAATACAAATGGAAAAGAGTGCCATCATATAAGAAAGATTTATTGAGACGAGAGACGAGATATCAAAATGCTCTCCGAGAAGTAAGTGCCTAACCGGACGGCTGACCACGACTCGGGGGTTCGAGATTGACTTGCTTTCGAGCAAATTAACAAAAAAACCAAAGCTAATTGTGTTTGTTTCTTAAAAGCTGCTGGAAGAAGCACAATAAAATACATGCATGATATTTGTACGTAGTTATCAAATCCTCGTAGGTATCTCTATATACTGTATGGTGTGATTAGACGGTTAGATTTTATCAGTTCTCGCGTGGCAAGCACCTTGCCGTGTTTTTGTTTTAATCCTAGCAAAAAAGCTAACAATTATCGAGTAATATGGAATGGTAATGGATCAATTTACATGTAGTTGGCTAACGGCATAGTTACATACCGGACCCATTTTAATATTGGCAAAATCACCATGTCGCTTCACGTCCATAAAAATATTCAAATTCATATTTAAAATGCGGGTGAATTAAAATCATAATATGAAAATGAATAACATGCACATGTATTCAATCATTTTAAGTGTGTTTCAATTAACTTATTCTGACGGGCATAAAAACATAAATATACTACGAAATAAATCAAAGAACCATGCCCGAAAAACACGGAGGTGAACGGAAAAACGTAATATACTGTCAATTTAATAGTAACATATATCACAAATAATGATATAGTACACAACTGGTTTACTATTCTTGCTTTGTAGGGAAAAATTGAAGAGTCGTTAGCTCGAGCGCCTAAAGGTGATGCGACTAGGGAGCCGGGCAATAACTTAATGACCGCCCCGGTAATATGATTGCCTGATACATCCATCAGGTGTACTCACACGAGGAGCGGTTACATTAAAACTGGTAACACCAAGAAATATCTAAGAATAGAAAAATCTCACCAAATTGGCTGGAGAATTTCGCCGACACCTGACGTAGTGATAGTGAAGTTATTACCTGTAACAAAACAAAACATGGGTTAGAAGTGATTGATTGCTTGCATATTATAACGATTCGATAAAGGTAAACAGATAATATGAATACCATTAACTAAGATGATTATTTTAACCTTTTTTGCTCGGTTCCTTAAGCGGTTGGGTCAATTATTAATATGCCGGGGAAACTTGAAAAGCTATCATCAAGCTGATGACTTTTGCTTCCCCTTACGTGTGTGTGCGTCGTCATTATCAGTAAAAGGTTAATAATGCAAATAAAGATACCTTGCGCATGTCCAGAGAGCATTGGAAGGAGTGTTATCTTAACGTATTGCTGGCTGCTTCCCTGGGAGGCCATTTATTTAGAAGTCACTCCTTCTGAGGCATTATACCAAGAAGATAGACACAAGGCACCACTATAAATAAATGTAGATTGTCGCTAGTAAACTGCAATATTTATGGAAGGATTTAGTTACTGAAGGAAGTGAATTAATAATGGATCAAAAGGCAGATAAAACAAGTATTCTCATTACGATACAATTTTCCGCATTTTAATTAAGTGAAACATTAATGGTGGACACTTCAATGCACTAGCGGAGCTTTGCTGATTGTGTACAATGTGCAAATTCAATTGAATCACATACATACATTTGTTGAAGTTGAAGCTAAGAATATTTTATTCAAAAGAAGCAATAACCATTAAAATCATATCTGAATTACCCAATTACACCATAATTTCTTGCGAGACGAATGTGTTTTTCGGAGCTCATTGAACTTTTCTGGATCACATTTCACCGGAGAGCATAATATAACAGAGGAGCAGAGTGCGGAGCGAGGTGAGATCTAAAATCGGAACCGGTTCGCGCTCGGTATGTGTAACGTTTTGCGATTATTTTATTATATTATGTTCAATTGCGCCTCGAATGCCCTCCTCACTAAACATCGATACATCTCGCTGTCTGAAATTGCAACGCATGCAATAAAATCACTCGAACATAAAACGAGCTCATAACGGTACGAACGTTTCCTTATGAATTGATCGGCCGAACAATTTAGAGGCAAAATAGATATTGCTGATTGATAGTTGGTAGTTTGTAGCCCCATTGAGGTTATGCCGAGTGCAGTCAAGTGCACATTTACATGGCTGTTGATTCAACAGGAAGGTTATTGAAATGATACGCAATTGTTTGCTGCAGATCATACGATGGTAAAGCAGAATGATTACTCCAATGACAGTTTGATGCAACGATTTGGTTAAATCGCCGCTGATGGAAAATTGGTGATGATATAACCTTTACCAAATTAACCTCAAATTGCAAACTTTATCCCAACAATACTTACGATGAATTGCCAACAATAGGCTAAGATTAGTTGATTTTGATTACATTTACAAACGACGTGAATGATGAATACTTGGAGCAGGTGGATGAGTTTGTTTATTTGGGAAGTATGTTTACGAGATATGGGAAGGCTGATAGGGATATTGAATAGGGATAGGGATATTGGCTGAAGGGTGAATGCAGGTAACACTATTAATGGGGGACTGAACGCCGTTGGCACCAAAAACTGTCCAAAGAAGCGAAGCTAGCCGTCCATAATGGAGTATTGGTACCTACCCTGATGTATGGCAGTGAGGCATGGAACTGGCAGAGGAAGAATGAAAGTAAACTGAATGCTGTAGACATGAGATCCCTGAGGCGTATTTGTGGTAAAAACATGTACGATCGTGTGAGAAACGTGGAGATTCGCAAATAATGCAAGGCTGATTTTTTTACATTAACTCTACACAGGAGACACCGAGGAAAACAATTTCCTTGGGCGCCTATGTCATCTTTGAGGATGCTGTGTGGAGGGTTTTTTTAAGGGAAAGGAAGAAGAAGATATGGGAAGGAATAAGGTATGAGGGGTGGGTAGGGATCTAGGGGTCAGTGTGACCAGGAGTGACGGACGTATGAATCTATTCCTCACACTGCAGTGCAAGGCGAAGTGTCGGGAGAATCCGGCTGGAGAGGTCAAAAGGCCTCCCTCAATCAGTCTCCTACGATCAAGCCCGCCACGCAGTGGTTGGACAAACATATCCGCCACAAAAACCTAGACAAACCTCATCCCATGAACCTGGGCACCCCTGCTAAGCCACCAAACGTAGCGAACCACTTGGGGTGACCTGTGGCAGGGGTGTTGGTTGTCCAATAAATGGTTCCCGGGGCGGCGGTACCCATACCCGCCTACCAAATTGATGAGTAAGATTAAGAAAGGAACGCTCCGATGGGGATCGTTTGTGCATGTAGAGCGAATGAACGAGGAAAGGGGTGTGAGGAGAATATATTACGCAAATGTGAATGGTAGAAGAAGTCGGGGACGCCCGAGAAAGACATGGCAAGACCAAGTGAATTAGATTGAGTCGGGCCATGTCAAGAGTCAGAATAATATAAAAGCATGTATGAGACGATGCATGAATGTGAACGAGGCAAGGAGCAAGTGTGCGAGGAAACGGCGTGATGGTTAGTTAATTAGTTACAAACGACGTGTTCATCCTGCCATGCGATTCTGTATCTTTTGTGGATACAGAATCGGTTCCTTACGTAATCGCCTGTCAAATTTGTGTGATTGTGTATGGCTTGCAATTGCATTTTCTACGGGGTGATGATGCCAGCTGTCAGCGGTGTCGACGAATTCAATTAGTTTAAAACAAGAAAAGCTATAAATATACGGGATTATTTATTCATTTAATGTACGTTTAAAGATGTATACCATGGATTTGCATTTGTGAAGTTTCGTATTTTTTTTAGGAAAATGTATTATAAACGTTTTCGTCAACTCACTTTTTTGTCGTTTCATGTAAAAATAATTAATAAAAAAATTCTCAAAGATTCATAATTTTTTTTCAAATCGCGGTAGGAAACTTTTACATTTTTATTACGTTATGTAAAATTTTAGATTTCAATATAGCGTGGTATTTCTCTTTCTAACACCGCTTATATCATAGGTTCTCAACGTGGGCGATAGAAGACCAAGACAAAATTAGGGGGCGTTTCAGAATTTCAGGGAGGCGGTAGGAGACTCAGATAAACCCATCCCACCCCATGCTATCTTGTCCCATCCCATCCTGTCGAGGGTCATCCACATTAAATTACGTCTCACCTTAAAATATTTTCCCTATCCCATTACGCCCCCTCCACTGTGGTATCCCATTACGCCCCCTCCATTGTAGCAAATGTGACCCTGTCGTGGTATCCCGTTACGCCCCCACCCCCCCCCATGGTGGTCAGTTGCTGTTTCGGATTCACGAGTTAGGGGGCGCTAGAAATAAAAATATCCTCAAAGTGGGCGGTGGGCGAAAAAAAGGTCGAAAATCTATGGTTTAGATCATATTTCTAGCGACCTATATGAGTTGTTCCGAAAACAACAAATGAGTTTGGGGGGTTAAACGTAAAAAATAAAAACTCAAATGCACGTAGGTAGCTAGGTAAATGCACAGCTTGCAGAAGATCCACAGTGATTGTAAGTGTAATTTTTAATTTCTTGGCGCATAAGGTCCATTTTTGTTTGCGCCTTGTAATGAGATGCCCAGGGCAGAAGTAGCAGTCGCGGCCAGACTGTGCGGACTGCGCAATGCGCCCAATAAGCCAAATTGGTTTTTATGCACGAAATTACTCTGTCGCTTGTTGCTAACTAGTTATATTTAGTTCACTTAATATGCTCTCCGGCATTAAATGCACTAAATGCAATAAATGCACGTAAATGGCATATTATTATTTTGATTCCGGTCCAATGTGTGTTTTGGTTTATGCATCCAAACGGGGATGGTGTTTAGCTGTTGTTTTAAAAGAGCAGAAATCAGTATTCTGTACGAGGGTCTAGTTTAGCGTAATGTTTTCTTCAGCACATTGCACATTTCATAATGTACTCTGTGGGTTTTTGAAACGGTATGGAATTTCAGGTTTTTAAATTTTTTTATGTGAATACCTCACAAGAGTCCCGGCTGCTTCCGTCTGGAATCAGTGAGATTTCGGCATCCCCAATTGGAGTAGGTATGTTGTGAGGCTGAAGGTAGTGGGGAGGGAAAGGAGATGGGAAGAGGAAATTGGGAAAGTATCTGACTATTCAGATCTGGTTAAATTAAAAAAAAAATGCTATTTGAAGCAATATGTTTTCTTTTGTTATTATTACTAACCCATTTGCGGTTTACACTTAGAATCTAGACATGATGCTATATTCCTTGGCTCCAACATAACTTACTCTAAATGTTAATTTTTCAAGTGGTTTCTTTAAAATGGTATTAGGAGCGCATTCTTCGACAAGAGGTGTTTATGAGTCCTTCACTAAAAAACTTGTAAACCCTATTTATCGTTCTTAGAAAAAAATATGAGTCCCTCAGCCGTTACATCAACATACCAAGTTATTTAACGCGACATTAATAATTATTTCTAGAATTAAATCGAGCCACACTTTAATATGATACACAAATGAAATACAAACATGCATGTTTCTATAAAGAGAACCCGACAAGACATGAAACACGTTATATTTATACGCTTTTATTTATATGCTATACAATTTGTATTTAATTTATTTTACGTCTATGTTAATGGCACTATATTACGTAAAGTTAAAATATAAACAAATTATGTAAATTCATAAATATTTTTTGGAATATTTAAATGTGAATCGCTCCATGATCTTATTATTAACGCTACACAAATCTGTATCGTAAATATGAACAAATAAAGGTCCTATCATAAATATACAAATAAGTGTGCGTTTAACATTTTGTTTCGTGCCTGTTGGATCTCAAGTGATATGTTTGTCAAGCCTTTTGTTAATAAATATTTTCGAAAAGAATCGCTTAAATTATTTATACCTGTTTTAAGGTTACATTGAACATCTTCAAGATGTTTTTTTTAGGGCTGGGAGCACGTTTACTTTGGAAATAGAGACCCTTTATCCTTCTCGGGATCCTTTTGGTGGTGATAACCTCTCTCCTGACATGATTACGACCCTTCACACAAAACGGTCTGTTTTTTCTACCCGAAACGAGATCCCGTCGTGATCAAAAAAAGGATATGATTTACGTGTATATTGTAAATAGACGATACCCCCCCCCCCGCACTGTGCGAGAAGAGATAGCGGAACTTCGACTATTTAGAAAGAATTTAATAATAATTTACTTTGAATTAACTAACTAACTAACTAACTAACTAACTAACTAACCATCACGCCGTTTCCCCGCAGGGGTAGGCAGAGAGGACGGACCGCCAAACAACTCGGTCTTGGCACACACTCTTTGCCTCACTCACATTCATACATCGTCTCATACATTCTCTTCTATTATTCTGACTTTTGACATGACCCGACTCAAGTATCTGATTAACTTGATCGTGCCATGTCTTCCTCAGGCGTCCCCGACTTCTTCTACCATTCACATTCGCGTCGTATATTCTTCTTACACTACTTCCTTCGTTCATTCGCTCTACATGCCCAAACCATCTGAGGGTCCCTTTCTTAATCTTACTCATTATGCTTACATCAGCCTTACATTCTTTGCGGATATCCACATTTCTCACACGATCATACATTGTTTTACCCCACATACGTCTCAGGGATCTCATTTCAACAGCATTCAGTTTACTTTCATCCTTCCTCTGCCAGTTCCATGCCTCACTGCCATACATCAGGGTAGGTACCAGGACTCTATTGTGGACTGCTAGCTTCGCTTTTTTTGACAGTTTTTTATTAGCGCCAACGGCATTCAGTCCACCATTAATGGAGTTACCGGCATTCACCCTTCTTTCAATATCTCTTTCAGCCTTCCCATCTCTCGTAAACATACTACCCAGATACATAAACTCATCCACCTGCTCCAAGTATTCATCATTCACAACTTTGAATTACTCTAATATTTTTTGTCAAAACATTAGTTAATTTTTTTCATTTCTTTCATTTATCATCCTCAAGTGTAGAACATGGAGTAATATTTTTTTGCTATTTCAGTTTAGATGTTGCAAACTCTATATTTTTTGCTATTTCAGTTTAGATGTTGCAAACTCTATATTTTTGCTATTTCAGTTTAGATGTTGCAAACTCTATATTTTTGCTATTTCAGTTTAGATGTTGCAAACTCTATATTTTTGCTATTTCAGTTTAGATGTTGCAAACTCTATATTTTTGCTATTTCAGTTTAGATGTTGCAAATTCTATATTTTTGAAGTGGGACTTCCTTAGCGCCGTTAGTGACTTGAAATTCGGATGAAACGGAAATGTCTCACAACTCAGTTTTACACAAATAATCGGTTCTAATATATATATATATATATTTTTTTTTTTTAATTATTTTAGCATTTAAATATAATGTACATTTAGATTATGTAATAATTTGTGTACATTCATGTTCAAATATCTTAACCGCTGGGAGGCCGGAGACGCGCCGGCGCGCGCGTCATATGCGCATGCGCGAGAAAATAATTCAAATATTTGAATAATACTTCCGACAAAAAACTTTTGGTCTACGATTTTGGCCCTTCTATGTACACAATTTGTATGAAGAACAGTGTCAGAATCGCTTGCGCTGTCATTACTCTCGGAGACGCTACAAGTTTCATTCACCTTGTCACCCTGGAATATTTTTAAAACGATTTCTTCTATGACAATCGGCTGTCAGAATTTGCCGCGAATTTAACGGTCGCAATTAATGGGTGTATCGCGAATAAAACGATCATAAAACCTATTAATTTACGTAATAAATGCAAGTAATGTGGTTTTCGTAGATAGTTTATTGTGATGTGAACGTGTTTCAGTTAATAAAATATACAATAGCTCAAAATTTATCAACAAAACATTCAATTCAAAATTCAAAGTGGTGGTTTTTTAGTGTTTTTTTGCGAAGTTCCGCGAATTTCCGCTAAATGTCATGGCATTTGACTGGTTTTAATTAATACCACTCTTCCATGGAAGCATTAGCTTGTGTCTGGAAGAGTAGTGTACATTTTTTAAATGCTATATTATATCTTAAGTTCTTAAATTACAATGTGAATGTAAAAAAAAAACAATAAGTTGTAAGTTCGGTTTGATGTAATTATAAGTATTTATCAACTATCAAACAATTTTATTATTTGGATAATGTATCTAGAATTATTGTAATTAGTTGTTAAAAAAAAAACAAAATTTAACTTATTTGAAGAATGGAGTATCACTAGGAAACTGAGTTATAAGTTATTCTTGAGATTAGATTAGTCGGAAACTTTTTTTTTTTTTTGAGATTATCTTTAAAATATTTTTTAACAGTGTTTATTAATTTGATTTTATCATTAATTTTTCTAATTTCATCCGGTAGTCGGTTGAAAATAAGTCTTCCTTGATAAGTATAAAAATTTCGTGCGAAGGAAGTGTTTAATTTTGAGCATGAAAAAATATATTTATGTCTTGTACGGTTTTCAGTTATAAATTGATACTTTTCTTTTTCTTTTATAATTTGAATCAATGCATTTTTATTGTACAGATCTTTGAATGAAGGTACTTAATAGAATATAATGCTGTAAATTCACATGTGCCTTCCATAGCGTAGTTGGAAAGGTGCCTGACAAGTCTCCGAGGCCAGAGAGACAGACATCAAGCGAACGGGGGTTCGATTCCAACGAAATCCAAAAAAGAAGATTTTTATTTCTTGAAATCAATATCCAATCTTCAAACCATTTAAAAAAAAAACAAGCAAAAGACAAGAAAGCGACATCTAGCGACTTTCTAGTTTTATTTCTACCGCGTGTAAATTCCACACTCTGATTTTTTTTTTAAAGTTTATTAATTATTTTTTTATGTATTTTATGTGAATACCGCACAAGAGTCCCAAATGCTCCCAATCGTCTGGAGCCAGTGAGTAAGGATGGTTGATCTCCTACTAACTACTCCAATTTCCATGGTGAACTCCTCGCGGTCCTGTGCTGCTTGGAGAGCTGCGGACACGGACGTTCCGGCCACCAGTAATATTTTGTCACTCCAGTACATTCCTTGACCTTCCTCTGCTTCTTCTGCCTTCCACTTATGACTATGAGCTTCTCCAAGTTGAAGTCCTCAGTTTGGCGAGCAACATGTCCAAAGTATCTTAAGATACGTTGTAGGCAGATAGTTGAAAACCTATTGCGGGTGACTAGCTCTTCCAGAATGGACACGTTTGTACGTCTGGCTGTTGAATCCTGGGTATTTTTCTCCAGCACCACATTTCGAGGGCGTCTATCCGCTTTCTTTCGCTGGCTCCAAGTGTCGATGTTTCCAAACCGTACAGAAATATGAGGAAAATCAACGCCCGGAGGATTTTGAATACCATCTAATATTAACTTTGATGTGGATACATTATACAAGGCGGCGCAAAATTAATCACCCTATCGGAAGATGTTATAATTTTTGCAAATGGCGTCGTACATCAATCATATTTGACATTTGTGAACTAGACAGCTGCATAATACAAACAGACAAGCAATGGAGCGCTATACTTCGCAAGAGTTTGTTTCTTCAAAATTATTAACTTCTTTGTTTCTTCAAAATTATTAACTGTTTAATCGACTCGCCTACATTACTACAACTCATCACATTTAATATACCTTCTCGTAGACTCAGAAATAAAGACCTGCTTTTCCTCAATCAGCATTCGACTAACTATGGTTATAACTCACCACTGTCCAGAATGTGTAGACTGGTCAACTCACGTCAAGACCTTGATTTTTTTGGTATTAGCTTAAATGATTTCTGTCGCTCTTTAAACAAATGAAGATATGTAATATTCACCCTAATTTTTGCAAGGTCTTGACGTGACTTGACACTTATTTTTCTTCTATTTTCACTGTTTGTCTTTGCTTTCATGTACCATCCGAATCCTTACATTGTTCATTTCTATACTTCGTGATACTTTGTTTTAAATTGGACGTAAGTCCGTAAATAAATAAATAAATAAATAAATAAATAAATAAATAAATAAAAGAGCGTGGATTAATTGTGTCGATTTAAGCTTTAATGCTTTTAGCGATTTTGTGTCGAAAATCATCATGAGCGACGAGGCGCATTTCCACTTAAACTGTTACGCCAACAAGCAAAATATTCGTTTCTGGGGCACTAAAAATCCGCGTGTGGTGCACGAAAAGCCATTACATCCACTCAAAGCCACTGTGTGGTGCGGCGTTCACGCGGGAGGAGTGAGTGGGCCGTATTTTTTGAGGAAGCCATTGACATTACGGTCACTGTTACTGGCGAACGCTATTGGGTATGCCATGATAAACGACTTCTTACTTCCGGAATTGGATGAGCGGGGCTTGGTGAATATGTGGTTTCAACAAGACGGTGATGGATATTGTGAAGGAAGCGTTTACTGGTCACGTAATCTCTTGTTTTGGCGATTTGGTATGGCCAGCAAGATCGCCCGATTTAACCAACCCAGACTTCTTTCTTTGGGGCTATTTGAAGTCGTGGGTTTATGCCAACAAGCCTCAGACAATCGCAGCCCTTAAGGAGAATATTCGACAGGAATGCGAACAGTTATCACCGGAAATCTTGCGGAAAGTCATGGAAAATGCGATAAAACGGGCACAAATGTGTATCAACACTGGCGGCAACCACTTGACGGATATCATCTTTTCCACTTAACAGAAAAAAATGTAAAAGTCCAAATAAAGATTTCCATTACTCAAAATAACTTTTTTTTTATTCAGTAAAAAAGTTATTCAAAAACAAAATTGGATGATTAATTTTGCGCCACCCTGTACAAATTGTTTTTAAAACATTTTGAAAACCATAAAAGATTCTTGGAAAATCAACATGACTACACAACAATTTAAATAACATGACTACACAACAATTTATTTTGAAAGCACAAAACCGATAGCAAAATTTTATCATTATCGACATATTTTTATAGAAAGAAAGTTTCAAACAATGTGTATAAAATTAAAATGATTTTAATTGTGATAATAAAACGACACTCACGAAAAATCCCACGCTAAAACGTCGATCAAAATAAGCTAATTTTTATTCAATTAAATTTCACTGAAAGCTCCTGTGATATTAAGTAAATATTATGTAGATTCACATCAGCCGGTCAAAAAATAAACCTATTTACTAATCAAATAAGCATTTTTACTTTCAATTAGGTAATTTTATAATTATTTATTCTTATCGAGTTTAATTTATAGAACTCCTGCATAATTATATTATTTCTTTCATATTATGCTAGCAGACCCGGACACAGGTTGTTGTGGCTAACGAAACACAACGACATTACCCAACATTTATAACCAACGCCATCTGTTAATTTGCATACATATCAAATCCACACCGCCCGCTTGCCGGCTGCCCGCTGCCTGAATTGAATCGTTGAATTTCTGGCTTTTCTCTACTATAATATGCATGTATTATACATATAAACCTTCCTCTTGAATCACTCTCTATCTATTGGAGAAAACCGCATGAAAATCCATTTGTAGTTTAAAAGATCTGAGCGCACATACAGCGGGAGCGAGTTAATTTTATACTATGTAAAGATTTAATAAAACTATTATTCCATAATAAACGTTTTTTTTGGTATAAAATAAATTACATTGCTTTTAAAACCGATCTTTTAAAAATATTCTTTATTTTTTTAAAAATCATATCTCCTGTTTTTGTAGAACTGTAATTGTATGTAACTGTAATATGTAACTGTATTACTGTAATTATACTAAAACAATAACTGTGTAAACACCACTTTTATAATAAAAGTGGTGTTTACAGAGTTATTGTTTTATTTTAAAATAATAATGTCACATCACAAAGTATCCGCTTCATATGAACAAACAAAAAAATAACATTGAATAGTTCTTTCAGGATATTTTTCAGAACATAATTTTTTTTAACAGCAGTTTTAATTTATTTTTACTTTCAAAAAATCCTCTTAAAGTGCACGTCGTAAAAGAAGCAAAACTTATTTTTCGACGACCCAGAGACAAAGAGAAAATAACCTATAAAATTGCTCATATTTGGATTTATTTTCGTTTACAGCATTTCAAATTTCCGTTATCAATGATATATGTAGGTACCTTTAAAGTTTTTGTACAAAACTTTTTGTCGTTTTTATAATGATTCTCGATTACCAAACTAGGCCCTAGCCTATATCGTGGTAGTCGAGTCTAAGATATAGACTTTGTTGGTCTATTAATCGAGTACATCCTAGGTATTCAATACAAAGCATGCTGCGTCGTTAGTTTTTAGCTAGCGAATAGCGAGGTTCGTTCCTGATATACGTCCTGGTTAACAACATTGCACCAATTGAAAATCTCCCTGTGAACCATTTGCAGGCACCATCATGTTTTCCTAGTACATTTCCTAATAGAATAACGACCTTTCCTCGCCAACTTTAAAACAAATAAATCAACAGACAACTAACTTCTAGGA
Organism: Limnephilus rhombicus; assembly: GCA_929108145.2. Classification (NCBI taxonomy): domain Eukaryota; kingdom Metazoa; phylum Arthropoda; class Insecta; order Trichoptera; family Limnephilidae; genus Limnephilus; species Limnephilus rhombicus. The sequence goes on from OV815277.1 coordinate 14,398,484, forward strand.
AACGCTTCCTTCGTACTTAAACTCGAACCTACAGTGAAACATCCCGTAGGATAACAGAAGACAGGACCGCAATAGGATAAAGCAATATGATCAAAAATTGGTCTCAAAAAAACCAGATCAACGAAATTGAGAGAAAGCACGGACATACGAATATATATGTACCTGCCCTAAGTGATAAAAACGTATTATTTCCCCCTGCACATGGCGCCGGCTGGAGCTGGGGATAGAGCCTCGCTTGAATCTAAAATGTGTGACGTCATCATTCTTGCCGTGAACAGCGAGAAGCTAACATCCATACATTTAACGAAATATAACGCCAAGACGGTAGCTTATGCTATACAATATATCTACATATGAATGTGCACATAGCGAATGTGGGCGGTTCTTCAGTGTGCTCGTCGCTGGTTACAGGGGTAAGTAAATTATGAAACATTTGTAAAAGTTTTTTTCGTTATTTGTTTTTGGGGTGTTATGCCGTGTTGCGCTACCTCCTTCTTTAGCCAACGTTTCGGACATCGTTGCAGTGTCCATCATCAGGGCAGATCCGGTAGATGTCATCTACCGGATCTGCCGGATCTGCCCTGATGATGGACACTGCAACGATGTCCGAAACGTTGGCTAAAGAAGGAGGTAGCACAACACGGCATAACACCCCAAAAACAAATAACGAAAATGCTTTTGGCCGTGAAAATCTTAAAACTTATCTCATTTGTAAAAGTGTTTTAACTAAACACGGCAACAAAATATTGCAATGTGTATTGAGGCGAGTCTTTTTGGGGCGAGCATTTGGCCTTAGCAAATATGTTATTATCGTGGCAAGCAATTCGCGCTCCCATGTAAAAAGGTCTATTCATTCAAAGCAGATTTTGCTTTTAAGAACTAAATGGTGATATTGTAATGCGAGATACCTATTTACTGTCAGATTGATTTATAACGAATCACAGTCATCTTTCCCCTCTTCGCCCTCCATAGTTTGGTTTTACCCCTCATCTGTAACTTCTTGTCTATCCGTTTGGATGTCTATGAGAGAAAGAGATTTCGATGGGTCGTCTTTAGAAAACATTGCCACAATCTCGAAAACACTCCTCTTCTATTTATTTAAAAATTGCATAAATATTACCGATACTGACATTCGGAGCGTAAATTTAATCTGGACTCTCACCAAAAACGTTGTGACAAAAATGGCCACCGCAGAACAATGAAAAGAGACATTCTATGTAACTCCTTGTAAGCAATTATTGGATTAGGAGCAAAATATAAAGGTGGCAGACTTAACCATTACAATGTAAACGCGAATGGGACAATGCTGGGCGCGTAGAACGTTGCAATTTTAAAAAATGTGATCGGACGGCTTCGTTAGTCAGATGGAAAAGAAGCAGAAGTCGGAAACAGTAAGTCGTAAAGGTCCTCAAAATAATTGTCAGCTTTGAAAGGATATTCAGAAAAATTTTAGGGATGCATGTGTTAAAAGCATAGACCACAGAAAGAAGAATAATCGTGTTATCAATATACACGAAGCGAACTTTTAGATTGCAGATGTTTGCTTTAAATTAACCGCAATCGCAAAGCGTGAAAGATTTACTCGAATTAAAGAGATGAATAAAGAAATTAAATAACGCAGTTTAACATTTTCTTAATAAAATACAATGATTAGGAATTTCCACACAGTGGCTGATGAACGACGATGCCGCCCTGTTCGTCTCTGATTTCTCATCTAATAATCGTGCAATGTTTGCCACTTGGACTAGGTAGCGTAAAATATATAAATGGTTTGTTCCACGATTGCACATATTTCGCTACAAATCCTCCGACCGTGTCGGGTCACGACCGGAGCTAAAGGTGTCCGCGCCGGGACCAGGGAACACAGTTCGAGACCAAGTAGGGACATAAAGCAAAGCAATGCCATCTGCACTCTACAGGCCTACAAATGGCAAGCTTTGATCCTTACAGCGGGCGGACTTATGACCCTCCGTACTGCCTTTGCCTAGTGCCAGTGACTCCTTGCAGGATTTATTGAATGCACGCTTTCAATTGGGATCCAACCTCCGACGCTATTAGATAAGGACTCGCTAGGTTTAGGGGTGAGAGAGGGTGTCTTTGCTACTGGCGAAGTTCAGAAATTTAGTTTCTATTTTAGGAACGAGCTTACTTTAAATGCTTTATAGATTGTAACATCAACAGCAAACAGATAAAAAGAGTAAAAATGATGTGCATTGTTCGCGGGTTTGTAGAACAAGGGTATGCATGTTTTATTATACATTAATTCATTAGAATAACCTCTATTTTATATAAATTATACATAAATTCCACACAGGAAGCCCTGAGGAAAAAAATCCGTCAGGACCTACGTCGTTTTTAGTAATCCTGTGCGGTAGGTCTTTTTAGCGAAAGGAAGGAGAGGAAGGAAAAGGGTATGATGGGTTGGTAGGAATGTGTCCAGGAGTGACGGACGCATGAATCCATCCCTCCCACTGCAGTGCAAGGCTAGGTTAGGTCTCCCTCAACCAGTTTCAGCCCGTCACGCAGACGGTGGGCAAACAAATTTGCCGCCAAGACCTACACAAACTCACCCTATGAACCATGTATTGAATTGTAACTTGACTTGACTTACTGAAAACAATATAATTTTAAATAAAACTTCGTTTGAAAACAATTATGTGTTAGGAAAAAACGAGTTTAAACAGAAGAAGAAGATGTTATACACGAGGGAGACTAAAGAGTTCACGAAAGGGATTTAAAGAGAAGGAAAGAAATAAAAGCGGTCCTTATCGTTTCCTGTCATCGCCTTGTCATTGCTCCTCCGGTCGCGTGAGTGACGCAAAAGAAAAGAGAAAAACGCTCCGGACAAAACGCAAGTCCGACACGCAAATATGTTGTTCCTTACAACATCTTCCGTCAGTGTTACGCCTGTATCGGTCGCTCGCATCGCGCGGTCGCGGGACGGCCGATAAGTCCACTCGTCCGATCGGATTGACGTCTCATTTAAAAAATTCCCATCATCCTGTCAATCGCCGGACGGCGTCATTATTCAAATGCGCCCTTTCTGCATTGATGCATTGTCACGATGTCGCATCGCGTGTCGTGTATCGCTCATGCGGATTGTACCTAAAGTGCTGTGCGGCCGGTTATGTTATGAATGGGCAATGGCTCTTGTTTTATTTCCTCAGCCTATTTGCCATCATGTTGCATTATTGTCGATGCGGTATATTCTCACGAACGTACATTGTCTCGGAGACAAACGTCCAATTTCAAATGACATGTTAATGCAAGAAGTCTACGGATTTATGTGAAGTGCTCGAACCATTTCTCAACAAAACCTTATTTCTTTAACATGCCACTTTTGAATCTCTGTACAACATTTGTGGTGGCTGAAGACTGAAGACATAGCCAATGAAAAAAATATTAAGACTAAAATTTAAATGGAAAAATGAAGTCATCATAATGTCATGGGAACGAACAACGGACTTGCATTTAATACATTTTTGTATTATTTATTTAGAGACATAAATAAATAATTTTATAAGCAGCGAGTAGGAAGATACTACACCGGAATACTGTTCAGTCTCGGGACATAAATCCTTTTAAAAACAACTTAAAATATTATTTGCATATTTATCTTCCATGGACATCCGTCTTCTAACCGTATTACACGGCACCCGTTTGCGAATTTATGCAAACGTATGCGATACCATGCATAGCGTTAAATGAATTCCTTTGCCGTTCTTTAAGTGCTGTTAATGTTAAACTGCTGTAAGTTTCTTTTCAAAAGAGTTATTTCGATTGTGATTTATGCATTTTTATTAGACCCATATTATTACAGATTAGTTATGGTTGCAAGGTGGCTGTAACCACACTAACCATTTGCATATCGGAGACTTGTAGACGTAAGAAATACAAGCACACAAAAACATGAAAATACTTCGTTGTTCCAACATAATGTTTTGTAAAATATGGTTTGATCGCGGTAACAACATTATCGTAACGACAAGGCCGATATGTTCAACTCAGGCAGTTCTTGAAATGAACCATATTTTCACATTTATGTACATAATGTTCCAAACAGCCATCAGAAACTTGAAATGGAATCGAATTTCTTCAGTTCCCGGGCATTTTATTAAAGTCACAAGAACCGATCACTTCGAGACGCCATTTGTTCAACTCCAGCGTTTCTGCTGCTCATCTGGTATAACCAAATACGCGATGGAGAGTCAGGCGAAAATAACGTTTATTGAGCGGAGAACAATGGCCGATTTTGTTTGGCCAACGTTCGGTTACTTAGGATTCACCCACTAAAAAGAAAAAAGTATCCCACTGCGGGTCCCAGTTGGTCCAAGACGGCAGTTGTATGAGCAATACATAACCCACTTTTTCCCAGAGGAGAAATATGTGGATAACCCAGACATGTGTTCAAATATAACGGGATGTTGTATACAAATCGTAAAAAATAAACCAGACTGTTGAAATAATAGACAATACGTTTTGGTCTTTGGATGCTTTCATATTCCGTAAATATCTACACATTAAATTATTACACGAACGTTATGATTGTTATGAATATATAAATACAATTCTACATTTTAAAGACACATCTAACATTAAAATGTAATTTTTATTCAGATAATAATAATAATAATACTTGGATGATTTATATAGCGCCGTTTTTGTGAAAAATCACATCAAGGGCGCTGTAAAAACTTATAATACATTTCTAAAATCTAAAAAAACTACAAGCTAGACAAACAATTAAAAACAACTTAGGCCTAAAAATTGCATCCACCGGTTCATTGATCACCGATACAAAAATATATGTACAATGTTTTGACTAATGAACGCGGTGCTGCCTAAAAATTAATGAAAACAGGACCATACCTACCTGGGAGGTCGCTTGAAATTAACACTGTATATTGTTCATTTAAAGAAATTTAGAAAGAGTTCGCACGCAGAGGACATAATTGGAACACATGTTATTTAATCCTGAAAAATATTTTAATATTAATATGTAATGTATTCTTTGATGAGTGTATTTTGGAAAGTAAAAGCAACATTTAATGGTGGGTGGTGCAGTAGTACCTATAAGGATTTGATCTTCCTAAATGTGATTCGTCAAGAGACAGATTGATGTGTAAGGACTCGAGTATTTTAATTCAGAAAGAAAAGTGTAATTAAGACATATCATAGGCAATACAAGTATGATACTCTCAGATGGCTATATTTAAATTAAGGGTATGAGAGCCCAAAAAGGTAGGTTTTCAGTTTGGACCTAAACTCTGTTGGGCTTGTTATGCATCTTAATTCCGGAGGGAGTCTATTCCAAGCCTTAGGCCCAGATACTCCGAAAGCACGATCTCCAAACTTAGTATTTGGCTTTCGTTTAGGTTCTATTTGAGAGAGAACAATAGGCAATTTGGATGACGGATTTTTCAGACTTCTCTAAAGACTGGCCATTGCGGAATTGACTGTTTACACGAGTTATTCATTAAATTAAATTAGTAACTTTTATCATTAATATTTTAATGTTCACAGGGGAAATAAAATATTTAAAACTGACAAAGAACACGGCATCTACTCACTATATGCAAAAAGAGGTCACGAATAGAAAACCTTACTTAATAATGATGTCAGTACTTACTGAATACGTAATATTGTCCTTGACTACGTAATACATACATAATAATCTGAAAATAAGTAGCCAGTCTTGTTTCATCATTGAAAGCAAAAGGGGAAGCGAAACAGTATTGGCTTTCTTCTCTGGGAAAAGTCCGCGAGAGATAGCATCCCGGAGTATCAGGGGAACATAAATAAACAAGGATATAACGTAAAGACTTTTCGTAAGAAAATGCGAGCCGTGCTAACATCTGTTACGGGTGGGCCCCCGGGCGTAGGGTTAATGTATAACCCTCTGCAGTACCTACATATACATAGAACAACACTAAGGTTGGAAGCTAAGTATCGATTAGTCTTTAACACCAACATTTTCACTTTGTTTTATTAGGCTTTACAAACACAATCCGATTCTCTTCAGGCCGATTTATCGGTGAACTATTCACACACTTTTCGTATGTAAGTGGCGTATTGATTTATATAAACTTGGCTTATAAATAGACGGTTAGGGGAAGTTTACCTTCATGAAGGCAATAAAATGCTTTTTTGTTGTTATAAAACCAACCGGAAAACCGACAAAATAAAGTGGAACAAATTAGTTTCTGATAGTGCCCTTATTTCACGGAAAAAATGAAAAGGTATTTTTTATTACCTACCTTTAGTTTGGTAGTTTGAATGGCATGTTTGCGAATACGGTTAATTTAAAAAATTCTTTCGGTGAGAAATGAAACCATTATAATCAGATAAAGGAGCGAGGGAAGCATAAATACAAGGCGGTTGTTAAAAAATTATATTGTTTCATTGAATTTAATATGCGATCAGGTTTTAATAGTATAATTATCTTTATTAACGAGCGCTGGTGAACGGAGTAATATCAGGACAGCAGAAAAGGTAGAGCGGTCAAGCCATGTATGCAATTTCCAGTATCTTTCAAGTGGATAATGCATGGAGTATCGACCGAGGTCGGGCACCACACGACTACCTACCCGGCTTCTATACACAGAACACAGAACATCAGAACATCAGAACATCAGGAATTAATGTTTAGCGGACAGGAGTATTATAGCATGGCGTGAGTCTTCCATATTTTATGTGTTTTCTCACTGCTTTGAAACAAGAAAAGAAATACGCAAGTGGTTCAAGTGTGCCGTTAGAATTGTAAAATAGTAGAAATATTCACAGCTTGAACATGCGATCCTAATAACAATTCCACTTAAATATGTATTTTTATTCAACAAAACTTTTACGGTACTGAATATCTTCCGTAACAGAGGATTTTTGCTGAAAAAGGATTAAAATTGATACCAAACTAAGATTAACTCACTAATGAACTAAACCTTCATCAATTTCTTCGCAAAGGTTGATAGAAGGGATGGGACGTCACAATTCACAATGTCTTAATATACATGCCTTACTCATTCGCATTTAAGAAAATCCTCAATTATAACAACCCTTTAATCTTTAATCTAATTAAGTTAAGTTTTTGATGTGGAACAGTACTGTCTTCTTAACACGACCCTGACTTCTTCTCTCATTCAGTTACAAATCACATTATATTCCTCCTGATATCTCGTTCTCTGCCCATCCTAATTAGAAATATGAATACATCATGATTACGACGAAGTAATAGCAGATAGTCATCGATAATCGTAGGTTATGTCTATAAACCAGCCATATTTAATGGCCTGCATTAAATACTGAGCAAAATAATAAAGGATCAATGCACGTACACAACAACAACAAAAATCATATTAAAATGCAGAAAATTGCAGAGGGTGCTGACTAATGTGCAAAAAGCAGGGGTATTTTCATTCGAGAGTGAGTTCCATTCGCGAGGTAAATAATAGCCGTCCGACTATAATATTTTTTCATCAATCAACGGAGTCCGCTATTATCGTTGCGTATTAAGTACGATCGGGGAATCACAACGTAAGCAGGCAGTTCCTACCTGCTTAACAGTATATAAGATATGCGGATAATGACTAAATAAGTGCAAGCTCTGAATTTTCCCAGAAATAAGGAAGTATGAAGGCAGCCTAATGGTTGAAGGTTTTTGTAATTACTCGGATGGCTGTTAACTTCAATGTAGGCAAACTTTGACCACAATGTATTATTATTAAGTAGAAACTAGAAACCTACGATATATTCTAAATTAGTAAGAGTGGTGGATTCTAATCGCCCTGGTGAAAGAGACCACCAGTTAAAATCTTGAAATGGCGTTTTGGTTTTTGGTAAATCTGAAGATTCAGGTACTTCCGAAACTTCCTTTTGTTCATCTGTTTCTCCTTTCCTCTCCTTTCAACCTCACAATATATCCCAACTATGAATGCTGTAGTCCAATTGGTTCCTGACGGTTGAGGGTAGTTAAAAATCTATGGTAGTTGGAAATGCAGAATTCACAAGTTTCAAGAATAAACTCTTTAATTCATAACATATCCACAACTGATGTTAGCACTACTGTCTCTTTCCTAAAACCCTTTTTGAAAATTTACTAATTTCTGAGTGCATTCAATTTAATATTACCTACTCGACTCACTACGCATAACCACTGGAGCGCTTTTTGCCACAATATGGCACTATTTAAAATACTTCGGATTACTTGCTGCCAATCTTGTCAAATTTTCCCTTATTTGTAAGTAATTAAGTAGAAGTTTACGATTTTATAATATTTTTTTATAAATCCTACAAATATGTGAAAGTCGACAAAAGATAGATGAATTCATTGGCTATATAGAACTATAATCAGTTTGAATGTCTCCATAATAAAATTCAGAGGTATGATTTTTTCAATGTGGGCGGAAAATATTCAACCAAAAAATCTCGAGCAATCGGAGAAAAAAGTTTTAAATTGCGCTGTCAAGGTCTCTGTCGCTGTCTGTTGATAAGGACCTATTTCGATTTCACCATTCACAAACAAATTATGTAGCAAACTCGCCAATTCCTCGTTCACAGAGTTTAGCAAACAAATATACAAATGACATAGATATTTTTTATGCAACAATTTTGATGTTTAAAACTTATTTAAACAATTTTTTTCTGATAATATCAGTTTGTTTTTCTTTTAAATTTTATCCAATTGTAAACCACAATAATGTTAGAAATTATTTTTGTCACCTATTGATTATTACTAACCCTGTGTAAAAAAAAAGTTAATATTATATACCCTGATTTATTATATGTAATCTCCTTTCATACTCCAGGCAGGTCAGTCACAAGACAGTACCTACCATATTATTGCAGCAATTCTAAGTCAACATGCCAATATTATACTCCGATGTTGATATATTTAATACATCAATTTCAATATATAAGCATACCTTTTTGAAGTTTTTTTCATCAAGTAGGGGAATGTGTTGATGAAACTGTTTGAATTGACTAGCATATTGGTGGTGTTTTGTCGGCTGAAGGAGAGAAGCTATTTTTGTATTTTTTTTGTTTTTATATTTTATGCCTGCATACTGTGTGGATCAAATTCAATACTATTTTGGCTTTATATTTGTTTATGAGCAAGTGTTGTAAACAGTCATTTCCTGCACTATGTACTAGTATAATTTCGTAAATATTGTTAAGTGTATATATGTATGTAAAAGCCTAAATGGGCGTAAATAAATAAATAAATAAATATTATACACCCAATTTAAAAGCCCCAAAATATGAGTAAATAAAAAAAACTGATTTAGATGATTGTAACAGTTGGGAAGAATGTGCAGTAAATCTTTGTTTATAATATCTTACCTGACAAAGACAAAGTTGAGTCGAAACCGTTTGGCGTATTGCGTGTTGCTATAAATCAAAAAGAAGTATACAAAGTTACTTTGTTTAGTGCTTAATTAAATTTAAAAGAAACTTAATTCGAAACAGTAAAATAAATCGCTGTATTTCAAAAGGAAGCAATGACTTTTACCGGCGATGCCTTAATAACGAAATAATGTACGATTCGCCATGGGTATTAAGGTTTATCGTGTCGATTCAAGAGTTTTCCGATGGCGTGGCAAATCAGACACTTCCTACTGCGTGATATAATTAAAACTATTAACAGGTAGGTCAGGTGAGATGATCCAACAGGAGAACAGAGACCGCGCGGAAAATCGCTTCAATAAAACCCAGCGGGCGGCTCGCCTCAGCACACGTTGAGCCACATAAAACTCTAATACTTTTTGCCAACTTGATTTACTATTAATGATCCTCGCTGCAACCGTGGAATATTGAAACAATGGAGCTTTTTTACGAAATGCAATAAGCTTTTATAGACCGTCGAAGATGACGTTCATATTACCACTATAAGGCTCACTTTATTGCTAAGAAAAACCCAAGCGTAAGCACCCAATGCGAATGTGAGCCGAATAAGAAATGTTGCTTACATACCTTATTTTTATTCTTGTAAAGAGGTTCTTCATCAAAAGCTTATAAATTTTGAATAGAATGTGTATTAAGCCTTCTTCTCTGATTAAAAACTTACTAAAGACGAGAAAGCTTTGTAAAAAAAACGTACACAAAAACACATTTTTGTAATCATAAGAATATTATGTAGAAAGGTACTTCGGCTGTGCTTACTAACCTTAAATGTATATTGTTACAAAGCTCCCAGAGAAAACTTTATTTAACTGCCATCAGAGTTCAGAATAAAGAAGGTAAAAGGAAATAATGAAAAAAATAACACAATAAACACGCTCCAGGGAACAAATGGGTGAAGTCAAAGGCTGTCCTATTTCAAAAGTTCACGGGGACTTTTAAATTACAGGGAAAAGATCGCGGCCGCTATAATTTGAAGTTTTACAAGGGGCAATGTTAAAATACCCCGACTGTGGGAAACACTGTAAAAATACACAAGCAAAAACTTTAAAACAAATAAAAAAAAAACACATTTTTAATCAGAAATGCATGAATATGCGCTTATCATCAAGGGATAGCATTGAAAACATTGAAAAATGTGCATATAATGAACATTTTATAACTCTATTGTTGTAAATTTTTTAAGTCTTGAAAGTTTTCTCTCATCCCATGAATTTGTTATACAGAGGACTACAAAATTATAGGACTCCTTTTACGGATGCCATTAAGTACTGTCCCTGGAAGTTTAGTGAGCAGAGGCGATTACACGGAAGTATGTCGGCAGTCATCATAATGCCCGAAGCACGGAAGGTGATCTTTGCTAAATAATAGACTTTATGCAATCGCCGACAACCAGTTTGTTCTTTAACTGAGCCAAAGGGTCGCTAGTTATAGAGGAACATGACAAGCGATAAACTTTTACTTTGTTTTCGATTCAGTAGAATTTTTACTTTACAAAATTCAATTGCCCTATTTATGAAACTTCGGCCGTCTGAGAAAACTTTTTGAATTGATTTCGTAAAGGAAATATAACGAAATATCTAAGCTCTTTTCCCTTTTTATTTTCAAGTCAAAATCTAAATTTGGACTTAAGAAGTAATAGAGAATAACATAGACAATAGTTTTTACAAGCGAGATCATAGATAAATCTACAAAATGACAAATAAAAACAAATATATTTTATGGTTTTTATTTTCTTTCTACCTATCTGGTTTTGATAAAGGATTTTTCTCACGTTTCAGTTTGGATTTTAATAATTCCACGGGTATAATAACATTTATTGGTTTCTGAAAAAAAAAAACTATGGCAGGTTACAATAGGAGGCGCATGAAAAGGGTTATCAGAGACGGAAAGCAAAGCACAAACCGGGCTGAACGCTCGACGAATGAAGACAAAAAGGAATTAACCAGTACGGAAAACCACATAGACCACTTTATAATCACTGATGAAAAAAAAAGAAACAATTATGGAACATTTTTAAGAACTGCTTATAAGCTTTGCAGATTTTTTGACCGCAAAGGTACGAGATTAAGGTTCAGGTCAGAATAAAAGCTTCCACAGACGAATATCGCCTTCAACATATAAACCAAATGATAATAAAAAGGGATAATTTATACTGTGCTCTTTAAAAGAAGAGTTTAATGTTTCCTCTTAATATGAGTCAGCGAGCAACTGATTGGAGCCGATACAGATCTTTGAAAAATCAAATTAACAAACCAAGCGCGCTCACAAATAAAGCAATATACCACAAAGATCATTAGTTTTTGCGTCAATAAACAAGAGTCTTATATTTATAACATCGCGAAAATCTCCTGATTCATATGGAGGATTAGCATCACAATGATTGTGTTCACCGAATCCAAAATGCATCAGGTACTAGAAATCTTATATAAAAATGAGAACAGAAGATTGGTTACAAGTGAAGTCACTGTGTGTTACATAGTGGAATAATGTATGTTTTCCGTTGCATAACTTACACTTCAAAACTAACTATGATAATGGGTAGATATTTAGACAAGATGTTCAGTTTTGTTTTAAACTAACATGTTAATTGAGTTTTTAGTATTTGAAATCTTGCCATGGTCATTGCAAAAGTGATATAATTATTTTTTAAATTTAGTTAAAATGATAATTATATCAAAACTACATTGTATTTTGACTTGTGTTGGTAGTACATATTGCATAAACTCAGACGTCTTTGTCTCCACAGGTGATGAAAGTATTCGGTTAACACAACAAACACACACGTGTCCAAGTCCAACGAGCATTAGAGTCTGCTTCCCTGACGGCACCGAGCGCAATGTATCTTGCATCGGACGTGCGAACCGCATTCACAGGCCGGTACCAGGCGCATCCAGTACTAGGAGCGCAGGATGGGAAGGAGATACAGAGATACAATGATACAGCCAGATAGGCTTGTATCAGATGCTTTCCCCGGATAGGTTATGAGATATAACCCGAGGCTCCTAAGCAGCGGATGTACGTCGGCCGTGTCTTAACGTATTTACGGGCGCTAAACGGACGAGGGAAGACAGAAAGGAATTAGCGGGGAATTTACGCGCATAGTTAAATAGAAGAAACGGAGATGTATGCAAAACACCTGACTTTGATTAATGATACCTTAAGCAAGAAAGCAGCGAAAAGGATGATCTGTTCAACATTCACCATTCACTAAAGGTATAATGGAATATATTCCAGTTTATAAACTCACACAGAAGAAACAAGAAATACTGATGGTGTTAAAATAATTGAACGGCATTTAACGGTGGGATGAGATGGGAGCCTTGGGGAGCTCTGCTACTAAAAATCGATAGAATTTGAGAAATTTTAAAGGGTCGAAATGAAAACGGGATGCAAGGTATATTAATCACGTTTAAGTATAGTAAAAAATTAAAGAACAATGAACAAGTTGAATCACAGCATATCTTCACATCGTAATTACCCAGGACATTATGTGAGTGAACCTAAAAGATGTTAAAACGTTTCGCGTTTCTTCAGCCGAGTAGGTAGATGTAGATACGTGGACCGTGCACGAAAATATTTATCAGATCTGCAAAATAAACTGATTATGAGAGCTGGACAAATATCGCCACCCAACATGTAAGATTGGTTTGCGACGGCAAAAACGGTTCCAACACACATCATTAGTAAAGTAGTATATCTTTGTTATTAGTTTTTGGGGTATTATGCCGAGTTGCGCTACCTCCTCTTTAGCCAACGTTTTGGACAGCGTTGCAGTGTCCATCATCAGGGAAGATGTGTGATGCACATCTGCACTGCAACGCTGTCCGAAACGTTGGCTAAAGAAAGAGGTAGCGCAAAACGGCATAATACCCCAAAAACTAATAACAAAAATATTTTTGGCCGTGAAAATCTAAAATCGTATAAGTAGTATATTATCTCTAAATCTGTCAACTTGATTTGTCTACTAGTACATTTATGATTTAAAATAATATCCACAAAGTTACCTCACAACGCTCTCTACTACTTGCGTAGTACCTTAAGTGCTTTATTTTGTACTCTTGTTATTATATACACTTATTGAACTCCTTTGTACAACCTTCAATAATAATGAAACAAACATACTTGTATTGTATTTCATATCTTTCTTACTCAGTTTATTATGTTAAGTATATACTTATTATTATACTCCTGAATGTACAGGTAAGTCATGTGGTTTCAACATCCTTCAATAGATGTCGTTAGTACAGTTAGTTATACGAAGTTTTGCTTTATCCCAACAGATGTCAGGTAAGTATTATATCAGAAGCGTACCAGCGAGTAGTTACTATGATTGCGGAAGACTCTGACGGTAGGGCGGACGCCACCAATCCGGCGGCCGGCAGCGTTAGAAATGCTTAGGAGGTCTAGTCCAATTTAATTTTCATTATAATTTTTACGACAACGTAAATAAATCAACTTGTAATCACAACTAACTTCAAACTTGTATGAAAGTTTTCCAGCCCATTTAAAGTTGTATTAATCATTGAGATTAACAGACAAAACATTACTTATAAGTAAAAGCCTTGAAGGCACGAATAAATAAATTAATACAATATGCACCTTGAGAGGAATCGAACCAGCAAAATTAGGAACCTTTCAGTTATTTATATTTTAAGAATTGCCATGGTGAAGCATCACGATTCTGAATCAAAACGTTATTTGAAATGGTTTTAACGATGTGACTTCTATATTCTATATTCTTCCTTTCTCATCTTCTTCTTTGAGAGCAAGCAGTTGGGACTCTGGTGCGGTATACACAATAATTTTATTTTTTGATTTAAAAAAATTTAATTTGAAAAATAAGGAAAAAACGCCAATTTACTGCTATTTTTCATGTGTGTTACTGTTTGTTTAAACTCGTGCGTTCAGTATCAGCGCCTGCGAGGATAAAGAGGCACGTTCTTAATGAAATCGGCTTAACGACTGTGTTTTTAGATCCGACTTGGCATTCTACGGCCTAATTTAAGCCAGGGACATGCGACAAGAGCACAGAAGTCGACCCGGGGTTGAGCCAAATACCACTACGTAATTACATCGGTAAACGTCCGTTTTGTGCAAAAACACGGCGGCATTCCGCCGGGGGAAGCTGCGCTCCCGGGGGGAATTATTGTACCCAGATTCGTCAAACCGTACTGAATGAAAATGTTTTTTATCGCGAATCGTGTAAGTAGTTAATTATTTAGAGATTTTCAGGGTTCTATGGTAAAACAGAACATGAAAGAACATAACAGAACGGCGATGAAGCGAAACAGTAACGAAAACGCACCTAACCTAACCAATCGTTTTGTAAGTAGGTACTTAAAAAATCTCGGATTACTGTAGATTTTTGTTCAAAAAAACAAACGAACCGCATCCCTGGGCCTTTATATATATATTGTATTTGCTTTTTGTTTAACGTTTTTTATAGAAGTTGTCCACTACCTGTGTATATGTATGTACCTACATTATTACAGGTATTACATGAAACTTATAGCAACATTAGAGGGGTTGAAATGAATTAGAACAAGAAAACTTAAGAATTTGCATTCCGTATCTGAAGTTAGTTCCAAAGATAGTTTCGACTTTTGAATTTCACAGCAAATGCACTCGAGTATACGAGAATGCATGTAGAAGTTAGCCAAATGTAGTTTTCAGGAGCACGGGCATCGTATCCTTTGCGAGGAACGATTTGGGAACTACCTACCGAGAGTGAAATAATTATAGCGGATATGTCCGACTTTGAGGTAATAAGTCGTATTATCTTCTTGTCCTTTTAGACAGATTTGGATTAATGACAATGACACATGGTTATACAATATTACACATTGCATTTGCCACATGATCAGTAAGCTCGGCTGAGAAATGATTTGTCGCATTTCGAATTTCCTATCTCTTAAAACACAGACCTCGTCTATATTGACCTTCCATTCCGGTAACCGACGAGTTCATCGAAAATCAATTCATCGAAAGCAAATTCATCGAAAACGAGTTCATCGAAAATCAATTCATCGAAAATCAATTCATCGAATGATCAATTCATCGAATCGCCCATTCATCGAAAAACATTTTTTTTTCCTAGATATTAGAGCTGTCAAAATTAAATACCCATAAAGGTCTGTTTAACTGAGTTAAATGTGTTTAGCAACTGTCAGTTTCGTAGTGACAATGTAAAATTTATAGGTTATCTCTTCGATTTCCGATTGTCTGATACTGCAAAAAGGGATATCTAAAGAACGGTGACCAGACAACTAACAAAGGTCATTAAGAGTGATGATAAAAAATATTTAAAAATTGGTTAAATAGGTTCAGTTAGGTTAGGTTAGGTTAGGTTAGTTTAGGTTGACCAATGCTTTTTTAACTTCTCGGCATTTCTCTCAAATATCAACAAAATATATTTTTCCGATTAATTGGCGATTCAATGAATTGATCATTCGATGAATTGGTTTTCGATGAATTGATTTTCGATGAATTGGTTTTCGATGAACTCGTTTCCGATGAATTTGCTTTCGATGAATTGATTTTCGATGAATTGATTTTCGATGAATTCGTTTTCGATGAACTCGTCGTGAACCTCCATTCCCTCAAAATTTCATCCTTAAATATGAAATGCCTCCTGTTTGGAGTACTGCATAAAAAAGATTATCGTCAATAACCGTGTTTTCGAAGACTTTAAAAATATGCAGTGGATTGACTATTCATTGTTATCTTTGGGGAAGCTGCACGCTGTCTTGATGGTTAATAATTAATTTTCTTTGCAATGTCGAGAGAGGGTGTTTCACTTCCCTCACGACGCAATCTATGTAAAAAAGAATTGTACATAAAAAGTGAGAGAAGCAACTGCACGAAATAGAGCATGGAGTCTAGTATTGTTTTATTAGGTACACGACAATTAGTCGTAGTTACTCAGCAGGTAATCACAACCACTTTACTTTTCAGAGATAAAACGTAAAATAGAAAATTTTGACCCGACACTTTTCTATGGGATGTGCGATATAAGTCCATTTAGTATAATATAGGTAAATATCTAACTTGTATACCTATTTATTCATTGATATCTAATGGGATTTTAAATAATACACAAGAAGAATATATATCTAGCTATTATAAAGCTGTAACAGAAGTACAAAAAACTGAAGTCCTCTTACATTTCACAATTAACTTTTTCCGCCTATAATGATGGCAGTACTTATGAGAAATTCAAATATTGACATGTTATTTTGAATCCGAGAAAGTTTGTTTTTCTTTTTAAAATAAAGAAAAAATAATGAATACAAGTATGTTGAGAAATACAAGCCAAGAAATGCGGCCATCTTTGAAGATGTTTTAGTTGCATTCTTTCATTGTTGTGTTGTGTTTCTAAAGTTGTTTGATCTAAGTTAAGGAGAGAGGGGAGAAGAGGCAACGCTGGGAATTTGTGTCGGAGCAGAGGAGACATGGGGAAATGAAATAAGAATTCCGCCACAAAGTTTTATGCAAAACCGAGGTAAATAATCCAATACTAAATCGTTTGTATTGTTCTGTTTGAGGCAGGGTAAATGCGGGATGCTGCAATCCAATTTCGCAAAGGTAGGGGATTCCTTAAGAACATTCCAATAACTTGCTAAAAGCTGTCTACAAATCGAAACCCTTTCGAATTGCACAGTAAGAGAGATTTAGTTCGTTTTCTAGTTTCGTCGGCACGATTAAACATCGGAATTTCATCTAAAAATGTGTATAAATATGTTTATATTATATACCTTCTAAGAGATATCGATATTTTCCACTGCACCCTTGAAACGTTTAAAATTAAATTAACCTTACAATGTACTTAAACCAAAACTAATATTTCTTTATTGTTTACTTTTTCTTTTTACTCACTTTTTACTAAAACTATATAATATTATAACTATCAATGTCTAGTTGCTTCCTAATCTGTAACCATTTCTTTTTTTTTAATCATAAATGGAACTTCACTGGTTTATGTTATATTCACTGTTAAATGTAAAATGAATTTATATTTACAACTGTATGTTTCCTAAATAAACTTAAATAAATAAATAAAATACGTTCTAGCGAGTTTCCGGCAAGCGTTGCAATGCCACTTAAATAACGCCAGAGCTCACCAATTTATTTATTTCTTTATGGGCAAAGTTTTATAGCAATCGGATAAATAGTATAGGAAATAATTTCATGAAATTTGTACACCTGTATGGAATTTATAGAGCAAAATGTCTATTTTAAAAACCCTACGTAATTTGCATCATGAGCTTTGAAAAAATCACGTAACAATGCGCTATATGTATCAATAATAATTGTTCTAAAGGAGATGGAATAAATAGTGTTTAAACTCGAGCAAAGCCGGGTTACGGAGCAAGTTTGTTATAAAAAAGGTTTCCTTTTCAAAATAATGGGAGAGCGGAGAGCAAACCACAAGAAAGTAGGTTCAAGCAACACCACCATTCCATGAATGTTTTAGAATATCCAGTAATTTAGAAAGCGCCTTAGAAATTTGGGGGCTTTACAGGAAGCTACCTCCGGAAGGACCACTTTGTGGTTTTGGCAACTTGCAAAAGGAGACACGGCATCAGATTATGAAGAGAGATTCACAACGACAGACAGCCTGCGGTAAAGGAGACCAAAGTGCACAAAGGTGGAACTATCACAAAACCCTGCTACATATACAGTTTGTTAAGGAACGTACTTGAATTAATTTAACCGGTGATTCCGGGCATTATTTGAAATAAAAAATGTTTAAGAAATTACATATTATACTTCAGATAATACTAGTGTAAACCAACTTATAAATAGTAGAACCATAGATATCATACGTTAGTTGTAATGCACCAATTCAACAGATTCTTTTTCCACAAATGCATCATTAATTCTACAACTTGATACTTATCTGAATAAAGCCAGCGAAATGCTTTTTTTCTTGATGTTGAAGTGGTGTACAGTGATTCGGACAGCAGCGATAGGAGAAATTGTCTTTTACCTGAAACAAAACGAAATAAAAACATTAAGATGTGGACGAAATTAATTAATCTTCAGGAAATCAACCAGAGTTGATTCGGATTACATAAATAGGACTGTTTTCAAACAAATTCGGTGTCTAATAAATTGAGGATTGGTTTATAAAGTCATACAGTACCTACTGTTAGCACTACAGCACACGAACTTCAGCAAAAAAAACAGTATAAATATAGGTACAACATTATTTTGAAAATCTTCTACATTCTTCTAAATTTTGAAAATCGTCTCGATAACAAGTTGAAGTCACGTACCATTTATTATACTATTTTAAATGAGTATAACGCATACCTATTCTAGTGAAATTTATAGCGAAATTTGATTTTTTTCTAATCCTCAGGTAAATAAAAAATAAACCCGAAATAAAAAATGTTCTAAATTTGTAGAATTGTCGAGGTACTTTATTGATCACACAATTATCGTCGGACAGTAAATTACCACAAAATCCCTTAGGCCCCACTAAACGTTACAAAAAATAGCTAATTTAAAACTAAAACGACTGATTTAATCCTAGGTAATTGTTCGTTTTTAGCATTACAAGTAATAGGTACAGTACGGAACTGAAGTAAGGGTAATCGCATAAATTAGCACGCCCTGACGCGGGGCCATAAAATACACACGAAGAATTAAACAATACATCATGGGACAAGACTGCAAACCCCATTACATGGAGGGACAATAAAGATCGAATATAGAGACACGCGAGTCGCGAGATGTGAGACGGAAAACGCAGCGCGGACCCAATGGGAAAACTTTAAACTTGTTGACGAAGAGAATATAATACGCGAGACAAACTTGCAAACGCAGAACTAACTTTATTCACCCGTGGGAAGTAATCGATGGTATCGTAAAAGGAAAGATTTTAAACTGAAGACCTACCGATTGTAAACCTTTCACTAGGCCTAACTTGTTTATTGGTAGAAGTGTCTATCACTGTCTATGAGTCGATTACTTCACATTGTCAATGCTATTGTTCGCTTGTCTTTATTGTCGATATTGTGATATTTACCGCTTCTTGTCACTTGAACTTACATCCGAAAGGTCTAATAAATATCTTTGACAAGTCGTTCTCTTTACACAAATACAAACTTATAATAAAAATTGTATCCGCTGTAAAATCTAGATCCATTCGACACTATTGGCAAACAGATACAGAAGGTCAAAAATAAAGTATGTAAATAGAGATATAAAAATTGAGCTCGCAAATGCTAGAACCAAAATTGAAAGCATACTCGTATATATACCATACACTTACTCCACGAAGGCCGAATATATAATATTCTAATATGAAAGGTTTTTTTTTATCAGAAATCTTTTAATATTGTGAAGTAGTTTCGCGGAAGTCTTTCAGACAAGTTAATATTCATTAAATTTATTCTGCTTACGTAGGGACGTACTTACGAATATTAAATAATAAAATAAAAACCTCGTTTTTCACGTTATTTTCGTTTAATATTTTACAGACATAAAGCGTCTGTTTTACTAGTATTATGGACAGATGCGGATAAATCAGTATTTATTTCATTGAATAAATAATTCTTTGTGTCCTTTGATTAGTTGGTTCGTTGGCATTAGCTATAAAAATCGTTGTCATTAGTTATAAGTTTATAAGAGTGTGTTAGTAACAATCTGTAGGTACTAGAATTTTATGTAATAATGTTCGGGGTAGAATTTTACTAATAATATCTATCTGTATGTTTCTATTAGTAGGGGAGGCATTGACGCTAAATGGGTAGTTACTCGAGCGTCGTGGGGACCTATTGGATTGCAAAGATTAGATGCTAAAGAGAAAAAAAGTTTATATGATGTATGCCATTCCAGTGGTGGGGAGAGCGAGTATAAATTTTCAAACATGTAAAAAAAAATCGTCA
The DNA here is from genome assembly GCA_929108145.2 of Limnephilus rhombicus. Lineage (NCBI taxonomy): Eukaryota > Metazoa > Arthropoda > Insecta > Trichoptera > Limnephilidae > Limnephilus > Limnephilus rhombicus. The sequence continues at coordinate 14,418,775 of OV815277.1, forward strand.
CCATGACATACTCGAGCTCGTCAGATTTTAATAGCGTATACGCCCTACGTGTTTCTGGTAACAGGGAGATATTAATCTGACGACTTGAGTGGTGGGGGTGGCCGTATGAAGAGGTAGAAAATTGAAAAAAAATAGATTTATTCGAGCGTGTCAGATTAAGGTAATGTGAGTTAATTACATGCAGAAAAGTTTACATTCCAATAATCTGACGATTTGGACGTAACCTAAACTCATGGCTGATTTTTAAAGATGTAAAAAAAAATCGTGACCTTGACTTACTCGAGCTCGTCAGATTTTTATACAGAAGGTTCAGCGTGGTGTCCTTGTTGTGCTGACCAATAATCTGACGATTATATGGAGGGATTTTCTTAATCTGACGGTTTAAAAAAAAAAAAAAAATTTTTTGTTGTTTTTATTAATGAATAGAACAATGAACAAAAAATAAATACAATGAACAAAAAATAATATTTTGTATTTCACTTATTAAACTTCTTTACAAAATTAATTAACCAAATCGTTGTAAATCTACGAATGCGAACGCGCGACCCAACGGTTGATTAGGCTCTGGCTGCGACCATTGACGTAATGGCTGCGACAGAATATATCTACCTAGAGAACAAGCGCCCTTAAGAAGGGAACCAAAGCGCGGAGGGGGAAATACAAAGTTTAGCCACTTCGGCATGTGGAAGTCGTCAGATTATATTATTTCCATGATCCTTACATTATTTCCTTCAAAATAAAAAAAAAATTAACCGCGCTCGAGTAAATCCACGTGACGTTTTTTTTTTGCAACTTTGTGACTCGCTAACTTTCTTACGTTACGTTCAAACCGTCAGATTATTAAAATGTAAACTTTTCTGCATGTAATTAACTCACATTACCTTAATCTGACACGCTCGAGTAACTACAGGGATCGATTTTTTTTTACTAATCTGATCGGTTGTCCTAGCCGCACCCACCAATATTATGGGTTCATATATGGTGGTAGTCCCTAACAAGGTCGTGAGGTATCTCCCCTTAGTTAATCTGACGCGCTTGAGTAAATCCCAAAATCCCTGCTTCGCCTCCCCTACTATATGAAACAATTATTATTAAAGGTATGCTTATACAAAACATATATACATTTCAGTCGTAGCTATTTACACCTAAATATCATTTCTATATAAACCTCTTCCATTTTCCTAGGACCCCAAAGGTTATTAGGTGTACAAATATAATGTTATTAAATTTTAATAATAACATTATATTTGTAGAGCGCAGTTTTGTGTCATTTCACTTGTGTTATACTAAAGTCTTACATGCACTGGCTTTTTGGTGTTGTATTTACTTCAAACGAAGCTAAGAAAGAAGCTAAAGGTTTTTTTTCGTTAGCTCCACGCAGGATGCCCTGATGAAAAAATTCCCTCAAGACCTACGTAATCTTTGGGGAAGCTGTACGGAGGATCTTTGTCTTTTTAGGGAAAGGAAAGAGAGGACATTTTGGGAAGGAAAATCGGTATGATGGGTGGATAGGAATCGGGAGGGCAATATGTCCAGAAGTGACGGACGTATGAATACATCACTCCCACTGCTTTGCAAGACTACGACTCGAGAGAGTCAAGCTAGAGAGGTTAAAAGTCCTCCCTCACCTAATTATCCAATCCGGCCCGCCACGCAGTAGGTGAGCAAACGCATCCGCCGCCAAGACCTACAAAAACCTAACCCCCTGAACCCGGACACCCCTGCTTTGTCACCAAACATAGATAATCTTAGAGTGACCTATGGCAGGGCAATCGATTTTCCAATAAATGGATGTAGGGTTAAAATTTAAAAAAATCACACTTACATCATGAGTTAATTAATAAATAGATAATAAGTATAACCGGTCAAAAAAAGTGTGATCCAGAAAAGTTTGAAAGTTGCACAAGTCACAGCTATAACCGTATTATTTGGTATTTTGTGTGCGCAGCAGAACTATTAATCAAAAGGTGATTTAAATAAGCAATAAATTGTACATTCTCAATCAAATAATGGCAATTTTATGAATAGATAGTAGATAGTGTAACCGGTCGAGAAGTTACTTTGATCCCGAAACAGTGAACCTCGTTCAACTCCCTCGGCGTCGCCCTCGTCCGGCCGTGGCCGGCCCAACACGCCGTTTGTCTCCCGGTGTCACTTAGTGATTTACCGGCTAGGCATCGCGGCAGGCTCGGGCGCTACGGCGCACCGGGCGCCCGGCAAGGGGCGCGACGGTAAAGTGCCCGATTCGGGCCTGTTATACCTGCTGAATCACTAATGTCAGCCCTGAAGTTGACGAATTTTGGAGAAATTGTTGTGAAGGTTGTTACGTACATAAAATTGTTGCAAAGTAGCTGATCAGATGTTCTGTTGCTCATGAGATATTAGTAAAAGTGAATTATACTCGCATATAATTTTTTGTGCTACTACGGGATGATAGATACGTGATGGTACAACTCACAGAGTATGTGAAAATATATAGAATATTATATTAAACCATAATGTTAATTTTTCATTGACTGCTTTTCCTTGAAGGCGAACTTCTTCTAAATATAGAGAGCTGTTAGAATAATGGTCATCAGTTACATTTAAGGAAGTTAAAATACGCGAAAGTTAGTTTGAAATATCATTTTATTCCTTCCTTAGGTTTTAGAGGGTTAAAATTTAGAAGTAAATAATAACTTAGTATACGTTTGTGTGTCTTGCAGATCTGTGATATGCACCACCACGTAAGTAAATAGTCCTCTTCCTGGACGATCCATTACGCTAGAAACAAGGAGAGCATCCGCGGTGAAGAGATAAATCAGGCGAGGGTCTTGTCAGGGCAGCGAGATGTCTCAGTTACCTGTCCGGTATATTTAACTCCTGTACTTCTGTACTCCTGTCCCCCGCTACCTTCGGCGTTAGAACTGTCAATTCTCTACACCAAGGAGCAAGATTTACGTGATCGGCCGAGGTTCACTTGAAAATGTACACAGAAACCAGTATCAATATTCGTGAGAAGCCAGAATAATTATTAATGTGGATTACAGATATTATAGCGCGGTTGCTTGGTAAAGGTGTCGGAATGATGAAATACGTTTAAATCTTAAGATATATTTTACAAAACTTACGACAATCTTTAGATTGTTCTTTTGGGGAAATCAAAAGCACCGCTGGACGCTTTCTTCCGGTATGAATCAAAGGTGGGGAGGACAATACTTAGGACACGTTGTTTAAAAAAATTTGACGGATTCATAAAAAAATTGAAGTTAATTTTCACGTTCTGTGTAAGTTCTATTCAAGTTTAGTGATTTTTTTAGTTTTATAAAGCAATAATGATTTTAAAATAATAGCAACAAGAATTAATAAATTCATGCAACAAAAACCTCATTGAGATTCGCGTTGTATAAAATATATGCGAATTCTGAAATGACCACTGAATTGAATATCCTCTAGCCAGTCAGTCCAGTCGGTTTGCATGAGAGTATTACCCTTATCAGGATCACGGTATTTGCACAGTTATTTAAAGGAAATAGACTCAGGAATTCCAGTTTTCCCTCGGCCACCCCGAAACGGCCGTGGCGACCGTTTCCCTTACCTTTGACTCTAGAACAATGTATAAATTTCCGCAAACGGACCGATTTACCCCCGTCATTTGCCTTCAAAAAGGGTTTCCGGGGATTGAAAGTGCGGGGTCGGACCAAGATTTACTGTCTATGTTTTAAATCGAGTGACCCCTTGTCCAATTGTTTTAGAATCGCGTAATAATTAAATTTAAAAATGATGTACGCGCTTCGTAACAGTATCTTTGTAGCGTGAACGAGTTAACCACTCAAAATATTGGCAAGAAATTTGCGTTTGTGACATTAGGAAGAAGATAAAAACCCGATTCTAGATATAAAAGATGGCCCACTCGATAACTGTCGCCTGCTCCTCGATACCCCGTCATGATATTTATTAAATAAATTGTTTTGAGTAAAACCCGACGGGGATTCTGTTAAAAAATCACAGCGTTGTAATAACATATACAACCATTTAGTATACGATCAAGAATTGAACGAAGGTATATTTGTTTTTCAATTAGTTGATTGCGTAAGCGTGTCGATTATATATCTCCTCAAATAAGGCGTCCGTTTTCTTTGATTCGGAATACCAGGAGAAGTGACTCGGTGAGGAGGTGAATGAGTTAAAAAATTGCCGGAGACGGAACAGCTTTGGTTGAGAGACTATAAATCTCCTTCGACGTAGGAGGTAAAAGTGAAAAACTAAGGTGCGTCATGGTAGCCGTAATTGGCTTATTCGTCAATAGCTCCCATGTGTGCACGGAGTACAAGAAATAGTTTTGAAGAGGCCATTAATTGATCGGCCGAGGATTGTTCACGAGACGTCACTGGACGTGAGTCAACTAAAATAATTAAAAGACATTGATGAATTCAATTCATTGATTTTTATTCAATGCACCTTCACGTTTTTGTGTTTTGCAGAATGTGAGTGCCGTCATAATATTAAGAAACAATTATAATAATTACTCTTCGAAACTTTTTAAACGCAATTTTTATAAAATATCCTCTCAAGGATGCGTCACACACATTGGTTTAAAATTAATTATAAATGTGGGCCGTGAAATTTTACCGACCAGAGAGATGAAATATAAATATGAAAAAACCAGAGTAAAATTCACACGCGGTAGAATTGAAACCTTCAGCAAACTAAAATGGACAAGAGTAGGGAGGCTACGAAGCACCGCACAAAGAGGAGATCGATTATACTATCTCATTTTTTCGCAGGCTAAATTCTATAGATGTATGTGTTTGTCTCTTTTTAGTGTAGCTATTTTTCGTTTCATCGAGTTTCAAGTCACAACGGTGCCAAAGGATTTTTTTACTTAAAAAATAGGACAGAAAGATACAAATTTGTGCAATAGTGTGAAAATGCTGAGAAAACAGGCTTTCAACCCTATTAACTATTTTTAAATCTGACTTTCTTAAAATACGTGTTTGAGTTATGTTGCGAACATCATTGAATTAATATCAAAATTATTATTTTTAATTGAAAAACTAATTAAAGGAAAACAATCACTTTGTTTGTAACCACGATTTATTGATTTAATTTTTATTTACCGACCGGTTTCGCTTAATACAAGCATCATCAGGGTATAAATTAAAACTGATGAAAAAATACATTGTGTGAGCTTATATATACATACAGACAGAGACAAAACATAATATAAAGTAAGAGTGAGAGATTGTAATTAACATCCTACATAGTGATAGAGAGAAAGAGACGGGTATATCTAATGAATAATTACATTATATCTACCGGGACAAAACGTCATTTAAACAGGTGATTAAGGAATAAAGTGGCTACGGGTTTTTTTAGTTTATGTTTTTTAGTTTGCGAAACCGGTCGGTAAATAAAAATTAAATCAATAAATCGTGTTTACAAACAAAGTGATTGTTTTCCTTTAATTAATATGTCAAACCACAAAGTGACTGCTTTCTACCAAAATATGAAAAACTAATGTTTAAGACTAGATTTTACGCATAGAGCACAAAGGGTAACAATTATTTTAAGTAATAATTATGGGTATTAATTATTATGCGCATCTTTTCTCGGGAGATTTTTTCAATGTAGACGAGTGTTTTAGGCTAATAATTATTACTAATAATAATTAATATCAAAATACCTATTTATATCTAATAATTCACAGGTAAACTACACGCGAGCCACATCTCAAAAGTAAAACGTCATTACAAAATAAATACAAATTAACCGTGAAAGAGACAGGAGGAAAAATAATACACGGCGATTAATTTACATTTGATAAAGTGTTTTTCACCTTGCGAGGATAATCAATCACCGAGGAGTTCTCGATCAGACCACGGGCACATATTATGAACAGCACGTACCAGGCACCAGGTACCAGGGAACTACGTCCAGCGGGAGGTAAGAAATGTTCCCGGGGCAGTCGCGTCCAACCGGAATCTCCACTGTTAAATACACTTAATCAATATTCCTAGCCGAACTTACCTATAACTCTCGCCTGAAGGATGGCATTAAAAATGCGTTTAAACACGCAATATAATTGGATATACGCCGTGTATTTTCTTAAACGGGCTACATTAGTTTCTTGCCGCTTCGATTATGGTTTGAATTTAGTTTACTCGATATTGAGTATGTAACGCACGTGGTACGACTTTAATGCAGCGTGCGTGATCAAATTGGAAAAATCAAGACGAATCTATAACCCACTTGGATATGGGATGATTCAATAAGAAGAGATTTATGTTCGGCTTGACCTTCTACATATACCTTTTCTACAAAAACATAAAAAAATGGTAGTTGTTGAACAGTTGGAGGTGGGGTAAGGGGTTCGTCGGACACCCGGCTGAGTGACCAGTGACGATATGCAGAAGAAATTTTTTTTTGTTTGATTTTGAAGAAAAAATTTTTGAAAAAAAAAAAAAAGTCGTCAAAAAATGTCACCGGAGACCAAAATTTTATTTACATTTTTTACTCCAAATAATGCCAGGAATCACTGGTTAAAGTAAGTCAAGTACGTCCCTTAACACCCTGTATTGATAAAATTCTAAATATTGACTAAGAGTCGTGAGAATCATAATGGTGTTTCAAATAAAAACAAAAACATTAGCAGCCTTACCAAACGTGGTGAATATTTTACAATTGGTAAACAACCGTGTATGTGAAAACCTTACGAATTAAGAAACTGACATAAAATACTTCATAGAAAGATATATACTTACACATTGTTTAATCAGCCAATTAGGGTTGTTTATCTGTTGTATTTACAAACTTTTAATAATAATAATTGCATAATTGTAATAATAATAATAATTGCCCATTTTTACCGTTGATTTCTTGAATTTGTATATACCTACAAATGCACAAGGCATTTATGTTATTGAAAAAATCACTTTGTTGAAGGAAGTGTTATAAAATTCACGCGGTAAAATTCATTTAAAAAATAATGTGTCTGAAATAAACTAGCTTTTTCTGTTAACATAAGAATAAATTCACAACAAGACATCACTAATGATGAAATAAAACTGACGAAAAATAATAGTAAATAATATATTTAATTATACTAATGAATTTATCATTATAATAGAAATTATGAACAAGAGTATTATTTAAATCTCACTTCACAAATCACAAAACTTTATTTTGCCAATTCTTTCGCACCAAAATTAAAGATAATTTTTAGTAATAATTCTAAATAAAAATTGGTTACGCCCATACACATACCTACACATACACACACTTACATAGCACGCATACATACTGTCACTGTTTGAAATTGGTATTAATATTGTTGCAAGTTCCTTTTCCTACCCATCCCTTTTTGCCTACCCGCCAATATTATTCAGTCTGCAATATACTCCCGCCGCATATAGCCATTTTTGTGCTTCCGCTCTCGGTTAATCCGCTATAAATAACTCCGCTGTGTACTATAAAAATAATGAACATTCACTCCTATTGTGATCGTGCCTCTTGGATGGGAAAGAAATCATACAAGTGCATTGCCAGCCTACAAGTTTTATCCTTGTTCGGTGAGTCCTCTCCTTTCTATGCAACAAATTTTTTTATCATTTTTAAGCAGTAATAGTAACACAAAATCAAGGTCCTTCGCCAGTCATTCTTTGACACAAACAGATAAATCCACTCTCACAACATAAAATACCATTCAAAAATTGTACAGTGTAATTGTAATTTGTACAACAGTAACGTGGAATTAAAACACCGCTACGGTTGGCAAGTGTTTTTTTTTATTAGTACGGCTGTAGAAATTTAAAAAATGAATATGATTTGGTGGATGAAAAAAGCCCCGATTACGTAATTCACAAAATCACAAAGAAGGATGTAAAATAAATATATTTTCAATCGAATCAGCCCAATCAAGCGAAAGATACAAATGAAAAGACAACACGGCATAAAAGATGTAAAGAAAGTTGAAAAGCTTACACAGCTACTGTGAAATCTATGTCGATAAATAATAAAATCGTAACAATCCCGTGTCGAGAATGGGAAAGGCCCTTCCAGGGAATCGGCGAGGCAATCCATCACCGCAAAACTCCGATAGACATCTTTTTTTCAAATCATTGAGCGTCGGATTTGCGTGCGGGTGTTTGCACGGTCGTCAAGGCTTTACTTTCTGACTTATCCCTCTCAATGCGTTTTCTTAGACGTCTGACTCCTAATAACAAGTACGTGGAAAGGATATCAAAGGATGTTGCCAAAATGGATCGCTTTCAAAACATTTTGGAGAAATAAGGAATGGAGGTAAATAAAGATGAAGGTATACCTCGCAAAGGGTGGCATTTAAATTCTTTACCATCATGATACGTACAAAATATTATATGATAAATAAAGCATCCATAGGCAAAGAACTGAAGGCTTTTTACTTTGAAAATAGTAAGCTGTAGATAAGATTGCTAAAAAACTGACAGAATATAAAAATTATATGCCTTGATCACAAACGAAAATCCGATATTTTAAAGATAATCTAAGATTGATTTAATGACTTTCGTCACGAAATAGTTATATTTTCAGGTGTGGGTTTTTTCCTCGAGGTTATCCCGGCATGTATTAGCGTGTTGACAATTCAGAAATCTTTATTGTTCATTCCAATTCACCCTTATTTCTACAAAAGTCCCTCGAGGGTCAATCTTGTACCTTGTACGGAGCGGGAGATTTATATATTTACGTTAGTAAAATAAAGAAAACTTTTGAAAAATCGAAAAGCGAAACTTCTGAATGCTGCGAAGACAAATAACGAGGATTTATCATGTCGTTTCATTCATTATTTCAACTTGGTAAGAATTTAAATATAGGACGCCGCACTTCCTTCATTTCGTATTTGATCAGTCGGGTTCAAATTACGTTTGACATGTCGGACAAGGGGACGCCTTCTTTTCATAATATATTTGGGAATTATCTTTAACGATCCATCTCAAGACAACTTTGAAGATAGAGAGATATAATTTTACTTTTACGACCTAAGTAAATTTATCCTGGAAAATTATAACAATCACAAGCCTTACAGCATCCCAGCCAACGAGATGTGAATACACAAAGGCTTGATTGCAAGAAAACCTCTTATTATTCTCTTTGCACGTAAAAAGCGATGATTTGAAATTTTCTGGAGATAACGGCTTCGCAAAAAAGGGGTTATTAGCAATAAAGACGAAAAGTGGTCTCGATTCCAAAGCATCAGAGCGATTCGCGCGAATGCCCCACGCAATATGTGCAATAAAATTACCATACAATTCACTTTGCGCCGTATTATTTCACTCGCATGGTGAACAATCAAACCAAATTAACAAAACACATTAAATAATGGCGAAAAATCTCCGCGCGTGCTAAGCCCCGGGCAACAATGGAGAATGTTGTCACGAAATAAACCCCCCGAGAATGAAATAGGCCTGAAAGCTCCTTCCACGTAACACGGCCCACTGTTCACAGTTCACTGTTCAGTTTCGAGCAAGCCTCATTGTTTCAATAACAAGTGGCGGGCCATTAACCATAAAGTTAACTTTTTGCCAGGCCACATACTGGTCACAGTAGGACACGGTTATTTAATTAAATTGTAGTTTGACACCACATGCGTTTAGGATGGGCAGACCATCTTCGCAGCGGAACCTTTAGAACAAATCAGTGCATACGTAGACGGTGGAGCAATTTTGATTATTAATTGATTCACTGATGAATGTTTATTATTTTAAAATTCATTAAAACCACACGACTGCCAAATTCATCGACACTTTTTTTTTCTTTTACATGAGCTCCACACAGGAGGCCCCAAAAAATAATTTACCTCAGGGCCTATGTCATCTTTGGGGATGCTGTGTGGAGGGGTTTTGGGGGAAAGGAAGGAGAGGAGAGTTCTGAGAAGGAAAGGGGTTTAAGGGGTAAAGATAAATTTGGAAATAATGTTTTTATAAGCTTGAATGCTTTACAAAAGTTATTAAAAAATAACAAGAAGCCTCATAAATACTCCTTTATTCGCCAAATGTAATAAATAACGAATCCCGAAAATCAAACGTTTCTTGAAACAAAGTGTCCCGAGCTAAATAAGTTGCAGGCAAGGAGCACAGAACAGGTGAAGAGATCCAGACAATGGAGGTGGCAAGGGCTTCATTAAAACTTACTGTGATCCGCCTGCAAATTGTTTAAACAACACACTTTGTGAAGCACACTTCCAAGCATCGTTGAGAAGATTCGGAACAGCATTAATGATAGCCAGTCAAAGATGAATTGAATCTAGGTTACAAAGAAAAGCGATAGCCAAATATTAAGAGGATTTCGCAAATGAAATACTTTGTAAATCTAAATCAGGGTAGGTTCTGTTATTGAATGAACAATGAAATGAGAAAGTCGGAAAACGAAAAAACACAATTCTGATGAAAAACAAAGACCGTAACCAAAACCAACAACATTTTAATTCCACAAAGAAAACGTAACATCGCTGAAAAAACACTGCCTCTGAATATGATATATTGCATAATTTCATCGCTGATGTAACAAAGATAAATTTATTTGCCTTGGGCAAATTTGCTCCCAGAATTGGCAAACGCAAATTATGTTTTTTTAAAGAAAGCCGAGGTTCAAAAATTTTATATTTATAAAATTTCGTTGAATTAACGAACTCCGCGAAAATTCTCCCAAAGCAAAATATACTCTCGCGGGAATCGTTCTTTTGTTGAAACCAATACCTACGTAAATATTTGCTTATTTTTGTTGACTTTACGAAAATACTAACAATTATTAAGGTCAAAGAATTTTAAATCAAATAATACATTTTGTATATTGAATAACACAGGTAGGTAGTTAACTACTAAGTAGGTGTCAGAATTGAGTAATAAATAATTTATTACATGAATTTGAGAGCCAAAAATCTACTTTTGTAATGAAAATATATAAAGGTACTTCGGGGAATATCTTTTACACGTCGCTGAAGTTTTTAAAAAAAGTGGTTCAAACATGTTCTTAAAATACACGAAAAGTACCAACATATTATATGAAGCCGTACAATGAATTCTTTATGTGGCTTTTTTGCGCAACCGGAAAATATGAAGGCTCACAGAATATTTCGGCAAACATCTTTCGAGTGTGTACACAGACCCGTAGGAAAAGCAGTTTTCAGGAACCTTCCTCATTTCCTGACTCCTCCATCCTCTAGTGCTTCTGTGACCCCGGCAAGTTGCGCCAGGGACAACGGGAAAGAACCATTTTTTTTGCTGCAAAATCCACTTTCGTGGATTCTCCAAGAAAGGAATAGTGTTATTGTACTAGAAAAGTGTTCCCATTATCTGGCGGAAAATAAATTTATATTTATTTTTAAGACGGCCCGACATATCCAATCATCTCCATGAAGGACAAAAACTACATGAGTAAATACAGTCGCTTTTATTAAATATGTATAACTAATTACATGTATGAGAAGTTTCTTCTTCTATAATTTAAGGATCCTATTTAAATGACGTTTATTCGTATTCTATCTAATTGAAAATTTACTGACGTAGGTATGTAACAATTTAATGATAAAATACAAGAAAACAATATATTCCAAAAGCTAGGGGTGCAGACAATAGACGATTTATACGATTTTAACTAGATCGGACGTTGACCGGCACATTAGCCCGCCATTTGTCCAGCGGGTCTACCATTTCGGTGGGCAAAACGCAGAAAATGTTAGTTCGTGGATACAAGCAGAACATCACGGGCCGGAAGATGGGGGAGCCGGCTCATCTCTTCCGGCAGCGACGATATATCATCCGACGAAAAGGTCTCCTTTTATTATTGTCCGCACACAACCAACCGAGCACTCTCTCATACTGCCTCTCGCCGTCACCATACAGCACAGTGTACTCACAGAAATAGTACACACGCAAGTATATCTATGAAGGAATATTGCAGTGGCGACCAAAGACGGATTGCCAAGTGAATTTGGGTCACACCCGGGAGATGAACGTGAGAATAAAGGTCGCAGAAACTTCGCGAAACTACAGAAATGGCGAAAAGTTAAGCGCATAATAATGAAACTACAGAGCTGCAATGTTAAGGATATAACTATCAACGTTATATGTTTTTTGTTTCAGACTCTGAACACAATTGTGTGGTGTTTTCACGCCTATTATGCAGGGCTTATGGACGCGTGTAAATGTCAACGGCAGGACATTCCAACAACAGTTGAAGAGGTTTATTCAATATGCATGAATTACCATTACCCTCTCTGATATGAGATACAAATATATCTATTGTATATTCTGCGACCCGTCATTATCAACCCATACTACGTGTATCAAAACCACATAAGCGAACGGCTGCCAGTCCGAAAGTCAATTCCCAATTCCCAGGATCGAAATCATTTTCGACATCCGATTTAGATGGAAAAAATACAACGCGCAGCAACTCGGGTCGCAGAACAAATAATGATTAACACGAGAAATTCCCACGTGAATTACTGGACACTAAACCAGAGATTTTGTTACGTCCTTAATTGATTATTTCACGATAATACCAAATTTCGATCTAGAAAATATGAAACGAAATAAGATTAGATATGAAAAATAATTCAATGGTTTTATTTCCCGATCATGTAATGTAGTAATGAATGCACTAGGCGTTTCGGACAAAAAAAAAAAAAAAATCATTCAAACTGATGTGAAACCAGAATAGGGACGTTTTGTAGTGTATTCTGCCAGGCAAACATACGAACGTAAAGGTAGAAAGTAGGTAGTCGATTGGTTGTGTTGGAATAAAGAGCTTTGAGACCGACATAATATTTTATACCACTTTCCAAGTAGTTATGGCTCCAAATATATAACATTCTGAATTTAATTCTAATGAGTCGTGTTGATTTTATAATATCGCAATTATATAATCACTCCTGAGGATTTTGTAAAGAAGGTTGTTGACATTTCCCTGAAAACTATATTAATTTAAAATGGGGAATCTGTGAGAAGACAATAAATATCTAAGGGTGGTGCCAAAATGGATTAACTTGTTAAAATTTGATGGAGATTGAGTAAATACTATTGAATGTGACTAAATATTTATTTTTATATAACTTTTACATTTTTTTTTTAAATTTGCTAAATCATAATGGTGATGAATAAAATTAACTCCCAAATGCTATTTTTTTAAATACACGTTATTACTCTGTAAATGTTTCAAAACAATAAATAAAATCAATTAGTCAATCCAAATTTGTTTAAATTCTTTAAAAAATCAAATTCCGAAAAGTTTAGAATAATTAAATGGGGTCCTCAGCACGGTTAAGCCACCCAATGAGGCCAAAATTATATCATAAAATGTAAACTATTGAATCAAATAAATAAAAAATTAAAAAAAACATCATTAACATCTGAACTGAAATTTCAATCGAATGACATCAATTTTATAGACATAGATTTCCAAATAATTATAATTATCTGAAGTCATTAAATTTATTATTGTTTTAGGGGTTAGTTGAAGAAAAGTTTAGGGGAATTTCCCAGGCGTCCATAGCGTGCAGGAGATGTGTGGATAATCCCGGTGCAGATAACGGGTTGGTTGCCTTTATCGAATTGCAAGTGCAATTATTCCTAGTCCCCGGAGGCGAGGGAGGCATAGGTGGACGTCGGATAGGTGAAGCAGGCCGGGTGGGTGTGAATCGATTATGCGAGCGCTTCGAGCATTTCCCCGATCGGATGTGAAACACAAAAGGTTTTCAATGCGACATCAAACCATTTTCCGAGGGCGGAATAACGGACGGCGCACCGGGGAATAGCGCGCGCAACTTTAACAGGAAAAAAACGTTTGTTTTTTTTCCCCCGTTTTTTTCCGCGCGATATTTTTTCCGCGGATCGGGCGAAAGCTACCATATAATGGTTGGTCTCGCTAAACGACATTTTGGGGTTTTACTTTACTGAATTCCGCACACTCCAACCTGTGAGTTTATTGCGTGTATTAAAAAAAAATAAAAACACCCGTCCGATAAATGAACTGACCATTATTACGAGGGATGTGTTGATAAAAAATGGGATCGCGATGATACCATTTTGTAAAGAATCAACGCCTCTGGCAAAATGGTTGGCAGAAAGTTCATCAGTTCGTTAAACCCGTTTCACAGGAGACCGTATCTGTTCCAGCTCACATAGGTCTCTTAGAAATCGTTGTGTCTCCCTTACTATCGCAGTGAGAAATATGATCTAAAGTAATTGGAAAGAGAAAACAACACACTATTTATTCAAATGTAAAAGCTAACGACAACATAATTAAAATGTACATTTTAATAAAATCAAAATTTCCGAACGCAATTTTAAAAAAAAAATAACTTTGTGAATATTTTATTAATTATTTTATATGAAATGGCAAAAAAATTAAATGATGATACCGTTTATAATTCATTTGTCTAATAAAACAAGTATTTGTTTTTTTGCGTTATCAGTAATTTTGAATAGAAAAAAAATATGGTGAGCCATTATTAAAACTTTGTAAAGTGTGCATTCAAAAATACATGTTTTTTCTTATAATTAAATTTGCGTGCGTATTTCATTACCTTTCAAAAACAGTTATTATTTTTCGAATACGTTTACAATTTTTCCAATTATTTGGATTTTATTGCAAAGCAGAAATATTTTTACCGTCTAACAAAATATTCCCGATCATTGAATGGTTAACATCCCTTACGGTTGCAGTAAATAACCACGCACTGACGCTTAAACGATATTTGCCCATCTTGCAAACCAAAATAGGTATTTGTTAAGTATTATTTGTGGTGAAGGCAATTTCACAAGAACCGCGTTGAAAACGATAAAGTGTCGACTGAAGTTTATGGAGATATAGTTAACATTTCGTCAATTTGTTTACCACTGCAGACAATAATAATAATGTGCACATCATATTATTTATAGCCATGCCAATAACTTCCTCGCAAAGGTAAATAAAAGCGGGAGCGATCGTAGAAAATGATTACCTATTACTGTTATTGCACTGCATAATATATATATGAGAGGTAAGGTCGTTATTCTGAACTGTATTTTAATTAACAGTCGGATGCAATGAAAATTGCATAAAATTAAAAAGAACACCATCCTGTTAAATAATATAAGATTTTATTAGGTATTATACGAAGACGGCAGACAGTATTACAAAGTAAAGCAATGCGCATATTTAATATAGGTACTAATTAAAGTGCAGGTACAAAGGAAGCTAAATATCATGATTGTTTTTTAAGATTTTTTTAAAATTATATTTCAATGAAAATAATATTATAATCTTTGATATGTAAAATGTATAATGATTTGCTAAAATAATCAATTTCTCTGAAAAACACGGATATTGGACGAAAAATGTATTTGAAGCAGGAAAAAAATATTAAACAAAAATAACAGTTGCTTTATAATTATTTATAATATATTCAGGTAGAAATCAGTAAAATAATATTTATGTAATTTAAACGGTTCCACGATAACACAACAAAGTGGCATTTCAATACCCCATTGAAAATTCACTAAAAGTTATAAAAAAAATAATTTAAAATAGCCCTTAACCTAACCTAACGTAATCTATTTAACCAATTTTTTTGCATCATTTTTAGTCACCAGTTTAAAGATATTGGAGAGCTTGTAAGCAATATTCATCAATGTATGTACGTATGTACAATATTATAGATAAGACCATACTATGGGTAAATTAAAAATTAATAAATAAACAAAACAAATTAAAGACAGTCAGTCCGTAGGGATGTCGAAAGTGAAAAAAAATATCGATATATCGATGTATCGATATTTATTAAAATATAAATATCGACGTCGATATATCGAGGAAAAAATATCGATGTATCGATATATCGGTCAAATTTTTCAAAAGATTTTGCGTTTTTAAAATAATAGTGAATTCAGCTCAATAGTAATTTTTATGCACAATGTGCATTATTTTAATGTACAAAAATCTCAATAAAAATGAAGGTATTTTTATCAGTATTCATTTTTATTAGGTAATAATTACAAAATTATCAAAAACTAAAAAGCTGTCTTCTAACTTATACTTATGAAAACTGAGACGCATGCAAAGTTTGTATGCGTCTCAGTAACATTCTATTGGCGTATTAATCTGTCAAAAAGGACTTCATGTTTGGTACAAGGCATAGTCAATAATCATAGACAATTGGGAACCAACACATAGGAGTGGCTTAGAAAAAAATGGCGAAAAATAGCATACATTTCTATGTATGTACCTAGGCATATGAGATAGTATTAGTAAACACAAATACTAATGCAAAGACAATATTTTTGTAAGCTATTGATAGTTAAAATTTCAACCGCCAGATGTCATGAACCAATACAGTTACTTTTTTCCGTTCGTTCCTATACGGTTTTGGATTCTAGTGACTTTAGTTACATAAATAAATAAAAATATCGTATTTGATACAATTTTCGATATTGGATATTTTGTATCGATATATCGAATCAAAATATATCGGCTAAAAATATCGATACTTTTTCAACAAGCATAAGTCAGGGGATGGTTCAAAAAATTCGCTTAAGCTTTAAAGTTCAAGTAATGGTATGTCATGCAAACTATATAAATTTTAAATGATTTAATCTTTAATTATTATTTTTAATTGTTAAACTAACGTTTAAGACAAGATTTTTATGCATAGCACAAAGGATAACAACGATTAAAATTATTATCGACGCCACCTAGCGAGGGATTTAACACTAACAGTGTCTCTCTCGCAAAAATAAAGTTGGTTGTTTTCAGGTGGAAAAAATAAAAAATAAAAATATATAATAAGCAGTAATTGTTGAATGAAACACTAGTACATATTGAATCATTTGGCGGGTATAAGATAAGCCGCCATAGCTCAATTGGGAGAGCAGCTGACCGGCAATCAAAAGGGCACGGGTTCAAGTCCCGTTGGCGTCATGTATTTTTTCTCGGAAGATTTTTCAATGTCGATGAGTGTTTCAGGCTGATAATTATTGCTTATAATAATTGATTTAATCTTTAATAATTCGCAAATGAATAATAACGTGTCAACGTTAGGGTCGTGGAAAAATATATTTAACACAATGTTATGATTTATTGCAAATTAGCGTTCGCACGCGTCTTGGGAGCAGGGGGTAAGAATGTGAACTAAATACGCTCGAATACATACATCACTGCATAATATACCGGCCGGTCGAAATTGAAATACAAATGGGTTTCCTGTGAAATGGAACTTTTAGGGTACGGGACAATCAAAAGGGAAGAATCACAAAGGGCGTATGATCGAAGGAAAAAAGATAAATGGGACGAAAAATAAATTGGACAATATAACGCATCTGTCAATACACTGAATATCTGAACGGTAGGGTAATAACGCTTTTTGCTTTGTGCAGCCCTAGATTTATATTATAAATCGCTTTTAGCAAATAATCGAACAGCGAAGGTTTGGTTACATTTAGAAATATCCGTTCACATCATATTGTAAATTGTAACTGGGGGGGGAGAGGGATTATTTTCAATGTTATTTGACAAACAATCACGAAAGCGAAAATATCATTTTGAAAAAAAAAGTTTAAATATATTATTTTATTAATGTTGTCATATGGTAATCATCTCTAGCGATACTATTTTATAATTATGGTTAATATTTTGGTCAGCTCCTTTACATAACGCCGTTTGAAAACCACATTACAGAAGAGAGGTGTTTAGTTCTGAAACAGTTTAAAAAACTAAATCCATGTTCCCAAGTCCTTCATTCATTCATTATCCCTTTGTCTTCCTCCGTCCCTTGAAAGTCCCTACTTATTAGGAAAAGTAGAAGATGTTTTCATACCTACGTGGAACCCATCTACAATATTGGCACCAAAATTTTAAATTACCTACTTGTATGAGTTGAAAAATCGCAGTGATATCGGTCACATCTCGCAATTGAAATCTCGCTATTAATTGCAAAATTACTAATATAACCCCAAAGTGTCGGTAATTGTGACCAGGTTGTGCCGTTATTGAAGTGAAGTTCAGCCATCACTAAGATCGGCCCAGAAACAGCGGATGAACCCATCAAAAGGTAGGGACTTATCCTTTCATTTGCCATTTCCTGTGATTGAGTTAAAAACGCAGTCAATTATCTTGTTTTCGCAAAATTTAGAATTACAGTGCACACCTCTCTCGTGTCACGATATTGTTCGTGACAAGAGGAAACACTGATGCCGCAAATCATTTCACACTAGAGCTGTTGAAAACAAGAACAAGTCGTCTCATGAATGTTTACCATGAAAAATTGGATAAAATTAATGTCCAAATAGATACAATTTTATACATTTTTTAAAAATCTTTGGCATTAACATATTTTACAAAATTTTAATCCAATTCTTACAAATATAACTAATTTTATTATAAGCAATAATTATCAGCCTGAAACACTCATCAACATTGAAAAATCTTCCGAGAAAACCTTGAACTTGACTTGAACCCGTGTCCTTCTGATTGCCGGTCAGCTGCTCTTGACCACTGAGCTATGGGGGCTTATCAAATACCCGCCAAATAATTCAATATATACTAGTGTTTCATTCAACAATTACTGCTTATTATATTTTTTTCCGCCACCTAGCGAGGGATTTAACACTAAAAATGTCTCTCTCGCAAAAATAAAGTTGGTTGTTTTCAGGTGGAAAAAAATATAATAAGCAGTAATTGTTGAATGAAACACTAGTATATATTGAATTATTTGGCGGGTATTTGATAAGCCCCCATAGCTCAGTGGTCAAGAGCAGCTGACCGGCAATCAGAAGGACACGGGTTCAAGTCCCGTTGGCGGCAAGTATCTTTTCTCGGAAGATTTTTCAATGTTGATGAGTGTTTCAGGCTGATAATTATTGCTTATAATAATTGTTACCCTTTGTGCTATGCATAAAAATCTTGTCGAAACGTTAGTTTATAAATTAAAAATAATAAATAACTAATTTTGAATGATTTTTTAAATTTGAGTTTAAAATTAAAACAGTAAATACTGAAAAATAAAACATTACGTTTGTGTGTTACGTTACGTTTGTGTGTAGTGAAAACCTGCGTTCATTTTTAACAAAATAAAAAAAAAACTTGCATAATTTTGGGCGCTTTTTCGCTGCATCGTAATACCATTAGTAATGTCAATAAAAGGCCTTGCATAAAAACAGCGATGTTTTTTCACCTGTTCCCGAAGCATTAACCGATAAAATTCTACCATCAAACTTCCTGTGGAGGCGATGTGTGGGGATCAATTGAAATTCAGCGATTCATTTTTAGACCCGTTATTGAGTAAACTGTAGGAATTTCCTAATATATTAGATAGTTTTAAAAATTCCAACGTCACATTTCTTATTTTGTATATTTTTCATCTACGTAATGCAGCTTTTACAATTCTTGAAATAAATATATTAACCAATGAAAAATATTCGATACTATTTTACTTAACCGTGGCTGCCGGGAAATGATACCTACTTATTATAAGCAATAATTATCAGCCTGAAACACTCCTCAACATTGAAAAATCTTCCAAGAAAAGATACTTGCCGCCAACGGGACGACGCCCGACGTCTCGACGCCACCTAGCGAGGGATTTGACACTTACAATGTCTCTCTCGCATAAATAAAGTTGGTTGTTTTCAGGTGGAAAAAATATAATAAGCAGTAATTGTTAAATGAAACACTAGTATATATTGAATTATTTGGCGGGTATTTGATAAGCCCTCATACTCAGCATAGGTCAAGAGCAGCTGACCGGCAATCAGAAGGACACGGGTTCATGTCCCGTTGGCGGCAAGTATCTTTTCTCGGAAGATTTTTCAATGTTGATGAGTGTTTCAGGCTGATAATCATTGCTTATAATAATTGTTACCCTTTGTGCTATGCATAAAAATCTTGGCTAAACGTTAGTTTATAAATTAAAAATAATAAATGATACCTATGTATGTATTATGAACCTTCCTCCATACCTTATCTCCTTTGCTTTCCCACTCTCTTCAGCCTCATAACGTACTTCAAATGGGGATGCCGTAGCGTAGACCCACTGCCCCTGGACAGCTGGCAGCAGTTGGGACTCTTGTGCGGTATTCACTTTAAGTCAATATAATTAACGATTCCATGAACCAAATAAGAAATTAAGTTATAATGCGAAAGAAATAAAATGAAATTATGCCCAAGACGTGTAAGATGTATGTAGAAAGAGGGAAATCCTATTGATTCTTGAAAGAGTCTCGCCTCTTTGACCCGATTTCATTTTTTTTTTTAATTTGCTAAACTTCGTAATTTCGTATGTTAGTATTTATTTTATTATTACATACTCATATTAAACTAATTGTTTGTAACTTACGATAATGATAATAATATGAAAATCATTATTTTCTTTTAACGTAGATTCAACACAACAACCGGAACAGCCGTGACAATATTAAAAACTAAAATACTTAAAAATAATAACAACCATTTTAATTTTGTTTTATTTCAAAAATAAAATAGTTACGCAGAAGTCCACGAATTGTGTAAATCCTTCTGCATGTCCCGTGAGCTAAAAAACATAAGAATAGGATTTTTTCGAAAATAGTGCATGACCTACAATAATTGCATGAGCATCATAAACAGTCCCAAAACACAAAAGCTTTTCAGAGTTTGAAAATTATAATTTGTAACCTTTGACGACACTAAATTGTGCCGGGTATTTATTTCTCTGTAGGTAGTGGAAAAACTGCGCCCGTACAGAGAGCACAGGGTAGAGAGAGTAGAGGGTAGAGGGGTAGTGCCAGGGTAGCACCAGGATAGCAGAGGGCGGGGGTGAAGAGAGGACGCGTTGGCCGCTCAAACGCATTTGAGTTGGTAATGGGAAAAAATGCAAATAGCCTGCGAGGGCGCGGAATCCATCCCTCAGAGCAAATTGCGCTAACATTTTGATGTTTATTCGATAACCCAGCCTCGCTACACAAAACACGCCCGGCCCGTACCTACGGAGTGTTCCGAGTTTCAACAACATTGATAGGAATAGACGTACCTATTATTTAGAAATACAAATTTTATCCGAGACGCTATCCAGGTAACAAACCAATTCTTAGAATGATTGTTTCCAATAAAAAGGGTAATTGCCCGTAATATGGAAAAAAATAATTAGTTGAAGATAATATTGTTAATTCTAAAATTTGAAATATGAGATTGACAAATATAACGGTTTGACAGAAGGTGGCTATAGCGAAATTAGTTAACGCGCACGTTAGCGGGTAACGGTCCCGGTTAGCTGAGAGGTCTGGGTTCGAGTTCAATTTAAACAAAATACAAAGTAAAATCGATACAATAAATAGATTCGTTTGATATCCATACCAACTTATTATCAAAAGTATATTTGAAGTCGATTGTTTGGTGTTTGAAAATTTTAAATAATGCACAATTTAAATAATTATAAATTTGGGGGTCAACTCTCGGGTCACCGAATGGATATTAGCAAATATATTACAATAATACATCGATACACATCAAACAATTAAAATCTACTACAACGGAAAGAAAGGCAAATCAAAGAAAAGTGCCTTCTACCTATGCTATTCGAAGTAACTTAAGAAAAAACTACTCCCGTAAGTTAGATATAAAAATAAGTTTTCCATTCTGTCTAAGTAAAACTCTATGTTCTTTAAAATATTTTCAAATACTTTAAAAGTATGCAGGATCAGCGACATATTTTGCAATCCGCCATTTTATAGAAAATCCAAATAGGGAAAAAATCGGTAAAATAATTTCATGGGACCCCCTGTAATGTTTAGTATGTATATCGTACGAGACAAATGTGTGTTTGTGTGGCCAGTGTTGGATAATGCTCTATTAAACAGAAAATTGCGCGTTTGATAGGAAAATAATTTCATATCTGGTAACAGAAATATACAGAGATTTTGAACACGGGGATTTTAATTAGGCCTGAATCGAAAGTGAAACAGACATTATAAACAGGCTTTGATTGATTATTCAAATAGTATCTCCTGTTGAATGCAATTTAATGTGCAATTGATAAAAGTGGAATTCACAATCATAATCAACAGAATCGCGTTAAAAACGTTTACGTAAATAATGTAGTTATCCTCTATATGTATATACGCCGTAGGTCACGCCAAGTGATTCGCTACGTTTGGTGAGGGATGCCCGGGTTCATTAAGTGAGGTATGTCTAGGTTTGGAGGCAGATTCGTCTGCCCACTTGCTTGACGGGATCGGAAGAGATTGGTTGAGGGAGACCATTTGGCCTCTCTAGCAGGACTCTCTTGACCCATTGGATTGCACTGCAGTTGGAGGGATGGATTCATACGTCTGTCACTCCTAGAACCACTGACCCCCAGATTGTTATCCACCCCTTTTACTTTATTCCTTCCCAGAACTTCCTATTCTCCTTTCCTTCAAACGACCCGCTATACAGAATCCCTAAAGATGACACAGGCCCCTGAGGGAAATTATTTTCCTCGGGACTTCATGCGTGGAGCTGTTGTAAAAAAAATCCTCACCATCCAGCAAATTTTCATATTTATTTAAAGCCATGTAGGACATGTACGTTCTTAAACATATAAAATTGTTACAGGTGACAAATTTTCCCTGGTTATTATTGATTTTAATACCTGCAGAAAGCATTAGTAAAAAGTATTCGTTATTATTTTCTTATAATTCTTCATAGATTATTTTGTCTTTCTTAATTTTTTTCTCTAAACCTAACCTACTCCTAGAAACATCACACATGAGTGCGAATTCTGGCGGTTTATAAACTGTATTGTACCGATAATTTATAATTGCATGTTTCAAAAAAACAACAAAAAATATAAGTGAATAAATAGTTATGGGTGTCAAAATATTAAAGGATAATTTCTCTATCGAAAAATAGTTGCGTGATCAAACGCAATAAACCATGTAATTTATTTATATTACCGAATAGCAAACGACCTTGAATGGCAAAGAAAAGAAAACGTTTTACGTAAAGATTATCGAATAATGAATACTAAAATCTGAAGCGTTCCTAGGAGAGCTTTTACAGAAATAATCTAGCATATTTAGTTGGCTATCTGTCTTTAGTAACGAATTATGATATTATTCGTTAATCAAGTTAAAAAAATATTAGATAGTTTATTATTATATTCATTAAACAAAAACGTGCCTTAAGAAACTGCCACAATAAATAATAATTTATTTTAACAGGGGTTGGTTTTTGAAATAAGAATTTGTCAAACTTGAGACAGCGTTAATACCATTAACATTTGCAACATCGTCTCATCCCCTGAGACTTGTGGCTGGAGGGTGGTTTGGTTCCTCGAAATATCGGGGCGGCTACGGTTCCGATGTACTATATATATAAAATATATATAAGGGTTGACTCGTGACATTGATTTATTCCTTCATCTAGCTGAATTTGCTGCACAGACTGCCAAATGAACTTACAATATCAGCCCTTCGGTCCTATATTATTTATTCCCAATTGTTACAGTCCTCCCTTATTGAATCGCGTGGACAAATCCCATTCAAATGTATTTACGGGTCACCGTGTTGTGATGTTTGTCTTTTCTCTAAACTCTTATATTTGTCTGTATTTTATTTACTCCTGGGCACTTGGCACCAGTCGTAATGTTTCGTCTTTTCATACTTATTTAACTCTCCTTTCATCGGCAAGACAGTTGTAATATTCTCGCCTTTTCTCTTGGCTCTGATCGATATTTAAATTCTTAAGGCTTTGCATATGTGTGGTAGGGATGGAAAATTCCTCCCCTACGTCACACAAGCCTTTATAAAATTGGACCCTTATTTCCTCTGATAACTACAGAAAGCTACTTAAAGCTCCCTTGTACTACATACCTTTAGTGATATATGTACTTAACTAATAAATACGTTATTTACGACTTTGAACGTAAATATTTTCGTATTTAGGTTGTAATTAAACTCCATCAAACGTTGTGTAATTTTTTTGATTTATGATATAGGACTTTAATTACTTTAA
This sequence comes from Limnephilus rhombicus, assembly GCA_929108145.2. Lineage (NCBI taxonomy): Eukaryota > Metazoa > Arthropoda > Insecta > Trichoptera > Limnephilidae > Limnephilus > Limnephilus rhombicus. The sequence continues at coordinate 14,442,736 of OV815277.1, forward strand.
ATTTTGTGGTAACCCTCTTGATTCTAAACAGAGTGTTGAATTTCAAACTGTATTGGTCTCTCTCTTGCAAATTTAACCTTAAGTAATTTCTCTAAATGAACTAACTTCCCCTTGACGTTTATTATGATTCCCTACTTCCTAATGAATTCATGAATAAGCAATACTAACCGAAACTACACATGACTAATTGAACAGATAATTAAATATAACTCAAATGATTAAATGTTAGTAAATTTGATTATGATTGTATCTCGTATCTGCTGGGCGCCCCTCCGTTTAGATTCAGCTGCTATAAGGTACATATAAAGATGGATTTAGTAGGTTAATGTAATTAGTTAATTGCATATTTGACGAACTCAGAATAACCCTTTTTCTGGCAAAATTTGGCTCCAGCCTCCATCAAGTAAGCAGGGTGATCAGAAGTCAACCCAAAATTCGCACAGTCTTTTGGCACGGTTCAATTGATTGATACCTAAGTTATCGCGTCCCAATTGACCTTCCTTCGCCATCATGCACTGCCTTCAGGTCTTCCCCCAAGCCCAGATACCTCCAAATTCCTACTCCTCCAAAGTTTACTATTTACTTAGGGCGAACCGGTTTCGTCCCATATGCAATCATATACTCACGGGTTTGTGTGGAGTTACGGGTCGTGAATCCTCCCTCCACGTTCAAGAAATGAGACGAGAGTGACCCGACAGGCCTAAAGCACTAATTGTAAGTGAGTTCGTTTCATTCAATGAACAGTACATAAAAAGATATATATGTAAACATACGTTTTGGGAAGGTTTATAACTCGCAATGCGAAACTACTTGCAACGCATCCCGAGCTCGGATCTCGCCCATCAAATTCTGCGAAATTTTCAGATTGATACCGAATATATACGTAAGAATAGTGTGAAATATAAATATATATTAGTACATTAAGATCTTATCTGGCGATGTGTTCTGGAGATTCGCCATAACTCCAAGCTTTTGTTTGGTTTTGTTGACGGTTTTGTTTGAGAGATCCGCCATCTCTATGGTTTGATTAATGGTCCTTGTTACAGAAGCGAACACTGCCTTCTGTTGGTTGAACTGTATTTTTTTTTTTTCTTTTCTTTCCCTCCCCTCCAATGTTCAACTTTTGATAAATTCTTGCTATCCCGTGATTCTCAATTGAATCATGTAAATCCTCATTACCCCTTATTAAGCTATCCCGTGATTTTTCAACTGCTTCATCTAAGCCTTCATTACCCCTTATTAAGCTATCCCGTGATTTTTCAACTGCTTCATCTAAGCCTTCATTACCCCTTATTAAGCTATCCCGTGATTTATCAAATGTTTCATCTAAGCCTTCAATACACCTTTTTGAACTATCCCGTGATTTATCAAATGCTTCATGTAAATCTTCAACACACCTTTTTGAACTGCTATAATAAATCTGTTAATTTTCAATTGCTTAGGTCTGTAGATACCTCTTTACGTTCAAATTAAAAATAGTGTTTAATTTTTTTTTCTTTTGTTCCTAATAATTGCGCAATATAATAATTTTATCCCGTTCCTAGAAGTTAATACCTAAGTACGATATCCACTAATCAAGGTCATTTTTTTTTTTTCTTTTTACTGTATTCGAACTAGTGCCCCAGTGACCGATTTATTTTGTAAACAATTTGAGCTTTGTAAACATTCTCTACGTCCTCGTGACCTAGATTCAAGCGTATGAGGTATGTTTACTTTAGACATTCCGGAGACGTGTGAGATGACTCTAAAATTTTCTTTGTTTGATAATGATGTACTTAGCGCAATTGTCTAGTCTGATACCCGATTACGTATACATATTTATTCATTTATATATACTTTGTCTCAATAAATAATTTATAATATTGATATGTATATACATAAATTTTATGATTGAAATAATTTCTAATATCATAACTTATTTCAAATGCTCTGGATTTTTTGAAATTATATTAATACATACATAACATTAAATATAAAATATTGATTTGTAAATTTATCACACATAACTACTTTCAATAGTTATTGATGAATTCAGAGGTAGGAATCGATACCCTTTTCCTCTTTTTTATATAAGTGTTTTTCTTTTTTTTTTTTTTTTTTTTTTGATTATAATTTTTCTTGGGAACAAAATTACATATATATATGTTTATATACTTACATATATAAATATAAAAATATACTTATTAAATTTATAATATTTTAATATAGTTACATATCACATATTAAGAGAGTAATATCTTGGTCAAATAATTAATCCAAATACCAATGTTTGCTGCATTCCGCTATCTCCTTGGAATCTGTAAAATTTTATAACGGAAAAGACTTACCCCTACCAAGGTTTTTTCCGACCGGGAAATACACGGTAACCTTGCTGCAATTTTCCTAAATTAATTTTTATTTTCCTAAATTTAATTAAATCTTTTTGACTTCAATTTTTTTTTTTTTTTCATTTAATCTAATTAATTAAAATGATGCATGAACTCTATCGTTCTAAACTGTATTTTATCTCAAAACTCGTTGGTTAGATAACTCTTTAAATGATAGTTACTTCACGATTAATTTAGAGATGGTAAATTGTTGTTAAATTAAATTTTTATCCCTCCGAACTTTTATGTATTAATAAAATATTATTTTGTTTTATTATTATTATTTAAGATAATTAATTTAATTATTTATTATTTGTTAGAACACTTTCACTTAGATTGAACACACGTATTTAATTATAACTTCATTACGCTAAATTATCACATCACTTCAGTTATTTATTGCACTAATATTAAACGCGAAATTTCTAAGTTTAAAAATACGATATTAAGTGATTATAAAATCCGAATTTCCCACTAAAACAAATTGTATTTATCACGAGCACTTTTATTTTTCACAAGTAAATAATGCGTTGGCTTTATTGTTATTTTTCACTGACTCTAACTGCAAAGTATTTTTTTTTGTATATCACTGACTAGAATGTGAAAATTTTCTAAGTATCAAAATAATTATCACTTAGAATTTTTCAAATTTTAAATCACCCACCGTTTCGTCACGTTCCGCGAAGTTACAAACTTTTCGACCACGACCGTAGACTGTCCTCAACTGGCATTTGTCTAGACTTTTATACCCCTCTCAGGTCCAAAAGATCGTATCTGAATCTCCTATAATAAACCAATCTAATTACTATCAACTCGTAATTTCTTGAAACCTCTCCATTATTGTCGAATGCGGTCTCTTTGTACGTTTTGCGTTTGATACATTAAATTCTGTCTCGTACTTCCATACTTACAAGATCCGGATTTAGTAAGATCCATGTTTAATGGCCCAACTTCCTTTGTCCTGTTGTTCATACAAAATTAGCTTGAATTTAATAATTTTAAAGTTCTATTTTCATCTATTCCGTAACATGTCCGTGCGTACGGCATCTACCATATGTTCCAAATCTGTCCCCAAATTCGCCTATCAGAGATATCTTCATGTCGAAGTCTTTCTCGCAAATTGTTCATTTTTATTTTATTATTTTTCCACGAGTTTTTCTGTATTCTATATGAACCTTTCCATTTAAAACCGAATTTTCTCTATTTACGTCGTATATTTGAATTTTCCATTCTTTCTCGAATTTTCTTTTATTCACGACACTCTTTCCATGAATTTCCTTATTTATTCTTACGCTATTGTTCATATCTCTATAGATTTTTATATTTCAAGCCGTATTTATTTTATTCACTGTTAATCTAAGATTTCCTTTGTTTTTCTCTGTCGTATCTCCTTTCCCCTCACTTCCCCGTACTTCCCTGATATAACCATATCGTTTTTTGATGTTTGCTGCCTCTTGGAAAATTTCATTTTCTATTTGTTATTAATAAATATATCATTTTTAACATCTTTATAGGGGATACCCCCACTTCGGCCCTTAAATTTCTGTCATTTTTATTGCTTCATAGAGAACGCCTTCCAAATTTTGTCCCGTTCTTACGCAAAATCCCATAAACTATATGCCTTGACAGTTGTATACATTAGTTCCTGTACCCACCTGGCAATAAATCCTTTTTTATTTCAGTGTCGTTAACTTTTACGAGAATTCTTTAATGTAAATATTTCATAAGACCCATGATAATTTTTATTACCTTTTTAACGGCTAATCGTCCTTATATAAACAATTTTCATGTTCGAATATTCCTTGTTTATCACAACAAAATACATCTGGGATCGACAACCATTGTAATGCCTCATTTTTTATCTGCAATCGCGTACTATGTTACTCTATAACCTCCATTTTAATTACGTAAAATGACTCCTTTTCCTGAGTTTTTCTATCGCAATGTTTTCAGCATTTTCCACTCCCCTCCGTACTGCACTCTATCTTCTTCTCTAACACTTGTTACTGCTCTAGACATCTGAAATGTACCCTCGCCTATTCTTTAAAACTCTCATTTTTTTTTGACGTTTCCTCCCTAAATCTTTCATCGTAATATCCTAGCTCCGTCTAAAATTGATAACAATAATTTTCCATTGTTTTTTCAACATTTCCATTTCCTTTAGCACGTTTTCCCTCGAATCGATCATCTCCGGTCGTCACAAACAATCGTATTATAGATGGAAATCTCCCTAACATCTTACAATACGTTTTCGTCACTTGCTTTGCAATCTTTCACTTAAACTTTTGCATCGTGTTTACGTGTATCCTTTTTTCCGCACCTTATATGCTTTAATGCGTTCGAGAACTAGGGTTTCTGATCCCTGGAACGTACCGGTTAATGATAACATTTCTTGGGGTCACCGTATTTTTGTCCCTGAACAGATTATTTCTTCCCATGGAGTTTATTCACCTCTCGGTTTGGTGGGAACGTCAAACTCATTAATTACATCCCTAATTGCTAAGTCCAAAGGTCGTTCCTTTGTTCTAAAAATGGGTTCGGCCCTCTTCCCGTTGATAGGCTGAATTGGTTTTTAATCGCTTTTGCTGCAATTCAATTGGCTGTCAATATATCACGTCTAAAGTATATTGAGGAGTCCCTGTCCCTGATTATTTGTTGATACCATCTGTGATTTTTTTATCAATACTCGTCTCACTTTGTCTAATTATAGATCCCTACCGTAAATATGAATTCACTTTACTCTAATCCGATAGATGTCGTAGACGTGTCCGTTTTATAAGTAATTGATATTTTCTTTTTAAATTAAAGTGGGAAGCTACGATATTTTCTTATTTTTCACTGTTGATCAATGCAATTCATCACAGTGTTCATATCATACTGTCGCATTGTTATTGGGGAGATATTGATGCCGTTATTGTGATTTTTATTTATTTTTAAGGGCGCCTGGTGATTCTGGCATTTGATGATAATTTTTCGTTTATTTGGACATTTCCTCAGGGCATTGTGACTCCCATCACAGATGTTGTAATATAAATATGTTAATGAATTGGTCTCACAGGAAATCACAAGGTTACCGTTTTTCCGCGGTTGAAAACATTTTTAACTACTTTTTGGAAAGTCATTTATCAGAGTAGGTATATTATTTCAGGAATATCACAGCTTTCGTGAATTCGGTATACGAGATAAATATTCTTTTGAAACCTGGTTGAATCTGATTTATTGTCTCGTTATACAATACCCGGACCGCACAGACATTTGCTTTGCGTAAACGTAAATAGCAAGAATTTCGTGATATCCCAAATGAAAAACGGTCATAAAATACTTTCCATGTTGGCGATCAAAAAACAACCCACTCCTCAAAGCTCCTCCCGTCATTGTCATAAAGAGAATAATATGAAAAATCCTCAAATCCCCGAAAAAACAGAATTTAAATTCGCTGCAAAAAATGAATAACGGCTGGAGATAATATATGCACATTACGTATTCGTTATTTGTGGATTTCAAAACATGCCAAATAAAAAAAATATATATTTTATTTTGCCTAATCTGATCAATGTTTCGTGAAGTTGTGGGGAATTTGATAGGCTCGTTGAAAAAGTATCGATATATCGAATCCCTGAGACGTTTGTGTGGTAAAACAATGTATGATCGTGTGAGAAATGTGGATATCCGCAAAGAATGTAAGGCTGATGTAAGCATAATGAGTAAGATTAATAAAGGGACCCTAAGATGGTTTGGGCATGTAGAGCGAATGAACGAAGAAAGTAGTGTAAGAAGAATATACGACGCGAATGCGAATGGTAGAAGAAGTCGGGGACGCCCGAGGAAGACATGGCACGATCAAGTGAATCAGTACTTGAGTCGGGCCATGTCAAAAGTCAGAATAATAGAAGAGAATGTATGAGACGATGTATGAATGTGAGTGAGGCATGGAGTGTGTGCCAGACCGAGTTGTTTGGCGGTCCGTCCTCTCTGCCTAGCCCTGCGGGGTAACGGCGTGATGGTTAGTTAGTTAGTTTAGATATTTTTAATTCAATACATCGATATTTTTAGCCGACATATTTTGATCCGATATATCGATACAAAATATCCAATATCGAAAATTGTATCAAATACGATATTTTTATTTATTTATGTAACTAAAGTCGCTAGAATCCAAAACCGTATAGGAACAAACGGAAAAAAGTAACTATATTGGTTCATGACATCTGGGGATTGAAATTTTAACTATAAATAGCTTACAAATCTATTGTCTTTGGATTAGTATTTGTGATCACTAATACTATCTCATATGTGTAGGTAGAAATGAATGCTATTTTTCGCCATTTTTTTCTAAGCCACTCCTACGTGTTGGTTCCAAATTGTCTGTGATTATTGACTATGCCTTTTTCCAAACATGAAGTTCTTTTTGACAGATTAATACGCCAATAGAATGTTACTGAGACGCATACAAACTATGTATGCGTCTCAGTTTACATATAAGTTAGAAGACAGCTTTTTAGTTTTTGATATTTTTGAAACTATTAGATAATAAAAATGAATACTGATAAAAATACCTTCATTTTTATTGAGATTTTTGTACATTAAAATAATGCATATTGTGTATAAAATTTACTATTGATAATATTGAGCTGAATTCACTATTATTTTAAAAACGCAAAATCTTTTGAAAATTTGACCGATATATCGATACATCGATATTTTTTCCTCGATATATCGACGTCGATATTGATATTTTAATAAATATCGATACATCGATGTATCGATATTTTTTTCACTTCCGGCATCCCTAGAATTTGAGTAAACGTCATAACTGCAAAATTTCGGGGATTTTCGCGTGGAAATAATCGGATTCTGTTTTCCCGGCAACATGTTTAACGTCTTGGGAAAAGGAAAGGAAAAGGAGGCAGCGACCGAATGTTTTAATCAGTGGATTCCTCGTGTACTCCTCCCAACTCCCACACATCCCATTGAGAATTGATCCCTTAATCTTCATCGGCATTATTCACTGTTTGGCGTATTGTTAAGATGATAAATGTTTTGTTTGGCTTGAAAGAGCAATACACTTCAGCCGAATATAATCCGCGTGGGTAGTTCTGTTTTAAAATACTGAGGGACATTCGTTACGATTTCGTTAGTAAATGCTAACGGAATGAACCGATTTAAGCGTAAATTATCCACGTCGCTCACGTCTATTTACTCTTATAAAACCAATCGAGTTTGCCGCCGTACTAAAACCCCTAAATAACCGGCTGAAAAGCCCGAACCTCGTTAGTGGACCCCAGACAGTTTTTGAAAGTTACATATGTATGCGTGGTGCGGCGTGCCCGTCGGGGATTCGAACCCCAGCCCAGCATCGGAGCGGCTGGCGACTAACCCAATTACTCCCACGCCAAGCAGTGGGGTCGCGCAAAACCCCTGGGGGTTGTTTGGCCACGTCCGAAACACCCCCAACACAGAGTCTACTCTGACTACTGACGGATCCACTGAACGTTCTGATGGAGCGTTCAGACACGTTCAACTAGATTTGGCGGCATTATGAATTCTGGAAAGGCTCAACAGATTTTTAATCACTCCATTAGAAACGTTATTCATTTATATGTAACTCGACATGAATGAAAACGATTAAGGCACTTTTAAAGGTTTAAAGGGTGGTATTCGAGTGTCAACGCGAAACTGATTATAATTAAACTCTGAAATTTCCTGTTAACAAAATAGTAACCTGTAAAAAGAGAAAAATCAATAGATACTCGTACCTTGGTTGTAACAACTTGTTTTCTTTAGCCGTATTTTTACCGTGACGTTAACTGGATTAACCAAAATTAGTGATTGTATTACAAGATAAATAAAAAGAGCCTGTTCGCGTTGATTGAAGTCCCCCTGAGCCCCTTACCTCACCGACAGGCCCTGGGCTTTAGGCGCTCAGATGAACCGAATGACAGCGCACTGAGGTGCGTGCTGAATTTTAAGCGGGGAATTAAGCGATGCCTACGACCGTATTGATTGCTTTGATTTCCCTCGTCGCTCCAGGGTTAACTTCCTAGTGGGGTGGGGTTGTTTTGTACAAGAATCTCTCCAGCAATCTAGAAAAAAACCGATGTAAGAGACATTGCTGTAAATACGTCCCCAGCTTGACATCCAAATCGAAGATAGCTGTACCCGAAGTCGTAAAGACCTGGATTTAATAATAAGTACGTAAATCGATCCAGAAATACTGCGAAAGCGAATCAGAAACATTCACATAAAAGATTCCGTGAGTGATGATATCTGATTTTTAAAGAAAAAAATTTCATCTTATGATGCGGCAATAAAGGGAACGATAAGTTAGAAAAGCGATCCGCAGACTCCGCTACATTAATCATTTTCCACCGAAAATAAGACGATCTCAAATCGACTGTGAGATTGACGGGGAAAAGAGATTTATGATACGTAAATGTCTCATTACAGTCATTGAATTATCCCACTGAATGTGAAGGCATGAAAAGTATGAAATCATACGCTCGATTTTCCCATAATGGATACGCGTACACGAGTATCTGGCAGGAACGGGCTCCCATGTTATATCCTTCAGTTTTGTTGAACATGTAATGTGGGCGTAGCTATTGAGAAATATCATTTGTAACTAGGCCTCGCGAGATGATTGAAAATGACAGCAACTGGGCGCTGCTGCTAACTAAGTGTTACAGTTAATCGAATCTACAGAACTTTAACATGTAGGTCGAGAATGTAATTACAAATTCTATTTAACAAACTTATTTCCCTTCTCTGAAAAAGATTTTGTTTTTGAGTAACTATGAATCAAATACACAACAATTTAGAATAAGGGAGAAATTAGGAATATATTACCTTTTAATCCTAAGTATCCTAACAACCTTCTACGCCTAAGTCTTGGGAGTTTTATTTTTGATATTCAGCTCACCTGAAAAAAGAAAAAATATATAATTAAAATCACTGAAAGAGAGCAAACTGTTGATTTATGCTATTGGATCGCAGCATTTGAACGGGGTGAGAAATAAAATTTAAAAAAACGTACATTCTGTTATCCTATCCGATTCGCAGCTCACTTTAGGAAGTTTAAAATCGGCTTCCATCTGGCGCCTAACTTACACGTTATAAATTTGCGAGTCAAATTGCTGGATACTACCGAGAACTGTAAACGATATGATATTCAACGTAATATTTTTATTTGTGTTTGCCTTCGTGGAAATCGCTCGGAAAAAATGTTTGGCAAAACAAGAGACCGGCTCGAATTCTGTCCACGGACAAAGTTACAAACACAAACTGTCCCTTTTCGGGAGAGAAAGCGAACAAACAGGAATAATTTACTCCCGCTACCCCTCCACAACCCGGGTAGCAGCAGACTGCGAGGGTACGCCAATAATTAAATGTGAGCGACAAATATGCCGTTTAAAAATATTAAAATTAGTAAACGGTTTGAAAATTTGTGGGTAACAGACAATTCCAAAGATTTTGTGAATAATCATACTTCTAGAATTGTAAACGAAGAGGTATATTAGCTTACACAACTCTAAAAATTGGAACCAAAAAGCTGTAAGAAATTTAAGAAATTAAAACACTAAACCCTGTTCACGTACATGTTGTATTTTTACAAAGGATGATTTTTTGATTTTTTTTTTTTTATTTGTAATACTGTTCGTTAGATGTATTCCTTTTTTTATTAAGGAATGCCAGGAACAAACGGAACAAAAATTTACCACCGATTGAGACGCGAGCAAAAGTCAACACTTTTAGTTGAGTTTCTTTTTTTACGAGAGCTTTAATCACCTCGCCTGCCCGAGAGCCAAGAGTGAATTCGAGAGGGCCCAACAAGCTCACTCCTTGTTCAAAAATGTCGTAAACAAGGCAACGCCCGCGATTATCGCCCGGCTATATATTTGAATAAGCAAACAAAACCCTTTTCAGCTCTGCCTAATAAACAATAAGTTAGTTTAGCGATTCGGCCAGGAGCACAGCGGGCGACAAGAGGTTCGCACAGCCGTTGTCTATAACGCTGCCACATGATAAATTTGCGATGCAAATTGATTCACGCCACCCGGCGCAAAATAGACTAAAACTTCCGCAGATTTTAAATATCACAAGCTCAAATCGACCGAATGGCATTTGGCTATCCTACATGAAACAATTTTGAATAAATCTAACAATTTAATATATCTCTTCCGTTTGATTTATGATCGCGGTCAAAAAGCAAACGCCTTTTTTCGGTTCTGATATTTTTTATATCAGGAAAACAGGTTGCATGAGAAGATTAATATTGACATTGAATTAAATCCACGTAATATTAATGACTTTTTACGGGAGACACGAAATTGAATTTGCCGGCCCCAGATTTCAGTATCTAAGTTTGTTACGTCAAACAGAATCTTCCATGGTAAATATTTGCAATCCCAAATACGACTCGGAATAATAATGAATCACAATAGCGTTCGTAGCGGGAAGGGAATAAGGACGAGGACTCGGTGCTGAGATTGTGTTCCTGTTGTTTGACACACAAAGAACGGTTCTAATGCGGCAAATTAATTATGGATAACGTGAAAACAAGCACCCAGAGAGGAATTTTTAACTTCAACGAGAAGCCAGAACGCTCCAACGGATGGGATACAGTATTTATTTACTCGGATGGAAACAAGCTTCTCAAAATTTAAAGCGGAACTTTTAAGCAACGAAATTAATACACATTATTACTTAATCATTGAAGACAATATATAAGAAAACTCAGAAAAAGTTACAGACGCATCCTAGGGATTGAACCAAGGATCTGTTTCACAGTTTTAGTTTGAGAGTTGTTTAAATTGTCGTCAATGATTTTTTTTTTAAATTTTATACAAATATTTTAGATTTTATAGTATTGTTTAATAATGTTGGCCTCACTTCCAAAAAAAAACATATTACATTACTTTAGAGTGAAGAGAATTTGAACAATTGATCAATGTTCTCTTTAAGTTCTGTCTATATTTTAGTTCAGTGAATGTTTCATTTAAGTTCAGTTTATATTTCAGTTCTGTGAAACAACAGATCCATAATGAAAGTACTTCTTCAATTTTAACATACTTTGTATATAATGTAATGAAAATCAAATCACTTTTTATTTATTTCATTTATTAATCATTAACGCTCTTGTGGACTTTTACATATTTTTTATGATTGATTTAATGTTTCAAAAAGAGTGCTAAAGGTTTAAATTAAAAAATTAACATAAATGGGTATATCACATGGTACATACACATACGTGTAAAAGTGGTAGGTAAAAAGTATAGCGTTATATACAATAAGAGACAGAAAAAAAACAGTTTTTGAACTGCAAATGGCTTAAAATATAACAAACAATAATAATGTGTGGGTTCATAAGAGAGTATTATCAGAGAAAACCAGAAATATGTCATTTTTAAATCAGATTTTAGACGTATTGACTCTTTTCCACAAAAAATTATAAATGGATTTGGAAAGATTGTTCTTTCATCTAGCATTCGCATGATTTAAATTATAAGAAAAAATGTTTATTTTTAGTATAATAAGGTTATACCATAGGTCGTTGGCAGATTTTTTTAAATTTTCAAAAAAGATTTTGTATTATACCACACCCATTTCAAATCATATAATCATGCAGTAAAATAAATCAATACATTATCTGGGTATCGCATGTTTTAGAATTTTAATTTTAGTTTAAAAAAAATCATTAAAAAATATATACGTACATGTGTTTCTTGGCGAAAATTGTTCCGTTTGTGTATTTATTTGCGCACTGCAAACTAATATATTTCAGATTTTTTAACATTCTTATTTAACTTAGACATTATTGAAAAATGATAAATACCTATAATAAAAAAATAATTACAGAAAGTACATTATTTTAATAGTTTTATCATCACGCCTTTCAGCATTTTTGGATGTAGGTATAAATTAAACAAAATTTGTAATGAAATAAAATCGATATTCGAACAACTTTCGACGAAATGTGGATTTTCAGCCGCTGGCTGGTTAAACGCTCTTAATACATAACTTGAACTTAAAAATTAGCTTTGAAAATTGAATAATTGTCTAATTTCTGTGAAACAACCCGTCATCACCTTCAATAAAAAAATTTTCACCATTTTAGTGACGTTATACCGCATTTCAAAAGTGTGTTGATTTGTCCGGTTACCTAAATAGTGACATCCATCAGGTTAATAAGAAACACACTTGAAAGCTTTAAAAATATATTTTAGAAGCTACGGAACTCATAAAAAACATAATAATTAAAGAGATTTAAAGATTTGACGGAGACGTGGTAACATACCATTGTATTTTTAAGATGGAACCATTTACATAATTATCTTCACCCGATCTACATTCTAGTTATTATTTGATGTGCGCGTACGAAAACAAAGGAATACACTAAATATTTTCTCATCGCACCACATTTATTACTTTGATGATTCTGACGTGCCTCATTTGCATACAGGAATTACGATGTTCAAACAATAATTATCATAATCGTCAGATTCATCGGGATCGTGTTATCATCGTACTCACATAAGGGAATACTAAATTACGTTGATATGATTATTTTTAAGCAGGTACTTTAAATTTTCAACAACGAAAAGCGCTTAGCTTCTTATCGACCGGAAATTCAGCTGATGTTCTTGTAAAGTCTACTTGATTAACATAAGCTCAACAGTTCAACAAACTTACCGGCACTAATTAATCAGTCATGCTGCGTGTGGTCATATCTACTGAATTATAAGCCATTATACTAGCAAAGACAATCCTTCATGCCCAATTTTAAGCCGAAATTGACAATAAACATGAATTATTAATTATGACTAGAATTTTACACAGTGAACAGAAAATTCCTAGAAGTGCAAGATATACGGGGTTGAAATTTGATTTCGATAATCTATAATATAAAAATAAATCGCTGAATGTGTTGCTAAGCGTAAATCTCGAGAGCAGCTGAACCGATTTCGTTAATTCTTTTTTTAGAATATTCCTTGAAGTACGAGGATGGTTCTTACGGAGAGAAAAATTAAGAAAATTGCGCAGAAAATTGGATAATTTCAGAAAACCTAACGACTATCGCACGTTTGACAGTTCGCGTGTTTGAGAATGACATTTTGCAAAACAATGAATGTTAAATCAGGATTCTCTTTTTGAAAATCTTTAAGTTGATAAATTTATTTAAAGTAGGTACTCCCCTAATAGTTTGAATCGAATCAAGAATTTTAGATATTTTAAATAGGTACCTAGGTTAGGTACCAAATTTAATACACATGAAAAATGGAAATTTGAATAAGAATTGTAAAAACTGAATGTACTGGGATTGAATATATGGAACGCGGGAGGAGGGTTGGCGGGACGAGGGAGCGGGAAAGGGAAGAGGAAAGGCGGGGGAGGTGGAAGGGGAACGCGGGAGGGGGAGGGGGACCTGGGAGGGGAACTCGGGAGGGGGGTTCGCGGGATGAGGGAAGGGGGGGGGAAAGGAAGGTGGAGGTGACGGATTGGGAACGCGAGAGGGGAAGAGGACGCAGAAGAAGGGGAGGCGGAAGGGGAACGGGACGAATGGGAAAGGACACTCAGGGAGAAACAATTTCTTTATTAAATGGCATAGCAACGCATGCCGGGACCAGCTAGTACATAATAAAATAAAACATTTGAATAATTTAACCCGAAGTAAAATAAAACGGTGATCCGACAGTTGGACGATCGAAATTATATTTATTAAAAAAATAATAGTTTTTTGTACGTTCTTTACCAATTTTAAACCTAAAATCGACTTCAAAAATACAGTTAAGAATAAATTAGTATGGATAACAAAAGAATTTATTGAGAGATTCAATTTTTTGTACTTTTACGCTTTTATATACAGAGTACATAGACAAGTAGTTTTATCCTTGGTGCATTTGAACGAAAATATTTTTTGTATTTCTGTTATTCGGCGATACATTATTTCTGCTCACGGGGACACTTACTTACATTTTGTGTTAGTAGATAGACGGTATTTTCCCTAAACCGCCTGCATATAAAAAAAACTGCGGAGATCAACCATCATGCAATCACATGAAACTGACCTCACTTCGGGCACACAGACACTCTCACAACACACTCATCTCAATGTATCTATTAAATGTATAAAAACGACACTTTTAATGCTAATAAAATATTGCTCGTTCATGCCCTGAATTAATAATTTTGTTTATCCACATTATTTCTCTCTCTCTCTGGTGCTCTTTCTTATCGATGTAGGCTATCATCAGGGAATAACCGAGGAACTGCTTTAGTACCAGTTAGTCAATACGAAAGTATCGACACCACTATTACGCCAGACTTTCGTTTTACGTCTTCCATCATTGTTTAAATGTTCAGTAAAATAAAACATGAGGGAATAATATAATGTTTGGGGAGTCACGCCGTAAAGTAACATCAATCCTTCCTTGTTTCATGTTTTCCTGACACGTCACGTGTAAGATCGAATTTAGGGTCCCTAAACGTGCATAGACGTTATCGAACAAAAGTCACCGTGGAAAATATTGACAAGGCGGAATAAAAACACGTAGAAAAGCACTATTATTACTACGATGTAAATAATTATACCATGAAGATCATACCGGCGTGTGCAGATAGTTTTATTTGAATAATTTGTATTATTTCATAATCAATTAATTTAAATTACTCATTTGTTTGTAAGAAACAAACGGTTTTTACATAAAATACTGAGACAAATATATGCATTCAGCTAACTGAAGTTAAGCCAAAAATGTTGCTTGGGGATGGAGTTTTATTGTATCTTAAAATCAATATTAGGCGAGGGGGAGATGAAGAGAAATATAGGATAAGGATAGGAGATCGTTTTGATATATTCCACACTCTTGTATGTATAGCATATTTGAGGCACGTTCCAGAGTGGAAGATGCTCTCAGTATCACCACCATTCGAAATAAAACTTTCCATGAAATGGCTTTTGCCGTGTTTGGTGACCAGATCTGATTTGCCCTTTCCTCTTCCCCATCTCCTACCCCTCCCCACTACCTTCAGCATTACAATACAACCCAATAGGATATTTTCAGCGTTATAAAATTTTATTTTTATGTTAACAGATAAATTTTTCACAACGATTTTAATCAATAATTATTAATGAAAACAAAAAAAATTACACATTTCTAGTACAATGATACACACATTTTTAACGGCATTCATGGTTTGAGAAAATAACCCATCGGAGACGCCGTGGTCTCACTGGATCCACATGATTGAGAGCAGTTGGTACTCTTGTGCGGTATTCAAATAAAAAAAGGAGTGTGAAGGGGGAGAAGA
The DNA here is from genome assembly GCA_929108145.2 of Limnephilus rhombicus. NCBI lineage: Eukaryota > Metazoa > Arthropoda > Insecta > Trichoptera > Limnephilidae > Limnephilus > Limnephilus rhombicus. The sequence continues at coordinate 14,458,410 of OV815277.1, forward strand.
TGCGTAGGAGGAAGTTTGATAAGTAAATGTTTATTCAGTCTGGACACCAAACACGACTAGTATCATTTCAAGTAAAGTTTCGAATCTGGTTGAGTTTCACCAAAACTATACTCAACTCCTACGGAACGCTGCGTTACATGACGCTAACACAGCGCGGTAAGTGAAAAATTAAATACTCTTTGTGTACCGATATTGGTTCCAGAATTTAATTATCAAATATTTACTACTTATTCGTTTATTTAATAAGATCATTGAATATTTCAACGTATAGCTTTCATAAATAAACAAACTACGGTTAATAGCAGTTTAGCAGTTTGAAATGCTAAATTGATTTTCTTGTGTGCTGGGCTCAGTAGATAAACGTTTTCAGACAGTAAACAACGCACAAGGCAGAGCACGACAGACTGAATGGAAAATATTTGCACTACACTTTGAACATCATCAGGTTTAATCACCCTGTAAGTACACGTAATACCGATTTGATTGGTTCAGAATTGATTACTAGGTAGATTGGTGTACAAACTGAAGTAATTGAAATATTAAATATAATCATTAAACGCTAATGAAGATTTTAATTGTAATTGCATAACGGTGAATACTAAATTATAATGTTGTCTTTAATGTGTTAGGTACTAATGTTAAGAGCGTTTAACCAGCCAGCGCAGCGGCCGAAAATCCACATTTCGTCGAAAGTTGTTCTTACGAACGTGCAGGGCGGTTACAATAAGAAAGATTAATTATCCTCCGTACCAGCTATTTAAAATTAAAACTCAATATCGATTTTATTTTATTCCAAATATGCTTTAATTTATACCTATGTACATCCAAAAATGCTGAAAGGCGTGATGATAAAACTATTAAAATAATGTACTTTTTGTTATTATTTTTTGATTATAGGTATTTATCATTTTTCAATAATGTCTAAGTTAAATAAGAATGTTAAAAAAATCTGAAATATATTAGTTTGTAAGTGCGCAAATAAATACACAAAGGGACCAATTTTCGTCAAGAAACACATGTACGTAAATATTTTTAATGATTTTATTTAAACTTAAATTAAAATTTTAAAACATGCGATACCCAGAAAACGTATTGATTTATTTTACTGCATGATTATATGATTTGAAATGGGTGTGATGTAATACAAAATATTTTTTGAAAATTTAATAAATCTGCCAACGACCTATGGTATAAACTTATTATACTAAAAACAAACATTTTTTCTCAAAATTTAAAACATGCGAATGTCAGATAAAAGAAACCATCCATTAATTATATACAATTCTTAATTTTCTCAAAAGTTGTCTTGACAGAAGCAAATTCCCGTGATATCTTGAACGAAACCATTCCTTTGTTAAGAATATTATGAACTAAATATACAATTTGGCTGTCCTGAAACGGGTATTCTGCCCAGTTGGACAGACAAAGTATCATATTGTAATGTATTGTAATATATATGCATATGTAAATAAATAAATAAATAAATAAATAAAGAACAATCTTTCGAAATCCATTTATAATTTTTTGTGGGAAAGAGTCAATACGTCTAAAATCTGATTTAAAAATTACATATTTCTGGTTTTCTCTGGTAATACCCTCTTAAGTTATATTTTTAGGCTTTATCAGCCTATCTATCTATCTATCTATAGCAGCGGTCGTCACACTTTTCTGGTCAAGGGCCACACAGGACAATGTGAGATATCACCGCGGGCCGCACAATTATGAATTGGCGGCGGGGAGGGGGGGAAGGGGGTTTGGGTTGATGTTTTTACCTTTATGTTTTGTAAGTTAGAAAAGCAATTTCTTCTTTCTGTATTCATGATATAGTGTCAATTCTTAATAAAAATGATAATACACGAAAGATGATAATATTATATGATAATAAAAATGTATGTAGATCTGTAATGGAATCTTTCAGTTCAATTTTTATCCACTTCCCGAACTACCGAAATATGTGATTTTTCGCATAAATTCGTGATAACAATGATTTATTTATTTATATATTTATCTAAATAAAAAGTATGTTTATATTAGGTTTTTCAATGCCTGTTTCACTAGGAGACCTGTGTCCAGAGAGGCTGGTTACAAAACATACAATAACAAAAATTTAACAAATCGTCACTTCATTTGGATAGGGTTCTAACTGACATTTTTTTCAAAAATGACCTTTGAATGCCAAAGCATTTCTTTTGCCTATTTCTATAACCAAAATAATTTTCAGAACCATCTGTGTTGTATTTTCGTAGATATAAGTATGACAAAGTTCTAACTTCAAGCTTTTTCAATAATAATTCATTTCACAAGATTCTACACCTACACTCTCTATTTTGTTTGTATCTGACAGTTGATCTTAAATACGAGGCACATTATAGTCCGTCATTTCATTTGGATAGGGTTCTAACTACGTCTTACCATTTTCTAAGGCTTATATGTTTCCAAAGACGAATTTTCGAAATCTATGTAAGAATTTTAATTTATGTATTTTAGTTTATTGTATTTTAATGGAAAATATTTTTATAGGGCTTGGCCCTAGCTAGGAATAGCATTAGGGTAATGTAATTAGAACCTTGTGTAATGAATTATTATGCTCTAGCTGGTTGCACAGGATTCTATTTGTATGTTTAGGTATGTTCTAAAAGGGTAAGTTTACGTCCTCTTTAAATACTTTAATTTAAAACATGTTCAATTAAAATACTTTACACAAGGTTCAACATCAAAATCGGAAATTTGTAAACAGATTATGAGAAATTATCTTTGCGAACTTTGACACCTCATATCTCAGAACAAGGTGAAGCGAAGTTAGAACCCTATCCAAATGAAGTGACGAAATATTAAAGAATACATGCTTTATTAGTACGTGATTAACATGTTTTTTGTCCTTTTTAGACCTTTTTTTACCTGCCCACGCCTACACTGTGCCATCCCAATGCTATCTAATCTCTGGGTCTTCTACTGCCTCCCTGAAAGTCTAAGGGCGTTAACGCCCACGTTGAGAACCTATGAAGTACATACGCGAGGTTTATAATCGACTTAGGATGTGGTCAAAAACCCGCTGAGCGTTTTAAAATCAAATGTCAATCAATTAAAATTAACGTTTTAAAATCATAATGTACATGCACAAAATATTTGAAAAAAAAGCTGGATAATATATTACATGAAAAAAAATTATATGAAAGCGGCAGACATTTGTGCGGGCCGCACAAATATCCGCCGCGGGGCGCATGTGGCCCGCGGGCCTCAGTTTGACGACCACGGATCTATAGTATCTTGTAAGAATATTAATCTTATAAGATTTAGGTGATAGGTGACAACTCAGCGAATTATTTTGTATTTTTTTTTTTGGGAATAAATATTTATTCCAAGGCAACAATTGTTCCCTTCCCGTCTCCCCACTTGTCCACCCAGCACTTCAGTATTCGCAATCAACCGCCATAAATATACTCTTTCGATTTAAGGACCGGCTTCCCGCATTTCTACCGCTTTAATACATATTTTCCGTAAATACTGTAAGTTTTAAATCTCTTACAAAATATATGTTATTCTTGAAGATAATATCTACACATTACCCATGCCGAAACGGCAATTATGTGAAATTCCCTCGAAAGAACAAAATCGCAAAGTATGCTCCGAAAATTATTATAAACACGTTTTTTCAGTTATTTTACAAGTTATAGGTATGTATGAAAAAAATCACAGTTTTTCTTTAAATGCCATTTTGGACAATTCCCAGGAGATTATTGCTCTATTTTAAATGAGTCGTATTAATTTTTATTTATATTTGTTATTTGTTAATATTATAACAATATTTTAAGAACCTCCTAATGCATGCTTTCCCATTGGTACGATGCTGATTCCTTTAATTTGGAGGTTAATAACATTGTTGTTGTTTTCCTTATTTTTGTTTAGAACAACTTATGCTTAAATGCGCCTGCTCTCAACACAGGAATTCCTATTGAGACGGGCACAGCACAATCACCTATGTAACTTAATAAATAAAGATTATAATAAAAAATAATACCTACCACTAAAGTATTATCGTTTTTAATATTAGCGCTCTCTCTAAAATTCGTATTTACATATCTCTACATTTTCTTCTTTTTGAGTGGGTACAACACCGCTGGTGCTTTATGTTTCTTCGAGCCCATCAGATATCGACAAGTCGATGGAAGAAGTCAATGAAAAGAATTGACGGATAGGGTAAATCGCGTAGAATCATTTTTCATTACGGCAATAATTATCGGTCAATATAAATAGAGCACTCTTTCGATTTACGTCAATGTGCGTTACGTCTCCCCAAACCCATTACATCTTGTCGAAGTGATACGCCGGTCGACATCGTTAAGTCGGTGGAAGAAGTCAATAAAAAAGGGCAGACAACAGGGTAAATCGCGTAGAATCATTGTTCATTATGGCATTATTATTGTTGGTCAATATAAATAGAGTACCCTTTCGACTTACGACGATGTGTGTTACGTCTCCCATTACGTCTTGTCGAAATTATACGCCGGTCGAAGCCAATAAAAAATGACTGACAATAGGGTAAATCGCGTAGAATCGTTGTTCATTATGGCAATAATTATTATTGGTCAATATAAATACAGTACCCTTTCGACTTACGACGATGTGCGTTACGTCTCAAACCCATTAAGTCTTATCGAAGTGCTACGCCCGTCGACATCGTCAAGTCGGTGGAAGAAGCCAATAAAAAAGGACTGACGGATAACCATGTAGAAATGTTAATTAGGTTCGTTCGGAAACGTGTTTTGGATCCGCGTTAGCATATTTTGGCCGGTAAAAAACCTGTTACGAATTAATAAATCTCTTAGTTTTAATTTGAAATCAATCAAATGCGTTTAGTTCGGTTTTTGCAAGTGCATTAAATCAAATTGTTGCTGGTGGGATGATAGGTGGTTGGGACAACATCAAATGCTACCTACTTTAATATATAAGGTGTCCGGAAAATCGTAGAGCAAGCGGAAAACATTTGGAATCGATTTTAAGGTATGACTATTTTTGATATAAAAATTCCTTATCGAGTAAATCGAGTTCGAAGTTGAACGTTTTTACGTCATAACCAACTCAGCGGAATTTAGATCCAAACTGAAAACTCACTTTTTCCGATACTCAATTCCATTAATTCATCATTCTATTTAGATTTTACAATTTTTAATAATTTTTTCCCCTTCGTTTATAGTTAACTCAATCTGTTTAATGTAATCTGTTAATTGTGATACCTCAATCTGTTTAATGTTGAGCAACGAATCACCTTAATGCGGTAAAGATCGATTATTAATTTTATTAATTTATTTAACATTATCCTATACCTTCACGTATTAAGATCATTTTTGCACCCGTGTTCTCGAATTTAAATATTCAGTAAAAACTTCCTACTTCTTCTGGCGCTAATCTTAATTGTAAATATGTATGTTATTAATCACCAGTTTTCGGTCAGAATCTGTATGTCTTAGTCATAAGTCTTAGATGTAAGTCTTAGATGTAAGTCTTAGATGTAAGTCACTAGTTATAATTGTAAACCTTAGTTGTAAGCCAGTAAAATTAATTATTTTATATATTTATTTGTACAGCGCCCTTTAGGTGATTTTCCACCTAAAGGGCGGTATATAAATTAGCCAATTATTATTATTATGTATTATTATTTCGAATTTGAATAAAAAAAACGTTCGCTAGTTGTTTATTCGCGGATATCAGCTGTTTTAAGTCTTTTTTAAATGCGTCGTAGCGTTAATTTATACTAAATAAAAAAAAATTAAAAAGTTTTGTTAACCTTTCAATTGCCGAAAAAAAAGTTATTTTTGTGTAATGTAGATTCACCTGTGTCCTGTTTGTAAGTTTGCATCAGTCTTGTATTATTTTCATGTCTTCATTTTAACAGTACAGTCAGATATTCTTTTGTAATTCGTAAACTATCGCCGTACATCAGTAAGATCCTTCCCTCATTGCCATACGTCGGGGTTGATATTAGAACGGTGGACTGCTAGCCTCGTTTCATTCGGCAACTTTTACAAGCGAAGACTAAGTTTAGACTTAGACCTCAAATAATTAAATTTTCTGCACTTATCCATCTTTCAATGAAGATTTTTACTGTACTCGTATATTATTACACATTACAAAGCACACTGGCTTTAACAACATACAGCCTTTCATATAATTCTTAGCTTAATATCAAATTTGTTAAAGGAATTAATAATAATAACGTAGTATTTATATAGCGCAGTTTTGGGATATTTCACTTCAAGTGCGAGTTCGAGTCCTTACGAATACGAATTAGACTTCATATCAGGGCCATGTACTGCCTGAATACGATATGATACGATTGTACCACCCCAGCCAGGAGCACTCCTGTCCCGGTAAGACCGGTTACACCGGGGGCACTGATTTGTTAGGACTTGGAACACACGCTTTGAGGAGAGGAAGGAGGTTGGAGTTTAATCAACCAGTATACATGGCAATCTAATAAGCCAATATTGGAATTTAGGAAGGTCAGGAATAAAGGAATGGATTGAGCGTTATCATTTTTTCCTTTTTTCTTGTCTTCCTTCTTCTTGCCTCTTCTCGGCTCTTTTTGGATCTTGCCTCTTGTCTCTTCTTGGCTCTTCTAGGATCTTCTTGTCTTTTCATGGCTCTTCTAGGATCTTCTTGTCTTTTCATGGCTCTTCTAGGATCTTCTTGTCTTTTCATGGCTCTTCTAGGATCTTCTAGTCTCTTCTTGGCTCTTCTTGTTTCTTCTTGTATCTTCTCGCCTTTTCTTGGATCTTCTGGACTCTTCTAGGGCCATGAACTGCCTGAAGGTTAAAAATCCGTAAACGAACACGCTTTTATGTGCAACATGAGTATAAATATAATCATCTTATGTGTATGCTCCCTGTTTTGAAAGGTCTCATATTATTTCTATGTTTGGATCAACGTCAATACGGTTTCCATATCAATTAATCATGGTGGGTTCGCGGAATAACCGTCTGCCAGCATCGGCGTAATCATTTACCTACGTAGAAAATAATCAAACTGACAAACATCGTTGAGACAGGCAGTGTCGAAGATCAGCGTGAGAATAAATTACCTCCTCGCTACTTATGTTCTCCTGTCCTCCGCTTACCTTTCCTGTGAGATGGCGGATGGATGTCGAAATCCAAATAATAAATTACTGTCAATTTTAATAATTGAACAAGATTGGTTTGTTTTGATATTCTGTCGAATGATTCATTGAATTAATTTTTTTTTTCAAAGCGTTTAAAAAATGCTCAACATTATTAATTTAGGTACCTACGCATGCCATTCTCCCATCTTAACAGACGGATTGCAATCTTTAGAGCACAGGCGTCGGGTGGGAATGCTATCCTTGTTCTACCGGTATTACAATGGAAGATGCTCCGAGGAACTAGCATCATTGATCCCTTCGGCACCGGTGCATAGTCGGGAAACACGCCAAACGCGTGCCCAACATTTGTACACGGTTGACATTTGTCACATGAGAACGGGTCGTTTCTTCGACTCGTTCTTGTGTTCAACAGCTCGGCTGTCGAATGATTTGCCGGCCTCTGTGTTTCCTCCTTCCTACAACATGGGTCTCTTCAAGACCAATGTTCATTCCTTCCTCTCCTCAAAAAGACCCTCCACACAGCATCCCAGATGACACAGGCCCTGAGGGAAATTATTTTCCTCAAGGCCTCCTGTGCGGAGTTAATGTAAAAAAAAAAAATCTGCATTCGCAAAGAATCGATATAGAAGATTTATGTAAAACAAACAACGTAATTAATTAATTCAAGACAGGATCTCCGTTTAATATGAAAATTCGTTTGCCCCCCTACCCACAGAAGTACCTAAACTCCCGCACTAACAATCGTTTAAATGAAAAAAGTTTTCCCAGTCCCACTTTATAATTTTTTATTTCTTTTTAATGGATTACGTCTTTCTTCTCGCGGCGCTACATCAAACAAACGATAAAAAGTTCTTTCATCAAATACTTGGGCATTCTTTATGTTTCTTGCTCACCAAATGCGCCCCAAGAAAAGCATTCCATTCGGATATAAACAATTCATCATATTCCTAAGATTTCCAAGAGAGTAATTATAGAATACTTAATGGAAGACAATTCAAATTAAAGCGGTCTTTGTTTAAACTAACTCAAGCTGAAATAATTGAAGAATAACTGGAGGCTCCATTTTCAGCCGTTGTTTAAACTTATTTATCTAAGAAGAGAACGAAGCGCGTAAGCTCGCCGTCTGCACCGCTATTTACGTTCTGTCGTCACATTTTTACCTCGGGAAATTATTCTTTCGGGGGAGCAAGTGCGTTGGGGTTCTTCTCGGAGTCGAGTTATGTCTTCCCTTTCTAATCTCGTCGCGCCCCGTCTCGTCTGCCCGCGCCCGTCTCGGGGGAGGGCTAATTCAGGGAGGGGATAAAAACACCCCACACCGGCTTTTCCTTCCAGGCATTTGTTCTGCGTAGTCTTTCTCCCTCCGCCTAGCGAGTTGGATCTGCCGTCTTCCTTGAAGACATCGCCAAATTATAACTTCAAATTTGCGAGGCCCGTAGAGTCTGAGCGGAATGCCGTATAAGCCACATCCCGTCTGCGGGAAATGCTGCCGAATTTCAGCCGATATTTTTTTATTTAACTTTTCAGGGGTGGAGTGTGAGTCATGCTACACGGCGTATAGTATCAGGAAGCCGAGCTTTTCGGAATTCTTACCTTTGTGGAAGAATGCGTTTGATCTCTGGTTTCGAAATATTTTTAGGAATACTTTCCCATTTCCACTAAACCGAAATCTCCGACGAGATGCTGCCTAAGTGCAATTCGACCGAAATTGTACAACAGGAAACTTAAAATAGCTTGTAACAGAATCCCCACAATTTCAAATTGATTTACATTTGCTTCCCATAGGATATTTGCTTGGAATTCTATGGTGGATGAAGATACACGGAGTTAATACGATCAAGTATGGATGTTTGATGGATCCCGGGGGACATCTTAAACTAATGAAAACGGCGAGGAGTTAACAGGAATACTAAATACATTTATCATCCGGAGGCTCAGGAACTCGTAAATATTCTAGTGAGGAGAGTGTTACAATGTACAATCTAATATTACACGTTTAACATTCGCTTAGAAGGTTAATACAATATTTTTAATAACTTACTCATCTTAATTTTATCGGGGCCAAATTGAGAGATGAACTTGTTGGGGTAACCTTACAATAAAAATAAATTTATTAAAAAATTGAATTTTTATTGGAATAATTTTTAAAAACTTTTAAAGTTTATAACCATAAATGTAATGTATCGTTGAAGAAGAAGATAATACTAATAAATCTAAACGAAACATGACACAGAACAAGCCGCAGAAAAATAAAAAAGGTAACCGTCGCAACTGGGACTTGATCCCAGAATCTTTCGTTTTACACAAAGCTCCTTAAGCAACTCGGCCATTTTTGTCGATCTCATACTTCAAATTCAGAATTAACAATATTATCTTCCTCTAATTTTACTCATATTTTTGGCAGCTATCTTTTTGAATGATTATAAAGTTCTCGACCAATATATTTGTAGCCATTTGTAGATAGTGGTCTCGGATAAACCGATAAATTTTTTTGTGTCTTGTTCTGTTTCATGTTTCGTTTACAATTATTACTATCATCTTCTTCTTCTAAATAATATTAATCAACTAAAAATAAAAATGAACACATTGAAATGTGGTATATTCTTCCAGAAAGCCCTTCAATTTGTAAAACAAACATAAACAATGTTTTATGGGGGAAAAACGTGTTACCAAACGATTTACAACAAATCGATACTAAAAACACACTATCCTACGGAGGGAACACCTGCCGCACTCCCGGAAACGATAACCATTCTAAAAAGGACAATAGTTTTTTATACCTACAACCTACATGGACAAATACAACGAGGAATAACTTTGGATAGTAAAAAAACGAATTTAACTTGGCAATTGGATTTAGTGTCGTAAACGACGGCCTCCGTGGTTGATTGGTTACGATTCTTGGTTACGAATCTGGAGGACAAGGGTTCAAATCCCGGTGTGAACAAGTAATTTGTGTTATATCACAATTGATTCATTAGAAATAATATGTAGTATATTTGCGGCACGTTCCAAAGTGAAAGATCCTCTTAATATCGCCCTGGTAAAAGGTCACCATTCAGAATCGTGACCTTTTACCAGGGCAACTTTGCTTTTAATGGGTGTTAACCGTAATTGGTGACCAGGTCTCAATACCCAGGTACTTTCACACTTTCCTCTGCCCCATTTTTTTTGGCTCCCCACCACGAAATTGCAACGAAACTTTAAACAGCTCTTCTGCAAAACTACAAAATCGCAAAACTACAAAACTGTAAAACCGCAAAACTACAAAACTACAAAATCGCAAATCGGGCATTATTCTTCGGGACCGTCGAAATGTACAAAAATAATCGAAAAATAAAAAAAAATAAAGCCGACAACAATAATTTAAAACGAAACATTAAAAATTTATAATTCATTAATGACTATTTTTTTATATGAATTCATCACAAGAGTCCCAGCTGCTCCCGTCAGAAGCCGGTGAGTCTATTGCTTCCCCAATTGGGTTATGTTCTGAGGCTGAAGGTAGTGGGGAAGGGAAGGAGATGGGGAAGAGGAAGGTAGGGAAGTACCTGGCTGTTCAGATCTGGTCACCAAACACGGCTAAAGCCATTTCAAGCAACGTTTCAATTCTGAATGGTGGTTATAGACCAGGGCGATACCAAGAGTATCTTCCACTCTGGAAAATGCCGCAAATATACACAAATTCATCAAATAAAATTTATTTGCCCACGCCGGGATTCGATCCCGCGACCTTCGGATTGCGAGTCAAGAGCCTTACCGCTAGACTACGCCCGCCGTCAAATTGGAGGAAAAAGGTACATAAATAAATTTTAAAAACAAATAACACATCCTTAAGCAAAGTGAGTAGAAACGAGATCCCTTATCTGTGTAGATGAAAAGGTAGCAATTTGCCACTGCACAAACTTTTATGCTAAACATTAAGTTATTTCATTAAATATTGGTTTTGTATATTGTAAACAAAGATAACCAAAACAAAGTACAAAGTAGCTAGTCCAAGATCAACACCTGGTGGAGGTCAGGACCGTATTGACTTGAATTATAAAACTCAAACCCAGCAGCGAGCCCTTGCGAATTTGAAGTACGCAACCGAAACTATTTAGTTTGCCGGAACTTTGTTCAAACACTTCGTCAACATTGGACTGGGAAGCAAACAATCAAACTTTCATCGCTTTGCGGAAGAAAAACAAGCTTATTCGAAATAATTGTTTTGAGTTATATGTATTTTAACTGAAGGAAAATAATTATGGAAGTTGACTTTGACTTTTCCGTTCTATCCACAGAGAACAATGGCTTTAGCCGTGTTGGAGACCAGACCTCAATAACCAAGTACTTCCTAGCCATCATTTTACCAATCTCCATCCCTCCTGTTCGAAGCGATGCGGGTCCCCGATTCGAATACGACAAAATAATGAATGTGAAATAAGGCACAAAGTAGAGATGCCACGAATAGTGATTTTGCCGAATACCGAATATTCGGCTAGGCTCTCGGCCGAAGCGACGAATATTCGGCGGCCGAATATTCGGTGACACTTCCGATTCCGATTCCGACCTGCATCATTGACTTGCATACTGCTTACTAACAACGTATGCATGGACACTGAAGGTCTAGATTCGTTCAAAATAAATAAATGTAGCTTCGTTTAATCAAAAAATTAGAATATTGCGAGAGCCTTGAAGGAGTAACCATCAGTTACTTATACCAGGGCGGGTAAGAGGTGGATTACCTCCACTGCATCATTGAAGTGCGTGCGGTAACCGTATTTGTTTCATTTGCGAGTACGTCGCGCCATAACACGCATTATTTGTTGATTACATCAAATTGTGTTACTTGTATTGTGTATACCTTAAAAACTACATTGCAACTTGTAATATACATCTTACAAAACACATGAAAACTGTTCGCCTAGATCGGACAGCAGACCCTTACTAGTCTAGTGGTGGTTAGCAAACGCAAAACAGTATCCAAGGCTAGCAGAATTTGCTAAGATTTATTTATCATCTCCCGGGAGCAGTGTAGTGAGCGGCTTTTTTCGGAAGCAGGTATAATTTATGACGAAAAGCGCAATCGTTTGCTATCAACAAATGCTGAAAAAAATGTTCATAACTTAACACTGATGGATTTTAAGAATTAAATATGCTGTTTTTTGTTAAAATAAAAAATTTTAGAGTACCTTTTTAAGAATACCGAATACTTAAAAAAAGTAGACAAATATTCGTGGCATCTCTAGTACAAAGCAATCAAAAATTGGAACACTCACAACATTCACAAGGAGAGTGAGAAACGCAATCCGAGAATCCGCAAAAACGAATATAATATAATTTGAGGGATGATTTGAGGAAGACTGGACATCAGAAGTATTATAAAAAATATTCGGCATTTTGAGAATTCGTTGAGTAGTGGAAAAGTATAAATGAAATAAAAGTAATTCCTTTTAAAAGAAAAATATAATAATTTTTTCACAAAAATCGACGGGATTCGACGAAAACTGCCTTAATTTAAATGAGCTGTTTCATAAAATAACGTGAAATTTTACTGTAACCGAAATCATATTTCTATCCTTAGGAAAAATATTCCGCGATTCTCAGAAAAAAAAAGTCACCAAGAAGAGTGTGTGTGGAAAGCAAAATGGCTCTTTGCAATGGAAAAAATAGGGTTCAAGCCGTATTCAGCCCTTTGTGCAAAAATATTTAATATGTGAGCATGTTTTGTATTATACTGACTTGGTTATCATCAAATTTGTAAACATTATTAAACAAGACTGAATTTTGACTCCTTGAAATTGTTTTTAATTTAATAAAAAGATTATTTTATAAAACGCCTGTCTTAAGTTTGAATAGAAATAAGTCGCTGCATAAAGATGTTATTTCAAGCTAATTATTTACTGAGGAATACAATTTAATACAAATCTAAGCTGTATTCATCTTCAAATTCGGATCTATTTCAATTTTGATTGGAACAACGTCTGAACACTAAGGACGGGTTTTTTTTTTTTAAAGAAAAATTTATCAAATACTTGAGGTCAATTATCAGGTTCTGTGAAAGTCCAACTCAAGTTATGTGATTTTTTTCAGTTTTATGAAGCAACTGGCCTCTAATGACATAATAACAGAACTAATAAAATTGTTTTAAAACAACTCGTGCCAATGAATTCGAAGAAATTCAAATGTGAAATTGTCATCAAATAACCGTTCAGCGCCATTTTGTATATTTTTACATTTGAAAGGTCCCCGTTAAACGCAGATTTTAGGTGCTTTTCAGCTTTATTAAATTGTAATAAGCTGACAAGCTCAACAACATGAAAGTTTTTTGTTCTGCTAACCACAATTGGCATTTAACGAGAACCTTTCAACTGTTAAAAAACAAAATGTTGAAAAGTTCTGTGAAACAACCCACAGTGACACAATTTGTTTTCTTTGTTGACAAAAATATAAAATCTGTGATTTCCTCCATTTGTACAAAGTTTTCAGTTGTTAATTCTATTATTTGTGTCAAAACCGAGTGCAGCGGACTTTGGTGAAATGGAGAAAAAAACGTATGAGAAAGAAATTTAGAAGAAATGAGTGAAATGGCGTAGTGAAGATATCACTTGTAGAATACCCATTACCGACAAGCACCGTAGGTCGTAGCTCGTAGTGCCCCGACTGTTTGATACTCTATGGGCTACGATACGGTCACAGCGTGTATCGGGCTAAAGGCTACGTGCTACGGCGGGGGTTGGTAAGCCGGGTGTAGGTGGGGTAGGTTCATTTTCCGGGCCGATACCTCCACAGGAATAATGGTTCTTCCGCCAATTATCACGAATCATTTGCTCTCGCAAGAGAGATGTACAATGTACTACAGTACAGGGTACAATATCGCGCCGCTACGAGGGAGTTTTCGCCAGCGTCTCTCCGGGGCACTAATGAGTCTAACAGTGAAAACATCTGTTCGGCCTTGTCAATGCAACCTTTGGGAAAAGAGCAAAATGGAACAAAGTATAAGCAGAGTGTATACAATGCAGTATTTAACTAGCGCAGACTTGAGAAAAATCACGGAATATTAATTGTAGGATTGACAATTGAATGTAAGCTAAAAAGCGCAGACCCTTGAAAAATCACTCCTAAGATCAGATACATTTTTAGATTTTCACGGCCAAAAGAATTTTCGTTATTTGTTTCGCAAATAACGAAAACACTCCTAAGATATTTAAACAAAAGAAATATACATCTCAAAGATAGAATTATTATCCATTAAAGGTATTTTTTTAAAGGAATTTTAGGTTTGAAATTGGAAAATAATGCACAAAAAATTAAAATGTCATCGTAATTAGAATGTCGGAGGCCAACTCAACTGTCGGGCCACCCGTCTTATTAAGCGTCGATGACAGGGCGAGTTTACAAGCTACTATCTGGGAAATTCACTATCTGTTAGTAAACTCGCTCAGTGTCATCGTGTTACTTGCTAACTAGCAGATTGTTGACAATCTACGAAAAAAGTTGAAAGGTCGCCAACTTTACTCGCTACACGCTTGCTCCGCTTGCTCGTGATTGGTTTATTTATGTTTTTCAAGATGGCTGCCAATTAACAGCTGATTTCGACTGTCAAACATCACAGAATTAGTTCACGCAGGCGTCGTTATTTTCGTTACTACTGGCGCTAGCAGCGACCTCAGTTTCCTGCGCTACTGAGCGAGTGGACAGTTTTGTATGTCATCATGACAATCTCACTCGCCGATTTATGCTTTTAAACTTAGTAGATAGTAGCTTGTAAACTCGCCCTGTGTCATCGAGGCTTTAGTTCTTAACATTGACTTTATTTAAACATTTTTTAATATCTAGGCGAACCCATGGATTCAATTCAAACGTAACTGTTATTTGTATATTTTATTTCTTTCCCCGCTCTGATAATCATAACCTGGAGCTAGGGGAAAAAGATTATTAATGATTATGGTTTTGATTCAAATAAATCTACCCCGCAGACGTTTTCTAGGGGCAACAAATTCATTGACATGCGTTGATCTTGTAATATAATATATTATATATTATAAAGATAGACAGATAGAGATAATGAATTATACTAGGACCATTCAAGGCAGTAAATGAATAAACCATCCTAACATAAATGTCTATTTTCAACGTAGGCATCCGAGGGAACCAATTATTGAGTTAGGTGATTCCCGCATTGAGTGATATATTAGTGAGAGTTTAGTCGGAGCAATGAAGAGGTGTAATAAAAGCACGTAGTTATATTTAAGTTATCGCGCTTCTTTATCAAGCTGAAGAATCTCACACTTTAGTCGAGGCGCTGAAACCAGTTCTGTAATAATTAATTAAAGAAGTATTATTACAACACCCCAATAAAACCGCTGGTGTCGGATGAATAAAACCATAACTTATAGAGGAGTAACAGCTACCTTATACGACGCCGGCTTCAATGAAAATTTCACACCCGCTCTGTCAGTTATTCAAGCAACAATCGCAAACAACGCCAGAGACGTTTATGTCTCTTATTTATTAAATTTTACAACGAATCTCTTATCTGGTTGTGCTGCTAATGTGGCAATCGCGTTTGCAAGGAGATGTGGAATACGTTGTAAGTAGATGATTGAATGTTTAAGATGAAGCCATACTAAATAATGCAAAATCATACAAAATCACATGTTTTTGTTTTGAAAATTTGATAGCTTAGAAGTATTATAGATGCTTCAATTAAATACTGTGTGTAGAACATACCTTGGCCCTTAAAAATATCGGTCATTTTTTTTATAAGTCTTTTAAAAAGCCTTTAAAAAAATAAAGTATAAGGTCTATAAAAAACACTTCAAGTCCAAACTCTCCTATTTATAAACCCCTTTTCGGATTTGGTTTTATTGTATAATGTGGCAAATTTAGTTTCTTTTATAATAATCGCTAAAAAATTGATATTTACGCCCGAACTTCACAAAATAAAATAAAATATGCATTTTCTTGTTGATATTTTTGACATCAATCAATACGGCCCGCACTCTACGAATTTTGGATTCTTGAAGTGACCCTTATGGCATGGGCACAAGAACCATGCACTGGGCAACACCTATTTCGTATCAGTCACGCCCCAACCGGCGCGGGAGACAGTCGTGTGACTCCACGTCGCTTAGTTTCGCGAAATCAATTTTAAATTTCAGTTTTCTTACAATAAACAATGCGCAAAACAGGAATTAATATTTTTTACAGGCCTTTATGAAATCAACCTGTAAAAAAAATTCTCAAATACCTTTTCCAACCTTTCCAAAAGCTTTTTCTCAAGTATTTTTAAACTCCTCCCATAAAGGGCGTGAATTCCGATTTCGATTTTTTCCTGTACTAGTGGATCCCCTTGATGACAAAATGGCAAGTCTAGTAAAGGTTTGGGAATTTGTAGTGCATTGTTAGAACTTTTTTTTTCAAAGATAATCTTAGAGTTATTGTCTTTTCTCAAGTACCCTGACAGTGTCATGCAATAGCGTAAACTGTAAGCCCAGTATATATGAAAACTAGACTGCTGAATCCTACGTAGGTACTCATGTGTATTTTTATTTAAAATGCACATTTACAGTTATACATAACCAATAATAAACAAACAATATAATTTGTTAAGTAATAATAACGTTTATGAATGGTCAAACATTTAGTTAAAAATATCTATGTCAGGGGACAGGTAATTTAGTAACAGAATCATTTTTCAGTGCGGCATTACAAATGGTAAGTTAGTTCTGCATCTCGGATCAACATAAGTTCTGTGTCTGCACGCTCTTGTGAAGTTGTCGGGAACATAAAACTCAATTTTTTGTATAATATCGGGAATACAGATATTACCGTTTAGAAGATTATATGCTGTTGTTAGCAAAGCAGTTTTCCTTCTATCGGCGTGGCTATACACCCGGCATTCCGGACAGAAAGGATTATGGATATAACAAGGGACAATATCCGAAGAATCACGGAAACTTATTTTGTACTTTCTCTATCATTTGAGATTAAGTTAAATCCACTGGTACCCATATTATTGATATGATAACTCTTACAGTCTCGAAGGGACCCAAGTTGAAGGAGAGTGAATACACAGAGGCCGTCAAATTGATATTCATGTAATAACCATTCGCTGATTTAAAAATGGTTTCGTCCAGTTAAAATTAATATTAATTGATGTCTCCCTGACTTTAAATTTATACTCGTCATAATTTAGGTTAACCCGTCTAATCACAGGAGACTCAAGTTGTCCCAAAACATCATATGCCTTTATAATAACAGGAGACCCAGATTGTCCCAGAGCGAACGTGCATTATTAAAAGTTAGATATCTCTCTTCCTGTCATGCGAATATTTGTGATTTCTTTTTAGTGGAAAAGGAATGAAATAATGCTTCTCATTGTCTTAGAATTATATGAGCTAGGTTGTCTTAGAATTATATTTTACAAACCTGATCAAAAGTGACGGTTTAATTTTGCGCCAATTTGTGACGTATCACACATTTAATTTTAAAATAAAATTGTATGAAGGTGATAAAAAGTGAGGTAACAGTTTTATTACAAATTTTGTTTAGAAAAGGAGTCTGTTATTAAAATTTTGGATTTATTCGATTTTAATTACTTTAATTCAAATATTCGCAGGTGTGCATTTTTTAGCCAATTTACATTTCCAATATTAAAATTTTAATATCTTGAAACAAAAATGTTGATTTCTAATAAACACATCGGAAAGATTATTTTATCTAGATTTTAGAACAATTTTTGTTTTTGCAAAAGTGTTTAAAATAAACCAATAAATAGGAATATTTAAAATGCATGGGATGAACCAGGAATTTTGCGCGCAAACCTTGACAGGCAAAAGTTGACAGAAAATTATTTTCTTATTATTCGAAGGGTTAAATTATATTCTAATTAAATGATTATTCTTTTTACAAGCAAAAGCGAATCAGTGCAATAAAGTATAATGAGGATTGTATCCACCAGTGAATTTTATTATCAAGGAGTGAAACTCCACTCTCATTGCAAAAAATATATAGTCGTTGGAAGGTTGTACAAATTTTCAGTAAGTAGTGTGGTTATCTTACAGTAAGAAATAAAACCATTATAAAGTCTTGTACACTTGTAAACGCACGCGCTTTTGATTAACAAAGTTTATTTTGGCAATTAGCTTTATATGATTGAGGAGCAGCAATATGAGTGAGTATTTTATTCTGTGCACTATAAAACACGTAATAATAAACCACTACTAGTATTGTGCTTCAATCATTGTCATATGGGTGATAATCCTTCATTTTTTTGTGAATACCTCACAAGATTCCAGCTGCTCCCGTCTGAGAGTGAGAATGAGACAATGGCATTCCAAATTGGGGTATGTTTTGGGGCTGAATAAAGTTAGGAAGAGAAAGGTGGGGAAGGACCTGGCTATTCAGATGTGGTCACCAAACACGGCTAAAGCCATTTCAAGCAATGTTTCAATTCTGAATGGTGTTCTTACACCTGGGCGATACTTAAGAGTATCTTCCACAAATTAATCAAATAAAATTTATTTGCGCACGCCATGATTCGATCCCGCGACCGTCGGATTGCGAGACAAGAGCTTTACCCCTCGACCACGGAGACCTTCTTTAAATATGTAGTAGGTATTAGGTATGATATTTATGAATTGCATTAAACCCCTGCCACCTATCGTTAACAGAAAACATTTTCAAACCTTTTAAAAATAATAATTGTGTGCAGATTCACCATCTATAATAATATAACATACTAGCTGGTTCCCGGCATGGTTGCAATGCCTTTTTCAAAGAAATACATTGTTTCTATCTTTCCTGTGCGTCCCCGTTCCCTTCCCGCGTCCGCTTTTTAGCTAGCTTTATAAATTATAGCCTATATGTTATTCTGATGTATGAGCTATATTATTGTAAAGTTTCATTCAAATCCATTGAGTAGTTTTTATGTGAAAGGGTAACAAACACACATGCATCCATACAAACTTTCGCGTTTATAATATTAGTAAGATATTTTGGAATCTTGCGTATTTTTCTAATCTTGAATCTTTATATTTTGTCTTGCCTTTCACAGCATGACAATTCGAATTACTATGGAATTAAACATTAAAAAAATCTGTTTGAAATAATATTGTACATCCTTTTGTACATTTAAAAGTATCCTTTTGACGATTTTTTCTTTGTAAAGCGTCCTCGAGTTGCTATTTTTACAATTGTGAATAATATGATACTTAAAAACTTGGATGGGCGTTTGAAACAAGGAATATAACAACAGAAGTAACAACTCCGTAAAGAAGCAATTTTAACGGTAAAGCATCATAGTAGAATACAGTTCTATATTATTTCAAGAACACTGTATTATTTAATAACATTTTTTGCATAACATGTTTTATTACGACTGGTAGCGTATTATTATAAATAATAGAGATTGTGTTTATAAACACAAACTGTCATTACAATGACAGAACATATCAATTATAGAACATAAATCGAAATGGTCTAACCGCATTATAATCGTAATGTGGTCGACATGTGAATTCAAAACGTCTTTCTCTGTGATCAATTTTAATTTTTTTCTCATTTGTGTTATATATTCTGCAAACTGTTATCATATGCCTTGGAACGTACTGATGAGGCAGGCCAGATCGGGAGAGACTGGTTGAGGAAGACTTTGAGACCTCTCCAACAGGACTCACTTGGAACATCGCCGCACCGCAGTAGGAGGGACAGATTCGTATATCAGTCACTTCTGGACACACTGGCCCCTAGATTCCTACATGCCGATCATACCTTTTTCCTTCCCATTACTTCCTCTCCTTCCTTCCTTAAAAATACCTTCTACACAGCATCCTCAAAGAAGACAGGCCCTGATGGGAATTATTTTCCTGAGGGTCTCCAGTGTGGAGCTAATGTAAAAAAGAAATATGTTACAACAAATGTACAATTATTTCAATTAATAATAATAATAAGTTTTGGCTAATTTACATAAGGTGAGGTTTGTTCAGGTCTTGGCGGCGGATGCATCTGCCCACTTGCTGTGTGGCGGGCCGGATTGGCCGGCGGACCCATAACCTTACACCGCAGTTGGAGGGATGGTTTCATATGTCCGTCACTCCTGGACACACTGACCCCCAGATTCCTACCCACCCCTCATACCATTTTCCTTCCTAAAACTCCATATCCTTCCCTTCTTCAAAAAGACCCTCCACACAACATCCCTTAAGATGACATAGACCCTAAGGGAAATTATATTCCTCATGTGTGGAGCTAATGTTAAATTTTTTTTTTTTTAAATAGCACCGTTTTCGTGAAAAATCACCTCAAGGGCGCCGTAAAGCATTTTGGGTGATAAGCATATTATATGTAGGCAGAATTATGATAACAATATTATTCGATATTTGCGAATAATAAATATTCATCATGTCTGCATAACAGGCCCCTGGAGTAGAATCAATTGGTCACAAAAAAAATCACCACGCAGAACCCACATAATCTACAGATTCACATACAAGCCCAGTGGAAAAAACGAAACTCGCTACGAATAATGTGAAAGGAGCTTCGTCATAAAGCTCTCGACGTGTTATAACGCAATTCCACATAACAATGGCGTTTCGGCGCCCGTTCGGGAAAAGCGCGAACTAACGATAATAATCTGCCCGGGAAATAGGGCCCGCTGTAAGCCTTTTTGAGTGCGAAACTTCACAAATGAAAATCACGAACACGCCGAGTTATAATGCGTGCAACCTTAAACCTTACAAGTGCGACATCGTATTTTATTTTGATTGTGCATTAAAGGGACATTTTTCAATACTATACGAGTGTTATACTATAGGTATGAGAGTAGATATTATTTTAAATTCTACGAAGAAAAGTATAAACATCTTTGAGGACTTGTAATTAAAATTTTTGAAATAAACTTCTTTACGCTCGCTCGACATGGGGAGTAAGCTGGTGAATGCGTTACGAAAAAGGATATATAAATAATTTTATGCGAACGGTGATCGGGTAAGGCAACGGTCGGGTCTCTACGCACGCTTGACTTGGGGAATGATAAGGATAAGGAGAAGGATAGGGATGCGGATGGGGATGGGGATGGGGATGGGTATGGGTATGGGTATGGGTATGGGTATGGGGATGGGGATGGGGATGGGGATGGGGATGGGGATGGGGATGGGGATGGGGATGGGGATGGGGATGGGGATGGGGATGGGGATGGGGATGGGGATGGGGATGGGGATGGGGATGGGGATGGGGATGGGGATGGGGATGGGGATGGGGATGGGGATGGGGATGGGGATGGGGATGGGGATGGGGATGGGGATGGGGATGGGGATGGGGATGGGGATGGGGATGGGGATGGGGATGGGGATGGGGATGGGGATGGGGATGGGGATGGGGATGGGGATGGGGATGGGGATGGGGATGGGGATGGGGATGGGGATGGGGATGGGGATGGGGATGGGGATGGGGATGGGGATGGGGATGGGGATGGGGATGGGGATGGGGATGGGGATGGGGATGGGGATGGGGATGGGGGTGGGGATAGGGATAAGAAGCGTAAGGATAAGAGAGAGATAAGTTATAAGTTATTCGTAAAAGTCCGTACACCAAAGTAAATCAAATCTCATAATGTTTTATTAAATTTTGCAAAAACTTTAGTTGTTAATTTTTTGACAGTTGTTTCGCCTTTAAGGGCCAATTTGATAAATAGTTATTATGAAAAGACAGTTTGAAGCTGCCCTTTAACTCCGAAAAATTTAAAAAATGTATGTTTTTTTTAAGTTTCAATAAGAGGATGTAACAGGTTTCGCAACCAAAGTTGAATCGAACAAAGACCTCACAAAAATGGATTGCTTGCGTACAGTACAATTTAAACGTGTTATTCGAATTAGAAAAGAAAATGTAATTTATTGGACATAGTCGTACTGTAAAACTTTTCAAAACTTATTCACATTTGATGATTATAAAATTTAATCAACTTGTTGTGTTTTTTCGCTATTAACATTACCTAAGTAATTGTAAAAAAGGGGCTGTTTCTCAGTGATGTTTCGCAATGACATCTTGGTCGAAAGTGTAGGTATAAATATGCACCAATACCCACAATCCTAAGTCTGTGTGATTTGAATTAACCCTTATTGATTATAAGACTTGAAGAACCCTAATTGCCCTACATATAAGAATATTATTAGTATTTTATTATATAATTTTAAAATGTAATGGCAGTATTCTCAGTATTAAAGATAATGGACGCAACTCGGACTCGAAACCAGAACCTATCGTCTAACCAGTTGCGACCATTATCTTTTTCATTTTTCTGTTATTAATGTTATCTTCTTCTTCAATGACTATATTGATGGGAATAACTTTTAAAAAGTTATAAAGGGAGAGTTGTTTTTATAAAAAATAGTAAAATTTAATTTTTTCACGTTTATATTCTGTATTTCGTTTTGAATATAAGAAAACAAATAATGCGAATTATTTTTAATGCAAAGTTTTCTGAAGTCGTCAGCGATCGCAATTCAAAAGATTGTGACGAGATACTCCAAATTACGTGCGACATTGCTCCGCAGTAATAAATAAACGTGAAAAGTTATGAAAATTCTTGTGAAGAACTAACTTTTGTAGCACGTTTTGGATGAAATATCACGGTGATTACACAAAAGCATGGAATAAAATTTACTTTCATTCGAGTTACATTCGTGTTAAGCATTTTCGGGCGTAATGCGTCCGTCATTATTTATATTTTTAATCTGTAAAGGACCACGTGACACATGTTCGTTTCACAGTGTTGGTTATGCGATGGTAAGCGGGGCACATAACATTATAACGGGTATTGCTAGATTGTTAGCTTCTACTCGCTGTGGCATAGCGTTACTAGAATTACGCACGCAAATATAATATGCGGCAATAAGCTCACATAACCCGGCATGGCGGAATGAAGTTATAAATGTTAGCAGCGAGACTTTGACATCATAATCGCAATACGAAACTGTACAAAATTGCCAAGGGATAACCGATTGAGACCCGAAACCCAGATACGGCTGCCTAAGTGTCGGGTACTGCAATTATTACAGGCAATAATGCGAAGGTTTTTCCTATACTGTTCCATATTCCCCTATAATGACGTTTCTACCAGCTCTATTCCGATTCTAGCAATTGTAGCAATTCTAGCATTTCTCTAGCACTTCTGGTCGGTGGGCGGATTTGAACCGGAATGATTTAAATATCCCGCGTTACATCCGCGCGATAATGGCGGACATAATGGGGTATTAGTACCTACACGATCCCAAACACATGTTTAGTGTTATTGTTATTATTATGAACACAGGATAAACAATGGAGAAAACCCGGGCGCTAGATGTATGTAATGGCGTATATTAGAAAGCTATGGGCGCTCCACATGAAGTGGGAATTCTCTTTTACTGCGAGAAATTCCACCAACCCTACTTATTAAAATAAATTTTGAAAATACAGTTAACTTTTATGAAGGTTACGATAAATTATAGAATTACAACGTATCATTTTCACATTATTTTAAACGTTGTTTGTTCAGAATAAAAACTACGTGAAGGACCATTATTATTTTTTTTACATGGTTTAAACACCCTTTGTCCGTGTACCCACACCTAAACATTATGAAATTTTGTGAATTGAATTTGAAAAGCTTAATAATTTTCCGTGTTATCTATTTCATTTCGTTTGGGCTGGAAAAGGCTTCTGCGGAGATATGTACCCCCCTGGCACGTGATGTGATCATTAGCGATTGTATTTACAAGGGTGGCATGTTGTGTTAATGACAGAGCCAGGAATTACTTTCAGGTTTTCTATTTGGGAGAGCATCATTTACTTAAATTTCAAACAGAACTAGAACGTTTTATTTGTCCTGGTTGAATTCGACACAAGTTTCAAGAAACCCAAAGGCTTAATAAGCAAATTTGTACAGTTTATGACATGACATTACAAAACCAGACTTTAATTTATACAGTAAAGAGTATTCAGGAAAATAAGTACTACAAAATAAATTGAAGAATCGCTAAAAGAATTACATTTTGATAAACGCGAAGGCATAATATTAAAGAATTTATACGCTTATTGTACTTTCCTGCAAAGGAGATCAATGAAGATTTTAAGACTGTAAATAAATTTCAAATATGAAAGCACAGAAAAGAAAAACTGAATTATTAAACAGATGTGACAGAAACAGATAGCTCCAAAATTTCACCATAGTTTTATTGATTTTACTTAGCATTTTGGGGTAAAGGACAACACCTGATCCACTCGCAAACTTGTTATTTTAAATTTAAACCCTCTGCTTGGAGAAAGGACCGCATTGAATTATCAAGTTAAATCCCAAAACAAAATCCGCTTCGTTCTTCATATTGTTACAATACAATATACTACGGTGAACTAAAGAAAGTTAAATTTTTGGATAGTTTTAAAAGCTGCCGTTAATGTTGGGCATGTGGTGTTATTTTCTAAACGTAGGTAAAAATATTTTTTCACCCAAATGCCAAACTATTAGAAATTAAAATGCTAAATCGGTAATTTAAATTCTTTACCACGAATCGGTTCACATTATAAATACAAAAAAACATGCTTCGGATAAATTGAAGCTTTTCATGTCCTTAAGTAGAATTTTCCATTTAGAGGAAATAAAACAAAATTGTTAATTACCTTATAAAAAAAATATAAACGTAAATTGGAAAAATAATATTTTAAGTGTACGAAACCATAAAAGAAACAACTTAAAAAATATATAATTATTTTTTCGTTATTTGTTTTTGGTGTGTTATGCCGGTTCCATGTCAACTCAGAATGAAACCAACTCAGAAACCCCTCAGAAAGATCATTAAAAGCTATGAAAAAATAATTTTAAAATATCCGGTAACCCTAACCTAACTTAACCTATTTAACCAATTTTTTAATATTTTTTATCATCACTCTTAATGACCTATCTGAGGTGCTTCTGAGTTTGTTTCATTCTGAGTTGTCCGGTCACCGTTATGCCGTGTTGCGCTACTTCCTTATTTAGCCAACGTTTCGGACAGCGTTGCAGTTTCCATCATCAGGGCAGATCCGGCACCATCAGAAGGAGGTAGAGCAAGACGGCATAACACTCCAAAAACAAATAACGAAAATACTTTTGGCCGTGAAAATCTAAAAATATATCAATATAATTAATTATGTGTCTAAAATTATCTGTGACCGTTTCCATTAAATAAGTTTATCCTTTTCTATAAACATATTGATAAAATAAATATTATTTTAAAAAAAACTCCGTTTTTGTGCCCGGCGTTTTTTACGCTTTTTACCCATAATCGCGGTGATACGAGTATATGACACCCTAAAACAAACATTTTTGGTTTGCCGCTTAAATTGAGGATTTATGAAAAACGTAATACAAAGAATAAAAACATAAAAAATAAATTTTCAAAACTTAAAACACCCCGAAAGTGGTATATTATTATATTTGAAGGCTTTATTTAGACAATTTAAGTATTTTCTTGATTTCGGTAACTGCATACAAGAATAGCTATAAAACATAACATGATAAAAAAGGTTAGTTCTCTCTTTGTTCGTTTTCCTCACTTTTCTTCTGCGCTGCTGTCATGGAACCCTTGACTTCCATTTGGACCACTTCTATCATGAAACTTTACTTTTAAATTATTATTTTTGCCCGAAACGTAGTTAATATAAGAATCATAAGATAGTTCAAGGTTCAAGCAAATAGGAGACGACTAAACTAACTAAACGTAAAGCAATAATAAAAAAGTAATAACGAAGCAAATGATTTGAGATTTTTCCACTTGATCTGAGGTGTTGACGGCCCTCCTCCACTACTCTCAGCTCTCAGTGTCGAGTGTTCAGAGTAACTCCATTCCGGGCAATCTATCCCCATTCCGGAGGGAACTTCAAATGGGCGGATTAATTAAAGTATAGGCGGGCGTCCAAGGGCGCCGCCCATTCTATCCGCCTAATAAACCTAATTTGATCGCTTGTTGTTTTATCGCGTTCGGAAATCTACCTTTCCCGCCCTCGCCCGAAAACGGGTAACATAACTAGGTACCTCATAACTAGAGCTTTCGGATTTAAATTTAGGGGACAAATTGAACGTTTGAACACGGTTTAACGTGTTACAAAATAATAGCTTTATTTGCTTCTCGCTGAATTTATTTACATCACTTTTATGATGGTTGGGATCTCAGTCGTCGACCTCCGTAGTCGAGCGGTTAAGCTCCTTAAGATACGAATTCAGTTGTCGCAAATGCTTTTTGTATATCTATTTAGTACATTTGCGGCATATTACAGAGTGTTACCTACTATCAGTATCGCCATTGCCATTCACAATCCAAAAGATGCTTAAAACTCTTCCCATCTTTTTCCCTTCCCCATTTTTTTCATCCTCACAGCAGCCCAATTGGGGATGACAGTCGGGAGCAGTCGAGACTCTTGTAAAGAATTTTCATGAAAAAATGTGAATCCTGCCCTAAGAAAGGGTATGTATTAGACGTGGGCAGAATGATTCCCAGGAGTGAATCGATTCAGTCTGATTCCCATGGCCTTTTGAATTGATTCCTTTAATTCATTCCTTTAATTCAATTAAATCCCAAAAAAAAAAAAAAAAATTGAAAATTAAATGAATGGGGAGGCTAACACCGCACACGAGACCGGGAGGCCACGGAGTACCCGGAGTACCGCGAAAGAGGAGACTGATAGGCTACCAAGCATCGCACAAAGAGGAGACCGATTATTCTATCTGATTATCTCGCTAAAACCTATAGATTAATGTGTTTGACTCTTTTTAGTGTCACTTTTTCGTTTCATCGGTTTTAAAATCACAATGAGTGGGGAGGCTACGAAGCACCGCACAAAGAGGAGACCAATAGGCTACGAAACACCACACAAAGAGGAGACCGAACATTCTATCTCATTATCTCGCAGGCTAAATCCTATATTGTTTGTCTTTTTTTAGTGTCGTAATTTTTCGTATGTAAAATGTATTTATTGCTAGCAATTATATCTTAAAATTATACAAGTTTTCGTTTCACCCTTAAAATTTTATTGATTTTATTTTATTTATTAAACTTATAATTTTGTTCTATTTCACGTGATCTAATACAAACATACATTTAACATTAAGATGAGTATTTTATGACAGCTAACCACAGCTAATTGGCCTTATAATATCTGCAAATTTACATATTATATCGACCCAAGATCTACGTCTAAAAGTAGGTAGGTACAATATCTTCCTTACGTACCAAAAAACAGATAAGCATCATTTTAGCTTCTCACTGCTGATGTTCAGATTCAAAGTCGAAAGTTTTCGACTAACTATGTAATGAAATTGACGGCTTGGCGCGCGGGGGAATAAATGAACCGCGCGGACGGATTAAGGGCTGGCATTGCGGAATGAATTAGTAACTTTTGACTAACGTTTTGTGTCTTACCTAGCAGTGACTTGATTTACTCGCGAGCTGCGGACCTAGGACTGGGATGCGTTTGGGACATATCGTGACATTGACGTGACGATGACGCCTGATGTCATTTCTAGGTCTGAGATTTACAAAAGACCATGACGTCACAAGTGAAAAAGACTTTTGTTTTAATTCCTCTGTCTGTCGGAATCGGACAATCTCGATTCCGACAGACTAGATACCTGGGACGCGGACATTGAACACGGACCTGGGACGGCGGGGACCTTAGTACAATCTCAGGACTATTGATTAGGATGAATGATTAATTCATTGCGTGAAAGAGATGCTCGGGCAACCCGGATGAATCGCGGCCGCGTTTTGGCCATTTTGGGACATGGACTTTGATGATGTTCGGGTGTTTTTAGAATGGCGGCGCGGCGGTAGCGGAATACAATCGTAATAGGCGAGTCGTTCACAATACCGTCCGTCGACCACTTCGCGGCGCGCGGCCCGTTTAATAATATTTAAATACCTATGAAACAATATAATATTTAAATCGTTTACAGAACACATTATTCATTGAAATAATTTAACAGTAAAATAAATGGAAATTAAAAATGTATGGTGTCATTAAAAATCGTAGGATGCAAGGCCAAAGATAAGGAATGAAGAATCAATTCCTTTTGAAATTGAGAATTAGATTGAGTGTGTCACAAGATTGAATTTATTCATTTAATTCGGTCATTCAATTTTGCCCACGTCTAGTATGTATGCAATGTGCAGAGTGCTCCTTGTTCATATTGAATTCAGTAAACGTATTTTTTGCGTGTAAATGCTTCGATAAATCATTGAACTCGCAGTAAGTGATGTATTAGGATAACAGGAAACGGACACAGGTGTGCGTCACGTCCGACTGTTCAAAATAAAAGGCCAGCGGCCACATTCAAGACTGCATATTCAATCAAATCGATACGAGTATTATTGCAAACGCTTCCTTTTGCGGCCGACAAGATAAATCATGCAACTACTCAGTGTTTCTGCTCTCCGGGAACACGGTTATCAGAAAACGTACGCAAATGTATGCTGCCAATTTATCCACTACTTTAAAGGGCTGCCGGCGAAATCAATTTAAATATAAATAAAATTATTTAACGACATTTTAAATATTTTCACTTCCCGAAAAAAACTGATTAAGGGAAATTACACAAATTGTTTCATGGGAGAATATGTTACGATCTCTTAAAACCTAAGCCCTCAATTATGGAATTACGCGTGTCTCTTAACGGGTTAATTGCATACTGGCGTAACCCACGATTAATGAAAAAAAAAACACAAGTAATTAAAAAGAAATACGGTTGAATTCTCAATAAAAGATACCTACTGATTTAATTTTTTGAATAAGTACTGTCTGGTAGTATATTTAAGGCAATAAAGAAGTTATTAAACACTTATATTTTAATGTCAATGTAATGTAATGTCATTATGGTTTCAGAGAGAATGCATATTTTTGGGAAATGATTGAATTTACTTTAAAACTGCTTATTAATTAACGCTAAATAGGATTCGATTTCAAATTCTATTACAATTAATGTGAGTTTCTTGAATTCTTCGAGCCATAATATCTCCATTAGCTCTCCAAATGGATAGCCAGAAATCAATATTAAATTAAATAATTTTATCAACACAGATCACATTAAGCGGCGACAGAACCCGTCCTATCGAATCCTCAAAAATAAAAATCAATAACCGAAGACATTTTATAGGCACACCAAAGATATATTTAGTGCGCATGTGTCTGGTATAAATTAGGTAATTTATATGGTAATACCTTTATAATGAAAGCCACTGGAATGACTACGTAATTAATTATGCGGTAAGAATTCATCTCCATGGGAGATAAATAATGCTGGTAATATGCAATCACTAGAGACGTGGGTCATTTAAAAATACGGCGGACTTCTGCGATCCTAATACTACTCCAAAGTTCCAAGTCGTAAATTTTAATTGAATGGGTGGTTCCAACGACAGCTCGCACACAAATTGGGGTCTATCATTTCTTATGCAGCGTTTTTTTCTGTAAACATTAAATAAAAATCTTCAAATGATGTTTGACGCGTTTTAAGAACGCATAAATTATTAATAAAAATTGACGAATCCTTCTTATTTATGTAACGGTTTTAATATTTAATTCGCTTAATATTTTTTGCTAGCGCTTGGCAAGTTTTTTCTTACATAGAATAAATAATATTATGGTTAATATTAACACAAACATATTTTTATTTCAGAATACCTTGAGTAAAAAAAAAGTGGATAAGCCATTCTTAAGAAAATAAAGAGGCAAATCACCACTTAACTTTTTTTAAATACCAGAACAACCTCTTAAGAAGCTTAAATCATTAGGTTAAGTAGGTTGCTTCCGAATTGCCATTAGAAAAAAAAAATTAAATAATAAAGAAGGCGTACCTGCGTGAAAGCGAGTTTGTATGGAATGCTACATTTATCAGTCTTATAATATTATGTGGATGGTTGTATCGTTGTATGTGCATCTCGCAGTAAAAACACCTGGTTTAATGGAGATGAGCAGGTCTCTCCAAATGATGGTCCATTATATTATAAATAATTTGATAGATCAGGAATGCAGAAGGCTGGAAAAGAATAATTATTGTGCTTTGGGAATCAACACATCAGAAGAAGCATTTAATGTAGTGCGACCGGCACAGGGCGAGCATTAGAAAGGCGTCATCTTGAAATGAAGATCTTCCGCGGGGTGGAATGGGAAATTGAGCTTTTTTCAACTGTAAACTTTGCCTGCACTTTAGGTTCATGCTATAATATCCTATTTCAGAAGTATATTAATGCCTCCGTAGTGTAATGGTCTACTCGTCAAATCTTAAGTCGGGAAGTTGCGGGTTCATAAAAGGAAATTAATTTTTCAATTTATATAGGTGTCGTCAAGTTTCAGGAAGGGTTGTTTAACAGAATTTGAATAATTCATCAAATTTCAAAGATAATATTCTGGTTTTGTGAAAGCTTTATTGAAGTTCGTTATTATCCAAATACCTACTGTGAAAAACCGGCCCAGGATTAAATAATAACTAAACTAGAACAGAACTTGAATTTTAATTTGAAATTTGATTAATTATTCAAATTCTGTGAAACAGCCCGTCCATAGTATCCTGATTTTGATTATAAGGTTTCAACAATCCTACTAAAATAGTTATAATATAGTCGGCCATTTTTATTCAAAATTATAATCTTTTTAGACATACCAATGGCTAGACAAGCGACTTAGAAATATAACGCACATAAAATGCTAATAAGAATAAAAAAATTACAATCGAAATGGGAATGAAAATTAACATCGTCTTATTTATGTAATGAAAATATTCGGTTCTATAATAAATAAACAGATTCGTAGAATTTTTTTATGGAGTGAGAATTGTGATAAAATTACAATTCTTCGAATACTTGTACGTTTTGATTTCAATAATTTGGAAGCGTCGCGTCGGATCTCGGAAGCATAAAAAGGGAGATAATGATATGAAATAATAGAAGTTAAATCCATCAAAGGGTAACGCGAGATAGCCGAAAGGAATTTTTCGATAAGGCTGTCAGATATCTCTTCCGAGATACTTCTGTCGAGAGAAGAGCTTATATTATACACATACATCGGGGCTCCGTGATCCGAAAGAGATTTCATTCTACATTTATAATTCTAAGGGAATGTGACAAAAAAGGGTCGGGTAATAAATTGACGTCTTCAAATGGGCAAGAGCCGACGAAAAGTTTTTGGCGCTCGAAGATTCACGTCAAACTAGGCCAGACCTTTCTCGACTGCGTGAATTATCTCCAGGGTATGGAAGAAAGAGTGTAATTGAAATTCCAGCCTTATAAAATATAGCATTATAAATCTTTTAAAACATAGTAAATGTACGGGGCATACTATAAAATTAGATGGCTTTCTAAATAATGAAAAAGTTCACATAATGTTCACATTTTACAGACATTTGAGTCGATTTAATATGCGAAAGGAATTTGGCGTATCGAAATGTTTGACAAAAATAAAGGAATATTATAAATTCCTCATTTAAGTGCTACGTTAAAACCTCTCCCTCTTTCTCAAAGATGACGCTAAGGACTGAAAGAGAGGTTACAACGGAGTTTTCACCAGTAGGACCACAATATGGTATTTAGACAGCTTAGTTGGGTGTAGAATTCAGCTCACCAATTTAATTTGAGATAAATCGTTGTTTAAGTTTTGTGAAAGAGTGATCAATTCGTATATATCGGCAACGGGACCACACAAAATTAATCAGGTATTCCCATAACTAAAGGAATATTATAAAATAGTAATTTCTCTCCCTCTTTCGAAAAGTGACGACGCGTGAAAGGAGGTATTTCAACTGAGCTTTCGACACTTTGTAAATAGAAAAAAGCTCTTGAAATTTTAAAATCCATTTAGATGCGAGAAAAATCGTTGCGATTGTGGGGAATGAAAGAGTGTCCAATATATCGGGAACGCATAAAGTTAATCAGGTATTCCCACAGGCCGGCAGCGGCACGCAGCGCAGTAAGAGGCTAACCGCGATACGGTCCGGCTGGACCGGGGCATGTCACCGACAGCCGCCCACCCGATTAACCAGCCCGCCGCAACTTCTGCTACCCTAGTAGGCCAAGCCTTATCTCATCTCCAATGTTCCACATCATTTATCTAAACAGAACAGTTGGTGGAACAGCGGCATTTGGGAACGTTCCAAATAGGGAACAATACTCCAGACCCGTCGCACACTCGGATGGCTTTTTTTAGATAAGAGATGAAAATAAGATTGAAAATATTGTGATTACTTCCGTATGCGATTCTGGCGGGAAATATATATGCAATCTGGTGAACATACCATTTCTGATTGAAATTATTTTTTTATTGTAATTTCGACTATTTTACGGTTTAGCATAAGCAATGCTAGGCAGATCTCAGTGTACTGAACAAGATTAAGAATGGACAAAATGGATGTCAAGATTCGAGAAACAGAGTAAAATCATA
Organism: Limnephilus rhombicus; assembly: GCA_929108145.2. Lineage (NCBI taxonomy): Eukaryota > Metazoa > Arthropoda > Insecta > Trichoptera > Limnephilidae > Limnephilus > Limnephilus rhombicus. The sequence goes on from OV815277.1 coordinate 14,490,952, forward strand.
CATTGAATTAACAAAGTTATGAGTGTGTAGGTACAAAAAAAATATAAAGAGTTGTGTTTCATTCAATTCTTTTACCTTTGTTATTGGAAGGCTGCTATGTAACTTGTGTGGTAGGTATAGAATCAAATTTACCTGAAACAAAGATGAAAAAAACAAATTAAACAATGTTATATATCGTGAGAAAGGTAACTAACGTCATCATGATAACATCGAATATTTTCCAGGTGCATTAATCGAAAACCCCTAGCAATTTCGAAGTGTCTCGATAATTAACATTCTTCGGTTCCCTTTAACAACCACCCTAATCTTAAGCCACCCAGCATTATATCCCAGCATTATATCCTGTGAAAATCAAACGGTGATAGAAATTCTCACTCCACCCTGTAGCCGGTAGCTCCTCTTCTCTCATTAGACCGAAATATCCTTGAGGTATTTTTATAGTCTCCCAATAAAAGCCATCTTCAGGGGGTTAATTACTTCAATACTTTTAATAGGTTAAATATCTATCTTTGATAGATACTGATAATTTTCATTGAACAAAAGGAGTAGAAGTTTGGAAAGATGTCTTTAAAATTTTGGTTTCGGAAACAAAGTTAAGGTTTTAGGATGGTGCCCTTACCTGTATAATATCGTCGGTCAAATGCCAAAGTCACGAATCCTAGAGATATTGAGGTTTTTATGTTTAGAGTTGACGCCATGAATTGATTTATGTTATTACTAAACCAACTTAAATAAATCTGTAGTGTTTACTTAACAACGTATAATAACGTGAATATTGATAGAAAGTGTTAGTACTAAATACATAAATAAATATTATTCGTAAGTCGCTATCGAGATAGGAATTTTCTCCTTGAACATTGAATAATATCGGAATAAATCAGTGAGCGGGATAAACACAATAATAAAGTTCATGGTAATATCCCATCGACCAACAATGGAATATCCTCGTAAACAAAATCGTACTCAGTTTAACAAAAGACAAAAAAAAACGATAAAGAAAATTATGGCAAATCCTCATTAATGGGGACACGATCACAGCTGTGATATTGTTTATATTTAATTTGTAAATGTGTAATTCCGAACAAAGAAAGAAAGCAAATGAAGAAAAAGAATAACAACTAGACAACGAAACAAGAAGAAAGAAGAAACGAGATTGGTTATTGTTCGGAGGGCACGTCCTAGCTACTGAGGCGGACGCGCGGTCGGCAGTAATGGCTGATCCCGACCCTTTCCAGCAATCTCACTAGCAAGGAAACGAAGAAAAAGCTATCAAGCCACTGATACATTAATCAGGATCTCTTAATAAATGGTTGTATCTTTTCTGCTTGTTGGTGAACCTGACCGGCGGAGGCTGCGCTCTCCGTGACTTAATGATGCCGCTTGTCCGGCTGTACATACAATCATAAGAACGTCTACCCCCTCAGTCTTCTGCCACCCTGGTGCCTGATACTCTTCTGTAATCATCCAGCTAGGATGCGACCACGTATGTATGGCCCGGCCCGCCCAAATATCAAACGAATTTCAGATAGCCAGAATAATTGTCCATTCTCGGCGAATTGGGAATTTTGGGATAGCAACTAGCAGTTCCTGTGTGCATAGAACTACAATGTGAAATTTGGAGTTCACTTTTAAAATTTAAACCACGTATTTTACGTCATTGATGCCCAATTTTGAATACCATGAAAAATGGTGCTGAAATCGTTTTGACACTGTCGTGTTTTCCTAAAACCAATATTTATAAACTCCCCAGCATAGGCGGGAAACTAGAGAACCCAAAGCAAACTTCTCTTTTTTCGAATTGAGCATTTCGATTTTTTTTTTACTTTTTCTTCGGCAACTAAAGGGTTAAAAAAAACTTTTGGAATCTACGCTTCAATACATTTTAAAATACATTAATAGCTGGTATCAACCCCTTAGCAAGAGTTTTTTTTTTCAATATGACCTTAGACAATTCAACTTCGGAATTGATTTACTCAGAAACGAAAGCAGAAATCAAAAAGTTATACAACCAAACTCCAAATGTGATGCAGATTCATCAGTTTTTCGCTTGTACTTCGAGTTTCCGGACACCGATGTGAAAAGTTGGAAATAGTTGCTTTGTTTGACCTAGAAATTTCAGTCAGAAAAAGATATAAAACACAGATTTTCTTATTTAAAGTTAAAATTTATTTTAAAACTCTTAGATTTTATACTCATCGTATTAAATTAAACGAGGCGTTATAATATCCACTTTCAAACAAAAACGGAAAAATGTACATTTTGAAGGCTTAGAAGAAAAGCATTTGGCCGTGAAAAGTTAAGTTTTATGGAATAAAAGTATTAAAAATGTAATATTCTGTTTTAAAGATTGCAGAAAACAAAACATTATATTTTATGAGGCGAAAGAATTCATAGTGGATTTACGGATTGATGTTTGAAATATTTATAGGCAGATATAGTTAATATCCAGTGTAATAGATAAGTAAATTCGAAGGTACGTTACCGCTTCATTGAAGACTTTAAATCAAAGGTAGGTAACATTTCTCCAAAGCTCTGTCCAGTAGTCTTGACTGATGTGGATTGAATATAAATTAATCACCTTCGCGCTTCGGGGAGTTCATCTGCCTAAGCGTAATTTCTAATCAGGAAGGTACCAATTTACTAAAACCAATCATTCCTGGACAACGTTGACATTTCCATTCTAAGCAACCGTCATTTAAATATCACGATGTCAATTTAGTATTGTCATAATTGTATTAGGGCTGTCAATTAAATAAGAATCGATGGGTCCGAGTGCACCCCAGCGCAAAATAAGGAGCGGGGTACAATCAAGTAAATTTGTTTAGGTAGCAGCCTGCAGAGTGGATATAGTTCTGAACACAGCCAACCTTCAATAGGATAAACTAACTCTCCTATCTTTTGTACACGGTTAACATTTTTGTCACAAAAGATTTTATCGTTTCTACGACTTGTTCATCATGTCGAACGGTGTTTGACGGCCTCTGTATTTACCGCTTCCTACAGCGCGAGTCTCTTCACACCGGTGTTCACTCCTTTCTCTTCTCAAAAAGGCCCTCCACACAGCATCCCCAAAGATGGCATAGACTCTGAGGGTAATCATTTTCCTCCATTGTGGAATTAATGTAAAAAAAAGAGAAGCCAACAGTGGGAGGAGAATACATTATGTAATAAAACAAAATCAGAACTCGTTTCTGATGCAACTTACCTACTCTATAGCGGTGAAATCTAGCGTCGTAAAACTTACACAACCCTTTCTATCCGAAAGTTAACTAATAATGCCATTTCCATCAAGAGCTAGACTTAGACTAGATTTTAAATTAAACTTCGTTAAATAAGATAAAATTTCAGTGTTCTTAAATTCAGATTCGGACGAAGCAGATTAGTAATACTAAATATTATTGTGTAAAGTTCTCACGAACTTGAAATATTTAAAAATAATTGAAACCATCTGGCGCAAGTACCATGTAGAGATCTCCTCCCTAACACATTTTGACGGCATAATTTCAATAAATTTGAATAAACAATACTCTCACCGAATGTGAAAGTGGTTACTTTGAATGGTAAACTGGAGGCTTAAAGAATACTACCTTTTCAGATATCAAGCGACATAAGACGACGATTAAAAATTCAGTTCGGACCGAATATCCCCCTGGGTTTGGCTCGTATATCAAATGGACGGTGGCTCCATTTCGTAGGAGATGCAATAAAGCAACCCAAAGGCCCGGGGGCTTCTCTAATGTTTCTGTTTTATAGTTGGGGACGGAGCTACAAAAATTTGGGTTATGTTTATATCCCTTAAATAAAACGGAATATGGTGTCACTCCAAAGGCCTCTGAGGTCGCCCAGTTTCACTTTGTTGGAAAATAGTATTGATTCCAGAAATAGGGAACATTTTACAAATATTTTATACTGGAAAATCTCATGAAAACAGAATGAAACAAATAAGGTTTTAGTTTGAACAACAATAATAATACCTCTGCCGTAGGTCAGCCCCAAGTGGTTCGTTGCGTTTGATGACTTGGCAGGGGTGCCCGGGTTCATGGCGTCAAGTTTGTCTGAAACTTGGCGGACCAACAGCGTGGCAGACCGGGTCGGGAGAGACTGGTTGCGGGAGATCTTTTGACCTCTCCAGCAGGACTCTCTCGGAACATTGCCTTGCATCGCAGTGAAAAGGATGGATTCATTCGTCCGTCACTCCTGGACACACTGACACCCAAATTCTTACCCACCCCTCAAACGTTTTTCCTTTCCACGACTTCCTTTCCCTAAAAAGACCCTCCACACAGCATCCCCAAAGATGACATATTATAGGCCCTGAAGGGAATTATTTTTGTCAGGGCCTCCTGTGTGGAGCTAATGTAAAAAATATATAATAATATTAGGATGATTTCTACAATACTACTTCTAACTACAGACCAGACAAACAATTATAACAACTTATGGCTAAAAGATTGCATCCACTGCTTTGACGATCACTAATACAAAGCTATATGTGCGATGCATTTGACCAATGAACGCGATGCTGCATCAAAATGAATATTCTTTTATTTATACTCTGTACAGGCAGTAAATATACAGGACCATACTTAGCCGAGAGGTCACCTGAGATTAACACTGTTTATCGTTTATTAGAGAAATTTAGATACAGATATGCTCCCATGGTGCATTTTATTAATAAAATATGTAAATCCACTATTTTCTTTTTAACTAGAATTTCGTAGACGATTAAAAGTTAAAAGGAAAGTGATATTAATTTTCAAACGTAATATTGTTTGTGTCCAATCTAAAAATCTTGATCAGCGATTTTTTTTCAAGGTGAGCAAAGATGTGTTTATCGAACAAACCCGCAAGAAATAACGTAAAGAGATACAGAAAGTACACGCTGTGATTTATTCCAGTTTTTTTATATTTTTCTCGTACAAATAACGCAGAAAATACAAAACAGCGCTTTCATTTGATTAAAACAAAATAAAGCCCCTGATTTATAGCACGCAATAAAATGATCTAAGTTAACGGAAATATTACGCGAGAAAAATAAATATAAGAAAATCCCTCGATAAATCCTGCCTCAGACAAAAGAACGTATATGTTTTGAGATAAATAATATCTTGCAAACTTGCATCCCTTAAAAATATCCTTTACCTTTTCCTTTTAAGATTCGATACAGATATTTACGTGCCCCGGACTCAGCAAAAAGGTGGAAATACAACAAAAAAGGGAGAGATTCCAGAAAAAGTAACGCGAGGGTGAAAGGCTCGTTACTGGAAACAAGAAATATTTTGCTTTTAGGTGCTAAATTCGGAGGCTTTCTCCCCTCGGAAGACGTCTAAACAAAGGCGCTAACTTAGTTATGCATATGAATTTTATTATGGTATTATGGCGGGGGAAACGGGTAACAATTTGGGCGCTTTCCATAATGTATATGTTTAGTCGGCGAGTGTTAGGCGGAGAAATAAGAATTCGCGAGGGGATCCCCTTTGAAGGCTGTTCGCTCTGTACCTACGTACCGTACACCCCACACGCCCCGCACCGCTCAAAGGCGATGCTCGAAGCTCGACGCCCGACGCTCTACGCTCCACGCTCTACGTCTTCGGATAAACTTTAGCTCTAAAAGCCCTCTCAAATGGATTGTCTGATGATAAATAAAATGGGATACGATAGATAAATCATTTGTGATTTCCGAGGAATTTTATTAATGTATTCGTTAAATTAAACAGCAAAAAAATATTGAGTTAGCGAAAATATAAAATTTAACGATGGGTTTAATACATTTATGTATACAGAAGATTTTTTTTTACTAGCTGGGGTACCCGGCTTCGCTTAGGGAGTTGATATGAGATTGAACTGACGTTCGAACCAACGACGGATCTTGCTTAATACACCCATACTAATGGGCAGCCCCACCCATACAAAAAAGGCTTCGAATGGTCCAAAAGGTTCCAGAACATTCCACAACATTCGAGAGTGTTCTGGAATGTTCCACGATGATCTGGGATGTTCTGGGATATTCCGGACTATTCCTGAATATTTCACAATATTCCAGAATGTTCCGGGATGTTCTAGAATGTTCTCGAATGTTCTGGACCGTTCTAGAAATTTTCCCTCCCTTGATAGTACCGGGACTCGTTTCTGAGTTTTAGCGGCACGCACATTGTACATGTTCTTTTGTAATATGTATATATTGATTAAACGATAAACTCTCCAGGCGAAACCAAAATAATTATATGAAAGCGTTTTCATACTCATTAACTTTCTATTTTTTATCAGAAAGACCTTTTTTAATGAAGGCTAAATATAATAATTGTGACACCTATTTTTCCGATGATCAAATATTTGTAAGGATTACATCAAAGAGAGTGATGAAAGTCTCGTGCAAAAGAAAAATGTTTCCAAAAATCCTACAATTTTCTCTGACTAAAGCCTTGCAATTAGCGCCGGAGGTCGGGCCAGTTTGTCGATGTAAGTTTTGCTAAAGAGATGGTCTTAAGGTATTTTTCATAGAAAAAGTGTGAAAGATAGAACAAAATATTTTCGGTCGTATTAAAATAGTCTTTATTTTATTTTACAAATTTAAGTTTACAAATTTAAGTTTACAAATTTCAAATTAATTATAATATTTCATATTGCAAACTAAATTTTATGTAGTTTTATGTAGCTCCTACAATACGTCTTGAACTTTCCAATTGGTGTGGACTTTAAAGTTTCTGGTAGCGTGTTGTATAACTTCACCCTTTGTACAGTAAACTGTTCTACGTATTCGCCTTTTTTGAAGCCTGATTTCCTTGCACGTCCTTGTGTTATGTCTGTGAATGTCTTTGTTGAATATAATTTTATTTGAGAAGTATTTTGGTAAAATTCTGTTAATTATTTTATGTGTAAATATCATCGTATTCAAGGTCAGCATCTGTTTCACGGTTAGCCAATTCAGTTCCTTTAACATTTTGTTTACTTTTGAAAGAGAATGAGTTTTGAATAAAGTCTGACAGAACGAGTTCCTTTGGGACTTAATTTAATCTAAATTAAAGTTGTGTTACTACTAATTTGGCATGTAAGTTATGAATCTAAAATGAAATACTACTACATACATACTGTAACAAATGATACAATCCGTAAATAATAATACATCTAGACTAAATCGAATTTGACTTTTATTTCTTGTTCATTTTAAACTTGTGTATTCGTTGTGTTTCATTAATCGTTCTCATCGACACGTTCCGTTTTACAGCTTACCTTAAACCCTTTAAAAACAAAAACCCTTCTCTTTTATATTCAACTAGTTGACGTGTACCCGGCGTTGCTCGGGGTCATGAATGGTTTGGAGTACTTAAAGTTTTGATGTCGTAAGTTCTAGTGTACCAGAAAACTGGGTACATGTTTAATGTGTAAATAATATTATTGTAAAGAATTGAAAAATAATTTGTATCACTTGATCGTGCCATGTCTTTCTAGGGTGTCCTCGACTTCTTCTACCATTAACTTCCTACCATTAACACGTAAGTATTTTCAGCGCCCTTGGGTTGATTTTTCACAAAAACGGCGCTCTACAAATAATCCAATTATTTTTATAATTATTTGAGTCACTTGATCGCGCTATGTCCTAGGGGTGCCCGGGTTCATGGGGTGAGATTTGTCTAGGTCTTGGAGGCGGATGACCAGGACATACTGAACCCCAGATTCCTACCCACCCCTTAAACCCTTTTCCTTCCCAGAACTCTCCTCTCCTTCCTTTCCTTAAAAAAACCCTCCACACAGCATCCCCAAAGATGACACAGGCCCTGAGGGAAATTATTTTCCTCAAGGCCTCCTGTGTGGAGCTCATGTAAAAAAAAAAGCATGTAATAAAACCCGAAAAAAAACTGTAGTTTTGTACAGAAATGAAATCCACGCCAGCAGGCCGGCCGCAACAAAGCCACAAACAACTTTATATTAGAAGAAGATCCCCGGCGTTGCCCGGGCTTTACACAGAGTTTTTCGAAATATAATGACAGTGACCTTCTTCTTGTTTTAGAGGTCAAGTGTGCAAAATTTCATCAATCTCGGAAAATAACTGTAGATTTGTACAAAAATTAAATCCACGTCGCCCGTCCGGTGTCCGCGACACGGCCGCCCGCGTTTTATTGCAAAATAAAACAAACCATCAACAGAAATCAATAACACAATGTTCTTGCGGATTGGATCGAATCATTGAATGTAACCTAATCAAATAAGAATTTCTCAAGCTTTACTTCGTGGAACTAATAATGTCACAAGCGTTAATAAGAAAGGAAATTGTGTGAACACAATCTTGAGAACCGTGATAGAAAATATACGATTTATTTCATCCACTTTTCTTTTCCCTTGGAGACGCGTTGAGGTTATATTAAATATATATTTCTCCCCGCTTATTCTTGGACTGACTTCTACTATAAATAAAACTACGACTAAAAGTACTATACAAAGTGAATACGTTTCGCCGTGCAAGTCTGGAAAACTTTAGTAACAAAATTGTTGAAATGTATTTACGTGGAATTTGCATCAAACGCATTACGTTCTTCAGATATGAAGCACACAGAGGTTCACATTTCAAGGGAATATCGGCTCAAATGCGCCAAAGTTCGTCGTTTAACCTGATAAAACAAACTCAACATGCTTTCTTAATCTAATCTCGGGGAAAATTTAATATCCAGAATTAGCGAACACTCTAAGCCGGTACCGTGTTAGTTACCTATATTATATTTACTTTGTTATATTGCAGGGTAGCTTCTCAAACTCGAGAACAAACTTCCCTTTGAACCAAGCACGGGCGTAGAATCAATTTATAACGAGACTTACCTTCTTGCTCGCTAATTTATTCTTGTTTTAATCTGCGTCTTAGTTTCCAGATGGTCCGTTGCATAACGGAAAAACACATTTCTCATCTCGGAATATGGACGGACGATTATGTTTACAACTTTTAGTTATATAAATCGTATTCTGCTTTCAAAACATCGTATATTTTGCCTTACGTAAAGGGTGCCGCGCAGATAAGACACCCGCGACGCGAAATGGCGACATTATGCAATTTAACAATTATTTAATTTAATTCTGTTAAACTTTGAAATAGAACATTAAAAAAAAATAGAAAACTATCTATACTATGTAATCCTTTCATTCCTACAATTTGACCAAGAAGTTACTAGAAGTTACAAGCTTCGCATTCAAATGATACTACGAGTGTGTTAGGCAAGTAGCACGACTAATAGATGACCATCTTTTTTGTTCATGGGATTCCAATATTATCGTCACAACTGTGATGACCGATATAAGATCATGTGGCACCTCGAAAAAGTGAAGTTGCCTGCCGGTTCTACCGGCGCATCTTCAAGGGACCTACGGCAGGTCTGAAATACGTTCAGCTAACCGGTTGTGGGAACACTTGGTTTCCGTTAAAGTAAAGTTATTGTTATAGATTTGTACAGTTCTACTATTATTAAACTGATGCATACCTACTTGTAAATTGATTGTATCTACTCCAAATAAAGCATATTTCTGTTTACCGTAAAAGAAGTGTGGATTTCATTTAATTATACAGAGATAATATATAAACGAGGTCTATTTCAAAAGTTGGACGCAAAAAGTTACACAAGTATCTTGATGACAATCTAACCACTTAATTAATATAATTCTTAATTAATTTGTTAAATAAATTAGGTTTAACAATATTCGCAGAACGTCACTGGACGTGGGGGGTTATCATATACCAAAGTAGATACGTGTTCTCAACTCAGCAAAACACCAGAGTTTACTCAAATCTCTAGGTGCTGTGGCACGTAGGTACCAGGCAACAGGCATTAGGCAGAAGGCGTTAGCCACCTACCCCTATTTCATTTTCTCTACCAATTTACTAAAAACTTAACGCCAAGTTTCTGAACGTAATAACAAACGGATAATACAGTGCCGTTTTAGTGAAAAATCACCTCAAGGGCGTTTCGCAATTAGTCAAATGCCGAAAGAAAGTTAAAAGCTAAGAAATTAAATCCAAAAATAATTAATCTTAAAACCTACCACCCTAATCAAGGAACTTATAATTTAGAACTTGCGACTTTCAACTAATGACTAAAACGCTTCGCTTTTACCGTATAAATCAACTAAGTTACATTTATGAACATGTTTTACACGTTATAACTTAAAACTATTAGATTTTACAATTTCCAGAAAAGCTTATTTAATTGTGTTTTACATTACGTGGATTAATTTACGTAAGAAATAACATAATAGGAAGTAAATAATTAATATATATTATTCAAGAAAGTGTACAATAATGTGCGTGCCTCTAATAGTCAGAAACGAGTCCCGGTAGCGTATTTCCAAAACCTATACCGGTTCAGTCGCTTTACATTTTCAATATAAAAATTTAAATATTTAGAAATATAAAATTATTAATTTCTAATATGCACATTGGAAAGAATATTTTATCTAGATTTTAGAACAATTTTTGTTTTTGCAATTTGATAAAAAATAACCAATATACAGGTAGGTATATTTAAAATGTAAATTGTCGCTACCGCGACTGAATCGGTATAGGTTTTGGAAATACGCGTCCCGGTACGATCAAGGGAGTAATATTATGGTGTGGTAGCCCTCTATCCCCCATCCATGAAGAAGGTTTCCCTTTTGAAGATATAAGAGCTGGAAGTTTCGCCCTCTAGAAATTTCTAGAACAGTCCAGAATATTCGAGAGTATTCGAGAGCATTCCACAACATTCCGGAACATTCTGGAATGTTCGGAACATCCCAGATCATTGTGGAACATTCCAGAACACTTTCGAATGTTGTGGAATATTCTATAACATTGTGAACCATTCGAAGTCTTTTTTTATGCGTGGGGCTACCCATTGGTAGGGGTATATAAAGCAAGATCCGTTGTAGGTTCTAACATCAGTTCAATCTCAAATCAACTCCCTGAGCGAAAAGCTGGACACCCCAGGTAGTGTTGTATAATAACTAGAGTATTTAAAACAACTGAAAATATTTCAAATGTTAAGTGTTAGGATTAGTGCTATTACGTCTTCGTTCAGTTCGAAATTAGTTCCTAGAGATTGCATGTTTTAAGGAACCAAATACTTCAGTTATGCGTGATGTAAATATGTATTAATAATTATTATTTTTCTTCAATCTATCTGGGAACTGTGTTATTGTTAGGTACAATTATTAAGTTTAAATATTTATCAATTTTTCAGATTCCCCTCTATAAAAACCAATTAACCAATCGGTTACTCTTGGACCGACGGACTTACGCAGTTTTGCAGGTTTTGATGTTTATTTCAGGGATGAATTTATTATATATTTTCGGTCCCAGACATATAAATGTATTATGTATTTTCTTACTTTACCATATTGCTCCTCGAGACCGCGAAGTCGTTTTATGGTGAGACTTCGTGCAATATATATTTTTAAGATCGATTTTTTAAAGATATTCTAATCATTTGTTTAGGTAGATAATAACATTTTTTTAAGTTTTGAAGAATAATCCATGACATTATGTTTTTTGAAGAGCGATTATATTTTCTAATTAATAAGTTATTGACAAATAAGCACAACAATATTAAGAGCCACTAACTGGCGGCCGAGAATTTAAATTTCGTCGAACGATGATCGTGCGATCATTACAACTGTACAGGGGAGTTCCGATGAGAAAGATCAATTATTCTCCATACCAGCATTTCAACATAATAACTCAATATCGATTTTAAAAAACTAACTAACTAACCATCACGCCATTTCCCCGCAGGGGTAGGCAGAGAGGACGGACCGCCAAACAACTCGGTTTGGCACACACTCTGCCTCATTTTATTTAATTTAAAATTTGCTTTAATAAATATCTACATTCAAAAATGCTCAAACTCGTGATGGTAAACCTATTAAAGATAGGTACTTTTTGTAATTATTTTTTGATCATAAGTATTTATAATTTTTCAATAAATAATAATGGAAATAAGAATGTAAAATAATAATTTTTTTTTTTAAATATATAAATTTGTAAGCTGAAAACTGAAGTATTTTCGTCACAAAACAATAGCGTGCATATTTTGTTTAATGATTTCATTTCAACTAAAATTCAAATTCTGAAAAGCCGCTTTCCCAAATAATTTATTGATTTATTTTACTACATAATTTTATAATTTGAAACGTATGTTGTATAATACAAAATTTTGTTTGAAAATTTAACAAATCTGCCAACGACCTACGGTAAAACCTTATTGTACTAAAAATAAACAAAATTTAAAACATAGCTTTACTAGATAAAAACACAGTCTTTCGAAACCAATTTATATTTTTTTGTGGAAAAGAGTCAATACGTCTAAAACTTGATTAAAAAATGACATATTTCTGGTTTTGTCCGGTTATTACCTCTTAAATTATTAATATATTGGCAAAACGCTGTCAAGGCTCATTAAAATATAAACATAGGACACTATAAGAAGCTGTTTTTCTTCGTAAAGTCACAACGAGCTACCACCATCCTACCATTAATTAATTTCTGAGTTTTTACATAAAAATATATCATCAACTCCCGCTAGCTGAATTAATTATGTGAGCATCCATGCCGTAAGTTCTTTATGATTTAAGTACTTTAACAAGGAGGTGTGAAGTATGTTTAAAGGCATCCACTTCTCTGCTATAAATAACAACCAATAAAATGGATGCTAATTAATAGCACGTTTGTTAAGATCATTTTCACATGAACAACAATAACAAAAATTTAATGTACAAGAAAACATTAACAAAATTGTAATGTATAAATGAATTTTACGAAATTTAAAATAATTACGTTACATTTGGTTCTTGCTACAAGGAGCATGTCGGTGTTATTTTGTGACATTTGAAAACACTGCGTCGTGTTGATGAGAAGGCACTTAATAATAAATAACAATTATTTAGAACATAACCTAACCTAACAATCTAAATAAATGCAAATAAAGAAGAGTGTCTGTGGCGGTCCGCGTGGCTTTGTTTTTATTCCGAAATTGATGAAATTTTGCACACTTGACGTTCAAAATAAGATAAAATTCTGCGTACAGCCCGGGCAACGCAACGCATCGCCGGGGTCAACAACTAATCCTACTAATATTATAAAGGCGAAAGTTTGTATGGATGTATGTATGTTTGTTACTCTTTCAAGCAAAAACTAATGAATGGATTTTGATGAAACTTTACAATAATATAGCTCATACATCAGAATAACATATAGGCTCTAGCTCAGAGTTCTGGCATTATGAAATTTGTATAAAAAAATTGCAATATGTGGCACGCGAGCTGTTTGAAAAATGAATGTAACGGGTATGGAGGGGGTGGTAAGTGGTATAATAAGAATTAAAGGCTTTTTAATATAACTAATATTAAACATAGAAACAACTAAAATATTTTTGGTTATTTGTTTTTGAGGGGTTATGCCGTGCGCTACCGCAACAGTTTCCATCACCAGGCCAGATGTGTACACAAAAAAGGAGATGTGTACACTAAAAAAGGAGGTAGCGCAACACGGCATAACACCCCAAAAACAAATAGCGATAAAACATGACCGCGAAAATCTAAAAATTTATCTGACCTAAAATGTTAATAAAGGTACGCCTAATTGCGCAATTAAGGTTTTTGAAAAATAATACATGGTAAAAATATAAACTTCCAAGTAATCATTTCCCATTTGAAAGTTAATACTATCAATGATCTACAGTAAAAATTTAATATTATATTTCCCAATAAAAACACCTTGTTAGGTGTTATAAAGAAGAAGTAATCAATATATGGCTGGATTTACACGATGACAAACACGATCAGATTTTGTTCATTGGTTTTGTGTTTAATTCGCAGAACTCTAATATTCCATTCCATTTTTTTGTAAATGTAATGTAAATCCCATTTAATATTGAGTTCTGCAAGTATTTTAGTTCGTTATTATTGTGACAGCTGTAAAAATCAGATAAGCACAGGTAAAAATCATCAGGTTTATTTCTGTTAATTACTCACAAGAGTTACGAACGGATTCAGGAATGACCACAAAACTGTATTATATTTATAGATTAGTGAAATACTGCGGGTTTGTGACCGCACTGATATCCTGGGTATCGCAGTTATGCTGATGTATTTTTTTATCTGCAATATATTGAATTAAATGAAGGTCCATTACTGGTACATGTTTACTTAGCAAGAAAAGCTACATTTTCTCAGCAAACGATAAAAAAATTACTTCGGTGGAGATTCGACGCTGTCAAGATTTTGTTAAATCTGTGTAAATAGAAAATTGGTCAGTGGAGGTAATCCACCTCTTACCCGCCCTGGTATAAGTAACTGATGGTTACTCCTTCAAGGCTCTCGCAAGATTCTAATTTTTTTGATTAAACGAAGCTACATTTATTTATTTTGAACGAATCTAGACCTCCAGTGTCCATGCATACGTTGTTAGTAAGCAGTATGCAAGTGCTTAACAGGAAAAACAAAATGCAAAAAAATAGGTTAGTAAGACAAAGATAAATTAAACAGGGCAAAAGAAAAACTCATTCATGAGACTCCATGACGCGGAATTGCATCTGTAAAAAAACCTGCAAGCACCTGCATAAAATAGAGAACATAAGAAATACAATAAATCTCAAATCAATTGGCAAGTACCAACAAAAAATGTGAATGGCTTTCGGTCTGACCATAAACTACACTTAGCTTCCGTGTCCCTTAGCGAACCACTCAGTGAAGCTTCAAGAAAATTGGTCAGGCTGTAAATTACGCAAAAATGAATCTCAGTATGTTATTATACTATTTGTGCATATGAGTTATTATGTCGCGTTCCTTCTTCTTTAGCCAAAGTTTCGGAAAGCGTTACATCAGATGTGTATATTGTAGTGAATGGTGGTTGTTTGAAGTAAAACTTCTTTACGCACGCTTGACTTGGGGAGTAAGCTGGTGAATGCGTGACGAGAGCGTTATGAAAAGTGTGATCGGGCGAGGCGAGAGATATAAGTTATTGAAGTTTTACTTCAGTCGTAAACCCTCCACACAGCATCCCCAAAGATGACACAGGCCTGGAAGGAAATTATTTTCCTCGTGGCCTCCTGTGTGGAGCTCATGCAAAGTCGTGTGGTCTAAAGCACTGTTTTTTTTTATACATATACTTCACAATGGAGGCCCCGAGTAAAATAAATTCCCTTAGGGCTAATGTCACCTTTTTTTTTTTTTTTTTACAGTGAATACCGCACAAGAATCTCAACTGCTCCCGTCTGGAGCCAGTGAGACTATGGCATCCCCAATTGGGGTATGTTGTGAGGCTTAAGGTAGCGGGGAGGGGAAGGAGGTGGGGAAGAGGAAGGTTGGGAAGTACCTGGCTATTCAGATCTGGTCACTAAACACGGCTAAAGCCATTTTCAAGCAACGTTTCAATTCTGAATGGTGGTCTTACACCAGGGCGATACTGATAGTATCTTCCACTCTGGAACATGCCGCAAATATACTATATATTATTTTAAATGAATTAATTGTGAAATAACACAAATTAATCAAATAAAATTTATTTGCGCATGCCGGGTTCGAACCCGCGACCTCCGGATTGTGAGACAAGAGTCTTACCCACTGGACTACGGAGGTCGTCATATTTAATCGGAGTGAGAGTTGAAAATCCCACTTCGCGTAAGTTGGTTGTGGCAAATGATAAGAGAATTGCAATAGCACACTTTGAAAACAGTGGATAACCATTTTTTTATGTGCAGCCAAAAATGTGCTAGCTCTGTTTCGGAAAATTTTAGTTTTAATGTCCGGTCAGATTTTAGCCCCATGAATTCTTCCTGATCGTTTATCGGTTAAGTGTCCAAGAGAAATGCTACCTACTATGAAAATTTGCGATCACGTAGCTTGCTTTTTGCGTTGTTTGATGTTTTGAAAGACGAACCTGTTTCTTAGACTGGTCTTTCATACGTTGAAAAAAGGCTTTGTGTTTTTGAGCCACCGATGGGATTTGGCGAGGCACACCAGCTACTAAACACTGTGCCGCGGCACACACTTTGTGGAACACTGTTTTAGATGAGAGAAAAGAGTAAACATGGGTCTTTGACCCATATTGTAGGGGGGAGGAAACCAAATCGTTCCACAGCCGAGTTATTTAACTTTTTACGTACGTAGAAGTAGTACCGTAATAATTAATACCAGCATAATAACCACATTAATCATCTAACAAGGCACAATTACCTAAATATGAATCAAAATAAAACTTTTGGCAGTGAAAATCTCTAATCATATCTAACACTGTTTTAGATGAGAGAAAAGAGTAAACATGGGTCTTTGACCCATATTGTAGGAGGGAGGAAACCAAATCGTTCCACAGCCGAGTTATTTAACTTTTTACGTACGTAGAAGTAGTACCGTAATAATTAATACCAGCATAATAATCACATTAATCATCTAACAAGGCACAATTACCTAAATATGAATCAAAATAAAACTTTTGGCAGTGAAAATCTCTAATCATATCTGACGAAAGGTTACGTTTTTTTACATTTTTCCGCAAAGGTTATTTATTTTGCGGAACAAAAATACGATATTCCCAATAAATCAGGTATATTTTTACAGTGTAAGTAAGCGTGGATAACTAAGCGGGCGTGATAAAAACGAGAAAATTATACGTCTGCCCGAAATTGGGAAAATACCCACAAAAGAATCCTTAGTAAATTGTGTACGAGAAAACAGAAAACCAAAATAAAGGAAGAAACAAGAGTATCCGACGTCTGAATCAATTTTATATGCGATTATTTTCATTACCTCTCATCTAAATTTTTGCGGTAGATCCGGAGCAGAGGCGACAGGGAAACAGAAAATAAAGGAGATCGACCGATAAATAAAACGACACTTTCGGAATACGCACAACTCGATATCAGCGAGGAAACCGTAATGGACGGCTGTGCGTAATAAAGTTTCAACCCAATCTCACTCATGGCTAGTGATGTGCTCCCGGGAATATTCCCCGACCTAATATAAATTCCCTAAAGTCGGGAATTTGTATTTTTTTTTTCATTAATGCTCCGTAGTAAACGTTCAAATAGAAGATGGTTTGAAGAGAGATACTAATGTTAGAGGGAGCGCGCTAATGTTAAAAACGATATTAAGCGAAAAATTTGAAAATATTTAATAAAACACGACCCGTTTAAAATAGAGAAAAATTAATAGAAAGTACTTCTAAATGAGGTTGTCCCCTATTTATGAAAATGTATTATATTTAAAAAATATATATTTCTTTTTATGTGAATACCGCACAAGAGTTCCAACTGCTCCCAACCATCTGGAGCCAGTGAGACTATGGCACCTCGAATTAGGTAGTGGAGAGGGGAAGAAAATGGGAAAGAGGAAGGCGGGGAGTACCAGGCTAATCATATCAAGCAATGTTTCAATTCTGAATGGTGGTCTTACACAAATACGAGGGCGATACTGAGAGTATATTCCAATCTGGAACGCGCCACAAAATTCCTTATCATATTTTAAAGGGTTAACTTATGAAATAACATAAATAAATCAATAAAATAAAATTGGATTGCGCGCACCGAAATTTGAACCCGCGACCTTCGGATTAGACCACGGAGGCCGTCATCAGTTAATAACGAGAGAAGATTAATTTTCCGATATCTCCAAAAATTACGAAGTCATGGTCTTTCAAAATGAACCTGGGTAAAATATAAACAATAGTTTTTCATAGTGTTTCGTGACGTCACACGAGACACAATCAATTCAGTTAAATTTTCATAATTCTAATGGCAGTACTGCAGTAATGCAGTGCCAGTCATTGCATGTACCGTGACTTCACACGCTTATCGGCCGGCCGTAAATATCAACTTTTGGAAATGTTTTGGTACTATTCGAGATTTTTCAAAAACTCATAAGCTTGCTCTAACGACCTAAGAGACAACCTAATTAGATAGTCCGGGGATTGCCCCCAATTAGTGAAAATTCTCGCAATATTGTTACAGGAATATTCCCCAAAAATAAATTCCTTGGATTCTACCCATCACTATTCCCTACAAGATCAAACTTTATTCGACGAAGAAACAAAATTAGAAAAATAGAAAGAGAAATCTAAAGGAATTATTTCACCGGACATATAAAAACAAAGTATGGCTTGTTATTCAAATACTCGCTGTGTCCCTGGAATGGTAGTCCCATAAAAAATATCTTATTACATTTGAGTCAGAAACTAAATCACGTGGTACGAACCGTCTAGCACAGCCCATACAGGAATATCATACAGTTTATCTGTTTCGTTTTATGTCCCCCTGATCGAAAATTTTGTTCCTAGAGCCTTCGCGTATTTTGCCTATCCGGTGAGGCACCATAAAAATATTGGTATACTCAAAAATATGCATAAAAAGGTCTCGCGATAAGACGCCAAAGCTTTCGTTACGATTTCCCGTTATTGGCATGAACGAAATTTATTTTCGCTACGTCGAAAAAGGACGATAAAAATATTTTTACTGCCTTGGTTCCTATTTCAATTAAATTACATTATTTTCCGTTATCGCCTCGCGGAAAGGTGTAAAATATTTCGTTTTATCACCTGTGAATTTCAGGGGAAGCGATTAAATTAAAATTCAAATGCAATTAAACGATGAACTACCGAATCGGATGTTTAATTTAATATATTCTTGTCAGTGTTATGTCTTCCTAAAAACCCATTTAGCTAGCAATCTCACTGCTCCCAGTTTCGTTATATGTATTATTAGGTATATTCACCGGTAATGTTTTTGTATTCCATACGTGTAACTAATTATCTTAAACTTGAACATTACTTTATGAAAGCATAAAATTATTCCAATTCCACCATTAATATTCATAGGGCGATATAAAGTAATTCGGCGCACCATGCTTCGAGCGTCGCTGGTTTTCCAAAACGGTTCTTAAAATAGGCGACAGAATCACAATGTTTTTATACATTCCCTTCCGTGTATTAAAAAAAATTATATATAAAGATTGTATACGGGTACATTGATAAAGAATGTAATAAGAAAAAAATCACAAGTTTATTGTTAATTGCGGTATTTTAAATATCTATGTCCTAATACAATCCTTTTATATACATACACTTAAAATAACACATCTATAGCAAATCAATCACATATCTTCGCAATTTAATTTTAAATGCCTTTATGCTCTCTTCCAATTTTATTTCTTCTGGTAGTTCTCCAAATATCTTCAATGCTCCGTACATCAATGACTTTTGACTCTGTGTTTTTTTTTCCTGAAGGGGAGTCATAGTTCATTTCTTAAGTGTGAAGTTCACACGCGGTAGAAGTGAAACCTTTAGAAAACTAAAGTAGACAAGAGTGGGGAGGCTACGAAGCACCGCGCATAAAGAAGAGACCGATTATTCTATCTCATTCTCTCGCATGCTCAATCCAACAGATGTATGTGTTTGTCTCTTTTTAATGTCGCTTTTTCGTTTCAGCGAGTTACAAATCACAACGGTGCTAAAGAAGTCTTCACCTCAAAAAATCAGAGTGCAATTCACACGTGGTAGAAGTGAAACATTAAGAAAACTAAAGTAAACAAGAGTGGAAAGCTACGAAGCACCGCACAAAGAGGAGACCGATTATACTATCCCTTCTCTCTCTGGTTAAATTCTATAGACACGTATTTGTCTCTTTTTAGTGTGGTTATATTTCGTTTCATCGAGTATCAAATCACAACGGTGCTAAAGAAGTTTTCACTTCAAAAAATTCGGTTAACCGAATTTTGGCTAATAATCTGAAATCATTTAATAAGAAAATTTCACAGTACCTCCTATTAACTATGCATAAAAGGCTGCCATCAGTAAAACAATGTAAGAAAGAGGGTTGCCCTCAAAGCTTTTCATGTAAAGTTAAGCCATTATAATAAACGGTCTTCTTTGTGGCCGTTACAAGTTAAATTCGGGCAATTTGAGTATCACATCAAAGATTTACCACAATTTACTTGTATTTTAAAATCAGTACACGTGTTATAATAGCGTAACCAAAAAGTACGAAATTAAACAAAAAAAAATGCGGCACTGAAAAATAAGACTTAAAATACGGACGTTTATAAAGTTTAAAATAATAATTAACACTACAATGAACATTTGATGAAATTCTCAAAGGAGGGATGGTAAAAGATAATACAAAGTTTTAAAAGGGATCAACTGAGCGTCTTAAGTTAACCCATCGGCTTTTGTTCCCCCGTAATCATAATGAAGAAAGCTTTGCGAAGAAAATTCCCCCCATAAAAGACTTCGGTTAATGTTAAACATTGATAACATTGACAAAGCTCCCGAAAGCGACGAGTTCTTTGTGATAAAAGGCTAAACTTTATTGCATTTTATATTCGGTCTGGCATTAATAATTTATTGCGAACTTTATTATAAATACATTTTGTTTGAATAATTAACGGAACTTCCAAATGAAAAGTGTATTTCTTACCGAATTCGAATATTTTCTGCGAGCTTTTTCCACTTACCTAAAACAAGAAAGAAAAAAAGAGTTAAGAAATGAAAACACAGTACAAAAATAATATATTAAGAAAGATTTATTACATGTTAAACATAACATAGGTTTTATTCATGTTTACATTAGCGAGACTGATTTATTTCTTAGGAAGGAATGTCATTTTAAACAGATTTAAAAATTGTGAAATTAAATTATTATTTATGCTTTCTACGAAGATATCTTTGAGCACAATTTATTAATTGATGTTTTGTTATCTTCTCTCTGAGGCTATATATCACCATTGGATGTATTGTTATGGAAATTTAAACATTCATCTTCCAAATATATTCAATGCGGAAATCTTATTATGTGATGTAGGTAAATTAGCAACTATGTTGACAATTCGTTTAGGTGTCTGTGATGCCTTGGTTAAATTTATGTTCCTATACAAATTCGTTTTTCGTGAATACAATTCAATGGCGTTAATCAAAAACGAATCGAGTTTTTTAAACATTTTTAGAAAAAACGAATTAAACAATTTCGACATCAAAATATATACATACACATTGGAAATGACTAAGAATTTGAATTCCACAGTCCATAGCGGTTGCCATATGCTATTTTTTTTTTTTATCTATATATCTAAAAATCAAAATATGTTTGTTTCTGGGTTTGTCTATATGTATGGGTACGTCCGCTAAGCGTTGCTAAACCATTCATCCGATTGCGATGAAAATTTGGGGATTTGATGTGTGCATGCCCGCGATGGTTTCTATATACAATGGTGAGTGCTGGCATCATGAAATTATGCATTGCTAACCGTTCATCTGATTGCGATGAAACTTTGGGGGTGGGGGAGGGAAACCTGGGATGGGGGTTCGCGAGAGGGAAGGCAACGCATGCCGGGAAATGAATGAAAGATAAATAAATGAGTGAATGAATGAATGAGTGAACGAATGAATGATTGAATGAATTAGTGAATGAATGAATGCATGGATGAATAAATCGGTGGTATTTCCTTCTAATACCATGCGAGCGAAGCCGCGGGTAATATATGGTGTAAAATAAAATATTAACTGATTGGAGAGCCAGTGCTCCTTTGGCAATCATGGGAATGTCTGAGGCAGGAGAAGGTCACATACAGTAAGAAGAAAGGGTGGCGGAAATACAAGAAGCAAAGTGGTATCATTGGGGTTTCAATAAGCATAGATAAAATCATTCCATGTTCAGCGTGCCATATTGAGATTATCTTCCGCTGTTTTCCACTGTATGACAGTGAATAAACCAATGTAGACCGTTGTGCTAAGTGCAGTAAATAGGGTTAAAATTACAAGTGCTATGGTTTTAATGATTATGGTTCGTAAATCAATACGTCGGCTGATGACGCGACGTCTTATGTAAACACGAAGTCAAAGCTTAGCAGAAATGAAAATTATAAGAACCAAAAAATAATGTCAAAAAATGGTGATTGTGTGAAAAAAACTATAACATCATCATCACCTTTATTTTTTTTGTAATACAAAAATAAAGGCCTATTACCACTAAAACATCTTCATATAAACAAAAAAGGACGCTTGCAACAAAAAAGAGAGGCTAAACTGAGCTCTCAGCGGCAGGATCAAATCTGTGTTTCGGTGGGAATCAAATTATACGAATCCTGTCAAAATATCATCAAACGTCCATCTCCGTCGTCATTCAGACGCGAAGAAATATTACAAACAGATCCATTTGTCCCGCGTCTTAATCCCGTAATTTGTTTCTTTTGCTAACGATAATTGTGCCCCTCGCGAGGCCGTTAGCGTTCCCTCTACACATTAGTCTCTCCATGTCCTGCTTATAATACACGTTAACTCGAATGTAATACGTAGGTACGCGTTTTATTTCCTCGCGTGATGAATTACGGCTAACCGTGACAAATAATGTCGGAGGGCTCAAAACGGCCCGCTTTACTTTGTCAGAAGCTCGAATCTTTTTTCTTCTCGTCATTTATCTTCTCCTGGTACAACCGATTCGGACATTACAAAATATTTAGGCATTTATCAAAAGCAGAGGTTTTATTTGTAAGCCTAATTGGGTGTTCTTTTTCAAATAAAAGTGCGACTTAAGATAGGTCCAAGATGTCAGTGAAGTACAACTTTCAATGGCAAATTTTTGGTTTAACCTCGTCTGATCGTGTGATCTATCTGGACATCTGGAGTGTCAAAATATGCAGAAAAAAGATATCTTTCACCGTTTTTACTGGGGCCTTATATATGTGTGATAAATGTGAAAAAATACATATTTCAGACCAAGACGGAACTTTCAATAATAATAATTAATCCCTGTAGAACCTCTTGAAAGTTTGAGACATTTTTTTTGTAAAGAAAGACAAACATTCCCGAGTTACGAATAACCTGACAATAATATGAAAATCTTCTACTACCATACTACCAATGTTGCTTGTGTTGTGATGGAAGATTTAGCCAGCCGAAGAATTGAACTCACGACGCCTGGATGGGACCCATACGCGATGCCAACTCAGTCACTGGCCGGTCGTAGGTACATTACATGAAAAGGACACAATACTAACGGATTAAAGAACAAAAACAGCAAAAACATTGTGCACTTTAATCATCGTAGTCCTTCTTACATCTTCGTTCATATGAAGAGAAATTATAATATATCAGCGCGTTAGTCTTAATAGGCAATAGACACAAGAGCGTTCCCAGGAAAACAGAAAATGACGGGACGATTAAATCGACAACACAGCCTAAACACTGTCGTTTGTCACGATAGTGGCTGCCTCGTAACTCGTAATGAGTGGGAAATAAGAGGCGGTATTGTAAAACGAAGCATTAACGTTGTATTAATCTGTTTTTTCATGTTCTCCTGATGACCCAGACGGACTTTGTGATCAAATGAGTACAAAAAATCGTCAAATCATCTCCGCCATTGTTGTCATATCTTTTATGATCTAACGTCTAAATTGTCAAATCGTGAGAAGGCAATAAAACATTATTCTATTTTACACGGTGCCGATTTAACCTCAAAAGAGATACGGTGATGAACAAGATAGATGTTGAGATTTGATATAAAATGTAATCCGGACTTTTGAGCGTGAAGAATAAATAATATTATGGCATATTAAAATAAATATTACATTTTTTCCCAAGAAGGTTGATTACTGCGGTTTGCTTCCGAAAAGATGGCGGATGTTTTCGTGAAAACATTCACGGTGTGTCGAGCAAAAATACAATAAAGTAAATATTATATGCCTAAATTGAGAAGCAACGTTCGTGTTTATACAACACTAAAATTAATTTTAAAAATCGTCCGTTATAAGATGATAGATTGGTTTACTACCCATACAAAAATGGTTACTCTATCTACTATTAAAAGAGAAAATGTTAAAACTTGTGCAAGATATGAAAATTTAAAAAATAAAGACACAATCTTTGTACCACTTCTATTATTAAATGAGCTTCATTTTGTACAAAACATTTGAAGTAAATTGTTTTGTACCGTGTTAATTTCCCGCACCGTCAGAATTCCCATTATTGGGTGCTGGGGTATATGAAATAATAATTGTTTCCGGGTTCCACTACGATAGATTTCGAGGATGCTACAAAGTTAACAAAATTTGCAGCACATTGTCAATTATTTTCTATCACCTGCTACACAGCACGGCTCGCGTCTAATGGGAATTTAATGGAACACTTCGAAAAACATTTGCGGGTGGCCGTCGTTATAAAAACTTTATGGATCAAAGAAGAAATATTAAAAGGCAGTTTCACCAACTTTTTTAACAGTATGGAAGATATACCGTATTTCGTGTCTAGGATGAACAAAGTATGTTATAAATAGTAAGCAGAATGAGTTAGTGATGGACGTAAGTAAGCCCAAAGTCATGGGTGTTTGCAATATTGCAAGAGAGAACACTAAAACACAGTGCAATGTAATAATTGTGAACCATGAATACTTGGACCTAGTGGATGAGTTTGTCTATCTGGGAAGCATGTTTACAAGAGATGGAAAGTCTGAGAAAGATATTGTAAGAGTGAACTCAGAAATAGTTGTACAAAGAAGCGAGGAGCAGTCCACAACGGAGTGCTGATACCAAACCTGAAGTATGAGGCACGGAACTCTTTCCAAAGCGAATAGAAATCTAGATTTATTTTATTTTTTTTTATTTAGTAACTATATAATATTTTTTACATTTTTATATGAAACATGTTAGTTAGATGTATATATAAAATGTATTCGTAGTCGTCCTCACTAGGAGATCCTGTGCTGAGGGGGACTATGCTTTGGATAAGTTTTTCAGCGACTTCTATGGTTTAACTTCATTGATTGGATAAGGTTTTCCAGAAACTTCTATGATGTTTTAAGTATACTAGTAAGTTCATTTTCCGATAGATTCTTCAGCCAACATTTAATGTCCTTAATGTAGCTATTTTTTTTAAATTTGTTTGATACTAAGTGGGAGTTTGTTATATAACTTTACTGCTAAAAATGCAGAACTTCTTTGACCAAATGAAGAGTTACACTTTGGTATATTAAGTATGTCTGTTTGTTTGGCTCTGGTTTTATGAGCGTGTGAGGTGTCTGCCTCTGAATCATTTTTGTGGTGATGTACTAGAATGTTTTTGGCATAGATTTTCTGTATGCTTGGAACATCAAACTGTTTAAAAATTTCTGTTGTTGACGTCCTTATGGGGACCTTTAGAATGGTCTTTATAATGCAATTCTGAGTTATCTTAAGTTGTTTTAAGTGATTAGATGCTGCTGAGTCCCATCCTATTACTCCATATTAGATAAGATAAGTCCAAGTATAACGGACCTTCCCAAATCTGCAGATCTACACAGAAGCGCATGTGGTTATTATTATGAGAGCATTTCGTTAATAACTTGATGAGTCTATCAGCAAAGGCCTCCGGCTATAATCGTATCTACAATGATTCCAAGCCCGTTGCTATATAATTATTTGTAGTAATTTAAATAATTGTACTTCTTTCAGAGGTACCATTAATAACGCGCAGTAAAATTGTACTTATTTACCTTACCTTTAAAAATAATTAAGTAAAGATTTACAGCTCAGTAATTGGAAACATTTTAATTTTTATTATTTCGTGGTACTCGTAGGATGATAGCAATGAAAAGATAATGCGAAGAATAAATAATGTTAGCTTTTTTTACAGACACCAATAACTGGTAAATTTGAGTAAATGCTTAATTTAGATTTGATCTCGTTAAACCATCGATATATTAACTAGGTCGAAGCGTTAAACAGATCCAGGTTAGGTTTTGATAGATTGGTTCTGCGTTTACTATGTGGATGGTAGGTAAGATTTATTATTTTTATAAATTTTTCATATAAATTTTACTTTACAATATTAATCATAGCACACTTAGAAGACAGGATTTATTACAATGTAATAAATAAGAATAGTAAATGTATAAACAAAAAATTAACTGAATGATAATAGACATTTCAAATAAAACAGAAATAAAATACCGAATAATATTAAAAAGCAAGATTAAAAAATACGCAAAAGCATATTATAAAACCAAACGAAATACTAACCAGTTCAAAAGAAGATTAATATGTAATAAATTTTAAAAAACGTAATGAAATATGTGAAGCGTAATTTTCAATTGATGTAATCTTTAAAAAAAAACTCGCCCTCTCTCAAAAATCTAATGTTGTACAAGGGTAGTAAAAAGGGTTTCATTTGAGAGAATTATTTGACTTTATATCGGTGCTCAATGCTTATCTGAGTACATAACTGTCGAATATCTTAGAGTTTTTTTGAGGGATGGGTAAATTGGCATTTAAAAATGATTCTCAAAATTAGTTTTTGAACTGTAATAATCGATAATGGATTCAGCACAACCATTCCATCCCACAATACCATATGTTGCTATGAATTAAATATACCTTATTTAAACTTTTATTTTCTAAAATAGTCTGCGATCGGCACCGGCTGTTGTTGACCCATTTTAAAAATGTTAATATATTATAATGCACCAGGATCACATAATTGGTAGGCAATCATACCTGATTTATAATAATAACAGAGTGCCCTATAGTCCATATTTCCACCCGAGAAGGTATATTGCTTTTCTGAACGTTCTTACCGACGATGTATGTAATTTTGAAACGCCACACACTTATGTGATCCTTGTTATTCGGGGCAATAATTTGCCAGGTATCTCTTAAATCGATACGTTTTATATTAAAATTTACAAATTATTTGATTATGGTGGGGAACCAAGAATTTAAGGTTTATTTAAATTCAAATTCTTTCGTCTTGACAGTAAACTCAACATAAACCTATAATTGAGCTATTTTTTAATGAACGTTTACTAAAAGCTGCTAAATGAACGGTGAACTCTGGAATCATGAAATGTGCACAGCATTTTATGTGTGAAATTCTTAGGTCAACATAACTATATACAGCTCGTGACGTCATTTCCATTATGAGCTATGGTGCTTTAAAATATCATATTGGCTGTATGAAAAAAGATGTTCAATGTCCAAACGAACAGTTTTTTTTAACATTAGCACCACACAAAAAATAATTTCTCTCAGGGCCTATGTCATCTTTGGGGATGCTATGTGGAGGGTATTTTTAAGAAAAGGAAGGAGAGGAAGTTCTGCGAAGGAAAAAGGTAAGAGGGGTGGGTAGGAATCAGACAAACCTCACCCCCCCATGAATCCCTGCTAAGTCACCAAACCATGTGACTAAGCAACTAAGTGACCATGGCAGAGGTATCGGTTATCCAATAAATGGTTCCCGGAGCGGCGGTACCCATTCACGCCTCCCAAATTGTGATGAATAATTGAGCAGTAAAGCTAGAACAATATTATGAAATCAAACCAATTAAAGTCGTAACTTTTTTTACGAAAAGTTAACATAAAAGATGGGAAAGAATTCAGCGGAATTAAAAAAAATTAAAGGCCGATAAATACATTTAATTTGGGTGCTAGAAACTTAAAAAGTACCCCCGTAAATGAGCGTCGTGCCCGTGCGCAGCGTTTATCCTAAAGAAAACCTGGAGGAACCCAGACGTTTATTGCAATTAGCCCTTTTGTAGACCAAATTTGTCCGTTTTTATTTTAGTGTGGCGACGCGACGCTTAAAAAACGCTTACGGCAGCTACATTAATGGGAGACTGTTTTTTGTCATAATTATTGAGGAATTAGATTCGAACGAAAAAAGGGGAATTTTTGTGATAAAAACGAACAAACCGGGCGGCGTTTCTAAAGTATTAAAAAGAAAAATAAATAATTACACAAAATTGACTTATACGCCGGTAAGCTTCGTTGTTACATCTAGTATTGCGTTAAACGCTGATTTTTTTTTTTACAAGTAAAACAGCGCTAGAATATGATTGTAAATAATGAAGAAACACTTTACGAAATGACATGTAATTTTCGCACTATGCGGCGTTACACCAGTATTTTGCTTCATCAACTATTTCCTTGTAGTTTATTTTACAATTGAGATATACTGAGAACATTTTCACAGAGTGGTAGATATTCTCTGTAGCGCCGCGTGGAAATAATACCAGAATTCATAAACGTTGCACTTTGGTTTTTTTTTTTTTTTACAGTGAATACCGCACAAGAATCTCAACTGCTCCCGCCTGGATCCAGTGAGACTATGGCATCCCCAATTGGGGTATGTTGTGAGGCTAAAGGTAGTGGGGAGGGGAAGGAGGTGGGGAAGAGGAAGGTTGGGAAGTACCTGGCTATTCAGATCTGGTCACCAAACACGGCTAAAGCCATTTTCAAGCAACGTTTCAATTCTGAATGGTGGTCTTACACCAGGGCGATACTGAGAGTATCTTCCACTCTGGAACATGCCGCAAATATACTATATATTATTTTAAATGAATTAATTGTGAAATAACACAAATTAATCAAATAAAATTTATTTACGCATGCTGGGTTCGAACCCGCGACCTCCGGATTGTGAGTCAAGAGTCTTACCCACTGGACTACGGAGGTCGTAAGGTAAGGTCGGAGGTTAAAATGGCTTAAGCCGTATTTGGTGACCAGATCTGAAAAGCCAGGTACTTCGCAACTTTCCCTTTTCTCATCTCCTATCCTTCCCTAGTTTCTTCTCTTCAGCCTCAAAACTTATCCCATTTGAGGGTGCGTAGTCCCAAAGGCACCTGACAGTGGGAACACAGGTTGGGACTCTTGTGCTGTATTCTCATAAAAATAAATAGAGATAGAACGTTTTGTATAGGAAAATCAGGGTAAAGGGGTATTTTCTAATGTATTTATTAAATTAGTCACCGACTATCGTCGAAAGTTTTTCGAACTAGTTTGGAACACCCGCCTGCAGTCCCCTCTTACCCCGCACATGCATATAGATATTGAGTGCGTAGTGATGTAACCCGGGAATGTTTGTCTTTCTTTAAAAAAATATATAAAAATAATAATAATAAATAAATCTGGTGATAAATAAATAAAAAATAAATTTAAAAAATTCAACAAAGTTATTTTTTATGTTTAATTTTTCATTATCAAAATTATTATTAATTTTAATTGTTTTTTTATCTCATTAAAATGATTTAGCTGTAATTTTTGCACCCGCATTACGCCTGTATTCTGCCTCACTGCTGTCTTCCAAGTATCTTACTTACGGTGACCGGACAACTCGAGTATGAACTCAACTCAACATCTCCTTTGAAAAGTCATCAAGAGCGATGAAAAAAATACGTTAAAAAAATTGGTTAGATAGGTTACGTTATGGACTATTTTTTCCATAGCTTTTAATGGCTTTTCAAAGAGGCGGTGTTGAGTTGACTTGATTCTGTGACTTAATGAGTTCACTCTGATTATCAATAGATGTAGGTGATTTCTTTGGCATATTCTTTCTGATTCCTGTGCTATGTCCAAGTATTAAATAATTATGAGACAAACCCATTACACCCGTTAATAAAGTCACGCACCTTTAATCACGAAAAGACATTAACGGACTTCCGCTAAGATGTATAAGAAATATTTTCCAAATCAACATCAATTTATGCCGAGTGCTCTTGGAAGCAGCCCATTTAGATAACTTAATCACACTATTTATTCAAAAGATAAGAATTAATTTTAATTAGCCATAATAATAATGTATTTTACCGTCTCTGTGGATTTCTACTGGAGATAATAAATTAATATATGTATAAGAAAATCATAAAAGACTGTTATGTTTCCTGCTTTTGCGATAAGAAGACATCCGAAATAGAGTTGAAAATTTTAATGTCTGAAAACTATAAAATAACAATCACTCCTTAAAAGTTAATTACTACCTACTGTAAGGAAATAAGCGTACAGGTGGATCCACGGTTCACTCTGAACTTATTTTTAAATGTACAGGGAAGCTACAAAAACATAAATAAAAAGTTTACTGAAAGAGTATCGTAATAAAATAAAGGTTCCCGTCATAACACTTTTATGCGCCAGTAAAAATATTAAAACACGGTGTTGTGTTATGAGTTTTCGGCACTATAAAAAGCTTAAAGCTCCAAGATTACAAAGCTCAATACACCACGCTCTTTCTTTGCCTTAACCTTCAATATTTAGTGCTGATGAAAACCAAATAAACAATAGATATAAAAATCCGGTTGTTTCAAATTCTCAAATCACATTTCGTGATAATCAAGTGAAAGATGAGCGCCATTCAATTTTAACATTTTTAACATGTCGACCCCAAAAGTTGGTACACTACAAGTTATAACAAGATGACTCTTATGCTTAATAGCTGATCACAATTTGATCAAAATCTGAAACGGGCCGAGAATCTAAAGTCAAAATGGCGGTGAACATGGATCTATCTTTTGTTTTACATTGCCTCCACACAGTTCTGTGTGGAGGTATTTCATTGCCTTAGGAAAATAAATCCGTCAGAGTCTATTATCTATTATCTAGAGGAAACTCCGGCAAGGAAAAAGATATGAGTAGTGGGTAGGAATCGGGGGGTCAATGTGTCCAGAATCCATCCCTCCAGATCCGGCCCGCCACGCAATGTGGGAAAATACTTTCGCCGCCAAGACCTAGAAAATCCTCACCCCATGAACCCGGGTACTCTTGCCAAGTCACCAATAACGAAACACTTGTGTTGGTTATCCATTAAACGGTTCCCGGGGCGGCGGTACCCACAAACGCCTCCCAAATTGATGAAAAATCAAAAATGATAGTCATCAAATGAAATAAATATACTTTAAAACACCTCAATATTATAATCTATTTATTTTATAGTGTCGAGTAGCGTGAATTTGATTTAAATACAAAAGTTCAGTAAGTTTTATAATGAGATTGATGAAATTTTGCACACTTCTGTTTAAAGCCTAGGCAAAGCTAAAGACTTCAATAAATATTGATATAAGATCATCAAATTATACTAAGAATCATTTTTAGAAAACGTAGTACAATAATAAGATTCGTTTCAAATGCCTGACATTTCTTTCCTGTCCGTATTTATTTCAGATTAATTTGAGAAACGTTCTCCGGAGGCAGTGCTGGCTGAGTCAATGCATTAAAAGGGTAATAAATCAAGCATTTGGGCTTCCATCTAATGCCCCAATGCGGTTAAGAACCAAAGAACCCGACTTAAATGTCGTTAGTCACGTTGCTCGACCGCCGCGTTACAAAATTGTCCCCTCGGTTACCTAATCGGGAACAGAAGGAAATTATAAATGTCCGAATGATGATTGCACTAGGATAAAATCAACCCTAACAAAAATGCCTAAATACTTAATGATCTTTTACGTTTTACGTAGATAAGTTACCACCTGTAATATAAAATAGGCACAGGTATAAATAGTAGCAAACAGTTGGATACGCTGCATCTGTAAGGTCGAAAGGTGAGTCAATAATAATTGTAATAATATCTCCAATGTTTTCTGCAGAGACATTCGTTATTTGCAAGAACTGGGACCAGTATTTTCCAGTACTACAGGATGTTATTTGCAAGAACTGGGACCAGTATTTTCCAGTACTACAGGATGTTATTTGCAAGAACTGGGACCAGTATTTTCC
The DNA here is from genome assembly GCA_929108145.2 of Limnephilus rhombicus. Classification (NCBI taxonomy): domain Eukaryota; kingdom Metazoa; phylum Arthropoda; class Insecta; order Trichoptera; family Limnephilidae; genus Limnephilus; species Limnephilus rhombicus. The sequence goes on from OV815277.1 coordinate 14,522,398, forward strand.
AGTACTACAGGATGTTATTTGCAAGAACTGGGACCAGTATTTTCCAGTACTACAGGATGTTTAGCGAAAGATTTAGGTTATTTGAATCACAATGACCGTTTATTGACGTATCGTAATTTTTAATTAAAATAAGTAGGATTAACGTCCTTTCTGACTGAAAGCTGCACATCTACCTTCGGTTACCTTCGATACATCTCGGCAACGAGACCATGTGAACCGAAGAGTCCATAGACAACTAAAGTGGTGTGAGAACTAATCATAGACTAATTGTGATGCATTACAATAATTTTTAGTGCTTTATGTGCCCCGTGTACAGAATAAGATAGATTATGTATTAAATTAAACTTTGTATTGGGCATACTATTAGTAAATAGCAATAAGTATTTGAAAGCTTCTGGTTTCGCCTATATCCAATTATTAAGGAATTATATTATAGTAGCTGGTTTCAGGCATGTGTTGCAATGCCATATTCAAAGAAATACGTTGTTTCTCCCTGAATCACCCCCTATAGCTTTATAAATTATAGCCTATATGTTATTCTGTTGTATGAGCTATATTATTGTAAAGTTTCATTAAAATCCATTCAGCAGGTTTTGCGTGAAAGAGTAAAAACACACATACATCCATACAAACTTTCGCGTTTATAATAGTGTAATAACTTATTGAGAAAAACCTCAATTTTAATATTTAATCACTGAAGACAATATTAAACACTCTGAAATGTAAAAATGTTTTTTATACCTAAAAATAAATATGTACAAACTGGCTGAAAATACATGAAAAGTTGTTTAACCAAGTTTTTTTCTCAATGTAATATAATATAATATTATGTCAAATCAGAGAGTGATATCGCGTTGCTAAGCACTCCATACAGATATTTGATCGATTGTGAATAAAGCAGAATATAATAATTAATCCTAACACAAGTATTTTCTGGGAAATATATAATTTAATACCGGGTTATCTTCAAATACATAATAACTATATATATCAAATTCTCTTATAACAGCCTTTTTATGATTATATGCGATTAATTTTCGTTTAATTTGAAATAAGGACCTAAGATACATAAATGCTAATTATCTAAATTATACGAATTAAAGCAAAACGCGGACAACGGTGATTTTGGTTAGTTATTTATTTTAACTGCTTTGGGGTTTGCTTAGTAGCTCGGGGGGTAAAAGCGAACGAAGAACGGCAACAGGGCCCAGGGGACCATAAATTAAAGAAAGGCAGGTATTCTGTTGGGTTGGGGTGGGCAATTATCACTTGACCGGACAGGTTACTGCCCAAATGACCCAATGAACAAAGCCTACCCGGGAATACTTAGAAAGGCTTCTCTTCGTATTTTTATAGGATTCTTGTATAGAGTCATTGCAACATCCCATTCTGTACATTTTAAAGCGGGATTTATCATTAAACGAAATAAACTTATAGTAGGATTACAAAAGGGAGTATCTAACTTTATACTGAATTGTTATTTTTGTGAATGAAACGCATTTCGTATATAGAAAAATATTCTTTAACTACATAAATATTGTACTAACTTTACTAGCTTTAAATACATAGCTTTTTCAAAAACCTGCAATACATGGTAATAATGTGAAGTTATTTAGAATATATACAAAGGCGATTCATTACGTCATGTAAAATTTGGGATCAGGCCGCTAACAATAACATTCCTTATGTAGATGACGAGAAGGTTTAAATTCCCGTTTAACCAGCCGCCTAATTATGAAAAAGCGTTTTTTTTTATCATTTTGCGAAGCTCAGGCCATCATTTTCTAAACAATCAAATTTTCCGCATTATACAATAAAATCATAACCGAAAAAGAGTTCATAGTGAATAAGTTTTTATACGCCAGATATTTTATTTTTTTGGCTGATAAAAAGACGAATCAAAATAATACTCGAAAATTTCAAAGATGTGTTCTACCCGCAGTATTTAATTAAAGCATTTAAAATATTTCTAAGCGATCTAATGTTCAAACCTAACCACATGATTTTGCATTACTTTACATTACATTAGGATTATAAAGCGTTAAATGTACGAAGTGAATAAAATAATTCTATCTGATATTCTCACAAAATTGTTTTATATACATGCGAGTAGCTTTGGCGAAACAAAAACTTCCAAGAACCCAAAAACTATCAGGATAAGTTCACAATTCTTGAAGAAGGAAATGCATGAAAGAATGACTTGAGTTATGAGATTGATATATTACGATATACCTATATATGATTGAGATTGATAGATTGATATAGATTTTTTTAAAATTATTAAACCCTTATCACATTTCGTAGTGGTGGCAAAGGTATAATCATATATTCTGTAATTTTTTTAATAATACAATATAATAGGAAAATAAAAAAGAAAAATCTCAAGAATTGCTTTAACTGAGATAATTTTGAGATTCTGGTAAAAGAATGAAACATTACGCCTTTGTTTGTATAAACTGTTATGAGCTAATAAGTTAACAAATGCATTTTGAACTGATTAAACACGATTTACATTTGTTTTAGAGGAAAGTCCCCAAGCTGTAATTCCATACCTTCTAATAGATTCAGCTAATGATGAATAAATTATTGGAAGTGAGCATATTGGAACACAGAATTTTAACTTACATAATGTACGATCTTAGTCATTCAAAGACTTTATTTATTTGTAAATCCTATTTGAAAAGAACAGTAAATAATTACACCTAAATAAACATATTATATATAAAAGGCTATGCTAGCAACCAGCAATTATAAAAATCAATGTGAACAGATCAAATTAAGAGGGAGTTTGATATACCTACAAACGCCTAAAAGGATTATTAGCTAACGCCAAAAATATTTTAATTCCCATTACTAAATGAATAACGCTTTGAATAATTCTCTAATTAATTCCCCAATAGAAACGTTTTAAGATTTCTAGATACAAAAATACATTAAAGTATCTCTCTACGTGTAAATTGATATTTGGTTCCATTTAAAATTCAATCCTCGCCGCATTTCGTGTCATTAAAACGATATTTATTAGATTGCTCGGTCTAAATGCCGTTTCAATCCTACGCCGGAATGATCAATTCCATCAAATTAAAATAATTTCATAATATTTCACAAACTCCGGATAAACTTACGGTGTTTTGATGGTATTTCCATTTAAGAGTGAATTTACGGTGCCGCATAAAACTCTGAAATTTGGGTGTTTTATTATAAAGGTGTCCTGGACATTGGACAGGGCAAGATATATTATATTCAAATCCGAATAGAAATAAATACCATTAATTTATAAAATATATATTATTTAAATGCTAATTTTAGTGTTTTGTATACTTTTAAATGACGGATTCGGCTTCATTTAGCTTTTTAAGTAGAAAGGTTCCATCAATTGTACGCTTCAGGCTAAGCACTACGAAGTAATTAATGCAAAATTAAGTGTTTTTGGTTTGAAAATTTGATCGCTTAGAAACAATTTAAATGTTTTATTTAAATACTGCTGGTAGAACTCATCATGGCCCATGAAATGGTGAAGCATTTTTTTGTTAAGTCTTTTTATAAGCCCAGAAAAAAATAAAGAATCAGACCTGTAAAAACTGATTTTAAGTTCAAAATCTCCTTCATCCGAAAGCAATTGTGGGTAAAGTTCGGTTTATGGGCCAAATTCCTAAAAAATAAAACTAGTTATTTTTATACTAATTTGGGGTCGGGGAATCCGAATCTGAAAGAATTAGGCGGCGGCAAGCAATATTAACTGAATTACAGGACTTTAAAAAATTTTATACACATACAGGGAAATAGCCATTTTGGAAGCATTTTGATTCCTAGAAAATCAAACTAGTTATTTTTATACTAACTATGGGCCGGGGAATCCGAATCTGAAAGAATTAGGCGGCGGCAAGCAATATTAACTTAATTACACGACTTAAAAATTTTCTATACACACACACATGAAAATAATCATTCCGGAAGTATTTTGACACATGTAGTACAAAGATCATAGAAAAACACGATAACATAGAAGTTTTTACCACACAAAATTAAGTGTTGCCATTAAGCAGTAATATTTATAACGTAAAATAACATGTTTATATTTTAAGTACTTATTTTTTATAATTGATTCTCAAATATTTTAGGAAGGTACACCAACTAGTATTGTGGAGTTTTTATGCCTTGACGCGAGTAGGCGTTATAAAGGGGCACGTTCTTTTGTATCACAAACCATGTTACATAAACCCGGCGTAGCTGCTAAACTACTTGAAAACAGGGATGTTTTTTTGCCGTGACGCGAGCAGGCGGTATAAAGGGGCACAAACCATGTTACACAAACCTAGCGTAGCCGCTAAACTACTCGAAAACAGGGATGTTTTTTTGCCGTGACGCGAGCAGGCGGTATAAAGGGGCACAAACCATGTTACACAAACCTAGCGTAGCTGCTAAACTACTCGAAAACAGGGATGTTTTTTTGCCGTCACGCGAGCAGGCGGTATAAAGGGGCACAAACCATGATACACAAACCTAGCGTAGCCGCTAAACTACTTGAAAACAGGGATGTTTTTTTGCCGTGACGCGAGCAGGCGGTATAAAGGGGCACAAACCATGTTACACAAACCTAGCGTTAGGTTAGGGACGCGAGCAGGCGGTATAAAGGGGCACAAACCATGTTACACAAACCTAGCGTAGCCGCTAAACTACTTGAAAACAGGGATGCTTTTTGCCGTGACGCGAGCAGGCGGTATAAAGGGGCACAAACCATGTTACACAAACCTAGCGTAGCCGCTAAACTACTTGAAAACAGGGATGTTTTTTTGCCGTGACGCGAGCAGGCGGTATAAAGGGGCACAAACCATGTTACACAAACCTAGCGTTAGGTTAGGTTAGGTTAGGTTAGGGACGCGAGCAGGCGGTATAAAGGGGCACAAACCATGTTACACAAACCTAACGTTAGGTTAGGTTAGGTTACGCATTTTTAAGACTACGAATTTTCATACTTTTGGTTCAAGAATACGCCGTTGAGATAGTCGTAATTCATCAGGTTAATGTGTTATGTGAAGAATTATCGTGTCGGAAATTATTGATATAGGGATAAATATTTTTGAGAGCTGGTAACACTGCCGGCACATGTTTTTGTATATTTCTTGTTTTTCTATGATCTTTGTACTGCGTGTGTCAAAATACTTCCGAAATGATTATTTTCATGTGTGTGTGTATAGAAAATTTTAACGTCGTTTAATTCAGTTAATATTGCTTGCCGCCGCCTAATTCTTTCAGATTCGGATTCCCCGGCCCATAGTTAGTATAAAAATAACTAGTTTGATTTTCTAGGAATCAAAATGCTTCCAAAATGGCTATTTTCCTGTATGTGTATAAAATTTTTTAAAGTCGTGTAATTCTGTTAATATTGCTTGCCGCCGCCTAATTCTTTCAGATTCGGATTCCCCGACCCCAAATTAGTATAAAAATAACTAGTTTTATTTTTTAGGAATTTCGCCCATAAACCGAACTTATTCCGCATTTTTGGTTATGCTTTTATTTTATAATGTGGAAAATGAGTTCTTCAGAAACTGCGCAAAATAAAATAAAACATACTTCTTGGCAATGTTTTTTTTTTTTGCATAAATCAAACAGTCGGTTGGTGTTAAGCGGGAAAGTAAACCTTATCGACATCTACATAAGGAGTACTATTGTCAGAACAATCGTGACCGAATCCAAATGTTACACGTTGTGGTGCATTGGGTCAATTTTTCGTTTATGAAAGTGAGGTTACATGTTACAACTGAGCTCTCAGCGGCAGTACCACCACGGCAAGGTTTACTGAAAGGTAATTTATTGATTTTATTGACGCACCTAGCGAAGATCCACGAAAAATCACGTGTTATTATAATTGTAGGATTAGTGAAAGTGGAAATATTAGCTTCCGGAACTTTGTCTTCAAATGAGGTTAAGAAATTAAAACTTCGAATAAACACCGTTGATAAACTTGAAAAATTCGACTGTCAAAAATTTAAACAAAGAAATACACATTCAAATAACGAAGTATTAATAATTTAAATAATTTTAGTACTGTAGTGGGCAGTCTTAACTAATAGTGATGAAAAAGAAAATAAAAGTCATAAAGCCTACATATTTGAGAGACAATAATTATTTTATTACCATAAAAAATGCGTGGCATTAAAAAATATTTTTGAATAACGTGGTGTTATATTGATCATATAAAAAATTTACGTGTTTGATTGCCAGCTCTGAGCTTTTGTAATATTTTATTTTGGGATAAGGCTTTGGTAGAAATATTCCATATAAAGTCGGATTACTGTCATCGGGAAACGAGAAACCTTTGTTGGGCTCCCACCGCACCGGCCGGTAATGGCGGACCCGAGATAAAGCCGTACAATCTTTGAAAATATCACCTAATAGATACGTCATCTTAGATTAGGAGGAGTTCGCTGTAGTTTAAAATTAGTAACTATTATTATTTACGTAGGCAATATATAAAAAAGAGAAGGCGTTTTTAACCTCCTGTCACTCGCGCTCACGGTGTTTGGACAGCAATTTAAGAATAAATTATTTTCAGTTACAGTTAATTAACGTTAGATATTGAACTGCGAAATAGTGCACACACCATAGGTATTCAGCTGCAAAGTTGAATTCTGAAAAGCAAAGCTGAATTCCAGAAAAAAAATCCAGCGAAATTGCAACAAAGTCAACCACTTTTATTAAATAAAAGTGGTGTTTACAAAGTTATTGTTAAACAAACAAAATTATGTGTTAAAAATACTTGCATGAAGTTGCATTAATGAATTCAACAATTTACGTAATGTAAAGTTTAAATTCCTACAAAAATTAAGTCAAATTAAAGTGCTGTGTAAACTCCGCTTTGCTACCGCCAGCGGTATCCCGATTTCCAGAAGACGCGATCGTCTGAAGGTTAAATATTTAGTCAACTAAGACGAGCCAACTTTTTAAGAAAAACTTCTTTACGCACGCTTGACTTGGGGAGTAAGCTGGTGAATGCGTGATGAAAGCGTTATGAAAAGTGTGATCGGGCGAGGCGAACGGAAGTTGAGAGGGAGATATAAGTTAGTGAAGTTTTACTTCAGGCGTGTGGTCTAAAACACACCAGTTTTTTAAAAATCAAGTATTTATAATGAAAGAGAATTTACACCTTCATCGGTAGAAACATATTTTGTTGATGCCCTCTCCTATCTGAGGTTGGCAATCATCAAGGCAGTCTTCACCATAATCATAATAGCAGAACTGTGGTCGTTCAGTCTTCCATTAATATTCCTCTGAATTGTCTGATGGGTATCTTGTATAGGTATATCATTCCTCACACAGTGTGACCAAGACATCTTCTAATCGACCAATTAGTGCTTGCTAAATTCTCTTGCTTTCTCCACCATTGCGCTTGTGACATTTTTCGGTTAAAATGGTGGTAGTAGGAGTTTTTCAAATATAGTCGAGGTGATTCTGGAGAATGCTGGAACATTTGGTTTTAATGCTTCAGAGACAGCATTGAATAAATAACTTAGCGCAGGTTGTTCCAGTAAGCTATATTGGTAGAATCCAAAAGCGAAAACGTCGCAGTAGCGATTTCAAAAGTGACATTACACGTAAGCGTACGCCGCGAACAAAACAAAATACCCGGAGAGCAGGAAAGGTAGAGAGATATCCGAACAAAATATAATCATTTATATTCAAAAATGCTCCTGCGCTTCGAGATAACAACAGTATTCAGCCAGCGCTATTGGGAAAAACGCGGGCGTGATTCCAAAAGCGATTATGCCCCGCTCAGCCTCATTCAAAAACGTGACGTTTACCCTACTACCGCGGATTTTCCTACGATTATTCAGAGGAATACACCCGGTTTAGCCGCTCTCGGAATAGCGCGGAGCGGTTTCGTCATATAGGAAAGGAGATGAACCTCATACGTAACAAATTCAGATTAAGTTAAAATATTTACGGAGCCACAGCTAAAAGACATTGTTGTCAAATTTCATATACGGATCTGAATATTTATGGTGGCATGGTGTTAAATGGAAACGGATTGAATTCTCAACTAAAGTGGTCCCAACGACTTGCAACGATTTAACTAAGCACATTGAAAAAATAAGTCAATTTGTCAATATTTATTATACAGTCCAATATTTATTTATTTATTTATTGCTTCTTCACAATTTATAAACATATATTTTTAGCATGTAATTATTAACCCCACTAGGGTTCGCCTGTATTGGGGTTAATAATTTCACAATTTAATAAAAATAACACACGCAAATATCGGTCATGCAAAACAGTTAAGTAAAAGCAAAATAATAAAATTTAAAATAAAATGATAAACAGAGAAAATAATAAGTGATAAAAATATATGAATTAACAACAAAGTGTTGAGAGATCAGACAAAACGTTATCATTCATTATATCATTAGTTCATACCATTTTCAACAATAGATAAAATTTAAAAAAAATATATGACCTTAAGGTTTTTTTTTTATATATATAAAAAATAACTTGATGAAAAAAACAAAGATTTATAAGCGATTACATTAGAGTGAATCTTTCTTATGCAATATAGTGACTATCAAATAATTATGAAAGAAACCGTTTTGATCACAACATTATTGTTTTCATTCCATTTAAGTGCCCGTTTTCATTAAAATATGATTGTATTTTATAGTGTTAGTAACACCTTATAAATGCCATCCGTGTGATCTTTTAGTTTTGACAAAGTTATGGGATACGACAACCCCTATATATTTATTTATTTATTGTTTCTTTACCTATTTAATTTAGGTGCATGTGCACGAAGAGTTCAACGTTCAACCGTTATAGTACAAGTACAATCGAATGTTTTTATTTTTATACAAATTTAAAGTTTTATTTCAAAACATCTTATTTCAAGTCACCGTTTTAGTCTGATTTCGAAAAAGCCCGGGCAACGCCGGGGACTTCAAAACCTTCGTAACCTATTATTATTATTACCTAATCTCTTTGCACAACGCGAATATATCTAAACATTTGTAAAAAACCAATTAAAATCCTTCATTTTGTAACGCTTTTTTTACATTAGCTCCACATGGCACGCCCTGAGGAAAATAATTCCCCTCGGGGCCTATGTCATATTTGGGGATGCTGTGTGGAGGGCTTTTTTAGGAAAGGAAGAACAGAAAGTTCTGGAAAGGAAAAGGGTATTAGGGGTGGGTAGGAATCTGGGTGTCAGTTTGTCCAGAAGTGACGGACGTACGAATCCATCCCTCCCTCTGCGGTGCAAGGCGATGTTCCGGGAGAGTACGACTGGAGAAGTCAAAGGGACTACATGAAGCTGGTGGGCAGACGCATCCGCATGACCAAACAAACAAACCGCAAACCTAACCCCATGAACCCAGCCACCCCTGCTAAGTCATCAAACGTAGCAAACCACTAGGGGTGACCTATGGCAGAGGCGTTTGTTATCCAATAAATGGCTACCGGGGCGGCAGTACCCATACCCGCCTCCCAAATTGAATTCATAAAAAATAAGTAGAATAGCTTTGAACGGCAATTTTAACTTTAGTTTTAATTTGTTTTTAATTGCGCTACATAAATTAACCCAGATTTACTTCATAATGAAGGAAAAAAGATATTGAATAAAAATATCAACGTCTTGTTAAATTAGTTTTAGTTAAAGTTTTTGAAAAAGGTAAGAAAATAAATGTCGAGGTGGGATACATATTTATAGAGTAAAAAAAAACTACAAGGGTTGTTTCCATGAAAGTTCATCTTATGAGTTCCTCTCCCTCACCCGTATACATTATTTATGGCATAAAATGAGTTGCAGCAAGTTTTTATCGCACACAGGCCTTATCGGTAGCGCAAATCTGCCTCCGATTGAAAAGGATGCCTTCCCGGTACAAAACGCCATAGAGAGGGCAATCTTGCCTGCTAGACGATAAAGGAAAAGTAAGAAAGTTCCGGAGGCGAAGGGGTTAAAATGTGTCAAGTAGAACTTGTGGAGATTTGAACCCTTCAGTTCCGCAAACCCCCTCAACCCTGATGCAAGAAACGAAAAAAACAAAAGTATTTTTATGCCATCCTACATAATTTACATTTTTTTATTAAATATCTCAGCTTCAAAACACACACAGATTGGAGATGCCATAGTATCACTGGCTCCAGACGGCTGGAAGCAATTTCAACTCTTGTGCGGTACTCTCATAAAAATAAAAATCAGAGTGTGTAAATCACACGCGGTAGAAGTGAAACCAGAAAGTCGCTAGGTGTCGCTTTCTTTTCTTTTGTCTCGTTCTTTTAAAGTGGTTTGAAGATTGGATAATGATAACACAAAAATAAAAATGTTTTTTTTTGGATTTTGTAGGATTCGAACCTCCGATCGCTTGATGTCTGTCTCTCTGGCCGCTGAGACTTGTCAGGCGTCTTTCCCACTGCGATATGGGAGGCACACGCCGAGGTGCGAATTTGCAGCATTATTTTAGAACCGAGTATTTGTGTAGAACTGAGTTGTGTCGCATTTCGGTTCCATCCGAATGCCAAATTGTTCCAATTTATTCGATAAGGATTGTTGAAACTCGAGTAAATTTTGCGTTACATAATTTATTAAAAATTGTTTAATATATTCGGAGCATTATGAAGCAACGTCCAGTTCTGGACGTAACTGCAGAAAAAAGCTTAAATGCTCGGAATTCAATTAGTGCCATCTCCGTGTAATTATCTAACGTCTACTGAAGGCCCCGAGCCCCGTGCAATCTGTACCTACCTGTTAGAGGTACGTTCAACTGCGGGGAAAAGTGAACGGTTTAATTTATAACAAATTATATAATCACCCTGTGAGTAATCACTCTTTTAACCTTTCGTTTGACTCCTTTCTAAAAACTTTAACTGGCTAAGTGATAATTTTAATGATCGCCGTAAAAAGATAATCAATAAACTCGACTTGGAAATATGAAGACAAATGAAAAAGGAAATACACAATGTTAAAACGCATAACAGGTGTAATGTTCTTTGTTAATGTTCGCGCTTAACATGGAGGTATAACAATAGCAGTGTATTACAGAACTTTAATTGGTTAACATAACGGAAGAAGTATAATAATCGTTTCAGTGATGAAACTTTTACATTAATTAATTGTTAGGATATTTGATTGGAGCATGTTTTTAGGTCCCAATGCATTTTCTAGTAAGATGTCTAAATATTTACCTCAGTAGAAAATTCTGGATAAAAAAAATCTCACCATTGAAATCCAATTGCGAAATATCATTGGTATAATTTAGAAAAGTAGTGGTACCAGTATGAATCCCTGCAGTACTCCATGGTTTATTGGAAGTTGGTATGTACATTTATTGAAATAATTATTGAATTGTGAGGTTAAACAGAGAGAAAAAAATAAGGTTGGATATTATCTGGTTATTCAGATCTGGTTACAAAAACTATTTTAAGCAATGTTTCGATTCCGAATTACGGTTTTATAGGGCGATTCCGAGAGTATTTAGCATTCCGTAAGGTGCCGAAAATATTTTATTTTAATTAAATGTGAATTGACGTACATAATTGGTGCTATTTTTAACCCCCGGCACAAGGAGTTGTCTGTCTGTCTGTGGCATCATAGCTCCTAAGCGAGTGGACCGATTATGATACGGTTTTTTTGTTTGAAAGCTGACGTGATCGAGATGGTTCTTAGCTAAAATTCATGAAAATCTGTTAAGGAGTTTCAAGGTCATCAGCTGTTTTTTTCTGTTGGGGGTTGCTTTAAATTTTTAAAATTTTACTTATTATTTATTAAGGTTTTGAGGAAATTAATTAAAGCAATGATTTCTAACGCAATGGTGTTAAGTTAGTTAAAGCTTTTAGGTTATAGATGAGAGAATAATACTTGACTAACTTATTTAATTTCGTTCGTATGAAAAACAAAACTAGAAACATAACTGAAGTCCATGAGTTAAATATTTAAACAATACTTAACTACAAATGTATGGCAATAAATAACAATTACTAATTACTAATAAGTTCAAATGGATCGCGAAAAGAAAAGATGATCAAATGTCGAGAAAAATTAAGATTTGTGGGTAAGATATTATATTATTATATCTTTGAAATCTTTCCAAAGTCTAACCTACATATTATACAGAATAAACGTGTGAAATAAGTCAATTATTTTACATTCAGTACCTTCGGGTTAGGTATTTATAAATGCATTAAAAAAATTAAAAATTTCTCTCATGAATACATCAATAATTGAGAACAGTACAAAGGTAAAACGATAGAATATGTGAACAATTTTATTTACGACCGCCATCAAATCGTCTTGTATTCAATAATTTATATTGTACCCTCTGCTTCTAATACGGGGGCTATCAAGACATAAAACGATATAAATGTTAATTCATACCCAGCAGCTAGCAGCTACACAGATATAAATAATAACCTGCCCTTTCTAGTGCCCTAATTAGGATTTTTGATTCGTGGTAGCTACAAACCTACATATATATACCAAAACAAAAAACGAGAGGACAAACATTAAAAGAAAACTTGTTTTTTTTTTCTTTACTACCTACGGGAGGCATGATCATAAAGCTAAATAGTTAATAACTGTGAAAAGGTTTGATTTAAATTTGCTAGTTGTTGAAACCAAATATAAAATTTAGTTTTACAACCATCGTTGACAAAGTTAAGACTCCAGATACTAATATCTATAGCCTGTATGTCGAACGAATATCTACAGCTCATATGTTGGACTAATATCTACGAACTTCAGAGTGTGGACTAATATCTACAGAGCTAGGGTCGGACGAATATCTATGACGGCCCCAGTGGTGACTAATATCTACAGAGCGTAGGTTGGACTAACATCTACAGAGCTGAGCAAGAGGTTGTACGGAAAAGCATAAATTACTTACTTCAATTACGTAATTACTAATTACGTAATTTTTTTTTATTGGTTTTCAAGGTACAATCCCGTTAAACCGCAATAAAGCAGATTGTCAACAGGATGTTAATATTCAGTTACAATTTAAACATACATACATAATATTATTACTATAACTATACAAATTATCGCAATTAACACATATGAATTAATATAAACTAAATGCTTAAACGTTTAAAGTACGTACATGAAGTTTTGGCATAATATTACGTATTTTGCTGTTTACGAGGACAATAACTTATTAAACAAACATGGAGGTCATAATACAAAGATATTTATTTATTTCGAAATACACGGCACCACAACCTAACCTAACTGGCATAGAAATGGTCATGGTAACATACTAAATAATTTAGAAGCACTCGAAATAAAGAAAGCTGTTAAAACAAAAACCCAAATCCTTAAAAATCAGCTATATGTGTCCAATAGTCCGATATTAGGGATTTATTAATATTACGTTATTCCAATATGCTATACATAATTGCAAATCCAACCTCTGCCAGTGCTGTAGATATTCGTCCACACTTTGGTTCTCATAGATATTAGTCAGCAGTTTGAGCTGTAGATATTCGTACGCACTTTGGTTCTCGTAGATATTAGTCAGCACTTAGTCAGTCAGATATTAGTCAGCACTACCATGGTAAATCATGGAAAGAAGTCTCTGAAAACGCAAATAAGTGCACATCCATTGTCAAAGAATGGCTAAACCAAAACCTCCTAACTCTGAACTGTGAAAAAACTATGTATATTCCATTCTATAATACCAAAAGGGCGGCACCCTTAACTCACCTAAATATAAGGTTTCACAAAAATTCTTGCAACCCTATTTTGTGTTCTAACTGTATAGAAATGAATTCGGGGAACACAGTTAAATACTTAGGAATTATTATAGACAGCCAACTAAAATGGACAAATCACGTAGAAAACCTTGTAAATAAACTTAGGTATTTGACTTACATTTTTAAACGATTAAATAACATAGTTGATATTAAAAGAATGAAACTGGTATATCATGCATTGGTGCAACCATCAATATCTTATGGAATAATTGGATGGGGGGGTATTTATGATACCCATATTAAGCAACTAGAAATTACTCAAAAATTAATAATAAAAATTATGTTGCATAAAGATGTTACCTACCCCTCCTTGCAATTATTCCAAGAAGCTGAACTCTTAGATATAAGAAAAATCTACTGTATGCAATGTCTGAAATATATATTTTCACGAAATGTATATTTTACAAAAAACGAAAATCGCTCCAGCAGTAGAGTAAATAATGCATTTGAGGTTCCCCTATGCAAAACTAGGCTTGCGCAGAGACATGCTTTTTTCATTGCACCAAAAATCTATAATGCATTGTATCAGACTATAGAAATTAAATCTAAAAACATATCCTCTTACAGCATATACAAAAAATTAATAAAGACTTGGGTAACTACAAATGACACAAATACATACCTGCTATAACATCATACCTGTTATAACTTTACAAATCCTAATTTTTATTTAACCTTTTTTGTTTTTCATATATATATATATTTTTTCTTCTTTTCTTAACTTTAGTTTTGTAAATACGGAATTATTTGTTCTATAAATATGTTAAACCATAATTATGTTTTAATTTACTAATTTAAAGTTTAATTTGCCATGTTGTAACTTAACTGCATTAAAAAAAAACTTAAATATACCCACGAACTGGCGATGCCTATGTGGGATTTTTTTTTTGTTATCATACATATATGTATACTATTGTAATATCTTTTTTTTTGTTAAATTGTAATATTGTTTATCTTTTAGCTACATATTTAATTTTATAGTTCCTTTTTTTTACTTCTTATCAAAAGAAATGTTTTTTGTAATATTTTTATGTATGTAACAAAAAAAAATTATTAATAAAAAAAAAAAAAAAAAACTTTGAGCTGTAGATATTCGTCCACACTTTGGTTCTCATAGATATTAGTCCGATTTTTTCAGTTTTTGGAATTCCTGTAGATATTAGTAGACGCCTCCAGAGTTAACACGAAAACGGCTCACACTGATGCACAACTTGCATTCAAAAAAATGTAAACTTGGTATAGAAATCATCAAAGAAATTCCAGTGAAAAAAATACATTAATTTAAAAATACATTATATAATTCAAGTTAGAACAATGTATGCCTAAGCTTGTCGGCCCTTTTTCGCAAGACGTAAGGCTATTTTCAGTGACGTTTCGCAATACCTCTAAGCAAAATTCTAGGTACTGTGTATGAAAGAGGAGAATAATGCGGGAGTAATATGATTGTAAAGTGCTTTGAATTATTTTTTTTTATAATACATATTACTATTTAATAATCATAATAACGGTTAATTTATAAACAACTTCTGCAGGGTAAAGTTAAATTAAAATAGAGTTCTACAAATTAAACTTAAAATGTAACTATAAATTTTAAAATGCTTTGATAGAGAGCATTTTGCAAAGCGAATAAGCAAATGTGCGATGAATTTTGCATATTTAAATATTAACTTACCTCCCGACTTGACAGCTTAATCAAAGCTTTTGTCATTAATAGACTTACACCCGCTTTGACACACGTTCGGCGCTAAATCCTTTCCACTCTGTCTAGATTTCATCGAAGCTGTCAGTATTGCGCATAAAATTTTAGTAGAGTTCATCAGAGATTGTTAGCCGTTTCTCACTGCCCAGGACTCTGGACATGGGAAGGAAATAATTGCTCTAGGCTCGGTGAATAAGAGAGCCTTTGTTGCAAAAGGAATAAAGCCATAATAAAATTATTAGATTTATTTTAAAACTATTTTTCTAACCAATTTTTTATCCTTACAACTTACAAATATGTCCACGTTCCATATTTTTTTACAGAAAAATCAATATTTACATAGCTTATGATTACAATGACGTAGCGAGCTGAAGGTAGGTGTCGTTTTAACATCAAATTCGAGGCAGAAAATCTTTACAAATTACAGGATGTCTGAACTCACCATTTCGCTAGAGAGTTTTTGCAGCGTGATAATATAATAGGATTTTTTCACAGTTTATTTTATTCTCGGAAAAAAAATAAGACAAAATTTACGGCATTGAAGGTATTTTTATGTATATAAATAAATTTTCTAAAACTATTTAAAATTTGCCATTTTCGATGCTGCCAAAACGACGCGTTCGTTTTTATTCGAGAACTCGGCGGCGGTGACGTCATGCTGGGCAAATTTGGTGCCAGACGTCTTAGCAGCCAGTGGCGGTTTCTATGTCACGATGACGCTGTAGCCAGTTGGAACCATTTCGAAACGTGCGGTATTTCAAATCAATTATTAAAATTACACGTTTTTTGTACAATGATCAGAATCAGAAAAATAAACTTTAAATCTTCCACACACTTTTAACGGTCCACATAGTTTATGAAAATACCCCATAGGGATAGGTACATAATTTCCTGTTTTAATTTTAATGTAGGTGTAACTTTAATATGACAGATAAGATCAGACAGACAGAATAGACATTACACATTACGAATTTCAGCCCATCGAAGTCAAATTAATAATAATATCATACGTACCTATCGACTCAATTTAACAATCAAATCTTTAGATAAAATAGACGTTGTAATATCTCTACATCTGATACGACGTGCTGCCTATTTTGTAGGTACGTCGGACGTATAACATGGTAAAAACCCGATAATGGTGGTAACCGGCAATTAGTAGCATTACTAATTGCCGCCATAAATCCACCGAGAGGGAGGGGAAGGAGATGGGGTAGGGGAGGGTGGCCAAAACACAATCGCCATGTTTGTCAGGTCACACCGAAGTGCATACTGAAAATTTAATGTTATCTGATACACCGAGCTAAAAGGGATTAACAATTTGTTCCCTGTTATATTTTCAAATATTATTTATATTTTTACAACGGAAAACCAATATATATATATTTTTTTTTTTACAAGGTAAACAAGCAATTATTTTTTATTTTAGATAAGGTTTTCAAAATGATTCAGGACAATACATTAAGCGGTATCTGTCTTCACTTAGAATTAACACAATCCAACCTAACCTACTCTTAACTTAATTTAAACTAAGTAAACCTTTTAAATTGCAAATAATAAGCCGCCGCTACCCGAATTTCTACCGATTTCTTACATATCCCCCTTAAATATTTGAAGTTTTAAAGCCCTAAAAAAAATATAGGTATGTTATTTTTTAAGATAATATCTATCTACCTACGCCGAAACGCAAATTATATGTAATTCCCTTGATAGAAAAAAATCGCACAGAATGTTCCAAAAATTATTGTTTCAGTTATTTTAAGAGTTATATGTATGAAAAAATTCAGAGTGTCTCTTTAAATGTTTCAAATGTCAGGTTTAGACATCCCCCAAGAGATTTTTGCTCTATTTTAAACAAGTCGTATTTTATTAAACATTTTCGCTTCAATTTAACCGTTTTAAATATTAGCGCGCTCTCTCCAACATTCGTAATTACTGGTAATTCGTAATTACATATCTCTCCATCTTCTTCTTTTTGAGCCGGGATACGGCGCCTTCAGTAACGTAACGTAACCTAACCGGAGCTAGATCCTTACCTTAATCACAACATGAGCGACCAATGAGCGCAGACCAGCGTAATTTCCGTTTCATATCTCAACCAATATGAGCATTTAAAAGTGACATCATAATCAAAGCGGTCAATGAGCGTAGTTGATGCGTCGCAGGTGCAATAATCATCCTTGCGGGGCTATAGAAGTTTCACTTCAAAAACATTTGTGTTCTAAAATTTTAACATTTAAAAAAAATTTGATGTTAAAAGTTTATGTCGCTTTTTACCCGGTGGACTAAAATAAGCTTTAATGCTGTTGGCTTGTTGATTGCCCGATCTCTGTGACTTACGATGGCATCGTAGTAACGATTCATGTGAATTTACCTTTATCTTGGAGCACAGGTGTGAACCAGCAACACTGTACACTGTACATAATACATAGGCTTTACAACGCCAGTTAACAGCGGTGTAAATAATATGCATAGTGAATAGGTACACAGGACGCAGGTACTCAACTTTTTTAATGGCTATTCTAGATGCGTGCTAACTGGGAGTAGGTGCTTTTGTTCATTTCTTTGGAATTGAGGATGAAAGGCGGGGAGGAGATAGGAATGAGGAATTTTGGGAAGTACCTGGATATGCAGATCTGGTCACCAAACACGGCTAAAGCCATTTGAAGCAAAATTTCGATTCAGAATTTCTTTCACCAGGCGATTCTGAGAGTACCTTCTATCTAGTATCGCAAGTGTGATTTTTTTCAAATTTCAAATAAAACAAGTTAGTTTATTTTATTTTTTAACTAGCTGACCCGACGAACTTCGTACCGCCTCAGAATCAATAACTGTTGAATTAAATTAAGTGTTTTTATTAAGTTAAAAATTACACAATGAAGCAATTATCGATGCCCAACTGTCCGTGTTTTGTTTTTGTCAGTATCAGAGATGGCGTTGTATACGGATTTATATTTTTTGTGATTTTCTTACTTTTCCACTTACTTACGGGAATTTTTGAAAGGAAGTGGGTACGGGTGCCGCCGCCCCGGGAACCGGTTGGTGATTTGGCAGGGGTGCCCGGGTTCATGGTGGGACTTTTGTGCGGGTCTCGGCGGCGGATGCGTCTGCCCACGTGGTTTGCTGCGTTGCGGGCCGGATCGAGAGAGGCTTTTTGAGGGAGGCCTTTTGACCTTTCTAGCCGGATTCTCTCGACCAATGGGTTGAAAGAGTCCGGCTGGAAAGGTCAACGTAAAAGGTCAGTTTCGGTCAAGGCAATGGCCTTGCACCGCAGTTGGAGTGATGGATTCACTCCCGGATTTACTGACCTCCAGATTCCTACCCACCCCTCATGCCTTTTTCCTTCCCAGAACTTCCTATCCTACCCTTCCTTAAAAAGACCCTCCACACATCATCCCCTAAGATGACATAGGTCCTGAGTGGAGCTTACGTAAAAAAAATGCGTTTCATTTCAGAGATTTATTATTATTGCATTTTTTCTTTGGAGGGGTGCAGAGACATACGTTCACCGTTTGTCTCATTTTCGACTATTGGCATTTAGTGTGTAAGAAAGAGGGGCCGCATTATATGATTAAAAACAAATGCAAAACAACCAGCGCTTTGACGTTTGACGTTTTCGAATTTTTGGAATTCATGCACAGTTAAATAATATACCTATCACAATATTGCTGCAGTTCTTTCAAAATGTGAGAATTCGTTCCATACAAAATGTATGAACAAATTAATTTTCTTCATAACTTTATTTTTCGTGAATTTTTGCGATGTTTTAATAGTTATTCTGTTATCCGGGGTGGAGACAAATCCAACAAATCAAAGATCATGAAAATCAGTTCAGCCGATCTCGAGTTATAAATAGTGTAACTAACCCGACTTTGTTATATATTAAAGATTAATACTAGCTGACCCGGCGACGCGTTGCTGTGGCTAACGAAACACAACGCCATCTACTGGATGGTTACCCAACCTTTATAACCACCGCCATCTGATAATTTGTATACAAATCAAATCCACACCGCCCGCTTGCCAGCCCGCTCTCCTCCACATACAGACATTCCTCCTTTATATTTCAACCAATTTATTGACAAATTAAACCTTCATCATGAATCACTCTATCTATTGGTGAAAACCGCATGAAAATCCGACGTGGCGGAGGACTTTAATATATAATGTGTAGAGATAAAACATTATTTGATCATGTGGGTCTCACTGGGTGCTTTACCCGTGCTGAGGCCCCCATTTTACAATTTAGTAAAATTCAATAAAAATTGAAATAACACATTTTTATTAAATTACTTAAATAAAACTAAGAAGAAGCGCCCTTGGGGTGATTTTTCACAAAAATGGCGCTCTACAAATTATCCAATTATTATTATTATTATTATTATAAGAAAAAAAAATGATAAAGTATGGTTGTATATTTTATTGATGAATGTTTTATAATATTGTGTTATGCCTTTTTGTTCTTCAATCCATCTTTTAATTTGTTTGGAAAAAATTTTGTTTCCCTCATGAAGTGAAGGATAATTGAGTTATGTTTTTAAAAACAAAAATATGTTGTTTAGGATGAAACTCCCTTGAATCTATAATTAACCCTTATTACCTAAATCCGTAATGCCCCACGTGACCCCGGTATGCGGCTCACATCCCAAGTTATCCCTTCAAATCCTAAAATAATTAATTCGGTCAATTAACACACGACATAATAATATGCATGATGATACCCTGATAAAACGTATTCTGGTTTAAAGATATTACTCCTTACCTTAAAAAGCGTTCTTGATTTTAACTAAATAAACTCAATTATTATATTTAATTGTTAAACTAACGTTTAAGACAAGATTTTTATGCATAGCACAAAGGGTAACAATTATTATAAGCAATTATTATAAGCAATAATTATCAGCCTGAAACACTCATCCACATTGAAAAATCTTCCGAGAAAAGATACATGACGCCAACGGGACATAAACCCGTGCCCTTCTGATTGCCGGTCAGCTGCTCTCCCAATTGAGCTATGGCGGCTTATCTTATACCCACCAAATGATTCAATATATACTAGTGTTTCATTCAACAATTACTGCTTATTATATTTTTTCCACCTGAAAACAACCAACTTTATTTTTGCGAGAGAGACACTGTTAGTGTTAAATCCCTCGCTAGGTGGCGTCGAGACAAATTATGTCTTCATTTATTGGGGAAATACTTAAACTTGTCAAATATTAATTATTATTTTTATTAAATCTTCCGAGAAGATTTTTCAATGTGGATGAGTGTTTCAGGCTGATAATTATTGCTTATAATAAATAAACTCAATTATTTAATAAACTGTGGTTTAATTTAAATTATCTTTGATTGTATTATTTATTCCGTATGTTGGTTTGTATTAAACAATTAAACAAATAGATAGATCTAACGCTTTCATTAAGAACGAGTTTGTATTGTATGACAAAGGTAAATATGGGTATGTAAATAGATACTGAGGTGTTTCGGTTTATTATATGCACAGCCTGGAAGGTTTTAGTATAACAACATCAAACGGTTTACGCAGCCCTTTGAAATTGATGGGTAGTTTGGACAATAGTACTACGCGAAAGTACGAATGACGTACAGCTTTAATCCCATCAAGGAATGGCGGAATTTAATTTAATTCTCCGAAATCGGGTTATGTTATGTTCCCTGATCGCGTCAATTACCAGGGCAGAATGACGACGGGCGGGTAATTCATCGGTAAACCAATTCATGTGACAGTCGCGTGTATTGCTACAATACGGGTGTCACTAATTTGTCCTTTACCCGCCGCTGTGCCTGTTTGCCTAATAACACCACCCCTTCACAAAGAAACATTGTCAAACTGGCTGCATTCTACTTTTAGCCAAATTAAACGACGGCGAGTGAACAGCCGCCCGCTTCTGGTCCCCGGGTCAATTGTTATTCAAAATTGAGACCAGTGATGGTCTCGTGAGTAATGTTCACTAATTATATGGTGCGGGATTCAAATCCGTGTCGGGCATGCGCTGCCCACAGGTTCGTTTGCTTTAATAGGAGAAAGTTAAGGAAACCGCTGAAATTACTATATTTTCCGGTTAGAATAAAGTGAGCATTTACCAACTGGTTTTAATGATTCACCTACAACTTTGAGCAAGCATGGATTCAAAGTGAAAATATTTAAAGTCTTGGCACAAGGATAGAACAATAAAATCACATTTGCTGTCTCAGAACAGGCTTCGTCTAATGTAGAAAGGTGCAATATGTTCATGGTAAAAATGATATTTTGAACGCCAGTTACCGGTAATTAAAACTCAAATACCAAAAAGGAAAATTAAATCGATAGCTGAGATGCGAGCGGAAAAATAAAAGTAGCTTATGGAAATTTTTGTCGACAAATTCAACAAAATATAATTATTTTATCCGGCATTGATTCACGCCGGCAATCAAATCAGAAAGAATACACATCATAAAATATTCAACAGTTGTTTAAGATGAAATATGTAAATTTGCACAGAATCAATAAGGCGTTCGTTTAAAAACTCGTTAAACGTAAAAGCTTGCCATTCGAAAATAACGTCGAATATTTACGGTCATTTCACAAAAGCAAAATGAGCAATAAAAATAAGTTTATTACACGAGCGACAGGACAAGTGGCATCTGCACCGTTCGGGTTCATATCTCGATTATACATTCAAGGGCCGGCACGTTTTTATTCTGGTATCGAATAAGAATGTATAGCGGGCATTCTATAATAGCCATCCACTGCGCCGGTTATTTATTGGCTTACCGCTTGCTTTCCTCGACCGTAGTGAACCGGACAGTGTTCCCGGGCGTCAGATGACGCCAACCCTCTCTTCGGTGCTGCGCTCCTGATAGCTGATCAGTGATCACTCACACCGATTACTTTTCACGTCTTTGACGATCTTACGGTCTTATTGGTTCTGGACCTAGCGGTTAAAGGTTCAAAATCCATAATGTCATAAAGTACGCTTTTTTATGTGAATATTACATAATAAGAGTCCCAACTGCCTGGAGCCAGTGGGACTGTTGTGAGGGTGAAGGGAGTAGTGAAGGGGAAAATATGGAGAGGGGAAGGTTTGGAAGTAGGAAGCCAGTTCATTTGTAAATAAAAGGGAACCCGTATTCCACTGGCTTCAAAAAAATATTTAAAAATAACGTAAATAACAAATTTATCTTCCTAAGTAGGTAGGTATTTAAACAATTTATTAGACCGGCGATTATACACAGCGAAATCACTTAAAAGCAAATTAAAAGGCCTGAAAACTTTAGCCAGTGGAATTACTTATAAAAAAAACTTGTAATTTCTTCCCATCAATCTCCAATTAAAGCCAAAACACACGTGTTTTGGGTCTCGGACCCCTGTTGTACATGATGTCCGTATAGAGCCTACTGAATTAAAATCGACAGAGAAACACCTCTTCTTTTCTCAGTGATCGATCAGCAGATTCCATCATTCTTTGAGCTCCTTATACGGGAGCAACTCAACCTTAATTCTTTTATAATTTAATTTAAGATTAAGCTGGGTATCGATCAAGAGAACAACACGCGTTTCGCGAGATGTTGGTTTTTTTCACAAACAGGTGTGAATATAATAAGATGCAACTACAGTATACTAAGCACGACTCTACATCTTTACAGGTCTACAAATAACAACTTCTATATATATAGATTTATATTGATGCCATATTGATGCCCTACTGATGCCCTTGTATTGCTAATTGGAATTAACAACGACTTTCTTACAATTACGGCCTACAATTTTATTGTACTTCAAGTACCTTCCTGAAACTACGAACCTATTGATATAACTGTTCGTTGATGCTTATTTGTTAAATAATATCTACTTACAGTTTTACTGATTTATACATATTTATTACTTATACTTACAATGTTAATTAGTTTACCGATCTAACGGTTAATTTACAATCATCATTATACGAAAAAAGTCCAATAAAAGGTACGATATTAAACATTAAATTGTGTCAATATGTACATAGTTTAGCGGGTTTTAAATTTAATGTTAATAGATAACAACAAAAATAATTTCTTAGCTTATTTGGAGAAAATAATATAGACACTTTCTTCAAATAAAAACAAACATTTATATTAACACTGATTAGAACTTTATGCCAACCCGATAAATTTCGGTCTCCTCACCTTTTCTTACTTTCCAATGATAATTACAAGTGAATCTAAAAAAAAACTTTGAAATGTCTGTCAGGTAAATCTAGACACACCATATTGTATACGAGTATACCAACAGATTACTTTGATATTTTACCATGTGTAAACCAATTCTCGTTCTTACAATTGAAATATGACAGAAACACGCGTGTTTTAACAAAGCCTAAGGCTGTATTAAAAATGACCAACGATCAGTATCTTTATACGCCATCAAATACCTAAAAAATGCAAATTAGTTATTGTCTCAACTTAAATCAGATAAGCACATAAAGTAAACAGCATTAACTAGTTTGAAGTATTAATATAAAAATGTTAATAGCAACCATGAGCCATCACATAATATCATTGTTAACTGACACCTTACAGTGGAAGCCTACTGCCCGAGTCATAAATTTACTTAACAAAACCAGAATAGAATTCTACCTGAGGCTTGTTATTACTGTTACTTTGTTACAACATGGGTCATTTTTCAATCAATATTATAATTAGCTTACGATAATTACGCACCTATCATTAAGCAGGTACTTGGATTATGGATATTTAAAAAATAAAACAGGCATAAAGTCAAGATTTATGGCCTTTAAGTTGGTTTATAAGTTCTCGTAGATCCTTAAAAACAATTTCTTGTGATAAAAGAATATTAACTATATTTTATTAAAAAAGGTTGAACAAGGTTTCCAGAATAAATTAAACAAGAGTGGAGGTGTTTTAATGGTTCAAAATGAAGTGACAAATAATTATTACAAAACTAATTTACACGCAAATGCAGCCATTTAAAAAAATCAAGGTACATCATCAATTGAAGAAAACCGAAATATTAAATGTTTAGTTGAAAAAAGTTGTCACGTGAAAAGGGGTCGTTTCTACGACTCGTTCTTGACTTCGATGGTCCTTCGAGCCGGATCTATAAATTTTTCTCTCCTTCATTTGTGTTGACTACAACAGCTTCGCCGTGGAACGATTTGCCGGCCTGTTTCTTTCCTCCTACAACATCGGTCTATTCAAGACCCGGGTTACTTTCCACAAAATTACCACACAGCATCCCCAAAGATGACACAGTAAACTATTTTCCAATATAAATCGATATCTTAACAAATAAATATTACTACTACTATAAATATTACATTTAATTTGTGTACAAGTCAAGAAATAATAAATGTCCCGAGGAAAACTCACCAGCCTTATACAACAATGAGCAGAATTTATGAAGGCGTGCTTTATTTGAGGATTAAACTCAATGTTAAAAGTTCTTATAGTAAAAATGGAAGAATTTCTAGCGGACGTCCAAAGACCGGATCTCCTGGGAGGATACACTATCTAGCTGAGGCACGTGGTAAGACTTTAATACACCTCCTTGAGAAATTCTTTCAGGGAAGAGAGGAGTTTTGTTCACTTTTCTCCCGGCGGTTTCATTTTGCTCTTTACGCGAGTTCCTTATACCATGTATGAACGTCAAGCGTAAATCCTTGCGCAGGAAACTCCGCTCACGGAAGCGATGGCAATCATACCTAAAGAATAGAGAATTATTATTTTGTAAGGATTTGAAACGCAAGAACGAAAAAGTGCCGTAATACCCGGAGAAGCTTTAGTAGGTAACTAATAATAACTCTACAATTGAACCTTGATTTCTCATTCAATAAATCATCGAACATTTGATACCATCACTCACCGTGTCTGGAATCAAACGCACACTTCGGCGGTTAATATTTTAAAGCAATTAATTAGAGGCTCGAATATTGAAGCAGGATTATTAATGGTTTGTCTCATTGTAAGGCTGTTTGTTTTGTATTCCCATTGAGACAAATTCTAACACATTAATCAAACAAGTGGCACGTAGGCACCTAAAAAGTGTGGCAATAACCACCCTGTGGGGTAATGATTTAGAGTATAAATGAGGCGCGGACATTGGTATGTATTAATTTTAAATTCAAAGAATATGAAATAGACGAAAAAAATCGGGACTCGGACTCGGAACCAGTGGCGGCTGGTGCTCACAAAAATCGGTAGTGCGCTAAAAATCTTGTACATATACCTACTCTAATTAAAATGAATTTAATTATAAAAAAATCTTACCTATTTGTAGGTTAGGTCGATTCTCCGTAGTCTCTTTTGTTTTTAACTTGCACTCTTGTTTAATATTTAAAATGGGCCGTGGTGGGCAACTATTTTTAATTTCTAATCGTTTTTCAAAGTTCAGCGCATTGTTTTTTTATAAAATCAACATTAATAATGGAACTCATTTTTTACTCTTCCCGACTCATCCAAAAAAACTAATAACAATGACGTATTGACCTGCGACCGATCACAACGGGTCTCATTTTTTATGTTGGTCGGTATGCTGTAGAGATAAGAAATGGTCAATGCTGGGCGGAACATTGACTAAAAAAGAGTAGATCTTAATTTAAACACACAATATCAATAATAAAATGACACGACCGCGACCTCAATTAAGGTGCAACTGAACAAACGGTCCTTTTGACATGGTGGCAATTCTCGGATCGCCGTCCACGGGTTATTTAAATTTGCAAAGGATTATACCTACCTACGATTCTGGCTCATGGAGAATTATGTAAGGATTCTCCTCGATTCTGTGATCGCTTTGGCAAATGCACTACCGACCTGAATATAGGAACAAAACGTTCTCCTTCTGTTATCTCAGTATCTGTTACGCGAGCGGGTATACATAGACACCTATATTATGTATGCGTTATAACCAAAGTGTGTATTGTGATTTGGGATGAGGCGTGTCGGAAATATAGTAGGTATGTTTTTCGGTGATCGGGAATTTTTAGATTGGCAGAAATTTTGGGAGTGCGTTGCACCGCCGCACCTTAGGGCTGGCCGCCACTGCTCGGAACCTCTGCTCTATCTGGTAGCATCTATCGAAACAATTTTGATAAATCTCAGATTTCTTGAATATTATTAAAAACATTTATAAAATTTTCCTATTAATACTGGCAGCGTTCTGTGCATTTATGAGCAAAGCTCTACCCGTACAAAATTGCACACTGCGTAGATGTTAAATTTCGGTGTGTTTTTGTTTTATTTTATTACAGATTGATTTAATCCTATTACAATACACATAACATATACATGAGAAAAGAAATTACAAAAATACATATTTTAGAGTCCTTGCCTAAAATTATTCTTGAAACCTTCAAGACTAATGTTGAAAATGTCAAGAGACCTAGAAATATCATTTAGCAGCACCATACCTCTTGTCATGCTATGTTGGGCCACAACGTCTGTTCTGCCATGAGGGATATAGAGCAAGTCATGGTGGCGACCCTGGCAGTAGTTGTTCGGTACGAACAATTTATAGCATTCTAAGAGGTATGGGCTGTCAATGTAATAGTTTATAATTTTGAAAGCTGTGACTGTTAGGGTCTCATTCCTTCTAGAATGGAGACTTTCGAAGCGCGTTTCAGATAGCAAATCTAGATGATGCATAAATCGCGGGTATTCACCATGCATTCTCATATAAAGATACCTTAGAAACTTTTTTGGATTTGTTCTAATAAATCTATGTATTTTTGCTGGTATGGGGCCCAAACAGCAGAAGCGTATTCTAATTTTGATCGTATAATGCAGTTAAACATCGATGTCATTGCTTCGGGCTTGGAAAATTGTTTACTTATTCTTATTACGAATCCAAGAAGTTTGTAACACGATGATGTCAACTCCACTATATGATCTGAAAAAGTAAGTTTGGGATCGAATGTAACCCCGAGGTCCTTGATGAATTTTACTGATGACAATATTTCATAATTTAATTTATAATCAAATTTAATCGGGTTTTTGGAACGCGTATAGGTCATGGTGACACATTTTTTTTACATTAAAGAAAAGTTTATTCTCATCTGCCCATGAATATATTGCGTCTAAATCAAGTTGTAACTTAAAACAATCTTGAATGTCGCGTATCGTCCTGAGCAGTTTGAGATCGTCAGCAAAAAGCAAGCAAGTAGTACTCTGGATGCATTCTTGAATATCATCGATTAATATCAAGAATAGTAGAGGTCCCAGGTTTGACCCCTGAGGTATTCCTGAAAATGCAGGAAATTCCCTGGACTCTTGGCCACCGATGCATACATACTGTGTTCTATTTTTTAAGTATGTCACAATAAAGGTTATACCCATCAATGTAACATACAAAGTAGGAGATAATATTAAAATGTCTAAACGAAAATATGAAAAAGAACAAGACACAAAAAATAAAATGGTAATGGTAATGGCAACTGGGACTCGAACCCAGGATCTTTTGCCTTACCAGGACAAATGCCTTAACCAACTCGGCGATTGCGACCTCTTGTCTTGTTCTTTTTCATATTTTAGTTTAGATTTATTAGTGTTATCGTCCTGTTCAATGATATATATTATAAAATTTAATCGCAAAGCTATATAAGTTAATTCTTGTTTAAATTTAAAAAAAAATAAAAATCACCGATTTTTCTCTGGATTCTCATTCGTCTTGCATACTAATGTAATTTGAAAACAGTCCCCACAAAAACCTTTTGTATTCTTTCGGCTGCTGGGAGCGCAGAAAAGCATTGAGATGATTGTAAAGATCCACTCGCATCAGTATGCAAATGTGCATTCGGAGATGGATTCATGGCGGTGTCGGGGGAATAAAATCAATTATTGTCTCGGTAAATAGCTGACGAAGTAATTGGCAAAGAAACGGACGGTAAGATACGACGCCATTGTATTCGGGATGCTGGCTTATATGCCAGCGAGGATACGCACTGATCGATGCAGCTAATGAATTGGGAGGCCCTCGTATAACTGATTTGATAAGCATCTCCATTGCGTAATGGGATATAGAATTGCAAATTCTGTTTTTATTGGAGGCCTGTTAACTCAGTGTCAATCAAGAGTTACTACTGGCAATTGAATCTCTAACAAAGCCACGCATACCTAATTAGAAATTTTGAATTTTAATTAAAAGGATGTATAACAGTGAGGCATGGGGAAAGACATTGAAAAGGGTAAATGCAGGAAACTATTGAGGGAGGGCTGAACGCGGCAGTCGCTATAAAAAAAGTATGCAAGTGGGTATTGGTAATGAGGTTTTGAAAAACTTTTGGATAACATCTCTGCCATAGGTTTCCCCAAGTGGATCGATATGTTTGGTGGCTTATTTGTTATTATTAATTTGTCCAGGTCTTGGTGGCGATGTGTATGCTCATCTTCAGGATCGGGAAAGGACGGTTGAGGGAGACCCTTTAATCTCCCCAGTCGGACTATCTGAACCCATTTCCTTGAACCGCAGTGGGAGTAATGAATTCATACGTCCGTCATTCCTAGACCCACTGACCCCCAAATTCCTACCCATCCATACAGTATCCCAAAAGATGTCAAAGACCCTGAGGGATATGATTTTTCTCAGGGCCTCCTATGTGAATTAATGTAAAAAAAGTGAGGCATGGAACTGGCAAAGTAATAATAAAATTTGGATGATTTGTATAGCTCCGATTTTGTGAAAAATCACTTCAAGGGTGCGTGGACAAGACTAATGGTGCAAGTGAGATATCTGAGGCTTACTAGTGTGGTTTAACCCTACATTTGACCGATTTACAATTAATGTGGAGATCTGGAAAGAATGTAATGAGCAAGATTAAGAAATGGACAAGTAAAGTAAACAAACCGAGAAAGGAGCATAATTTGACACGAAAGTGCATGTCACGATAAAGTGGATCAAATATGTACTTAATATTAAGAGTAATAATAACAGAAGTATATATGAGATAGAGCAAATGAAGCGAGAAACGTTTTCCAAGACAGAGTTGTGTGGCGGTTCAACTTCTCTGCGTATCCCTCCGGGGAAACGCGTGTTAGTTAATTAAAAAGACGCAGACGAACCTGTACCATCCTGCCCATAGAGAGATAATTGCTGATCAACAAGTAGTATGTTGCAAAACGACAGAAATTATAAGCTATTAAATTGTGTTCATATGCGATGCTTTGTTTCTCATTATATTTAGTGACAAGCAAAAATTATAATACTCATTCAGTGTAGGTAATTAAAATAATGGTTAGAAGAAGCTCCGGCGACTGGTGAGAAAATTTGTAATGTTAAATCTGAGGCACCTTTACACTTTTATCAGATAATTTGTAAAATTAAATCTAAGGCGCCTTTACACTTTTGTCAGATAATTTATGATGTTAAATCTATAGCGCCTTTATACCTTTGTCAGATAATTTGTAGAGTTAAATCTAAAGCGTCTTTACACTTTTGTCAGATAATTTGTAAAGCTAAATCTAAGGCGCCTTAGTTTTGTAAGATAAAGTGTAATGTTAAATCTAAGGTGCCTTTACACATTTGTCAGATAATTTGTAATGTTAAATCTAAGACGCCTTTATACTTTTGTCAGATAATTTGTAGAGTTAAATCTAAAGCGTCTTTACACTTTTATCAGACAATTTGTAATGTTAAATCCAAGTCGCCTTTACAATTTTATCAGATAAAGTGTAATGTAAATCTAAGGCGCCTTTATACTTTTGTCAGATAATTTGTGACATCATATCTAAGGCGCCTTTACAATTTTGTCAGATAACTTGTTATGTTAAAGCAAGGTTTCATATGGTTTCAAAGTGATGGCCAGTCATGAAAGTGAACTCGTCGTGTTTATTTGGAATTTAACAGTTTTCAATATTGTGCCACCTACTACCCACCTGCCTGCCTAAAGAATGTTAAAAAAAATCATTTTCGTCGAGATGGTGACGTTGACGATGGACACTGCAACGAACAGAAGGAGGCAGCGCAACATGGCATAACACCCCAAAAACAACTAACGAAAAAAAAGTGTTATTTCTTATTAAATTTTAAATGAAAATATTTACATTAAAGTACCTACTTACAAAATTTATGATTTCATGTGAAATTTTGGTTTTGATTTACTAATTGTATAACTGTTATCCCATGTTTAAGACAAAATAATTAAAATTTTAATAGAACCTGGCGATATTGCCCCGCTTTTTATATTATGAAATAATTATGCAGGTAGGTGTTCTTTGCCCCGTGCGACGGTTGATACCGGCAATGTCCGACACTAAAAAAATAATTGAATATCAGGCTACTTCGGCTGGAATCCATCTTGTAATTTGAAAATCGGGCCCGGGGCTGGTTGAAACAATCCGCAAGTCATTTCCCTTATGGACTGAAGATGTTCCGAGTTAACAGAACAAACACTGCGCCCGCGCGAACGTCTTTTATTGCTTATTTTTACCCCGCGCCCAGAGGCGGCTCCAGGGGTCTAAAAGTGGAAGGTCATTAAAAAAACGATATTATGATACAATATCAAATTAAATACGATAATGTTCGTGTGCACGTACCTCACGAGTTACATTTAATATAGTAAATTATTTCATGCGACATAATCCAAAAACATTTTTACTAGGCGACATAATGTCATCTCGTTTATTGTATTTTTTTACAGTAGCTCCACACACGAGGCCCTGCGGAAAAAATCCCTCTTGGGGTTGGGGGTGCTGTGTTGTGGGTCTTTTTAAGGAAAGGAAATTCGGGAAAGGAAAAAGGTATGAGTGGTGGGTAGGAAACTGGGGGTCAGTGTGTCCAGGAGTGAGAGACGTATGAATACACGCCTCCCACTGCAGTACAAGGCTCCTGGCTGGAGAGGTCTAGATTATGTTTGCCTCAAGCAGTCTACGCAATGGTGCGTAAAGATGTAGAAGACATGATATCAGGACATACGGTAAATTGACCCAGCCAATCATAGTGTGTGGGAAAAAAGCTTCAATTTAAGACGTTATTAATATTTATTATTAGTATTTCAAATGCTTAAGAATAATAGCAGTTGTTTTGAATTGCTTAATATTTCATATGACTAGCAGACCCGGCCACACGTTGCTGTGGCTAACGAAACACAACGCCATTACCCAACCTTTATAAAATCCACACCACCCGCTTGCCAGCTGCCCGCTGCCTGAATTGAATATTTGAATTTCTCGGCTTTTCTCCACTATAATAAGCATGTATTATAGGTACATATAAACCTTCCTCTTGAATCACTCTAAATCCGTTGTAGTTTAAAAGATCTACGCGCACATACATTTTGAGCGACTTCATTTTATAATAATAATAATATTTGGCTGATTTATAAAGCGCCGTTTTCATGAAAAATCATCTCAAGGGCGCTGTACATATAATAAGCATACAATAAAATAAAATGAATACGATAGGCTTACAACTAGGATTCAAACTTATAACTAGGAACCTACATTTAAGACTTATATGTAGCTAGTGACTTACAACTAAGACTTATTACTACTGACTTAAAACTGGTGACATACAAATATTTGCAACCGTGACTTAAAATTAGAGATTTACAATTAAAATAGGTATTTACATACAACAATAAATATTTTTAGTTTTGCCAGGTATCTAATATTACCAAGTGATCAACAAAACTCTACAGATATAGGTACAGACAGAGAAAGAGAGTCGAAGCAGTTTGAGGATATTATATATACATGTATACATACATAGATATTTTATTCTACACATTTTACAAATTATTTTATACCGTATTTTAATATTAATATTGTTAGCGCCAGAAGAAGAAGGAAGTTCGTACATAATATTACAATTTTATAACACGGTTGTGAAAATGATTGTAATGGGTTAACAGTTTTTAAAGGAAAGCATAGGTATCTTAAATGAATGAATGAATTTAATCGTCGATCTCAACTGCAATAAGATAATTCATCGCTCAACAACAGATTGGATAGCAATGTTTGAATGAAATAGCGAATTTATGGAAATGAGTGTTTAAATAGGTGAGTTTTAAGTTTGGATCTATATTTATACTATGTAATGATGATACGGAATGTTTTACTGTCATCTTATAATTTTGGGATGCTTTTGACCAATTGACCCGAGAGAAGGACCGCCACTGCCCGCGCCACATTGCCTCGACAAGGTGACTTGAAATTATGAAAGGAATTATTGTTAAGTAAATACTTATAGCGTTAGCTTAGCTGACTTCCGAGTCCGCTGCGAACTACAACTAAACAACTTGGATATTAATTATTCGGCTTACACTTGCTTATTAAGTAAATAACTTCTTAGGAGGAAGCGGGGCATTTCCAAAAGATGGAAAGGAATTTTATTAAATTTACGTTCAGGGAATTTTCTTAAAATGTAATATTAAAAATATTCACTATTTAAACAATAACAATTAACAATAACACTCCTTATGTAGATGTCTCCTTGTATGCTGATGATGCGGTTCTGATTTCTAACACCATGGAAGATCTACAGTCTCTAGTATCTAGGATGAACGAAGTATGTATGAAGAATGAGCTAATGATGAATGTAAGTAAGTCTAAAGTCATGGTGTTTGAAACGGAGAGTACGAAAACAGTATGCAACATAGTTGTGAATGATGAATACTTGGAGCAGGTGGATGAGTTTGTGTATCTGGGTAGTATGTTTACGAGAGATGGGAAGGCTGAAAGAGATATTGAAAGAAGGGTGAATGCCGGTAACTCCATTAATGGTGGACTGAATGCCGTTGGCGCTAATAAAAAACTGTCAAAAAAAGCGAAGCTAGCAGTCCACAATGGAGTCCTGGTACCTACCCTGATGTATGGCAGTGAGGCATGGAACTGGCAGAGGAAGGATGAAAGTAAACTGAATGCTGTTGAAATGAGATCCCTGAGACGTATGTGTGGTAAAACAATGTATGATCGTTTGAGAAATGTGGATATCCGCAAAGAATGTAAGGCTGATGTAAGCATAATGAGTAAGATTAAGAAAGGGACCCTCAGATGGTTTGGGCATGTAGAGCGAATGAACGAAGGAAGTAGTGTAAGAAGAATATACGACGCGAATGTGAATGGTAGAAGAAGTCGGGGACGCCCGAGGAAGACATGTCACGATCAAGTGAATCAGATACTTGAGTCGGGTCATGTCAAAAGTCAGAATAATAGAAGAGAATGTATGAGACGATGTATGAATGTGAGTGAGGCAAAGAGTGTGTGCCAAGACCGAGTTGTTTGGCGGTCCGTCCTCTCTGCCTACCCCTGCGGGGAAACGGCGTGATGGTTAGTTAGTTAGTTAGTTAGTTATGTAGATGTCGCCTGCCATCAGCCGCCTGTTTGATTTATGCAAGACAGTGGGTTTTATTTTAATTTGTGAAGTTCAGGCACAATTATTGAATTATTTCACGATCATTGTATAAGATGTATAGATGAATTATTTCACGATCATTGTATAAGATGTATAGATGAATTATTTCACGATCATTGTATAAGATGTATAGATGAATTATTTCACGATCATTGTATAAGATGTATAGATGAATTATTTCACGATCATTGTATAAGATGTATAGATGAATTATTTCACGATCATTGTATAAGATGTATAGATGAATTATTTCACGATCATTGTATAAGATGTATAGATGAATTATTTCACGATCATTGTATAAGATGTATAGATGAATTATTTCACGATCATTGTATAAGATGTATAGATGAATTATTTCACGATCATTGTATAAGATGTATAGATGAATTATTTCACGATCATTGTATAAGATGTATAGATGAATTATTTCACGATCATTGTATAAGATGTATAGATGAATTATTTCACGATCATTGTATAAGATGTATAGATGAATTATTTCACGATCATTGTATAAGATGTATAGATGAATTATTTCACGATCATTGTATAAGATGTATAGATGAATTATTTCACGATCATTGTATAAGATGTATAGATGAATTATTTCACGATCATTGTATAAGATGTATAGATGAATTATTTCACGATCATTGTATAAGATGTATAGATGAATTATTTCACGATCATTGTATAAGATGTATAGATGAATTATTTCACGATCATTGTATAAGATGTATAGATGAATTATTTCACGATCATTGTATAAGATGTATAGATGAATTATTTCACGATCATTGTATAAGATGTATAGATGAATTATTTCACGATCATTGTATAAGATGTATAGATGAATTATTTCACGATCATTGTATAAGATGTATAGATGAATTATTTCACGATCATTGTATAAGATGTATAGATGAATTATTTCACGATCATTGTATAAGATGTATAGATGAATTATTTCACGATCATTGTATAAGATGTATAGATGAATTATTTCACGATCATTGTATAAGATGTATAGATGAATTATTTCACGATCATTGTATAAGATGTATAGATGAATTTTTTAAATGGTGCGAACAAAATATGTTATTTTTGAATATTCCAGAACTCATTCTCATATTTTACATGAATATAATTTAAATAATGTTAAATTAACACCAGTTTTACAAATTCGCGACTTGGGAGTTATATTCGATTCAAACTTAACATTCACAGCACATATAGATGATATAACTAATAAGGCTTTAAAGATTCTTGGCTTCCTTTGAAGAACCCTAACTGATTTTAAATCCATGGATTGCATGAAAACACTCTACATTTCATTAGTTACATGTCAAGTAGAATATAATTCACCTATTTGGTCCCCTTTCTATAAAGTACACTCTAACAAAATAGGACGTGTTCAACACAAATTTCTTAGGTACTTAAATTTCAAACTCAAAATTCCAATAGAAAACATTAATTATTTAAGTTTAATGAATCGACTAAATTTAATTACGCTGTCTGACAGAAGAATTATTTCAGACCTAATTTTATTGTACAGAGTTATGAACAACCTAATTGACAGCCCTGCCATCGTTTCTAGTATTAAACTCCATGTACCGACAAGGAATACTAGACAAAATTTAACATTCTTTTGCAACACATACACAACCAACTATCAATCACACTCACTTACCAATAGGATGCGTGATTTAGGCAACAAGTTTGGTGGTATTGTAGATGTATTCGCTGATTCCCTTTACATTCTAAAATGCAATTTAAACCAACACTTTCTGGAATCCTACAAATTATTGTAACGTGGGTATAATATATTTAACGATTTGATGTGTTATTGTAATGTTTTATATTATATTTTGTTCTATGTTATTGTTAAATATTACATTGTTTAAAATATTTCACAGTTTTAAGCAAGAATATACAAGTGGTTTTATCTTTAAAAACTACTTGTATATTCTTAAAAGTTTTTTCACTTTTATAACGTTTGATATAAATTCTATGTATGTGTAATCCTCGATATCTTAAATATTATTTTATAATCTATGTAAAAGCCCCTACGGGCGTATAAGAACAATAAATAAATAAATAATTACTTAGCCACGTAATACGATAAAACCATAACCAAAAACGGGTTCGTAAATAGGAGATTTTGAATTGCCATCTACAATAATAATAATAATACCCACAACGATGTAATTTGCTTCCAACAAATAGTTGAATATAATACAGATTTCAAAGCGTGGGTGCATATACAGATTAAATTTTTACGAGTCATCAAGTTTTTTTGGATTGAAATTATAATTTTCTCGAGTTGTTCATTCCAGCCCCTTTTGTGCCCAAAAAAACGAAATCCAAAAACAGACTACAGTAGCCCCAGTCTCTTGATACATTTCAGGGAAGGCTCCGTTCTGCTGGTGGGTACGAGAAACTCACATTAAACCCGATTTACTGCGGTTACCGTGAAGTCATTAAATCTATTTTTTTATACCCGCATCATCTTTGGCCTTTGTTTTCTCTTATATTGATCTTCCAATTCACCCACAACTGCTATTAATACAATAGGTGCGTTCTTGAAGTTGAAAATATAGCCCGTCGGCAAAACGCAATTTTACGGGGTTTACTAGTTAATTATAACCCGATTTTAAGTTCTCTTTTACCGAAACCATATTAAAAAAAAAAACAATAGGCGTCTTGTCTTTTTTTTATACGTAAATTCACACCCAAAGCTTAATATCTCGCGATTTAAATGACATAGAGACTTGAAAATAATTGATGTGTGTTGCAAATTCTAGACAATACAGACTGAACAAATTTCCTGACGATAAATCGCACGGTTCCGAAGTTTTTTCGTGAGATATCACCAGTAGACTTTTTGCGATATACGTGTATTGTGTATGGTGACGCCCAAGAAAGACATGGCACGACCAAGTGATCAGATACTTGAGTCGGGCCATGTCAAGAGTCAGAATAATAGAAGAGAATGTATGAGACGTTGTATGAATGTAAACGAGGCAAGGAATGTGTGCCAAGACCGGGATGTTTGGCGGTCCGTCCTCTCTGCCTACCCCTGCGGGGAAACAGCGTGATGGTTAGTTAGTATGGTGACAACTCCACAAACTGGGGTAAATTTGTAACACACCATTGAAAATTCATTGTGTTGTAATGCCACTTTTTGAGTTGGAATCGCTGTGTATTATGTTTGTACAGAACGATTAACTTAGTTGTGAAATTATTATAAAAATATTATATATAAAAATACTTATTGCATAGGTACTTCAATACGGTGACCGGACAACTCAGAATGAAATTAACTCAACACCTCCTTTGAAAAGTCATTAAATAATGAAAAAAAAATGGTTAATTAGGTTACGTTAGGTTAGGTTATGGACTCTTAGTCAAATTTTTATCATGGCTTTTAATGACTTTTCAAAGAGGTGTTGAGTTGAGATGATTTTGAGTGTTCGCATGGGAACCCTTCAATACAATCTCTTGTAATTGTCAAATAAGTAAAATTTGAATAAAATGTTATGGATGCCTTTAAAAAGGTGTAATTAATTATTGAATTCAATCCAATCGAATGAAGAAGCCATTTAACGACAGTCTACTAAAATATAAAAGTATACCGCGGGACGGTATCAGGCGATCGTAAAGAGCGAGCAGGTAAACTCTTCATTGTCTCTCGCGACGATGACGATGACGTTTCATATTTGGAAAGACAGGCAGCAGCGAGCAGTGGCGGCGGGGAACCGTTGATTGGAACACGGGTGGCGGGGCCAATAGCCGCCCGCCATTAGGTACCTGTAATTAATTTGGTACCCAGGTAGATTTGGTAGGTACCCAGTCAACCTACCTACCGGTTGATTCGGTACCAGACCTGATACGTACCGGCTGATTTAGTATCACAGTCACCGAAATGATAAAGCGACAGAAGTAACCCCAACCAAAGGCGCTTCATGTGCCTATCTCAAGGAATTTCATCATATCGTAAAGCACCAGAGATTAGCGACTAGCAATGAATATAAGGACTAAAAAAAGTTGATAGAAATACGAAAAACCTCAATTTACGATGGAAGTAGCTTATTATAATGTTATTCTTCTTCCTTGCACTGTCCAAACTCGTTGCCTAGGTAGGCTGTTGGGGTCGGCCCTTCTCGTTCTCAGGCTATATCTTCTTCGATTCTGGGTGTCGCTTTCAACAAGGCCGTTTCTCTGTAATATTTTGGAGCACTGACTCATCCAGGAGTTCTTTGATCTTCCTCTGGATGACTGCCAATGAAGCTCCATAGATATTGCCTGCTTCACTGTGTGGTCTGGTGGTCTCCGTCTTATATTCCCACAACATCTCAACTGTTGTTCCACCAGCTTACCATTCATGTCCGTGAAACCCAGCTACCATGAATGTGTGAACCTTTAATCCTACATTTTATTCGCTAGCTAGCTTATTTTAATAACAACTTTAAACATTTGAAAAATCTATTGATTCTTGTAAGATATTATTCCGAGCAAATTTGGTGTTAACAAAGTCAGTCTCATTTTCTTATCTATTTTATGAGAGTTCACTGCTCAAACGCACTTTAGAAAAAATCGCAATTGAACTTAACCTAATCAAATTTCACATTAACAACAACAAACCTAATAATATAAAACAGTAATCGTGTTAATTTTCCCTTTGCAAATATCAAAGTTTTTTATTATTTATGTGAATACCGTACAAGTGTTTCAACAGCTCCCAGTAGTCTGGAACCGTTGGACTACGACATTTCCAATTGGAGTATTTTGTTAGACTGAAGGGGGTGGGAAGGAGAATGAGATGGGAAGGAGGAAGGTTAGAAAGTACCTGGCTACTTAAATCTGGTCACTAAACGCAGTTAAATCTAACACCCTTGAACAGAAAATCAATTCCATTGGCCTAACTGGGAACAATGCGTGGAGAGGTCTCAAAAATGGATTTCAAATGAACGCTAGTTTCCTTTCAATTCGGTTTAGTTAATTCCGTCAACCTATTTGTATCTAGATTTATCTTTTTTAAAGTGCCGCTTAGTTTTTTTTCTTCTTCTGTTTT
Organism: Limnephilus rhombicus; assembly: GCA_929108145.2. NCBI lineage: Eukaryota > Metazoa > Arthropoda > Insecta > Trichoptera > Limnephilidae > Limnephilus > Limnephilus rhombicus. The sequence continues at coordinate 14,561,260 of OV815277.1, forward strand.
AGTGTTCAAGATAATTGGCCCCTTTCGCAGACATGTTAAAACTGATGGCTAAATGACAAGTGCACTAGAACATTTAATTGCCCAATGTTGTTAATCCAGTTTAACTATCTGTAGCCCGGCGTCATGGCGCGCAAAAGAAGTTAAATTTCACGGAACCGAGTCGTGGCCGATTAGGTTTGATGTTTTCATTCGGCCTTATCCCGATTCCGGATCCCGTACAAGCGCCAACGTGTGGCGGGCCATCAACATTTAAAGATTAGAAAAAAATACAATGGTACTGGAACAGAGAAGTCATATTATATGCTCGTAATTAAAATTTTTCGAAGAATATTTCTTCTAAAGTTGGGTTTTTACTTTGAGATGGCATAATTAATTAATCAAAGTCAAATTACTTTGTCAAAAATCTACAAGTTAACAATGGTATCTTCATCAGGATGAAATTAAAGTAAAATATAGATTAATATTTGAAGAGGGGTAAGATGGCGAGGGTCCAAAGCAGCAGAAGGATAATTGTTCCAACATAAAATGAGCATCGCAAGATAACGAGCTTAAAGTGACACTGGAGAACATGCTCCTTTCTGACCCGTGAGGTGAGCGCCAAACTTACAGTAATTATTGATGAAAGAGAGGAAGGGGTAGGAAGTGAGGGGAGTTAATTAGGTAAATACACAGTCGTAAGAAGGGGGAAAACATTGGTAAAGTGGAAAATATTTAAAAGAGGAATGTTTATCTGTTCAAGAAAAAAAAAACGAGTGTGACCACACGACTAAAGTAAAACTACAAGACAAACCTCGCCCCATGAACCCAGATATCCCTGCTAAGTTACCAAACGTTGCGAACGGGGTGACCTATGACTTACGGGTGAGATATGATATTGGGGTGAAATATGATCATGGGGTCACCTTGGGGTGACCATCCTTATCCTTATCACACCCCAAGTCAAGCGTGCGTAAAGGTCCGACCGTTCGCCTTGCCATCGATCACCGTTCACATCGATTACCGTTCGCATCACACTTTTCGTAACACATCATAATTTTCGTAACACATCACAACTTTTCGTAACGCATTCACCATCTTACCCCCCAATTCGAGCGTGCGTAAAGAAGTTTTACTTAAAAAATTCCGTACATTTTTTTTTACATTAACTCTACACAGGAGGCCCTGAGGTACATGAATATTCTACATCAATTTAACGGAAGTACAGAAAATTCGAGATTCAAAAGCATTGCAGCCTGCACTGAAATTTAGAAGATAATCTTATAAATCTCTCTGCAAATCAACTAATTCAAATAAAGCAGCACGTTCGAGGCATTCAACAAATGGTACCAGGTAGTAATAACCACGGAGAGGTCAATCGACATGGTATGTTTACAAATTGGTCACACACGCTCCGACGTAGCGGGAAACCAAAGTAAAAACGACATCATTTTCTCATAATTTATTTGTTCGTCAGTACAACGTTTTGAAACGTCAAGTTAAACGATTGAGTTTTTTTAATTAAAAAAAAACGTGATTATTATTTGTTAACATCAGTATTACTTTAACTTTAGGGACCTGCATGTTTATAATAAGAATTTGTTTATAATAAAATCATTTATTATCATCGATGAAATCATTCGTAATTGAAATGGGTTTTGCCACGGTTAGCGACCAGATCGCCTTCCCCTTCCAACTCCTTTCATTCCACTACTGCAAGCAGGGGACTTTTATGCTGTAAGAAAGTGGTTAAATAATCTACATGTTTAACGTAAAATGCGGTTAAGTATTGTAGGTACTCAAAACTCTACAGTGGTTTAAATGGAGTATAAACATAGAGTAAAATAGTTTTAGAAATATGCAATTTACCACATTTTCCCGGAGGCCATTAGATATTAGTGTAATAGAAATACAATTGAAAAACCTCGTTTCTATATAAAACCATATCATCAGGTGTATTGATGTCATCAATTGCGCACAGAACCCAATATTAGCTTTAACTATAAGTGATAATAGTCGGCATAAATACACTTCAGTTTTCCTCCGTATGTATTAGGGCGTAATAAGTATGGGGAGAGGTGTGTTTACGGATTGGTCACACGAGCGGCGGCGTCCGCGACGCACAAACTAAAACATTGTAATAAGATATTACTGCAAGCGCAAGGCTGTGGGACCGGAGACCTGCAGTGCCCTCTGCCTTCTGTTACTCGGGAACCGACTCCCGCCTGCAATAAACACTTTGTGAGAAACGCCATTTTGCAACCGCGAACAGCATTTAAAAATACCACAATTTCCAGGAGGTTTACAGTTCAGAGTTTGTAAAACCAAACATGCAACCGGCATTTGCAGCACAAAACTTTGGCATAATGTGTTAAAACTAAAAGCGTACCGGCAATTTGTGATTTATGTACCAAAATCAGAGGTGAGTCGGATACAGCACCCACCTATCTATACCCACAATCTAGCCCCCCCCCCCCCCTTGGTGAGATAAATTTGAGCCACTTCGTATATTCTTTTCAAGTAACGTGAGATTTTGCTGGACCCCCCCCCCCTCCTTGAGCCCACTTAATTAATTTATGCCCCCTAAGTATTATAAAAAAATAATAAAATTTATTTTTTATTAAAAATTTAAACTAAATAAACAATGGTATTAAAAATCTTCTTAAAAACTAAATAAACCCCTCCCCCCACGAGCACAGCTTTTTATCGAGGTGCATTTTTAAATAAAAATATGGGTATCTGCATAATTTTATAAAAATATAATGTCAATATGGTATACACATGAATTATTACTTTGTTTTCATTCATTAAGTTTATATTTTTGCATAAATAAATTACATAAAAAAATGTTAGAAATTTGCAAATTTTTAAATTTGACGATCAAACACATCAAAAAATGCCGTTTTTAAAAGATAACAATAAAAGCTGACGTCTATAAATTTATTAATAAAGCACAAGGAGAATGCTTAATATTCACGTGAAAGGCATAAAGTCTCATGTGCGGAAAAAAGGGCTTAGTTAGCAGGATAAAGCCTTCAGAGTAGATTGGCTAGAAAGCTGCTCATTGGTGAGCACAAAGAATGTGTTTTTTAATCCATAGGACGGGATAAAAGAGCATGATGTACGATTCCCCTTGCAGATGTATTAATCATCTCGCGTAATACATTAGTTTTTATAGCCACACAAACTCAACACAAGAAAAATATATATCTATATTGTGGAACATACAATCAGAAAAGATAATATGACCATAAGAGGAAAGACAATGAACATCTTAGTATGATTACTTTTTCTTCTGGAGACGAAATACTTATCGCCACACTATAACAGAATTTACAGTTAACAATCGAGTTTTTTTTCGAATCATCTGAGCGAGTAAACGATTAGTTTTTATTCGTGCATAATAATTAGGGTCTGTCAAGAATAATACATATCAAAAGTCAACGTCACATTTCAACGTCATCTCTGAAGAAACTTAACTGAAAACCCGTTTGATCCGTCAGAGAGGAAACGGCTAATTACCAGCGTCAAATGTGTTATTCATATGGTAATAGAATATTCTTACTTTCATCGAATTAAGTCATCCTTACCGACATCGATACGACATTAATCTCAGATACGATGGCTTCATCTGCTGAACGTAATTATTGCAACGTGCCTTCCTCAGTGTAGGCATAAATCAATCTCTTTGCAATGTGTTTCCCTGGCATTTAGTGCAAACACAAGGCCCATCAATCAGACTGTCCAATCACTAACGTTAACCTAACATCCCCCGGCTTATTCCTTTTGTCTACAGACCAAATGTAGCAGGCAATTAGAAAACCGTAAGAGTAATCAGATCCAACCTGAATAAAACCGATGTTATTCAACCAAAAGTGGGGGCAATTAAATACTTGATCTTATTCAGCTCATTATAAAGAGGAAAATAATTTATATCAATGGGTTTCTAACGTCAAACAACATTAAAACTGACTTCTGAAATGTTTGTTGTTAATAATCGAAATTGATCAGAAAAAAAAATTCACCCCCTTAGTAATGTGTTATACCAGGCAATTAGAAAACCGTTAGAGTAATCAGAACCAACCTGAATAAAACCGACGTTATTCAACCAAAAGTACGGGAAATTAAATACTTATCAGCTCTTCTCATTATAAAGAGGAAATTAATTTATATCAATGGGTTCCTAAAGTCAAACAATGTTAAAACTGACTTCTGAAATGTTTTGTTGTTATTAATCGAAATAGATCAGAAAAAAAAGAAAAAAATTCACCCCCTTAGTATTGTGTTACTACCGTTCGAAATCCATTATAAAAACGTATTAAAAGCTCATAATTAATAAAAGGTACGATATTACAAAAAAGTGAATGAGATAGATGGGGTAGTTTATCAAATAGAATACGTGTGAGGAGGATGGATATAACGTATTAGTAAGGGTTGAGTGGATATGCCAAAATGGTAAGTAGGCGGCTGGCTTGATAAATGTGGAGTTTTTATTCTTCATTTTTTTTTGGGATCCGCAATAATGCTCGGTGACTGCGAGCCGCCATTAGGCCTAGGGTTTTTCACCGAGGGAAATAATAATGCATCCTAGGCGAGTACTAATGACGTAATGACACTCGTAGCTTATGCGATATTTCATTTAGTGTCTAGACTTTCGAATCGGCAAAAAACTACATTTTAAAATTAATTGTGGTGTATATGTTAGTCGTGTAGTTTCAACATCCTTCAATAGATGTCGTTGATATACTCGTAGTTAGTTATACGAAGTGTCATGGTATCTCAAGAGATGTTTTTTTTTTTTTTTTATCAATTTTGGAGGCGGGTATGGGTACCATTTATTGGATAACCAACACCTCTGCCATAGGTCACACGAAGGGGTTCGCTATGTTTGGTTTTGGGGTGCCCGGGTTCATGGGGTGAGTTTTGTCCGGGTCTTGGCGGCAGATGCGTCTGCTCACCAGCTGCATGGCAGGCCGGATCGGGAGAGAATGGTTGAGGGAGTCCCTTTTGACTTCTCAGCTGTACTCTCTCGGAACATCGACTTGCACCGCAGTGGAAGGGATGGATTCATACTTCCGTCACTCCTGGACACACTGACCCCCAGATTCCTACCCATCCCTAATACCCCCTTTCCTTCCCAGAACTTCCACTCCTTTTCCTAAAAAGAATCTCCACACAGAATCTCCAAAGATGACATAGGCCGTGAGGGGAATTATTTTCCTCAGGGCGTCCAGTGTGGAGCTAATGTAAAAAAAGATACCAGTTTTTTTTTTTTTTTACATTAACTCCACACAGGAGGCCCTGAGGAAAATAATTTCCCTCAGGGCCTATGTCATCTGGGATGCTGTGTGGAGGGTTTTAGTGTTAGTTGTAGGGAGTTTAGTATTATTTTTGAACAGTATCATCTATCGTAGTTCGTGTCTAATAAACAGACGGTTCAGATGATAGCCGAAGGCATCTGGTAGTCGAGCAGACGCCATCAGTCAACTCAACATCTCAAAAGCAGATAACATAGAGCCTACTAGAAGAGTAAGGACGTCAGGACCACTTAAATTTTTATTAAAAATTTTACGAAAACGTTAATAAAGCAACTTGAAATCTCATCTTATTTTGAAGTTTCTTTGAACCTCGATCTTATTTTGAATTTTCCCAACACATTTCAAATAGTCTTAATCATTTAGATTAACAGATACTACATTAATTAATTGGGTGGTTTGTCAACAAAGCTTTATTTTGAGACGACAAGATAGAAAAACATCTTGTCTATTTATCATACGTATAAATCAAACTGCTTTAAGTTAATAATTTCCCAAAAGTTCAACTATTTATAAAAACTTGATTTCAGTTTTAAATGTTCAATACAAATTTGCCGCTAACTTTTAAAAACATTTGCAAAGAGATTATATATTGATTTATTGCGAAATAAATAACTGAAGTTTCTGTATAAATGGTTGATTAATAATAGGACACCAACACGCAAAAACTATGAATCAAGCAAATATATACTTATATAAATGCAATATCTCAATACCCACATGAGGGTATAAATAATTTGAGGAAGAAAACATAGATATATCACGAAGAACAAAATAATACGAGTTAGAAAAAAAAATCATCCAAATGACCAAAAAGGTAAAATGTATTTAAGAATCGTGTCCTCTAGACCCAGGTCCCAGATCGTATCAGCAGAGATGGAATTCAAATGAATGCCACCTACGAGCCGTCATCGTATAAGATAGTGTTGGAGATTAAGCCTTAATTATTGTAAAGAAATATTGTTAAGAAACGAAAAAAGCTTGAGCAAACAGAGAGAAAAAATAATGATTTATGAGCGACATAAACAATCGATTACTATTACCAAATGCTGCACGGGGTTTCCATAGCACAAAATGTAGATTTTTGCGACTCATTTGCATAAGTTATTCAAGATACACCTACCAAAGAACAAATAAAAATATTAAATTAGTGTGTATTATTTGTAAATAATAACGTTTCAATATTTACTATCGGAGTTTGGCTATTCGTGGAATAATATCTCTTTCTGATTGCTAGCTAGCATTTAACAATATAACGTAATATTTCAGCATAACACTGATCTAATACGACATTTAATAACACAGACTGTTTTATGTTCCGTGAAATAATAACGGAAAGAATGTAAAGATCCTACTGATAAAATATAGTTTTGTACTGTACAGGCCATAGGCATACAAATTAATAGACCAGCCCATCAGGGACCGTCTTCCTTTCAGTGATTTGGCAATAAAGGTATCTGACAGTACGAGCATATAGGCAACTCGCATTGAAAAGAAAAGCGCAAATTGCTGGCTGCGTAAAAAAGGTAACCAAAAATTCAAAATCGGATAAAAAAAAATTAGGACTTGTTTGCAAAATTAAATTTTTGTTGCACTATTTAGTTATAGTTTTACAAGTGATTATAATTTACCCAACTCACTCTTTTTTGCGTCGCTATACTAGGAGGTTCGTTTAAAAACGAGCATTCACATCCTGAGCAAAAAAATAGCAGCAGTGGACCGCTCTGCAAACTGTTGCCTTTGTATGGTTATTTCAATGTGCGCTGCTCGGTGGTCAACGAAGACTATTATCGAAGTTTATTCAAAGCATTCTCGCTCGTACCCTAGTTGTCCCAAAAATACGGTCACGTGGTTTGGACTCCAGTTGGTCGAAATAATAACAAGATGTTTTGATAGGGCAAGTCTATCAATTTAGGGGTCCACGGTAAATATGACAAAATATTGAGCTGAAAGAAGTGACCAATAAAGTTCGTCTTTAATTATTTGACTACGTATTCGGCCAAAGATCCCGCCAAAGCAAAAACCATAACTTTTCCTTAAATGATTTCGAGATTGTTATCAAGTTGAATGTTCGTCATTAGGCCATTACGTATTCACAAAGAACCTAATGTGTTTGTTAATAAAACGGCTAAGAAATAATCAAATTCTAAACGGAATCGCAAATAAATATCACATTATTTACATTTTACGATGCACCTTTAAATTTTTATCGAGATTACACAGAATTTATAGCGTCTGAAAATCAATAGAACCAAGTTCGCACCAAAACGGGTGGCATGTTTTGGAAGAAATAGTTTTATCTTTAATGTGTTTTAGAAAAACGGTTGCCTTGTATCTCTTAATGGGTTGGTATCGTCTGAAATGGCGGTCACCAAACAAACTTTTCGATAATGGACCCAGAAGAGATATTTCGATGGAGTCACTTTAAATTTCCGTTGACAAATAAATTCAACTAATTAATTAAAGGACGTTGTTGTAATATATTTTATGGTGAAGCTTAATGCTAAATCACTATTTTAGATTAATTTTTACTACGAATCGGTCTGGTTTACATTATAAATACAAAAAATATGATTTTGATAGATTGAAGCTTTTCCTATCGTTTCCAATTAGTAGAATTAAAATAAAATTGTTAATTACTTAAAAAAAAAAAAAAAAAACCTAAACAAAAAATGTATTTTTTAGGCATGTAAGAAAAAACTTTAAAAAAATACAATTTTATGGATAAGTTTATCTGTGACAGTTTACATAGATTTACTGTTTTTATTTCTTATAAAATTATTCACAAAATAAATAAATATCAATTTTGCGCCTGAAATTGTGACCTCTAGACTTTATTTGCCAAGCGATTTTTATGCCTTTTGTCTGGACCCGTAGGCAGAATACATACATGACTTGCGGCTTCCTCTAAGTGGAATATTAATTTTGTCTTGTTTACCTATTTTAAACTGGATTTCAGTTCAATTTTAATTATATTTATTTATTTATACTGCGTTTTTACAGGTTGTTCACAGACATGTGAGAACAACCCAGTTATAAAAACTCAGTTAATTATACAAATAAGATAAAGTAAAAATTTATATACAATCAATTAGCCAAATAATAAAATAATAATTTTGGAACAGATAAAATAAAATTAGATAAAAAAAAACAGTTACGTATAGAATTTAACAAAAAAATCAAAGTTTACTCAAATAACAATTAAAGAGAGGCAAGATAAGAGACATAATTAGAGACAAACATGATACACATAATAATTTATCACATATTTTTCAGCAATCGGAGAGCATTTTTTTTGAATCCATATAAATTATCGACAAAAATATCTACTTCTGCACACTCTATCTTATTATACAGTCGACACATTTGGGTCAGAGGGCTAAAATAGGCGATATTGTTTATAAGTGTATTCAGGTGAAACATATTATGGCGTCTTAAGCAATGGGAATTTGGAACATTTATATCAATGTTGCCAAGACACAATGAAGTATCAAGTTGGCCGTGAATTATTTTATGTAAACATATTAGATCAGTCAATTGCCTTCTGATTTTAAGTGTATTAATTTTGAAGTATTCAAGTCGCATGTCGTACGATCTAAGATGTTTATGTAATTGACATTTAAAAGATAACAATCTTAGCATTTTTTTTAACTGATTCTACAATATTTTCATACTTGCAGTAATGTGGATTCCAAATAGTGCTTCCATATTCAAGTTTACTTCTAATTAAGGCATTGTAAAGGGTTAGAATTTATAGAGGATCTTTGAAAGGTTTACATATTCTATGAATAAATCCCATCATTTTAAATGATTTGCACTTAATGTCGTTAATGTGTACATCAAATATGAATTTCGAATCAAGAGTGATTCCTAGATCTCTTATGGAAAACACTTTTTTAAGAATAGTATTATTTATAACATAGGAAAAATCCTTTATAATTCTCAATAAGAAATCAATCAATCTATAAGAAATATGATAATGTTGTTTAAAAACCACAATTAGCAGGGTTTTTTTTTTTAATTATTCGTCGTAAAGGATCGTAAATCATGAGTAAGACTTAAAAATAATTGATACATTCATCTCAGCGCTAATAAAATAAATTAAAAAAGAAATAATATAAGTTTTGATATGAAGAGATCTGATCTGTACATTAAAATAAGTGGCCGAGATGTTCGTATACATCCGAATGCATTTGGACTTTGGACGTGTAGGATGCATTATTTTGAAACCCTTGAGCAGCTCCGACAAGTGCAATAAATCATTGCAATACAGAGATAGCCGTCTTACTTCACGACTCAATCGAAAGTTGAAGTAGGTTCGATTATTGGGAACGGAGTTTTCATCAATTCCACGGGTAGGTTGGTACTTATTCTGTACGAAGCTCGATAAATAATTCTTGCGCGAATTTCAGTCGTGACTCACGAATATTTTCATGGTTTCTGCTAAAACCAATGTCTAACAACTAGCAAGTGGTGGAAGTTAACGTTGTTTTATCAACCCATATAGTGAATATCCAGTCATCTTAGTCGGCCCGAGTTAGGCCGGGGCACTGCGTCGCGCCCGAAACAATCTAATTTATTAGCCTCGCGTGCAATGGCTACAGTTAGAATAACGACATTTTATTTATAAACGGAATGGCTTCCGGGCGAAACTTACGCGGACAAAGTTGAATATTATACCCCCTTCGAACTGTTGGTATCCTGATACCAAGGGACAAGTATGTTTTTGCATAAATTACGGTCATTATATTCTGACGGCAAAACTATCGGAGCCTGGCTGCGCCTACCAGTCTCCCTCCTTCTCGAGTCTGCGCTCCGGGCGCTATAAATGAATGCATACATATTAAGAATATTGTTACCTATGTCTAGCAAATTCATCTCGTACGGGCTGCTGTGTTTACTCTATATTTTATATTATCAGCAGTAACTTATCATTTTCCGATGATGGTCAACATTTCCAACATCCTTAAAATGATAATCATAGACTTTCCGTAGTAATTTACAAAAGGCAACCGCATAACTTTTGCACGTACTAAGGTGGTCTATGAATAGTTTATATAGATTATAAAATACAGTGTACGTTACCGAGATCAGCAATCATCCATCCTGGGTGAAGATTGGCTTTTAAGGATGTGGTTCTTACCTGAAAAGAAAGGAAAAACAACCTGTTAATATTCAGAAAAAATAAAATCAGTATTGCTGAAAGGTATCTTTATAGTATTTGGTACATCTGAAAAACTACAAGAGCGTGATAATTCTAGGAATGAATTTCAGTACCGCAGATTTAAAAAAGGTGTAATAAATCAATGTTAAATGTACGGTTTCGAAACGGGCATACTTTTCATCGCAATGTGACATTACCATTGTAAATTTGTTATTGTCACTTTTTTGTGGCGTGAACAGACACGAAATTTCATGCGCCTGCTCTCTCATGATTTATTTTTTTTCTACAAAGAAATTACAACAATAGCGACACACTTCCAGCTCGCTCGACATGTATTAATGGTGTGGGCGGATCCCCGATACATTATTTGCATCACATTTTTGTTTGATGCGATTCTACGAACCTACTGTTACAAGATGAGAGGACTCTTGTTCCGAGGCGTTTAATGCATAGAACATCAACCTACGACCAGACTATCCATTAGAAAGCTGTCATTGGATACGGAATAAACAGCGCTATCAATTAATAGTGAAACCGAGAAATTACTGAATCGCCTCGCCTGGAACTCGGAGCCCCCCTGTAAAATGCCAGCTAACGACCGTTGTATATTGTATAAATGTCGAGCGAGAAATTATCTTGATACCTTCATCGAGGGAGTGTTTGCCTTCGCAATAGATGAATCAATATTCGAATAAAACAATATTTCCGTCATCAGTTTGCCCAAGACTTATAAATCAAAACCACCGCCCATTGACATTTCACCGCGGCATTTGCGAACTGCAAATATTGAAACGAACAAACCAAACAAAATCTCGCGGCCCGCAAATTCCACAAAGCTAAGATCTAATAGGAACGCATTACCAGCTCTTAAGTCCTGCGGTTTCTCCCGTATCGAATAGTTATATTGCTCCAGTGGTCAGGTGGTACAATGTACTGCAGGTAAAGGCTACGGGGAAATGAAGCTAGAGGTGTACAGACTGAATCAGGTACCAGGGAACCAGGCGAACAGAGGAGCAAGGGAGCAGGGTGCGTGATGTGTTTACCTGCGCTTCATGTCAGATAGTGAGGTCAAATCACGGTTGCGGTGTAGTAAATTTGTACGGAAATACGTGATGTAATTCACTTCGAACAGCGTCTCATCGTGTACCTCTTTTTTCATTTATGATGCCCTTATCCAGTTTAAATATAGATGCTTTAATTCTATTTTATTTTAACCCCTTCAGAAACCAATATTTTTTCTAATCTTTAGTAGTAAATATAATTAAATGAATTTTTAAACAAAATTCTTAAAATCGAAATGTTTGTATTATAAATACTTTGATAATGTTTGCCCCGATGAAAAATATTTAGTTCAGCTGGTATGAAGAACTTGGCGGGGCACGCGATGACAAAGCAGAAAGTCCTATTATATAAATTACCTTCCTCATTTACAAGTTAAATTAAAAGTTAATCCCCAACAACGCCAAAGTCTCACACCCTGAACTTATCCTTGTGCAATATAGAGAAAGAAAACTAAGAATAAACGTTCCTTCAACAAAACAAAGTGGACGGACGGAGAAGGCGGTTCATGTTATCCGTGCGACAGAAAATAAAGGATTCGACTATATTTCATTAATCGTAATTGTGATGGATCACCACCCCCACGGGGTTGTGACAGTTTTAAGGACGGAGATGTTTCTATAGGATAAATGAACCACGACTGTACAACACCGCCAACAGTGTTTTACCAACAGACTCGAGGAATGCGGGGATTAATAAAATTAATGGAATACAAATATTGCGAATGGCTAACAATAATATTTGCTGTCAAGCAGACGATCATTTACTTATAGTAGAAGTTAACCAGGTACTAATACCATTAAACGTAGTTGTGCTTACAATCAATTTCAGCAGAATTTGAGAAGGTACATATAAACCTAACCCCCCATAATTTAGACTAAACCCGCTCTGCCAATAGAGAGAAATGAAGGCACATGTGGGTATTTAGAACGATACGTCCAATTCAATTCCAGTGACGTGACAGCAAATTAATTGTGAGGGATTGATGGGAGATTTGCCAATACGTATTCCGATACGTGACTGTGTAGAGGCACGTCAGCATTATACATCTCGGAGAGAGTTCCGGGGCATTTGGCCAAGTAAAATAAACCGAAATCGGCAAAAAGTTCCTGAACTTAAACAATTAGGGTGCCTTAACTATTCATTAGAATCAGGCTGAAAAAAAAGTGGGAACGACTTAATCTTAACCAATTGGTATGCAAACCCAGACTGAGCACTAAAGCAACAGTTTTATAAAGCCGTCCAACATTTACGTGCCTAGAATTCGTCCGGGTTCAAATTATCACAACACGCCATGAACACGGCCGGCAAGATCGAAGGACAAATTTACTATTTTTTATATTGATGCTTACTGATCACGGACATTAATAGCAAACTCCATGAATGGCCAGCTCTAGAGGAAGGAACAGGATAAAGATGGATGTTAATGTTTGTGACACGAGTCGCCAACATCTCATGCCGGCACTGATTGGATTTCTTGGAGCAAATTAAGAGAGAAATATGAAGCTATTAATTTGGATGCATGCATGCGTGGGAACAACACCCCGGCGGTTTCAACGCGAAAATGATGATTATTAGACGAACCATTTGGGGTTATGCTTTTGCTTGCAATTATTGAAATCATCTATTGTTATGATTTTTTCCCAGACTCGGACCCAGATTCCGGTAAATGATTAAAATTAATGATCTGTCTACTTAGGCTTTAACTCTTAGCAAGCTTGTAAGAAAATTGAACCAATTATACTTCAATATTCTGTTGTGTGGAATTCTTTCTTAAATATTCGTGTCAATGTTGTCTTCGCTATTAAACTGTCAGCTTTGGGCCATTACGGCTTCGAATAATAGTCTCCACCAGCGAAAACGGATGGATAATTAAGATAATTACGGGTAGCGTATTTCCGACAGTTGCATGTTCGGATAAATGGCAGTGTATGATTTACGTAATCTGGTAAATTAGTCGAGACTATCTGGCCGACAAGAAAGAAGACAACGTACCACCCTATGAGAACTCATCGACATACCAGCTTATAATAGTAAGTAATGAGGACATTTTGCTGATTGCCCGTAATTGTATGCTCCGCGACAATGTTGAACCGGCACAACCATTATATTTTTTCATAGTGACTAGCCAAGCATTACAAACATCCAGAAAAAAAACACAATACGAACGAGTATGACAGAGGCAGGGAAAAAAATAAGCAATTTGTTTAACAAATTTAACGTGCATCGTGTTAACGTAAACCTTCAGAAAATAGAAATAATGTAAGAAAAAGAATTTAGCACACAAATAAATGACATATCAGTACTTTTGCGATACCTTTTGATTAAAAAAATAATTATTAAATTTGGTCAAGTATTTTGAACTCAAATCCAAATTTAAGTTTTGTGTGAAAATGCTTTATGTTTTTGATGTGTATATAGAAAAAAGCAGGGCATCGCGTCGCTGTGCTTAGATGCGATTCGCAGTAGTGTGGGTGAACGATGTTGACGACACGTGGTTTCATATTAATAACGGTTCGAGATACATTTCCCTTGTTTCTATTGTCGATACCGGACCTCGCTGTCGCTTCAATATAATATAATTGTTGGTGAGTTTACTTAGGTATTCAATTAGCGTTGGCTGTCTGCCTTTAACAACACGCCTAAAGGTTCTCAACAGCCCTTCAATGAGCTCCTCTGTTGTTGGTATCTGTTATTTATTGGATACTGTCAGGGTTTATTTATGATTTATGGAACGAATGGGTCTCAGATGGATGAAATTCATACTGACAATGTAAATGAACATGACAGACTTTGCATTGAGTTAAGGCATGCTCGATACGTTAAGAATTGGAAGGATTTTCGCCAGTTATGCGGATATTGATGAAACAAAGTGGTAAAATTATTACGTTAAAGTTATAATACCAGTTACGTAAATTTTGCCTTCAGGGATGTTATTAGCTATCGACTGGGGGGGTTGAAGTTGACGGATATGCGAATTAATGTTCTAGGATTGTTCATTTCACACAACTTCTTAATGTAATTATAATTAGTAACATTTTCAAAGCAATTTTCAAATTGATTTGGAATTAGCAATTGTTGTTAATAATGTACAATAAACAAAGTTCACTGTTGTAACAATGGCGTAAAGCGAATAGAAGTGAATGTAGAGCTTTCCATAAAGGATATATTATGAATGTGGCGTGCAATGTCAAAAAGCCAATTGGGATGATTCTCCTGTTTACATGTATTGTTGACAAAGAATAATCGCAGACCATAAAGTTTTTCCACCATCAAATGCCAGGAGCGCTGAATTTTCGAGTGATATATGAATCCGCCCGAGCGCGATGCCCGATGTATGTCACGCTTGTAATCTATAAAAATGAATAATGATCGTCGACCTCCTGTGCCGTTCTGCTCTCCTGATCCAGAACAGGTAATTGCGGAGATAAGGACGCTGCATTATGCATCCATCATCTGCAACCGAACAACGTGTACACTCAATTATGATGTTTAGGTATCGAGCAGCGTTGCTCGTGGTAAAATCGATTGAGAAATTGGATGAACATCTATAATCGTTTTCCTACTGCTCTTTAATATTGATCTTGTCTAGAATTATTAATGTTTAGAGAGGAATTCAATCCAAACAACAACAAGACAAGATCCAAGATGGAATGTTAAATGGAACGGAAACAAGAGTTCATTTTTCGTTAAATAATATAACTATTATAACATTGCTATTAAAACATAATAGTCAATAAGAAACGCTTAGCGTAGGGATTGTATAATTGACAAAGGTTCTATGTTTCCCTTACAAGTTTGGTTTACAGCTAACACGGGAATATGTGATCAGATAGAGCACGTTTTGTTGACATTGTTGTCTGTCGTACTCGAATATTCAAGGGCTGGACTGTGCTAAGCAAGCAGACAATAATATTTGTACAATATCCATCCTCGTAGGTAGAATGTAATAGCATTGTTTTCCGTGAGAATTCACCAGAAGGGCGCAAAGCCAGTATCTATCAGAACTATGATTTGATAGAATTATATATAGCAATTTTCTTTTAAGTGCCCCAATTGGAGCTTTGAGGCATGCTGTACCACGAGTTACAACCCACAACATCCACTTTATTGTGATAAATTAGACCGGAGTCAACTTATGCGACTGGATTGAAGTAGGTACAAATTCCACATAACTGATCCAGAAAGCGACCACCACACCAACGCGAGATGCATGTCTCGTTAAATAATGACGAAGAGTGGACATAATATTATTATGTAACCTGCAGCAAACTCGATCTTCACAACGTTAATACCAGTTTCCAATTCCAGACGAGTTATAAAACATTTTAACTAGCAGCGTCAAATGAAGAAGTTCGTTCATCGGAGATTCAACGGAGCTTGAAATGGATCCTCGGAGCTTTACATTAGTATTATGGGTCATCGTACCTCGGCAATTAGTGAGAAATAGGATGCAATCCCTGCAGACGACTTTTTGTTGTCAAACTCTTTTACGAATCACAATTTGGTATCTACGATTTACGAACTATAAAAAACAGTAGACGCATAATGATTGTGAATTTTATGGATACCTTATAATTAAACGAGGCTTTTTCAATATTCTCTTTCAGAGTGTCGCATATATCAAATTCCACAAGTAGGGGGCTCACTCACGACCAATAAAAGCCGTAAAACTTTTATTAATGCTTCGCATAAAATACCCAAAATACAGGAATTGATAATTTAATCACAGTGTCTCAGTAGAGAAGTATACCCAGAACCGGTATTCACACGGAAAGCGGGAGATGATGGGTGTAGGCGGGGTCGTCCCAAACCAGAACAATTTTTCAGAAGTAGATTTGATAATTTAATGGCTTTCAGATAATATTTAATAGCCATCGATCTGAATTGTAAGTAAGCAAAAAGCGTGGTTTTTCTAGCACCTGTTTTGCAATGGCCAGCCGGGCTGATAAACAATTTTAGATAATTTTTAATTTATATTCATGTTCGTAATCATCGGAATCGTAAACATCCAAAGTTCGGTTAATTCCAGCTTAGCTCGGTTCCGCAGTACTATACCTTCATCATCGCCAGATTCAAATACGATGTTGGCTTTGATTGCTTTTATAAAAACAGTACTTAAAAATGGCATTTCGTTTTGACACAATTTATGACTGTGAACTCGCTCCTTATTTTGAATCAAGTTTAATCGGTTTTTGTAACGGGTTATGTTGGGGCCTACACAACACATGCATAATTCAATTATGTTTCATACTTCTGTTTGTTTAAACGCTCGTCGTGATCAAGTGTTTCTATGTATGAATTAATTAAATAAGATACCAAACTTTATTTTCAACAACTATGAAAAACATTAAAAAAACATGTTTTAAGAAATGACTAGATAAAAAATATCCAAAACGAAAAAAAGAAATTACATCATATTTTAATTAAAAGACTACCTTTTTTTATTTTGTGTCTACAGATACCATTTTAAAATCTAATGTAAAAACAATTAGTCAAAATTCAGTCTTAAAAGGTGAGCTTTGGCGTAATGAAATGAAATCAGCAAGCAATACAGGTTAAAAATACCAGGTTAAAAAAACAAATGGAATGTTAGGTTAGGTTACTGTTAAAAAAAAATACAAGTGTGCAGTTCACACGGGGTAGAAGTGATACTTTCAGAAAACTTATGTAGACAAGAGTGGGAAGGGTACAACGCACCGCACAAAGAGAAGACCAATTATTCTATCTCATTTTCACCCAGGCGAAATCCTACAGATGTATGTGTTTATCTCTTTTTAGGGTCGTTTTTTTCGTTTCATCATGATTCAAATCATAACGGTGCTAAAGAAGTTTTCACTTCAAAAACTTGAAAAGTGAAATTTCATTATATGATATTTGAACAACTTTTGACTGAAAATTCTAGATCAACGCAACAACCTTTTTCAGCCATTATAAGCTGTGGAAATTTGAAATATCCATATTACCGTCAGAAATAAGACATGTTGCCAAAATGATATATTTTTCATATTTTATATGTTTTATATCTTACTAATATTATAAACGCGAAAGTTTGTATGGATGTGTATGTGTTTGTTACTCTTTCATGCAAAAACTGAATGGATTTTCATCAGATCAGAATAAGATATAGGCTATAATTTATAAAGCTAGCTAGGAAGGGCACGTGGGAGGAGAACGGGCACGTACGGGAAAGATGATTCATGGAGAAACAATGTATTTCTTTGAATATGGCATTGCAACGCATGCCGGGAGCCAGCTACCATCGAGAAAATTTAGCGTTCGCAATATGTTGTTTCGCGTTGTAAAATCAGAACCTAGAGTAGGTACCTTGTAGAAACATGAATTATTTCAACGTACAATAGCAGAAATGTGTTGAAAAATCGACAAATTATGTATCAAGAATGAGGGGGGCGAAATGTTTTCGTAAAGTGACACAAAAAACATTCTAATGACTTTTTTTTCGTATAATTTGTCCTGAGGTGAAATTGATGAATCCACAAAGAAACAAATGGCGTCGAGGTTAAAGAAGACATGAAACACCTCTCCATTCGAAGCGTTCTCAGATGAGGCGATTTAATGAGTTCGGAGGAAAATTGATTGTGTAACGGGTTCTGTTTCAATTTAGAAATAATCAAGGAAACGAATGCATCAACGCTGATGAGAGCGAAATAATAGACTTTTTCGTTCTCACAATTATCGCAATGATGAAAATCTACTCTACAATATACACTATTTTCCTGCTAATCTATGACTTACGACCACGTTATCTTTTACGTTCACTTTTGTGAAATTAAAACTCTTAGGACCGGTTGCACAGAATTTATACAATAATTCATTAAATTTCAAAACTAAAGGTTTGTGAAAGTTCTCTTATTATTCCAGTAAGGGCTACTTGTTTCAAAGAACTTAAATAATAATAATAGTATCACTTGAATAGAATTTGGGAGGAGGTTATGTGTACCGCCGCCCCGGGAACCATTTATTGGATAACCAACACTTCTGCCATAGGTCACCCCAAGTGGTTCATTAGTAACTTAGAATGGGTGTCCAGGTTCATGGGGTAAGGTTTGTTAAGGTCTTGGCGGCCGATGTGTCTGCCTACCAGCTGCGTGACAGGACGGATCGAGGGAGACTGACTGAGGAGGTCATTTGACCTCTCCAGCCAAAATCCCTCGACCCATCGCCTTGCACCGCAGTTGAAGAGAAGGATTCATACGTCTCGTCACTCCTGAACACACTGACCCCCAGATTCCTACCCACCCCTCAAAATCCTCTTCCTTTCTTTAAAAAAACCCTCAACTCTTATAAAATAATTTCCCTGAAATTATTTTCCCTGGGGGCCTCCTGTGTGAATCCAATGTAAAATTTTTTTTTTCGACGAACTACAAAATTAACTTGGAAACAACCCGTCTTGGGCCAGTTGTTTCACGAATTTGACTAAATCATTCAATTTCAAAGTTAATTTACAAGTTCTGTGAAAGTTTAAGATAAGTTTTTTTAATACAATAATTATGTTATTCTTGTACTGTAAAAGTGACAAGACTTGATAAATAAAATAAAACCTACTGGAAAAAGTGAGAATAAAGGTGTTTGGTATCTCAAAGGATTTAATTTTATGTTTTCCTTCGTTGGCTATTCGATAAAAATACAAAAACAAAACCAACCCGCTGCCCAGTCCTAATGAAGCCTGCAATTAGTATGGGCTAGTCTACTATCCAGTACAAAAAACATCCCGTAGGGTCAAAATTAACCGAAAGTGTGTAATTATTTGTATAGGCGTGAGGCTCGGATTAAAGGCAAAAAGGGGATGGGATCAAAAATGCACGTGTTCACTAATTTTCAACCTTCTTTCTACAAACGAGCCACTTTCGTCTCTGAAGTTTATTAGCAATAAAACATTTACATCATAACTTTTTCTATTGTTCTTTTTTAAGAACCTTCTGGAATCTAATTTGGACCTCCATCAAATATCTCTTATTTTGCTAATTATAATTGTAGTCACCCGTTCAATCAATTTAACTCTAAATTTGATGATTGATTTATAATATGAAATCTCTTTTCATATTCCAGGCAGGTCAGTTACAAGACAGTACCTACCATATTATTGTAGCAATTAGAAATCAACGTCCCAATATTATACTCCTATGCGACGGATTCAACAGCTAGGAAACAAATACTTCGATGCAAAGACGTTACATACTTTAGACGCGGGGTAGAAATCTCAAAGTGGGAAGACAAGAACAAGACAATTGTACCGATGTCGATATCTACTACTTTAGTACTAAACTATCACTCGTCAAGTAAGGTCATGTCTTACCAGTAGGAAAATTGTATTTAAAAAGCCCCAAAATGCCCTCCGTATGATGAGAAAATGTTTCCATTACACGGCAAACATTAGTAAAAGTGTATGTTAAAAATAACATTTAATTTATATGTACACACAAATTACTTATTATTATCGATTAATATAAGCAATACAATTAATTTTCATGTTCCCCGTCCGACAATTTTGTACGTCATTTGAGAAAAAAACACATATTCTTTAAATTGTCTTATGGTACGATCACACTGAGGTCAACTTCCAACTTCAAACATTCGGACGATTGCGCAGAAGGGTAGTTCATGCGTTGGAAGTTCGAGTTGGAAGTTTGGCTTCAGTGTGAAATTAGCATAACATTTTAATAAATGAATAACTTTTGAATTAAGAAATTACTGAAAACCGCTGAAAACAAAGGAGTGTTGCTTACTTGCCACATTATTTTGCGAGCATGTGAGACTATGGTGAGTATATTTATATAACGCCATTGCTTCGATGTTGTTAATATATTTAGTACATCAATTTTAATACATAAGTAAGGGAATATTTTGATAAAGCTATTTAAATTGACAAAAACATTAAAAGTATTTTGTCGGCTGAAAGGAAAAAACTATTTTGGAAAAAATATTTGTTACCTACATACTGTGTGGATCAAATTCAATAGTATTTTTACTTTATATTTATTATTGTGCGAGTGTTTTAAACAGTCGTTTCCTGCACTATTTACGAGTATAATTTTGTAAATATTGTTATATCTATGTAAAAGCCTAAATAGGCGTAAATAAATAAAGTAGAACCTTTTTTCATGTTCGCTTGAAGCATCGCCCAAAGCTTTAGGTGAGCTTTGGCATCATGTAACTTACTTAGCTTTATCTATCTGTAATTTCAAATGCAACGCAAGTATTTTCAGCTCTTTACGCCATTTCCATCTTGAGCTAAGGAACTTTGAAAAATCAACTGAATTTTTTTTTTTAAATGTTGGATGGAACCGGTTAGTTTGTAAAGCAAGTCGATATGAAACACACCCCATTAACTCTTTCACCGGGCGAGAGCTGGTCCAGACCCAGACACCCACAGGGTAATTTGGGACTGTGTTAACGTTAAGGGTTACTTCTGTAATAACTTCACGATCTAATTCCCGGTAGCCCTCCGAGTAATAATTAGTACGCATGTAAAAATACGCACCGGATGAAATATTTAAATCGTATGATCACGATCCTTTTTGGTCGTGTAATTGGAGCCGAGAAAACGTGATACCCATTGTTCGACGTTGCTTCAGTGTTTACTTACATCAAAATGTATTATTTTCCGAGAAGAGTCTGACGTCTAGTAATTCCGGCTCATAGATATTACCAGTTTATTAGTCTAGGCTCACCGGTGATAACTCCGTTGTAACCCCTTTATATAAACGGCATCTCTTGTAACCCCTTTATATAAACGGATACTTTCTCATAAACGACTATTTCCTGTAAGCGACCCTTAATAAACGTCTCTCTTTCTCTGTTAAGATGAAGCCATACTAAATAATGCAAAATCATACAAAATCACATGTTTTTGTTTTGAAAATTTGATAGCTTAGAAGTATTATAGATGCTTCAATTAAATACTGTGTGTAGAACATACCTTGGCCCTTAAAAATATCGGTCATTCTTTTAAAAAGCCTTTAAAAAAATAAAGTATAAGGTCTAGAAAAAACACTTCCAAGTCCAAACTCTCCTATTTATAAACCACTTTTCGGATTTGGTTTTATTGTATAATGTGGCAAATTTAGTTTCTTTTATAATAATCGCAAAAAAATTGATATTTACGCCCGAACTTCACAAAATAAAATAAAATATGCATTTTCTTGTTGATATTTTTGACATCAATCAATACGGCCCGCACTCTACGAATTTGGATTCTTGAAGTGACCCCTATGGCATGGGCACAAGAACCATGCACTGGGCAACACCTATTTCGTATCAGTCACGCCCCAACCGGCGCGGGAGACAGTCGTGTGACTCCACGTCGCTTAGTTTCGTGAAATCAATTTTAAATTTCAGTTTTCTTACAATAAACAATGCGTAAAACAGGAATTAATATTTTTTACAGGCCTTTATGAAATCAACCTGTAAAAAAAATTCTCAAATACCTTTTCGAACCTTTCCAAAAGCTTTTTCTCAAGTATTTTTAAACTCCTCCCATAAAGGGCGTGAATTCCGATTTCGATTTTTTCCTGAACTAGTGGATCGCCTTAAACTATTCTTTCTAATAAACGACTCTTTCTCATCAACAAAATTAATCAGAGAAGACCCTTTATCGTAAACGACATTACTCATAAATGTTTATTTCTGTTGAAATACTTTTCGCATATGCCCCTTCTTCAAACAAATCTTGTTTATAAAGAACTATTTCTTATAAACATATATTTCTCGTGAACAATTATTTTGCATATAAGATATAAGTACTGTTTTTATAAACGCCGCAGAAATAGACGGAAAGGGAAAGTACAATGAAGCTCTCAGCGCAGGACTACAGGAATTAAAAAAAAAATAGTTAAGTAATAATCAACGACAGTGAATTGATATAACGAGGTTGATAAATTACAACAATTCAAATTGAACTTTTTCATACAAATTGCGCATTACATTAAACGGCGCTTTTTATTCCATACGAGCGATGGGAATACGAAATTGTGAAACCAGTCGCGCGACATTAAGAAAACCTCTGCAGTATGGCGCTTGGCAACCAAATAACCTACTTACCCCGGGAACTTACAGCGAAAGCTTTTAAAGAAATAGCTGTCCCTTCATCGGGAGGTTTACATCTGATCCATTACTCTCGAGTCACTAAAATGAAAAAGCCAACTGTATTGCATATTTGATTTGCAGTTTTACATTGCTTTAATATCTACAAATTTAATGTCAAGAAACAACAATTTTCAGAACTCATTATTGAAATCTCCACGAAATCGATCCTACAAATTTTTCCAGTGATCAATCTTCAATAAAAGCGTTTAAACTTGCCCCTTTTTCCATTTATCATTACTGCCCCGGTCTTCCCTAGTGAAGTCAGAACTTCTAATGTTATTTGCATAATCGGACAAGTACATATATTTCTCGTGAACAATTATTTTGCATATAAGATATAAGTACTGTTTTTATAAACGCCGCAGAAATAGACGGAAAGGGAAAGTACAATGAAGCTCTCAGCGCAGGACTACAGGAATTAAAAAAAAAAAATAGTTAAGTAATAATCAACGACAGTGAATTGATATAACGAGGTTGATAAATTACAACAATTCAAATTGAACTTTTTCATACAAATTGCGCATTACATTAAACGGCGCTTTTTATTCCATACGAGCGATGGGAATACGAAATTGTGAAACCAGTCGCGCGACATTAAGAAAACCTCTGCAGTATGGCGCTTGGCAACCAAATAACCTACTTACCCCGGGAACTTACAGCGAAAGCTTTTAAAGAAATAGCTGTCCCTTCATCGGGAGGTTTACATCTGATCCATTACTCTCGAGTCACTAAAATGAAAAAGCCAACTGTATTGCATATTTGATTTGCAGTTTTACATTGCTTTAATATCTACAAATTTAATGTCAAGAAACAACAATTTTCAGAACTCATTATTGAAATCTCCACGAAATCGATCCTACAAATTTTTCCAGTGATCAATCTTCAATAAAAGCGTTTAAACTTGCCCCTTTTTCCATTTATCATTACTGCCCCGGTCTTCCCTAGTGAAGTCAGAACTTCTAATGTTATTTGCATAATCGGACAAGTTGTGCAGTGGTTCGTTAGCGAAGACCTTCTAATTCTAACATTAAAACGATTCGATTTATCTAATTTTTTCATTCTTTCTTGATTATGTAATAAATCATAGACCGTAAAATTTATAATACCACAATTTAAATCGAAACAATGAGAACAAAACGGATTAAAAATATGCATTACTTTATTCAAGGGAGGATTCCATTAGTTCAAGTTTGTGAATTTTAATTTAAAACCTGTACTTAACACATCAATTTCACGAGGGTGGCTACTTTTTTTCAATCAAAATTCACGCACATTTGAATATTAAGTGTGTAATAAAAAATCTAAATTACAAAGCGCTTTAAAAAGCATTACAAACATTTTGTTGTATTCTCTCACATTCTCTGCATAATCCAACCATACATAATAGAAAATTGTTACAATTATAAAAATATTAATGTTTTTTATGCAATTAGCTATTCTCTTCGTTTGGGAAATGGTATGAAATTGTAACTAGAAAATGTATTCTAACTAACGAATTAAAGCGGCGCTACATACGTTTTGCCTAATACACGTAATGACACAAGTTAAAAAATATATGTATATTTTGTTCAATTTCTCGGTTTTATTGTAGTTTTGTTTATTTTTATTAGTACAGTACGCACACGTAACGCGGCAATATAAATTTAAATTTAAAAAAAAAAAAACAGAGTGTGCAATTCACACTAGGTATCCATCAGGTTGGATTAGGTATATTTGTATACAATATTAAACATCTCCACACTGTACTTACAGAGGTAGAATTACAAGTTACATTACATTACATTTTCTCGGTTTCATTGTAGTTTTGTAAACAAGGTATCCATTGGATTGGATTAGGTATACGATAATGTATTTGTATACAATATTAAACATCTCTATACTGTACGTACAGAGGTGCAATTACAATTTCTCGGTTTTATTGTAGTTTTGTAAACTAGGTATCCATCAGGTCAGATTAGGTATATTTGTATACAATATTAAACATCTCTATAATGTACTTACAGAGAGAAATATTCATCATGTACGTAGCGTCTAACTTTTATGATTGTTTTATTTCTCACAGTTAATACAAATAAAGACGAAATACTAGATAAATGGCATTTAAAACACATGCGATACTCAAAAGTGAAATGACACATAAAATAGTAGGTACATTTGTTCAGAATGAATGATTTTAATTATGTTTAGAATTTAATACGACCATTAAATTCATGTGTTTGACATTACGTGGTAAATTTTTATTGCCGTGTTTATGAGGTCCTTTTTGGAAGATGGTTTTGTTTATTTAAAGTACTAAGAGGTTTGCTGACATCATATTTAAGTTTATGTTGTGAATGTTTTATTTTTTACTTTTGTGGGGAGTTATAATTAGAGATTATCGTATTATTAGATATTAGCTCTATTATATTTATAACAGCGACATTTAGAAGATGAAATAAAAAGAGGTCTGTAAAAAAAAAATATATTGAATAGCAAAAATTTTAAATAAGTACCTGAAAAATACAGAACATTCAAAGCGAGCTTTATAATACTCCAAGGCTTGGGTTCTGTCGTGTAACTCAAACCGGGACATAGTTTGAATTTTCCACCCTAAAAGGCCAAACGGCAGCGTTACAACGCCCGTAATAACGCCGTTAAAATAAGAGCTGGCGACCTGGGACATCTAACGGCGGAGGTCCATATTGAAGAAGACTACGACATGAGTAACAATATAACCTGCAAGCTATATTATTGAGCATACAGTGTTTAACCATATCTAGGAGCTTTTACAACACTTAAGAAAAATTGCATTACGTGAACTGTAAAGTGTAGATCTTCCATTCTGTTGGAAATTAGCGTAGCATCATCAGCGTACAACAAGCAACATACTTTCAGATTGGTAAATTATGCGCCTTTAAATTTTAAAAACAACATTATGCAAAGAAAAGATGCAAAGGATACATAAAGGTGTTAGTTATCAATTCATCAAATGATTGAGATACGACACCTACAGAAAACATCAATATTATAATTATTGTTTTAGGTGACAGGAAAACATGAAATCGCAAAATTCATAAATTCTCATTGGATCAAACACTTTCTCCAAGAAGACTAGAAATGAATTTTATATTAACCGTTCCATAAAGGAGCCGAAATAGCTTAATATTTAAAATCCTTCTAGAAACTAGAAACCTTCCAACAATAGAAGCTTGTAGAATATAAAAATAAAACAACAATCAAAACCTTTCTAGAGAAGCATAAATTTTATTTGCGTAGAAACCACACCAGTTTTTGCGAAATCCAATTTGATTTATTCCTGGCTTTTAAATAAAAAATTCCAACAAACTGACAGTAGTTTAAACCAGTTGAATAAAACAAGTCTTCCGAAAAAAAGATTGATTTCCTCGTGAAATTTTATTAATTTGGTTTCCCGAGAGGCGCTGTTTTTTCTATCAATTTCAACAGAAACTGCTTGAAAGAAGAATGATTAATTTTTCTCAGCATAATTGGTCAAAATAAATTTATGCGTGTTCACACCATAAAGCTACCACTTAAGTTTAAAATATATTTTCTCACCAAGTTAAGAATTATTCACCGGAGAAGGTATGAATATTACGTCCGCCTCTAATGATTATATTTAAACTTTGATCTACTTTAAGCGTGGATACTTTATAGTTTCCTGGGTTATGGAGCGCATCATGGGTCAGGAAATCCAATTGCGCAGCGTGATCTGCTCCGTTTATGGCTATATTTGTATGCGTGCCTTTATGTAGCTGTGATTTGAATTCTATTGCACCTATTATTGTGCCGGTTGCACTTATTGCACTATTTCCCCACGGTCGACTCGATGCCAATATCACAAAGCTATCGGGCACCATTGTACGATTCACACACCTGTAGTGCACTTCGGTTCGACGCTGGGCTAAGGGTGCAATTTCAGGTATTTCCCGTTGAAAGTGCGCTTAAACACAATAATGCATTTTATTCACTTTAAGTTTTATGACCTCGTTTTATCAGATTGCTCCACAAACGTTAGTAAAAAAAGCTTGCAATGGTCAATTTCTAAGCTTCAAGGGCTGAGGGAAGAGAATTAACATAAAAACTGTTTAATGGCCATCGACTGCTATATTAAGGTTAAAAACACTTTAGTTACGAAACTATGAGACTTAAAACCTTTTCTGTTTTTCGAATATTTAAAAGCTAATAAAATCGTTATTGCGGTAACAGCGACTTGAACTCAGAATTATGCCGCTTTCGGTTATTTGTTTCAAGGTTAAGGCATCGCGTCAATCCTCAGACCAGTCGCTTTTCTAAAATACAATAATTAGGTTAACAAATTAGTGGCTCATAATTATTAATTATTTTAAAATATCACAGGCATCCAGAACGTTTGAAGATATCTGTGACTGAATTAATATATTTGAAAGATATAAAGTTTTGTGCTGTCACATTTGCACTTGATTTGACAAATTTTGACATAACACTTGTCTTTATTAGATGCTTTTGATTTTCATCGTTAGTAAGGCATCTATCTTCATTCCTTTTTATATTCTTTGCATCAAATAATGTGTTTCAAAGAATTGTACAATGAACTCTGCATCAACACGTAACATCTCAATCTGACATGACGTAATAAAATCATATTTACGAGAGCGAAACAGACATCCCACGTGCCTCCTCTGTCTGACTTATTAGCGGGCACTTGTCGACTGGGTAAGGTCAGTCCTAAAGGTTAATTGTATGTACATTAACCACTACCAAGTCTCGTTCTACTTCATTGCTGAAATTATTGAAACCGTTATTTGAACAACAAACAAAACAATATTAATTCCTCTCCATGTAATTCTATGGAGAAACTCTCGTGAAATAATAAACAAGGGCTCCGCTAGCTGAACTTGATCCGATGTGTTTTGTGTGGATATGATCAGAGAACCAACTATCTATAGCAATGTTTCTCAAACTTTTGCCCATGACCCACTTCTGACCACTTCAAACAACGCCCCCTCCACCGAAACAAAAAAAACTTTCAGCTCAAACGAGAATTTTTTTTCTTGGGTCTGAGTCAAGTTAAAGATGCATGTTTGTGAGGGGAAGCCTCACTAATAGGCAGGTACTTAATAATAAAAGCCCAAACACCTCCCGAAAACTAAAGTAGAAAGAGTGGGAAGGCTACGAAGCACCACACAAAGAGGAGACCGATAGGCTTCGAAGCATCGCACAACAAGGAGACCGATTAAACCATCTCATTGGGCCGTATTCATAAAAAAATAGGTAATGCTTATACTTGCAGAATATAAAGGAAATCCTTCAGCTCGCATTCATAATATTTCGAGTAAAACCTTATACTTATAGAGTATGAGCATATCCTTTACAAAAAGTATTTGGTTATTCATAAACGTTACCTTTTACTATAAATAAAAAGGATATACTTCAATAATTTCGAGTGTGGTCAATAGCAGAATCACTCGTGTAGTGATCAGTTGTAGCGATGGCAGATGATGCACGGGAGTATTGGCAATTTCATCTGCTATAAACTGCAGATCGGTATCTTTTCAGTACTTTCACTATCGCTGCTTGACGAATACATCTTCTCTGATCGAAGTACTGTACTCAAATAACACTGATAAGAAAGAAAGAAAGAAATAACGTAAATAAACAAACCATCGAACACAGGTTGGAACCTGCCGCGGCACAGTCACAAGCCAACATGCTAACAACCGTTAACTTATTCTCGTAGGATATTCTTGCAAGTATAAGGTAATCATTATGAATACGAAAAAAAGGAAATGCTTAAGCTCCTACTTTTTTCTTCAACTCAAAACCTTATACTTCTACCCAATAATTACAAGGATATCCTTCATCTAGTTTCCAATCACAACGGTGGATAAGTTCAAAAACCTTTTTTTAAATTTGTAAATAATGTAATAGGAAGTACCTACAACTCTGTAGTAGGTACCCATGTGTCTGTAATAACAAACTATGCGTATAGCTGTAAATACACATTTATTTAACAAAACTACACACTAGTAAAGAGGGAATTTTTTTTTTAATATCTGACAAACGCATAAGTATCAATATTCGGATAAGAAAGGCAAAGATCTGTTGGACGAGACAATCAGAACAAATTTCACAATGGCGTTTCAACATTCGGCATTCTATAATTATTATCTCAACTGAAACTGGGGACAATAGACTGGAGGATGTAATTTCCTCGCTTTGGTCTTTAATAAGGCCATTGAAAGATATCCGAAAGATTTGAAACGTTTATGTTTTACACAATCGTTTTATTACGGACACGTTATCGCCATTACTTGAATATCTGTTCCGGTACACCAAAGAATTTCAGGGATAAATGTAATTGCTATAACATTGGTAATTTGTGTTATAAATTCAAAAATAGAAGTGACATCTTGTAAAAATGAATGTTTCTTTGTTTGTCGCTTATTATTTCCTACAACATTCATCAGATTGCGATGAAATTTTAGTGATTTGTAGTGTGCGTGCCCACAAAGTTTTCTGTATATAATAGTGATCTCTGGCGTTATGAAATTAGCATAAAAAGTTACAATAGGTAGTGTGCGAGTAGTTTGAAAAATGGGTAAATTTTGGGGATTGGTGTCCTTGGCTATTACGAATAATTTTTAGAAAAAAACTTTAGATTCGCCTTAATCACTATAAAAGGAAACTTATTGCATCACGGCTGGCGGAAAATAATGCATTTTAATTTTCAATGTCGTTAACTAAAATTTCACTTCGCGAACCGAAACTATGACAGCCCGCCCGCCATTTTGTCGCTGTCAAAATACGTTTTTGAATGGTTTGTTTGGCTACGCAGGGTTTGTGTAGCGGGCTTGTGTATATTATCTTTACTTTAAAAAACAGCCTACGTTTTTGAATGGTTTGTTTGGCTACGCAGGGTTTGTGTAGCGGGCTTGTGTATGTGACAAATGGCGGGCGGCAGCGGGCGGGCTGTCGTAGTGTCGGTCGGAAGTGAAATTTTATTTAACGACATTGAAAATTAAAATGCATTATTTTCCGCCAGCCGTGATGCAGTAAGTTTCCTTTTATAGTGATTAAGGCAAATCTAAAGTTTTTTTCAAAAAATTATTCGAAATAGCCATGGACACTAATCCCCAAAATTTATCGAAAAATGTGTGTATTTCAAATAGTTTAGCGGCAGGGAGGGAAGGAGCGGGTGGCTTCTTCTTATTAGGGGAATTCAATGATACAAATTGAATACAATTGTAATGCTTATGAAAATGAATAAAACAATTAATAAGACATTATAGTTATAAATAAAAGAATTGTGGCAACAATTAAATTATATTATTAAATAATAATGAAACAATAACATGAGACTCTAATTCATAACAAAATAATAACATTTCTAATACTTTAAAACTCACGGTCGTGTTTAGCCTAAAAAAAGAAACTAAATAGTCAGAAAACTAATAAAAATGAATCGTTAGCTTGACGTGTTTTAAAAACAAAATCAAATGTTTTAAAAATGATGATCAAGATGTTAAAATTACTAAAAGGGGGAGGGGGGGGGGACAGTTTAAATAGAACAGAATATTAAATTGTAAATCGATAAACTCAAAACTAACCGAAGTTTAAGCTCACAAGTAATGGCGATTTCAACAAAGTATGTGTCTTCTCTCTTCGAAACAAACGTCCAGACTCTCCGACTTCTCTTGGATATGATTTTAGATTTTCACGGCCAAAAGTATTTTTGTTATTTGTTTTTGGGGTGTTATGCCGTGTTGCGCTACCTCCTCCTTTAGGAGGTAGCGAGGAGGTAGGGAGGTAGAGGAGGAGGAGGTAGTTGGCTAAAGGAGGAGGTAGCGGAACACGACATAACACCCCAAAAACAAATAACAAAAAAAAAAAAACTCTTGTTCCTAGTATGTTTTGGGTAACAAAAGAAAAGCAGGGTTCTATTTGTTCAAAGTTATATTTCCTATAAGGAATTCAAATATCAATTTGAATTGATGCGTAGCCACCAACTTAATTATTGGGTGCTTACTTGGTGTAATTAAAAGCTGTTACACAATAACAAATTGTAATTTAAAACTGTTACACAATAACAAAAAAAAAACTTGGAACATTATCATCTAATTTCTAATTCATTAACCCGACTAAGGCCGAGGGGTCGTTAGGTCCTATGTACCTAATATAGCGACGTCATTTTTTCTCATAAGTTAATTAGAAATTACTGGTTAAAGATGGTAAAGGGCTATTTCCATAATATATAAAAGTAGGTAAAATAAAAAAAAACTCTTATGTCGTTTTACATATTTGGATTCAAAGTATTGTAAACCACGATGAAATTGCACAAAGGCCTCCCATGTCCTTATTACGGGGCGTTGTTTTTATTTTCATTTAGATGTCGTCGTTATGACGTCACACCGACACATGTGCTCATGATAAAAAATGTCCCCCAGTATGAAAATATCAAACAAAACACCACTACATGCGAACCCAATACAATATGTATGTAGTATGATCAGTTTTAGTGCTTATGGGGCTTCTTACATTATGTATAAAGGGTTAAAATCACTGAGGTTTTGCACTCCGCAGCACACAAATACCTAGATATTTTTAATAATACGTATTATAGTTGTGGTATGGCTGTGTAGATTTTATGTCTGTGTGTGTACGCTGTTGATACGTGGCTCGGATGGTGCTTTGAAAGTTCAAACATGGTCGCTATAAAAACAAAAAGAGAGGTAAAATGTGGTTGGTCGGATCGAAACGGGGTGAGTTTGAAATAAAATTGTAAAATTCCAATATGCTGTCGTGCTTACAGGGGCGTGTTTTGTATCCAAAGGTACCACCAACACGGTCACAATAAAAACAAGGAGATACTTGACGTACAGCACATATATAAATAAAGAATTCATAAGATAGTAGCAGTAATTACTTTGCATGTATTAGTGTATCACATTATTCTCGTCACTCCAAACACTTGATGCTTTTATTACCATATATGTATTATTTTCTTTAATGGTGGGTGATTTACAACGGAATATTGCTGCGTTTCTTTGTTGTGTTAGTGTTTCGCTTTGTGTGTAGATGTTAGATTATTCATCTCGCGTGTCTTTCTCATTGTCTTCGGATATAACCGTTATTGTGCAAAACGATAGTTATAGCTGAAATCATTAAGACTGCTGGAGAGTATACAATGACAGGTCTAATATTTCTTACCAGGAATGAAAGCATAAATATGACTCTTGTTTATCTTTCACGGTGCTTACGATAAGAACCGTTTCAGCTTGAGAAATTGTACTTTGCAAAATAAACCATTTAGATTATGGAAATATGGTTTATAGTTTGTCTTAACTAATAAACTATAAAGATAAAATCCCTTTCAGAGATAGCGTTTATTACCAAAATTCCACACTTAGCAGAATAATCTTTTCTGTTTACATACTATCGAAAATTTAATTTTTTCAAAAAGATGCTGAGCTTTTATACGCCTTCTTTTTTTCCTGTGGCGAATATAGATTTTTTTCTCATTTCGTTTATTTATTTGTAAGAAACAAACAGCTTGTACATAGAATACAAAGAGAAGATTATATTCATTTTACAAAAAAGTCAATAGGTATTCCATATAAATAAAATCGGATATATTTATCCGAGACACTATCTAGGTTACAAACCAGTTCTTTGAACAATTGTTTCCAATTAAAAAGGTAGTTGCCAATAATACGGAAAAAAATGTCTGAGGTAATATTGTTGATTAAAAATTTATATATTAAATCAACTTAAGACAACCCAAACAAGTCTCTTATGCTAAGGGGGCATACATTAATTACGTGAGCTCAAAAGGGGGGGGGGTCCAGCAAAATCTCACGTTAATTGATAAGAACATGCGAAGTGGCCCAAAATTATCTCACCAAGGGTAGGGGGGGTCTAGATTGGAAGAAAAACTGCTCACGTAATTAATGTATGCCTCCTAATGTTGCTTGGAGATGGAGTTTAATTGCCTTAAAATAAATTTTAGGTAAGAGGGAGGGATTGAGGAATATAGAATAAGGACAGGAGATGCTTCTTATTCTTTCCGTATTTTCGCAATAATTTACGTTGTAGTCGATTTAGAAGACATAGTCGCTTTTTTCAGGCATATAGTTATTGACTAAACTAAGGATTTGAGTTATTTTGTAGCTTTGTGAAGGAATATTTCACAATAAATGCGGTGTAAAAGTTACTAATGTAAATTGCAAAAAAAACTAATCGATTGTTAGCTAGCAATTTTGACTATTTGGATAAATAAGGAAAATAATTTGCCTATGGTTTAATGGATTGATATAAATAAAATTTTGCTCTAAAAATAAGTGTGAACTTCGATGGCCTCCATGGTCGAGGGGTAAGTCTCTCGACTAGCAATCCGAAGGTCGGGGATAAATAGCAAGTAAATTTTATTTGATAAATTATGTTATTTCATAATTTTATCATTTGAAATAATATAATGTATATTTGCGGCACTTTCCAGAGTGGAAGATATCTCAGTATCGCCCTAGTGTAAGACCACACCATTCAGAATTGAAACATTGCTGGAAATGGCTTTAGTCGAGTTTGGTGACAAGATCTGAATAGTCGGTTACTTCCCCACTATCCTCTTCCCATCTATATCCCATCCACACTACCTTCAGCCTCACAACATATCCTAATTGGAAATGCCATAGTTCATTGTTATTCACATAAAAAAATAAAGTTCACAATTTTATAGTTACATAATAGCTTATCAAATACTTATAAGAAAAAAAAATGATACCCTTTCAGACAGTTGTATCCATAAGTAAAGCACCCTTCACCTTCGCCTTCACTGCCCGCGACAAAAATATAAAAATATTCTTATTTGTAAACTTTTGTAAAGGTCATTTCATGGAAATTCTTCAACCTTAAAGAGTACCTGCTAAATTCTCAAGTTTTTCAGAATAAATATTAACTCAACTTTGGCATTAATCTCCTTATAAATATAATACCAACAATGATGGGGGTAGCGGTAGCAAATGTAAAATCGGGCAAAGTCCAGTGTTTTAAATATAATGTCTTCCATGTGCAAAGTAAATAAACTTTCTTTCTAATAAAGTGTTTTTATCAGAATTGACATGCCATGTAAGTATATTTCTGCATCTATTTGTAAATGCTAAAGTTAGATATAGCCTAAGAATTTATAATAAATTGTACAGCGCCCTTGAGGTGATTTTTCACAAAAACGGCCCTCTACAAATTATCCAACTATTATTTTTATTATAAAGATGAAATATGATCCCACATCACTGAGTAAACATCTAGGTGTAAAAACGTAATCTTCGTTCATTAATAATAAATTTCCTTTAGGTTTTAATTACAGTAAGATGAACGTTCGGCGAAATCATTTGAAGCATTCTCACGTTAGCTTACCGCGGCAGACAATACATCACCGGTCATAGCCATAGCCATAACCATAGCGATCGGTTAATTATAAAAGAAATTATATTCATTTATTTGCCTCGAGTATAGAACGATCTTTCATCACGCGACGGTGTAAGCCGTGGAAGTAAGGAAAAGATCGAACAATTATTATTATATTATAAATTATAACTTGTAATAAACAATGGTAGGTACAGAATTAGATTAATATAAAATGGAGCCATTTTTTCAGAATCTTAGGATAATTTTCATGATCAATTGATATAAAATCTTTGATAAATAGATTAATTGAACAAGTGGGTACTTTTTAAACTATAAAGATTGTGTCGACTGGTTTGTAAAAATAAGCAAACATACAGAAAGAAACGTGAAATATAAAAATCTAGTGATGGGAGCAGAGGCGGCTCTAGGGGTCCAGAAGTGGAAGGTCATTTAAAAAAATGATATTACCTATGATACAATGTCATATTAAATATAACAATATTCTTTTGTAGGAACCTCGCGAGTTTGAGAGTCAAATTCACCCACATACGTCAAATTACGTTAAATATAGTAAATTATTTCATGCGACAAGCGTAAAATATGCGAAATCAACCTACGTTTATCAAACCATCTCTTTCAGACGAATGATATTCAGCATGTTCTCTCTCCCTCACGGCTCTGACCCAAACCGTCTTCAGAATGCGAAAACTTTTTAAAAAGGGACATAGTGCCATCTCATTTATTGTGTAGTGCGTAAAGAGACAGAAGATATGATACCAGGGCATTTCATAATTTGACCCAGCCAATCGCAGTGCGTGGGAAAGGAAGCTTCCATTTAAGATGTTAGATGTCACTGCTTGCCGCTGCCGGCTTTCTCTCGCGGTACATTTCAAATACATTAGAATAATACTAGTTGTTTTGATTTGCTTAATATTTCATAATAATATTGTTTTACTGTCATCTTATAATTTTGGGAGGTTTTTGACCAATTGTCCCGAGGGAAGGACAGCCACTGGATGGGAGACATTTATAAAAGATCTGGAAGGCGGAGATAGGTAGTATGATATAAGATGTTTTGCGAACCTTTGAAAAAAATCCCATCAAAATTTCATACCTTCATTGATAAAAAGTTCGCGGTATGAGCGTGAAACGCGGTGAGAGTAATCAACAAGGAAACAAAAATTCTCCTGAAGTCCTAAAGAGTCCTAAACTCTCCAGTCTTTCAAAATAAAAATCAACTTTACATTTGCCACTAATTTCATCTCATAAGTGGAATCAGTAATAAAGGGGATCAAACGTAAAAACACGCAATTTTCGGGGTTTTTAATATAGTGTACTCTGCGTGCAAAGACGTATCTTCTCCAACCATGAACTTTCTAACGTGTATATCATTAGGGACCTGCCAGGTAAATAATTAAATTAAATAGGGCCTAAAACCTAATATTAAATAGTACAGCACTCCACAAATTATCCTATTATTTATATTCTTAGAAATAAATTTCCATAATGCATGTGTAACTTAAGATTTAACCAAAGAATATGGTAAAAAAGCGACAATGTTGCATTTTACGAATATGACCTTCATAATTCAGCGCCCTTGAGGTGATTTCTCACAAAAACGGCGCTATATAAATTATTATTATTATTATGAATTACTAATATGATTTTTATCTTTTATTTTATTTTAAATGCACATTTACAGTTATACATAACCAATAATTTTTTTTTTTTTTTTAAATAATAATAAACATACATTTTATTTTATTAAGTAACAATAGCGTTTTTGAATTCATGAATATTTAGTTTA
This sequence comes from Limnephilus rhombicus, assembly GCA_929108145.2. NCBI lineage: Eukaryota > Metazoa > Arthropoda > Insecta > Trichoptera > Limnephilidae > Limnephilus > Limnephilus rhombicus. Next base: position 14,597,066 of record OV815277.1, read on the forward strand.
AAAATATCTATATCAGGGGGCAGGAAATTTAGTTAAAAAATATTTTTCCGAGCGGCATTACTAATGGTAAGTTAGTTCTGCATCTCGGAACAACAAAAGTTCTGTGTCTGCGCGCTCTTGTGAAGTTATCGGGGACATAAAACTCACATTTTTGTAATATATCGGGAATAAAGTTTATATGCTGTTGTCAGCAAAGCAGTTTTCCTTCTTTCGGCGAGGCTATTAATACCCAGCATGCCGGACAAAAAGGCTGATGGATATAACCAGGGATAATATCCGAAGTCTCTAAGATACAAATATCTCGGAAACTTCTTTTGCACTTTCTCAATCATTTGAGAGTATGTATAATTAATTAGTATGAATAATAACCGAAGATTTTTTACTCTTCCTAATCTTGTATAATTAGGAAGAGTAAAAAATCTTCGGTAGATATTACAATAAATTCTTAGAGAGAAAACAGCTCGGCCTATCAACGAGGAATTAATTAAACTAAAAAGGAGTAAAAAAACTTGAAAACAGCATTTTAAATAATATAATACCTATTGTCAAAGCACAGGAGAAACTAAGAGAGAGACAAATCAAAATAAATCACAGCAAATTCTTCGATAGAAAGATAATACTGCTCGGTCTATCACGGAGGAATCAATTAAAATCACGAGAGATCAAACAGTCAATAGTCAACAGCCAAACACAACCAGAGCCGGTGATGTAAGTGAGAAGAGAATGGGACTTTGATTGCTAGAGGTAGAGGTAGAGGGTCTCATTAAACGTGTTGACTCATGGAATGGATTCCGAGCAAGCAACAATTTATCTTTAATTGAATGTAATCCCTGTTTTAAAGCCCATTGAAAATATGGACTTATTTGAAATCGTGTTAATTACAAAGGAGTCAAGTGTTCAAGAACAACCGCCTCATTGATTGCAATGTGAATACCTAATAATTAATAGTGCGCTTGTAATTTAAAAAGGTTTGTTCTTTTAATCTGAATCGGCAACAACTATCGAACGGTGAACTCTGTCGTCATAAAAATTATACAGCCTTTTCTTTCTGCAATTCTAAATCAACGCCATTATTTTAATAAGGGTAATATTCTTTTAGGGTATGACCGAGGGGGCAAACGCTAGGGGACGCCCACGCCGAGAGTACCTGGAGGACCTGCTGGTGGACGTGCGCTGCTCATCATATGCAGACTTCAAAAGAGCCGCACAAGACAGGGAAGAGTGGAAGAAACGAATAGATGAAATTGCTGCAAACCAATCCCAGGATTGAAACCAGAGAGAGAGAATATCCTTTCCATAGTGAGCCATGAAACTTTGAAATATAATATAACTATGTTTTAAAAAAATGGCAAGATCGTAATAAAAAAAGTTTGAAGCCGGATAGCAAATACCTACATACACAGGAGATTTTTTTTATAATGTTCGTGAAAACTTCCTACTAATCAGGCGGTTTAAATTAATTTATGAATCCTGCTTTAAAAATATTTAAATTAAGATGATGTGTGAATGGTACGTATTGATACATAATTGAGCAACAATTTAATAATTTTTATGAAGCCATTCGTATCGCTTACAATTTTTAAAAACGGTTTTTTGTCTCATTTTTTCCTCATCGGAGACGAAATGTTGTAGCATTATTATTATCACTCATTTTGGGCATTCTGGGACTGGCGTCCTTTTGTGAAAATTAGTAAGCCAAATAATTAAAACAACACGATCTTCGTGCATTTTGCATAACGGAGGTGGCAAAACCCCATCTCGCAGGTCAATTAGCGCCTACCGACATGCAGTAGCTATTCTTCTCATTACCTACGCACAGTGTTACTTGAGATAAAAGGACACGAGAATCGCGTGTCGTGTGAAAAGATTTTGGGGATTTAAGAATTAATGAGATGGGAAAGGAACAAACTGATTGTAAACTAGTTTTCTTAAACTAACTTTGTAAAGCAAACTTGATTTAATATAAATTATCAAAATATGATTGTTTCAAAATATGATTCAGGTACGACACGAATGATTTACTTCCTGGGAACATCCTGAACAGACCACTAGTTCATCGAAGTGCCAAAAAATGCTAAACTGAAAGAAAGGAACTTAGGTATTAGATATATATATAATTAAATTACAGGTGCCTTTAACTATAATTAACTTTAACTACAGGCATCTCTAACTATAAATATCTTAACTACAGGTATCTTTAACTACTATAGATATCTTTAACTATACGCTTTCTTTAAATATTAACTACCATTTTAAAAAAAAAACATGTTTCTCGGGAAATATATCTACCAATAAAAATATATACCAATAAATATAAAATAGATACCAATAAATATAGAATATATACCAATAAAAATAAGTACTGTTTTAAAATATAACTAGCCGTTAAAAACAATAGTTATATTATTTCAACGTCCAACGCTGTTGAAAATAATTAGCGCCAACAGTTGAAATATAATACCTACATGCGAATATTATTCAACGCAGTCAACGATTCAACTGCCTAATAAATAAAAAGGGTTAAGAGTTTGTACTTCGTGAACAACATTACTCGATATTTTAAATGGTCTTTTGGTTATGTAAGTACCTACTGCACGTTTTTTTTTTTCCATCCAATACGGCCGATACGCAGCGCCATGGAACAATCAAATTTATCAACGACAAGCAAAAAAATAACCTATTGATAATTGTCAATGTTTTGTACCTATTGTTTTCAACGGTGTTGGAATGATTAAGTCAAAAGGGTCAAGAGATCACACTTCGTGAACGATATTATACCCAATTACACAAGGTCTTTTGGTAATGTACATACCTACTGCACGTTTTATTTTACTTTCCCATAGAATACGGCCGATACGTAGCGCCATGGAACAATCAAATTTATCAACGACAAGCAAAAAAATAACCTATTGATAATTGTCAATGTTTTGTACCTATTGTTTTCAACGGTGTTGGAATGATTAAGTCAAAAGGGTCAAGAGATCACACTTCGTGAACGATATTATACCCAATTACACAAGGTCTTTTGGTAATGTACATACCTACTGCACTTTTTTTTTATTTTCCCGTCCAATACGGCCGATACGTAGCGCCATGCAACAAGCGAATTTATCAGTGACAAGCAAAATATATCTTCAACAGGATAATATTTTCAACACCGAAACCAACGTCTTCCATCAACTTTCAACGTTATTATAGGATTATTATTACGTGTGTGTCGCGTAGAGATAATAATAATTAATAATACATCAATGATTCGGGGAACCACCCGTTAAAAGGGATTCCTTAATACGATTTTGATATATTTTTTGTTAGTATCGTGTCGATCTCCTATTATAGTTGCGTCCACGTCGACGTTATTTTCAACAGTTAAAAATTGCCAACGATAACGACGTTGGCGTTGGATAGAATTATCGTCAATGCCCAGTACTAATAAAAATACCAGAAGAGTATGTACAAGACGATGCATGAATGTGAGTGAGGCAAAGAGTGTGTGCCAAGATCGAGTTGTTTGGCGGTCCGTCCTCTCTGCCTACCCCTGCGGCGATACGGGGTGTGAAGGTTAGTTAGTACCAATAAAAAATAAAAAAGGAAAAAAAAATCTAGAAGAGTTATCATTACATGGTATAAAATGAAGTTGCTCAAAATGTATGTGAGCATAGATCTTTTAAACTAGGCAACGGATTTTCATGCGGTTTTCACCAATAGATAGAGTGATTCAAGATGAAGGTTTATATGTATAATACACGCTTATTATAGTAGAGAAAAGCCGAGAAATTCAAATATTCAATTCAGGCAGCGGGCAGCTGGCAAGCGGGTGGTGTGGATTTTATAAAGGTTGGGTAATGGCGTTGTATTTCGTTAGCCGCAGCAACGTGTGGCCGGGTCTGCTGGTAAAATATAAGATTCATTCGTATTGTACATTTTTAAATGGAAAGATCAATCGCTGGCAAACAAAACAACCTTTCAAAAAATTCTAAAATTGCATAATGTATGACATTCGGCAAATTACGGAAAATATTATATAACATTTATAACTAAAAATTTTTTTTAGATTAAACACAGTTTTTTGGAACAATTCGCAATGTGATATATTTTGAATCGGAATGTAGACGATATATTATGCATACATTTTTTTTTCGTACTTGTTATCCATAAAAATTATTATAAACCTTTAATACTGCCTGCCAATACAACAAAAATATAGCTTGCCGCAGAAAACCGTACAATGCAAACATTAAAAAAAACAAGGAAAATTCTTTACAGCACTTTAATATGGAATCCGGTTCCGGTAAAAACCGCCATTCTGGTGTTAAACGCTTTTTAAGTTACGCGTTTACCAAGTTCCACTATATTCATGTAGTAAGTTTAATAGTTTGTATACAGCACATATAATAAACATTCACCTGAACTTAAGGCTCGCAGCTAGAACTTGTAATTTTGTTTCCGTAAAATAGCGGCAACCAAGTAAATACCTTAGTGCTATTGGGCTCGGTCAGAGAAGTTTCTCGTATTAAAGTAATTGAAAAATACCGTCCTAGACTTTCTAGAACAAGATTAGTGCGCGGCAGTGGTGCATATTGAAATGCCCAACGGTGGGGCATTGCATTACTGCATAACTTAGGTACGGAACAAACAACTTACCCGCTTGCATTAGCTACGTTACGTGCTGCAAATGTTTAATTAAAACTAAAACACGTAGTTTTACGTGAATATTTTAACAGTCATGTTGCTACTGATTTACTATTATAATTCAGACTCATTTTACTCAAAATTATAAAAAACAACACCACGTTTCAACTTGATTTCTGTAAGAAATCTATAAAAGATGGCAGAAATGTAAAATTTGCATTTAATTCAAATTCGTCAAAATTAATATATCCGCAATTTTCTGTATTTAGTTAGCGGCCATGTTGAAAGTTGTAGGTAAATGTGACGTTTGATGGTAGTGCATCATTTTTGAGCTTTTGCTTATCTCTGGATTTTGACTCTCCTGCTTTAACTTGATCATTTTGCACTTTGTATGTCCATAAATTTGTTTGAATCTTGTTCAAATTTGAAATTGTCGGGTTTATTTGGACTTTAGTACCTAATCGCATTTTTTATTATTGTAGTACCTAGTACCTACCTGCCTGAAGAAAGTTTCAAAAAAAAGAATTTTCATCGAGATAGTGGCGTTTCTTGGGACAAATTGAATAATACCATACCCGAAATAATTTGTTTTATATAAAATATACGACTTGTAATAAATTAATAGGTAGGTATTTCAACACACCCTGACAAATCTTATGATTACAGATGGAATTTTGTTTTTGATTTATTAAATAAGATAAAATTAGAAGCAAACTTTTTGACGCAAGATCTGATGTTCGAAAAACTAAATTTGTATTTTAATTTAACTGACCTAATTTAATCTAACCTGGTCCCGAATGGTCTCTTTGCTTCAAATCTACTTCACTCTCTTCTCTCCTTAAGGGCCCGCAACCCGGATTTGTACCGATTTATTACATATTTCCCCTAAACACAGTAAGTTTCAAAGCTCTTAAAAAAATATATGTTATTCTTTAAGATAATATCTAGACTTTGCCCGCACCGAAACACAAATTATATAAAATTCCCTCGATAGAAAAAAATCGCAAAGTATGCTCCAAAAATTATTATTAACACGTTTGTTTCAGTTATTTTACAAGTTATATGAATGAAAAAAATCACAGTGTTTCTTTAAATGCTGTTTAAGATAATGCCCGCAAGATTTTTGCTCTATTTTAAACGAGTCGTGTTTTATTAAACATTTTCGCAATTTTCGCATCGATTTTGTCGATATAAATGTTAGCGCTCTCCGCTAACATTCGTAATTTCGTATCTCTCCATCTTCTTCTTTTCGGGCCCGGTTGCAGAGCCTTAAAGACACACTCAACACAGCATCCCTAAAGATGACACAGCTCCCCCTAACCTCAGTGCATCCAGAGGGGAGAGTAAAAAAGATTTTATTAGTTAGATCATTGTCATTAAAGCATACCTATATCGAAATATATGTGTTTGTACATTGATTAATTGATTTGAATTAAAATGAAGATCATTACAAGCAACAATAATATTTTCCATATTGTATTATTGCGAGTGAAAAAGAAAATTAACCTTTCGCTCCCAACAACAACAAAAATGCCCGACTAACATTTTCTTCGCTAATTATCGTCCATTTGTGCCGCAGTCCGCATTACACTGGCCAGGAATTAACACGCATTGAAACTTCTGCTTGAAAAAATATTAATACAACCGTTTCAGGCAATAATATCTCTTGAGAAGTGCCGCCCAGAGATCCACAATTAAAGCTCCATTGAAACCGATCACGTTGGGAGCTTACATATTTATTTTCGCTGGCAATATTGCTGCTTTTATATCGCCTCTCAATCACGGTCTGCAAGTCAAATTAGGACAAATAAACGCAAGAGACACCACACATACATAATCATAATATTATTCAGATAATATTATGCCTTGAGCGGTTTCATATTATGAAAAATGGTTTAAGCTTTTTATAGACAGCTTTTCGTGTAGAAAAAAAAAAACATTTTATTGAATTGCTTACGATTATTTGAGATAATTAATTGAACTAATGCTAGGTTAACTAGAAAAATGCACATTTATCAAAATGTTACATCTTTTACTCTGGTCTAAAATTATAGAATAAAAAGATTTATTTTTAAAATTCGTGATGGCAAAATGTTATAATTTTTTCCAATACCAGAAAAACAAAGAGTTCAGTATCTCTAATGACTTACGTTTTACGAAAATTGTGAAGAAAATATTCCTTTATTGTGTCAGATGGATTTTTTTACTTCGTGGTTGGAATATTATTACAATTACAATTTGGGAGGCGGGGGTACCGCCGCTTCGGAAACCATTTATTGGATGACCTACACTTCTGCCATAGGTCATTCCAAATGGTTCGCTACAATTGGTAACTTAGAAGGGGTGCCCGGGTTCATGGGGTGAGGTTTGTCCGGATCTTGGCGGCAGATGCGTCTGCCCACCACGTCTGCATGGCAGACCAGATCGGGAGAGACTGGTTGAGGGAGACCTTGTGACCTCTCAAGCAAAACTCTGTTGGAACATCTCTTTGCACCGCAGTGGGAAGCATCGACCCCTCATTCCATATTCTTCACAGAACTTCCTCTTCTTCCTTTCCTTTAAAAGGTCCTCTATACAGCATCCTTCAAGATGCCATAGGCCTTGAAGGAAAATATTTTCCTCAGGGCCTCCTGTGAGGAGGCCCCTGTTATTGTATAAAATTCAAGTGCAGTTACACGCGGTAGAAGCGAAACTTTACCAAAACAATCTCAAACAATATTTGAAAAGTGAGGTCATAATCAAAGCGACCAATGAGCGCAGACCTATCATAATTTCCGCTTCGGCATTAATATCGTAATCGTCATTTCCGTTTCATCCGAAATCCGAATAGCAGCGGGGCTATAGAAGTTTCACTTCAAAAAATATATTTTATTTCTTTGTGTTATCAGAAGAACATAAGAGCCAAAAGAGTTGTCTAAAATGACTGAGACGAAAATAAAAATGATTAGAAACAAATTACCTTGTTTTAAAGTGGTTTTAATTTGTTGCAAATTCAAATTACATTTTTTACTCCATGGTGGCACATCGTTTTGCTATCAGACGAACAATAATACAAAAAAATAGTACTATCGAATGACTGATCCTACAATAACAACAATTAAATGATACTACTTTGTTTCAAAGTGCTTTAAAATTGTTAGGTTTGCAGGTATTGTTTCATTGTATCTGGTGGATATTTGGTTTCACTTATCTCGCGTGGGTGATGGCCCGACACCATTCGTGATCTATGAGCCGAAGAGTTGAAATAATAAGAGGCCGCAGTGAGTTATGATCCGACAATCTGCCTCCGGTGGCAGGACTGTGTGGGATATACGCGCAACAATATAAACGTTCATTAAATGCAATGATAATTAACGAGCTTTGGCAATGCAGGCAATATTATAATACATTATAGAGCTATTATATGTACAACGTTGATTTAAACACAATAAAGAATGTGTTACATTTGTGTAAGTAATAGATTGTTGCCGTGGAAGCCGTCTGAACAAAGTTTAACAAAGCGAACAAAATACGAGTACATTTTGAAATAAGCAGATTATAATTTTAGTATTAAGCTCGATCGCTTTAATTTTCAATGACATTTACTATTGGAATGCTTTTTACTCTAGCAGTTAAACAGGTGTTGTTATTGATTAAATTTGTAATTGCTTGGGTATTAGGTATTACAAAACCACTTTCAGAGAGAATAATTCGCAACACCTGGAAAAATGTTAATGCCGCTGGTTACTTATTGGATTTTTACATGTTGGTAATTGTCTATGGATATAAAAATTGGAATGCAAGAACTTTACATACTTCGAAAATTGCGAGGTAGATTGTACGAGTTTTAAAGTCTACTAGTTTCATTATTTTAATTTATTTTTATTCCATAAAATTTTATTGGTTAAAGATTTTTTGGTATTTTTTTTGGCTACCACACTAGGCTAATTGCCCGTATTGTGGGAGTCATACATTTAACATTTTAAATAGGAATTAAAACATACTATTTTATTGAAACAGATAATTAAGCATACTAAATAAAAATTAGGAAATTCATAAAAGTAAGTGAAAAATAAAGAAAATAAAATCATATTTTAAAGAAAAATAGAAATAAAAATGAAAATTAATATAAGGGTAGTTAAATCAGGGCAAATTCGGTTGTCTGTGCGTCCTGCGTAACTCTGATTCAATTAACTCAAATTTGCTTTGAATTTATATGTCATTTTCAAAATTGAAACTGATTGTGTGAAGAATTCAAACAAGCGTTACAATAACTACCTATACCTACACTGTACATACTTACAATAGGTATGTTTAACAGAAAATTATTTTTGTCATTTTCAAAATTGGAATTGATTTGAAAAAAATTTAAACTATCACGTAATTTTCACAAATAATTTTTGGACAGGATTTGATTTCTGACTCTCTTAGAAAAATATATTTTCTTGAGTTTCTAACTATTTTTCTAAGGCCGTTCGATTTTGACATATTACGTGGGTAAATTAGAAATATAATCATCCGAAACTAATACTTTAAACTGTTATTTCCCGTGAAATGAAGTAATACGATTCACAGTATTTTAAATATAAAGTACATTCAGGTATTGCCTCATCCCATGCCATTATATAATCTTGTCAATTCTTCTACACATGTGTGAAACAATATCAAAGGTGATGTAACCGGCCAATTAATGGGAAATAAATACACGGCCACATGTTCGTAAATCTCGTTAGAATAATGTGCTTCATATTCATGATCTTGCGCGACCCGAAATGGTCAGCGTGTTTTTTAAGAACCTTGGAAGAATTATTTAACCTCTCCCGTATTAAGCACTAAACTTTTATCTGTTCGGGTTGGTACGCACAACTAACTTCATTTAGGGCAGTCCGCCAAAAACCCTCCGATTTACTGACGAGAACATTGTAATCTTCAATCTTTTTTGTAAACCTGGTGCCCTTTCCTATCGTAGGTTGACTGTCATCAAGGCAAACTACACTAATCCAGGGACATAGATTACAAAGTCATAAAGTGTGGCGACTTCCTTTGCTATGTCTTTCATTAAGAGGAAACCCGGTCGCCGAGAAATTTGAACAATAGGTATATTGCAAAACGAATCGCTCTTATGGCCGTTATACACGACATCTTTTTTTCAGCCCGATTCCAATTAGACACAAAAGTCAACATTTTTCGCTCTACGCGGTCGCTATTTTCATCTCTATTTTCATATCTACGGTTTCAATTGTCATCACTGCAAACAACACATGAACCATGCTGTTTGCTTTGATGTCAACTGAAATCGTAGATATTTTTAAAATTTTTTTATTGGTTTTCAAGGCACAATCCCGTTAAACTGCAATAAAGCAGTTTGTCAACAGGATGTTAATGTTCAGTTACAATTTAAACATTACATAATATTATTACTATAACCATACAGATTATAACAATTAACACATATGAATTAATATAAACTATCTCTATTTAGCAGCCATTGTTTCAGCATATATCTGAATTTATTTGTATAATCGCAATTTTTTATATTAATTGGTAACATGTTAAATATTTTTGGCACGTTATATTCCAGGGTTCGCCGTCCGTAGTTATTATTATATTTTGGAACAATCAATCCTTCATTCTTCGTGAACCTTGTATTATAATCATGTTCTACTTTCCTCTTATAATTAGACTCAGACATATGCTGAATCAATATTTTGTACCATAATAAGGCCTGCACCGGTAATATTGTTAAATTCCCATACAACAATGATATGTTTCGTCTCTGTGAAAAAATATGTTTTTGAACTAATAACTTAACCATAGAATTTTGTACTGATTGTAGGTAGCTCAAATTAGTCTTGCAAGAGTGTCCCCAAGTTGTTAATCCATACCGTAAAGTTGATTCTGCGAGTGATAAGTAAATGATTTTTAAAATATTCACCGGAACGAAACATTTCAGTTTGTACAGCCTACCCACTATCGCCCTCAGTCGTTTATAATATGAAAATAGAGATGAAAATAGCGATCGCGTAAAGCGAAAAATGTTGACTTTTGTGTCTAATTGGAATCGGGCTAAAAAAGATGTCGTGTATAACGGCCATTAGTCCCCTGAATACTGAGCAAAATGGACTACTGCGCCTCTGGCTTATAATGCCGAACTAAAATCATCAAAATCGAGGTCTTGTATTCCTCATTTTTCCCCTCTAAAACCAGACAAATTTGATGAATTTTTGACTAACTGTTTTAGAAGAAAATATTGCTTTTTTAAAAAAATACATTGTCTATACTGAACGTATGTTGATGGTGTTCAAGGAAATTTTAACGATTTTTGGAGGGTCTTGACTTCTATAAGAAGTAACTAATCAAAAAATCAAAACGTATCGACACGCTAGTGGTAGATATCTACATTATATTTTTTTTTAAATGTAGTGGTGTTAAAATCCAGAGAAATACGTTTGTACGGACAAAACGCCGCCCGGTTAGATCTTAACAAGTCTTAGAAGGTTTTAACTGAGGAAGAAGGTACTTTTCTGCAAAACCAAATAAGTATCAAAATTACTCAGCTAAAAAGTGCAGAGTTAACAGTATTTAATTCTTGCTAATTACTCAGAGGGTTTTTACAAAAGCTCTCGACGGAAAAAGTGAATTTGTTCTCGCAACAAATTAACTCATTCCTCGTCACGCGAGTTCCGTTGACATGATCAAGATGTTCTCAATTAATTAAAATGCAAGTATTAATTAAAAACAATATGAAGAGATGGCCGCCTAATTATTACCACGGCAAGAAGATGCTTATCGATGCCATTATCAAATAAGGTAATCTGAGACGAGGTCCAGACGTATACAATTATTATTTCACATTTCTAAAGACCGACGGTATAAAAACTAAACCTTTTGAAGGAACAGGGGGCAATGCTAAACAGAGATTGCAAGGAAAAATCTTTCCTAAAGGTCGTAACTTTTTCATTCAATTTGTAGGTACGAGTATTTCTGCTGTTGCCTAGGGAAGTCATTTTTAAGATTACTACAACCTTTGGGACATCTCATACATCTTTCACCAGTTCTTCTGCATAAGGATGCGGTATTGTATGACCTAGCATTATAAATTTAGGTCTTCCGCATCCTTTTTTTTTTTACATGAATACCGCACTGCAACTGCTCCCGTCTGGAGCCAGTGGGACCTTGGCATCCCCAATTGGGGTATGTTGTGAGGCTGATGGTAGTGAGGAGGGGAAGGAGATAGGGAAGAGGAAGGTGAGGAAGTACCTGGCTATTCAGATCTGGTCACCAAACACGGCTAAAGCCATTTCAATCCTCTTGTTCCTACATGTATTTTATTGACGGCTATATTTCATCTTTGTTACAGTTCCATCAAAGTTTTATGAATATTGCAATTGACAAAATAAAACATGTTGGAAAGTGTAATGTATCGTAATTTGTCTTTGATTATTTTTCACGTTACTTCAGTTGTCTGTTGGCACTTCGGGTCACATGGTCTCGTTTCCGAGATGTGCCGAAGGTAAATATATGTGGAGTCATTATAATTGTAGAGGTCCACAGAAAAACCTACCTTTCAGTCAGAAAGGACGTGAGTCCTCCAAATTATAATTATAAATTAAGATACGTCATTAAACAGTCACTGTGATTCAAAGAACAGTATTTTAGTCAAGCATCGTGAAGTACTGGAGAATACTGGTCCCAATACTTACTAATAACTAATAACTAATATCGAATATTTCTGGAGAGAATATTGGAGATATTACATAAAGCATTAAAATTTTAGATGTTATCGATTGTCATTTATTTTACTTAATTGAATTTAAAGAGGTAGACTTCGAATCATATCATTAAAAAAAGCAAGATTCGAACCATTTCCTTATTCACTCGAGAGCAGAGATAACGAGAGTTCTGCTGCTCGGTCGGTATCGGGTCCAGTCAGCTTCCCGCCCGTCATCCCACGCGCAATGCTTAATTAATACAATTCCGTGCAGAGAGCTACTGTGCCGACCCGACGGAGCACTGAGATTACGATAAATAGATAGAAGACGAGAGACGAAGACTTAGCGAAACGTGTGATCCGGACTTCCCATCGATATTTTGGGGGATAAAAAGTTTATCCGCTTGAATAGAAAAATTTAAGACAAGAAATCGGGCAGTAAGATAGTGTAATCTATATCTTTGCCAGAAAAATGAAACAATACAACTTTGTATAGTAATCAAGCGTGCTACAATACAAACCGATTCCAAAAAATTGTTCCTCGAATCCACTGTCGACTAGTGATCGCTAGACACCGGTACAAAGTAACCGAGACAGGCAATGGCGTATGAACTGGTTCCAAAATAGCCTGTTCCTCGAATCCACTGTCATCTAGTGATCGCTAGTCACCGGTACAAAATACATTGCATTAATATTTTGTCCCTTTATACATACTTTATATTAAGGTTTCATTGCGATCTTGGGATGGCGAAAAAGTAGTCAAGGAACTGCATTTAACACATTGTATTTCTTGGATGACAGGTGTTAACGAAGAATGAAACGTGTCAACGGTGCTGACCTACTCAACTCTACCTAGCAACTGAATAGAAAATGCCAATTAGAAACGCCTTCCATGTAGATTTGAAGGGTCTTGATTGGTTCTAGCTAATTTAGCACACGCTTTGTCTCTCTTACACCATCTGACATTGTATATCCATATTATACATGATCGAAAGGAAAATTTTATAATGATGATGAAACTAATTTGTGAATTTGAAATTTAAGCAAGGAATGGTCAGACTTTTATATCACGGAATCGTACCCGCAGAGCATTTCTTACGTTAGCACTGTAATGCTGTCCGAAACGTTGGTTAAAGAAGGAGGTAGCTCAACACATCATAATAACCCAAAAATACAACAAGATGATATTTTTAAGTCACTGATTTAATTAGATATCACTGGTGGTAAAATTCTAATCTTTTTTATGCATCCAAAAAGAGATCTTACACAGAAATAAGACACAGGAAATCTTTTAAACATAAGTATCAAAGAGATTTGTTTCTGGGTAGTAACCTTCTTAAATAGGCAAAAAGGAAACCTTAAATTATACAAATAGTTTCCTAAACCAACCGCTTTACTCCAATTTTCATCTGAGATTTTCATTCGGGAAAAACAGTAAAACGGATAAGTATAATCTTCGCTTACGTGAAGAGGTAATATTTCCGGTCGGCCCTAAAGAAAGAAAAATCCGCTTAATATTCACTAAAGATTTTACCTTCCTAGCGCTTCTGCTCTCCTGGTATCAGTTTTACTAAAACAACTTATGACAACGCCCCATCTGCATACAAATCGCGTATTATTCCGGGAGCAAGGTAACGAAAGTCCATACATAAAAGCTTAAAAAGCTCTCTAACAAACCGTCCCGAAGAAAATAAATAAAACACCTCCTCGTTATATCTGGATTCCTTTCACAAAAGTGAGCATTATTCGTATTTAATGACGTTCATATTTAATTCGAATACAACGAATAGAGATAAAAAGTCGACATTAGAAGTATTGAGAGTCAATTAAAAACGTTTTCAGAGTAACATTTATATTCAGTCTATTTAGGTAATTAAGCGAGACGAGGGCAGTGGGCGGATTTTAACTAACGAATTTCGTGTAAGGTTTTATTGTCACATAAATTGTATTCAGATTTTTCGAGTGTTGGGATCACGATTTAGTATTCAGCGCGCATTTAACATTAATTACACTTTAGGCGCATTATGTCTGTTTACTATTCAATTTGAATAGAATGTATTTAGTGAAATCTCTGTTAAGAACGAATCAAATAACTTTGAGTATTTTTAATGATTCGTTAATTGTCGTGTTGGCGTTTAGTAATGAGAAAAACGTTTTAATACCCACATAAAAAAATTCGTAGAAAACTTATAAAATATTGAGAATTGTTATCATAAATATGAAAGAAAATAAAAGTTTGTATTTGTAGGAGAGAGCCATTTTAGAGCTTTGCGCGAGTAGAATATAAATTGGCATCCAGGTGCTATTGGGAACTCTGTGGAATCATTAATACCTTCCTCTCAATAGAAAATAGTGTTCCATTTAACCCATGACACCGTTCCAGAATTCAGGTTATCAAAAGCGGTCTAAGCATTTTTTTTACTTACCCAAGGATGCTGAAGCCATATTAAACTGTTCGGCGAAATTAGGATTGTAGTATTTACCTGGAACAAAATTTAAAAAAATAATTAGACAAAAAAATATCTAAGAACTTACAAAAAATATTATGTTTCGACGACAACGTTGGGAAGATAGAAAATTCTTTTGACGTAAAACTGAACGCAGCAGTTGCTAATAAAAAGTTGTCAAAAGAATCGAGGCTAGTAGTGTGTAATGGAGTGTTGATACCAACACTGGTTTCACAGTGAGGATGAGAACTGGATGAAATTAGACTAGAAATGAGATCCATGAGAACAGTATGGACCTAAAAGGTGGGTCGGGAACAAAGAACAATAATTTTTAAATAATTAGAATACCAGGAGTACATCTTATCGAAGAGTTATAAAAATTGAATAGAATCAATGGAAGAAAATCAATACATTATGAAAACTGTTATGTAATTAATTTAAGTATATTTATGCCGTGTTTACACTTCCTCTTTCTTTAGCCAACGTTTTGGACAGAGTTACAGAGTCCGTCATCAGAGCAGATGTATAGTGGTGTGTTTGTTTATGTATGTAGAAGTGATTCCGTGTTACAAGAGCTAATCGTCTTAGGGCGGGCATTTCAGTATAATAATTGTTTTTATTTTTATTCTATTTATTTGAACAAACAGCGTAAAAACAGTGATGTGTTTGTTTATGTATGTAGAAGTGATTCCGTGTTACAAGAGCTAATCGTCTTAGGGCATGCATTTCAGTATAATAATTGTTTTTATTTTTATTCTATTTATTTGAACAAACAGCGTAAAAACCGATACATTGCAAAAGCGGTATATACATAATACATATATTTATTTAAGATACAAATTAAAACATGATTATTTCACGTTTAAACTCATTGTAGGACATATGGAAAATATCCACATTTCCTGCGAGGCATTTAATTAACCTAGTGATTCTTCCCAGGGGCATCACCATTGGTAAGTTAGTTTTGCACCTGGGAAGATTCAAAAGCCCGTGTTGGCGGCCTCGCGTGAAATTATCCGGGATATAGACTCCTATTTTTGCCAGTATATCTGGTACCGATATAAAACCATTTAGAAGCTTATAAGCCAACAGTAGTAACGCAACATCTCTTCTGGAACTAAGGGGGATGCATTAATTACGTGAGCTCAAAAAAGGGGGGGGGGGGGGGGATGCAGCAAAAATCTCACGTTGTTTGAAAATAATACATGAAGTGGCCCAAATTTATCTCACCAGGGGGGGATCTAGATTGGAAGAAAAACTGCTCACGTAATTAATGTATGCCCCCTAAGGCTGCAGATACCCAACATTCCCGAGATAAATGCTGTTGGAAACAGCCATGGGTAAAAACCAAACTCTCTCATATAGAGGTATCGTAAAAATTTCTTTTGTATTTTCTCGACCATTTATACATTAGTAAAGCAATGTGGTTTTCGGGGTTTGGTTTTGGTGTAACCTTTAATTAATTACCGGATACCAAAATCAGGTAATTAAATACCAGGAGCACACCTTAGCGAAAGGTAAAGTTTACAGAAAACAAAGTGAGTAAAACGCGTCGTAATAAGTGTCTGTTAGTTATCACAATATTAACAATTGATTAAATTAAATGCAGGAAATATTTGGGAACAAAGTACCATAATCACGTAATTAGAATACCAGGAGCACACCTTCGCGAAGAGTTATAAATGTGATAAAGCAAATCGCAGAATAATTGAACGGAATAAAGGGATGTAGGGCACGCCAGGCGTCGTCGGGCGCGCGATGACACAAGCACGCAGCCCATCACTTTGAACCCAGCATTCACCGTCCGTAGAGGTAGAGTCCGTCCCACTGGATACGAAAATAATTTACCGTGAAATCACTAAATCAGTACGCCAGTGACTTACTCGATCCGGTCGGGAAGTTATTAAAAGCCATGAAAATAGAGTATGCTAGATTGAACTTTGTTACAAAAAAATGACCCAATATCGGTCATAATAATATGCAATTACTGGTTTAATCTTCAATATTCTGATGCATTTCCTTGTGGCTTTATTCAGTCGTATAAAAGATCCCTTTTCTATAATTCCTATTGATCGTGTTAAAAAGTTTGGTATAAATAAACGAAGAACTCAAAGCGTTGTATGGAATTTTCTGCTGTAAGTGGCTGGAAAAAGGGGGTGGGGTGTTTTTTGGAAAAATCGCGTACAGTGATCATCCTCCTATTTTGAAGTATGCAAAATTTAAACAATCTCGGAATAAAAAAACAAAATTAAAAAAACGAGTGTGCTTTATTTAGACCACACAAATCAAGTAAAACTTCACTAACTTATATCTCCCTCTCATCCTTACCCTCATTATCCTTATCCTCATCCTTAACCTCATCCTTATCCTTATCACTCCCCAAGTAAAGCGTGCATAAAGGCCCGACCGTTCGCCTCCCCCGATCACCGTTCGCATCGATCACCGTCCGCATCGATTACCGTTCGCATCACACTTTTTCATTACGCATTCACCAGCTTACCCCCAAGTGGAGCGTGCGTAAAGAAGTTTTACTTCAACAATATGTAAAATATAGAAAAGCAAAAAAAAAAAAATGGAATTCGACGCAAACGCGAATCGAACCAGAAATCTTCGCATGTTTGGTGACATCGTCCCAATATGTATAATCAACTATTATTATTTAAAAACGTTCTTCTCCGCTACACATTTCTTAAAATCATTAACATTGTTTTAAGTTTTAATCAAAATTAATCATGAAATAATAAAGCGGATATGTAAACATCGATCAGTGAATTCTATTTGATTTGAAGGCAAATTAGTGATGGGGGTTATCTAGTATTTTCGATGTCAGTGCAAAAGCAGATGTAATTACGTTTTTCGTTCCGTTTTCCTTCAAACCTGACCGCCATTACAGCACCCGCGGCGACCTCCGTCCAATTATATTAAAGAAAATAAAAAAGATGGCCGAACAAGGATTATGCTTATCGCACCCAAAAGGCCAATTTTTTCCTCCGCCACCAGGATTGCAGAATTACAAAGGAGCAAAAAACATCTAAAATCTAACAGAAACGAGAAAGTTTTATATATTATTTATCTGTGTTTTGTGGCATGAAAGAATCCTAGGTGCAATATTCTGTGGGATTCGCATTTCGACTTAAAAAAAATTCAAACACTGATTGTTTTTTTTTTCTCTTTTGAGACAAAATAATATTTCCTCAAAAAGGCGTCGCAGTTACTCTGACTACCGCCCTTTTGAAAGACCACCATTCAGAAATGAAACCTTGTTTGTAATGACTTTAGCAGTGTTTGGTAATCAAAAATAAAATGCCATGTTCTCTCCCTCCCCTCGTCCACGCAACATATCTACCCTAATTGGGGATGCCGTAGTCCCACTCGTTTCGGACAGTTGCGAGCAGTTAGAACTCTTCCGCAGCATTCATATAAAAGGGCATGTATTTTTATCATTTACGTGCCGCAGACTCGTGTAAAAGTTTGTGTAAAGATAAGAAAAGAACACATCTGAACAACAACAATTGTTGCAGAATGATCTAGAAAAAATAATGAAGAAAATTTACTAATTTATATACAGGTTGCCGCAGACTCGTGTAAAAGTTTGTGTAAAGATAAGAAAAGAACACATCTGAACAACAACAATTGTTGCAGATGATCTAGAAAAAATAATGAAGAAAATTTACTAATTTATATACAGGTACTCACTTGTCTGAATTCGTAACACCTCAGTTCCAAATTTGAAAATTACAATAATTAAAATATTTATATTTTTAAGATCGAATTCCGAGGAAGATACTGAGTGCGATTCCAGAGGGTAGACGTCCAGTGGGCCGCCCCAGACATAGTTGGGCGAGGCAACTCCAGAAACTGTGTGAGGAAAGGATGGGGCTACCATGGACAGAGGCCGAACAAACAGCACAAGACAGGGACGTATGGAGGAGCCTTGTCGATGCAATGGGTCCCCGACCCGAATAGGATAAGGGGAAGAAGATGATGATGATGATATTTTTAAATATCGGTAGTATTGGTAAAAAACTCTTAAATTATTGGAAAATCACCCTTAAATTCAGAACCAATCCAAGTTCATTGAACCAGAGTTACAATAACAGACCCACAAAAACCAAATTAGTAAATTTGATGATCATACATTGGCCCCCTAGCACAGTCGATCGAAAAGGATTGAACTTTCGGTAACTTTTCATCGTTCCCTAGGATAATTGCAGATCGCTAACCTACAAACAACTGTTGACGTCGAATACATTAAGAACACTTAGTAATTGTGAACCGTTACTAATTCGGTGGCGATCTGCAGTCATGCTAGAGAATGATGACAAATTTCCGAAAGTTATTCTATCAATCCTTATCGATCGACCATGCGCTTCTTCATTAGTCTTCCATTATTTTATGGCAAATAAAAGATTCCATCCAACAAAGGCCTCGAGAGGAAATCTTCGGAGCGAAAATATGGTCTACAATCGCAACGGTGCGATCGGCTGACGAATCTCTATGTGTATTCTTTTGGAAGTATGAACGTAGAGGAATATCCCGTTTCTTTGTCTACCCAAATTTCGTATTCATATCACGAGATTTAACCCCGGAGGGTAAGCAATAACGATGCGTCCATCTCTAGTACATTCGTCATCTTGTTCCCCACGTGTAACGTGTACGTGGTGGTTGGCTGCAGGAAGGTTGTGTGGAAGGTGGTGCATGGAATAAGGAATAAGAAAACGAGGAAGGCTCAAATTCTCAACAAACTCATACATTAACTATGGTCGACTTAGTTTCATTACAGTTTGATTGGTTAAGATGTTTTAATTTTTTTTTTATTGTTGATAAAATTTTCGAAAGAAATGGGAAAATGTTCGCATTTTAATTTTTTTACAGCGATTTAAAATGTCACATTTTACCACGAAAACTATTGGGTTGTTGACGTCACACCAGCCAACGTCGGTGGCAGCCTTCCAACTAGCCAGTAGCGTTTTCTACGTCATAATGACGATGTAGCTAGTTTTAACTGCTTAGAATTGCGTGATTTTCGATGAATAAAAAAACAATTATGGATGAAAATATGAACATTATGCATTTTAAAAACAAAACGATGATCAGAATTAAATAGATTTATTTTATTTTTATTTTTATTTTAACTTTATGAGTAAAACCTCAAATTGTAATATTTAATTAAATGAAGACAATATAAGCGAAACTCAATCGAAAATCTGAAAACAGAAAAATCAGAAAAAGATATTGACACATCTGGGACATTGTCCCAGATGTGTCAATATCTTTTTCTGATTTTTCTGTTTTCAGATTTTCGATTGAGTTTCGCTTATATTGTCTTCATTTAATTAGATTTATTTTAAATGTTTTAATCAATTTTAACTCTAACGGCCGTTGTTCCCAACTTTCGATCAACTGAGTCTCTGATCAGCTAAGTGATTGCATTGGAAAGAGTATATTTGTACATTTGAGGAGTGTTGAGTACAAATTTCGGCTCAACAGTTGATCAATACGATTGGGATTTATTTGTAAAACTTTGAATTCATCGAATATTTTTTGAGTTGAATAGTCTAAAGGTTTTTTTAGAATAATTTTGATGAGTCTTTATTTTTTATTTTTTTATTTTATTTAAGTTTTATTTAAGTAAATTATTTACTTCTATGTACTATTTCAAGTGGGGCTAAGTTGGTTTTATACGCTCCTCCCCAACCTAATATATCATACCTTTCATGAATTTTAACTCCTTTTCAATCTACTATAATAAGCCATGTTCCTCAAGTTTCTGGTAATTGTTTGGTTTCGATTACCTCCTTACTATAGTTTTATGTGCACTCTGAATTTGTATTATTTCTAAATGTTAACTGCCTCCTGTTCTATATAATTTAGTTTAAATGATTCTTGTTGAATGGCACCGTGATGGTTTATCATTATATATTGTCCTGTGCCAAAACAGCACTCACTATTGTTGTTAATATTGTTCTTTAGGAATTGCTTTGTATATTTTTGTATATTCGTTATTTCACATTATTTAATTAATTTTTTAAGGACTCGTAAGGAACACTATAGGTTAATTTTAAGTTTATTATAATTAAGCGCACTTGAAGTGAAACATCACAAAACTGCGCTATATAAATACTACGTTATTATTATTATTATATCGATATCTATATGATGTTAAAAAATATTTGAAATGGGGAATACGTTTGTATGGACAAAACGCGGTCCAGTTTTCTCTAGGGAACAACAGAAAATAATATGCGATGATCCATAAAAACCCTTCCTTTTGAATATAAATATTTCCCTGAAATTTCAATGTTTTTTATACCTATTCGTATCAAAATACTCAATCCCGAATAATAAATTATTGTTCGTCTGTAAAAAAACGGTCCGGTCATTTCTGTTTTCATTTGATGATCATGTCTAATAGAATATTCATGTAAATCTCTCCATTGGAAGGCAAACAAGTAAGAGATGAATGCTATCGACCGGTCAACTGTAATATTAATATTCTTTATTTCTTCGTACGCGACCGCGAGCCGCGGCATCCGAAGCTCTTTTCTAAGGTTCCCAAACACGCCCATAAATATGAGTGAAATAAAAAATAAATTGAATTCTGAGCAAAAGAGTGATGTGAGGTAGAATTTAAAAATGGTAGCCCGCGAATTAAGCAATTTAAATTAGCACCTACCCAAGAATTTGTGTTAAATTTAAAAAGACTTTCTATATATTTTTCAATATTTTTTGCAAACAGTTCAAAACGTAGACGTCGACGAAATGTTTGTTAAAAAAATGAACTCACTTTGGACAAACGGATGCGTCAACAAACACTTTCATTATTAAAAATAATTATTTTAAAACCGTATACAATATTTTTTAATATAGATGTAGATGAAATATAGATGTAGACGAAATGTTTGTTAATTTTTTTTAACTTACTTAGGACAAACGGATACGTCAACAAACACTTTTATTCCGTTATTTTAAAACCGTACACAATATTTATGTATGCTGTTTTAAAGAAAGAAATTTAAAATGTAGATGTAGACGAAGTGTAGATGTAGACGAAACGTAAATGCAGACACAACGTTTGTTAAAAAAAATTGAACTTACTTAGGACAAACGGATACGTCAACAAACGCTTTTATTACGTTAATTTAAAACGATATACAATATTTTGCATGCTGTTTTAAAGAAAGAAATTATAAGTAGATGTAGACGAAATGTAGATGTAGACGAAATGCAGATGTAGATGAAACGTAGACGCAGACGAAATGTTTGTTAAAAAAATTGAACTTACTGTGGACAAACGGATATGCCAACAAACACTTTTATGCAGTTATCTTAAAACCGTAAACAATATTTTTTGCATGCTGTTTTACAGAAAGCAATTAAAAATGTAGATTTAGACGAAATATAAATTATTAAAAAAATTTAACTTACTTTAGACAAACCGATGCGTGAATAAACACTTTTAGTCCGTCATTTTAAATCCGTAAACAATATTTTTTGCATGCTGTTTCACAGAAAGCAATTCAAAAGTAGACGAAATGTTTGTTACAAAAATTGACTTTACTTTGGACAAACGGACACGTTAACAACACAACGTATGTTAGAATGATACTTGGGAAGGCAAATTTCTCTTTTAAAGCAAATATCATAAGACGTGCTGTTTCTTCGTGCCAATCCGTAAAAAAATGTTAAAACTCGAAAGCGCATGCGTAATAAGAAAGTGATTTATGTTCTGTTTTAAATTTAAAGACACAACTGTGATAGAAAGTTAGATAAGAAATTTGATTGGAATGCGCACGTTCAGATGTTCGTCCATCTTCCATTATTACCGAGCCTGATAAGTCTGTTTGTTGATCTGATCAGATAATGCAAATGACACAGATAACATCGGATTCCTAGACGAATTGAGAAACGGTGTGCTTTATATCTCTTGGTACCATTACAGAGGCAAACATGTACCGCGAGACGCGCTCTTAGGAATTACTGTAAAAATCAAAGACACAAAAAACAACACTGAAAAGTAATTGAAGAATTGTCCGGCGCAAACATTCGAATGATCTTCAAAGAAATAAATGTGAGGAAATCAATTCGGACGGAACAGAAAGGCGTTCTTCTGTTTGACACTCGCTCCTTTGTCCCTTTTAATCAAGATTCAATCAAATATTCAAAGCTACGAGTACCGAAGGAGCCGACAAAAAACACACCAAAAATCTAGACGCAAGTTTATAGCAGTTCGGGAGCTTTGGGCCACTATTTCTCGGCGTTTCCGTGAGCTTTTTTGCGATAAAAAGTTGTTTTGCTTTCCGCTACCGGAGACGTCAATAACCGACGAATGTCTCGAACAACAAACAACCCGTCAGTCATTCTGACATCACTTTCTAAGAAGTATTTACAAAATTAATCTAAATATCTACATAATGATAATAAACAAATAATCAATCTTCCAAGGATGCCATTAGACTTGCAAAGATAATAACCACAAACGTGTATTTTGCAGCCGTGCAGTCGCATGAAAGTTTGTTTTTTTAACCCGTTCAACATGACAGATTCCATTTAAACTGATAAAGCCTTCACTAACTTCGATTAGCTTCCTACTCTGGACAACGCCGATACAGTTGCTTAAGGAACCTTATCGACCCATTCGCCTATGATTGTATCCCCATCAATAAAACTTATTGAATTTATTCGGTACTGGATACTATTAAAATAGTTTGCATTACATCACAATTAGGTTACAGTTTGTATTGTGTGAATTCGAGTATTTTTTTGCCGGCAGAACGTGTCAAATCGTTGTTATATTTTACAATACACTTGGCCACGAATCGGAGACCGACCACGATTGTCCGACAGTGAAAAAGCACATTTGTTTGTTCAATATCAAAATTTACAGGTTGGGAATAAATAGATCAGTCAGGCAAAGTATAAAGACACACAAAAAATGAAAATTGGCAAACTGTTCAGCGGATGAATCATTTAAATGGATAACGGTTTAAATATTTTCAGAAGCGGTTGTCACGTGATTTGAGTGATTTCCAATTTGTTTGTCAGAGCTCTCATGTCAACATGACATTATTCTTTGAAAGAAATTCGTAGACATTTGGAGGTAATAATACCATCCAACAATCTGTGAAAGAATTTACGGTCGTGAGCCAAAACACTAGTTAACCTCAGAAAAATTACCATGTTGTGTGATGTTGCAATTTTCTCAGTTCTAAGTAACATAATAAATTAAATAGAGAAGTACATGTAAGTAATTAGACACGTGGTCCTTTGTGAACATACATTAGAATATTCATTGAAAATAATTATAAACATAAGTTGTTACCAGAGAATATTTCAGAATACGCTGTTTAAGAGGACACGCGGGCGCCAAGAAATTAGAATTATAGGTTTTTTACAAAAGTGTTGCTGTCTGTGGCTATTACCCCCCCCCCCCCCCCCCCGATTACTGAGCGAAAGGGACAACTGCACCTCGGGCTGATTATAGTTATTATACATACATAAGTAAAATCGTTAAAATCGCGGTTTTGTATTTCCTGGTTTTCTCAAAACTGGACTGGAGAATGGGGAGGCTGCGAACCACCGCACAAAGGGGAGACCGATTGGCTGCGAAACATCGCACAAAAAAGAGACCGATTGTACTAACCTTCAGAAAACTAAAGTAGACAAGAGTGGGGAGGCTACGAACCACCGCACAAAGGGGAGACCGATTGGCTGCGAAGCACCGCACAAAGAGGGGACCGATTGTACTATCTCATTCTCTCGTAGGCTAAATTCTATAGATGTATATGCATGTCTCTTTCTAGTGTCGCTATTTCATCGCGTTTCAAATCACAACGGTGTTAAAGAAGTTTTCACCTCGAAAAGCAAAACGAGGGACATACCAGCTGTTAATATTTAAACATATTTACAGTAGTGTCAAAATCCAGGGAGGAAATAGGGGAACACATTTGTTTGTCAAAATGCCGCTCGCGTTTCCTTTTAAGTTGCTGTCGTCCGATGTTGTAACGTTCAGAATTCTATGATCAACCAAGTTCTAAGTAAGGTATAGGAGACATTAACTATAAAATAGACGATTAAATGCAAGCAATCAGACACGTGTAGGTAGGTTAGATCGATCGCTTTTCTGTAAATAATGATCAAGAAAATGGGATGCGATCAGAACTGTACCATGATCACAATCTGATCCATGTACGTTTAACAGTTTGACCACATACTGTATCGGGAGACCAGAAATCACCGCAGATGACATTGATTGTATCTGTCCAAAGCCAAGTCTTATCCGGAGAAACGTTGATTACCCGCGTAGATTGCCCGGGCTAAGTTGACTGGTGCTGTTGATATCCATTCCGGTTTCCGAGAGGCCTCGGATCTGTGCGTGTATATTTTAGAGACAAAAAGCTGTGCTATTCAGGCTCTAAAAACACTTTGTTTACGTGCAGTAGAATTTGACAAGTTGACGGCTGGGATATTAGATATTATACAGTAAGTTATAGTTATACTTAGGCAATGAGAAGTAATTTACTTTTATTATTGACCCGTGAAAAATCACGCGATATTACAATTTTTTTTACATTAGTTCCACACAGGAGGCCCTGAAACAAATAATTTCCCGCAGGGCCTATATCATCTTAGGGGATTCTGTGTGGAGGGTGTTTTTAAGGAAGGGAAGGATAATAAGTTCTGGGAATGAAAAAAAATATGAGGGTGGGTAGGAATCTGGGGTGAGCATGTCCGGAAGTAACGGACGTATGAATCCATTTAAATTTTAGGCAGCATCGCGTTCATTGGTCAAAATATTGTACATATGTTTTCGTATCGGTGATCAAAGAACCGGTGGATGCAATTTGTAGCCATAAGTTATTTTTAATTGTTTTTTTAGATTTTAGAAATGTATTGTAAGTTTGTACAGCGCCCTTGAGGTGATTTTTCACAAAACTATATAAATCATCCAAGTATTATTATATTATTATTCCTCTAACTGCAGTGCAAGGTGATGGGTCAAGAGAGTCCTGAAAGGTCAAAAGGCCTCCCTCAATCAGTCTCTCTCGATCCGGCCTGCCATGCAGCAGGTGGGCAGACGCTTCCGCCATGACCCGGATGTCCATGAACCTGGGCACCCTGTTAAGTCACTAAACGTAGCGAACCACTTGACAACCACATACAGTGAGTCTGTCTGAAACTGTGAAACAGTAAAACTGAAATTAGAAAGTTTAATGATTACTACCTGTTCCATGACTAGGGATGCAAGGTTTTTAAAAATATCGATATATCGATCTCGATATATATCGAATTAAGTCGATATTGATATATCGGTCTGTTAAGCCGATATATCGATATTTCTTCTTTTTTTAAAAGCTTATAAAAATCCAATGAAGTTTTAGTTATTTCAAAAGTTTATCGATTATGTATGCAAATAATTTTTAATACTTACCTATGTGAATAATCATAAAATTTCATAAGGTATATAAAATGTGTTTTTTTTTGTTAATTTATTTTTAAAAAAAAATTCCAGTATTTTGTACTAGCGTCGTATAATTAACTATGTATTAAATAGTAACTTTGACAGTCAGCTTCCTTGTAGCCGGTTACTGCTTTGAGTTATATATAGTGGCTTCTGCCTTTGAAAAAAGATTTTTTTTTCGATATTTCGATACGATATATTGAGTTTTTCGATATTGATATATCTATATCAGCTTATCGTCGATATCAATATTTTTAGGTGTCGATATATCGATATTTATCGGTTTTCCGATATATCGTTGCATCCCTATCTAAACTAAGACCAATTTTCCCTTAATTCTGTGTGAAATTATCACAGGCTTTGACTTTGTGGAATTTTTTTTATAACATTTTCAATGTATCAAAATACAGATGGAGCCCCCGTAACTGAGCCGCTCACTTAGAGTTAAACCAAGCATATTAAAAGGCCAATCATGGAAGAATGAAGGACCATGTCAAGAGTCAGAATAACAGGAGGGTATTATTGTAAGTATTGTATGAGACGATGTATGGAAGAGAAATAAGCAAGGAGTGTGTGCCAAGACAGAGTTGTTTGGCGGTCTTTCCTCTGTCGTCGGGAAACGGTGCGGCGTGATGTTTCGATAGTTAGTCATAATCCGATTTTGTGTTGCGCGAATCTATGCATCCGACTGCAACAGTCTGTCAGGACTGCAACTGCTGTTCCTACAGGTAAAGGGTGCCATGTGCCGATGATGTTTGAGCCGTTCGGGGATTGAGTAATTGTCCAGCTGCACGCGACTATCCGTGCTCCGCGGTGACATCGCGGAACAAGCGATCGAGCCCATACTACCGTGTACAACAACTGTACTGTACAACATGTCGGCGCGGACAGCGTGGGAAGCGAAAACGTTACGTTTGAAAAATCACAGCCTATAAAACTACGCATTTATGATTTGCAGGTAAAAAAATGCAGTAACTTTTGAATGGATTGGTAGGGTTTCGCTGATCATTTGTGTGGAAAGCATATAGGGTGTTATCCGGGTAGGTACTAAATTTATACATAGGTTCAGTGTCCGGAAACTAACGATACAAGAGTGAAACGGATGAATCTACATCATATAGAACACAAAAAACCTTTTTTCGATCTGAGCACTTCGATTCTTTCAATATATTTTTTTTACATTTTTTTGGAGCTGAGACCAATTTTTTTATAATTTTTATCAATAAAACTTCGATTACTCGAGAATCGATTTACTCGAAAACGAAAGCTTATATAAAAAAAAATTATACCAAACAATCGACTTCAAATTATGTAGATTCTGCGGTTTCCCGCTTGTAGTTTTCCGACTAGTATTAGAGGAAGACGTAACACAGGAAAACGCCGAATTTCATGACTTGTAAATCTGGTGTAGCTGGTACGAATGCAGTTCCGTAGAGCTGTTCCATATAGATGAGAAAAAGTTCTATCTAAAATGACGACATGACATAATCAAGTTAATAGATACTAGAATCACATGGCATGTTTCGTGTCCCGTCGAGAGAAGATAGAAAATTGAAGATTTTCAAAAAATGTGTTAATGTGACTGTGTCAGAACAGAATTGTGAGGCGTTCCATGCACCTGTCTACCTCTGCTGGAAAATCGTTTTAATGTTATTTAGTTATTGACATTTTTCACATGCATATAGAACTGACTAAAAACGACAAAAATTGAATAGATCACCGACAATCTCAGACATGCGTGACTTCAAGTTCCCCTTTTACCGAAAATTAGGGGAAATTTATTCAATTTATTCGGGGTGGCAAGGCGGCCGGTTCTAGTTATTGAAAAGAAAAAACAGTTTCAGTAACATTTCCAGTTATAAAAAATATACAAGTTTTATTACTAGTTTTAATCCATTCACTGAGAACTTTACTTTTTTGTATAATACCTAGTACTTAAGAAGTTAGCTCCGTCATAAACTTAAACCGACAATAAAGCACGGAAACAAGTGGCATCCATTGTTATCTCTCTGAAAGAGAACAAATTTCATGTGAATGTAAACAAAGGGTACCAGGGCGTAATAAAGTGCTACGGATAGAGGAAAGTTGATGGAATAATGATTCTTCATCTCCATACGTCGCGATTGTTTCCCGCCGGTGATACGGCTTGAGACGTCACGTCACGGGCGAGCGGGTCTAAGGACGAGATGAAACGATGCGATGGCTGGTTGATGGACCAGGGATGCAGGGGAACGATGAAAACAGATGAAACTGGTGAATCTACATCACACAGAGAACTCAAAAGATGTTTTTTCATGTGATTTTTACAAGGTAAAGCTACTGCGAATTTTAAAATACGATTATAAACAGCTGGTATTAATCTCCTAAACGAAAGCTTAAATCAAATGACCACACTTTTTTTAAAGATTTTTTTGTCATTTTCCACATTTCAAGCAAACACGCTGCATATCAATTCTCTACTTAGTATTTTCCACTCCAGCTATTAATGGTTACATACTGTAATACATATTTTTGTGATATTGTATTTAGTTGTAAGCGTTATTTTTGTCTTCACGAAGAATGAGGTTGTTCCGAAGCCGATATAGAGTAAATGTTTAACGGCTAACATTTGCAATTTCTAGGAACTGAGTCAGCGCAAGAGTATTTATTTTATCATCTTTACGCATGAACGTGATCTTTAGCAGTCCCTGAGAAGGAAATTTCCCGTCCGTCTTTTTTTTCCAAGAAAAATACCACGTATACCCGAAAACGCTTTTGTTTTGTTAGAAGAAAACAGAGATTAAGGATTGGGAAAAGAAAGATTTTTGTTGAAAGAAGATTTAAATAGTAACAAAAGATTAAGTCATACTCCACAAGACAAATTACTAACAAGTGTTGATTGTAATGAGGAATTTGGGACAAGGAAGGGAAAATAAATTAGAATTTTGAAAGAAGGTTTAAGTAAAAGCAAGATATTAGCTATCAGCCACAATATGAATTATTAGTAAGTAATGAATTACACCACAGAGAACTTATCTAAAACTTATGACGATTACTTTATGTTGGTAAAAAAATTACTAAAAATAGAAGGGAAAAAGAAAGATGAATTTTGAAAGACGATTTATGTGACGACAAGAGATTAGAAAATCTTCCACAAGACAAATTATTACTTAGTAATGAATTACGTTGATAATGAACAATTTCTGAAAATCTTGCACATTTCGACCTCTGCAACAGATCCTCCACAAATAGCCCGTCAACAGTTGAAGCCAGTCGAGCTGACGTCGGCATTCGAAGCAGGCCCTTTACGGCGCAAGCAATCGACGAATTATTCCGTGTCGCGGAACCGGCCAGGGAGCAAATTGCGGAAGAATAAGACACTATCAATCCAACAAGCAGCCAGCCGACCTCCGCCAGATAGGGAGAGAAGAAGGAGGACGGGCGGGGACATCATTTTCCATTGTTTTTGCTGAGCAAAGCTGTTTTTTTCTCCCAGGATCGAGACGGGATACATCGTAGGAGGGCTGTTATAAAAATGACATAATAAAAGGGTGGGTTCTTAGATTCTATGTACGATCTGGGAGTTTTGTTATAAATTTGATTCACCAATCTAACATACTTTCACTTATCATACATTTGGATCTACTCGTGTCTTCAGTGTTTCATATTAGCAGTAAAAAATACCAATTATGTATTTGTTGGTCAACCATACAGAAAGCAGTAAAAAAGATGATATACCTTTGTGCATGAATAAATCTCGTTACCATGAATTGACTGGTCTGATGATGTACCTAAGATTACACTTTTGTCCCAAAAAGATTAAGTTTTAAAATAAAAGCGAAGAAATTTTTATATGAAAGTCTTTAACGGATAAAGATAAAGGCCGATAATGATCTTAAGGATGAACGAGTCAAGTATAACATTCTTTAAACTTTATAGAATAGTGTTTCCATAATGGTTCGATAAATCACGAAGTATTGTGAGAAGGATTTTTCTTTATCTTTAGTTAGCTAAAAAGTTTACTATCCATGAAAATTTTTACGTATGTGCTTCCTAAAAAAACATATTT
The DNA here is from genome assembly GCA_929108145.2 of Limnephilus rhombicus. Classification (NCBI taxonomy): domain Eukaryota; kingdom Metazoa; phylum Arthropoda; class Insecta; order Trichoptera; family Limnephilidae; genus Limnephilus; species Limnephilus rhombicus. The sequence goes on from OV815277.1 coordinate 14,627,344, forward strand.
TACCCCGAGAGAGAAGATCTCTAGCGATTTATTGAAGCATCAAAAAAATATGCCTTATAAACACATATTATTATGAAATTTGTGTACCTATGTGAGATCGCTGAATTTCATACATAAAACATTGAAAGGCAAAAATAACCCCTTTTATACGTAATATTTCGGCACAAAGACAAAACCGTCCTGACTTTTGTAAATATTGTAATGTACGCTTTTTCGTTGATGGTGGGTTTTTATTTATCTTGCTTCCCTCGCAATAAATTACACTAAACCAACAAAAGGAAGAAGAAAGGAAAAGCCTTAAGAATACATCAACTTGAAAGGCGGTAATGATTTTTCAGGCCCAGTTGAACTTTTTTGTCAAAATACCATGATAAACAAAAAAAGAAATAAGATTTAAGGGTCATAGTTTTATCTTTATTGCAAACAATGTTAATTTTCTTTATTACTTTGACTTATATTTCACAACAAAACAAAACGTTATGAGATTTGAGAAAATTACGAACTTTCGCAAAAAATATTGTTATTTTCAATTACAAAAAATTTACACGTAATATTACAAATGTCTACAAAAATATATTGTCATCCTTATTTTATTGGGTCTATGCATAATTATGTTGTGAATTATGATGAATATATGAGGACGGGCGGTCGGGCGGGAGGCGTGTATTTGTTTTTTATGCAAATCTACAGTTTTATTACGAGATTGATTAAAATTTTCACACTTGACCTTCAAAAAAAGAGGAACTACTCCACATCTGAAACTTGTAAAACTCTGTATGAAGCCCAGGCAATGTAAAAAGCTTCAGCTATTTTAAAAAAATAATATTAAGAAGAATTTTTGTGGCGGGCGTGCGACGTGGATTTGATTTTTAAGCAAATCTAGTTTAATTCCTAGGTCAATGAAATTTCGCACACTTGATCTTCAAAACAAAAGGAAGGACACTGTCTACATCTGATTTCTAAAAAATCTGTTTAAAGCCAGGGAAGTTGCCGGGGACTTCAGCTAATTTGTAATTATTTTTGACAGAGAATTAGTCAAAACAGGTAGTAACAACATAAAGGGGTTTATTCCGAGATTGATGGAATTTTGAAAACTTGTAGTTAAAAAACAATAGGAACGTCACTCACTGTCCACATCTGATTTCTAAAAACTCTGTTTAAGATGAAGCCATACTAAATAATGCAAAATCATACAAAATCACATGTTTTTGTTTTGAAAAATTGATAGCTTAGAAGTATTATAGATGCTTCAATTAAATACTGTGTGTAGAACAAACCTTGGCCCTTAAAAATATCGGTCATTTTTTTATAAGTCTTTTAAAAAGCCTTTAAAAAAATAACATATAAGGTCTATAAAAAACACTTTCAAGTCCAAACTCTCCTATTTATAAACCCCCTTTCGGATTTGGTTTTATTGTATAATAAGGCAAATTTAGTTTCTTTTATAATAATCGCAAAAAAATGATATTTACGCCCGAACTTCACAAAATAAAATAAAATATGCATTTTTTCTATAAAGTACGCCCCAACCGGCGCGGGAGACAGTCGTGTGACTCCACGTTGCTTAGTTTCTGAAATCAATTTTAAATTTCAGTTTTCTTACAATAAACAATGCGTAAAACAGGAATTAATATTTTTTACAGGCCTTTACGAAATCAACTTGTAAAAAAAAATTCTCAAATGCCTTTTCCAACCTTTCCAAAAGCTTTTTCTCAAGTATTTTTACACTCCTCCCATAAAGGGCGTGAATTCCGATTTCGATTTTTTCCTGAACTAGTGAATCGCCTTAAAGCCAGGGCAACGCAAGGGATTTCAGCTAGTTTGTAATAATTGATGGAGAAGTAGTCAAAACAGGTAGTAAGTAACAACATAAAGGATTAAGTTCCGTCAGAAAGGTCTACTGGTGCCTACCCTCCAAGGTTAAAGATGAAAAGAGAACAGCATCCAAACTGGTCCATGATCCCTTTCATAGGCGATCGTCCTTCAATCCTTCAGCCCTTTAGAATGCGGGAACATCATTGTTAATGCGAAGCTTATTATAAAATCAATTTCCAGTGTCCATTGTGCGACAGATGACGGCAGTTTCTAACCGATGAGTTCATCGAAAATCAATTCATCGAAAGCAAATTCATCGAAAACGAGTTCATCGAAAATCAATTCATCGAAAATCAATTCATCGAATGATCAATTCATCGAATCGCCAATTCATCGAAAAACATTTTTTTTTGTAGATATTAGAGCTGTGAAAATTAAATACCCAAAAAGGTCTGTTTAACTGAGTTAAATTCGTTTAGCAACTGTCAGTTTCGTAGTGACAATGTAAAATTTATAGGTTATAGGTTTAAATTTATTTCTATTTCCGATTGTCCCATACTACAAAAAAGGGATATCTAAGGAACGGTGACCAGACAACTCATAATGAAACCAACTCATAAACAACTCAGAAAGGTCATTAAGAGTGATGATAAAAAATATTTTAAAATTGGTTAAGTTAGCTTAGGTTAGGTTAGGTTAGTTTAGGTTGACCAATGCTTTTTTAACTTCTCGGTCCGCTCGGCATTTCTCTCAAATATCAACAAAATATATTTTTTCGATGAATTGGCGATTCGATGAATTGATCATTCGATGAATTGGTTTTAGATGAATTGATTTTCGATGAATTGGTTTTCGATGAACTCGTTTTCGATGAATTTGCTTTCGATGAATTGATTTTTGGTTAATTCGTTTTCGATGAACTCGTCGTGAACCCCAGCCGTTAGTTCTTCCGTAGAGGAAAAAGCAAAGATAAGGAAAGAAAAGGCAACACGAGGTGGAGTAAAAAACCAAGGGGGCAATAATTAAACTAACAAATTTATTAATCGATAAATATTAACAAATGGTAACAAAACAATTAGATGTTTAATTATCAATAATACTAAACGTTTTACACAACGCTTTTTTTTCGTACAGTTTCCAAATAGGTTGTTTTTTAATAATATGGATTCGGGATGAAAAACTAACGTATTCTATTTTGGTAGCAATTTTGGCGCGGTTTAAAATGGCGGACATTTCTTAACATCTTTCATTGTTTTACGATAGCATATTGTATGTTTATTTACTTTTATATTCAAAATGTTGATAATAAATACTTTAATTTGTAAATAGTGGTGAATACAAATTGATATATTATTATTAAAATATCTAGCTGGTCCCGGCATGCGTCGCTATGCCATTTAATAAAAAAATTGTTTGTTGATTGTGAGCGTGTATTATTTGTTCGGTGTTGTGAATTACGTATGTATTTTTACAGACACAAAATATTATATTTTTTCCAATGGTAATGGTAATGAAAATAATTATGGTACAAAGCAAAGATTTTTTCAAATGGGTAAATAATCCTGAATAATTTACTTAATTAAATGAAGACAATATTAGCGAAACTCAATTAAAAATCTGTTAACATAAAATTCAGAAAAAGATATTCGCACCTCTGGCACTCCAACCCAGGACCTTTCGCTTTCCGGGCAAATGCGCTGACCACTGCGCCAAGGTGTCGATATCCGATTCGGTCATTTTTAAATGTATCATAGGTCGACTAAGAACCACCCACATTATCTACATTTTTGTTAACGCATATTTTATTGGTCGCTATCTTTATGAATGATTGCAAGATTCAAACCCTAACTAAATGCTATCTAGATAGTGTCTGGATAAATCTTTAACTATTTTTTTTTAAATAAAATGATTATTTTAAATTTGGGAGAGTTTAAGTGTCTATTTAACTTATACAATGAAATTAATTTTAGGCATACCGCTGATAGCTTCGTTGTAATCCACTCTTTCACATAAATGACGCATATGTGTAAGAGGTGTTTCCATTGATCTCTCAAGAGCAGAAGTGGGTAAATAGATTTAAGAATTTCTTGAATCGATACTAAATCACATCATTGGAAGATTGCATCGATTTGCAAAAAGACCTATCATCACTACACGAATGGTGCACACTAAATGATTTGTATTTTAATAAAAACAAATGTGCTGTAATTTCCTTCACAAAGAACATAACTTCAATTAAAGACTTAGGTGTGATATTTGACTCATCACTTAGCTTCAATAAACATGTAGATACAATTTCAAAAAGTGCGTCACAAATATTAGGATTAACGCTTAGAATCACAAATTGCTTTAAAAGTGCAGAATTAACTTTAACATTATATAAATCAATTGTGCGAAGTATTCTCGAATACGGATCCACTATTTGGTCTCCCAATTATGGGATTCATAATTATAGAATCGAATCCACACAAAGAAAATTATATCTGATCAATTTGGAACGTATAAAGACCGTATTCTACACTATAAACTACACTCTCTGACAGGAAGACGGAAACTTTCTGATTTATTGCTTCTGCACAAAATTACACATGCATCAGTTGATACACCAAACATTTTATCCCAAATTAACATTAACACACCGTCAAGAAATTCAACAAGGAGGATGAAAGATATTTTCTATATATCTACCTACCACACAAATACGGGATATTTCTCCCCTTTACCACGAACATTAAGACATTATAACACTATACACTGCTCTAATAATGAAATTGACATTTTTAATAACCCATTCAATCACTTAAAAAAATATATTTTACCATCAATCGTATAAAGCTGATAGTGTGATGAAGCCCTTTATTCAAAGACAGGAAATATTGTACCTACTAAATCATTGTCCCATCAGCACAGGTGCCAATAATAAATTGTTGGTGATTCTTTTTTACTCTACCTTTTACTCGTTCTTGTTCGTCATTCGCTTTTGCATATTTACGAGTAGCTAATTATTCCTGATATTATTTTTGTTATAATTTTTGTAATTTAAATCATCCATGTATATAAATTTTTGGACATAATACCTGTTTTATGTACTTAAATAAAAAATAAATAAATTATAAAATAATTCTGAGGAGCGAGATAAAACAATAAAATTGAGAGTTAAGTAAGCCAAGTCATCCAAAAATATAGAATTTCATTGAAGCTAATGAATGATATATGATATCTATTAGCATTTATAGAAAAGTCAAGGAGGGTTTATAGCTTATTTTGATTACCCTCTCTTATCTTCCGCCAACAGAAATTGCTAAGGCACGTTTTAGAATAGCAACGTTATTCCAGAAAGGTCTGTTAAAAATAGAAAAGAATGCCAATGCTTGCCAATACAACAACAGAGTTAATCAATGAAGACCGAACATCAATAATGAACTCTATTATTAGATGAATTGAATCCATTGAATACTTGCACAAGTATTGTGGACACTTGGTATTTTGCCACACTAAATCTGTTGGTCGTTCACAGGTAATTTGCACGAGCGTAATACATAATATATTATTATTTTATTCACCTACACATCCACAGCTTACACACACCTTTACTTTAGTTGTGGACGTAGACGATGGGTCACGAACCTTCCTCAACGTCACCAAAGGTCAAACAGAAGGAGATAAAACAAATGAGGGAGCTGGGTTCTGAGCAAATAATAGAGATTATGCTAGTCTTTTGTTAAAACATCTACTACACACTACCTTGAGATAAAAATTCCGACATGTTTAGGAAGTATTACATAGATACTCGTATATACTTAGTTGGGATTTGCAGTGAACAAGGAATGATTTAATATGATTACAATATAAAACAACAAAAATGGTTGAATTTTGAAGTAATTGACTAAATTTCTAATTATTTCCACTTCATCAGTGGTGTGCAACCTGTAAAAGTTTAAAATAAAAACGAATAAAATTCATCCAAGACAATGTCTAGATAGCATTTAGTTCTGGTTTGAATCATGCAATCGTACATAAATATAGCAGCCAATAAAAATATGCGTTAAGAAAATTAAGATAATGTTGGCAGTTCTTAGTCGAAGTATGATAGGGTGAAAGTATGATAGGGCGGAAGTATTTCGTAACATCATACTTTTCGTAACACATCACCACTTTTTGTAACGCATTCACCAGCTTACCCCCCCCCCCCGCCGAGCGTGCGTTAAGAAGTTTTACTTCAAAAATTATAAGCGTTGGGAGGATTATAATAAACAAAATAATTTTCAGATTTTCTCAAAATGTTGATGTCCACTTTATTCATAGAGACATCAATCATGTGGAGCTAGATCTTCAGTTCTATGGCCCATAGTACCAGCGCTAATGGTTGGATCAATCTGTACCCGATGCGCGCTGGAGCCAAACTGCCAACATAAAATTACTATAACGTCACGCCTAATTTCTGATATATACGTTGTGTTAATGCATTTACATCAGAAGTACTGTTAGATGATGTAACTATAGCTTGACAAGATAAACTTTGAAGTCTATGGCATTGCCACCAATGGCGGTTGGTGCCAACGTGCAAAAGCGAATGAATTCAATTTAATAAGGAACTCCAGTGAAATACATTATGTTCATATAGACCAATAAACGCTGATTCTGAATATATAAGTTTTATTTAATAATATTAAACGCAGAGTTTTTAAAAAAATATTAAAAAGAAAAACACGCCGTCAAATTGGCATTATTGAAATGTTTAGTGGTGATGTCACTGTTCTTAGTGTCGCGACGTCACCGTAAAGTCATTGTATGGTATGACACAAGCCATCGTATTAATTTATTCGTTTATTTACATACCGTATATAGAGATTTAGTTACTGTGTTTATTAAGGTATCTCTATTATTGAAAATATTCAAAAACTACTGCACAAAAAAAATTGCAATGCTACTTCTAGGGAGAATACTTCGAACAACGAAATTCAAAATGACGGCAGTTGATCAGCTGATTGGCCGATCCTATAGTAACTTTTGAGGAGTGATGAAGTCACACGATTCTCCATAAATATGGTGGTTTTTGGGGATCTTGAAAAATTAAAACTTTGACAATTATTTTAACTATTAAAACTAACTCTAAAAATAAAAATGCAGTTATTTAAGTTAGAAGTTCATTATTCATTAAAAAAATATTTAAAAAATTGGACTGCAGTTTTCTATTCAGAGTTCAAAGAGAAGAAAAAATTCTGTTCGAAAATCTATTTTCTATTCGTTAAATTTGCAAATGCAAAAACAAATAAAAAATTGTGTGCAGTTCACACGCGGTAGAAGAAAAACCTTCAGAAAACTAAAGTAGACAAGGTGGAGAGGCTAAAAGGGAGATCGATAGGCCTCGAAACACCGCGCAAAGAGGAGACCGATTATTCTCATTATCTCGCAGGATAAATCCTATAGATGTATGTGTTTGTTTCTTTTTAGAGTCGCTTTTTCGTTTCATCGAGTTTCAAATCACACCAGTGGTAAAAGAAGTGTTCATTACAATAATTACTACATTCGGGAGTGATCCATATGCCAAGCGTGCTACTGAAACTTTTTTTAAAACTGTTGTTTTAATCAATCCCATATTTCTTGAAATATTTTTAATGTTATATTTTTCCAATTTTGGCAGCCATCTTTGAAAATAATATGAGAAAAGCTCTACCCAAAAACGATTGCAAACATATAATATATGGCTTTATGGAAAGTATCGAACGTTATTAATACCTTAGCGTCTGCGTGATTAACAGCTACGAGTTCATCTCGGACACCACGCCATACGCTTCGCGCCACAAATAACACCTGTGTACGTGGAATTTCACAAAAAAATACTGTTATAATTCGGTTTCGAATTCAAGAATTCGACACAAGATGTCGCTACTTCAGTCAGCAGCTCGCATGTGGACGTCTCTTCCCTAGGTATAAGTACTACGGATTTATGGAATTTAAGTATCTTTCCGGATATGGAGAGATTACATACATATGGCGTCATTGCTCATTGCCGTCATTCACTGTCACGGTTACTTTAACTCGGTGACTAGCTGTCACTCGATCACAGTGGATCCGAGGAACTGGCTAATTTTGGGACCAGTTTTTATCGGATTTATGAAATGGTTACCTACACTCAAACTGGGCAAAGCCGAACTAAAAGCCGCCCGCAGGGCCTAGCAGCAAAAACCTGCGGAGCGGGTTTTTAACTGCTAGTAATAATAATTATGCTAATGAACACATTTCCACACCAAATGACGATTTTTAAGTTCTATATATAGAGAGGCATGTACCTTTCAACACACGAAAAATAATATTTTTCGAATAAATTATTTCATAGGTGCGTTTTGGATTCCGCACGTATAAGCTGTATACCTACAATATGAATTATATTATGCAAGCATACAGATAATATACACTGCAATGAGGACTTATTGGCACATGCCGGATGCCAAAAGCTAACTGGAGAATGGCAACCTCTAGTGTCCTTATTTAGGTCAATTATACGTAATTGTAACGTCAAATAGATGTACTAATTTATGGACATTTGAGAGCCAATTTACACGTAGTTAATTATTATCGATTATTATCAATTTTGGTGGTGATGTCGAACTGCAAGTAAATTGGGATTAGAGCAATAGAATTACGTAATAACATGTTAAATATGAACACATTTTAATTGAATGTAATGACATCATGGGTGTAGCCAGGGAGGGGGAGGGGGGGTTGGGGGTTCAAAACCCCCTGAAAAGTTAAGATATAAACATCAATAATATTAAAATAAGGAGATGCGAGCGGTATATTATTTATTACTTATTTTAGTAATAATGTATTTTGGATTCGCCCTCTCTACTCTACCACTCGCCGCTGGCCGTCGTTGATTATTCGATCGCATTCGGTAACCTTTGTATATTTTCGTGCCGTATTGGTACGGTATTGTCCCCACACCAGTGGCGGTGTGTCCAGGGAAATTTGACTAGATCTAGGGGAGAAAAATATTTTTTAGGGAAAAGGGATATCAGCACTAAATCTACGGAAATTTCGACCTGGTAAATTTTTTATTACATGACAATATTACAAAACAATTAAGTAACCAATGTACATAGTAATTAAAAGTTTTCAACACAAATACACCCCCCCCCCCCCGACAAGTAGTTTTTATTTTTCTTGAACCCCCCGATACTAAAACCTGGCTACGCCCGTGAATTACGTAATGGTTTTTTAGATGCAAACAATATTAACAAACTACCGGTTTCGCCCAGTTAGTGTTGGTGATCATTTCATAAATCCAATTGGAACTGGTTCTAAAATTAGATCCTCGTATCCACTGTCAACGTGTCAACCAGTGATGGCTAATCACCGCGACAAAGTAACCGGGTCCGGCGATGACGTCATACGTAAAATACAGCCGCTTGGTACAACTGAGTACTACCGTCAATCTTTCGAAATCCGGGAGATATTCCAGGTTCACAAATTCGTAGAACTGATACCTAGGAAGGACATGTCCCTATGCGTCTTGCCGAGGAAAGTGCCGACATCTTGTGACGAATTCTTGAATTAGAAACCGAATTACAACGGTAGCTTTGTCTGAAAATCCACGTACACAGATGTTATTTGTGGTGCGGCGTGTAAGGCGTGGCGTCAGACATGCAATCTAAACCGGGTTCTGAAATTCAACCACGCAGACGCTACTGTATTAATAACGTTCGATATGCATTTTCATGAAATAAAATGAACACTTTGTAATTGTAACAACCTAACTGAACTAGTTGAGGTATTTGAAAAATGGTGAGTGTTAAAAGAGAGCACAAAATTGAGAAAAACAAAAATGGGAATACGGTGGGTCTGACGGGTCTGAAGGTTGGTGCAATAATAACTCAGTGGTTGCAGCTGTCACCCCAACAGTGAAAGATCACAGCGTTCAAATGCAAGTTTGAGAAATAAACGTTTGATGTGCTTTTCTAACACAGACGACGTGATGATTTTGAATTTAGTTTCAATCTTATAAAAAAAATAATGTTTCTTTATTTGTCCCTTATGCGGTCCCTAAACCATTCATCCGATTTTTTTTTTTTTTTTACAGTAAATACCGCACAAGAATCTCAACTGCTCCCGTCTAGAGCCAGTGAGACTATGGCATCCCCAATTGGGGTATGTTGTGAGGCTGAAGGTAGTGGTGAGGGGAAGGAGGTGGGGAAGAGGAAGGTTGGGAAGTACCTGGCTATTCAGATCTGGTCACCAAACACGGCTAAAGCCATTTTCAAGCAACGTTTCAATTCTGAATGGTGGTCTTACACCATGGCGATACTAATAGTATCTTCCACTCTGGAACATGCCGCAAATATACTATATATTATTTTAAATGAATTAATTGTGAAATGACACAAATTAATCAAATAAAATTTATTTGCGCATGCCGGATTCGAACCCGCGACCTCCGGATCATGAGTCAAGAGTCTTACCCACTGGACTACGGAGGTCGCTTTGAAAATTTGGTGAGTTGTTGTGCGCACGCCCGCGATGGTTTCTGTATATAGTAGTGAGCTCTGGCGTTATGAAATTACTTGCTATACTACTCATCGGATTGCAATGAATCTTTTGTGCGTTGTTGTGTGCACCCCCTATATATCTGGCGTTATGAAATTTGTATAAAAAAATTGCAAAGGTGGCACGCGAGCTGTTTGAAAACTGAATGCACCGGGACTGAATGTATGGAACGCAGGTGTGGGGAAGGGATCACGGGAGGGGGGTTCGCTGGACGGGGGAAACGGGAGAGGGGCAGATAATATGGAGGAGGAATGCAAAGATAAAATTAATCTACAGCTTTAGAAAAATTCATCAGTGATTAGCTACTATCTACCCGGTATATATTTTGCAAAATTTTAATAACATGTACACAAAGTTGCTTTCTTTATAATTAAGTTATACTTTTCAAAAGCGAGCGATCAAATCGTCGACTGTGATTTTTCTTTTATGTTTTAGTGGCCATTTTTTTCGTGTCGTTACACCCGAGTCCTCTCGTCTTAATTTCTTTTGAGCGATAACTTCACGGGCCCTCGGGCGAATTTGGCAGGGAGGGATATGGTGGTAAAACGGGGGTAGAGAAACTCCCCCCGAGTTAACCTTACGCCTTCAAGTGAACCCATCGCAAAAAATGAACCCATCCCCTGGAATATCGCCACCTGAACCTTGTTGGATTCTCTCAAACATTTTCAAAAAGCTCAATTTAAACTTTTGTGTTGTTTTAAGGGGAAATATACGTATTTATTCTTTCATCTGTTTAAACAGTATTATGTATATTTATAAGTTTTTTTACCGCGCATTTTGAGTATTATTATTCCAGTTAAATCATTCAAAATTCTAGACCGCTTCAAAAAAGGATAATTTATTTTAATTATTCCTTGTCCAAGGTTTTCGATTTTAATTTTTAAAACTTTCGATGGATGGTATAATATTATTTTTTCTATAAATAGGTATGGTGTTCCTACGCAGGTTAAAATTTGCGATGGCTTTTTTATCAAGTATCATAAACTACATAATTTAAAAGAATAACTCTTTTATAATTATTTTGTGACCAAACAGGTAACTACATTATTTTCTGGTAGGTACATACAACATTTTAATACGATCGATGCGTAACCTTAATAATAATAACATAGTATTTATATAGCGCAGTTTTGTGATATTTTACTTCAAGTGCGCTTAATTATAATAAACTTAAAATTAATCCTATAGTGTTCCTAACGAGTCCTTTCAAAATTGATTAAATAATGTGAACAAAAAATATACAGTATATACAAAGCAATTCCTAAAGAACAATATTAACAACAATAGTGAGTGCTATTTTAGCACACGACAATATATAATGATAAACCATAACGGTGCCATTCAACAAGAATCATTAAAACGAAATAATACAAATTCAGAGTGCACATAAAACTATAGTAAGGAGGTAATCGAAACCAAACAATTACCAGAAACTTGAGGAGCATGGATTATTATAGTAGATTGAAAAGGAGTTAAAATTCATGAAAGGTATGATTTGTTTAAATAAGTTTGTTTTTAAAGCTCTTTTGAATTCATCGAAGTTCTGGATATTAGTAAGAGCTGGGGGAAGTTTGTTCCAAATGAGCGGGCCAGTTACGCGAAAAGATCGACCATAGTAAACGGCTCGATTTGACCTAGAAATTTCGATTAAACGATTGGTAACATCTATTTTTTATCTCTTTTTTCAATACAATAAGAAACATTTTAGATAAAGAACAGCTAATTAAAATCTATTATGCCTTAGCCCAATCTCAACTACAATATGGTCTTATCGGATGGTGAAGCTCATGCGATTCCACTATAAAACCAGTCCTCATAGCACAAAGGGCAATTCTGAAAATTATACTTAGAGTACCCATCAGAACCCCTACAGACTATGTTTTTAAAGCGCTGAATTTAATGTCACTGAAACAATTATATACAAAAGATATTCTAATGTACGCATTCAAAAATCAGGATAACTTTACACGGACAAACTCGGGCCGATTCACAAGATCTACATTACAACATACATTCTACCAACCTACAACTAAAACGACTTTTGGACAAAGAAATATGGAATACTACTCTGTAAAATTATTTAATTTACTCCCTCTTGCAATGAAAACCACAAAAAAATAACCGCCTTCAAAAGAAGGATAAAAATATGGATTATGGACATGGGAAGGAAGAAAATAGATTCAATTTTGCAACCCAACAAAGAATAATGCTTGTTTTGTACTTTCTTTTAGATCTAACTTAATAATTCAAATAATAAAACTTGTACAATGTACCCTTAAACCGGGGTACCCCAGTAAGGACACATTTTCTCTAAAAAAACTGTAAAAAAAAAAATATATATATATATATCAGCTGCCCTTAGAGTAAGCTGCCTATCGCTTAAGTTTTGTCGGACACATAATTCCGTAAATTTGGGCTTATACGGAGATTTGAAAACATAAAATAATGACTACCTAGAATTTTATGGCACGAGCTTAAAACACCTCAAATTTCCTCTGAAATCATAACATTTGATACTTAAAAACCCATCTACTTAATTAGATACCATGTAAATTTATGTAACAATTTTTAAATTTGAAATAAGATAATACAATTTGTTCAAAGAAAAGTCATTATCTCAATGACAATTATTTTTTCAAACTTTCTTCCTATGGCCGTAAAATCATTAAAACACGATGTCATTTTGCTATCCGGTGATATATTTTTTTTCAATTACAATTAATAAAAATATTTTTCCATCACACGTGCAAACCGAGTGGTCAGGTATACCACAGCGGCGGGTTGCATGATAAGCACTCCGTCTCCTTCTAAGAGCACGGTAACACAAGAAAGATAGAGAATCGCTGGTAAAATTCTTCTGGTACGTGCTGTTACATCCTATATATATACAATACACCCTACAACATACATGTGTATGTATATACATAGATATGTGTACGGGCGGCGTGGATTTGATTTTATACAAATCTGTAGTTTTATTCCGAAATTGATGAAATTTTACAAACTTGACCTGAGGAAGTTCACTGCCGACGTGAGATTTCCAAAAACCATCCCTTAAAGCAGAATGAAGCCCGGGCAATGCAGGGTGGTTAATAAGATGGTAGCATAATAAGATTCATTGACCTACCTACCTTCAGAGTCTGCACACAGATGATAATGAACTATGAACTGGTTAAATACCTAGCCGTTGACTCTGCTCTTAAGTACAATATCAGAGCCCGGTGTTATTTCAGGACGATATAACTAACAATAATATTTTGTCAACGTATGTTACGGCTCCAGTGTTAGACTATTTACCCTTTTCAAGCCGTGTGTTTAGTTTCACATGGCTGAAATAATAAGTGTAAATAATGTTGTGAACGTTGGTCGTGGGTGCTGTGCAGTTGCAGTATAATCAAATTGACAGTCTAACTTTGCTTTGTTCCTTAATACGACAAAGACCCCTAGGAAAATACCTCAAACTTAAACAACTAATTATGCTTTTTTTTTTAAACTAATGCAAAACAATTATATCTATTTAGGAATAAAGTTTTTCAACAACCTTCCGATTGAAATTAAAAAAAACCAAAGACATCAATAAACTGAAACTCAAACTGAAGCTACACTTCATCGGGAATAATTAACTTAATAATTACCTGTTTTTCTCTTTCTTTCTATGTATCATCAATCTATATTCATCTCTATTTTATTTAGATTTTTCGAATTTCACTTAAGTGCACAATATTTTAGTATGTAACCGTATCCCATGTATGTACACCTACACTTATAGATAATCCAGAAGTTTCAATTGTTCCCATTATATATTTACCTATTGCATAATGACGTATTTTTATTACGTATTTTATTTCTTTATTTTTTGAACACAAATAATATAGAAATGGTATATAAAAAGAAACAAGGAGACATACCTATGCAGAAACGGGAAACATTTATTTAACATGATTACATTGATTACATATACATCGTCATGTATTGTATTTATGATATATCCTTTGGCGCATAGTTTATATACAGATCAGATAAAAATAGTACAGCTTACATTTCAACACAGTACAAATTTGGACGAGTTTAACAAAATTAAAAATTAGATATAAAATTTCCTATTTTGCAATGAGTTCTTTAGTTATACCTAAAGCGATATTAATTTTTTTTTTTTAAATGCGCCACCTCCATTCCATAAACGGAGGTATAAAAAAAAGATTCAAAAATCAAAACGCTCCAAAATCGGGTGTGATTCGGAACTGAAAAACAAAGATCTTTTCGTCGCAGTATGAAAGGGTATCTATCTAGCAGTATCGCCCTGGTAAAAGACTAACAATCAGAAGTGAAATGTTGATTAAAATTAATTTAGCCATGATTGGTGACCAAATCCGATTAGCTTGGTACTTCCACCCTTCCTCTAGCACAGGGTTTCTTAAACTTTTGCAATTCAAACAATTCCGCGGACCCCCCCCCCCGAAATAAATATTGACCAAATCCGATTAGCTTGGTACTTCCACCCTTCCTCTAGCACAGGGTTTCTTAAACTTTTGCAATTCAAACAATTCCACGGACCCCCCCCCCCCCGAAATAAATATTTTTTAGAAATGAAAAAACCTTATTTATATTAATAAAAAATAATTTTTTTGGTACTTTCATTACACTTACTTACTTACTAAGTTTATGAGAAGGGTGCTGCTGCGAGTGTGTAAGTAGCCGCAAATGGTATCAGAACGGACATAGCTCGCTTGACAAGAAGAGGGTAAGCTTGAATCAAAGAACACCAAAACTCGCCAAGATCTTTACCAAGACCTACTGCGGACCCCTGATACACATGCTACGGACCCCTAAGGGGTCCGTGGACCCCACTTTAAGAAACCCTGCTCTAGCACATCTCCATCCCCTTCACCCTATTTAAAACCCATAAAATGGGTACACCGATTGAGGATGACGTAGTTTCAATGGTTTCAGACGTTTGGGGGCATTTAGAACTCTTGTGCAAAATACATAACATTTGTATAGTGCTGTTCTGTGTTATTTTTCTTCAAATGCTTTGTACCTACAGATATTGCAGTTTTTTACTGGTAAAAGAAGGTTTGATTACACCTCAGAAAACAAAGCGGAAACTCTACCAAAGCTTATTTTTAGATGGAGTTGACTGATGTGATATTATGTGGGTGGTAACACTGACGAGGAAAATTATTTTTGGGCAGGTGGCTAAGTAAATCAGAAATGTTTTAAGAATTAACGCGAACAAAAGCGTCAATATAGAATATTTAATCACGAGTCCTGATTCCAGCCAACAATTTTGTCCTTGAAAACCTCAAATTAAACAGCCGACTTGTTTTGAGTGTCGTAAGCATTATGTTCCGTGTTCAATTATGAGCATTTTTTTAGTAGTTTGTCGATACTCGACGCGTAGATGTATGTAATTGGCTTTCGATCGGCTATTTTCAATTACAAAATAATTGTTTATGTAACACAACATAATGCCATAAACATGACGTGTGTATTGTGTTGGACATGTACAAGTACAGATGTGCGCCATCTGTAAACTTATTATTATTTGTGGTTGTGGTACTTGTGGTCGCAGATTGCAGGATTGACTGATGTGAGTCAGTCCCTATTCTATACTCTGTATTCTGCGGCAGTATGATCGCCACAAGTTGGCAATGCGGTGAGCCGGCAAATATTTTCCCTACCCTTTAATTAAACGCAAAAAACATAAAAACCCACTCCATCCTTCACATTGCTAAAGTCACAAAAGCTCCGGGAGCTTTTATGAATCAACTGAAGTTTGCCTCGGACCCTCGTAATTCGACTACGGACTTATTCGACCGGAAACGTTGTAACAAATTACGCCTAAGTATTTTTTGCCTAGACCTGAGCTTTTGGAGCAGAGAAGCAGCAAATGCTTCGCGAGATCAAAAGCTCGGGCATCAAAAAGCTAAACTGGGAATCACTTGTTGTGTAACGGGCGTAAGAATAACGACTAAGTAGTTTTTTCACCGAGCTTTCGGACCCGTCCATTTAACGGCCCTACTTCTTTCTTTCGAATATCCGGACTTTCGAATAAATGATTCACAAAGTAAGTTCACCCAGTATTCAATTAAACATCGTTTTCTGTGAAGTGGAATCAAGGTTGTTTGTTTTTTCACTAACAGGACCCAGTGAGCAGGTAATTTCTTTGTCAGCCGAATGAACGAAAGTCGCCATTTCCTATTAAATCAAACCATTTAAAAAAATCAACTTTGATTGACAACAAAATCGATTTAAACAAGATAGAAATACCCCGAATGGATACAGTACACACCAATAGAAAACTAAACTAAAATGGTCAAATCAAAATTTAAAACAGTTTAAATATTACCAGATAAAGATCAAATTGAGGCAATAATCTACATCCAATGATAATCGTCGCATTTATCAAAGTAAATTTACAAACAACTGTACGATTTCCATCTGTAATTATATTTTTGAAGGTGTTTGAAATACAGAATCCTACATTACGTAATTGCTGGCCATTATCCTTCTTCCGCCTTTCGAGGGTCCTTTTGACTGAAGTTGTTCAGTGTGCCAGGTATACCGGCTCTGTTATGCAATGACGGGCCCAAATTCATGAGATTTAAAGGCCCGGGTAATTTGGGGCCCAGGCCTAGGCAGGTATTAGTCGTGTCGAGGCTCAATTCAAATTGATCACTTATTCCGTAAAAAAAAACAACATAGTTAATTGTTTCGGGCACCAAAGTTATAAACCGCCTACGCATGACTTTAGAAAACCTATTTTATTGTGTATATAATTAGTTGTGTTATGTATAATACTATAATCTCATTTACTTAATTAAGTTTCAATTGTGAATTTTTAGCTTACAAAACAGTAGGTATCCACTTTGGCGCCAAATTATTAAATAATTTTAGGAAACAGTGAAACCTAAATATAAACATTTAGAATGGAATAAATTAATTAACTGTTAAACGCATTACAAATAAAAAGATTTAATGAGTCGCGTCATTCTATGAATAGTTCCTGCATACCTACTTAATTAAATTCTGCGTGTATAAAATGCCTGTACACTGATCGTACATATGCGCCCCAACATTATGTAACGGCTGCACTTGACGTGAATAGAGAGTAGTTCTGAGTAACCTCACTGATACCGAGTATTAATACACGGCGAGTATTAAATATCGACAGACAAAAATATTCCTCCCTCCCCGGGGCGTGAAATAAATTCATAGCTAAAGGGATGCTGGAACGCCATTAATCTCTTTCCTATGACGGCGAGCCAATATGAGGAGGACGTGGGTTAAAATTGCAGTTAATTTGAACCAATATGTCAGTGGGGTGGTTCGAAACTCTGCACGTGGCGCGGTTTAATATAATATATGCAGCGCTGCATGCAGTATGCAGCTATATGCTATAGCATGCAACACACCACGCTTGCACGCTGTTGGGTGTTTGTACAGTGAGGGAACAGGCATTGTTTCATCTCTGAGATGTTGGGAAAATGAGTCAGTTAATAAGTGCTCGCGGCCTGAGTGAGTGAACTGTCGAGAACATTTGAGAACTGAGACATGAAAGACAAGAACGACGCGCACGTGGAATTGAGACAGTATTTATATAAGAAAAATAAATCGTAGGTATTTACCAATGTACTCTTTATTGTGCTTACAGACTGCAGCCAAGACCGGGAGGCAATCAATTTCCTTCATCAACCGATCTGATAAGAGATACTCTGATAAGAAATTTCCCGCAGGTAACTGAACTCATGACATCACGAGCCACGAACCGATGATAAAATAAGGGTTTTAACTCATCTTTGAGCTGCTTGGATTCGTTGAACTCTTCACAATTTAATCTCTCGTATCTCTTGATGCTTTGAAAAATGATGCGTCTGAAATTTCGATTTAATTTTATTCAGTCGCTGATAAATAAACGAAACTCAAATCGCGAAAGGGGTGGATCTAATATACCTATTATTAAAATGAGCAAACAAATTTCAGTCGGACGCGTTATACGTTCTCGCCACCGAATAAGACGTCCAAGGCGGAATTGAAGAATTGAAAGCTTGTGTCATTTTCGCTGACAAGTAAGAAATTCCTCGCATTCTGTCCTCCGCGCTCGGACAGAAACACAATAATGCCGGCAACAGAAATTCTCTTCCATTTGTCTCGAATCACTCAGCGGGGATATTCTGGATGCAAATATATGCGCATCATTGGACGTTTTCGGCCAGACCTGGTACAAGCCGCCTCGACTTATCGCCCCATCTGTCAACGGGTTTCACAAACGAAAACACCAAGTGAGTAGAGAGTAGTACCTCCGTAAAGCCGGGTCTGTAGGTAGGATATAACTTTGCATCAGAATATGTTGTGACTGTGAAATAACTCGCTCACCCGTTGAGAACGGCAGCACGCGGCAACTTGGCGACAATTTTACTACCGCGACTCGACAGAGAAATTGAAAATTTGCTACAATGTTAAATTACGTCCACTGGAACTCGGAATACCTTTATTTGCGATGTTATGACGGAAAGCAATTTCGGTAAATTTCTTAAAGCTAAAGAAATGTCAAATAAGCTGTTTTTTATCGCCGAGCAGAAACAAAGAAATAATACACTTTCGGACAGGATGTATGGTTTTCAAAATATTGTCGGATTTTTAAATTAATTTCACGAGAAACTCATCAAGTCGAAGCGACGCGGAGAGCGGACAAGATCCGACATCAACTCGTAATGGCGTCTCGTCATTGTAAAACCAAAGCTCTAATGACGATCATAATATTTTCGGGGATTTCAGCCTCTTAATCTCCGGGAGGTCGCGGTCCATTTAGCCGTTATGAAAGTTGGCGGTTGAGGAGAACTCCACGTCTATTTTGGTTTGGGCTATTAAATCCCAAGCCAGCCGAGGTGGAGCGTTACCTGTTAATTGCGCGGTTATAAACGCGGCCGAGATAAATCTACACTAGCGAGCTCACCACAGCTACACCAACCTCTCTTGCTGCTTCTGCGAATGTCACATTTCAGATAAGGGGGAAAACGGAGGAAGTGGACGGGAGATAGCATCAGGGAAATTATTATCAGGAGAGTAGGATTGCGAGGAGATGCGGACCGACTGAAATGCAATAGAGATCCATTGTCAACGGTGAAGTAGCATTTAAATTAATTGACACGCAACGGGCAGTACTCTCGCTAAATAAATATTTAAGTTGAATCACAAACTAAAAATTCTTTACTAAACAGTTATCAATCGAAGATAAGTGAACAGATTCATATTTATTTGGTTCACTTCTATGGCGACGTTAAATAGAAAACACCATGCAAAACTTAGAAAGAGAAACACCATGCTTCATATTCAGATCTAAAATTTTACCGCAAAATAATTAAAAAGTACACCTTTTTGAAAGCAAAGTTTCCGACCACAATTTAAAAAAAAGTTTGTGAAACTTCGGGAATGTTTTATTAATTATTTTTACATGGAACGACAAAAAGTGAGTTGATGGTAAGGTTCATAATACATTTGACTAATAAAATATTTTCGTTATTCGTTTTTGGGGTGTTATGCCGTGTTGCGCTACCTCTTTCTTTAGCCAATAAAATATTTTTTTTTTTTGCATCATAAATAATTTTAGTTAGAAAAACGTAAGGTTAAGGTGAGCGATTTTTTAAACTTTTTTATGTTTGCAATCGAAATTTTTATATTTAAAAAAGTACATGTTTATTTCGAATAATAAAATTTAAAAGCGTTTTTCATCACCTTTCAAAAACAGTTTTTAGTGTTCGGATACGTTCATAAACATTTAATTTATTTGGATGTTATTGCAAAGCGGAAATATTTCGACCTTCCGACTAAATGGGCTCGAGGCCTAGGGGTTTAATATTTAAAATCACATTGAAAAACTTGATAATAAAAATTAAAAAAAAAACACTTAAATGAAACAGACCTAAGATAGACTTACAATCTACTTCTTATAAGAGATTAATCGGCGTGAAATTGTGTTGATTTTGTCATTGTATTCTATCAGTGGCAGACCCGTGAAAAATCTTGAAATATTATAATTTATTGTACGATTTGTGAAGCTGAAAGAATTTATAAAAAAAATATTTGCCTAAGGATCACTGCCTTTCAAAAGATGATCAGTGATTTAAGAGCGTTTAACCAGCCAGCGGACGAAAATCCACATTTCGTCGAAAGTTGTTCTTACGATCGTGCAGGGCGGTTACAATGAGAAAGATTAATTATTCTCCGTACCAGCTTTTTAAAATTATAACTCAATATCGAATTTATTTCAATCCAAATTAGCTTTAATTTATACCTTCATCCAAAAATGCTTAAAGGCGTGATGATAAAACTATTAAAATAATGTACTTTTTGTAATTATTTTTTGATTATAAGTATTTATCATTTTTCAATAATGTCTAAATTTAATAAGAACGTTAAAAAAATCTGAAATACATATATTAGTTTGTAAGTGCGCAAATAAATACACAAATGGACCAATTTTCGTCGAGAAACACATGTACGTACATATTTTTTAATGATTTTTTTTTTTTACATGAGCTCCACACAGGAGGCCCCGAGGAAAGTAATTACCCTCAGGGCCTATGTTGTCTTTGGGGATGCTGTGTGGAGGGTTTTTTTAGGAAAGGAAGGAGAGGAGAGTTCTGGGAAGGAAAAGGGTTTAAGGGGTGGGTAGGAATCTGGGGTTCAGTCCCGTCAGTGTGTCCCGGTCATCCGCCTCCAAGACCTAGACAAACCTCACCCCATGAACCCGGGCACCCCTGCTAAGTCACCAAACGTAGCGAATTATTGAAACTAAAATTAAAATTCTAAAACATGCGTTTGCTAGATAATGTATTGCTTTATTTTACTGCATGATTATATTATTTGAAATGGGTGTGGTATAATAAATACAAAATTTTTGAAAATTTAGCAAATCTGCCAACGACCTATGGAATAACCTTATTATACTAAAAATTTAAAAAAATTCTCCTAATTTATTACATGCGAATGCTAGATAAAAGAACAATCTTTCGAAATCCATTTATAATTTTTTGTGGAAAAGAGTCAATACGTCTAAAATCTGATTTGAAAATGACATATTTCTGGTTTTCTCTGGTAATGCCCTCTTAAAACTTGAAAACTTACTTGAGAATTTAGGTTTAAAATTTAGAAATTTGGTAATAATTTGTACCTATTTTATCGGTTGCCTGAATCGTTCTCACAATGAGTTCCAATTTTGAAAATCAAAACAAATCCCTGTTCTAAAGGCCACTGAACCGGAGTAACAGAGAGACACACACATCATCGAAATTATTATTTGTAATTATAATTAATTATACTTATATAAATTTAAAAAATACATTGTTTGGCAAAAATAATATAACTTTAAATATTTTAAAAGTAAATAATTTATTCAATCGCAAACATACTTTCTTAGTACCTTTTTAAAATTAATCATTTATTCTCGGAATTTTTCTATAAAGTTAGACGGCCCGGTACACAGGATTCTGGATGCTTGATTTCTTCCTTATTGGCAATCTAATTTGCTTTGCATTTCTCGACCCGTGTCCTTATATCTCTTGATTGTAATTTATTTTTATTTTCAGTTGCTTAGACATCATCTCTGTATTAATTTAAAAAATAAATACAACATTCAGTATGCTTATCGTTTGTACTATACAGGCTTAAGTATTATTCATATTGTTTATTTTGCATTTTTTTTTTAATTTTCTCTTCATTCAGAAAAATAATACTTGAACAACTAATAATAACTTGAACTACTTAAAATACTTGTTTATTGTCCAACATGTTTCTTTATTTACTTTGTTTCTGATGCTGTTAAGTATTATATTTTATTTTGCAATTTTTCCAATTGTACTATCTGCGCTTTTTGCTAAGTTCAGCTTTGAGTCTACACTGACACCTAAATATTTAATTTCTCCCACATTTTAAAGATATCTTCATAAATATAAGATTTTGGATCCTCGTACTTATTATTCTGTCTATATTCATGTATTTTGTCAAATTAACTTTCTTTAGTTTTAAGTTTTTACTTCGAGCAATTTTGACTCAGTGTCCAAGTCACTTTACGTATTTCGGTTACTTTTTAATAATTACCTTTAACATTTAAATCGCCAATCTTTTTTAATTCGTGGAAAACGTTCGTTCTGAAAATATAGAAAGTAAATAAACACGTATTATGGCAGAATAATATTGATTTTCATGTTGTATTTCGCTATTATTTGTACTAGGCAAGCAGAAAAGCAAACAGCCGCGTCATACTTTAAGATCGTGTATCCGTCAATATGTGCCGATAGCCATCGATCCACTCATCTCTTCTGCACTCCGGTTATTTGAGCAAATATTTTTTGCAAACACTTCCCGACAGGACGGACGGATTTCATCGCGAAGGACCATCACATCCCACAATAATAATAATAGTTCAGGATTTCTTTCAAACATTCTAAGGCAACATGACACTTCGAGGGGATGAAAAAAATGGCCCATCAAGATGAAATGCCGAGATTCTCGACTACCTGAGGCTCGACAAAAAAATTAAGGACGCGCGGCCAGAGCTCTATCTCCGGCAAATCTCTTCTTCTGTGAAACTCTGGTATCAGGGGATCAGGAGTTTCAAAGTCCTGGCTTTATGGCTCCCCGTAATCTGTGGTGGTAGCGTTTGCCGTCATTATAATAATATATGACTTAACCTTATGCGGAATCATAATGATTCTTGCCGTACGCATACAAAGTTGGATTTTCTACTATGTACCCGAATTTGTAAGGAACGCTCAGGGCGTGATAAAAATACTACATACAAATTTTAGTTTCATCAAATGTATAATAATTTGGATATATAACAAATACCCACCATCTTTGCGTATAACATAGGTTAGGTACCACTCTTATTAAACTGTGATATATAAACGATTTTTCTTCCACAGCCCTCGGGCGTCGTATTTTTTTGGTTTTTTTACATTGGTATATCTTATACGTACACTCATCCGGTGTTTAACAAATGTGTGTTGAAATCATAATAAATTGCTTTATCAGTTGTTTGCATAAGGTTAAAAATAATTGCCGGAAAACCGAAATTTTTTTCATGACACATTTGTCAACCGTAGCGAACAGTTAGGTACTAATAATTAGTGTCTAATATGAGCAAATTAGACATTATAAATTGATAATAAAATATTCCTAAAATAAATTTATTTAAAGATTAATATTAAAAGGCAAGATAGAAGGTCGCCGAGGGCCTGGTAGGAGACAAATGTCTTGCGAAATGTACGAGAGTGGACCGGTGTTAGAAGTGTGGATGAGCTATTCCGGGCATCGCAAGACAGAGAGGTACGAGTATTTACTAGAGTTATCGCCAACATCGGGGGGATCTGATAGGGCACACGAAGAAGAACAAAGATTTCAAACAACAGGTAATGAGATAAACCGATAGATTGTGGGGGTGTCCGGTACCCAATGTAAATTTAATTTTTGTTACAGTGTTATGGCTGGTTTACATAGTGCGAGCTGCTGCTTAGCCAGTAGACAGCTACTCGGCTTGTCTGCTCGTACGCCAGTAGCTCGGCTCGCCTTAGCTGTCCACACGACACGTAGTAGCAGCTGCACAGTCTTGCGAGTTATCGCGATGTCGAGTGAACGTGCTTTAATTACAAAAACTGTGATAAGGTCCATGACAACAATATTATGTCAAGAATTGGACAATGCCATTGGAATTTTTTTAATTTTCTTAGTTACCTCGCTGGTGTTATCTGGCATTTCTTTAGCAATGTGTTCCAAAGATGGTTTTCTCATATCTTTATTTCTGTTCTCTGTAGAGTTTCATGTTCATATTATTTTCAGAAGACCATTCCGCAGCCATTTTGAATTCGCAAAACGCTCGTAGGCGCAGCACTCAAAAAACACAGGTTCCGCTCACAACTTTCCGGCTAGCACTGGCGAGTGGCGAGCTACTGCCGAACGCGTCCAAACGATGCGAGTGATGACCTGGCTGCTGCCATGTGCGGTTGCATGCGAGTGAAAACAAAAAATGTTGAAGTAACTCAGATGCGAGCTACTGTCCAACTCGCACGTACTAGTTACTTGTAAGTTCCGTCCACAGTGCGAATTACTGCAGTTACTCGGCAGGCTGACTCGCACGCTAGCTCGCACTGTGTAAACCAGCCATTAATCTCAAGTGATCTCCCAGGTATTTAAGTATGGTTATGTATATTGTCTGCCAGTATAGAATATTATAAATAAATAATAATAAATTGTGTACATTTACCGCAACATCGCGTTCACTGGTCAAATGGATATCGGTGGATGCAATCTGTTACCATAAGTTGTTAAAATAGTTTGCCTAGTCTGTAGTTAGAAAGATAGAGCACTGTAGAAATACATTATAAATTTTTACAGGCCCTTGAGGTGAGTTTTCACAAAAATTATTATTCCGGTGAAACTGTTTGAAAAATTTTCAAATATACCATTTCTTTATACATAATCTTTATGTATAACATAATCATCATTAAATTTTAATACTAATGTCGGTTGTGGACCTGTCTGTGATTGAAACTCTGGATCAATGAACTCGGATTTGTTTTGAATTGAAGTATCATTTTCAAAATTGGAACTGATTTTATGAAGAATCAAGACAAGCGATAAAGTGCCTAGGTACTTTATGCAAAAATATTATTTAATTCCATTTATATGTGAAATGTGAATAGGGTTAATCTCGTTAAGTGAAGACAGATTTCGTGATTTTCCAAACATCAGCTATATTTTTCGTTTTTAAGAAAGCATCATTACATTATTACTGACGAAATTCAAAAGGTTAATTTTTTTATGGCTATCATATTTTTCAAAAAAATAAAATCGATTCAGTTCAACCACGGAAGTATGTTTGCGAGGCGGGTATGGGTACAGACAACCCGGGACCAATTTATAGGATAACCAACTCCTCTGCCATAGTTCGCCCAAAGTGGTTCACTTGGTGACTTTGCAGTGGTGCCCGGGTTCATGGAGTGAGGTGTGTTCAGATTCTGGCGGCGGATGCGTCTGCCCACCAACTGCGTGGCATCGGGAGAGCCTGGTCCCAATAATATCCTCTCAGTGCAAACTTTATATACATTTCTTTAATAAACAATAAACAATATTAATTTCAAGTGGCCTGCCAGGTGAGCAGGTCTTATATAGTATCTGTCTGTACATAATATAAATAAATAGTAAATAACCTTTGTATATACATTTTAATGCAGCACCACGTTCATTGGTCAAATGCGTTATGCACATAGTTTTGCATTAGTGATCGACGAACAGGTGGATGCAGTCTGTTAACCATACGTTGTTATAATAGTTTGTCGCATCTATAGTTAGTAAAAAGATTACTATACATTTGTGCAGCCTCCTTGAGGTGTTTTTACATGAAAACGGCGCCGTACAAATTCAATTATTATTACTTCTTCTAATAGTGCAAAATTATTTTGTGGTAACATTTTAAATTCAAAGTAATAGATAACTTTGTATTAACCAGTTAATTATTTTAAAAAAAACCGACATGTTTCGTCAGCAAAGCTGACTTCTTCAGGGTTTTGAGAGGACTAATTTTAAAAATAGACGTACATAGGTAATAGAGAAAAATAATAGACATAAACAATAATAAAATCTGAAAGAAAATAATGTGTAGGAGACAAGGGGCAATATAGAACAAATAAAAATTTAAAAGGGGAATAGATTTAATAATGGGTCATTTAAAAACAATATTTGATTATTAATAATATTTAAATTTGCATTAACACTCTTTCTAATCTCTAAAATTTCTAATTTATCCAACTGAATGCCATTGACATTACAATGTATTAATTCTATTCCACTGTTAAAATGAAAGGTATGACTAGTTTCTATTAATTTATTAGTCAGCTTTGCTGACGAAACATGTCGGTTTTTGTAAATAATTAAGTGGTTAATACAAAGTTATCTATTAATTCCAATTATTATTATTGTGAAAATTGCTCGGATTTTTCAATGCGGAATATTCCAAAAATTCCAACACGGAACGTCATTTCCATAATATGAGACTTTCAGCTTTTCAATTTCAATGAGAAAGTTAACAACTGCGTTGAAGTCAGGTCCATTACCACTACTTATCATAGAAATATATGTATATTAGTAGCTCTAAAATTAAATATATGATATTATTATATGTATATAATAAGTTGATAGGTTTAATTCCTTTTTATTAATTTCTAAATAAAACACTTGTGTTGCAAAGTTTTTTTTAACTAAGAAACGACATTTATGTTTATTAATATCACTTTGAATGGTTTTTTTCTAACAATCAAATAATAGAATAACAAAACAAATGACAATCGAATATTGCATTCTAATTGACATTATAGGATTCAAATTTAAAGGGAATATATTTCCTTTATATCTCCCCCCCCGCGGGAAAGAAAATTATTGCAAAAATTTTCATTCATCTTCGATATCCTCTTCATGGTTCATCAATGCAGGTGCTGGAATTAATTTCGAGATGTGGAAAAAATTTGATTCTAATTTTTTTCGACCAGTATTTATCTTGTAAATTGAGTTTGATAATTTTTCTATGATTTTGTAGGGTCCGATTCTCAATTCGTCGAGCTTCTTCCTGTTAAGTTTGTTTCCATTCTCCACAAAAACAGTATCACCAACTTTGAAGTTAATATGTCTCCTGGTTTTATCGTAAATCATCTTGTTGTAATTATGTGACTTTATAGTATTTTCCAGAGCTTTTTTTTGTCTTGAATCAAATCGATGTCAGTCTTCTTAAGTTTTAACTCATTTGGCAAAATCGAACATTTATGTTTATTAATATCACTTTGAATGGTTTTTTTCTAACAATCAAATAATAGAATAAAACAAATGACAATCGATGATTGCATTCTAATTGACATTATAGGATTCAAATTTTAAAGGGAATATATTTCCTTTACATGTATATTAGTAGCGGCCTCTGTGTTTCCTCCCTCCTACAACATGGGTCTCTTCAAGACCTGTATTCACTCCTTCCTTTCCTCAAAAAGACCCTCCACACAGCATCTCCAAAGATGAAATAGGCTCTGGGGGAAGTTATTTTCCTCAGGGCCTCCTGTGTGGAGTTAATGTAAAGAAAAAAAAAGCTGACCCGACAAACGTTGTTCTGCCATATAAATTATTTCTAGTGAATATTTTGGTTGTTATAAAAAATAACGAATGTATTGTAAGTGTGTGGGGTTGGGATCTATGACAGAAAGAGGAATGGAGCGCTGTCGTCGATGACCGCCGATAAAAACGAAAAAACACCAACTAAAGTAGGAAAATTAAATAAAAAAATCAATATGAATTTCGAAGAGCAATTGAGTGTACGATATTTTTTGTCAGCCCGTCTTTAGCCAACACAAATAAGCTCGATGATGCCGAATGAAATATTAAAATAACGCGACGCTTCTCGTGAATGTCTTGTGCATGTGTGGATGAAAGTTCGATGAGGCGGACGTAGCGCCATCTGTCACTCAACAACATAAATAATTTCGTTCTCTTTGAAATACGAAAGACGCTTAAATTTTTTCTGAAAAAAATACTAAAATCGCGATTAAAAAATGGGAGGGTAGGGGTAGGAGGGTTAAAACTTGGGTTTATAGATATTTTTGATGCCGAATAAAAAAAAATCAAAAAAATATTGTCAAAAAAATTGATTTTTTTCTGGATAGGGACACCCTAATCACCTAGCAGTATGAAATATTCTTTAAAACCTATTCTCATACCTACCAAATATAAATAAAAAGTTTCATTAAAATCGGTCAAGCCGTTTCGGAGGAGTGCGACCACAAACACCGTGACACGAGATGTTTATATATAAGATTAGAAGCCTTTACCGTACCGGTAATAAAACTGCATACTTACTGTGAACCTGAAAACATATTCACCTCGGACTCTCCCATGGTTCCTCTCAGGTGTCATCTTTCACTAAACATTCATCTATTCACGTAACGTAAGACGCTGTGTTCTCTATGCAAGCGCAAGCTTATCTGATTCACGCATCTTCCCATCTCCTCCTGCATTGTCCCTGCCTTTGAGATCCGTCATCTCTTCTGTTCCTGATAATAAAATGTTTTTGGGGCGGAATTTTAAATACGAAACACGGACACTGGCATATCAACGAAACAATCTTTTATACGTGGAAGTAGGTAGGCTATGTTTGGTTTTGTTCAGAATTCTTTGAAAGTCTGTAGAAATAATCTCAAAAAGTGTGTTAAAAATAATAATAATTGAATAATTTGAATAGCACCGTTTTTATGAAAAATCACCTCAAGGGCGCTGTACAAATATTACGTTCTAGGCTCCATCTGATCATGTGCAAACAGATAAGGAAAACAATTTTTTTACAAAACATTTAACATTTAACTGATTTTATTTCTATATTTTTGAATGTAGCTATTACTTTGTGGTTATCCATTATAATAAAATGAAACAATGCAACTTTGTATAAACCACTTATAAAATGTGCAAATCCGACCGGTTTCGGAACAAACGTTCCTTCGTCAGGGAATCAAATAATGATTTTATTTCATTTAACCGAAAACATTTGACCGAGCGGTCTGTGGCTGTGTGGCTGATTCCTCGGCTGGCTAAGTCCTCCATCATGACACAAGCAATATTTTCCGCTTACTGTGGTGGTAATAGAAGATTTTCAAACATTGTTGGGTTATTCGTAACCCGGGAATAGTTCTTTCTTTAAAAAAAAATACATTCGCTCCCCACATAAATATTCTCCTCAAGGCCTACGTCATCTTTGGCGATTTAAATAAGCAGTACGAATCTGTCCCTCCCGCTGCGGTGCAAGACGATGTTCCAAGGGAGTTATTGTAAATGCTATTTTTTGAACACATTTCATTAATTAAAGAATTTTAGAAAAGAAAGGCAAAATTTATATCCCCAGAGCTGACAATTCAAGATATATCAATGAGACAAACATAAACACCGATTATGCCAGTAGATTAACACAAGTACACTTTCTAGTCCCTTAAATTTTTAAAGCTATAAAAAAATAGATTAATTTTACGAGTCAGTACGAAAAAATTCATCTTATTTACAGGAAAATTAAAGATAAAATGCCAAGTGTAAAAATACCTACACACAGTCTGAGATGTCAAACAGAAATAATAACGCCGTTATTATCACTCAGAAGCTACGATTTTTTTTCCAATTATTATTTGAGTGAAAAGTTCCGAGTGCCTAAGCGTGTAAGCTCGTGATAGAAAGGTCGTTATTCCTCTTTAAGTTGACATCTTTGAGAACAGACTCCTTATAGGTTAAAGGCATTGCGCAATCTCCTCAAAATCTATACGAGATTGGTCGATGGAGCGAACGCTTCGAGCTTCGTTATTTTTACAATCGAACGATTTCATCCTAGGATTTGTCCTATGACAAGGATGCTGCACACATAATAAGATGATCGATATATCAAACCATATTCAAGGATTATGTTTCTACTTACATCATACATACATGGGTGAGGCTGTAAGCTTCAGAGGATATCTTTAATGTGGAATCTAATAATAAACCCTTTACCTCCTTTATCCGGCTCGAAGGACCATTGCCTTAAGTTTTTAAGAATCTGCAGGTATTTGTTTTTGTTGTATTTGATTAATAGCATATATTATATTTTATAAATGTATATCTTATAAATTATCTTATTAATTTAACTTTAAATTGCGAAAATATATTAAGTTTTTAAAAAATATATTACATATTGGGATTGTATTAAGTAGGTGATATGTAACTACTTACCTACCAAAAAATCACAAACAAATAAATAAGCTGTCTATAATTTCTGCTTTGATGGGTGAAAATGGAACTTAGAACCAACCATCACCTCTACTTGTTTTAAAAAGTTGCACCATCAGTTAACTATTTTAAAATAAGATGTAATAAAAAATACATTAATTTATAGAATAATATTATCTAATAATAAAAATAATGTTTGTATTATTTTCATAGAACTTAATTTTAAATACCTATTACCTACACCCTATCACTTAGACTTGGTAAAATCTTCTCTCTAGATTAAATAAAATACTCTAAGAAAGGACTTGGCATTCCAATAAAACATTCTGTTCAAACGGCTATATAAAAATTTCGGCCTAATGGGACCAATATTGCTTATCATATAAAATGAATAATAACATTAATAACCATGGAAACTGCCGAAATTTTTGAATAACCGTTTGGACAGAATGTTCGATATGTTGGATCGGTATTCCAAGTCCTTCTTTCAGGTATTTTGTTTAGTCATTGATTTCTAGTGGCTTACAACTAAGATTAATAATAGACTCGACAATATCTACAATTAGATGAATTTTAAATGACTTTTCGAAATTTAAAAAATAAATAACAAAAATTCAAGAATTTTGTTTTTTTTTCATTTAATAATCTCGAAAGACGGACCAAATGATGGGTTATTCTATGAATCCGCAGGTTTTTTGTGGTTATTTTAACGGCATATCCTTGTGGGCAGCTGTCACCGAATCTAGGATAAGGAAGTTGGGTTTTAAACCGATGAACGATATATTATCTCATGAGGATGCGAACCATATGTTTTTGCTACTCCATGACAAAATCTCACGACATTATTTATCTCCGAGACCGATGCAAAATATGTCAAATTATCGTGCAAGTCGAAATACCATTAAAAATAATCCAATTCTTAAAAAAGAACAACTTATAAAATAATGAAAGTTCAAATACCTAGATACCATTATTAAAAATCCAATTCTTAAAAAAGAATAAGTTATAAAATAATGAAAGTTCAAATAGATATCATTAGAACAAATTGAAATGTAAAAAAATACAACTTATGAAATGAAACTTCAAATAGATATCATTAGAACAAATTCAAATCTAAAAAAAGTACAACTTATGAAAGGAAAGTTCAAATATTTATTTTATTAATTAACGGCTTTTACACAGGAATTCAACAATTTGAAATGGATACAGAATATACACGTTAAGAAAAAAAAACATTCATATGACAAAAAAAATACTTAGATATCATTAGAACAAATTCAAATAAATAAAAAAATACCTACATCTTATGAAATGAAAGTTCAAATAGATATCATTAGAACAAATTTAAATGGTATTTAATGTTTTTAGATAGGTACGTACCTACCTGATTTGCTATTATTTTTAAAATAAACGTATCTAGAACGTAGGTACCTACCTAGGTGTTTCTTTTGATTTTAAAAAGTGACACACCTTTCAATGGCAATATTTTGGTTTGACTTTGTCTATTCCTACTTCATTCGATCCCTCTGTTAAAATATGAAAATATTATGTGTACAAATGACATTTATCGAAGTTTTTTTTTTCTTATTGGTTTTGTGGGCAAATTTTGTATACAATTCAGACATTACGTAGTTACAAGTATATTCACCGAAAGTGTTTTACAGCATTACCATTGACCGAAGACCACAAATGTGTATAAGTAATAATAATGTGATTTTACATATTAAAATATATACAAGGTGTGGAAGGCATTTTAAACAGTATTTTTTCACATATAAATTGATATATCGCTCATGGTAAATAAAAAAACAAACTTTGAAAAAAAAAATCACCGCCTTGAAAATAAATAAATAAAACCCACGTAGAAAATAAAGAATATTAAAATGCCCGCATTATGAACAACTGTAGCAACAATATTGGAATATTGTGACAGGATACGATAAAAGATAGCCGACGGCAATTAAACTTCAACAAATTTTTCGCATGCCGACAGACATTATTACTGATTGTACTTTTTGCCGAAATCATTTGAAACTAATTTGCCATGGCGATATCTCTTATTACCATACTTATAAAAACATTTAAAACAATGGGACGAAATTGAGGACGTAAAGCAATATTAACTTGTTTTTGGAACAAAGCTGAAAAACAAACAAAAAAAATCTGTCGGAGGCAGATTTTTTTTCTTCTGAAATCGTTTAAAACTCACATGCCGTAAATACACACAAGAAAAAAAAAATTAAAACGAGAGAAAATATTTTTTGATAAAAAGGTTCATTAAAATATGATGACACCCAAAATATCTGTAGTTGACTGATATTGCCTTAATTATTACAACAAATCTGAGTTATTTGAATAATAATTCATCGCTATTATTATTTGTAATATACCTAGTTTAGCAATGTAAATAACTTATTTTCTATTTTTAATCAATAAAGAAAATATTAGGGACTCTGAAACGAGAATTTGAAACATAAAAATTAGAAAAAGATTCGGTCACATCTAGGAATAGGTAGGTACTTTTTTTCTGATTTTGACTGTTTCAAATTTTCGTCTGAGAGTCGCAAACATTGCCTTAATTGATTAACTAGGTATATACCTAGGTATGTACTACAATTTGACGTTTTATTCATTACGGTTACATTTTCTATTTGTTCAAAAGTAGGCAGAGAAATACATTGTAGGCAGTGGACAATATTTTTACTATTTAGGTAGGTAATTATTTTGGAAACCATCTATAAATAATTCTATACAGTCAACCAATATTTACCGTGGACGAGCGACGGAAGTACAAACACACTGAAAGCGCTTCACAATAATTTTATTATTGTAAAATATAATAATTAATTAGCTTAACGAATTTGAGCTTGGCAGCATCCGAATAAATGTAATTCATAATGCTATTAATATCTCTACAAAATATAATCATTTAAAACAATTCTGAACATAATTTGGTTGATACATAAAACCTTTTCGAAAAATTAACATAAACTGATCAACTTCGAAATTAATCCAAACATTGGTGTGTTTTTTAATAGGAAACTAGGATTCAGTTATTGACGCAAACAAATAATTCATAAACATATTAAAAGGGACCTAGGGTATGTAAGTACTACTTTCTACAATATGAAGAATTATTACCTACAATCATTAAAACATTGCCGGAGCATGATTATTGCAAAGCGACGTCTATAGATTGGTAGAAAACACCAACGACATTAAACAGTCTATAATATCACAGGATACAGCTATTTATAAAAATGTTTTCAGAGTAAACCGATCAAGGTTTAAAACCGCGAATTTCAATGCGCCATTATTTATGCATGAAGTTTACACAGTGACGTTATTTGCAATTATACAGGAAATTTTCATCATTGTTTACCTTCGGGTTTAAAGCGTTTTTTACTAGTGTTTGAACTAGCAATTTGATTTATTTAAAAGTAGCTAGGTGATTAAGCGTGTGCCTCATATATTATCCATTATAATCAGGATGTGATTGTCGATTCCCACCCATAAGCGGTGACAGTAAATGATTTTATACCTACCTAAGATGGTATGCTTTGCGGTACGAACATAGTTTAAGTTTATCTTCTTTCGATCAAAAATAAACAAAAGTTCAACACAATAGGAACTTCCCGGCAGTAGGCACTACCGAAAGCAAATATTGAATCAACGGAATAAGAAAGGTAGTCGAAGTCGTGTTTTGATTTTTATCGGTCGATTAACCTTTCTCGGTGCACACGAGGCAGGCCATTCCGTGACAGGGCCCAAAAACCACGTGAAATTATAATAAAACAATAAATTAAGCTTTGTTTCTTAGTAGATTAGGTACCTACTTGACGGATTAGAACACCTAACTAAAGAAGTTTTGCAGGAGGTAATGGACGTAAAAATGTACATGGATGTATTGTACTTAATGAATCAAGTGTTTGTTTTTACCTTTTGCAAACATGTAGCTCTGCACTGCGCGACCCTCAGGGGTGAAGACACCTCCTGCTCTGCTGATGCGGCTACCAGGAGCACAGCCAGGATGACGGGTAACATGACCCGTGACAGATCCATGGTCAAAGTTGTCCAATCACAATTATTAGATCATCCAAACTACCCTCTCAGAGACAGGTTCACTTCTAAGATCGATACTAAAACTAGGATTCTTTTCACTCGGAGTTAGATAGGTATCCTTTATTCTATATCCACTTCACTTTGTATTGTGCCCCTCGACAAACTCGGAAACACAACAATAGTCCGAACAAAACAAAATAAACATAAAAAAACCAGCACAAATAAACAAACTGAATCGAAACAATATTTATGTATAAAATAAAATATAAAACGACAGCGCTTTCGGTTGCATTGAATAAAACATAAATCGGTATTAGGGCCGGGAACCACTTTTAAAAAATAATCACGATTTTTATCTTCTTATCAAATTAAAATTGTTTAAATTAGTAATTTTTCGGAATGAAGCTCAAACACGGCGAAATGCGACGTGCTCGGGGCATGGTATAACATCGCGAGAGTATGTATCTCGAATGCTTCGTAGATTTGCGGATGTCGAAGTACTTTGAAGAGAGCTCACGACAATAACCTCCCTCTTCGGCGGGTTTTATTCGACTGACGTCCGGATAAACTGAGACTAGCTTCAGCCCGCTCGGCGCGGCGTCTCGCTTTCTCCCCGCCCTCTCGCTCTAGGACGGTACCTACCTCGACAGACTACAGTGCGCTCACAAAGCGGGCAGACACGAAAGCCATTTAGAAGCGCGGTTACAGTAGCACAAGCACCGATCCACTTTTTATTGTCTTATACTATTTTAAACCAGGAATCATAATGTTATTACGATAGCAATAAAATGTACGTAGGTAATGGGGGAGACGCGATCGAACGCTCGCCGTATCGTTATGTTAATTGAAACCCATTTCTAGATCATTCCAATCATTACAGGCTCCGGTTCGATGGACAGATCTCGCGATGATTTATCGGCGGCAAAATATTACGTATAAATCATATGGACAAAAAAATATGCCAGCGGATCAAGGAACGAAGGTCGCTTATTATTTTATTGCGTTTTTTAGCGCTGGTAATAATGTACCTACTGGAAAAAATGAATTATGGAGGACATTTCTACTTGGCAATACTGCTATAGAGATCTGCCAAGACCTGAATTCATTCAATCTTGTACACTTTTTGAGAGGAATGATTTTGCAATGGATGCTTTCTGCTTTCAGACACCGCTTCGTTATTTTTCTCCTTTTTAAAATTTAAGTACTTGATTCCGCGGAATGTAGTTACTAGCTACTCACTGTTGCCTTGAAGTGGGAACTTGAGGTCATATAATATTTTCTAGACTTGTCCTTCAATGTAATATGGTATTTTCAATCAACTTCATCAAACATCGTCTCTCTCCTTTTCTTTCCTATGTTTCTGTTGCCCGGTAAATCGGATTTTAAGCTTGGCTTGGTTGGAATTTCAGGCTTAGCGTGCCCTGGAACATAATCCATATTTACGTCTAAAGCCCAGATGTCACCAATTTTAAATGTATTGCCTATGATTTTAACAGAGGAATGTGTTTCATTTTTCTTTGAAAACCAAACTACTGCTCAGTGAGCACAGATGTACCAAACCACTGCTCACTACTGTCATCGTCATCGAAAATCGAAACATCTATGCATCGGGAGATCCGCGATCTTTCAAAAACGAAAGTAGTTTTTTTGGCGGGTTTAGTTTTCGAGTTGTTTTTTGAAGAAATTCCTTACTTCAATTATTGTGGTTCTATATAAGAGCACACTAATTTTATATAGCATTTGTTTGGATGAAGTCAGCACATTGCTCATGAAATTATGACTAACTAAACGCTGAAAACAAACAGCCGCTTAGTATGGTGATTTAATAAATCTAATCTACTTAAATGCCTAACATATGTAACATGTATTTTATAAATAAACTGACGTGCAAACTTTAAATCCCTTACCAGATTTAGATCGATAATCGATTAATAAAATCAACATATTTCTTATCGCTCGACGAACATAATAATCCATACTGATAAAATTTGGCAATTTTCTCAAATTTCGGTGAGATGCAATTACTTACTTAAGTTTGACACTTGACTGCTAGCGCCTCGACGTCTAAAAAGGGAACTTTATATGTTTAACTGCGGCTTATCAAGGCTTAAGCGGACGATTTAGCCTGCTTAAAATAATTTAAGAGAGGAATGTCCTGTATAGCGAGGATACGAAGTGATTGATACACTGCGCCAATGCAAACTTTTCATCTTTCCTGCCTCTGCAGGTAAAGGCCAATTACAACAAACTGGAGAAAAAATAAACTTTCATAGCTACTCAAACTTACATATCACTTATAACAAACCAATAATACCTGTGTAGTAAAAAATGATTATTATTTGAATACCGATAAAACATGCGTTCGTTCTCCTCTGAATTTTCTAAATCGCTTTACAAATATTAGATTTAGAATTAAACCACCGTAAAATATCGTACCTAAATATTTATAAGCAAAGTTGGTCCGATTGGTTATGTAAGTATTTTTGTTGATATTTTTTAAAACTAATAGTAATAATAATATTTGGATGACTTGTGTAGCGCCGTTTTTGTGAAAAATCACCTCAAGGGCGCTGTGCAAACTTATAATACATCTCTACAATCTTCCTTCTAACTACAAAATAGACAAACCATTATATGGCTAAAAATTGCATCCACCCGTTCATCGATCACCGATCGAAACTATACGTAGAATGATTGGACCAATGAACGCGATGCTGCGTAAAATATACAGGACCATACTTACCTGGGAGGTTACTTGACTTGAGGAACCTAAAACATAATCATCGTATCCTAACAATTACTATAGTGAATTTGATTAAATACTAATTAAAAAAACTTGGCGTTTTTCTTCTTTCTACTCGTAATCTAATTAAACACAATCAGTAATCCTATCTTCTGTATCTCTCTTATGAAAGAGGTGCATTTAATTGCAATTTTAATTTCTACCAAGGTTCAAACCGACACGTCACTAGCTCCGTCCTGACATCGCGAAGCGTGCAATGCATTACCTGGACGAGTGCGAGCAAGTATCAAGCAATAGTTAAACATACTGCAAAGGCCCGATAAATATTATTACTGTCACATTTGATTGCAGTTACAATAAATTATCTCTATCTCTACATATTATAAATTAAAGTCCCCCGCGTCGTCTGTCTGTTTGCGATAAACTCGAAAACTACTGAACGGATTTTCATGCCGTTTTCACCAATAGATAGAGTGTTTCGTGAGGAAGGTTTGAGTATGTAATTTGTTAAGGAATTGTGTAAATTGGTTGAAACATAACGATAATTGTTAGAAGTGTCGGGAAAATCAAGCCGCCTGGTAGATTTCATCGAAAACGCTGCCTAATCCTTTTGGGATATAACAAAACAATGTATGGTGGGATATTCCTCTTTTACAGATCTACAAAAAGTCCGCAAAGGCATATATCTATCTTTTATGGATAGCTTACTGTACCCATTCTATCTTTTTAAAAAATGGTCACGTACCTTGCGGTAATTGAAAAGTTATTTAGACGGATACACTATTAATACTTATTAACTTAAATACTTTAGTTACCCCAAGCATTTCATGCACATTATTTTAATCTTTCACACCATCCGTGCGTATTATAAATTAAAGTCCTACGCGGCATCTTTCTGTCTCTTTGCGATAAACTCAAAGACGGCGGTGGATATAAAGGTTGGATAACCATCCAGTAGATGACGTTGTGTTTTATTAGCCACAGCAACGCGTGGCCGGGTCAGCTAGTTATCATAATAAGGTGTTCCAAAAGGCACCCATATTCAAATTACTCCGGGCGCCTTTGCATTATGAATCAGGAACGGGAGAGTTGCTTAGGTAAAACTAATCAACTGACGAATAATTTCGATCTTCATAGTTCTTAGAAATATATTAACAAAATGATGCTAATTATGCGTCGATCTCTGACACTTCCCAGTAGCCTTGTTTAGCATCATGAAAATCATTTGAATGTCCTTCCTGTTTAGACTAAAAGCCTTGTCGGAGAAGATCTGAACAGGGACGATATTATTATATTATATACAACAGGAAATAACAATTTTCAAATAGAGTAGGGATGCTGAAACGTCCCAGATGAAAAGTCCTCTTGGGCAGGAGGAAACCGCCGAAACCACCCCTTTCAAACTTTCACCAATGCTTCCACCCCCAGGGGTGTCTTAGGGGATGTTTTATATTATTATAATATCAATAATTAATACAAATCACTCATCAGAAGTCATTAATTTGATGACTGTCTAGATTTTTTAAAAAGTAGCTAGGTTTCTCTACAGCATTTTTTTATAAAACGTCTTTTGACGGGCTCTTTACTTAGTTATAAAATAACTTATAATAATAATAATATTTGACTAATTTATATAGCTCTGTTTTTTTTCAAAATCTCCTCAAGGGAACATACCTACTAACTATTGTTTAATTCTAAGTACCTATTCATAAATCCTTTGCCATTTTGTTTTATTTTCATAATATAATACTAAAAATGGAATTGACAAATTTACAATAACTTTGAAAGCGAAAATGTTTGTAATTTATTTGGATGTCATCACCGACTGTAATAAAATATAATTCATAATCTACAGAACGTAGGTTCATACCTACTAAAGAAATTCGCGTACGAGCGTGAAAATAAATAATTATTATATTTTATAAAAAGGGATAATGTTATTCAGATGAAAGACAAAATATTTTGAATTTAGTATTAGTAGATGATGAGGCGACCTCCATGATGGACGATCCCAAAATATCTTTTTATTTTTAATTCTGTCTACTTATTATTTATTTTAATTTTATGCTTATTTTTTGTTATTTGTGTGATGAATTTTGTTTTCATTTCATGCTTTAATTAGGTACCTACCTAATATTTAAACTATTTTTTTTCTTCTTTTCTTTTATAGTTGTTTATGTAATATGGCAGACTGGGATTGCACTACCCTCCCAGTCTTGCTGGAATAAAAACTTAAATAAAAATAAAAAATTAATCCGAAAAACAGAGCTGTGGCCGATTTAAGGTAACTGAAAGCCGAAAAGCCCTTCTAATTTAAATGTCTTATTTCACAAAATTATGATGCGAAAATTGGTTGCCAGTAAATAAATCCTTCTTGACTACAAAATAACGAAAAAAACTGCCATCTGTACGAATTGGAAAGGACACAATTGTTCTATTTAGCCCATTTAACATGCCCTCTGTCTCGCTTGCACTCGTCTGACATCGTAGATCTCCATCCCATTTGAATTTCGAAAACATGGTGAAACACGGTTTTGAATTGGAAATTTAAGGCCCGATTGGCCAAATATTTGGATCACGAAACAGGTCCACAAGGCATTTATTATGTTCTTCTTTATTGTTCGTGACGAATTACCAACTTTACTGATAGTATTGTTATATTCAAAGATATTCAAATACAGAAGAGATATGCTATGGTGTCCGCGCAACTGTCGCCGGACTACGCGCTAATTAGCGTAGTTTTCATACAAAAAGAATTTGTTCATTTCGTTGATTTTTTGAAAATGTGCATTAATATTGGTTAACAATATTTTATTTTATTTTTATTTTATTTTTTTTATTTTTTTTTATTTTATTTGGAAAACCAACAGTTACATTATTTACTTAGGTGTATTTACATATGTATATGTTATTGAACCAATAATAGGTTTTCACTGGTGTGTATTAATTAGAGAGATTAAAAAGTTATAAAAGTTATAATAGTTATAATAGCTTATTGGGATGGGATGGTGGGCGGGAGGGGAAGGGGACGGATCTAATCTGGGAGTGAATAAGTTATTTGTATAGGAGTATAATAGTTTGTATATGTTTAGAAGTTATTTATTGTTTATTTTTTTTTAGAATATATTTTGAATAAGGAAAGAATTCGTTCATTTAGTTTAACGTTCGTTTAGTTTATTCGTTAATTATTTGTTCTTTTAGTTTATTTGTTAATTGGTAAACAATATCGGCGACACCCGGAAGCGCAGACCCACATAGTAAAAACAGCAGATAGCACATCTACTTATATTTCAATATCTTTGGTTATATTACTCTTTCCAAAACTGAACATCTTTTACGAAAAGAGAAAAGAAATATCACTTTCAGAAAACTAAAGTAAAGAAGAGTGGGGAGGCTCCGAAGCACAGCACAAAGAGGATACCGATAGGCGTATATGCACCGCTCAAAGAGGAGACCGGTTATACTATCTCATTCTCACGCAGGCTAAATCCTGTAGATGTGTGTCTGTCTCTCTTTAGTGTCGCTATTTTTCTTTTCATCGAGTTTCAAAAGACAACGGTGATAAAGAAGTTTTCACTTTAATATATATATATATTTTTTTGATTTCCTAGGATTTGATCCTTGGTCCGCTGAATGTCTGCAGAGGTTCGCCAGGCGCATTTTTACCTATCTACCTATCCATGAATTAAATAAATATTTTAATGCTGCGTCTTCTTGGTGTTGCTTGTTTCCGTTTCATCGAGTTTCAAATCACAATGGAACTAAAGAAATTTATACTTCAAATAAATATTATCACACCTTTTATTGTTTCTCTAAAACTAGATGCGCAGTTTTATCGTTATTTGTTTTTGGCCAACGTTTTGGACCGCGTTGCAGTGTCCACCATCATCATGTTGGCTAAAGAAGGAGGTAGCGCAACACGGCATAACACCCCAAAAACAAATAACGAAAATATTTTTGGCCGTGAAAATCTAAAAACATATCTAGGTATGCAGTGTTTCTCTCTCTTAAAAGTTATCAATTATATTTAAAAGAATGTTTACACACGTATTATTGTTGTAATGATTTAAACAACTGCAGAGAATAAGAGTAATGGCGTTTGATGTGAAGCGTTCTATCCTCTCATCGTTTCCACAATAATTTACAGTTTAGACATCCGACTTATAATTTTCGATAATAAAAAGAAATATTCCTCCTTGTCTTGCTTATGCTATAAATTCTTCAACTTCAACCAGTTTTTATACCAAATCAAAGGCTGATGAAGGTACTGAATTACTGTAAGTAAAATTAATTGTAATGATCGGTATTTATTTGACGGGTTGTCAAATTGTCAAAGTGACAAACCCACCCGTTCAGTCCCACGAATCGGATGCATATTGTAGGTATCCAAATACAAGGCGATAACAAAGTTGAATTGATTGTATGGAATAATAATCTTCCATGGAAACATATTTTTGTATGGGAAAAAAGCAATATATTGGATAATAGAACCGCCTCCCGAAGTTTATGCACTATATCCCGTGCACCCTGTAACTACATCTATTATCTACATAAAATCTTATACATGTATTTTTAATTAGGTAAAGGAGCATAATATGATTCGTTTGCCCACCTAATGCCTGGCGGGCCGGATGGGGAGAGATTGGTTGAAGGAGACCTTCTGACCTCTCCAACCGGACTTTCTCGATCCATTGCCTTGCACCGCAGTTGGAGGAATGGATCCGTACCTTATATTGGATATTTTGACCCCAGATTCCCATCCACCCCTTCCCAGAATTTCCTCTCCTTCCTTCCACAAAAAAGACCCCCACACAGCATCTTCAAATATAACGTAAGCCCCGAAGGATTTTTTGGTATAAACCAGAGATTGGTAACCTTTTTTCCGTTAGTAGATCTTCTTGTGTAAGATAATGCAATAGTAGGCAAAGCGATAAAAGTTAATGGCCGACGGCGATTGTATATTTATGTCATGTATTACTATTCTACTCCACTAAAGTGAGCAGAAATATTTAAAAAAATGTGGGTTAGAGTAACTTTACCACGCAATTTTTTAATACTTCTACTCATTTTAACACCAGCACAAGTAAGCTCAATTTATCAATACTTCCATAAATTGGTAAAAAAATTTCAATGTCGAAATTCTTTGGTGAGCAAATAAACCATTTCATTGGTCTGTCATGTGACATCATTCGTGAATAATGGACAACATCAGTTATCAGTGTCTGAGTTGGCATTGAGTTTGAGCCCCACCCTGGCTTCTCGTGTTCGATTCCTTAACTGGCTAAGTCCTCCATTATGACACAAGCAACACTTTCCGCTTACTGTGGTGGTAGTAGGAGATTTTCAAATATTGTCAGGTTGTGTACGTCGTTATTCGGGAATGTTCGTCTTTCTTTAAAAAAAACGTCAGAGTGTGCAATTTACACGCGGTCGAAGAGAAATCTTCAGAATTCTAAAGTAGGCAGGAGCGGGAGGGGGGGGGGGGGGGGGCTACAAGGGCTACAAAGAACTTCACAACGAGGAGACCGACAGGCTAAATCCTACAGAAGTATGCGTTGGTCTCTTTTTAGTGTAGCTAATTTTCGTTTCAGATTCAGAGTTTAAAATCACAACGATGTTAAAGACGCTTTCACTTAAAAAAATCTTGTATATATTACTCT
This sequence comes from Limnephilus rhombicus, assembly GCA_929108145.2. Classification (NCBI taxonomy): domain Eukaryota; kingdom Metazoa; phylum Arthropoda; class Insecta; order Trichoptera; family Limnephilidae; genus Limnephilus; species Limnephilus rhombicus. The sequence goes on from OV815277.1 coordinate 14,669,950, forward strand.
TCTAGAGATTATGGAGGAGAGAAAAATTTAAAATAAATTTTAAATTATGTAATTTTTTGAGAAAATAAATACCTGTGGCAAGCTATACCTAAACGCAAAACAAATAAATCTCATGATTTTCAACAGGTGTTATCAGAAATTTATTTTGACCACTGGTAACTTTTTCATGGTATCTTTAGTCCAAACTCTGCCAGTGTACACAAGGCCCAAAAACATTTAAAAAGTAAAAAAGTCGGCGAAAATGCTATCAAAGACCGCCTGGGCGAAATTTCAATCTGGTCGGGCGGTATCAATATAGCCGCTGGCAGCGGTTTTAGTGTCAAATATAAAAAAAAATTGCGAACGTGTCACTAAAAACAGTAAAAACTAACGGTCATTAATTGACAAGCATGCCGTTGGTTGTCGATACCTGTTACGGACTATAAATCTAGGTACTAACTTAACTTTTATCAATGTTGTGTTTGTCTTTAATTAGCGATAGTATCAACCATGTTTAGTGTAAATGAATTTGTGAGCGCTTTGATGTGAATCAGTGTTAACAAACCTAATTAAAAAAAATAATTTAAAAACTTTAAATCTCCAAAAAGATAATATAAATGCTGAGGATAGAAAAATCGATGAACTTAATCATATTTTCCAGTGTCATTTTTAAGCAATTTTTTAATCCTAGTTCGGTGAAATTTAAAACAGTTACAAATTCGGAAAAATGTAATTTCCAAATATTTTCTTAGATTAAACAATAAACAAACGTTATAATAATACTAGCTGACCCGACAAACGTTGTTCTGCATTATAAATTATTTCTAGTGAATATTTTGGTGACCGCCTATAAAAACAAAAAAAACCACCAACTACAGTAGGAAAATTAAATAAAGAAAATCAATGTGAATTTCGAAAAGCAATTAAGTGTACGATATTTTTTATCAGTCCGTCTTTAGCCAACCCAAATAAGCTCGATGGTTTGCCCACGCGAGAACATGATACCGAATGAAATATCAAAATGACGCGACGCTTCTCGTGAATGTCTTGCGCATGTTCGGATGAAAGTAAGATGAAGACAATGTTGATATTTGCTATTTACTATAGGTAGGCATCTTATTTTTATGTTCTATTTGCGGAGGAGTACATAAATAATATATATCACCGCATTGGTATTTTCCATTTTTTTAAAGTGGTAAAAAAGTAAAACCTTTTACAAAGAAGTAAGTTTTTAAATCAGATAATTTTAAAATGACAACTACTTTCTGATCTTGAAATAAATAATAGGTCATCCGTTATCCGGCTTTTAAACACAAAACAGCCTTACTAAAAAACCCAGTGAAAATTTTATTCAATTGACAAACGGCCGCGGATGTGAAATATTACTAATTAAAAAATTGTTCATGGAAAAAAATACACTTGGTTTGCACAGTCTGAGAGGGTAGTTTATCTCTGTTTTAGTAATGATGTCTGAACGAAATTTGGAATTTTTTTGGTTTATTAATTAAATTCCAAGTTTTCTGCTTAATAATTGAATCCTGTCAACTTTTCTACATAGGCTGCAAATAGTTTTCAAATGACATTCATTTTGGTGTTTGCAAATAATTAAAATATTTGAACAATTTAAAAACAGTGTTCAAGGTTGTTATTAGAGAGAGGGGTTTGCTTCTTGGAAATTACGGAGTTTTACTACGTATTTTAAACTATTATCGATATCAGTTTAAGACCGTTATGAGTCCTTTGGGACTCCAAATGGTAGAGTTTGTCAAGTTTTGCAAACAAATTATTGGCAATGTTTTTTCCTTATTTCGCTGTTGAGTGTATAAGGTTCTGTCATTATCGCCATGATAGTACCTACGACAATTTTTGTGTGCAATGGTTTTATTCATGTTTTCCAAGTAGATGTAATAGCTACGTTCTTTCCTGCCTTATCCTACTTGAGTAAGAACATTTTGGGGAAACTCGTACAATACAAATATAGGTTATATTCAAACAATCCAATACTCTATGACTAAGCTTTTAGTAAGCAAAAGTAGTTTTGCACAAAGAAGATATATAGAATTATTATGTGAGTCAGTACATTACCTGTTCGAGAGATATAACGATTTAAAATTTTATGGTGTATCATAAGATCATTTAACCATGTAATAATGTTTTAAATAAATGTTTGATTCCTAAATTCAATAAATTTACTAAAATAATTATTGTGTTATGTCCTAATTGTAGAAATTGGCTGCGTGCTTTGAGACCATTCATAATATAAAAGATGCCACTGGCAGTTCTAGCGCGACCACGACGTTAAATTTAGAATAGGCTATTTTTTTAAATAAAAACTATATTTATCTATTCGTTTGATCAAAATAGGGGCAAACCCATTAGCGAGCAAATGGTTTCATCAACGCATGTTACCCCATATTTTAGAAGGCACGTACCCTAAGTAGGTGGGTTCCTACGCACTCGCTGGCATTGTCTTACCGGTTAGCTTCTCGCATTACCTTAAAAATGCGTGCATTTTTGTGTCGCTTCCCGATCCGTCCTCTCTTTCCCACCATCCTGTGTTCTCTGTCAAAAAAGCGTTGGTGGGGGGTATGGCATTCCCCTATTGGTGGGACAGATCCAAGGGTTGATAGACCCTTGCGTAAGGCGGCTGTTCGCGGTGCAGAGTACCGACTTGGTACAGCTTTATTTCACACATACGCACTCGCGCTTATGTGCTCCTGATCCTTGAAGAATGCTTGAAGGACCAAGGCGACGCCCCTCGCGGTCCTTGACTGGTGTACATAAAAACGAAAGGGTGATATTTGAATGTGATGACGCCTTTGACGGTGAAAGTGTTAAAACAAAACAGTGAAAGCTACAGCAAGGCGTTTATTAGGCAAAACTGTGACGCGTCCTCAAGAAAGTTTTTCTGTGTTCGTCTTTTTCTACAAATGTATGTTGTATTTTTTTTTAAATACGTATTATAAATAATACTGATTTTTTCTAATTTCTGGTAGTGAATTTGATATTAAAACAAGCTGAGGGAATTTCAGAAGAAATGAGTTCTAAGTCTGAGAATGCCAAATTCTTGTAATCTCATTTCCTAAATCTGTATATTTTCTTATTTTTTCAGAAACAGATTTTTATTATTATTATTATTGCTGTCTCTACAATGATTCGTAGCAAAATCTGTTGACGTCGACAATGTCATTTTCTATCCAATGTTAAGTCTGAATTGTTAATACGTAGTGTCATTCTCATTTCGGCAAATTCTCAAAGGTGGGAAAGGCACTACGACCATCTTCTAGTTCTGTGTCCGAAAGTTTCTGCGTTTAACCCTTTGAGATCCCACTAATGATCTTCAGAACACTAAAACTTTAGCTATAGTGAATAGTCAAACGGGTGGAAGTATACAGTGGGCGTGTCCGTGAGCTGGAAGTAAGCTGACTTGGTTAACAAATTTTATAATTAAAAAACTGAAATTGGTTAACAAATTTCTTTCTTGAACGGACTTTTTCAAAGATTTCATTGATCTGGCTGCGGCCTAGGAGTAAAAAGGTAATATTTATTTATTAAAATAAGTCTTAATAAATCACATCAGTGCGTTAAAATTATGAAACATAATCATTGACCTACGATATCATAATAATAGAAATAAAATGTAAATCAATATATCTATGTTGGCACTACAGCAAATAATAGAACATAAAAATAAGATGCCCACTTAGATTAAATAGAAAATATCAACGTTAAGTTTCTGCACAATACCTTCTAAAATTCGGGATTGGGACGCTAAAAATAACACTGCTTATGTATTCAGCGATAAGGTTTAAATTTTTTGCACATTAAACAATAAAACCATAACCGAAAGTGGGTAAGTAAGTGGAAGTGAATTTTGAACTTAAAACAGAAAAAGTTAGTGGTAGTACTGTACCTAGTGGCACCTGGAGAAACTTTCAGTATCGCTGTGTTTCCATCCTCAAACAATGAAGGTTATTTGACGACCTAGGTTCACTCTTTTCTTTTCTCAAAAGCACCACCAAAAAGACACAATGATGATGTAGGCTCTGAAAGAAATTACTTCCATTAGAGCCGTCTTAGACTCATGGAGTAGACCGTTAAAAAATTATATAAAATAACTTATTTTGGAAATGTTACAATACATACCTACGCTGGTTTCGGGCAGTTTAGAAATTTCATTGACGACAATCAATTTTCATCAATTAAAACCAAAATTATTTTTAACAGCTCACATATTCAAGATATGAATGAATATTGTTTAACAATTAATTATTTCATTTAAAACAACTAGAAAATACATTATAAATATTTATAAAATATTTTAATAATGTAGAAATAAAGCATTTTTTAGTGTGGAATCTTTATAAACATGATCATATTGTGAGGGGTTAACAAGTGATAAATATACTATTCAAATTAAATTATCCTTTTAAAATTATCAAGCAACAATATTACAGTTAAACAATGCAAAAAACATTACACATTTTATAATTTAAATAATTAAGTAATTAACCATGAAAATGTATTGTATTATTACGTATGTTAAGCAAATCACATAATATTCATATTCAGTAAGAAAGGATTTTCAATACATACTCGTACATACATTTTCATCAATTTTCATTCAAATCTGTATGTATCACACCTCTTTGGATAATCCGTTCTGTGTTTATCTAGTTAACTACGGTGGGCAGAGGTTGATCGGCGCATTACTTTAGAACGGACCGTAAAACTGCCGATTTCGAAGATTGCGCCTACGAGGAGACAGATTGCGATAAATCTAGAATCAGGAAGAATGCACCATTAATCTTTCCGACGCCATTTACGCCAAATGAAGAAAATTTAATCCCTTTTATTGTCTGCTAACTGGTCGGGCTGAGGAATCGCTGCCAAGGTAACATAAATACGGGAAGTAAGATGTTGACTTTTCTAGCACATTGTACGTTCCAATCGTTCCATTCACTACCTAGAAGATACTCAAGTTTATAGCAATTTCAGTGTGCAATTCACATATTATTTTTAGCTATCACTCACTTCAACAGGAAAAAAAAACAAAGATGGAATAAAAAACAAATTATAATTTTGTTTGATCATTTATTAGAAACATAAGATTTGCAAATTTCACTTCCAGTACCCAAAAATCGTGATTAATTTTTGGGTTATTGCGTCTTCATTCATCAGGGTAGATGAGTTGATTGCGGCGGAGTGTGTGTTTATTTATTTAGAGGTGATTTTTTTTGCATGCATTCATCCTCTTAGGACCGTTTATTTCAGAAAATAATAATTTAAATCAATATGCTTTTCAGAATTTAGTTTTGGCGTAGTCGTCTATTACCTGGATACCAAGGACTATTAAGCCTAGCCTCGTTGTCGTCTCTAAGTTGGCTTATGAAGTAGGAAGCGCAAAAAAGGTTTCTGGGCTTCGACCAAATTGATCAAAGAATTCAGACTAACAAGAGACGAATTATTGTTGAAAGAGGGAATCAGTTGCATGCATATGAGTTATACTGTGATAGTTTTTTGTTTATCTGAAATTTATTGTTACTTATATTAATTTTCGGTATGATTATCATTTTTTCATTATTTATTTTAAAAAAACAGTGTTATGAAATGGTTTAAAATTTAAAAAATAAATTTTTTACTTCTAGTTGGACTATAAAAAAAACTAAATAATAATCTCTTTTGACCTTTGTATAATGCGCGAGGAAGTTAAAAATTGTAGGTCATAAATATAACAAACAACAAGTTGAAGGTGGGTAAGTACTTTATAGAACTTTACACCTATTATCATGTTTCATCTAATAAATTCAACAGTCTCAAAAACGTCCTTTACACGACGTGTAATTAATTTTATAAGAAATGGTGTTATGTTGCCTTAATATATTGAGATTTTCTTGAAATTATTGTATTTTCTTGTGGGTACTCTGTCTGGTCTCTTTATTTTTCATTTAAAGTGATTCTATAAATTATTAGCAAATTTCTTAATATTTTGCTTGCATTTTCACAATGACTGCAAAAATCTTTTGCACGACAATATGGTTAGCTGTATGGACCGTTTCAAAACTCATACTTTTAAAAAATGTTGTTGTCATAACGAAGTATCCAATTTCAAGTCGATAGTAGTTAGAATAGCCTTTTTGTATAGGTGTCTTTATTTTGTGTGCTACTGGTGCAGCTCTCTTCTTGCAGACTAGACAAAGGGCCTCAGATGAGTAGGTACACAATACACATGCGCCCCAGAGCCGGATCTACGACATTTTGGCCGCCATATATGAAAATATGTTTTATTCTTTTGTTATTCGGCGCTAGACCCTCTCTGCAAACCCCTTTGGGGACACTTAAGAAAGTAAAGTTTTGTGTAAGTAGGTAAACCATATTTACCTTAAACGACTGCATATTGTATACAGGGTGTTAAGGGACGTACTTGACTTACTTTAACCAGTGATTCCTGACATTATTTGGAGTAAAAAATGTAAATGAAATTTTGTTCTCCGTTGACATTTTGATGTTTTTTTTTTTTTTTTTTTTCTACAAAAACATAAAAAAATGGTAGTTGTTGAAAAGTTGGAGGCGGGGTAAGGGGTTCGTCAGATACCCGGCTGAGTGACCAGTGACGACATGCAGAAGAATTTTTTTTTGTTTGATTTTGAAGAAAAAAATTTTGAAAAAAAAAAAGTAATTGTCAAAAAAATTCACCTGAGACCAAAATTTCATTAAATTTTTTACTTCAAATAATGTCAGGAATCACTGGTTAAAGTAAGTCAAGTACGTCCCTTAACACCCTGTATAAGTATGTCGGGAAGGCGACCGTCGAGGGATTAAGTGTCTTGGAATCTATCTAAACTTTATTGTTTAACTCAAACTAGGTAGGCCGTGTTTTTCTCTCTTAAAAGTAGTCAGATGCGAATATTTAAAATAATATCTAAAAATGTATTTAACATATATCGAAGAATCTATAGAAGATAATATTAAAACGATATTAATAAAATAACATCGTTTAATGATTCCAAAAAAACAAGGTTTGGAAAAATATATTAAAAATGAGAAAAAGCAATAAAAAGTGAACATTTAAAAGTACAAAAAAAATTCAACTACAATTTTAAATTATAACAAGCAATGAAAGTTACTGCCAATAATTGGAAGATTTAATTACAAGAAATTAAAAGGTTTAAACATACACTAAAACATACAAATCCCCGGTGTTGTTCTTCATAATCAAGCTCAAAAAACGAAAAAAAGATATAAAGGAAAAAATAACAAGGAATGTAAAGATTTCAAAAACTGGTGTTAGTATTACTAGCATCAGAAAAACACAAAAAAAACTTATTATTAACCTTAATAAAGAACAGGATAGGATCACGACAAATAACGAAATTATAAAAATTATCCTTGATTGAATAGTCGAGGGAGATTTCCAAATATGATTTTCCAAGGAATCGATTAGAGTTATACCAAAGAATAATTTACAAAACGAAGATATAAAAACATCATATGAAGAAGATAATATTAAATACCGGAATATTTGCGTTATTCACGGGGAAATACTAATTGTTGTGTTGGGGCTCACCAAGAATAAATAGGTCCTTGTCACAACCAGGTTTATTATTGTTTCATGTGTTTACAATGTATTATACTTCTGGGTCACATGACCGGTCTTAACAGACTACAAATTGTGTCTGGTTTGAGAAAAGCTCTAAGCCTAACGACATCTATTGATATCAACAAAAACTAAGTGTCTTTTCAGAACACAAACACTAAGGAATCAACATTTAAAAATACAAAAAAATTAACATTTTTATCGAATGCACCATATGTAATAATATAATGCACCAATATATATATATAATATATAATGCACTATATATCAATGTACAATGCATGAGACATCCAGAGAAGTACGAGATCTTGCATTTCATAATGCAGAAAGATTGACGGAAGTTAGGGCCCTGGAAGAAAGAGAACCTCATGGCTGAAAAACCTGAGACAGTGGTTTGGCCAGTCTACTGTAGAGCTATTCCGGTCCGCGGTAAGCAAAGTCCGCATAGCCAACGTCCGTTGAACGGACAGGGCACAAGAAGAAGAAGAAGATCGTACGCACTGGAGACATTCGAAATTTACTAATAAAAAAGTTAACTTGGATTTCTCTCAAATTAAAGAAGTAATGATTTAAACAGGCACAGTGAAGCTGGGTTGCGTTTGATGTGAAGGATTCTATCTTCTCATGGTTTTTATGATAATTCAGACTTCAGACACATCCTTCGATAATAAATGCAATAAATTCTTCAACTTCAACAAATGTGCATTACTCGTTCCATATGCGCCGTGCAATGTGTGCAGTGTGTGTGCCCCTTTGTCAGGTCCGGCTCTGGCAGCCCAAAGAGACCGGAGATTCCAGTCACGATCTTCCCCCGCTGATAAAAAGCTTATCATAAATAAATGAAATCGCATTATACGCCGCGATTCTGATAGTCGTCCTTTTGTTTCGGCCGTATTATTCCGCGTGTAATGCGAAACGACACCTACGGGACGCATTTATCGAAGGGGCCGCGACTGAAATGCCCTGGCAGGAGCGCTAAATAAATTGGACTCAAATGTCCGGCCATTATTCCTGACAGTCATTTAAGGAAAGAGTATTTGCACTGCAGGTATACGCCGATAGAAATGTGATGTGGGCGTGTCCGTGCGCCCGACGGCCTCCGTGGTCGACCGGTTCACGACTACGAATTCAGAAGTCGTGAGAATCAAATAATTTTTATTTTTTTTTACAATTTCTCATTTATTACTTATTGACATTTGGGAGGCGGCTGTGGGTACCGCCGCCCCGGGAACCATTTTTTGGATAACTAACACCTCTGCCGTAAGTCACCCCAAGCGGTTCGCTACATTTGGTGATTTAGCAGGGGTGCCCGGGTTCATGGGGTGAGGTTTGATCGAGAGAGAATGGTTTAAGAAGTCCCTTTGATTTCTCCAGCCGTACTCTCTCGGAACATCGCCTTGCATCGCAGCGGGAGGGATGGATTCATACGTCCGTCACTCCCGGACATACTAACCCCCAGATTCCTACCCACCCCATATACCCTTTTCCTTCCCAGAACTTCCTCTCCTTCCTTTCCTAAAAAGACTCTCCACAGAGCATCCCCAAAGATGAGATAGGCCCTCAGGGGAACTATTTTTCTCAGGGCCTCCTGTGTGGAGCTAAAAAAAATATAATACATGGTGTCCGGATATACGTTAGTGCACACGGGAAACTGGTGAGACTATGTCACATTTGGAGTCGATTTTATGATACATGTTGTCTTGTACAGGTCTAGCAGATAATTCAATAGTGACCAGTTGCAAACCCCATTCAAATCTCAAGTACGCCCAAAAATTGAATTTGAAAGCCACCTCTAGACTGGAGCGGAAAAATAATTTATACTTAAACCTGTTTGAATTCTAAGGTCACGAAACATAAAAAGTTAAACGTTGAGTCACGTTGTCACCACTGTCACCAACTGACACATCCTCAAAGAACTTGTTCTATCTTCTTTTCTATTTTTGTCATACAAAATTATATAAACAGTCTTAGAAAAACAGAACACCAAGCTTTCTCATTGTATTTAAAAAATTAATATGTGTTGGTTCGAAATGTCAAAAGGGAATATTTCAAAATAAATTTCAAAAATAACAGATTTTGAAACTAACACGTTAAAATTATATTGTGAAATCAAACCTTCCGTGAATTTGATCAAGCATTTGTTCAAATGTCGATATTATTTCTGCAGCAGATTTTTAATTTCTATGGTTTACCTGGGACGTGGGAGTCGAAAGGAAATATATAATTTGGCGACATAACTTTTGTGGTGTTTTCACTGGCGAAATCATCCCCATTGTCTCCTCGCACGCCAACAGCGATCTAACAATATTTTCATCTAGTTACCGACAGCCGGCGGCCAACGAAATAAGAAGAACCATTCTGTTCCTAATTGCCGACGAAACGACAGCTCGAAAATCGCTACGCGTTCGTCCCCACTGTTCCTATTCGAATATTTATATACATAAATTATGGTTCGGATGTAATTGTTACAATAAACTTGTATTTATACACAACCACGCATCTTATCCCCCATACTTTTCTGTCAAAGTTCTGGTATATTTAGGTCATTCATAGATGTAATAAATATATCACACTTCTATGAATTACCTGTTCGGTGAGCGTTTGTAAGCGAAGTCGACAATGCGCCGGTAAGCAAGGTGGCAATTGGATCACACGCGCGAAGGACTCAGGACTTCAGAGAAATTTATGCCACAATTATTCAAAACAACTAGAGCTTTACATCTAAGTCAACCCTTTAAATATAAGAAACTCATAGGGATCCGTAGAAAACCAAGTTTGTAGTAATTTGCAGGACTTCAAAATATTAATGTCATTATTTCAGTTTATTTATCGATAAGGTTATTACACTGTTATAACATAAGGTTATTAGGTTATTCCATTTGAGACGCGGTTTTGGGATTTGTGTGTCATTTTCAAAATTAAGGTTTGAAGAATACGGACATGCTAAATTTGGGAGGCGGGTATGGGTACCGCTGCGCCAGAAACCATTTATTGGATAACCAACACCTCTGCCATCGGTGGCCCTGAATGTTCGCTAATTTGTGACTTAGCAGATGTGCCGGGTTCATGGTGTAAGATTTTTGTAGTTCTTTGCGGCGAACGCGTTTACCCACTTACTGCGTGGCGGGCCGGATAGGGAGAGACTGGTTGAGGGAGGTTTAACCCGGACCTCTCCAGCCGGACTCTTTCGATCCACTGCTTTTTTACATTAGCTCCACACCGGAGGCCCTGAGGAAAATAATTTCCCTCAGGGCCCATGTCATCTTAGGGGATGCTGTATGGAGGGAATTTTTAAGGAAGGAAAGTACTGGGAAGGAAAAAGGTACGAGGGGTGGGTAGGAATCTGGGGTCTGTTTATCCAGAAGTCACAATCCATCCCTTCAACCGCGGTGCAAGGCGATAGGTCAAGAGTACGTCTGGAAAGGTCAAAAGGCGTCCTCTACCAGTCCCTCTTGATCCGGCCCGCCATGCAGCAGGTGGGCTAAGACCTGGACAAACCTCACCCCATGAACCCATGTTGCTAAGTCACCAACGTAACGAACCACAGTGGGAAGAATGGATTCATTTCATTTTATAATTCCTGGATGCATTGGCCAGATTCCTAACCACCCGTCTTACCTTTTTCCTTCACAGAACTTCATCTCCTTCCTTACCCTAAATAGACTCTCCACACAACCTACTCAAAAATAGCACTTAACCGTTCTATAATTTTGCTATACCTTTTGAAAAAAAAAAATTTTTCAGTTTGGTCAAGCATTTCTGTTTGAAAAACTCATGTGACCAGTTTATCTTCCCGCATTTCTTTCCCTTGTCGACTACATCCAGCCTCACAATATACCCCATTTGGGATTGCACTGTCCCTCGGGCTCCTGGCAGTTGGATTTCTTGTGCGGTATTAACATAAAAATAATATACATCCTTTGGCTTCTTCCTCAACCACCAGCCACAGTCAATAAATTTACCACTTTGCCACGTAGGCTGTTAAAGTTGAATACTTATCGTTGTTTTACAATACGTCGCCCTACATTACTCAAGTAATTCGTATACGTAATAATTTCATACATTATGCAAGAGTATACAGGGGGTCCGGTGGTAAAATTCAAGAAGTGATTTTAAATGATAGTAGAAATAAACAAATAAAAACCTTCTAAAAAAATCTTTAAATTCAACTGTTATTTTCCAACGCTAATATATTTTTTCATGGAAAATGTTTTTCTATTAAAAACCATCTACTTCTTATTTTAATTCTTTTTTTTTATTAATATTTGTTTCATTTACATTTTCATAATATAACATAATATTGCTTACATATTTTTATATATTCTCCTAAGAAAGCAAATGCTTGTGTTTAGGAGAGGACAACTTGTTAATAACTTAAAAAATATCGAAGGAAGCAAATACTTTGTGGTGTGACATTATATATTAAATTAAAAACACACTTTGTAAAGCACCACTTTTTAATAGAAGTTGTTATAATAAGCCCTGATGAAGCTCGAGATGAGCGAAACCTGGTTGGCTGTTAAATATCAATTCTAATAAAAAGTGGTGCTTTACAAAGTGTGTTTTTTAATTTAATATATAACTTAAGAATTATTTAAAAAAAGATCCTTATCACAAACTAAAGAGTTTAACTTGTGAAGAGATTTAGACATATTTTAAAAGTTCATAGGAGTAATTAAACAAGAAATGTATATAGGATGTACATAAAACATTAGGAATAATATTTAACTTGTGAAGAGATTTAGACATATTTTAAAAGTTCATAGGAGTAATTAAACAAGAAATGTATATAGGATGTACATAAAACATTAGGAATAACAGTGAAAAATATATGTAGGAGAAAATTAAAATTATGTGGTGGTACTACCAAAGTAAGATTTAATTTATTTTTATTTTGTTGTAATTTTTTTTCTGTTCGTATATCAGCGAGTAATTGATTAAATAATTTTATTCCTTTATATACATAGTGATTCTGTGCAGTTGTGGTTCGTACGGGAGGTACAGTTTATCTGAAATTAATCTGAAAATTGCCTAAAAACGTTTGAATTTCGATAAAATCATTTTATTTGTATTCTAAGTGACCACCTCAGGTACGGGGGCTCCATCGAAGCTATAGTTAAATTAGTGACCAGACAACTCAGAATGAAACCAACTCAGAAGCACCTCAGAAAGGTCATTAAGAGAGATGATAAAAAAATATAAAAAATTGGTTAAATAGGTTAAGTTAGGTTAGGGTTACCGGATATTTTAAAATTATTTTTTTAATGCTTTTAATGACCTTTCTGAGGTGTTTCTGAGTTGGTTTCATTATGAGTTGGCATGGAACCAGTTAAATTAGCCTCTCGGAAGCTGGGCGTCCTGTACAGGGCCCACAGACATTGCAGATAGTACATAACTGCTCATCATGTACAAAAGTCTCCACTCTGTGCAGAGCGAGAGGTCCGTATTATAGATTCTTCTATCCTAACAAAAGGATTGCAATCTTTAGAGCACAGGCGTCGGGTGGGAGTGCTGTTCTTGTTCTGTCGGTATTTCAATGGAACATGCTCTGAGGGTCTGGCGTCATTGATTCCTTCAGCTCCGGTGCACAGTTGGCAATCATGCGCACTCAACATTTGTACACAGTTAATATTCGTCACGTGAGAACGTGTCGTTTTTACGATTCGATTTGCAGGCCTATGTACTTCCTCCCTCGTTCAACGTGGATCTCTTCAAGATTCAGGTTCACTTCTGCCTTTCCACAAAAAGACCCTCCAAACAAGAACACAGCAAATTCGTACTACGAGAATTGGCTCTGGTCTGAACTTTATGCCAATTCAAACTAAATCTTCTTTTGGTCAAAGAAATTATTTTTATCAAGCTCCACTCATATTTAATAGCCTTCCAGAACATATAAAGTCATCTAATTCCTTGTACACTTTTAAGAAGGATCTTAAATTATTTGTGTTAGTCGAGGATTGCCAATTGATTTTCTCTACTTTGTCCTTTCTAAATTATTAGCTAAATGAGTATGTTTATAATAATAAGCTAAAATAATATTTTTTTGTTTGAACCGTTTTTGTTCATCTTCCTCTTGCCAAATCTACAGCATGTTAAATTATATACATATATTTATTATTCACAACTTAATCCTTAAAAAAAAAAAAAAAAAACTTTATTTTATTTTATTTTAAATCAGATCTCAAAACTATGGTCACCCTAAAAGTCTACATTAATGTAGTACCTAGCGCCATCAGTTTAGTAGGTACCAGTAGGTACCCATAATCTAATCTCAATCTGTAAGAAATACAACAATATTGTTCTTTCAAAATCTGTATAATTTTGTGTTATTTTGTTCTTGTATAATTTATTGTTAACCTCAACACAGACAGTGAGGTAACAAATTGTATTGTAAACATTTTTACCTACAGTGTAAAGAAACAATAAATAAATAAATAAAACAGCTTCCCCAAAGTTGACATAGGCCCTGAGGAAAATAATTTCACGTGTGGAGTTAATATAAAAATAAAATTAGAGTGTGTAATTCACACGCGATAGAAGTGAAACTAGAAAGTAGCTAGATGTCGCTTTCTTTTGCCTGTTTATTTTAAAGTGGTTTGAAGATTGGATATTGATTTACAAAAACAAAAATGTTTTTTTTTTTTGGATTTCGTAGGATTCGAACCTCCGTCCGCTGGATTTCTCTGGCCGCTGAGATTTGCGACGCGCTCGGCGAGTCGCGGATTTACGCATTATATTTCGACGACCCGTTAAAAAACAATGCGGCCAATGAGCGCAGACCTATATTCGTTTCCATTTTATATCTCAACCAATAGGAGCCTTGAACGCAGTTTGATGCTTCGCAGTTGCCGTAGTGCGTCATTTTCGTTTCAGCGCCCTTCAGGTGATTTTTCACAAAAACGGCGCTATATAAATCATCCAAATATTATTATTATCCGAATTTCAAATCACTCTAACTGGGCTAAGGAAGTTTCTGTGATGACCGTGGCCGGTTATACACATTACCTCTGGACTCCGTTGTATGGATCCAGATTCCTTGTGATGGTGATCTCAGTACAGGGTGAGGTTGACAATAATAAGTCGTGGGTAGACTATTGTGGTTTATTCCGAGATTGGTACAATGGTGCTTCGTAGGAATCCTGAATGCAAAGAGGACGAATGGACAACATTCACAACCTTTTATACGTTACTCATACTGTCTCACTCATACACGCATGTCTCTTTTATACCGCAAGACATACGTTCACCACAGTTTCACTTCAAAAATCTCAGGACACCTTATATAATTCCAACTGAATGTAAAATGCATGGATGTATGAATTACTTCAGGTTATATGTTATTATCAATGGTAACGGCAAACACACAATAAGAGTATGTTCCCTTACTCGCTTCTTTAACATATTTAAGTACAGGTGTCCCATACAGAGAACGTACCTGTTGACTACAGTATCACAATGAGAGAGAGAACAAAGCGAGGCATTATGCAGGTAATCTCCTGCGAAATACAAAGCAAAATGAAACATCCTTTGTCATAAAGTGTGCTACTTCATAATCAGTTCCATGAAATTGAAGTGCATTTTTTAAGTTTTATTTCAGATGCGAAAGTACGTGATGAACAAAATTTAAAAGTTAAATGAAAGAAAAAATCTAAATGATTTCTGTCTAACCTTCACGCCGCTTCTCCTCAGGAGTATGCAGTGGAGGTAATCCACCTCTTACCCGCCCTGGTATAAGTAACTGATGGTTACTCCTTCAAGGCTCTCGCAAGATTCTAATTTTTTTGTTAAACGAAGCTACATTTATTTATGTTGAACGAATCTAGACCACCAGTGTCCAAGCATACGTTGTTAGTAAGCAGTATGCAAGTGCTTAACAGGAAAAACAAAATGCAAAAAATAGGTTAGTAAGACAAAGATAAATTAAACAGGGCAAAAGAAAAACTCATTCATGAGGCTCCATGAGCCGGCATTGCATCTGTAAAAACCCGCAAGCATCCGCATAAAATAGAGAACATAAGTAATACAATAAATCTCAAATCAATTGGCAAGTACCAGCAAAAAATGTGAATGGCTTTCGGTCTGATCATAAACTACACTTAGATTCCGATATGGATTATGCAGATAGAATTCCTTATACTAGATACCCATTCCTGTATCCATCGTTGTTCTTAACAGGAATGCTCGATCTTAATACCTTAGAAGCCCGCCGAAAAATATTTTTGGGGAAACATTTTTTTAAGCTGATATCCGGTACTGTACTGAATCCACCTATGTTGAAGAAGATTAACCTATATGTCCCTAACGTGTATACTCGTGGGAGATCCCACACACTTTTTTATGCTCCGAAAGCGAGAACTTCTTCCTTTCAGAATGCCCCATTAAATAGAGCAATTCAACTGCTAAAGCCTCGATGACACACGGCGAGTTTACAAGCTTCTATCTACTAAGTTTAAAAGCGGGTAAATCGGCGAGTGAGATTGTCATGATGACACACAAAACTGACCACTCGCTCAGGAGCGTGGGAAACTGAGGTCGCTTTTAGCGCCAGTAACAAGAATAACGACGCCTGCGTGAACTAATTCTTCAGATGTTTGGCAGTCGAAATCAGCTGTTTATCGGAAGCCATGTTGGAAACGTAAATAAACCAATCACGAGCAAGCGGAGCAAGCGTGTAGGCGAGTAAAGTTGACGACCTTTCAACTTTTTTTCGTAGATTGTCAACAATCTGCTAGTTGCTGCTTGTTAGCAAGTGACACGATGACACTGGACGAGTTTACTAATAAATAGTGAATTTCCCAGATAGTAGCTAAGTAAACTCGCCCTGTGTCATCGACTCTTTAACAATTCTGCATTGAGCATTGACATCTTCAATGTTACCTATAGAGAGTTCAGTAACTATCTTTTGACATACGTCTCAACATAGTGAAACTGCCCCCTTGGCCTTTTTTCTCTTATATTTTGTAATCTTCTCAGTAATAATTTGGTGTATAACTGTTTTATGGAGAACCTGAAAAAAAAATAATATTACCTATGAAAGGCTAGAAGAGAGGTTCATACCATTTAAAATACGTGTATTAAGTAGGCAAGATAAACGGAATACTAGATACTCGTAACATAACAAAATGACATAGATTATTGTAAAAGAGGTCACAGAATAAGTAAACAAATTTTCATTTTACGTAATTGAATTTTTGAATGCAAGGTTTTACACTGGCCAAAATGCAAATCATTGTCTTTCAGAGTAATTAAGGTTGAATCAAAAGGATTTTGCGAATACAAGCGTATACAAGGATTTCGTTAACATTAGCTTCCCTTCATTAGGAGGCACTGAGGAAAAAACCTCCATGCCCTATGTCATCTTTGGGGATGCTGTGTGGAGGTTCTTATTAGGGAAAAGAAGGAGAAGAAGTTTTCGGAAGAAAAAAGGTTTGAGGGGTGGATAGGAATCTGTTGGTCAATGTGTTCAGGATTGACGGACGTGTGAATCCATCCACTGAGGTGCAAGGCGATGGGTCGAGAGAGTCCAGCTCGAGAGGTCTAGAATAGGTCAACTTAACCAGTCTCTCCCGATCCGGCCCGCCACGGTGTGGGTGATCAAAACGCATTCACCGCCCAGACCTAGACAAACCTCACCTGATGAACCCGGGCACCCAGGCTAAGTCAATAAAAGTAGCAAACCACTTTGGGTGACTTTTGAATGGTTCCCGGGGCAGCGGTTTCTTGAAAAATAATAATTTAATGAAATAATTAAAAACTAAATTTGAAGAAATAATAATTTGTTAAATTTGAAGAAATTTGAATTTGAAGAAATTTGAAGAAATAATAATTTGTTTAAAATTATTTTTTTTTGTTTGTGAAAAATAGTGACTTCAATAACATTTCTTTAACCAACAGATCAACATTAAATTTTACCATTACATCATTTGAGACGAGCCTTTTGGTACATAAAATCTTTATGTCATTGATACTGAAAAATGTCTACCTCAGAAGAAAGGTGGTTTAAGAAGGTAGTCATTGTCCCCAAATACATGAGTATGTAAGTTGATTATTATTATTCCTATTTATATATTTTGACATAGGCCCTGAGGGAAGTTATTTTCCTCAGGGCCTCTTGTGTGGAGTTAATGCAAAAAAAATCCCTGTTTTAACTTTAGAACACTAGCACCACTTTTAAAAACAGCCTTTCTTCACAAGCACATTTAGAATGTCAAATATCTCAAAAAATAATTATTGTCTTGACTGGCAATGGTGAAAATTCTAACAATTTATTTATTTATTTGTAAGAAATAAACAGCTTTTACGTAATATACAGTGATAAATATACAAGTGAACTGAAGTCAAGCCACAGAAGTTTCTTATGCTAAATAAAGTACATCGGAAATAAAGTTTTAATATCTTAAAATTAATTTTGGGTTATTGGAAGGGGAGAGGAAGAGGAATATAGGAAGAGGATAGGAGATGTTCCCGATATATTCTATACTCTCATATTAATAATCGATCGTACGCGTTTCTTCATATCGATATTTATTCAGGTTATTACTAAAATGTCAATGCTGTAAAATTTTGTATTATATTGTGCATACACACGAGGAATTGGGAATTTTTTTCTAAAAATTGTTCCACATGATGGTTAATGCATTATTGTGTTGGACAGGTTGGTAGAGCCTACAAAAATACTGTAAATTCAATAAGGCACCGACATACACGGACACCTTGATCCCTGAGTTGTTCAGGTAGGGTCCAGTTGTAAAGACAGCAAGAGCTTTGTAGGAGCAGTAGGTATACTCGTATATTCAATTAAATTAAACAACATATTACTTTTCCTCCGTATTATTTCATGAGAAGTGCCTATTTGTACCAGCCACTTCTCTATTTATTGGACAAAAATTGTGCATTAAATTCCCACACGTTTTCAATAGGGGTAATTATTTTAATTTCATTCTTATTTCCTCATGGGGTTGAACAAAGAACATTGTTTTTAAATGTCTGATAGTCGCGCAATCAATATCTATTAAGTAATTGCGCAAATCTCACATTTCAGGATATGGAGTGATAGTGTGATATTACAATTAGTGTCCGACCGAAACAGGACTTTCTACCGAAACCGAATCTTCGGTAGCTGTCCTAGTTTCAGCCGAAACCGAAACCGAAACTTTTTTAGACATGTTAAAAATCTATCGTTTTCTGAAATTTGGCTCATTCTTTACATTTATACAATCAGTTAACATGTGTTAAATGAAATAAAAAAACAATAATTGAAGTATGTGAAAAAATTTTTTTTTGGTATTCCTAAAAATTAGCAAACATGTTTTTTTTTTACATGAGCACAGGAGGCCCTGAGGAAAATAATTACCCACAGGCCCTATGTCATCTTTGGGGATGCTGTGTGGAGGGTTTTTTTAAGGAAAGGAAGGAGAGGAGAGTTCTGGGAAGGAAAAGCGTTTAATGTTTAGGAATCTGGGTCCTGGTCATCCGCCTCCAAGACCTAGACCAACCTTACCCCATGAGCCCGGGCACCCCTGCTAAATCACCAAACGTAGCGATCCACTTGGGGCGACCTATGGCAGAGGTGTTGGTTATCCAATAAAGTTAACTACTTCTTGTAACCAAAAATTTGTCAAAAATCAACACTTATGTACATAAAGGAAGGACCTCATTAATTAAGTATTTTAATTTAAATTGCGTTTACAATCATACATTCTTAAGACAACATTTACCATTTATTGATAACTTTTGCAGAGTTTCGGTGCGGCGCGGCCGAAAGTTCGGTAGAAAATATTCCGAAACCGAAACTGATGCCGAAACTAGATTTTTTTGCCGAAACTTGCCGAAACCGAACCTTCGGTCGGTCACTAATTAAAATATCGTGTTTACAGTACACTGTGAAGATTTTAATGACTTTATCAAAGAGCAGTGGCGTCAAAAATTGAGATCTGTAATCTCCTAATGACAAAAAGCAAATCTGATTCAGCACGTCCGTTATAATTATGTTCCTAATAGGTCACTTGCATCACATTTAAAAAAAAATTCCGGTTTAGGCAAATATTCTGAGACATTCTGTATTTTTTTTTTAATCGTATTTTTAAAACCCTGGCAATTCTTTTGAAAATTTCAATCCGAAAAATCAGACCATTTTTTATAAACCGGAAAGGCGGGACATAATTTTATAGGTGCGAAAACACGATAATTACATAGCCGAAAATGATTAAAAAAAAATAACGTTTTCCACACGAATGGCACAGGCGAATAACGAGGCATACCAAAAATATTAAATTTCGTAAATATTTTTTTCCTTGATCCATCTTATTGATCATAAATCATTATAATGTTCAACGTCTATATTACTAAATCAAATGTAATATACTTGTACTTGTAAATTATAATAATAATAAAATAATTATAAAATTTGATTTTGTTAAAATCCGCACCATTATCATTATACCCCTAAAACACGTACGGACAACGTAAAATGTACGGGGTTCTCTTCATTACATCTGTCAAAAAATCAAACCAAATGATACTTTTGCAGAGAACAAACAATAAATCTAGTGAACGTTAAATGTTAAATTCAAAAATTCGCCTGAAATCAAAGTGATGCCATATAAAAAAAAATAAATCGGTGTGGAATTTTATAAAATTAATAGGAACATTTTCGGAGACGGGACATTTTTATGTAGTGACGTCACGAGCCCAAATAATGGATTCATTTATTTAAAAATAAAAAAAAACTGTACATTTCTAAAAAATGTTAGTAACATTTTCGTAATCTTAGTAAAAAAATCTATCCACACGATTTTTTCCAATTCGTTATGAAGTCCATGCAAGTGGCCTGTACATTTTTTCGACATTTTATCGATACTCTGCCCCAATTTTTAAATTGAAATTTACCTATAATAAAATAAGTTTCGTTATTGTAGACTTTTAATGGGAAATCTCGAATGATGTGGAAATAATTTATGATTTTCGGAAGACCAATGTGAAAACTTTTATTTAAAAATTATTAAGAATTTTTGAGATAACTCGGCCATACATAAGAGAGTTTTCGTACTTCTCCCTTCATCATTGGCAAACTTCCAATTTATAGAATCTACAAAGATAAAAAAATCGCTACATTACGTCACTAATTTATTATTAACTAGCTGGCTCCCGGCATACGTTGCAATGCCATATTTAAAGAAATAAATAGTTTCTCCCTGCGTGTCCTTTCCGGTGCGTCCCCGTTCCCCTCACGCATCCCCTTCTCCTCCCGCATTCCCCTTCCGCCCTCCCCGCCTTCCATATCCCCTCTCCCGCACCCCCACCCCGCCAATCCCCTCCCACAATCCATATAATATTCAGTCCCAATACATTCAGTTTTCAAAAAGCTCGCGTGCCACCTATTAAAAATTTTTTATTGACATTTTAATTTTTCATATATTACAAATATTCAATTTTGTATGTTATAAGAAAAATCAATCCAATTTTTTACCTAACATAGGTGTATCTATTTAAAATATCTATGATTTAAAAAAATCCATAGACCATTCTTTTGTTTCACATTCATCAAACGCGCGAACTGTCAAACGTACGAAGTTAAAATAGTCGTTAAGTTTTCTGAAATTATGCAATTTTCTTAATTTTTCTTTCCGTAAGAACCTTCCACAAAGTATTAGAAAACTTAAAAAAAAAGATGAATGAAATAGATAAAATCGTTCTGAATTTATGGCGTGACCAAGGGAAACAGGGATTCATTTATATATATATATATATATATTTATATATATATATTTATATATATATATATATATATATATATATATATATATATATATATATATATATATATATATATATATATATATATATATAAATGAATCCCTAATTAATTATGTCACGAATCCCAAAAACTTAAAATATCCTAATGAATATGAATTTACACCTATTGTTGCTTCCAAAACTGCTTTTACGAATTACAGCTTCAGATGCACTTGAAATAGACTGTAAATACTAAAATCGATACGAGACGAAATGTTATTTGCTTGTATTGGGTGGTAGTATGTGTTGGAAAAACAAGGAATGACTAATCACTTACCACTGTATCTCTGCGAAGGAGCACACGACACACTCACCACAACGATACCTCGGGTACTTATCGCCACTCCAAACCGAAAGAGTACTAAATTATATTTTGTGCTTCCGAGATAGACAAATTCCTTCTTTTTACTTCTTTTTTTTATTTACTATAGATAGATACAAAAGAAATTACAAATTACATATTAGGAAGCTTTGCCTGTCCAACTAGTAAAGTTTCTCGTTCCAGGACAGACAAATTGACAGGTTTAGTTTCTTATTATACATTACATAATAACATAACCAAAAAAATAGAAAAAGAACCTGGTAGCATACACTATATTCAGCTTTGCCGAATTAACCTGGTAACATATAATATATTCAGGTTTACAGTGTAAGAGATAAGTAGGTAAGTTAGTATTGAAAAGTGTAAACCAGGTACCTGATCACAAGTTGGAGGAATTACAATAAGATTTACAACATAAAGAGATGAAGTTATGTGTTAGGTTATGTGTTTAGAAGTGTGAACTTATAATACATAGTTCAATTATAAGAGAAACTACACTAAAATTTACAATATTGTATATATTTTATGTATGTAATAATATATATGTTGTTTTTTTTTTTTAATTTATGTATGCGCTGTAACTACAATGAGTAAACAATTATGTGTAAACATGATTATTTTTTATGTTTTATTTATTTATTTATGTTTTATTTATTAATCATTAACGCCCTTATGGGCTTTTACACACATTTACATTTTTATGTTTTAGTGCATACAGGTGTGTTTAGAATACAAAGAAAACATGAATAGTTTTTACACATGGTACATATAAATAAAGCTGGTAAGTAAAAAGTATAGCATTATACAATAAAGAGAAAAAAAATCAGTTTTATATGTATATACGTATATAACAAATAATAATAATGGTGAGTTTTTAATATATGTGCAATTTATTTTATTTAATTTAATTTAATTTAATTATTTATTATAGATACAAAAGTACAAATTACAATTAGGAAGCTTCGCCTGTCCAACTAGGAAAGTTTCCCGTTCCAGGATAGGCAAATTGACATGTTTAGTTCATATTATACCTGAAATGTACATAAATTACATAACAAAAAACAAAACCAAAAAAAAAAAAAACAGAAAATTTAATTTTTTTCTGAAGCTAAGGTGTGTAATAAAGAAAATGTATATAAAATATATAAATATAAGTACACATACATTTTTTTGTGACAAAGTAGAAAAGGAAATCTGGTAGCATATATTATAATCGGATTTACCGAATTAACCTGGTAACATATGTATAATACATTCAGATTTACAAGATGGATGAATTACAAGAACAAGATGGAGGAATTATGTTAAGCTATGTGTTTAGGAGTTTGAACTTTTAATACATAGTACACTTATAGGAGAATTTATGTGTTGAATACATAGCGAAGTTGATTTTAAACAAAAATACAGACTTGCACCGCACTAAAATTAATATACAAAACGATTCAATTTTGACCAATTACTTTATCGTCAGTGTACTAGACGTTTGTACATAAACTAAATATAATAGGGAGCTGGCCACAATGACACGCCAATGGAGTTTGGTACGCCAGTGGATTTTGGAATGCCACTGGTTTTTTAAATGAATTTACTACTTTGACAAAAAATGCTTCTAGGTATAATGGCAAAACTGATTTGAGTACTGGATTAAAATAAATATTTTTCACTTTGGAGACTGTGGGAGACTGGGGTTTTTAGGATTTTAGGTTACTGGGATACTGGGAGAGGTAAACTGAATCTAAGACTGATTAAAACACTTGAAAAGAGGTTTGAACTTGGAGACTGTTGGTATCTTGAGTAGGTATTGTTTCTTCTTGGCTGATAGTTTTGAACTGACTTCCTACCGGTTTGACTTCTATTTTTATAGGGCAAACTCAGGTCGGATGTTTGGGGGACAGAACCTCCTTAATTTTTCTAAGGTACTTGTTTTAGGTAATTTCCCTGGTCGCTACGATTGGAAGTCAGCTGTGTTAAAATTATGTGTGATAGTTTTTGCCAAGATTTTACCAACTCAGGATCCCAAAGCTTCACATCATTTTTATTGTGTTTACAAGAAAAGGTACAAGTATACATATGTGATATAAGGTACAATTTTAAACAGTAAATATTTTTCTTAAAGTGCAACAATCACTGATAGACGTCAGTTTTTGGGTTGTTTTTGTAGTACATACTCATTTTTAGGTGATGATGTTTATTTCTTGATCCAAATTATTCCCAATTTCTCGAAATTGAGCTCCAAATTTTTCGGAAGATGAATTCGCTGTCGTAAATATTTACGATTCCGATTTTTCCTTTGTTCAGAATTGACCAATAGTGGCTCGGCTGGTCGCATGGTGGGGGTGACGTAAATAGTCAGCCATTTCCTTGGCGTTGATCATTGCTGTCTGGAGTCCCTTGTGGAAGCATTAGGTGGTTATTCAGATGTGTTTTCCAGTCCAATGAGGCTGCTGCATGTATTCATTATCAATTTCATTTATGTTTTCAATTGATTAGTTAGTTAAAGGACATAATAGCGTTGTAGACAAGTCATTTGGAAGGGGAACCACATGCACATAATTCCGCTAGCCAATAGCAGCTCTCAGATTGTCGTGCTGGCGGCATGGTACTCTGTGGGAGCGTAAATTCCATTCTTGAATTTCCATGGTTGTCAAAAGCTTTCGCGCACTCGTTAGATGCACACGGATTCCTACGACACGTTCCATACACTCCCCTCAGTGCAGTCTCGACTGTGCTCAGCTACTTCGTGGGGCGTGTCCTTTTCCGATGTCTGAGTTTTGAGTCGGGTGTCTTCGCAGAGTGTACAGTTTCATCAGTTGCTGGCGTGGCAGGCAGAATGACGGCGATTTTGACTGCCGGCCTTACGTATATCCCAGTGCTGGTTTGGATCCGGGCAGTTCTGACTTGTCCATCAGCTGCAGGTATTGCTTCGATGATACGGCCACGTGGCCAACTGTTTCGAGGCAGTGCTGGGTCCATGATGATCACTAGGTCATCCTTCTTAATTGGTGTAGTTGGATGGTGCCATTTTTGCCGGACAGCCATGGTAGGTAGGTATTCCCGCAGCCATCGCCTCCAGAAGGTGTCTGCAAGTTGTTGTCCGATGCGCCACTGGCGGCGTAGGCATGTTTCCTCTTCTTTTTTGTCGTAGAAGGATAATTGAGGGCGCTTCCCGGCTGACCCTAGCAAAAAGTGGTTGGGTGTTAGAGGTTCTTCATCACGTGGGTCAACTGAAATGTGGGTGAGTGGACGATTATTTACCACAAACTCAGCTTCTGCAAGTGCGGTGCGTAGCGTTTCTTCTTTTGGTGCTCTTTCCTTTAGTGTAGCGCTTAGGGCTTTCTTTACTGATCGTACTAATCTTTCCCAAGCTCCCCCCATGTGCGGACTTAGTGGTGGTATGAAGTGCCACTCGATGCCCTGGGTAGCTATTGCGTCAATCATTCTGGCGTCTTGACTTATTGACAGCAGGGCGTCCCTCATCTCGGTGTCAGCTCCGTGAAAGTTTGTCCCGTTGTCCGAGTACATGGCTGCTGGTTGTCCTCTGCGGGCGGTCATTCTTTGTAGGGCCATGATGGCCGAGTCAGCAGTTAGTGAAGCGGCTAGTTCTAGGTGAATGGCGCGTGTCGAGAGGCAGGTGAAGATGGCTCCATATCGTTTTTCTCGATGCCTACCGACCGTGATAGCCATAGGGCCGAAATAGTCAAGCCCACAGTGTGTGAATGGGCGGACGTGATGCATCAGGCGGGGTGGTGGTAATGCGCCCATCAGAGGTGGAGTCGGTTTGCTGCGTCGTATGAAGCAAGTGGGGCAGGCGTGCGTTATCTTCCTGCTTGTTGTGCGTAGTCGTATTATGAAGAAATGATTGCGTATTTCTGCTACTGTTTTCTCAGTACTAGGATGATCCGCCTTTTTGTGGTAGTGACTGATAAGAAGTCGAGTGTAGGGTTCGTCGCCGTCCAGTATTATGGGAGTTCGGGCCACACTCTTTGTTCTTTCCAAGGCTTGTAGTCGGGTCCCCATTCGTAGTAGGTCATCTGGTCCAAAGAATGGGTTCAGGGAGTTGAGGCGGCTGCCAGCAGGCAGTTTTTGACCTTGTCGGATGATGTGTAGATCAGTTGTGAAAGGGTCTTCCTGGGACCTTTTGATCCATCTGTGTTCTGCTGCTTTTATCTCATCGGCTAGTAGTGGGCCTTCTACTGGTTTATTGGGCCCCATCTTGCATCGTCTGATAAATCGGAGGATCCAAGCTGTGGAGCGAATCAGCCGGTGCCATGAGGAGAACCGCTCTACTGATGGGAGTGCTTCGCCCCTGGTGGACACAAGGCCAACGTAGTGAGGTTTGACTTCTAGTGTCAGGTCGTCAGGCCTGTGGGCGGGTGCCCGTTCTTTTGGCCACGCACCCTCCGGGGAAGTGAGAAAGGCTGGGCCAGTAAACCATCTTCCTTCTGGTGTTAAGTCTGGTACCTCTAAGTCTCGTGTTCCTATGTCAGCGGGATTGAGTTTTGTGGGTACCCATTTCCAGTCGGGTATGTTGGTTAGTTCGTCTATTTCCCCCAATCGGTTTGCCACAAAGGTTGAGTAGGCGCGTGGGTCGGTGCGTAACCAGCATAGTACAGTTGTGGAGTCTGTCCAGAAGCAGGTGCGGGATATCAGGGCTTTGCTTTCTTTTTGGATCGTCTGGGCTAGTCTCGCTGCTATGAGGGCGGCTTGAAGCTCGAGGCGTGGAATGGAGAGAGGCTTCAGTGGCGCTACCTTGCATTTACTTGCAAGGAATGTTACTCGTAAGGATCCATCTACTTTTTCGGTGAAGTAGGCCACGGCACAGCAAGCTTGCTCCGATGCATCGCAGAAAAGGTGTAGTGTTACGTTGTTTAGTTTGTTGTAGAGGCAACGTCTCGGGATTGAGATGCTGTTCGTGTGCAACAGATTTAGCCAGTCTGTCCATCTCTGGGCGTGTTCAGGGGCAATGGGTTCATCCCAGCCGACGCTTGAGCGCCACACTGCTTGCAGTAGCATCTTAGATCTGATGGTAAGGCAGGCAACGAAGCCGACTGGGTCGAAGATCTTCATTACTATAGATAATAGTTGCCGCTTGGTAGGTTGTGTGGCCATGTCGTGGGAGATTGCCTCACGAAATGAGTACAGGAAGCGGTCTGTGGTGGGGTCCCAGATTAAACCAAGCACTCGCTCTGTTTCCGGACCTCCGCTGCTGATTTGTATCGTGGAGCTGGCACGGTCTTCTATAGGTACGCTAGCTAGGGCCGCCGGGCTGTTGGACGCCCAATTTGTCAAGTGGAACCCTCCTTTCGCGAGCAGGGCACTTACACTTTGGGCGAGTGCAGCAGCTTCATTGGGTGTGTCTGCTGCATCTAGGTAATCGTCCATGTAGAACTTGGTGCGTACGGCTTTTGCGGCGGCCGGGTACTCGTGCTCGTATGTTTCAGCCACTTTATTTCGGACGAATTGGGCACTGCTTGGGGAACAGGTGGCTCCGAACATCATCGATGACATTTGATAGGTGTCTGGTTCGTGATGGGGTGATGTCCTCCACAGGAATAGCTGGGACGACTGATCTTCTCGCCTTATTTTTATTTGCAGGAACATTTCTTTGATGTCTGCAGCAATAGCGATGTTTCCTTCCCGGAAGCGTATTATATTCCCCAGGAGGGAGGACAGCAGGTCAGGACCAGTAAGCAGCTGGTCGTTGAGGGAGGTTCCTCGGCATCGGCTTGCGGCATCGAACACCACTCTGATTTTTCCTGGCTTATTTGGGTTGATTACTGCAAAGTGGGGCAGGTACCATTTGCGAGGTGTGGTGGTGGAAGCTTCATGGCTTGATAACTTCTTGGCATAGCCTTTGTTGATAAGTTGATTTATTTTGTCGTTGTAGGCCACTGCTAGATTTTTGTCTTTTTCGAGCTTTTTCTCCAGGGACAGAAGTCGTTTCAGCGCACACTGCCGATTGTCAGGTAACGTGGCTTCTGGTTTGCGCCATAGTAGACCGGTTTCCCACCTTCCTACAGGAAGAGGACGGGTAGTTGCATTCATAAGTGCAATTGCCTGTTGTTCGCTTGCATTGACTCTGGTGGCTGATGTTACTCCGAGGGAGTCGATGGCGAAGTTGGTTTTTACTAGCTCCCTCAACTGTATGTCTGCGGCCGTTTCTGGTTGTAGTGCCAAAGTGGTGGTCGTGTTATTATCTCTGGGGTTGACTCCCCCATGAGCGATCCATCCTAGTGCGGTGCGTGATGCTATTCGCGTAGTATCATTGCATTCACGAACTTCCCTTGACACGATCAGGTGAGCGTTATCTTGGCCTATTAGCAGCTTCGGGACGACCGACCTTCCTTGGGTCTGTTGCTCCGGCAGGTTGAGGTTGCTTATTGTGCTGGCAGATATGTGGAATGTATTACTGTTGCCTGCACCTCGTATTCTTAGTCTCACTCGTTGGGAGAGATTGTCGGAGGTGCACATTCCTTTCGCGCCGTGGATTCGCAGTCCGTGAACTGGGCCGTTTGCTCCGACTTGTATTGCGGTGTCAGCGTCGACAAGTGTTACTGTGGATCCTTCATCCAGGAGAGCGAACACTGACACTTCTTCTTTGTTTGGAGCGCTTAATATGACTGGCGCAATTTTTAATAGTACTCTCTGTCCGGAGTCCTGGCGTCACAAATTGACATTTTCCACGGCGCTTTTTCGTACGAACTCGGGATTATGTAGCAGGGGGTGGTGTGGGGATCTGCAATCTCCTACTTTGCACCATTGGTTTATTTTGCAGCTTCGTGAGTGGTGTTTTTCTAAGCACTTGCGGCATAATCTTCCCGTGCGTACAGTTTCCCATCGGAGTTCAACATCTTTGGCTGCGAATTCTTTGCATTCGCGGGTTTTATGATCGCCGCCACATTGGGCGCAGCTTTCATCAGCAGTTTTTCTTTTTCGGCTTGGTCCAGGGTAAGTATGTTCCTCGTTTACTTTGCGTTTTATGGGGGCAATCTTTTCTTTTGGGCCATCCCTGACTTCTTCTTGATGTCCGGCATGTATTTGCTCATGGCTCGGTAGAAGTCGCATGCGATCACTCTCTTCTTCCTCCTGGTACCCGGCATGTATTTGTTCACGGCGTGGTCGAGATCGTATGTGGTCCACCATCCCACTGTTTGGAATTGCGTTTGACACCTCTTTCAGAAAGGCAGCGAGCTGGGTTATGGTGGCCGGAGCGTGTTGTTTGCGGATCTCGATTAGCCATGCCAGACGCAGGGAACTTGGCATTTTGTCAGTGACGTCATTCATTAATGCAGGATTGGTGAGATAACCTTCGGTTTTCAGGATCCGGAGAGATGCCACCAGGTTTTGTACCGTTCCGGAGAAATCTGCCAGGTCCTCGAGTGATACCTCGGTCGTGAGGTAAGGTAGTTTTTTAACCTTGTCTAGCATAAATTTTGCTATGGAGTTAGCGCTGCCGTATCGCTGCTCGAGGACGCTGATGATCTCTGGGACTTGCGCAGGATCCATTAGTAGGGGACCCACGGTATCTCGTGCCTTGCCTTTGAGGGCGCGCTGCAGCCGAATGAGATTTTCGCTCGGAGTCATTTGGCAGGTGGCGGTGGATTGAGCGTACTGTGCCTTCCAGGTGGGCCACTCAAGGGGGTCTCCGGAGAAGGTAGGCAAATCTTTTGCTGTGGATTGCCTGGCAATGAGGGCAGCCATTCTTGAATCATCTTCTAATGTGCGGGGGCTATCTTGCGTTCTGGAAGAGCGAAGGGCCTCTGCCATCACAGAGGCGATCTGGGCCAGTGGGTCGTTGCCATGCTGCAACCATTCTCGGGTGTGCCGTGCTGTCTGATTGGCTGTGTGCGGTGGTGTAAATAATGGGGAATCCTGGCCGGAGGAGGCTGGCTGATGCTGGTACCCTGCTGTGTTGTAAAGTGGGCGCTCGGGTCCGATATGGCTGTATTCGGCCGTAGGGATGTTCTTCGCAGGGCCCGTCAGTAGTGTGTACTCTTGGGTGGCGGCGGCGGCGTATCCGGTTGGATCGGTTAAAGCAAATTCATTGGTAGGCTGACCGGCTGGTGTGTCCATTTGAGTAGTTGCATATCTCGTTGCAAACTCTTCGGCCGGCTTGTGAACTTGAGTGGCATATCTCGTTGCAAACTCATTAGTAGAAGGGCCGGTTGGTGCATGCACTTGAGTAGTTGCATATCTCGTTGCAAACTCTTCGGCTGGCTTGTGTACTTGAGTGGCATATCTCGTTGCGAACTCATTAGTAGAAGAGCCGGTTGGTGCGTGCACTTGAGTTGTTGCATATCTCGTTGCAAACTCTCCGGTAGACGGGCCGTCTGACGTGTGTACTCGAGTGGCATATCTCGTTGCGAACTCGTTCGTAGACGGGCCGGTTGGTGCCTGGGTTTGAATTACTGCCTGACCGAGGTTGGCTCGCAGGGTCGGGCTGGTTGGTGCGGGCTCCTGGGTAGGTTGGCTGACTGCTTGGCGTGTTGCAGCGTTCAGGGCTGCGAGCAGATTGGCTGTCTGCTTGGCGTGACGTCTGTCCCGGATGCGCATCTCTCGGCGCAGCAATCGCAGGGAGTCTTCAGTTGATTCAGAAGTTGTTTCACTGCTTTTACTGTTGGATCCGTGGAGGCTCTTGGCGACACATTCTGGAGCAGGTTGGTCAAGAGTGATGAGGTCAGGGTTCCTGGCAGGGTTCGCACCAGATAGATCGTGGCGGGTTCCGCTGGATGGCGTCTCATCGATGTCTACGGTGCGTGGGCCCGGGGTCCGACGGGGTGCCACTGGCATGTTTCGGCTTGTTCCCGGGGCGTTAGGTTTAGACAGCGATGTTTCGGAAGATGTCGGGGTCTTACGGCCACTGCGAAGAGACGGCATTTCCACTGGGTAAGACTGAAGGCGTGTTATGTGTAGATCCGGCTCGAAGGACCAAATGTACTAGACGTTTGTACATAAACTAAATATAATAGGGAGCTGGCCACAATGACACGCCAATGGAGTTTGGTACGCCAGTGGATTTTGGAATGCCACTGGTTTTTTAAATGAATTTACTACTTTGACAAAAAATGCTTCTAGGTATAATGGCAAAACTGATTTGAGTACTGGATTAAAATAAATATTTTTCACTTTGGAGACTGTGGGAGACTGGGGTTTTTAGGATTTTAGGTTACTGGGATACTGGGAGAGGTAAACTGAATCTAAGACTGATTAAAACACTTGAAAAGAGGTTTGAACTTGGAGACTGTTGGTATCTTGAGTAGGTATTGTTTCTTCTTGGCTGATAGTTTTGAACTGACTTCCTACCGGTTTGACTTCTATTTTTATAGGGCAAACTCAGGTCGGATGTTTGGGGGACAGAACCTCCTTAATTTTTCTAAGGTACTTGTTTTAGGTAATTTCCCTGGTCGCTACGATTGGAAGTCAGCTGTGTTAAAATTATGTGTGATAGTTTTTGCCAAGATTTTACCAACTCAGGATCCCAAAGCTTCACATCATTTTTATTGTGTTTACAAGAAAAGGTACAAGTATACATATGTGATATAAGGTACAATTTTAAACAGTAAATATTTTTCTTAAAGTGCAACAATCACTGATAGACGTCAGTTTTTGGGTTGTTTTTGTAGTACATACTCATTTTTAGGTGATGATGTTTATTTCTTGATCCAAATTATTCCCAATTTCTCGAAATTGAGCTCCAAATTTTTCGGAAGATGAATTCGCTGTCGTAAATATTTACGATTCCGATTTTTCCTTTGTTCAGAATTGACCAATAGTGGCTCGGCTGGTCGCATGGTGGGGGTGACGTAAATAGTCAGCCATTTCCTTGGCGTTGATCATTGCTGTCTGGAGTCCCTTGTGGAAGCATTAGGTGGTTATTCAGATGTGTTTTCCAGTCCAATGAGGCTGCTGCATGTATTCATTATCAATTTCATTTATGTTTTCAATTGATTAGTTAGTTAAAGGACATAATAGCGTTGTAGACAAGTCATTTGGAAGGGGAACCACATGCACATAATTCCGCTAGCCAATAGCAGCTCTCAGATTGTCGTGCTGGCGGCATGGTACTCTGTGGGAGCGTAAATTCCATTCTTGAATTTCCATGGTTGTCAAAAGCTTTCGCGCACTCGTTAGATGCACACGGATTCCTACGACACGTTCCATACAGTCAGAATTTCTGCAAGGAATTCAATTTCCGAAGACGAAATACTTTATACCATAAATATACCAATCCCCTTTATACTGAAACCATGGAATAATGTCAGATACTTCAGTAAACTATCACGGAGAGGACAAATGAGTTCGATAATATAATATAACAGAGTATCTAATTACAATCAAATTAAAATGTTAATCAAAGTTTAATTCGTTAAAGTAAATTTGTTATTATTACCTATTACAACGATAAACAAGAACAGTTTTTATAAGGTTTGTTTATAAATTATAAATTACTAACCTTTATTACGCCCTATATTGTAGGTGTTTTGACGGAACTTAACTATGAGGGTTTACAATAAACTGTGCACACAAAATTTCAAGATGGGGATTTATAGTTCTATTGTAACTGTTCCAATATACTGAATTTAAATTTGGACACTGACAGATGACGATAAACATCGATTGAGTTATATTTATTTCCTAGTCGATGAAGTCTTTCGATAGGCGAGTTTTCGACGTAATTATTAGTAGGCGCGTTAACGAAGTACGGCGCATTCAATCTTGTATTACGGGTAGGTACTCGCAGTTGGATTAGTTTGGTTAAATCCAGGGCGTCCAGTCTGCCATTTGAAATATTGAAAAGACAAATTAAATCACTCATTGTTCGTCTTGAAGTTAATTCATTTAATTTTAGTAAGTCCATTAAAAATGTGTAGTTGAGTTCTTCGATTGGAATTCCTAATTTATAGTTTATAAATCTCAAAAACTTATGTTGCACTCTCTCAATTTTTTGTTGGTGAATCTTATAAAAAGGAGCCCAGATTGTTGAATTGTACTCTAAATGGCTTCTCACTAACCCAGTGAACAGCAACTTAAATGAATTAATTATTTTAAAATCTTTTACCGTCTTCAATATAAACTCTAAGCTTTTCATGGCCTTGTTAGTTATTTCGTTTATATGAGAAACAAAAGATAATTGATTGTCAAAAATAATACCTAGGTCCTTGATTTGTTCAACTCTTTTTAGAAAGATGTTGTTGATGCTGTATTCATATTTAATAGGATTTTTAATTCGGGCAAAAGTTATTGTTTGACATTTTTCAATATTGAGGAAGAGTTCATTATGGATGCACCATTCTTGTAGCCTCACAAGATTTGTTTGTAATACGCAACAGTCATTGAGATTAGTAATTGTTTTGTAAATTTTAAGATCATCAGCAAATAAAAGTATCATAACTCCATCAAAGATTGTAGTTATGTCGTTGATGAACAAGGAAAACAGCACTGGTCCCAGATGTGACCCCTGGGGAACTCCGGAGAAGATTTCGAATTGATTTGAAAAGTGCAAGTTGAGTTTGACTGAAATTTTTCTATTGTATAAATAACTTTCAA
The DNA here is from genome assembly GCA_929108145.2 of Limnephilus rhombicus. Taxonomy (NCBI): domain Eukaryota; kingdom Metazoa; phylum Arthropoda; class Insecta; order Trichoptera; family Limnephilidae; genus Limnephilus; species Limnephilus rhombicus. The sequence goes on from OV815277.1 coordinate 14,703,189, forward strand.
ACCATCTCAAAATATGCCCCGTTATTCCAAGGGATTTTAATTTATGCATAAGTATTTTGTGTGAGACTTTGTCGAAAGCTTTGCTAAAGTCAGTGTATACCACGTCTGTTTGAAGACGATTGTGCATATTATTAAATAAGTATTCCTGATAGATCATCAAATTTGTGAGAGTAGACCTTTTTGACATGAAACCGTGTTGTCTATGTGAAATTACTTTATTAATCTCAGGAGATAGTTTAGAGAGCAGAGCAGATTCAAATATTTTCGGGATCGACGACTGGATACAGATAGGTCTATAGTTGGATATATCGGATTTATCACCCTTCTTGAAAATTAAATATATGTATTATTTTCATATTTAATTTCATTTATAAGTATACTTAAATATATGTAAGTATACTTATAAATGAAATTGTATACACGTAAAACACCAACAATTTGTGATTTCAAAACAAATGCACTCCAATTTTCACTATTTTTCTTCGCATTGTTCTAAATTTAAAAGTAAGGTGATGGTCAGGGAGAGGTGGGAACTGAATAAATGACATCCCTGTAGGAACCACACATCCGCATATTCTTATTTCAAACCCAAACATGAATCTAAACGTTTTTTTTCATGGAAGTTATAATCATTAATGTTTTTTTACGATCGTTGTAGAGAAAAAGATGTAAGTGTAGTGGAACGCATGTCAAAATGTGTGAAACAGAAAACCGAGTATGAATGAGACGGCATGCTTGTGCGCATGTTATAAAAGCGTATAACTTCTTCATTCCTCCTACCAACCGAGTTTGTAACATATTTATAAAGTAGTACAAATTATATCCACGAGAATAATTATTTACTATCCATTAATAAAAAATTTACTCGGTGATCGATATCAATATCACTATGAAAACGAGCAACCACCACAGTAAGATTCATCAAATAATACGACTAGCAACACAGCAATCGAATAAGGAAGAAAATAAAACCAAGGTTTTTCAACATCCGTCATATTTGACACCTTCACAAATATGCCATCAATTACGAATTTTTAGACAATTGTTACGTAAAATATATAAAAAAATGATTAATTTATTTTGTTTTAATTATTTGAATTTAATATACATTGGTGAAATTTTTATGGTTTCCGGCAGTTCAACGTATTTTGGACCAATTAAATATAATCATGACGTATTTAAGGCACGTTTTGGCTTTTGGTAATTTTTTTATAAGCATCAGTAGCTTGTTTCTCGTTCTCAGATAGAACAACTGTCTATATATACTGGTACGTGTAAATTTGTACGTGTACGTAAATGTGTGTACGTATGTATATGTGTGCATTTATATATATACATGTGTAAGCGTATGGATTCATACATGTATGTGAGGGTGTATATATGTGTGCATATATTTGTGCATGTATGCATGCATGCACACATATAAAACCATAAACCTTTGAATATGATCTAATAATCTTGTGCATGAATTTTCTCTTTTCTTTTCTATTTTCTAGTTCCTTTAATATTTTTTTTTTCTTAATTGTCTTTATAAACTTTCAACTATATTTTTTTCAATTTTTAACATGTTTGTATAGCTAATTCATTTTTTCACACTAAAATCCACAAAGTAACTATATTCCATTGGTCACCAGTCCCCATGAAAGAGGCAGCTGCCTAGTATGGTGATGTAGTTTAGTATGGTGATGGTGAAAATGTTAAAATGTTTTTCATATCATGTATTTTGTAAATTAACAAATAAAAAGATTTAAAAAATCTAGCATTTAGGCCATTAGACTACAATTTTTTAAATTTCATTTAATTATTTTTTAGGCATATTCTTAATTTAATTTCATATATCCTCTCCACTGAAAGACAAATACGTTAAAAGTTTAGCGAATTTGAGGTGAAGCAACCCATTTTTTTTTAATATTTCGCGACGGGGGCTTTTTTCCTAAAATACTCATAAATGTTTGCGTTGGGACTTTAGGAAGGTAGTCCAATGTCAATTTTGATATACAATAGTAGTATTCTTAAAATCTTCTTCGACTGCACGTAAATATGGTCATTGTTAAAGTAAAATAAAATACATGTTGAACAATGCGCAGCTGGTTAATATGCAAATATTTTAATTCAGTATCTACTAATTCACGAAACATGAAAAAATAGACAAAAAAAAAAATTACAAAATTTCGAAAAATACCTGCAACGATAGATTTTCGGAAATAAGAAATGAATTATAGTTCACATTGTGTACTGACAAAAGAGTAGCTTTTTGCAGAATTAAAATGACTATACAAAATATCAAGTTATCTTGATTTATTTTTGGGATATTATGCCGTCCTTTTTTATCTGAATACCTCACAAGAGTCCCAGCTGCTTCCGTGTGGAGCCAGTGAGGCATCCCCAATTGGGGTACGTTGTGAGGCTGAATGTAGTGGTGAGGGGAAGGAGATGGAGAAGAGGGAGGCAAGGAAGTACCTGGCTGTTCAGATTGGTCACCAAACACGACTAAAGGCGTTTCAAGCAACGTTTTGATTTTGAATGATGGTCTTACATCAGGGTGATAGTGAGTGTATCTTCCACTTTGGAATGTACTAAAAATAAACGATTTATTTTTTAAATGAATAAATTGTGAATCAAGACAAATTAATCAAATAAAATTTATTGCGCACGCCGAAATTCGATCCCGCGACCTTCGGATTGCGAGTCAACAGTCTTACCCCTCGATCACGGAGGCCGCTACCTCCTTCTTTAGCCAACGTTTCGGAAAGCATTATAGTGTCCATCTATGTTCATCCATCAGTGTTCATCGTAACTAGATCCGCAGTGGCAAAACGATTGGGAATGTATGGTGAGCGATATGCCGAAATACGCCAAAAGTCTATTGGCCCCGTAGAACGAAATTACTGGTTAAATAACGACAATTTAATTGAAATAAAACAATAACTTAATTTGTAATCACGATGTTTTATTTCAATTAATATGTCAAACCACAAAGTGACTGCTTTCTATCAAAAGACAATTTAATTGTTTTGCCTTAAATAATGAGAGGCTTGAGAATTTTGGTTTTGCCACCGGTCAGCCGGAAACTACATTACACATCTGCCTTGATGGTTGACATTTGGAATAAAGACAATTGTTATGATTATTAAAGTAGGAGGAAGCGAAAAATGGCATAATAACCCAAAAATAAATCATGATAATACTTTTAGTCCTGAAATTCTCAAATCCTACCTTGACGTCACAGGCAGAGCACGAGAATTTGATGACGTCAGAGGACGGGCGACAAGCATTTCTGTATGCATGTCTGTTGGACAGATCCATCTACACGTATAGAGATGCTCCTGTGACGTCATGCTCGGCCGGACTCATCCGTATGTGGAAATTGACATAGCGCTTGCTATTGGGTTAGAATCAAAAGGTAGGTACTAATTACGAGGAAACCGGGCGACGTTTTGTTTTTGTTATTATTTTTTTTTAGAAATAATAATTTTGGAGAAAATTCAGATACGGATGTCAATTAGCAAGAATACACAAAACAAACTAGATAACTCACCTGCATCCAAACTATTTCTGACGAATTGATAAACAGCAGAAAAAACATATTCAAATATTTTTACTCATGTGTAGGAAAAAATATAAACATAAGAATATTAACCTTGCCTACTAATAACCTTAAGTGGAAGACTCATATTATCAATACTATGAATCGATTAAGAAAACTCATATACATATTTATTAATTTAAGAAATATACTTAACTTAAAAATTCTTAAAAATATATACTAGGCACTAGCCCATTCAATAATTACAATACGGAATCGTTGCGTGGGAGGAGCTTACAAAACCTCAATTTTGCCACTGGAAATTACTCAAAGGCTTATAATTAAAGTTATTACTAGGAAACCATCAGATTATTCAACCTCCCAACTTTTTCAAAACTTTCAAGTCCCACCTCTAAAAAATACGTATATTAAAAATACGCTGCTTCAAATACACAAAGACTCTTCTAAGAAGTCGCACCACGCCATGGTACGCGTAGAGAGCAATAGGCAAAACACAGTGGGTCGCTTAAGTACGCCATTAATGCATACCAGTTTTGCACAACACTTCTGCATGTACAACGGAGTGATGTGGTTTAATCCATTGGGAATGGAACTGAGATTGGAACCTGCCTATAATAAAATCAAAAATAGACTAAACAATGATATCTTAAATAGTTTGGCTACCTAGAGTCGCACTGGCAATTGATTAACAATACTTAATTGACAGATTTTTAAAAATTTATTTTTATTTTGTATATATAATGTTGTTATTTTTTATTTATGCACGTATATATTCGTGTTAAAAATTTTAATTTTAATTTTTAATAAACTTCTTTATTTTCTTGCCTTTACACACGCGTAATTGCATTACGCGTGTGTAAAGATTAAAGAACAAAGGAGGCAATATTGCAAACTTTTATAATGTAAAAGAATAAAACTTTAAACACATAGTACACAATTCCATTAAAATACACAAATCATTCATTATAACCTCATAATATTTTCTGACATTATTTTTTTTCATCATTGCTGCCTTTATGTATTTTACTTTGTTTCATCTTAGGTTTATATTATTAAAATTTATAATTTCATATTTTACCAAATTGTAAAAGGTGGGCCTCAGCACGAGAAAAGCACCCAGTGAGGCCCACTTTATCAGATAATATTTTAAAATATGAAAAGTTTTCGTATCAAAATATAACAAATGGTGAAGTTGCAAATTCCGCTGTAAACTTAATACGATTTTAAAGAAAAATAACTCTTGGTTACAACTTTATTACTAGAAGAAACTTCTGGTTATGTCGGATGAGCTGGAAAACGCATTCAAGTTACCTTTTTTCTCATTCAAAGTTGTAAATTTCTTATTTGTATCATATGACGTTATTTGAAGGTTAGGAAATATGCATAAATTATGGAAATAAACCAAACCAATGACCTACTTATCTGTTTTGAACGTTTTCAATTCGGGAGGCGGGTATATATATCCCAAATTGGATAACCAACACCCCTGCCATAGGTCACCCCAAGTGGTTCGCTACGTTTGGTGGCTTAGCAGGGGTGAGATTTGTATAGGTCTTGGCGGCCAATGTGTTTGCTCACCTACTACGTAGCGGACCGGATCGGGAGAAATTGGTTGAGGGAGACCTAACCTGACCTTACAGCCGGACTCTCTCGACCTATCGCTTTGTACCGCTGTGAAAGTGGTGGATTCATACGTCCGTCACTCCTGAACACGTTGACCCCCAGATTTCTAACATTCCTTCATACCTTTTTCCTTCCCAGAAATTCCTCTCCTTCCTTTCCATAAAACGACCCTCCACAAATATGGCATAGGCTCCGGAGGAAAATATTTTCCTCAGGGCCTCCTGTGGAGTTAATGTAAAAAAAAGTTTCATTTTCGACTACCTTGACATAAATAGTTTCTTGTAGTTTAAGGTGAATTTTACACTTGGCAGTCATTTAAATCATTAGGCATGTCACCAAAACGGGCGTTACTGACTTTTTATAAGATTTTGAAAGGATGCTTGCATATTTTTTTGTTTTTTTTTTTTGTTTTAAAAAGAAAGACAAACATTCCCGGGATACGAATAACCCAACAATGTTTGAAAATCTCCTACTACCACCACAGAAAGCCGAAAATGTTGCTTGTGTTGTGAAGGAGGACTTAGCCAGTCGAGGAATCGAACACGCTACGCTCGGGTGGGACCCAAGCGCTATGCCCACTCAACCACTGGCCGGTCATTGGCATAAAAATAAGAAACAATGCCTTCAAGGATATGAATAGTAATAAATTAAAACTTTAAACGAGCTTTTAAATTTATTACGAATGTCGTTTAAAAAACTATCACACCTGCTAGTCGCGTGAGACATTTTGTTTTTATGTTTAAACATCAAGAATTTATCGAGAATGAATTAATTACGCTCGCGAAATATACCTAAAATGGGAAGATACGTGGCATTAAAAACTTAAGAACTACCAGAAAATATGAGTAAATTGTTTCTATTTTGGCTGATTAGTAAGCAAGTCCACGCTACATCACGAATACACTCCCGCTGTGCGCTGAGATAAAATTTGTTTTGTTTTTAATTAAATTCAAGCAGATTTCGGTTCATTTTGGTCCAGCAATACGGAGATGCTGTGCTTGCAATACAAATATTATAATTCCCCGACGTTAAAATGAATTTATTTGATGGAATTTGCATATTTATGACAATTTTTTTATGTGCCTCTCCTTAATATGCAATTTAAATTACCCTGTCGTAAATTGGATAATTTTTTGTTTCAATAAATTTTGACGGTTCTGCCTACTTTCCTACCGATTCGGTGAGCATAAATGAATAAATATTGCTTTTTTTTAATGAAATTTATACATTTATTTATTTTTAATAGTGGGATGATCGTATTATATTATTTCAGTCAGTTAATATAAATATTCTAGATTCCTCAAACATTTGTCATTAGAAACTAGGAGTATTACACAGGACATACTAGAATTTAAATTAGAACTTAAATGCCGTGAAATTGGTCTCTTCGCAACCAATAAAATATATTTTTTATTTATTTGGTACCGGCAAAGAAGTCCAATTGCCTTGCCTTCCAATTTCCTCCAGCCAGCGGAACTATGGCATCCTCGTTCATAGTACGCTGTGAGGCTAAAGGAATATGACAGATGTAAAGATTGGAAAAACTAAGAGGAGATTCCGGTTCTAACGGATAAGGAAAAAAACCTTAAACTTAAAATTATTAACGACTTTTATTATAACTGCGATTCCAGTTCTCCCGTATGACATATTCGTTAACTGAGATTCTCTCGGACAGTGAAAAATTATTAATTTTAAGGTTGAAGACTGGAAAAACTGGAAAAATTGTTATTTTTTTTATTAAGAACTGGAATCGCCCCTCTGGTCCATTCATAAACACCCAACGCACGTTTCAATTCTAAATTGTCATTTCTCACAAGGCGATTCTACAAGCCATATTTTAGTAGCTTCTTAAGCTCATCTTAAGAGATATATACTCGTACATGTCAAGTTGATATCGGGTAGAAATCCTGACAAACCAAACTGATTCATAACATTCCTGAGAACACATGGTGCATTAAGATTGGTTGCAGAGGTCATCAAATAATGGCGCGATACTAGATCATACAGAATGCTTCATAATTGCATTTGGATCTCGCGTGCGTTAATTAGTACCAACTTTAAGTGCGTTCAGTAAAATGCGCAAATGGAAAATAGGCAAAAATTTATCAGGTGCACGTATATTGTAGCACCACAGGACCGCAGAAGCATCTATTAAATGTGCACTCTTCGACGACCGGTGCTAGTCTATCCAGTACCAGTATCCAGACCTCCGATGCTTTTGCAACATAGCTACCAGAACGGATAGCGATAGAATATCCAGGCGAAACGTAGAACATTGAAAGAGCACGTCTAGTTTGAAGCACCCTTCCGTATCAGTTTAGTCTAGCCAAAAGTAATACACTCCGACCTCCTTATCCCCGGAACAATGCACAATTCTCCCGTCTTTAATCTTTTCCGACAGCAGACTTTGCTCAGTGCATTCTCGGTACTGAAACTCAGTGGCGGGCGGCTAATATAGGCTGAAAAGCTTGCGAATTTTTTATGTCATAATCGTTCCACCCTAAGAAATTATTGTTCGTTCTTTGCAAAATCTATATTTTTTTATTGCAACGTGCCTTAAACTCCCTGTCCTTCAAAAATTTACTCTCTAAGAAATATATTTTTTATAAGCTTGCTTCATGAAGATTCACACAAAAATGCTCCTCTGATCTGAATCTGAATAAATTACAAGTTATCGTCTGTTTTGGTTGCTGGTTTGAGAAATGTTCAGCTTTGGGTGTTAATTGAGGACATGGATGCAATAACAACTTATGATGAAAATTCTAGTTTTCGGAAATGCTTCACGTATTCACTTGTAACTTTTGTAACTTGTGTTCAAACTGTTGAGTTCAGCTTTGCCTGTGAAAACCTAAAAAAAACGAGTGTGCTTTAGACCACACGACTGAAGTAAAACTTCTTTAGATCCATCTACATGATAGGAAGAGAGAAAGAAAATGTGCGCGTGCACTGCTCTCTCTCTTGCCCCTACAGTAATATACGAAACGTAGGTCTCTTTCTATCTTCACTAACTTATGTCTCCCTCTCAACTACCTTTCGCCTCGCTTTTCGTAACGCTCTCGTCACGAAATCACCAGCTTACTCCCCAAGTCAAGCGTGCGTAAAGAAGGTTTACCTCAAAAATTTATTTATATACACAGCAGATAAAGAAGGAATTGCAGATACAGGCGGCTCGTGACTGAAATTGCGAGAAGTGCATTTTTCTTTTTAAATGTATCTGGTTTATACCATAGGTGTAGCAAAATAAATTATATAATTAGTACTGCAATTCATTCACTAGGCTACATTCATTCAGCACCCTCAAAATCAACTTGAGAGTAAAAGACACGCAATTCATCGCTGAAAGTCTCGCGAAACCATTTAAATTCACCGCGCACCTCGCACCAGTGCCAATGCGTGAATGTTGAGGCGCTAACATTGTAAATTAGTTTTCCTAAACGAATACATACCAGACGCTTGGGATTACGCATGATCAAAAATGTGCTAAATTGACTTAGGTACCTTCAAGGCGCTTCGCGCACGCGTCACTGGTGCACGCAATGAGTTGTATATCTGCACTGCTCTAATAATGTGATTTGTCTTTACGTGATGTGTCTCGCTCATGTCACCGACGTCACCGTTTCGGCCTGCCGAACTATTTCAATACCGGTCCGCGGTTCCCCGTAGTATAGTAAAACGTTCCCTGCGTTCCCCGTAGTAAAGTTTTGTGCAGATCGGAATATGCACGACTCGTCTGCGCTTGCGCGGTAGTCTTGTACTAGAATATAGCTCAAATAGTGTACGGGAATAAAACGACTTCAGCCGGCTCTTCAATTTTATTTTCATAGTCCGTCAGTCAATTTTATTTTATTTTCATACCTCCGTAGTCCAGTGGATAAGACTCTTGACTCACAATCCGGAGGTCGCGGGTTCGAACCCGGCATGCGCAAATAAATTTTATTTGATTAATTTGTGTTATTTCACAATTAATTAATTAAAAATAATATATAGTATATTTGCGGCATGTTCCAGAGTGGAAGATACCATCAGTATCGCCCTGGTGTAAGACCACCATTCAAAATTGAAACGTTGCTTGAAAATGGCTTTAGCCGTGTTTAGCGACCAGATCTGAATAGCCAGGTACTTCTCAACCTTCCTCTTCCCCACCTCCTTCCCCTCCCCACTACCTTCAGCCTCACAACATACCCCAATTGGGGATGCCATAGTCTCACTGGCTCCCGACGGGAGCAGTTGATATTCTTGTGCGGTATTCACTGTAAAAAAAAAAAAAGTTTTGTGGTGATTTTATTGTTTTTATAAAAAAAACAGTAGTCATTAGTTAATCATTAAAAATTAGCAAAAAAGAGTCAAAATAGTGACTTCTTCAAACACAAAAATTGTTGATTATTGTTAAATAAAATTTGTGAATTGCGACAGCTACATTAGTGGCAATAATCAACAAATAGCGCAAAAACTGGGCTCTCACCGGAATATTGCTTGTATTTAAAAAAAGTTAGATCTTTCACGATGAAAAAAAACAACATTTGAAAAGCTACAGATCATCCTTGGTCAAGGATCAACGCACGCCACACTATACACTATACACCATACCCTTCCCTTCTCATGTACTCCTGATACTTGAAATACTACATCTGCATTAACGAGTACTTTCCTCTTATTTATTCGCAAGCAAATCAGCAATGCTAATTTAAAATCATGGCGGGATAAAATACACATATCTGCACATAAAATAACACGTCCAATATAAAACACAAATTATCGTAATTCAGCGTGGGAGGAAGCTGTTAAATCCTAAATTTATTCGATCAGCTATAAAGTTCATCTGAGATGAGCAATAAAAATTAAATTTATTAGAATATGTTTATAATATTGTCTGTACCTGTAATAAATTAACTGTTTTCCATACAAATGATATCATTTTTGGGATTAATCCGTAGAACCACGTTTCAAGATTTACTGCATTCCGTTGCAGGAATTTTATTTGCAACAAAAGTAGAATTACGGGTAGAATAGTTTGATGATTTGCTAAACGTTTTACCGTATTTTAAGTAGTAGGAAATATTTATGGCTCAAAAATGTATTTTAAAACGTTAAATATATCTAAGTAAGTAAATTTATGCTATGCACAATCAGTGACTAAGAATGAAACACTAACTAACCATCACGCCGTTTCCTCGCAGGGGTAGGCAGAGAGGACGGACCGCCAAACAACTCGGTCTTGGCACACACAACTTAATATTCATACATCGACTCATACACCCTCTTCTATTATTCTGACTCTTGACATGGCCCGACTAAAGTATCTGATTCACTTGGTCGTGCCATGTCTTTCTCGGGCGTCCCCGACTTCTTCTACCATTCACATTAGCGTCATGTATTCTCCTTACATTCCTGTCCTCGTTCATTCGCTCTACATGCCCAAACCATCGGAGCGTTCCTTTTTTAATCTTACTCATTACACTTACTTCAGCCTTGCATTCTTTGCGGATCTCCACGTTTCTCACACGACCATACATGGTTTTACCGCACATACCCCTCAAGGATCTCTTTTCTACAGCATTCAGTCTACTTTCATCCTTCCTCTGCCAGTTCCATGCCTCACTGCCATACATCAGGGTCGGTACCAGTACTGCACTATGGACGGCTAGCTTCGCTTCTTTGGACAGTTTTTTGTTGGTGCCAACGGCGTTCAGTCCTCAAAAATAGAGTTACCTGCATTAATAGAGTTACCTGCATTCACCCTTCCTTTAATGTCTCTATCAGCCTTCCCATTTCTTGTAAACATACTTCCCAAATAAACAAACTCATTCACCTGCTCCAAGTATTCATCATTCACAACTATGTTTCACAATATTTTCGTACTCTCTCTTTTAAATACCATGACTTTAGACTTACTTACATTCATCATTAACTCATTCTTCATACATACTTCGTTCATCCTAGACACGAGAGACTGTAGATCTTCCATACTTTTATATATCAGCAACGCATCATCAGCATGCAACAGGCAACATACTTTCAGATTATTCAATTTCGCGCCCAATCTCATCTCTTTCAATTCTTGCACGCAATAGGCCACTTGCATGGATTTCATAACGACTTGGAAAAAATCGTGTGGATTGATTTTTTTACAAAGATTACGAAAATGTTTTAGATATGTACAGTTTTTTTTATATTTTTAAATAAATAAATCCATTATTTGGGCTCGTGACGTCACTACATGAAAATGTCCCGTCTCCGAAAATTATCCTATTAATTTTATAAAATTCCACACTGATTTATTTTTTTAATATGGCATCACTTTGATTTCAGGCAAATTTTTGAATTTGACATTTAACGTTCACTAGATTTATTGTTTGTTCTCTGCGAACTAATCATTTGGTTTTAACCCCGTACATTTTACGCTGTCCGTTCCTGTTTTAGGAGTATAATGATAATGGTGCGGATTTTAACAAAATCAAATTTTATAATATTCCTATTATTATTATAATTTACAAGTACAAGTATATTACATTTGATTTAGTAATATAGACGTAGAATATTATAATGATTTATGATCAATAAGATGGATCAAAGAAAAAAATATTTATGAGATTTAATATTTTTGGTATGCCTCGTTATTCACCTGTGCCATTCGTGCGGAAAACGTTCTTTTTTTTAAATAATTTTCGGCTATGTAATTATCGTTTTTTCGCACCCATAAAATTATGCCCCGTCTTTCCGGTTTATAAAAAATGGTGTGATTTTTCGGATTGAAATTTTCAAAAAATCGCCAGGGTTTCAAAAATACGATAAATTATATAGATAATGAATAGAATTTCTAATTCTATAAAAACTAATTACATATGTAATTAGTTTTTATAGAATTTTTTTCAACTCAAATGTAAACATGTATCCCTTCAAAAAGCAATAAAAAATAACATACTTCATAAATATAATAACGATTTGACAATAAAATTAGGTCATTAGTAACTCACATTAATTGTAAGGTTTTTCCCTAACAATCATTGAAGTGAGCGGCAAACCCAATGTAATTAGCTTACTGGAATTACCAAAATATTTAGAAATTCGATAGTCTAAAACGACTTAGCAACAAATATAATTATTATAATAGATTAAAATCCTTGTAGACCACCCCTCTCCCCCGCCCCAATATGTTGTGTATATAAACCGTAGACTAAGAATTATTTGTACCAGTCTGAAGATGGCTTTAACGAGCTAAAACCGGTTACGGGCAAATAAATTTTTATATTAGTTTTATTATAATACTAGCTGACCCGACGAACTTCTTACTGCCTCAGAATCAATAACTGTTGAATTAAATTAAGTTTTTTATTAAATTAAAAACAACACAATAAAGCAATTTTATCGATGTCCAACTGTCCGTGTTTTGTTTTTGTCAGATTCAGAGAAGGCGTTATGTACGGATTTATATTTTTTGTGATTTTCTTACTTTTCCACTTACTTACGGGAATTTTTGAAAATAAGCGGGTACGGGTGCCGCCGCCCCGGGAACCATTTATTGGATAATCAACACCTCTGCCATAGGTCACCCCAAGTGGTTCGGTACGTTTGGTGATTTAGTAGGGGTGCCCGGGTTCATGGGGTTCATGGATTTTTGTGCGGGTCTTGGCGGCGGATGCATCTGCCCACCTGCTGCCTGGCGGGCCGGATCGAGAGAGACTGGTTGAGGGAGGCCTTTTGACCTTTCCAGCCGGACTCTCTCGACCCATTGCCTTGCACCACAATTGGAGGGATGGATTCATACGTCCGTCACTCCCGGACACACTGACCCCCAGATTCCTACCCACCCCTCATACCTTTTTCCTTCCCAGAACTTTCTATCCTCCCCATTCCTTAAAAAGATCCTCCACACAGCATCCCCTAAGATGACATAGGTCCTGAGAGAAATTATTTTCCTCGGTGCCTCCTGTGTGGAGCTTATGTAAAAAAATGCGTTTCATTTCAGAGATTTATTATAATTATTGTATTTTTCCTTTGGAGGTGTGCAGACATACGTTCACCATTTGTCTCATTTTCGACTATTGACATTGAGTGTGTAAGAAAAAAGGGCAGTATTATATGATTAAAAACAAATGCACAACAATCAACGCATTGACATTTGACGTTTTTGAATGTTTGGAATTCATGCACAGTTCAATATTATACCCCTCACAATATTGCTGCAGTTCTTTCAAAATAGGAGAATTCGTTCCATACAAAATGTATGGGGAAAATAATTTTCTTTATAACTATTTATTTCGTTAACTTTTGTGATATTTTAATAGTTATTATCCTATCCGGGGCGGAGACAAATCCAACAAATCAAAGATCATCAAAATCAGCCCAGCCGTTCTCGAGTTATAAATAGTGTAACTAACCCGACTTTGTTTTATATATTAAGATTAAGATTATAATGGAATTCCACCATGAATTATCACTCTCCAAAATAGAAATCTTTGTGATAAGGTTTTTGAAATTGGAAATCTGTGGTATGACCTATTATGATTTTTCTTTGTTAAAATTATTGACATTTAAAACCTGCTAAACTATTTCTGTAGTTTGTCAGCAGGTACACATGACAACATTTTATCCATAATCAAGTACTAATTAAAATATTTTCAAACGTTATATGTATAGTTAGGTACCTTTATCGTGACCATGGTAAATTAACAGCTTTTTTATTTACATGAGCTCAACACAGGAAGCCCTGAGGAAAATAATTTCCCTCGGGGCCTATATGTCATCTTTGGGGATGCTGTGGGAAGGTTTTTTTAAGGAAAGGAAGGAGAGGAGAGATCTGGGAAGGATAGGGGTTTAAGGGGTGGTTAGGAATCTGGGGTACAATGGGTCCTGGTCATCCGCCTCCAAGACCTAGACAAACCTCACCAAATGAACCCGGGCACCTCTGCTTAATCACCAAACGTAGCGAACCACTTGGGGTGACCTATGGCAGAGGTGTTGGTTATTTAATAAAGGTTCCCGGGGCGGCGGTACCCATTCCCGCCTCCCAAACTTCGCTAGATCAATAAGTATAATTAAATGTGTAAGTATAAATATATATATTATATAATAGTACAAAACCCGTGGTATAAAAATAAATAAGTAGATATTACTTGGTTCATATTAAAAATTATAAATTGTAATGTTAATTCAAAATAGCTACACGAGGGCATCAGCGGGGCATCAACATAAATCATGTGCTTTTAATAGCTTTTTTTTCATAGATTATACTTGACTCTAGCGGTATAGATATATGGTGTTATTTTTTATTGTCATTTGTAGTTACAATATAACTGAAGGTCCTTTCAGCGTATTTATTGATACATTTCGGTACCACTAGTCCTTCATTATAACCCGGTGTATCAGTTGGAATGTCGAGCTTAGCATAGCTTGGAACATAATCCATATATCGGTCGAAAGCCTAGACGTCACCAATGTTACGTGTATTGTCTATGAATTTAATAAAGGAGCATGTTTCTTTTTTCCTTGAAAAATAAATCTGCTGTCTACATGAGTGGTATATTTATGCTCTCTACTGACATCTTTATCGAGACATCTCTATGCGCCGGGAAATCGCAATATCATGATCGCGATATTTCCAAAACGACGGTAGTTTATTTCTAGGCGGGTTTAATTTACGAAATATTTGTTCATAAAGTAACCACTTCAATTAGCATGGTGCCGTATGCGAATACTGTAATTTTAATTAGTATTTATTTTGCTAGAGTGAGTGCACAAATTAACCGCCGAAACGCTGAAATTTTTTAAATCCCTTTTTCAGATTATTTTTGATTGATTATCAATTAATAACGTCGTCATTCCTAAACTTGTAAAATATTCCATTTTGGGTAAATTTCGGTGGGAAGTATTCAATTATTATTTACGTAAATTTCATATATGACATATGACTGCTAACGCCTCGGTGTCTGAGAAAGGAACTATTCTGCGGCTTATCAAAGCTTGAGCGGTAGATTCAGCCCGCTTAAATTGAAGCGAGGAATGTCGTACATATCAAGGATACGGACAGGCTGATACACCGAGCCCATGATAGCTCGTGTCGCTCTCCATAGAGAGAAAAAATTGTCTTATCTTTAAGACGCCCGGCGTCTCAAAAGTTGCATATGATCTGTAGCTATTCGAAAACGTAAAAATAAATTAAATTGGTGTTCACTAATAGCTCGCTAAAATGGCGGAGAGTTTTGGAAAAAAATTGATTTCATGATTTGGGAAAAAATCAAACAAAGGGTCCATATTTTATATTTAGTAACAAACTTTATTTTTATTCTATAACTGCAGTACAAAGAACGTAAAAAATATAATTTTTTTTACACATATTTGATGTGTTTGTTAAAAATATAAAAGGGAAAAATAACACTTATTAAGGATAAAATCAGTAATCTTGTAGACTGAGGTACTTGTATTCATAAACTTGATTTTTTAAAATAATTTTGGTCAACTGTACGCAGTTTTTAATAAGAAACAAACGTTAGTAGGTTAAATTATTGAAAAAAAAAACATTAACTAGCATAACTTTATTTATGGATTTTTTTCTGATTTTCAATGCATTTTTGCGAGCTAATAATAATTTTTTACAAAATAATTTTTAATGCAGTTCTCATTTTCCCTGAAGGATGCAACTTTGAGATATCAGGTGTTTCTGGTATTATGTACATTTTTTATTTATTTTATTTTTATTTTTTTTATTTCATAAAATTTTATCGGTAACAGATTTTTTGTTTTTTTTTAGGCTACCAAACTAGGCTAATGCCCGTGTTGTGGTAGTCATACATTAAATATTTTAAATAGGAATTAATGAATACTATTTTACTAAAACAGATAATTAAACATACTAAATAAACATTAAGAAATACATAAAAGTAAGTGAAATATAGAAATAAAAATTCAAATTTTGAAATACATAAACTAATAATAAAGATTGTGTTAAGAACTCATGTGTTCTATACAAACACATAAATTAAAACATTCAGGTATGAAAATTAAAATATAAATAAAATTAAGTGAAAAAATAAGAAAAAAAAATTATAATATTTTAAAGAAAAATAGAAATAAAAATGGAAACAAAAATTTTGAAATGCAAAAATTAATAACTAATATGTAGTGTTAAGAACTCACGTATTCTTAGAAGAACGCTCGTCCCCTTTCGAAAATAAAATGTTGTTTATACGAAGATATTTAGAATTACTTGACTTTATGTCAGTACCAGAGCATTATATATTTTAGGATTTTATGTATTGTATATATTTTTTAGTTTGTATTTTATGGTAAACTCTTTCCTTATACAAGGAATCAGACAATATTATGACATATTGACTTTCAATTTGCAATATTATACCATGAATTAACCTGGCAGAAAGGTGATTCTGTATCTTCATCAAGGTAACCCGTGTTAAATTGACAGTATACGACACACGTTGATAGTTTTCTTAAACGCTGTATTCCGTATCGTGCTCTCGAGCTAAAATACTGCGCTTGTGTTAAGACACCAACTCTTAATAGTAGTTAACCTTGCGCCAGTAATCTTGTTAAGAGATGTCAGTGACGGGAAATATAGCGAATCGAATGTCTTCATTATTATTTTTATTTTTTAAACTAACGTTTAAGACAAGATTTTTATGTATAGCACAAAGGGTAACAATTATTATAAGCAATATTTGTTACCCTTTGTGCTATGCATAAAAATTTGTCTTAAACGTTAGTTTAACAATTAAAAATAATAATTAATATTTGACAAGTTTAAGTATTTCCCCAATAAATGAAGACATAATTTGTCTCGACGCCACCTAGCGACGGATTTAACACTAACAGTGTCTCTGTCGCAAAAATAAAGTTGGTTGTTTTCAGGTGGAAAAAATATAATAAGCAGTAATTGTTGAATGAAACACTAGTATATATTGAATCATTTGGCGGGTATAAGATAAGCCGCCATAGCTCAATTGGGAGAGCAGCTGACCGGTAGTCAGAAGGGCACGGGTTCATGTCCCGTTGGCGTCATGTATTTTTTCTCGGAAGATTTTTTCAATGTGGATGAGTGTTTCAGGCTGATAATTATTGCTTATAATGTATGTCTTCACGTACAAACATCAAAATCATACAGATGGATAGTCATTTAGTTAACCTGACGCCAGAGATAACAGCGCGTTTGCCGCGTAATCCTCGTTAAGAGATGTCAGTTGCGGGACAAATAGCGAATCGAATGTCATCGTGTACAAACATCAAAATAATACAGATGGATAGTCATTTAGTTAACCTGACGCCAGAGATAATAGCGCGTTTGCTGCGTAATCCTCGTTAAGAGATGTCAGTCGTGGGACAAATAGCGAATCGAATGTCATCGCGTACAAACATCAAAATAATACAGATGGATAGTCATTTAGTTAACCTGACGCTAGAGATAATAGCGCGTTTGCTGCGTAATCCTCGTTAAGAGATGTCAGTCGTGGGACAAATAGCGAATCGAATGTCATCGCGTACAAACATCAAAATAATACAGATGGATAGTCGGCCCAGTAACGGGCCGTGGACCAAATGGTAATGGGCCGCGCAAGGGCTTCCATAAAATCAAAATACTTTTAAAAAAAAAAAATTAACCTGTTATTATCGTTGTTCTTATGTAAATGTAAAATTCGGGTGAAGGTTATTAATGAATGTAAGAAAATTCTTTAATTATCTGTTGCTAACTGACCAAGTAACGAAGATATTTTCAACTATAGATAATTTTACCGCCCCCCAGTGGGCCGCGGTAAAATTATCAAATTATAACTGGGCCGCGGCGACAAAAAGGTTGGGGCCCACTGATTTAATTAACCAGACGCCAGATATAACAGCGAGTTTGCCGCGTAATCCTCGTTAAGGGATCTCAGTCACGGGAAAATAGCAAATCGAATGTTATAATGCCTGAAAGCCGATTAGACTTACATGTAAGTAGTTACAATAACTAATAAATAGTGATTCGTGTTTTTAAGTGGGTAATTAATCCTGACATAATAATAATCAACTGACGTCAAAATCCGGCAGGCATAGACAAGCCATTGAAAGGCATAGAAAATCACAGAAATTTGCCAGCAGATAACGCACGGCGGACACCCTCCGATTCCCAAAAAATAACACAAAAGGTACAGAAACACCTGAAATGACGGGTGCCCTCTGATATCCGACGGATTTTGTCTTTTTATTTTAAATGTCTCGTGACGCTGACTTAACACAAAATATAACACAAGATATAGAATCACCCTTCAGGGATGTAAATAAAACAAGTAGTCACTTCCTTGACCTCATTCCATTACGGGTTTAGTCTATCCATGTACACTGCTCAGCTTCTGTGTTTGGTATCCACAGATTTATCTGGAGCACCAACTGGACATCTTCCCTCGGGATTTTCCGATATTGTTCAGCAGCCGTTATTCTGCCATCTGAGCAGATGTGCAAACCTCCTCAAATGGGATCTTTCTATGGAGAGTAATAGTGTTTCGATTATACAGTGTGCTATCGTCACCTACTCAAGAATCTCATTTCGGCAACCTCGGACGCTGGGAAGAATTTTCTTTAGAATTAACGAGATTTGATGTGAGACGATACACTGGCACTGATTTCATGTTGGCACTGATTTAAATATTGGCAATTTCCTGGCACTTATTTAAACATTGATAACTTCCTTCACGCACAGTTGTGATATTGAATAAGTAGCTGTGTAAATTTGCAGAAAATACACAAAAGTTTACAATAAACCAATATATTTCGGTCTGGATCAAAACAAAACGTTAACATTTCTATTTAAGAAACCCCAAACTAACATTTAGAAATTTACTTTTAATTTGACTTTTAATGTCAAACATACTGATTTCGGTTGTTGGTGATGTGCGATAGTTGTTACAATGAATTCAAATTCGCTTTGAATTTAAGAGTAATTTTTCAAAATTTTAACTTTTTTTTACATTAGCTCCACACAGGAGGCCCTGAGAAAAATAATTCTCCTCAGGGCCTATTTCATCTTTGGGGATGCTGTGTGGAGGGTCTTAGAAAAGGAATGAGAGGAAGTTCCGGGAAGGAAGAAGGATTGAGGGGTGGATAGGAATTTGGAGGTCAGTATGTCCAGGTATGTCCAGGAGTGAGAGTGTATCGAGGAGGTCAGTATGTCGAGGAGGTCAGTATGTCCAAAAGCTTTGAGGGGTGGATAGGAATTTGGAGGTCAGTATGTCCAGGAGTGACGGACATATGAATGCATCCCTCCAAATGCGGTAAGGGATGTTCCGAGAGAGTCCTGCTGGGAAGATGAATATGTCTCCCATCCCCAATCCGGCTTACCACGCAAATGCGTCAGATGCATCCGCCACCAAGATCTGAACAAATCTCACCCCATGAACCCGGGCACCCCTGCTAAGTCACCAAGGTGACCTATGGCAGAGGTGTTGTCAATCCAATAAATGGTTCCTGGAGCGGCCCGGTACCCATTCCCTCCTCCCAAATTGCATAAAAATTTAAGTGTCATTTAGAAAAAATTGTAAATGATTATTTGAAGAATTCAGACAACGATAAAGTACCTACCTACTTCTGATGTGATATGTTCAACAGAGAATAATTATTTATTGCCTTTTTAAATTTTTTTACCTACTGTTAGACCATCCTGTGTTTTTTCACGGGTCTGCGCTGGTATTGTATATATTTGTATCCCAATGAAATAAATAAGTATTCTTGTATATCACGTACCTTACCACAGGTTCTCCTAGTGAGGTGTTCAAAAACACCCGAGTAGGTACTCTCCAACCTACCTTACACCTTACCCTCCTTAATATGATGTAATTAATATTTAAAATTCTTTGCGTTATCCTTGTTTGATCTCTAACCGGATAAAAAAACTAATGATGTGGCGGTCAATTCCACTGACCTCGCTAAAAAAGGTCAATTGGTAACACAATTTTAATTATTAGTAACAGAGGGCGCCACTTCCGTTTATAACAACCCGAAACAGGATAGATTTTAGCATAATAATACTATCAGATAGATGGGAACTTTGTTGAAAGTGAGTACTGTTTACTGAGGGAATGGAAAACCGTATATCACAGGTATTCATGTCAGCACTGTATATTATCTAGTTCCAGCGTAGAATTTTAATTAATTCAATATTTCTCCGTAACACTTACGCTTCTTTACCGCCATTTTCATGCATATATCATTGAGATTAAACCCGGCATAATACAATATCGTCCGAATGAACTAAAAATAAACTCCCCTAAAACGCGTTAAAGCGATAAATAACGTAAAAAAATTATTCCCGAGGGAAAATTACTCCAACGGGAATATTACGCACTTAGTTTTCAGTAAATTTCTTTCCTTTGATACCTGAGAGCGAGCTGTAAAGGTAAGAAAATTAAATCCATAAATATCTAACTTTCGAGGACGAATTTTTCGAAAGGCGCTGGGAGCAGATACGATTTTTAAAATCCTCCTTTTACATCATAACTTTGCAAAGCTTTCGACGTTCTGAATAGATTTATAATTTAGGATTACATCAATTACCACTCTTGGATTTATAAATGAAAAATTAAAATTTACCGGTGAATACACAAAGTTTTTTATGCCTAACTTTCAAATCTTTATCTTTATTAATTTGTTCCTATATTCGTAGAAGTTGGGCTTTTGGTGAAAGGTTTTAATCAATCGTGAAATAACTGTCTGTAATAATATTGTAAGTACCTATATACAACCCGGTAAGTGGCTGAATGGTATCACGTTTGGGTCCCAGCCAGGCGTCGTGTGTTCAATTCCCCGTCTGGCTAAATCCTCCATCACGACACGAGGAAAATTTACCGCTTACTGTGGTGGTGGTGGTAGGAGATTTTTCAATATTGTCAGGTTATTCGTAAACCGGGAATGTTTGTCTTTCTTTTTAAAAGAAATCAATCTGAAATAAAGCAATAAAATGTGTACCAGTGGCGGTCAGTGACCTTCAAGTGAGCTAGAGTGCTAAGATTGAAAAAAAAAACCACATTGTTGATGTCGTAGATGAAAACGATTTTTTTTTTTAATTAAATTTTTTTGTAATGAAGATTTTCAGGATTATTTCAGTTTGTTGATGCGCAGCATCCCAACAGTAACAAATCTTCATACACAATTTTTTTAGCTACAACAACATCTATAATGTCGTATTTTTCGACTTTAGCACTCTAGCTCAATAAATAGTAACGGACCGCCCTTGATGTATACTTATATATATATATATTTTTTTTTTTTACAGTGAATACCGCACAAGAATCTCAACTGCTCCCGTCTGGAGCCAGTGAGACTATGGCATCCCCAATTGGGGTATGTTGTGAGGCTTAAGGTAGTGGGGAGGGGAAGGAGGTGGGGAAGAGGAAGGTTGGGAAGTACCTGGCTATTCAGATCTGGTCACTAAACACGGCTAAAGCCATTTTCAAGCAACGTTTCAATTCTGAATGGTGGTCTTACACCAGGGCGATACTGATAGTATCTTCCACTCTGGAACATGCCGCAAATATACTATATATTATTTTAAATGAATTAATTGTGAAATAACACAAATTAATCAAATAAAATTTATTTGCGCATGCCGGGTTCGAACCCGCGACCTCCGTATTGTGAGTCAAGAGTCTTACCCACTCGACTACGGAGGTCGTAATAATGTATTTTAAATAAATCTATCTATTTATACTGTATACGAATAACGCTGTCTGTGGCTGGTTACCTTTGTTTGATTGATTGATTGATTTTTATACAAATCTATAGTTTCATTCCGAGACTAATGAAGTATTGCGTACTTGGCCCTCAAAACATGAGGTAGGTTACTGTTGATTTAAAAAAAACTCTACACAAAGCCCGGGCAACTTCGGGGACTTCACCTAGTCAACTATATAAAAACTTTATTAACCAAAGTCCTTGGATTTTTGACGTGTAGATGGATTCCCAGGCATTCAAACAGATTTCTTATTAGTTGTATAGATTTGAAACCTGTCTTTATCGACACACGGTAAGAGCAGGGGCGTAGCTACCGCCGTACCAATGATACGGGGCCCCCGGGCCACAGAGGCCCCTAAGGGAACGTACCCATACTACGTGACCAATTTTTTGCAATTTTTAACCCCCCCTCCCCCCCGGTGACCAAAAACCTAAGCAACCCGCCGCTCGTTTGTATGGAGCGTGACATTTTGAAACCCCCCCCCCCTAAACGTGTCACGTAGTATGGGTACGTTCCCTAACGTGTGTAATCAAAAATTAGTAAAATGTTATCCAAAATGTCACTTAATCTCGTGTTCCGGGAAAAACACATAAAAAACTATCATACGTGCCTATGGAGTTTTCATTTCAAAAATTACAAAATTAAAAAAAGCAATCTCTTTTTTTCCAGGGTTAAGCGTGCGCCGAAAAGTTGGTAACATCCTACATTGGTTATTGCGGGATTCCCTCGTTTAAGAAATTCACTTAAACGGGGGAATCCCGGAATAACCGATGTACAATGGCAAACCAAGGGGAACAATATTTATGTGTTTTATTTTAGTTAATATTTATGAATAATTAATTGCTCTGAAAACATGCTTAAAATTTGAAATTCAAAAAATTCATTCCATTAAGGAACTCATGGAATTATTGCTGATAAAATTCAATAGCCTTGCAACCAGTTTTCCGGAGGTAATAACAGATGCTTTCTATTCTTGACCCTTCCGGTTACAACCGCAACAGCTGAAATAAGTTTTTCTAAATTAAAACTGATAAAAAATTACATAAGGACTTTGATGGGACAGGAACGGCTATCAGACTTATCAATATTGTCTATAGAGGCAGACATTTTAGAAAAACTGAAATCGTCTTCAGCTATAGATGATTTAATAAATCAATTTGCCGAAAAAGGGCAAGAAAAGTGTATACTTAATTTGAATTGTTTGGCTAGCTCAATTTCTAGGAAGAAGTGATAACTTATAATCAATAAATATTTTTTTTAATTTAATGCAAGCATTTTTGTTTCTTGTGTGAGAAATTTTTACCATTCATTTGGGCCCCCCAACTAATTTTGATTCAGGGCCCCTCCAAGGCACGCTACGCCACTGGGTAAGAGGCACAGTAATGATATATGTAAGAGGTACTTTATGACAGTAATAATGGATATTTGGTGCTCCGTAGCTCATGGCGGAAAGGTTAACGTTTGTGAGCGTAATAAATATGAGTTTACCAAAACATCCTAGACAGAACTACTAAGCTAATTTAATGACGTCAGATCCTAACCATTAAATAATGTTGTTGGTTCAGCACCAATCAATTATTTCACTTAAGACTAGTTGAAGTCCCCAGCGTTGCATGGGTTTTACACAGAGTTTTTGAAATAAGACTTAAACGGCGACCTTCCTCTTGTTTTAAAAGTCAAGTATGCAAAATTTCAACAATCTCAGAAAAAAACTGTCGATTTGAATAAAAATCAAGCCCGCCACAGATCATAGGACACTCTTCTTTGAATGAATAGATAGATATATTACAAACTACCTTCAGTGAGTTCTACCAACGCGCAACGCATCTGCCCACGCTTAATTTTAATTAAACGCAAATCCTCTACTTGTTTCTAAAATTGTGTATGAGACGATCAAGAAATTATCAAATTGTTCAACAAAAAGAGTAGTAGAAGCAATGCTTGCAAATAAAACATAAAGAAGTTATTAATATTAGTAAAGTTAGCCTCCCAAAAAATGGGCGTACTGTACAGGGCCCGCAGATACTTTAATAGTACACAACTGCTAACCCTGTTCAAATCACAAGTGCACCCCATGGTTGAATTTGGCAGCCACCTCTGGTCTGGAGCTCCAAAATACCTGAAAAATACCCTTGACTCTGTGCAGAAACGGGCGGTCCGTTTGATAGATTCTCCCATCTTAACAGACGGATTGCAATCTTTAGAGTACAGGCGTCGGGTGGGAATGCTATCCTTGTTCTACCAGTATTACAATGGAAGATGCTCCGAGGAACTTTGTCACATGAGAACACGTCATTTCTTCGACTCGTTCTTGTGTTCAACAGCTCGGCTGTGGAATGATTTGCCGGCTTCTGTGTTTCCTCCTTCGTACAACATGGATCTATCAAGACCAATGTTCATTCCTTCCTCTCTTCAAAAAGACCCTCCACACAGCATCCCAGATGACATAGGCCCTGAGGGAAATTATTTTCCTCAGGGCCTCCTGTGTGAAGTTACTGTAAAAAAATATATATATATATATATATGTTTATCTATTGCATTGTGGCTATGTTATGTTGATTATATAAATTCATACCTATTTTACAGTACGTTTTATCCACTTCATTGGTCCTTTGAGGATGTGCTCTATCGAAACCGACAGTTTGAGTGAAATTGTTGTTTAAAACTCACTTAGTAGTTGTTTTATTAGTTGAAAACAGGAATATTTGTGGTCTTCGTATACGAACGTGGTGTTGGAAATTGTGTAGCTGGAAATACCTGATAATGTTTTATACTGTGAACTATGGAGGTGAATAAAAATGTGATTTCAAAAACAAATTAATAATCGTCGTCGGTAGACAGTTTAAAACACCGGATTCAATCCACTGTCAACTAAAAAATTGCACGAACAACACTTTCCAATGTTGAGATTAGGGAAATTTCAAAAATGTGTTCATAATTCAGGAAAGTTTATCATTTTTAAACTAACATCAGTTCTGTTTAAGGTGATGGAACGTGTGATCAACGACAAACTGCTCACATACCTCGAGAACAACAAAATTATTAACGACCGTCAATACGGATTCCGGCGGAACCCCTCGTGCGGTGATCTTCTCGCGTGTGTGACGCATGTTTGGGGGCGATGCCTGGAACATTTCGGTGAGACCCAAACGGTTGCACTGGACATTTCCAAGGCCTTTGACCGGGTTTGGCACCGAGGACTTGTCAACAAACTGCCTTCTTACGGACTTCCCGCATCCTTGTGTACGTTATTGCCGACTTCTTGAGGGAGAGGTCGCCCTCTGTGTTTCCTCCTTCCTACAACATGGGTCTCTTCAAGACCAATGTTCATTCCTTCCTCTCCTCAAAAAGACCCTCCACACAGCATCCCAGATGACATAGGCCCTGAGGGAAATTATTTTCCTCAGGTTAATGTAAAAAAAAAACTAAGGTGTCTTATCTGAAACATAGGTTTGTTACAGAAATATAACTCAATTTTTCCGTGTACACGTGTACTCTCTCTTGTAGAGTAATTCGGCTGTCCACATGATTAACCATACATGTCATGGGGTAAAATTTTCAGGAAACGCAGAACATGACTATGATCAATAATAATAAATAATCTATTCTTCATACGTTTATAAACTGTTTTCAAACAACTATTTTGTCTGGTGTTATTAGAATCATATGCATAATCGATGATGTTAAAATGATGTTAAGTTTAAGCGTGAAGTGAGTTTTAACAGGGAATAGTAGCACAGAAAACAAAAAAAAAATCCTCAGTAATCCGAAACACAAATACTGTATAGGGTATGTAATGCAAGTTAGTGTAAGTAGTTGTAGGTATATAGTTTTGAGATGTCTCAACGAGGTCAGTAAAGTTGTACTATATGAGAGAGTCAACTGTCGCCCGTTGTGGTCTAAAACCCGAACGGTTACGGAAATAGCCGACAATAATCGATCGACAGCTGGTCACCTCCAGTGATCAGTTCCCCTGCCTCAGATAAACTCCATTAGAACGGAAGTTAAGTTCAGGAAAATATTCGTTGCAAAAAAACCAACAATAAACACGACTCGTAACCTGACGAACCTTGTACCATTGAAACTCCCGATCATCCGAGAAGTATTGGTCATCAGAGGAAATAACAGAAAACCACAGAGTAAAATAATATCACAGCGTTAAATATGATTGCCATTTAATATTTAATTTATGTTCATACTTTTATAAACTGTTTTTAAACAACTATAATGTCTTGTATTTGGCATAAATTAAAACTGATTCATTGAGTGTACGAAGGCATCATATGGATGCACTATTCCTGTATAAATTAGTTAACAAAATATTCAATGTTTCAGATTTGCTAAATAAAATTTAATTTAATGTACCTGCGCGTACGACACGCTCTTCTGTCCTGTTCAGGGTGGATCAATGCAAGACAAACTGTAAGCAGAATTCTTGTCTGAACAGACTATGCAATAGCGTATCCAAGGTGGACAATTTCAATTCCGAACTTACCAAATTTAAGGGGTACATAAAAGAGGAGTTTTCTGATGTTTCATGAATATGTTATAATAATAATAATAATATTTGGCTAATTTATATAGCGCCGTTTTTGTGAAAAATCACCTCAAGGGCGCAATACAAATAAGTATTTAAATAAATTAATATTATAATCTTATAAAATAAGTCTCTATATAATATTATAGTAAAATAAAAAAAAAAAACAAAAGTAAAATTTTATGATACTCTCAGATAGGTATTTGTGTCTATGTTTCTTATGTTTCTATCGTTTATACTTATAATTCTGTTATGATTTGATTTATATGGAACCTGGCTTCTTACGGTTCTCAATGTTTTGATATTTTTATGTTTTATGTAAATTTTAGTATTATATACTTAATCTTATGTTTTATAAAATTTTTGGTCTCAAACTTTAAATTTTATTATTAATTTTTTTTTATTATGCTGTTTAATCAGAGGTAAAGTCACTGTCCATAATTGGTTTTATTTTGGCTATACAGACATGTACAAACTGGAAAAATATAAACTATCGATTTCCCGAAAATAAATAAATAAATAATGTTCATTGAATAGAGTATCGTCATCAGTAATGTCGTTAGTATACATAGTTATATGTAGTTATGAGGTATCTCAACATATGTCAGTTAAGTAATACCTAAGTAGAGTGGCAACTGTTGCCGTTCGTGTCTATTACCCGAACGGTTATGAAAATAGGCGATGATATACGATCTTGAGCTGGGCACCTTCAGCGTCGATTTCTCTTGCTTCAGAATTACACAGAGCATCCATTAGAACGGACGTCTGGAAAAATATTTATTGTAAACCACACGATAACGTAAATTAAGTAAATTATATACTCAAGAAACCTCGAGCTTTATTGGAGATTTCCGAACTATATTTTCGAATTCAATCACTACCTTCAGAAGAAACGTTTTCATGCATATTGACGATCTCCTCATTTAGAGCCACACACACAATTATTGTATCATTGACCTACTTATGCATTGGCACTATAGTATGTGTATATGTGCGCGTGTGTATGTACATGTTATACCTATATGTGTGTATGTACATGTACATATGTGTATGTACACACATGCATACGCAAATATGTGTGTACATATATATACAAATATGTAAATATGTATATACTAATATTTGATTATGATCCTCCTTGTTTATGTACCTACATACTTAATTTAATTTATTATTATATGTTACAACTTACAAACCTACGAAGAATCTTGAGATGAATGGTGTACTCGTAGAATTGCTGTAGAATTGTAATCATCGCTATAACCACATTGAAAATGTAAATTAATGTAATAATTATAATGTAATGTATTCTGTTGGCGAGCCATGATTAAAATAGAATAAATAAAAAAAATATCAAGTAATCCCTGGGATTGAAGAACATTACGCAAATATTGACTCACAACCGCAAAGGCGGCCTTAAATTAGAAGGTGGGTAGGTACGCTCTGTGTTTATAATTGCAATAAACTCATTTTGAAAAAAAAAGGTTTTATGCAGTACCTTGGGACAGCCGAATTATAAACCAATCTAATCCCTGTTTGAACGAAATTCAGCAAACTTCCAAAAACAGAATAAAACATTAGTTTCAAGTCATCGAAATTGTCTGCACTCAACACTGTGGTACATAGACCTGTGCGGCTCTCGCAGAAGCAAAGTGGGGTAAAAATAGAACAGTGAGTGCTAAATTGATTAGTGAGTCGTTATGGTCAAAGGCATCGTTTGCGGCCAGTTCTTATGGGAACCCACACGGCGAAGGCGGCACATGAAAGACTTTACTGAAATGTACTGAAATACTGCTGTAGTTTTGTGGGGAAAGACTCAAAAGGAGCGGGATTGCCAATATCGCAGTTATAGTGGACGATGGAGGACTTCAAAGGATTGATACAAAAGCTATGCTTTTGCATAGGGTTTAAATACAGCCTCATACATATAAAATATCATCAAAAATATTAATTTTAGTTGTGTGTTTATCTGCCTGTGTAACTTTGGTTCAATGAACTCTTTGAATTTAAGTATCGTTTTCAAAATTGGAACCGATTGCGTGAAGAATTCAGACTAACTATAAAGTGTCTACCTATAATTTAATATTTTTATTTAAAATAATTTTATTTATCGTTTTCAAAATTGACCCTCATTTGTCAAGAATTTAGAAAATCGCGTGTATTTTCATGGTTCTGCGTTTTTTTTTTTACATGAGCTCCACACAGCAGGCCCTGAGGAACATAATTTCCCTCAGGGCCTATGTCATCTTTGAGGATGTTGTATGGAGGGTTTTTTTAAGGAAAGGAAGGAGAGGAGAGTTCTGGGAAGGAAAAGGGTTTAAGGGGTGGGTAGGAATCTCGGGTTCAATATGTCCTGGTCATCCGCCTCCAAGACCTAGACAAATCTCACCCCATGAACCCGGGCATCCCTGCTAAATCACCAAACGTAGCGAACCACTTGGGGTGACCTATGGCAGAGGTGTTGGTTATCCAATAAAGGTTCCCGGGGCGGCGGTACCCATTCCCGCTCCCAAATTAAGAACATGGCTTACATTATTTGTGACATGAAACGGATCAATTCTACGACAGCTCAGCTGTGCAACTCTGTGTTTTCTTCCTCCTACAACACATACGACACGAATGTGAATGGTAGAAGAAGTCGGGGACGCCCGAGGAAGACATGGCACGATCAGGTGAATCAGATACTTGAGCCGGGTCATGTCAAAAGTCAGAATAATAGAAGAGAATGTATGAGACGATGTATGAATGTGAGTGAGGCAAAGAGTGTGTGCCAAGACCGAGTTGTTTGGCGGTCCGTCCTCTCTGCCTACCCCTGCGGGGAAACGGCATGATGGTTAGTTAGTTAGTTTACAACACAGGTCACTTCAAGATCCATATTCAGTCCTTCCTCCACACACCAATCCTAAAGATGATATAGGGGGAAATTATTTTCTCCAGTGTCTCCTACATGAGGTAAATGCTAAAAAAATCTCATCCTTTTCTACGGTTAAAAAAAAATACTCTCACAAAATTGATGGACAAAATTCGAAAGCTCTTGCAGTACAGTTTTGTCGATGCTCATAATTCATTCACTATCCAGCTTCTCAGGCAGAACATGTAGTCATACAAAGCTCATCATTTATGCTGAAGGCACCGGCATCTTCTGAGACGTCCCTGTTTGAATACCGAACTAATGTCACTGAGGCCATATGCACCTACCTTTAATGAAATGCAAACTGATTATAAATTACAGTCACTTAAATAGGACCTAGTAGGTATCTGAGGACAATTTTTATCTCAAGCAACAGATCTTAGCGGATGTAAAAAATATTTTATTTTTGAGTTTTTTATTTATTTAGGTATTTGTTTATTTAGGCATACACAGTAAATTACAAGTAGTACAAGTGATAGGGTAGGTATATTAGATTTTAGATGGTTTATATATCGTCGCATTAATTCGTAGAATGCGTAACTCCAAATTTTTCAAAAAATTAGTCCCGCATCGATTAGTAAAACTCGCAAATTTTAAAAAAAATATATCCTTTTAGATAAACACAGATTAGGAAACTGCGTAAACACCATGGTGCCATTTTTACTCGCGAATAGTTCGAAACTCCTAACTCCATATACTTTATTTTATTTACCATTTCACGTCTTATTATTTAACTTCAAAATTATTCGTAGTATTAGTATTGTGCTGTTATGCTTTGTGTACTAAGTACTATTATATTTATCCTGTTATTCTTACATACTGAGACTATATATAAAAGTCAATTAGGATGTTACCGAGTAATTCATAAAATAAATATCGCAGTTCTGTATTGTTGTGTTTTATTTTTTTAATGAAAAATTCATATCTCCCAAGTCTTCAGCTAGTTGTTCATAAAACTGTTCGCAGAAAAGTACGTATCTATCTTTGTAAAATACGTATCTCCGTTCTCGGTTTTTATGTAAACTTCCTTACTCCGATTTGAAATAGAAAGCCTTAACTTACAAATTTTAAATGATTGAAAATAAATTTAGAAATATATTATATGTTCGGAACATAAATAAAAACAAAAACCCGTCTTTCATTTTTTTTCGCTATGAGGTTTTTTGTGCCTCCTGCAAAATTTGACATTTTGTGGTTAAGCATTCTACGAATTAATGCGACGATATATTTTAAGACATTATGTCTTAGGTTCTTAATCTAACTAACTAACTAACTAACTAACCATCACGCCGTTTCTCCGCAGGGGTAGGCAGAGAGGACGCACCGCCAAACAACTCGATCTTGGCACACCCTCCTTGCCTAGTTCTCATTCATATATACATCGTCTAATACGTGCTCTTCTATATTATTCCGACTCTTCACATGGCCCGACTCAAGTATCTGATTCACTTGGTCGTGCCATGTCTTCCTCGGGCGTCCCCGATTTCTTCTACTGTTCAAATTTGTGTCATATATTCTCCTTACACTTTTTTCCTCGTTCATTCGCTCTACATGCCCAAACCATCTGAGCGTCCGCTTAAATCAGCCTTCAGCCTCACACGATCGTACATGGTTTTACCACACATCTTAATCTTAACTAATGAATACATAATTTAAGAGTAATATTATAACTAAAAAGGAAGAAAGTGCGTGGAGAGATAAAGAGAAATTTTGAAATCAAGAATTATCTGCTCACGAATTGTTATTGATTGTTAAAAAAGTTTAAAGACAAATTAAGTTGAAGAAGTTTGAATAATTCATATCACTCCAAAATATTGTGAAAATTAGTTTTGCATGTAAGAAAACAAACATCAGTTTGGTAATTTTTCGAAGTGGGTATATGTTGTGATCGCGCGAGTGATTTGTGAATTATTTGCTGCATTGGTGTTGTTGGCTTCTGTATGAAGAAGGGTAGTGTACCTGACATGCTTCGTTGGAAAATTTAAACCAATGACCGATTGCAACTCTGAACAATCTACTTTATTATTTTAATATTATGTAGGAACAATAGTTCCGAATTTATTTTCATAAATTTTAAAATTCTTTTGTTACGAATATAAAGTATATTTGCGGTACGTTCCGGAGAAAAAGATCCATCATTCATAATTGAAACGTTGCTTGAAATGGCTTTAGCCGTGTTTAATGACCAGATCTGAACAGCCAGGTACAAAATCTTCCTCTACGACTTCTTCCTCCCCTCCCACTACCTTCAGCCATACATCATTAATGGGGGTTGTCACCCTATCTGGAAAATTACCTGTTAATCCTTCTTTTATCAAAAAATTATCAGCATTAGCTCTAACTGCCAAGCCATGAAGTTTATCAACTGAAAATACTGTTATAAATTTCAATATATGCGGTAAATAAGTAAACATTGTTAACCGCAAATCATTTCGCAGGTTAAATGCAATATAAAAGGTTTAAATTCATTTCCAGAATCAAATAACCGAAACACAGATAAGCGTAAACACAGACTGTGTAAACAGTGTTAATCGAAATTTTGATCATTTACAGACATTCATGCATATAACTATTAATCACTTACTGTAATGATTGATCCAATATGTATGTTTGCTAAAATTGATCAGAGAAACACTTTAAAATAAATATGCAACTCATTAATTCCCCGTATGATATGCAAATCACTTCAATAAGAGAGTTATGTTAACATTTCGAACCTGAATGGTAGACTGGCACCAGGGCGATACTGAGAGTGTCTGGCAGGAAATAATAAGTAACGGTATAAAAACAGGTATGTTATAATCTTTTGATTAAATGAAGGCAATTTTAGCAAAACTCAACCGAAAACCCGTAAACAGAAAAATCAGAAAAAAGATTTGGTCACATCTAGGACTTTGGTCATCTTTGGTCATATCTCATATCTATGTATGTCATGTGTGATTTGATATGGCGTTTGGCGTTGTTTGTACTCGTCTACGTTTTGAAATCTGTACGACGTACTTCGGCGTAACATTTAGGTATTGTATATTGGAATAGTAGCGCAACCTGTCTCTCTTGAGATTAATTTTGAGAAATATTGTTTATTTCTACGCGCCAATTCAATGCAAAAGTTGTCACATGAAATGTCAATCTCAGGAGAAACAGGCCTCTCTTAATTCGAGCAAGGAATCTTATTGAGTACTGGGGACTAGCTAGTGTCTTAAGAGGATATCCGCTCGGGGCCCGTGTCTCCAACGCAACCTCCCATAGGTGATCAAGTAATCACCCGGTGTTCCAGGTGAAAGTTAGGTCAGGTTCAGCTCCTGGTTGTGGCCCAAAAATCGGGACTAATTACATCGGAATTAAAATGTTATTGCCGGTGGCAATCGTCAGGATGCGGCAGCTTTGGTTGAGGCAGGATGAACGAGGTTCTCCGACCTCGGAATCGCGTGCTCGATATGGGTAATCTTGTTGTGGCACTTTCGCGAATTCTAGAGGATACGCGCCTGGCACGGGATGATCGATCTTATCCAAGATTTTGGCATTACGAAACAATGTCATAGAGACACCGCTACGCGGTATGTTTGAAAATAATTCGACCTACATCGACTGTGGACAGTGTAACTCCCGATAATATATTAAAATCAACAAATAATGATTACACCAACACGTAAAGCACCATGCTTAACTTCTTATTGGTAATTCTGTGGATTACATCGATATTTAGTTATTTAAAAACTCGACTGTCAAACCAAAGACGTTTCCTCCGGCGTCTTTCGTTCAAAAGTGGGCGGAAGAGCGCTCTCGCGACCAAAAACAACTGTCGCCAATACTGCCAGCATTGTGAAAAAAAAATCTAATAGATCTCATATTAAGGGGATTTCTTTTAATAACGGAGTATATGTGTGTGATATTAATTCTAAATATATATATGTGTGTGATATTCAAAAAACTAATAGACATCATATGGTGATTTTTTTTCATAACTGACTATATGTGTGTGATATTAATTCTAGACATATATGCGTGCGATATTCAAAAAACCTAATAATAGGCATATGGTGATTTCTTTTCATAACGGAATATATGTGTGTGATATTAATTCTAGGCATATATGTGTGTGATATTCAAAAAACCTAATAGACATCATATGGTGATTTCTTTTCATAACGGACTATATGTTTGTGATATTCATTCTAGACATATATGTGTGCGATATTCAAAAAACCTAATACACATCATATGGTAATTTCTTTTCATAACGGACCATATGTGTGTGATATTCTTTCTAGACTTGCTGAAAGATAAGTCTTAAGATGCCGCACATTAAAAATAAAAATGAATAAAAAATTATCCAAGACACTATCTAGTTAACATTTATTTCGGGTTTGAATCTTGCAATCACACTACGGTTAGCAGCCAATAAAAATAGGCGCTAAGAAAAATGATGAGAATGTTGGCAGTTCTTAGTCGAAGTATGGATAAAGTTTAATATGACCGAATCGGATAGGGACACATTAGCTCAGATGGTAGAGCTTCGCCCTGGCAAGGCGTAGGTCCGGGGTTCGTATCCTAGATGTGACCATATCTCTTTCTGATTTTCTGATTTTCGATTCAACCGCCGCTACCCGAAATTCTACCGATTTCTTACATATCTCCCTTAAACATTTGAAGTTTTTAAGCTCTTAAAAAAATATATGTTATTATTGAAGATAATATCTATACATTATCCATGCCGAAACGTAAATTATATGAAATTCCCTCGATAGAAAAAAATCGCAAAATATGTTCTTAAATTAATTATTTTTTAAGTCTGTTTCTGTTATTTTACAAGTTAAATGTCAAAAAATTCATAGTGTTTCTTTCAATGTTGTTTTAGACAGCCCCCAAGAGATTTTTGCGCTAGATTAAATGAGTCGTGTTTTACTAAACATTTTCACAATTTTCGGATCGTTTTTATCGCTTTGAATATTAGCGCGCTCCTCTATCATTCGTAATTACATATCTCTCCGTCTTCTTCTTTTTGAGGGTGGTTGCGGCGCCTTAAGTTTCGCTAATATTTTCTTCATTTAATTAAAATGTTAAAATTTAAGGTTTCAATCATTAGATATCAATTATGGTTATTAATAAATGTGATGTTCTTCAACCCCAGTGATTGAGATTATATGAAATATGTTCAGGAAAACTCAAGATCGAGGCTATTAATACTGTCAGACTTTAATTTGGTTCTATTACAAAAGTAGATTTGTATACAAACCCCACGTACGAAAACGGATTTGCGTAAGGCGCGACGTCAGAGCTGTAGTCTTAGTCGGATTCTTAAATTTCAACCGTATAGTCGCTGGGCTATTTATGCTGTCAGATATAATGTTTCGGTCTGGATAAAAACAAAAGGTACAGAAGCACAGAAGTGGTTAAAGTATTGTCCCGGTAAGACGGTGATCCTGGGTTCGATCCCCACCATTACTTTTGTTATTTTCTGGGTGTTTTTCTTATTCATGTTTCGTTTACATTTATTAATATTATTTTCATCTTCATTCATTAAATAATAATAGTTTCTGATCAAATTTCGATGCAAATTTTAATGAGATATGTTGAATGCATTTTCAAACTTAAAAAATCGACTCTAAATAAAATTAGCCGAGTAATGCCAGTTGTAATTATCTGAAATGTAACTTTATTTATTATTATTTTTAATTGTTAAACTAACGTTTAAGACAAGATTTTTATGCATAGCACAAAGGGTAACAATTATTATAAGCAATAATTATCAGCCTGAAACACTCGTGCACATTGAAAAATCTTCCGAGAAAAGATACATGACGCCAACGGGACTTGAACCCGTGCCCTTCTGATTGCCGGTCAGCTGCTCTCCCAATTAAGCTATAAGATAAGCCGCCATAGCTCAATTGGGAGAGCAGCTGACTGGCAATCAGAAGGGCACGGGTTCAAGTCCCGTTGGCGTCATGTATCTTTTCTGGGAAGATTTTTCAGTGTGGATGAGTGTTTCAGGCTGATAATTATTGCTTATAATAATTTATAACTTTATTTTTTACAACAGCATTTAGGTAGGTACTGCTTTTGTGAGTTTGAGTTCCTCTCGAATTTCCAAAGAGAAAAGACATAATTGAATTATTATTTACGTTATAATGTAACGCGGATTACTAATTACGAAAAGGATTTTGCTCACAATAAATTACCATAGTTGATTTAAGTATTTTCTTTGGAAGACTTTGTGTCTAGCAAACAATAATAATTGGTAGGAGAAAAAGTTAAGGACATAATTAAAAACTTTTAACGAATTCTTTGAAGAGTTTCTAATTAATGCTTAGCGCATTTATTTTGCCTCGGAGATTAAGTATTTACAAAGTACACGGTGGAAGAAGGAAAACTTTTGCAAAAATTTGAAATCTTTATGAAAAATTTACAAGCATTAGATCATCTGAATGAAGTTTAAAAACTGATTTTCCTCAAAGCAAAAGTTCTCAAAGAGTTAATGTTTGGTTCAGAAACAGTCTTTTTAAAAAAAAATAATCCATATTCCCCAAGTCCTTCATCAATCATGTATTCCTTTCTTTTCCTCCTTTCCTCAAAGTCTCTACCAGGAAAAGAATACAGGAATACCTACATGTGGAAAAATTGAACAATATTGTCGCCCAAGTTTACATTACCTACTTGGGCAGTTGGAATTTCGTGGTGACATGGGTCACAACTTGCTCGTTGAAATATCGCAAATATTAGCAAAATTTCATTTTTTATCAAACCAAAGTGTCGTGGCTTAAAACCTGGTGTTGTGCAGATATATTGGGAACCCAGGATCGATCCTGAAACGCCACAAAAAGCCGTCAAAGGTAAGAGGCTTCCTCTCATATCCTATTTTCCTACAATCAAATTTCAAAACATAATTATTGGTCTTTACTCATCGAAACAAAAAGGATTTACAGTCACATTCTCGTGTCGCGGTATCGGCCGTGACAGTTAACGTACCACTTCCCGATTTGCTTAATTCACGTTTTATTATATTTTACTACTTAGAGAGGTAGGTAACATTACGCTACCGGAAAGGTTAACATGTTAAAAAATATAATTTGCAAGAAAATATTATACATTAGCGCAGAAGCGGGATAAAAAAATTTCAATTTTGAAATATATTTTTAAATAATTATTTTCTGTTAAAATATTATATTACAGAGAGGTACCTACTTTATTGCTTGCCTAAATTATTCCGTATTGTCACATTACTTTGAAGTTCTAATTTTGAAAATGAAACTTAAATTCAAAGCAAATTTGAGATCCTTTAACCAGATTTCACATCTCACGCATGAATGTTTCACAGGGACAAAAAACCACGCACAGACAATCGAAAATAGTACGATTGATGTTATCGAATGTACATATTTCGGTTGTATGTGATGTGCGTCATGCCTTGAAATTTTTCACGTTCAATGAACTCAAATTTACTTTGAATTTAAGAGTCATTTTCAAAATTGGAACTGCATGTGTGAAAAAATAATCCTTAAAAACGATAAAATAGTTTCCCAAAAATTAGATAATACATGAACAAATTTTTTTTTAAAGTTTTTTTTTTAAATTGGAATTATAACATCCCGTGATTTTTCATGCGTCAGCTCTTTCAAAATAAAAAAAAATAAAAATTTAACTAATCGTCCGTTAGTCTTTAAAGCTGATTGACGGCCTAACATCAGATATCGCGGGTTCGAATTCCGGGAGCACAAATAATTTTAATTGATTAATTTGTGTTATTTCACAATTTATTTATTTAAAGTGATATATGGCATATTCAGAATGGAAAATGAAACAAAATTGAAACGTGCTTGAAATGACTTTAGCCGTGTTTGGTGACCAGATCTGAGTAGCCAGGTACTTTCCCAACTTCCTTTACCACATCTCCTTCCCATCCCCAGTACCTTCAGATTCATTACATACATCAATTGGGAATGCCATAGTCTCACTGGCTCTAGACGGGAGCAGCTGGGATTCTTAATTAAAAACTGAAACGAGGCGAGAAATGATGGGTCTAACAAAGATCGTTCAAATGTCAAAAATTCAACTTCACGATGATTGTACAACTGATCTTCAGTCAAATGTGACGAAGTTTGAAAAACATCAACTTTACAATTCTTAGGTGATTTATTAATCAAGTTATCAAATATTTACAAATTTAAAAAAAAGATTTATTTATGTTTGAAATGTTAAAAAAAACTTCGAAAAATAATTACGCCAAGCTCTAAATCATATTTACAAATCGTATTTCCAGAATAAAATGTTATTGTTAAAACCGCGTTCTAATGACCGAGTATTTTAGATTTACGACCGTGATCGATACTGCAAATTGCGCCGAGTGTAGGCTAAATGCAGTTTGTATGCAGAAAGGTGCAGCGCACGTATAGTCGTATAGCAAATGTGAATGGGTTTCATGAGACTTCATGCTCGCCTTAAATAATTTAATACATATCGAATCAGAATTAATTGTGTGGCCTCCGGCGGTCAGTTCAGCCGAGGAGACTCAGCAGAATTTAAAAGGCAGAATTTTTTTGTGCCTTTTTTGGCATCCTTGAATATACGAGCAAAACCATTCTAATGAACGAAACGGGATCATTTCGGCGCTAATTAAGGAATAATGGTGTGTTGATTAATAAATATTTTGTAAATGTGCTCTATAGTTCAGTTACACCACAAATTAGACACAAATTTTATTTATTGTGAAATGAAAATAATTATGAAAAACAACTTTAACCGCAATTATTTTTACCGCGTTGTTTTTAATGTGAAAATAAAATGTGCATATTTACCTTTATACAGGGTGTTAAGGGACGTACTTGACTTACTTAAACCAGTGATTCCTGACATTATTTGGAGTAAAAAATGTAAATGAAATTTTGGTCTCCGGTGACATTTTTGATGTTTTTTTATTTTATTTTTTCTACAAAAACATAAAAAAATGGTAGTTGTTGAACAGTTGGAAGCGGGGTAAGGGGTTCGTCAGACACCCGGATGAGTGACCAGTGACGATGTTCGGAAGAAATTTTTTTTTGTTTGATTTTGAAGAAAAAAGTTTTGAAAAAAAAAAAAAAAGTCGTCAAAAAAAGTCACCGGAGACCAAAATTTCATTTACATTTTTTACTCCAAATAATGTCAGGAATCACTGGTTAAAGTAAGTCAAGTACGTCCCTTAACACCCTGTATATTAGCGTTTGGGCACAAAACATTATTTTGTTATGTAAATATTTTTTAATTAAAAGGTTGCATATTTTAATTTATCTTTAATTTATTGTCATGAGCTTAAATGTTACGTGTATTTATTTAAACACGATTTTAATTCATATTAAAAATGTTAATATGAGAATCACGGAACAATTTTCAGATTTTACCAATCATCTGGTTTTCACCAATTATTATACTAAATAAGGACAGATTTTTAATTTCTTTATCGTAATAATAAAAGGAAAAAAAATAGTTATCTTAGAAGTATTTTGAAATGACAAAAACCCCTTACGATAATTCAAGTATATTGAATAAACCAAAATTATTTTTCTATACTAGACAAACGAGCATTTCCAGTAAACCGCTCTATTCTCCCCGTTAATTAGTTAGTTCTTTTTATTTTATTTTTTTACTCCTTTCTATGCCAATGGGGCTTTTACATTGGGTACATAATGTTTACAATTTTGAAGTGAAATTTCTGTATCGCCGTTAGTGACTTGAAATTCGGGTGAAACGGAAATGCCTCACAACTCAGTTCTACACAAATACTTGGTTCCAATATAATGCTGTAAATTCGCACCTCGGCGCGTGCCTTCCATAACTTAGTTGGCAAAGTGCCTGACAAGTCTCAGCGGCTAGAGAGACAGAAATCAAGCATCCGGGGGTTCGAATCCTACAAAATCCAAAAAAAAAACATTTTTATTTTGTGAAATCAATATCCAATCTTCAAACCACTTTAAAAAAACAAGCAAAAGAAAAGAAAGCAACATCTAGCGACTTTCTTGTTTCACTTCTACCGCATGTGAATTACACACTCTGATTTTTTGTACGCGAGGCTTTGCAATAAACAATTATTATAAGCAATAATTGTCAGCCTGAAACACTCATTTACATTGAAAAATCTTCCGAGAAAAGATACTTGCCGCCAACGGGACTTGAACCCGTGTCCTTCTGATTGCCGGTTGGATGCTCTGACCACTGAGCTATGGCGGCTTATCTAATACCCGCCAAATAATTGAATATATACTGGTGTTTCATTCAACAATTACTGATTATTATTTTGTTACCCTTTGTGCTATGCATAAAAATCTTGTCTTAAACATTAGTTTATAAATTAAAAATAATAATTTGCAATAAAAATGGCCTGCATATTTTTTTTCTTACATTGCGGTGGTTTGCAATAGGATAACATTAAAAAAATTAATAACAATAATGCACTGAAATTATCAGTCGAATTTGGTACATTTTTTCCTGAAAAGTAAATTTCTTTCTCTTTGTGACCTTCCTTTCGTTTAATTTTTTTAGCCGAAAATGTTGCTTAAGTCGTGATGGAGGACTTAGCCAGCCAAGGAATCGAACATGGGTGGGACCCAAACGCGATGCCCAATCAACCACTGACCGGTCATAAAACCTAAATAAATAGTAAATGGCGTTGATTATAAAGGTTGGGTAATGGCGTTGTCAGTAGAGACCTATATGAGTTGTACGTAGATTTTTAGTAAATTTTACATGAAAAGAAAGGCTATCGAGAAAAAACATGTAAATTTTACACTAAAAGAGTAATTAATGTAAATAGAAACTAATAAATAATATAATTTTTCTTTTGGTATGAACCAAAACTTAACTTAACAAAAGTAAACTTAGGAGTGGTATTGATGGTGGAAATTATATCTTATCTATACTAGTTGACCTTCAAAAAGCCTTTGATACGGTAAGCCATGATATACTTCTCAAGAAACTCGAGAAACTTGGTGTAGTTGGTCCTGCTCTTAACATATTCAAATCATATCTTAGCAATAGAAAGCAGTTCGTAAGCATTAACAATCAAAATAGTAAGCACCTTCCAATAAACTATGGAGTTCCGCAAGGATCCATACTAGGGCCACTACTGTTCCAAATCTATATCAATGATATTTCTCAATTAAAATTAAACGGTGAAATTTTCTTATATGCAGATGATACTGCAATATTCTACTGGGGTAAAGATCTAAACATACTTCTAGAAAATGCACAAAGTGATCTAGAAAGAATTTGCGGTTGGCTCCAATCAAATATCCTAACAATTAATATTAAAAAAACAGGATACATGATTTTAAGTTCAAACCGTAAAATAATTCCTCCACATGTACCATTAAAAATTGAAAATAACGATTTGCAAATCCTAAAACAGGAAAAATATCTT
Organism: Limnephilus rhombicus; assembly: GCA_929108145.2. Taxonomy (NCBI): domain Eukaryota; kingdom Metazoa; phylum Arthropoda; class Insecta; order Trichoptera; family Limnephilidae; genus Limnephilus; species Limnephilus rhombicus. The sequence goes on from OV815277.1 coordinate 14,743,904, forward strand.
GGTCTGTGCATCATTAATCATTTAACTTTTAAACAACACATTCAAAATGTAAAAGATAAAATCACACCCTTAATTAGCGTTTTTAGCCGGTTATCATATCTATTACCAATTAGATTAAAAAAAAGTTTATACTATAGTCTCGTACACTCACACCTAAATTACCTGATTGAAATCTGGGGAAATGCGTATGAAACATACATCAATGAATTACAGGTAATTCAAAATAAGATAATCAAAAAACTATTTCACTACGAATCCAAAACATCCACAAAAAAATTATATTTGGAAACAAAACTGCTAACATTAAGAAAGCTATACGAGTACAATATATGTGTCCTTATATACAAAATAAATAATAAACTCATACATACAAACACAGAATTCATTAAAACGTCCCAAGTACACAAACATTTTACACGACAACACGATAACATACGTTTAAACACCATTCATACTAACTACGGTAAACAATCAATTAGTTACGAGGGGGGCAATTTATATAATTGCCTTCCAGATGATATCAAAAACGAAAAAAGTGTGTGCAAATTCAAAAAAAAAATTGTTCATGTTTATTCACAAAAAAGAAAGTAGTGATAGTGAATAATATCGTATGGTAATATAATATCATGTTAGTATTGCAATCTAATTTAATCTAAGGTTATGAAATGTAAAAACTGTGTAATGTAAAAACTATGTAATATAATGTAAAAAGTACATAATTCAATATTCTAGTTAAGTAAGTGAAAATGTTATTTTCTTTTTTACTGGAATAAAAACTTATGAAAAAAAAAAAAAAAAAAACCACCTCATTAGTTTTCCCAAGGTGGTAGAAATCAAATTAAATTTTAATATCCTTAAATACAAGAAAATGATAATAAAGCAAAAGCGTATAAAGAGTGTTAAGTCAGTATCTGTCAGTATCTTATGGTTAGTTTTAACATTCTCCTGATGAAGGTAGAAACCTTAGAGCAATTTGTTAAAATGAAGAAGTTAAACGACGAATTAAGTGTTTATGTTGTAAAAAACATTAATTTCACGACCACAAAAGAAAAGATCTCTTTAAAATTATTGAACTTTGGTTCATGCATATTATGTTGAAAAAACATAAATAATATATTTGACGATTATATAATATTAATGGCAATTTTCCCTGACTGTACTCCCTGCACACTTTATGCAAGAAAGTTGGGCCCGGGGTCGTGTAACTTCGTGCATACTGTTTGAGCGCGCCTAATATTTCATACGCTCAACCAACATGTGAACGACGGTTTTATTGCGCACTGATTCAATAAAGAATCAAGTCTCGGCGCTCAGAGACTGATTGCTTCTCGCCCATATAGAAGGAGGATTTTAAGAGTGCGGATGCAGCATTAAGATCGTTATATGTGAACTACCAGAATTACTGATTTGATGGCTTCATCACTATTGAAACAATATTGTAGAAGTCGAGTACCTATTTTGGAAAACAACTAAACTTGTTTATACCTAGTTAAAAAAACTTTTATTTCGCATCGAAGCCATTAACAGCAAATCACCAGCTGATAATAATCCCGTAAAGGCCGATGTTTTAGAAATTGAGCGCTTTTATTATAAAAATTTATTGTAAAAGTCTTATCACAATGATGCTTCAGCTCTTTCAATGCTGTACACAATGTACGTAGGTCTGTTTCCTCCAATGGAAAAAAGAAATAATTTTCTTGCATCTCCCTCACACCCTACCGTGGTGTCTCCGTAGACCCGTACAATATTACAAGCCGTGATGATAATTTTCAAAGATTGGAATATAGTTAGGTATAAGGATAATATTGAAGTGTGAGTGAATTCCAAAAATTCAAAAACGTCAAATGTCTAAACACATAATGCTACATCTCTTACCTACACACTAAATAACAACAGTCGAAAATGAGACAAACGGTGAATGTATGTCTGCACCCCCCCAAAGGAAAAATACAATAATTATCATACGTCTCCCCCAAACGTATAAAGAAAATGAAACGCAATTCCTGTCTGTTTCCTCCGAAGGTAAAAAAGTAGTACGTATTTTGGAGAAAACAGTCACACGTATTTTGTGTCTTCTTTTTGTCTCACCATTATTTAATGCGTAATTTAATGGAACGTATGTTTACTGCCTTTTTTGCTGTCTCGGTACCGTAAACGTGGATCGTTACGCTAATAACACAAGCGCTCAATGATTGACCTTAAAAATTCCAAATTCGGACTCGATTTATTTCAAAAGTGCATTCTGTACATGTACACCCTCATGGCCTATTTCTTTTCTCACATCCAGTCTACTGAATTAGTGTATAATTTATTATGCACTAAAAGCTTACCCATATAATGCCAATTTGTTTGTTCTAACATGACAAAATTTGTCGGTGATTTTTCGATTCACAATAAATTTACCAACAACTGCGTCGAACACAACATTTTATGAACGACTGCTGTTATTGGCAGATTCTAAATAATGGATCTATCGATTGAAGGCAAACTCGTCGGAAAATATAAATAGTTTGCCCTTTTGTCAATTTTTATTAAAAAAATCTTTGAAAATTTTCTGATTTCTTTTTAATGGGTTATTTAAATATTTCAACTGGAGAGTTTTTATTTTTGGATTGTTAAAAATTAACACAATTTTTTAATCAGTAAACTCAAGGTCACTCAATAGATAATCCCTACAAGTTTGAACTCAACCGATTTGAAACAAAACAGTTGTTTTGAATTTTTTGAATACCATCGTCTCTAGACTTCTGACAGACTGACAAACGAAATTGTTTCTCAATTTCACCTGATGTTAGGACAAATTTGAATTTCTATTTTTGATACTGACACTCTGTGGTGGAATTCCAGAATTAAATACATATAAAACTTATTTACATAAGACATAGCAACAAATTGAAAAAAAAAACATAAATTTAATAAATCCTCGTAGACCTTTTTTTTACATTAGGGAACGTACCCATACTACGTGACACGTTTAGGGGGGGGGTCTTCAAAATGTCACGCTCCATACAAATGAGCGGCGGATTGCTTAGGTTTTTGGTCACCGGGGGGGGGGGGGGGGGGGGGTTAAAAATTGCAAAAAATTGGTCACGTAGTATGGGTACGTTCCCTTAACTCCACGCAGGAGGCCCTGAGGAAAATGATTTCCCTCAGGGCCTATGTCGTCTGGGATGCTGTGTGGAGGGTCTTTTTGAGGAGAGGAAGGAATGAACATTGGTCTTGAAGAGACCCATGTTGAAGTAAGGAGGAAACACATAGGCCGGCAAATCATTACACAGCCGAGCTGTTGAACACAATAACGAGTCGAAGAAACGACCCGTTCTCATGTGACAAGTGTCAACCGTGTACAAATGTATGCTGACTATACACCGGTGCCGAAGGGATCAATGATGCTAGTTCCTCGGTGCATCTTCCATTGTAATACCGGTAGAACAAGGATAGCATTCCCACCCGACGCCTGTGCTTTAAAGATTGCAATCCGTCTGTTAAGATGGGAGAATCTATTAAACGGACCGCCAGTTTCTGCACAGAGTCTAGGGTATTTTTCAGGTATTTTGGAGCTCCAGACCAGAGGTGGCTGCCATATTCAACCGTGGGGCGCACTTGTGATTTGTACAGGGTTAGCAGTTGTGTACTATTAAAGTATCTGCGGGCCCTGTACAGTACGCCCAGTTTTTGGGAGGCTAACTTTACTCTGGCTTCGATGGAGCCCCATTCCTGAGCTGCTCAGTTGGTAAACATACTAAGTAGTGGGGAATAAATAATTTTCCTTACTTTGGGGTCATTCGTTCGTTTATTGATTTCTAATTGTTCAAGCAAATTTAATCTAAGACCCTTTCGTTCTATATGTAATGGTTTTGGCTGGTTATTTTTAAGTGGAACGTGATTATTCACTAAGAGATGTTCGGCGAATTTTGAAGAGGTGTTTTTATTTTTATAACATCTTGTTTACCAAACCTAAAAAATATAATGCACTTAAATGAGTCATAGCAATAACGTCATTCTAAATCAATTAAGAAAACCCTTACACTTAGTGCAAGGCAAACCAAAGGGAAATACTCCGAATCCCACATTAGCACTCTCTCAATTAGTGTCTCTACAAATTGGTTTAACCGGTAATAAATCAACTTAGACACCTTCAAAAATTGACATTTAAAATCTTATAAATAAGTCGTCCGTACGTGGCTTCACCACAGTTTGAAAAAAACCTTACAAGTCGAAACAGCTGTAACTAAAACACTAACCAAAAAACTTGCAGAACTCGATAATAACATTATCAAATTTAATTTTAATTAAATTTCTAAAAATTAAAATGGAGTTCTACGAATTAAACACAAAAACAATTAATAATTGCTCACTTAGGGTTACACCAAGCATATCAATGGAGGGCCTGTTCGGAAGATTGCTTCCGTTGAAAGATACCTACTTACGGGACTGGTAGGACATATTGGTCTAATACTAGTCGACAGTGTATGTTTATTTTACTTTCGTATTTAGATCAAAGCATATCATCCGCCGGTGATATTTTATTAGTGGTAGAAAGTAAAGAAAAATTTTAAACTTATCTTCGAATAAGTCAAATTATTTGTAAGCATTTTCTTTTAGAATTTATGTTGAGTAATTCGGAAACCGTTTTTGATGTTTCCATTTCTACGAGGATCAACTTAATACGACTCTCGTAAATGCGGCAACTTGTCACTAAATTGAAGATTTTCTGAATTTCTTATGGCATTTATTTTATGAAAAAAGTTTTTAGTACGGTATAATGTTTCTTCCGAACAATATACTTCGGGGACGATTCCCTTTGATGAGAAAAGAAAAACTCTTTTAATTTCGTCATCGCGGGAAGAAGAGATCAAACTTCGCGAAATGAAACCAATACAATATACAAAAATTTCCCAGGGGAGCAGGAAACCAGGGCGGTGGATCGTGACACAAAGTCGATCCAAGAAGTTTCACTTTGTATTATGATTGTTTGGCAAGAAAGTTTACCCCTTCACCTCCCTCGCTTCCTGCTACCTTGGTAGCCGCCTCGCCCCGTATGCGCTCCCAGTCCAAATTAATTCAGTCTAAAGTTGAATAATGATTTTTACCGAAACTTTTCCAAATGAAATAGATCTTCGGTTATGAAAAAGTGACCGGGGAAGTTTAGCAAATAAATAATATTGTAAGCTTTTAGTCGAGGGAGATATATTGGAATGTAATAATAATGTAACGAATTCTTATAAATATGTACCGGATACATACTTACGATGTAGTTTAATTTTGATGTATGATTCATTTATAAATTTCAATAAACATAAATACTATTACAGAATTTACCAATCCTAACTCTCCATACAACAATTATTATAAGCAATAATTGTCAGCCTGAAACACTCATTTACATTGAAAAATCTTCCGAGAAAAGATACTTGCCGCCAACGGGACTTGAACCCGTGTCCTTCTGATTGCCGGTCGGATGCTCTGACCACTGAGCTATGGGGGCTTATCAAATACCCGCCAAATAATTCAATATATACTAGTGTTTCATTCAACAATTACTGCTTGTTATATTTTTTCCACCTGAAAACAACCAACTTTATTTTTAAGTTTAAGTATTTCCCCAATAAATGCAGACATAATTTGTCTCGACGCCACCTAGCGAGGGATTTAACACTAACAATGTCTTTCTCGCAAAAATAAAGTTGGTTGTTTTCAGGTGGAAAAAATATAACAAGCAGTAATTGTTGAATGAAACACTAGTATATATTGAATTATTTGGCGGGTATTTGATAAGCCCCCATAGCTCAGTGGTCAGAGCATCCGACCGGCAATCAGAAGGACACGGGTTCAAGTCCCGTTGGCGGCAAGTATCTTTTCTCGGAAGATTTTTCAATGTAAATGAGTGTTTCAGGCTGACAATTATTGCTTATAGTAATTGTTACCCTTTGTGCTATGCATAAAAATCTTGTCTAAACGTTAGTTTATAAATTAAAAAATAATACTCCATACAACATTTTAATTTTTTTCTAAAAAAATCGATAAGTTTTCTGAATGCCAAAGAAGTTCTGTATCCTCGAGGTGTTTATTACTAAACAGCGCTAAAAAGTGTAAAAAATATATAAAATTAAAAACTTCTGACGTCTTCGCCTCTCCCAAGTTTCGCGTGAAGGTTATTATTTTTATAAAAAAAATTAATTTAAATTTTTTTATAAAAATTCCGGACCTAATAAATGCTTATTTGGACATATTATGCTTAAGTTTAAATATTCCGTCAAACTTTAAATTAATTTAGTGAACGCGAATTTAGGAATGGCGTAAAAAAATGCCGAGAGCTCAAAACGATGAAGTTTTTTTAATGAAAAAACTTTGTCTTTGTATTCCTGTCTCAAGATGTATTTTACTAAAGGAGCATGTGTCTCTTAGAGGCGAAACAAAATTAAAAAGATGTCTGGAACAGATGGCTTGTCATCCATTTACTATAATTGGTTTTTGATATTTAATTGATTTGAATTTTAAATGCGCTTCAATTATTTCTAAAAGTATTGGAAATAATATTTGAATTTGTATTTATTTTCTCTCGAGCATTTGTGCAGCCTTTTTTTACATTTTTTGTTGAACCTAACTAACTAAGGGAACGTACCCATACTACGTGACCAACTTTTAGCAATTTTTAACCCTCCCCCCCCCCCGGTGACTAAAAACCTAAGACCTCCGCCGCTCATTTGTACCAAGCGTAATATTTTGTAGACCCCCCCCCCCCTGAACAGGTCACGTAGTATGGGTATGTTCCCTAACTATCACGCCGTTTCCAGCAGGGGTAGACACAGACGACGGGCCGCCAAACAACACGATCTTGGCACACACTACTTGTCTCATCTACATTCATACAACGTCTCATACATGCTCTTCTATTACTCTGACTCTTGACATGGCCCGACTCTCTGACCAGTATCTGATTCGCTTGATCATGCCACGTCTTCCTCGGGCGTTTCCGACTTCTTCTACCATTCACAATTACATCTTATATTCTCCTTATACTCCTTTCTTTGTTCGTGCGCTCTACATGCCCAAAACATCTGAGTGTCCCTTCCCTAATCTAACTCGTTACGCTTTCATTGCGGGTCACCAAATTTCTCACGATTTTACCACACGTACTCCTCAGGGATTTCATTTCTACCGTATTCGGTCTACTTTCATCCTTCCTCTGCCAGTTCCATGCGTCACTGCCATACATCAGGGTAGGTACCGGGATGTGGACTGCTAAGTTCGCTTCATTCGACATTTTTTTGTTAGCGGAGTTACCTGCATTTAACTTTCTTTCAATATCTCTATCAGCCTTCCCATCTCCGATAAACATACTTCCCTTCTTTTCTTGAACCTAAATTTAGGCATTTTGATGTTACGTGTTATTTTGTATCTTTTTTACGAGCACCGATAGCAACATCGTGTAAACTTGGCATCAGATACAAAATCATTTAATTTAACATCCTGATAAAACGATATGTTTGATTAAATTACGATCACCTAACGGACCGAGAAGAATGTATTGTGTTATTTGTGGATACAATATAATACTAGGTACCCACCAACAAACTTTTGTTACTCATAAAAAAAGCTCGTAAACATGCAATCAAATAAAAATACTGAGCAATAAAAAAATCCGATGCGGGATCAAAATTCGTATTTTATTGTGAAAATAATCACACGATAGGTTTTGTTTTTTTCACATGGCTTCGTGAAATAAAACATAAAACAGACTAATAAATCACATGTGACGTTTTTCCATGTAGCAGAATGATGAGAAATCTAATTAAATTGGTTTTTTTTAATACGCAGTTTATTTATTCAATAAAATAATTAATCAAACGTCTGACGTTATTCTAATTAACTTTTGTTAATTGGCATTTATGATTTACTGATAATTGTAAGGAATTGGGGAAGTGTTTTTTGGTGATCATGTGATAATAGCTCGTACGAAGGGGTTATAAATTCTTACTCTAACTAATTAAATATAGTAACGACTTAATTGGTTAATTTCCATGTTGTTAATTCTGGAAACAGATGATAATTTGGCACATTTTTTAACTTCATACATTTACTGGAAAATCGCTGTGGTTATCAGAACGGATTTACATTTGGTGGTGATCCGACAGTTGATCCCTCGACAGAGAGTCGAAGAAGCGACCCGTTCTCATGTGGCAAATGTCCGACTATGCACTGGTGCCGAAGGGATCAATTACGCTAGTTCGTCGGAGCATCTTCCATTGGAATACCGGTAGAACAAGGATAGCATTCCCACTCAACGCCTGTGCTCTAAAGGTTGCAATCCGTTTGTTAAGTTAGGAGAACCTATCAAACGGACCGCCTGTTTCTGCACAGAACCAAATGTTTTTTTCAGGTATTTTGGAGCTCCAGACCTTAGGTGGCTGCCAAATTCAACCGTGGGGCGTACGTGCGATTTGTACAGGGTTAGCAGTTGTGTACTATTATAGTATCTGCGTGCCTGTTCAGTACGCCCAGCTTTTGGGAGGCTAATTTAACTCTGGCTTCGATGGAGCCCCCATTATACGATGGTCACTTATAGTTAGTTACACCGATCATAATAGAGGGCCTGTTCGGAAGATTGTTTCCATTAAAGGAGACTAGATTTTCATTTCGATTCCTTTTAGCCGTAATCAAATATGATGGGGTCTTTGAAACCTTCAACGAGATTATTTTTACCACAAGAGAAAACACTCTCGAGGTAACCGTCCATTCTTTGTTTCAAAGCCCTCCGAACCTTTGGAGTTTGTGCGCCCTTTGGGGGCTTGTCGAATAGAAAGCCATCTCTGACAGAACCAATCTCTGTTGGACGCCAGCATTTATTGAATGCGAGAAAGAGGTGAAACTATCAGCAACCGTCTGAATCGTCCTCTCCCTAAAAAAGTCGGCAATTCATGAAGACATGGATGCGGGAAGTCCGTAAAAAGGCAGTTTGTCCTCGGTATCAAACCTGGTCAAAGGCTTTGGAAATATCCAGTGTAACTAAGTAGAGTTGACAGTATTAAATATCTTGGTATTCAAATAGATGATCTTCTTAATGGAACGTACATGTTACAAACCTAACGACAAAACTGAGGAAACTCGTCTATTTTTTTTAAAATGTTAGAGATATTTTAAATAGAAAACAACTGAAACAAGTTTACTGTGCTCTTATACAATCATCACTTGAATATGGTATTATCAGCTGGGGTAGTGCCACAAATACTTGCCTAGAGCCTTTAGTAAAGATTCAAAAACTAATTTTGAAGGTTATTCTTAAAGTCCCGTTGAGAACAAGCACTGATTTTATTTTTAAGACACTAAATGTTCCGAACCTGCAAAAATTGTATTCAAAAAATATCCTGCTTCATCAATTTAAAAATACACACATGTTTGAAGAACGAATGAACACAAGAGCCTTAAGAGAGTCAAATGTAAAATCTTTCAACATCCCAGTTTGTCAAACTTCTTATGGGCAAAGAAGTTTTAAATATAATGCAACAAAGCTGTTCAATTCTCTACCTCCTGAAATTAGAAACACGCAAACCAAAAGTACATTTAAAAGTAAAATCATTGATCACCTCAAATAAACATATCCATCACAAGTATTTACAGACTTACCTTTATACCTACTGTGTGTATATATGTAACCATGTACCTACTGCAATCTTCTTATATATATGTAACATACTTGAATTGTATATTTAAAGAAAAAAAATTATATTAACCTGCCATTTTCATAATATTACTACAAAATCTTAGATAACCACTCTGTAAATTGCCATCTCAACACAGGCGTTTCACACCTAGTGAGATGGGCAATACGTCATTTTATAACTAAATGTAATATGAAAATAATTAAATAAATAAAATAAATAAAATAAATAAAATAAATAAAATAAATAAAATAAATAAAATAAATAAAATAAATAAAATAAATAAAATAAATAAAATAAATAAAATAAATAAAATAAATAAAATAAATAAAATAAATAAAATAAATAAAATAAATAAAATAAATAAAATAAATAAAATAAATAAAATAAATAAAATAAATAAATAAATAAACTGAATATCTAATACCAGTGATTTTCAAAAAGATCAATAAAAACATAAAATTTGAAAAAAATGAGAGACTATGTCCTAAAATGATAAAACTATGGTTAATGAGCGAAAACTCCATGTATCTTTGAATATCTTAATATAGCTGCCTACATATCTTGTTATTAGGCAGGTATATTGAAATATCTTATATATTTATGGTTGTAAGTTAAATTATCTAATATTATGTGATCCATTCTAATGTTTCCTTAAAACTATAAATGTATTTACAAATATTTTCTTAGATATTTTATTAAGAATGTTTAAATTGTTAGAACCTGCAGACAAGCTGCCATATGACAGCTTTGCGGGTCTACTCAAAAAATTTTTGTACAAAATGTATTCTGTAATTAAATAAAAAAAAAAAAAAAACCCTTTGGGTCTCATCGAAACGTTCCGGGCACCGCCCCCAAACATGCGTCACATCCGCGAGAAGATCGCCGCACGAGCGGTTCCGCCGGAATCCATATTGATGGTAATTACTAACTTTGTTTTTCTCGACGTATGAGTACGTGAGCAGTTTGTCGTTGATCATTCGTTCGATCACCGTGGACAAAACCGATGTGATCGCTATGGGGCGGTAGTTGGCCCGGTTGGAGTATGATGGAATATGATGGATAACCGCATTTTTTCCAACCTGAGGGCACAGAGCCAGACTTCAAGGACATTTTAAAAAGCTTCGTCAAAATTGGAGCTATTTCTCCAGCACACCTCTGCAATACCAGGGCAGGGATTCCGTCAGGACCACTAGCTTTATTAACATCAAGCCCTCGTAAAACTTGGAGTACATCCCGATACCGGATCCTCAGCTTTTTCATATGAAAACCGCAGGGAGGAACCGACGTCGGGACAGCACCTTGGTCCTCGAGGGTTGAGTTTTCCGCAAACATTTTTCCTAATAGGTTAGCCTTTTCGTTGGCGGTATATAGACATGCAGTTTTTTCCTTTGTGCATTTAAATGATAATGGGTTTTATACTTTTGTTTTTCGGCGGTTCATACTCTCTGCACTCTTATTGCACTTTTATTTTGTGTAAGTAGGTTTAACGTATTTTCTCAAACTGACAGCATACTTTTATTTTTTAATTTTATTTTTATTTTTTTAAATTTTTTTTTTCGGCAATCGCCGAGCATTTAATTGAAACCGGCCATTAATTTGGATTTGTTCCTGAAGTCCTGGGAAGACCGAAAACTCATAGAGCACGCCTGATTACGGAGGCTATCGAATTTCACAAAAATCCTATAAATATTAATAGAGACGACGGAGCTAAACTCAATAGTTCTTGGTATCCGGTAATTGACGGTTACATCAAGGCTAAACGCAAAAAAACATGTTGAAGTATATTGTAGCGCCAGCTCGTAGAGGAGTGGAGCTGGCGACACGGTATCGCTCCTAAGTAGATAAGGGAACGTACCCATACTACGTGACACGTTTAGGGGGGGGGGTCTTCCAAATGTCACGCTCCATACAAATGAGCGGCGGGTTGCTTAGGTTTTTGGTCACCGAGGGGGGGGGGGTTAAAAATTGCAAAAAATTGGTCACGTAGTATGGGTATGTTCCCTAAGTACTAACATCACCCCTAACTATTACACATCTACCCTGATGATGGACACTGCAACGCTGTCCGAAACGTTGGCTAAAGAAGGAGGTAGCGCAACACGGCATAATACCCCAAAAACTAATAACAAAATAATTTTTGGCCGTGAAAATCTAAAATCGTATCTGACTGCATACTGTATAAAAAAGACGCGGGGCAAACCACCGGGGATCAACTGTCATGGAATCCTAATGGATCACTCCACATCTATGAGTAAAATGGCAGGTACCTATTTAGTTTTCTGTCCAACAAATAAACAAATGGATGGATTACTAACATTATAAACAGAGGAAGGTACGTATATACCTAAATAAAACCAAAACCAAAACGTTTTAAATAAAATGGAAGCAGTTATAAACCATCCAGTCCACAAATTGTCTTGCCCGCATAAACCACTTTCTCAGCTTTTGATTGAGTAAGTGGTGTATCTACACCAAAGACATGTAAAAACAAATATTGCCCGATTTTGACAGGTACGACAAAATATATTCATCTTACAAGTTTCCTATTATGGTGATATTACGTCTACGTTTTGAGGCAATAGAAAACCCAACAACGCGATAAACATAACGAGTAAAAACACGTCATAACTTTGTAACCAGAAAGTCGTTTAAAAAAATCATGTTTTCATTTGGCGTTTGAGCGGCGTAATCAACCCGAAATTTATATGTGTCGCCCCGTTCATATTGTGCGCTCCCGACAAATTTATTAAGATCAAACGCGAAAAACACTGCCGAAGAATAGGCGTTTATGATGTCGTAACTCGGCGGGTACAAAGCATGATAAGGTTCACTTTATAGTCATCATTCTCTTCACCCGTCTTTCCTCGGTCGATAACGGCCGCGGTGAGCCAAAGCTCTCTAAGTGAAATTTAGACGAATTGTGTTAAGAGGATCAGCCGTGCTGTCTCATAGAAATCGTTCTGTCTCCCTTACTATCGTAGTGAGAAATATGATACAAACGGTGTTAGAAAGAGAAAACATCACGCCTTATATTCAAATCTAAAAGTTAACCACAAAATAAGTAAAATGTACACATTCTTGAAACCAAAGATTCAGATTGCAATTTGAAAACAATTTATGAAATTTTTGGGATTTTTAAATTAATTATTTTTACGTGGAACAATAAAACAGTGAGGTTTTTTTTCGTTATCAGTAATTTAATGAAAAAAAAAACGTATGGGGAGCCATTTTTAAGACTTTTTATGTTTGCATGAAAAAATTTTGTTTTTCAAAAATTATATATTTATTTATTATATGGAATTTTACCACCTTTTAAACGAAGTTTTAAGTTTTCGGATACGTTCAGAAATATTCCATTTATTTGGATTTTAATGCAAAACGGAAATATTTTAACCCTCTGACAAACATGTCGAGGCCTGAGGGGTTAACCAAACTAAATGATTTATTTTATTAAATATATATAATATTTTTTATTTATTTATTTATTTATTTAGAAGAATATCGTACATTGCTTAGTTTTTTTGTGGTGTTTCATCCGCCATGCTAGGGATATCCCTGTGTTATGGCGGGTGAAATTTACAGATATGAAATTATACATTTGATTAAATTAAATTGCAAAATTTTATAATAATAATAATTAATTAATTAATAATAATTAATTAATAATAAAAAAAAATAAAAAAATAATAACAATAACGATTTCTAAGAAATGCTTAGAAATTGTTTCCATAGGAAAGCTAATAGCTCAGAAATGCACAAAATAATTTGCAAGGCAGATAGAAACATTACACCCTTAAATTTATATGACGAGAATGCCAACATTCTTATAAATACTAACCAGGAATTATTAGATGATAATAACAATAATAAGTAATAATATTGTAATAATAAGTTGATAATAATAGTTATTAAAATATAACATATAAGAAATAGTAATTTAATTATTTGTTAAATTAAGGAATTAAGGAACATCGTTTCTAATCATCATTTCTAGTTGTAAGGATCCAATGTGATAAATGTTTTTTAAAGGTGAGCGGTTGGGTTTCGGTTTTTAGGTTCTCAGGGAGAAGGTTGAATATTTTAGGAGCTAGGTAGATGAAATGTCTTCGAGCTGACGTGGTATGTAGTGTCGGTACATTGTAGTGTCGGTTGGTTATTGTTCTGGTCGTGTAATTATGATGTAAGAGAGTTTTTTTCTTATATTTTAATGGAGTTGCCGTATGTTTAGAACATTATATTCAGTGAGTCGAGTGGAGGGGTATCTTGTCGGTCGCTTGTTGATATCACGTATTATCGTTTTTTGAGCTTTTTGTAGGGGATCAATAAATTTATGAGCACAGCCGCCCCAAATTATGATGCAATATACTAATAGGGATTGGCAGAGAGCATAGTAAACTCTTTTTAGTATTGTAGGAGTAAGGATATTTCTTAGAGTTCGAAAAACGTAGGAGAGCTTGCGAATTCGGGGGGTTAGACTGGCTAAATGCTGATTCCAACGAAGATGATGATCAATTAGGACCCCAGGTATTTTATATGGGAAACTTTTTCCAAATTTGGGCAAGTACAGGAAGAGTAAGGTCTTGAACAAGAGTGGATTGTTATTTTCTGGTTGTTAGTAGGTTGGGTAGCAGCAGACAGACTAAATGTTAAAATTTTTGTTTTACCGGCATTGAGGGTGAGGAGATTATCATCTAACCAGTTCTTTACAAGGCCTATGTCATATTGAGCTATGTCGTATTAGTATTCAACTTTCTAATAATATATACTTAATAGTATATATTAATAGAACACGCGTGTGCTTTTTTTAATTAAATTATGAAATATAGGTCATTTAGAATATCAAGCCGCCCCGCCCCGTGAACCATTTATTGGATAACCAACACCTCTGCGATAGGTCACCTCGAGTGGTTCGCCACATTTGGTGACGTAGCAGGGATGCCCGGCTTCATGGGCTGTGGTTTGTCTAGGTATTGGCGGCGGATGATCTGGACATACTGAATCCCAGATTCCTACCCGCCCCTCATATATTTAATCTTCCCAGAACTTCTTCTCATTCCTTTCTTTAAAAAACCCTAAAAAAACAGCACACTCAAAGACGACATTATTGTGTGGAGCTAATTTAAAAAAACATTTTTTTGTGAGAAAATTTTAATTATTACAGAAAAAATCTTATCCTCCCTAATACGTATTATTTCAATGTAATTAAATATTAAATAAATAAAAACATTGTAAAAGAAGCGTATTTTGGGTTAAAATTAAAATTTATACGAGATAAATTTGTGTGCCAACGTAAATTGGTAATTTGTAATTTAATTTTTAACCCACCAAATGGCTCTTTTTAACAATTATATTTCATTAACATTATCATACAAATAATTTTCAAAGTAGCCTAGAAAATCAGAAAAAATCGATTTTTTTTTGGCCTGTATTTTATAATTTAAAACAAAAATATCACACATACTTACTATATATTTGCTGCACCTTTTGATTAAAAAGATATTATTTCATCTGGTCTCAAATCCAACTTTTATTTTTATTTAGCGCTCGACACTTTACGGTGTCGTAGCAGATCTATTTTTGTAAATTGTATACACGGACACAGGATGAATTTGGATGTCTATGATTGTATATATTATATCGAAACTTTTAATTTACCACGTTCAAAATACTGTATAAATATAAATAATTCGATCATATTCGCCTCGTGACGCTGCTTTGAACACATTACTCAGCTTATTAGGTTTTGACATGAGAAAATGCTTAGTTCCTACCGGGGTGTCGTTTATCCAGTTCCCACCTCTTTAGTTTGCTGGAAAAGTATTTGAAATTTGGAATAATGGCAAGAAAAATAGTGCGAATTGGGATGCTCTGTTTTGTAAACTGAAGAAGTTTTGAAATCACCTTACAAGCAAATGGTTGGTTTTTTTCGTAAAAAAAATCTCGTTTTTAAGTAGAAAGAAGGAATTTGACCTTCTCGGTGTTATATAATATAGTTTTGTAGTCATTCGTTTTTTGGTGGCGATAATTATGAGTTATCGCTGTGGAACTACATTGTGATTTGTGTCGTGTGCTCCTTCGCAGAGACACAGTGGTAAGTGATTGGCCATCCCTTTTCCTTACATACCTTGTTTTACCTACACGTCCTATCTCCAATTCCAGCAAACAACAGTGTTTAGTATTTTCAGTCCATAATTTTTTTTTGGCTGCAACACCGCATGTCTACACTTATTCAACTGCATAAGCAATCGCTGTCTTACCACTTCTTCACCATGCAAATGTTTCAACTTTTATTGATTTCAAACAATCCACCAGACACCATTGTTCGACGCAATCAAAGTTCTTGAACAATGGAAACTTCACTTGGACGGCGCGTCGACTGTTTCCCCTATCGTCTTTCAAAGCTCATCACCAATAAAACTTTGTTTCCTGGGTTTTTGGTATTAGCATCAGGTAAAACACATCCAACAAATAAGTCACAAACGAAAGGCTTTTGTGGTGTGCAAGGTTTCCTGTTAATAATGAATTTCTAATAGCAAACCTGCGTACGGAAGTGTGGCATGAAATGAGTAGATGAAGAATGAAGTATCTACGTGGACAATATTTACTTATTTATAATATTAAGGCCTTTCAGAATATAGTGGTTAGGTCATCCCATTAAAAAAATCACGGAAAATGTGTTCGTAAAACCGTACCCCAGTGAGGTTACATTTTTTCAGCAATTTGTAAAAAAATAGTAGGAAGAATTTTTTTCTACATCTCTACAAACAATTCAACTACCATAATACCTGTCATGTGCCTAGCGTAGTATTCGAATCACCTGTGAAAACTGTATTAAAAGTTATATGATTATTGATTAATAAAGAAAAAAAATAATGCTTTATAATAATATATGCATAGATCACGAGTTTAAAAATAAAAGTAAGATTATTAATTAGAACCCGCTGACAAACTGTTATCTAGCAGTTTAACGGGACTTCGTTACAATGACTGTTACTGAATATATAACATTTTAAGAAAAAATTAAAAGAAACTTTTTGGTCATAGGAAAATAAGAGCATTTTTTTTTTGCAAATTCATAATAATACTAAAATTGGGTCGTTTCAAGAGTTAAGACAACAAAATAAATATTACGAAATGATAATATGGATGCGATTGAAGTAACAGTGCAAAAAGTCACTTGGCGTTCCATTCTCTATGCATACTGCCTGAAATGACGTGATCGTCAGCTATTCAAATTTATTAGTTATATTTTCACTTAGATCAATTGGACAAGCCGGAGACGCAGTAAAGCCGCCATTCGTGGCTTCATTATCATAACACGTAAAGTGGCACGGCTCTCCGCGTGTTAACCTAGTTTTACGATGGGCGGAATGCCCCTCTACAGCTTTGAGCACCCTTCCACCCCCGCCCAAAGCCCCCGCTCCAATCTCGTCTCAGCCGCCCTGACGATACAAGTTTCTCTCACTAGTCTCTGTCGCAGAGGGTGAGATTCAAAACCAAGAGTGGAAAGTGTTGTCATTTTCCAAGCTTTGATGCAACAAGCTAAGGATGCTACTGTATCCAAAATCTTGAGTTGATCTCATGCTAGCTCTCTGAATACACTATGTAAAACAAGGAGAAAATTTTTATTTTAAACATTTCTCGAATGTTATTACATAACCGCCTTGAATATGTTAAACCATAGCAACCAGTTGCATTCAAAATGACTATGCAATTCCCTTGTTGCAGGCGGTACGAACAATGGCACGAAATTATTAAGGTGGAATTTTGGCGTGTTTGAATTTGTTTCACATTTAAATAACCTAAATTATCTAGATTACCCAATTATTCCAATTAAACATTGACGTAAGACGCAGCGTATACGTATTTCACTGCTACGAATGGAGTTACTAAGACATTAATTGTTTTTGTGTTTAATTCGTAGAACTTAATTTTTAAAAATTTAATTAAAATTAAATTTAATAATGTTACTATCAAGTTTTGCAAGTATTTTTGTAATAGCTGTTTCGGCTTTAAAAAAAACAAAATAAAATAAATAAATTACTAAGACATGTTGCGGGTCTACAGAGGGAAGATCGGACCGATATTATACTCGTAGCCAATCTTCAATGCAAGAGAGCACCAGAAGAAAGAAGTTTCTCTTTACATTGAAGGATATAAGGAGAATGAAACACATGTAGCACAGCAAATTATTTTTGTTTTAATCTTTAATGTTTTATGTAAATGCTGCACTAGAGTCCCAACTGCTCCCATCCATCTGAAGCCTGTGAGACTCTGCGGTAACACAGAGGAGGAGAAACAAATTGGGAAAAGGAAGGTGGGGAAGTTTCTGATTATTGAGATCTGGTCATCAAACATTGCTAAAGCCATTTAAGGGAACGTTAAAATTCTGAATGGTGGTCTTTCACCGGGGCATTACGGTCTTCCACTCTGGAACGTACCTCAAATACAGCAAACATTATTAGAAAATAATTTTAGTGAAATAGAACGAATTAATTACATAACACTTAATTGCTACGGAGGCCGTCAAAATCTTACATTAACCAAGATCTGTAAACAAGCAACAGATCCATAAAGTTGTTTAGGATTCTGTAATTTCGGTTATTTTGATACTCATTGGGTTGCCTATTAGTCTCGTTAGGTAAGGTTACCTTAGGTTAAGTAAGATTAGGTGCCCATTACGTAATAATAAGGTTAGGCTAAATTATAACATTACAATAATTTGACTAGCATTTCCTCCCGAATATCCCAGGGGTCAGGGTGGAATACAAAATACAAAAATTATTGGTAAAGATTCGATTTTTTTTTTTTTTTTACACGAATACCGCACAAGAGTCCCAACTGCTCCCGTCTGGAGCCAGTGGGACTATGGCATCCCCAATTGGGGTATGTTGTGAGGCTGAAGTGGGGAGGGGAAGGAGAAAGGGAAGAGGAAGGTGGGGAAGTACCTGGCTATTCAGATCTGGTCACCAAACACGGCAGAAGCCATTTCAAGCAACGTTTCAATTCTGAATGGTGGTCTTACACCAGGGCGATACTGAGAGTATCTTCCACTCTGGAACGTGCCGCAAATATACTATATATTATTTTAAATGAATAAATTGTGAAATACACAAATTAATCAAATAAAATTTATTTGCCACGCCGGGATTCGATCCCGCGACCTTCGGAATGCTAGTCAAGCGCCTTACCGCTGCACTACGCCGGCCGAAACGTCAACGGATTGAAACGTCTTCAAATTATTTGAACCATGTTTCGGTACCTATCTAGAAGAAAACAGATATCGGCAATAAGGAACTCCAGTGAAAAATATTAAGACTTAAAAAATATGTTCGTACAGACCAATGAACGCTAATTCTGAATATATAAGTATTATTTCATAATATTAAACGTAGAGTTCTTAAAAAAATATTAAAAAGTGTATTTTTAAACGTCTCGTCCAAACACACTGTAAAGTTAGTGTTATTGAATGGTTAGTGATGACGTCACGCGTCACCAGTCATTGTATTAAAATCTTTGATTATGTAGGTATGACACAAGCCATCCGTATTAACAACATTTCATGTTATTCGTTATTTCATACTGTTTATAGAGATTTAGTTGTTGTGTTTATTGAAACAATATTTAAGCCTTAACAATTCAGTATCAAAAATAGAGGTATCTCCATTACTTAAAATATTAAAAAACTTTAAACTGTACGAAAAAATTGTATAATATGCTACATCATAATGCTACCTAGAGACGGGAAAAGCCGCTCAGTTGAACGAGCCGCTTCACTAGGTCTCGTTCAATGAAAAGATCCGGTTCAGTGAATCGGCTCAATTGAACGATTGAATTAAGCTACGGACACACTTTGCTCATTAAAAGCCAAAGAGCATGCTACCTTGTTGCAATTGCTACCCGCTCACTCGTTCGCAAAGATCCGCGAACCGCGAGCAAGTGTGTCCGTAGCTTTGAAGATCGGTCTTACAGAACCGGATCTTACGGATCCGTATGAAGATCCAGGTCAGTGAGCCGACTCGTTCGCGAACGACTCTCTTCTAATCAGCTGATCGGCGCTGTATCTTATTTGTGCAGTGTGTACGTGATGCTTCGTTTGTGATAATATTGATTTTAAAAGCTAAAAATATAATAATTTCAAACAATTTCTTTATCACACTCCCGTAATAATATTGAAAAATGTAATAAATGTAATTTAATAAATAAATAATTCCACCTAAATAATGTTTTGACTTATCGAATAGTATCATCTTTCTTCCGTATAATTATCATTCAAAATGACACCTGTTGAAAATAAAAATAACTTTTCAGGAGTGACGACGTCACACGATTCATTACACATGCGGTGGTTTTCGGGGGATCTTGAAAAATTAAAATTTTGACAATTATTTTTACTATTAAAACTAACTCTAATAAAAAATATGCAGTTATTTAAATTAGAAGGTCATTCATTATTCATTAAAAAAAATGGACTGGAGTTCTCTATTAACATAAAACCTTTCGACTCGTAGGCCCTTGACAGGCAAATGAAAACGTCTATCCACTGGAGCGCTTTTGCTACAAAATAGCACTATTTAAAATACCTCGGATTGCTTCGCTGTCAATTTTGGCAAAATTTTCCTTATTTGTAAGTAATTACGTAGAAGTTTACGATTTTATAATATTTTTTTTATAGATCTTACGAATTTGTGATAATCGACAAAAGATAGGCGAATTCATTGGCTATGTAGAACTATAATCAGTTTGTACGTCTGCATATTAAAATTCGGAGGTATGATCTTTTGAATGTGGGCGGAATATATTCAAAATGATAACCACAAAAATTTCGAGCAATATGAGAAAAAAGTTTTAAATTGCGCTTTCGCTCCAATAAGAAAATGATAGAAAAAATAAGTTTTAAGATTTTCACGGCCAAAAGCATTTTCGTTATTTGTTTTTGGGGTGTTATGCCGTGTTGCGCTACCTCCTTCTTTAGCCAACGTTTCGGACATCGTTGCAGTGTCCATCATCAGGGCAGATCCGGCAGATCCGGTAGATGTGTTCATATCTACCGGATCTGCCGGATCTGCCCTGATCATGGACACTGCAACGATGTCCGAAACGTTGGCTAAAGAAGGAGGTAGCGCAACACGGCATAACACCCCAAAAACAAATAACGAAGATAGAAAAAATGTTTATTGAAGAAGAAGATAACCATAATAATCCAAACAAAAATATGTATGAAAGAGAACAAGACACAAAAAACAGATGAAGATAATGGTCGCAACTGAGACTCGAACTCATTCTAACCGGGATTAACAATATTATCTTCAACTCTATCTAGGTTACAAACCAAATCTTAGAATGATTAATTTCCAATGATAAGGGTACTTGCCTATTATATGAAAAAAAAAACAAACAGTTGAAGATAAAATTGTTAATTCTAAAATTTGAAATATGTGATTGACTAATATGACAGTTTGACAGAAGTGGCTCGTGTCCTGGTTAGACGAGAGGTTTTGGGTTCGAGTCGCAGTTGCGATCATTATCTTTTTCTGTGTCTTGTTCTATTTCGTATTTTCTTTTAGATTATTATTGTTATGCACCAGATTTAAATCTCCGGGTTAAATTTTCCCCACAGGAAAAACTAAACCCTTTCACACACTTCCTCAGATGATCATCTAGTCAATCCACGCTATGCAATTGCACTATATAAGTATTATAAATCGAAAATAATTCAAGAACAACATGTCATCCTACCAGAGACCAAATGGGAAAATAATTCACCGACTCCAGATATTTTCATATCAGAGGGTTCGGCTCTGTGGAGCTCCTAATTGGACCTTCAAATCCTACTGATCCCTCAATGTAAATATTTAAAAAATCTTTTGTAATCCTACATGTATTTAAAATGACTGATTTTTGCATTTTTTTATATAAATTTGTTGCAATTGTACGTGCTACGTAAACACAGTTAAAAGAAAACTCTAGAATCATCGGTTGATAGTTTTTTTATGTGCCATTAAAATTTTCACAATGTTATCAACATATGGAGAGTGACAGTCTAAAAAATAAAATAAGAATCAGTATCCTTTTGTTTCAGCTTGCTGTTCAAATGAATTGGAATTTGAATTGCTTGAATTTGAATTCTTAAGTAAGTACTTCTCACAGCGCAGGAAGTTAAGTTGGCTCACCACATATCGATCGTTTCGGGCGTAATCCAACACGTGACGTAGCAACAATGCGTGGTTGCTACAGGACTCCCTCCCCAGACAACGCAGACATGGCTGCGGTGGAAAGAGGAATAGTCAGATACCGAGGTGATCGGGAAATCGAACCCGCCTTCCAGAACGAGTGGTTGTGTGTGTCCGATCCTTACTGCCATCGAACAACGGAAGGGTTGGTTGTGATGTGGCGGCTGGTGACTCTGATGCGGTTTGCGAGTGTGATGTGAAACTCTCAAGATCTTGAGCAACGTATGCTGGTTTGAGGCGGTCGATGCTCACGGTGATTTCCTTCCCTTTTACCAGTATGGTATATGTTCGTTCGTGCCGACGAACGACTTTATGAGGGCCGCTGTAGGGTTGTTGAAGCGGGCTCTTGACTGTGTCGTCCCTCAGAAAGACGTGAGAAGCTGTGGGAAGATTTTGGAAGACGAAACGATGTCCATAACCATGGCGGGTACCTTCAACTGGTCTCAGCTCGTTGAAATGTTTCCGTAGTTTCTTTAGGAAACTTCCGGTGTCGTCGTTAACATTAGGTCGTGCTGTACATAGAAATTCGCCGGGTAAGCGGAGCGGCTCGCCGTATACTAGCTCGGCTGAGGTTGTAGCGAGGTCATCTCTCCAAGCTGCTCTGATTCCCATGAGTACGGTGGGAAGTGTTTCCGTCCAACGGTTATTCTGATGGCACTTGATCGCTGCTTTCAGTTGACGATGAAATCGTTCCACCATGCCATTTGCTGCGGGGTGGTATGCAGTTGTATGGATTTGCGTCGTGCCTGCCAGGAAATTCAACTGCCTGAACAACCTCGACTCAAATTGTCTCCCTTGGTCCGTAGTAATGCGGAGTGGAGTGCCGAATCTTGTTATCCAGCCCTCGTAGAAAGCACGCGCCACTGTTTCAGCCTCTTGGTCTGGGATCGGGAATGCCTCTGGCCATCTCGTGAATCTGTCTACGCACGTGAGACAGTATCGGCATCCTTCTGAAGAAGGCATGACGATTATGTCGATGTGGACGTGCTCGAATCTAGCGGAGGGTCTGGGAAAGGCTCCCAGGGGTGCTGACACGTGCCGTGTAATCTTGCTTCGTTGGCATTGAAGGCAATTGCGTGCGAGCTTAATAGTCTCAGCTTTAATGGCCGGCCAGACATAACGTTGAGTTATGAGCTTAACCGTGGCCTTAATTCCAGGGTGAGCCAGCTGATGGACCGCATTGAATGCCGCAGGTCTGAACTTCTTCGTGACGAAGGGTCTGGCTATGGTAGTTGAGACGTCACAGTAGAGATGCGCGTCAGTACCCGGAATATTAATCTTTTTAAGTTGTAGGCTAGAACTTCCTTGCAAGTGTTGTTCCAGTTCAGGGTCGCACATCTGGTCAGCTGCCAGCGCTGCGTAGTCCAGAGGAGTATCTATCGTCTCGACCCTGGAGAGAGCATCCGCGACGATGTTGTCTTTTCCGGAGACGTGTCGGATGTCAGTTGTGAACTGGCTGATATACTCCAGATGGCGGAATTGCCTTGGTGAGCATTTGTCTGCTTTTTGTTGGAAGGCTAACGTGATAGGCTTATGGTCTGTAAATATGGTGAACGACCTGCCTTCCACCATGTGGCGAAAGTATTTCACAGCGAGATAGATGGCTAGTAGTTCTCTGTCGTATGCGCCATATTTCTTTTCAGCTGCCGAAAACTTCTTCGAAAAGAATGCTAGAGGCTCCCAGTGACCTGCGACGAATTGGTGGAGTGCGGCACCGGCTGTAGTATCAGACGCGTCGCTGACGATAGAGAGTGGGGCGTCGCACTTCGGGTGAACGAGCAGGGTTGCCTGGGCCAGAGCTTCCTTGCACTTGCTGAAAGCTTCTACTGTTTCGGCAGTCCAAGACACGAGTTGTTTGCCTTTTTGGTTCCCTTTTAGGAGGTCATTGAGTGGAGCTTGTGTCCTCGCGGCGTTGGGAATGAATCTTCTGTAAAAATTTATTGCTCCCAGGAAACGGCGGAGATCCTTGATGGAAGCTGGTTGGCTGTAGTTGTTGATGGCCTCCACTTTATCTGGGAGGGGTGAAGTGCCAGCGTCGGACACCAGGTATCCTAGGAATTTGACTTTAGTCAGGCCGAAATGGCATTTGGCGGTGTTTATGACAACACCATATTCCTGCAGGCGCTGGAATAATATCTTGAGGTGGACTAGGTGCTCTTCCTCTGACGTTGAGGCAATAAGGATGTCGTCTATGTAGGCGTAACAGAAATCTAAGCCTCTGGTAACCTCGTCCATGAAGCGTTGGAAGGACTGGGCTGCGTTGCGGAGGCCGAAAGACATCACCGGAAATTCGAAGAGTCCGAATGGCGTAGTGATTGCTGTTTTCGGAATGTCCTCGGGAGCAACAGGGATTTGATTATATGCCCGCAAAAGATCAATCGTTGAGAAGATCTTGGTGCCGCTCAGTGCCTGTGCAAAATCTTGGATGTGGCGTACGGGGTATCTGTCCGGAATAGTTCTGGCGTTCAATCTTCTATAATCGCCACATGGTCTCCACTGGTCGTCCTTCTTGGGTACCATGTGCAAGGGAGATGCCCAAGAGCTCTCGGAAGGTCGAGCGATTCCGAGACGGACCATGGCCTCGAACTCCTTCTTGGCGCGTTTTAACTTGTCAGGAGCAAGGCGTCGTGGGCGTTCGACTGTTGGAGGTCCTGGCGTGGTGTTAATATGGTGCAGTGTTGCGTGACGAACTTCCCTCCTGGCGCCGTCAGGGCGAGTGATGTCAGGAAACTGTTGAAGAAGCTTATGATACGGGGACGTTCCTGTGACCGTCTTAATGGAAGCGATCTTGTTGTCGCTTCGTTTTCCCGTGATGGTCAAATTCGTCACCTGGTCTAGCAGCCGTTTATTTCGGACATCCACCAGTAGCTCGTACTTGGCGAGAAAATCTGCCCCGATGATTAGCCTGGAGACGTCTGCAATGACGAAGCTCCAAGTAAAGTCGCGTCGCAATCCCAGATCCAGGTTGAGCGTTAGGCTGCCATAAGTAGCGATTGTGCTGCCATTTGCTGCTGCCAGTTCGTATGTCGCTTTAGTGGGGCGTCCCTGGACAAGGCGTCGTGGGAAAACGCAGAGATCTGCGCCGGTGTCTATAAGAAATTGGGTACGGGTTACCCTGTCGGTAACAAAAAGGCGACTGACTTGGTTGGGGCTAGTGCTGGTCGCCATCAGTTTGGGCCCCGCGCGTTTTCCTGCTGGAAGTTGCAGGGTTTGGTGCACTTGCTTGCCTTCGTCCCATACTTCCAGTGGTACCAGCATGTTCCCTCGGGCTGACGACCTCTGGACCGACTGCGGGAACGATTGCTCCAACGATGCGGGGTGGCGCTCCTCCCCTGCTGGCCAGAGCGTAGTGTCGAAACTTCGCGCCTCAAGGTAGCGAGCTCTTGTTGGAGAGGCTGCATCAACCGCGCCATCTGTGTAACCAATGAATCTTCGGACGATGGAACAGCCACTGAGTTAACTGCCGGTCTACCAGCATAGTCTGCTATGGCGTCGGCCAAGCTGGCCACCTTGTCAAGCGGAGTGTCTTGCTGCGTAGCCAGAACCACCTGCATACTTCTAGGAAGACGACCCATCCATAGGGTTCTCAAAACCTCATCGGGCACAGCGCTGCCGGCGAGGGTGCGCAGGTGTCTCAAGAATTGGGAGGGTTTACGGTCTCCGATTTCTTCATGTTCCAGAAGTCTCCTTATCTTCTGCTCCTGCGTGGAGCTGAGGCGTCTGGTTAGTTCATATTTTAATAGTGCATATGCACCGACCTCAGGGGGCTTCACAATGATGTCCCGGACTTCTTGGGCGTGGGCGGGCTCCAAGGCTCCGAGAATGAAAGCAAATTTTGTGGCATCCACGGTCACTCCTGCTGCCTCGAAGCTGCGCTCCACCATAGCGAACCATAATTCTGGGTCAGTAGGGCAAAAATGCGGAATGCGTACTGCCACTCGGTTGACCTCAGGTGGTGGATTCCTGATGTTGGGTTGCTGGTTACTTGGTTGCTGGCTGTCCTCAGATGTTCCGCTCACAAGAGACATGATGATGATTGGTGCGCGAAATTTATCACCGAAGAGTTTATTTCGTGCGCGACGTGCTCGCGGTAGACGTACTTGCACGCGTCGTGCTCACTGTCAGATTCACAAATGTAAACTTCGTGGTCACTAATGTGAACGTCGGTGTCACCAATGTAGCAATAGTACGTGCTACGTAAACACAGTTAAAAGAAAACTCTAGAATCATCGGTTGATAGTTTTTTTATGTGCCATTAAAATTTTCACAATGTCATCAACATTTGGAGAGTGACAGTCTAAAAATAAAAATAAGAATCAGTATCCTTTTGTTTCAGCTTGCTGTTCAAATGAATTGGAATTTGAATTGCTTGAATTTGAATTCTTAAGTAAGTACTTCTCACAGCGCAGGTAGTTAAGTTGGCTCGCCACATATCGATCGTTTCGGGCGTAATCCAACACGTGACGTAGCAACAATGCGTGGTTGCTACAAATTCTTTGACAAATCTAATGTGCCTAAATTTTGAATGAGAATTTTTATTGTTTATTATTGTTATCGTTTATTGTTGTTATTGTTAGATTATTATTATTACATTGGTGAGAATAACCTTCAAAAGTTATCAAAAGAGAGTTTTTCTTATAAAATTAAACAATTTCAAACCAAAGACCGACTTCAAAAATGTCTTCAATACTATGTTGTTATTGATATCAAACGAATTTATTAATAGTATAGATATTACATACTGAAACGCTGCTATATACACTATATTCAGTATGAATACACTCTCTATTTGGGGGGCGGATATGGGTACCGCCGCCCCGGGATCCATTTATTAGATAACCGACTCTGATATCATAGGTCATCCCAAGTGGTTCGCTACGTTTAGTGACATAGCAGGGATGCCGGGTTCATGGGGTGAGGTTTTTTGTTTGAGGGTCTTGGTGGCGGATGCGTCTGCCCACCAGCTGTATGGCAGGCCGGATCGGAAGAGAATGGTTGAGGGAGACCTTTTTTATCTCTCTAGCAGGGGTGACTCTAGAGGGGTGATGGATTAAAGACCCTCCACACAGCATCCCCAAAGATGATTTAGGCTTTGAGGGGAATTATTTTCCACAGTGCGGAGCGAATATTAAACAAATAGTTTTATCCTTGAAGCAAATGATTAAAAACTTGTTTTATTCATTTGTTATTCGGCGGTACATTCTATCTGCATACCCTTTCGGAAACGCTTAATTATATTTTGTGTAAGTAGATATGCCGTATTATCCCTAAACCAACTGCATATTTTATATATGTAATGCCCCGTGGCCAATTGTCGGGGGATGAACTGCCGTGGAATCGTTTCATCTCTACACTGACACTTAATGGTAGCAAGTAATAATTTCTCCCATCACATAGTTATTAAGTTTAATGAATTCCTTTGACACGAGAATATAAGGCAAATAGTAAAGCCTGCGACAGTCGACCTACAGAGTGTAAGTGCCCGTAGACAAGGGCACAAGAGACGGACGTAGGGCACATACGCCACGCATATGCCGCGGAGCAGGTCATGAATATTTATGGTCCGGCAGTCCTTAGTCAGGCAATTTCCATACAAGATTTTTCAACGATGTGTGCCAAGTGCCATATGTCAACCCCGCTTCTGTGGAGAAAAGTTGGAGATTTATACGGCTACCCGAATCCATAGAGAATTTTTTAAATCTTTCACAATGTGTCTTTCTGTGAATGAATCTTTTTTTGTATTAAATCAATTTAAGATTTTGAGGTCGTAACCGATGGTCCTTAGTGACGCTTTCCCAATCAGAAGTCGCGTGTTCAATCTTTAGTCTTGGCAAGTTCTCCATCAATGCACAAGAAACATAATCCTATATTGAAATCCTATTTTTTACAAACTCTGTTCTGATAGCTATAGATATAGTTCTGATAGATATGAAGGGCGCAGTTTATATCTTTTTTAAATCTTATCATGTATTTTTTTTATGTAAACATCTTGTATTAGGTCTGTATATTTTCGAGCATGTACCTTTTATTGTATTTTTCCTGATTTGTTTTTTTTTTTATGCATTTCTATAGTCCATCATGGAGGATACTTTATTTTAACTTTTTGACACCACCAGTACATAAATTAAATGAGTGGTTATAATATAGTTATTCATAAAATCTTATAAGACATGTTTCTGTGAAATATTTTTAAAGTGATTCTTCATATTCGTTATTTGTTTTTGGGGTGTTATGCCGTGTTGCGCTACCTCCTTCTTTAGCCAACGTTTCGGACATCGTTGCAGTGTCCATCATCAGGGCAGATCCGGCAGATCCGGTAGATGTGTACACATCTACCGGAACATCTATATGTCCGAAACGTTGGCTAAAGAAGGAGGTAGCGCAACACGGCATAACACCCCAAAAACAAATAACGAAAATGCTTTTGGCCGTGAAAATCTTAAAACTTATCTGATTCTTCATATGTTTGTGTCTGTATGTTGCTTCTGTGAAATGTTTTGAATTTTTTTTTCTTCATTTATTGTGTCTGCAAATTTGGTTGGGTTGGGTTTAACTTTTCAAATGTACCAATTGGGGATCCCTTAATGAGTTTTGATAACTCATGGGAATGCAACTTCGTTGTATGTTTTTATTTAAATAAAAAAAAAAATAAATAAAAAAACACGTTTTTAATGATGTTGTGTAGGTATACACTGGTAATAGCAGTATTTTGGTGATGTTACGCAGGTAAGCTTTTAAAATAAATAAAGTATCTCACACCCTAACTAGAAACTTGATATACCTTTTGATTACAAAAATATTTTTTCAGTTTGGTTAGGTACTTTGATCTCAAATCTAAATCTAAGATTAGTATGAAACAGGGAGAAATGGGCCGCGCATACGTTCCCCTAATAGCGCAGTCTTACGATACTGCCTGAATTAGTGATGAAACAGTTCTAATTTTGAAAATGTTAATTAAAATCATTTTCTATCAAGAGTGTAATGGTATTTATCATAGGTGAGTTGTTATTATATTTTTGTCCAAAATTCTTGAGGCAATCAGATCCAATTTTCAAAATGACACTTAAGGGTCGGGTATCAAACCGCGCTGACACTGCAGTTAGGTATTTCTTGTACTTGTAGACAAACACGGCCGCAGCCGGCCGCCTGCGTTTGACTAGAGGAGATGTGGGTATACTAGACACTACGGACTTAGGAAATAAAAATACACTTGCCTTATAAAATTTAGTTCCTACTATAATAATGGATACAGCTTAACATACTAAGAATCATATGGTGGAATAGCGTGGATAGCTCATAGAGACATTTGCGCCTGGGTCAAACTGCCCATTCACTGCAGTTAGGTATTTTTGGTAGTTGCAAACAAGCTCGGCCGCCGCGATCTACTGTGTATTTCGGTTAGATTCAGGCACGGCTGCTCAGCATTTTGATAAAATACGAAATAAAAATACACTTGCTTTGTATAATTTTAATTTATTTCTAACATAATTGATACAGCTTGACAGACTATAAATCATATTATGCAAGGGCAAGGATACATAGACTTTTTTTAGTCCCTGGACCTTTACAGACGTCTTAGTTTTTGACTCAATGTGACATAGAATCTAATGGTGTTTTGATGTGGAAAAAATTTCTGGTTCATATATGGTTTGTATAATGTTATTAATTTTTTTATAATTTTACCAGAAAATAATGGGTGTGAATAAGTTACGACAACCAGTTTTTACTCTGTGCCTTAGAAATTAAAAAACAGGTAGTTTTGTTTTTGAAAGTTTATTTATATGCATACAGTTTTTTTTTAATACGTAGTAAGAAAGAATATATTTTACAATTTATCTTTGATATACATAAAGTAGAACGAAGCACATTTAGAAAAAAGACAGTAAAAAATATAAAGAAGTTCAGACAAATTTTTATAAAACAACTAAATGTTTTATTTTTATTTTTATGTAACTTACAAAGTCCCAACTGTTATCAATCGCCTGGGGCCAGTGATTGGGGTATGTTGTGAGGCTGAATAAGGTGTGAGGGGAATAATATAGGGGAAGTACCTGGCTATTCAGATTTGGTCACCACACACGGCTAAAGCCATTTCAAGCAGCTTTTCAATTCTGAATAGTGGTCTTACACCAGGGCGATACATAAAGTATCTTCCACTCTGTTTTTTTATAGAAGTCTATTGACAAGTTTTTTTTTCTTTGTATAAAACACGCTGTAACTCGTGTTGTGCGTGTTACAGGTAAAATTGCAAATGTTATATGTAAGTTCAAAATAAATTAATTATTACCCACAATTATTATAGTTATTTCACAGCATTATCCAAAAATAACAAAGTTACTATTATATACTTGTTTACTATTATATAATTTTACAATTGAAAAATGTCCTCCACAACACAGGTGAATTCCTAGCGTGGAGGACATTAGACTATACATTTGTAATGTAAACTTATTAATAAAAAAATACAAAACAATACAGAGTGATAAGTGTTAGCCCCTCATTTATTCACAAGACTGTCATTTTGTAATGACATCATCCTTTCTCCCGGTCTATTATCGATAATTCATACAGCGCCCTTGAGCTGATTTTTCACAAAAACGGCGCTATATAAATCATCCAAATATTATTTATTAATTCTAAACATTCACAAAAAGTGTGGTAGATCATTCATTATAGCAAAAAGTTTATATGGAAGGCCATTACTCAGGCCGCTTATGTTTATTTAAAAAACTTACATGTTAACTGATAGTTTCTGTTATAACGACGTCATTTATGTTGCTTCTGCTGCTTTTCTAAAAAAACATATAAAATAAATTTATTTGTAATAATACGACCCAGAATTTACCCAACATCGAAATTCATTCGATTTATCAATGGATCTGACAGTCGTTGTTTTCAATAAAACTTAGTGACAATTTGAACGGAATCGGTAGAGAACTCAAAATGGTCGTCGAAATTATGCATTTTGAAATTAAATTTTGTTAAATTTTGTTAAATTAAATTTTGATATTAAGTTCGTTGAACCCCAAACTCCTTTAACCTGATTTTGAACCAAATCGTCAAAGTACTTAAGATATTCAAGATGGATGCCGAAATTTTGCATTTTGACATTAGATCCGAGTTCAGTGCACGTCCAAACGCCCTAATCCTGATTTTGAACCAAATCGGTAGATAACTAAAGAAATTCAAGATGGATGCCGAAATGTTGCATTTTGACATTAGATCCGATTTCAGTGCACTTCCAAACGCCCGAATGCTGATATTGAACCAAATCGGTAGATAACTAGAGAAATTCAAGATGGATGCCGAAATGTTGCATTTTGACATTAGATCCGAGTTCAGTGCACGTCCAAACGCCCTAATCCTGATTTTGAACCAAATCGGTAGATAACTAAAGAAATTCAAGATGGATGCCGAAATGTTGCATTTTGACATTAGATCCGATTTCAGTGCACTTCCAAACGCCCGAATGCTGATAATAATAATATTTGGCTGATTTATAAAGCGCCGTTTTCATGAAAAATCATCTCAAGGGCGCTGATATTGAACCAAATCGGTAGAAAACTAGAGAAATTCAAGATGGATGCCGAAATGTTGCATTTTGACATTAGATCCGAGTTCAGTGCACGTCCAAACGCCCTAATCCTGATTTTGAATCAAAAAGGTAGATAACTAGAGAAATTCAAGATGGATGCCGAAATGTTGCATTTGGACATTAGATCCGAGTTCAGTGCTCGCCAATACTCCCTAATACTGATTTTGAACCAGATCGGTAGAGAACACGAGAAATTCAAGATGGATGCCGAAATTTTGCATTTTGACATTAGATCCGAGTTCAGTGCACTTCTAAACGCCCGAATTCTGATATTGAACCAAATCGGTAGATAACTACAGATAAATTCAAGATGGATGCCGAAATTTTTAGATGTCAAAAAGCAAAATGACTTCAGTCTACCTTCAAACTACCCTTGATAGAAATCAGTAAAAAAATTAAATTTTGACTTTATTACCTTATTCTCCTATTCTTCCAGTGGGAGGGTCTATTTTTTATGGCACGGTAAGCAAGAATTCCTTTATTTTTACCCATTTTGAAGGTACCTGAAGTTTAAAAAAAAAATAATAATAAAATATGTAAAACTGTAAATCAAGTTAAAAATAATTTATTAGATAATAATAAATATATTTTATTTCTACTTACCCGGTTACAGTAACACCTATCTCCTCAATGATTCCTTCAAAAATCGAATAAACAGCGAACAAAATTGCTGCGAAAAAAATATGCGTGCTTTCGCCTTGACCACTATCTCACAACTGAATGAATTCTGTGAAATTCAACCGTTATATAAGACATCGCGCGGCGTAATATTTTGCCATACATTTTTGTATGGCGGAGAATAGTTGAAAAATTCAGAAAGTTTAGGCGAATTACAATAAAAATCTAGATACACTGAAGAGCTTTTAATTTAATAGCTTGATTAAACATAATGTTTACTCTGAGATTACGGAAGGATTTTTGGTAAAAATGTTTACAACAGGTTCAGGAGAGATAATCGCGAAGGCCTTTTTCAACGTTTTAACTAAAGTTGCAGTATGTATAACTTATAGAATTTGTAAGATTACAGTAAAAAAAAATTAATCACTAGTAACTTTACACATTTTTCTAACTACCTGTATATAATTTTCTAGTATTGCTGCTACGAGACGCGGATGCTACTGCTAATGCGGAGCGATGTTTTCCAAACCCGACCCTTAAATGTAAAACGCATATTTGAGTTCTTTAAAACAGATTTCTCACAGAACAACTACTTAACGCACAGCACAAAAAACAGAAATTTTTATTTTTGATAAAATATTTATAAAAAAAAAAAAATAATATTCTTACAACCTCGAATTTTGTTTAATTTATTAAGACCGACTGGTTTCGCTTAATCCAAGCATCATGCAGAACAAATGAAATAAAACTGTTTTTTTTTTCAAATGAATTAATTTGTACCCTGTTGATGCATGCGTTAAGCGAAACCGGTCGATATTAATAAATTAAACAAATTTCGTGGTTACGAATAAAGTTTTTGTTTCATTTAATTACATGTCGGCTGTAGAACGATTTGAGGGCCTCTGTGTTTCCCCCTAGGTCTCTTCAAGACCCATGTTCCAGTGGCGGCCTAGAGTTTTCAGTGAACTTTTCGTATGAATATCTTCATGATTCCTTCAGTCAAGGGATACGCCGCATCCACATACTGAAAGATCTTCATATTTACTTATATATATACATTTTTTTCCAAATTTCAACTTTTTGTATGAAGATCTTCAGGATTCTTTCAGTCAAGGGATGCGCCGCATCCACATACTGAAAGATCTTCATACAGGGTGTTAAGGGACGTATTTGACATACTTTAACCAGTGATTCCTGACATTATTTGGAGTAAAAAATATAAAAGAAATTTTGGTCTCCGGTAACATTTTTGACGAATTTTTTTTTTCAAAATTTTTTTCTTCAAAATCCAACAAAAAAAAATTTCTTCCGCATGTCATCACTGGTCACTCAGCCGGGTGTCCGATGAACCCCTTACCCCGCCTCCAACTGTTCAACAACTACCATTTTATTATGTTTTTGTAAAAAAAAAAAAACATCATCAATGTCACCGGAGACCAAAATTTCACTTACATTTTTTACTCCAAATAATGTCAGGAATCACTGGTTAAAGTAAGTCAAGTGCGTCCCTTAACACCCTGTATTTACTTTTTATATATATACATTTTTTTTTTAAATTTCAACAATTAGTATGAAGATCTTCAGGATTCTTTCAGTCAAGGGATGCGCCGCATCCACATACTGAAAGATTTTCATACAAAAAGTTGAAATTTTGAAAAAAAAAAAATTCATTTTCAGCCACGACAACATAACTAAAGTCGTATTTTTCAATCTTAGCACTGTAGCTCACTGAAAACTCGCGGACCGCAACTGCAATGTTCACTCCTTCCTCTCCTCAAAAAGATCGTCGACACAGCATCTTCAAAGATGACATAGGCCCTGAGGGAAATTATTTTCCTAGGTAGATGGGAAAGAGGATGGTTGAGGAGTATCAGGCTATTCAGATCTGGTAACTAAACTGAACGTTGGTCTTTCCACAGGACGATGTTGAGAGTATCTACAACTGGTATATATTTGATGAAAATGCATATTTACTTTGACCTAGTAATTCAAGGCATTAAAAACCATTGTTTATTTCGGAGATATTCATCAGATTTTAAGTAAGATTATTTCTTCTTTATAGTTGAGATATAAAAACTTAATAGGAAACTTTGAGTCACCTACAAGACCCCTACATCATGCACTTGGTATCACAAGGTTCCATTTGCCATTTTAACATAGCTGAAATACGGGTCTAGGTAAATTGGCCAAATTGCAATATTTTGAACTTCTATTTTTCTGGAACATATTTTTCGAACATCAATTGACCGAAACACTAGTTTTTTAGAATTGATATAAGTACGTATATCAATTCGAAAAACTAATGTCTTGGCTACGAAATGTACGAGAGTGGACCGGCATTAGAAGTGTAGAGGAGCTATTCCGGGCAGCGAAAGACAGAGAGACATTTTCCAGAGTGATCGCCAACGTCGGGGGGACCTAATAGGGCACACCGAGAAGAAGAAGATAAGTATGTATACAGTACGTACAAGAGTATTTTATTATAGGATGGACAATATCAACTAACCTAACCTAATGTAACCTAACCTAACATAACTGTATCTCGTTAGTCATAAGCAAGTGAAATAATAATAAAATAATTTTAAAAGTTGAATAACAAAGTCGAAAAATATGTCTTTCGGCCGATTGCTGTTTCTAAAAAAATAGTCTTTAGAAAAACTGATATTCGAACAATTGATTTCGAAAAATTGAATTCGAAAAACATGTCTGCTCCTGAAATACTGAGGTTCAAAGTTTAAGTCCTGAATAAAATAATAAAACATGACATTCATGAAAAAGTGAAAATGAAGAACGTATTGTAATTGAACTATCTGTTCAAAAACAGGTGTCATTTATCTAAAACAAAAAAAATCGAGTGCAGTTTACACGCGGTAGAAGCGAAACTTTACCAAAACAATCTCGACCAACACTTGAAAAGTGAGGTCATAAACAAAGCAACCATTGAGCGCAGACCTAGCGTAATTTCCGTTTCATATCTCAACCAACAGGAGCCTTTACAAAGTGTTCTTTAAAAAGAGTCCTTTTAAAAGTGACATCATATTCAAAGCGGCCAATGAGCGCAGTTGATGCGTCGCAGGTGCACTAATCGTCATTTCCGTTTCTTCCGAAATCCAAATCACAGCGGGGCTATAGAATTTTCACTTCAATACTAAAAGATGACATTCATGAAAAAGTGAATATGAAGAACGTATTGTAATTGAATTTTGTTTACGTTTAAGAACTTTCTGTCCAAAAACAGGTGTCATTTTTCTAAAATAAAAAATTCGAGTGCAGTTTACACGCGGTAGAAGCGAAACCTCACAAAAACAATCTCAACCTCATAAATAACCCATACTTGAAAAGTGTGGTCATAATCAAATCGACCAGTGAGCTCAGACCTAGCGTAATTACCGTTTCATATCTCAACCAATAGGAGCCTTTAAAAGTGACATCATAATCAAATCGGCCAATGAGCGCAGTTGACGCGTCGCAGGTGCAGTAATCGTCATTTCCGTTTCACCTGAAATACAAACCAAAGTGGGGCTATAGAAGTTTCATTTCAAAATATAATATAATTTTTCACATATTAATAATCGTAATTTTTTTTATTAATTTTCACAGTTTCATGCAATTTGGCAGATTGAACTTTATTGTCCCAAGTGAATGAGCTCGAAGTACAGCATAAAGTAAACCATGTTGCTCCAAAAATATTTTATCCTGGTAGATAGCAATTGTCACCTTGTTTTCTAAAAGGTAATGAAAAAATAATTTTACTTGTTTTATTCAATTATTTTTTACAATAATATGTAATCATTCACCGCTTATGTACAATTGTAATATTCTAATAGATATTTTTTTTGTGACTTATTTTTCTTTTCTTATATGTATTAAGTACGTGGATGTTGCATGCTGATAAAAAAACCACAAGTTTTGAAACATGTTGATAATTTTCATCAAAAAATGGTTATGTAAACAAAGTTTACAACAAAAATAAAGTTTTTTTTTTTCAAATAAAAGTAAGTCGCTCGTAAATTGTAAATAAGCTCAAAAACACATGTTAAATATTTTGAATTAATTATTTTCTGCGAACTTATATGGAACTTAGACATATTTTACGGTTTTGCGGAGAAAAATGTAAGAATTTTTATTAAAAAAAAGCGGTGTTCATAATACTGCACATAATTTTAAATTGCAAATATTTTTTAATATTTTCAGTTAATATGCAATATTGTTACTATGTTATGTATATGTGCTATATAAATGTATCTAATATAATGTAAATAAAAAATAATAAAAATTCACAAGTGGTAGAAGTGAAACCTTCAGAAAACTAAAGTAGACAAGAGTGGAGATGCACAAAAGGGAGACCGACTACACTATCTCATTCTCTCGCAGGCTAAATCGTATAGATGTATGTGTTTGACTCTTTTATTTAGCTATTTTTCGTTTCATCGAATTTCAAATTACAACGGTGCTAAAGAAGTTTTCACTTTTAGTCAATTTTAATCAGAATGTCAGATAGAACCTTGTTGTTGTAGGGGAATGAGATTGCGTCGCAACGAAGCACGCTAGGTGAATCTGTGATAAAACTGATTTATGAGGCGAAAGTAGACGGTGGAGGGGGTCGGTGTCGTCCAAAGAAAAGCTCTCATGACAAAGTGAAACACATTTTGAAAAGGAGACGTGACGTGTCGAGTGGGGTGGTTTAAATGACTCCCTCGGGTTATCAGGGTTGGTACGAATGCGGTTATAGCGTATCTATTAGGTCGGGAAAGCTTATAGCGTTTTATCACCTCTGTCTATTGCCTACTGTCTAGCGTCTGATGTTGTGTTGGGGTCAGCTCGTAAAGCTAAACAGTTAGGGATGAAAAAACTAAGTAGGTACCTATCAAATCAGGTTGTTAAGAGACGTAACTGACTTTCTTTAACGAGTGATTCCTCAGGTTATTTGGAATGAATAAACGATACACTCAAATTTAAATCATCGCTAAAAACATTTATTTTAAATAATTTTTTTTGTTTTTTTTTTTACATTAACTCCACACAGGAGGCCTTGAGGAAAATAATATCCCTCAGGGCCTATGTCACCCGGGATGCTATGTGGAGGTTCTTTTTGAGGAGAGGAAGGAATGAACATTGGTCTTGAAGAGACCCATGTTGTTGGAAGGAGGAAACACAGCTGTTGAACATAAGAACGAGTCGAAGAAACGACCCGTTCTCATGTGACAAATTTCAACCGTGTACAAATGTTGGGCACGCATTTGGCGTGTTTCCCGACTATGCACCGGTGCTGGAGGGATCAATGACGCAGTTCCTCGGAGCATCTTCCATTGTAATACCGGTAGTACAAGGATAGTATTTCCACCCGACACCTATGCTCTAAAGTTGCAATCCGTCTGTTAAGATGGGAGAATCTATTAAACGGACCGCCCGTTTCTGCACAGAGTCAAGGGTTCAGGGTATTTTTGGAGCTCCAGACCAGAGGTGGCTGCCAAATTCAACCGTGGGGCTCACTTGTGATTTGTTAGCAGGGTTAGCAGTTGTGTAATATTAAAGTATCTGCGGGCCCTGTAGAGTACCTACGCCCAGTTAAAAAATTAAATACCTATGTTTTTTCAAATTTTTTTTCGTATTATGTAACCTGAAATTGTTGGGTTTTATAATATATATTTTGAATCATATTTGTATTTGTTCGGTTAGCTGGAAGAAATAGGATGTACCTATAAGCTAAACTTTTTGTACTTGAATTTATCGAATTTTTATTCCTTTTTAAAATATACAATGTCATTTTTTGGTGACAATTAAACCCTTTTTTCTTTTTAAAATTAAAAACTTAAAAATAAGTATTTAAAATTAACTTAGGGGCAAAGTGGGCGGGTTGGGCGGTACTCGGCTGAGTGACCAGTGACATACAAAAAAAACAAAAAAATGTTATCGGAGACTATAATTTTGTCTACATATTTTACTCCAAATCATGTCAGGATCGCTGGTTAAAGTAAGTCAGATACGTCTATTAATACCCTATATCTGGGATGGCGAACCTTTACGTATCAACGTGCCATTTTTCTAAAGAAATGTTTAATGAGGTCATAGACGTGCCATCAAATAATTTTGTTTACTACAAAAAATTGGAACATTTTGCATTATACGCGTTTTTCGTTTACACGCGCATTCACATTTTTTTGTAGTGATCAGTGACGTGCCCAAAATATTGTGTCGAGTGCCATTAATGGCACGCGTGCTATTGGTTCGCCATCCCTGCCCTATATACTAACTTTGAAATATTCTTTTGTTCATAAAAAAACCGTCTGTCTAACAGAGAATTCAGGAATATAATCCAGTGCAATTCGCGTAATTGATGCGTTTTAACGTCATTTATTAAAAGACATACAAGAGAGGTAGATGCTTCTAGTATCGCCCTGGTGAAACATAGCACATTTTGTAAGTGAAATGTTAATTGAAATAGCTTTAGCCTAGGTGGCCACATCTGATTAAGTAGGCACTTCGCAAACTTCATCTTCCCCATCTCCTTCGCTACTCCACCCAATTCAGCCTCACAC
The DNA here is from genome assembly GCA_929108145.2 of Limnephilus rhombicus. NCBI lineage: Eukaryota > Metazoa > Arthropoda > Insecta > Trichoptera > Limnephilidae > Limnephilus > Limnephilus rhombicus. The sequence continues at coordinate 14,782,554 of OV815277.1, forward strand.
ATTAATTAAGTTATGATTTATTTATCTCTGTTAAATGATAAGTACTAGTATAAGTATAGTAAGAAAACGGCGCTAAAAATAATCCAATTTAATTAATATATTATTAAATAAAAAAGGCGATGTGTAAATTACGAGGCAAAAAAAAGGCTGACACGTTTTCAGAAATTTTAATCAGAATTCTAAAAGGCGTAGGAATATTTAAAAATTACATTGTATTGGTACCTTTAGCTAACCCGCTGAGGAAATTCGAATCCGTTACTTTGAATTGTTTGTCAGATAAAGCTATATCTGCCGGCCATCGTTTCCTGTTCGCCACCTTTTTGTGTCATTTTTCATTTTGTGCGTCCATTACTGGCCGCCATTTTGCCCGACATCTTTGAACGGCCGAATCGTATTATAAAACGCCGTTTGAATATCTGCCGGAATAAACGTATGGGTGGAAAAAACGGAAAGGCATAAAAAACGTAGGACTCTATCTCTATGCAAATTAACTCGGTCACCGGCTGTCTCGCTCCCACACAGGGTTAAAGTATATTCCGTCTCCTCCCTCTCGTGTCAAGGAGCTAAGTTCATGAACAAAAAATGTGATAGAAAATGTGAGGTTATGTTTGTTTTTGAATCTAGTTTCTCAGAAAATACTCGTACGTCATATAGATAAATAGTCTCTTTCATAAATTAGTTGCTATTTACGAAGGAAAAATGAAAACATCTTTTTGATTCAATGCACGTCTAGGAGATGAATTTATTATCTTAATTTATTATCTTGCTTAATTATGGGGGTACATCAAATATATCTACTATGTAATTAAATACTGTATAAAATTTATTTGTAATTTATGTACCTTCTATTACTAATAAAAAAAAAAAAAAAAAAAAAAAAAAAAAAAAAAAAAAAAAAAGCGTGAGAGAAAAGTTAGGTTATGTATGCGTTTTTATTAAACATTAACCATAGAAAGATAATCAACGTCTTAAAGATGTAAGCATTACAAAAGAATTGCTGGCTTTTTTTATTTCGCTACGTAGCGCGCTGTCTATCTCAGTTAGCTCAGTTACCGAGCAGAGCTTGCGCTGGGCAGCTATGTCACCACGGTAAGTACAATAAATGTGGTGACTAATATAATATAAGTACGTACTATCTTCCATGAGTTAGTTTGTAGTTATGAGTAGTGATGTTCCGGATATCTGTATCCGCATCCGCGGATATCCGAGAGAGAAGAAAGTTCCGTATCCGTTACTTTTCTCGCGGATCTTTTACCTTATTAATTTTCAATTGATAGGATGAAATGCTATATAGGTAGAATTAAAAAACTTTTAAATTCCATTCAGAGTATTTTTTTAATTTCTTAAAATCAAATATTTTACCGTATGCGGCTCGCGGCGGGCGTAAGTCGACTATCGTTTCAAGGTCTCGCGACACCGATTGAATAAGAAAATAAAGATCCGTATCCGCAGATCTTAACACCAAATATCCGTATTTGGATCCGTATCCGCGGATATATATTTTTAATGACCCGGCACATCACTAGTAACGAGGGACCACTATTACATCAAAACGTTTCATTTTCAGTTCTTGTCAGGTTATGTACGCATTTGGATCAAGCTCCTTCGCACAAATAATATTACTTGTGTTTATTTAGGTATTATATGTGATATTTTCTGACAGATATATTATAGGTAAATATTCTCTTATATAAATAAGTTGTTGCATAAGAGGAATGAACTAAATGCATTTTTAAATGGATTTTATTTCGTGTTGTCTTGTACAAAATATTTGCTGGAATGTTCGAGGTTGGGTGTAGGTTCTTAAGCATAATAGTTTGATAAGTATTATTCTTAAATACAATTTAATTATTTTTAGGTGAATACCGTACAAGAGTCCAACCTGCTTCCCCCTGGAGCCAGTGAGATTATGGCATCACCAATAATTGATGTATGTTTTGAGGCCGAATGTAGTAAGGAGGAGAAAGAGATGGGGAAGAGGAATGTGGGAAAGTACCTGGCTATTTAGATCTGGCACCCCGAACACAGCTAAAGCCATTTCAAGCAACGTTTCAATTCTAAATTGCGGTCTTACACAAGGACGAATCCGAGAGTATCTTCTACTGTGGAACGTGCCTCAGATACACTACATATTGTTTTAAATTAATGTAGCATGGTGTTTGAAAGAGAGAGTACGAAAACAGTGTGCGATATAGTAGTGAGTGATGAATACTTGGAGCAGGTGGATGAGTTTGTTTATCTGGGTAGTATGTTTACGAGAGATGGGAAGGCTGATAGAGATATTGAAAGGAGGGTAAATGCCGGTAACTCCATTAATGGAGGACTGAATGCCGTTGGAGCTAATAAAAAACTTTCAATAAAAGCGAAACTAGCAGTCCACAATGGAGTCCTGGTACCTACCCTGATGTATGGCAGTGAGGCATGGAACTGGCAAAGGAAGGATGAAAGTAAACTGAATGCTGTTGAAATGAGATCCCTGAGACGTGTGTGTGGTAAAACCATGTATGATCGTGTTAGAAATGTGAATATCCGCAAAGAATGTAAGGCTGATGTAAAGTATAATGAGCAAAATTAAGAAAGGGACCCTCAGATGGTTTGGGCACGTAGAGCGAATGAACGAAGAAAGTAGTGTTAAAAGAATATATGATGCAAATGTGAATGGTAGAAGAAGTCGGGGACGCCCGAGGAAGACATGGCACGATCAAGTAAATCAGCTACTTGAGACGGGCCATGTCAAAAGTCAGAATAATAGAAGAGTATGTATGAGACGATGTATGAATGTGAGTGAGGCAAAGAGTGTGTGCCAAGACCGAGTTGTTTAGCGGTCCGTCCTCTCTGCCTACCCCTGCGGGGAAACGGCGTGATGGTTAGTTAGTTAGTTAGTCCTACATCACGATATAAGCAACATTTTTCGCTTAGTGTGATGGTAGTAGGAGTTTGTCAAACATTGTTGGGTTATTCGAAACCCGGGAATGTTTGTCTTTCTTAAAAAATAACACAAATTAATTAAATAAAATTTGCTTGCGCAAGTCAGGGTTTGGACTTGTGACCTTCGGATTGCGAGTCGTGGTGAACCGTACCCTTATACCACGAAGGCAGTTCGCATCCACGCGTAATTGCTACGTATACATAAAACTTTTTATAAAATTAAATTCAACAAGTTACATTGAGCAAGATTTTTAAGTATCCTTAAATCAGATCCTCTGAAAATCGGAAAAAATGTTTGGCTTGCATTTTAAAAAGGAAGAAATATTAAAAAAATCTTCAAGTCTCATCGATCAGTGAATATTTTCATACAACCTGAATAAATCATTTGTATATTACGACTTTCTTCTCTAATCAATTATGCACATTTTTTTATGGGTATCAGGAAGACATAAAAAAGTTTCGACCTGAAAAATCATGTAAAACCACCGTTAACTGTAATGGTTATATGATTTGATATCTATGTTCGGATTCTCAATAACAGATATTTATATTTTATTTCCTTAAAAAAGAATTAAGATTACCTTTTCAGTAGTAAAGAGTTTTAGAACTGGATCAATATAAAAAGGATTTTTTTATTATTATTTATGGCCGTTTAATACAAATTGCCAAAGTTTTTTTTACACCGATAATATTATTGATTGATATTATTGAGAGCTAAACATATTTTTATGGCAATTTGTTAGTGTAAGTTTTTCTACTCGGCTTCGTCCGAGCTTTAAGACCCGGCATTCGCAATTTCTTGAATACTTTAAAATTTAAGCTCTTAAAAAATGTGTGTTATTCTTGAAGATAATTTCTATTCATTTTCCGAGCCGAAACGGTAATCACAAAAAATTCCCGTGATAGTAAAAAAATCGTTAAATATGCTCCGAAAATAATTATAAACACGTTTTTCGGTTATTTTACAAGTTATGTGTATGAAAAAAATCACAGTGTTTCATTAAATGCTGTTTAAGATATTTCCCACGAGATTTTTGATCTATTTTAAACTAGTCGTGTTTCATTAAACATTTTCGCAATTTTAGCTTAAATATTATCGTTTTTTTAGCGCGCTACCTCTAACATTTTCGTTTATATATCTTCCTTTCAAACCATCTCCTTCTTCTTTTTGGTCACTTACTACGGTGCCTTAAATACCATTCTTTCTTTAAAAAAATAAAAACAAATAAATAAATATAGAACGAAAAAACATGGTTTTAGTCCGTTTTTTTGTACTACGTCGATTATTTCAATAGCTCATGATGGAGGTAGCATTGCATTCTGAAAGTAGTTACGTTTACGCAAAGTGGTTTACGTATATTGTAAACTCCAAACCGGAAAAAGCTTTGCAATAATTTCGTGATGCCTGAGCACACAGTTCGAGAATGATAAAAATTGACATTTCACAGCACTGCATCTGACGATGGAAACGGCTTTTCGAGCCGAAAATAGATTTCCCAACCCAATTGCCACGGTCAGTATGGACACCCCATGAGTGTAGATTCTGGAAACCACCACAGGTACTTAACAATATATGGTATTCATGTTATTATCATGACCGGTCAGTGGCCGAGTTGGCGTCGCGTTTGGGTCCCATCCAGGCGTCTCGTATTCGATTCTCGGCTGGCTTAGTCTTCCATCACGACTCAAGCAACATTTTCCGCTTACTGTGGAGGTAGTAGGAGATTTTAAAATATTGTCGGGTTATTTGTAACCCGGGAATGTTTGTCTTTCTTAAAAATAAGAAATAAGAAATTTTTTTAAGAAAAACTTCTTTACGCACGCTTGACTCGGAGAGTAAGCTGGTGAATGCGTGACGAGAGCGTTACGAAAAGCGATACGAACGGTAGTTGAGAGGGAGATATAAGTTAGTGAAGTTAAAAAGAGAGAGAGTTACATTTCGTATATTACTCAAGCGGCAAGAGAGAGAGGTGCGAGCACACATTTTCTTTCTCTCTTTCTCTCATAGCCAGTTACGTTTCGCATAATATCTAAGACACAGTGCAGGCCTATTGTCTGTATCACACTGTAGGAGCAAAAGAGAGCAGTGCGCGCGCACATTTTCTTTCTCTCTTCCAATCATATAGATAGATGGAGCTAAAGAAGTTTTACTTCAGTTGTGTGGTCTAAAGTTCTAAAGCACACTCGTATTTTTTTTCTGTAAAAACAGTTCTGTAGTTTGAAAGTATGTATTTTGTTTTTTGAAGAGTTTTATGAAATGTACATTGCTTAAATTAAATTTTTCCGCGACCGGTTTCGATACAACCGTATCATTCACGAGCAGAATTAAAACTAACTTAAAAAATAATATGCAAGTACCAAAGATTAATTAGGTGGGAGTAGTGGGAGGGATGATTTTGGGGGGAGGAGGAAAGCGGTGGGAGGAGTCAATATTATACGGAAAGATGGTTAGTAAAGGAGATTTGCAAGGCGCTATTATTTTATTCACTAAATTAATTTTAGATTTAATTTTTTTGTTTATTTCGAGCGTTTCTAAAGCGCAAAGATTAAAGTATGAATTTATATTGCAATGTTTAAATTTTGTTTTTTCTTTATTGAAGCTATGGCCTGACAAATGATTCGCAAATTCGGAATAATTATTATTTCTTAAACAAAGTTCATGTTCCCTGATTCTAGTTTTGAAATTTCTAGTTGTCATACCTACATACTGTGCGTCACAATCGTTACATTCTAAAGTGTATATCCCGTTTTTTTTCCTCCTTTACTAACCATGTTTCCGTGTAATATTGACTCCTCCCACCGCTTTCCCCCTCCCCCCAAAATCATCCCTCCCACTACTCCCACCTAATTAATCTTTGGTAATTGCATATTATTTTTTAAGTTGGTTTTAATTCTGCTCGTGAATGATACGGTTGTATAGAAACCGGTCGCGGAAAAATTTAATTTAAGTAACAAATGTAAATGTTTAATAAAACTCTTCAAAAAACCAAATGTCTAGAAATTGTTACATAGTTAATGCCCAAGAAATACAAAAAATTGAAAGTATGTATTTATGTTACTGTTTTTTTTTTAAATTTTATATTAATAATAATAACATTACATTTATATAGCGCAGTTTTGTGACATTTCACTTCAAGTGCGCTTAACTTTAATAAATAATAATAATAATAATAATAATATATCTTTATTGAACAAAAAAAAAAAAAAAAATGAAGATTTATAACTACAAAAACAAAAAGTACATCATAAGTACAGTAAAAGTACAGTTTAAAAGTTGCATACGTACGAAAGTTAATATCAAAAAACAAAATACGTATATACAGTAGGTAATTAAAGAATAGAGATTTATAATTATAAATTTAGGTTTCTCATAACCTGCCTCACTAAATTTAAAAATAATCCTACAGTGCTCCTTATAATATTGAGAAAATAATAAAAGAATATACAGTATTTACAAAATAAAGACAGAAGAACAAAATTAACAAAGATAGTGCTGTTATAGCACACACGGGACAATAATAATAAAATAGACAATAGTGGTGCTATTGTAACACAGGACCAAACAAGAACTTTACAAACTAAAATATAATATACTAACAGAAAGGCAGTTTGCGTTTAGAAATGAGAGATATTCTGACATAAATTCGGATACGAAACATAAAATAAAAATACAATTATGAGGAAACCGAAACCAAACAATTACGGGAACCTTGAGAACATGGCTTTTTATTACGCACCGGATTTAAATGTCCGGGTTTAATTTTCCCCACAGGAAAAACTAAACCCTTTCACACACTTTCCAAATGATCATCTGGTCAATCCACGTTGTGCAATTGCACTATATAAGTATTATAATTACAAAACAATACAAGAACAACATGTCAACCTACCAGAGACCAGATGGGAAAATAATTCACCGACTCCAGATATTTTCATATCAAAGGGTTCGGCTCTGTGGAATTCCTAATTGAACCAATAAATCCTACTGATCCCTCAATATAAATATTTAAAAAATCTTTTGTAATCCTACATGTATTTAAAATTACCGATTTTTGCATTTTTATATATAAATTCTTTGACAAATCTAATACGCCTAAATTTTGAATCAGAGACCTAGGAATAATGCCAGTAGCTGAAATAACAAATGGTAATTAAAAAAAATTATAAATTAAAATACTATTATTAGTAATTTATTAATTACTATTATTAATTGTTTTATTATTACTATCGTATGTGGGTTTAGTAAACATTATTGTTTCATCTCCACACATGACTGCGGTAGTAAAATAAGTTCTATCATTTTGATTTTGTTATGCAATTTTGTGAATAAATAAAATAAAAATATTAGGTAACTATTTTATTAATAGATAAGTTTGAGGTTAGACGAATTAATCAATCGCGCTTTCGGAGGTCAATCTAGGAATGCCATACAGAAGGATTTCTGTTAAGTATTTACAAACTGGTCATAAAAAACGCGTTTACCGAGATTTATGTGATAATTAAATCAAATGACAACATCGTAGCGAGGAAAATGGAGTGATGCCAAGACTAAATCACCCAATAAAATAACGGTAATTATAATATCAACGGTCGACTCCTCGCTGCTCGGGCCTACACGAGCGTTAAAAGGCTGGGAGTTTTCTACGTTGCGCGTTGGTAGGAATGATGGAATAAATTACTATCTTCGCTGGTGGATGCAGCTCAAAATAATTCTGTTAGTTTCTTATCACAAAATCTGTCGCTTGGATAGATTTGAAACGCTTCTTGAAATAATCATTTGGTGACCAGATCTGAATAGCCAAGTACTTTCCCACCCTCCTCTCCCCACTGCCCTCAGCCTCACAATATACCCCAATTGGGGATTTTTATTTCTTATTTTTGAAGTGAAACTTCTTTAGCCCTGCTGTGGCTTGGATTTCAGATGAAACAGAAATGATGATTATTGATCGCTTTGATTGTGATGTAACTTTTAAAGGCTCCTGTTGGTTGAGATATGAAATGGAAATGACGCGAGCGTTTGCGCTCATTGGTCTATTAGTATCGGTTCAGATTGTTTTGGTAAAGTTTCGCTTCTACCGTGTGTAAACTGCACTCGATTTTTTTTTATATGAATACCTTACTCGAGTCCCATCTGCTCACGTCTTGAGCCAGTGAGACTGTGGTATCCCTAGTGGGGATATTGTTGTGAGGCTGGAGGTGGTGGAGAATGGCGAAGGAGGTGATGAAGAGGAAGGAGGGGAAGTACCTGGCTATTCAGACTGAACATGGCTAAAGCCATTTCAAACAAAATTTTAATTCTGAACCGGTGGTCTTATACGGAGAGTATCTTCCACTCTGGAACGTACCGCAAATGTAATATCTATATATTATTTTAAATGAATTAAGTGTGAAATAACACAAATTAATGAAATAAAATTTATTTGCTTACGCCCGGACTCGATCCCGCGACTTTCAGACAATGGGATACCATAGTCTCACTAGCTTCGTTCGATTGGGAGTGGTTGGCACTCTTGTGCGGTGTCACATAAAAAATTAGAAGCTTTTTGTCCAAATGTTTTATTCGAAGTGGCTTATTTTTAGTATCCGACCGAAACAGTACTTTCCACCGAAACTTTTTTAGACATGTTAAAAATCGATTGTTTATTTATTTGGCTTATTTTTTACACTTATTCAAACAGTTAACACGTAAATTAAATAAATAAAATAATTAAAAAAAAAACAATAATTGAAGTACATATGTGAAAAAATATTTTTTTTTATATTACTTCTATAAAACAAATAAAATTTACAAAAAATAACAAAACATGTTATCTACTTCTTGGAACAATTTTTTTTTCAATAATCAACACTCACATTATAAAGCGTCAAGCGGCTGCTTCTATAGAAGAGAAACATGATAATATGAAAAATACTTTGTTAAGTGATTATTTAATAAATAAAATAAAATAAAAAATAAAAGAGGAAGGGCCTCATTAATTGAGTATTTTAATTTTTATTGCGTTAACAATCACAAAATTAAATGAAAAAAAAAACAATAATTGAAGTATAAAAAATAAATTATTTTTTGATATTATTGCTAAAAACTAAATCAAAATTAACAAACATGTTAACTACTTCTTGGAACAAACATTTGTCAATAATGAACACTTAAAGAAAGGACGTCATTAATTGAATATTTTGCTGATGATGGCGGGTACATACGAGCCACGAACTCATCCGAAGTCAGCCGAACGAGAAATTCCAACATTACATGATTTGTTACTTTTTATAAATTTTGTTTGTTTTATAGAAGTAATATAAATAAAATTTTATTTTTTCACATCATTCAAATATTGTTACTGTCTGAATAAGTACTGTAAAAATAAGTCAAATAACAATAAACAATCGATTTTTAACATGTCTAAAAAAGTTTCGGTTTCGGTTTCGAAAGAAAAAAAAAAGGTTCGGCAGATAATCTGCCGAAACCGAAACTAATGCCGAAACTAGATTCTTTTGCTGAAACCGAAACCGAAACCGAACCTTCGGTCTGTCATTACTTATTTGTGTTTTTTCGTATATTTTTAGGTATATATTAATATACCTACATGTTAATTGTTATTTTTTTGTATTTTATTTAATGTTTTAGAATGTAGTTTTTTTTATTTGACATGATGTTAAGACGTAATTTAACTGCCGGCAACCCAGGCATTTATTAAGAATAAATAATCTTAAAGAAGCGAGTAACTTACCAGCCTCATCAGACGATGTCTGTTCTGTTGAAGATTTCATAAGTGTTAGTAAGCTTGCACTATAATTTTCGTAGTGATGTTTTTTGGTTTGAAGTAGTGAAATCAGAATATCGTCATTTTGCACTACCCCATCCAGTAATACCATATATGTTAATATGAATATCGTATTAATTTACAAAAAATAAATAATTCTCTAGGTGAAGGTACATGCATGCAAATCCTACTAAATTCTAATAAATATCAACTCAAGCAATGAATTATTAAGTAGTAACGAATTTAGAATATCGTTATTTTGCACTACCCCATACGATAATACCATATGTGTTAATATGTATATAATATTAATTAAAAAATATATATATAAATATATATATATATATATATATATATATATATGTTTGAAAATGTACCAATGTTGTTATTATGTACCTGCTGACAAACTATATATACCTATATAAAACTTACTCTGTAGGCGTAGTGTACGTGCATGCAAATCCTACTAAATTCTAATAAATATCAAGTCAAGCGTCCCCGTACAAGCTACGCATTCTCAATAATCTAGTCTTCCAAGTTGACAGGTGTTGCTCGTCTAGAGTCTCTACAATAATTCGTTTGTTTTTAGCTTTGAATTTAGAATGCGTATTACTACATAGCTGGCTCGTGATTGGTCGGCCCGCCCGGTAGGCCGTGACAAACGCCGGTTCTATTTTCGAACGGACCACTCGGACGAGTTCCCGGGTTTCAAAACAATCCGCAGCGGTTTTTTCATTGTTTCGAGTACGCAGCATGATTATTTAATGGTTTTTTCACGCAGTATGATTTTTTAGTGATTTTTTTTCTGCGCGGCTAAGCGAATGACACGCCCCTCCGTATCGGAGCGGAGATCGAGTGTTTTAATTAGCGGATATTCCTTCATTACGCGCTGCAGTGGTGATGTAGCAAATGCAAAGGATGTGTGGATGACCGAAGCTAAGTGAAGTGTTGACGTTGAATACGGAAATTTCGGAAACAAATTTATGCCTAGTTAAATTAATTTTGAAGTGAATATTTTAATCTTTAATATATATGTATTAGGTTTAGTGTAGTGTTGGGTATTTCTTTACCACTTAACCACTTGTAGTTCTGAGGGGAATTTCTCAAATAATATAGGTTCACGATAACAAACTGGTTTATTTAGAGTTTACGTATTTACAATAATGAACAGAGATCTGTTAACTCGCTTATCGGAGTTTGTCTCGCTGACACCCGTCTACATGGGTACCTCTATCGGCCACCTGGAGAAGCTGACGACTGATTGCTGACTGACTGCTGACGACTCCAGATACTAATATCTACAGCCTGTATGTCGGACGAATATCTACAGCTCATATGTTGAACTAATATCTACGAACTTCAGAGTGCTGACTAATATCTACAGAGCGTAGGTTGAACTAATATCTACAGAGCGTAGGTTCGACTAATCAGCTAAATGTGTCCAATATTCCGATATTAGTGATTTTTACATACATACTTACATAAATTAAGTTTTTTAAACTGCATACGCAGTATTACGTTATTCCAATATGCTATACATAATTGCAAATCCATCCTCTGCCAGTGCTGTAGATATTCGTCAACACTTTGGTTCTCATAGATATTAATCAACAGTTGGAGCTGTAGATATTCGTCAACACTTTGATTCTCATAGATATTAGTTCGATTTTTTCAGTTTTTGGAATTCCTGTAGATATGACGACCTCCGTAGTCCAGTGGGTAAGACTCTTGACTCACAATCCGGAGGTCGCGGGTTCGAACCCGGCATTCGCAAATAAATTTTATTTGATTAATTTGTGTAATTTCACAATTAATTCAATTAAAATAATATATAGTATATTTGCGGCATGTTCCAGAGTGGAAGATACTATCAGTATCGCCCTGGTGTAAGACCACCATTCAGAATTGAAACGTTGCTTGAAAATGGCTTTAGCCGTGTTTGGTGACCAGATCTGAATAGCCAGGTACTTTCCAACCTTCCTCTTCCCCACCTCCTTCCCCTCCCTACTACCTTCAGCCTCACAACATACCCCAATTGGGGATGCCATAGTCTCACTGGCTCCAGACGGGAGCAGTTGAGATTCTTGTGCGGTATTCACTGTAAAAAAAAAAAAAGATATTAGTAGACGCCTCCCTGCTGACGTCTGACCTTGTCACTTGGAAGCTTTTTCAATACATTACATTTAGTAATTTTTTCTTCATTCAGCAAATCTAGTTTTTTCAAATGTTTAAACCATTGGAAAAAATTGGAATATTTGTAATTTTTTTTTCTTATTTTCTTAAAATAAATATATTATGAATATTTTTTTAATAACTTTTGTAGATTATAGCTATCAAAGTAATTTTTAAATATTGAAGAAGAAGGTACTCGTAATACTAATAAATCTAAAAAATCTGAGTGGTTGAAAGATGTTGACACGGTAAGACAAAGATCTTGGTTCGATTCCGAATTGCGACCGTTACTTTATTTATTTTCTGTGTCTTGTTCTGTTTCATTTTTCATTCAGATTTAATAATATTTTCTTCTCCTTCAATGGTAAAAAAATCTTATATACGTGGCCGAGTTCTATTTATGATATTTGTCTATTTATGGCTTAAGAGAAACGGCAGCGGGGGCCTTTTCAAACAAAACTTAAATATGGGTCAACCAAACAGAAAAAAAAAATTAATCAAAAGGCACGGTAAATATGATGAAAAAAATAATACAAATATTATGGAAAATAAAATTCAAATATGACGAAATATAAAATACATATAATATGAAATAAAAAAAAAATGTCTTCACACGCTGTAGAAGTGAAACCTTCAGACAGTTAAAGTAGACAAGTGTGGGGAGGCTACTAAGCACCGCACAAAGAGGAGACCCATTATTCTATCCCATTCTCTCGCATGCTAAATCCTGTATGTGTTTCTCTCTTTTTAGAGTTGCTTTTTCGTTTCATCGAGTTTGAAATCACAACGATAAAAAAATAAGTCTTCTCTTCAAAATACAAAAATGATAAAATATGATGAAATATCAATTAAAAAAATCAATACTAAAAAGCATTTTGACGGGCCCAAATTTAAATTACAAACGACTGATTTCTGTTGGAAAATAAATAGTATGTAATAAATTTTAAAAAAATCCCAAAAAAACATATTTTTTACGTTGTTCTATTTTCTATTTCACTATAGATTTTTTATTTTATGATAGGTAGATGGAGCAATTTTTTTTTAATATTTACTTTAAACTCACAAAAAAATACCAAAATCGCTTAAAAAATCACAATAATTTCAATTATTTAATGGCTTTTATATCAAAATTTAAACTACAAATAAATAAAGTAGCATTTATCCATAATATATTTTTGCTATACCTTTTGATAAAAAAAATAAAAAAATGAGCAGTTCTGACGCGAAAGCTTCAGAAAACTAATTTAGAAAAGATTGAAGAGGCTACGAAGGACCGCACAAAGAGGAGACCGATGATTCTATCTCATTTTATCGCAGACTAAATCCTATACATGAATGTGTTTGTCTCTTTTCAGTGTCGCTTTTTCGTTTCATCCAGTTTCAAATCACAACGATGCAAAAGAAGTTTTCACTTCAAAAATATTTATACCGTTAGGTTGAATATTTTGGTCTCAATTTCAAATTTAAATTTAAAATGAAAAAGGCCGCGCAGCCATTCCCCTCAAATGTTCGATGAAATCGTAAATTACCCAATACTTTTACGGAAATTCGCCGCTAGTTAGGAAGGCTAATAAAGCCATTCTCTGTAAATATATTTTACACATTATGAAACCACTTTTGAATCCTCTACATGTTGTTTATCCAAGTGAGAAGTACAAAGAGATTGAATCATTAACTTCAATGATATGAGGTTTCATGACTTCATCGTGTTTCATTTTCGTTGCCTTTTATTAATAATTTCGCTCGAAATACCGTAGAACCAAAATGCATTGTGTTCATAATTAATCAACGGTTTATCTATATAATATATACTTCGTTAAGCGCCGTGAGTTGCGTTTGATGAACAAAGAAATTACTTAATTAGCCTCAATTAAAATAGCGGTGTATTTGTTAACACTAAATAAATAAAGTTATCTTAAAGTAAGGTTAAATTTCGCTGACAGATTCTCTCACTATGTGTTGTGGAATTAAAACTTTGTGGAAGATGCAAACTTAATGGAATTATTTATTAATCCATTGTATGATTGCAATCCAAGCAGAACCGTTTTAATCAAATACTATTCTATTATTTTTCATTTTTCATATATTACAAACATTCATTTTTGTATATTATAAGAACAACCAACCAAATTTCGTACCTAACCTATCTTCTTATATATAAAAATGAATCGCTAAATGTGTTGCTAAGAACAAAAATCTAGAGAGCAGCTGAACCGATTTCGCTAATTCTTTTTTTAGAATATTTCTTAAAGTACGAGGATGATTCTTTCGCAGAGAAAAATCAAGAAAATTGCGCAGAAAATTGGATAATTTTAGAAAACCTAACGACTATCGCACGTTCGCGTGTTTGAGAATGACATTTTAAATCAGGATTCTATTTTTGAAAATCTTTTAGTTGATAAATTTATTTAAAGTAGGTATCTACTCCCCTAATTGTTTGAATCGAATCAAGAATTTTAGAAATTTTAAATAGGTACCTATGTTAGGTACCAAATTTAATATACATGAAAAATGGAAATTTGAATAAAAATTGTAAAAGGTGGCACGCGGGCTGTTTAAAAACTGAATGTACTGGGATTGAATATATGGAAAGCGGGAGGAGGGTTGGCGGGACGAGGGAGCGGGAAAGGGAAGAGGGGAGGCCGGGAAAGGGAAGAGGGAAGGCGGGGAAGGTGGAAGGGGAACGCGGGAGGGGAAGGGAACGTGTGAGGGGGGAGGGGAACTCGGGAGGGGGCTTCGGGGGGAGGAGTGGAGTGGGGAGAGGGAAGGTGGAGGTGACGGAGTGAAAACGCGAGAGGGAAAGAGGACGCAGGAGAAGAAGGAGAGGCGGAAGGGGAACGGGACGAATGGGAACGGACGCTCAGGGAAAAACAATTTCTTTATTAAATGGCATAACAACGGATGTCGGGAGCAGCTAGTTTAAAATAAATATAATTTTTGATTAGATTCAAAGCATTCGATTTTGGTTAGTACCATAGGTGAGTACTTCAATTAAATTAAAAAATTTAAAGAGTTTAATTGAAAATTGAATTTTTATTTAATAATCGATGGATTGCAAAATGTTATTCTCAAATAGTGACATTTTTGACAGTTTCGTAAGAGTTTTTGTGATGATTCATTGACATATTTTTTTGATGTATTTTCATGTGGTTGTAAAAATCCAGCGGGGTTTAAAGAAGCTATTTTGAAAGTTTCATACATTTCCTATGCTTAATATAGCAATGCATAGTCAGACAAATTTAATAATGTCAGGAATCACTGGTTAAAGTGAGTCAAGTATTTCCCTTAACGTCCTGTATATTATGGATACGAATTATATCTGTTGGAATTAATTGTGAAACAACATAAATTAATAACAATTTTTTTTTCTTAAACACGCTGGGATTTGAACCACTTACCACACGATCACGGAGGAGTACATTTATTTAACAATATATTGCGCGAGTCTTATGAGGGATCGATATTCAGATTCTAAATGGACAGCGAAGCGTTGGTTAAATTGAATATAGCTATGTTTAGTAACCTGATGCGTAATCCAATCTATCAATTTGGGAGGCTCTAACACCTCTGCCATAGGTCACCCCGAGTGGTTCTTTAGTGACTTAGCAGGGGTGCCCGGCTTCACGGGGTGAGGTTTGCCCAGGTCTTGGCGGCGGATGCGTCTGCCCACCAGCTGCTTGGAAGGCCGGATCGGGAGAGAATAGTTGAGAGAGTCCCTTTGATTTCTCCAGCTCTGCTCTCCCGGAACATCGCCTTGCACCCCAGTGGGAGGGATCGATTCATACGTTCGTCACTCCTGAATAACCCGACCCATGGATTCCTACCGACCCCTCGTACTCTTTTCCTTCCCAGAACTTCCCCCTTTCCTTTCCTAAAATGACCCCCCACACAGCATCTCCAAAGATGACCGAGGCCCTGAGGGGATTTATTTTCCTCAGAGCTAATGTAAAAAAAAAACAGATTTAGAAGGTGAGAACACTAAGCTCTATCTACGTATTTAAAAGTTTACCATAGGCGCTTATATATAATTTGAAAAAAAAAAATACTGCAAATAAGAAAACCGCTAATAAGTTCACCCAATCGAGGTTTGCCAATTGTTTAAATATTTTTTTTTTTTATTTAAAAAAAATACATACGTATACAGATTCATAGTAAAACATTTGATTCTTAATACTAATAACAATATGTAAATTTATTTTTAATGAAACTACCCAATTCAAAAGAGAAAACATTTCTCGTGCTTGAATTTTGGAGTGCCATTGTAAAATGCATAGTTACACAGAGTATGTTATTACAAGTACTTATATTAATAAAATATATATTCATGAAGACAAGTGGACATAATAACTGACAGTATTGTCAGAGTAGGTACATATAATAAAGTTGTAACAAATAATATATATATATTCCTATCTCTGGGAAAATTCAAAGTTTCTAAGTCCTAGCTATGAAAATATGGAACACATACAAGATTTTCCACTTCTAATTCTCTCCCTTCACCGCATTCATTGTTGCAACCTCACTGAGATTATTACGAACAACTCAAATCTTCTTCCATACATGTTTCCTAACTAACTAATAACTAATAACGATAAAAAAAAATAATAAAAGAATTAAGTCAGCCTATAACTTTGAGCAGTAGAAGCAACTACCAAGTGTAATCTGATCGAAGAGTAGAAGTGGTGAACGAAGATCAACGGAAGTGATGAACTAGAATTAAATCTCTTATTGGAAATGCTTTGAAGTAAAAATATTTCCGGGTTCTAAAAATAGAGATTTCCGCAAAGCTATTTGTTGATTTAGAATTTAATACGCAATATGATTTAGGGTTAAGCGTAGGTTCATACTCCAGTAAGCGTGGAACGAACGTGATTCCTGGAATTCCAATCCGTAAATTTATTTTGAAAAATAACAATTTTAGTATTTTTTTTTACTGGAATATTTTTTAAATTAAAACTTTGAACGAATGTTATAATACCCATTAATGTAGTAAATTATCATTGAAGATGAAGATAATACTAATGAATCTGAACGAAACATGAAACAGAACGAGACATAGAAAAAATATAAAGGTAACGGTGGCAACTGGGAATCAAATCCAGAATCTCTTGTCTTACTGAAACAAAGCGCCTTAATCAACTCGGTCATTGGAACCTATTCATTTAACGTCATTTGGCTGTTCGATGATACATTTTTTCTATTAAAAACAATAAAAATATTTTTCCATCACACATCGCTACTGAGTAGTCGGGTATATCCTAAGCCTACTTGTATGTATACGTCCGTTTTTTTCACCGGACAACAGACCGTTTGATTTGCCGGACTCGCAGTGTTGTATGGTCTATAATACTCTATAATGAATGATTGTGTACGCACCGGATAAATTTGACGCCGGACCGGTATCCGGTGCATATACAAACGTTCTTTATTCTGATTTCATTCTCTACGCTGATGATATGAAAATATACAATTGCATAAGCTCAGTAGATGATTGCAATAAATTACAAGAAGATATTAATAGAATTAATGAATATTGCGAAGAAAACCAATTATTTCTAAAAATAAATCAATGTAATAGGATAACATTTTCACGTAAACGTCACCCAATCAGCCATACTTACCATCTGAACCATGTTCCCCTTCTACGAGTAGAAAAAATCAGAGACCTTGGAGTATTACTTGACTCTAAATTACTATTTAAAGATCATATTAAACACATCTTAGAAAAAGTCTACAAACAACTGGGCTTCATTTTACAAACAACTGGGCTTCATTCTCAAAACCATTCAATAAACATTTTACACTTGAACTACTGTATATGGCATATGTAAGATCTCATCTCGAATTTGCATCTGTCATTTGGAATCCTCAATACCAAATTCATATTAACCGAATTGAAAACATTCAAAAAAAATATTTGAAAAACCTGTCGTATCGTTTTGAAAATCATCAGTGTAACCATATTGCTCTTTACAAACGGAGGAAAATTTTTGATGTACTGTTTCTGTACAAAATTTTGAACTGCCTCATTGACTCGCCAGCCTTGTTAGAAAGGTTTGCATTTCGTTGCCCTGAACGCAATACCAGATCGAATACCTTATTTCATATACAACATTTTAAATCGAAATACGCACAAAACTCCTTGCTCGGGCGTATCTGCCAAACTTATAATGCCCTAAGAGATATTGACATTTTCCATTGTACCCTTAAATCGTTTAAAATCAAACTAACCGTACAATGTACTTAAATGAAAACTATTATTTCTTGTTTATTTTTAATAATATTTTACTTAACACTATGTATTATTATTTAAAACAACTATTGGAAACTATTATTTCTGTATTGATTATTTTCACCTTTTTGATAATTTTTTACAACGTGCTTACACCATGTACCTACCATAATTGTTTAATTACCTTGAATAAAACTTAACTGGTTTAAATTATGTTCACTATTATGCACAATTAATTACTTTGTACACAACTGTATGCTTCCCAAATAAACATAAACATTAAAAAAAATAAAAAGCCATACAACACTGCGAGTACGGAAAAAAACGGTCCGCCGCGCCGTCCGGTGGAAAAAACGGACGTACGTACAAATAGGCTTACGGGTCACCTGATAAGCACTCCATCTAGTTCCAGTAGCACGGTAACACATGAAAGAGCGCGCCTATCAAGTGATCCCGTAGCGACGTGTAGGAGTGTGATCAGTGGCGAAGTGAGATAATCTTGATTTTTTTTTGGTTTTAAATAGAAAAAACCATCATTAGACAGCAAATAGTAAAATCCTTCGGGTACGTGCAATTACACCCTGTTTAACACTTTCTATAGTTATGAAATAAAATTTTATATTAATTCAAGTTAGTTATTTCAAGTTCAAAAAACAAAGGTATTATAAAATCATCAATTCTGCATTTTGATACCTTTAACCATTGAAATTAAAGGCAAGCGAAAAAATGTACATTGTAGACGAAAAAAAATTGGCTTATTGCATTAATTATCATAAATTAAATTCTGTGCAGAAAAGTAAGAAAAATCCGAAAAAGCCGGTTTTTTTCCATCAAATTTTCTGTTCGAGATCCCGACCAATACAAATAGGCACGCGGGTACGGACTAGCCCACGTAAAAGGGGCCTAATATATTTTATTGTTTTTTCCTGGCTTTTACGACTGAGATTTATTTCGCATAATAAAATGCGGACATGCACCGTACCAACTTTATTTTAGAGCCACCTTATGAAATATTAACCATTAGGATTACATCTGCACGAAGTTCTCGTGGCTGGCCGCAGAAATTGCATGACTTTTCAAAATAATATCATAATACGTCGTTTTGAAAGCAAATACCATAAATTTTTGTACACACCTTTACAGATTAATTACTACATTAATTTATTGTGCGAGTTTACCGGGGTATCCACGAATGTACGATTTTTGTTAGACCCATATCATTATTACGTTGAACCCAACTGAACTAAGTAGTTAAAATAGCTGGGTTAAGATGAAGCCTTGGAAAAAATGCAAAATATGTTTTTTTTATTAAATTATAGTTGCTTCAATTAAACACTGTGAGTAGAGCACATCTTGATCTTGGAAATAATCGAGTATTTTTTTAATAAGTCTGGAAAAAATAAAGTATCAGACCTATAAAAATACTTTGAAGTGTCAAAATTTCCTAATAATGAATCCATTTTCGGATAAAGTTTCATTATATAATGTAGCAAATTAAGTTCTTTAGAAATACCTATTCGGAATTTTTTTAATATTTGTTCCTGAATTTCACAAAATAAACCAAAACAATGCAATTTCGCATTGTTTCTTTCGGCATTATTCAAAATGGGCGGCGTTCTACGAATTTGGAATTAAACCTAAAGCCAACCGCATAAAGACTATGTGTATTTTGTATCAGTTATGCCTTATGTCCCGCCTGCGGTAGCGAATAGACGTCCCTAGACTCTGTATGGTTTGGTTTCGTGAAATAGATTTTCAATTTCCTTGTTTTATAATAAACAATGAATAAGAAAGGAGTTAACGCCTGTCTTTCTATATTCGATCATTTTTTTAGTACATTATATGTCGCGATGAAGAGAACATCGTTTTTGAAACATATCGACTTTTTAATAAAGATTATCGTGGTAAAAACAAAGTGTTTTTAATTATTTCATTAATAAAATGGTGCCACAAAGTGAATTTGCAAAATTTTAAGAAAATAATAATTGCAAATTTTTTTCTGAAGACACTCACCAAATTGAAAACATTGACTTCTACACTTCAGATTTTATGTCCGAGTTAAATCGTTCCCGCAGGAAAAACTTAACCCTTCCACGTACTTTTCCAAAAATGAACACCCAGTCAATCCACGTTATGCAATTGCACTATAAAAGTATATTAAATACAAAATAATACAAGAAAAAATGTCAAAGAGACCAAATGGGAAAATAATTCACCGCCCCAGATATTTTAATTTCAGAGGATTCGGCTCGGTGGAACTCCTAATTGGACCTATAAATCCTACCGATCCTTCCATATAAATACTTAAAAAATCTTTTGTAATTTATTTATTTATTTATTTATTTACGGACTTAATCCAATTCCAATTTAAAACAAAGTATCACGAAGTATAGAAATGAACAATGTAAGGATTCGGATGGTACATGAAAGCAAAGACAAACAGTGAAAATAGACCTTGCAAAAATTAGGGTGAATAGGACATATCTTCATTTGTTTAAAGATCGACAGAAATCATTTAAGCTAATAACAAAAAAATCAAGGTCTTGACGTGAGTTGACCAGTCTACACATTCTGGACAGTGGTGAGTTATAACCATAGTTAGTCGAGTGCTGATTGCGGAAAAGCAGGTCTTTATTTCTGAGTCTACGAGAAGGTATATTAAATGTGATGAGTTGTAGTAATGTACGCGAATAGTAATAGTAATCCTACATGTATTTAAAACTAGCTGGTCCCGGCAGGCGTTGCTATGCCATTTAATAAAGAAATTGTTTCTCCCTGAGTGTCCTTTCCCATTCGTCCCGTTCCCCTTCCGCCTCTCCTTCTTCTCCTGCGTCCTCTTTCACTCTCGCGTTCCCACTCCGTCACCTCCACCTTAACTCTCCCCACTCCACTCCTCCCCCCTTCCCCGTCCCGCGAACCCCCCTCCCGAGTTCCCCTCCCACCTCACACGTCCCCTTCCCCTCCCGCGTTCCCCTTCCACCTTTCCCGGCTTCCCTCTCATCCCGCCAACCCTCCTCCCGCGTTCCATATATTCAATCCCAGTACATTCAGTTTTTAAACAGCCCGCGTGCCACCTTTTACAATTTTCATTCAAATTTCCATTTTTCATGTATATTAAATTTGGTACCTAACGTAGGTACCTATTTAAAATATCTAAAATTCTTGATTCGATTCAAACTATTAGGGGAGCACCTACTTTAAATAAATTTATCAACTTAAAGATTTTCAAAAATAGAATTGTTTTGCAAAATGTCATTCTCAAAAACGCGAACTGTCAAACGTGCGATAGTCGTTAGGTTTTCGGAAAATAACCAATTTTCTGGGCAATTTTCTTAATTTTTCTCTCCTTAAGAACCATCCTTATACTTCAAGGAATATTCTAAAAAAAGAATTAGCGAAATCGGATCAGCTGCTCACGGGATTTGCGCTTAGCAACACATTTAGCGATTCATTTTTATATATAAGAAGATGACTGATTTTTAATTTTTATTTATAAATTCTTTGACAAATTTAATAATTCATTATTATTTTTTATGAAAAAAAAATTGTTCTTTAGTTCAGGTTCCAAAGCAAAAGATAAAATGTAATGGCAAATTGTGAACTTAAAGTGATTTTTTTATCATTTCAAGAGGACCTTTTGATTCATCAGTAAAAAGTATTTGATCAACCTATTAGTGCAGTTCGCATTACGTTAATTCGTTGAGATAACTGAATACATATTCATGCATTAAATCCTTATTGTCATACCGTTGAGAGTTCCGTTGTAACCTCTCTTTTTGATACATGAATCGTTTACGAGAAACATGTAGAAGTTAAAACAGAGCTTTCAGCGGTAAGCATAATATTCGACTTACGACGTGCGTCCATTACGCGGGCACTTAAGCTAATAAAGAACTGCACAATAAAAGAACAAAATACAGAACCAAGTAAGGGACAAAATACAGGACATAATAAAAAGAAAGGATTTCTCCTGTCATATTATGCGTCTCCTGGCTGTCGTGACTTAAGTAGGATGCAAACATTCAAAGTTTACATTGCCTCCTTGTCCTGCAAAGCCTCCCTCGGGATTATTTGACGTAAAATCCAAACAAAACCATGAATGCGATTAAGTCCCTTGTCTCCGGATCAAATTACCTTCCAGATTGTGCAGTCTCTATTCAAGTCCTCTGTAAGAATACCCTCATAATGGGGATCGTTTGAAAGTACTAACAAAACATATTTCGGCAAATAATATCACAGATACCGAAGTCTACCCACTTGTTGTTTGTGCGTGATAATGCAGATACCTAATAAGGTAAACTAAATTTAATATAAGCTACCGTAAAATGGGATCACTCTTGAATCGGGGTCGACTTAGATCATCGCGGAAATCTGTCATCACGTCATTGGTAGATCTAGAACACCAGGGAACATAGAATGCAACACGATACCTAGATGCTACACGACAGCTGCACGACACCATTATGAATATCTAGGTTCAAAGCTATTTAACAATTTGCGTGATTTAATAAAAGGTGAAAAAAGCTATTCCAAATTTTAAAAAATTTAAAAAAAATTAAAAAAAAATATTTTTTTTTATCCTTAACACCCAAACCATCAGACTAATTGATATCTTCTCCGATAATTTTCAGATATATTACATTCTGTTGTCATTCTGTTGCTCTTTTAATTGTTTCACTTATTCATTTATTGTCTAGCATCTAATATTTTAGTATCTCTAAATTTTTGCGAGAAAATGAGGTAGTATAATCCGTCTCCTATTTCTGCGTTGCTTCTTAGCCTCCCCACTCTTGTCTACTTTAGTTTTCTGAAGGTTTTGTACTACCGCGTGAGAACCGCACACATTTTTTTATCTTACTGATTTTTATGATATTGTAAATCAACGCCGGACAAACCAGTCTTATGTACATATAATTGCCATTATTAAGTCGTTCCCTTTTGTATTTTATAGACACAAACAATATCATAGAACACATTACAGAAAAAAAAGATCCAGCATCTGTTTATTTAGTCGTTTTGATCCCATTCAAAATCGGTCATAATACAACATGAATAAATTGGCCGTTGTCTGTTCCAAATATCCGGCATTCGGACCCGGGCCGCAGAAAGAAGGCAGAAGAAAGAAGAAGAAAGAAGAAGGATGAATAAGAAAGAAGCTGGGATTCGGTTGGGACTCGAAACGTCAGCGGTTAATTGCCCGGCTGCATTTCGGCGGACACTATAAAGAGTATAAGGAGCCGCAATGTCCGCCAATCCTCATTCTCCAATCCATCCATGTAAGTCCGGGGATACAGCGTACAGCCTTACAGCACTACAGCCTTACAGCGGTACTGACACTTGAGATGCGACGCCCGCAGAGGGAGAGTCGGGATTTAAAGACTGCAGACGGATGGATGTTCATTTGCTTTTTTATTTGGTGGCTTTAAATGTTTTATTTTAATTAAACTTAGATTTTTCGTTCTTATACACATTTGATCTCATTAATGGCCCTCCAAACTTGCTCTAAACTTGTAATACTTCCACGAATAGAAAATTTTAGTCTGATTTAACTGTCAATACGTAAAAACCATAGTTTATACTACAATTCATCTATTTTTAAATGCCTTTCAATACTTTTTTAAAAATTAGTTATTGGTTTGACTGAGGATTTTACCTTCCTACCCAGTGATTGTAATCAACTGTGCTTCCAACAGGGTCAAATCCCGAGTTGGTAACACCGACATTTATTTCGCATATTAACCCTTAAAAAATCGGCCGTATTTTGTGAATAGGATTTTTTTTCCAATTTGCAATCAAATCCAAATAAATAGAATATTTGTGAAAGTATCCGAAAACTAAAAACTGTTTTCGAAAGCTGATGAAATACGCTTTCAAATTTTATCATTATTATTTTAACAAAAAAATTTTGAACGCAAACATTAAAAAGTTCTTGAAGACGAAAAAAACAGCAAAACAACACATATTTTATTAGACGTATAAATTATAAACGTTTTTGACACCTTACTTTTATGTAAAAATATATTTTATTGAATTCACAAAGTTTCACTTTTTTTTTCAAATTGCGATCGGAAACTTTGGTTTCATAAAAGTGTACATTTTAATTGATTTGTGGTTAACCTTCAGATTTGAAAATAAAGCGTGTTGTTTTCTCTTTTCAATACCGTTTAGTTCATACTTCTCAATACGCTAGTAAGAGAGACAACGATTTCTATGAGACTTTGTAAGCTGGGGCAAATATGGTTTCCAGTTATTTAATAGGTTTTAAGTGCTGTAATGTCATTGAATTTAAGATAAATGCATATATGTCATCAACAACGAGACTATCTGAGAGTTTCACCTCGATTGGATGTCGGGAAGTGGCTTAATTTCTATTTCCAAATCTCCTATACATTCATTCAACAAAGAAAACAAAAGTAAAATTCGAATAGATGTATTTATAAATAAGATAGAAAATTTAAAAAATAACAAATATTTCAAAAACAGACTGTTGAACTTTTGGCCCCATGTTGTTGCGATCAAATTCTCGTGAAGTATTACGATTTCTGAGTTTAATCCAAGATCTACAAGAATGCAGCTATGTTATCAAAGAAGTCGAGGACGCCTCAGGAAGTCATGGCACGGAATCAAATAATACTAAATATAAATTAAGCGACGAGTCTTTCTTTGAATTTCCATCCTTCTGTTGCGGGGAAATTGCGTGATGCATAGAAATGTTAAATAATGACTTCCTGGAATAATGTTTTTTTTGCAGATTCTTGGAAAAAAAGTACCTAAATAACTTTTATTTTTTTGAGTCCCAACTGCTCCCAATCGTCTAGAACCAACAAGACTATATCATCTCAAATTGGAATATGTTGTGGGGCTGAAGTTAAGAGGAATAGGATGGTAGAAAAGTACCTGCTAATCAGATCTAGTCATCAAACACGGATAAAGCCATTCCAAGCTACGTTTCAATTCTAAATGGTACACAGAAAGTTTCGTCCACTCTGGAACGTGCCGCAAATATGCTTTTTTGAGTGATTAAATTGTGAAAACACAAATCAATCAAATAAAAGTTACTTGGGCACGATCCCGCGACCTCCGCTATAATCGAGAGCTTTGTCCTTCGAAAGTTTTCCTTTTTTCAATGAAAGTTTCAATCTTTGAGGCAATTTTAACATTCTGACTTTAATGAACTTAATTATGCATGTCGCGTCGCAATTTAATTAAAAACATAATATTATTTAAGTAGACTTTTAACATAATTAAACGAGACATGTTGATATTGTTAAGCCTACAAGCTAGTTCATTTTGCGTCACATCGCATGACAGTATAATAATAATGACGCCAAGTTAAATAAGGCAATATTATGATCATATTATTTAGTATTATGTACATCTCGCTGCATTGAATAGGGCAGGCGATAAAGATCCCAGATTGGCTTAAGACAAATTACAAAGGACGATAATTCATAGGGAGGCTTTAACCTTTAAGCTGTACGGTTTACCATTGTTCAATTGCAAAACAAAAGTAAACACGAACGGAACAGAATCATACATTTAATATTGAACGTCTATTCCGGGTTCAATAGGCGATACTGAATGTCGTGGGCAATATTGTAAACACAGGGAAGATGGCAAAAAGCCTTAATGGAGGCTTCGACACGGGGGGGACGGGGAGGCATGTTATAGAACCTCCTTGGTGCTTTACCAAACAAATTCGCTTATTGAAGTCGATATTTCAATTATTGTTTTATGTCTTTGTTGAGAGAGATAGCTGAATTCAGAATTTCGAGATGAATTGATACAGGGACAATAATAATATCTACAAGTTGTAACTTCAATTTATACTCGGCGTTCGCACTGTGAATATCAACTCTCATTATAGTATTACCAAACGTAATAGTTTCGGTTGTCTATTATATGCACGTAGTTAGTGATTAGATGTAGTTAGTGTCCAGCGTGAAATCTGGTTCAATGAGCTCAATTTTGTTGTGAATTTAAGTGTCATTTAAAAAAAATGGAACCGATTGTTTGAAGAATTAAGAAAAGCGATAAAGTACCTACCTAATTTTTATGGAATTCTGAATATCCTGTGATTTTTCGCGGGTCTTTGCTGCTGTTATATAATATTCAAAGAAACAAGAGATTTTCATTTAACTTTTTTAAATTGCAAGTTTTACTTTTACGATTCAGAAGTAGTTGCTACAAGGCAGATACGACGATAAAAAATTAAAAATATATACCTACATATGGCGCCTCGTTCATTTAAAAAAAAATAATAATGAATATACTTTCATTCTGTATTTCATGATTGAAATGATGATTTATTCAGGAAATAAATGCATTACTTTAGAAATTGTATAAAGGAAAGCTTCGCAGATTTCATTAGTTTTTAAAATCGTATATCAAAGGTGTGTTTTTGCCAAGAGGAAATTTCTTCAGCCCGACTCAGATTTTTAGCGTTAATAAAAGTTGATATTTCTTAGAGGTATTACTGCATTTCCAACTATCAAGCTTAATATTGCTTTACACTCTGTATTTGATTTTATCTATTTGGTTCCTAGGTTACTTGAAAGAACAAGGTAAAACCTACAATCAAAACTATCTGTAAAGACATAATATATTTAATTTCCAAGAAAGTTATTCTAAATTGTTAAAGCTCGAAAATCAGAATCACAGCTCACTAATCCAGAATTTTTAAGACTTTGTTCACTTATTTGTGCTGTACAGATTAATACAAACATCTATTTATTTCTTTTCTCGTTTAACTCGTGTAATATATTGACGAATGGAAATAAATGCTTCATTTTTTACGGTCTTACCATGAAAGAAACCCAATCGAATTAATTTGGAATTTGTCTCAAGATTCACCTGACCAGCTAACCATTTCTGCGCCCCGGGGAACAATCTTTCAAAGCTCCCTTTGCATTTTAATTCATTCTGTCGCTACCTCATACCGACAAACCCATCTGTTATTCATAGATTTTAATTAAAATAATCAAAGAAATTATACTTTTTTCCCTGCTTAAAATACACTATTTTATTATTGATCTTAGTAATTTATCTCAATTTAACTTATTTATTGTATATGAACACCGCACAGAAGTTCCAACTGCCGGGCTAGAGGGGACTATGTCCTACGGCGTCCCCTATTGAGGTATATTGTTAGGCAGACGGGAAGAGGAAGGCAAGGAAATGCGTTACTACTACGACTAAACTCATTTTAAGTAACGTTTCGATTCTGAACGGTGGTCTTTCACTACGGCGATACTGAGTGTATGGAACTTTGAAATGAACACAAACGTATTAAAAATATGGCTTCCTACTATGTATGCGAACTAGCATGAAGAAAAATCAAATAAAATTTATTTGCGCTTGTCGGGTTTGGAAGCCAGATATCTGGTTTCGAAGTCGTGGATCATAACCGGTCGACCACGGAGGTTGTCTAAATGAACGTCAGCATCTACAGTAAAAAATAACGCTCATTTAAAAATCACAACCAAGCAATGTTTAATTTAAACAAAAATAAAAAACTTTTCTATTTCAGTCAGCAAATTTTCTTTTCACTAAATAAATTTTACAAGATTTTCCCGACGTCCTAATTATTTTTGGCACTTAATATATATATATTAAGTGCCAAAAATAATTAGGATATTTAATATATATATATTAAGTGCCAAAAATAATTAGGACGTCGGGAAAATCTTGTAAAATTCACATTAGAAATGCCTTTTATGTAGATTTGAATGGAAACCAATGACTTAATACCTTTTGGTTTGATCCCATTTAGCACGCGCTCAGTCTCTCTTACTAAGACAGTGGCCACATTGGTTTCATCTGTGTGTAAGGCAGTTCTAACGTTCTTAAATCTATGATTGTAAATTTAAGACCAGACTTTTGGATCGTGAAATACGCCCATATTGCATTTCTGTTTTTAGAAATCTCATGTAGACAGTGACCTTTCCATGGTTTTGAAGGTCAAGTGTCTAAAATTTTATCAATCTCGGAATAAAGTAGATTTTTTTTTTTAATTCAAACAAATGCCGGCTTCCCGCGCTTGCCCGTTACAGACACGCTTTCTTTATAAAAATAGATTATTGTTATAGTACCTACAAACTACTACACGTCAGTTTCAAGTACAGGGTACTTTAATTAACACAAATAAACAATATATTACTCAGTACCTACTCATACCTGCCATAAGGTATTTTATTGATCAAAGTAATTTATCTCGAATTAATAAAGTTAATTTTGTTTGTATCAACGTTGGCGCAGTACAAACCAGCGTAGTTCTGAGATTCAGATACCAGGGTAAGAGAAGTAGTGGAAAAGTGGTAGACATGCCTTGCGAAGCCACCCACGGTGCCCCGCCACAGCCTGGAGGTAAAACAGAAGCAGATAATGAGTAACGAGTAGGTACAAGAGAGGTACTATTATTAATAACACCGAGAGGAATAAAACCTCTGAAGGTTTCGATTAGGTTTGCATGTTCGAGATGTTCATGTTCAGATCATTTATGGGCAGTAGCAACTGAGTTATATGTTAAATAATTTTATTTATCAAACCACTTGTGACTTGTATCTACCCGGCTTTTCTAGAACAACCTTTTTTTCTTAATCAATTTGTTTAGATTTAAACCCAGGACTCAAACCAATTATGGAGTTGAGTTACCATCAAAGGTTGGATTGCGATCCAAGAGTTGTTTGATTTGTTCGTTAGATGTCGATAGAATCATTTTATTTTTGTCCCTTTCTCACACAACAAACAAGGTAAATATAGATGTACGAAACCTTTATAAAAAGGCTTGCATCGGTAAAATTAACTTACTTCTTTACGAAAACTTGCACTTAGAATTTAAAATACTACTGAACCCTTGTACGTTGGGTGGGGAAAGTTATTGTCGTCAGTTTGTAAATATTCAAATCATAACAATAAAAAATCAAGAACTTAAAGTTAAAACCAAAAAGTGCTTCATTTATAAAAAACCAGTCTACCCAAAGAAATTCTCCTGAGTGAAGACCTCCAATTTCTTACAAATTAATGAAAAATATCAACATGAACGGATTTGACAGTTAGATGAATATTTCGAAACTTAAGAGTAACAATGTAATAAAGTTTGCTAGATCAGTTTAAAAAAAAAAATCAGACAGATTTATACCCCGAACTTCGATTTTCTACCCTTTTAAAACATACTTCCCTTGAACACTTTAAATTTTTAAGCTCTTAAAAAAATATATGTTATTTTAGATGAAGATAATCTCTGTACACCTGCCAAGTTTAAAAACTAATTACATGAAATTCTTTAGATAAAATAAAAATGCGAAGTATTGTGCGAAAATTTCTGTTATTTAACGTTTTATAGGTCATCAAAAATTCTGAAAGGTTTTTTTTTTAATGCTCAAAGACATTTTCCCTTGTAAATAAGTGTTGCTTTATTAAATGTGTTAGAACACGCATATTAATTAAAATAGTTTTTTTTAAATGTTAGCGCGCTCACTCTAACATTCCTATTTACAAACCTACATCTCAAACCATCTTCTTCTTCTTTTTGAACGCTCACCAGACCTCACAACTTTTGCTCTTTCCGATTACCCAAAAAATAACACTATTTACACAATAAATGATTTTAAATTAATTACATTATCAAAGAAATGTCAATGTTTTAACATTCAGTTTCATGCACAATAAAGTGCCATAAATGAGTGATGCCCGAAGTCCAGTGGTACTATGGAATCTCTTATTGAGTATGTTCAAGGATGAGGCAGCAAAGGAGTGGGGAGGAGAATCGTATGAGAAAGACGAAGATTGAAGTGTAACTGACTATTTCGATTTAATCACCAAACATAACTAACTCCAATTTAAGCAACGTTTCAAAATTATCTAGGTCTTTCACCAGGGCGACTCTGAGAGTATCTTCCACTCGAACTACGCCAGTATTTTTCAAAAAGATAATATCACTAACCATTATTTTGAAGTAGAAAAACAACACATAAAACAGAGTTATCACCTCCATTACATAAATTAATACATTAACCTATTTTGTTACTGATCTATTTATTTACTTTTAAAACACTACCTCAGGGATTTAAAACATTCTGAAAGCCCAAAAAGTCCTTAGGAATAAGAAAGCTCTGTTTTGTATTCAAACAAAAAGTCCTTTGTTGAACGACAAATGGTTTTCGAGCGAGAACAGCCTTGACTCACATTCTGAGTCGATAAATCTGACCGAAATTCTAGTAAAATAAACTTAAATAAGCTTCGCAGTTTACGGTTTTGTTTGGATGGTAAATATATGAATAGGATCTCACCCCTCTATGTTTTTATAAGAAGCTTTCGAACAAAGGGTTATTCTAAGAGTCATAAACATAATGCTAATGATAAATTTGCCGATGGCTGTTTATTGTCTGTATTTTTCTCTTACAACTTAAAACGATTGTATAGTTTCGTAGATTTTTTTATAAATAAAATATCGAGTTCCCGGTAAACATTGCAACGCCACTTAAATAAAGAAATTGTTTCTCCCTGCGTAAATTTTCCCAATCGTCCCCGTTCCCGCTCCCGTTCCCCTCCCGCATTTCCCTTCTACCTTCCCCATGTTCCCCTCTCTCCTTCACCCCTTTTAACGCACTGCACTTCCTGCAACTCCTTGGTTCCCCTCCCCCCCTTCCGGATGCCCTTTCCCCTCCCTACCGCTGTCTATATGAAATACACTCATTTGTCAAACAACTCGCGCGCCTCCTATTGCAAAAAAATAATACAAACTTCATAACGCCAGAGATCACCAGTATATATAGCAACCTTTGCGGACGTGCGCATAACAACTCACCAAAGTTTCATCGCAATCGGATGAATAGCCAGATTCCACTATTAGGTATATATAGAAACCATCACGGGCTTGCGCATATCGAATTTCCAAAGTTTCATCGCAATCGGATGATTGGTTTAGAAACGCACAAGGATCAAATAAAGAAACATTCATTTTAAATGATAGATCAATGTAATGTTATAACATTTAGACGAGACACCTACTTTTAATTCCATTATTATTTAAACCATTTTTACCTTGGCGACGAGTAGAAAAATCACAGACCTTGGAGTTTTACTAGATGCTAAAATGCTACATGTGGATCATATATAATCAAATTTAGAAAAGGCCTATAAACAAATGTGTTTGTACAAATAGTATAAATATAAATGATTGTATAAATAATAGAAATAAAATTGAAATCTTCGAAACACAATCAGGTAGAAATGCTAAGAAATTTTTTCCATAGGAAAGCTAATAGCTCAGAAATGCACAAAATAATTTGCAAGGCAGATAGAAACATGACACATTTAAATTTATACGACGAGAATGCTAACATTATTAGATTCCTGGTCAAATAAAATTATTCACGCAAAACACTTCAATTATCTCAACCAAACGTATGTTGACAAACTTTCGTCAAACAAATGGTTGAGTATTGGAGAATTGAGCGCAGAAATAGAAGGATTTGTGTTTGCCATTCAATATAGAGTCATTAGTACTAAAAATTATAGGAAGCATATAATCAAAGATACAAATCAAATTGATGATTTATGAAGAAAATGTTTGGCTTTTCCGGAAACTAAAGAACATATTATATCGGGATGTTTTGTATTAGCGCCGCCCGAGTATACATTTAGGCACAATAAGGTTTTAAAAATAATTCAACAAAATTTGGTAATTAAACATAACTTGATTAACTGCCGTAATATAGTACCACATTATGAATACGAACCAAATTCATTTTTAGAAAATTTTTAGGAAATGAATTTTATAAAATATATTATGATAAAACTATACTAATAGACAGAACAATTAGTCATAATAGACCCGATATAGTTTTACATGAAAAAAATTAAAAAATAACTTATATTGATGTCGCTATTCCAAATTCCTGTAATATTCAAAAATCTGTTGGTGAAAAAATAAGAAAATATACACACTTACGAAATGAGATTAAAAGAATTTTGCATTCTTGGACTATAAAAATATTACTTCGTTATTTGTTACTTCGGCTACTGGCATTATACCTAGCTCTCTCATTCAAAATTAGGGCTTATTAGATTTGTCAAAATTTTTTTAAGATTACAAAAGATTTTCTACATATTTATATTGAGGGATCCGTAGGATTTATCGGTCCAGCTAGGAGTTCTACCGAGCCGAACCCTCTGCTATGAAAATATCAATGTTTTAAATTTTAGCAGTAGGGCCCAGAATTTTTTCATTTCAAATTCACGGATACCATTTTTGATGATCCGGTATACGAGTATATCCCATTTTGGTGTATTGCATGAAAATTTGTAGCTAATGTAAGGTGACTTACTCTTAGATAAAATCTAAATGGAATGAAAGATATTGAAATTATTATCACCACAAGTGATAATAACTAAGGGCATCTATAAGTTCCTTCCAAAAAAAACTTAAGCAAGTAGTGTCGTGTTTTGAGAAGTAATAGATTTGATTCTAATGTCCAGATGCCATGCGATGGGCGTACCGTATCACAAAGTCGTAATCCTGTTACGACATGCAAGATACCTGCTTTAATTAATTTAATTACACAAATGTCTCATCTGACAAAATGTCCGCGTCTTGGTTGCCGGGGAAATGACAGTCCATGATATCCTCACGCTAGCTATCGGCACGCGAGATGTGTCACGGCGATTAATATCGACACAGGACACAGCACACGGGCCGTCCGCCCGCGACGTTAGCCCGTCCCGCCTTACAAATCGTAACTACCTAATTAACACGATATTTATATCTTCTGTGCTCCTGGTTAATAATTCATTTTTCATAGCCATACATTTGGTAATAGGTACGTAAAAATTATGTGAATTAGCAATACAGTTGATATCGCACAGTTCCAGTAAAAAATCTAATTAAAGCTTTGTCTTCTGTACTCCTGTATAACAATTAATTTTCATGCTCGAGAAATCTGCCAAAATACAAAATACATAAAGTTTTCAAGTACACAAAAGGTCTTAGCCACCTCACCTGTGCATGTATTTTTCATGTGAATACCGCACACGAATCCAAACTGCTCCCGTCTGGAGCTAGTGAGTCTATTGCATCCCCAATTGGGGTTTGCTGTGAGGCTGAAGGTAGTGGGGGGGGGGGAGGAGATGGGGAAGAGGAAAGTGAGGAAGTACCTGGCTATTCAGATCTGGTCACCACACACGACTAAAGCCTTTTCAAGCAACGTTTTAATTCTGAATGGTGGTCTTACACCTGGGCGATAATGAGAGTCTTACCCGTCCACCATCCATAAGTCGTCTCATCTAATCTTCGCTAACTTCACTGTTTTTTTTTTGCATAATAGATCTTAATCTTTTTTTAGTCAGAGAGTCTTGTGACAAGCCGAAAATCAAAAAAAAACTATTTTTTATTATTTTATGATGTTTAGGAAACAGTTAATAATTTATAAGATAAATTGTAATGTAAAATCAATACATGATAAAGCAAAAAAGTTTTTTTAATTATATAATTAGACCAACAAATAAATTGTACGGCACTCGTCAATATTTGGTCGATGTATAACTACAATTTAAAATGAAAACCAAAACAAAATAACATAAGTATTTAAAATGTTTGCATCCGGAGATGGAATCAGTTAGTTAGATTTTATATGGATAAAATTAAAAATAAATTAATTAACCAGTCCTTTCTCATAGTATGTCAAATATATTAATACACTTCATATTTTACGTCCAGGTTAAATCGTTCCCGCAGGAAAAACTGAACCCTTTCACGCACTTTTCCACAAATGATCACCTCCTAGTCAATCCATGTTAGGCACTTGCACTATATAAGTATAATAAATACAAAATAATACAAGAACAACATGTCAAAGAGACCAAATGGGAAAATAATTCACCGACTCCAGATATTTTCATATCAGAGGGTTCGGCTCTGTGGAACTCCAATTGGACCTATAAATCCTACTGATCCCTCAATATAAATATTTAAAAAAATCTTTTGTAATCCTACATGTATTTAAAATGACTGATTTTTGCATTTTTATTAAATTCTTTGACAAATCTAATATGCCTAAATTTTGAATGAGAGAGCTAGGTATAATACCAGTAGCCGAAATAACAAATGGTAATATTTTTATAGTCTGAGAATGCCCAATTCTTTAAATCTCAATTCCTAAATCTGTATATTTTCTTATTTTTTCAGAAACAGATTTTTGAATATTACACGAATCTGGAATAGCGACATGAAAGATATAAGTTTTTTTTTTAAATTTTGTCTTGTAAAATTATATCAGGTCTATTATGACTAATTGTTCTGTCCGTTAGTATAGTTTTATCATAATATATTTTATTAAAAATGAATTTGGTTCATATTCATAATTTGGCACTATATTACGGCAGTCAATGAAGTTATGTTTAATTACCAAACTATAAGTGAGTATTACTTTTTATGTAGTTACGTTTAAAACATGTAAACTTTGTAACGACGAAAATGTCTATTTTATGACACGAGAGAAATAGAACCTAGGAGACAGCCTTATGTGACAAAAATGAAAATACACTTATTTTCCCGAGACTTACCTTTCCTGTGGAAAACCTATTTACATTAAGCCCTCAAATTGTACAATTAAAATAAGAGATAGCGTTGAAAAATTCCGTCAACAAGTAAAACGGCTAAACTCGGATCCCATCTAATATCAAAGCCTAGATAAATTTTATTATTGCCATCGTAAAACTTGTTTACTTGGGACCTACCTATCAACATAATTGAAATCCGAGTTTGTGAGTAAATGTTTTAAATTTCCCCAAAGTTTCGTGACGTATCACCGACCATAAAATATTATATCAAAACCAAGTTTAATTTTGTAACTAAACGACCTTATTTGTTAAGAATG
This sequence comes from Limnephilus rhombicus, assembly GCA_929108145.2. Taxonomy (NCBI): domain Eukaryota; kingdom Metazoa; phylum Arthropoda; class Insecta; order Trichoptera; family Limnephilidae; genus Limnephilus; species Limnephilus rhombicus. Next base: position 14,817,524 of record OV815277.1, read on the forward strand.
TTTGCGACGCCCTTAGATTCAGCGGGCTTATTCTGAAAACTGAGTTGGATATCTCACAAAATAAAAAAGTCAGAGTGTGCAATTCGGTAGAAGTAAAACCTTTAGAAAACTAAAGTAGACAAGAGTGGGGAGAATTTTGAAGCACTTTTTTATCAATGTGAAGGATGATTTTTTCCATGTTTTTGTCGTCGAATTTCAGTGCACCTTTTCCTATACATTTAGTAATCTTTTTAGTATTTGCGTTTTCTTCTTCGGAGTAGCTTTCTTTTGTGTTTTATTTGTCTTTTCATTTTGTGGTTAAAGATTGGATATTGATTTTACAAAAACAAATTTATTTTTTTTGGATTTCTGTATTTGACGTATTATATCGGAACCGAGTACCCGTGAAATATATAAATATTTTATTGGATATGATTTTAGATTTTCACGGCCAAAAGTATTTTATTATCTGTTTTTGGGGTGTTATGCTGTGTTGCGCTACCTCCTCCATTAGCCAACGTTTCGGCCAGCGTTGCAGTGTCCAGCATCATCATCATCATCACACATCTGCCCTGATATATTATATATATTCCCATATCACTGAAGTGAGTGGGGAAGGGCAAGAGATGAGGCAGGAAAGGTTGGTAAGAATCTGTCTATTCAGTTCTGTTCACCAAACATGATAAAACATGGAGCCATTTCAAATTTAGTTTCAGCTCGAATGGTGGTCTTTTATCAGCGCAATACCGACGGTATCATCGACCAATCTAATAGATAGGCCTATCTAGCGTAAAATGACTTATAGAGTTCGTTCAGGTAAAGAGAAAACAGGTCGATAAAACTGATTCCCACCCTTGACTTTAGAATACAACCCCTGATAGGGTGTATTTGAGGAGGGCGTAAATTAATGACTTGCCATTGACAAAATCCTTTGGTTTTCATAATTAAGTTTGTTCGTCGGTTGTAAAAAGCTCCGACTTGCCGCCAATTTACAACGTCTATTGATTGGACGCTTTAATGAGGGCTAATTTGTCTTGTTCACGTTTAATAGACCGCAAATTTATCGATGCTTTTTGTATACACCCTAATTTAATTAATTGACACAATTTCGTGTTCGACGGTTAATTGACGACCAAAGCAGCTTTAGAGGGAAGAACTTTGTATAGAAAATGCTTGCAGGTCGAACAAATAATACATGGAAATATTTTTTTATTAAAGCGATTAAAAGAAATAATTAATACTTGATTAAAAGTGAATTCATTTGAAAGCGGATGAATTTCTAAATTACGCGCATGCTTCCGATTTATTTTATTAAAATATTATTCCATGCGTCCCTCTATCTTTATTAACCTTCTAGGTAGGTACAGTTGTAAGACTCGCAGTTCTTTGATAATGCATAATTGATTAATCTTCTTTCCTGAAAAATTTTGGCTTTCTAGAATCGGGTAAAAACAACCAAATATCAAATCTAATTAATCAAATAGATAGGTACTTCTAAAACCTCTTTCCTACTTCTTCCTTATGTCAATTTTATTCTCCTACTAATATTTCGCCATCAAAGGTGCTACATATAGTTCCATTGGCTCCAAGCAGTGAAGTGGTGAAGATATCAAAATAGTTAAGAACGTGTTTCTCATCCTGATATTAAATAACATCTACAACGACTGGTAAGACGCCAATCATGATTATCAACCATTTGTTTTTATATTGCTATTTTTACAGTAAAATTAATTGCATTAAGATATTAAAATATTGTTTCATTATTTATGTAAATGGTATAAAAACTATATATAGTGCAAAATAAGATTGATATGAACCTACCATAAATGATTTGTATATAATACATTATTATAGTGTTTCGTGAACACTTCAATAGGAGAACATGTGCTGTGGTGTTCACGTGTTTTAAATATTGTTGTGAAATGATCACATAACAATACATCATGTTAATTCATGTAGATGTTATTGTGTCATGTTTGATTTTGTGTTATTAAGTTATGAAAAAAAAATCTGTTTTGTTTTTATCCAGACCGAAACATTATGTTTGATTACATAAATGTGTTCGTGTGTTCTATCTAGGTTGCATCAATGTCTTAGGCATGTGATTATAAAGTTTAATTGCGTAGTACTTAAAATATTAAGGGAGTACTTTGTTGAAGATTTTTTTTAGTAGATATTGTTGCTTAGAATCGTGACGAAATATTGATATTGGCTTGAAAAGATGAAGGATTTCCATTTTTAAATAATTTATTTATTTTTACTATAGATAGATACAAAAGAAAGTACAAAATACATATTAGGAAGCTTTGCCTGTCCAACTAGGAAAGTTTCCCGTACCAGGACCGACAAATTTACAGGTTTAGTTCATATTATACATTACATAATTACATAACAACAAAAAAATAGAAAAAAACCTGGTAGCATATAGTATATTCGGATTTGCCGAATTAACCTGATAACATATAATATATTCAGATTTACAGTGTATGAGATGAGTAGGTAAGTTAGTAGCATTGAAAAGTCAAAAAGTGTAAACCAAGTATTTGATAACAAGTTGGAGGAATTACAACAAGATTCACAATATAGAGAGATGAAGTTATGTGTTTAAAAGTGTGAACTTATAATACATAGTTCACTTATAAGAGAAATACATTAAAATGTACAATATTAGATATAATTTATGCATGTAATAATATATATTAAGTTGTTTATTTATTTATTTATGCGCTGTAACTAATATGTAACAATTATGTGCAAACATGATTATCTTTACTGATTTTAAAACATGTTTTCAGTACATTTTATATTATACGACAATACGAATATACACCGCGCTCATGTCTTGTACTACTCCTGCTAAAATACGAAAACAATAACTATGAATTACTAGTGCTACTTTGGTAAAGGTATAAGTAGTGAAATTGGTGCATTATTTCGTATGTCATACAAGTTGTGTTAAGTATTGTTTGCATTAGCATTAGCAATAATTGCATTTGCATTAGCAATAATGATATACATTTAATAATTACGTCGCCATTGATTATATCAGTGAACTTATTCTTTACAAAGTTTTCCACTATCTTGATCCAAATACCTAGTTTATCATTCTCTGATCTTTTGATATCACTTCACCACACTTTCCAAGGCTGCAAATAATAAATAAGATATTATCTAACAATGGGGCCCGTATAAGAAATATGCAGCCACATTGAAAGGAATGGATGCACTTAACCTGCCGTTTTGACTATGCACTAAATTTATCTGAAGAGCTTGTTCAACAAACAGACCAACACTCAAGCGTCTAACTATATTGCCTTGTACAGAATACAGCCTTGACGAAGACGCAAAACCTCGCTTGCAAAAATCACCAATATTTTTATTCCATTGCTTCGTTTAAAATGAACTTCTAGATTCGCAGGAAACAATACAAATAATTATTCTATTGACGTAAACTAAAAGTTAATTTGTTCAAGGTAATCGTTGGACGGATTTTCTCACAAATCCTAGGAAGCTGATTCCTTCTGAAATCTTCGCAAAACGAGAAGTGTTTATAACGAGAACTGTTTTCTTTCATTAAACCTCAACACCTCCAATTGAGGTCACAAAGAGGTGGCTGGTACCCATCACGGTTTTTGTAATAAATGTTTCGTTCTGTACATTTCAGTGTCTAGGCATTGGTTTTAGTTTAAAAATATAGTATTTACATCAAAATGACAACTAACAACCAAGCAATTCCAAAGCAAAAGTACGAAAACGGACTTACTGTGATGGACTTTGATGTGGTGCTAAGCGCCTGGATTGATAACCAAGCAAATCCAAAGCAAAAGTACGAAAACGGACTTACTGTGATGGACTTTGATGTGGTGCTAGAGATAGCTGACCAAAATAAAGTGGATCTCTTTCTACAAATCTTGGGAAACAGAAAAATTCTTATTATGATAAGGCATGTTTTTCCAGACGGCAGAAATTCGTAGTGGATGATTTGTGGGTTAGAGGAAGAGGATATTCTTCCAAACCGACCAAATCAAGACTTCAATAGTGACTGTAAGACTTCGGTGGTAATAGAATTAGCCGCAGGGTACAAAGAGAAAAAGATGAGCTTCTTCAAGACAGTGATTATCACACGACGATCACGATCCAATTATTGATCCTAAGTTATGCGTCATGAGGTAATGTCCATGGTTCGCGCGGTTCCTTTTTTTATCGTCAACACAATAACGCGGTAAATTAAATTGTAGATGATTTATTATTTTCATCGACGGTTAGTTTTGCATTGTTAAGTAGGCATTTGTCAATGTCAGCGGTACGAATATTTGGTAAGAAATTAACGTTAAATATATTTTTATTATCCACATAATTGTTCAGTTTTGCGTCGCGTTACTTGCCGCTATTTTGAATAATGGCAGCAATCATCGAAGAAGGCTAAGATTTATGTATTTCTCCAACGAATTTACATATCATTTATCTACGAGCTTAGGCCGCTTTAAAGTGGTTAAATTGTTTGTTTGGAAGTAAATTGATTTTATGTAGATAGTATTCGATGTAAATTACGTTAGTGAAATACAAATAGGTTGTTTTGAGTTGGAATGACGTAGGTTATTCTATTGTATGACATAATTTGATCAAAGAAAAAATGCTGAATACTTTCTTTGAAAGGAGGAACACTACACGAAGGACATTGATTTATTAATTTATTACGTAAGAGTGAAGTTTGAATTTCCTTTGTTAAAGGGAGATACGCTGAATCTACATGTTCTGGTTGATATATAAAATAGAAACAAATAAATGAGATTGTCGAACGGGACATTCGGAAATAAGTAGAAAAATAAGTTTGCAATATAAAAAACAACAATGGGAAGACTTTTTTCGTTATTTATTTTTGGGGTGTTATACCGTGTTGGGGGTTCACGACGAGTTCATCGAAAACGAATTCATCGAAAATCAATTGATCGATTGATCAATTCATCGAAAAAATATATTTTGTTGATATTTGAGAGAAATGCCGAGCGGACCGAGAAGTTAAAAAAGAATTGGTCAACCTAAATTAACCTAACCTAATCTAACCTAACCAAACCTAACCTAACCTAACTTAACCTATTTAACCAATTGTTAAATATTTTTTTATCATCAATGACCTTTCTGAGTTGTTTATGAGTTGGTTTCATTATGAGTTGTCTGGTCACCGTTCCTTAGATATCCCTTTTTTGCAGTATCAGACAATCGGAAATCGAAGAGATAACCTATAAATTTTACATTGTCACTTCGAAACTGACAGTTGCTAAATACATTTAACTCAGTTAAAAAGACCTTTTTGGGTATTTAATTTTGACAGCTCTTCTAATATCTACAAAAAAAAATGTTTTTCGATGAATTGGCGATTCGATGAATTGATAATTCGATGAATTGATTTTCGATGAATTGATTTTCGATGAACTTGTTTTCGATGAATTTGCTTTCGATGAACTCGTTTTCGTTGAATTTGCTTTCGATGAATTGATTTTCGATGAACTCGTCCTCCTACCTCCTTCTTTAGCCGTTTAGTTTTAAGACAAAGAAGGAGGTAGTGCAACATAACACCTCAAAATAAATAGCGAAAATACTTTTGGCCGTAAAAATCTAAAATCGTTTCCAATGGAAAGAATGTTGTGTTTGATAGGCCTCTCCGATTCTCCAATGTGATTGATGTATGGAGAAATTGGAGATATCGAATATTCTTTAAAGATTATATGAATAATGGAGATATTATTGATGACCACAAACCATCGACCAACAAAGTCTTGACAGGGCATGCGGATGTTGTAAATGATACCGAAACCAATATTATGGATTCCAAAAATTGGGTACGAGAACCTTCATCAAAAAGAAAGTGCATTATTTCGCAATCAGAAGATCACAAGCAGCATTTTTTAAAAATTTCGTTGGTCTGCTAGGACCAAATTTTTCTATCAAGATGTTATGTATTCAAAAGCGTGCCGACAGAATCAGATGGGGAGGTGTGTTATAAAATTATTATTTTTAATTTATAAACTAATGTTTAAGACAAGATTTTTATGCATTGCACAACGGGTAACAATTATTACAAGCAATAATTGCCAGCCTGAAACACTCATTTACATTGAAAGATCTTCCGAGAAAAGATACTTGCCGCCAACGGGACTTGAACCCGTGTCCTTCTGATTGCCGGTCGGATGCTCTGACCACTGAGCTATGGCGGCTTATCTAATACCCGCCAAATAATTCAATATATACTGGTGTTTCATTCAACAATTACTGATTATTATATTAGCCGCTTGTAATAATTGTTACCTGTTATAAAATGTCTAGAGTTGATGTATCAACGCCTAAAACCCATTGGAAGATCAGAATTTAATACCATCAACTAAACTCTATGCCATATCAAGAATGCTGAAATTGGAAAATATTTTAATGTGAATGTGAATATTACATAACGGACCAGGCAGACTAGCACAGTCGATCGATAACGAGAGATCTGCAATCATGCTAGGGAACGATGAGAAGTTACCGAAAGATATCCTATCAATCCTGATCGATCGACCATGCTACGACCACGGACGTTGATCGTATCGACATAATAATGGCAATATAATTAATTTCAAAAAGACGAAGCAAAAAAACAACATAATATGAGTAGGAAGCCTCGATAATACACATGACCAAAAATGCAAAACTCTTTCATGATTTGAATAATAATTATTTTATAAAATGATATTTTTTCATAGCAATTTTTTTATAATTAAGGAGCATCGCATAGGAGCTATTGAATATATTTTTATATTCTTTCTATTTAAGTACAATGAAAATACTTGTTACTCTCTTATCTTTTTCCGTATCATGTACTTTATCACGTATATTCACTCGTAAATGTTGTATTATTAACCATATGTTTAGCTAAAAATTACTATTACATTGTTTTTTTTTTTTTTTTGTTCACCACATTTCCTCTCCTACTTTTAGCAGTTCGAATTTAAATAAAATCACTTCTTGTGATATCCATTAAAATTTAAATGTAAAAATTTAATTCGAAAAATTTCACTCAACACTTTTTGTAGATTTATGTAAGACGATGCACTTTATCAGAATTGTTTACATCAGGTATAGGTATTGATGTGTATTTTTGTATTATGGTTCTAAATTTCAATTTGTCGTTATATTATTGGTCAATGACATACATATTCTTAATGCTGTCATATATAGATTTATAAAGACTGTTTATAACGCTAATAAATAAAAAAAAAATTATATGTGTGTATATGTGCGTGTATGTATATATGTATGTATATGTGTATATATTGTTTACATGTGTGAGGAAGAAGAATATATGTGTGTTTGCGTGCAAGTATGTATGTATATGTATGTGTTGGTATTGCGTATATGCCTGTATATATATATGTGTATGTTTGTATTCATGTACGTAGGTGCATATGTGTGTGTGTGTTTATGTGTATATGGATGTGTGCACCTGTATATACGTGCACGTACGCAAGCACACATATAAAAACACACACATACAAATAAATAAAAAAATTTGATATTGTTATGTATATTTTCATAATCCTATCCTTATGCACTTCTTTTTCTCTGTTCTTTTTTTATTATAACTTTTACAATTTTACCATGTGTTTACACTAGACTTCACTTAAAGTGACTATCTTTAATTGATCACCATGAAACAGGCAGCCGCCTAGTATGGTGATTTAATAAATCTAATCTACTTAAATGTCTAATATATGTAACATGTATTTAATAAATAAATAAATAAATAATCATGTAAAAGCCGATCAGGGTAATCAAAATTAATAAATGAATAAAATGAATTTATTGCATACGATGTTCGCCAAAATCGCCGTTCATTCGCTGATACGACTGCATTTCCACTGCAAAGAACATTTACTCAAAGCGGAGACGATACACCTGTTTGTAACTGATGCATTAGTTGAAAGGTAAGTGCATATAATGCAACGGGTTTCCTATACCCACACCACACTGCACCCTATACTCTATACTCAGCAGGTCTGTAAGTGCAGCGTACACTTTAAGCTCTAACTTGAGTGGGGGTTAAGATATAAGGTGGACAGTGATTTTGTTGTTCGTGATGGTGTGTTCTTGTCTGATAAATAAATGTTTTCTCGCTCAAGCCAATCTTTTTAAAGAAAAACGTTATGTTGTATTCAGACACTATTCATGATAAATGTATATTTGTTTTATTCAACTAAGACGTTAAAAATCGATTTTTCTCCAACAAAAATCGATTTTATTAAGCGATTTTAATTTTCTAAAAAATCGATTAATTAGTAATCGATTTTTTTACACTGCCGATTATTTTATTCGCAGCCCTGCTACGCTTAGTCATTAGTCCGGAATCCGGAGCGCGAACCTCTATGATGTTTATAAACAAAACATGACATTAACGCCATCCGTGCGTCTACGATGACATTTCTTTTGTGCTTCGAAAACAGTTTAGTTGAAGTTTCTAATCAAACTTGTCACTAGATGAAGTCAACAGAGTCTACGAATGATTTGTAATTTGTATTGATTACTTAAAAAAAACCTTTTAATTTCGGTTGATTATTTTAAAACTTAAAATTTCTGTTGAATATTTTTAATTAATAAATCTGCGATTAATGATACTTTACGCGTTTATTTTAATTTGACAAATTTGGAGAAAAATCGATTAATATAACAAATTTTCAAGAAAAATCGATTTAGAATTTAGATCGAAAAAGAATCGATTATTTAATAATCGATTATTTATTTAAAAGTCACATCTCTACCAGGATCTCTAGTCTTACCGGGACAAGCACCTCAACCGTTGCGATCATTTACAATGGTAACTGCCAAAAATATAGGAAAATAATCAGTCGAATAATATTGTGTAGCGCGCCGTTTTTACGCTTGCCACTACACCATCTCTTTCCCCCGTACAGCGCCATCCTGCTCACCCAAAACTAGGCGAACCAGGCTGCGCAGACGCCTTCTGCGCATTTCCTACTCTCGAGTCGCTACATAAACCACGCCCCGCAACAAGGAATGGCCTATATAAAGAGCTGCGAGCCCTAAATTAAACCAGTTCGTCTGTAGCTCGCTCTTGACTAGTACGCTCTCTTAGTTGCGCTTCGTCCTTTGGCACGACCCTCTAAGGAGTATTCTACTACCATAAGTAAAGCACCAACCAGACCCCGACTGCTGCCTTAGTTGCCCTTCGTCCTATTGTACAACCCTCTAAGCAGAACCACAGTCAGTTTTGTTGTTCCCAAAGACTAAACAGCAAGGTTCCCTCCGATCCCTTGCTCAGTTGACTATTATTATTGTGAATTGATACATTGTGACTATTTTTACTATATGTGATCTGTGAACTTACTTTAAATAAATAACATTTTACCAACAATTGTGTTATAATTGTTAATTCTGAATTTGAAATATGACATTGACGAAAATGACTTAAAAACTAAAGGTTCGAGTCCTTCGACCAAGTACGTCAATGTTTGAGCCCCGTGGCGACTGTTACCTTTTATTTTTATCTGTCTTTTTCTTCGTCATATTTTCATTTAAATTATTTTTTTCCCTTTATTTTTCCCATAATACATACATTTCAAAAGTAATTTTTACATATTTTCTAAATATATGTAACATGTATGTTTAGAAAATATCATAGTATTTATCTTATATAAAGTATTATCTAAATATACAGTATTATCTTATTTTATGATATATTATGGGAATAACCTTAAAAAATTATTATAAAGAGAGTTTTCTGATAAAAATTAAATAAAATTGTTTCATTCGATCAATACCGTAGAAGAGTCTCAACTGCCCACACTGCCAGTGGGACTATGACATTGTCAATTGTGTGTTTTCGCAAACTAAGAATACCGTGTGCTAAAGATTGAAAGCAAATTTGTATTTTCGTTACTTGTTTTAGGGGTGTTATGTCGTGTTGCGCTACTTCCTTCTTTAACCAACTTTTCGGACAGCGTTACAGTGTCCATCATCAAGGCAGATAGCGCAAAACGGCATTACACCCCAAAAACAAATGACGAAAATACTGTTGGCCATGAAAATCTAAAAACATATTTTTATAATTTTAAATCATCATACTATACTATCACCGTAGAAAACGCCTATGGCTCGAAAGGTGCGTGATCATGTTCAGACGCAAATCAAAAATGGCACGTTATAAATTTAATCGTCAATATTTAAATTTAAAAAAAAAGTATGTAAAAATACCGTCATTATCGACTTATTTTCAACAACAATTAAAAAAACACCCGTGAAAATATCCTATAATATTGGGAATGCTACAATGGGGTGCTTTACCAGGAGAATATTTTAATAAGAACATCTAACAATAAAACACTTGACAGAAAAGAAATGAGATGTGTTCGTTAATAATAGATTTAAAAAAAAAATGTGGTTCAAAATAAAAATAACGTAGCGAATAAAAACACACGCGACTTGTAACATACTAACCGATTATTCAAACGTAATTGTCACGTATCCCGTTGGTTGGCAATGTTGCCATGCATAAAATACCTGTCTCAATATGCATGTACGAGCGAGAAATTGAGAGGTTAAATCCGATTTGTGTTGCCATTATGAATAAAGTCGTGATTCGGTGACCCACTGTCGCTGGGAATTAATGGCCATGATTATGATGAATGCCCGAATAGCTATATCGTGGCGTGGAACAAATTGCGCCCCTGGTTGTTTGCATTAGGTTTAGTTCACGTTTAATTCAGTTGGCATTTATTTTTGTTCCCGAAGCTAGTAGCTACCTTTGAGAGAGCGCTTGTGTAACGTGAATTCACTGAAATAAGGTGACTTATGCTTATAAAAAGAAGCAATAACTTAGTAAACAACACTTTTAATTTTTGAAGTGAAAACTTAATTAGCACCGTTGTGCATTTGAAACTCGATGAATGAAAAATGGTGACACTAAAAAGAGTCAACCACATACATTTATAAGATTTAGACTGCGAGAGAAGGAGATAGAATAATCAGTCTCCTCTTTGTGTGGTGCTTCGTAAACTCCCCATTCTCGTCTACTTTTGAAGGTTTTGCTTTTACCACGTGTGAACTGTACACTTGTATTTCTTTTTGGGAACGAGGAAAAAAAATCGCCCAGGGCCTATGTCATCATAGCTGTGTGGAGGATTTTTTTTATAGAAAGGAAGGAGAGGAGAAGTTCTGGGAAGAAATAAGGTATGGGTAGGAATTTGGAGGTCAATGTATCCAGGAATGACGGACGTATGAATCCATCCTTCCCACTGCGGTGTAAGGTGATGGGTCGAAAGTGTCCGGCTGGGGAGGTCAAAAGGTCTTCTCAACCAGTCAAAACGCATCCGCCGCCAAGATCTAGACAAACCTCACCCCATGAATCCAGGCACCCCTGATAATTCACCAAATGTAGCGAACCACTTGGGGTGGCCCATGGCAGGGGTGTTGGTTATCAAATTTTTCGGGGCGGCGGTACGCATATCGGCTTCCCTAATTAGAATTGCAGATTGAATGTAATAGAGAACTCCATTAAAAATTAATATGACTACGTTGATTTTAAAAATAAATTGGTGTAGTATATACAGGTGCATCAGCAGGAACCCGAAAGATTTTAAAAAGCACATGTGAAGTTATGAGCAATTTAGGAGGCGGGTGTGGACAATCAACACCTCTGCCATAGGTCAGCCTAAGTGGTAAGCTACGTTTGGTGACTTATGTAGCAGGCTGTGTTCAGGTCTTGGCGGCGGATGCGCCTTCTTACCAGCTGCGTGGCGGGCCGAATCGGGAGAGGTCAGTTTGATATACGGTAAATTCTCCAGCTGGTATCTTTTGACCTATCGTCTTGTAACACAGCGGAAGAGATGGATAGAACACACTGATTCCTAAAATCCTACTTCTTCTTCGGGTCCGTCGATATATACACATCATCATCATTTTAATTGATGATATATTCGCCCAGGTATCCACAATTTAAAAGCTTTGTTTCATAACATTACTTTGTTTAGTGTTCAAGTTTCAAAGCCATACTAAAAATTGTCTCGCAAGCCAATTACAAATATAAAAAACCACATATTCCAAACCTACCTTTCCATCCCATACGGCAATTACGGGGGATGCCATAGTTCTACTGGCGGAGCGCAATTGAGATGCATTAAAAATACCAATCTCTGCAGACAGCCGGAAGAGGAACTAACAAACGATACATTTTGTGTATAATACACTATTATTAATACATTATTACAGAAGCGACTTCCCGAACTGCACAGAAAGGAATGAAGACCACATTTATGATTTAGGATTTTCATGGCCAATATTGTCAAGTAACTTGTTGAGATTTATTATATGGTGTCATGATAACCGCCATAAGCAAATGTCAAATTATGAGGTTTCATCGAATAAAGAATCCAATATTTTTCGATTATATCTTTAATAATATGTCGTTAGTGTGTCTCGGAAATTAATGACTTAGGTATTTGGTTTGACACGAAACTCAACTTTATCAAGCATATAGAAATAATAACCAATAAAGCTTTGAAAATGTTGGGATTTATTTTAAGCGTATTTAGTGATTTCAATAATGTCAATACTGTAAAAACATTATATGTCACTAGTAAGGAGTCATATAGAATACAATTCCACTGTTTGGTCCCCAAATTATGAGGTTCATTCACATGCGATTGAAAGAATCTAAAATATATTTTTAAGATATGTAAATTTTAAAATGTGCATTCCTAGTGAATGCCTAAATTACGATAACATTCTTTGTTCATTAATTAAATAAAATTATTTGGTCGTAGAATCATTTCCGATTCTGTTTGTTTAAAATTTATTAATTCATTGTTTGATAGCCCTGATTCATTACATGAAATCTCTTTTCATACTCCAGGCAGGTCAGTTACAAGACAGTACCTACCATATTATTGTAGCAATTCGACATCAACATCCCAATATTACACTCCTATGCGACGGATTCAACACCTAGGAAACAAATACTCCGATGTTGTTAATATATTTAGTACATCAATTTTAATATACAAGCAAACCTTATTGAAGTTTTTTTCATCAAGTAGTAGGGGAATGTTTTGTTAAGCTATTTAAATTGACAACACATTAAAAGTATTTTGTCGGCTGAAAGAAAAAAACTATTTTGGATTTTTTAATATTTTGTACCTACATACTGAGTAAATCAAATTCAATAATATTTTTACTTTATATTTATTTTTGTGCAAGTGTTTTTTAAACAGTCGTTTCCTGCACTATTTAAATAGGTAATTGGTGCAGGAAACCAGTATAATTTTGTAAATATTGTTATATGTTTGTAAAAGCCTAAATGGGCATAAATAATTAAATGCATATATTATCCTGAAATTTTTTAGGATTAAATAGCGAGCCATTAAAACAAACCATGTCTTTTTTTTAATTTTCAAAGGACTTCCCACTCCTCCATATTCAACGTTATTATTTGATAAATCTATGAAGATGCGCGGTAAATACCGACTAGGAGCACAGACACGATAAGAGATAATGGTATTATTATAAAGCATCAAGCATAGGTCGGTTGATCTCGCCGATTTACGCTTTACACAGTACACAGGCTCCGTCCGTGCGGCCTTTTCAGTAATAATGAGAGAGCGTGAGCGGCGCGCGGAGTGGGTGTGCGGAAAATGGCTCAAATTGCACGGAAATCACTTCATTTGTTTACCCCGTCATTGTATGCCCCCCTGGTACTCGCGAGAGTAGGTATATAGCGTGAAATTAATAAAGATTCTGGTAATGTTCTGACGTATTCGAATTAAATTTAATACGTGTAATTCTTTTTGTTTGCTGTTAAATAAATAACAGGGCTTCGAAAATATATGCTTTTTATTAAACTAGGGCAGACCGGTTAAAAATCATGGGATATTATAATTGTAGGATTTGTGAAGTTGAAAGCATTTATAAAATATTTGCCTTAGGAATTCTCACACCTTTCAATTTAAAATATGTATTGTTAATTTTCGCTATAACATAAATAATTAGATTTTTTTTGACAAATTAGGGAGACGATTAGAAATTTACCTTTCAAATAAACATCTTTGGTAAATCTAGTTATTTAGTAAATATTAACGATTTCTTGTTTATTTGTTTATTGAGAGGAAACCCGGTGGCTGAGAAATTTGAACAATAGGTATTTTACATAGACATCAGAATTCAATAGACCAGAAGATACAGACGAGGGGGTAAAACCAAACTATGAAGGGGGAAGAGGGGAAAGATGACTGTGATTCGTTATACAATCAATCTGACAGTAAATAGGCATCTCGCATTACAATATCACCATTTAGTTCTTAAAAGCAAAATCTGCTTTGAATGAATAGACCTTTTTACATGGGAGCGCGAATTGCTTGCCACGATAATAACATATTTGCTAAGGCCAAATGCTCGCCGCAAAAAGACTCGCCCCAATACACATAGCAATATTTTGTTGCCGTGTTTAGTTAAAACACTATTACAAATGTTTCATAATTTACTTACCCCTGTAACCAACGACGAGAACACTGGAGAACCGCCCACATTCGCTATGTCTATATAATATGTACCTATAATGTATAGCGCAAGCTGCCGTTTTTGGCGTGATATTTCGTAAAACGTATAGACGTTACTTTCGCGCTGGTCACTACAAGAATGATGACGTCACATATTTTAGATTCTCTCCCCTCCCCATGGAGCGAGCTGGCGCCAAGGCGGAGCTTATAGCCGGTTCCATGGGGAGGGGGAAATATTACGTTTTTGTCACTTAGGGCAGGTCCAGATATATTCATATGTCCGTGTATTTTACCAACTGTTGCTATCACTGTCGCTCTTACTCCCCCGAATACTAGGCGATGGACAACTGCATCTCAGGCTATCAAATCATTCTCAAATCTATCTGCGCCTCCCCCAATGACATGTGCAGGCTTGAGGCTTGATCAGATGACCTTGACTATCCTTTGTCCTGCCTCTGACTACCCAAAGCTGAATTTTCTTTTAGTCTTCGGGTATTTTACCCCAAATATTCATTTAACATTCTTTGAGGCTTCACTGAGTGGTTGGATAAGGGACACGGAAGCTAAGTGTAGTTTATGGTCAGACCGAAAGTCATTCATATTTTTTGTTGGTACTTGCCAATTGATTTGAGATTTATTGTATTACTTATGTTCTCTATTTTATGCAGGTGCTTGCGGGTTTTTACAGATGCAATGCCGCCTCATGGAGCCTCGTGAATGAGTTTTTCTTTTGCCCTGTTTAATTTATCTATGTCTTACTAACCTATTTTTTGCATTTTATTTTTCCTGTTAAGCACTTGCATACTGCTTACTAACAACGTATGCAAGGACACTGGAGGTCTAGATTCGTTCAAAATAAATAAATGTAGCTTCGTTTAACAAAAAAAAATAGAATTTTGCGAGAGCCTTGAAGGAGTAACCATCAGTTACTTATACCAGGGCGGGTAAGAGGTGGATTACCTCCACTGCATCTCAGGCTGATAAAATACTTGATAAAATCATCAAAATCGAGGATCTGTATTCCCGAATTTTCTCCTCCAAAACTGGTCCGATTTTTAATATTTTCTTACTAACTGTATTAGAAGAAAATATGTCTGTAGGTTTTGCTTGAAAAAAATACATTGTCTAGTCTGTGGATGGCGTTCAAACCAGACAATTTTATCAATGTTTGAAGCCTCCTAACTCCTATAAGAAGTAACTAATCAATAAAAGCAAAACGTACCAACACGCGAGTGGTCGATAACTATATTATATTTAGTAGTGTCAAAATCCAGAGAGGAAATTGGGGAATACGTTCGTACGGATAAAACACCACCCGGTTCCCTCTTAAGACATGCACAGTACATTTGATAAAAGTTAAATTAAATGGAAAGCTAAGACGCTTAAAACAATCTCGAAATGTGACACCGCTTATTAACTTTAATGATTTACTTGATTAATCCTAAGAAATTTAAACAAAAGAAATACACTTTCCAAATATAGAATTCAAATAATTTTCTGGTACAAACACATTATTTTATACCTAGTTAGATACATTATCGCAAGTGTGAATTCTTGACAAAATCAGTTCTAATTTAGAAAATGACATTTAAATTCAAAAACACATTTTTTAATTTAATTAAAAATATCTTTATAGAAGTTTACCTGTTGAAATTAAAATATTGAATATTTTTGTGATTCCACAATAGCTCCACACAGGGGGCCCTGAGGAAACAATTTTCTTTGAGACCTATATATCATCTTTGGGGATGCTGTGTGGAGGATCTTTTAGGGAAACGTAGGAGAGGAAGTTCTGAGATGGAAAAAGGTATGAGGTGTGGGTGGGGATCTAAGGGTCAGTGTACCCAGGAGTGACGGATAGATTTTTTAATTTTTTTTAAATTTTATATATATTTTTTTTATTAATAATATTTTTTTTGTTACATACATAAAAATATTACAAAAAACATTTCTTTTGATAGGAAGTAAAAAAAAGGAACTATAAAATAAAATATGTAGCAAGATAAACAATAATACAATTTAACAAAAAAAAAAGATATTACAATAGTATACATATACGAGTATGTATGATAACAAAAAAAATCCCACATAGGCATCGCCAGTTCGTGGGTATACTTAAGTTTTTTTTTTAATGCAGTTAAGATATAACATGGCAAATTAAACTTTAAATTAGTAAATTAAAACATAGTTATGTTTTAACATATTTGTAGAACAAATAATTCCATATTTACAAAACTAAAGTTAAGAAAAGAATAAAAAAAAATATGTGAAAAACAAAAAAGGTTAAATAAAAATTAGGATTTGTAAAGTTATAACAGGTAAGATGTTATAGCAGGTATGTATTTGTGTCATTTGTAGTTACCCAAGTCTTTATTAATTGTTTGTATATGCCGTAAGAGGATATGTTTTTAGATTTAATTTCTATAGTCTGATACAGTGCATTATAGATTTTTGGTGCAATGATAAAAGCATGTCTCTGCGCAAGCCTAGTTTTGCATAGGGAAACCTCAAATGCATTATTTACTCTACTGCTGGAGCGATTTTCGTTTTTTGTAAAATATGCATTTCGTGAAAATATATATTTCAGACATTGGGTACAGTAGATTTTTCTTATATCTAAGAGTTCAGCTTCTTGGAATAATTGCAAGGAGGGGTAGGTAACATCTTTATGCAACATTATTTTTATTATTAATTTTTGAGTAATTTCTAGTTGCTTAATATGGGTATCATAAATACCATAAATACCCCCCCATCCAATTATTCCATAAGATATTGATGATGGCACCAATGCATGATATACCAGTTTCAATATTTTAATATCAACTATGTTATTTAATCGTTTAAAAATGTAAGTCAAATACCTAAGTTTATTTACAAGGTTTTCTACGTGATTTGTCCATTTTAGTTGGCTGTCTATAATAATTCCTAGGTATTTAGATGAATCAATTCCTCCCACTGCGGTGCTAGGCGATGGATCGACAGAAATTAAAATGTCTCTGACAAACCTCACCCCATGAACCCGGGCACCCCTGCTAGGTCACCAAACGTAGCGAACCACTTGGGTCACCTACGGTAGGAGTATTGGCTATCCATTAAATGGTACCCATACCCGCGTCCAAAATTGTCATTAACATAGCATTTACTTCTGAAAGCATTACAACTAAGGGTTATCTTAAAATTTCCGATGATAACGATATGCAAGCACAAGCTATCAACGTGCATCGGCCTTCAACGAGCGACATACTGTTGAATATTCATCGTAAACATGTTCTCTCGATCCCCCAAGCAATACCTCGGGGGCCGGTTGAACGTTATGCAAAATTAGTCTCTTAGAGACGACTGCCAACGGAGTGATACACGGTATGATGTATGATGGCGCGCGATATGAATACAAAAACCTCTCAGGATTAATTCATTAAATATGTAGGGGCATCCCGAGGCAGGGAAGTTAAATTCACGTATCAGCATTGTATTTATGCCCGGTGCACACAAAGCTAGTATTTCAAGCAAGGAAAGCAAGCTATGGAACTAGCTTGTCTCAAGACGGGATAGTTTAATGGAATGAAGTTCTTTTTTTATATAACGCACTTAAATGAGACTGAAAACAGATTCCGACATACCCCACATCATGAAGTGTCTGCTGTCTCGGCTAGTTTTTTTTTCTTCAGTTGTTATTTTCTGTAGTTTTTTTTTTCAAAAATTGACATTTAGATTAGTACAAAATAAGTCGTCTAAAAGTGGTTTAACCACAGTTTAAAAAGGCCTTGTAAGCCGGAACAGCTATAACTTCGCTTCGCTCAGGACAACATTCGAGAGTGTTCTGGAATGTTCCACAATGATGTTCCCGATTCCCTTTTCCCAACCATTCCACGACATACTGGTGCAACACTATCAGCTATAGATTCATTATTACCGAAGGCACTGTAATGTTCACTATGACTCAGGTTAATATCAAGAAAGAACAAGTAACACTCAACTTAACCGATATCGGCTCACGGCCAGCTTCCACGCGTCTTCTCACTGCGGTCGGTCGGCCAGTACCGTTCTACGCCCTGCAACTCCGCGCGTGTACTGCCTGAGACGACAGAGTTGTTCACAACTATACATGTGAATACACTACAGGCACAAAAATTAATAATAACAAGTACTGTAGATATATTCAACAAATTTCATGTATTAGATATTCGACAAATTTACATAAAAACAATCTTAACTCTTCTGTTTTAAAATAAAACACCTACATTTTATGAAAATACCCAAAATATTGTAAATACGCGGCACAAAACCAAAGAACCCATACAAACACCTAAAACAAAGACAACATTTGGTCAAAGAAATTTCAAATACATTGCGCATAAAATATACAATAATCTACCTGACAAAACAAGACAATCGAATAATATTAACAAATACAAAATCCTGATCAAACAACAGATCTTCGAAAAAGGTCGTGCAATAATTAGTCACCTCACCCAAATATAATCATCTATCTCATTATTGTTACCACTTCCTACCAACCTGACAATTTTTGTCAAATATTTTTGCTTTAGTGAAAAATGTACATTATTTAATATTTATAAAATATTTGTAAACTAGTCTGTCTTGACACAGGATTTCCTAGTGAGTCAGGCAACGTCAAAAAAATATGGCAACCTTTTTATATAGATGCACATAATAAATAATAAAAAATAAATAATACTCCGCCACTCCTTCTAAGAGCTATTATTAGTATTAGGTAAGTCGATCAAGCGGTCTAAAGCGTCGGTATCCCAATCAGATAGCGAGGATCTAATCTTTCTCCATAATTGCTTAAGAATCATTTTCTGCTTACAATAGTATAATAGTGTGTTTTCACAATATTATCAAGTAACGTGGAGTCTGGGAATGTTATATTTTCTTTGAAAAAAAAGTTTCCGAGTTTCAAATAGACTCCCGCTTTTCTAAGCACGCGTCATACGCTTGAGTACATTCGCATGAAGCTAACGTCCTTTATAGTCCTGTAAGATGTGCAAAATTAACAGCGTACTGAATATTTCATTACAGCCCCCAGTAAAACTGTAACAACGCCACGGTATGTGCAGCGCGGGCAGGGCGCAACCCCCCTGCCCTGCACCCTGCCTACCCCCAGTTAGTGCCACCCCGCGCAGCCTGCTACTGCTCACTGTTCACTGCTAGGGGTAGGTAATAGAAAATATTTAAACCATGGGTGGATTGGGGATGCTTCCCCCACCATTACAACCTCCGCGGCGCTTAATAGGCAATACTTAATCCCAAGGGCGAAGTGCACCGGTATGTTTCTTAACCGCTTTTATACGACTTTATTATATAATTTTTATTTTTATTTTTAACATAAGTAGTTACGAAAAAAGTTTTTTAATATTTATGTGTTAATTCAAAATGTGTAGTTTTCTTTAAGTAGGTTCAACGAAAATAACCTGTTGGTGGCTGTTTAAGCTAGTAATTATAATAGTAATAATTACGGCAATACATATTTCTTTCGCGTAATTATAATGGCAATGATTATGTATTTTAAAGGAACTACTCACAGAAATGCACAATTGGATGAATTCTCAGAATTTTGCAGGATTAATTCCTTCCTGTGTTCTTTACCGTGGGTTTTGTTATTGTTCACTTGGTATTAACTCGTTTCAATATATATTTGTAGTATCATGTAGAATCACCTCACGAAGTTAATGCACTTTACCCCCGGACACTCTGTATTATGCGATGATTGCTGTCAAACACTTCGAACACCGATACTTGCGAGTTGAAATGAATAATGACATTCCATTAAATGCACTCAGGCTCTTTATACTCGTTATTGCGAATGTGAATAGTTTTTGAGAATGCGATGTGATGAGTGATCGCGATATTTTTTTAAGCGAGTTATATTAACCAGGACTTCGTCCCACGGCGCTGTTTGTTGACACACTGACGTTTTGGGGAAGGGAAATAATCATTGCCATAGGACATAATATTTCAGATCCAAAAACATAAACAATCCGCCGAACGCAGCCAATTTATACTAGGCGCTAACAGTGGTTGATATTACCAGTGGCGGTTTTCTCTAATATTCTATCCACATATCTACATTGAATGACTACGGCAAATATCTAAGATTCACTTGAAGCTAAAAAACCTATTTCATACAACATAAAGTCTGTTCGGAACGTAGAACATCTAAACGGTAGAAGGCATCTAATGGCCAAAACTTATTATTCGTGTCTGCCGCGATAGCTTTATTAGACTCTGAACCGAACATTATCGAATGCATGACTTCGGGTGACAAATATTTTTTTACGAGTATTACTAATACTTTTCGAAACGGTTTTCCAGATCTGCAGCAGAAATAACAGTTTTTTCACATGGTATAAAAGACTTTCGAAATTACTTCGTCTTGCGATTGCGAAATTACAATAAAAAAGAGATTACAATATGTATGTATAAACTATGTAGAGTATAATATATTGGTATGTATACAATCCTCAAACTGATTCGACTCACATCAAAAACTTACTTCTATGTTAATACCTGTTTGTACGTATACGGGTTTTATTTTTTTTAAATTAAGTTATCACTGACATCATGGAAAAATCCAAAACAAGTATTTTTGAATGTAGGCCTCCATGGTCCCGTATTAAATAATAATAATAGTAATTAGCTAATTTATACAGCGCCATTTTTTTTTTAAATCTCCTCAAGGGCGCTGTACAAATAAATATATATAAAAGAATTAATACTACTGGCTTACAACTAAGAGTTACAATTATAGCTAGTGACTTATATTACTGTGGCTTACATCTAAGACTTATAGCTTGTAATTTATAACTAAGAAAAAAAAATAAAAATCATCTATTCTTACAACTTGAATAATAAACTCTTACAATCTACGTCTACATGTAAAGATCTAGGTGTTTATTTAGACAACAAATTAATTTTTGATAAGCATATCGAACACATAATATCCTACAAGATGCTAGGTTTCCTATTAAGAAAATGTAAAGTTTTCAAAAGTGCTTAGACTCTTGAAATGTTGTTCTGTTCATTGGTCAGAAGTCCACTGGAGTATGCGTCCCCGGTATGGAATCCTCAATATAAGGTGTACATAGATATAGTAGAAAGTATACAGAATAAATTCTCTAAATATTTATTCAAGAAATACAACAAAACTACAAATAACATGTTAAGTTTACAAAAAAGACGCACATTATCAGATCTGCTGTTTCTGTATAACCTGCTAAATAATAAAATAGGTAGTCCTGAATTGCTATCTACTATTGGTTTAAATGTCCCAATGAGGCGTACCAGGCACACTTCTCTTTTTTTTCATATAGAATCCAATAACACTAATGCAGCGAGTAACTCACCAATTACTCGCGCAATCATAACTTATAACCACTATGAAAAATTACTACACTTAGACATTTTTCATGATTCCTTGCAAACATACAAAACTAATTTATTAAATTTCTTGGCGTGATATAATTGTTTTAAAATTACTTACACTTAACTTTTCATTAAACTTTAATCAGTCAATTACAATTAGTGAGCATATAATTCTTGATTTTAAAATGTCTCCTTATCTCCCCCCCCCCCTCTCCTTTCTTCCTTTTTATTATTATTACTTCATTCATTCAATAATTAAGTTTTTAAGACCGGTTCATATCTCAGGCGTAATTACCAAATGACATTCTATGGACTTACGTAATAGGTACATAACCATGTAATAATTTAATTTAACATACCTTATAATCTGTATTATAAGGTACTTATGTATGTCTTAATAAACAAATAAATAAAATAAATAAATAAATAAAATATAAATGCTGACCTAAAACTAGTGACTTACTAACAAATATATTTACAATAAGATTAGCGCCAGAAGAAGTAGAAAGTTTTTACATAATATTACAATTTTAGAACACGGGTGCAAAATGATCTTAATGAGTTAACTGGGCTTAGGGGAAGGTACAGATATCTTAAATAATTTAATTACGGCTCTTGACTCACAATCCGAAGGTCGCGGGATCGAACCCCGGCGCGCGTGCGCAAATAAATTTTATTTGATTAATTTATGTTATTTCACAATTAATTCATTAAAAAATTGATATTTCTTTGCGGCACGTTCCAGAGTGGAAGATACTCTCAGTATCGCCCTGGTGTAAGACCACCATTTAGAATTGAAACTTTGCTTGAAATGGTTTTAGCCGTGTTTGGTGTACAGATCTGAATAGCCAGGTACTTCCCTACCTTTCTGTTTCCCATCTCCCTCCCCTCTCCACCACCTTCAGCTTCAATTCGATTGTAGTTCGACCTGGAGTGACGTGCGTCCGCACGCCACTTAAGTTTAATAAAAAATGGATGTACTAACATTAATAGAAAACATTAAAAGTGAACTAAAAAACATATCGACCGTAAAGGACACAAAAATTAGAAATAATCTGGAACAAACGATCCAACTACTAGAAGAAGCATGGAAACGGGAAAAAAACCATTTCCAAGAACAAATTATTGAACTTCAAAAAAAAGTAATCATCAAGCTCGAAAAAAATAATGAACAAAAATCCTATGCAATGGTTCTAAAAGAAAGGATGATTCCAATCGAAGAACCCAAATTTGCTGTCTTAATCACCGCTGAAGGCAAAGAAACATCTGAAGACATAAAGAGTATTATCACAAAAACAATAAAGGCGCCTAACCTAGGAATTGGAATAAGTGGAATAAAAAAAGCAACAAATAATAAAATAATTATGACCTGCTCAAATAAAGAAGATGCTGAAAAACTGAAGGCAGAAATAAATAAAAATAAAAATGGAATATCAGCAACGGAATTAAAAAAGAAGAGACCGTGCATGATTATTAAAGGTGTCGGTGGGGAGTATAACGAAGATAATTTCCTAAACGATCTTATTCTACAAAACAGTGAACTTAGTGATATTACAAATGAATCCATTAAAGTAACGAAAATATTGAAAAATAGAAAAAGTGATCAACTCCGTAATATAATAATTGAAACAACAGGCCCTATTCGGAAAATGCTACTACATAAACAAAGAATCAATATAGGCTTTGTCCGGGCGCACATAGAGGATTGCGACCCTTTGATGCAGTGCTATCATTGCGTTGGTTTCGGACACACATCCATTAAATGCCTAAATAAAATGAATAAGCCCAGATGCATACATTGCTCAAAAAATCACAAATTTAGCGAATGCGAAAAAAGTAAAGATAGTGTCAAATGCTACAACTGTGACAATAACAACAAATTATTCGGAACAAAAAACAATACCCAACATAGTGCAAATAGTGAAATATGTACTTACCGGAAAAGAATGTCTATCATAGCACAGCAAAGAATCGATTATGAATAAGTTATGGATGATTTTCTAACCGAGGAAATTGATAAATTAACAGATGTTTCACAATACACTTGCGAAGACTCAAAACAATGTAATAAACTATTAAAAAACGTTCCAAATGCATTCATTGTTCTGCACCAAAACGTCAGAAGTTTGCAAAAAAATTTCGAAGAATTTGTTCTAACATTATATCTCCTTGAAACTTTACCGGACCTCATTGTTTTAACAGAAGCACACTTAAATATAAATAATGTTACCGCACTGTACGAGATCCCTGACTATACATATTATTCGTCCACAACACATATTAATAAGAACTGTGGTATTGCTGTTTTCATCTTAAACAAACACAATAACGTCACAATCACTGAAATCAACATGAAGCTTGCTAACTGTCTAAAACTGAACTTAAAAGTGAATGAAGTTATATACAATATCATAGCTATCTACCGCACACACGGATCGAACCCTAACAGTTTTATTATAGAATTGGAACAGTTATTGCTACAACTAAAAGGTACTTGTAACGTTGTCACAGGCGACTTTAACATGAACATTTTGATTGGGGCAAAGGGTAAGGTAAAGGAAGATTATATAAATGTAATGACATCGCTAAACTATAAATCATTTATAAATAATGCAACACGGAATGTCAGTGGACAAACTCCTTCCTGCATCGATCACATATGGTGCAACTCAAATAACAATGAAAAAAACATGTCAATATTATGGAAAACCAGCATAACCGATCACTATACCTGTATATTTGTTACCAACATTGATAAAAGAAGTTCCAACTCTGACAAAATTGACAAGAAAAAATGTGAAAAAAAATATTTAAATATGGAAATTTTAAGAACAAATCTTAAAACGGAAACCTGGACATCAATATTTGAATCGGAAAATCCAAATACCTGTGCTGAGAATTTCGAAACAGTTTTCCAAAATCACATAAACCTATCCACACAAATAATTGTTTCTAAACCAAAATCTAAACACAGATTGATAAAGCCATGGATAACCCATGGACTAGTAATTTCAATCAGAAATAAAGAAAAATACTACCACCAGTCTAGAAAATTCCCTAATGATGAAAAAATCAACACCTTCTACAAGAAATACCGTAACAAACTTGCGCTTTTAATTAGACTGACAAAAGAAAAGTATTTTCGTAATAAAATAAAAAATGCTGGTCAAGACAGCAAAGAGTTTTGGAAAATCATCAATACAATAACCAACAAAAGCACGAAAAAAAAGTTACCTAAAGAAATTACTCATCACGGAATCAACACTGACGTCGAAAAAAATCCAAAACTGTGTGGTAACATTTATAATGAATATTTTGCTAATGTCGGCCCTAATCTTGCTCGTAATATTATCCTAGACAACACACAAACACAACAACCAGAGCACAACTCAACTATTGAAGAAGGTTTCCACACATTTGCTTCAGTAACTGAAAAGGAAGTCGAAAGCGCTGTAATGGGTTTGCGAGGATCAGCAAGCCCTGGCTATGACAATATAACCGTAAAAACATTAAAAGCCGTTCATGAGATAATCAGCAAACCGATTGCTCATATAATAAATGTAAGTCTAAAGAAGGGTGTATTCCCGAACAACTATAAGAAGACTATTGTCACCCCTGTTTATAAATCTGGAGATGAAAAAAATATCTCCAACTATCGTCCCATAGCACTCACATCAAACATTGCAAAAATCTATGAAAAAATTGTTAAAAAACAACTCAACAATTACATAAAAGAAAAAAAGATAATGAGCCCAAACCAATTTGGGTTTAGGGACAATCTCAGCACTCAAGATGCAATTGCTAAATTAACTTCAACAATAATACAAAAATTAGATAATGGAGAAAAGTGTCTTGGTATATTCATCGACTTACGCAAGGCATTTGATAGCATATCACACTCCAAACTAAATGAGAAACTCATGCAAATTGGATTGGACGGAACAGTACTGTCATGGTTCCAAAGCTATCTAAAAGAGAGATTACAATACGTCAAAATAAATAATACACTAAGTGAACCTAAAACCTCATCATTTGGTATACCACAAGGAACTGTCATCGGTCCTATCCTTTTTATTATATATGTAAATCAAATGTTCACTCTTCCCATAGTTGGAGATATCATATCTTATGCAGACGACACTGTAGTTATCACTAAAGGGAAATCATGGGAGGAAACAATGAGTATAGCAAATATCAATATAAACATACTCAAAACATGGTTTGACCTAAATTGTCTCTCACTTAATACGGAGAAAACTTATTTTATTCCTTTTTCTTTGAAAGAAAAAAATGTCGAGAACAATATAACTATTAAAATCCATTCATCACAGTGTGAAAATAAAAAGGAATGCAACGATGAAAATTGCCTACCAATAACTTGCAAAAATAGTATAAAGTATTTGGGTGTCATAGTAGATAGACACTTAAAATGGAAAGAACAAATCCAAAATACAGTAACCAGAATAAGAAAACTTATATACATATTTATTAGACTGAGAAACATCTTATCATCTAATATGATCAAAACTATCTATTTCTCTCTTGCCCAATCTATACTACAATATGGTATAATCGGGTGGGGTGGGACTTTCAAAACAAACCTCTTACCTGTAGAAAGGGTACAGAGGTTGATTTTGAAAGTCATCTTACGAAAACCATCTCTATTTCCAACAACACAGCTATTTGACTTTTTTAGGGTTCTCAGTCTTAATAAAATTTTCAAAAAGAACTCATTATTGCAAACTCATAAAGATCATTTCAATTCATCAACAATAACATTCACAAACATAAACAACCGACCACGATCACAGGGCAATTTAGAAATTCCAAAATTTAAAACGAGTGCTTCCCTACACCATTATGCTTATCAAGGTATAAAATTTTTCAATGCTCTCCCATATAAAATCAAGTCTGAAAAAAATTATAAAGTTTTTAAATCCCAAATAAAAACACTAATAGACCAACCCGACACTAATTATAAGTTTTAAATTCACCATCACAATAATAACAACAACAAAAAAATAAACTAGGACATAATCTCTAAAAATATTTCATCACCATATTTAATTGAAAGCAAGTACATACGCATTATTTGCAGGCACCAAATTGTTACAACTTTATTATATGTACCTACTCTGACAATATTGTCAGTTATTATGTCCACTTGTCTTCATGAATATATATTTTATTAATATAAGTACTTGTAATAACATACTCTGTGTAACTATGCATTTTACAATGGCACTCCAAAATTCAAGCACGAGAAATATTTTCTCTTTTGAATTGTGAAGTTTCATTAAAAAGAAATTTACATATTGTTATTAGCCTTAAGAACCAAATGTTTTACTATGAATCTGTATACGTATGTATTTTTTTAAATAAAAAAAAAAAAAAAAAAAAAAAAAAAAATTGCCACCCCAATTTCCAGATGCCGTAGTCTCACTGGCTCCAGACGGGAGCAGCTGGGACTCTATATATATATATTTGTTGAAGTAAATCTTCTTTACGCACGCTTGACTTTGGGTGTAAGCTGGTGAATGCGGGACGACAGCGTTACGAAAAGTGATATCGGGCGAGGCGAACAGTCGGGCCTTTACGCACGTTTGACTTGGGGAGTAAGCTGGTGAATGCGTGACGAGAACGGAAGTTGAGAGGGAGATTTATAAGTTAGTGAAGTTTTACTTCAGTCGTGTGGTCTAAAGCACACTCCTTTTTTAATATATGTATTTGTTCAGCGCCATGGGGATATTTTTCAGTAGAACGGCGCTGTATAAATCAGCTAAAGGTTATTATTATTATAAGAAGAACACCTAATTAGCATGAAATAATCTATGAAGAGTTTGAAAATGCATAGATAATCGCACGTGGTAGTCTTAAAAACCATTATGCACTGTTGCTGTTTCTGAAACAATAAGGTATTAATTCTATCGTAAAACAGAATACCTTTACGTTACATTAAATTACTTTGCTCTGACAGGTAGCGCTGTAAGCGCGCTGCATTAATAATAACGCGAATAATTTTCAATTAACCCCTTCCCCTTATTTATTATATATAAGTTTGTTTCTCTTTGGCGCCCCAGCACTGTACATCTCACGATTAAATATGCAGAGGGGGGTCGAAGATGCAAAAGGAAGGTATGGAGTGGGTTGGCAGTACAGAGGTGGGGCACAATACTGTATCATCCGAAATAATGTAAGCCATTAGGGAATATTGCGCCGCTGATACCTTTACACATTAAAACGTCATACTTAATGGGTATGCGTACTTGTAATACAACAGCGCTGTTTAACAGTAATGCCACTAATAGTAAATGCCTTTGTATTAATAAGGAAACATGATGCCTGTAGCTATTTATTTTGCGCAAATATTAGGGTGTCTGCAAATACCAGGTGGTGCATTTCTGTATTTCATTATTTGTTCACAAGGAAGGAAAATTGTGTTTTTAGCATTATTTTCCGGTCACGTAAAATGTTAATCATCAAGAAAATGAGTTAATCTTTGAGCGTAAAAGCCTTTATTTTAAGGTAGTTAGCCCATTAAACCAAAGATTAAAGAACAAAAAAGACAGTATTACCAAAATTTCATAACAAAATAAGAATAAAACGCATACACGTAACATACAAAACCAACATAAAACACACATCACTCACAAACACACAACACATAATATATACCGATTTTAATTTTAATTTAGGTAATAAAATAAATAATTTTACTTATAATTTTACCATAATTATATATCTTTATTTTTAGCTTACTTTTTTATGCAGTATTACATTTATATTATGTATTATAAATTTTGGTTTTATAAAATGAGCTACCCAGTGAGGCCGACATTGCTGAATTGTATTTGAAAGGTAAGATATTATATAAAATAAATAAATATATTACACAATATGGCGTGTTGTCATATTTTATAACCATCAATTTTTTAATTGAAAACTTCTTTAGCAACGTTGGGATTTGAAACTCGATAAAACGAATAATAGCGACACTAAAAAGAAACTATATATAGGATTTAGCCTGCGAGAGAAAGAGATAGTATATTCGGTGTCCTCTTTTCTAGTTTAGTTTTCTAAATGCATCACTTCTACCGAGTGAATTGCACACTCTGATTTTTTTATTCGCAAAAACAGTATAAAAACCAATACATTGCAAAAGCGGTAAAGAAAATCACATAAACACTTTTTAGCATAAAAAATACATTTATATTGGACAAAAAGTTAACTATTAGGTGCACACGGTTAAAGTATAAATAATATTTCACGTTTAAATTCATTGTAGAACACGTGGAAAGTATCCACATTTCCTTTGAGGCAGTCAATAAACCCAGTGAGTCTTCCCACGGGCATCACCATTGGTAAGTTAGTTTTGCACCTGGGAAGAATCAAAAGCCTGTGTTGGCGGCCTCGCGTGAAATTATCCGAGATATAGTATCCTATTTTAGCCAGAACGTCTGGTAATGCCACAAAGCACTCTCTTTAGTGTGAATTGCCTATTTAAAAAAAAAACTCAAATGCACTAAAACAAAACGATGAAATCACTCTTAAAAAGTAAGCAAGTTACGTCTCTTGACACTACATATAACCGTAAAATCTCACACTTACTAAAATGTTCACAATTATTATTATATAAGGTACACTTCTCAAGACTTAATACCGCAAAGGGTCTTCATAAAAATGTACAAAGTTCACAAATGAGAACGCGAGAGTAAGCCGCACATTGTTTTAGGGCGAAACCTTGGCACGTTAAATTCCCAGACTTGTACCGTTAAATATCAGGAGCGCAGACACCTCGGGGAGCAATA
The DNA here is from genome assembly GCA_929108145.2 of Limnephilus rhombicus. Classification (NCBI taxonomy): domain Eukaryota; kingdom Metazoa; phylum Arthropoda; class Insecta; order Trichoptera; family Limnephilidae; genus Limnephilus; species Limnephilus rhombicus. The sequence continues at coordinate 14,847,237 of OV815277.1, forward strand.
AATTTGTTATGAAGGAAATGCCTCGGCGAGTACATCCAGGACCTGAGATGGGATCGGGCGCAGTCTCTAACAGAAATATTCGGCGAAGACAAAGGGACTATTTTCTTATCTCCTGGTAGCAGGATAGTGATGAATCGCGAAAACGAGACTTGTTTATTAAGTTTTGAGCCAAAAAGTGTACGTGCGAACCCAACACAAATTAAATTCGCAGAAATATTTAGATTTATAAACAAGAAACTCTCGGATCCTTTTCTATAAAATAATTCGTGTGTTTCATGAAAATATTTTAGGCAATTAATTGGTTGCACCATTTTTAGTCAAAGGTTTAAATATCGGCTCTGGGTAACTCTTGCTCAACGATCTCGAAATCGTTTTGAATTTAAGTGTCATTATCAAAATTGAAACGGAGGTTTCAAGAATTCAGACAAGCAATAAAGTGCCCACCTACCTAAAATGTAATATTTAAGAAAATGGAGAGTTATGTAATTACGAATGTTTAAAGTGATAAGATCGATGCGAAAATTGCGCAAATAATAAAACACGACTCGTGTAAAATAGAGCGAAAATCTCGTAGAAGGTATCTTTACAAGTATCATTTAAAGAAACATTGTGAATTTTTTCACAACTATAACTTGTAAAATGGACTCACAACAATAACATTTGGCTGTCATCAGTTCTTTTGTTTTGATCTTTCAAAAAATATTCTTAAACCAATCTTTTTATTGTGTTTTGGCTGTAAAAAGTTTAGTGTGTTGGAATCTTCTCCCCCCTGATCTTCCAGGAGTCACTTCTTGCTGCTCATTTTCAGATATTTATATAATTTTTTTTTACTTCTGTCACTTTTTATATTAGCTGTAATTTTTTGAACAATGGAGGAGGATTTCCCTCCTGTACCCCTTACAAAGCCCCCAGATCCACCTCCTGACCCTCCAGATGGAGACATTTCAGATAAAATAGACTTTTCAGAACATTCAAACATTTCAGACAATGAATCTGTCATCCTAACCTCAATAATTAGTCCCCTTTCCCCAAAAAAACATGATTCGTCTATGTCTTCTCAGTCCCCTCCAGCTCACCTCAACCTCCTCCAACAATCTTTTACTCTACTCATTTCCGTGGCCCCTACATTGTATATGCGCAAAAAACTGAACAAGGTAAAACCATCCATCCTCTTGAATTTGGTAAATTTCTTTCAAATAACAAGAACCTTTCGATTAAACCTGGAGGTGTTAAAGCCGAGGGTCGCTTCCGAATCTCTGTTGAATTCCTGTCAGGTTCAGCCGCCAACAACTTTATCAAAAATATATTTATTTCATCAAATTCTAAATTCAAGGCGTACATCCCAACTTTCAATGTCACTCAAATGGGCCTGGTCAGGGGTATCTCGACTGATCTGTCCATTCTAGAAATCCTGTCCTCACTTTCAACCCCCCAACATATCGGCAATCCCATAAAAGCCAGGAGGCTAAATTATAAGGACACCTCTGAGGGCATCGTTTCCTGGAAGCCCTCCCAATCTGTCGTCATCACATTCGAAGGACAATCTCTTCCCTCCCATATTTATTTATTTTTCAACTCCTTACCAGTTGAAATGTACACTTATCCCACCACTCAATGTTACAACTGCTGCCGTTTTGGTCATACCAAAGCTGCATGCAGATCCCCTCCCAGATGTTTCAAATGTGGAGAAAACCACTCGGCTGACCAATGTTCTTCTCTCTCTTCACCTAAATGTTTTAACTGCTTAGGCGCTCATTCCGCCATTAACTCTTCTTGCCCCGAACAATCTCGCCAAAAAAATATAAAAATTTCTATGGCCTCTGAGAACTTGTCTTTTCTGCAGGCTTCTAAATTATTCCCGCCTGTCAAAAAATCATTTTCCGAGGTTTTATCCAGTAACTCTTCATCCAACCCTCTCGCCTCCTCCTCAACATCTTCCCGTTCAACAAAATTCACATACAAAAACCCTATCTCTAAACAGGCTCGTGGATACGATCAGCAACAACACAACTCACTTCTCTTAAATCCCAATGGTTCTCCTCTTTCACACGCCACAAATGGGTGCGCAAACAATTATAATTCATCCTCAACAAACTATCAAAAGCTTTCTGAACAACTCTCCCAAGATAATTCTTCATTTATTCAAACTCTTATTATGCTTCTAATTGACCTAATTTCTTCTCAAACTAATCTACCGTCCAACGCTGCTTCTATTATTTCCACATTAAAATCATTTATTCAAAATGGCTCTTCAAGATGTCAGAATTCTTCAGTGGAATAGCCGCAGTGCTATTTCTAACAAATCAAACCTTCTTAACCTATTAAATTCAAACCTTGTTTCTGTGGCTGCTGTCTCGGAGACATGGTTTACTCCATCCACCCACTTTAATGTGGGAGGGTACTCCTGTCTCCGCGATGATCGCCCGGAAAGTACGGGCGGTGGTGCTGCCCTTTTTATTAAAAAATCCCTTCCGTTTTTCCCAATAAATAATATCAAACCCCCCAATGCTGACTTTCAAATGGTTGCAGCTAAAATAAAGGACACTTCCTTTGTTTCTATCTATCTTCCCCCAACACCGCACTTCAATAAACAAGCGTGGTTGCAAATTGTCCGTCAACTAAGCCCTCCTTCTTTTTATTGGGTGATTTTAATGCCCATTCCCCCGTCTGGGTTTCTGATTTCTGTGATCGAGACGGTCGAAGTGTGATGGATTTCCTAGATGAATCCAACCTTTTTCTTTTGAATGACGGATCTCCTACTAGAATCTCTCGCCCCAACACAAACCCCAGTGCAGTGGATCTCTCCATATGCTCTATTAATCTGGCACCTCTCTCCTCGTGGGTGGTGTCCCCCGACCCTTGCTCCAGTGATCATTTCCCGATCACCATCACTTATCAAACTTCTTTCCATTCAGACAAGTCCCATATTTCGACAAAGATTAAAACAAAACACACCAAATGGGATGAATTTAACTCACATATGGATAAGTTTATACAAAATTTATCCTATACCGATACATTATCTGTCAAAGATGACTACGATAATTTCAAATCAATGCTCGTAACTGCAATCAATAAATGAAATCCTCCCCCTAAAACCAAATCTATCAAAAAACTCCCTCCAACTCCCTGGTGGGATGAGGAATGTTCCAAAGTAGTGAGAATTCGGAAAGCTAAATCTCTTTCCTATCGTCACAATATGACTATGGAGAACTATCTCATATACAAAAATGCCGAAGCCAATGCCAAAAGGGTATTGAGGTCAAAAAAAAAAAATCCGGGTGGTACAACTTCTGCAGTTCAGTATCTCCGAACACTCCAATTTCGGAAGTTTGGTCTACGATTCGAAGATTTCGATCCTCCTTCAGTCCAACATCTCCTCGAGCTTCTCATTCTAAATGGATAGACGAGTTCTTGGACAAAATTGCCCCCCCTTCTGTACCTAACTTAGATGAAATAACTCCAATCCACAACACTCCTATGTCTGATCATTGGCTTGACTCTCCATTCACTTTAATTGAATTAAAAAATTGTTTATCAACAGTCAAGGACTCATCTCCAGGCAGAGATGGTATACCTTATAGCATTATCAAAAATAGTAATGATAATGTTCTAAATCACTTTTTAAGCATCTTAAATAAAATCTTCCAGACTGGAATAATACCTGATGACTGGAGTTCTCAAATAATCATCCCAATTCTAAAATTAAACAAATCACCCAATTCTGGATCCAACTATAGGCCAATTGCTCTTTCATCCACCCTTAGTAAAATTTATGAAAAATTAATTAAAAACCGGTTAGAATTTTTTGTCGAGAGTAATCATCTTCTCTCTCCATCCCAATTTGGATTTAGGAAAAAGAAATCTACACAAGATAACCTTGCCATCATCAGCACTGATATTAATTTATCCATTTCTAACAAAGAAGTATGTCTTGCAGTCTTTATAGACATAGAAGGCGCCTTTGACAATGTTTCCATCCCAATTCTTAAAAAAAAACTTTTAGGCTTTGGCTTACCCCTCATGTTTGTCCAATCTATTATTAATCTTTTTCTCGATAGGAAAATTTTCATTGAGCTACCAGATGTTACTCCTCAGAGTAGGTCAATTTGGAAGGGTTTACCCCAAGGCGATGTATTATCCCCCTTACTGTATAATATATACACACACGATATGCATGTTACCATTCCCCCTCAAGTAAAAGTTGTTGAGTTCGCAGATGACATAGCTTTCTTCTTATCATCCAAAATCATTCCATCCGCCGTCAAATATCTTAATGAAGCCATGGATGCCCTTTGCACATGGCTTACTTTAAATGGTCTTGAACTTTCAGTACAAAAGAGTCAGTGTGTTACCTTCTCAAATCGTCATATTAACCCCCCTGTTCAAATTTTATTTAAAAACTCTCCAATCCCCAATGCTTCCGAAGTAAAATTTTTGGGAGTAACATTTGATAGGAAACTTAAATGGTCTTCCCACATTAATAATATAGTTACTAAATGTGAAATTTTTTTAAATATTATCAGATCATTGACTGGCGTTTGGTGGGGTGCTCATCCTATCTGCATTAAGTTGCTCTACAATGCACTTATTCGAAGTCATCTCGACTATGCCTGCCCACTTTTTAGTACTGCATCCAAAAATGCACTCAGTAAATTAGACAAAATTCAATCTAAGTCATTGCAAATAATAACTGGCGCGATGCAATCGTCACCCATCAATTCCCTTCAAGTAGAATGTTCTGATCCTCCTCTTTATTTAAGGCGTCAATTATTTGATGACAAATTTGTTCTTAAATGTTTAAATTCTAAAAGTCATCAGATTATTCCCAGAGTCTCGTTGTTCAACGACTCAACACATTCATCTACAATCAGAGCTCGAACTAAACCTCTCCCTGCCATCTGTAAAAATTTTCGCTCTCTCTCAGAGCATCAAATTATCAAAAATGATCTTCTTCCTTTGTACAAATTAAAATATAGTCACGTCACCCTACCCCCAACGATTTTAGAAGGGATCGGCATCCTTAAAAGTCATTCCAATCTCCCAGCCCGTACTGTCAATAATATGTTCAATGACATTATTTCTTCTAAATGGCCCAACTCTTCTCTTTTATTTACTGATGGCTCCAAATCTCCGGACTCTCCTAACTGTGGTATTGGTATTAACGTTTACCACAATAATTCTAATGAAAGAATATTTTATTCAATTTCAAACCAATTTTCAATATTTTCTGCCGAGTGCATTGCGATTATTGAATCTCTCAAATATATAATAAAAAATAATTTTGAACATTCTCTTGTTCTCTCTGACTCTCTCAGCTCCCTCCAAAAACTTAAAACAAGTCCTCTTCTTCATCCTGATGATCACTTTGTATGTCTTATTCGAGTATTGATAACCTCCATTCAAAGCTCTGGAAAAACTGTCACTCTGATTTGGATTCCTGGACATGTTGGCATAGTGGGTAACGATATTGCTGATTCCTTGGCAAAACAAGGAGCGTCTAACCCTACCGTTACCCTCGTAAACCATATTCCCCTGTCTGATATTTTTTCCATCATCAAAGATAGATCCCGCAATGTTTGGACAGAGTATTGGAACATTGCTAGTCAATCCAAGAGTGCTCGCTACGCCTCAATACAAAGGACTATCCTATCAAAACCGTGGTTTCAAAAATTCCCCCATTTTTCCTAAAAAGAAATTTCCTTACTTATTCGTATGAGAATCGGACATTGTTCCGTTCCTTCTCACCTTTATAAAATTCATGTGCTTGACTCCCCAGATTGTACGTTCTGTGGTCTAGATGTGGGAACTTTAGATCACATTTTTTTTTGATTGTCCCTCTCTAAATAAATATCCTCTCTTCTATCAAGCGTTATCAAAAATTGCCTCTCCTCCATTCAACATCTCATCTCTTCTAAGTCTGAATTCTACTCCAATCTTCCATAAAATTCTGAAATTTGCACATTTAAATAAAATTAATATATAAATTCACCTTTCCTTTCTCTGTAATTATAAATGATGGCCTAGAACACCCTTGAAGGGTGAAAGCCAGAAATAATTGAAAAAAAAAACTTGTAAAATAACTGAAACAAACGTGATTATAATAATTTTCGGAGCATACTTTGCAATTTTTTCTTTCGAGGGAATTTTATATAATTTGCGTTTCGGCATGGAACGCGTCTAGATATTATCTTAAAAAATATCATATATTTTAAGAGCTTAAAAACTTCAAATGTTTAAGGGAGATATGTATGACATCGGTAGAAATTCGAGTAGCGGCGCCAATTTGTACGCCATATGCATTCTGCACATGGTTTTCGATTGCATGACAGTTGATCCTCTGGCAGTTGAACTCCTGGCATACTTACATATATACTATATGCAGTCGGTTTAGGGAAAAAACGGTATATCTATTTACAAAAAATATAAACCAGTGACCCCGAAGGGGTATTTTTAGAGGAAGTACCGCCGAATAACAAAAGTACATGTCATATTTTCATCGAATTGGTAATAGAGGCACACAAAATTAAAATTTTATAATATTTATACTTCCGGGGGGCCAACCGTCGGGACATCAACTCTCGGGTCACCGTGAATAACATAGTTTGTCACAGAACCAGTTGTGACGGTTTGACAACTTTTCTTACCTATTTTTTTAGATAACTCGCTCGAAATTTATTGAACTCGATTCAATTCATTTCTGAGCTAATGGGAAGGTGGTTAATTTATTAATTATATTATTTGTTAACTTATTTATTGAATAAATAGCCCCAAGTTTGTGATCCATACCAATTTAACAGAAAATGCTTGTCGCCAATTTACAAATGACCCTTCGACTCCCAGATAAAAGATTGTCAAATGTAAATCCGGTATTATCGATCCAATAATAGAAATTTAAAAATGTTCTTTTCTTTTATTATTCATAATATTCATGTGAGTACCGCATAAGATTTCCAACTGCTTCTAACTTTTTAATTTCGGAGGCGGGTATGGGTACCACCACCCCGGAAACCATTTATTGGATAACCAACACCTCTGCCATAGGTCACCCCAGGTGGTTCGCTACGTTTGGTGACATAGCAGGGGTGCTCGGGTTCAAGGGGTGAGGTTTGTCCAAGTATTGGCGCTGATGCGTCTGCCCACCTGCTGCATGGTGGGCAGAATCGAGTGCTACTGATTGAGGGAGGTGTTTTATTCTCTACAGCCAGAATCTTACGACCCACCTCCTTGCACTTGAAGGAATGGATTCATACGTCCGTAACTCTTGGACACCCTGACCCCCAGATTCCCACCAACCCCTCATACCTTTTGTCTTTCCACAACTTCATATCCTCCCCTTCCTTAAAAATACCCCCAAACAGCATCCCCTAAGATGATATAGGCCCTGAGGCAAATTATTTTCCCGTGGAGCTAATGTAAAAAAAAACCGTCTGATATCCCAGATCAATTTGGGTGGACGGTATAGGGACAACCAACACCTCTGCCATAGGTCACTCCAAGTGGTTCGCTACGTATGGTGACTTAGCAGAGCTCTGCCCTAGATCGGAAAAGAATCGTTAAGAGAGTCCCTTTGACGTCTTCAGCCGGATTCACTTGGATTATAATCCAATAATTATCGCTTTGCACAACGGTGGGAGGGATGGATTCATACGTCCTTAACTTCTGGACCCTCAGATTCCTACTCACCCCTAGTACTTTCTTCCTTCCCAAAACTTCTTCTCCTTCCATTCCTAAAAATATCCTACACACAGCATCCCCAAAGAGGACATACGCCCATGAATTAGTCACTAAACACAGCTAAAGCCATTTCAAAAACTTTTCGATTCGGAATAGTGATCTTACACACTTAAAGTATGTATCACTCTGGAACGAGCCACAAAATACTATACAATATTATGTAAAATAAATATGTTTTTTGAAATGACTTAAGCCAAATAAAATTGACTTGAACCCCGACCTCCGGGTTTGCAGCCACGGATCGAAACCACTCAACCACGGACGCCAACAAACAACCCACTTCTATCGATGTATCTCTTCAGTATATTCTACTTACTAAGGCAATAAGTCGAGTTTTAAACGGATGGCCCTACCTCTCAGGTCTAAGCACATTTTTTTTCCAATCAAATGATTTAAAAAAATGAATAAAGCCATTAACACGCCTATGTGTCATTCTTCCAGTATCTATGTTAGTGTGGTCAGTAATGTAGAGTTGATCAACCACCATGAGCTTTGGAATTCGATATCAAGTGTTATTTTCCAATAATTATTGTCGTGAGTGGGCTTCAGTGGTCCATTAATTCAATTAGCTTCTATAAACCCATTCCCCCAAAGCTCTCAACAAAAGTTTCCAGACATTAACGGTCTAATTATTATCAATAATTCACTATAGATTGTTGGTTGCATAGGTTTTTGTAAAAGAAATACGACATATTAACAGGCATATATTATACATTTTATTAGTGTTTACCTACTGTTTTTGTATCGTGTTCCTTATAATGATACTGTTGGAGGTGGTCCCAATCATTAAGAAGCTACAAAATTCTATTAAAGCGACGTAAGAAATTTAATACATTTAAAAGCGATCAAAACGGTTGGTTTTGGATTTCTGTATACGTGAATATAGACTTAAACGCATTATGTTAAAATAGTATCCAACAAAGATGTATTTTTACAATAGAATATTTTTTTAAATATTTTATTATTGCCTTTTTAAGTTTTTTTTAAGAGCATCGTAGTTAGGAAAAATCTAAAAATTGCTTTTTCCTATCATCAACAAGAAAATGTGTATTATAGAAAATGTGTGCAGGATGCTGCGTGGAGGGTCTTTTTAGAATAAGGAATGAGGGGAAGTTCTGGGAAGGAAAAAGTAGGAATTTGGGTGTCAATGTGTCCAGGAGTGACGAGAGTGTGAATTCATCCCTCGCACTGCGGTGCAAGGCAAAGAGTCGAGAGAGTCCAGCTGGAGAGCTTTCCCTCAATCAGTCTCTCCCGATCCGTCCCGTGGGACTGGGACGCAGTCGGTGGGCAAACGCACTCGCCGCCAAGAACAAACCTCACCCCATGAACCCAGACACCTCTGCTAAGTCACCAAATGTAGCGAACCATTCGGGGTGAACTATGGCAGGGATGTTGGTTATCCAAAAAATGGTTCCTGGAGCGGCGGTACCAGGGGCGTAGCTACCGCCGTATCAGCCGTGTCAATGATACGGGCCCCCGGGCTACGTAGTCTTTTGTTTCTTTTGTGAGAAATCTTTATCCTTCTTTTGGGCCCTCCAACTAATTTTGATCCAGGGCCCCTCCAAGGCACGCCACTCCACTGGGCGTACCCGCCTCCCAAGTTGAAAGTTATAAGCCATGATTTAATCACCATTTTTGTAAAACAATACCAAAATTTCGGACTACTTTCGTTACTTTTTTCGTAAAATTTTTAGGCCAATAATTTTTTTTTTCTTAGCTTTCCCATTCTATTTTTCCTCATTTATTTCAACATCAAACATTTCCCAAATTGGAAACGCTACGGAGTAGCAAAATTTCCAATAAATTAATGATTAGTTCATCTACTTTAAAGTACCTACTCGTTTATATCAAATAACTTCATAGCTACGACGAAACCTCGAAGTTATATGATCTCTTTTACGTTGTGATAATCTTCATTCATCAAATTTATTATGCCATTAGTTTCTATTTAGGACTTTCGGTATTCTCAGAATAACAAAGGACCTGGAACTTTATGACCCTACAAATTTGACTGTAGGTAGCCAAATAGTTTTAAGGTCCTCCGATTAGATCCCTGAGTTCAGGGGTACGCAACTTTGTGATTGAAATTATACTATCTATACTATACGTATAATTCATTGAACAATGCATGCATTGTTTTTCTTGGTGAGAAAATATAATTTATTGATATGACTCGTATAATATAATCGATTTTCTTTCTATATATATATATGTATATAAAAATGTTTGTATATCCGCTATGCGTTGCTAAACCATTCATCCGATTGCCATGAAACTTTGGGGATTTGACGTGTGCATGCCAGCGATGGTTTCTGTATACAATAGTGAGCCCTGGCATCATGAAATTATGCATTGCCAAACCGTTCGTCCGATTGCGATGAAACTTTGGGGAGTTGTTGTGAGCAGGTCAACGAAGGTTTCTATACTGGTGAGCTCTGACATAACATAATTTATATAAAAAAATTGCAATAGGTGGCACGCGAGCTGTTTGAAAACTGAATGTATACGGACGGGGGAAGCGGGAGAGGGGAGTGGGGAGAGGGAAAGCGGAGAAGGCAGAGTGGGAACGCGTGAGAGGAAGGGAATGCTGAAGAAGAATGGGACGAAGGGAAAGGACACGCAGGGAGAAACAATATCTTTATTAAGTGGCATAGCAATGCATGCCGGGAACTACAAACCCAGAATCTAGCATATTTTGATTTATATATATATAGATTTCCCCCTAAAACAAAACCGTAAGAGGTAGTATCATATAAAAATGAATGTTTCTTTGTTTGCCTCTTATGCATTACTAAACCATTCATCCGATTGCGATGGAACTTCGGTAATTTGATGTGCGCTTGCCCGCGATAGTTTCTATATACAATAGTGAACTCTAGCGTTATGAAATTATTTCCTATACTATTCATTAGAGATGCCACGAATAGTGATTTTGCCTAATACCGAATACCGAATATCCGGCTAGGCTCTCGGCCGAATCTCCGAATATTCGGTGACACTAAGCACATCTCGCAAACAGTTTTCAGTTTTTTAAATAATAAAAATCGTTTTCTTGAATTAAAATGAACTGAACTCATGAGTTAAAAATCGTTTTCATGAATCAAAATGAACTGAACTCATGAATTAAATATCGTTTTCATGAATTAATAAAGATCAATTACATTTCACAAATGAATTTTATTTTTACATGAAATCTGTTCGCCTAGATTGGACAGCAGACCCTGATGTGGTGATCAGCAAACGCAAAACAGTATTCCAAGCCCAGCAGAATTGGCTAAGATTTATTTATCATCTCCCGATAGAAGTATATAGTAAGCGGCTATTTTCAGAAGCAGGTATAATTTATGAGGAAAAGAGCAATCGTTTGCCATCAACTATTACTGAAATTTTTTTTTTTCATTCGACAAAACTTACCACTGATAGATTTTAAGTATTAAGTGTTCGGATTTTTTCTTAAAATAGAAAATTTTCTGAGTAATATGTTATTTATTATGCATTTTTTTAATGATTTGCTATTCGGTATTCGGCCGAATAGTTCACAATTTTCGGCCGAATACCGAATAGTAAAAAATGTTGCCGAATAGGCCGAATTCCGAATAGTGGCCGAATATTCGTGGCATCTCTACTATTCATCCGATTGCGATGAAACATTGGTGATTTGTCGTGCGCACACCTGCGAAGGTTTATCTATATTTATGTTGGTGAGCGTTATAAAATATGATTTAAAAAATTGCAATCGGTGGCGCGCGGGTGGTTTGGAAACGCGGTACGAGAAAGGAAACGTGGATGAATGGCAAGGATAAGCAGGGAGAAACATTTTTTTAGTTTAAGTGGCATTGCAACGCATGCGGGAACTTGCTAGTTTATTATAAATATTCTCAATAATCTAAGGCACAATTATTTCAACCTCCGTGACATTTGACACTTATATCGAATTGATCACCAATGGATACATACCTACACTATTCAAGAGTGAATTTAGTGTATATACTTGAAAATTCAAAGTAAAAAGTTAGTATTTTAGAAGCATGCGTGTTCTTTATTAAAATTGATTTATAGTTTTTTTGGCATTGAGATCTTTTCAAAGTATTGTCGGTCTGTTTTAAGTATAATTTTAAAACTATTTTCAAATTATTATTTTTTTGTTATGGGTCGATGATCAATTGTTGTGAATGGCTTATTTAGTCCTATGACTGTTTATCAGAGGTCCATAAACTGGGACAGTGGCGAAACACCAGAAGTCCATTAGAGGCCTAAAACGGGAAGTATTTTGACCATAGATAATTTTAATCTTAAATGCCTTTCGCAAAAATTCAGAGTGGTGACATGTGCACTGTGCAACGTCAGGTGTGAGGAAAAGAAAAAACACAATTTATGGCAGATGTTTTACCAGTTATATTTAGGGAATTTCGCTTTTATTAATTTTTTAATACAACCAAAAAACCATTGTTATAAAATAACCTGATTTTTATAACCAATATTATTTATTAACTGCTTTTATTTCAAAATTTCTTGTTGAAAAGCTCCTTAGCTACCTGGACTCTTATCTCATCTGATACTTATACCAATATTTATTAACTTGATTTTAACACTGTGAACAGGTTTAAAGCCAAAGATATTGAAATATAAGTAGATGTGCCATCTGCAGTTTTTACTATGTGGGACTGCGCTTCCGGGTGTCGCCGATATCGTTTACCAATTACCAAACGCGTGCCCAACATTTATACACGGTTGACATTTGTCACATGAGAACGGGTCGTTTCTTCGACTCGTTCTTGTGTTCAACAGCTCGGCTGTGGAATGATTTGCCGGCCTCTGTGTTTCCTCCTTCCTACAACATGGGTCTCTTCAAGACCAATGTTAATTCCTTCCTCTCCTCAAAAAGACCCTCCACACAGCATCCCAGATGACATAGGCCCTGAGGGAAATTGTTTTCCTCATGGCCTCCTGTGTGGAGTTAATGTAAAAAAAATAAACTAAAAGAACGAATAATTAACGAATAAACCAAACGAACGTTAAACTAAATGAACGAATTCTTTCCGTATTCAAACTATATTGTTAACCAATACTAATGTACATCTTCAAAAAATCAGCGAAATGAACAAATTATTTTTATATGCAAACTACTCTAATTAGGGCGGAGTACGCCGACAGTTGCGCGGACACCATAGCACAGTTATCTCTTTTGTATTTGAATATCTTTGTTTAAAGCTAAACATGCCTCACCACTGCTACGGAGGCCGTCTTCGCAATGTTAAAAAAAATCGTGACGTGTGAACATTAAAATTTATGAAAATAAAAAAATTATTTACTTTGTTTATCGTGGTCTGTTATTCACCAATTTTGTTATAAAGATTTTAATGTGTGTGATTTAGAGAAATTACAAATTAAATTACAGAAAATGAGAAAAGGTAAAATATACATAAATATACATGAACATAAACGAAACGGAAAAAGCGAGACGTTCACATTCGGCATCGTGAGTTCAATATGTATGGTAATTACAATTATTATAATTGTAATAATACGCATGTTTAATGTTTAAATCGTAATTTGTATAAAATGAAGACATACCCTACTTACTACAATACGGGCTAATGCGTGGATCACACAGACCGAGTAGATGGGCGAGACAGTGCCCTCGGCCGAGTACTCGGTACGTGTAAACACATCATCGAGCGCTCGGGCGAGACAGTCAATCGGACCCTGTCCTACTTACTGGGCCGAGTGCCCACCCTCTCACTTCCCCGCACTGACTCGCTTGTCCGCTCGGCTGGTATAAACATAAACATTCACTCGCTGCGCACTCGCCACTCAGTCGCACCACGCTACGCATCGCAACTGAATAGGCCATTTGCTGGGATTTGACGATTTGACGATTTTTTACTAAGATTACGAAAATGTTACTTTTTTTAAAAATAAATAAATCCGTTGTTTGGGCTCGTGTCGTCACTACATGAAAATTTTCCATCTCCGATAATATTAAATTTGATTTGTAAAATTCCACACTGATTTATTGTTTTTATATGGCAACACTTTCATTTCTGGCGAATTTTTGAATCTGACATTTAACATTCACTAGATTTATTAAAATAAATTACGGAATGTCTTAGAATATTTGCCTAAACCGAAAAAATAAAAATAAAAAATGTGATGCAAGTGGCCTATTGACTGACTGACTCGGTTCCAAATTAAAATTTACGTGTAAACTCCTACTCGTTCATCCAGCTGTCTCGGCCTAGTATCATTTCACTGTCTCGCCACTCTACTCGGTGTTTGTGATCCAGGCTTAAGTTGGCGTAAAAAGCTGGGAAAAGTAATAAAATGGAACAATAATAATTTTAATAAAACAACATAAATTTAAAAAAATATTTATATAAAAAAATAAGAAAATGTACAAATTTAGAAAATGAGGTTAAAGGAATTTGGCATTCTCAGATTATAAAAATATTACCATTTGTTATTACGGCTACTGGCATTGTACGTAGCTCTCTCATTCAAAATTTAGGTTATTATTATTATTATAATTAAACGTATCCTGGGAAGTTTTGTGATGTGATTATACGTAATTGGAAAACGGTTAATAGGATAACCCAACAAGGAAGAAATGTACAAGGGTCACGGGAACCTCTTAATGGCCCTTTTGAAATTTGCATCAATAAACTGTCTGCAAGGCCGATTGCAGTAAAGGCCTGGGTGCGCGACCGCCAAATTCCAAAGAAGTCAGCGCTGTTGCTAAGTCTAGTATACGGTTTAAAATAGTCTTGTCCTCTGTTTATTGCGCTTCCTATTTTGAATATTAATACTTGCGGTAAAACAAACACAAATCAGCAGTAAAAACGAGTATCAACAACAATCCCTGCCATTTGATCACGTTACGCGCAATGGCCTTGCGGTAAAACAAACACAAATCAGCAGTAAAACGAGTATCAACAGCAATCGCTACCATTTTGCAAACTGTCGTTGGGCGATTGCACTGACTTGATCACGTTACGCGCAATGGCCTTGTGGTACAACAAACACAAATCAGCAGTAAAACGAGTATCAACAGCAATTGCTTCCATTTGCAACCTGTCATTGGACGATTGCACTGACTTGATCACGTCACGCGCAATGGCCTTGCGGTAAAACAAACACAAATCAGCAGTAAAACGAGTATCAACAGCAATCGCTACCATTTTGCAAACTGTCGTTGGGCGATTGCACTGACTTGATCACGTTACGCGCAATGGCATTGTGGTACAACAAACACAAATCAGCAGTAAAACGAGTATCAACAGCAATCGTGCAATGGCGTAACGTGATCAAGCCAGTGCCATCGCCCAACGACACAAATCAGCATAAAAACGAGTATCAACAGCAATCGCTACCATTTTGCAAACTGTCGTTGGGCGATTGCACTGACTTGGTCACGTCGCGCGCAATGGCTGCAATAGTCGGCATTGACTGTAAGTGATGGCGCTTTTTGATAGGCGGAAGTTCTCACTTTTGGACCATAAAATAGTACCTACATGAGATCCTCATTATGCAAGGATATTATATATTATATCTATAAGTTCGTATCTCAGATATATCTTCACATAATTTAGTTTTGGTACTGTTTGAAGCTCTGATAAAGATTTCTGCATGTTATTATTGGAGAGTTGTTACAATATGCATAATGCGTAAAAAGCAAAATTTGCATAATATATTTCGCAAAATTTGCCAAGAAGCGTTTAAATATTAGCATATCTCTCTCTCCTGATAATGGTAATGGGTTGTGTGTAATTTAGTTCAAGAGTAGGTACCAATTCAAAATAAATTATTCAACGCAATGTGAACAAAATTATCTACCTACTGTTTTTACGCTTGGAAAAAATCGTATCAAGAATGTACAGTTTTTTTTTTTTTTTTTTTAATAAATAAATCCATTGTTTGTGCTCGTGACGTCACTACATAAAAATGTCCCGTCTTCGAAAATGTTCCTATTAATTTTGTAAAATTCCACACTGATTTATTTTTTTTATATGGCAACACTTTGATTTTAGGCGAATTTTTGAATTTGACAGTTAACGTTCACTAGATTTATTGTTTGTTCTCTGCGAACTTATCATTTGGTTTGACTTTTTGACAGAAGTTATGAAGAAAACCCCGTACATTTTATGCTGTCTGTACGTGTTTTAGAAGCATAATGGTAATGGTGCTGATTTTAACAAAATCAAATTTTATAATATTCTTGTAATTATTATAATTTACAAGTACAAGTATATTACATTGGATTTAGTAATATAGACATTGAACATTATAATGATTTATGATCATTAAGATGGATCAAGAAAAAAATATTTATGAGATGTAATGTTTTTGGTATGCCTCGTTATTCTCCTGTGTCATTCGTGTGGAAAACGTTATTTTTTTTTAAATGATTTTCGGCTATGTAATTATCGTTTTTTCGCACCTATAAAATTAAGTCCCGTCTTTCCGGTTTATAAAAAAATTCGTTTTGTTCTCCTGTGCCATTCGTGTGGAAAACGTTCTTTTTTTAAATGATTTTCGGCTATGTAATTATCGTTTTTTCGCATCCATAAAATTATTTCCCGTCTTTCCGGTTTATAAAAAATGGTCTGATTTTTCGGATTGAAATTTTCAAAAAATCGCCAGGGTTTAAAAAATATGATTAAAAAAAAATACAAAATCTCTTAGAATATTTGCCTTTACCGGATTTTTTTTAAAAAATGTGTTGTAAGTGGCCTATTATAATTGCTGTAGGGATGCGTAAAATCGAATTTTTTAGGAAATCAAAACAATAGTTTTCGAGTAACGTTTCGAATTGTTTGCCCGGAAGCTAAAAATGTAGATTTGAATGTTGTAAGGACGATCGCACTACACAATACTGGAAATTACATATTATAATATTTTAACTTTTTAAATATTTTTATGTTTAAAGTGACCTGATTTGTCATTCTTACCAGTTTTAAATGTTTTTTTCTAACTATCTTCTCGTTACTTACAGCGATGCACCACGTCGTATTAAATTCGGGATCACGCCGCTATCAATATTACTCCTTATATAGATGGCGATAAGGTTTAAATTTGCATTTAACACCAGCCGCCTGTTTTGATTACCCCAGGAAAAAAAACATCCCCGAAAAGCGTGTTTTATATTTTGTAAGCAATTATTTGAGTGTGAAGATTCCATTTGAGATGTGGATCAATGGTGAGGCCGATGTACTTCATATGTGTAGTGCGCTCAATGTAGGGACAATGACAACATTAATCGGAATTCAAAAATGTGTGTAATGTAAATCTAACACACCAAGTAGAGATAAATAAAATGTTAAGCAATAGTAAATCAATCTCCTTTGGAGTCCCGGCAAGGTGGTGTGCTTGAGCCAATATTGTTTCTAATTTATATAAATGATTTTTGCCGTCTTAATATTCCTGGTACCTGGTTTTGCAGATGACACTACCTTAATATTTGAGGGTAAAACTTGGGATGAAATTTTTGACAAATGCAATATAGGTTTAAGAGTTGTAAATAGTTTGTTGAGTAGTAGTAATAGTTTTTTTCTGGATTTATAAAAAAATGTAATCTGAAAATACTCGATTATTTCAAAGACAAATATGTGTTACAGTGGCAGTATTTAATTATTTATCTATAGCATTTAAATTTTTCTAAGCGATCTATTTTTCCAACCAAAATTACAAGCATTTCTTTTCTTAGTCGCCTTAATCTTAATCTTGATCGCCTTAAAATATATTTTTAAAGCATGTTGTCGTCGTACATATAATAATTTTTTAAGTGAAAACAGGCTCGATTGTGAAAAATGAAAAGAGCTTCACAAAATGTAATACCAGATGACGTCACAATAGTTGATGATCCCTCAACAATGCTTTGCAAAGGCAGTGTGATCGGGGTTGAACGGCGTCAGGGGCATTTCGATTTTTTGATTAATAAAATAATTATCAATTTATTGTACCTACTGTATTACTAAAACCTACCTGTATTCATTTATTTATCAATTTTATCGCCGAAAAAGGCTTTTCCCCAAAAGCGCACGATACGTGACAACTCAGAGTGAAATCAACTCAGAGCGCTCTTTGAAAAGTCATTAAAAGTGATAATGTTTTTTCTTAAATAGGTTACGTTAGGTTAAGGCTTAGGGCTCGTTGAAAGTGTTTTCGAGCGTCGGGGTTACCAATGTTGAAAGGATTGTCTCCCGGGGCTGAGGAGCTGGTGGAGGACGTTTGACCTGTGCTCCGTCTTCTCATCAGACGAGTGTATACCAATAATTTACAATGAGAAATAGTCAGGCTACTTTTAGGCCGCGATCCAGTGTTCAAAGATTATATTGGATGATGATTGATAACACTTTACTCTTATTTGAGTGATTTAAGATTTATTTAGGATTTAATAATTTACACGAATAAGTGTTCACGTATGAAACGGGTAGAGAGGTACAAAACGCGAACGGGCGGCTAAATCGAGTGCTGGGAACGGAATAATCGGTCATTCTCGAGCGGTCCCGAGATGTTTTGTCGGAGAGGTGGCGGGGGTGCCACACGTAAAAATGAATATAGGGTAAAGGGGGGCAAAGTGGAAGGGGCGGGCAAAGTGGAAAGTTCACATAAAATAAAAAATTGCGACTTCCCCCCCCCCCGTTGCGCTCACTTACCGCAAGTCGCATGTCGCCCTTGTGCCCCTGATGAAATTTAGCACGGCTGCGGTGACCCAGCTCGGTGCACGTGTATGTTGAGTGATTTGTGCAGATTCCTTACGAAAACATTCAAACTTCCTCGGTTGATTTTTCATTGAAAGGTGAGGATTTAGTTGTATGCTATTTATTATTGCATTGTATATAAGTATTGTCCAACGTTATTTTAATACATCTGTGATATTTTGATAAGACTTTTCGATATATATGTTTTTTTGTTCTTTTCACACCATTTGGGCAAAGTGGAAAGTTGTATGTGAGGGAAAAATGGAAACCTTTCCACTTTGCCCGCGCACGTGAGATATCCAGTTTTACTCTAACATAACACAAATCAATTGGAAGAAAAAGTAGCCAAAAAGATGAAAATTATCAGGGAAAGAGAGCAGAAAGTAAAAAATACAAAAGAAAATAAAAATTGAGAAAATGGAACAGAAAAAGAAAATTTCAAAAAAACAAAAATCTGCAAGAAAGATGAGAAACCATTTTCTCGAAGAGAAACAAAGTTAAAGAGAAAATAAATTTTCAACCTCAGCCTGGCACATCAAAACAACAACATTTTACACTTTGCATGTTTTGCAAAGAAATTTACATTGATCCTCCAACTGAAGAATGGATTCAATGTCTCTCAAGAATGGGCACATGAACTGTGTGTCGATATTGGAATGATGGAAAATTTAACTGCTTTAATTGCCAATCCCATTTGAGGAATCATGCTATCATATTCTGTATTTTATTGTTCTATATTATATGTTTCCACATTACCCTTTCCATGTTTCCACTTTGCCCTGCTATGCGGGCAAAGTGGAAAAAAGTTAAGTTTTCAAAACTGGGTCTCCATTACCAAAACTGTTCTCTTTCAGTATTATTTTTTTTTCAATTAGCAAAAATATGTAAGTTTCTTGTTTTAATAAACTAAAAAAAACTAAAAAAAAATTACACTTTCTTAACTAATCTGTACTCTGAAGTTAAGTTTTCCACTTTGCCCCCCCTTCCCCTAAGTGATGCCCATCGGCTATTTTAAAATTATTTTTTATAGCATTTAAATTAAGATTTCAAATTTTCAGAGAGGTGTAGAGTTAACTTGATTTCGAGTTGGCGTAGAACGCTGAAATCATACGGATACGGTGTAGGTACCAAGAAGAATATCTGTTTTTTGTTCTTTTTTTAAAGTTAAATTGTGCAGACCCGTGAAAAATTACGGAATATTATAATTATAGGATTTGTGAAATTAAAAGTATCTATAGGAAAAATATTTGCCTAAGGATCATTGCCTTTCATAAGAAGAAATTCACCTTTCGCACGTTAGTAAACTTGAAAAATATGCAGCATCTGTCAAATACCAGAACAAAAGAAATACACAATGCTAATAAAGAATTATTAATTGATAAAATAATTTCGGTACGTATATCGCTTGTCCGATATGATTTATACTTAGTTAATTGAACTTGAATAATTTAACGCATTACGCAGAAATATTCACATTACCACACGCATGTCACGGCCTCCGTGGTCGAATGGTTAGACTCTTGATTAGCGATCTAAAGGACTTTAGGAAGGAATTTTAATTTAATTTTGTGCCTTAACAATTTTTTCATTAAAAATAATATAAGATATATATCTCTATTTGGGGCATGTTCCAGAGAACGAGATACTCCTAGTATCGCGTAAGACCATCATTCAGAATCGAAATATTGCTTGAAATGGCTTTAGCCGTGTTTGGTGACTAGATTTGAATAGCGAGGTAATTCCTTACCTTCCTCTTCCCCTACCTACATTCCTTTAACCTCACATCACACCCCACTTGGGCATAGTTTCACTGGCTCCAAGCGGTTGGGAGCAGTTGGGACCCTTGTGCGGTATTCATATAAAAAAATAGGTTTGACATTTGTTGATATTTTATTTTACTCACACTATTCACATGACTTTTATTCGACATAACTCTTTATAGATATTCTACCTAAAATGTGTATTTATTTCATTAAATGGAAATATCAAACTTTGCTTACACTATCATTAATAAAAAATATCAACGCGTTTCTAAACAAAAGGTTTCCTCTTCAGGATACAAAGTAAAAACTAAACCATTATTTTATTCACTGGAGTTCCTTATTCCAATCTAATGAATCCTTTACCTGTTGGGAAATGCAACTCCGCACCAAGGAGAAATCTATACAATAATTAGGCGGTTCTTCCAGCGGAAGCAACGCCAGAATAATGAGTGATTTCTTTGTCAGAACAGTATTGCTTGCGCCACCAAAGTATTACTTTACATGCAGTTATTTTCGCTGAATGCTTCGTGAGTTCCGAGTACTTTAAACATGAGCGAAGCATACATATCGAGGCAAACGTATAACCAATTCCTTTTAATAAATATTAAGTTATTACTTCTGAGAGTTCAAACGGAATTGGAGCGATGCAAAGTGTTGTAGTATCAAATACCTACCCGTTACACGAAATCTAATTTTGAAAAGTCGATTGATTTGCGGGAACACAAAAAGGTAGGTACATACCTGCGATTTTTTTTTCAAAAGCGTCGATTGGTCGGTACGTGATTAGGTTTGTGTTTAAAAGGGGTTATATCTGGTTGTATAAAATTTACCCGAGGTAATTTATGTTGCTCGATAATTTTAGTTTGCCGAGCTCAACTGCTCCGTGCCCCCAATAGCTACGCGGGGGAGGTAGGGAAGCGACAAGAAATGAGGATTTGGAGGTCAAAGTTATCGGCGGGCGAGTTTTACTCTCCTAGCGCTCGGTGTCACAATTTTTCTCAAGTACTAAGATTAGTTGTAGAAGAAAAAAATACCGTTGTAATGAATTATTAATTATATGCTATGATTAAAACTTCAAAACATGTTTTTTTGTGATTATGTTTAGTTTTATATAAAAATGATTAATTAAGTGCCATTAGTTGAATTTTCAAAGAAAATTTTTGATTCGAATAAAAATGATTAAACTACTAATAATAACACTTTTATTCCTAGTTTCTAATAATAAGTACTTTAAAAGAGGTAAATCTCGAATTAAAAATAGTAATACCTATGTCGAAAATAAATAAAAAATGATCTAGGTACAAATTTGAACCTAACTCTCGCCAGGTTAAAAAAAAATAGTATAAATAAATTTATGCACAAAACCCGGGCAACTTCGGGGACTTCAGCTGTGTATCTGTCTATAGTGTCTATACAAAATAATATGTAAAGAAGTGTATTGATAAAACTTTCAAGCACAAAGCTCAAAGTTCATAGCTCAAAGCTCAAAGTTCAAAGATTTTACGCTCGAAGCATAAAGCTCAAAGCTTTTAAGCTCATATTTCAATTTTTTGTGTTTTATTTTAATTTTCAATTTTATTTTAATTCTTTGTTTTCAAATCTAATTGTACAAAATTCATAATATAGCATATTGCGATTGCACCGTCCATTTTGCTGATTTTAGCTTATATTGAATTTTGAAATGAAAGCGGATTTTAGAAAATGTCGGGGACGCCCGAGTAAGACCCAGAACGATCAATTAATTATGTGTGATAAAATAAGGTGCATGTCAACTAAGAAAGGTGGGTAAGCAGAATGTACGACGCGAAAGTGAATTGTAGAAAAAAATGGGACACCCGAGGAAGACATGGCAAGTTGAAGTGAATCATATCAGAAAATCCAGTGATCTTTAATTACATTAATAACAATAACAATGTTATAAACTAAATAATGTTTGTCTCTCTACTGTCACATCTATCAAGGACCTTGGGGTCACTCTGGATTG
This sequence comes from Limnephilus rhombicus, assembly GCA_929108145.2. Classification (NCBI taxonomy): domain Eukaryota; kingdom Metazoa; phylum Arthropoda; class Insecta; order Trichoptera; family Limnephilidae; genus Limnephilus; species Limnephilus rhombicus. The sequence goes on from OV815277.1 coordinate 14,869,421, forward strand.
TAAACTTTCTTTCCGGGATCACATTAATAACATCGTAAACAAATCACTTAAACTACTCGGCTTCATTCATAGAATTACCTCTGACTTTAAACATATAAATACACTTAAAACTCTTTACTGTTCGCTGGTCCGCCCTCACCTTGAATATGCTAATGTCATTTGGTCTCCTTTTTATGCTGTCCACATTTGTTACATCGAATCTGTACAATATCGCTTCCTACGAGGAATTGCTTGGAGGTCAGGACTTGAAAGAGGAGAAAACTCGTATGATGAAATTGAACAAACTTTAAACATTTCCTCTTTAGAAAAACGTAGAAAGGACTCTGATCTAATATGCATTTTCAAAATTATCAACAGTATTACTGACACACCTGCTTTGTTACAACTCAACCAGTTCAACATTCCTTCCCGTAGACTCCGAAATAATGAATTGCTGTTCCTCACTCAACATTCTACTAATTATGGATATAATTCTCCTTTATCCAGAATGTCGAGACTTGTCAACGCAAATCAAAGCATTGAATTTTTTGGTGTAAGCCTAAATGACTTTCGGCAGTCGTTACGCAATGTGCTTATTAAAGTCTTTTTAAATCCATCTTCAAGCTACTTGTAGTTATTTTCTCTATGTACTTTTATATTATATGTATTTTGTCAATGCTCTTCATCTATATGTAATCTCCTTTCATTGTGATCTCTCTTTTTTTTTCTATTCGTGTTATTGTTATACTATTAATTGGACTATTTGTCCGTAAATAAATAAAAAAAAAAAAAAATAAATAAATAAAAATAAATAAATAAATAAATAAATAAATAAATAAATAAATATATATAAATAAATAAATTAATTAATAAATAAATAAATAAACAAAGAAAATAAATAAATACATACATAAATAAATAAATAAATAAATAAATAAATAAATAAATAAATAAATAAATAAATAAATAAATAAATAAATAAATAAATAAATAAATAAATAAATTAATTAATTAATTAATAAATAAATAAATAAGTAATTAAATCAATAAATAAAACAATAAACAATACTCTCGAGACATTAACACAAATTAAATACTTGGGCATCACTTTTCAATCAAATCTTTCATTTGATAACCATATAACAGAAATCTCTAATAAGGGCTTAAAATGTTGGGATTTATAACTAGGCTAACTAGAAATTTTAACAATATAAAGTTTAAACTGTTATTATGTTAGAAGTCAACTTAAGTACAATTCTCCCACCTGGAATCCACATTATGGTATACATGTACAAGCTGTTGAAAGAATACGAAACAAATTCTTACGCTTTCTATCTTTTAAAATGGGTATTCCAGAAATTATGTTGAACTACATCACTATTTTAAATGATATCAATATGCTTAAATTGTCCGACAGAAGAATTTTCACTGACTTGGTTTTTCTATATAATATTCTAAATGATTAGTTGATAGTCCGGTATTGCTAGAATTGATAAGCTTCCGGATTCCACTATGTAATACTAGAAGTCAGGATTTATTTCAGTGCAGAAATTCTGGAACTGACTACCATATGTATTCCTCTTTGCCAAGAATACTAATGGAGGGAAACAATTATACCAAGTCAGTGGACATCTTCAATTTATGTTTAAACAAATATAAAATATTGTTACTGAGACAGTTCAGTTATGTACAATGAACGCTGTATTTTTCTTATTAGTCATATTTAATGTTTGTAAAAGCCCCGAAAAAGGGCGTTAATAAATAAATAAATAAATAAAAAGAAGAACTACGCTCTCTCAGTCTGATTTTGAAAAACTCTGTATAAAGCCCGAGCAACGCCGGGGAGTTCAGCTAGTACTATATATTATTTTTAATTAATTAATTGTGAAATAACGCAAATTAATCAAAAACAAAAAATTTCGAACGATGTGCTCTGATGAAAGCATTTAAAACTTTAGGTTCTTCAGTTTTTTTACATTAACTCAACACAGGAGGCCCTGAGGAAAATAATTTCCCTCAGGGCCTATGTCAACTGGGATGCTGTGTGGAGGGTCTTTTTGAGGAGAGGAAGGAATGGACATTGGTCTTGAAGAGACCCATGTTGTAGGAAAGAGGAAACACAGAGGCCGGCAAATCATTCCACAGCCGAGCTGTTGAACACAAGAACGAGTCGAAGAAACGACCCGTTCTCATGTGTCAAATGTCAACCGTGTACAATAATGTTGGGCACACGTTTGGCGTGTTTCCCGACTATGCACCGGTGCCGAAGGGATCAATGTTGCTAGTTCCTCGGAGCATCTTCCATTGTAATACTGGTAGAACAAGCATAGCATTCCCATCCGATGCCTGTGCTCTAAAGATTGCAATCCGTCTGTTAAGATGGGAGAATCTATTACACGGACCGCCCGTTTCTGCACAGAGTCGAGGGTATTTTTCAGGTATTTTGGAGCTCCAGACTAGAGGTGGCTGCCAAATTCAACCGTGGGGTGCACTCATCTATACACAAATACTATGAAAAAAGATTAAATACTCGCTGTACTCGAAACAATAACAAATATTTACTACAAATTCCCATAACTCAAACTACTTTTGGTCAACGAAGCTTCAGATACCTTGCAACAAGACTTTACAACATTCTTCCAATTAGTATAAAAAAATGTGATTCACAAAAAAATTTAAAAAAAAACATAAAAATTTGGATAAAAAATAATGATAGAGCATTTACCGGTGCACTCACCCAAATTCGAAATTAATATGAACCAATGCTGTTATTATTGTACCAATGTTATTGTTATTATTAATGCAACCATTCTATTGTGTGATTTTATTCTAATATAAGTGTAGGTATGTTCACAGTATAATAAATTGACATAAAATTACTGCCTCAACACAGGCTAGCCTAGTGAGGCAGGTTATGAGAAACCTAAATTTATAAGTATAAATCTCTATTCTTTAATTACCTACTGTATATATGTATTTTGTTTTCTGATATTAACTTTCGTACTTATGCTACTTTTAAACTGTACTTTTACTGTACTTATGATGTACTTTTTGTTTTTGTAGTTATAAATCTTCATTTTTTTTTGTTCAATAAAGATATATTATTATTATTATTATTATTATTACTTGTGATTTGTACAGGGTTCGCAGTTGTGTACTATTAAAGTATCTGCGGGCCTATACAGTACGCCCAGTTTTTGAGAGGCTAACTTTACTCTGGCTTCAATGGAGCCCCCATACCTGAGCTGGTCACTTAGGGTTACACCAAGCATATCAATGGAGGGCATGTTTGCGTATGCCTTTTTACAAATTAAGTACGAGTATGTTAACATTATAATAAGAACGCAAAAAAACACCACGTAACATGAAAATAAATAAATAATGTAGTACCTACATAGTTTTTAAGTCTTTATTGTACAACAAGGTCACAAAAAATATTGCACCGTTTTTAATTTTCACTGCAGCGAGGAAATTAGCAACAAAGTAAACATTCTTCCCTTTATCTTCCGCCATGGTTTTCAGTTTCTTATTTTTATTTAAGCTTTTAACAAAGACTGCTGGAGGCTGTCATGATTGCTAATCCTCAAAGGCGTTAAATTAAATGCTTTGAAAAGTGCACAGGATCCTTCTCCTTGCTTTGATTCTTGCAAGCGAAAATTTGTCTTAACAAAAAAAAAACATTTTTGTTCGTAGGTTCGAGTTGAAAAATTAATAACCTTCCAAAATTCCAGTCTTAAACAAAACATTTCTTCAACACTATTTGAAAATCTTCATTACAATTCCTGGTTGTATGCGCTCTAAGTATGGCCCTGGCCAAATACTTCCATTCATAGTCGACCAACCTTACTCTTTCTAATCTCCTTTCGCTCTCATTATTTTTAGCTTCAACACGCCCATTTTGGGGACGCTAAAGTCGCACTGGCTTTGGACAGTACCTGACTCTTGTGCGGTATTCATATGAAAAAGGATTTGTAAGATCAAATTGAGCTTACAACGGGTACACCATGGGTACATGGACACGCCCACAAAACATTGCCATCAGCTTACTGTGAATATATGGCAAGTATTTTGATCAAAACATTTTCATAGATTTGTATGTCTTCAAACCACTTTATCTCGCGTAGGGTGTACATATTTAGTTATTAGAATGGTTATATTAACGGTTAAATACAATTTTTTAAAGAGTATTGATTTGAATAACAAGGCTTTAAAATGTTTTTATTATTGAGGGGGGAAAATTAACAATATTGTATACCGCAGTAAGTTAGTCATGGACGAAAACACAGGTGCATTTAATATTTTATCAATTTCTTCTATAGCTTATAATGCATGGTTCCTTAACATTATGTTCTCCCATAACGTCATTAGGTCGTTAGATCATTAGCATACATAATAACCCGGAATAATCAATAACAACGTACGAGTATAACGAATTTGCCAAGTGATTACGCTGGAACAAGGGGGTAACGAGACACTGATTAAGCTATTGTAGTCCCTCGTGTCTCGGCCAATTACCCACCAATACACTGAGATGGATCTTTGATTAGGACCATTTTCCTGTGCGCTCGTACGTGACGAATCTTAAATTATTTGAGTGCCACCTAAAATTACGGAATGGAATTGGTTCCATTTATGAACACATTGTGACGGTAGCGCAGATATTGCTTTTTCCCATTTATGAACAGTGATAAAAAGATTCCATTTATGAAAGAGTGTGTTCAATAAAATATAAAGATGCCGCTTTTGCTCTGACAAAGGAGATTTTTATCGGTTCGTCAAATGTGTCGGGAGGAATTACATTTGAGATGACAATTCAAAGGAAAATTTCTTCCCTAATTGGTTTTACGACATGAGCGACTCAATACGGACATAGCCAGATGGTAGAGGATTGACTGAAATAAGACAATCTAGATTTCTACTAATGGAAAAAGTCGCCGTTTTTAATTCAGATATTATTAGTGAAAGTTGGCACAATAAATATACATATGAAGTGCAAACAAAAGGATTTTTTTTTACATGAGCTGCACACAGGAGGCCCTGAGGAAAATAATTTCCCTCAGGGCCTATGTCATCTTTGGGGATGCTGTGTGGAGGGTTTTTTAAGGAAAGGAAGGAGAGGAGAGTTCTGGGAAGGAAAAGGGTTTAAGGGGTGGGTAGGAATCTGGGGTTCAGTATGTCCTGGTCATCCACCTCCAAGACCTGGACAAACCTCACCCCAAGAACCCGGGCAGTCCAGTGGCGGCTCGTGACTTTTGGGTGTGCTGGAGTGCTGATATAAAAAATGGCATTATTGATGTTGTAGCCGAAAAGATTATTTTTTTTTTTGAAAATCAGTTTTTTGCATGAAAAATTTAGGAAGTTTCAGTTTGGCGGTGTGCCGCACCGATTTCCTGAAAAATCTTCATACAAAACACCGATTTTTGAAAAAAAATAAAAATATTTTTCGCATACGACAACATCCATGACGCCGTTTTTTAAATAATTAATTCGAATAATGTAATGTAAACATACCTCATCTATAATAAATAAAAAAAATATAAAAAAATAAATATATATATATATATATATATATAAAAAATATAAAAAAATAAATAAATATATACATATATTTATTTTTTTATATTTTTTTTATTAACATACCTCATCTATAATAAATAAAAAAAATATAAAAAAATAAATATATATATTTATTTTTTTATATTTTTTTTATATATATATATATATATATATAAAAAATATAAAAAAATAAATATATATATTTATTTTTTTATATTTTTTTTATTTATTATAGATGAGGTATGTTTACATTACATATATATATATATGTATATATATATATATATATATATATATATTAACACCCTAGCACACACAAAAGTCACGAGCTGCCACTGCCGGGCACCCCTGATAAATCACCAAACGTAGCGAACCACTTGGGGTGACCTATGGCAGAGGTGTAGGTTATCCAATAAAGGATCCCGGGGCGGCGGTACCCATTCCCGCCTCCCAAATTGAAATGATGCAATAAAAATTACATTTTTTCTTTATTTTCTTTAAAAAAAAAAGACAAACATTCCCGGGTTACGAATTAATTACCCGTCAATATTTGAAAATCTCCTACTTGCTTGAGTCGTGATGGAGGACTTAGCCAGCCGAGAAATCGAACACGGAACGCATGGGTGGGACCCAAAAGCGATGCCCACTCAACCACTGACCGATCAAAATATTAATTGCTTTTACATTCAATTAGTAGTAGGTTCTCCATTTATTTAAAAAAAAATTAAACTTTTTAACTTTATCATTGAGTTATGTAAGTATTTTAAATTGTTGTGACAGCTTATTTTCAAACAGTTTGAAAATGGCTTTTAATAAATAAAAAAAAATCATTAAATTCAATTTAAATATTTCTTTAAATACGTAATAGGTATACTTACTAAGATAAACATTAATTTATAAAACGCATGCAGGTTGAAATTTTTGCACTCATTTAAATTTTTTTTATATCTGAAGATTCGTTTCTGATTGTGCGTCTATCTCTGATTCATTTTTACCGCTTACCGACGAGTTTTTTTTAACATATGTACACAAGTTAATTAATTTAATCGACTTGTTTACATTTTTACAAATTTCCACCACGAACACAAGTTACAGGAATCAAAGCCACGTAAATCTGATTGATAAAACTTCAAATCATTTACAAAAACCGTTCAAATATCATGTCTCAGCACGAATCCCCATTTCATTATATAAATAATGGTATCCACTCATCGAAATTAGGCCCTTGTCTTCTGATTTTTAGAATTCATTATTATAAGTGGTACATTGGTACAGTGGTACGGTGGTATATTCATACACTGGTGGGTAGGACAGCGAGGGTGAAGGCCCTGAAGGGTCCTCTCGTGAAGAGAGGCTGCATGGTCGTTTCGCTCGAACCTTTTACAATTTGATTAAAAAATTTAATTAACGGACTTCCGGTCATCGGACGAGTGTCGTTTTTCAAATGACAATTATTTTATCATTATTATTTCGAGGCCTCTTGGTGGACGTTTGATTTAGTAATGAACATAATTGTTTGAATAAATGAAATGTGTTTTCTTTGTTATATGTGTACATTAATTGAGATAACAATAAGATAAATTAATGATATAAAACTTTTGAATGTTGTTGTGCGTTTATTTTGAGGATAAAACACAATTAGTTCCATGGCTCCTTAATATGGTGGCACTTTAACACACCTTTGGAAAGTGATATAAAGTCAAAAGTGATGAAAAAATAGCACGTAACCTAACCTAACCTATTTAACCGTAGTTTTTTTATCTATCTTTTGAAAGGTGTGTTGAAGTGCCACTGTGTTATTTTGTCCGTTCAGCAACACAGATACAGAAAGTATTTTACAAGACAAAACAAATCATTAATAAGTGAAGAATTCGCCTGCATCTTAACAATTTCTTTCAGTTAGCATCATGAAAAAAAACTTTACAAATATATTTTTTAACGTATAAAGGGAATTTTCATATACAAAAATATTGTGTTACTTAGAAAAATTAGAAACGTTAAAATAAAAATGGATATTTTTATTCAAGACACTATACTCGTACATATAGGTTGCACTAAGCTCGGGAAAAATCTTGTAATCATACACAAAGTAGTCAATAAAAATGTGTGTTACGAAAATGAAGATAATATTGGTAGCTCTTAGTGTGATAGAGTTAAATACTACCGAAGGGGATATGACCAAATTAGCTCATTGGCTAGAGCAAAGCCCGGCAAGTCAATGTCCTGGGTTCAATTCCTAGACTAATTTTCGTTTGAGAGTCGCTAATATTGTCTTCAATAATTAAATTAGACAATTTGAGGTTTTACTCATCAAGTATAAAAAATAAAAGGAGACTATATTAAAACCATAGAACTGGTAATAAGTTCTTATACTTATGACACTGGAAATGTGGAAGTTATTGTTTTTTTTGTAAGTTAAGGAATTATTATTTTTAATTGTTAAACTGACGTTTAAGACAAAATTTTTATGCATAGCACAAAGGGTAACAATTATTATAAGCAATAATTATCAGCCTGAAACACTCATCCACTCAAAAACACTCAAAAATCTTCCGAGAAAAAATACATGACGCCAACGGGACTTGAACCGCCATAGCTCAATTGGGAGAGCAGCTGACCGGCAATCAGAAGGGCACGGGTTCAAGTCCCGTTGGCGTCATGTATTTTTTCTCGGAAGATTTTTCAATGTGGATGAGTGTTTCAGGCTGATAATTATTGCTTATAATAATTGTTACCCTTTGTGCTATGCATAAAAATCTTGTCTTAAACGTTAGTTTAACAATTAAAAATAATAATTAATATTTGACAAGTTTAAGTATTTACCCAATAAATGAAGACATAATTTGTCTCGACACCACCTAGCGACGGATTTAACACTAACAGTGTCTCTCTCGCAAAAATAAAGTTGGTTGTTTTCAGGTGGAAAAAAAATAAATATAATAAGCAGTAATTGTTGAATGAAACACTAGTATATATTAAATCATTTGGCGGGTATAAGATAAGCCGCCATAGCTCAATTGGGAGAGCAGCTGACCGGCAATCAGAAGGGCACGGGTTCAAGTCCCGTTGGCGTCATGTATTTTTTCTTCGAAAGATTTTTCAATGTGGACGAGTGTTTCAGGCTGATAATTATTGCTTATTATAATTATTAAGTTAAGGAAGTTATTGTTTTTTTTAATGAGTTGAATGTGCCAAAGTGACTTTTTTTGTAATGTAATAAAATACGATTTCTTTTACACATTAAACATAACTAGATGGCCTTTATTTTTTTATCTGATTTAAACTTCAGTTTATTGTGTCGCATTACAAATTAGGCTATAATTTATTTCAAACGATCATTTAATATTTAAGGTTTGGAGATTACCGTGTAAAATGACAAACATACAAAGTGTACCTACGTACCCGGAGAATTTTAAGCAGCGGTTCCTGTACATATTTCGAATAAAAAATTAGATGTTATTTTGCTGTCCGATGATATTTTTTAAAAACGTTATAGATATTTTTCCATCACACGTGGCAACTGAGTAGTCAGTAGAGTAGTGCCTAGCGGGTAACTCTATAAGCATTGCGTCTCGTTCCAGCAGCATGGTAACACAATGTATTAGGAGTGGGATCAGTGGCGACGTGTGACAGCAAAATGACATTTACATTTTTTACTCCAAAAATACTCTGGAATCGCTAGTTAATATCCTTCAGGTACGCGCTATTACGCCTTTTGTGTATTATTTCTAAAGATATAGCCGCTTATAACAAAATCCATTTTCTCGAAATTGAAACTTGTTTTCGCTCGCCTGAAGTGTGTTAGGACAGTCGACAACGTGGTTACGGACTTTGTACGGGGTTATTTTATAATTATTTAAAAACATGCGATTATCATTAAGTTTCACTTACACCTTTTTTTTTATTTTTTTTATTGGTTTTCAAGGTAAAATCCCGTTAAACCGCAATAAAGCAGTTTGTCAACAGGATGTTAATGTTCAGTTACAATTTAAACATTACATTATATTATTACTACAACCATACAGATTATAACAATTAACACATATGAATTAATATAAACAATCTCTATTTAGCAGCCATTGTTTCAGCATATATCTGAATTTATTTGTAGAATCGCAATTTTTTATATTAATTGGTAACATGTTAAATATTTTTGGCACGTTATATTCCAGGGTTCGCCGTCCGTAGTTATTATTATATTTTGGAACAATCATTCCTTCATTCTTCGTGAACCTTGTATTATAATCATGTTCTACTTTCCTCTTATAATTAGACTCAGACATATGCTGAATCAATATTTTGTACCATAATAAGGCCTGCACCGGTAATATTGTTAAATTCCCATACAACAATGATATGTTTCGTCTCTGTGAAAAAATATGAAACCTATAAAATATATTTAAAGTGTGTGCTCAAGCATCAAAAGTAGTAATAGATTAAATTAACCCACGACATTGATTCATTTACCTGTGACGTCTTACTTCTTCACAGTCATAGATGACGTGTTTTTTCGGTTCATTAAATTTAGTAAATGGACTCTCCGGGTAATAAGCTGTCTATAATCTATTACCAACTCCTATTCGTTCTATTTCTCTTGCCTAATAGGATAGTTAATGTGCCACGCCACGTGGTGCGATCGTTGGATTGATTGCATCCTCGATTTTGATAAATATGCGGTTCATAAGGGATTTATACGTTGTCCGGAGAATTGGAACAAAGGTAAATTAGTGTTGGGAGGTCTAATTCATGTAAAATATTTAAATGCTTGATATGCTCGTATTTCGTCCGTTCACTTGAATACGTTACATTAGCTCCACACAGTAGGCCTTAAGGAAAATAATCCTCCTCATTGCCTATGTCATCTTTGGGGATGCTTTGTTATTTGAGGAAAGGAAGGATATTGAGTTCTGGCAAGGAAAAAGGAGGAGGGGGTAAGAATCTTGGGGTCAGTGTCTCTAGGAGTGACGGGCGAATGAATCCACTTTCCAGAAGTTCCTCTCTTTCCTTTCCCTAAAAAGATTCTCCACACAGCATCCCCAAAGATGACAAAGGCCCTGAGGTATTTTTTTTCCTTCAGGCCTCCTGTGTGGAACTAGTTAAAAAAATCCGCGGATGTAAAAAAGAGGTTGAGAGAAGGTTAAATTGGTTATTTGTAAAGGAATATGGAAAGTTTCAAAGTGTCTTAGTAGAGCGTGATTTATATTGATTTTGGATGTTGTCAAGAAGGAAAATTTTGCATGGTTATTAAAAAATTAAAAAAAAAATTGATACAATGTTTATTAAATGTTTTATTCCCATTGCATTTATAAACATGTCCGCACCATTGATAATAATCTTAAAATATTTTATATTACAGATGCTATCAGTTTACTGGAATAGTTACTTTTTCGGAAAACAGAACTCGGTGTGTCAGCGGATATAGAACCTAACTTACACCTCCTGTTTTACTCTCACCCCTCTATCTGTTGTATCGGGGCTTGGTCCGCTAATCCACGGCTTAGTAACTATGTAACTTGCTGAATACCGTATCCCATACCTGGGGAACCTGCTAAACTACACTCGTAACTAACTATTTACTTAGCTAATGGCCAGCAACAAACTTTGTTAGGGCTAAAAAAAGTTTGTAGTTTGTACAAAATTAGAGTGTACTCGTAAAAATGAGAATTTTAAAATTTTTCTGTCGAGAGACAATCAGTATTTTTCAACAAGCAGAGTAACCTAGTACGGATTATTTTTATCATTTGGTTTCCCATGCTTGCCTTGAACTGTAGATTATGGAAATTGTTGTAGAATTTTATTGAATTTATTATAAGTTCACACTTCAAACACATAACTTCATAATATTGTTTATAATAGCATAAACTTTTTTTTTTTTTAAGTATGTTTATTCAGTTTTTTTTTATTTTTACAATATTTCTGTTACAAAAATCTTACAAAACTGATCAATCAGTTTGATTGTAAGAAATCTCTAATTTTTCCCATTTACTTAATACTAATATACTTTTCGGTTTTACATAGTAATTACGAAGCATAATACTTAATTTAAAAATATTACACAGCAAAAAGTATATTAATTTCTAAGTATTATAAACTACTAATTAGTACGATGTTTATGAATACAGTGTATGATAGTAATTTCCAAGTATTTAATCAATATTCGATCTAGGTATACAATATTATTTGGTTTCATGTTCTATTGAGATAGAATGATTTAATTTTTTTTTGATTTTTGAATAAGATGTCTCATTTTTAATATTTTCAGGTAATGCGTTAAATATTTCCGGAATTTTATGCCTCTTTGTTCTATCACCATATACATTATGAGATTTATCAATAATAAACATTTGTGCTTCTCTATGCCTAGTAGGGTAGTTGTGGTTTACAGGTTTTTTGAATTCTGTATTCCAGAATTCATCTAGCGTTAATTGGTATTCTACCTTACTGTGTATAGAGAGGACATTACACAAGGAGAAAATTTTTTTATAATCGCCTTCACATAATCGAACTCTTTTTTTGCCCGATATCAATTTTAGGAAACGGATTTGTAACTGTTCAATTTTATTTAAGTATGTTTTGTACGTTAATCCGTAACTATTTATTCCGTATCCTATAATTGATTCTGCTAATGCGTTGTATATACAGTATAATATATTTTTATTAACAAAGTTTTTTAGGTGGTAAAGTTTCCCTAATATGGATCTTAATCTATTACATGCATTTTCAATATGATTTGACCAGTTAAAATTGACATCTATTGTAAGACCAAGGTATGTACATTGGTACACTTTTTCTATAATTGGGCAATCACACTGTTGGGATTGTTTTTTTTGTGTAAACAATCATATGAATGACTTTTTATATTCAATTCCTTATCCTGACAACTTGCATATGGTGAGTGTATAAGCATGTATTTGGTTTTTTTTGCATTTATAATAATGCCATTGTCGTGTGACCATTTAATTATATTGTTTATATCTGTTTGTAAAATTTCCTCAATTTTTTGTGGATTTTTGTCAGCACATATAATGCAAGTATCGTCTGCAAACTCTTTCTGTTTATGTTGTAAATCTTTATGTAATTCCTCTAACTTGTTATCAGGTACCTGGTTTATACTTTTCAATACTACTAACTTACCTGCTTATCTCATAAACTGTAAATCCGAATATATTATACGTTACCAGGTTAATTCGGTAAATCCGAGTAATATAATATATGCTACCAGGTTACCTTTTCTATTTTTTTTGTTTGTTATGTAATTATGTACATTTCTTGGAATAATATGAACTAAACCTGTAAATTTGTCTATCCTGGAACGGTAAACTTTCCTAGTTGGACAGGCAAAGCTTCCTAATATGTCATTTGTACTTTCTTTTGTATCTATTTATAATAAATAAATGAATAAATTTTTGTTAACTCGAGAAGTTCAAGCAAAAATGCTAACTAACTAACTAACCATCACGCTTTTCCTGCAGGGATAGGCAGAGAAGGCGGCCCGCCAAACACCTCGGTCTTGGGACACACTCCTTGCCTCATTCACATTCATACATCGTCTCAAACATGCTCTTCTATTATTATGACTCTCGACATGGCCTGACTCAAGTATCTGATTCACTTGGTCGTGCCATGTCTTCCTCGGGCGTCCCCGACTTCTTCTACCATTCGCAATGCTTATTTTCTATATAAAATAAGGGTTTCTGTGGCGGGCGGGGATCTATTTATGATTTTTCTGCAAATTCTAATTTTTAGTTTTATTCCTAAACTGATTAAATTTTTTCACATTTGAACTTCAAATCTGTATAAAAGGGTTTTCAAAAAAACCACAAATGGTTAATAAACGTAAAAAATAAGCAAATAATTCAGAGTGGAAGATAATTTCAGTATCGCCCTGGTGTGTAGACAACCATTTAGAGTTGAAACGTTGCTTGAAATGGCTTTAGATGACCAGATTTGAAAAGCTAAGTTTTTTCCACCTTCATCCCCTCCCCATTACATTCAGCAGCTCAACATAAGGCAAGCGAGGTTGCCTTATGTTGTATCACTGCCTCCAAACAGTTGGGAGCAGTAGGGGCTCTTGTGCGGGATTCGCTAAAAAAATATTCCTCTGAAATTTCAATTTTATTGCTTTTTGTTATAACATAATGCGGATCGTCGTCAACAATCCGGTCGATAGTATTTTGGATTTTCATCCCCTTTTCTACAATTTTTTAGACTTTACTTGTTATTTATAGACTGAGGTAATCTCACATTAATTTATTACGGAGGTTAAAAAAATAAACTCTTTCTAATCTATCACTGAAGAAGAAGATATGCTAGTAAATCTAAACAAATATGAAACAACAAGACACAAAAAAATGAAAAAGGTAATGGTAGCAACTGGGAATCGAACCTAGGATGTCTTGTCTTGCCTTGACAAACGCCTTCAGGCCCGGTAGTAAGCGCTCCAAAAGAAGAAGACGGGGAGATATGTAAATATGAATTTTAGAGAAAGCGCGCTAATATTAAAAATAAAAAATATTTAAGAAAACAGAAAATATTTTTTTAAATTAAATGAAGACAATATTAGCGAAACTCAATCGAAAATCTAGAGACAGAAAAGTCAGAAAAAGATATTGGCTCCGCTGGAACACGAACCCAGGACCCTTTGCTTACATGGCAAGTGCTCTAGCGATTGAGCTAAGGAACCCATGTCAAATTCGGTCACTTTTAACTGTTTCATACTTCGACTAAGAACTATCAACATTACCTTCATTTTCTTAACGCACATATTATTGGCTGCTATCTTTATATATGATGCAGTTAAAAGTGACCGAATTTGACATGGGTTCCGTAGCTCAATCGGTAGAGCTCTTGTCATGTAAGCAATGGGTCCTGGGTTCGTGTTCTAATGGAGCCAATATCTTTTAATGATTTTTCTGTCTCCAGATTTTCGATTGAGTTTCGCTAATAATGTCTTCATTTAATTAAATATTATAATTTGAGATTTTACTCATAAAGTTTAAAAAATTAAAATAAATAGATAATATTTAAAAAAAAAAAAATTGTGAAAATGCTAAATAAAACACGAGTCGTTAAAAATAGTGCAAAATTCTCACGCGTAATGTCTTAAACGACATTTAAAGAAATACTATGATTTTTTCTTACATATAACTTAACAGATTTTAATAGACTATACTTAATAGATTTTTTTCATATAATAGAAAAAAACTTGTTTATAATAATTTTCGGAGCATACTTTGCGATTTTTTTCTCTTGAGGCAATTTCATATACTTACCGTTTCGGCGTGGCAAATGCATAGATATTATCTTACAGCGCACTTGAGGTGATTTTTCACAAAAACGGCGCTCTACAAATTATCCAATTGTTATTGTTATATAAACTTATAAGTGTTCAAGAGAAATATGTTATAAAATGGTAGAAATTCGGAATGCCGTGGCTTAATTAACTTGGCCATTGTGATTTATCTATTTTAAAGTCATTTTTGTCGATTTTATGCATCAAATACAAAATTAAAAATATTTTTCTCGACTTAATTTTTTCTCTGCTACCTTTTTAAATGTTCACAAAATTCTAACGAATTCATTTGTAACCCAGATAGTTTCCTTTCTAATCTGATTGCCGTGCAGTGGTTTGTTGTTCAAACAATTCAATTTAAAACCGAATCAATTAGAAATTATCTTGACCACATACCCTGACAACAAGAGTTGAATAAATCCCGAGCAGACAAATCAGATGACCCGAACCGTAATTGAAACGAGATTGTATCCATGCATTATTTTTGTTTACCCGCAGTTTTACTCTCGGGCAGTTTTGCGTCCGGTAGATAAGGGAGGTTTTTTTTAAACCCGGCATCGGAATTGTGGAATTCCAATGAAAATTTATGAAGGTCTTTCGTTTTATTAAACAATACAATTTCGGATGTGATGTGGGCACGTAAAATTCTCAAATTTTTAAAATACGTACTTCTATTTTTCAGTACATATAATTTGATTATTAATTTATGTATTTATTCGTTTCTGTACATTATGACAATTTATTACAACATTACAGATAATGTAATCTAATACATTTTGCATCCCTAGATCATCTTTAGGGAAGCTGTTTATAGGGTCTTTTTGGGAAAGAAGTTGAGGAAGTTTTGAAAGGAAAAAAGTATGAGGGGTTATTATAGAGTAGGTATCTAGGGGTTAGTGCGTATGAATCCTTCCCTCCTATTGTCATGCAAGTTGAGGGGCCGAAAAGGGAAGGGCTGGAGGGGCCGAAAAGTTTCCTTCAACCAATCTCTCCCGATCTGGCCTGACACGCAGTTGGTGGGCAGTGGCATCCGCCGCGAAAACCAGTACAAACCTCACTCCATTAATCCGGGCACCCCTGCTAACCCCTCTAGTTACCCAAAAGTAGCGAAACTCTTGGGGTGATCTATGGCAGGTTTTCAGAGCGGTATCTATACCCATCTCCTACATCCAGCATTCTTACAATAGCAGGTTGGGTAAAATGGTTAGCATTGTTGCTTCCAAAGCAGTTGATCGGGTTCGATTCTGAGCCTATTTTTTTTAAATAAAAAATTTAAGCAAATTGCATAATTTTTGGATTTTTACGATGAATTTTTTTACGGGTCTAAGCTAATTATTAGTAGTTTGGGAGGTTGAATAATCTGATGGCTTACTAGTAATAATTTTAATTATTAGTCTTTGAGTAATTTCCAGTGGCAAAATTGAGGTTTTGTAAGCTCCTCCCCAAGTAACGATACCGTATTGTTTTATTGAATGGGCTAGTGCGTAGTATATATTTTTAAGTTAAGTATATTTCTTAAATTAATAAATATGTTAAATAAATAAAAAGAAAACACTTTGTTTACGTCACTTTATTATTTCTTCCGTCTACCGGTTTCGGTACCTCCGTACCATCATCAGGAGTGAATATAAAATACTGATAAATACAGAGAAATATACGGGTACGTAACCGGTAAACGGAAGAAATAATAAAGTGACGTAAACAAAGTGTTTTCTTTTTATTTATTTAAAATGTCAAGTCACAATGTGTTTGCTTCTTTTGAAAAATTAATAAATATGTATATGACGACCTCCGTAGTACAGTGGGTAAGACTCTTGACTCACAATCCGGAGGTCGCGGGTTCGAACCCGGCGTGCGCAAATAAATTTTATTTGATTAATTTGTGTTTTCACAATTAATTCATTTAAAATAATATATAGTATATTTGCGGAATGTTCCAGAGGGGAAGATACTGTCAGTATCGCCCTGGTGTAAGACCACCATTCAGAATTGAAACGTTGCTTGAAAATGGCTTTAGCCGTGTTTAGTGACCAGATCTGAATAGCCAGGTACTTCCTAACCTTCCTCTTCCCCACCTCTTTCCCCTCCCCACTACCTTCAGCCTCACAACATACCCCAATTGGGGATGCCATAGTCTCACTGGCTCCATACGGGAGCAGTTGAGATTCTTGTGCGGTATTCACTGTAAAAAAAAAAATGTATATGAGTTTTCTTAATCGATTTATAAGTAAATGAAGGCATTATAATTTGCCAGTGCTGCACACAAACACACTGTACGACCAGCCGCCCTTGGTGGTGACCTATCCTCTCTGATCACTCCTGCAGAGAAATGGCGTGATAGTCAGGCAGTTAATTAACGAAAATGAATTAATATAAAAAAAACTTAATTGATGTATAGAACACAACACAAAGCAATATTCGAATCTGTATTAGATGACGCGACGTAGATATAGATTGGAATTACCTCGGACAATAAAATGTTTGTAAACTGTACGAACTATTTTTATATTCGCATTGATTACCACGTGGACTGCATAACCACAAGCTTACTTTTTTTGCTGCGGGTATTAGAACTTAAATACCGAGCTATAAAATAAGCGGAACATCGTTACTTCGTTGTGTTGGATACATTGAATTCAACCCTAGCCAATCTACATTCTACGTAGTACGTTTGGTAGGTACTAGGTATTGCCGGGGCGAGCTTTCGGCGTCCGGGCGCAGTTCGCAGTTTCCCCGCGGAGTAGATTACCTGCACAAAACGCCCTAACGAATCCGGCGCTCCAAGTTATTTATTGCCGGTGCAAGGAGGTCCGCAATACCCCGGAATAGAAACTACCCCTCTACATACAATATACAACCACACAACCACTGTCCAGAAAATACCCCGACGTGTGAACACTGATTTAAAATGAAACTATTTTTATAATTAAACAGAAAAAAAAGTTGTGTACATATTTGAATATTAAATCACCTCGGATTCTCATCTATCTTAGTTGAAAAATAAGTGGAAATTCTCCTATTTTACCTTTAAATACTCTGTGTCTCTGTAATTTATAATTTTTTTTTTATAGATTCTTGATGAAGGTTCAGGTTCAATCAAAACCGTTAGTTAATATATATACGAGATATGTAATAAAGTTGTACCCAAACAACATTGTTTTTTAATGTAATGTAATTATTGTAATGAAATAGATATGTTTTGATTGTTACGCCCAAAAGTATTTTTTATCGTTTATTTTTAGGGTATTACGCCGTTTTGCGCCTTCTCTACTACCATCTTTAGCCTAAACTAAAGAATCAAAGCCTCATTATTTAGGGTACAGAAGGAGGTAACGCAACACGGCACAATACCTCAAAATTAAATCACGATGAATCTGAAAAGGGGTATTTTATCATCCAGATATTTTTCCGCCTACAGTAAACATTAATGGAATACAATTATTAAAAGAAAAAGGAATAATATTGTTACGTAGCGCCCAGGCACCACCCTACGCCAGTAAGCGGCATACCGCCCGTTCCCCCCGGGCAATCGTACCCCTTCTCCCCACGCCCCACGCCCCGCGACCGGGCAACGCGCCTCACACTCACGCCGGGACCCCGCTAGCCGCAACACGTACCCGTCGCTGCGACTGCGCCACGGTTCCGGAACATTCTACCGAATTCACCGAGCCCAAAACGTGAGACGTGCCCGCCCACCATGTTCCGAGTCGACCGGCTCCCCAGCCACGCTACCCGCTTGCAAGGAATTCCTTGTTAAGCGTAGCCGGCCATCCTCGCCGTGAATGCTCCCCTGCCACGACACCTGGTACCAGTGAGTAACGCCACTTTCCCCATTTTGTTGTGTCCTTACTTGCCCGCGAACAGCGACCGACCCCCAGCGGGGACGCGTTTTGAGAGAGATTTGATAGGTTTCCCCCCCATGTGTAGGTAGTCGATTTGTGTACCTGTGCCTAGTAATTGATTGTAAATGTACTGCCCTGTTATATTTGTGTGTGATCCCGACAATACAAGAAGTGTTTACCTAGACGATCTTTTATTTGACGAGGCGTAACGAGTATGGATATATACCATGTACCCCCCCCCCCCCCTTTTTAGCTACCTACGACCCTTGATGATGAGGGCCCCGCCAGTTCTGCCGACCTATCTGAGCTAGCTTTGGAGGCAGAACGTGGGTGCTACGCCCGTGGCACGCAACAATATTTAAAGTGCTATAAAACATATTATAAGAACTCTTGACTCATTGGCTAAAGACAGGCAGAACAAATTGTTTTTCTGTTCATGAAAGAATTTCGATTTTTTTTTAACTCCACACAAGGAGGTCCTGAGAAAATAATTTCCCCCGGGGTCTACGTCATCTTTGGGGAGGGGCCTTTTGTGAAAAGGAAGGAGTAAGAGATCCCGGGTTTCCTATGGAGTGAAGGAGGAGGGAAACACAGTGGCCGGCAAATTGTTCCATAACCGAGCTGTTGAGAACGAGTCGTAGAATTGACCCATTCTTATGTGACAAATCTCAACTGTGTACAAATATCGCGCGCGCGTTTGGCAATTTCCCGACTGTGAACCGGTGCCGAAGGAATCCAGTGACATTGAAATACATGGATAGCATTCTCACCCGATGACTGTGCTCTAAATATTGCAATCCGTTTGATCAACAGAAATAAGATATAAATGAGGTTAATTCGGGCACACGGACACGCTTACAACAAATTTTAGCGTTTACGGTTCCCCAAGCGTGGTATGTTCGAAGAAAGTAAAATTAATTCCCTTACTTAGGGTTTAGTTTAAATGGTCGCAAATTTTCAAAGTGTTAAATTCTGTCTTAAACAGAGAATCTCTGGGTGATCAGAGATTTGGCAAAATCAGTTTTTTTACAAATCAGTATTGGTCACATTTCTAGAGGTTTATCTCTTCAGTGCACGCAACAAACACACATCTATATAGATGACAGTACACTAATGTACGTGTAGATATATTTCCTATCCGTGATGAATTATTATGTTTGGGTTATAAATGAATGTTTTTTAAACGTTAGTTAACCGAATATAGGTCACGTTGAAACTCAGATTAAATGCTTTAAATTAGATTTTTTTTCGTTTAAACGTCGGTACTTGCTCTTCGTTAGTTTTTTGCTGTGTCAACGAGCTGCACAAAATATTTTTTTAATTTCATTGGAATCTTTATGAGAAGCAAAACATACGCAGATGCATAAGTAATATGTACGATTTAATCTAAACATTATAACAGAAGTTCGACTGTGTATGTACTGAGATCACGGATTTTAGATCTGAAATTAATTTTTTTTTTTTTTTTACATTAACTCCACACAGGAGGCCCTGAGGAAAATAATTTCCCTCAGGGCCTATGTCATCTGGGATGCTGTGTGGAGGGTCTTTTTGAGGAGAGGAAGGAATGTACATTGGTCTTGAAGAGACCCATAGCTAACTTTACTCTGGCTTCGATGGAGCCCCCATACCTGAGCTGGTCACTTAGGGTTACACCAAGCATATCAATGGAGGGCCTGTTCGGAAGATTGCTTTCGTTGAAAGAGACTAGATTTTCATTTCGATCCCTTTTAGACGTAATCAGACAAGATTGGGTCTTTGAAACATTAAATTCAACGAGATTATTTTTACCCCAAGAGAAAACACTCTCGAGGTAACCATGTCTTTTATTTTCACCAAGATCAAGATGCCTTAAATTTTTAAAGTTTTTTTAATTAAAAAAAAACAGAGTGTACAATTCAAATGCGATAGAAGTAAAACCTCCAGAAAACTAAAGTAGAGAAGAGTGGGGAATGGGGAGGCTATGAAGGACTTTTTCAATCAATGTGAACGGCGATTTTTCCATATTTTTGTCGTCGAAATCCAGTGCATCTTTTCTTAAACATTTGGTCATTTTATCGGTATATATATTTTCTTCTTCAAAGTCGCTAGTGTTGCTTTATTTTGCCTGTTAAATAATTAATTTCATAACGACAGAGCTTATTCATTACGCCAGAGCTTACCAACATATACCGCCTATATTACTCGCTAAAGACGTTGCTCTCTATTAGCGAAAGAATTTTTAAGTCCATTCAGTATTTTTTGCGAGAAAGAGTAACAAACATACATACACACAAACAGTCACCTTTATAATATTAATAGGATAAAAATAACACAAAATAATATAGGCATTGAAAGAAAAATATTGTTTCATTCATGTTTTTTACAGATAACAGATAACTAAGCTGAAGGAAGCTACTACATTATAATGTAAATAGTAGGGTGACCATGAGTTGAAATTTGATTTGAAATATTATATTAGGTATGCTATTAATTTAAAATAACAACGCAGAAAAAAAAATAATGCTGTCAATTTAGAAAGAATTAGATAAAATAAATGATGGTTATCCTCAGACAACACAAATAATTTAACATTCTTTGTAAAGATGGACAAGGAATTAAATGACTTAATAAGTTATGGGTACCTAGCACAAACGATCGATAAAGTATTTATCAATAGTGTCGGTATTTATCAGACTGCAGAGCACCAACGAATAAAAAACAGTTCACATTTCAGTTCACATCAAATAAATTAGTTAGCAGTAAACTGTTCTTTGTTCGTTAGCGGCCTGCAGTCGTGCTCGGGAGCGATGACAAGTTACCGACATTATCGATAAAACCTATATCGATCGACCGTGCTAGATACCCTGGAAGGCTACTAAATATATGTGAAGCCTGATACGAATAATTTCTTTGGCCAAAAGAAGATTTAGTTCGAATTTCAACAAAGTTAAGAACAGAGCCAAATCTTGCAGGGCGAGTTTGATGTGTTCTTTCTGCAATATCAATATCATAGATATTAGATTATAATGGCTTGGAGTCATAGATAATAGAATAATTCTATCATCTGTTCTTGGAGCGCTTGATATTTTTTGTGTTAACGAGATATGTTAAGACAGGTAGACTAATCTGTGCTCTCAACTCTAAGCTATCGAAATACCTATTATTAGGTCCTGACATATATGAAATTGGCGTTTTGCCGTTCTGGCAACTTTGATCGCAAATATCTTCTCTTTGGTTACGAATTCCAAATTAAAATTTATACAGCTATTTACTCATGTATTTGTGTTTCGAAAATTATAATTCATTTTTTTTCCTTAATTGTATTTTTTCTTTGCGTCACTTAGTTTACAAAATGGAAAACTTGAAATATCGCGGTATTTACGAGTACGAGTTCCACCGTGGCACCAGTGCTGCAGAAACGGCTCGAAGGATTAATGATGTGTATGGCGACGGTGCCGCAAAAGAAAACACAATGCGTTTTTGATTCCAACGTTTTCGTTCTGGAAATTTCGACCTGCAGAACAAGCCCCGTGGATGGCCGGAGACCATAGTTGATAATGAAGAATTGAAGGCTATTGTGGAAGCGGATCCATCGCAAACCACTTCCGAGTTAGCTGCAGGCTGCGGTGTTAGTGATAAAACTGTTTTAATCCACTTGAAGGAAATTGGGAAGGTGAAAAAGCTTGAAAGGTGGGTACCTCACGAATTGAGTAAAGCAAATCAAGCGCGTTAGAACGCTAGACCACACACTGCACAACAGACGGCCAAATTAGAGGAGCTTCTATTGAAATGTCTAAGACATCCACCGTACTCTCCGGACCTTGCCCCAACAGATTACCGTTTTTTTAGAAATTTGGATAACTTTTTGCAAGGGAAAAAATTCAACTCCGATGGGGCAGTCCAAACCGCCTTCAAAGATTTTATTGATTCCCGTCCGAGTGGTTTTTTAGTAAAGGGATCGATGAACTACCTATGAGATGGCAAAAGTGCATAGATAGCAATGGTACATACTTTGATTAAATAAATATATTATATTTAAAAAAATCGACTTTATGTTCCTCCCATACAAAACGCCAATTTCATATGTAAGGACCTAATATATTATACACATATTATGTATGTAATATATTCAGGCTTCAACTAATTAATTATTTAGTATGTAAATTACGTAGCAAGGAAACAGTTTAAGTAAGTTTAACTAGAACGCTCCGAATTACATTTCCCGGATCACAGAAATGTGTGGAGGTCGGTGGTACCGGTAACGGATTATATTGGCGGTCGCTTTTCTCAGGCGATTCCATACTGGGAAGAAATAAATATCACCCCTTTGCGAAATATTTCACCTCCTTTAGGATTTGGTCCCGTTCCCGGGCAGGCGATGCAGCCAACAAAGCGACAGAAATAAATTGGAATTTTTGGCTATGCAATACCTGGATCCATTGGATATATTATTCGAGCATATTGGCTATACTAGGCGAATGCAGCTGATATATTACATTATGTGGACAAAGAACCGGTTTAAAAATATGGATTTTGCACGGTGACTGCGGGAGATTTACTTAGTTTTCTGAAGCTTTTATTGGTACGTAAATTGAACACACTTGCGCCCACCTGCCAATTTTATACTCTCTATCATTTCCTTTGAATTTATCACTAAAATAAATAACACTCTTATGAGCTACTATCGCGTTGTTGACATCAAATCGCTGTTCACTGAAAATAAATCGTAAAACAAAAAATTCATAAATAACAACCGAAAATAGGAATTCAGTGACTTGTTGACCTCTTTTGTTTTTAGAATGGTAGATATTAATTTTAATCTCGTTTAATGTAAAAATAAAATTAATTTGTGAGGTCGATGTGGGGACCGTCCCCCCCGGGAACCATTTATTGGATAACCAACACTCCTGCCACAGGTGATCCTAAGTGGTTCGCAACGTTTGATGACTTATCAGGGGTGCCCGGGTTCAGGGGGTGAGGTTTATCTAGGTGAAGAGGTCTTCGCGGCTGATGCTTCTGTCCTCCTATTGCGTGCCAGATCGGGAGAGATTTTTTGACCTCTCTAGTTGGACTCTCTCGATCCATCGTCTTGCACCGCAGTGGGAGGGATGAATTCATATGTTCGTCACTCCTAAACACATTGACATCCAGATTCCTACACACCCTTCACATCATTCCCAGAACTTCCTCTCCTTCTTTTCCCTAAAAATGCCCTCCTGGAATCAACAAAGGTGACATACTCGTTTATTATGTACGCCCCGAGGGATTTATTTTTTAGGGCCTCCTACGTGGAGATAATTTAAAAAAAATGTAAGCAGTTTGCTTTTAACGAATATAAGTAAATAATTTAGAAACCGTTTTTCTGAAATCGATCGTCCAGACATCTCTAAAAATCGACTTGAGTAACCAGATTTATAATATTAAAGTACACACCTAGAAGACTTAACTTAACACTTACATAGAAAGCAGAAAAACTTGTAGTGAAATAAAATTAAAAATGATTTTTTCTGGGTTACTGGTAGGAAGTCTCTAAATGTCATTTATCGAACCTTTGAAATAACAAGGTTCCATCTGTAGCAGTGACGCCATGCGATAATGGGATCTATAGTAAGTTACCTTAGAGTTCATTATCGCATGACGCCTCCGGAATAGATGGAATCTTGTTATTCAAAAAGGGTGAGCCATCGAATTTTGCTTCGCTCATTATTTTAAAACTAAGTATTTCGTGATCAGATGGATGATCGAAATACACAATAAATTTTGAGAACTAATAATAATGGGGTATTTCCACAAACGAGGAATTCTGTGGAAAATGTACGGAATATTTAAAGATTATTTTTCTGATTTTAATAATCCTACTAAAAATGTTTGATTTATATGTTTTCATTCAATATTATTGATTTTAAAAACGATCTAAAACTGACCAAATCAAAACGGCCCATGGTTGGGGAATGGGTTTGTGACGTCACAAGTGTCGCTAAGCTGAACTAGCATAAATAAAGACTGTCAGTGAGCGTCCTCACTCATGACGTCACACGATAGCCACGCCCCAAAATATCGTTTTAGCGGTAATTCCAAAATGGGAAATTTTTAATCGCTGTAGAAAATTTATTCGTCAACATAAAAATAAAATAAAAATGCTATAATCATCGTAATTTTTTGCTTAATTTTTTTAAGCAATAAAAAAACACGTGGAAATACCCCATTGTGAAGTATGACGTATGTCCGACTTTCTGTTTTCTCCGCCTAGCTCTACAGGTCACAGTGTGACGGTAGACATAAAACAATATTTAGCCGTGTGCAAATAGGTACAACGGCAAAAAAATACGAAGAGGACCGCATTCCGGTGGGCCATGCATGTAGTAAGTAATATTTCATTTTACCAAACAAACCGGTACTTGTATTCCGTAGTATAGTAGCCTGTCACGTTTTTGAGATTAGTCGCATACCATGTTATTATATTAGTTAATTATTCATGGTAGCTAATGGCTACCTTCCCAGCCGGGCGGGCAGAGTTTTCTGATTAGTTTCGCCAGCAATGGGCAATGGACGATGGGTGTTTTAAACACACGGATTCTGTATTTTTAGAAAGGTAGCCAATAAGATTACACTGTTTTTTAATACTTTATTGATGCATTCTATTGAACAAATAATAATATCAATAATAACAAATGTAATAAAATAACATGTATCCAAGGCTGTTCAACATTGAAATCAGTATCAGAAATTAAATATCTCGGAGTGATAATAGAACAACATATGAAGTGGAAGAGCCATATCTGCGAATTGGTTAAGCGTATCAGAAAATGTATATATATATATTCATAAGATTAAGAAATATTTTAAAACTCAACAATCTAAAAAGAGTATACTATGCACTAATCCAGTCATCAATTCAATATGGAATTATTGGATGGGGGAGGGGGGTCATACAACAATATTCTAACTCCAATCAAAGTGATCCAGAAGCTAATCATTAAAGTAATCCTAAAGAAACCCTCCACTTATCCAACAGAAACGCTTTTCGCCGATTTCACGGTGCCTCGAGTAGAGAATATCTTCAAGTATAATGCAATTATCCAAATTTACAAAGATAATATCATCAAAAAAATTGAAACCCATCAATAAAAAAAGATATCAAGGCAACTTCAAAATACCAAATTTTAATACCAAACTAATGCAAAACAATTATATCTATTTAGGAATAAAGTTTTTCAACAACCTTCCGATTGAAATAAAAAAAACCAAAGACATCAATAAACTGAAACTCAAACTGAAGCTACACTTCATCGAGAATAATTAACTTAATAATTAGCTGTTTTTCTCTTTCTTTCTATGTATTATCAATCTATATTCATCTCTATTTTATTTAGATTTTTCGAATTTCACTTAAGTGCACAATATTTTAGTATGTAACCGTATCCCATGTATGTACACCTACACTTATAGATAATCCAGAAGTTTCAATTGTTCCCATTATATACTTACCTATTGCATAATGTTATTCTATTTCTGTTATAATTAGTGTAACTCGCTCATCAAGCACAAGAACTAGTTTCTTCTTTGGTGAGATTGCAATTTTAAATAATTTGTGTACCGATATGTAATTTATATAAAACCACTGCACTATATATCTATATTAAAAAAAAAATAATTCTATTGAACAATAATAAGAAGATGTGACGATCAGATTCCAGATGTCATCCTCAAAGATGACATAGGACCCGAAAGAATTTGTTTTCCTCAGGGCCCCCTATGTGGTACATTTGTAAAAAAAAATAAGATAGTCCCAGGTACCCAAATTGGCTTTTATTTATTCGTTTAATTATTTTTCAGTTTTATCAGTATTTTAAAATTTACATTTATTATTTTTGGCAACAATATTATGTTTGCTCTTACCCTTTTTATATTATCCCTATTTTTATAAGGTATTTTAACATCACCTCCATAATACGCTGGCATTCGCGTTGTTCCGTAAAGCGTCAATGACACAGGGCGAGTTTACAAGCTACTATCTACTAAGTTTAAAAGCGGGTAAATCGGCGAGTCAGATTGTCATGATGACACACAAAACATATAAATCCATCCTGCCCACTGCGGTGCAAGGCGATGGGTCGAGATAGTGCTGCTGGAAAGGTCAAATTAATGGTCCCCCTCAATTAGTCTCTCCTAATGCAGCCCGCCACGCATTAATTAGACAGTCTCATCCACCGCCAAGATGTAGACACACCTCATCTTTTAGACATATCAAAATGACCATTTACGTATTTTTATAATCAAGTAGCGTCTGTATTAATTGTTTTTGTGTTTAATTCGTAGAACTCCGTTTATATCAAATGTAGTAATGTTATTATCACGTTCTGCAAGTATTTTAATTTTTTTATTATTGAGACAGCTGTTTCGGTTTTCAAGATCTCAAACCCTCTGAAACAGTTTAAATTTTTTTCTTGTATGCCGAAACAGCTGACACAATACACACTCAGTAATAACTTTATTAAATTTGATTTAAATTAACAATACTAAAGTTGGTTCTGTGTATACAGGGGTACCAGCATGTACTCGAAGGATATTAATCGGCATACTTTGCAGTTAAAATATAGATGTCGTTTTGCAGTCCGATGATATATTTTTTTAAATAGAAATAAAACATACATATTTTTGTATCACACGTTGCCAATGAACGGAGCTGCTGGAAAAATACGGATAGATTTCACAAATATTTTAACTTTTTTCAAGGAGAACAAAGCTTCAATAAAAACACGATAATTTTACTAACTCAATTTATTCCCTTACTATTTTCAAAGCAACTTTTGCGATTCATTGAATAATATTATTGTGAAAGCAAACAAGTTTTTCCCAAACAAAGAAAAACACGTTGGTAACTACGATTCAAAAAGAAATAAATAAAACCATTTTTACCATAAAGTTTGCCTTTCGAATTCGTAAAGGAAAATTTATAAAAGGTAATCTTTTTATTTCATGGAATACGTTCAATTTTTCATAGTTCAACTTTCAAAATTCGTAAATGCTAAAATTGAACCTACGCCTACGTCACAAAAATACGGGTTGGTCCCTTATTAAAGATGGAGGGAGATCGAGCTGCTCGATAAATCACACTGTGACACATAAAACACACTGAGCTCATAGTATATAGCCAGCTTTGCAAGGAATGCCTCTATTAAAAAGCCATATTGGTTTTTCCACTCAGTTCAGCCCTTAATTAATTCTTCAGTGATGAGTTGAAGGCACTGGAAGAGAAGCATAATCCTCATTTCATCATATATATGAACGTTTGGTTTCAATCACATTGATTCGAAGTTGCGTTGAGTTCTTAGTAGATTTTTGTTCATCAGTTGAATACGATTTTTTTAAAGTAGAGTTGCCTGAAACACCATAAATTCAATGTTGTAAAATTATACAATGCCTCATCAAATGAAACTAAAAATATCATGGAGATAAAAATTTAAAAAAACAAGATCAAAATGTACAAAAGTAAACATAAAGATAGGATATCATAATAAAAAATCTGAGTGTGTAATACACACGCAGTAAAAGTGAAATTAGAAATTCGTTAGATGTCGCTTTATTTTCTTTTGCCTGTTTATTTTAAAGTGGTTTGAAGATTGGATATTGATTTCACAAAAATAAAAATGTTTTTTTTTTTTGGATTACGTGGGATTCGAAGCTCCGTTCGCTTGTTGTCTGTCTCTCTGGCCGCTGAGATTCTTCAGGCGCCTTGCCCACTGCGCTATCGAAGGCCCGTGCTGAAGTGGGAATTTACTGCATTATATTAAAACCGAGTATTTGTGTGGAACTGAGTTGTGACGCATTTCCGTTTCATCTGAATTTCAAATCAAATCATCGGCGCTAAAGAAGTTTCACTTCGAAAATTGTAAAGTAAGACCAACACAAAAAACTAAACAAACATGAAAATAAAGAAATCAACAAATATGAATATGAGATTTACAAATATGAAGACGACGAAATCAATAAACAACAAACTGCAGATGAGATCTACAAACATAAAGATTACGAAATTATGATGTACCACCAATGCAACAACGCCTCGGAACTGGAATTTCTAGTGAGAAGTACTGTGAATACAAAAAAGTTATAAATAAATTTTAAGTTTTGAATATAAAGCGTGGTGCTTTCTCTTTCTAGCACAGTTTAGATCATATTTCTAACCATGATAGTAAGGGAGAAACAACGATTTCCATGAGACCTACATGAGTTGTTCCGAAAAGCGAACAAATTAGCCTGAGGGGTTAAAATACAATTATTATTAGCCCCGCCGCACATGCTCGTTCACGACACTGCGCCAATGTCGCATTGACATTGGTGGACACGTGTGTGTCCGCATTTGCTTTCACGAGTCGTACATCAGTCAGTTTTTAAATAGGTTATTGTTAATAAGGAAATCATCCGGAAAAAATATATGGAAGAGCTCTTACATGTCCAAAAGGAAAACGAAAAATTAAAAAAAATATTTTAGAATGACTAGGAACGATTTTAAAGAAGTACATGCGATGATTACTTCAGATTTAGAGGATCATGTCATGAACGAATTAGTATTGAAGAAAAATTAAAAAAGTATTCATATAAACTGGGTGTTTTACTTCGTAAAAACATTTTTCGCTTCGAACAACTTCAATGAGTTCCTCCATTTTGCAAACACTCGCGCCACTGCCACTCGAAAACAATGTCTCGATCACCTAGCCGACACGCGCGTACACGCTCATGTACGTGCCTAAGTCGACAAGTGAGAGCAAATGCGGAGCTTGGTACTGCGCCATAGGTTTTAAATACTGCCACTAGCACGCGGCTCGTGACGGCCAATGCGAGTGTGGGCATGTGCGGCGGGGCTTACTGTGGAGGTTAGAAATGTGTTATTTGCGTGTCTGTGCAAGTTTATCTGTCTTCAGATGAAATTGATCTAACTGCTTAGTCGAAAAGTTTATCCCGAGTCGTCGAATGTAATTTGGCGATTTTCACTCGACTTGGTATTTTATTTTCAGTGCCATGGACAAAAGTTATTCTGCGGCGTCTTCGTGAAATGTCCTTGAGGTGTCTTCACAAAAATGACACCACAAAGTAATAAACTGGTTTATTTTTATTATTTCGTGTTGAGTATGATTTATTACAATTACGGAGAACGTAGATACTTACATTGCATTCATTGAAGCCACCGAACTAATGTATTATTAATTTCGCCTTATATGGAAAGAAGTAGAACCTTCGCATTACACTGAACTGCATTCGTGAAGACATCAAGTTGAAATCACGCCAAACCTCGAAACCTTTCAGAGTAATATAAACTGCACAGGTTTTAACGATTTCACAGTAGTTTGGACGGGCGAACGGTTTTCTGAAACTACACCAAAGGGATATTAGTCTCGTTGTTTTGTATTTTTTAAACCGCACTTAAAAAATGATTAGTAAAATATGATCGATATTTTGAAAGCTGATGACAATTTGATCTACAATTGAAACAGGCTGAAAATCGAAGTTTTTGACTGAGACTTTTCAAATGTGAAAAAATCAAAATGGTGCTGATCGTGAATTTTTTTTTACATTAACTCCACACAGTAGGCTTTGATGAAAATAATTTCACTCCGGGCCTATGTAATCTTAGGAGATGCTGTAAGGTGGGTTTTTTAAGGAAATAATGGGGAGGAAGTTCTGGGAAGGAAGTAGGTATGAGGAGTGGGTAGGAATTTGGAGGTCAGTGTGTCCAGGAGTGAAGGATGTATGAATCCATTCCTCCAACTGCGGTGCACGGCGATAGGTCGAGAGATTCTGGCTGAAGAGGATAAAATACCCCCCTCAACCAGTCTCTCTCGACCCTGCCCACCATGCAGCAGGTGGGCAGACGCATAGGCGGCTAAGACCTGGACAAACCTCACCCCGTGAACCCGGGCACCCCTGCTAAGTCATATGGAAAAGGTGTTGGTTATCCAATAAATGGTTCCCGGGGCGGCGGTACCAATAACCGGCTCCCAAAGTTGACTAAATGATTAAATGTGAGAGAGTTTGAAACACCTCATCCTACTTGTGGATACATCAAAAAACTGTTTATTGCGTTTTAATCAAAATAAAACAATTCTTGTATTTTCTCTCGCCATGATTTAAATCCGCATCCTAAGGGTTGGTAAGAATATATGTAACACGGACGCCATCACCATGTTTATTAATCAGGTATTCCTACCCGACCTTTCTCTTCCCCATATCCCTACCTTCCTCATTCCATTCAGCCTTACAATCTACCTCAAATGGGGATGTCATAGGCCAGCGCCACACTTGACGGAAATTACGTCAGGAATCTTTCGCGACGGAACGCCAATACATGTAATTGCACATAAATTACAAATAGCCGGCACACTACGCGGAAGATCGGTCGTTCCGTCGCGGACAATCGGTCGCTCCGTGGCGGACCGCCGACTCTCGCGTCTGCTCCGTCTTCCGCGCACCGATCTTCCGTCGGCGGAAGATCGGCAACTTCGCATTCCAAGTATTTGTATGCATCGCGCCACATTCGGCGGATAACACGCGGCGACGACACACGCACAGGATGTTCGACACTGAACGTTTTATTGGCGGATTAATTAATTAATTATTTACTAGATTTAGTATTTATTTTTTTATTTACGGTCAGCCTTTCTTCGGGAGATATAGCCGTTCTAAGTTTTGTATTTTGCTTGGTAATATAGTCCTTCGTTAAATTCAGCAATACATCAAATGATTGTATGGACATTCGATAATATTTGAATGCTTTATCTGGATAATATCTTAGTTGCATATACACGGTATGAAATTGCCCAATTTCTAGTCGAAGAATATTTATGGGATGAACCCAATATTTTCGCTTTCTTTTTCTTTCTTCTTCTAATGCCTCATAAATAGCTATCTCTTCTATCGGATCCATTACGACCACACCGTATAAGCGTTGGCAGTCGACTGATAATCCGCCACTGAATATTCAGTGTGGCTGCAACGTATGGCAACGGATTGACTCCCGCGGAAGTTACGCGACGGAATTTCCGTCAAGTGTGGCGCTGGCCTTAGTCCCTTTGGCTCTGGACAGGAGAGAGCAGTTGGGACTCATATTCGGTATTCAATTTGAAAAATATACTCGTATACTTATTTACAGTTTTTTTAACTCAATTACCGATCAAAATTTTTCTTCTTCCTAGCGCTGTCCCAACTCATTGCCTAGGTAGGCTGTTGGGGTCGCCTCTTCTCGTTCTCAGGTTGTAATTTATTCTCTTCTGAGTATCGCCTTCATCCAGACCGTTTCCTGAAGTATTTTGGAGCATTGAGTCATCCAGGAGTTCTAATCATTTACCGATCAACTATTAACCATTAAATGAAGTAGTCTCCTTTAACGTAATTTCATGTTATTTACATTTCTATCGACTTTTTTTTAGTAAAACCCTCTAACCACATTTTTTGGAAATGTTACTTTTTAGTGGCCTTGCACCGCAGTTGGAGGAATGGATTCATACATCCTTCACCCCTGGACACACTAACCCCCAGTTTCTTACCCACCCCTCCCAGAACCTCCTCTCTTTCCTTTCCTAAAAAAACCTACACACAGCATCCCCAAAGATGACATAGGTCCTGAGGGGATTTATTTTCCTCAGGTGTGTGGAACTAATGTTAAAAAAAACCTACAACTTAAATCAAAAAACTAATTTTACGGTCATTATTAAATCTTTAAATATAATTTTCATAAATAATTGCGACTGAAGATTATTGCGACACAACCGAAACATTGTAAAAGTTCCTAAGGTCTAAAAATATCTAATTTCTTATAGGTTTACAATAATTTCGTATAAGTTTACAATAATTCCTGCCAATCCATTTCAATAGAAGATATATTCTTATCCACGGTCATTTATCGCAAGAGCATTAACAGAGTTTATTTTACCCGACGATATTTTATCAAGCTGAATAAAGACGTTCATAACACACGAGGAATAAATCCATAAATTAAATACATTAACTATTGGAGTGTAAAATAACTAAATTTCCATCATCGCTGAACCGTGCAATCATGTAAATTTCATTTTTATAATAATAAGACAACCTATGACATTTATTTCACGAGATGATCCCTTCAATCAAATGTTTTTTTAAATGAATCAGGGGGTTGTTTTTTTTTAAATAATAGTATTTGGATGATTTGTATTGGATTTAAAGGTTTTGTGAAAAATCACCCCAGCCGGAAAAACTTACCTTTCTACTGCTCAGAATACAGAATAGAAAAGAACATTGGAGGGGTCACAACTTTCACAATAACAGTGCAAGGAAACTGATTATTTTCCTCATATAGATCATAATGTAAACCAATGTCGTCACTGACTTAATGCCTTTTGGAGGGTCTGGATACATCGATCGAATTTCAATTTTTCGAAATCAATTTTTCGAATTCAATTGTTCATTCGCTTAATTGTTCAATTGTTCAATTTTTCGAACTTTAATTTTTCCAAAACATATTTTTCGAACATCAATTGACCGAAATACTAGCTTTTAGAATTGAAAGAGCATGTATACAGTACGTACAAGAGTATTTTATTATAGGATAGACAATATCAACTAACCTAACCTAACCTAACCTAACCTAACCTAACCTCACCTAACCTAACCAAACAGTATCTCGTTAGTCATAAGCAAGTGAAATATATATTTTAAAAGTTGATTAACAAATTCGAAAAATATGTCTTTCGGCCAATTGCTGTTCGAAAAATTAGTCTTTCGAAAAACTGAAATTCGAACAATTGATTTCGAAAAATTGAATTCGAAAAACATGTCTGCTCCCCCTTTTGGTTATAGCCCATTCAGCGCCTGCTCTGTCTTTTTTACACTTGCTGAAATCGTACAGCGCCATCCAATTTAAATATCTTGATGATGGTATAATAAAGTTCTAAATATAAACTTTAAGCAATGGTCAAGTTTGACTTTTGGGTCACGAAACACGCCCACATGACATTTCTTGTGTTCTTCTGAATTCTTTGGCTTGGAAGCTCATTTCACTTGAGAGGTTTTCCTGCTAGTGTAATAAACGTTTCCATTAGATATATCTTCATGACTCCGTAATCTATTTGACTGGTACATGTGAAGTTTCTCAAAATTGTTCGAGGCCGCAGCCTGTGGCGATAGCCAAACTGCAGTGATAGGGGATAACACAAGTGGATATATCGCTCCGAAAGGTGAGGTTATGAAGACTTTGAGTATTACCAATTGATTAGAAAAACCTGAAATTCAAATAATAAAATTTCTTACAATTAAAATCGTAGTTTTTTTGCAGTATAACTCATAAAGTCGCGTACACATCTGCGAGCAACTAACTGTAATAATTGTGGCGGACATGGTAATCAGGCTCTGGTACAGTGACGAACGACCCGCGTCCCGCGAGCAAATTTCGTGCGACCCAAAATTTGCTTTAAAAATATTGAACGGTCACTGTTCTGTTTTGACAAAGGGTTAAGCGAAAATATTAGTCTTTCTTCAACGTTAATTCAGCCGTAATAAGCTTTTTTCAAAAATTAAAATATACCCAATTTCGTTATTTCGTTACTATTATACTATACATATTTTTTGCCTGCTTTTCGCAGCGCTTTAAAAACTATATTTGATGCATTTTAGAGGATTCCCTTGTATAAAATTGATATAATATGTTTCCTTGACTAAACTTAATTTGACTTTCCGAACTATAAAAATCAATAACATTTGTTTGCGTTGAACTCAGCATTTTTTGCCCGTGGCGCTCTTTCTTCGTGCGGACAAGAATGATATTTTGCAAGTACTCCGCATTATATGGGAACGTATGCTTCCAAATTATACATCTGAAATAATGTAAATAAAGGAAGAAAGTTTTGATATTTCTTATTTAATAGCAATCGTTCGGATTTCCGAGTGCAATGGTCAAATATTTTAGGTTAAAAAAATCTGTATTACAAAATACGAAAAGGTTACTCAACAAACTTTTTTCTGTCTATTTCGAATCAGCCACCCAAAATTCATAACACCTTCTTTAATATTATTTCGGAAAATAAAATCGACAGAATTTATTGGTTCAGCCTTGGAGTTAGAAAATTTTCGCCTGCGGCGCTTTGCTTTGGCGTTTTGCATTTTTTAGGTAACAAAGTTAACCACGTCAAGCTATATGTACCATAACACCTGCGGCCCGCAAATGAATAGAAAATTAAAAAAATTTGCTCTCAGGAAAGGTTGCTTATCACTTCTGTAGTATATACGCGATGTCCGCACCATTGTAACCGTAATGGTGAGCCGGCTCGCGTGCCATGTGAATGCTATGATTTTTTGTAAGGTAACGGTTACGGTCAGCTCGCAGGTGAGTACGCGGCTTAAGGGCCCGCAACCCGAATTTCTACCGATTTCTTACACATCTCCCTTAAACACGTTAATTTTTAAAGCTCTTAAAAAATTATATGTTATTCTTGAAGATAATATCTAGACATTGCCCGCGCCGAAACGCAAATTACATAAAATTCCCTTGATAGAAAAAAATCGCAAAGTATGCTCCAAAAATTATTACAAACACGTTTGTTTCAGTTATTTTACAAGTTATATGTATGAAAAAAATCACAGTGTTTCATTAAATGCTGTTTAAGACAATGCCCGCTCTATTTTAAACGAGTCATGTTTTATTAATCATTTTCGCAATTTTTGCATCGATTTTGTCGCTGTAAATGGTAGCGCTCTCCTCTAACATTCGTAATTTCGTATCTCTCCATCTTCTTCTTCTCGAGCCCGGTTGCGGAGCCTTAAGAGGATATTCATTTTTAAAGTACTTCTTTCTACACCCCCTTTGTAAACCCACTATTACGTAAGTTATTTATAATCAATGTGCGAAAAATTAAAAAAAATTGTAATTGCCCATGTCTTTACATACAATACAACCACAATATGAGTCTAGAACAAAAGAGTTCACTACCCTACCAAGATGTCGTCAATATCCAGCTTACGTGCGTGTAAAGCAGACTCTATCGAATACCAGCTCAATTTTATCAAGACCAATCTTGTATAATGTTTCTTAAAATAAGTCAACCCCTTTACAAGAACCCAAATAATTATAATATTATCTTGTATTCAAAATTTTTATACAAATTTATTCGAGAAACTTTATTCGGAGTAACAATGTGTTTCATTGTACGCCATCCGCCCACTGAATCAGTCGGAACACATTCAATGTAAATGCGGATTATTTGTAATTTATAAGCGTTTAATTCGTGGAGACGTATTTTATTTGGTGAATTAACATAAATGTCTACATCGCACACAGGTACAATGACTCTAAAGATCGTCACCTGGACATTATTCAAAGCGATTCCTATGGATGTTTTATTCCGATGATGGAAAAACTAAGGATGGTAAAGTGATGTGTTAAAAACGGTTCCATGCCAACTCAGAATGAAACTAATTCAGAAACACCTCAGAAAGGCCATTAAAAGTTATGAAAAAATAATTTTAAAATAGCCGGTAACCCTAACCTAACTTAACCTATTTAACCATTTTTTTATCACCACTCTTAATGACCTTTCTGAGGTGTTCTGAGTTGGTTTCAATCTGAGTTGGCCGGTCACCGTTAAAAACTTGGTATACGATATTATTTGCTGTGCGACTTTGTTGGCGGTGTCCGGACAACTCAGAATCATGCAACTGCAACACCGTCTTTGAAAAGTCATTGAAAGTGATAAAAATGGTTAAATAGGTTACGCTAGGTTAGGTTATGAGCTATTTTTCAAAAAAAATCATAACTTTTAATGACATTTCAAAGCGGTGTTGAAAGATTCTGAGTTATCATGGAATCTTGTTGGCAAGCTGTCAAAGTTAATAATTTTCGTTGTCTGTGATGTGTGAAATATTTTAATGTAATAATTATTGTGTTAAACTAGCAATAAAGTAGGTACAATAGGCCACTTGCATGGATTTCATAACAACTTGGAAAAAATCATGTGGATAGATCTTTTTACTAAGATTACGAAAATGTTAGTAAAGTTTTTTAGAAATGTATAGTTTATTTTTATTTTTAAATAAATAAATCCATTATTTGGGCTCGTGACGTCACTACATGAAAATATCCGTCTCCGAAAATGTTCCTATTAATTTTGTAAAATTCCACACTGATTTTTTTTTTATATGACATCACTTTGATTTCAGGTGAATTTTTGAATTCGTTCACTAGATTTATTGTTGGTTCTCTGCGAACTTTTCATTTGGTTTGACTTTTAACAGATGTTGTGAAGAGAACCCCGTACATTTTAGATGTCGGTACGTGTTTTAAAGGTATAATGGTTATGGTGCTGATTTTAACAAAATCAAATTTTATAATATTCTTATTATTATTATAATTTACAAGTACAAGTATATAACATGTACAAGTATATAACGTTGGATTTAGTTATACATACGTTGTATATTATAATGATATGTGATCAATAAGATGGATCAAGGAAAAAAAATATTTATGAGATGTAATACTTTTGGTATGCCTCGTAATTCTCCTGTGCCATTCGTGTGGAAAACGTTCTTTTTTAAAAAAATGATTTTCGGCTATGTAATTATCGTTTTTTCACACCTATAAAATTATGTCCCGTCTTTCCGGTTTATAAAAAAGGGTCTGATTTTTCGGATTGAAATTTTCAAAAATCCCCAGGGTTTCAAAAATACGATTAAAAAAAAATACAGAATGTCTTAGAATATTTGCCTAAACCGGAAAAAATTAAAAAAAATGTGATGCAAGTGGCCTATTAAAAAATCTATGTTTAAAATGTGTTTTTCCTATTTAGTTTTTTGACAGATCTTGATCTGATTTTAACGTAACAACGGTGTTCATTTGAAAAATAAATTTCTGATAATTGATAACTATTTTATAATATTTTACAAATATTTTATCAATACTTTTAGCTTCACAAATTCTATCTCTTTCACACAAATTCAAATTCTCAACTTCACAATTATCATATCCCGTAATTTTTTTCACACGTCACCTACTGGAGTTACACACGTCAAAATGACTTAAACTAACCTAACTTTTGTTATTTTTTTAACCCGTCAAGTCTATTTGTTTGGTTTTCAGAACAACTCACACAGGTCTCATAGAAATCGTTGTGTCTCCCTAACTATCATGGTTAGAAATAAATGGTGTTAGAAAGAGAAAATTCCACTCTTTAAATTCAAATGTAATTTAAGTTTCAGATTATTTCGACGTGTGTAATAATTTCAGTAAACAGAATTTGATCTAGTACTTTACATGT
Source organism: Limnephilus rhombicus (assembly GCA_929108145.2). NCBI lineage: Eukaryota > Metazoa > Arthropoda > Insecta > Trichoptera > Limnephilidae > Limnephilus > Limnephilus rhombicus. The sequence goes on from OV815277.1 coordinate 14,907,355, forward strand.
GTAATTCTGTCCTTTTAATTTACTTGTGCACGCCGTGATTGGGACCCACGAGCCGAGGTTCGTATTCGAGGACCTTACCCCTCGACCATGGAGACAGCCGCGCTTAAACAGAATATTAATTATTATAGCTTAGTTAAAATTAACAATTAATTTCATCTGTATGCTTCATCTTCTTTAGATAAATCTCATATAAAATCCCCCTCACTCACAGGTCATCATTCATTCCTCCAGACGGTTTATTGTCAACTGTGATAGGACTCCAACTAACGCTGTAATATTAGACAATCAATTTAAGATTAACCAAATACCGGCCGTTTATCTTTGCTCAGTTTGATGTGTTTATTAAAAATCCCAATTAATTATGATGATTTTATCCCTATCTACGAGTGTGTATATTTTATCGTAGCCCATAAAATACCGGCTTAAGAATTTCAACGCAAATGAGTTTCGGCGTTTGAAATTAACTGGGTTCAGTTTCTTTCCTTATTTGACGTTCCCTTTCAACGATGTATTTGGATGTGTAGGATTAGTGGATTTCCCGTGCCTCACTTACGTTTTACCTGACTCACAAAATAAACTTCAGGGCGTGCGATTCTCGAATCTCTACCATTAAAACGCCTCAAGGGTTTGTAAACGATATAACGATTATTGCCTATTGCTGAACAACGCGTCAATAGTATTGTCGGGCAAGATGTTATGTATGTATAAAATTTTAAGCAAAATTGCGAAATTATTTATTTAATACTAGCTGTTTCCGGCATGCGTTGCAATTCCATATTCAAAGAAATAAATTGTTTCTCCCTTCATGTCCTTTCCCATGCGTCCCCGTTCCCCTCTCGCATCCCCTACCCTCCCGCGTTCCCCATTCACCTTCCCCACCCATCCTCTCCCCTCTCCCGCTCCCCCGTCCTGCAAAACCCCTCCCGCGTTCCATATATTCAGTCCCAGTACATTCAGTTTCAAACAGCTCGCTTGCCACCTATTACAATTATTTATTCAAATTTTCATTTTTCGTATATTAAAAATATTCATTTTGGTGTTATTATTTTATAAGAAATGTAATGATTTTATAAGAACAATCAATCAAATTTGGTAGCTAACAATTTATTATTTATTCAATTTTTCGTATATTACAAACATTTATTTTGGTATATTATGAGAAAAATCAATAAAATTTGGTACCTAACAATAGGTACCTATTTAATATCTTTAATTAAAAAAAATCCAAAGACAATTCTTTTAATTAAAAAAACAGCTGCCTGCTAAATTCAATTTCATTAAACGCGCGAACTGTCAAACGTGCGAAGTTAAAATAGTCAAAATATTATTTTTTTTCCTCCTGTACACGAATAAATTAGAATTTTTTCCGACGCGTGAGCAGGCCACATACATCTGTCCGTGTGAGAAGCATGGATTTCCAAATTTACTCCCTGCTATCCCCTATTGCTATGTTAAAAATTGAGATACTACCAGCACCTATGGGTTGCTTGAGCAAGCTCCCAGACGTTGATATTTCGAATGGTGCGAGGCTTGGCTGGACGCTGAGTGTTCGCAGCCTGTTTTAACTACCAAGTACATACTATGGAGGAAGCCATTTTTTTGTAGATGCTTTCGAATTGACATTAGTATAATCGTAGATTCTTTAAATGTGTGCAGGTTTTTACGTTATAAAAGTGCTAGCATCCCATTATTACTGCTTCTTCCCAACGCAAGTTTTAACAGTAAACAACTGCCAGTGTTTGGCCCGGTGTATTGACACCGTATTATAATACATTTATAACATGTCCAAGTGAAATAAACAGTGAAGTTTTTTGCAAGGATAATTATTTTATTTAAAAGGACCCCTATCAATTTTGAACATGGTCCTTCGAGCCGGATTGCAATCAGAGGACTGCAATAATATAAAAAAAAAACAAGAACCAGCTGCCAATTAATACAGATGACCAATATTACAATTACCGGAATCACAAAGATGAACAAAGGAAGACTGGATTCACATCGGAAATGAGATAAGTTTTTAGTGCCTTCCCACCCATACCCATTCTTTAACATCCATACAGAACTCATTCGTAGTTTTTTAACAAGATTAATCCCATAAATATTGTATTGTAAAAAATAAAATCACTACCCACGTAAAGATTTTATGCAACTCATGATTTTCAATTGATTGAACATTAGGTTCTCAATTAATAATTGCCAGGAATATTGTCGTTGTTGTTTTTCAGGCGGGTAGCTTCTCAAATAAATAAATACGCATTGTCGGAACACATTTTATCAGGGATTAAGCTACGAAAAGGTATTTGTACACAAAATGGATAAGATCAAATCTTTAATAGCCAAGAGAGGCGTGATTAAGGGGAAATTGACGCGTTTCGCGGATTCTATAAACTCCTTGTCCGCGATTGAAATTAAACTGAGGTACGACCGAATAAAGCCATTGTTAGATCAATTCGAATCTATACAGGACGAAATTGAAATTTTATCGGATGAGGAACTGGAAAATTCTATTCAGCGCGAGACGTTTGAAAATCAATATTTTTCAGTCCTTGCTACTGCTAAAGGGGCGATGGACTCAATTAACGAGGGTAGAGTCGACATCAAACTCCCAACTCTCCAATTGAGAGAATTCGATGGGAATCAAAAAGATTGGGTAAATTTCGTTGAAACCTTTAAAACTTTGGTTCATAATAACAGTTCCTTGAGCAACGTCCAAAAATTCTTTTACTTACAATCTGCGCTGAAAGGGAACGCATTGAAAATAATTAGTAATCTAGAAGTTTCGGAATTAAACTACCTATCGGCTTGGGAATTGTTGCACGACAGATTTGCGAATCTCAGGGCTACCGTACATAAACATATCCAAACTCTATTTCAATTAAAGGATATGAAACATGAAGAGCCTGTAGCATTAAGGTATTTAATTGATGAAACTAATGTCAATTTGAAAGCGTTACAAAACATCGGAGTTAAAGTAGATCATTGGGATCCTTTGATTATTTACATAATTTCAAATAAATTGGATATAGCTACCCGGAGAAATTGGGAACAATATACATTGCAAGGTGAATTACCTACATTAAAGGAATTCATAAAATGTTTATCTGCTAGGGCACAAGTATTGGAGCTTATGAATGCTTCAGAGAAAAAATCTTCTAACCTACATAAAATGCAAATAGGCAACAATAATAACAAAAAAGATTCATCGGTATTCTTGGCAATAAAGGCAAACAACTGCATTTATTGTAATGATAAAGGTCATCAAATTTATTTTTGCAAAAAATTTCTAAAATTAAAATTACAGGATAGGATTGATGCTACGAAATCAATCCGGGCGTGTTTTAAATGTTTGAGGTTGGGTCATCAGGCACAGAGTTGCAAGACAAACCTAACCTGCAAAATTTGTGGCAAGTATAGCCACAATACTCTATTACACAAGGAGGTACCTCCGCCGGAGACCTCAAATATGGATGCTAATAACGAGGTTATAGTGTCGAATTTTTCTGCATCGGAAAAGGCAGAAAAAATAATATTATTGTCAACCGCCTACATAGGCATTGTGGGGGCCAACAATAAAATGTTTAAAGCTCGCGCCCTGATTGACTCTGGAGCGCAGAGTAATTTTATGAGAGCTGATTTTGCTAATAAATTAAATTTACCATGTGAATGGATAAACAAACCCGTGTCTGGGATCCATAATAATATCACACACATAAAAAAGAGAATTTCAGTGGAGATGACTTCGCTTAATACGGATTATAAACGCGAAATATCATGTCTGATTTTACAGGAAATTACAACCAATTTACCACAAGTGACAATGGCGAAAAAAGAGTTCAAAATACCACCAGGACTGGAGCTGGCAGACCCGAACTTCAATATAGCTGCACCCATCGACATCCTGTTGGGCGCGGAGAGCTTCTGGGAGATGCTAAACAACGATAGATTGAAACTCGAGTCAGGACCAACGCTTCAACGTACGCAACTGGGATGGATTGTGTCCGGTCCTATCAACGTGTACCCCAAACAAAGGCCTGTATCAGATTTTTGCAGTTTATCTATAAATAAGTTGAGTCATCAAATAGAAAAATTTTGGAAATTGGAAGAGATTAATTCCACTAAAATTCAAACTCAAGAAGAAAAGGCTTGCGAAGCCAGTTTTGTAAGTACTCATACTAGAGAAGATGACGGTAGATATTTAGTAAGTTTACCGCGTCGGGCATGCATTGATCAATTGGGAAACTCATTGCTCACTGCCGAAAAAAGATTTAAAAACATAGAAAGAAAATTTGTGTCACATCCCGAGTTAAAGACACAATATGTAAAATTCATGCGTGAATATGAAGAATTGGGACACATGGAGATGTGTGACCAGTCAAAAGGGGATCGTGACTCCTATTTTTTACCGCATCACGCTGTAGTGAAAGAATCCAGCACTACTACTAAAGTGAGAGTCGTTTTTGACGGCTCCGCCAAAACCTCAAATGGAATTTCCCTCAATGAAGCCTTGATGACAGGACCTGTTATACAAAAGGATCTATATAACCAACTATTGCATTTCAGGAAACATCAAATAGTCATGACTGCCGACATCGAGAAGATGTACCGCCAGATTAACATGTGTGAAGATGACCTGGACCTACAGAAGATAGTATGGCGCGAGTCGCCACAGGATGTGCTCAAGCATTATCGTCTGAAGACTGTGACTTATGGACTGGCACCTTCCTCCTTCTTAGCCACAAGATGCTTAAAGCAAATTGGTATGGATAATAATTTAATTTTTCCTAGAGCTAGTCAGGTCATAGAAAATGACTTCTATATGGATGACTTGTTAACGGGAGCAGATGAGCTGGAATCCTGTAAAAAGTTAAAAGAAGAATTAATCAGCATCTTGTCATCTGCGGGGATGACATTGAGGAAGTGGAGGTCCAATGCGTTGGAATTGTCAGCCGAGTCGGGCCAAGCTAAGTGTGCCGATTCAGGCGATTCCGACAAAATTATTACTGACAATCCAAAGACTGAGAAAATATTAGGATTAACATGGAACAATGAATCTGATTACTTTTCTTATGTAATAATGAAGCCATCAGGTCCAACCGAGAGCAAACGAGAGATATTGTCTTGCATCGCATCAACCTTCGATCCATTGGGACTCCTAGGGCCGATAATAGTCATAGCCAAATTGATAATGCAAAGGCTGTGGCAGTCCAAAGCAGCATGGGATGATCAGTTACCTAATGAAATATTAGCACCCTGGAGGACCTACCTGCAAGATTTAATTCAGCTAAATGTGTTGAAAATACCAAGAAAAATTATTTGCAAGCAAGCAAAAGAGCTACAGCTACACGGTTTTTGCGATTCGTCTGAGAAGGCTTTCGGAGCCTGTATCTATATGGTGTCAATGGACCACAGCGGTAAGTGGCATTCACACTTAATAACATCCAAATCAAGGGTAGCACCATTGAAGTCTATTTCACTGCCTAAGTTGGAGCTATGTAGTGCTGTACTACTGGCAAAATTAATGAAAACTATAAAACAAGCATTAAATATAATGAAGATCAACACATATTATTGGTGTGACTCTACGATAGCGCTGTGTTGGCTGAAAGGTCAACCTACTCGTTGGAGCACTTTCGTGGCCAATCGAGTAGCCGAAATACAAGAACTGAGTGATCCAGATCAATGGAGACACGTATCATCATCCGACAATGCAGCGGATATACTTTCAAGAGGAGCTACGGCGGATAAACTGATAAATTCTACAATATGGTGGAATGGACCCAATTGGTTGACCGACGGAGTCAACGATTGGCCTATATCAAACATTTCCTGTTCAAACCCTCCGGAGCTCAAGAGTAAAAATATTCTTTTATCTACTGATATTCAAGAATGGGAAATATTTGGAAAATTTTCCTCATTTATCAAATTGAAAAGGGTTACAGCATATGTACTGCGGTTTGTGAATAACTGCAGAAATATTAAAAGTAAAATTTCAGGTAATTTAAGTGTAGCTGAACTAGAAGCAAGTTTGAATTGTCTACTGAAATCAGCTCAGGCACATGCCTTTCAAAAGGAGTTGAAGACATTAAAAAACCAGGGAAATGTCAACAAAAATAGTAACTTAAAATCTCTTCATCCCTTTTTATGTGATGGTCTTATATATGTGGGCGGTAGATTAAGTTTAGCTACACACCTATCGTACCAACAAAGACATCCAATTATATTGCCAGCTAAACATAAGCTAACCGAATTGATTATACGTCACTATCATTATGTAAACTTACACGCAGGACCTCAAGCGCTATTAGCTGAAATAAGATTAAGGTTTTGGCCTATTTTTGGGAAAAATACTGTTAAAAAGATATTACATAAGTGTATTGTGTGTTTTAGGTGTAATCCTCGTATTGGTAACCAGATCATGGGAAGCTTACCGAGCGAAAGAATCACACCGAGCCGACCTTTTGCTATCACGGGAGTCGATTTTGCTGGACCGATTCCAACCAAAAGTGGGCCACTGAGGAGAGCTCCACTCGTGAAATCGTATTTATGTATTTTTGTTTGTTTTTCCACAAAGGCGGTTCATTTGGAATTAGTTTCGGATTTATCTAGCAATGCTTTTTGGAACAGTTTAAAGAGATTTATATCCCGTAGGGGAGAACCTGATAAGATCTTTTCCGATAACGCTAGCAACTTTCGGGGGGCCAGTAATAGGCTCAAGGAGCTGTATACCAGTTTGAGAGAGAACAACGACAAGATTCAAAATTATTTAGCTAACAGAGGTATTGAGTGGAGGTTCATAACCCCTCGAGCCCCTAGTCAGGGAGGGCTGTGGGAAGCTGCGGTCAAGTCAGCAAAGTTTCATTTGTATAGAGTCACTAGTAATTCTGCTTTAACCTTTGAACTTTTGTATACCTTAATTTGTCAGATTGAGGCCTGTCTAAATTCCCGTCCATTGACTTCCTTGTCTGATGACATCCACGATTACCAACCCCTCACCCCAAACCATTTCCTCATAGGCACTAAATCCTCTATCATTCCGGAGAGAGATGTCCGAGCCATACCAGACAACAGGCTGACCCAATATCAGAGAATCCATGCGCTAATGTTATCCTTTTGGTATAGATGGAAGCGAGAGTACTTGATGGAGCTACAAAAAAGGACGAAATGGCAAACCAGTAATCAACGGGCACTGCAAAAGGATGATCTGGTTATTCTGAAGGAAGATAATTTACCTCCACCATTATGGAAAATGGCGCGAGTTATATCTACACATCCCGGCGCGGATGGTGTAGTGCGAGTGGTTACCCTGAAAACCCCTCAAGGAATCTTTGTCAGGCCTATCACAAAGATATGTCTAATGCCTCTGGATCCGGAAGCTGAACCTGTGACGGACGCCCCGGACTCTTCAGTCAGTCCGGACACCCCGGACGACCATGATGAAACTTTTTAGGGTGAAAATATTTAAAAAAAGACCCTTTAAAGATACCAATCCCAGGAACAACATGACAACCTATAAATTGATGATTGATTGCACCCCGCGCTGTGGTGCTTATATCGTGGACTGCACCTGGAGAAGATCCTAACCAATGGACTTAAAAAAAAAAGGACAATTGTGTTGTGTTGGGTTGGGTTTTATTATAATATTATTTTGTGTTGGGTTGTGTTCTATTATAATAGTATTTTGTGTTAAGTTATTATTTAAATATGTAAAAAAAAAAAATTTTTTTTTGGTTAATTTAAGTTTATATAATTAGTTTAGGTTAATCACCTAAAAATTCAACTTGTGAATGTACATTTTTAAATAATAGTATAATAAGCAGTGCAGGATCATTTAGTTTTGGCTGCTAATTTATAATAGGTAAAATTATTTGTTAGTATTTGTACGGTATTTAGAGTTAGGATTTGTGTTTTTTGCTTTTGCCTTAATTGTCTTCCCCTGTTTTTGTTATGTTTTCTTGAAGGGTTCCTAAATCGGTATGGGCGATTTAGTAACCCCGAGGCGGAAGCTATGTTAAAAATTGAGATACTACCAGCACCTATGGGTTGCTTGAGCAAGCTCCCAGACGTTGATATTTCGAATGGTGCGAGGCTTGGCTGGACGCTGAGTGTTCGCAGCCTGTTTTAACTACCAAGTACATACTATGGAGGAAGCCATTTTTTTGTAGATGCTTTCGAATTGACATTAGTATAATCGTAGATTCTTTAAATGTGTGCAGGTTTTTACGTTATAAAAGTGCTAGCATCCCATTATTACTGCTTCTTCCCAACGCAAGTTTTAACAGTAAACAACTGCCAGTGTTTGGCCCGGTGTATTGACACCGTATTATAATACATTTATAACATGTCCAAGTGAAATAAACAGTGAAGTTTTTTGCAAGGATAATTATTTTATTTAAAAGGACCCCTATCAATTTTGAACAGCTACTATGTCGCTTTTGCTAACCCTCCCCTTCCGCCTTCTTTCTCCGCCTCTCAACTATATGAAATACAGATATTTTTCAAACAAATCGCATGCCACCCATTGAAAAATTTTAATACCTATTTTATAACGCCAGAGCTCACCATTATATACAGAAACAAAGACAAACAAAGAAACATTATTTTTTTATAAATAAATATTTTCAAAATTATGAGTCTTGGTAGTGGGTAGTAAAAATCGGTACTGAAAATCCCATATGACTCTAAATAAATCCGTCTGCTCTTTCGGAAATGATGGCTGATTGTATTACTTTGCTCGGATACCGCCCTGCACATAAAGATGTTTAAATTATTCCTGATTTATAAGGCCGATTCGAAGCAAAATGGCTCCGTGAATGCAATTATACGAAGGCGAACGACGATAAAAATGCATTTCTAGAAATTTTTTTTTTTTCTTAACTACTTTTTAACTTTTTTTTACGAGATAATCAGCAATGGGTTGGTAACTTTTAGCAAATGAAAATATTGGTTAGTTAAGTATGTACGTGAATTTCTGTAATTGTAAAAATAAATAAAGTAACAGATTCTCAAAAATATGAATAATACCGAGAAAGTAATAAATTTGTAAACTTACTTACCTAATTCTGTGAACGAAATTTTTAACATAAAATATTAATCACAACCTTTTCAAAAGTCTTCGAATTGAATTATTAGAACCAAATCAATGTGTTCAAAATCGTTTTAATGCGTAAGTTTCAGAAAGCATCTATTTACAATTTTATAAAAAATTTGGTCACTTGAAAGTTTCGTTTAATTATTTCGTTTCGATTATTACCATGTTTTGTTTTTCACCGTATTTATGTTACTCTTTTGTTTCGATTATAAAAACATTTCGATTATAAAATGCCTTCGATTATCAAAATCTTTCGATTATAAAAACCTATCGATTATCATAACCTTTCGATTATCAAAAAATATCGATTATCAAAAAATATCGATTATCAAAACCTTTCGATTATCATACGTGATCGATTATCATAAATCGATCGATTAAAAGCGTTTTCCGATTAACAGCATTTTCGTGCATATCCATAGCTTCTGCTCACCTCAAAACAAACACATAATAAAATATTCGTATTAAAAATCATTCAACGTCATCTTTCCTTTCATAAGATAAATATCATTAAGTATGTTTCAGATAGCACCGATATTAAATATTCTAAAAACATTCGGTTACATCAAAGTTTCCTTTAACCAAAATGGTTCGATTAGAACCATATTTCGATTATTACCGTATTTGGATTATTTTTTTGTTTCGACGGTCAAAACATTTCGAAGCTCAAAAAGTTTCGAATATCAAAATCTTTCGATTATAAAAATCTATACATAATCGAGACCTTTCGATTATAATGATCGATTATCATAATTGATCGATTAAAAGTATTTTTCGAACACCATTTTCGTGTACATCCATAGCTTCTGCTCACCTCAGAACAAACACATAATAAAATATTTGTATTAAAAATCATTCAACATCATCTTACCTTTCACAAGGCATCATTAATCAAAATCACTACCAAGTGAACATCTCATTTGTCTACCTGCCATATTGCCATATACGAGTATTTAAATTAAACGTAAAACGTTTTCGTGTTCCTTCAACAAGAAGAATTCATATTTTTTTTTACAATTATTTATTTTTTATTTAATTCGAACAACACTGACTATTATGAATACCTCCGTGAAAACTCCTTGACTCTGAACTCTCCGAAGGTCGAGGGTTAAATTCTCGGCGTGGGTAAAAAAATGCGTAAATTACGCGGGTTTTTTCGTAGACAAAACATACATTTTCAACAATATACTCGAGTGGAAATTAGTAGATACTTTCAGTGTTGCCCTGGTGATAGATCATCAACCAGAATCGAAGCTTTGGCGTTTCTTGAAGTAATGCTAATTGCCCCGGGAATCACTTATTAGATAACCAACATCCCCGCCATAGGTCACCATTAGTGGTTCGCTACGTTTGGTAACATAGCAGGCTGAGTGTGGGTTGTGAGATTGGTTGAAGGAGACCTAACCTAGACCTCTCCAGACGGTCTTTCCTAACCTATCGTTTTATACCGCAGTAGGAGGGGTTGATTCATACGTCCGTCACTCCTAGACACATTGACCCCAACCCACCCCTCATACCTTTTATTCCCAGAACTTCCTCTCCTTTCTTTCCCTAAAAAGATCCTCCACACAGCGTCCCCAAAGATGACATAGGCCTGTGTGAAACCAATGTGAAAAAATAAATATATTAACAAAGGTTGAGTTCCGTTAGCGTTTCTGAATGATATTACAAGCATATGAATATACAGGGTGTCCGGGGGTAAAGTACATTAACTTCGGGAGGTGATTCTACATGATAGTAAAAGTAAAAAAGATAAATAACTTTTTCGAAATTCCAACTTTTAGGGGTAGTTTTGTGGTAAAAAGATAAAATTAGACCGGCGTGCGCGGCCAGCTTTATTATTTTCCGCTGTTACGATATGGGCCAATCACCACAATACAAGTTGCCACGATCGTGCTCGGCAGGCTTCCGGCAAGTAAGATTGTACCTCACACTAAGGAATTTTAGTAGGTAGATCTTTTTGTAGGGAAAAAAAAAATTGGAATTTAGAAAAAAGTTGTTAATCTTTTTTACTCCTACCTCCCGAAGTTAATGTACTTTACTCCCGGACATCCTGTAAAAGTAGGGTTTTCATACCTTCATTTCAAGTTGTATCTACGAGTATGTATGTATTATTATTATAACAAAACTTTTTCATTCGCACAGAGTCCTCGTTTTGCATTGGTTATTTGCTTGTGAATTTGATGGAAGATGAGGTCCATTGTTTTATAAAGAAGAATGGACGAAGTTGAATTTTATGGAGAACAGTCGAGGAATTTCAACCGATCTGTGATACCATGATACGAAATAAAGGAGATTGGTCCTTACGTTACGAAAAAAGACATCGATCCATTATAAAAAAACGGTAATTATCTACCATACGCTTAGTATTTACAGATATCATTTAATGGATTGATTCCAGATTTGCAGGTTTTGCGGTTTTTTAACTTTTGATTATTATTTTTCGTTTTCAATAAATGATTTTTTTTTACATTAACTCCACACAGGAGGCCCTGAGGAAAATAATTTCCCTCAGGGCCTATGTCTTCTGGGATGCTGTGTGGAGGGTCTTTTTGAGGAGAGGAAGGAATGAACATTGGTCTTGAAGAGACCCATGTTGTAGGAAGGAGGAAACACAGAGAACGACCCGTTCTCATGTGATAAATGTCAACCGTGTACAAATGTTGGGCACGCGTTTGGCATGTTTCCCGACTACGCACCGGTGCCAAAGGGATCAATGACGCTAGTTCCTCGGAGCATCTTCCATTGTAATACCGGTAGAACAAGGATAGCATTCCTACCCGACTCTAAAGATTGCAATCCGTCCGTTAAGATGGGAAAATCTGTTAAACGGACCGCCCGTTTCTGCACAGAGTCGAGGGTATTTTTCGGGTATTTTGGAGCTCCAGACCAGAGGTGGCTGCCAAATTCAACCGTGGGGCGCACTTGTGATTTGTACAGGGTTAGCAGTTGTGTACTATTCAAATATCTGCGGGCCCTGTACAGTACGCCCAGTTTTTGGGAGGCTAACTTTACTCTGGCTTCGATACAAGATTTTCATTTCGATCCCTTTTAGACGTAATCAGACAAGATTGGGTCTTTGAAACATTAAATTCAACGAGATTATTTTTACCCCAAGAGAAAATACTCTCGAGGTAAGCGTCCATTCTTTGCTTCAAAGCCTTCCGAGCCGTTGGAGTTTGTAATTGTGTGTGATGTTGGATTTATTTAAAAAATATATTTATAAGTGGAATTGCTCAATGAGTAAAACCTCTCTCTCTCTGGTTTCAATCCTGGGATTGGTTTGCAGCAATTTCATCTATTCGTTTTTTCCACTCTTCCCTGTCTTGTGCGGCTCTTTTGAATTCTGCATATGATAAGCAGCGCACGTCCACCAGCAGGTCCTCCAGGTACTCTCGGCGTGGGCGTCCCCTAGCGTTTGTCCCCTCGGTCATACCCTCCATTATGGCATGCAAGAGGCCTTCTTGTCTTATTGCATGGCCGATCCATCTTGCGCGCCTTTCGGACAAGGTCCTGAGCAGGTGCCTTCCTCCTTCGATTTTTTGGAGAACCTCCTCATTTGTGATGTGGTCTCTCCAGGAAATTCCTAGTAGTCTTCTATAGGACCACATCTCAAAAGCCTCTAGTCTCCGTTTATCTCTTTCGGATAAGCACCATGTTTCGCAGCCGTACATCAAGATACTCCATACATAGGTCTTGATGAGGAGTATTCTCAGTTTCAGGTCTATATTATTCGATTCTATTATTTTCGACCTTTTATTGAATGCAAGCCTAGCCTGGTGTATACGGCTGTCGACCTCGCTCTTAGACCGACCGTCCCATGTTATTTTGCTCCCGAGGTACACAAACTCCTTGGTGTTCTTTAGTGGAGCTCCTGACATCTCTACTCTCATCTGATGTTGCGTTCGGCCTACAGTCAGCAGCTTTGTTTTGTCTTTATTTATCCTCATGTTGTAGTTATTTTGAAGAATGCTTTGCATGGTTGTTAAGGCCTCTTGCAGTTCTTCTTCGCTTTCAGCAACCAAAGCAATAGTAAAACCTAATATAGTAATATTTAATCTCTGAGACACGATACAGTCATACCAAAAAATTGCATTAAGAAATTGAATATAATGTTGGTAGCTCTCAGTCAAAATATGATACAGTTAAAAGTGACGTAAGTTGGTATGGTCGAACTGCTCAGTGGTCAAAGCGCTTCCCCGGCAAGAAAGAGGTCCAATTGTTCAAGGTTCAATTCCAAGATGCGACAAAATGTTCATTTGAGAGTCGTTAACATTTTCTTCAATGATTTAAAAAAATATGTTAATATGTTTATTATGAAATAGATAGAGTAATAATTAACATTTCATTCTTTTAATATAATAATACTAGCTGGTTTCCGGCATGCGTTGCAATGCCATATTCAAAGAAATACATTGCTTCTCCCTGAATCACCTTTCCCGGGCGTCCCCGTTCCCCTCCCGCGTCCCCTTCCTAGCTAGCTTTATAAATTATAGCACATATGTTATTCTAATGTATGAGCTTTATTATTGTAATGTTTCATTAAAATCCATTCAGTAGTTTTTGCTTGAACGAGTAACAAACACGCATACATTCATACAAACGTTCACGATTCTGTATTTTTATAAATTAAAAGAAGATAAAAACGTGTGCTTGCGTTAATTTGTTTGTTATGCTTATGCGTTTGTGTGTTTTATGTCAACGGTATTTTAATCGAATATACGTATCTACGTGTAGATTTTTCCTATAATTTAGTTAAAAAATATGTTTAAAAAAATTTTTATAAAAAAAACACAAAATTTCGACAAATCGTCAGTTTAGATAAAGAGATGGCGATTTGGATGCTGCTAATATGAACTTTAAAAGAAAATAAAGTCATAAAGTCAAGATATTATTCCCGTTCAGATATCCCCGACTTCCTTTATTCATTAGCGCGTCATGTATGATTATGCTGGCATTCATTTTTTTATTATCCTTTACAAAGCACGCCACAAACGCCTCAGAAATAGCATTAAAAAAATACAAACAGTACCCAGATCACTTATATGCAAATTATTCTAAAACTAGACTTTTGAAAGAATTGCTAATTTAATATTATGTTTTAAAGATCAAATAATCAGCATATTTTTTTGTATTTTTCCCCATCTTGTCAAGGATATCTTTGCTTTGGTGCAGGTCTCATCTTGTGCAATCTATAAACCTGCATTTCGCATACGATGGATTGAAAGGTCGCACTTTATCGAAGAAATTGATATTAGTACTTGTAAAGCGTACGAAGACATATAAAGATTTAAATAATCAAGCAATTACGTGTAACGTAGGCACTGAGTGACGTCCGCACCGGCTATCGTGTCCCATGCCTCATGTCTCATTTCTCATGCCGGACGATAGTGTCCGCATATGTTCGAGCTTAATGTTCGCATTTTGATGAAAGGTATAGATTCGTTCACGAGGACATCAGGCATGAGGCAACCGGACTCGGTGAATTATTAATGGCATCATAACGATTGGAAATATATACGCGTTTTATCGGCGAATTTTGCATTAAATGGTAGGTCTGATAGCATTAAGAGATGACTGGATTGAGATTTGCAATGTCCGAGATTTGTGGCGGGATTTGTTAAAATTTGTTCCTTTACGGAAATTCAATACAGTGGTAAAATGCTTTTTAAATATTAGGTCCATACATATGAAAGTGGCGTTTTGTATGGGAGGAACATAAAGTCGATTTAAAAAAAAAAAATATAATATATTTATCTAATCAAAGCATGTACCATTGCTATCTATGCACTTTTGCCATCTCATAGGTAATTCATCGATCCCTTTATTAAAAAAACCATTCGGACGGGAATCAATAAAATCTTTGAAGGCGGTTTGGACTGCCCCATCGGAGTTGAATTTTTTCCCTTGCAAGAAGTTATCCAAATTTCGAAAAAAATGGTAATCTGTTGGGGCAAGGTCCGGAGAGTACGGTGGATGTCCAATTGAAGCTCCTCTAATTTGGTAGCCATCTGTTGTGCAGTGTGTGGCCTAGCGGTCAACGCGCGTTTGTTGATTTGCTTCACTCAATTCGTGAGGTACCCACCTTTCAAGCTTTTTTACCTTCCCAATTTGCTTCAAGTGGATTAAAACAGTTTTATCACTAATACCGCATCCTGCAGCTAACTCGGACGTGGTTTGCGATGGATCCGCTTCCACAATAGCCTTCAATTCTTCATTATCAACTTTGGTCTCTGGCAGTCCACGGGGCTTGTTCTGCAGGTCGAAATTTCCAGAACGAAAACGTTGGAACCAAAAACGCACTGTGTTTTCTTTTGCGGCACCGTCGCCATTCACATCATTAATCCTTCGAGCCGTTTCTGCAGCACTTTTGCCACGGTGGAACTCGTAATCGTAAATAACGCGATATTTCAAGTTTTCCATTTTGTAAACTAAGTGACGCAAAGAAAAAAAACAATTAAAAACAAAACAAATGAATTAGAAACACAAATACATGAGTAAATAGCTGTATAAATTTGAATTTGGAATTCCTAACCAAAGAGAAGATATTTAAGATCAAAGTTGCGAGTACAGCAAAACGCCAATTTCATATGTAAGGACCTAATATTGTAGTCCAGCCAAGATGTACATCCGTGCTTGCAAAAGGTTCAGTCATTCTGATTTTTTATATGTTGTTAGGGCCTAAACCAATATTAAAAAAAACAGATTTGCAATTTCCAAAGTGCTGTGCGAGCGGCGGTGGACCCTAAAAACCATGAAATTTTCGGACTTTTTTTAGTTTTTGCTCAATATCTCAATGAAGGAAGGGTCTGACTGGTATAGTCAGTGTACGTAATTTTAAAGTAAACTAAATTTGCTACAGATAAGTTTTAAGATTTTCACGACCAAAAGCATTTTCGTTATTTGTTTTTGGGGTGTTATGCCGTGTTGCGCTACCTCCTTCTTTAGCCAACGTTTCGGACATCGTTGCAGTGTCCATCATCAGGGCAGATCCGGCAGATCCGGTAGATGTGTAATTTTTAGTCGTGAAGTGTGTGCTTATTTACTTCGAAGCGATACCGTGCCGCCAGCACCACTAACTTTCACCAGTACAAAATAATCGTGACAAGCAGTGGCGTCATCGCCGCGGAACGGAATAGAAAGTTCATTAAAACGTGGTATTTATGCTCGCCAGGGGCAAGTCCGTTTGCGAGACGCCGACGGAAGTGGCTCCATCTCTTAATGAAATCTAAAAATTAGAAATCACAATGGTAAGAATTTAAGAAAAAATAAAATAAAATAAATAAAAATTACAATGGTTAACTTTCACCAGTACAAAATAATCGTGACAAGTAGTGGCGTCATCGCCGCGGAACGGAATAGAAAGCTCATTAAAACGTGGTATTTATGCTAGTCAGGGGCAAGTCCGTTTGCGAGACGCCGACCGAAGTGGCTCCATCTCTTAATGAATTCTAAAATTAGAAATCACAATGGTAAGAATTTAACGAAATAGAATTACAATGGTTAAAGCGAATTTAGTCAATATAAATCAAAATGGTTTACCACAAGCTGGCATTACTGTATACTTAGACGTGGTTTTTTTGCTCTATTAATATTAAATGAATTTTACTAGAATTAAAATTACACTGGTTAAAGGGAATTTAGTTAATATAAAGTTATAACACAAAATGGTTCACCACGAGCTGGCATTACTGTATACTTAGACATGTTTTTTTGCGTTTAGCTTTGGTGTAGCCGTCAATCACCGGATACCAAGAGCTATTGAGCTTAGCTCCGTCGTCTCTATTAATATTACAAGGATTTTTGTAGATTTCAATTGCCTCCATAATTAGGCGTGCTCTGTAAGTTTTGGGTCTTCCCAAGACCTCAGGAACAAATCCAAAGTAATGGCCGGTTTCGATTAAGTGCTCAGCGATTGCCGATTTATCAGGGTGGCCGAGTTTGCAAGCACGAAAGTGTTCTGCTATCCTTTTGGTGATCGTCCGCTCTGTTTGGCCTACATAAACCTTGTCACATCCGGAACAGCTGAGTTTATACACTCCATCTGCTTCCAGAGGAAACTTAGTCTTTGCAGACCTCAGTAGGTCTTGAATTTTAGTTGTGGCACCGAAGACAGTCTTGATGCTTTCTTTTCTCAACAGCCTGGCGATTCTGTCTGTCACATTGTGAACGTAAGGCAGGAAAGCGCAGCCTTTTAACTCTTGTTTAGCTCTGTCTTCGTTTGGTGTAGATTTGGCTCTTATGATTTGCCTTGTCTGACTTGCTGGGTAACCGTTGCGTTCCAGTGCATCGGTCAGCTTTGTAAGTTCTACTCCAATTTTATTTTCTTCACATATTCTGGTCGCTCGCGTCACCAACGTATGGATAAGTCCTCTCTTCTGTGCTGGGTGGTGATGCGAATCGGCATGTAGATACCGATTTGTGTGCGTTGGTTTTCTATATACAGTGTGTCCTAGATTACCATCTTCTTTTCGCATCACCTCCACATCTAGAAAAGGCAGGATTTTTGCATCGTTTTCCACTTCCATTGTAAACTTGATTTTACTGTGGAGTGAATTAAGATGATTCAGAAATTCATTCAGTTTCTCTGTTCCATGAGGCCAGAAGGCGAAGACATCGTCAACATACCTTGGGAACAGCTGAAGCTGTGTCGAGTGCCACTTCTTCAAACTTCTCCATAAAAAAGTTGGCAAGTACTGGCGACAACGGACTGCCCATCGCAACTCCTTCCACTTGCTCAAAAAGTTCACCCTGGAATGCAAAATATCCCGTTTTGAGACAGTGTTCAAAAAGTTTGCAAATGTCGTCCTCATAGATCTCCCTGAGCATTGTCATGGAGTCTTCTAGAGGCACATTTGTAAAAAGGGACACTACATCAAAACTGACTAGGATATCGCCTTCCTCAGTCTTGACCTTTTTTAGTTTACTGATCAGATCTGTGGAATCCTTGATCCAAGATTCAGTTTTACCAGTTTGCATCTGCAGTAGTCTAGAGAGGTATTGGGACAGTTTGTAAGTAGGTGCACCAATAGCACTGACAATCGGTCTCATTGGGATATCCTTTTTGTCTATTTTTGGAAGACCGTATAGGGCAGGAGTTTTGGAGGCTTTTACGAAAAGCCCAGATCGATCCTCTTTCCTAATACTGGAAGCTTTAACTAGCTCTCTTGTCTTCAGGTCAATCTTATTGGTGGGGTTGTTATTAATTTTCTTGTAAGTGCCAGCATCGCACAGGAGGTCTTCCATCTTTTTAATGTAGTCTACCGTATTAATCACCACAGTGGCATTACCTTTGTCGGCAGGCAGAACTAAGATGTCCTCATTGGCGCGCAATTCTTTTAGGGCCGCAAACTCTCCTTTTGTGATGTTTGGGCGGGGTATTTCAGCCCTTTTCAAAATATGGCAAGTCTCTTGTCGTATGTCCTCTGCTTGCGACTCTGACATTTTTTTCTTAAATTCTTACCATTGTGATTTCTAATTTTAGATTTCATTAAGAGATGGAGCCACTTCCGTCGGCGTCTCGCAAACGGACTTGCCCCTGGCGAGCATAAATACCACGTTTTAATGAACTTTCTATTCCGTTCCGCGGCGATGACGCCACTGCTTGTCACGATTATTTTGTACTGGTGAAAGTTAGTGGTGCTGGCGGCACGGTATCGCTTCGAAGTAAATAAGCACACACTTCACGACTAAAAATTACACATCTACGGATCTGCCGAATCTGCCCTGATGATGGACACTGCAACGATGTCCGAAACGTTGGCTAAAGAAGGAGGTAGCGCAACACGGCATAACACCCCAAAAACAAATAACGAAAATTTGCTACAATTTGAAATTAAAGGAAGCTATATGCAGCCATTGGTTCCCGCGATACAGTTCTTCAAAAATAGGCCATTTTTTCCGAAAAGTGAAATTTTTTCGAAATGATCACTTATTTTGTGAAATATTTTCTAAAGTACGCATCCCACATCAAATATTATCTAAAATAAAGATGTAGTAAATTTAATTAGCTTTCATTTGAGACTAGATTGATATCGTAGGCCTAGCGGTTCTCTCAAATCGAACTGTATCATGGGAACTAAGGGCTGTATTTAGCTCCCTTTAATCTCAAATAATAGAAAATTTAGTCTACTTTAAAAGTATGTGTACCGAGTATACCGGTCAGACCCTTCCTTCACTGAAATATTGAGCACAAACTAAAAAAAGTCCGAAAATTTCATGGTTTTTTGGGTCCACCGCCGCTCGCACAGCACTTTGGAAATTGAAAATCTGTTTTTTTAATATTGGTTTAGGTCCAAACAACATATAAAAAAATCAGAATGACTAAGCCTTTTGCAAGCACAACCCCCTTTTCATGTTTAACTTGACTGGACTATTATGACACATGGTAAAAATTTGGTAAAATTTGAAAAAATGTAGATACATACATACACAGTATTGTGTAGGTGGACAAGCTAATCATCCAAATGGACCAAAATTCGCAAAATTCATGATGCCAGAGTATCACAACATTTCATTAAATATTTTGATACGTTTTAAGTGGACGATGTGATAAAATATGATCACGGTAATTGAACTAAAATAATTTTAAAAAAATCAGAGTGTGCAATTCGTCCGCGGTAGAAGTGAAACCTTCAGAAAACTAAAATTGCCAAGAGTGGGGAGACTTCGTAGTCTTTTTTAGTCTTGTAGTCTTCGTAGGCTTCGTAGCCCTTTTTTAACCTTGTGAAGGAAGATTTTTTCCATATTTTTGTTGTCAAATTCCAGTGCGCCTTTTACTAAACACTTGGTAATCTTATTAGTACTTATTTGTGTTTTCTTCTTCGGAGTCGCTTTCTTTTATGTTTTCTTTTGGCTGTTCATTTTGGAGTGGTCTGAAAATTGGATATTGATTTTACAAAAATAAAAATACTTTTTTTTTGAAATTTGTAGGATTCATAAATATTTTATTGCTTCCTTATTATCTCGCAGGCTAAATCGTTTATCTCTTTTTAGTATCGCTCGTTTGCGTTTCATCGAGTTTCAAATTACAGCGGTGCTAAAGAAGTTTTCACTTCAAAAACATCCACAAATATTCATTAAAATGTTTTGTCAAACTGAACAAAAATATTGCCCGAAATGACAAAATAGTGAACATATTATGGACAAAAAAATTTACCTTAAATATTCACAGCTCAGATACAGATGATGCGGCGATCCTTTAATTTAATTTATTAATGTTATATTTTATTTAATTTTATCGTTACCTACCTATTATGATTTTCTTTTTGTTATTTAGTATTTTTATTTTGTTCTTGAAATCTAATATGGCAGACTGGGATTGCACTATCGGATTAAAATAAATAAATATTTATACATTTCCATAAAAAAAAAACATCTTTCTCTTTCCTCACAGCTACCCTCCTACCCGTACCCCTTATTGGAAATTTCCGATTTAAACTTTTATCTCAATACAATAAGCTAATTGTATGGTTCCTTTTAAATATGATAAGAGTGATTCAAACGTATCTGATTGGCCCTTGGTGGCAAAAAGGTTCTCTACCCCTGCTTAACAAAAGCACGTGGTACTCCTCATAAATTCTGCAACGTAATTACGCGATAAATCTTCCTCAGGGCTTTGCGGAAAAATTACGGCATAAAATATGAGAATAATGTAAGTAACTAAGCGCAGATCCAGGATTAATTTATTTTATTTGTAATGAACTACGCGGGGTCATGCTGAAAATACAAATGTTTAATTTCAAACGTGGCATATTAAACAGGTTGTACGTGAATGCTTTAATTATTTCGGTGAAATGGGGTCGCCATTTTATCAACGAAAACCAAGTAAATGTTGAAAACGTAATGAAAAAATGTTGTCAGGTATACAGTCCTTTTTTAACAACTAATTTTGTTTACATTTTAAGTTTTTGCGTTAAATATAACAATTTTTAATATAACGTTATCATTATAAAAATTAAATAAATCTTACATGGTTAATTTAAGGTCTGAACAAAATAATAATTATAATATCGAGATTTTTGCTCAATACTACCAGCGACTAATATCTTGTCAATAGAAGATGTCTCTGTGGTTCAATTTATTTATCAAAGTTAGTAGATTCCTGTTTTGTATAGACCATTGTTAGAACTGTATTGGCATATGGATGTGAGGCGCTGACACTGACGGTGAAGATGGCTGAAATGCTGGATACTTTCGAAAGAAAAGTGCTGAGAAAGTGAGAAGAATATGTGGACCCGTGAAAGAGGGCGAACAGTGGCGCATCCGGCACAACCTAGAAGTTTACCATATATATCAGGCCCCTAGCATCTCAGTCCATATGAGACTCCTTAGGTTGAGATGGGCTGGGCATGTAAAGAGAATGCCGGATACACGTGTCCCAAAAAGAATTTTGACTGAACACCCAGGTGGAAAGAGTGGGAAGATGGAAGTGGGAAGACGAGGTAAGAGGGGATGCAGCACAGCTTCACCAAGTACCAAACTGGAAGTCAGCTGTTGAGGACAGGAGGAGTTAGAGGCGAATATTGCATGAGGCCAAAGCTCGATATGGGCTGTAGCGCCATCGAAGAAGAAGAAGTAGATTCCTGTTTTACCATCGTAAGCATTTTTCTTTATTTATCGATATAACAATATTATGCAAGGTTCGTACAAAATGCTTTTAACAAGGTTAGCTCATATGGGCCTTTTTTAAAAACAAAACTCGTCGGGCCCCAATCGAAATTTCAAACGCGTGACGTATTGAACACTGTCACTTGTATTGTAGTTAATTCATGGACTTCAAGCAACCTCACGAATTTTTAGCCAATCACGGTACCCCTCGATGGGCTAACCTTTAAATTCCTGTATTACAATACTAACAATTTTCCTTAATATGATATCTGTAGATTCCTATTTTATGATCTCAACCATTTTTATTTTGTTTTTACGAGATTTTTTCTCTTTAAATTTCGAACTAATCGAGAAACAGGTTGTGTTGTGACCGAAGCGTTCTTCTGTTTTTATTATCAAAATAGGAAAGAATTTGATAACGTGTGTGATTTCATAACAAACCATGCTCTTTATAATGACACCTTTTCACTGCGGAGGTAGGCGGAGAAGAATAATTAAAACTAAACGATTTTGCTTGGCACACACTCCTCGCTTCTTCTACCATCATGCGCTCTGATATTTCCACACCTGGTCCGACTTGTATTTGATTTAATTGATGATTTATTGTCTCCCTGTAGTGTCCTTTGATGGCCGGCTTGGTCTAGCGGTAAGGCTTTTGACTCGCAATCCGAAGGTCATGGGATCGAATCCCGACGTGGGTATATAAATTTTATTTGATTAATTTGTTTTATTTTACGATTAATTCATTAAAAATAATATACAGTATATTTGCGGCACGTTCCAGAGTGGAAGATACTATTAGTATTGCCCTGGTGTTAGATCACCATTCAGAATTGAAAAGTTGCTTGAAATGGCTTTAGCCGTGTTTGGTGACCAGATCTGAATAGCCAGGTACTTCCCTACCTTTCCCTTCCCCATCCCCTTCCCTTCCCCATTACATTCAGCCTAAACTACGGCATTCCCCAATTGGGATATGTCATATGGCTGTTGTATGATGAAAGAGGAAGGTGGGGATGTACCTGGCTAATCAGATTTGGTAACCAAAAATGCGGCTAAAGCCATTTCAAGTAAAGTTTCAATTCTGAATAGGAGATCTTACACCAGGGCGACACTGATAGTAGTATAGAGTTAAAGTAATTAATAAACTGCGTATTAACAGAATTCGGGATTTAAACCCGCGATCTTTGGATTGCTAATCGAGATCTACCAAGTATTCTACCAAATCGTAGAATACTTGTTGATTGTAGATCTACCAAAATCCATGTATTTCTTTTGGCGAACGTCTTATATGTACGTTCAAAATACTTATATGCATAATTTATTACAATAATGCATATAAGTATTTTGTAATACCTAATACAAAGATCGAATATATATTTTTATAGTGTGTACACTCTGTGAACGTTGTATGCACGTGAAAATGAACAGAAATTTGGCATACGTTCAGGGGTAGAATTTTCATACTTGGCATAAATAATTCAGGCAAAGTGGAAGAACAAAGCGCGTCCTGCCGTGAATTCTAATTGGTTGGTTCTAGGAGCCACGTGTTCAGTGTTCACGGCTAATTATTTTCCCGCCAAAATAACAAACCACGCGCTGTTTTCGGTTCTAATTAACTGAACTACAAAATGGTGTACACTTTCAAAGTCTGCTTTTTACAAGAACAACATTTATGGTGTCGCTGCAACGGAAATTCTGGATGCTTTTTCACATTGTTTCGGATTTTGAAAGATTTTGTGTTTTGTTTGTTGGTAAAACACAAAGGCAAATAATTTGATTGTCATAAAACAAATTCAAAGCGTAATTCAACCAAGGAAAATATGTATTTTTCGCCTAGTTTCGCTCCCTGAAAGTTGTACAGTGAAATTTCAAGACTCAAGGTTAGAAGCATACATTTTTTTCAGATGAAAACGCAAATACAAGTAGCGATTTATAAATTTTATTAGTGAATATAACAGATAGACCGTTAAGAGAGTGGTTATATAAAAAAAATAGAAAAAAACATCAACCGTTTTGTAATATAAAATACTTGTGGCACATCATCACTGCAGATCTTTGAACTACAAAGTAGAAGTGTCAGTATACAGTAGACTCTTCCAATGCAGTTAGTTATAATGTAAAAAAAATAAGTGTGCAGTTCACACGCGGTAGAAGTGAAAACTTCAGAAAACTAAAGAAAACTTCAGACAAGAGCGGAGAGGCTGAGAAGCACCGCACAAAGCGGAGACCAATAATTATTCCATCTTATTCACTCGCAGGCTAAATCTATATGTATGTGTTTGTCTCTTTTTAGTGTCGCTTTTTCGTTTCATCGAGTTTAAATCAAAACGGTGGTAATGAAATTTCCACTTCAAAAAATCATTTACCTTACATTAATGGTTGTTTATCAATTAAGTAAAATTTAAAAAAATTCGAATGCAGTTAAAACGCGGTAGAAGCGAAACTTTACCAAAATAATATCAATCAATGAAGAACCAAGGAACCTTGAAAAGTGAGGACATAATCCAAGCAGCCAATGAGCGCAGACCTAGCGTCATCTCCGTTTTGTATCTCAACCAATATGAGTGAATGGTATTTTATGTTGTGAGAGTGGATTTATGTGTTTGTGTCAAAGAATGACTGGCGAAGGACCTTGATTTTGTGTTACTATCACTGCTTAAAAATGATAAAATACATGTTGCATACAAAGGAGAGGACTCACCGGAAAAGGATAAAACTTGTAGGCTGGCAATGCACTTGTATGATTCCTTTCCCATCCAAGAGGCTCAATCACAATAGGCGTGAATGTTCGTTATTTTGATAGTACACAGCGGAGTTGTTTTGATAGCGGATTAACCGAGAGCGGAAGCACAAAATGGCTATATGCGGCGGGAGTTTATTGCAGACTGAATAAGATTGGCGGGTAGGCAAATAGGGATGGGTAGGAAAAGGAACTTGCAACAATATTAATACCAATTCCAAACAGTGACAGTATGTATGCGTGCTATGTAGGTGTGTGTATGTGTAGGTATGTGTATGGGCGTAACCA
Source organism: Limnephilus rhombicus (assembly GCA_929108145.2). Taxonomy (NCBI): domain Eukaryota; kingdom Metazoa; phylum Arthropoda; class Insecta; order Trichoptera; family Limnephilidae; genus Limnephilus; species Limnephilus rhombicus. The sequence goes on from OV815277.1 coordinate 14,932,080, forward strand.
AGGAGTTTGATGCTTCGCAGGTGCTGTATGCGTCATTTCCGTTTCACCCGATTCCAAATCAAACGGTTTCACTTCAAAAAAAGTTTGTTAGTGAGGCCCTAAGTAGGTAAAACAATAAAAGCAAGAGACAATAAAGTTTCAGTGAATTGAAGTCGTATCGCGTATCGCAATTCTTTTTGAATTTCATAACGGTGAAGAAACGCTTTTCTGTATTTGAAAATTTGAGGTGCAATTGGCCAAATTTTTGAAACACGAATCACGCTCGCGTCGCATTTCTTTAAGTTCATTTCTATGGTTTGAACAATATTCGCTTGCAATAATAAACTATTCAAACTTTAACTCCTCAGGCCTATTTTGTCGGATGGTTAAAATATTTCTGTTTTGTAATAAAATCCAAGCAAATGGAATCTTTCTGAACGCATCCAAAAAAACTAAAAACTGATTTCGAAAGGTGATGAAATACGCTTTCAAATTTTATAATTCGAAATAAACATACCTATATATTTTGAAAAATAAATGTTTGAAAGCAAAAATAAAAAAATAAAATTAAAAATGGTTCACCTCACGTTTTTTACAACTAAAATTGCTGACAAAGAAAAAAAATAAAAACACGCATTTCATATTAGGCAAATTTATGTTCAATTCCCTTTCTGTGGTTTTAAAAATAATTAATTAAAAATTAACAAATTTCTAATTTTTTCCGAATTGCAGTCGGAAACTTTGATTTTGTAAAGGTGTACATTTTAATTATTTTTGTGGTCAATTTTCAGATTTGAATATAAAGCGTTGTGTTTTCACTTTCTAACACCGTTTGATCATATTTCTAACCATAACATCAAGGCGAAACGATTTCTATGACACCTATATGGTTGTTCCGAAAAGCGAACAAATTAGTCTGAGGGGTTAATATGCCATAATAATAATAATAATATTTGGATGATTTATATAGCGCCGTTTTTGTGAAAAATCACCTCAAGGGCGCTGTACAAACTTATAATACATTTCTAAAATCTAAAAAACTACAAGCTAGGCAAACAATTATAAACAACTTATGGCTAAAAATTGCATACATCGGTTCATTGATCACCGATACGGAAGTATGTGTACAATATTTTGACCAATGAACGCGATGCTGCCTAAAATTTAATGAAAACAGGACCATACTTACCTGGGAGGTCGCTTGAAATTAACACTGCATATTGTCCATTTAAAGAAATTTAGATAGAGTTCGCACGCAGAGAACATTATTCTGAACACATGTTACTTAATCCTGAAAAATATTTGAATATTAATATGTAATGTATTCTTTGACGAGTGTATTTTGGAAAGTAAAAGCAACATGTAAAGGTGGGTGGTGCAGTAGTACCTATAAGGATTTGATCTTTCTAAATGTGATTCGTCAAGAGACAGATTGATGTGTAAGGAATCGAGGAATTTTAATTCAGTAAGAAAAGTGTGATTAAGACATATCATAGACAATACAAGTATGATACTCTCAAATAGGTATATTTGAATTACGGGTATGAGAGCCCAAAAAGGAAGGTTTTTAGTTTGGACCTAAACTCTGTTGGGCTTGTTATGCATCTTAATTCCGGAGGGAGTCTATTCCAAGCCTTAGGCACAGATACTCCGAAAGCACGATCTCCAAACATAGTATTTGGCTTTCGTTTAGGTTCTATTAGTCTGCCTTTAGCAGATGAAGTTGCTGATCTAAGGGTTAATTGTCTCGGACCGGTATTTTCCGGGACTTATAATTCGGAGATGTAAGGTGGGGCCATTTCGTAGATTGATTTAAAAACCATCCAGCATTATATATATTGAAAAAATTTCTATCGCTTTTGGTTATTTATATTACTAACTGACCCGGACACGCGTTGCTGTGGCTAACGAAACGCAAAGCCATCTACTGGATGGTTACCCAACCTAGATAACAAATAAATTATTGTTGTATCGATAAATTAACACCCAGCCATCTGTTAGAAACTTATGGAACTTACACATAATTACAAAGCATTGTCCTATAAAATATATAAAAATATAATTTAATATCTTGACCCAGATGTAGAGGTTAGGCGAAGAATTGAAGCAGCAAGAACTGCGTTCATTAAAATGAAATCCCTCTTCTGCAATGACAATATCAGCTTAAAACTAAGACAAAGAATGCTAAAATTTTTTGTGTGGTCGGTCTTGCTGTATGGATGTGAAACATGGACCTTGTAAGTAAATACCATGAACAGGTTAGAGGCTTTTGAAATGTGGCTTCACCGGAGAATGCTCAAGGTCCCACGGACAAAGAAATTCTCAGGCGGGCTAGAGCAGATAGAGAACTGCTTTCATTAATAAAAATCAGTAAAATTTCATATCTGGGTCATATATTATGCTTCGAGAAGAATCACTTGGTCCATTTAATATTGAAAGGCAAGATAGAGGGTCGCCGAGGGCCTGGTAGGAGACAAATGTCTTGGCTGCGAAATATACGAGAGTGGACCGGCATTAGAAGTGTGGAGGAGCTATTCCGCGCAGCGCAAGACAGAGAGACATTTTCAAGAGTGATCGCCAACGTCGGGGGACCTGATAGGGCACACAAAGAAGAAGAAAGTCCTGTAAAAAACATTTAAGGAACATTTAACTCTCAATAATTATTATTGAGGTCAAAAATCGAGATAAAAACTATCCTATCTTTTATGTTAGACTTTCAAATTTGATCAAAATCGGTTAAGTAATTTCGGAGTTTATCTCGAACAAACATCGTGACGCGAGATTTATAAATTTTAAGATATGATTTTATCAATATTTTAACCTAGTTATTTCATAGTACTCTATGACGTCTGTAGGTTCCAGGTATCAGCCGCACTGCATTCATAATATTGAAATAAAAATTCCTTCACATTTCGAGCGAAGAAAAATTAAGTCCTTGTGTAAAATAATACTTCCCTGCTAATTTAAAAACTTTTTACAACAAAGCATTTCCTTAAAAAAAAACGCAAATTGTAGAGAATAATTATTAGCTCTTTCGGAGAGAAAATTTTTAAATTGTCTCTTACCCGGAACTATGAGGGTTGCACTTTCAAGCAGTATTTACGGGTTTTCTTGGATTTTACAGAAAAATTACCGTATCTGGAGCGGAAAACTGCGCAGAGCGGCGGTTTATTAATATTTTAGTGCAATTTTCTTAGTATTTTAATAAATATTGTGAATAAAGTTTCGCGTTGTATATTGTAGAAACACAAGTTGTTGGCCAATAGAATTTTCAGAAAAGTAAAGCTGTGTTATTTAGTTTGACCTCTGCGGCAAAAGGCGGTAGTTTCAGAACCAACTCGGAACAAGCAAATGTGTTAGTAAAATTCAAAAGTTTAATTTTTTATATAAACACATGAACATATTAAAAATTAAAATAACCCCAAATTTAAAGTAACCCAGGTGAAGTAATATTTAGTTTTATATTTAATTAGACACTTCAAGTGTCTAATTAAATATAAAACCGAATTTACCGACCACACTCGATTTCTATAAAATCTGTTTGGGTTGTTCCAAAAAGCAAATAAATTAGCATGTGGAGTTAACAGTTAAAGGAATATTCCATCGCTCCACAGTTCACGAAGGAAAGAGTTATCAGACAGAAAAAAATCAATTATTGGGATTTTGAAATAGAATATGATACAATTATAATAAAATTATTTTTCAAATTAGCTCATCACAGGAGGCCCAAATAAAAATAATTCCCCTAATGGCCTATGTCATCTTTAGAGATGCTGTGTGGAGGGTATTTTTAGGAAAGTAAGGAGGGGAACTTCCCATCCTTTTAGAAGGAAAAAAGAATGAGGGGGTGGGTAGGAATTTGGGTGTCAGTGTGTCCATGAGTGACGGACGTATGAATCCATTTCTCCCACTGAGGTGCAATGCGGTGTTCCGAGCTCTTCCTGCTGGAGAGTTCAAAAGTCTCTCCCGATCCGGCCTTCCACGCAGTTGGTTAGCAGATATATCCGCTGCAAAAATCCGGGCACTCCTGCTAAGTCATCAAACGTAGCGAATCATTTGGGGAGACAATGGAGAGCAAATGTGTTGTTGAACGAAAATAAAAATATTTTTTTATCAAAACAAAGTTTGAGTAGGATGTAAATAATTTTCCCCTAATAAAAAAGTTTACCTAGCGGGATGAAAATTATGAAATTATCCGACAAAATGTTTTTCTTCGTAGTGTTGTCTGACGAATTTATAAAATATATTCTCCCTTCTTTTTTTTATATAATTACCTACACAATACTTTAAAGAATTTTATATTAATCTCTAGGCTTATATAATTTCCACTTGCACGACATCCCATTCGCCCATTGGCGTCGAAACAAATATGTTGCATTAGTTACCGAAAAGGCCGTGCTCGCGAAAGAGAATTGCCTTTTTGTCCGCCATTTTGGTTGCCAAAACAAAGTTATTACATTAAAATGCACATTTCGAGAACATCCTGGCAACACCGACTCTCTCTGCATTTTGAAATATTTTCTATTGCTAGAGATGAATGGTTCTGGTGGAAAATACTGATTTAAAAAGTTCATAATATTAAAAAATTAAATCAGAGTGTGCAATTCACACGAGGTAGAAGTGAAATATGCAGAAACTAAAGTAGACAAGAGTGGGGAGGCTACGAAGCACTTTTTTTTAATCAATGTGGAGGATGATTTTTTCCATATTTTTCGTCGAATTCCAGTGTAGGTACCTTTTCCCATATATTTCGTGTTATTAATATTTGTGTTTCTTCTTCGGAGGCGCAAGTTTTGTATATATGTATATATGTATTTTGTTTTGTATCAAAATATGTTTTTTTTTTGGATTTCGTAGGACTCGATCGTTGGTCCGCCAAATGTGCCGCTGAGGTTCGCCAGGCGCTTTATAACACTACGCCAAAGGAGGATTGCGTGGGACCGTGGATTTATCGTATTATATTGGAACCGATCACCCGAGATATAAATAAATATTTTATTGCCTTCTCTTTCTCTCGCAGTCTAAATCCTATAAATGTATGTGTTTATCTCCTTTTAGTGTTGCTCGCTTCCCTTTCATCGAGTTTCATATCACAACAGCAAAAGAAGTTTTAAAGAAGTTTTCACTTAAAAAAAAAAAGACAAAAGATATTATCACCATTTGAATTTCTTATTTGACTTAACATTTAGAGACGATATTTGAAGTCAACTTTATTATGTTTTCAGTGCAGATAATAATATTCTGTGAATTTAGAATTATATATTTTACTTTGCAAAATGTGAGACTTTCTTTCACAAAATTATGAAGAGCGCGCATTTTCTTCAACATCTCTCAGTCATATAATAAACAAAATTTCATGTGAAATAAAGCTGTCCCGTAAAATAAAGTTGTCCCATTCGACTTATGATCTTACTGTACTATTTGCGTACTGAACACGTACCCAACTTCACATCTTTGACACTGATAGTCTCCAATTGTCATAAAAGAGCACGCACGTTCCAAATATAAACCGAATGCACTTTGGCATTCAACTAAAAATTCCCGCCAAATGCAACACAACAACGAGCATGCTAAAACAACCAAAGTGATGATTTCCACCACTCAAGAATCTGATTAGAGGCACTTTGTAAAAATGTACAAATTGGGTACTTAAATGATGAACTGTAGTGTACGGGAAGAGTTAGAGCTTTTGGTGTAGAGCTTTTAAATAACTTGACATACGCATTACGCATCATTCATGAATTATTATTATTATTATTGTCTTCACTATTCATGAATAATGATCGTAGACTAGCGAGTTAATCCTGGGACGTGCTGTAGTAAAAATAACATTCCACCGTCTCTCGGCCAAGTGAATGCGAAGCTGAATGGGTTTGGAATGTGACAAGGATTTGTCTTGTGATGGGACTTGGCTGGAAGTTTCACTGACGACTGACTCTGTTGCGCGAATTTATTAATTATTTCTTAGCAGCTCGTTACGGGGCGAAAGGCAAAAAGTCTGACTCGAAGGCGATAAAGCTGACAGATAGACAGAAAGCGGGAAATTAGTACAAAAGTACAGCTTTTAAAAACATTTTTGTAGGCCTCTGTTCTGTGTTTTGGACGAGCTAAATAAAACATTCCTCCTTGTAGAAAACGAAACCTCTAAACTTTTTTTAATGCTTAAATTAACAACGTTGCAGGAGATAATATCCAATAGCATTAGAGGCGATGCGTTACTGAGAAATGCAAAGTCATCTTTTTATGGTTTGAAAATTAGATTGCTTAAAAATATTTTAGATGCTTTAATTACGTACTGCGAATAGAACACATATGTCTTTGAAATAATCGAGTATTATTTGATAAGTCTTTTTATAAGCCCCGAAAAAATAAAGTATCAGACATGAAAAAATGTTTTAAAGTTCATTATACCTTATTTAATTGTGGAAAATAGGCAATAGAAAATAAATGAAAATAGATGGACACTGCAACGATGTCCGAAACGTTGGCTAAAGAAGGAGGTAGCGCAACACGGCATAACACCCCAAAAACAAATAACGAAAATGCTTTTGGCCGTGAAAATCTTAAAACTTATCTCAATAGAAAATAAAGTTCATTAAAAAATTCATTGGTTAAATTGTTACCTGAAAAATATTTATACAAAGAAAGGCATAATATTCCATGCTTTTATCAGAGTCTCAAAATTCTTTCAGTGAGAGCAATTCTGTGGTACAAAATTATATTTCAGCACATAAATAACCCTTTATATATAAACAGGCTGGAACACAACCATAATACTCGTTAAATTTTAATGAAGGACTAATTGTATCAAATAAATATGGACAAAAAACGTTAAATTACATGATTCCCAGTTGTTTAAATATGTTATCTGCTGACATTAAAAACTTTGCCCAAAATAAACTATTGGTGAATTTACTGATGACTTGGTTTGATGAAAGAATTAATTTGTATTAGCTTATAATGACATTATTCTAAAGACTTTAAAATTGTTATTTATGTTTTCATAATTTTTCTTTTCTCTATATTTCTCTAAAATTTTTAATTTTTCTTTTATATAGTTGTAAAAATGTAACTATTAACTCACCATAATAAGATCTTTAATGTAAAGAACCCGTTAGACAAACTGCTAAAAAGTAGTTTATCGGGACTTTTTTGTCTTATATTTGTAAAGTGTGTAAAATAAATAAAAAAAATAATTAAAAAAAGGAAAAAAGTAATAGAATATTGAAAAATAGGTAATACCTACAGTACCGATGTAACCTACAAACATAAGTTTTTTGACCCAACTGCAATTTTTTATTTATTTTATAATTGTCTAAGAAGAATATACGACGCAAATGCGAATGGTAGAAGAAGTCGAGGACGCCCGTGGAAGATATGGCACGATCAAGTAAATCAGATACTTGAGTCGGGCCATGTCAAAAGTCAGAATAATATAATGTATGAGATGATGTATGAATGTGAGTGAGGCAAAGAGTGTGTGCCAAGACCGAGTTGTTTGGCGGTCCGTCCTCTCTGCCCACCCCTGCGGGAAAACGGCGTGATGGTTAGTTAGCCCAATTGTCTAGTACTTATTATTTATTACAATGTATGTGATTTAATATTTCACAACAAAATGTTTCTAATTTAAATGTTGATGTTTGAAAGTGATTTATTCTTGTTCGACAAAATAAAAACTTATCAATTTTCCAAACATGAAAACCATCCTAAATAAAACAAAATCCCATACTTTGAATCCAATCACGGATAGTCGTTCCATCTAAACAATTCTGTTTTGAGAATATGCAAGCAAAAAATAATAATTCGTGAATGCATTTCCCCTCCCACGGGGCTCTCGCGGAGTTTTAAATTGAACTTGTGCCCTTAGGACTTTCCGCCTTCCCATTGAATGATGCAGTGCAATTTCTTAGGAAAACTTCCTAAAAGCCGGGAATCGGAGAAAGGGGTGGCTCGGAATGAAAGGGGGGTAGGGGTCTCAAACGATCGAACGTTTTCTGGAGACTTGTACAAAATAACATTATTATGAAATTGTTTAATTTGATTGGAATATTAACGCTTTATTGAGTGCTTAAATAACATTGACACTATATAACATACTTACTTGTTCGTGGTAAAATCAACTAATGGTTGGGTATTTGAAAATTAGTAGTGTCGCGTCAGATATTTTAGTTGAAAACAAAAGAAAATATCGATTCAATACCGAACCAACCTTACAGCGAACAGGAACACACAATTTGACGGCCTCCCTGGTCGACGGGTAATCAGGGTTCAAATCCCGCCGTGAGCAAGAAAATGTTATATGATCAATTTGTTTTATTTCAGAATTTTATTATTAGTACATTCTTATTTACGGCACGTTCTAAGTGGAGGATACTCTCAGAATCGTCCTGCCGTGAGGCCACCGTTCGGAATTGAAGCATTGCTTGAAATGGCTTTAGCCGTGTTTGGTGATAAGATCTGAATAACCACCTACATCCCCACCTTCCTTTTTTTACAGTAGCTCCACACAGGAGGCCCCGAGGAAAACAATTTCCCTCGGGGCCTACGTCATCTTTGGGTATGATTTGTGGAGAGTCTTTTTAGGGAAAGCAAGGAGAGGAAGTTCTGGGAAGGAAAAATGTATGAGGGGTGGGTAGAAATCTGGGGGTCGATGTGTCCAGAAGTGACGGAAGTATGGATCAATTCCTCCCACTGCGTTGAAAGACGATGGGTCAAGAGAGTCCGGCTGGAGAAATCAAAAGATCTCCCTCAATCAGTGTCATCCGACCCGACCCGCCACGCAGTAGGCGGGCAAACACATCCGCCTATACGACCTAGACGAACCTCACCCCATGAACCCTAAGTAGAAGTAGCCACCAAACGTAGCGTAACACATAAAAACTTGTGGCACGGGTGTTGATTGTCCAATAAATGGTTTCCGGGGCGGCGGTACCCATATCCGCCCCCCAAATTCCTTCCCATCTCCTTCTCCTCCCCACTACCGTCAGCCAATGAAGAACCAGAATGTAATAACTAAATTTAGAGACAAATGAAAACCACATAGTCGAGTTAAAACATAACTTTGCTTTATTCATAAATGCTCAATTAATATGAAATTTATCTCAATCAAAAAATAAAATAACCGCTAATAAAACAAGACACGATTCTTTAAAAGTCCAGCCAAAACCTTGAGCAACAAATAAATATTTTCTCAAGCAGTTCCTTGAGAAGTTCTGAGACGGCCAGAGCCCGGCAGCCCAGCGGAACCGACCGCGGTATGAATAGCGCTTCATTAGGATCGACTCCGGGCGGCAAATTACCGCCCCCGCCCGCGCCATGTTACCGTCCTCCCCCGCCCCCGGCCCACCCGCCCGTTGCGCCCCTGGAAAATAAAATGTCAAGGGGATGGGACGTGATTTTTATTTTAATAAAGAAACCTGGATTTCAAAACTGATTGCGCGTTATAGAGCGCGGTTCTTTGAGATTTGAACGGACATTGTGATGGTAAATTAGCTTTCTAAGCACGCACTGTGGGTCTCGCACGAAACAATATCGATAAAATTAAATAACAATAACGATTAAATTGATAACAATAGGCTCACTACGATTTTATATCGATATCCCCAGCTAGGTTGCGCTATTGACAGCCGAGTAGATATTGACAGGGAATACAGGGTTGTACGATGGCAACACTGACAGATCTGTCTATGGATTTATATTCCATAACATTAAAAGGTTACTTAAAATTTAAAAACCCTAATAAATTGATAATTTCGAATTGAAATACTAACTTTAATAATCATTTGCATTTCACATATATTTGTTGACATAAAAGGGGAGATAATTAGTTAATGAGGTCTTTAGTATATTTGAACAACTTTCGTTTCGCCAAGCTCTAATATTTTTATTTTTATAAAATTAATATCCAATCTTCAAACCACTCCAAAATGAACTGGCAAAAGAAAACAAAAAATAAAGCGACATCTAGTGAATCCGAAGAAGAAATAAGATGACCAAATGTACAGGAAAAGGTGCACTGGATTTCAATACTCTGATTTTTTTAAATTCTAAGAGCGTCGTTAGTTCACCTCCTTTCATTAATAATTCTATCGAAGGAAGCAAACACTTTGTGGTGTGGCATTATATATTAATATTGGCTATTAAATATTAATTCCAATAAAAATTGGCGTTTTACAAAGTTTTTTTTTTCATTTAACATTAATAACTCAAATAAATGAAGACAATATATGCGAAACTCAATCGAAAATCTGGAAACAGAAAAATCAGAAAAACATATTGACACCTCTGACTCCCAGAGGTGTCAATATGTCAATATGTTTTTCTGATTTTTCTGTTTCCAGATTTTCGATTGAGTTTCGCTTATATTGTCTTCATTTATTTAAATATTACAATTTGAGGTTTTACTCATAAAGTTAAAAATTAAAAATAAAATATTAATAATTCAGTTATTTTGCATAACGAATGACATTTCTCTTAAAGTTGTGTATATTGACGGTTTATCTGAAACACCACTAACGCTAGCTGACCGTAGATTACGGATTTAGTCAAGTTTTTTAGCTCGCCGAACAGAATACATCAGATATATAACGGTGACCGGACAACTCAGAATGAAACCAACTCAGAAGCACCTCAGAAAGGTCATTAAGAGTGAAGATAAAAAATAAAAAAGGGTTGTATAGATTAAGTTAGGTTAGGTTTACCGGCTATATTAAAATGATTTTTTCATAGCTTTTAATGACCTTTCTGATTTGTTTCTGGGTTGGTTTCATTCTGAGTTGGCATGGAACCAATTATAACATTATGTTTAAAAATTGAATATGGTTACAGTGACAATTCCAACTAAGCAGCACACCATTCATCTCAATATTCTCATTATGTTGTAATACAAAATAATAAAGTATATTACACACAAGAAGGATCAAATATTAGAAAATACATACATACACACTTACGTATACATGTACACACATACATATATACATGTATTGATATAGATAGTGTTTTATCGATCAACCGTGCTAGACTTCGTGATATTCGGTTTTGTAGCCACCTCTGGTTTGAAGTTTGAAGCCCTCCGATATTCACTGAAGGTTTGTGATCTTAAATGAAAAAAAGTAATTAATAAAGCAAATTTCATTTTCGATTATAAATTAAATGCAAATTACTTGGTTTAATTGTACAGGATATTAAAATTACAACACTGTGAGAACTACCAACATCGGCGGAAATTATTTAATATAACTTTAATTATTTTTTGAGACATAAAGATAATAATATTAGTTCTGCGCCTTAAAAAATAATCAAGTAACATAAAATGTGGGTACTTACCCACGTTTCCAATTTATTGTGAGTTATTTTTATTGTCGCTCAGCAGACCGTTTAATAAGCAATTATAAGCACCGCATAAAATGTATAACATTTTAATTCTTTTAATTCAATCTTATTTTATTTTCTTACTCGAATTCTTGTATGTATGCATATATTTATACTTTCTAAAACACGTGTGGGATTTTACTAAACTCCTCACATTACGGAATAAATCCCATCATTAATACAATATCAGCCATTATCAAAGGAAAATTTGAAACAGAAAAATTAGAAAAAGATTCAGTTGAATGGGGTATTTCCACGTGTTTTTTTTATTGCTTAAAAAAATTAAGCAAAAAATTACGATGATTAAAGCATTTTTATTTTATTTTTATGTTGACGAATAAATTTTCTACAGCGAGTAAAAGTTTCCCATTTTGGAATTACCGCTAAAACGATATTTTGGGGCGTGGCTATCGTGTGACGTCATGAGTGAGGACGCTCACTGACAGTGTTTATTTATGCTAGTTCAGCTGAGCGACACTTGTGACGTCACAAACCCATTTCCCAACCATGGGCCGTTTTGATTTGATCAGTTTTAGATCGTTTTTAAAATCAATAATATTGAATGAAAACATAAAAATCAAACATTTTTAGTAGGATTATTAAAATCAGAATTCCTCGTTTGTGGAAATACCCCATTAGGGAATTGAACCCTGGATCTTGGCGGGGCTTTGCACTAACCGCTGAGCTTATTCGACGCTCTCCCTTTCGGTTATATTTAACTGTATCATACTTCGATTAGAAATCATTCTTCATTTTGATGCATATTTTTATAGGCTACTCGCTTTATGTATGACTAGCTTTTTCCCGCAGCTTCGCTCGCATGGTATTAGGTGGCAGCCTCCTCCACCTTCCCTCTCCCCACTCCACTCCCCCCACCATCGCCCCTTTTTTGTGAAAGAGTAACAAACATACATCCATACAAACTTTCACCTTTATAATACTATAATAGGATTGCAAGATTCCCGAACTAAATACAATCTAGATAGTATCTTGGATAAATATATCAAATTTTATTTTAATGCGTGACATCTATTAATGTTTCTACAAGCGACGAATATATTTTTATGAATTTTGAAATAAATTAATGAGTTGATCTTGAAATCATATTGAATATTTACTTTTAATAAAATATTTGAATATTTAATTTAATATATTGAATATTTACTTTTGTTATTATTAATTCTTATTACTATTATTTTTATTTTCTATTTACGTTCTTATTTCTTTACTGTGTAAATATATAAATATGTATAACTATATGGGACGTGTGGGATTGCACTATCCTCCCCACATCCTGGAAGATTATTATTATTATTATTATTATATTATATTGGGAGTCTGAATATAGTCTAACAAGCGTTTAACAAGCCAGCGGCCGAAAATCCAAATTTCGTCAAAAGTTGTTCTTACGATCGTACAGGGCGGTTCCAATGAGAAAGATTAATTATCCTTCGTACCAGCTTTTTAAAATAATAACTCAATATCGATTTTATTTAATTTCAAATTTGCTTTAATTTATACCTAAATCCAAAAATGCTGAAAGACGTGATGATAAAACTATTATAATTATGTACTTTTGTATATATTATTTGATCATAAGTATTTATAATTTTTCAACAATGTCTAATACACAAACGATACACAAACAATAAATACACAAACGGACCAATTTTCGTCAAGAAACACATGTACGTATATATATTTTAATGATTTTATTTAAACTAAAATTAAAATTCTGAAAATAATAATGCGTTTCCCAGATAATGTACTGATTTATTTTACTGCATGATTATATGATTTGAAATGGGTGTTGTATAATAAAAAATCATTTTTGAAAATTTAACAAATCTGCCATGACCTATCGTATAACCTTATTATACTAAAAATAAAACTTTTTTTCTCAAAATTTAAAACATGCGTTTACTAGACAAAAGAACAATCTTTTGGAATCAATTTATAATTTTTTGTGGAAAAGAGTCAATACGTCTAAAATCGGATTTAAAAATGACATATTTCCGGTTTTCTCTGGTTATACCGTCTTAAAATATTTATCTAAGATGCTATGTAGATTGCATTTAGTTCGGGAAGAATTTTGCAATCATATATAAAGATAGCAGCCAATAAAAATATGCTTTAAGAAAATGAAGATAATGTTGGTGGTTAGTCAAAGTATGATAAAGTTAAATTTTACCGAAGGGGATAGGGTTGAATTAGCTCAGTGGTTAAAGAAGAGCCCCGGCAAGGCTAAGGTCCTGAGTTCAATTCCTCGATGCGACTCTCGATCTAATTTTGTCTTTAATGATTAAATATATGTAATTTAAGTTTATTTAGTTATTCCAAAAACCTTTAATATTTAAATAAATGAAGACAATATAAGCGAAACTCAATCGAAAATCTGGAAACAGAAAAATCAGAAAAACATATTGACACCTCTGGGACTCGAGTCCCAGAGGTGTCAATATGTTTTTCTGATTTTTCTGTTTCCAGATTTTCGATTGAGTTTCGCTTATATTGTCTTCATTTATTTAAATATTACAATTTGAGGTTTTACTCATAAAGTTAAAAATTAAAAATAAAACCTTTAATATGAATTAAAAATAAAATTTAAATGGGTCTTACCAAGAATTTAAGCTATTCTAGCAGGGTGCCATGTTTAAATACATCTGTCTATGTACGTTCTAAGTAAATTATTCGCCTCACCCCATATCTGAATAATATAATAAAACATTTTAATAATCTATGTCAGTAGGTTAGCTATTGTGCGTTGCACGGATCTCGAACACGCAACTTCTCAATTAAAGTTCAAATGCATTGACCATTTGACCATTATGTTTTGAAGGACATGACTGAAAGTGAGTATTTCAGCGCCTCTCATGTATATACCTACTGATATAGAATATCTGGTATTAGACAATATATTGTGATGCTTGAAGATCATTAGAGCTTATAAGCAAAAAAAAAATGGATTTGAAACGCTGGGTGCTCAAGATAACATTGAAGATGGATGACCTTCGTGGTGTTATGTCTGAAATAAATAAAAAATTACAACAATACTCTTTAGCAGTGCATACGTCAAATATTCGTCTCCAGTCTAAATTATAAACAAAAACTTAATTACAGCAAATCTGAACCTAAAACTTATACGCAATATTGTGTAGTGCAAACATTTGTGAAATAAAGTGTTAAAACCTCTATGTTTAGTGTCCCTTTACCAGCAAATTAAAACACAATAACTAAACACAAGACTCTGACAGTTAAAGTACCTATACGAACTACATACTTGAAACTTGGGACAGTGAAGGTCAACCAGTGGTTCTAAAATATAGCTTAATAATTTATTCAACAAAAAATTATATAAACTGAAAAACATATTTTTAATACCACAATGGATATCCAGTCATTTATATCAAACGCAGAAAAGGCAGTCAATGCTATCAACAAAGTGCTTCTTGACCCTGGTAACAAATTTAATAAGGACCAAATAGCAAAAATTACTCCGATAGCATGTGAAATATTAGCGTCAATTGGCAGCATGTCGGCAGCGGTAGCTACCAAAACTGGCACCTTGGAAGGTGAACTGAGGGCCTATAAAGAAATTCAAAAAAACATCCCACCCCAAAACAATTTCAATATTTGTGAAGCTATCAATGAAATTAACGAAATTAATGAGAGGTCAAAAAACATAATTTTGTGCAACGTGCCCGAAAGCATGAAGGTAGCAGTTACAGACAAAATTATGGAAGATCAAACTGTAGTAACAGAAATAATTTCCAAAATTGACACACCTGCAATAAACAACATTGTAAAAATGTATCGATTTGGTAAATATAACAGCAATAAACCAAGACCTATAAAAATCCATTTTGATAATTCCCAGACAGCAAGAACACTACAAGGAAAAAAACATCTCTTAAAGGACAACCTACGCATTTACTCTGACTCGACCCCAGCTCAGCAAAAGCATCTAACGGACCTACGAGTAGAACTAGAAAAACGAAAAGCTAACGGTGAGACAGATATAACAATTAAATACGTAAATTCGTCTCCCAAAATCGTCAACATTCATCCAAAAAACTGAGTACTATGAAAATTTATTATCAAAACGTCCGTGGACTACGAACTAAATTAAACGAACTACGTTCTACCATATCTACACACCACTATGACGTTTATGTGCTGACAGAAACTTGGCTCGACTCGGAAATAAAATCAACAGAACTAGGACTTAACAACCACAAAATCTTTCGCTGCGATAGAAACTCTAAATCCAGTTCCAAAACAAGGGGCGGCGGAGTGCTAATTGCAATTAAAAAAAAATTGTTATCAAGAAAACTCAAAACAAAAAATAATACACTCGAACAACTATTTATACAAATTGATACCACCGTAGAAAAGATAATAATTGCAACTGTGTATACACCGCCACTGTCTGATGCTCTAATCTACCGAAGTCACAGCGAAGACGTTGAAGATCTACTATACAAATATCCTAACTCTAAAATTATTATTCTTGGGGATTACAACCTCCCTAACCTGAAGTGGAAATCAAGTGATAGTGGTTTAATTGTAAATGAGGGCGAGAATGATCGTGCACGTGAGATTTTGGATATGACAAATTTTTTAAATCTTTTCCAACATAACTTTATATACAATGCAAATAATCGCTTACTAGATCTAGTAATATCAAATTATCCTAAATTGGTCATTGACAAATGTAATGATCCTCTCTTACCTGTTGATAACTACCACCCCCCTCTTTATATTAAGCTAAATGTGTGTAGCGTCAAACCGAAACACGTTGAAGAGACTCTCAACTACAAACGTGCAGATTTTGAATCTATAAATTATCATCTTTCCCGTGTCGACTGGTCTTTTTTATCGGACGTGAATACTGACAAATCCTTAGATAATTTATATTCAATATTGTCTAGCACCATAAAATCATATGTACCACTATATACTCCTAAAAAACATACATATCCGACTTATTTCTCACCAGAACTAAAAGCCTCACTTCAACAAAAAAAGAAACTTCATAAAAAATTCAAAGAAACTCGATCGATGATCGATTATGCAATTTTCAGTGAAACTAGAAAACAATGCAAAGATCTTTCTAAAATCTGTTATAAAGCATATATAAACTCTATCGAAAACACAGCTTTGCACTCAAATAATCTCTGGAAATTTATCAAAACACTAAACAATGACAGCACAGACTATCCACCACAAATGCATATGGATGACAAATGTGCTAACAGCACACAAGATATCGTAAATCTTTTCTCAGATTTCTTTAAAAATGTTTACGATGAGGAAACACCAGAAGAAAAAATTCCTTCATACTCATTTAAAAAAACCATACATTTAACAGACTGCTACATAACAGAAGAATCTTGCAAAAAGAAACTATGTTCCTTAGACATTAACAAATCTGCAGGCCCAGACTCCATCCCGCCAATTTTCCTAAAACATTGCTCCTCTGTATTGTCTAAACCACTAACCATTCTCTTTAACCAGCTACTATCTTCTGGACGTTTTCCTGTCTACTGGAAATCCAGCTATATTATCCCAATACTTAAAAAAGGCGATGAGACTGACATTTCAAACTATCGACCTATATGCATACAATCTGTATTACCAAAAATCTTTGAATCTCTAGTTCTTGATGAAATATATCCCACGTTAACAGAGATAATAAATGACAAACAACATGGCTTCATTAGAGGTAGATCAACTTCAACAAACTTATTACTCTTTCAAAACTATATATTGGAGTCATTTTCTAAAAACAAACAAGTTGACTGTATATATACTGATTTCTCGAAGGCTTTTGATAAAGTGTCCCACAAAATACTGATCCGAAAACTTCATGCTCTGGGAATCAGAGCAAATATGTTGAACTGGCTAAGTAGTTACTTATCAGGTAGAACTTTATTTGTAAAAATAAAATCTTTTATATCCAAACCATTTTCTGCCACTAGTGGAGTACCGCAAGGTAGTCATCTTGGCCCAATTTTATTTCTTATTTTTATAAACGACATAGTCAACTGCTTTAAAGACGTCAAAGTGTTGCTTTTCGCTGATGACATTAAATTATATAAAGAGATAACTATCCTTAATCACTGTGAAATTCTTCAATCAAATATAGACATGCTAAAAATTTGGTGCTCACAAAACAATCTATATTTAAATGTAGAAAAATGCAAAACTTTGACCTTTTCCAGAAAAAAAACACCACTGTTTTTCGACTATTCAATAAATAAAATAAATTTAGAAAGAGTATCGGAAATGCGGGATCTTGGCATAATAATGGATGAGAAACTAGACTTCACGGTTCACATTCAACAAACTGCAAATAAGGGTATGAAAACTTTAGGATTTGTGTTAAGAACAATTAAAAACTTTGAATCGTTACAAATCATTAAACTAATGTATACATCCCTTGTTAGAAGCCTAATAGAATATAACTCCATAGTCTGGTCGCCCTTCTATAAAATTCATATTCATACTATTGAAAGAATTCAAAGAAAATTTCTACGTTTTGTAAATTTTAAACTTAACATCCCTTTAGAGCACATAAATTATCCGTCGTTAATGAATACTTTAAATATTCCAACATTAGAAAACCGACGAAAAATAAACGACCTAACTTTTTTATTAAAATTATTAAACTCTAAATTCGACAGTTGTGAACTCCTGCAATTAATAAATCTACATGTACCTACACGAACAACTAGACAAACATTGACATTTTATATACGTACATCTCATTCGAACTATGATTTACATTCTCCAATACAACGTTTGCATAGTCTTGGTAACAAATACTTAAACAATCTGGATGTATTTGACAATAATTTGAACTTAGCAAACTTCAAACGCCATATGTGCCAACTATTTATTTCTACCTATCCCGTAAACTAATGAGAACAACAATTTTAAAAATTACCTACTTTATGTCAACTACTATATTTTATGGACTATATTTTGTTTCTTATATTTTATGTTACCTGTATTTTGTTAACGCTTATATTTTATGTAACCTATATTTTGTTTTTAACAAATATTATGTTACTTGTATTGTGTATTGTATTTTGTAAACCCATTCTTTTCACTGTAATTAAAAAAATGTACTGCATTCTATGTAAAAGCCCTATGGGCGTTTAAATAAATAAATAAATAAATAAAATAAATAAATAAATAAAAATAGCTTTTGATAGGAATTATGAGGTTTGAAGATCAATATTAACCACTCTCAAACAGACAGAAACCAACAGAAATGCCAGGACCTCTGTCTTGCCACAGCATTAATCTGATCACAGAGCTAATTTGACCATACATCGACTGCCAACATTATCTTTATTTTCTTAATCTGGTCTTGGGATCAATCCCAGATGCGATCGAACCTTTTGCCGTCTTTTCTGTTTCAGATGTTTTCGCCTTAGATTGGTTAGCATTGTCAGCAATTTGATGTTCTAAAATGAACGTTTAACTTAATAAGTTATTACAATTAAAAAATATAGGCTGCGAAAATTTATCCACCATGCTTATTGTTACTGAGAGACGAGCGCAAACATTTTGAAAAATGATTCTAGTGCCTCAGAGAACAACGACGTTTCACAACACCTACCAAATGCCAATCAAAATTAGCATTGTCATTATCTCTTTGGTGAACCGCATCGTTTATTGCACTTTAGATTATTCGATTATAATTAGCTCTGGTAAAACGAAATAATTAAAACAAATCAAGTGGAAAGACAAAACTCATTGTTTTCAATTTCATTACCGTGAAAATAAATCTACTTTAATTTACTTTAGCACAGTGCCTTCCTGTTTTTTTTACAAATAATAAATTAAACCGCCTGACTGACTCCTTAACTAATTAATGCTAAAGATGTTTTCAGGAATTCACACCATGACCGCAAGGTGATACAATGAAATAATGGAAAAATGAAAACTTTTTTTTCTAACTTTAGCTCCTCACAGGAGGGCCTGAGAAAAAAATCCCTCAGGGTCTATATCATCTTTGGGGATGCTGTGTGGAGAGCCTTTTTAGGTAAACGAAAGAGAGGTTCTGGGAAGGAAAAAAAGTATCAGGGGTGGGTAGGAATCAGGAGGTTAGTGTGTCCAGGAGTAACGAAAGTATGAATCGATATCGTGTAATAATAATCCCCCAGTTATTGGTCGAGAGAGTCCGGCTGGAGAGGTTAGGTTTCCTTCAACTAGTTTCTCCCGATTCGGCCCGCCACGCAGTAGGTGGGCAAGTCAAGATCTAAACAAACCTTACCCGTGAACCCGGGCACCCCTGGTAGAACAACCTGGGAGAACAACTTGGAGTGACCTATGGGGCATTGGTCATCCAATAAATGGTTCCCGTGGGGGCGGGAAAATTATGAATTATTTATTTTTATACACCCTTGGGGCTTTTACATTGGATGCATAATGTTTAAATATATTTTTAAAGAGCTTAAAGAGGAATTTACTAAAAAATGTAGTCAATTTGTTCTAATTTAAAATTAAAAAACTCGTTAAGAAAATTAGAATTCTTCGACATTTTTAATATTATGAATTTTATGGTTAGGTGACCAAATGACGAAATTATATTCTAATTTGCTACAAATGAAATCAAAATTTTATTACAGGAAGTGAAATAAAGTTTTTAATTTTTATTTTTATTTTATGAGTAAAACCTCAAATTGTTATATTTAATTAAATGAAGACAATATAAGCGAAACCCAATCGAAAATCTGGAAGCAGAAATATCAGAATAAGATTATCTTTTTCTAATTTTTCTGTTTCCAGATTTTCGATTGAGTTTCGCTTATATTGTCTTCATTTAATTAAAAGTTTTTAATTTTGGTTGTTTGTTTTTGGGGTGTTATGCCCATCATCAGCCCTGATGATGGACACTGATCACACATTTGCCCTGATGATGGACACTGTAACGCTGTCCGAAACGTTGGCTAAAGAAGGAGGAGGTAGCGTAACACGGCATAACACCCCAAAAACAAACAACAAAAATACTTTTGGCCGTGAAAATATAAAATCAAAAGATATTAATGTTTCTCAGCAAAAATAAAGTTGTTTTCATACTATTGTCTGTAAAGTGATTTAAGTATTGTACCTACATGATTAAAGATTTTACGATATTATACTGATAATCTCGAAAGGTAAGGCTCTCGACTAGCAAACCTGAGGTCGCGGGTCCAAATTCTGGGAAGAGCAAATAAATTTTATTTGATTAATTTGTATTATTTAACAATTTAAACTTTTAGTATGGTATATTTGCGGCCCGTTCCAGAATGGAGGGTACTTTCCTCGATGACACACGGCGAGTTACAAGCTACTATCTAAAAGCGGGTAAATCGGCGTGTGAGATTGTCATGATGACACACAAAACTGTCCACTCGTTCAGAAGCGTAGGAAACTGAGGCCGCTGTTAACGCCAGTAACAATAATAACGACGACTGCGTGAACTAATTCTTCAATGTTTGGCAGTCGAAATAAGCTGTTTATCGGACACAATGTTGGAAACATAAATAAACCAATCACGAGCAAGCGGAGCAAGCGTGTAGGCGAGTAAAGTTGACGACCTTTCAACTTTTTTTCGTAGATTGTCAACAATCTGCCAGTTGCTGCTAGTTAGCAAGTGACACGATGACACTGGGCGAGTTTACTAACAGATAGTGAATTTCCCAGATAGTAGCTTGTAAACTAGCTCTGTGTCATCGACGCTTAAGACCACTATTCAGAATTGAAAAGTTGCTTGAAATGGTATTAGCCGTGTTTGGCGCTCACAGCATACCCCAATTGAAGATGCCATAGTTTTAATCTTGTGCGGTATTCAGAATAAATATAAAATGGTTGAAAAAAAAATCAAAGTACGTAATTTACATGCGGTAGAAGTGAATCTATAAAGTCACTAGATATCGCTTTCTTTTCTTTTGCCAGTATATTTTGAAGCGGTTTCATGATCGGATATTGATTTACAAAAAAGAAGATTGGATATTGATTTACAAAAGTAAATGATTATTTTTTTTGGATTTCGTAGGATTCGAACCTCCGTCCGCTGGATTTCTCTGGCCGCTGAGATTTGCGACGCATTATACCGCTGCGCCACTGGGAGCTCGCGCGGTGTTGTGAATTTACCGCATTATATTAGAACCGAGGACCCGTCGTAGTGACGCATTTCCCTTTCATCCAAATTTCAAATCACTAATGGCACTAAAGAAGTTTCACTTCAAAAAAAGAGAGAGTAAGTAATAAAGTATTGTATGACGAACACTTCTGCCTTAGGTAACACCAAGTGACTCGCTAAGTTTGGCGACTTAGCAGGGGTGTCCGGGTTTATGGGGTGAGGTTTGTCTAGATCTTGGAGATGGATATTTTTGCTCATCTACTGCGTGACTGGTTGAGGGAGACCCTTTGATCTCTCCAGGCGGACTTTGGCGACCCATTGCCTTACACTGCAATGGGTGGTATGGATGCACACGTCCGGTACTTCTGGACATACTGTCTCCTAGATTCCTATCTACCCCTCTTACCCTTTTGATTCTCAGAACTGTCTCTCTTTCATTTTCATAAACATACTCTCGTCACAACATCCCCAAAGATGACAAAGGCACTGCAGAAAATAATTTTCCTCAGAGCCTCCTGAGCTAATGTAAAAAAACACATTTCCATTTGTTATCATTCTTTCACTCTTACTTGACTGATAGAAAACAAAGGATTAAAATTAATGACTTTGAATCGTTTAGCATTGATGTAGCTTCCGGCGTTCCCCAAGGAGCCCATTTGGCCCCACTTATTTTTAACCTTTGTATTAATAATATCACTTAAGTTTTTTCTTACACACGTTTCTGGCTATTTGCTGATGATAATAAGATTCTTAAGATGATTAAATCCCACTTGACTGTTTACTATTTCAACTTGATATTGATTAATTTAACGATTAGTGCAAATTAACTGCATGGAACTTAATGTTGATAACTGCAAAATTTTGTCCTTTTATAGAACCAAAAAACCTATTCAGTTTGATTATTAAATAAATAGTATTTGTCTATCTACTATCACATCTATCAAGGACCTTGGGGTCACTCTAGACTGCAACTTTCTTTCTGTGATCACATGAATAATGTCGTAAAGAAATCACTTAAACTACTCGGCTTCATTCATAGAATTACCTCTGACTTCAAACATATAAGTACACTTAAAACTCTTGAATATGCTAGTGTCATTTGGTCTCCTTTCTATGCTGTCCACATTTGTCACATCGAATCCGTATAAGATCGTTTCCTAAGAGAAATTGCTTGGAGGTTGGGTCTTGAAAGAGGTGAGTACTCACATAATGAAATTGAACACATTTGTTTGAAACATTTCTTCTTTATAAAAGCGTAGAAAGGACTCTGATCTAATTTGCATATTTAAAATTATCAACAGTGTTACTGATACACCTGCTTTGCTGCAACTCATCCAGTTCAACATCCCTTCCCGTAGACTCCGAAATAATGAATCGCTGTTCCTCAATCAACATTCTACTAATTATGGATACCATTCTCCCTTATCCAGAATGTCGAGACTTGTCAACGCAAGTCAAAGCATTGATTTTTTTGGTATAAAACTAAATGACTTTCGGCGGTCGATACGCAATATTTAGATACTTCGTCATGCTTTGACTTGTAGTGTCTTCTATATGTTCTTTGTACATTTTATATTGTCATTGCTATTAATTTATATGTGCTCTCTCTTCACTGTCGTCTCTATTTTTTTTATTCGTGTTATTTTTATGTTTTTAATGGATTATTGTCCGTAAATTAATAAATAAATAAATACTACCAATGCTCTACTAAAAATGGATACGAAACAATTCCTACAATAAACAATTAACAATAATCCATTACGTTTTCCATAGACAGCCATATCTAGAAGTGTGGATTATTATTATTCACGAAAACCAGAAAAATGAATGAGTTGAAAACATTTTTCCCCATTACTTCGAGTAGAACAATGGCCGACGCGCCTTGAATTTAAAACATACGAGTATGGTGTGAACTGTCACAACGGCAGTAATGAGCAATACACTTAATGGAATTCGTTACGCAAATATGTTTCATGGGCGAAATCACATACCTAATAGGGCTGGACCAAATAAATGAATTTGTAATATTTTCTGAAAGTATCAGTAGATAATATCGTTTTAATAAACTAAGATGGGAAAATTCAATCTGTCCTTCAATAATTCACTAACCTGATTACAAAAAAAAAGTTTATTTAAAATGATTTTTTATGGGACTCGAAAGATAAGAATATGACTTCGTCAGCACAAACCGAGACATATATTATTGCAGTATTTTAAAAGCCTATTCTAGTATAGCAACTCCATCTCGCTCTCTCGCATCTCAGTTTGTATGAGAGAGCGAGATGGAGTTTGCAAATAGGTAATACGTAGTCGTATCATTTTCGCGGTTAAACATTATACTAATTCTGTCAAAGATTCCTTGTACTACCATATTGATCACGCCACCATATTGATATGATACAATTTTAATGCAATTATCTAGATATGTTGTTAAAAAAACGATAATATAGGTATGTAGGGGTATGTACGTTGGAGCATATTACACAAATATTGAGTAAAGCACCAGGTAGTGCAAAGTTTTCACTAAATGTGCCATTTTTTAAATATGTTAAATATTTTTATATTAACTCCTCCACCCAGCGAAAAATTGTTTCCCTCACAGTCCTTGTCACATTTGATGATGCGGTGTGGAAGGTATTTTTGAGGAAAGGAAGGAGTGAACCTGCACCTTATAAAGAATAAAGAGACCAAGGTTGTGGGAGGGAGGAAACTCAAAGGCCGGCAAGTCATTCTATAGCTGAGCTGCTACTAAGCACAAGAACAAGTCGTAGACGCGACCGGTTTTCATGTGACAAATTTTGTGCACCTGTGCGAAAACGATTAATATAATGTTCCTTGGAAAGTCAGATGATAACTGAATATTAGCAAATAAAACAGCTTCATGGTATTTTTATAATATTTTTTTTCCATCGCCAAGGCGATATCTTCGTTGACATCAAAATGTATTTTTATAAATGGAATACACGACATCAAGTCACGAACCAGAGAATCTGGAGGTGTTAGCGGTCACGGGCAACGTTCCAGAAAATCTCGTCCCTACTCGTAACCAACTGGGGTATTCAGTTTTGTGGGTCAACCAAAACACATATTCGGGTCTATCCGAGAGCTGATTTGTTCAGCGGAGTTACCATTTCTTATTCAGACTTTCACATTAAATTGCTAAGTCATTTCAAGTAACGGTATTGGATTTAAGATTTTCACGACTTATAGTCCTAAGCTATTTTTTTGGGTATTGAGTCGTATTTGTATTCAATTCATTGCAATTTGTATCTGCAAGCCATTTTGTTTATAATTCACAGTTTTTAATTTATTTTTTATTAAAAAAGACAAAAGGCGATATTGTAGCATTGTTTTGGCAAAAGTGAAATTTAACCTAATTGTGTTATATTGTTTCGATTATTAGCTTTTGTTTCAGTTAAATCGTCCAGTAGTGTTGACTTTAATAACATAAAGAAATATGAGAAACTCACAAACTCACCTTGATCATTTTTCAATCATGCACGTGTACTACATGGTTGATTGGAATGGAATCCTTCACTCTAGATTTGGCTTTCTTTTAGAAATGGAATGTTACATATGACAAAACTTATTTGTTGCCTGTTCTGCAAGCGGGCTTAGTAAGAACTAAAGTCCCAATCGGTTAAGAAAGGAACTAACGATCGAAACAATGCTTGAAAAAGATCTTGTTAGATCTGAATGGCCAGGTGCTTCGCGACCCCTTTCTCCCACCCCGTCCTCCTGAAGCCTCACAACATTCACCGATTGGGGATGCCGTAGCCCTACTGGATTCAGACGATTAC
This sequence comes from Limnephilus rhombicus, assembly GCA_929108145.2. Taxonomy (NCBI): domain Eukaryota; kingdom Metazoa; phylum Arthropoda; class Insecta; order Trichoptera; family Limnephilidae; genus Limnephilus; species Limnephilus rhombicus. Next base: position 14,957,370 of record OV815277.1, read on the forward strand.
GAACGGTTATGCCTTCGGTAGGTAAACTCTGCATTTACCTTTCATTTTGCATGTGAATTTTATGTAATATATTTTAAACTTGATTAAATATGGTTCAGCTTTATCTATGCAATTATTAATCATCCATGAAGGCATCCCTGGCCTGGCCACAGAGCCGGAACAGAAAAAAACAGAACAGTCTCGCTAAGCGCCGCTAACGAATGCTTTGTTATGAAATGTGCAACGATTGCAAGCGGGGACAATGCAATCAGTGCAGTGCAGTGGTTTGTTTTAAACATAATGAGACGCAGCAGGCCAGTGACGGCGCCACGTGCGTCATACAGGCCCCGCGGCAGTGACGTCAGAACCGCCATCCTTTTTATTGTGGCTTTATTATTTTATTGATGTTACGTGTAATTTTGAAATGGTTTTGCTATTGAACATCACTTTCATCAATTTTAAAGGTGATTTGAGTTCGATTGGGTGATCAATTGTGTATTTTTTTTTAAGAATTTTTTTTTTCTATCATTAATAGACTCTATTCAATGATCCTTTTGTTTTTAAAATTTAAAAAACCCCCAGAGCGATGCATACATCATACAAGAACTTAAAAAGAAATTATATCGTGAACATTTAATCGTTCGTTCACTATTCTGTGCCATACATGTGTATGTTTTTTTGGTGTTATTTTACTTTAATTAATAAATACCTGAAGTCCCCGGCATTGCCCAGGCTTAAAACAAAGTTATTTTGAATTCAGATGTAGAGATTATACCTTCGTTATTATTATATATGTGAAATTTTAAATAAATGAAGATAATGTAAGCGAAACTCAATCGAAAATCTGGAAACAGAAAAATCAGAAAAACAGATTGAGTAAACTATAAACAAAGAGAAAAGGGGAAAAAAAACTATTAAAAATTGCAAAGTTTAAATAGAATGATGAATTTATGGAAAGGAGTATCGGAAAAAGTGAGTTTTCAGTTTGGATCTAAATTGCGCTGAGTTGGTTATGCATCTCAATTCCATAGGAAGTTTATTCCAAGCTTCGGGGCCGGATACTGCGAATGCACGATCACCAAACTTAGTGTTTGGATTTCGCTTAGGTACTTTCAACCTTCCAATTGCAGAAGATGTCGCTGATCTAAGAGTTGACTGCCTTAGACCAATATTTTCCGGAATGCATAGTTCAGAGATATAGGGAGGAGCCATTTCGTTGATAGATTTAAACACCATCCAGCATAACTTGTATTGGATCCTTTCAGGACACTTCAGCCAGTGAAGATTTCGGAGGTGTTCCGAAATGCGCGAAAATTTGGGTACTCCAGTGATAAGTCGTGCTGCGGCGTTAAAAACTGATTGTAGTTTTTCAGTTTGACATTTAGGAAGACTTGCATAGTTGCCATTGCAGTAATCAAGACGTGATACTATATACGAGTTCACAAGAAGCTTAGTTGCTTCTGTAGAAAGGTTCCTACGAACTGACTTAAGTTGTCTAAGGTAGAAGAACCCCGTGCTAACGGTCCTATTCACCTGGCTTTTCAATGAAAGGTCTGAATCCAGATAAACTCCAAGAAGTTTGACGGTTGTTTTCGCAATTACGTCATTGCCGGAAATAGCAATTGGTGAGTTATCTATTAAATGTTGGCGTCTATTTGTGGCTGCCCACAGAAACTTGGTCTTTGAAGGGTTTAGCTTCAGTTTGTTTGAGGACATCCAGAGACTGATTGCTTCTAGACACTCATACTCTAGACGGCATAACACTGAGATAGGAGACCAAATGACTTAATAATCGTTGCGACATCATTTGTGAATAGAATGAAGAGAAGTGGACCCAAAACGGATCCCCGAGGTACCCCTGAAGAGAGTTTTGTGAAGTTAGACTGTTTATTTCCTACCTTCGCTGCTTGTGAGCGATTGGTTAGATAGGATTGTAGCCATTTTTTTACGCCAGAATGTAAACCGAATGTTACCTCTAGTCTCTTAATGAGAAAGTCGTGGTCAATGGTGTCAAATGCAGCGATCATATCTAAAAGTGATAAAAGTGCTAACTTACCTGACTCTATGGCAAGGGTAATATCTGACAGGATACGAAGTAATGCAGTTTCTGTCGAGTGGAACCTCCTATATGCAGATTGATGATCGGTAAATAATTTATTCAGATTTAAGTGGGAAGTTATTTGAGAAGCAGCAATTTTTTCAAGTAGTTTTGCTACAAAAGGCAGATTTGACACAGGTCGATAATTACCCAAGTTGTCGGCATCAAGCTGTGGTTTTTTAATGATTGGGGTAACCACTGCAGATTTAAGTGGTTCCGGGAAGTCACCTGTGCTTAGGGACTTGTTAAACATGTGAACTAGGAAGGGGGCCAACACGTTGCAACATTTCTTCAGAAGCCACGTTTGGATGGGGTCAGAACACATTGTTTATTTGGCGAACTAAAGATTAACTTTCCTACTTCTTCTAGCGTTGTAGGTTTAAAGGATGGCAGTGTCCCTTTTGAATTAGCTGTAAATATTGGCGGGGGGGCAGAAGATGTGGAGGCGCGTATGGATTCTATTTTTTCATAAAAAAACTTAGAAAAAGCCTGCGGAGTAATGTCTGTAGAGGTTTGCACGGTATTATTAGCAAGGACAGTTTTTACGGAGTTCCAGAGACGTCGTGGATTTTTCCGCTCAGAGTCAATTTTATTGATCCAGTATTCAGATCTTTTTGCACTTATTATCGTCCTGTACACCTTTTGAGCATGAATCCACTCATCTCGTGGAGTAACATCGGTGTGGATTGTACAGTGATTGAGGTTTCACTCGGAATAAAATTTAAACACTTGTATTAAATTACTGCTACATTGGTGAATTGCGTAAACATAGTTTAGACAAGCTTGCAATGAAGGTGAAATGATTTTGAAAGCTGGCTGTAAGACTTTTCGAAATGGAATGATTGATTACAATAGTTTCCAAATTATTTGACACGTTTCGCTTCTTGTGAAAGCATAGACAAAATGATACAAAGACAATTTTGTTATATGAAATTAAGATAAAATGTAACACAGACGTTAAATTGAAAGATTAATTTAAAAAAGTCTTTATTTTAGAAATGGAATGTTACATATGACCAAACTTATTTGTTGCCTGTTCTGCAAGTGGGCTTAATAAGAACTAAAGTCTCAGTCGGTTAAGAAAGGAACTAACGATCGAAACAACGATTTGACACGTTTTGCTTCTTGTGAAAATGATACAAAGACAATTTTGTTATATGAAATTAAGATAAAATGTAACACAGACGTTAAATTGAAAGATTAATTTAAAAGAGTCCATAGACGGAAATGAATCAAGATGAATTTAAATATAAAATGACAAGTTAAAAATGATGTTAAATATTTCAATTCAATTCAATTAATTCACTGTAAACACATTCCAAAGCGTTTTTAAGGAGTGAAAATATTTAAGATAAGCAGATTTAAACTAACACCATGCTTGCCGTCTAAATTGTGCTTCATTGAAGTTAAACATCGATAGTCGAAGTGATTCTATTTAACAATAAGAGAGCTGCCCACTGGCATGACCACTGGCAAGTTAGTTCTGGAAGCCGGAAACAAATACGATGACAGATCACTTTTTTTTTTTTTTTTTTACATTAACTCCACACAGGAGGCCCTGAGGAAAATAATTTCCCTCAGGGCCTATGTCATCTGGGATGCTGTGTGGAGGGTCTTTTTGAGGAGAGGAAGGAATGAACATTGGTCTTGAAGAGACCCATGTTGTAGGAAGGAGGAAACACAGAGGCCGGCAAATCATTCCACAGCCGAGCTGTTGAACACAAGAACGAGTCGAAGAAACGACCCGTTCTCATGTGACAAATGTCAACTGTGTACAAATGTTGGGCACGCGTTTGGCGTGTTTCCCGACTATGCACCGGTGCCGAAGGGATCAATGATGCTAGTTCCTCGGAGCATCTTCCATTGTAATACCGGTAGAACAAGGATAGCATTCCCACCCGACGCCTGTGCTCTAAAGATTGCAATCCGTCTGTTAAGATGGGAGAATCTATCAAACGGACCGCCCGTTTCTGCACAGAGTCGAGGGTATTTTTCAGGTATTTTGGAGCTCCAGACCAGAGGTGGCTGCCAAATTCAACCGTGGGGCGCACTTGCGATTTGTACAGGGTTAGCAGTTGTGTACTATTAAAGTATCTGCGGGCCCTGTACAGTACGCCCAGTTTTTGGGAGGCTAACTTTACTCTGGCTTCGATGGAGCCCCCATACCTGAGCTGGTCACTTAGGGTTACACCAAGCATATCAATGGAGGGCCTGTTCGGAAGATTGCTTCCGATTGCTTCTTACTTAGCAGCATTCAAGTGTGATTTTACGTATTTTAAATTTTAATTTGTTGTAATTGTAACACTTGCTTAAATTATTTGCAATCCTAAACCTTCTAATAACAATTAACAGCTGAGGTAGCTCTACAATGACAAACGCTTCACCTCTCCTTCGCTCTATTTGCCATTGAATTACACAGTGAACTATACTCCGTGAGATAATGCCAAGTGATTACTTCAATTAACTGGATTGGTCAGCGTTTAGTCAGATCACAGGCGGTCAATGGCAGACCATCGGATCACGTGAACACCTCCCACCCTTTTGCGCTCCTGGTACTCCTAGCCCAACCGCTGTGGAATACAGCCTCCACAATTCTACATCTACACCTACAGCCTCTCGGCACTTATCACCCCCCTGTTAGATATTATACATTCTACAATGACAGGGTGATGACGTCATTATAGGGTTATTGTCGACCTCGTACCTTGATCAAGCTTGAAATTCAATGCTCGAGAGTTCGACCTTTGTGTGGGAGTAATTGAAACACCTAGGAATTATACTCGTTACAAATGCAGGTGTTTGTTTAGGTCACAATGAAGTGGCTTACATAACACAAAGTTGATTCACAAAACAACAAAATTACCTATTTAGTTGAAAGGTAAATGTAATGTCAAAAAAATAGAGCCATTTTTGTATACGTGATTTTATGTAAAACTTATTTTTTATTTATTTATTTATCTATAATAAAATATATTTACAATGGTTTTATTTGTATGCCTGTCTCACTAGGGTATACCTGTGTCGAGACAGGCGTACAGGTATATAAATGAATATAGTAATTACAAGGATATTTCAGGTAAAATACATATTATGAATAGAATTAAAACAGAAGGGTGATTGGAAGGGTAATAAATCTTTTAAAGAGAGTTATTTTATAAATGTTGGAGATGGAGTAATGAAATAAATTCTGCCTAGTCTTTTTATAGGTTAAATTTGACAGGATTCCATTATTTTCATTTGTTTTATATGGGTTAGGTTGTATGTGAATAGTTATTTATGTCTATGTGTGATTTATTTTACAGATATTTGTGATAGTGTGGCGTCCAATACTTATAATCCATTTTTTAATATCTTGTTTGAATTTTGTAAAGGAGTCACTTTGTCTGATCGTAGTTGGTAGTGTATTGTATAGTTTGCAAGCTATGTATTTAGAGTGTCTTTGCCCGAACGTGGTTTTGAAAAAAGGAGTTTGGAGAAGTTCGTTGTTTTTGGCTCTGACTGTATTGTTTGTGTAACTTTGTATGGTGTTTTGTTGTTTTTGTGTAAATTAAGTAATATGGATCTTGAGTAGAGCTGTTTTATGTCCATACCGTTGAAGATAGTATCAGTGCTGAGATAGTATCAGTGCTGAATTGAAGATAGTATCAGTGCTGGTAGTAAGCGGCATTTTAAGAATTATTTTTATGATTAGTTTTTGTGCTTTCATGATGGGATCAAGGGCATTGGAATATGCATTACCCCAGGCTAGAATTCCGTATTCGATGTGAGATTGGCACAATGAGTAATATACTGTTTTTAAAAGTTTTAGGTGAAGGAAATTGCGTGTTTGTTTGAAAAAGTATATAGATTTTCGGATTTTGTTTGTAGTATTATGTATATGTTGCTTCCAATTCAGGTGTGTATCGAAGGTTACTCCTAAATATTTGATAATGTTTACTTGCTCTAGGCATGGGCAGTCACAGTTCCGGTTTAGAGATGAATTTTTACATTTGTGTATTTTTAATGGCGGGGCTGGGTTTGACTTTGGGATATTGGTGAGACTAGACAGTAAGTATTTGGTTTTCTGTACATTTAGAGTTAATATGTTCGAGTCAAGCCAATATTTTACCTGTTGAATTCCTTCCTCCGCTTTGGAATATGCGTTAACTTGAATAAAGATACGTTTTTTAGTGATTTATTTTTGTTCGTTTTTTTTTACATTAGTTTCACCCAAGAGGCCCCCAGGAAAATGATTTCCATCACGGTCTACTCCATCTTTGGGGATGCTGTGTGAATGTTTTTTTTTATTGAAATTTAGGAGAGGAAGATCTAGGAAGGAAAAGGGTATGAGAAGTGGGTAGGAATCTGGGACATAGTGAGTCCAGGAATGATGGACATATGAATCTTGGATTGATGGATATCTTAACCAGTCTCTCCTGATCCAGCCCGCCGCACAGCAGGTGAGAAAAGGCATCTGCCGCCAAGACCTAGAAAAACCACACCCCATGAACCCGTGCACTGCTAAGTCACCAAATGAACATTATCAAACTATTTGGGGTGTTGGTTATCCAATAAATGGTTCCCAGGGCGGTGGTACTCAAACCCGCCTCCCAAATTGCGAAAAATTACCTTTGTGACACGGTGTGAGGCGGGAGAAAATATTGAAGATGGAAGACATGACACTCGCAGTATACACATTACAAATTATTTTCAGCAAAACGATTCTGATGCAGAATGAATTTTTTTCATTTTATTACCACAGAAGAATTCCAATTGCTCAATCTGAGAGTACGTCTTTATGCGAAGGATACGGAGAGAGAAAGGATATGAGAATTACGTGGCTATTCGAATGTGGTCACTAAATCGATTAATGCCATTCTAAGCAAAATGTTTACTCAGGATGAATTTCACCAGCACCATGGTGAGAGTAGCTATCTACAATTCTAGAGCATGTTACGAATATACTAGATAGCTACATACCATTTATATACTTTATATTATTATATTAAATTGATACAAAAGCTAATAAGCTGTCCCGTAGATACTTTATTATTAGGCAAACAACAGCTAACATGACGCGTATTGCAAGTGCGTCCCACGGTTGAATTTAGCGGCCACCTGATTACTATCGGGGGTCCCAAAATATCTGAAAAAACACTCGACTCGGTGCAGAAATTGACGGTCCGTTTGATAGATTTTCCTGTCTTAATAAACGAATGGCAATCTTTAGAACACCGGCGTCGGATGGGAACGCTGTCCTTGTTCTACCGTTATTTCATTAGAAGATGCTCCGAAAAAGGTCATTACTCCCTTTGGCACCGCTGCACGGTCGGAAAACATGCCAAATACGCGCTCAACATTTGCACACATTTGAAGTTAATGCATGTAACTCTCTATGGAGTTAATATTAAAAAAAATCGAGTGCAGTTTACAAGCGGTAGTAACAAAACTTTACCGAAACAATCTCAACCAATACTTGTAAAGTGAGGTCATAATCAAAATGACCAATGAGCGCAGACCTTGCGTAAATTCTGTTTCATATCTCAACCAATAGGAGCCTTTAAAAGTGATATCATTATCAAAGCGGCCGATGAGCGCAGTTCATGCGTGGCAGGTGCACTAATCGTCATTTCCGTTTCATCCGAAATCCAAATAACAGCCGTGCTAAAGAAGTTTCACTTCAAAAATAATAATTTCTCTCAGGCCTATCTGAGATGCTGTGTGGAGGGTCTATTTGAGGAGAGAAAGGAATAAACATTGAAAGGGGGAAAGACAAAGGCCGCCACATCGTTACACAGCCGAGCTGTTGAACTCAAGAACGAGTCGAAGAAGCGACCCGTTCTCATGCGATAAATATCAACCCTGTACATTGTACATATTATGTTGTTCGCGCGTTTGGCGTGTTTCACGACTATGCACCGGTGCATATTCCAGGTTGTCTACTTCATTTCCTCAAAAAAAAAAAACTTCACACAGAATCCCCAAATATGACATAGGTTCTGAAGAAATTTGTTTCCTTAAAGGCCGTGTGAAGTTAATGTAATAAAAACCACATGCGAAGCCGGTTAGTAAAATGTAAAGATGTTTCTTACTATTTACCACATTAACGAATTTGAAAAGCAAACCATGTACCAGGGCAGCATAAAGTCCAGGCGGTCTGCGACCATCAGAATATGTTTTGCAAAGCTCACACGATCACAGCTCGCACGTATCGTAAAGAAAACTTTACGACTGACTCGGGTGCAGCTCACCGAAGATTGTAAATTTTTATTACGTAGTTGACTCTTGACCGTACTGTTTTATAGCGGAATAAAAAATTACTTTTGCATAATTTTGCGATGATCGCTCAAAGCAGTACATGTGTGAAGTTTGATGAAAAATGATTATTATTGTTAATATTGAAAAAATAATTAGATGGCATTATTATCTTCCATATAAAAATTAATGTTTTTGTGTTTGTTTTGTGGCATTCCTATACCATTCATCCGATTTCTATGAAACTTTGGTGAGTTGTTGTGCGCACCCCACAATGTTTTATATATATATAACAAGCTTTTTCCCTCGGCTTCGCTCGCATGGTATTAGGGGATTTCCACTCAGCCTCCTCCACCTTCCCTCTCCCCACCCCACTCCCCCTCATCAATCCCCCCCCCCTCCAAGCCGGAGAGATGATGATGATGAGTTCTGAGGTTTTGAAATTTGTTCAAGAGGTGGTATGCGAAATGTTTTTAAAAAATATGTGTACTTCATATTACAGTTTAGCGGCAACGAGGAAGAACTTATGGAAAGGGGGAAGGGAACGAAGGAGAAGGGGAGATTCGCAGGAGGGGGGGAGGGAGGGGAGAAGGCGGGAAAGGTGGAAAGGAAATGCAGAATGGGGAGGGGAACGTGGAAGGGAGGTGGGAGTTCGTGAGAAAGGGGTAAGCGGGAGGGGGGGAGGGTAAAGAGAGGAAGAGGCCGCAGGAGGGAAGACGGGCGGGAAAGGGATCGCATGAGAAAGGACACAGTGGATGGATGGTGGAGGTAGAAGCGGTAGGGGATAGCAGGAGGTAAATTTGGAAAATCCAAGCTTCTCACTCGGAAAGCTGTATGTGGCACTCTCACTTGTAAGAAAACCTTCTAATTTATTACTGCACGCGCAAGACAATAAAAAAATAAAAATTTATATTGTGTATTTAAAAGCACTTCAATAAATATAATGAAAACACAAGCACTTTCTTTGTGTGGAATTGCAACGCATGAACTCGTTAGTGTATTATAAAAATTAAAAATAATTTAACGTTGCGAAGTAATATAATAAATGGTAATGCTTTTATTTGCTTCACTTATATTGCTTTGCGCATTGCAAGGAAAAATGTTTTATTCAACCTATAAGGAACAGTATTACGGATTGAGGAAATAGTTATTGGTTAGCAAATGTACTTACCAACATTACTGCTTTATAATATAATTCAGGCAAATTGCCCTTCATATAAATGATGTGCAGTGTTTGGTTTGCAATAGTAGTAGTAAACAAATTAAGTACCAGTATATTTTACGATTTCGCATTGCTATCAAGTTTTTTTTTAAATATACAGGGTGTTAAGAAAAGACCTCGATTAAGACCAGTGATTTCAGGCATCATTTGGATTAGAAAACGTAAATAAAATTTTGATCTCCGGTGACATTCATCTCGTGTTTTTTCAACTTAAAACAAAAAAAAGGAGATGTTGGAGAGCAAATCCCTCATACGTCATCACTTGTCATTAAGCTGATGCTGCGTGGAGAGTCTTTTTAGAAAAGGAAGGAGAGGAAGAAAGATCTTGAAGGAAAAAGGCACGAGGGGTGGGTCATCAGATCTGGGGGTCAGTGTATCCACAAGTGACGGACGTATGAATATATCTCTCCCACTGCGGTGCAACGCGATGTTCTAAGAGAGTACTACCGGAGAGGTCAAAAGGTATCCGCCAATCATTCAACCGGCCTGCCACGCAGTTGGTGGGCCAACCCAAACGCCGATATGATTCGTTTTATTTAAACAATCAGAGTGTGTAATTCACACGCGGTAGAGGTGAAACTAGAAAGTCGCTGAGTCTTTTCTTTTGCCTGTTTATTTTAAAGTGGTTTGAAGATTGGATATTAATTGTACAAAAATAAAAATGTTTTTTTTTTGTATTTTGTAAGATTCGAACCTCTCTCTGGCCGCTGAGACTTGTCAAGCGCCTTGACCACTGCGCTATCGAAGGCCCGCGCCAAAGCGCGAAATTACAGCATTATATTAGGACCGACTATTTGTATAGAACTGAGTTGTGACGAATTTCCGTGTCATATGAATTTCATCACTAACGGTGCTAAAGAAGCTTCTCTTTTAAAAAAAACCAACTATCACTAAAGACCAAAGTTTCATTTATATTTTTTACTACAGCAATCACTGGTTTATGAAAGTCAAGTTGACCTTAAACATGCTGTATATTCAATCAAATACGATAGCGTTGCGAAATCGTTAAGCGTACAGGTACAAAATCAATTGTGTGAGGCATTTATCATATCATAAAAAATGTAGTTTTACTTCCTTGAAAGAGATATTGAAAGAAGGGTGAATGCCGGTAACTCCATTAATGGTGGACTGAATGCCGTTGGCGCTAATAAAAATCTGTCAAAAAAAGCGAAGCTAGCAGTCCACAATGGAGTCCTGGTACCTACCTGAGGTATGGCAGTGAGGCATGGAACTGGCAGAGGAAGGATGAAAGTAAACTGAATGCTGTTGCAATGAGATCCCTGAGACGTATGTGTGGTACAACAATGTATGATCGTGTGAGAAATGTGGATATCCGCAAAGAATGTAAGGCTGATGTAAGCATAATGAGTAAGATTAAGAAAGGGACCCTCAGATGGTTTGGGCATGTAGAGCGAATGAACGAAAGAAGTAGTGCAAGAAGAATATACGACGCGAATGTGAATGGTAGAAGAAGTCGGGGACGCCCGAGGAAGACATGGCACGATCAAGTGAATCAGATACTTGAGTCGGGTCATGTCAAAAGTCAGAATAATAGAAGAGAATGTATGAGACGATGTATGAATGTGAGTGAGGCAAAGAGTGTGTGCCAAGACCGAGTTGTTTGGCGGTCCGTCCTCTCTGCCTGCCTTTGCGGGGAAACGGCGTAATGGTTAGTTAATTAGTTAGGTATGTTTCAATTGTTTTATAACGACGTGAATACTATATGAGTCAATAGCCAATCGTTACAACCCGGGAAAATGAATTGAAAAGTGTTGGTAAATCCCTTTATTATTATAAGAAAATATAAGGAATCGTAACTATTTCCAATAATTCTATAAAGATTTTTGGTTTTCTGATACTATTTACATTCCATGAACTTAAGTATAACAATTTTCAACAATTCTTTTTTTTTTTTGGTTTTATGTCATTATGCACATCCCATGATAACCTTTTAGCAATCACCAATAATTTTTTCAGAGTTTTTTTAACAATTTTCAATAATTTTATCTAGATTTTATATACGTATGTTTTCATGATTATGTGCACGCATGCGTATACATATTATGTGAACCTATGTGTGTATGTACGTGTATATGTATGCATATATATGTACCGTCTCAGAACAGACAACGTCTAGTGAGACGGGTTATTAACTTATTTGTATATGATAATGTTATTTCAATAAACGCCCGGGTTGCCGGCAATTAAGAAAAATAAAAATATATTTATATATATTTTTGATAATACTTGGGAACGGAGAATACAATATAATTTTTCTTTAAATATTATAATATCTCTAAGGGAAAATAATTTCCCTCAGAGCCTATGTCATATTAGGGGTTGCTGTGTGGAGGTTTTTTTTTAAAGAAAGGAAGGAAATGAAGTTCTGGGAAGGAATAGATATGAGGGGTGGGTAGGAATCTGGGGATTAGTGTGCGTCCAGGAGTGACGAACGTATGAATCCATTACTCCAACTGTGGTGCAAGGCGATGGGTTGAGATATTCTGACCGAAGAGGATAAAATACCTCCCCCAAACAGTCTCTTCGGTCCTGCCCATCACGCAGCACCTAGGGAGCCGCATCGGCCGCCATGACCTGAACAAACCTCACCCCATGAACCCGAGCACCCCTGCTAAGCCACCAAACGTAGCGAACCACTAGGGGTGTGGGAAATGTCCTCTCTGGAGACATTAATTATTTATCAGTACTTTGACCAGTACTCTCCATTACTAATATTCTTATTAAAAGGCGTAGGCTCTTGAGATCATAGTTACTATTTATTGACGTATCGTAATTTATAAATATAGCTTAGAAGGATTTACTAACTAGAGGCTAGATTTTGTCTGTGGAGCTCTGGCATTATAATGACTGTGCCTTCGGTTACCTTCGCCACATCTTGTAAACGAGACCATGTGACCCGAATAGCCCATAGACAACTTTCATTTTTATTTTTATATGAATACCTTACAAGAGTCCCAGCTGCTCCCATCTGGAGCCAGTGAGTCTATTGCATCCCCAATTGGAGTATGCTGTGAGGTTGATGGTGTAGGGGAAGGGAAGGAGATGGGGAAGAAGATGGTAGGGAAGTACCTGGCTATTCAGATCTGGTCACCAAACACGGCTAAAGTCATTTCAAGCAAAGTTTCAATTCTGAATGGTGGTCTTACACCAAGGCGTTACTTAGACATCCAATTATACAGTATCTTCCACTCTGGAACGTACCGCATATATAGTATATATCATTTTAAATGCATTTATCATGAAGTAAATAGTATTAATCAAAATTAAATTTATTTGCCCACGCCGGGATTCGATACCGCGACCTTTGGATTGCGAGTCAAAAGCCTTACCACTAGACAACTAAAGGGACGTGAGAATTAATCATGGACTAATTATGATCCATTACAATTATTTAAAAAAATTCAAAATTAAATTTCACCACTAAGTAATTTTTATGTTTGTGTTATATTACGCCCACTTATATTTTCAATGTGTACACAGGTTTTATATTTTATAATTTAATTTAAAAAAAAACTTTCTTCCTAAAATAGTGCACAGGTATATAATTTTACATACATGTTGTTTTTATTTTATTTTTTCATAAATACGCTCATGGTAGCATCAATTTAACATATATCAAAATATCATTTGTGTTAGTACTCCATCCCTAAACACGAGAAATTCTCAATTAGAGAGGTATTATTACCACCATTAAAAAATATTTGCATTACATGAACATAATTAAAAAAATAATTGTACTTATACCTAACTTTGTAAAATTGTAAAAATGGAATAAATAAATAAATAAATAATAAAAAATTAAAAAAATTAGACGATTAAATTACCTACCAGTAAAAACAGATGTATAAATGTCCAGTTTAGGTTATGAGTTCCTGGTTAGTTCGTTTCGCTGTTAAGTTATTCATCGGATTTTGGCGCAGAATGGGGAGAGGCGGGCAGGTGGACTGGTTGGAGTGGTGCGCACCTAACGGGCGGCGCTGGCTGACCCGTGGTGGTCAGATGTGACCGTAAACTAATTTATCGCTGTTTTATGTCGCCCTGGTTGAGCGAGCCTTAGTTTCCCTGGATCCTGGGATGCCGCTGTCCAAGTTTTGTGACTATGGCTTGAGATTTATTCTTAAATTATTTTCTGCTAGAAAATATCAATATATTCACTTTATTTTTTTGTTCATTTGAAGTAGATACTTTGTGATGTGACATTATAATTTAAAACAAAACAATAACTTTATAAACACCACTTTTATTTTATATACTAAACGCCGACCGGGTTTCGCTACAACCGTAGCTGCTTCGGGGTAGTTTAAGGTGAGATGAGGGTAGCAAAGGTAAAGTCATGCAATGCAATGTCCAGTGTTTTGAATATAATGTCCTCCACGTGCAAAGTCGTATCTTCCCCAAGCATAAACTTTCTAATAAAGTGTGTTTTATCGGAAATGTCCTGCAGGTAAGTATGTCTCTGTATCTATTTGTAAATAATAAACTTAGGTAGACGCTAAGATTCATTATAAATTGTAAAGCGCACTTGAGGTGATTTTTCACAAAAACGGAGCTGTACAAATTATCCAATTATTATTATTATTATTATTGTGTTATGGATAATATATGATTTAACAAAATGGGCTGGACTCCTCAAGTGAAGTAGGAAGAAGGCATAAGTGTAGATGGAGAATTGGAAAGGGAACGGGAGTGTTCTTTGTCAACAGGGAACAATCTTAGTATAGGACTTTTATTTAAATTTAGTTGGTTATTAACTACCTTACTAGTAGTGTTTATGGCTTTCCTTAGTTCAAGTGCCTCTAAGTTATCCAACCTTATACCTGTATTGTTTTTATGAATTAGGGTGTTATGGTCTATTTCGATCAAGTGGTTTGCAAATTCCGAAAATCCAGAGCTGTGTAAACATCTAAGATGTTCTTTGACACGGGTGTTTATGTTGCGTGCTGTTTTGCCTATATAAAAAGGGACAATCACTGCATTATTGGAGTGAATAAATTCCCGAGTGAGACACACTATCTTCCTTGTCCTTACCGTTCATCGTAAAGTATATAAAATAAAACTGGTGTTTACAAAGTTATTGTTTTATTTTTAAAAAAAAATATTCATCTTTATTAGTTCAAGACTTTGTGCTGTGCTATCCCTATCACTCTAGCAAATCCTGCCTTAAGAGCAGGCGTTTTAAAACAAGATCAGTTTATAATTAAAAAAACACAAATATAAATACAATATTACATTTTAAATACCAGATAGTACCATTGAAAATGTGTACCTATAAATCGTTTTTGATAAAATCTTTGATGCTACTCGTACATCTGTCTTGGCTGATGATCCAAGACCTGATATCTGATTTATATATAAGAAAAGTTGTATTTCGTCTAATGGCCAGTGGAAGTGCATGTATAGATTTGTTGCAAAGTATCTAAAATTTCTTTGGCCAAAAGTTGTTTTAACGAAAGGGATAAGTGAGAAATTATGCCCTTTGGTTCTAGTATCTCGAGTAGTTTAGACGTTTTCAAAAACAGTTCTGTGTTTAAAAAGGTATGCTAGTATGTTTTATATATTCGTAGTTTTGTAATAATCTTTATAATTAGTTTCTGAGCTTTAATTATCGGATCAATGGCGGCAGCACTTGCTCCTCCCCAGGCTATAATACCGTATGCGAGATTGACGCATGGTAAATTGTTTGGAGTTAATTCAAGTTAAGAAAGTGACGAGTATGTCAAAGGAAGTACATTGAATTTCTATGTTTGTTTGCTGTAGTGATGATATGTTCTTTCCACTTTAAATTAATGTAAAAAAAAAAACCTAAAATATCGTTAATTATAAAATTTGAAATATGAGATTGACAAATATGACGTTCAAAGAAGAAGCGGCAGTAGCCTAATTGGTAAGGCGTTTGTATCGGTAAGACGAGAGGTTCTGGGTTCGAGACCCAGTTGCGACCATTGTCTTTTTATTCTTTTGGTCTCTTTCATATTTTCGTTTGATACCTATTTAGTGTTATCTTCTTTTTCGATGATATAGTACGTTGATGGCAAAAACATTCAAAAGTTGTAAAAAGAGTGTTATTTTAATAAAAATTAGATAATAAGGTATTAAAAATGTTTATATGGCTTACTTTAAAAAAAAACACTACTTATCATATAGAAAAGTTAATCTTCATGTAATGAGATGAGAAACTCGAGAATTCAAGGGTCAATTTTGGAAAAAAATTTTTAGAAAAGCACGCAGATTTATTTTATTATTCGCAGATGACACCGCACTTATAGTATCTAGCGAAAACCCTCCAGCAGCGTTTCAAGAATTACAAACCGACTTAAAAGAACTGCCTTAATGGGCATATGATGTAGGATTAATTATGAATGTAAAGAAAACAGAATATATATACCCTACATATTGCTAGACTATATTTTTTACGAAACCTGTTCCTAGAAAAATCGCGAATTGTGCAATAATTGATTTTTATTTTTACATAATATACTTGATTTCTCCAATGGTTTCCTGATACTTAAAATAAATTGGCATTCCACGATCGTTAAATATCACCTTGTACTTATTATTATTTGCAATTGAGATAATGGTATCATGATTAAATTCTTATTATTAAAAAAAACAAACGGCAAGAAAATTATAGGTTATTAAATATTAAGATTAATCTAATTGGATGAAACTACAGACATGCTGTCATATGACAGGTTTAGAGGACCACTTCTATATTGTAAACACTACAAGTACCTACTCGTATTTTCATTGCAAAAAATACATTTTTGAGAATGAAATATTTTGAAAAAAATATGCGAAACAGGCAAAATTTCTGCATGGGATCTAAAAACCGAACCCTAATAATGGGAGTACTCTTATAATAAGAGTGGCTAAGAGTTGACGTGGTCATGCCTAGGAGGGTCCATAAAACGTGTTGAGGATGTTATTACTCAATAGCTGCCCGTGTGTTTCCCTCTTTTGATGGCTAACTTTCAGTAGAATTGTTTTCTTGGGACAATTACACGATTTTCATTAATAATGATAATGAGAAAAACTTGTTTTCGGTAACTTATGGATAAGTTATATTTTACCTTTTCAGGGAATCATTTTAATATAAAGCTTCAAAGAAATACTTCACATATTTCGTTTCTGATATTACAATAGAAATTTAATTACACAAGGTGTCCGGGGCGACGAGCACGTGCACTACTTCGGAAGGTGATTCTACATGTTTTAAGGTTTTAAGATTCCAACTTTTTAAGGTTAAATAGTTAAATTGTTTGTAGGAAAAATAAAATCATTCTACTTAGAAAAAATATATTTTTAGGAGAAAACGTAGTGGAATTTAAAAATTAGTCATTTATCTTTTCTACCATCGCATCGTGTAGAAAATATAAAAAAAACTTCCCAAAATTTGAACATTTTATCGTCCGACATAATACTACGCATTGTTTGAATGCACAAATATATTAGGTCCTTACATATGAAATTGGCGTTTTTCCGTGCTGGCAACTTTGATCTTAAATATCTTCTCTTTGGTTAGGAATTCCAAATTCAAATTTATACAGCTATTTACTCATGTATTTGTGTTTCTAATTCATTTGTTTTGTCCTTAATTGTTTTTTTTCTTTGCGTCACTTAGTTTACAAAACGGAAAACTTGAAATATCGCGTTATTTACGAGTACGAGTTCCACCGTGGCACCAGTGCTGCAGAAACGGCTCGAAGGATTAATGATGTGTATGGCGACGGTGCCGCAAAAGAAAACACAGTGCGTTTTTGGTTTCAACGTTTTCGTTCTGGAAATTTCGACCTGCAGAACAAGCCCCGTGGACGGCCGGAGACCAAAGTTGATAATGAAGAATTGAAGGCTATTGAGGAAGCGGATCCATCGCAAACCACGTCTGAGTTAGTTGCAGTCTGCGGTGTTAGTGATAAAACTGTTTTAATCCAATTGAAGCAAACTGGGAAGGTGAAAAAGCTTGAAAGGTGGGTACCTCACGAATTGAGTGAAGCAAATCAACAAACGCGCGTTGACCACACACTGCACAACAGACAGCTACCAAATAAGAGGAGCTTCAATTGGAATGTCTAAGACATCCACCGTACTCTTCGGACCTTGCTCAAACAGATTACCATTTTTTTCGAAATTTGGATAACTTCTCGCAAGGGAAAAAAATCAACTCCGATGGGGCAATCCAAACCGCCTTCAAAGATTTTATTGATTCCCGTCCGAATGGTTTTTTTAGTAAAGGGATCGATGAACTGCCTATGAGATGGCAAAAGTGCATATATAGCAATGGTACATACTTTTATTAAATAAATATATTATATTTAAAAAAATCGACTTTATATTCCTCCCATACAAAACGCTAATTTCATATGTAAAGACCAATAGAAATGCCGCTTTGCTATTCTACCCTATTACATTATCTATCATTAATTCCGTATACTAGTAGGAGGCTCCGAGAAAAATAATTTCCCTCAGTGTTATCTTTGGGGATGCTGTGTAGAACTAGAATAAATGTATTTTTGAAGAACGAAATGAAGGAACCTGGGTCTAGAACAGACCCATATTGTAGGAGGGAGGAAACACAGGAAATCGTTTCACAGCCGAGCAGTTCAACTGAAGAACGAGTCGTAGAAACTACCCGTTCGAATATGACAAATGTCAACTGTGTACAAATGTTGTGCGCATTTGCTGAATGAATCAACGCTGATAGTTCATCGGAGCATCTTCCATTGAAATACCTGTAGAACAAGGACACCATTCCCACCCGACGCCTGTGCTCTTAGGATCACAATACGTATGTTAAGATATGAGAACTATCAAACGGACCGCCCATTTCTGCCCAGAAACGAGAGTGTTTTTCACGTATTGTAACCCAGACCAGAGGTGACAGACATCCGTGGGGCGCACCCGCTACTTGTACAGGGCTCACAGATGTGTGTTATTGAAGAATCTGCGGGCTCTGTATGGTGCGTTAACTCTGGCTTCGATGGAGCCCCCTTACCTGAGATGATCACTTAGAGTTACCTCAAACATCAAAATTTTTTCTTTGATATACCTGTTCAGAAGATTGCTTGCGTTAAAGGAGTATTTACTTATAATGTTGATTTATTTGTTTTGAATAATCTCCACTTGTACCGAAATAGTTCCCAGTAGGCTCCATCTACGGAGTATGCCAATTACATAATTAAGCATGCTTATAAAATTTCCTAAAATAATCTACTAAAAGACGCCCCTGCAATCCAGTGCAGCGCCACATCCGCTTCCGCTTCCGTTGGCCCGGCCGGCACCGGAAGTGACGCGATCGCCCGCCTCGGACGCGCCAATTATAAATTCACAAGTGGCGGGAAAGCGTCTAATTGGCCGATTTTACACTGTTCCAAGGCTTTGTTTGCTATACCCTGCTCCAGTTTCCTCCTCTCTCCCCTCCCCACTCCCCCTTACCAATCCCTCCGCCCGCAGATATTCTACGACTATTTGTAATGAAAATTTTCACCTAAACTTGAAAAATTGGCAATGAAAAAATGCTACATTAAGTATACAAATATTGTCTTCACTAGACGATTGTAATAATTATATTTGGCAATATGCTTTTACCTTTCTATTATATACTCTCTTGTAAAGAGTTTTTTATGTGAATACCTGACAAGAGTCCCAGCTGCTCCGGTCTAGAGCCAGTGAGACTATAGCATCCTCAATTGGGGTATGTTGTGAGGCTGAAGGTAGTGGTGGGAGAAAGAGATGGGGAAGATGAAGGTGGGAAAGTGTCTGGCTATTCAGATCTGGTCACCAAACACGGCTAAAGCCAGATATAATTTTCGATTTTTACGGCCAAAGTATTTTCGTTATTTATTTTTAGGGTGTTATGCCGTGTTGGGCTACCACTTTAGCCAACGTTTCGGACAGCGTTAAAGTTGGCGAAATGTTGGCTAAAGAAGGAGATAGCTCAACATGGCATATCACCCCACGGCTAAAGCCATTTCAATTCAATTTATTTATTCTTTCAAAAAAATTACAAAATTTTAAATTTTAATGCGTTTTTTAAATATATTTGTAACAGTATTACATTAAACATAAATATAAATGGTAGGCGAAAAAAAACATGTAGGCATTAATTGAGCTTGCCTTTTAAAGGCACCTTCACTGACCCTAAATATGTCGATATCCGAATTAATTCGAATTATTTCAAACAACACTTTTCAATTCTGAATGGTGGTCTTACTTATATCAGGGTGATACTGAGAGAACGTGCCACAAATATAAGTTATATTATTTTTAATGAATTAATTGTGAAATAATACAAGTTAATCAAATAACATTTATTTTCCTATGCCGGGATTTGATCCCGCGACTTTCGGATTGCGAGTAAAGAGCCTTAACCCTCGACCACGAATGCCATTGAGGATAGTTGGATTGTCATTCAAATTTGGCTTTACGCCTATGGGTTAAAAAAACTTAGAGAGACTTAGAGGTATTACTCCATTTAAATATTTTTATCTTCTAATATATCTAACAATGAGATTCTGGCTTAAATATTTTTTTCATAACAGAGTCTAACTCTAGAAGACGTCGCCACAATCGCATTTAACACAACAATCTAACCAACAATTTGTTTATGAACCTACTTGTGGGGAGAGCCATGCCATGGAGAGATTCGACGTAATGTGGGTACGCGTCAATCTTGCCAGTACGGTAAGATTCTACGCGTGTTTATACCGCTCACCGAACCTTAGCGAATCAGACACGTCCGAGCTCTTCAAACATTTAAGCGACACTATTGATGATCTCTTGCCCCGCTACCCTATGGCAGAGTTTGTGGTCCTGGGGGACTTCAATGTTCATAACGAACCTTGGTTGAAGTTCTCAGGATCAACAGACTCGGCTGGACGCCAAGCGGAATCCTTTGCCCTTTGCTACGGATTGGAGCAAATGGTTCAGGAGCCTACAAGGGTTCCTGATGTCCAGACTCACCGTTCCAATCTGTTAGACCTATTTTTAACTACTGTGCCACACGGTTACAGTATTGAAGTCACAGCGCCTTTAGGATCGTCCGACCACTGCCTGGTGACGACATCAATCCCTGTAAACTTCAGACCACCAAACGAGAGGCTGAAGAGAAAAGTGTGGCACTATAGGTCAGCAGATTGGTTCGGTCTGCGGGCACATTTTAATGCTTTCCCGTGGTCAGCTGTCTGTTTTCGGACTTCGGATCCCTCAAGATGTGCCCAGGAAATTGGTGAGGTCATCACATCCGCGATGGATGGCTTCATCCAATCTACTGTTAAGGAAACTGGTGTAGGCTCAAAGCCGTGGTTCAGTCGACAATGCGCTGAAGCAGTGCGACGAAAAAACGCGGCTTACCGAGCCTACAACACATCTAGAACATCCGAAGACAGAACAGCTTACAACAAAATGGCAAAGGAAACCAAGAGAATCATAAATAGGTCAAAATTCGAGCACGACCAGCAGATCAGCAGAAAGCTGACTGCATGCCCGCATGGCAGCAGGCAATTCTGGTCGCTTGCGGGCTCAATAGGTCGCAATTTCTGCAAATCCAGTCTGCCACCTCTTACCAGACCTGACGGCTCACTAGCAAACACCGCCACCGAAAAGGCTAACTTACTAGGTAAAATGTTTGCGGATAACTCAACCCTCGATGACCAAGGTGCTGTCCCGACGTCGGTTCCTCACTGCGGTTTTCGTATGAAAAAGCTGAGGATCCGGCATCGGGAAGTACTCCATGTTTTACGAGGGCTTGATGTTAATAAAGCTAGTGGGCCTGACGGAATACCTGCCCTGGTACTGCAAAGGTGCGCTGCAGAAATAGCTCCAATTTTGACGAAGCTTTTTAAACTGTCCCTGAAGACTGGCTCTGTGCCCTCTGGTTGGAAAAAAGCGGTTATCCATCCTATTCCAAAGAAGGGTGACCGCTCCAACCCGGCCAACTACCGCCCCATAGCGATCACATCAGTTCTGTCTAAGGTGATGGAACGTGTGATCAACGACAAACTGCTCACATACCTCGAGAAGAACAAAATTATTAACGACCGTCAATACGGATTCCGGCGGAACCGCTCGTGCGGTGATCTTCTCGCGTATGTGACGCATGTTTGGGGGCGATGCCTGGAACGTTTCGGTGAGACCCAAACGGTTGCACTGGACATATCCAAGGCCTTTGACCGGGTTTGGCACCGAGGACTTGTCAACAAACTGCATTCTTACGGACTTCCCGCATCCTTGTGTACGTGGATTGCCGACTTCTTGAGGGAGAGGTCGATTCAGACGGTAGTCGATGGTTTCACCTCTTCCTCTCACTCGATAAATGCCGGCGTCCCGCAGGGATCGGTTCTGTCTCCAACTCTGTTTTTGTTGCACATCAACGACCTTTTGTCATGTGCACCAATTCACTGTTACGCGGATGACAGTACAGTTCATGATAGCTTTTTGTTTGACAAGCCCCCAAAGGGCTCACAAACTCCAACAGCTCGTAAGGCTTTGAAGCAAAGAATGGACGGTTACCTCGAGAGTGTTTTCTCTTGGGGTAAAAATAATCTCGTTGAATTTAATGTTTCAAAGACCCAATCTTGTCTGATTACGTCTAAAAGGGATCGCAATGAAAATCTAGTCTCTTTCAACGGAAGCAATCTTCCGAACAGGCCCTCCATTGATATGCTTGGTGTAACCCTAAGTGACCAGCTCAGGTATGGGGGCTCCATCGAAGCCAGAGTAAAGTTAGCCTCCCAAAAACTGGGCGTACTGTACAGGGCCCGCAGATACTTTAAAAGTACACAACTGCTAACCCTGTACAAATCGCAAGTGCGCCCCACGGTTGAATTTGGCAGCCACCTCTGGTCTGGAGCTCCAAAATACCTGAAAAATACCCTCGACTCTGTGCAGAAACGGGCGGTCCGTTTGATAGATTCTCCCATCTTAACAGACGGATTGCAATCTTTAGAGCACAGGCGTCGGGTGGGAATGCTATCCTTGTTCTACCGGTATTACAATGGAAGATGCTCCGAGGAACTAGCATCATTGATCCCTTCGGCACCGGTGCATAGTCGGGAAACACGCCAAACGCGTGCCCAACATTTGTACACAGTTGACATTTGTCACATGAGAACGGGTCGTTTCTTCGACTCGTTCTTGTGTTCAACAGCTCGGCTGTGGAATGATTTGCCGGCCTCTGTGTTTCCTCCTTCCTACAACATGGGTCTCTTCAAGACCAATGTTCATTCCTTCCTCTCCTCAAAAAGACCCTCCACACAGCATCCCAGATGACATAGGCCCTGAGGGAAATTATTTTCCTCAGGGCCTCCTGTGTGGAGTTAATGTAAAAAAAAAAAAAAAAAAAAAAAACTTCCTAAATGCTGTTGATCAAAATATCCATATATTTTTCATGTCCTAAAACGCATGTACAAGGTTTTTGTCACTGTTAATATATTGTTTATTATAATTGTAACGACTTAGTCGCAAATTTTTTTTTTCATTAACTCCACACAGGACGCCTTATTGAAAATAATTTATTTTCAGGGCTCACGACATCTTCGGGGATGCTGTTTAGAGGGTTTATCAATTTGGGAGGCGGGAATGGGTACCGCCGCCCTGGGAACCTTTATTGGATAACCGACACCTCTGCCATAGGTCACCCCAAGTGGTTCGCTACGTTTGGTGATTTAGCAGGGATGCCTGGATACATTGGGTGAGGTATGTCTAGGTCTTGAAGGCGGATGACCAGAACACACTGAACCCCAGATTCCTAACTACCCCTTAAACCTTTTTCCTTCTCAGAACTCTCCTCTCCTTCATTTCCTTTAAAAAAACCCTCGACACAGCATCTCCAAAGATGATATAGGCCCTGGAGGAAATTATTTTTTATTATTTTTAATGAATTCCTCAAGGCCTCCTGTGTGGAGGTCATGTAAAAAAAAGAGAGTCTCTTTGTGGAAATGAAGTAATGAATCCTGGTCTCGAAGAGCCGAGCTGTTGAATTCAAATGTCAAACGTTGATTTTTTTAGTGTTTTCCGATTGTGCACTGATGCTGAAGGAATCAATAACATTAAGAATGAGGACAGTACTCCCACGCGACACTTGTGCTCTAAAGATTGCGATCCGTTTGTTGGGATACGAGAATTTATCAAATCTGTAATGTTATAAAAATGTACAAATTGATTAGATAAATAAATAAACGTAGAGTTAGATCTATTTTAAAAATATGATATCCAAGAACGCCCCTATCTGTATAGTGTAAAGACATGGGAACTATCGTTGCGAGACGGTTTAAGATCATGTAGGAAGGGATTTATTGATATGGGTCTTGTAGAGGCCCGGATTATATGAAGGAGGAAATATTCGTATACGAATGACACATCCTCGTAAAAATGGTCAGACATAATATAAATAGATTTAGGAAGAAGGGAACACCAAGCGTTAACTTTGCATTTATAAGTTTACCATCAGCGCTACCGCATAATTTGAAAAAATACTGTAAATTACAAAAACAGAAATAAGTTTTCCCTGTCGACGTCTGCTAATACGCCACTTGCATGGATTTCATAACGACTTGGAAAAAATCGTGTGGATAGAATTTTTTACTAAGATTACGAAAATGTTTTTTTTTTAATAAATAAATCTGTAGCAATCTGTACGTGCTACGTAAACACAGTTAAAAGAAAACTCTAGAATCATCGGTTGATAGTTTTTTATGTGCCATTAAAATTTTCACAATGTTATCAACATATGGAGAGTGACAGTCTAAAAAATAAAATAAGAATAGGTACCATTTGTTTCAGCTTGCTGTTCAAAAGAATTGGAATTTGAATTGCTTGAATTTGAATTCTTAAGTAAGTACTTCTCAAGTAAGTACTTCTCACAGCGCAGGTAGTTAAGTTGACTCGCCACATATCGATCGTTTCGGGCGTAATCCAATACGTGACGTAGCAACAATGCGTGGTTGCTACAGGACTCCCTCCCCAGACAACGCAGACATGGCTGCGGTGGAAAGAGGAATAGTCAGATATCGAGGTGATCGGGAAATCGAACCCGCCTTCCAGAACGAGTGGTTGTGTGTGTCCGATCCTTACTGCCATCGAACAACGGAAGGGTTGGTTGTGATGTGGCGGCTGGTGACTCTGATGCGGTTTGCGAGTGTGATGTGAAACTCTCAAGATCTTGAGCAACGTATGCTGGTTTGAGGCGGTCGATGCTCACGGTGATTTCCTTCCCTTTTACCAGTATGGTATATGTTCGTTCGTGCCGACGAACGACTTTATGAGGGCCGCTGTAGGGTTGTTGAAGCGGGCTCTTGACTGTGTCGTCCCTCAGAAAGACGTGAGAAGCTGTGGGAAGATTTTGGAAGACGAAACGATGTCCATAACCATGGCGGGTACCTTCAACTGGTCTCAGCTCGTTGAAATGTTTCCGTAGTTCCTTTAGGAAGCTTCCGGTGTCGTCGTTAACATTAGGTCGTGCTGTACATAGAAATTCGCCGGGTAAGCGGAGCGGCTCGCCGTACACTAGCTCGGCTGAGGTTGTAGCGAGGTCATCTCTCCAAGCTGCTCTGATTCCCATGAGTACGGTGGGAAGTGTTTCCGTCCAACGGTTATTCTGATGGCACTTGATCGCTGCTTTCAGTTGACGATGAAATCGTTCCACCATGCCATTTGCTGCGGGGTGGTATGCAGTTGTATGGATTTGCGTCGTGCCTGCCAGGAAATTCAACTGCCTGAACAACCTTGACTCAAATTGTCTCCCTTGGTCCGTAGTAATGCGGAGTGGAGTGCCGAATCTTGTTATCCAGCCCTCGTAGAAAGCACGCGCCACTGTTTCAGCCTCTTGGTCTGGGATCGGGAATGCCTCTGGCCATCTCGTGAATCTGTCTACGCACGTGAGACAGTATCGGCATCCTTCTGAAGAAGGCATGATGATTATGTCGATGTGGACGTGCTCGAATCTAGCGGAGGGTCTGGGAAAGACTCCCAGGGGTGCTGACACGTGCCGTGTAATCTTGCTTCGTTGGCATTGAAGGCAATTGCGTGCGAGCTTAATAGTCTCAGCTTTAATGGCCGGCCAGACATAACGTTGAGTTATGAGCTTAACCGTGGCCTTAATTCCAGGGTGAGCCAGCTGATGGACCGCATTGAATGCCGCAGGTCTGAACTTCTTCGTGACGAAGGGTCTGGCTATGGTAGTTGAGACGTCACAGTAGAGATGCGCGTCAGTACCCGGAATATTAATCTTTTTAAGTTGTAGGCTAGAACTTCCTTGCAAGTGTTGTTCCAGTTCAGGGTCGCACATCTGGTCAGCTGCCAGCGCTGCGTAGTCCAGAGGAGTATCTATCGTCTCGACCCTGGAGAGAGCATCCGCGACGATGTTGTCTTTTCCGGAGACGTGTCGGATGTCAGTTGTGAACTGGCTGATATAGTCCAGATGGCGGAATTGCCTTGGTGAGCATTTGTCTGCTTTTTGTTGGAAGGCGAACGTGATAGGCTTATGGTCTGTAAATATGGTGAACGACCTGCCTTCCACCATGTGGCGAAAGTATTTCACAGCGAGATAGATGGCTAGTAGTTCTCTGTCGTATGCGCCATATTTCTTTTCAGCTGCCGAAAACTTCTTCGAAAAGAATGCTAGAGGCTCCCAGTGACCTGCGACGAATTGGTGGAGTGCGGCACCGGCTGTAGTATCAGACGCGTCGCTGACGATAGAGAGTGGGGCGTCGCACTTCGGGTGAACGAGCAGGGTTGCCTGGGCCAGAGCTTCCTTGCACTTGCTGAAAGCTTCTACTGTTTCGGCAGTCCAAGACACGAGTTGTTTGCCTTTTTGGTTCCCTTTTAGGAGGTCATTGAGTGGAGCTTGTGTCCTCGCGGCGTTGGGAATGAATCTTCTGTAAAAATTTATTGTTCCCAGGAAACGGCGGAGATCCTTGATGGAAGCTGGTTGGCTGTAGTTGTTGATGGCCTCCACTCGATCTGGGAGGGGTGAAGTGCCAGCGTCGGACACCAGGTATCCTAGGAATTTGACTTTAGTCAGGCCGAAATGGCATTTGGCGGTGTTGATGACAACACCATATTCCTGCAGGCGCTGGAATAATATCTTGAGGTGGGCTAGGTGCTCTTCCTCTGACGTTGAGGCAATAAGGATGTCGTCTATGTAGGCGTAACAGAAATCTAAGCCTCTGGTAACCTCGTCCATGAAGCGTTGGAAGGTCTGGGCTGCGTTGCGGAGGCCGAAAGACATCACCGGAAATTCGAAGAGTCCGAATGGCGTAGTGATTGCTGTTTTCGGAATGTCCTCGGGAGCCACAGGGATTTGATTATATGCCCGCACCAGATCAATCGTTGAGAAGATCTTGGTGCCGCTCAGTGCCTGTGCAAAATCTTGGATGTGGCGTACGGGTTATCTGTCCGGAATAGTTCTGGCGTTCAATCTTCTATAATCGCCACATGGTCTCCACTGGTCGTCCTTCTTGGGTACCATGTACAAGGGAGATGCCCAAGAGCTCTCGGAAGGTCGAGTGATTCCGAGACGGACCATGGCCTCGAACTCCTTCTTGGCGCGTTTTAACTTGTCAGGAGCAAGGCGTCGTGGGCGTTCGACTGTTGGAGGTCCTGGCGTGGTGTTAATATGGTGCAGTGTTGCGTGACGAACTTCCCTCCTGGCGCCGTCAGGGCGAGTGATGTCAGGAAACTGTTGAAGAAGCTTATGATACGGGGACGTTCCTGTGACCGTCTTAATGGAAGCGATCTTGTTGTCGCTTCGTTTTCCCGTGATGGTCAAATTCGTCACCTGGTCCAGCAGCCGTTTATTTCGGACATCCACCAGTAGCTCGTACTTGGCGAGAAAATCTGCCCCGATGATTGGCCTGGAGACGTCTGCAATGACGAAGCTCCAAGTAAAGTCGCGTCGCAATCCCAGATCCAGGTTGAGCGTTAGGCTGCCATAAGTAGCGATTGTGCTGCCATTTGCTGCTGCCAGTTCGTATGTCGCTTTAGTGGGGCGTCCCTGGACAAGGCGTCGTGGGAAAACGCAGAGATCTGCGCCGGTATCTATAAGAAATTGGGTACGGGTTACCCTGTCGGTAACAAAAAGGCGACTGACTTGGTTGGGGCTAGTGCTGGTCGCCATCAGTTTGGGCCCCGCGCGTTTTCCTGCTGGAAGTTGCAGGGTTTGGTGCACTTGCTTGCCTTCGTCCCATACTGCCAGTGGTACCAGCATGTTCCCTCGGGCTGACGACCTCTGGACCGACTGCGGGAACGATTGCTCCAACGATGCGGGGTGGCGCTCCTCCCCTGCTGGCCAGAGCGTAGTGTCGAAACTTCGCGCCTCAAGGTAGCGAGCTCTTGTTGGAGAGGCTGCATCAACCGCGCCATCTGTGTAACCAATGAATCTTCGGACGATGGAACAGCCACTGAGTTAACTGCCGGTCTACCAGCATAGTCTGCTATGGCGTCGGCCAAGCTGGCCACCTTGTCAAGCGGAGTGTCTTGCTGCGTAGCCAGAACCACCTGCATACTTCTAGGAAGACGACCCATCCATAGGGTTCTCAAAACCTCATCGGGCACAGCGCTGCCGGCGAGGGTGCGCAGGTGTCTCGAGAATTGGGAGGGTTTACGGTCTCCGATTTCTTCATGTTCCAGAAGTCTCCTTATCTTCTGCTCCTGCGTAGAGCTGAGGCGTCTGGTTAGTTCATATTTTAATAGTGCATATGCACCGACCTCAGGGGGCTTCACAATGATGTCCCGGACTTCTTGGGCGTGGGCGGGCTCCAAGGCTCCGAGAATGAAACCAAATTTTGTGGCATCCACGGTCACTCCTGCTGCCTCGAAGCTGCGCTCCACCATAGCGAACCATAATTCTGGGTCAGTAGGGCAAAAAGGCGGAATGCGTACTGCCACTCGGTTGACCTCAGGCGGTGGATTCCTGATGTTGGGTTGCTGGTTACTTGGTTGCTGGCTGTCCTCAGATGTTCCGCTCACAAGAGACATGATGATGATTGGTGCGCGAAATTTATCACCGAAGAGTTTATTTCGTGCGCGACGTGCTCGCGGTAGACGTACTTGCACGCGTCGTGCTCACTGTCGGATTCACAAATGTAAACTTCGTGGTCACTAATGTGAACGTCGGTGTCACCAATGTAGCAATCTGTACGTGCTACGTAAACACAGTTAAAAGAAAACTCTAGAATCATCGGTTGATAGTTTTTTATGTGCCATTAAAATTTTCACAATGTTATCAACATATGGAGAGTGACAGTCTAAAAAATAAAATAAGAATAGGTACCATTTGTTTCAGCTTGCTGTTCAAAAGAATTGGAATTTGAATTGCTTGAATTTGAATTCTTAAGTAAGTACTTCTCAAGTAAGTACTTCTCACAGCGCAGGTAGTTAAGTTGACTCGCCACATATCGATCGTTTCGGGCGTAATCCAATACGTGACGTAGCAACAATGCGTGGTTGCTACAAATCCATTATTTGGGCTCGTGACGTCACTACATGAAAAGGTCCCGTCTCCGAAATGTTCCAATTAATTTTGTAAAATTCCACACCGATTTATTTACGGCAACACTTTGATTTCAGGCGAATTTTTGATTTGACATTTAACGTTCACTAGATTTATTGTTTGTTCTCTGCGAACTCATAATTTGGTTTGACTTTTTGACAGATGTTATGAAGAGAACCCCGTACATTTTATGCTGTCTGTACGTGTTTTAGAGGTATAATGGTAGTGGTGCTGATTTTAACAAAAAACAAATTTTATAATATTCTTATTATTATTATAATTTACAAGTACAATGGATTTGTGTTGGATTTAGATTGGATTTTCAATGTATATTACATTTGATTTAGTAATATAGACGTTAAACACTCGTTATTCTCCAATTCCATTCGTGTGGAAAACGTTCTTTTTTTAAAAATGATTTTCGGCTGTGTAATTATCGTCTTTTCGCACCCATAAAATTATGTCCTGTCTTTCCGGTTTATAAAAAAATGGTCTGATTTTTCGGATTGAAATTTTCAAAAAATCGCCAGAGTTTCAAAAATGCGATTAAAAAAAAACAGAATGTCTTAGAATATTTGCCTAAACGGGAAAAAAATAAAAATGCAAGTAGCCTTTTGGTTAAACAATTATATTCGAACATTTATTTCTAACTCTAGGAAAATTCAAAGTTTCTACATCCTAGCTATTAAAATATGGAACACAAACAAGATTTTCCACTTCTAGTTTTCTCCCTTCAACTCATTCATTGTTGCAACCTCACTGAGATAACTTCTCCCTTCAACTCATTCATTGTTGCAACCTCACTGAGATAGCTTCTCCCTTCAACTCATTCATTGTTGCAACCTCACCGAGATAACTTCTCCCTTCAACTCATTCATTGTTGCAACCTCACTGAGATAACTTCTCCCTTCAACTCATTCATTGTTGCAACCTCACTGACTAAATAACTATCACGCTGTTTCCCGCAGGGGTAGATAGAGAGGACGGACAGCCAAACAACTCGGTCTTGGTATATACTCCTTGCTTCATTCACATTCTTATATCGTCTCATACACATGCTCTTCTATTATTCTGACTCTTGATATCACCCGACTCAAGTATCTCATTCATTTGGTCGTGCCATGTCGTCCCCGACTTGTTTTACCATTCACATTTGCGTCATATTTATCTTTTATTTTTATTATTATTGTACAACAGAATAATTCCAATTACAGTACAATTTAGTTGACCTATCAGCATTTAGGCAAGTGACTCTTTAATAATATTTTTAAGGCATATAAAGAACAGTCATTTACATCCAAATGGTTTGCAATTCATATAACAGCACCCCTCCCCTCGTCATGCTATGCTTTGTCAAGACATCTGTTCTGCCATTCGGTACTTTAAATCAGTCATGATGTCGACTTCGGCTGTAGTGGTCTGGTACATATAAATCATAGCATCCCAAGAGAAATGGGCAATCGATAAAATTGTTCCAAATTTTGAAAGACAGAATAGCAAGACTTATAATCACGTGATACGTGAGTTATAATCATATTCTCCTTACATTATTTTTCTCGTCCATTCGCTCTACATGCCCAAACAATCTTATGACACCTACATCAGCCTTGCATTCTATGGTAATCTCCACATTTCTCACACGATGGTACATGGTTTTACCACACATACACCTCAGGTATTATTACACATAACAGGAAGATTTTACCCACAACTCAAATCTCATTCCATACATGTTTCTTAACTAACTAAAACTGTTGTTAAAGTAACTACTTATTCATGTAAAAGCACTCACGATTAATCACCGTTTCCAGAAATACCACTCTTGAGAAGTATTCTGTTTACAGCAGAGTTCCAGTAACAAAGTAAAATCTCAAATCATGAACTATTTAGTATTACACGTAACTAAGTTACCTACATGCTATTAGTTGGTCATTAGGCGTGTCGGAAGTACCTACTTAACACGTGCTGTTTATTGTCCTTTGTTGTAAGTTGTCGGCACTTCTGGTTCTGCCGAAGCCCTGCGGTGAACCCGGCCAACAGTTTCTAGCGGCACAACTTTGCACCACAAACGGCCCACGTCAAATGAGTATTTGACGATGTCCCGGCTCTGTGGATATTGCAAAGTGCCTGTTCTGTGAGAATGCTTAAGATTGACTAATTAGATTGGTGCAAGGTAACGATACAAGGTAACGATGTTGGATTGAACAGGTAACGTTGGGCAGGTGAGAATAGGGAAAATGATTAATTTAACTTTGTTAGCGTATTTGTGCAATATGAACGATACGTATAATCAATGGCACACGAACTTTCGGGCTCTGTAGCAATTGTCTAAAATTGACAATAAATGCTCTAGTTACTTTAGAGTCAGTGCATTTTTATGAATAACTTGCAAGTTCTCGGCATGCGTTGCAATGCCACTTATAAAGAAATAGTTTCTCCCTGCATGATCTTTCTCATTCGCCTTCCGCCGCCCATTCCCCTCCCAAGTCCCTCTCTCCTTATCTCCTCACGCGTTCCCCTCCTAAGCTTGTTGAAAAAGTAACGATATATTAACGATATTTTCTATTCAATATATCGATATTTTTAGCCGACATATTTTGAACCGATATATCGATATAAAATATCCAATATCGAAAATTGTATCAAAAACGATATTTTTTTAAATTTTAAAGTCACTAAAATCCAAAACCGTATAGGAACGAACGGAAAAAGTAACTGTATTGGGTCATGACATCTGGCGGTTGAAATTTTAGCTATTAATAGCTTACAAATCTATTGTATTTGCATTAGTATTTGTGATCACTAATACATAGAAATGCATGCTATTTTTCGCCATTTTTTTCTAAGCCACTCCTATGTGTTGGTGGTTCCCAATTGTCTATGATTATTGACTATACCTTGTTCCAAACACGAACCTTTTTCACAGATTAATACGCCAATATAATGTTACTGAGACGCATACAAAGTTTGCATAAAATAAAAAACACATGGTAAAATTGGAAAAGTTATAATAAAAACAGAAAAGAGAAAAAGAAGAGTAAGGATAAGATTATGAAAATATACATTATATTGGCGTATTAATCTGTTGACATATAAGTTAGAAGACAGCTGTTTAGTTTTTCATATTTTTGTAATTATTACCCAATAAAAATGAATACTGATAAAAATACCTTCATTTTTATTGAGATTTTTGTACATTAAAAAAAGCACATTGTGTGTGAAAATTACTATTGATAATATTGAGCTGAATACACTATTATTTTAAAAACGCAAAATCTCTTGAAAATTTTACCGATATATCGATATTTTTTCCTCGATATATCGACGTCGATATTGATATTTTAATAAATATCAATATCGCCTCCCTTCTCCCGCGTTCCATATATTCAGTCCCGATACATTTACATTAAAAACTGGTTACATTTAAAAGAAAATTAATAATGTTTATTCTTGATAAACAAAGTAATGACATAGAATAGCGCTGTAATGATATATTTAGTTTAGTTTAATGTGTTTAATTATTTCTAGTTAAATGAGTGAAAATGTAATTTTCTTTTTTACTGGAATAAAAAATTAATAAAAAAAAACATTCAGTTTTCAAAGAGCTCGCGTGCCACCAATTGCAATTTTTTTACCCAAATTTTAATTTTCATTTATTATAAACATTAATTTTTGTATATTATAAGAAAAACTCATCAAATTTGGAACCTAAAATAGTTACCTATTTAAAATACCTTTAATACTTAAATAGATTCAAAGCATTTGATATTTTTAAGTAAATCATTAATTTAAAAAGTTTATTCGAAAATGAATTTGATTGAATGAAACAATCGATGATTTGCAAAATGTCATTCTTAAATTGTGAAATTTTTGACAATTTCGTAAGAGTTTTTGTAATGATTAAAAAAAATTTCAGATGTATTTTCATGTGGTTGTAATAATTCAGAAACCTTCGCTTGGGTGGAAAAAAAGTATTTTGAAAGTTTCAAACATTTCCTATGCTTACATAATTACAGCAATTCAAAATCTGGGTAACACACTTCGAGAGGAGAAATATCACTTGCTCCGACAAATATTAAAAGGCAAGATAGACGGTCGCCGAGGGCCTGGTAGAAGACTAATATCTTGGCTGAGAAATGTACGAGAGTGGACCGGTATTAGAAATGTGGAGGAGCTATTCAGGGCAGCGCAAGATAGAGATTCATTTACCAGAGTGATCGCTTACGTCGGGGGGACCTGGCCCCCTAGCATGGTCGATCGAAATAGTTTTTATCGAAAATGTCGGTAACTTGCCATCGCTCCCGAGCACGACTGCAGGCCGCTAACGAATAAACAACAGTTTACGTCAAATATATTACGAACCCCTAGTCATTGTGAATTATTGTTTGTTCGTTAGCGGCCTGCAGTTGTGTTCGGGAGCGATGGCAAGTTACCGACATTTTCGATAAAACCTATATCGATCGACCATGCTATGACCCCTGATAGGGCACATAAAGGATGAAGAAGAAGTTATACATGTCAAAGAAAAATGTATGTATTATCTTTTTGTTTTGCAGTCAGCACTAATGTGGAGACAGTGGCCATTAAGGCGGATCTTGGATCCTGAGAAGAAGCTGAAGGGAGTTTTCCTTATATGGATATTAACATAGAGCTGTCAGATGTTAAAAAAGATTGCTTAGAACCCATTGAAAGAATGAACTAGACAGCAGGTAAAACCGATTTTTATTATAAGATTTAACATTAGTATCTATTTTTTTAAATTATCGCAGGTAATGAGTTTCGATGAGTCTTTTTTATCCATATTATTTTTCAAATTTGTCGACAGATTTGTCGCAAGCAAAAGGTATGAATCTGGGGGACAAAAAAAAATTTATGTATTCTTATTGATATCACATATCCTCTTGAAATATTTCATCAGCATTTGAACTGAAATGAAGCGATTAATGTCGTAATATAACATTATGTACCAACTCCTGCAATATTTATCAGCTAATCCAATTGTTAGAATAAACTATATGTACTTACCATCTAACACCTACCTATTAAGAGAAAAGCAATAATATTATTTTTATTTTTACTACATCTATTTATATTATTACTTTAAAATATCTAAACTACACGTATATCTAATTTAGTAACTGCTACGTTAGTATATTTCTTTATAAATATTTCTTATCATTCATAAGTTTATTTGTTTCATTATTATTACTTTAAAATATCTATACTAATAATAATAATAATAATACACCTTTAAATTTATATGACGAGAATGCCAACATTCTTATAAATACTAACCAGGAATTATTAGATTCCTGGTCAAATAAAATTATTCATGCAAAACACTTCAATTATCTCAACCAAACGTATGTTGACAAACTTTCGTCAAACAAATGGTTGAGTATTGGAGAGTTGAGCGCAGAAATAGAAGGATTTATGCTTGCCATTCAAGATAGAGTCATTAATACTAAAAATTATAGGAAGCATATAATCAAAGATATAAATCAAATTGATGATTTATGTAGAAAATGTTTGACTTTTCCGGAAACTATAGAATATATTATATCGGGATGTTCTATATTAGCGCCGTCCGAGTATACATTTAGGCACAATCAGGTTTTAAAAAAAATCCACCAAAGTTAGGTAATTAAACATAACTTGATTGACTGCCGTAATATATAGTACCATATTATGAATATGAACCAAATTCATTTTTAGAAAATGAATTTTATAAAATATATTTTGATAAAACTTTACTAACAGACAGAACAATTAGTCATAATAGACCTGATATAGTTTTACATGACAAAATTTAAAAAAATTACTTATATCATTGATGTAGCTATTCCAAATTCCTGTAATATTCAAAAAACTGTTTCTGAAAAAATTAGAAAATACACAGATTTAGGAAATGAGATTAAAAGAATTTTGGCATTCTCGGACTATAAAAATATTACCATTTGTTATTTCGGCTACTGGCATAATACCTAGGTCTCTAATTCAAAATTTAGGCGTATTAGATTTGTCAAAGAATTTATATATAAAAATGCAAAAATCGGTAATTTTAAATACATGTAGGATTACAAAAGATTTTTTAAATATTTATATTGAGGGATCAGTAGGACTTATATGTTCAATTAGGAGTTCCACAGAGCCGAACCCTCTGATATGAAAATATCTGGAGTCGGTGAATTATTTTCCCATCTGGTCTCTGGTAGGTTGGCATGTTGTTCTTGTATTGTTTTGTAATTATAATACTTATATAGTGCAATTGCATAACGTGGATTGACCAGATGATCATTTGGGAAGTGTGTGAAAGGGTTTAGTTTTTCCTGTGGGGAAAATTAAACCCGGACATTTAAATCTGGTGCGTAAAAATATAATAAAAAAATGATTTTAAATAAATAAATAATAATAAAATGATTTTTATAAAATATATTATGATAAAACTATACTAACAGACAGAATAATTAGTCATAATAGACCTGATATAGTTTTACATGACAAAATTAAAAAAAATAACTTATATCATTTGGGAAGTGTGTGAAAGGGTTTAGTTTTTCCTGTGGGGAAAATTAAACCCGGACATTTAAATCTGGTAAGAAAAATTACCTCAAGGGCGCTGTACAATTGATTAGGAATACTTAGGTTCTAACTAATTTTACTATTTACAAATGGATACAGAAACCTGGCAGGTCACTTCCGATAAACACACTTTAATTAGAAAGTTTATGCTTGGAGAAGATACGGCTTTGCACGCGGAGGACATTACAGTTAACACACTGGACATTGCATGATTTTACATTATTTGCTACCCTCATCACTGTTAGTAATACATTTATGAATAAATTAGTGGCAAAAGTAGAGTTGGTATTTATTTTAAAATACTGGAGAGTTTAGGACTCTTTTGGGCTGGAGAATGTTCATGAAATGACCTTTACAAACGCTTATATTTTTTTTCAACGTTTTTACAGGTTGGTTATTTACGGTGTCGCGGGTATTGAATGTGAAGTTGAAACATGCATATCTAATTTAAGTACTATTTCTTTATTAATATTTGTTATTATTCATAAGTTTATTTGTTTCTTAATTAAAAAAAAAAAAATAAGTATATCTTATTTCTTTATATTTTTTCTGTAATGACTCCCCAATTTAAACACGAAATTTTTTTTTCTCTTTTAAATTGGGTAGATTCATTAAAAAAAAATTAATTTATTTGTAATTATTTTTAAGAACCTATATTTTCCTTATGTAAATCTGTTATACGTATGTATATTTTAAATAAAAAAATAAAAAAAATGTGTCCAGAAGTGAAAGAAGTGACTTATGAATCCCTCCTCCGGTGCCAGCGATGTTCCGAGAGAGTTCTGCTGGAGAAGTCAAAAGGTCTACCCCAACCAATCTCTCCCGATCCGGCCCGCTACCAAATAGGTAGGCAGACCCAACTGCCGCCAATACCCTACAAAACATCACCCATGACCACTGCTAAGTCGCCAAACATCCGGGTTCAAGAGGTGAGTTTTGTCTAGGTCTTGGAGGCGGATGACCAGGACACACGGAACTCCAGATTCCTACCCACCCATTAATCCATTTTCCTTTCCAGAACCTTCCTCTCCTTCCTTTCCTTAAAAAAAACCTCCACACAGCATCCCCAAAGATGACATAGGCCCTGAGGGAAATTATTTTCCTCAGGGCCTCAGGGCATAAAAAAAAAATAGCGAGTCACCAGAGCTGACTTACGGCAGAGGTGTTGGTTATCCAATAAATGGTTCCCGGGGCGGCGGTACACATAAACGCCTCCCAAATTGAAGAGTATGTAAAGGTAAAACAAAAATATTGTCTCTTGTTAAATTTAATCATTAATATTATCGGCATCGGTTAGTTAGGTTAAATCTCTAGTTAGGTGAACACTGGTGTAAATTCATAATACAAAACATGTTTTTCCATATTGTTTGATAATTTATGTTCCGGGTAATTAATTATCTGTCAATCTTCTGTTAGTTCAGTTCGCTATCAACGCGCAAGGAACATTTTCCGCTTATAAATATGGTAGTAGGGTAATTTCAAATATTGTCAGATTATTCGTAATGGGAAAGTGTGACTTTCTTTTACAAATGTATATATTTTAAATCTTGGGTTTCAGATGGAAATATGAGGTCTCGAATGGCTGACCCAGAATAAGCGCAAAAAGTTCGTCTTTATTTTACCAATTATAATTTGGGTATTTTATCTTGGCACGGGCCCCTTCGATACCTGGACCCCCGAGCGGCTGCCAAGACTACCCCGGAGGTCGCTACGTCACTGAGAATCTGCTGCCAAATGATTTGAATAAAAACTTTTTGTTATATAAGTTCTGCAGTTGTTAAAAACATTCTTCGAGGAAGCGTTTGTCTGATGTATTAATTTTGTTGTTCACCCATTTTCCATCAAGTTCTTATTTGTCCGTACTTACAACTACGTTGTATTATTTATAGCATAGATTCTCAACCTTTTTTTGCCCAACGCCTACTTTGAGAATATTTTTATTTCTACCGCCCCCAAACACGTGAATCCGAAACAGCAATTGACCACATTGCCACAACGTAACATTGTAACGGGATACCACGACGAAGGGGGCATAATAGGATACCACGACGGGGTTACATTTGCTACAACGGAGGGGGCGTAATGGAATAAGCAAAATATTTTTGTGGATGGATGGCCCTTATTGGGATGGGATGGGATGGGTTTCTCTGGGTCTCCTACCGCCCCCCTGAATGTCTGAAATGCCCCCCAATGTTCTCTTCGTCTTGTACCGCGTCTCTGAAGATCTGAAACGCCCCTGGGGAGCGTTATCACCCACGTTGAGAACCTATGATTTATAGTATACATAGCACGGCATGCAGTGTGAATTTTGATTGATAACAAAAATATGTAACTAAAAACTTATATATTTAAAATAATTAATAAGTTAAATATTTTGGTT
Organism: Limnephilus rhombicus; assembly: GCA_929108145.2. Taxonomy (NCBI): domain Eukaryota; kingdom Metazoa; phylum Arthropoda; class Insecta; order Trichoptera; family Limnephilidae; genus Limnephilus; species Limnephilus rhombicus. Next base: position 14,995,372 of record OV815277.1, read on the forward strand.
AAGGGAAGATGCATGTACTTCAACACTAAATAAAGGAGATATGATTAAATTGACGGAAGGTTATGAAGATGAGGTCAACATATGTGAAGATGAAGAAATTAACAACAACGAAGATGTGGAAATCAAGATGACCAACACAACGACCTACAGTCGAACGTTTGAGTTTGAGAACCGTGTATAAACTGCTGTATATGTTTTTCCACCTTTCTCCTCCCCCACTAATTCCATTTCTACCCACGCCTGTCTTTCTATGTTTGATCATTTAGTTTTAGTACATTATATGTCCCGATGAAGAGAACATCGTTCTTGAAACATGTTGACTTTTAAATAAAGATTATCGTGGTGAAAACAAAGTGTTTTTGATTATTTCATTAATAAAATGGTGCCACAAAGTGAATTTGCAAAATTTTAAGAAGTGCTGTATATGTATTTTAATAGATATTAATAATAAAATAAAAAAATGGTTCGGTACATAATTGATTGCACAATGTATATTAAATACATACGATACATTATTATATACATGTTATGTTTAACAAAAAACGTAATTCTTATTTTTAGCAAATATAATGAATTTATAAGCAATAATTATTAGCCTGAAACACCCATCTACATTAAAAAATCTTCCGAGAAAAGATATATGCCGCCAGTTTCAGGCTGATAATTATTGCTTATAATAATTGTTACCCTTTGTGCTATGCATAAAAATCTTGTCTTAAAACGTTAGTTTATCAATTAAAAATAATAATAATGAATTTATGTCGCCATTCTTAAAATAGCTGGTGTCGTAATGGTCAGCATAGTCGCCTTCCAGCATTAGTAGATTGGGTTCCATTCTGGGTGTGGCAAATTATAATAATTTATTTAAAATGTTACGGCATGTATAAAAAAAGATACAATATATGATTATATATAACTGCGCTAGTAATTCACGAAGAACGAGAACGTTTCACAATAAATCAATACGATAAGATGTGTAATTATGAATATTGTCGAAATTAAGTAACTAACTAACTCAACACAGGCTTTTCCTAGTGAACTGGTGACAAATTGTATTGTAAACATTTTTACCTGCAGTATAAAGAAACAATAAATAAATAAACTAACCAACACGCCACGCCGCACAGTGATTCGTTTCATACAAGCTAGACGCTAATAAGTCACTTTTGAATTCCCAAACAATGACGTCATGGAGACATTACCAGATAGACAGGAAAATAAATGCATGCTTAATTGGGGTGATTAGTGCACGCATTTACTCATACCAGAGGACTAAAGTTGGATAATGTGTTTTGAAATTATCATTTGCATTTATTCGCTCGTTGCAGCTCGACGTTTAAAATTGTGTACTTCGTTTGAAAAGTGTTTTTTTTCGGTTCTGTAAAATGGAGGCTACTTTGGAAGGTATGTTTTAAAGTTTTTTCCTAATACTTTAGTGTAAATAATTTTAGTTGTTTTTTAAATAATAAATAAGTTTTGTGTTTTTTTTTGCCTAAAAAATGTTAAATTTCTATCTTCTCGAGATTTTATCTCAGAGAGTATATCAAAATCGCAAAAAAAATTTCTCACACCAATCCAGATTATTACTATTTTTTCATTTTACAGGAACCACATACGAGATTTCCAGGCTGGAATTGTTCGTGACTTGGAAGAGTTTGCAGAAGAAAAAAAAGGCTTGAGGGAATGTTTAACAAAATTTTAAGTACATTTGAACTTGATAAGCTCAGTGCAAGTGGTGAAAATAAGTAAAAAAAAACAAATAAGGCTTATATCTTTGAAAATAAGCCTTAATTTGAGCGGAATTTAAGCAATTTATTACACTAAAAATACACTTTTTTTACTTTTTACATATAATTGTTTTATTATAAACCTCAAATACTGTATTAACACATTATTTAAAAATTATAAAAAAAATAAAAATTTATTAATTATTTTTAACACTAATTTTCATAAAATTAGTGTTGACTACACCTCAATAGAGGGTTAAAAATAATTTAATCATGTGTAAGAGTTTTTAGCGTCTAGCATGTATGAAACGAATCACTGTGCGCCGTTTCTACCATGGTGTAGGCAGAGAGACCGGACCGTCAAACAACTCGGTCTTGGTACACACTCCTTGCCTCATTCATGTTCATATATCGTCTCACACATACTCTTCTATTATTCTGACTCTAGTCATTGCCCGACTCCAGTATCTGATTCACTTGATCGTGCTATGTCTTCCTTGAACTTCTTCTAAATTTCAAATTTGCGTCATATATTCTCTTTTTTTTCTTTCTTCATTCATTCTTTCTACATGCCTAAATTATTTAAGCGTCTCTTTCTTAATCTTACTTATTACGCTTACATCAGCCTTGTATTATTTTCGGAACTCCACATTTCTCACACGATCAGTTATATAGTTTTACCACGTATACTCCCCAGGGATCCCATTTCTACAGCATTCAGTCTACATTCACCCTTTCTCTGCCAGTTCCATTCTTCACTGCTATACATCAGGGTAAGTACCAGTACTCCATTATTTTATTATTAGCTTCTCTTCTTTGGACAGTTTTTTGTTGGCGCCGACGGCGCGGCGTTTAGTCCTCCATTAATAGAGTTTCCTGCATTTGCGCTTCTTTCAAATCAGCCTTTCCATCTTTCGTAAACATACTTCCCAAATGCACAAACTCATCTACCTGCTCCAAGTATTCGTTGTCCACACTGTTTTCCACATCTACGTTCCACACTGTTTTCGTACTCTCTTTCGAACACCATGACTTTGGACTTAATTACTTTCATCGTTAATCCATTCTTCATACACACTTCCTTCATCCTAAACACGAGAGTCTGTAGATCTTCACTACTATTAGAAATTAGTTAATTCTACAATAACTTCTATGTAATAAAAAAATAAGTTATTGAAGAATTTAAAACATAATTATTTTCGATGGTATGAAAATACATGGATTTTTTTCTTTTTGTGGCACCGCCATTTTGAGATTCTTTTCCGCACATTTTATTTCTATGAAATTATTTCAATAAAAAAACTTTTCTAACCTAACATATTAATGAAAAATGCTAAAATCGTAACATTCTATAGCACGCTTATTGCTACCAATAATGCATCAGGAAAGACATTAATATTTTCACACGTGATTGAGTTTGTTTTAGCAGTGTAACATCCTCCCAATAATCCTCTACTCATAAACCATAAAATATGGGCACGAATAATAATAATATGTTAAAAACAAAGCAGGTTCGCGTAAAATATAATATATCAGCTGTGGCGAAGGAAACAAAATTGTTAACGACTCGACTGAAAAGTGAAGTAATCAGGAAGCTATAAAACGTTTAATGCGTCCATTAGAAGCCAAACTAATGGGGTTCCCAATCCGAGGCCAAAATGGCCTCACATGGGAGGACGTCCAATTAACGGAATGTAAGTGAGGCTTTATTAATTTCAAACAATAGGGACAAAGGATTTTTAAATGTAAATTTAGGGATTATTCTTATGAACAGACTTATAATGAGTTTTTTTGTTTACTTCAAAGGTTGTTTATTTCCAATCTATTTGACATATGCTAGTTAATGTATTCTTGGATGAACAGCCTGTCTAAGTTAATTCATTAAATAACTATGTTCAAAATCGTTCATACGACTGTAACATATTTAAAAAAAAAACATAAAGCAGTCATCATTTCTATTTAACGAAAATATTAATAGGTTTTACTATTCGATTTTTCGCATTTCTTATTCTTATAAAAAAATATAAAAATAAATTATTAACTATTTATAAACAGCAACTAATCACGTAAAGCTCAAAACTCAATTTTCGAAATTAAAAGCTCAAAGTTCAAAGTTGATAGCTCAAAAGCTTAAAGCTCAAAGCTATCGCTAAGGTGATGCTATTTACTGGTAGTATCTTTCATGTTTAACTTTTAAATGGGCGGTTTGCAAGGCAGTACAACAAAATTTTACATTAAGTGTTGAATGTGTCGTATGCTGCCAAAACCTGCGCCGAAAATTATTTTTAAATTGCCATGTATCTCCAATTTAAGCATAAGTACAATTATGTGCATAAAGATTCAATCTAAAATCAATAAATTAAGGTAAGGCTAATCTACCGTACTAGTCTCGCAAACCATAAATATCTCTCTCTATTTGGGCCCACTAGGCAAAAATAACGCATGTGTGTCTCGAATAATAATTATAACACCTATGTATATATTTGGTATATTGTAAAGTTCATTTATTTAAATTTAAAATATTGGGCACACCTCTTACCTAAATCTCACATTTTCTATTTACAACGACTTGCTCTCAACTGACGATAATTTGAGATTTTTATTTTACCCACACACAGGAGGCGACTATATGGGTTCACATTTCATACAATTACTAAACTATTACATATTTTTCTAAAAATAACACTCATATTATACTCCATTTCTTTCGTAAAAAACTAGGGGAAAAATAAAGGAATTTATAAAAGGGTACTTATTTACACCTACTGGAATTCTATTTAACACACAGAGGACCGTAAAAAAATATAATTAAATAGTATAGGTAACTTATCATGATAAATAATTTTCAACACGATAAAAAAATTATATCATTACATAGTATAAAATGAAGTCGCTCAAAATGTATGTGCACGTTAATCTTTTAAAATACCAACGGATTTTCATACGGTTTTCACCAATAGATAGAGTGATTGAAGAGAAATGTTTATGTGTATAATACATGTAAATTATATTAGAGAAAAGCCGAGAAATTCAAAGAAAACATATTTTTGTGCGATTTAAAACGGCTGGCGGGCCGCACTATAGTCACTTTTGAAATTCGTTCTACGGAAGAAATTGGAAAATAGGTGTCCTAGAGTAAGTAGGTATTTGATTTTCCCTTTTCAAATATCCAGTGTTGCATTGCAAGCATTGTATAGTTAGTGGCGAGTCAATTAGTTTATATATATAATACATGCTTATTATAGTAGAGAAAAGCCGATAAATTCAAATATTCAATTCAGGCAGCGGGCAGCTGGCAAGCGGGTGGTTTGGATTTTATAAAGATTGGGTAATGGCGTTGTGTTTCGTTAGTCACAGCAACGTGTGGCCGGGTCTGCTAGTTCAAAATAAAATTACAACACATAAAATAAAAATTCGGAAAAAATAAATTTAAAAAATACATTGATTAGATTTAACTGGGTTGGACTATTAATAACTGACGCCTCGCGGTCGAGGGGCAAGGCTCTCGACTAGAGATCCGGGGATCTCGGGTTCGAATCCCGGCATTTCTATATTATTGATTTGTGTGGTACTTACCCACCTTCCTCTTCACCACCTCCTCTCCTTTTACACTTACTTTAACCTCACGACACATCCCAATTAGCGATGCCAAAGTCTCACTGGCTCCAGGCGGTTGGGAGCAGTTGGGACTCTTGTACGGTATTCACATAAAAAATAATTTAAATATCACCCACAAAATTAGTCAACTGAACAATAAACATTTCAAAACAATTCACCGAAGTATTAGTTTCCCACAGGGTGAAATCGCTGTATTACGGAATGAGTAGTGTTTTTGCGCATAAGAATGCCTTGGTTAATTAGTGAATTACAAACTTGACGAACGTATTTCCAATAGGTGTAAATAAGGTTATTCTCTCCATCTAATTAATATATAATATAATAAATAATATATAATTAATATACAATTGTATGTATGTAATTATAGCAATGTCATATTGATACGCGAAATTCTCGTGCAGTTTAAAGGCCTTTGAAGTTTTTGCCCGACGCGCGACGCTACTAAAATTATCTTTGATGCACTCCTTTTTGCTCAGAGGCCAGCTACTGTTTATGGGAGATTAAGACGGGCTTTTAAAAATAGTATTGGTAAAAGAATACTTGTGCTCTCACATTTGCCCAAAAGTAGACAGATAAAATAAACAAGTCAACTAAACGGGCCAACCAGTTGACAGATAGTAAAGGCTACCTGAATTATTACCCCCCATTGGAGATAGCAGCGGTGAACTAGGTCCGGGTCCCTTTTACCTTTAAATTATCACCTCGTTAACGGGCCGGTGACTATATCCATTAAGGAGACATTTTAACGATTGCCCTCTATCAATCTGGGTTAAAACTAGAAGCGATTAAATGTCACGCATCGATTAAAGAACGCATGCTTGATGCGTCTTCTTCGGAATTTGGTTTATTAAATAATACGGGAAACTAGTTTTGTAAAGTGGAGTCTTCATTCGGTGGGTGACAAGCGTGAATGATAAATGATTTAATTGGACAAATATATTTATTTTAGTTTAATTGACGGCGTCCTTTGTGAAATAGTGGTTTAAAGAAGAATTCATTAACGAGGAAAGGTTCTATCCTCGAAGACACGCCACCTTGAAAATATTAATTTCCTTGTTTTTAACTAGTGAGTTGTATCAGGTACCTAATAATTATTGTTATAAGTAATTGCCTTCTTTAAAAATGGTCAACTAAAAGAAAAACAAATGATTAGAGTAAACTATTTTTTTCACACGATATTTAAAGGAAAAAACAGACGTTCACGTATTCTCTTCCTAACTGCGGTAGTCTGTCCTTTACCAAGATTTCTTCTGATGATCGAGACAATAATAAGATGTGAGTATTCGTATTTACGTATATTGCGAGAATTGTACAAGATTCTGCTTCTAGGGAACCTATATAAAAGACAACAGACACGCCCTTTTATGCGTTCTTATGCCATTTCACTCATACACGCATGTCCACCACACTTACAAAAAATTGGTGAAAGATTTTCTGCTAACACCACTGGAGTGCTGTGGGCTGGGAGACAAAAAAATATCAAGCTCGAATCTCTATTTTCGTTATTTGTTTTTGGGGTGTTATGCCGTGTTGCGCTACCTCCTTCTTTAGCCGACGTTTCGGACATCGCTGCAGTGCCCATCATCAACACGGCATAACACCCCGAAAACAAAAATAACGAAAATGCTTTTGGCCGTGAAAATCTTAAAAAGTAATCGAATTACTATGTTTATATAGGTTTAAATAGAAATCATAGATTTGTTAGGTGTATTCTACATTAATCAGGTTATCATGCGTTGAGAGCTTATTAAACGACAGTACAGTACAGCAGAATTCAATCTACAACCAAAAAATGTGTTTAAATGGATAAGTCCGTTTTCCGTAATCGACAAAATTTGACTTATTGAAGTATAGTTGTGGGAGTGTGGTATATTATGGTGGGTTTCTTCATTTACATTGCATTTAGCATTCTCGGTAAATGAAGAAACCCACCCTTAGAGTAGGACGCGTAAGGAGCGTAGTCCAGACTACCGGTGACCAGGTAGATTAGTGCGAACAAGTATCAGTAAGCAGTAGTTTAAAAGGAATAATTGTTTTTTGGGGTCTAAGACTATCATTGTTCATCTGTATAGATGATTTAGATATTTATTCTTATTTTTTATTTCTGTTATCCTTAAAATATTATTATTTGTTACTTTTATTTTTATTTGTTATTCTATTTTATTTTTATTTATACAAGATTCACCTAGTTTAACTCCTTTCCTGTATGTGATCATGTACCTAATACTAGTATGAATATTTTCCTTAATATATATGCTATATGTTTGTACTTTCATCTACATATATATGGATGATTATTAATATAATATACTTAATATCTTATGAATCTCGACTACCATAATACGGGCATTTGCCTAGCTTGGTAGTCGAAATACCACGTAAAACAATCCTGTAATAAACAAAATGAATAAAGAATAAAGAAAAAAAAAAAAAATAGAATAGTGCGAATGTATTTATTTGTTATCGTCTGTTCTGCCCTTTGGACAGCAAATTTTTATACTTGCTAGTTAGTTGGTAAGGTTTGTTATGCTTTATGTGGACCGTCTGGATAAAGCTTACAACTCCATTTACCATTTCACGAAAAAAAGTAAATTGAGAGACAAAGAATATTTTATCTTTGATGTCGAGTACGCTGAATGCTCAGTTTTAGATTGTAGGAACGCTGAGAACATAATTAATTATATTGTCAACCAACACGACCGATTAAGTGACAGGAAGTCATCGGGAACTTAGAACACTCCTCACTTTGGTAAAACAGGATAACATCTTTGAAAATTGATGAAATTTCCGTTATTCAGTGGCGCGTTTCTTAAACTGCATTAAAAAAATCTGTGTTTATAGAATGACATTGTGCGGATCATCATGCTCGAGGTTTATTGTAAAAAAAAACGGAGAAATGCAAATAAAACTTTTTGAAATGAAAGCTTCTTTAACGCCGCACAATGGTTTTACTAGTATGGGAGCGTCGGAAACAATTCGAAATTTCAAATTGCAGGGATCACTAAATTTGGTTTCTATATCTTGACACCACATATCAGCGCATCTTTCCCCATACCACAAAATTCATCAAAACGTTTCGTCACTGCGAAACACGTCAGCAAAGATTGACTTCCCGAGCAGTCAGGACGTTTGTGTGTAAATGCAACGTTTATTATATAACATTTAGGGACTGATAACTTTTCACAATGCTTGCTGGAAAATTTTTTTAAGCATGGATTCAATACCTTCAGGTGTGTACTAAAGATGTTAAGTTTATTTTTTTCATTTCCTAATGCGACAAATTTGGGATAATTAAAAAAAAAACATTTCTTGAATTAAAAAAAAAAATACGAAGATTTCTGGAATACTTAAGGTTATAGTTAGATATTCACTAAAATTCAGTAAATGTGCTGATGTACTTCTGTAGCTGAACTATTTACGTATCATATTAAAAAAAAAATCTTGCTCATTTTTGCGTTTCTACGGCCCAGTAATTTTTGCGCAATTTACTTTCTGTAAAATTTGAGTGCTTCATAAATATTATTTTTGTCACCGGTTCGGTTTCAAAGGATTTGTTCTTAAGACAAAAGGAGTTATTTGACGTAATGATGAACTTGAAGTGTCAAAAAATGGAAAAAGATTTTAATATTTGAAAAAAAAAATATATGAATGTCACCAGAGGTTGGATAAATTCTGTAAAAAGATCGCGGGCTTCAAATTTCGCATTACTAGATGGACTATTGCTCGACGAGATGATGCTAGATTTGTGATGGAAAATAAAAAAAATTACTCCGATTGGTTTTATATTGTTGGCGATTTATCCTGAAAACGGCACGTGGTGATCGTAAACACAACCTGAATGTAGTTCAGACCAATCCAAACGCTTGAAAACCAAAGATCTTCGGAAAAGTGCACCTCTTTCTCATTTGGTGTTTGAGAAAGAGGTACACTTTTCGGTCAATCGGTAGCATCAAAATTATTAGAACACATTATTCTGGGAGCTCACTATTAACAGATAAGTGTACAACATATTTGATGATAAACGCTCTTCTTAATAACAGGTGCTCATTGGAACGCGAGATGATGTGGATTATTCTAGTATTTTTAAATCTTCAATTGTTCCTACCTTTGCGATTAGTTCGCGGGAAGTCTGACAATATAAACGTAGTATGGTAGAATCCTTGCCCATCGTCCTATTCTAGAAAATGTTCCCGTGAGAAATTTTATGAAGGTGTTTTTTAATGTTAGTTACACCTGATCCTATCATAACTAGTTACAGGCAACCCCCAAAGAAACAATTAAGTCGTTTTCCTAAGGAAGTTTTCGACTTAATAATTCCTCCGGATATTCATTCTTCAAATATCGTTAGCACCAACGATGATGATGATTGTTCATTGTCTGAATTTGAATGTTAAAAAGCAAAATTAAACATTACTCGGCCAAGAACTTCCTTTCCTCCCCTTCCTTAAAAATACCCTCTACATAGCATCCCCTAAGATGACATAGGTCTGGAGAGAAATTATTTTCCTCAGGGCCTCCTGTGTGGAACTTATGTAAAACAAAATGCGTTTCATATCAGAGATTTATTATAATTATTGTATTTTTCCTTTGGAGGGGTTGCAGACATATGTTCACCATTTGTCTCATTTTCGACTATTGACATTGAGTGTGTAAGAAAGAAGGGCAGCATTATATCATTAAAAACAAATGCACAACAATCAACGCATTGACATTTGACGTTTTTGAATGATTGGAATTCATGCACAGTTCAATATTATACCCCTCACAATATCGCTGCAGTTCTTTCAAAATAGGAGAATTCGTTCCATACAAAATGTATGTGGAGAATAATTTTATTTATAACTATTTATTTCGTTAACTTTTGTGATGTTTTAATAGTTATTATCCTATCCGGGGCGGAGACAAATCCAACAAATCAAAGATCATCAAAATCAGCCCAGCCGTTCTCGAGTTATAAATAGTGTAACTAACCCGACTTTGTTTTATATATTAAGATTACCACGAAAAATCACCTCCAAAGTCTCGCGGTAAATTTGTTAATTTTATAAAATCTTATTATTAGTATTATGAAATTTGGTTCTAAACCATCACGCACTAATGTGGTATTCAAGTACACAATTTACTGATAATCACAACAACTTATCTTACACGTAAAATTCCAAGCCTTTTAATACTGCCTTTAATTATTTCAGTCTACCTCAGTCTGTCACGCGACAACGCGCAATAAGCATTGGTGCAAAATACACTAGAATGAGAGCTTTTATTATTACCGTGAGGATCCATAACCACGGTACCGTGACGGCACAAAAAAGTGCAAAACGTACGTTCTTTATCTTAATAATGCTGCAGCTCTGTCTTACACATTAATTAATGGTGAGACAAAAGATGAGACTCTGTTTCCTCCAAAGTACTACTTTTTCCTCTGAAGGAAACAGATAAAAAGTATTCGTAACAAGGTGTGTGCACCCTCTTATACACACTTTATTTATGGTTTCGGTATGTGGCACTTCTGGTGCTTGCCCATTGACATTTGGGCATTGGTAATATTGCGAGCCCCGCAATATTTTTGAATGCAACAGTTGTTGATCCTGGACAGATTCAAAATTAGCAGATTTGAAAAGAAAGCACGCCATTCTTTGTGCAGCAGCCGAGAGCTTAGGGCGGTCCTTTCGACGGATCCTTTTTGAAGACCGCTACGATCGTGATTGTAAATTTTGCACGTCATACTCGCCATCTTGAGAGATGACTGGAAGTCATCCTGGAGGGATGATTGGCATCGAGAATCATCCGCCTTTGCTGTTTCTGGAGGGTCCTTTTAGCTGGGAGCCATTTCTCTGGAGTCCAGCCCGTCTCACGATGTGAGATTAGTTTCACAAAAGAAGATTTCATCATGCGTCCTTTCAACTTACCGCGGTATCAAGTGTCCTAGTGTCTTAGTATCTTCACTATCTTAGTACTATCCTAGTGTATTCAGGTCTTTCCGCCCTTAATCCCAACACTTTCTTCGAGGGCCTACCAGGAAGCCGGCTTAGGGGCGCGGACACCGAGTCTCGCTTGCGACTGGACTGATGGCTCCGCTTATCCTCGATGGGACTGCCGGATGACTGTAGCTCAGCTGCTTTGGTTAAGTCAAACAATCTCATCATAATATGTTGTTTTTTTTTAATTCTATTAGCTTTTCTTCCTACATATTAACAAACTTTTATTTCAGCTACATCAAGTGGCGGAGATGAGACGTGATACTGTGAAATAAATAACTAACAACATATAGAGTCCTGACGAGTACGGTGAAGGAGGAAACCATCTGTTTCCTTAGAACGCCGTGGGAAAGTGGTGGGCAACCTCCAATGTTACCACGGTATCAAAATTAACTATTTAAACCTAAGCAAGCCTAAGCCAGAAAGCCTTAGTTTCAGGATGTCACCTTTTAGTCTAATTTATATATTTTTGTATATCTAATACCTTCTTTTCTTTGAAAATCATTAACCTATTCCTTACATCTGCCAAGCGAGTCATTTTTGCTCATAATAATTTACCTTGTACATTGTTGCCACCTCATCCCCGGTGTAATGTTCATTAATTAGTGGCTTACTAGACCACAATAATAGGATTACAACGTAAGTTCGATGTCTCAGTTTATTGGTAATATTATAAAGGATTCACGTAGTATTGTATTATTGTCAATAGTATCGACTGTCTACTAAGGCTTCTAGAATTGATCTGAGAGCGGCGGGGCCCGTCAGCTGTTCTCATGTACCGAGAGCCCGCCCGCGAAACTGAACGTTTCCGAGCGGCGATGATATCCGAACACAACTACAATCACATACACTACTACACCCGGAAACACTTATAGTGTTTCTCATACCATCCTTCCTCTTTAGATAACTTGAAAGAATATTATTTTTAACATTTTTTGTCCCCCAGTGACGAAAGAGCAAAATATTTTGACTAGATGGATGGAATTTGGCGGTTGATTGATTCGCACCGGTGAGATCGTTATTTTTACATAAATATCAATGAGATATTAAAAAATAGTAATTCATTTTATAAACAAATCATTTAACTCCACAAGCACCTTGTTCGGTTTTCGGAACAACTCATATAGGTGTCATAGAAGTCGTTGTGTTTTGATGATGGTTAGAAATATCATCTAAATGGTGTTAGAAAGAGAAAACACAACGCTTTATATTCAAAACTAAAAATTAATTATAAAATAGTTAAAACAAACACCTGCATGAAACCAAAGATTCCGACCGCAATTTAAAAAAAAAAATTATGAAACTTTGGGAAGAAACTACTAAAAAGAGTTGAATGAAATGAATACGCCTAATAAATCAAGTATATTTTTTCGTTATTATTTAGTTCAGTTAGAAAAAACGTAAGGTGATACATTTTAAAAATATTTTTATCCCTGCATTCAAAATTTTAATAAAATTTTATGTTTATTTCAAATTATAACAAAAATAGTTTATAGTTTTGGGATGCGCTCAGAAACCTTCCATTTTTTTTGGATTTAATTGCAAAGCTAAAATATTTTGACGTTCCGACAAAACACGCCCGAGGCCTGAGGGGTTAAATAAGTTTGATTCAAGTTCAGTTGTGCTAAGATTCGATGAAAACTCGTTGAATCTCGAAATCACAAAGGTAAACCGTTATATTTGTTTCAAATTAAAATATCCTACACCGATTGGACCGCCCTAGTTCACCTTATATCGTGTTACATCAATATCCGTACCTAATTTCTTACGCCTTCCAAGCCTTATACTCCAAGGAACTACGTGTTAATCCATTGGCTTATCTTTAGCGAAACAAATCTCAGATAACCAGTTCCATCTGTTAGGTTTTCATTTACGTACAGCCCTTTAAAAGTTTCAATAAATATCGCGAAGTCATGTAAGCTAGGCTTAAAGTTACCTTCCATAAACAAATTAGGTGATTCATATATTTTATTTATTTATTTTTGGAATAACTATTAAGTTAAACTTGAAATTGTAATATATTGAATCATTGAAAACAATATAAGCCACTCTACAACGAAAAATTGAAATAGAAAAATCATAAAAAAGAGATGAACCCACGGCTAAATAAAAAAAAAAAGAAATTAACCCAGTGTATTAGTCTGGCCGGGGCTTTGCTATGACAACTGAGCTGATTCGACCCCATCCCCTTCGGTCATATTTAACTATCATACTTCAACTAAGAACAAAAATATTATCTTCGTAGATAGTATCTTGTAGTGAGTGATAGGTTTTTACTCGTTAAGTTATTCCAAAAATTAAAAAAATGTATGTACCTAGACTTGCAGAAAAAGTCAACCGATGTCGCTTATTAAAAAAAATGGATGTATTTAGGTATCCAAAACACTACCTGAATTACATTTAGTTCAGGAAGAATCGTGCAATCATACATAAAGATAGCAGCCAAACAAAATATGCATTGAGAAAATGAAGATAATTTTGGTATTTTTATTTATTTTTATTTTTAACCTTTAGCTCAGTTGGTAGAGCATTTGCCATGTAAGCAGAGGGTCCTGGGTTCGAGTCCGTGAGGTGCCAAAATCTTTTTCTAATTTTTCTGTCCCAAGTTTTTCGATTGATATTTGCTAATATTGTCTTCATTTAATTAAATCAATTTGAGGTTTTACTCTGTTGAAAGTGTTTTCGAGCGTCAGGGTTACCAATGTTGAAAGGATTGTCTCCCGGGGCTGAGGAGCTGGTGGAGGATGTTTGACCTGTGCTCCGTCCTCTCATCAGACGAGTGTATACCAATACTTTACCATGAGAAATAGTCAGGCTCCTGGGGGTCACGGTGCTTTCAGGCCGCGATCCAGTGTTCAAAGATTATATTGGATGATGATTGATAACACTTTACTCTTATTTGAGTGATTTAAGATTTATTTAGGTTTTAATAATTTACACGAATTAGTGTTCACGTATGAAACGGGTAGAGAGGTACAAAACGCAAACGGGCGGCTAAATCGAGCGCTGGGAACGGAATAATCTGCTCGGTCATTCTCGAGCGGTCCCGAGATGTTTTGTCGGAGAGGTGGCGGGGGTGCCACACGTAAAAATGAATCTAAGTGATTCCCATAACTCATAAAGGTAAAAAATAAATATTCGCCCTATACTTGCAGAAAAGTCAATATATGTCGCATATTAAAAATAAAGTGGATAAAAAATTATCCAGACACTATCTAGATAGCATTTAGTTCGGTTTTGAATCTTGCAATCATATATAAAGATATAATATAATATGTGCGTATATTGTGCAGCCAATAATATGTGCGTTAAGAAAATGAAAATAATGTTGGTAGTTCTAGGTCGAAGTATGATACAGTTATAAGTGACCGAATTGAATGTAGACACCTTAGATCAGTTGATAGAGCATTTGCAATGTAAGCAAAGGGTCCTGGGTTCAAGTCCCATAGGTGCCAATTTCTTTAATTATTATTTTTAATTTATAAACTAACGTTTAAGACAAGATTTTTATGCATAGCACAAAGGGTAACAATTGCAAGAAAAGATACTGATATAGATATGTCCCGTTGGCGGCAAGTATCTTTTCTCGGAAGATTTTTCAATGTAAATGAGTGTTTCAGGCTGACAATTATTGCTTACAATAATTGTTGCCAATTTCTTTTTCTGATTTTCCTGTCTCAAGTTTTCGAATGAGCTTCGCTTATATTGTCTTCATTTAATTAAATAATGTCGGTAATTCTTAGTCGAAGAATGATAAAGTTAAATATCACCGAAGGGTATTGGATAGAATTAGCTCAGTGCAGAGCAGAACCCCGGCAAGACTAAGGTCAAAGGTTCAATTCCCAGATGCGACCGGATCTGTTTCTGGTTTTTTGATCAATTTTTCATTGAGAGCCGTTAATATTATCTACAAATATTAAAAACATTATTATTACTCTGAAAAATAAATAAAATATTTTTATAATAAATATATTACATTATAAGATTTTTTGGCCATCGCGATAAAAAAAGGCATGAAGATAGATTTTGATCAAGGGATTGTTTGGAAACTCCTAAAAAATGATGGTTTGAATTTGTTTTCGTGTAGGCATTGGAGAAATATACAGAGTTTACGGTCAAAGGATCGACAATTTGATCACCTCTTTTTCACCAAAGACATGAATGTCACTAAAACTCCCCAACTATGGAGATTTTCTTAACCCATGTACCTATTTCATATTATTTGACATGACCATTTTCACTATTTTTTACGACCCCTTTGGTTTCTCCTCGCCTACATAAAATCCACGTTTCAACTTTTACAATGTAATATTATTTATCAGTGTTCTTTATTTTTTATCCCCGACCGACGAAGGAGCGGTGTTATAAGTTTGACTTTCTGTGTGTCTGTCTGTGGCATGGACCGATTGTGATGAGGTTTTTTTTTTGCTTGAAAGCTGACGTGATCGAGATGGTTCTTAGCTACAATTCATGAAAATTTGTTCAGGCGTTCAAGGTCGTCAGCTCTTTTTTGTGTCGGGGGTTGCTGAAAATTTTGCAAATTTTACTTATTATAGTAAATAACAAAAACATAATTCTAATTTTCACTACCTCAAATTGAACTCGAAATCTTCCAACATAAATTGATAGCGCATAAGATTAATAAAACACCGCCATTTCCTATAAAAATAGTATCATTTTAACAATAAAGGTGAAATTAATCTGTTTTCCCATCTCAGACATCATGAATTTGCGCATTTCTGATTTAAATTTAAATATTTCAAAGCTGTTTCCATCATAAATCGAAATGTCGATTTTTGTGAAAAATTAAGTAAAAAAAAAAACATATTGGACCTTGGTTATGATTTTAGATTTTCAAGGCCAAAAGTACATTTGTTATTTATTTTTGAGGTGTTATGCCGTGTTGCGCTACCTCCTCCTTTAGCCAAAGTTCCGGACAGCCTTGTAGTGTAATAACGTCCACATCATAACGTCCGAAACTTTGGATAAAGGAGGAGGTAGCGCAACACGGCGTAACGCCCCAAAAATAAATATTAAAAATTTTGGACCTTAATAAAAAACTTATGTCATATTTACTCAACTTTTATTAGTTAGAGGGTATCTAGGAAATACTAAATTTTCTACATACTCGTACATAACTTTTTCAATAAGAAATACAAAATATGTTTGTTAACACTTTTGGAATGCCGATTAGGATAGACACATAAAAGCAACGCCAAAATTTAACCACATGAAATGTGGTCCATAAAGTTAAAGGATTCTACAGTTTAATATAAAATTTCCTACATAATATTTTGGATGACAACCTTGCTATCTATTCCAAATTACCAAACTTCGTCTGTATTGGAGAAATTCTCAGCAATATGAAAACTTATCTTTATCCCCAGCCAAAATACATAACTTTGTTCGTGCTTATTTTCAAGCTGTAATATTTTAAAATCATTAGTTTTTTCAACACACAACATTCAAATATTATGTAAGTACGGAAGCAAGGATAGAACCTACCCCTGAAAGCACTGTAGATTCGCGTGAATTTATTTGCAAATAAATTAAAGGACAAACACCAGAGCTGGCCGCATTTTCATGAAACAACATTTATTACAAAGTACGAGTAGCTACCACTGGCCCCAGCAGGCCCGACATGAAACTTTGTGCCTGTTTATCTGATGAACCGTAAACTGTGTCAGTGTGCTAAAACCAGGGGCGTCCCGCGACCTTTTTTCAAATTTCAGTATAATTTTATTCATTTTCATATACCCATATTTATTTGATCTCTTTCCAACAGTTTCAACCTTCCGAAGACGGTGTGAGGCCAAATGGAGGCTTCACAATGGAGGTGCCAAGGAAAATAATGTTCATTGGGACCTATGTAATTTTAGGGGATGCGTCTTGTGGAGTGTCTTTTTAAGGAAAATAAGAAGAAGAAGATCTGGAAAGAAAAAAGGTACGAGGGGTATGCCCGTGAAGATTTCTACGTATAAAGGTAAGCTTCGGTGATTTATTGTGCGCGCATATACGAATAAATCAAAAGATTTCCCGACGCGTGAGAATACCACATACATTCCCAACCTTCCTCTCTCCCGATCCGGCCCGCCACGCAGTAAGTCGGCAAACGCTTCCGCCGCCAAGACCCAGACAAACCTCGTCTCATAAATTCGGGGTAGGAATTTGGGGATTAAGGTTTTCTGGAGTAATATGAATTCATCCAGGTTAAAGGTGGGCAAAAGCCGGTGGGCAGAGGTGGGCGAAACCAGCCGCCCAGACCTGGATAAACCTCATCTCTAAGAGTTTGTTTGACCATACTTGGTTTGACCAATGGCAGAGGTTGGATATATAATAAATGGTTAAAGGTGCAGCGGTACCCATACCCGCCTCCCAAATTCTTGCAATGACGATTTTCTTTTTATTCAACATCAGTGGGTGGATAATAAAAATGTGTCTCTATGTTAAAAAAAAAACCTGACTGAAATTTCAAAGCCAAATGCTTAGTAACACTACCACAATACGGTGCCGTCAAAAATAGCGGCAATGTACACGGTACGCCTCTGGTCACTGCTAATTTTATTCAGCATATTATTCTTCATAACCTGGTAAAATATCAAAAAAAAAAAAACTACAAGCGGATATTTTTTGTTAGTTTATGCAATACGCTAGAGAACCGGAACCATTTTTATTTATGGAAAATTGTTCGGCGGAGAGAAGGGCATAGGCAAAGAGAATTTAGAATTAATTAATAAAGTATCTGAAAAGGTAGATAAATTTTTAAACCTAAAAATAACACACTTTGGTACTGCCTAAGCGGTTGAAGATCTATACCAAAGTTGTTATGATTATCTCATTTCTTAAAACTCAAAATTACAAGTTGTCTTACAAAAAATTCGACATAAAAATAATATAGGTACATAGTATTATTTAATTCCAGAATGCATGCAGATCTAGTGCAATGTTATACATTCCGTTTTTCGAAATAATAAAAAAGTTAGACAAATAGTAAGATAAAGTAACAATACATACATGTATACATTAAAAACAAATATCTAAATACTGAAAAACATTTTTAAATTTTTTTCTTTGTTGTACATTTTTTTAGAAAACAATGTGTCCTGATTAGAGTACCCCGTTCTAAGTTCACATTGTACATGATTTCGTGTTTAAAATATAAGTAAATACCTATTTTAAATATCACAAGAGGAAAGTTATAAAGTTATCTAAAAGAAAGCATTATACAAGCATTAGTCTTTGTTAGGTTGCAAAATTGTATCTTTATTCTTCCTTCCTATGTCTATAATCCATATCGTAATGCTTCTTTTGAAGTTGGTCATTTTTTAAATGGTTTTTATTGCAAGAGGGAGTAAATTAAATAATTTTATAGAGAAGTTGTGTGTTTTGTGTAGATGCGGATGTTGAAGGACCTTGTATGTGTTTTGAGATGTATGATAGACCACTGTACAAGTAAAAATGAATGCACATAAAATAATAGGAAGTAAGGGACTTACTGCGGAACCTTGTGGCACTTCTCTTCTCTCATGGCTGGGTTTTGTTCATACACTTGTGGAATTATTAATCGCGGTATTTACTGTGATATGCGGGATTAAGTTAGAGAATGCGGGAAGCGGAAAATTATATGCGTACACGGCGAGTTTCGATTGACGATACTGATTTGTTATGGTAACGAAATAACAGGTACATTGGTATGGGATTGGATGGGGAAAAGGAACTTGATAGGGATGGAATATGTGACAATCAAGCTACAAGCACAGAGTCTATGATATATGTAAATGTATCTAGGTAAGTGTAGCTATGAATTGTGTAAACGCCCAACCAGAAGTATTGCATATTTATTTGTCTAAAAGTCGTTTTAATTGTAGCTTGGTGGAATGTACTCATATGTTGTTACGTCGATCTTGTGAATCGGCCCGAGTTTGTCTGTGTAAAGTTATCTCGAATGATTAGAATATCTTTTTTTATATAATTGTTTCAATTCAATACTACAAATTCAATACTTTTTAAATGAAAAATGAAATTGAAAAATATTAAACAATAAAATGGATGCAAGCAGCTGTTTATGGAGGATATTTGACCGTCTGCCGTCTCAAGAGGGCCATCAGGGGGGACTCCAAACAGGCAAACATAGTAGAAATGATTATATTCTTCGATTGGCGTGGCCTGCGCTATAACTTCCCATGTAAAAGTGTGCATTCGTCCCCCGAGAAACATTTCCGTAGCACTGCAGTATCTCAGTAGGCGGAATAGTGTAAGTTCTGTTTTATTTACTTTTTTAAACCACAAAATGGTTTTTATTTGTGGTTTTCTCGTGATTTTTTTCGGGTTATTATTTATTATGCCGTGTTGTGCTACCTCCTTATTTAGTCAACATTTTGGATAGCATTACAGTGTCATAACAGGGTCATTACACATCTGCCCTGATGAAATACATTGTAATTCCCTCCGAAACATTGGCTAAAGAAGGAGGCAGCGCAATACGGCATAAAGACCCAAAAATAAATCACGATAACAAAAAAAAAGTGAAACCATTTCAATTTTTAGCTGCTACTAAAATCTTTTGAAGAAAGGCAAACATTTGAACAAACATTTGAAAGACAAACAAGATTGACAATAATTTGAAAATCTTCTACTACCTGTAAGCAGAAAATATGGCTTGTGTTGTGATGGAGGACTTTGCCAGCCGAGTCACTCAGTTTCTCAGCCGAGTTAGATTAATGTGGAACCGATTCTTTATCCAGTTACTTTGAAAACCAGTTCCTCGATAAAAGTAGAACCGGATTTTTAAACTTATTTGTTAACAATTTCATAACTACATTTTGATAAAGATTATAAAACAGGAATCAGTTAAAAAGTAACTGATTCTTCAGAGAAATAAAATCGACGGTTCCAGTGTAAGCAAACTAACCGGTTCCTTGTAACAAGGGCAGGAATTTGAAATTTTAACCATCTTCTAATTCACCACACGCGCGGAAGAAATTTGGTCCCCTGAGATTATCAATATGACTAAAATCTTAAAATATACCATGAGGATAAAATTAATTGCCAATGTAAGTAGTAATATCGGTTCCATGACAGCTTGGAATTATGCAACTTCAACATCCCACCTCCCCGGGAAACATTTATTGGATAACAAACACCCTTGCCATAGGTTGCCTCAAGTGGTTCGCTACGTTTGGTGAATTAGTAGGGGTGCCCGGGTTCAAGGGGTGAAGTTTGTCTAGGTCTTGTCGGCGGTTGTCTTTGCCTGCCTACTGCGTAGCGGGTCGGATCGGGAGAGGCTGGTTGAGGGAGACGTTGAACTCACCTTTCGACCCATCGTCTTGCACTGCAATGGGAGGGATGGATTCATACGTCCGTCACTGTGGACAAGCTAACCCCTACCTACCTTTTTCTTTCCCAGAACTTTCTTTCCTTGCCTTAAAAAGAGCCTCCACACAGCATCTTCAAATGACAAAGGGCCTAATTATTTTCCTGAGGGCCTCCTGTGTGGGGTTAATGTAAAAAATACTTTTCATAACAATGTGGTGATGTTTCATGATTCTGAATTGTCCGGTCTCCGTAATTTCATAACATGAAATAGGAATCCGCATTGTAGGAGATCGCACGTGATTTTCCACCTCGAGGGACACAACGCTTATAAAAAATTTTCAGTTGTTGTCACAATTTATGCAGCAATATTGTCTTTAAAAAGTAATATGTATGCTAATATTTATTTAATAAAACCGCGCTACGGTTGCGGGTAAACACATAAGCGTATGATTGCAAATGGAATTCGTTCCATATTTCCTAAACTGCACACAGTATTATGCTAAGGACGCGTAAAAATCTGAAATATTGGTTTAATCCGGGGCAGCCCGCACTCCAAAAACTGCTCCCATGAATAATTTAGTTCGGCCATATAAAGCGGAAAAGGTCATATGAGGGACACGTGTTCCAAGGGTTGGTGTATTTGTACGAATACTTTTAGCTAGTGTATAGGGGATGGCCTGTGTACCTAGGCATAATTGTACTGACCTCATTTAACTATAAGACATAAATCGTGATATATATACAAATTTTTAAATAAACGTCAATATTAGATTTTTTTTTAAATGAAAAATTCTTTAGCACCGTTGTGATATGAAACTCGATTAAACGGAAACGAGCGAAACTAAAAACAGAAAAACACATACATCTTTAGGATTTAGCAGAGTGGAAGATACTATCAGTATCGCCCTGGTGTAAGACCACCATTCAGAATTGAAACGTTGCTTGAAAATGGCTTTAGCCGTGTTTAGTGACCAGATCTGAATAGCCAGGTACTTCCCAACCTTCCTCTTCCCCACCTCCTTCCCCTCCCCACTACCTTAAGCCTCACAACATACCCCAATTGGGGATGCCATAGTCTCACTGGCTCCAGACGGGAGCAGTTGAGATTCTTGTGCGGTATTCACTGTAAAAAAAAAAAAAAAATAGCCTGCGGGAGAACGATACAGCAATAAAATATTTATTTTATCCACGGGTACTCAGTTCCATATAATACGATAAATCCATCAATGGTCTTCTTTGGTGTAGTGATATAAAGTGCCTGAGTAACATTTGTAGACATTTAGTTTGAATCATACATTAGATTGAATCCCACGAAATCCAAAAAAAACCTTTTATTTTTGTGTAATCAATATCCAATCTTTAAAATAAAAGAGGCGAAAGAAAACATAAAAGAAAGCGACATCTAGCGACTCCGAAGAAGAAACCACAAATACTAATAAGATGACCAAATGTATAGGAAAAGGCGCACTGGAATTTGACGACAAAAATATGGAAAAAATCATCCTTCACATTGATAAAAAAGTGCTTCGTAGTCTCCTCACTCTTATCTACTTTAGTTTTCTGAAGGTTTCACTTCTACCGCGTGTGAATTGCACACTCTGATTTTTTTTTCAAATTAAACGTAGCAGCGATACTCTTACACAGAAAAACTTAAAAGTTAACATTATTTATTGAATGGTTGACATGCCAAATCGGCACACGCTCGGAATAACAAAATACGTCATTTTCGTTATCTTTATGGTCATAAATTAGACAAGACTTGTTTTTGTTTTTCCGTATTTTTCCTGCATTCAAATCATAAAGCTCAAGGTGCAAAGATCAAAGCTTAAAATTCAAAGTTCAAAATTCAAAACCCAAAACTCAATCTTAAAGCTCCAAAGTTTCAAATTTCAAAACTGAAAATTTAAAACATGGGAAAGTTATTAATTATAATTCTCGCTACTTACATATTGAGAGATTCTTTTACTCCGGATTTTGGTATGTCCAAACATATGCTCAAACTTCAGGAAAAGACGATGATTATTGTTCAATAAAAAGAAAAGCTTTCTAGATAAGAATAGAAATCTTTTAAACCGAAATCTATTCCGGAGTAACCCTGTTCATGCAATATATATGGGATTGGTAGGTACGCATTCACAAAGACTTGGTGGGTAGGAAATGTCAATAAAATTCTGCAATAATCTTAGCTACATAATCTTCCCATCCTTAAAATGTCACCATGACCGGTGCAATTGTTACAAAAAAATATACCTAACTTTAAAAGGTGACAGTTTCATTGAAAGAGAGCTGTCAGTTTAAAATAGTACCGGGCGGATAAAGAGTCCGGGCGGACTATATGTAACGTAATATATTCGTAGACTGTAGAGAAAACATTGCAATTTTGTATTCCAATTTATAATATTGTGAAGTGAAGCACCAGAACCTCGAGACGTGTGGCCGCATCTGCGAGGGGTGAGTCCTTGTTCCCATACTCCAAGCTGGGCTTATCTTCTCTATTCCAGGAGCCCAGATTTGAACTATTGACTGACACTGTCCATCAGGTGGAGGTCTAAATTCGTTCTAAACTAAATGCAGCTTCGTTGTTTCACAAAAATTAAAGTCCTTGCGAGAGCCTTGAAGGAGTAACCATCTGTTATTTATACCAGGGCGGGTAAGTGGTGGATAACCTCCAATGTCCATCAGGTTTTGCGAGTGCATGCATAACTTAATTGTCACCTATAATCTTAGCGATTGACGTAGTTTTGGGACTGGTACTTCGGGTGTGTTAAACATCGCTTCGCTTTGCTCTGCAGCACTATTAATACATTGGGGCCGCAGTTTCCCGACACCAAAAATGTGTACCCCAATATCTTTTCCATAAGTTCATGAAAGATTTCATTTTGAAAATGTTGAATTTCAGTGTTTCAAATTTCAGAAGCGGAGGGTTATTTGCTTTCAGAAGGAGCGTCCGTGCGCGACAAGTGGTTTGCATCGAGTCCGCATCCGTCGCTCCCCAGAAATGTAATCAGCCGGTAGTTGTACGTAAGTAGGTAGCACGTAGGGCATTGGGGTAGGGCGGGAAGGCTGTCGGGTAGAGGGCGGGGGCGGGCTGCGTTTCCGGCCGAGCCTCGCCGCCCCCAAATTAGCACTAGACCTCGTCATATTTGAAATCATTCACGTGAACGGAAGATGTACACAAATATGAAATGTGCGCCCCGGAATGGGATTGGAATTGGTGGTTGGAGTGGAAACTGCTGGGATAAAACCTAACTCGACGTGGAAAATGAGGGAAAAATAGACGAAAACTTCTTTAAAAATATTTCGATGGGTGCTTTGGGAATCTAGTAATATTAATACGAATTCCTTAATTAAATTTTTGGTACCTAATCATAATTTTATTAATCTTCTTTTGATAGCCCTCTACACTAGCGACCAAATTCATAAAAAAATATTACAATTTTGTAAATGTTATTCGATCGAAGATACAAGCCAAGAATAGCTAAAAATTCGTTTTTCGAGGGAATTTTTTCAAAATTATTTACATTTTTATTTATTAACAGAAACAAACAGTATATTATTTACAGTGTTGACACAGTTTATAATTATTAAGTATATTTCAAGGTGGGTACCTATGATATGTTTCATTGAAGTATCTTATTTGTTTTAAGTGATTACCGGGTGATGTGCGTAGTGGGTAGGTGTGTGTGTGAGTAGGTATGTTTATAGATGTGAGAAGTGGTGATGTATGTATGTATGCGCCATGAACAATTTACATTACTGACATGATGCTCTTATTAAATTTGAGAAGTGAATCGGAGAAAATGTCGATATTAGAATTCCAACATTATTGAACATATGAAGAGCACGGTTAATTGGCAAATTAGTTGCTGCATTTGTTTTATAATTAAGCTTGTGGAATAATTCTGTATGGCGTGTACATCTTAAGCGCATGCTAAAATTAATTGGGGAAAGAATTTCGGTATAGTAGACGTTATTATTTAAAATTCTGTGTATAAATGTTAAATCAGCTATTGCTCGACTTTGTTGCAAAGTTTGAAATGTGCGTAAAGTTGTTGTCGAATTTGCAGGTAAGATATTTAATAAATTTGTCTCAAATGTTTTCTTTGCTATCAATATATAGTTTGTGCTGCGGGTTCCAAATTGGTGAGACATATTCCAGTGTACTTCATCCCAATGCAAAATATAACATTACTACTGTACGCAGGTTACTGAATACTTTACTGATACGAAGAATAACATTTTATATGAACTGTTAACGATTGATTCGATGTGCTTTTTAAATATAAGTTTGCTATCAAGGTGAACGCCGTAATCTTTAATCACCGAAATCAATCAATGTAATCATTGAAGAAGAAGATTACACTAATAATCTAAAAGAAAATATGAAAAGAACAAGACACAGAAATATAAAAAAGATATTCCTCGTTGATATATTAAGATTACGGGAATAACCTTCAATAGTTGCAAAAGCAGAGTTATTCGAATAAAGATTGAATATTCATGTAGACTTTAAAAACGTCAATGGATGTTCCATATAAACATAATCAGATATTTTTATCCGAGAAACTATCTATGTAGGTTACAAACCAATTCATAAAACACTTGTTTTCAATGAAAAAGGCAGCTGCTAATCATATGGAAAAAATAGTCGAAGGTTATTATTTACTTAATGAAGACAATATTTGCAACACTCAATCAAAAATCTGAAACAGAAAAAGATTATCTAGAATGCGACCGTATCTTTTTCGGATTATTTGTAATAGATTTTCGGTTGAGTGTCTTCACTAATAAAACAATATAATTTGAGCTTTTACCTTCGGCCAAGTTTACTCATTTAGTTAAAAAAAATGAGGATAATACTGTTAATTCTGAAATTTGAAATGTGAGATTGACAAAAATGAGGACCAGTGTGACGAGAGGTTCTGGGTTCGAGTCCTAGTTGCGACCGTTATCTTTTTATTTTCTGTGTCTTGTTAGTTTCATATTTTCGTTTAGATTATAAGCGTTATATTCTTCTTCGATAATATATAACATTGATGGGAATAATCTTTAAAAGTTATAAAAAGAGAGGTATTCTAATAAAAATTGGAAATATTTTACTTTCTAATTAATATTCGCCTAAATGCGAAAACCATGTTGAACTTCTGTGCCTCAGAAAGTCGACTGAATTAGGATCGCTATTTCTGTATACTCAGGAATATTACAAGTCAGATTGGCTTGTCAGAAAATCTATCCGATAGCAACCAGTGGCTGTCCGTGAGTTTTCAGAGAGCTAGAGTGCTAAGATTGAAAATTACGACCATATTGATTTTGTTGGAGCTAAAAATGCTTTTAATTTAAACTTTTTTATTAATATTTTCAGAATTCTTTCAGTCAAGGGATGCGCCGCATCCACATACTGAAAGATTAATTGAAAAAAAAAATTTAAATTCATTTTCAGCTGCAACAAAATCAATAAAGTCGCATTTATCAATCTTATCACTCTAGCTCACAGAAAACTCACGGACCGCCACTGATGGCAACATGACGAAGTGAATTTCTCTCAATTTGTTTAAATCGCATTTTTCGAAAAAAAAAAAACAAAAATATCGCTGGTGTGGTGGCCGGTTAAAAAAGAGTGTCTGTATTTTATTAGTTCATGTTTTTGGCATGCATTTTGGTGGAGCATATAAATAGCCCCAACAAAGGCTGGCTTCATACCCTAAGAAATATAACAGATAACTAATTATGTACGCGGCGTTCTCTCCTCAAAAAATATGGTCAAGAATTGAACGTATAATGAAACTCACCCGAATGAAATGCCTCTCTGCAGTAGTATGGGCAATATATATCCCAGTATATCCATTTTATATAGGTAGACCAATTTATTCATCCATCAGGTGGCGAATTTCATCAATCGATTATATTGTGAACACCGATAAAAAGGCAGAGAATAATAATAATTTTATAGATAAAATAGACTAACTGACCTGTGCTACGCATTCGGGAAAGTACCTACCAGATTTGTGCACATTATAAATACGTAGAGGTATGAAACACAATCTTCGAGGCACTTATTTAAAACTCTTTCGTGAGTAAAAATTACATATTACGTACTTAACTACGTTTGAAAAACGTTACATATAAATGAAATAATGTTGAGATACTGCAATGAAACATCATTTCCGAAATCGATTTAACATATTTATATATCTTCAAGTAAACTTTTTCTGGGCAAATTAGCTATCAGAGGGAAAATGTTTAAAACATGAACGTAACCAGTAGTACTTTGTGGTAAAAATCGTTTTCATACGTACAAGAAGTATTGAGTTCTCTCAATTCTATCTGGAGATGGAAAATGTTAATATAATCGTGAACAAGAAGAAGATGTAGACCAGGTATCGATATTACCTTATTAAGATTTAAAAATGTAAGAATTCAAAATCAGTAAAAACAAGAGTAGTACTGTTTTCATTTCAAACAGCGATACGTACGTTTATGACGTTTTTTTTTTTTACAGTGAATACCGCACAAGAATCTCAACTGCTCCCGTCTGGAGCCAGTGAGACTATGGCATCCCCAATTGGGGTATGTTGTGAGGCTGAAGGTAGTGGGGAGGGGAACGAGGTGGGGAAGAGGAAGGTTGGGAAGTACCTGGCTATTCAGATCTGGTCACCAAATACGGCTAAAGCCATTTTCAAGCAACGTTTCAATTCTGAATGGTGGTCTTACACCAGGGCGATACTGATAGTATCTTCCAATCTGGAACATGCCGCAAATATACTATATATTATTTTTAAATGAATTAATTGTGAAATAACACAAATTAATCAAATAAAATTTATTTGCGCATGCCGGGTTCGAACCCGCGACCTCCGGATTGTGAGTCAAGAGTCTTACCCACTGGACTACGGAGATCGTCAAATAATTGTAGAAATTTTATTTCCATAATAACAACCAACAGATACGTTTACAAGTGTTTTGGGACTTGGTTTTTACCGATTAAATTTGAATTTTAATAATAAATAAAACCAAAACAAGCTGTCAAAGCAGTTTTTTCAGCACGTTAATTTGATCAATGTGGCATGTGTACTTTGTGTACTGATAAATTACGTACAAAATTAATTAAATACAAAATGTCAAATATTACAGAAATCGTGCAAGAAACGGAAGAATTTTCCATTTATGTTTGACGGTTTATAAAAATACAGTTGGTAAGTAAAAAAAAAATCGTTGATAGTGAAATTGCTCAAAAATGATAAAATATTTCTGATAATTCATTGAAATTACAAAACTATTCAGCAATCAAAAATCCTCGAATCGGCCTTCTTCCCTTTCTTTAACTATGTCGGTTGTGTGCATTTGTTTCTACTTACTGTTAGTGCATAACTAGTATCTATCATTGAAGAAGAAGAACCCCTTTTAATCTAAATGAAAATATGAAATAGAACAAGACACAGAAAAATAAAAATATAACGGTCGCAACTGGGACTCGAACCAAGAACCCCTCGTCTTAGCGGGACAAACGCCTCTACCAATTCGGCTACTGAGACCTCTTATTTAGATATCATCTTAGTCAATCTTATTTTTCAAATTTCAGAATTAACAATATTACTTTGGACAATTTTTTTCTTCATATTATTATTATTGAAAAAGGTGAGCTGCCAATAATAATACAGAAAAAAATATGAAATTGGAAATGCGAGATTTACAAAAATTACATTTAGATAAGATATCACAGTAGCCAACCGGTGGAGGTGTTTGTCCCGGTAAGATGATAGGTTCTGGGTTCGAGACTAAGTTGCGACCGTTATATTTTTATTTTCTGTGTCTCGTTCTTTTTCATATTTTCATTTAGATTATTAGTGTTACCTTCTTCTTCAATTGTAAATATTTTTTTCATTTTCTGTTCAGAATGCCACTAGTTGGTACGCACCAAAATTAAGTACTTAAAGACAATTTTACATAACCGAAATAATTAAAGAAATGGAAGAAGGCCGATTCAAGAATTTTTCGAATATGTGTGAATCTATCCCTACCACTGCGATGCAATGCGATGTTTCGAGAGATTATTGCTGGAGAGGTCAAAAAATCTTCCTTAGCCAGTCTCTCCCGATTCAGCCTGGGGGCAGATGCATCCGTTGCCAAGACGGACAAACTTCACCCCATGATCCCTGGCACCTCTGCTAAGTCACCAAACGTAGCGAAACGTGATAGTGGTGTTGGTAGTCGAAAAAATCATTCCCGGGGCAGCAGTACCCACACCTGCCCCCAAATTGCATATCCAAAATACCATTGTCTACATTTTTGGCTTAATTCCGTAATATACTCGTATATGCTAAATAAACAGATTATTGAATAAAAGTAGTGTCTATTTAGATTGCTACACATTTAAAAAAAATGTGTTTGAAATTAAACGTGGGGTGTAAAAAAGATTTGAAAAAAAAAAAACGAATGCACACAGAAGTTTAAAAAATATAAATTATTTGAACCATGTGTAATCACGTGCTCCCTGTTGAAACTGAAATTCTTTAGTGAGCATCGAAATGCACTCGTCCTTATTATAATCAGCCTACCAAATAGCATCAGACCCTCGATAGCAAATGCTCCACGTTCTCTAAATTCGAAGATGACAACCAACCAGACGTCGGAACGCGCCTAGCGATGGCATACTTAGTTATCCCCATAATATCATGTCTGGACCAAAAAAACACCAAGGAATGAAATAAGCAAACAAATAAACTACATCACAGACGGGACACAAAACCGGGGCGAAATGTCATGTTAAAATAATTGGTCGATTTAAACGTCAGCGAAGACTAAATACATTTATTGAATTAAACAAGAAACAACAAAAAATATAACAAATTCTGGAAATGCAAGAGAACCAAAATTATGCTATATTATGTGCTACGAAATCTTGCAGAATGCATTGAATTTTTTTCTTCTGTGTATTTTTGGAAGCATCCTATTTTTTAATTTTAATTAACAACACGCAATTATTTTTTTTTTTCGTGAAATAGTGGAGGATGCTGGCTAATATTGTATTTTTAAGTCTATGTTAAAAACTTTCTGAAAGGGTAGGAAAAGGAAGTTTAAAAACTCACTGAATACAAGATAATGATGTCTCTTGTCCAATAACATTTTCACTTTGCACCGATTGTAAATTTGAACGTAACTCGTAATTTTATCATTCGCAGTCAAGATACTGAGCGTAGAACACTACTCTGTCATGTTGAAGATTGTCAATGCGCTGACCTTGTGATTTCCCACACCTATGTGGGTATGAATAAGGAAAATGACAAGAATACTCGCTTACAATTTTTTTTTAATTTTATTTAGATTGGCTTATCTTATACACCTACTTTCGGCTAAAATGTATAAACCCGCCTCACGGATGAGCGTCTAGGGGCCGTTTAACTGTTTGATTAAGAAATATTCCATATTAATCGAGAAGCGGAGTACATTAATATTCTAGTTTCAATTGTCTGAGGTTACTAGATTTATTATATAATAATTTAGAATGTTGTGAAACTGAATACAATGGAAAAAAGGGAAGGTGAAGAGGAAGTCGAAAATTGGCGTGTAAGTAGGTACATATCTAATCTCACCTTGTCACAAAACGTAGTTAAAACCACATTGATATATATTAAGCCATTCATAGCTAAAGCCTACGAATAACACGATTGTATTAAGGACATCAAATTATTGGCGGTAGTTCGAAGATTCCGAAGAACCGTCGCAATCTTAATAAATTATTTGCTCAATAGGCAGGCACATATTTGGAAAAGGATCACAAATGCTACACTTGACGTCAGACGAGTAGTTGACGGTGTTTCATCAATAAACATTATTATTATTTACTTGCACAGTACAGACATAGACCAATGATACTGGTACTACGTATGATGTCGATACATTGAATTTATCGTCTCCAAGTTGTTGTGGCAATTACGAAAATTATTTCCCGCATGGCCAACGTTATATTGATTATTGATATTTGTAGATTCTGTGTGAAGGGTCTTTTGAATTGAAGTAAAGAGAGGAAATTCAATAAAGGAAATGGTATGAGTGGTAATCTGGAGATTTGTGTTAATGACGGACGTATAAATCCATCACTTCCATTGCGGTGCAAGGCAATGGTGTGATAGAACTCTCCCGAAGCGGCCCGCCGCGTAACTTACTTTTTTTTTTTTTACAGTTAATACCGCACAAGAATCTCAACTGCTCCCGTCTGGAGCCAGTGAGACTATGGCATCCCCAATTGGGGTATGTTGTGAGGCTGAAGGTAGTGGGGAGGGGAAGGAGGTGGGGAAGAGGAAGGTTGGGAAGTACCTGGCTATTCAGATCTGGTCGCCAAACACGGCTAAAGCCATTTTCAAGCAACGTTTCAATTCTGAATGGTGGTCTTACTACACCAGGGCGATACTGATAGTATCTTCCACTCTGGAACATGCCGAAAATATACTATATATTATTTTAAATGAATTAATTGTGAAATAACACAAATTAATCAAATAAAATTTATTTGCGCATGCCGGGTTCGAACCCGCGACCTCCGGATTGTGAGTCGAGAGTCTTACCCACTAGACTACGGAGGTCGTCGGAGGTGGGCAGATGTATTTACCATTAATTCCTGGACAAACATCATCCCATGAACCCGGGCATACTGGCTATGTCACCAAACGTGGCGTACCACTTGGGGTGACCTAAGGTAGAGGTATTAGTTAGCCACTGAATGGTTCCCGCGGTTCTGAAATGTGACTCCATTCTAAAACACTCACTTCTGGAGTTTTTTTTTTAAATATCCTTTCAATATCAACATTAAAACATCATTATTCTGGTACGGAATACAAATACTTGTAAAATATGAAATTTTGTTTTAAACAAGTCTTCATTCTTTTCAAAAATTACAAAAAAGTAGAGCACGCATGCGCATACAAAGTAGGTTTAAATTAATTAAAATACCGTCTTGCTACGGCCTGAGTTTAGATCCAGAAGACCGCGTGTTTTTACATTGGACATGCATTGTTTGAATTCGTGAAATGAGTCCAGTCAAAATAAAATGAATCGATGAATAATAATTTATTGACGATTTGATTTAATGTGCGGACCGATTTAATGGACAGATAATAATGAATATAGAATGCGTTTAAAATTGAGAAGAAGTGTGTTAATGGGTTGTTTAATCTGTTAGGGCAGTAGAATTGATAAATTGGCTCTTGAATAATCTGTTTTTCTCATTAATTTGTTTGTATTTTAATTTTAATTATCAATAAATTTTAATATTATAATCGTCAGCAGAATTGAGTTTTCTATTTCTATCTTCGATTGCGTCATCGGTTTCGTATATTTTTTAAATGTATTTGGTCGCTAGTGTTAATAAAGTAACTTTTTAAATCTGAAATAATTATTCACAATTATTCAACGTCTGTGGCGTTGTCCAAGTACGTTTTTGTAAAGAAATTTAAAAAAAATCCCGGGTTGCAAATAACCTGACAATATTTGAAATTCTCGTACGTCATGAAAGAGGAAAATATCGCTTACGTCATGAAGGAGGACTCAGCCAGCCAAGGAATTAAACTCACAACCCCTGGTTGGGACCCAAACCCAATGTCAATTCAGCCACTGACAGCAGAATTTTTCGATATCGGATGATGTAATTTTCCTCTTATTTTGATAGTCAGGTGAGCAAAATTAAATTAAAAAAATAAAAGTGTGCAGTTCACATGCGATAGAAGTGAAACCATCAGAAAACTAAAGTAGACAAGAGTGGCGAGGCTACGAAGCACCGCACAAAGAGGAGACCGATTATTCTATCTCATCTTCTCGCTGGCTAAATCCTGTAGATGTATGTGTTAGTCTCTTTTCAGTGTCGCTTTTTCGTTTCATCAAGTTTCAAATAACAAAGGTGCAAAAGAAGTTTTCACTTCAAAAAATATTTAAAAACGGATGTGGAATTGTTTTTTCAAAATCTCACATTGGCTGTGACCGTCCTACTATTTTATTTATTTATTTATTGGTTGTTTGTAAATATTACATAATACAATATAATGAACATAAAATGTCCAACTAGGCAATTGCCCGTTTTAGGACATTCCTATATGATAATGTTTTTACATGTAAATTATAGTAAATTATAGTAAGTTATAGTGTTGACTATTCTGTTGGTAAAATAATACATATGTATATTCATATTCTAGAATATTTTCAGTTATACCATGACATTTTTTACTATTGTTTAGCTGACATAATAAACTAAAGTAATATTAATAGATAAAACAAGAAAAATGAATTTGAAAATGAAAATGAATGAAGAAATTCTGTTGGTAAAATAATACATATATATATATTCATAAAACTAGTATACTTTCAGTTACACCACGACATTTTTTTTTTTACTATTGTTTAGTTGACATAATAAACTAAAGAAATGTTAATAGATAAACAAGAAAAATGAAAAATAAAAACTGAAAGTAAAGAAGGAACTTTTCCTTTAAGGAAAAATATCACGCAGAATTGAGCAATTTTGAAGGTCAAGTGAATTTGAGTTTTTTTGAAGGTCAAGTGCGCAAAATTTAATCAATCAATCGTAATAACCGTAGGTTTATTAAAAAAAAACATAGACCCACACAACCAGGATACTATTCATTAAACGTGTATACATTCATATCGATAGATAGTTGTAGAAAAATTGTGTGAAGGGAACGATTCTCTCAGCTGTTGAGTTTCTAAGAAGATTGCTGAAAATCGGGCCCGTTTAAGTAGAATACTGACAATTTTTTTCAAAACTTCTGAAATTAAACGACCTCTGTTAACAATCACTCAATTAATATTTGAAAATACAATAATATTAGGTATTATATATTTTAATACTAGCTGACCCGGCGAACTTCGTACCCCCTCAGAATTTTATTTTTATTTATTTATTTATTTATCTATAGTAAAATATGTTTACAATGGTTTTATTTGTATGCCTGTCTCACTAGGGTATACCTGTGTCGAGACAGGCGTAAAGAATAAATAACTGTTGTGTTAATTTATTAGTTGAATTAAATTCAGTTTTTTATTAAGTTAAAAATTACACAACGAAGCAATTATCGATCCGCAACTGTCGGTGTTTTGTATCAGTGATGACCTTGTGTACGAATTTATATTTTTGTGATTTTCTTACTTTTCCACTTACTTAGAGGCCATCCATAAATTACGTCACACGAATTTCGTGATATTTTTTACCCCCCCCCCCATCCCTGTCACACATCATCACATTTATGAGACTCCTCCCCCAATAATATAAGTTATAATCAAAACAGTAGTTTTTTTTTTTTACATGTGACGTTACAGAGCTGAGACCACCCCGTACCCCTAGTCACACTTTCTACTCCCCTCCCCCCCCCCTTTAATGTTTGACGTTATTTATGGATGGCCCCCTTAAGGGAATTGCGTTTCATTTTCTTTATACGTGTGAGGGAAATTTATCATAATTATTATATTTTTCCTTTGGAAGGGTGAAGACACACGTTAACCGTTTGTCTCATTTTCGACTGTTGACATTTAGTGTGTAGGAAAGAGACTAAGTATTATATGTTAAAGAACAAAAGCGAAACAATTAGCGCATTGACATTTAATGGTTTTGAATTTTTGGAATTCACGCAAACTTCAACTAACACAATATTGTTACAGCTCTTTCAAAAGATGAAAATTCGTTCCATACAAAATGTATGAGGAAATGAATTTTCTTCATAACTTTCTTTTTCGTGATTTTTTGCGACGTTTTAATAGTTATTCTGTTATCCGGGGCGGAGACAAATCCAACAAATCATAGATCATCAAAATCTGTCCAGCCGTTCTCGAGTTATAAATAGTGAAACTAACCCGACATTGTTTTATATATTAAAGACACCGCAAATGTATGGACTGTTTACACCACCATTATTTTCTTAATAGTGTTCTGCTAGCAGGTAGGTATCGAGAGTATATAAGACGTAATTGTCAGGATCACAAGTCTATTAAAAGGGGTGCAAGATCCGAGCACGTTCTTAGGGGTTTAGTTTTGTTTGGGTCGTGCTTTCTGTGATGCTCCATGTTAGTGTAGATGTCCAATGCTCCAATGTCGTAGCTTTACTACGTGTGGTCAGTAGCCGGGGAGCGGTGCACAGGTGAAATGCAGGCGCGGGTTGATTCAAGAAAAATAAGTATCCACCCATATTAGGAGAAGAAGCTACTCTTAGAACGGTGACCTCTCAGCTGATTCCTCGACAGTTGGCCCCCTGAAATTATAATTATTATAAAATCATAATATTTTGTGCATTTTTAAACAATGCCAAACCTAAAATTTTAACCAATTTCAAAAATATCATAAATAAATAGATAATGATGATAAAAGAATTTAATGATAGTGTCGATTTTTTGTACTATACGCTTGTGTATATAGAATATAGACTTGTTCTTGATGCATTTGAATGAGAATTTGTTTTTTATGTTATTCAAGAATAAATCCTCTCTGCACACCCCTTCCGCTACACATAGTTATAGTTTGTGTATGTAGGTATTCCGCATTTTCCCTAAACCGACTGCATATTGCATATGAGTATGCCGAGGTTCAACTGTCAGGGGATCGACTTTCATCAAACCACTTAAAACGTACTATATCGAGTATCCGTTACAGTTAATGTATTTTTGAAAGTGAATATATTAAAATAGTGTCTGGTGTTTTTTTTTTTTTTTACAGTGAATACCGCACAAGAATCTCAAATGCTCCCGTCTGGAGCCAGTGAGACTATGGCATCCCCAATTGGGGTATGTTGTGAGGCTGAAGGTAGTGGGGGGGGGGGGGGGAAGGAGGTGGGGAAGAGGAAGGTTGGAAAGTACCTGGCTATTCAGATCTGGTCACCAAACACGGCTAAAGCCATTTTCAAGCAACGTTTCAATTCTGAATGGTGGTCTTACACCAGGGCGATACTGTTGCATCGGAAAAGAAAATAATAAACTCACCCAACTCGGAAAAACACAAGAAACTTATACCAAACATTTATGTACAGTTCCCATTAGTCACAAAAGAACGGGTCGTTTCTAAGACTCGTTTTTGAGTTCAACAGCTCGGCTGTGGAATGATTTGGTGGTGGCTGTGTTTCCTCCCTCCTACAACATGGGTCTCCTCGAGTCTCCCTGCTTACTCTTTCATTTCTTTTAAAAGGCCTTTCACGCAGCATCCCCCAAGATAATGCAAGACTCAAGTAATGTACTTTAGGTGATTAAATAAGTCACAAAGTTAATTTTTACACAATTTTCATCAATCAAGTTATTAGATCGATTTGGTGAAAATAAAAAAACTAAGAGGGAGCCACACTAAAAAAGTGCCTTATATCGCCACGAATATAAGTAATAGACATATGGCAAACGAAGTCTAGAGAATAGGCCACTTGCTTCACATTTAAAAAAAAATCCGGTTTAGGCAAATTCTAAGACATTATGTATTTTTTTTAATCGTATTTTTGAAACCCTGGCGATTTTTTGAAAATTTCAATCCGAAAAGTCGAACCATCTTTTATAAACCGGAAAGACGGGACATAATTTTATAGGTACGAAAGAACGATAATTACATAGCCGAAAATCATTTAAAAAAAAAATAACGTTTTCCACACGAATGACACAGGCGAATAACGAAGTATACCAAAAATATTAAATCTCATAAATATTGTTTTCCTTGATCCATTTAATTGATCATAAATCATTACAATGTTCAACGTCTATATTACTTTTTTTTCAGTTTCAGTGCCGGCAACCCGGGCGTTTATTTATTTTTCATTTATTTACAAAGTTTTATTTTACCCACCTCACTAGACATAGTCTGTTCCGAGGTAGGTAAATAACATTTTATATTTATTAAAAAGGATATGAACCAGAGTAGATATAATATTATAAAAAGATAAATAGTAGTATAAAAAGATAAAAAATGATGTGATAATAAAAATGATAAAAAATAATAATGATAAAAAAAGAAGTATAAAAAGATAAAAAACAATGTGAAATTATATGCCTATATGCACTTTGCCTATTCCTATGCCTACTATGCTTATATGATAAAGAAATATATATGAAAGATAAAAAATAAAAACTATGAAGATATATACCTATAAGTACATACATGAACATTCATACATGTACATTATCTTTTCCATATATCTATATATGTATATATATATATATATATAAACACACATTTATACTTATACACATGCATACATGCACACATGCATACATGCATTACTATTACTAAACCCAATGTAATATACTTGTTCTTGTAAATTATAATAATAATAAGAATATTATAAAATTTGATTTTGTTAAAATCCGCACCATTATCATTATACCTCTAAAACACGTTCGGATAACTTTAAATGTACGAGGTTCTCTTCATTACATCAGTCAAAAAGTCAAACCAAATGATAAGTTCGCAGAGAACAAACAATAAATCTAGTGAACGTTAAATGTCAAATTCAAAAATTCGCCTGAAATCAAAGTGATGCCATTTTTTTAATATTTTTTTTATATGAGCTCCACACAGGAGGCCCTGAGGAAAATAATTTCCCTCAGGGCCTAAGTCATCTTTGAGTATGCTGTGTGGAGGGTTTTTTTGAAGGAAAAGGGAAGTAGAGGAGAGTTCTGGGAAGGAAAAGGGTTTAAGGGGTGGGTAGGAATCTGGGGTTCAGTATGTCCCGGTCATCCGCCTCCAAGACCTAGACAAACCTCACCGCATGAACCCGGGCACCCCTGCTAAATAACCAAACGTAGCGAACCACTTGGGGTGACCTATGGCAGAGGTGTTGGTTATCCAATAAAGGTTCCCGGGGCGGCGGTACCCATTCCCGCCTCCCAAATTGAAAAAAATAAATCAGTGTGGAATTTTATAAAATTAATTGGAACATTTTCGGAGATGGGTTATTTTAAATAATGGATTTATTCATTTAAAAAAAAAAAAACTGTATATTTCTAAAAATTTTTACTAACATTTTCGTAATCTTAGTAAAAAAAATCTATCCACACGATTTTTTCCAAGTCGTTATGATGTCCATGCAAGTGGCCTATTATCTTGTGAATAATTTTATAAGAAAGACTAAAAGCTATTGAATTTAGCCATAAAATTATATTTAAGGGCCATTAAAAAGCCAGCAGTCATGTTCTTACGATTACAGGGTATTAATACAGGGCGGTTCCAATGAGAAAGATTAATTATTCTCCGTACTAGGTTTTTAAAATAATTACTCAATATCGATTTTATTTCATTCAAAATTTGCTATAATTTATACCTACATCCAAAAATGCTGAAAGGCGTGATGATAAAACTATTAAAATTATGTACTTTTTGTAATTATTTTTTAATCATAAGTATTTATAATTTTCCAATAATGTCTAAGCAAAAAAATTATTTAAAAAAAATCTGAAATATATTAGTTTGTAAGACACACAAAACACATGAGCGGATCTTTTTATAAATGATTTTATTTAAACTAAAATTAAAATCCTGAAACATAGCTTTCCTAGATAATTTATTGATTTATTTTACTGCATGATTATTATGATTTGAAATATGTATTGTATAATACAAAATTTTGTTTGAAAATTTAACAAATCTGCCAATGACCTACGGTAAAATCTTATCATACTAAAAATAAACATATTTTGTCAAAATTTAAAACATAGCTTTACTAGATAAAAGAACAGTCTTTCGAAATCAATTTACAATTTTTTGTGGAAAAGCGTCAATACGTCTAAAATTTTATTTAAAAATATCATATTTCCAGTTTTGTCTGGTTAAAAAATGTTGTTTCTTACGTACGTTCATACTCGTATGTTTCTAATGAAAAAAAAATTGTTTTAGTAGTCTACGCTTATATATATTTTATAAAGTAATACACATTTTTTTTTTTAATTCTACTTAATGGAAACTGTCGGAAAAACTTCAATTTATTTAAAACATACTTACGTTAATGCATGCATTCGTAGTAAAGATTAATCTAACAAATAGATTTAACATTAATATGAAGTTATACGTGAAATCTTATTTAGATACTATTTTGATTAATCTTTACGACGAATCGGCTTACAGTATGAACATCAAGCTTTCACTAGCTTTTCTATGTATTGGAATTACAATAAAATTATTATTTACGTAACATAAAATATAAGCGTAAACCACCAAAAAAAAATTTTTTTTCATGACTTAACTATGAAGTAATACAAGAAACAATTTTAAAAAAATACCCCTTTATGGCTAAGAAAATTTTTGAAGTTTTCTATGTTCTAACTTTTTTTCGTTCTAATAAAATTTTGCACAAAATAAATCAAAACCACTTTTTCGCTTACTTGCCTCTAGGCTTGTTGAAAAAATATCGATATATCGAAATATCGATATTTTTAATTCAAAATATCGATATTTTTAGCCGATATATTTTGATCCGATATATCGATATATTGATACAAAATATCCAATATCGAAAATTGTATCAAAAACGACATTTTTTTAAATTTATGTATTTAAAGTCACTAGAATCCAAAACCGTATGTCATGACATCTGGCGGTTGAAATTTTAACTATTAATAGCTTACAAATTTATTGTTATTGCATTAGTATTTGTGATCACCAATACTATCTTATGTGTGTAGGTACATACATAGAAATGTATGCTATTTTTCGCCATTTTTTTCTGAGCCACTCCAATGTGTTGGTTCCCAATTGTCTATGATTATTGACTATACCTTGTTCCAATCACGAAGTCCTTTTTGACAGATTAATACGCCAATAGAATGTTACTGAGACGCATACAAACATTGTATGCATCTCAGTTTACATATAAGTTAGAAGACAGCTTTTTAGTTTTTTTATATTTTTGTAATTATTACGTAATAAAAATGAATAGTGATAAAAATACCTTCATTTTTATTGAGATTTTTGTACATTAAAAAAGGCAAATGGTGTACAAAAATTACTATTGATAATATTGAGCTGAATACACTATTATTTAAAAAACGCAAAATCTCTTGAAAATTTTACCGATATATCGATATTTTTTCCTCGATATATCGACGTCGATATTGATATTTTAATAAATATCGATACATCGATATATCGATATTTTTTTTCACTTTCGACATCCCTACTTGCCTCTAGCTTTTAATTATATATATATTCCTCTTAAGCTTCGCCTTAAAGTTACCTTCCTAATTCTGATTATTTTCGTTGGAAGGATCATTATCTGCCTCGGTGACCACTACATAACTGATTATAAGATGGACAGTGGATATAGCACATAACTTACGAACTTACGGCACCAAATCCAACCAAACTAACCTACAAGAGTGCATCAGAGGATGCAAAGCACGAAGGACAAAATAAGCGATGCATGAAATTGTATTAAAAATTACTAGAACGAACAAGCCAAGATTTCCCTCCCCAGACAAGAACCCGGAGAACTCTCGTCCCGCGGTATGTAAATCTACTCCAGTAGCACTACACTACGACAGTACTACAGTGGGGTACGTAATATTATGTGCATGTATTTTCTGAATATTTTTATTCAAGTGGTTTCTGAGACCAAATACGTTTTTGAAAAGCTTTCGTATGGCGCGTAAATTCGATGCTGTTCATATGTCTGGAAACCCAAAGCTAACGAATCTTTTTGGAAATTTTTAATTTGTTTATGATTTAAGATTTTCGCTTCCAACAGTATTACATTTCGAGATATCATCACTTGTTATGCTTCCTCCTCTTTTATTTAATAGTCCAGGCAACGAAGACCAAAAAAGACCGAATAGCGGAAATAATTCGTGTAGAAGCCAATTTTGGCACAGTTGTAGGGGAAAGTGTCCTTAACAACATACTAAAAATATCGGTGGGTTGGGGTGGAGCTAAGGATGGGGGGGGGTCTCTAAAAGTCCCCCTTTTTAGTTTTTCGTTAATTACTCGAAAACTACTGCCCCTGAAAACTAAAATTCTCAATGCTTTTGGTTTAAGAGACATGGAGGAGGGGGGGGGGGGGGTGAATGTGAAATTAAAAAAAACAGTTTTTTTGTTAAAAATGGAAGTTGCATTGTTAAAAAATAAATTTTTATTGCCAAATATGACATGGAAGAGAAGAGAGAGATCTTGACTATGCTGACCAACATGGAGGAACTTACTCCAGACAAAGTTGAAGAGTTTCCTTGGTGTCAGCTTTGACTAAATTTCAGAATCATCCGGAATCCCTCAAGGATAATGGGCCTACCGCTGCTTTGTGGGTTCAGCAGATACTTCCCTATGGTTACCCTGATGAAGAAGTCCATTGATTTGGGACGGCTACTTGGCGTGTGTACAGCAGATTCTTCCCTGCAAGTGGCCACTTCCAGAACGGGTCGCTTCTTCGATTCGTTCTTGTGTCCAACAGCTCGGCTGTGGAATGATTTGCCGGCCCTTGTGTTTCCTCTCTCCTACAACATAGGTCTCTTCAAGACCAATGTTCATTCCTT
This sequence comes from Limnephilus rhombicus, assembly GCA_929108145.2. Lineage (NCBI taxonomy): Eukaryota > Metazoa > Arthropoda > Insecta > Trichoptera > Limnephilidae > Limnephilus > Limnephilus rhombicus. Next base: position 15,036,494 of record OV815277.1, read on the forward strand.
CCTCTCCTCAAAACATCTCGGATGACATAGGCCCTAAGGGGAAATTATTTTCCTTAGGGCCTCCCGGTTGGAGTTAATGTAAAAAGAAGTATTAAAATATAAAAGTATAATTCATATTTTAATTCAAACGCATCGAGGAAAAATTTACTTGCATACCAGCGAATAAGTACAAAAAAATCGACATTGTATAAATTCGTTTGATATTCATATCAAGGCATTATTAAGGATATTTTTGAAGTCGATTTGTCGAAAAATGTACAAAGGTCACACCAATAAAAAATAAATAGTTACAGTGCCAGGTGTTACAAGACTTTCGAGCCTCATTGCAATATAAACGGAATATATTTGAGAATAAATGAAAATGTTGGGAAAAGCAAAGAAAGCGAGCGAAGGACCCGGCCCCGGAGTCGCTTCTCTTTGTTCAATCAAAAGCAGCGGATGGCTTGGATTGGGACTTCGCGGTTTGTGAACTTCTCTCTTAAATAAATTTGCCGTTCCGATGTCTTGAATACTTTGTTGTTCTCTGCCGAAGTCACAGAGAATCCGGTGCTCCTTCATATTTTCAGAGCATAAGTCGGGAAATAAATATATAAAATATTTTGGTAAAAAGCAGTCACTTTGTGGTTTGACATATTAATTAAAGGAAAACAATCACTTTGTTTGTAACCACGATTTATTGATTTAATTTTTATTTACCGACCGGTTTCGCTTAATACAAGCATCTTCAGGGTATAAATTAAAACTGATGAAAAAATACATTGTGTGAGCTTATATATACATACAGACAGAGAAAAAACATAATTTAAAGTAAGAGTGAGAGAGTGTAATTAACATCCTACATAGTGATAGAGAGACTTTTACACAAACAATAATTTAGGAAAGTTTTTAATTAATTCAAAAGATAAGGACGAAAAACTAAGTCATTCCGGAATATATAAATTAGATTGTAATGATTGTTCATCATTTTATGTAGGTAAAACGACGCGTAATGTCAATATTAGAATCAAAGAGCATCTTAGATGCTTAAATAATAATGGATTTTCGGAATTCGCTAATCACCTTATTGATAAAGATCATACCTTCAATCAAAACACCGGTGTTAAGATTTTACACAGAAATGATCATGGTAACAGGCTTAATAATTTAGAAGCACTCGAAATAAAGAAAGCCGTTAAAACAAAAACCCAAATCCTTAATAATCCGTTAAATGTGTCAAATAGTCCGATATTAGGAATATTTCCCATAAACTAGAAAAAAACCCGTAGCCACTTTATTCCTTAATCACCTGTTCAAATGACATTTTGTCCCGGTAGATGTAATGTAATTATTCATTAGATATACCCGTCTCATTCTCTCTATCACTATGTAGGATGTTAATTACACTCTCTCACTCTTACTTTAAATTATGTTTTGTCTCTGTCTGTATGTTTATATAAGCTCACACAATGTATTTTTTCATCAGTTTTAATTTATACCCTGAAGATGCTTGTATTAAGCGAAACCGGTCGGTAAATAAAAATTAAATCAATAAATCGTGGTTACAAACGAAGTGATTGTTTTCCTTTAATTAAATATATAAAACTTTATATCTTACATCTTTATATCTCACCAATAATTGTAGAGAAAAATTTTAGTTACAAAAATCATTCCGAATACTATCCAACGAGCGTTTTATAACACATTAAAAAAAATGTACGTATTAAATACTAAGAATAAGGTAGATACTTTTTTACATTAGCTCCACACAGGAGGCCTCCAGGAAAACAATTTCCCTCAGGGCATTTGTCGTCTTTGGGGATCCTGTGTGGAAGGTCTTTTTAAGGAAAGCAAGGAGAGCAAGTTCTGGGAAGGAAGAATGTATGAGGGGTGGGTAGGAATCTGGGGTTCAGTGTGTCCAGGAGTGACGGACTTATGAGTCCATTACGGTACAACGTGATGAGTACAGAGAACCCGGCTGGAGAGGCCAAAAGGTCTTCCTCAACTAGTCTCTCGTAGTATGTGGGCAATCGCATCTGCCGCCAATACAAAGCTCACCCCATGAAACCGGGCACCCTTGCTAAGTCACCAAATGAAACCACCATTTCGGGTGACCTAATGGTGGTTTCATTTCATCCAATAAATGGTTCCCGGGCCGCAGTATATATACCCACCTCCCGAATTGAATTTGAAGAAATCGGTCGTAGCGTTTTTTTTTTAATGTAGGAAAACTTATAGACACTTGTATACCAGAATTAAACAGCACCATAGATGTTGAGAATTTGACAACCACATTTCGGAAAAATCTGATGATATTTCAAAATTCTGTTCCTTGAATTTGGTCAGCGACAGGACAGAATTACACACCGAAGGAAGTACTCATTAACGAAATTCAACATCGCGAGAATTAGGAACACCTAATGTTTGTTGGGTGTTTAGAAGTGCGCAATATAAATTTTGTATTTTTAATAGAGTAGACTGCAGGATGAAAATTGCTCTGATGATAGCCTATCTCTGATATGAGTATGCGCCAGAAGATGAAATCATTTCTAGGAGATGCATCAAAAAGATTATTCTTGTAAAATCCTTGAAAAAACCTGCAACGGTCAGAGCAATGATTGGAAAATTCTTGGAAATCCTTGCACGACAGAGATAATGATGATATCCTCACTGGGATCTTCCGTGCTGAGTATTTCATTTACATATTATAATTTAATTATAAGAAATTAATATGAATTAGACATAACATATATCATGTAGTATTATTTTAAAATAATTATAAAGTAAATAAGATAGTGTTTTTTTTATAATCCAGTTCACTAGATTCGGTTTTAGTCTGTATTTGATATCAGTATATTTTCTATTTCTGATCTCCCTATATTTAGTATCCAGCTTTTTATTTGAAATTTAAATGTTATAATGTTGAGGTTTTTGAGTGAGAGTGGTATTTTATTGTAGAGTTTAATGCCATAATATAAGAAGCTTTTTTGCCCAAATGTTGTGTTAGTAGTTACTTGTTGGATATGTTTTTGACCATGAAATCTAGTGTTTCTAATGTACATGTTAGTTGTTTTTTCTTGGGTTTTGTACTAATGAATGTAAATGAGTATGGTTTTAGAATATAGTTGTTTAATTGACATGATGTTAAGATTGTTGAAGATTTCGTCAGTGCTAGTTCTTACAGGAACTTTCAGTATATTTTTCATTACGGGTTTTTGAGTTTTAATTAGTGGCTCGGACTCGCGGGTCAAAGCGGGAATATGTAGCTATTTTCATTTCTATAGTTTCTAAGAATAATGAGATTTTGATTTCTTTAGTAGGATTCTTGTACATATTTAGATTCAAGACCAACAATACGTTTCCAAAGAAATTGCTTTAGAAAAAAAATATTAGTCAATCATTGATAGCTAATTATACTATTAAAGGAATCAATATATCAAGTATAGGTAACGTGTTTATTTTACATACGCCAGCATAAAATAAATCGCTAGATAAAACGAATTAAAAAAATATGTATCACACACTCATATCATGGACATTATACACATTTTTAGAACTTCATAATAAAATAATTAAAGCATGACAGAAAACAACCGAGCACGGTATACTTTTCAGCAGTTGCTAAGAAAGAACTCAATATCAAAACTATCGGTCGTTGTTTGTAGAAATCGGAAACAACGAAGCTTATTTATTTTGCCTCGTAAAAAATAAGTTCTATGACAACTCAACGAAGTGGCAACCCTGTGAAAAATTATTAAAAGTGATGAAAAAAAAATAGTCCATAATATAACTTACCGCACCTAACCTGTTTAACCTAGTTTTTTTTTTCATCACTCTTAATGACTTTCCTAAAGGAGTGATGAAGTTGCACATTGTTGAGTTATTGAATTATTATTTTTTAATAAACTGTACTTTTCAATGCCTATTAAAACGGGTGTTGAGACATGTTATAACAACCAACTATTGTTAAATTACCCTATACATCAGAACAATGATGGTAGAGTGTCAGTGTTTTCCCGTAATTGGGTTCAACTACCGACTTATTAACGTATTGAGTGCTTTAAATTTATAAAATTATGAATTAAAATGTAAAAGAATATTATTTTACATTTTAAATGATAATAATAATTTTACTATTCAAACATTAAATATAGCGCTGTTTTGTAATTATTAACCGCAGTAGAGAAATGTATCAGTACGTTAATAGTGCACTTCGATAGTAAAAAAATGTGCTTTTAATTAACGTAGAGTTCTTTATAAGTGAGGTAATAAGAATGAAAAAGGTCATCTTCCGCGATCATGTTAGGGAATGTCTCAACATTTTTAACCCAATAAAGATTATCTACGTCTGTGTGACGTGAGCGATACACAGAGATTGCTGTCTTTTATTATTTCGCAACGTAGCGCGCTGTCTATCTCAGTTAGCTCAGTTGCCGAGCAGAACTTGCGCGGTGCGGCTCTGTCACCAGGGTAAGTAGAATAATCACCGAGAAATACATATACCATATGTCCGAAAGACGTTTGATTATCTTTTAAGTAACTTTCGAACTTGTTCGTTTAAATGTGACTAAGCGAACAAAAAAAAAATATATAAATTTATTTTTAAGCATAACGACTGATTAGCATTTAAACTTTCAAAGCATATAAAATTAAACTTTATTTTTCATTCAATTAAAAGACAAATAAATTTGTTTACATCACTTTATTTTATACACAATCTACATATTTCGTGAACAATGTTCACATCATCAGGAGTAAATGTACACTGATACAGATTACAGATTATATAACGGGGGGTGGGGTAGAAAGAAGGGGGAGGGTTAGGAGTGGATTGAGAGGGGTAAGAGTAGATTATGCATAAAAATAAAGTGATGTAAACAAAGTTATTTGTCTTTTAATAAAATAAATAATGCCATCCGAAAGTGAAAACCTTTCGAAAGAAGTTTTCTTAAAAAAAATTATTAATTTATAAAAATACTTAATATTTTGTTGATTTGTAAGAGGTTTACAGAATTTTGTTATTTTTTTTATAATTATTTTGATTTTATTTATAGTACAAAACCCTAAACTAATTTTCGTTATTGGTTTTTGGGGTGGCGCGGACAGTGTTGCAGTGTCCATCATCAGGGCTGATCCGGTAGATGTGATCCACGCTGTCCGAAACATTGGCTAAATAAGGAGGTAGCGCAACACGGCATAATACCCCAAAAACCAACAACGAAAATACTTTTGGCCGTGAAAATCTTAAAAGGTATCCCCTAAACAAATTACCATTAAAATGTTAAAAAAAAAAAAACTAACTTTCTACTACAACACATAAATACCTGTACCTGTCACACTTAATCATAAACACGTAAACACCTCAGCACAGGTTCTCCTAGTGAGGAGAACCTACGAAACATACAATATTACCAACCAACAGTTTCACCTTCTCAAACCTACCTAACACACAACATAATGAAATGTAATATTAATATGTAAAAATGTTTTCAAAATATATTACATATGTAAAAATGTTAACAATAAGGTGTAAACTGTAATATATAGATATAAATAAATAAATAAAACTAATTATTCAACCAGGTGCCGTGGTATGGCGTAAGTAAGATAATATGTAAAATACACACTATTAAACTTCAGTACGTCTTTAAGACGTATCAAAAGGTAAAAATGAGATATTTTCTTTCTAGGGTTAAAGAACAACAAACCTATGTATCGGAAACTTCTAGATTTTAAACCTCTGAGCAGCAACTCTAGGAAAAATGCAAAGTTGTTCTACACCAGAAGTCCTTACTATCTTCCCTCAAAGATTTGGAAATCTTATTTGTTTGCTTCTATTTGGTTCTCCTCTCGTGGCACTATTCCTTTCTTCGTTTTCTCCACCCTTTTCAATGCTATTTACTTCCATCTCTTACGTCTTGCTTCTGTTTGAATGATAGTGCCCGTGTATAATGTATAGTCAGTCGAGACATTCAAATTTCAGGCTTTTATTTACTCTCGGCAAATTTACTGCCGTACAAATATATGACGGGAACCAACTTCTTGGTAACGTACTCGTAGTCTCTCGCGTAATAAAATTTATTTAATTTTATCAATTTTAATCATCTATGGAAATGTTTGAATTCAGCGCACAACCAAGACGTCTTTGAAAGCCTTTTTATTCAAATCTCGAAATAATTTAATTTAACGTTTATTCAGATACTTAGCTGGTTCCCGGCATGCGTTGCTATGCCATTTAATGGAGAAATTATTTCTCCCTGCGTGTCCTTTCCCATTCGTTCCGTTCCCCTTCCGCCTCCCCGATTCCTCTACCTTCCCTCTCACTAGTCACTCCCCTCCTTCCCCCTCCCGAGTTCCCCTCCATCGTCCCAGGTTCAACTCCCCCTCCCAGGTTCCCTTCCCCTTCCCGGGTTCCCCTTCCTACTCCTCCCGCGAAATCCCTACCTGAGTTCCTCTCCCCCCTCCCGCATTACATACATTCAGTCCCGGTACATTCAGTTTTCAAACAGCTCGCGTGCCACCTACTACAATTTTCTATTCAAATTTCATAATGCCTGAGCTCACCTGCAGTTTTATACAAACCTAGTCCGGACAATAACAAACACAACAAAAAAGAATTACCCAATTTGGTGCAGTCGTTCGGAAGTTATGTACATACATACATTTCGGTGATTAATTTTTATTTATGAAGATAAAAGATAGAAGAAGATAGTTAGATTTTATGTCGTATCGCCTTGGCTAAAGGGCACCTTTAGAAGTCTTGCTTGGAAAAGCTGTAATCGTGTTTCAGTGACACAAATGCTCCCATATTTCGACTTTCCCATGTCTTCGTCCGTGTCAATTATCTGATTAGTTGATTACACGACTGTAACAAAAAAATTCGAGTGCAGTTTACACGCGGTAGAAGCGAAACTTTACCAAAACAATCTCAACCAATAATTGAAAAGTGAGGTCACAATCAAAGCGACCAATTAGCGCAGACTAGCGTAATTTCGTTTCACAGGAGCCTTTAAAAGTAGCCAATAATAGAAGCCTTTAAAAGTGATATCATAAACAAAACGGCCAATGAGCGCAGTTGATGGGTCGCAGGTGCAGTAATCGTCATTTCCGTTTCATAAAAAATCCAAATCACAGCAGTGCTATAGAAGTTTCACTTCAAAAATAGAGCAATTCACACGCGGTAGAATTGATGCCTTCAGAAAACTAAAGTAGACAAGAGTGGGGAATACGAAGCGCCGCACAAAGAGGAGATCAATTATTATACTACATCATTCTCTGGCAGGCTACGTCCTTTAGATGTTGTATATGTTTGTCTCTTTTTAGTGTTACTATTTTTCGTTTTATTGAGTTTCAAACCACAACGGTGCTAAAGAAGTTTTCACTTTAAAACAGAGTATGCAATTCACACGAGGTAAAAGTGATGGCTTAAAAAAACTAAAGTACACAAGAGTGGGAAGGCTACGAAGCACCGCAAAAAAGGAGGCCGATTAAACTATCTCTGTTTTTCGCAGGCTAAATTCTATAAATATATATGTTCGTATCTTTTACGTGTCGATATTTTTCGTCTCATCGACTTTCAAATCACAATGGTGCTAAAGAAGTTTTTAATCTCTTCAATTGATATGTTGGTAACTTAATCTAACCACACCTTCTTACCTACCTACGTGCGTTTATTCATGTTCACTTCTGTATCACAACTTATTCCTCATTCGTACGAGCAGCTAATTACATGCTAATTGTATAGGTTAACGCTACACAGAAAATAATTATCACCAGAGCCTATGTCACAATAGGGAATGTTGTGTGGAGGGTCGTTTTAAGAAAATTAAGGAGAAGAAGTTCTGAGAAAGAAAAAGGTATGAGGGAATGTTGGGAATCTGGGGATCAGTATATCCAGGAGTGACGGACGAATGAATCCATCCGTCCAACTGCGGTATTAGGCGGAGAGGTCAAAAGGTCTCCTTCAACCATGCTCAATCCTGCCGGCATAATCTCTTTACTGATTTCTGATTTGAGATTGAATCTTGTGTGAAGTATTTAAATAAACATATTTCAAATAAAAAAATATTTAAATAGGATGTATACTTGCTATTTTAGAACATACCTAAACGTAGCGCAGTTAGAACAATATGCAACCTACTAAGGCATAATAATTCATTTCGTTAGTTTCTAACTACATTTCTAATGCATTACCAAGATAGGGCCACGTTCTAATTAAATAGTTTCTTTCAAAATATGATCAAATAAAATACTTTACACAAAATTTGAACCTAAAAATCAGAAATTGTTAAATAGATAATTAAATGAAGACAATATAAGCGAAAATCAATCGAAAATCTGGAAACCGAAAAATCAGAAAAAGATATTGACACCTCTGGGACTTGAACCCAATGTTTTTTTTTTTATTGTATTGTTTTCATTTAATTAAATATTACAATTTGAGGTTTACTCATAAAGTTAAAATAAAAATAAAATATTCATCCTAGACTAGCAGAAAAAGTCAATAGATGTCGCATATGAAAATAAAATGGATAAAGATTTATCCAGACACTATCTAGAGAGCATTTAGTTCGGGTTTGAATCTTGCAATCATACATAAAGATAGTTGCCAATAATATATGCCTTAAGAAAATGAAGATAATGTGGATGGTTCTTCGTCGAAGTATGATACAGTTAAAAGTGACCGAATTTGATATCGGCACCGTGGCGCAGTGGTTAGCGCGTTTGCCCGGAAAGCAAGAGGTCCTGGGTTCAAGTCCCAGAGGTGCTTGATTTTCGCTTATATTGTCTTCATTTAATTAAATATTACAATTTGAGGTTTTACTCATTAAGTTAAAATAAAAATAAAATGTTAAATAGATAATGAGAATTTATCTTTGCAAACTTTAACACCTCGGAACATGGTAATGCGAATTTAGAACCCTATCCAACCAAAGCGACGAAGTATTAAAATATATGTACCTATAAGTATATGCGCCACGTAAAGACGATCAACCGTTAGATACAAACGAAGTTGCAATTTTAAAATTTTCATGATATTAAAACCTTGAAAAATAAATGGTAGCTTTAAAAACTTCATGTTACAACTTCGTCACATAAGTATCTAGCTAGGAAGTACAGCATTTTCATTGTAAAAATGAACAAAATAAATGTTTTTGGATTCAAAGGTCATTTATAAAAAAAGTCAGCTATAAACATCCAACTAAAGTGACGAAGTGTTCCCGTGATTCAATCTATCGTGTTAATAACGTCTGCTCTTCCCTTATCGGTTTATGAAAATTATTACAATAAAGTTTAAGATTTGCAAAATCGATAACGTTGGCGCAATCACACATGTACATTGGAACAAGCATAAATATCAATTTCTTAAAATTGTGAAAAAGGTTGTATAAATTGTTAAAATTTTCATGATATTAAAAGCTTGAAAAATAAATGCTAGCTTTAAAAACTTCATGTTACAACTTCGTCACATAAGTATCTAGCCAGGAAGAACAGCATTTTCATTGTAAAATGAACAAAAGAAATGTTTTTGGATTCAAAAGTCATTTAAAAAAAAGTCAGTTATAAACTTATCCAACCAAAGTGACGAAGTGTTCCAGTGATTCAATCTATCGTGTTCATAACGTCTGCTGTTCCCTTCTCGGTTTATGAAAATTATTACAATAAAGTTTAAGATTTGCAAAATCGATAACGTTGGCGCAATCACACATGTACATTGGAACAAGCATAAATATCAATTTCTTAAAATTATGAAAAAGTTGTATAAATTGTTAAAATTTTCATGATATTAAAACCTTGAAAAAATAAATAGAAGCTTTAAAAACTTCATGTTACAACTTCGTCACATAAGTATCTAGCTAGGAACAGCATTTTCATTGTAAAAATGAACAAAAGAAATGTTTTTGGATTCAAAAGTCATTTAAAAAAAAAGTCAGTTATAAACTTATCCAACTAAAGTGACGAAGTGTTCCAGTGATTCAATCTATCGTGTTCATAACGTCTGCTGTTCCCTTCTCGGTTTATGAAAATTATTACAATAAAGTGTAACATTTGTAAAATCGATAACGTTGGCGCAATCACATATGTACATCCTTTGGAACAAGCATAAATATCAATTTCTTAAAATTGTGAAAAAGGTTGACAGTCACTTCCAAATAACGCCGAAGGGGATAGTTTATTTGTGTCACGTTTCTTTAAATCTGAAATAAATATACCGAAATCAAACCAGAACGCTCCGAAAGTAGAAGCGTTCTGGTGTCATCTGGAACCGTCATCTATTTTGCATCACACTCTTTACAAAGGGTCACCTTCGACTTCACCCCAACCCCACCCAAGGGTTCTCCAAATTTTCACAGAAAAATAAATATATATATATTTTCTTTAATTTTCTAGCGAGTTCCCGGCATGCCAATTAAATAAAGAAATTGTTATTCTCGGCGTATTCTTTTCCATTCTTCCCGCTTCCTTCCTTCCCGCATCCGTCCCTCCAACTTCCCCCTACCTCCTTCTCTCCAAACTGCTGTCAAACTATTCGCGCGCAACCAACTGCAACATTTTATACAAATTTCATAACATCAGAGCTCACTATTATATATAGAAACCATCACGGTCATGCTCACATCAAATTCCCAAAGTTTTATCGAAATCGGGTGAATGAGGAACGCATAAGGGTCAAACAAAGAAACATTCATTTTTATATATTATCGGAAACCTTGGAAAGTTTTCAAGAATTAACCAATTTATTGACTTGATTAATTAATAAAATAAAGAAGAACACTAGAAGTGCCTTCTCTCACTTACACTCGCATGGCACCGTAGACCTCCAACCCATTTGAATTTCATTAACTAATTAATTTCTAATTTTTTATTAGAAATTTATGACTCGATTAACCATATATTTGGATCACAAAAGTAATGCCGGAAAAAGAGAAAAACGGGGAAAAATAGAAATGTTCAAATTGATTTTCTAGGGCGCTCTATTAGTGATATATCTTGCACCACCAGTTTCCGGACACCGAGTATAAACATTAACATTTTTTTGAAAAGTATGTATCTATCTTGTAACTAATTACGTTGACATGATGAGAATTTCCACAAAATTACAGCATTTTCGATGTATTTGATATGACGTATTTGCAGGAAACTCACATTATTTAGAGACACATTTTAAATACTCAGAATTGTTCTAGTAAGTACTATCATGTTATTCATATACAGAGTATTAAGGGACGTACTTGACTTACTTTAACCAGTGATTACTGACAATATTGGAGTAAAAAATTAAAATGAAATTTTGGTCTCCGGTGACTTTTTAGATGACTTTTTTTTAAATTTTTTTTTTTCAAAATCAAACAATTTTTTTTTCTTTCACTTGTCGTCACTGGTCACTCAGCCGAGAAACCGACCAACCCCTAACCCCACCTCCAACTGTCCAACACCTACCATTTTTTTATGTTTTTGTAGAAAAAAAAAAAACGTCAAAAATGTCACCGGAACCAAAATTTCATTCACATTTTTACTCCAAATAATGTCAGGAAGCACTGGTTAAAGTAAGTCAAGTACGTCCCTTAACACCCTGTATAGTCTTAGAAACCTATATGTGAAATAAACTTATACGTGACTTTTAAAATCAAATTATCTTCAGAAATTTAAAAAAACTAGTGGTAGCCCAATAGTCGAAGTTCGACCATAATTTATTTAAATTATATGACCAGAACACTCTTTTGGGGTGAAGAGCCATTAAAAAAACAATTAAATTATATAGTGCGTGTAATATTTTTTTAAGTGATATTTTATGCATAGTTTAAAAAAAATATTAGCATTCTGCACTCTTTCTCTATATAAACTATAAGTGTGCGAAATTTCATACTCCTCCGTACGCGCAATTTTCGTAAAAAGGGTTTTGTTTTTGCTTCACATATTAATATAATGGTAATACTCGGTTTACAGTTGCACAAGTAATCCGCTAAAGCCATTTTTGTAAAAGTTAATCTTTTGCTGAGAATTGGTTTTTCTTAAATCCCTAATGTTGTGATATTTTATATTAAATTCGAAACAGCCAAGGCAATAACATTATACATCAAACACATTTTATGCTGGTATTTACAATCTTTCACGTGTCACGCTGCTCCTACACAACAAAAACTCAAATCAACTATGTCAAAAAACTATTTATTTTCGCCCACGAAGTCAACAACAAGCAGTAGGCTCTGTGTCCACAGCCTTTTGTTAATATTTCTGTAATAAAGCCTGAAACACGAAACAGAGTTTACGAAGGGTTTAGTTATCCTGAATGTATATTTGGAAAGTACCTATAGGAGATGAGGAAGGGTCCTTCGTCCTGCGCCCCCTTCCAACCCTATCCACTCCAGGCTCCATTTGCCACGTACCGTGAGCACGCGGACTCGGAATATAAAAAGGACATTGGTCCGTGATAAAACTAGATTATTCCGTGCACAAGATGGACGCTTTATTATTTGAATTTAGAAAAGAACGACCCTTTTTTGAATATTATATACTGCGGAGTTATTTTAGAAATACGAAAAAATATATGAAATTATTTTGAAGGAAATGTGCACCGTCTGGGTATGATTGGCAAGAACTAGCATATATCTGAAACTCTTTTTTGTTGCGTTATAAAGCAACGGTCATGAATGTTAGCAAGTTCAGCTTTCTCAAAAATTCAAAAAAAATTCTTTTTTAACTATTTATTTAAGAAATTCTGTCTATTAATCGTTTAAATCTTATTTAAGTAGACAAAAACTGACAAGCAGTGAGTCCCGGAGTCACAAAATTAGCACAGCCTTTTTTAAAGAATATTTAAAGCAATTAAATTATTTACAGCCCACATCGTTCCTTTTGTAGCGAACAGTTTAATTTTAAAACATAAATAGAATTAGATAAACAAAACACCATATTTTCAAAAATAATATCATTTTTAATGTCATTTGTTCAAAAAGAAAAAGATTTCGAACAATAAATAGTGTTTAATCCAGTTACGTAAAGAGTAATTTATGATGACGAAAATATAGTTTTTGATCAAAAATATATGACTACCTTTGTAATATAAGAAATATACCTACGTATTTTGTTCCGTTACAATATTTCTACCCTTGCTTTGTTGGGTGACCGGCCAACTCAGAATGAAACCAGCTCAGAACCACCTCAGAAAGGTCATTAAGAGTGATTAAAAAAGAAAGTTTAAATAGATTAAGTTACGTTAGGGTTACAGGCTATTTTAAAATTATGTTTTCATAGCTTTTAATTACCTTTCTGAGGCGGTTCGGAGTTGGTTTCATTCTATTCTATTGATATGTTAAAAATTATGACAAATTCCTGCTAATTTCTGAATATATTCTCAATCAAAACAACGATTGACAATATGAATTATTTATTAAGGCCAGTAGAATTCAAACGAATTGACAATATGTAGGTAGCGATATTCAAAACCAATATTGCCAGAGTAAAACCGTCGCTGTTAATAAACTAACTGTCAGCCATTGACAGAGATGTTTGAGAATAGCCACCCAGCACAAGGTAATAAAAACACAAAAATATTAAGTGCAAATGTTAAGCTAAAATTACATGACATCCTGATGGTACAACTTCTAATATGACTCATAACTAAATAATAAAAATAAAAATGAAATTCTCAAAAAATTAATAATAATAGTGTGCAATTCACGTGCAGTGGTAAAATCTTCAGAAAACGAAAGTAGACAAGAGTGGGGAGGCTACGAAGCACCGCACGAAGAGGAGACCGATTGTACTATCTCATTCTGTCACAGGGTAAATCCTACAGATGTATGTGTTTGTCTCTTTTTATCGCTATTTTTCGTTTCATCGAGTTTCAAATCAGCGGTGCTAAGGAAGTTTAAAAAAAATACTAGTGTGCAGTTCACATGTGGTAGCGAAGCACCGCACAAAGAACCTTCACAGGCTAAATCCTAATGAGTTTGTCTCTTCTTAGTGTCGCTTTTTCGTTTAATCGAGTTTCAAATCTCAACGGGGCTAAAGAAGTTTTCACTTCAAAACACCTTTTGGCGAAGTTTTTTTCTTTCATAATTCAAAACAGGCGGTTAGTATTAAAGACGCCGTTTTCCGAATTTCTACCGATTTCTTGCAAACCTCCATTAAACATTTGAAGTTTTTAAGCTCTTAAAAAATATATATGTTATTTTTGAAGATAGTATCTAGATATTCTTTGCGCCGAATCGCAAATTATATAAAATTCCCTCGATAGAAAAAAATCGCGAATAATGCTCCAAAAATTATTATAAACACGTTTGTTTCAGTTATTTTACAATTTATATGTATGAAAAAATTCGCAGTGTTTTATTAAATGCTGTTTAAGACAACTCTGGTGAGATTTTTGTTCTATTTTAAACGAGTCGGGTTTTATTTAACATTTTCACAATTTTCGCATCGATTTTGTCACTTTAAATACTAGCGCTCTCCTCTAACATTCGTATTTTCATATCTCTCCATCTTCTTCTTTTTGTGCGCGGTTGCGGGGCCTTGAGTGGTAATTTAAACCTTATCGATATATACATAAGGATTATTATTGTTAGCGGCCCGATTTCAAAACTTTACACGACGTTGTACATCGCCTTCTGTTCAGTTATTAAAAGACAAGCTGCTGAATGAAAGTTTTCTGTCTCATGAGGACCCATCAGCTTATTTCCACTACCATGAATTGATGAATCCCAATGTATAACAGGAATACCGCACGGATCGCTAGAATTTTGGGTCAAGACACAAACGACATGAAAGCAAAGTGACCAGCGATGGGTAGCCTAATTTTGGGTTCACGGATCGAAGCCCGAACCGTACAATCCATTGTTGTGTTTAAACAATGATAGAATTCAATCAGGCCTTTGAAACAAACAACAATCGTGGTAATTGTATTTTGAAAGACAATAAATTAAACGTATTTTCGTGGAAAGCGATCACCGTGATCTGAATTTAAAACAAAACAACCGGTTTATATGAATTACTAACGTATTATATTCCAGGATTTATCAGACCAGTAAATTATTATCAACTAAAAATAGTTGGAATTTATTTATAGTATCTGTAGCAATTATTACTGTGGTTTATAAAATTGTTTTGATTTATATAACTATTTCATTGCGGTAACTACTAATTTAATTGATTTATCATTTGTCGTTTGCGAGTTTTGTTTGCGCATTATTATATGGGATTGGTTGGGTATTGCTTTCGCAGACTTGGTGGGTAGCATATGTCAAAATCCTGAAGTTATCCCACCCACCTAATCCTTCTTTCCTAAATATCACCATGAAAAATTGTTGCAAGAAAAAGAACTCAACTCTGGAGAGGTGACTGTGTGATTTTCTGCTCAGTGCAAATTAACATCTCAGACAGGACGCATGTATCGTAACCTCTTGCTATAAGAATATTATGATTTTTATAATAGGAGATCGACAGAATACTAACAAAAAATATATCAAAATCGTATTAAGGAATTCCTTTTAACGGGTGGTTCCCCGAATCATTGATGGTTTATTAATTATTATTATCTCTACGCCCCACGCCCCACACACGTAATAATAATCCTATAATAATGTTGAAAGTTGAAACTGTTGGAAGACGTTGGTTTCGCTGTTGAAAATATTACCCTGTTGAAATATTAAAAGACGTTGAAGATATATTTTGCTTGTCACTGATAAATTCGCTTGTTGCTTGGCGCTAGGGATCGGCCGTATTGGATGGAAAAAAAAACGTGCAGTAAGTACGTACATTACCAAAAGACCATGTCTAATTGGGTATAATATCGTTCACGAAGTGTGATCTCTTGACCCTTTTGATTTAGGATTCCAACACCGTTGAAAACAATAGGTAAAAAACGTAGCTGTTAGGCGACCGGCGTTGATAATTATCAATAGGTTATTTTTTGCTTGTTGTTGATAAATTTGATTGTTCCCTGGCGCTGCGTATCGGCCGTATTTGATGGGAAAATAAAAAAAAGTGCAGTAGGTACGTACATTACCAAAAGACCTTGTGTAATTGGGTATAATATCGTTCACGAAGTGCGATCTCTTGACCCTTTTGATTTATCATTCCAACACCGTTGAAAACAATAGGTACAAAACGTAGCTGTTAGGCAACCAACATTGACAATTATCAATAGGTTATTTTTTTGCTTGTCGTTGATAAATTTTATTGTCCCCTGGCGCTGCTTATCGGCCGTATTGCATGGGAAAAAAAGTACAGTAGTTACGTACATAACCAAAAGACCATTTAAAATATCGAGTAATGTTGTTCACGAAGTACAAACTTTTAACCCTTTTTATTTATTAGGCAGTTGAATCGTTGACTGCGTTGAATAATATTCGCATGTAGGTATTATATTTCAACTGTTGGCGCTAATTATTTTCAACAGCGTTGGACGTTGAAACAATATAACTATTGTTTCCAACGGCTAGTTATATTTTAATACAGTACTAGAACACATCCAATATTGGGCTATAAGACAATATTTTTTGTTTGTTGATAATAGATTCATTATTTTTAAGGGATTTTTTTTTATTTCCAAGGCTTCCAAGTTATGTACGCGTTTTCCTTTATGATTAATATGAAGAATATTTATCTCCGTATTTTTTTCAAAACTATGGTTATTTTCAATGATATGGTTAGCGAACTCAGAAAAATTATTATTTTTAAGACACCCTTAGATGTTAGATATGATTTTAGATTTTCACGGCCAAAAGAATTTTTGTTATTTGTTTTAGGAGTGTTATGCCGTGTTGCTCTACCTCCTTTTTTATCATCAGGGCAGATGTGTGATGATGGACACTGTAACGCTGTCCGAAACGTTGGCTAAAGGAAATAACACCCCTAAAATAAATAACAAAAAAAACCTTAAATGTTTTTTGATTCTGACTTCAAAATTTCGAGTTGTTTTTCCAATATAAAATGAGGGACAATCATTACATTTGAGCTTATATATTCCGAAATAAGTCAATTCATGGTCTTTATCTTTAGCATTTCTCAAAAAATTACCAATATTATTTCTTGCATAAAAAGCTGGTTTAATATTAGAAGGGAGATTTTTGCAACATTGAACTGAAAAATTATTAATATACAAAATTTTACGTCATTCTTCATCATTAATATTTATTATTAGAATTGTATGGATATTTATTTTTTTTAATTTTGCTATGCTTTTTTATTTAAGATGTTATCAATTAAACTTGGTTCATATCCGTTATTTACAGCAATTTGTTTTATTATAGAAAATATATTAGTTTTTTATTTTTATTTTTACCGGTCGGCTTTACTCAAATATATAAGTGGTTCAAACAAAGTAAAATTGTTTCATTTATCTATAATGGATAACCACAAAGTTATAGCTACATTCAAAAGTATATATATATTTTTATGAATTTGATACTGATCTTGGATACTGAGTTAGTTTCGAGTGGCTGGAGGACTAATTAAGAATGCTGTCTCTGATTAGTTCACGGTGCTGAAAAACTCTCTACGTTTGGTTAAGCAACATGGTTCTCTTTGGCAGACCTAGATTATGATTTGGAGCCCTCATTTCAAGCTATAACTCAGAAACTGCTAAAAGTAAGTTAGTACACTATGGATTAAGACGATACAAATATTGTGCAATAGCCGGGGTAAACTATTCAGCCTATTATATCTAGTTACGTTAATAATGAATAAATAGTTACGGATTAACGTACAAAACGTACTTAAATAAAATAGAACAACTACAAATCCGTTTCCTAAAATTGATATCAGGCAAAAAAAAAGTTCAATTATGTGATGGCGATTATAAAAAAATGTTTTCCTTGTGTAATGTGCTCTCTATACATAGTAGGGTAGATTACCAATTAACTCTATATGAATTCTGGAATACAGAATTCAAAAAACCTGTAAACCATAACTACCCCACTAGACATAGAGAAGCAGAAATGTTTATTATTAATAAATCTACAAATGTATACGGTGATAGAACAAAAAGGCATAAAATTCCGGAAATATTTAATGCATTACCTGAAAATATTAAAAACGAGACATCATATTCAAAAATCAAAACTAAAGTTAGATCATTCTACTTCAATAGAACATGAAAACTAAAATATTATATAAAAATACCTAAATCTATGAAAAACAAATAATATTGTGAACGAATAGGTACCTAGATCTTTTAACCACTGTTCAAAATAAAATTTATGTTATAATAAGCATTACAATAATTAGTTAAGTATTTTAATATTAAGTATTATATTATTAAATAATTACTAGATATGTATTAAGCACCAAAATATCAAACATTTTATATGTTGTAAGTAAATAAATTGGAAAAATGAGAGATTTTTTACAATCAAACTGATTGATCAGTTTTGTAAGATTTAAGTAAGAGAAATTATTGTAAAATTAATAACTAAATAAACATATTTAAAAAAAAATATCCGTGCACCTAAAATGATTTTTTAATTTATTATTAAATAAGGTGACGTTAAAAGGATAGACCGGATGGGTTGAAAAAAACGTAACTATTGCTTAGTTTAATTAGACTGAAAGGATAGACAAATTGAAGTGGATTTTGGGCGTTTTTCAGTTAACCTCAAACGGTACGATTGCCGGAAATGGAACTTGTTTCTTCCCTCCTACAACATATGTAGGTCTTATATTATATTATTTGTTATATTATTTATTTATTTAACTCCAAAAGGACTTTAACATATTTGGTAGTACAGTTAATTTATGACAGATGATTTTTAAACAGATAACGAAATAATAAAAATAAAATTAGATAAAAAAGCACACAAGTCATAAAAAAATAAAAATACAGCGATTTCATAAGTTTACAGAAAAACAGATATGTTCAGAAATAAAACTGATAAAGAAATAATAAAAATAAAATTAGATAAAAAAGCACGCAAGTCATAAAAATACAAAAATACAGCAATTTCATAGGTTTCCAAAAATACAGATATCTTCAGGAATAGTTTTGGAATAAGTTTTTTACAAGATCAACATAATTCGCCAAGTTTATGTTAAATATGTCAATATCACCTAAGTACTGATTTCCCATAGTGTGAAATCGTTGAATCGTAGGTCTCGTCAAGATCCAAATTCACTACATCCTCCCCTCAAAAAGACCCTCTACACAGCATCCTCAAAGATGACACAGGCCCAGGGAAATTATTTTGCGGTAAAAAAAATATTTTTATTGAGTTAAAATTTTGTTGAAATTGATTAAAAATTTTCATTCGTAAGAATTCTTTTTGAACAGGTTTACAATTTCATTGGCCTGGAAGCCAAAAATTCTATAAGTGGAATTATCGATTTTATTTGAATTAGATCAGAATTTTTTAGGGTTACCTGTTTGGTGTTTGTTACCAATTTTATGAAACTAGTTTGTTGTTTCGACAAATACGACAAGGAGTTAGTGTCATAAAACTAAACATCAAACTAAAGTTTGTTAAGTGTAAGGTCAAAGCGAAAGTTTCGACCGCGGCCCTCATATTCCAAACCGCCGCCCTAACGAGTCGGTCGCATCAAACGGCCGGGCCCGCATACCAATCGAATGGGCCATAACTTATCTTCAGTTTGTATACTAACTTATGAACCACCGTTTGATCTGGGAGACAATGTCACCGTGATCCCCGGGACCCGAACTGGAGTCAACCTAAAGGCAGTAAACTTGTCAATTATGTATCGTGTCCACGTTGTTGTATGGTGGGAAGTGAATCAAATTGGACATATGGACAGAATGCTTAGAATGAATAATATTAAATATTTTCGCTAAATGCACAATTAAAAACGCAAGAAATTGTGTGAAAAAAAAACTTTATTCGTAAATTAAATATATCTTTTGTAGAGAAAAATCGTGAAGTCAGTCCAAAAACATTGTAAAATGCCCTTACAGTTAAAAACAACATGGAAAATGATACGTTTAAAAGTATATCAAAATATGGCTGAATGTAGATACAAGACAAGGAATAATAAATTTATGAAGTAACTCCAAAAACCCACAGTCGACAGACAAGAAGATGAGGTCTTCAGAGTTGAAGAAGTAACACCAACACAACAATGAGGTCTATACAGACGAAGAAGTAACGCCAAAACAATCAATAAACATGAATATGAGGTTCACAAACACGAAAATTAGTAAATCATAAAAATTATGTTTTAATACAAACACACAACACAGTCCGCATCGGCACAGGAATATAAAATCTATTCAAATTAATAGATAACTTTGTATTAACCACTTAATTATTTACAAAAACCGACATGTTTCGTCAGCTAAGCTGACTTCTTCAGAGTTTTGACAGAACTAATTTAAAAAATAGACATACATAGGTAATAGAGAAAAATAATAGACATAAACAATAATAAAATTTGAAAGAAAATTATGTGTATGGGACGAGGGGCAATATAGAACAATTAAAAATTAAAAATTTAAAAGGGGAATAGATTTAATAATGGGTCATTTAAAAACAATTTTTGATTATTAATAATATTTAAATTTGCATTAACACTCTTTCTAATCTAACAGTTAGGTACTATGTTTTAAACTTTTTTTTATTATTTTATTTTATATTCTTTCTCTTCTTTTTATTTGATCTTTTTATCCACATGTTCATACCCATAATTATTTGACTGTCCTAAAACGGGATAATACTCCTAGTTGGGCAGTCAAAATTTAATAAATTATGTATATAAATGTATATTGCTGTGCTAAATAAACAAATAAATAAAAAAAAAAAAAAAAAAAAAAATCTCTAAAATTTCTAATTTATCCAACTGAAAGCCATTGACATTACAATGTATTAATTCTATACTCCTGTTAAAATTAAAGGTATGACTAGTTTCTATTAAATGGTTGGCAAACTCCGAGAAACTATTATTATTTAAAGCTTTCATATGCTCTTTAATCCTTATTTCAAAGTTTCTCGAAGTTTTACCTATATAAAAGAAATCACAATCATTACATTTCAATTTATAAATTCCAGATTTTTTCATTTTTGAATCTCTATCTTTATTATTTAGTATGTAATTTTTAAGTCTATTGTTTGCATAAAATACAGGAATAATTTCATTACGTACATTCTTTTTTATTGAATTAGAAATTTTATTATTAAAATACATTTTCTTAATTTTTTAACATCATTTTCCTTAATTTTTTCTCCTCTTTATCCTTTTGTACAGGGTAGATGTATGATCTAAGGAAATTATTCTTGTATTTTTTATTAAGAATTTTTTCAATTACATTGGAATTATATCCATTATTGATTGCAATTTGTTTAATAATATTGAGTTCTTTTGAAAAATTATTAAGAGATAAAGGTACATTAACTAATCTATGAATCATAGAAAGGAGAGCTGACATTTTTTGAGAAATTGGATGATTTGAGGTGTTATGGATTACAATGTCTGTGTACGTATCTTTACGAAAAATATAAAATTCAAATTTATTATTAATTATTGAAATATTTAAATCCATAAAATCTGTCTTTAATAGTCGTTGGTCTATATCAGAGTGACTCAGAATAGCGTCTGGGTGGCGGCGTGGATTTGATTTTTAAGCAAATCTACAGTTTTATTCCGAGATTGATGAAATTTTGCACACTTGAATTTCCAAACAAGGGGAAAGTCGCCGTTAACACGAGATAATCACCCCTTTCCCCCTTTGCCATCATAAAAGCAGCATTTTGATTCTTCTTGATAAAATTTTGCGCACCTGACGTAAGGAAGAGGAAATCTACTATCAACATCTGACATCGAAAAAATTAAAATGTCAATGATTAAAGATCAAGACCAATTTCTTCTTAAATTTTGATCCTTTTAAAAATCAATGCGTGACGCCCAACATAATTGGCATTCTTCGAAAGAAACTTGATTTTACAATATTGGTTGATCAAAATGCCGGCTGGTTTCGTGGGCACATTTCTTGCGAACCACTTGAGTATCTGTAGGGCCTATTAAATTTAAATAGATTTGGATAGTCGGAATTCTCTTTTTGCCCATTTTGAATGCCACAGTTTCAGGACATCGAAAGCAAAAGAGAACTATTTCGCATTTTACGTTATATTATTTGTTATGGTACAATTTAATCATGCACCTAAATGGTCGTGCGTAGGTACTTATACTCCTATTATGTATGCATATTTCATAATTTAATAAATGTTTTGTTATAGCACGTATATTGTGTAATGTGGGTAGTTAGCATTTAAAATACAGCAAGATACCAGATTTTTTATTGTTTTATTCAAGAAGTTTTGAGATTTAACAGAGTAGGTTTTTATTTTTTGGACTTTTAACAGAAATTATGTCCTTGTAAAAAAAACAAGCATTCTAAGAGACAATTATTATGTGAAACAACTGACCAACAATATTACATACTTTCCAATAACTTAAAATTAAATTTGAAATTTTGAGGAATTGTTCAAATTCTGTCAAACAACCCGTCCTAAGTGAAATATAAGTCATTTTAAACTTAAAAAAAAAAATAGGCAATTCGCCCTAAAAAGAATAATAATTAGCTAATTCTATCGCTGCTATTCATAGTTTATTTTTAATGAGGATGTTCAAGCCTTTATTGTTACATGTTGTTTTTTGGAACTACATATTGGGTGCCCTCTGCCTCAGTTCAAATAAAACCACCGCAAAGGACACAAGTCCCAACAATCGCATCGCTTTGTAATAATCACGCCGCAGAACTTATAAACCGCAATAATTCGTTAACCGCACCGCAAATGTCTACGCGTGAATCTCGCCGTTCTATGCGCTACTTCACAGATCGTTTAATACGCAAAAATATCGCTTGCTTACCATTAACTCCACAAAGCCACCAATTTCCCTTCCTCATGTTTCCAAACTAACAATTACCTTCCCGGTGACATAAACTCAGTGCATGGTGGGTGTACAGCAGTTTGGAGATATTGGTAAGTCAACTCCAGAAATATAACCGCAATTTTACAGTCCACAAAACGCAGCATTTGATCCCTCGATTTTTTGAGAGGGACCACTTGCTCCCCGCCGCAACAAAGGATATTGTGTAATTGGTACCCACTTACCTAATTGATTTGATATTAAAAAAGATTTTTTTTTTTAGAAAATAATTCTAGGTAGATAGGTAGGTAATACCAATTTCTTTTTTTTTTTTTTACAGTGAATGCCGCACAAGAGTCTCAACTGCTCCCGTCTGGAGCCAGTGAGACTATGGCATCCCCAATTGGGGTATGTTGTGAGGCTGAAGGTAGTGGGAGGGGAAGGAGGTGGGGAAGAGGAAGGTTGGGAAGTACCTGGCTATTCAGATCTGGTCACCAAACACGGCTAAAGCCATTTTCAAGCAACGTTTCAATTCTGAATGGTGGTCTTACACCAGGGCGATACTGATAGTATCTTCCACTCTGGAACATGCCGCAAATATACTATATATTATTTTTTTTTTAAATGAATTAATTGTGATATAATACAAATTAATCAAATAAAATTTATTTGCGCATGCCGGGTTCGAACCCGCGACCTCCGGATTGTGAGTCAAGAGTCTTACCCACTGGACTACGGAGGTCGTTTCTTTGGTCGTTTTCGTTTCATTTCTTACAAATATTACTAGTTATCATTGAAACTGTACAATTTTTTTTATATCTATATTATACACAGGGTATCCAGCACGTGATTGAAGGATTTTAACCAGCGATCCTGGACATGGAGTAAAAATCGTAAATGTCAATTTGCAGTCCGATTATATTTTTTGAAAATTATAAACAAAATATGTTTCTGTCACACGTCATCGCTGAACACTGCTAGGCCTGGCGACGGGATCACGTGATATTCACTCTCTCTCCTCCGCTGCTAGAACGAGACGGAGTTCGTATCACGTGACCCGTGCTGGCTGAACCCAACTACTTACTCAGTTGTGGCGTGTGATGAAATTTTTTTTTTGTTTTTAATCTAAAAAAATGTAGGACACCAGTACAATTACATCTACATTTTTTGGCGACGAATCACTGGTTAAAATCCACCGGGTATGTGCTGTTACACCCTGTGTACCTACTTAATGTTAATGGTTTTGTAGAAAAAACTATAAATCGACCAAAAATTATATTTTTTTAAACCAAAATCATTATTTACATTAATATCCATAAAAATGTTTTGTTTTCTTGTTATCTCCGTCTTCTTGTTGTTTCAACGTTCAAAATAAACTTTCCAGGCGTTGAGCACTAATATATCATAATTAAATAATTTTACAAGTAAGCGCCCAAACAAAATACAAGCAGAAGGGATATTAATTTTCTACAGACGAAGTTACCCCCGTTTTACCTCCCTTTTGAAGGAATCTAATTAAAAGTTTGGCATAGGCTGTATAGGCCCAGACTTCAGGCATAACACGGTAAAGGCACTTTTCGGGACATGGCCCCATCCCAAAAACACAGAAACGCATTCGGAAGTTCAGCCGCGAGGTACTCGGAAGATCAACGAAGATAAATGATAAGAAAACAGTGGGGTGTCTACGATTTTTCAAATAAAGTACCTACCAAACAAATTACCACAGCCAAATAAGATGAATTATAATTTATTGTGAAAACTTATTCTATATTTTGACGGTAGGTATCTGTAATATGAATCTATGATTCCTTCCTAAAGGTTTATGGATTCTTTCATAATAAAGTTAGTTAGAGAGTTTAGGGGAAGAGTCTCTACGACGGCATACTTTTCGAAAAACATTTATTAAAAATTATAGAATATGAGGTTATTAGTAATATAATACTTTTCTATGACTAATAACAAATATTAGCTATCATAAATGTTAATAAAACAATGCTTGGTTTTCATTTAAAAAAAAAAACACCAAAACAAAACACTCCTCAAACATGTCCTTTCATGTACACATACCCATTGATGAGATGGCATAGACTAAACCTAGGTTACAAAATATTCAAAAATACTAACTATATTTTAGGAGAGTTGCAACATACGTTACAAATAATATATTTTGCTGTTCTGGTAGGACAATGCATTTAGCATGGCATCATTTCTAACAAATTTGGCACGGAAGTCACCACTCTCTAGCTCATGAAATATATGGAATAAATATATGGAGAACCATGGAGCCATATCTGAAAAAAAGTTGTTAAATTAGTATATGTTGAACTCAATACCTTTTTATTCGATATAATGTTAATTCATAAATCCAAAACGGTGACGTTTCACATTCAACCAAAAATTCTCAAAAGATATCTCATGAAAGATACCACCACCGCAAGGGGTATGCCATTTCAACAACATATACCATAATGAACACATTTGAACATTTTATTAAAACTACTGCGAAAAATTGCAAACCTTTTACTTTAATACAATCACAAACTATTCATAAGTATTTGGTACATTAAGACTAACCCACCAGGTCGATTCAAAACTTCACACAATATTATTTCAAAACAGTGATTTTACAACAATGACTCGTGACACTCCTCAAAACATTGCAGACCACGGACATATGAATATATCTGGACCTATCCTAAGTGATAAAAACGTACTATTTCCCCCTCCCCATGGAGCCAGATGGAGCTCCTCCTTGGAGCCAGCTCGCTCCATGGGGAGGGGAGAGAGCCTCGCTTGAATCTAAAATATGTGACGTCATCATTATTGTCCTGAACAGCGCGGAAGTAACATCCATACATTTTACGAAATAACACGCCAAAAACGGTAGCTTGTGCTATACATTATACCCACATATTATATGGATATAGCGAATGTGGGCGGTTCTCCAGTGTACTCGTCGCTGGTTACAGGGGTAAGTAAATTATGAAACATTTGTATAAGTGTCTTAACTAAACACGGCAACAAAATATTGCTATGTGAATTGGGGCGAACCTTTTCGGGGCGAGAATTTGGCCTTAGAAAATATGTTATTAACGTGGCAAGCAATTCGCGCTCCCATGTAAAAAGGTCTATTCATTCAGAGTGTTTCCTCTTGGGGTAAGAATAACCTCGTCGAATTTAATGTTTCAAAGACCCAATCATGTTTGATAACGTCTAAAAGGGATCGAAATGAAAATCTAGTCTCCTTCAACGGAAGCATCTTCCAAACAGGACCTCCATCGATATGCTTTGTGTAACTCTAAGTGACCAGCTCAGGTACGGGGGCTCCATCGAAACCAGAGTTAAGTTAGCCTCTCAGAAACTGGGGGTACTGTACAGGGCCCGCAGATACTTTAAAAGTACACAACTGCTAACCCTGTACAAATCGCAAGTGCGCCCCACGGTTGAATTTGGCAGCCACCTCTGGTCTTGAGCTCAAAAATACCTAAAAAACCCTTGACTCTGTGCAGAAACGGGCGGTTTGTTTGATAGATTCTCCTATCTTGACAGACGGACTGCAATATTTAGAGCACAGGCGTCAGGTGGGAATGCTGTCCTTGTTCTACCGGTATTACAATGGAAGATGCTCCAAGGAACTAGCGTCATTGATCCCCTCGGCACCGGTGCATAGTCGGGAAACACGCCAAACACGCGCCCAACATTTTTACACGGTTTACATTAGTCACATGAGAACGGGTCGTTTTTATGACTCGTTCTCCTCGTTGACTAGTTCAACGGCTCGGCTGTGGAACGATTTGCCGGCCTCTGTGTTCTCTCCCTCCTACAACATGGGTCTCTTCAAGACCCGTGTTCACTCCTTCCTTTCCTCGAAAAGACCCTCCACACAGCATCTTCAAAGATGACATAGGCCCCGAGGGAAGTTATTTTCCTCAGGGCCTCCTGTGTGGAGTTAATGTAAAAAAAAGCAAAAAAAAAGCAAACACTTCACCACAATCTTCGATTACACATCTGCCACTTGGATGGACACTGCAATGCTGACCGAGACGTTGGCTAAAGAAGGAAGTAGCCCAACACGGCAAAATGCTCAATGCGGCGGTGGAAATGTCAAATCATATATTTTATGTGTTTAGTAAGAAAAACAGTTTTCTGCTAACGAATGAGCATTTTTAAATTTCCCGTGACGGAATAAAAATGCAATAAACATTCTCTCTCAAACGATGAGATACACAAAGTACGTAGATCTGTTTTTTCCAAAGGAAACATGCCACCATTTTCTTGCATCTCTCTCACACACAGCACCGTGACAACTCCGTAACCCCGGAAATATTATTAGCCGTGACGATAATTTTGAAAATATGGAAGATAGTTTAAAGAATAATATTGAAGCGTGAAAATTCCAAAATTCAAAAACCTTAAACATCAAAGCGTTGATGGTTTTGCTTTTATCTAAAACATATAATGGTCCATTTTTTCTTAGATACTAAATAACAACAATTACTATAACTAAATAACATTCAATTTGGGAGGCAGGAATGGGTACCGCCGCCCCGGGAACCTTTATTGCATAACCAACACCTCTGCCATAGGTCACCCCAAGTGGTTCGCTACGTTTGGTGATTTAGCAGGGATGCCCGGGTTCATGGCGTGAGGTTTGTCTAGGTCTTGGAGGCGGATGACCAGGACATACTGAATCCCAGATTCCTACCCAGCCCTTAAACTCTTTTCCTTCCCAGAACTCTCTTTTCCTTCCTTTTCTTAAAAAAAAACCTCCACACAGCATCTCAAAGATGACATAGGCCCTGAGGGAAATTATTTTCCTCAGTGCCTCCTGTGTGGAGCTCGTGTAAAAAAAAACAACAGTCGAAAATGAGACAAACGGTGCACGTATGTCCACAGCCCCCCAAAGGTAACATACAATCATTATCATACATCTCCCTCACCGTTATTTAATATGTAAGAAAGAGCTGCAGCATTATAACGATAAGGAACGTATGTTTATTGCCTATTTTTGTCGTCACGGTACCGCAACCGTGAATCGTCACGGTAATTATAAAAACGTCTAATAGTAGTTTTATTAAGCCATATCTTTTGTGTGGTTATTAGCACAATTAATTTTGCATTATATATTTTCAAAACCATGATACTAGTAGATACTCGTATATTGAGACTTCCATTCTTATTAATTTACTAATAACATCCTTTGCCCCTTTACAAATTCGTCGCAGAACCATTGATATTTCTGTCATCAGATCTGCTGTTTTTAATGAAAATTTAAGACGACTTAGATAGTTCTATTTCTGTTTGGGCACTGGGGTTAAAGTCCTGACATACTTTGTGAAGTGCTGCCATCTCAAAGGAGACCATTGAATGTGGTGAATATGCAAAAAGCCCTTTAGACAAAAGTGCAGGCGGGACCTCGCAACGAGGGCGAACACTTTACAAAGATTTTTGGCGTAGGTACCTACTCTAATATGGTTTGAGAAAATGTCAAGATATGCCTTTCACGTTCAGAGGGTATATATATATATATATATATTTTTTTTTTACAGTGAATACCGCACAAGAATCTTAACTGCTCCCGTCTGGAGCCAGTGAGACTATGGCATCCCCAATTGGGGTATGTTGTGAGGCTGAGGGTAGTGGGGAGGGGAAGGAGGTGAGGAAGAGGAAGGTTGGGAAGTACCTGGCTATTCAGATCTGGTCACCAAACACGGCTAAAGCCATTTTCAAGCAACGTTTTAATTCTGAATGGTGGTCTTACACCAGGGCGATACTGATAGTATCTTCCACTCTGGAACATGCCGCAAATATACTATATATTGTTTTAAATGAATTAATTGTGAAATAACACAAATTAATCAAATAAAATTTATTTGCGCATGCCGGGTTCGAACCCGCGACCTCCGGATTGTGAGTCAAGAGTCTTACCCACTGGACTACGGAGATATATAACCAGACACAACCCGAAATATACCATTTGTAACCAAATTCTCGGGAGCATGCATGTTTTTCGAATTCAATTTTTCGAAAACAATTGTTAAAGATTAATTTTTCGACAACAACTTTTAAAATGTATGTTTAACTTGCTTATAAATATGACTAACGAGATACTGTTAGGTTAGGTTAGGTTAGGTTGGTTGATATTGTCCATCCATAATAAAATACTCTTGTACGTACTGTATACATACTTTTATCAATTCTAAAAACTAGTGTTTCGGTCAATTGATGTTCGAAAAATTGCATTTCGAACAATTTAATTCGAAAAATTGCAATTCGGTCAATTTACCTAGACCCAAATTCCAGACCTATCGATTCTTTTCCACAAATAAATATACATTTATTTTGAAAGATTGTTATTTTATCTAGTAAAGATATGTTTTAAATTTTGAAAAAAATTGTATGTATTTACTAAAATAAGGTTATACATACCGTTAGTCGTAAGCAGATTTGTAAAATTCTTAAACGACACATATTAAATAAATCAATAAACTACATAGAAAAGCCACTTTCAGAATTTTAATGTTAGTTCAAATAAAATCATTAAAAAAATCCGAGTATATATTTTGTTACGAAATTACTACAGATTGATTGAAATTACTATGATTTTTCTGTTTTTGTTATTTATTTTTGGGGTGTTATGCCGTGTTGCGCTACCCCCTTCTTTAGCCAACATCAGGGCAGATCCGGCAGATGTCACATGGCTAAAGAAGGAGGTAGCGCAAAGCTCAACACAGCGTAACACACCAGAAACAAATAACGAAAATACTTTTGGCCGTGAAAATCTAAAAACGTACCAGATTGTCTATTTATTTACGCTCTTACAAAAAAAATTTAATGAAATGAAGACAATATTAGAAAAACCATTGTCTTAATTTAATTAAATATTAAGATTTGAGGTTTTACTCACAAACTTAAAAATAATATATTTCAGTTTTTTTTACACACTTATTTTGCTCAAACACTATTGAAAACTTATAAATACTTATGATAAAAAAAAAATACAAAAAGGACGTAATTTTCTCCCACTGCCGTTCAAGGCTCGAGGAGTTCGGCTAGAGAGGTTAAAAGGACTTTATCAACCAGTCTCTACCGATCCGGCCTGCACTCATCTTGTGAACATTTTAACCATTGAGATTTTCGGTTATGTTCAGATTCCTAATATTCAAATAATTCATCTGAAAACATCGGAACCCTGATCACATCGAGCAAACAAAATAATTGTTCGTGCTGTCACCAGTCTCTCGTCTATCCCTCCAAAAGCTATAATAATATTTGCATTTGTACCAGGATAACAAAAAGAAAACATTTTTTCTTCTGCGGCTCGCAATTGAATCTGTTCCGTCCATCTTAATTCGCATTGACAGCGGCAATCGATTGATGGCAGTTGTAACATTATTTAAGATCGATTTCTTGAAAGTTTTAATTACCATCTGCATACAAGAGCTGTCCCTTGATACTCATCATTTTGGACGTGTACCGGGAGCGCATAAAAGGAGATGGATCAACATGAACGTCAGATTCAAGATTCAAGTGCATGTTAACATGCATCGGACAAGGGAAACAAGGTACAAATCCCAATATTTTGTAAGCATATAGGTACCATCTACTCCCCCACATTTATAAATACTATGTTACTATGTATAGTATGGTTCCGTGATTATTTATAACAGTTTTGATTCCTGACCATTTTTTAAGTACTACCAGACCGAACCTAAATCACCTACTAGTAATTTTCTGCACGTGTCGGTACATGTAGGACTTTCTGGACATACTAAGAATACTCGAAGGCCGACATTCACATAAGCTAGAGATTTGTCCGTTGCACCCGATGAGTTATAAATTTTATTATTAATTGTAGAAGCGACCATAAAAAGTATATAATAATTAATTAAGACGACAATATACCCTAAAATATATTCAGAATCTTAACGACGTAAGTAAAGAAACCGTGTACATAAATTGCGACTCCCGACCCGTGCATTGCACGAACCTACTGTCGAATTTGCCCTATCAAAGAAAAGAAGAAGAATACGAATAATGTGGGAATCTTAACGACGTAAGTGAAGAAAGCGTGTACACAAATATACGCCCGCGGCACGGCGTATTGGACGAACGTACGGTTGAATTTAACCTAGCAGGCCTGCAGATTCGACCTTTCCGCCGCGTTCATTTTAATTAATTCTGAAGAAAATGTAACTAATATTTAAAACAAGTCTCAATGTCTCACTCCCGAAGTTATTAATTTATCGTCTAGAAAAATAAAATCTCATGCTTACCGCTAACTTTGTAGTTGAAAAAGGGGTTATAAAGTTTTAAAAACAGAAAATATATTAATGGTAAGGTATTTTTTTTATTAATCTTAAATACGAAGAACTTATATCCTCAGTATTCTGTTGGAATAAAAAAGTTATTATAGTTACGAATTCGCTGGAAATGATTAAAATGTGAGTTTTGAGCAAACAAAAATTATTAAGGTTGTTTACCGTCTTAAATAACTAATAATCTAACATAACCACAACGGCTACAACAACCAAAACTACAATAGCAACCATAACAACTACAACAACCACAACAACAACAACCACACAAACCACAACAACCATAACTACAACAACAACCACAAAAACGATTACAACAAAAACAACCATATGTCGACAACAGCCATAACAACTACAAAACCACATGACAAACAACAGCCATATCTACACCAACAAAAACCACCATATTGTAATGTCTGTGTGAATTGTATGAGTGCAAGCGAGATAGCATGCTTGCGCGAATCTATATAAGGCGATGCGTGCTCGATCCATCCTCTTTTGCGTTAGGCAGCTCCACAATAAATACTAGTACAGTACCATTACTCTCTTTTCATTTGAGTACTACCCACCATAATTCGTCAACACTTTGAATGTAAGTCCGCTGGACATTACAACTGACTCAGCCTGTAGTAGCTGATATCACACACATGAAAGCAACAATCATAACGAGCATAACAATCACATGATTATAACACCATAACAACCACAACAAGAACACAAAAATAGGATTACACATGGTGAGTCGGGCCTTCACAACTAAGCACGAGCAACTTATTAACTCTATAACTAAGCTTTTGGTAAGCAAAAGTATTTCAAAGAAGAGATATGAAAATATTATATGAGTCAGTTAATATATTAACCGTTCTAGGGATATTACAGTTTGAAATTGTGTGCCAAAACCTATTGTCAGATTCCATATGAAAAGGAAGAAGTAGATCATATGCACAATACAAGATTACAATACATAAATACGGGCAACGGACATTCACTTTTCTTATATATACAAATATATAAAATATTTGCTATATATACAAATTAAAAAAACGAATCAAATTGCAGCACCACACCGGTCTATAAATAAGCTGAAAAATGGTTAAAAGATCAAGATTCTTATATTAATGTTGTTTCCAAGAAACTATACGCTAGTGTCAATTAAATGTATGCATGTAATCTTATGTATAAATATGCCTATTGGTGTGTCGTCTGTGTTATATCCATCTGTCTATTTATTGTTTTTACTTGTGTTGTTATTCTTCTTTATCTATTTTCTACATTGTGGTTTCTCTTTATATCGAAGAATAAAAAATATCATACCTTAATTTTTGAATTACTAACATTATCCTCTCCAATTACACACCAAATTTTGTGGCTGTTATTTTAATTTTTTTAAGACACAAGTCCCATTCTTCAAAGGATAATCTTGGAAGAATGATTCATACTACAACTTGCCTGCAACATCATACCACAACGATCTTTCAAAAGTTTCAATCCAAGGTGAGGTCTTTTAAAGTGAGGTGAGTATGTACTAGCGTTGGTGTCCAAATTTTTGAAAGTCGATAGTAAACCTGTAAAAAAAGGTTCAGCTGGCAAATCAGTCTTTTTTACGTTATCTTGTCAAGTGAATTATGTTTCTTTGTGCTTTACATTATTTTCTTCAAGTTACCTGTGTTGTTCGTCCGGCGTTTTGTCGTCCACCCACGTCGCATGTTTACAGTTTTGCCAATGAATATATTATCAAGTTCGAGTTGTAAGTTTTTGTACATTTCGATTCGAAATTTCACATGTCTGTTACGGGTTGCCAAAGTTCTCACGGATGATTATTTTGGTTGACTTGTTGACCTGGTCGGAACGAAAAATTTTTTTCTAAGCTACTCTTAAATATGGTGGCCATTTTTTAACTTCTGTTGAATATCGACCGATTCCATACATTTCTTACCCACTTTAACCAACCAGTTTTATCATTAAAATCTCCTGTCCAATTATTGCAATGTAATGAATTAAAATAAGATAGAGACTTTAAAAAAATAAGTAAGTAGGCAATGAACCAAACCTGGTTATTGGCAGTAAAACAGTGATTTGCGAGATAAAGAATGAATCAGATCTTTGAAGTGTATATGTGAAATAAAGGGTGCAAGTACCTGTCTATGGTCGTAGAATAAGTGAGTGAATGGTTTGAATGTACAGAGTGGATGGCCTAAGACCTGAGTGTTAGGAGAATATATGACGGACAAGTGGACTGAAGTATACTCATGAAAAATTTATACACGTGTGATTGTAAAGCCAATTCCAGTGAAATGGCATGTCGGATAGTGAATTGGCCAGCGGATAAATAATTTTCATTTTTGTTTTTATTTTTATGAGTAAAACATCAAATTGTAATATTTAATTAAATGAATACAATATTAGAACTCAATCGAAAATCTGGAGACAGAAAAATCAGAAAAGGATATTGGCACCTCTGGGACTCAAACCTAGGACCTTTCGCTTTAAGGGCAACAGCTCTGACCACTGGGCTCAGGTGTCTCTATTGGTTCGGTCATTTTTAGCTGTATCATACTTCGACTAAGAACTACTAACATTATCACCATTTTTATTAACGCATAGTTTATTGGCTGCTATTTTTATGTATGATTGCAAGATTCAAACCCGAACTAAATGCTATCTAGGTAGTGTCTGGTTAAATTTTTATCCATTTCATTTTTAATACGCAGTTGGAGTACCAGAGGTGCCAATATCTTTTTCTGATTTTTCTGTTACGAAATTTTCGATTGAGTTTTGCTAATATTGTCTTCATTTAATTTAATAATTTTTAAATCGTGCGTCTCATGGCTATTCAAAATCGACATTATGAATACATATAGCAAAATTATATACAATGGTGGTGTCTATGCATACCATCTGGTTCAATAACCTCTGAAACCGAGAATTGCTGTGATTTTCAAATTGAAACTGATTGTGGGAATAACTCAGACAAGCTACAAAGATTTGAAACTTGAAATTCTTTTGTTTAAAATTTTGTAACATAATGTAACACCCATTTATATGTATGTGACCAGCAATGGGACGGAATTAGCAGCCTAGCAGAAATAGAAGAAGAGGAGGGGTTTGCGGTTGCGACGGCAAGCTGAGTTCCGTTTATGGAGGGAGAGTAAAACAGAACGGAACCGCTAGTTATGTCAAATTGTGTTGAAATCATCAATAAACCGTGATATACAGATTACAGACTATTATTTGACACTTTCCTGCACACCAAGTTATTTAATGTTACATATCAGAAGTGGGATGGAATCAATGTGCCGCGGAAACAATGATTTTAACATCGCGTCTTGGTCCGCCGTTATGTTGACAAAACAAAAATGAATAAAGTGGTTCGATTCAATTCTGTAAATGTTACGACCACGTGTCGAGTGGGTGTATTCTCCCGTGAACTTCTGGACTATGATGGCAATGGACATAGTTGGTACAACTCCGTTATCGCAAATTTATCTCAGTTTTCGCGTACGGGAATACTAAAATGACGAATACTCGCGCAACAGGCTTTAAATGGTGTTAGTTTTAAACAAAAACGGTGCCTCGGAGAAATATTGAGTAAAATCAGTGATTGAGTGACGTTTTGCACCGTAAAGAGATACCGTAAATTTCACCCGAAATACCTAACGTGGAAAGCAACAAAAATACAGACGCTCGCCGGACAGCTGTTCGCTGGCGCGGCGGCCATCTTGCCAAACATTTATCGAGTCGAGTGCTGCCAGACATGAGAATAAACAAAGCGGTGGTAAGGTATCTGTCCATTTTCAAAGTGTACCTTACAAAATAATTCGTACAAACTGAAGTGCCTTTGGATTTCGAGAAAAGTAAATAATCTGGACGATTTAAAATTAAGAATTACCTTCAAAATGATCGGAAGAAATATCATAATGACCAAATCATCATTTACAGTGCCAAGTTAATGCTGACTGAGTGTGTTGACATCCGAGGAAATGTTGCTGGCTTCCCATGGGCATTCAGACACACAATTGAGAGACTTTAGATACACAGAGACGCCTACATAGCCAACACCTGAGGATATCAATTCGGAGAATCAGCTTATTTCTCATTGCGGTATCTGAATGGGTTCTTCGACAAATTTCTCACGGTCTTGGATGGTCTCAGTGATGTTTCAAGCTGTTCATCTGAAAAAAAAACGAGACCACTTGGCTCGGGATTGCCGCCTCAGACAGCAGCCGTTGGAGAAATGCTCTTGATCTTGAAGCGTTATTAAATTATAAATTAAATTATAAAACACTTACCGATGAGGGAAATTTGGATTAGAAAAATACAAAACAGTGTGTATTGCAAGTGCCGACGAAATTCTAGGAGAACATCATGAACACATAATAAAACAAATGACAATACTCAAATTAGAGCTATGAGCATTATGAGGAAGAAAAATTGAAAACCTGCAGCACAAGTCACATTAGACGAGGAAAAGCAATGAAATCAGACTCTTTTTCAGAAAAAAAAAACAGAGTCAAAAGTCGTTGATGTACGGAGCAATGATGTTTGGCGAATTACCAAAGGTAAAAGCGATGCTAAAGACATCTCGATGAATTGAGAAATTTTATAAGATCTTCCGGGACCTAACAAAATCTGATTAATCCCGACTGGGTGCTTGTAGAGATGGTGAAAGGAATTTGCTGATAGTAAAAAGGGATATTTTGGAAAGATGGGAGAATGATTTCTGAACATTTCAAACCATACCAATAATGAACACCGTAAATAGGAGGAAATGGTTCACCACTCCCGCTGAGGAGTTCGCGGAGAAGTCCACTGTGCTTGGAGTAAAGCAGGCACCGGAGATGACTGAAAAATACTCGTAATTTATTTTATTTTATTTATTTATTTAAGTTTTTATTCCAGCAAGACTGGGAGGGTAGTGCAATCCCAGTCTGCCATATTACATAAACAACTATAAAAGAAAAGAAAAAAAAATAGTTTAAATATTAGGTAGGTACCTAATTAAAGCATAAAATGATAACAAAATTCATCACACAAATAATAAAAAATAAGCATAAAATTAAAATAAATAATAAGTAGACAGAATTAAAAATAAAAAGATATTTTGGGATAGTCCATCATGGAGGTCGCCTCATCATCTGCATCCACCGCTCATTTAATGGGGAACTGAGCCACTCGGATGCAGCCACGACAATGATATTGGTTGAAGTCCGTATCCTGCTCCAGAAGCTGGCTAGTCGGTGGCGAAGTAGGGCTGGGAATGAGTGCACCCTCCCCTCGGTGAACATCGTGGAGGCACTGCAGAACCTCGGTAGTTGCATAAGTTGCCTGTATGCATTATTGTAGCACACCCTCAGTTTGTCCCATTGCGCTGCTGGGTATTGTGTCCACAGTTCTGACGTGTACAGGGCAGTACAGTATGTCTTGAATAGTAATTTTCTGACATCTTCGCTACAGTGGTAGAACCGCCTTGAGAGCATTCCGGCCCGTATATTAATTGCTCTTCTTTGTCGTTCCATATCTTCTATATCCTTCATGTCTTCGGTTAGGATATGTCCCAGATACTTAACCTGTGAGGCCACAAGCAGTTCAATTCCTTCTAAATATATTGGAGGAATATGTGATGGCTCCTTATTGTGTTTGAAAGCGACGATGACTGACTTTTTAGAATTGTACAACAGGTTATGAGAGTTTGCGTATTCTTCGCATATTTGCACAAGTCGTCTCATCGCTTTAATCGAAGGTGCAAGCAGCACCATGTCATCGGCGTAATTAATGTTGTTACTTCCTTGTCCGCAGATATGACAACCGATTCGTGTATCGTTCAACTCTTGTAAGAGGTCGTTAATGTACACATTAAATAGAGTTGGAGACATATTCCCCCCTTGCCTGACACCGCTCTTAAGGAATAAAGGTCTTGAAGAAGCTCCTGCCCATTGAATGTGATTTTCCTGTTGTCCGTACCAAATAGCCAGCATATTGACCACTGCTGCTGGAACATCTCGCTTTATGAGTTTTTCCCATAATAATTGATGGGAGACACGATCAAACGCCTTGCTTAGGTCAAGAAAACACCCATAGACTGTGGTTTTTCTTTTTTTGTAATAGGCTATTGTTTGTTTTACTCCATAAATGGCCATATCGGTTGATGAGGCGCTCTTGAAGCCGAATTGGTTATCAAGGGTAAATAGTTTCTCTTTAACTAGCGCGAATAAGATTTTTTCAAATAGTCTCGAAAGCATTGTCGCCAATAAAGCACCAGGAACAGAAGTGATAACAAATGAACTGATCGAAACCGGTGGTCCAACGCTAGAAGTGCATATTCACAGACTATTTAACGAAAACTGGCAAAATCAAATACTGCCCGAGGAATTGAAAATAGAAATTATTGTGACCATTCATAAAAGGGGAGACAAGACCAAGTGCGAGAACCATAGAGGAATAACAATTCACAAAATCACATACGAAGTCTTCTCCTGTTTACTCTACGGCAGGCTATTGATATAATGTGGTGAAGATATCAGGTGAATATTGATGTGGCTTCAGATGCCAAAAGATCCAACATTGATCACACTAATTTCACAAGGGTATATGAATATAATATGACTCTACTACTTGTCCATAGACTTCAAACTGCACTAACTAAAAATAAAAATGTGTAATTCCTAAAATAAGGAGACTTGAGGCATTCGAGATGTAGATCTACAGAAGAATATTCAAAATAAGTTGGATGGACTGAGTCACGAATGAAGTTATTATGGTTCGGATGAATAAAGAAAAATAAGTTATTAAAACAATAAAAATCCGAAACTTCATTATATAGGAGATGTGATGAGACAGAGAAATACGAGATCTTGCATCTCATAATGCAGGGAAAAGATTGCCGGAAGACGGGGCCCTGGAAGAAGAAGAACATCATGGCTGAAAAACTTGAGACCGTGGTTTGGACAGTCCAATGTAGAGCTGTTCCGGACCGCAGTAAAGTCCACATAGCCAATATGATAGCCAATGTCAGTTGAACGGACAAGGTAGGAGAGGAAGATGAATCCCTTAAAACTAGTCTGACTAAATCTAATACAGTCATAAATGTATAAAGCGGGTTATCGGAGAACATCGAAATCGAGTCAGGATGAGATACGCTATCTACGGTGATTCTTAATATGGTGGTGAGACCAACACACGTAAAGTAAATTTAATGGGCTGCATAAACTAAAATACATCAGAGATAATGTGAGATAATATGTCAATCATATAGTAATTACCAGCAGATCAAACGGGTGATAATCTAGCGTAGCCCACCTCAAAACCCGAAGCTGAACAATTGAGACCAAAAATAAAAACATCGAAACTAAGTACGTAAATGACAAGCACGCGTGAGTAAGAGACAATCCGGGTTTTGTAGGCCAGCAGGTCTCAAAGACTGCAATGATCTGAAAGGAAAGGATGCGAGATGGTAGGACGCCAAAATATATGACCAAGGGGTTGCCCCAGTGGAAGTGACCCAGAAGTGAGTGGCGAGGGACCACAGCCGGTGGAGGATATTTGTGGGAGAAGCCAAATCCCAACCTGGATTGTAGCGTCAAAATGACGATGTTGACGCATAGAAAAAAGGAAGGAAAGCCAGTTCAACAAAATTGGGAGACTTCATTAAAAGAGTCAATTTTCTGTATGGTTATCCTTATAAAGTGACCGATGGATACAAGATAAAGATATGTCACGTTGGTGGCGATTGTATGTCACCTTAACCAAGGTGTTGAGCAATACTATTTTATT
Source organism: Limnephilus rhombicus (assembly GCA_929108145.2). Lineage (NCBI taxonomy): Eukaryota > Metazoa > Arthropoda > Insecta > Trichoptera > Limnephilidae > Limnephilus > Limnephilus rhombicus. The sequence goes on from OV815277.1 coordinate 15,075,373, forward strand.
ATATTATGTCACGTTGGTGGCGACTGTATGTCACATTGGTGGCGATTGTATGTCACCTTAACTCAGGTGTCGAGCAATACTATTTTATTATGTCACGTTGGTGGCGATTGTATGTCACTTTAACTTAGGTGTCGAGCAATACTATTTTATTATGTCACGTTGGTGGCGACTGTATGTCACATTGGTGGCGATTGTATGTCACCTTTACTCAGGTGTCGAGCAATACTATTTTATCATATTATGTCACGTTGGTGGCGATTGTATGTCACATTGGTGGCGATTGTATGTCACCTTAACTCAAGTGTCGAGAAATACTATTTTATTAAATTATGTCACGTTGGTGGCGACTGTATGTCACATTTGTGGCGATTGTATGTCACCTTAACTCAGGTGTCGAGCAATACTATTTTATTATATAATTAAGCGCACTTGAAGTGAAACATCACAAAACTGCGCTATATAAATACTACGTTATTATTATTATTATTATGTCACGTTGGTGGCGATTGTATGTCACTTTAACTTAGGTGTCGAGCAATACTATTTTATTATATCACGTTGGTGGCGACTGTATGTCACATTGGTGGCGATTGTATGTCACCTTTACTCAGGTGTCGAGCAATACTATTTTATCATATTATGTCACGTTGGTGGCGATTGTATGTCACATTGGTGGCGATTGTATGTCACCTTAACTCAGGTGTCGAGCAATACTATTTTATTATATTATGTCACGTTGGTGGCGATTGTATGTCACCTTAACTCTGGTGTCGAGCAATACTATTTTATTATGTCACGTTGGTGGCGATTGTATGTCACATTGGTGGCGATTGTATGTCACCTTTACTTAGGTGTCGAGCAATACTATTTTATTATGTCACGTTGGTGGCGACTGTATGTCACATTGGTGGCGATTGTATGTCACCTTTACTCAGGTGTCGAGCAATACTATTTTATCATATTATGTCACGTTGGTGGCGATTGTATGTCACATTGGTGGCGATTGTATGTCACCTTAACTCAGGTGTGGAGAAATACTATTTTATTATATTATGTCACGTTGGTGGCGATTGTATGTCACATTGGTGGCGATTGTATGTCACCTTTACTCAGGTGTCGAGCAATACTATTTTATTATGTCACGTTGGTGGCGACTGTATGTCACATTGGTGGCGATTGTATGTCACCTTTACTCAGGTGTCGAGCAATACTATTTTATCATATTATGTCACGTTGGTGGCGATTGTATGTCACATTGGTGGCGATTGTATGTCACCTTAACTCAGGTGTCGAGCAATACTATTTTATTATATTATGTCACGTTGGTGGCGATTGTATGTCACCTTAACTCTGGTGTCGAGCAATACTATTTTATTATGTCACGTTGGTGGCGATTGTATGTCACATTGGTGGCGATTGTATGTCACCTTTACTCAGGTGTCGAGCAATACTATTTTATTATGTCACGTTGGTGGCGACTGTATGTCACATTGGTGTCGATTGTATGTCACCTTTACTCAGGTGTCGAGCAATACTATTTTATCATATTATGTCACGTTGGTGGCGATTGTATATCACATTGGTGGCGATTGTATGTCACCTTAACTCAGGTGTCGAGCAATACTATTTTATTATATTATGTCACGTTGGTGGCGACTGTATGTCACATTGGTGGCGATTGTATGTCACCTTAACTCAGGTGTCGAGCAATACTATTTTATTATATTATGTCACGTTGGTGGCGATTGTATGTCACCTTAACTCGGGTGTCAAGCATTACTATATTATGTCACGTTGGTGGCGATTGTATGTCACCTTAACTCAGGTGTCGAGCAATACTATTTTATTATGTCACGTTGGTGGCGATTGTATGTCACCTTAACTCAGGTGTCGAGCAATACTATTTGATGTTATTATGTCACATTGGTGGCGATAGTATGTCACATTGGTGGCGAGTAATGTCACATTAGTGGCAAATGGTATTATGTTTGTATGCTTCTAGAATTATTATGGCACAGAGATAGAGCCGTGAGGACACGACTACTAATCAGGATGGACGAGTGTAACACCCATTTATATGTATGTGACCAGCAATGGGACGGAATTAGCAGCCTAGCAGAAATAGAAGAAGAGGAGGGGTTTGCGGTTGCGACGGCAAGCTGAGTTCCGTTTATGGAGGGAGAGTAAAACAGAACGGAACCGCTAGTTATGTCAAATTGTGTTGAAATCATCAATAAACCGTGATATACAGATTACAGACTATTATTTGACACTTTCCTGCACACCAAGTTATTTAATGTTACAATAATGTAATTTTTTAAATTAACTAATGGTGTTCGAAAGGTGAATTTCGTATGTCTTTTGAAAGGCATTTATCTTGAGGCAAATTTATTTATTTATTTGTAAGACATCCACAGTACATTATGTACTAATTACGTAAGTCCATAGAATGTCATGCGGTAGTTACGCCTGAGATATGAACGAGTCTAAAAACTCAATTAATGAATGAATGAGTAATAATAATAAAAAGGGAGAAAGGGGGGGGCGAGATAAAGATACATTTTAAAATCAAGAATTATATGCTAACTAATCGTAATTGACTGATTAAAGTTTAAAAGTTAAGTGTAAGTAGTTTTAAAATAATTTATATCACGCCAAATTAGTTTTGTATGTTTGAAAAGGAATCATGATAAATGTCTAAGTGTAGTAATTTTTCGTAGTGGTTATAAGTTGTGATTGCGCGAGTAATTGGTGAGTTACTTGCTGCATTAGTGTTATTGGATTCTATATTAAAAAGAGAAGTGTGCCTGGTACGCCTCATTAGGACATTTAAACCAATGACGGATAGCAAAGCAATTCAGGACTATCTATTTTATTATTTAGCAGATTATATAGAAACAAAAGATCTGATAATGTGCGTCTTTCTTGTAAACTCATGTTATTTGTAGTTTTGTTGTATTTCTTGAGTAAATATTTTGAGAATTTATTCTGTATACTTTCTACTATATCTATGTGCACCTTATATTGAGGATTCCAGACCGTGGACGCATACTCCAGTGAACAACTGACCAATGAACAAAACAACATATCTAGAGTCTTAGCACTTTTGAAAACTTTACATATTCTTAATAGAAAATCCAGCATCTTGTAGGATTTTGAAATAATTTTTTCGATATGCTTATCAAAAATTAATTTGCTGTCTAAATAAACACCAATTATATTACTACAATCATTTTTACTACAATACTTTCAGCTTCACACAGCCTACAAATTCCCATTATTTTTAAACGGTCTGGTAATACATTGAAAGGAAATAAGATAATTGATTTCAACTAAACAGGTCATACGTGTATCTTTTTGTCAACATTAAGTAATCTTCTCATTTAAGAAAAAGCAATGACAAAATACGTCATGCTAACAACAGATAATAGGACGGCCAATCAATTAAGGAGTTTTGTAGGAAGTCATTTCATTAAGTAGACGTCCCCGAAAACAGGATAACAGAGGTTGACAAGAGATAAAGGGGTCCAATCAATGCTAATTAACGGCTTAATCAGTGCTTCATGAAAGGGACTGACGTTAAAAAGCTCCGTCGTAAGAGGAAACCGACGCCACAGATCTTTGTTTATTTTAGGTTGTTCAGGAATCCAATTGAACGTCCTCGCTTTAATTGTCCTAATGAACGATTCAAAAACAAAGAAAGTCATAAAATTGGTGAGAGGGATCGACTTGAAACAAACTTATTTTAAATGAGAACGGCTGAGCGGTCTTTTATGTACAAAGTTTTAAATTGGATTTGGTGTCAAAGTGCTTGACCAAACTGAATAATTAAAAAGTCATGTAATAATTTTGTTTTATTTTAACTCCATGTCATCTTTGAAGATGTTGTGTGGAGTGTCTTTTTGAAGAGAGGAAGGAGTGAATATGGGTCTTGAAAAATTCATGTTGTAGGGGGTAGTGGGGGGGGGGGGGAATACAGAGGTCGGCAAATCATTCCATAACCGAGCTGTTGAACTCAAGAATGAGTCGTGGAAGCGTCTCGTTCTCACGTGGCAAATGTTGTACGTCTATATGCGGATGCATGGAACGTACTCAAGATTCATGCACCATATGGAATTAATTGAGGCAACAAATAGATTAAGCTTGTAAACTAGACGTTATGCAAATCTTGCAATTCTTAGTTTTAACATAATCCATAACTGTATTGACAGCCCATTCCTCTTGGAATGTTATGGCTTATACGTGCCTGAAATGACACGACTTGTTCAAAATACCATATGGCAAAACAGAGGTTCTAGCACAGCATAGCATGACAAGAGGAATGGTGCTGTTGAACGAAATATCGGAAACACTAGATATATATAACTCTTCTTTAAATAGCCTTAAGATTTTTTTCTATAATAATAATCATCTTCCTAGGTGTTACGACTGTCAAAATGAGAAAATTATACAGTAATTGGATAATAATCTGTTGTAAAATTTGAAAAAAAAATGTTAACCGTTTACATTGTACATAATATGTTGGGTGCGCGTTTGGCGTGTTTCCCGACTATGCACCGTAGCCGAAAGGATCAATGACACTAGTTCCTTGGAGAATCTTCTATTGTGATAGCGGTAGATCGGAGATAGGACAGCATACCAACCTGACGCCTGTACTCCAAAGACTTTACATAGAAGAACATAACATAACATATCAAACAATTGGCTGCAAAATTCAACGGTGGGGCGCACTTACAATTCGTGCAGGGTCAGCAGCAGTATAATATTAAAGTATCTGCGGGCCTTGTACAGTACGCCCAGTTTCTGAGAAGCCAACTTGACTCTGATTTCGTTGGAGCGTCAATACACCAATGTTAGATTTATAAAATTAATAACGATTCCTTCGATACTATGATATTTTTATTATTTTAGCTGGCACAAATAAGGAAAATATTTTTTTTTTAGTATTTAAGAATAACTATTATTGTAGTGAAAACTTCTTTAGCACCGTTGTGATTTGAAACTCGACACTAAAAATAAACAATCACATACATCTAGAGGATTTAGACTGCGAGAGAAGGACAAAGCAATACTCGGTTCCAATATGATACGATAAATCCACAGTTCCACGCAAGTAGGGTTCCCAGATCAAAAAATCAAAAAACCGGAGAAAATTACTGACATTTGATACAAATTCCGGACTTTCGAAAGTTACAGAATTAACAAAGATATGCTCTTATATATTTGCGATGCAGGCACAAAATGCAATGGTCAAAAGAAAGGAATAGGTTTTCTGTAGAGTCTGACATGTCGATTCTCTTAAAACAGTATAATTTTAAAAATATGACTTGCGAAATGTTCTACAAAACTATTATTAAAGATTCGAAAGTTTTGGACAATATTTTTTGGAGCATTAAATATCAGAAGTGATGTTTTTACTTTGATTTGTAATAAAAATAATTTGGTTTATTTAATTTTTTATATCAATCTCCACATAATTATAGAAATTCTGGACTGTTTAGGATTCCCCCCGCATTCCGGACTTGTCCGGAAAATTGCGGACGTATGGCAACCCTACACGCAAGCCTCCCATGGTGTAGTGGTATAAAGCGCCTGACTCAGCGGCCACCAGAAATTTAGTAAGCCTAGGATCGAATGCCACGAAATTAAAAAAATATACATTATTATTTTTGTAAAATTAATTAATAACCAATCTTCAAACCACTTCAAAATGAACAGGCAAAAGAAAGCGACATATGAAGAAATCATCCTTCTCATTAATAAAAAAAGAACTTCGTATTCTTCCCACTCTTGTCAACTTTAGTTTTCAGAAAGTTTCACTTCTACCGCGTGCGAAATGCATACTCTGATTTTTATGTTTATGTATCCAATAGTGGGTACTAAAATACAGTCGGTTTCAATGTAATACATAAAACGTCTTCAAAGTTTTAAGAGAGCATTAAAATGAATATCTAGCGAACGCAGGAACTTGTACAAAGGTACAATTTGTAACAGGTAACATGATTATAATTTCAAATGTGCCGAGTTTTGAAAACGCTGAGTTGTCATCTAGAGCAGGGAGTTAGGCTGCATGTAACTGCTCGTACGAAGGCAGCTTAAAGTTTGATCATATTGAAAGAGTGTGCATAACTTTAAAGCACGTAGTTATTTCAGTTAGAGTCTTCCATCCGAATTTTTCCTTCAGCTTTACAAAGTAACTTTTACAAACCCTTAAAGACTTGGGATTGCATTCCTAGTTTATTATCTTAGTTTCTAAACAAATATATTTTTAAATGTTGTTAGTAATCTACATATATATACCTGTTTCGCTTGGTCACGCCATCACTTCAGAACGACTTTATTTATTTCATTCAAACATTGGGGATTTGATGTGTGCATGCCCGGGATGGTTTTTATATACAATAGTGAGTTCTGGCATCATGAAATTATGAATTGCTTACCGTTCATGCGATTGCGATAAAACTTTGGTGAGTTGTTGTGAGTACGCCCGCGAAGGTTTCTATATATATACTGGTAAGCTCTGGCATTATGAAATTTGTATAAAAAATTGCAATGGTGCCACGCGGACTGTTTGAAAACAGAATGTAACGGGACTGAATGTATGGAATGCGGGAGGGGGTGGCGGAGGGGGAGGAGTGAGGAAGGAGGGGGGGGGGGGAACTCGGGAGGAGGGTTCACGGGACGGGGGAAGCGGGCGAGGGGAGTGGGGAGAGGGAAGGCGGAAAAGGCGGAGTGGGATCGCGAGATGGGAAGGGGACGCGGAAGAGGAACGGGACGAATGGGAAAGGACACGCGTGGATAAGCAATTGTATCGAAATGCTTTACAATAAACGATATATTTTTGAAATAATTTTTTTATTATTATTACTTATTGAGTTCGAATTGAATATTCATACCTAAGACAGGACGACGCCTGTCGGGTCAGCTAGTAAAGTTATAAATGTGCTTGTATTCGTGACTGGTGTTAGATTAGTTTATAATTAATGGTGTTTTATCGAAATCAATTGCGTTTTTTTTTCAGAAAACAATCTAACAGTTCTTCTTCGACAGGTTTCCGCTTCAGATCTTCAACTGAATGGACTTAATAATGAGACTTTCACAACACCAATAGGCCACTTGCATGGATTTCATAACGACTTGGAAAAAATGGTGTGGATAGATTTTTATACTAAGATTACGAAAATGTTAGTAAAATTTTTTCGAAATGTACAGTTTTTTTTCTTTTTAAATAAATAAATCCATTATTTGGGCCCGTGACGTCACTACATGAAAATGTCCCGTCTCCGAAAATGTTCCTATTAATTTTGTAAAATTCCAAACTGATTTTTTTTTTTTTCATACGGCAACACTTTGATTTCAGGCGAATTTTTGAATTTGACATTTAACTGTTTGTGCTCTGCGAACTTATCATTTGGTTTGACTTTTGACCAGATGTCATAACAAGAGAACCCCGTACATTTTACGATATCTGTACGTGTTTTAGAGGTATTGGTGCTGATTTTAATAAAATCAAATTTTATAATATTCTTATTATTATTATAATTTACAAGTACAAGTGTATTACACTGGATTTAGTATTATAGAAGTTGAACATTATAATGATTTATGATCAATAAGATGGATCAAGGAAAAAAATATTTACGAGATGTAATATGTTTGGTATGCCTCGTTATTCTCCTGTGCCTTTTTTTGTGGAAAACGTACTTTTTTTAAAAATGATTTTCGGCTATGTAATTATCGTTTTTTCGCACCCATAAAATTATGTCTCGTCTTTCCGGTTTATAAAAAATGGTGTGATTTTTCGGATTGAAAATTTCAAAGATGATTGGGTTTCAAAAATACGATTAAAAAAAATACCGAATGTCTTAGAATATTTGCACAAACCGGAAAAATGAAAAAAAAAAAAGTGATGCAAGTGGCTTATTTGGGAAATGTTAAAGGGCTGAAGAAGGTATTAAAACTAAACATAATTTATTTGTGCATTTGACAAAGAAAATTACTATTATTAAAGGTATTAGATCAAATAATGTATACATACAAACATGGATATTCAAATAGGTAAATATATTTTTTATTTCCCACCAAAAACAATTTCCCTCAGGGCGTCATCTTTGGGGATGCTGTGTGGAGGGTATTTTTAGGGAATGGAAGGAGATGAAATTCTGGAAGGAAAAATGAATGAAGGGTGGGTAGGAATCTGGGGGTCGATATGTAAAGGAGTAACGGAGGTATGGATCCATTTCTCGCACCGCGGTGCAAGGCGATGGGTCAAGAGAGTCCGACTGGAGAAATCAAAAGGTCTCCCTCAACCAGTCTCATCCGATACGGCCCACCACGCAGTGGGTGAGTAAACGCATCCGCCGCCAAGACCTAGACAAACCTCACCACATGAACCCGGGCAACCCTGCTAAGTCACCAAACGTACCGAACCACGTGTGGTGTCGTGTGGCAAAGGTGTTTGTTATCCAATAAATGGCTCCCGGGGCGGCGGTATCCATATTTCCCTCCCAAATTACTTGCATAATGATAATAATACGACAAGTACAATGTACGTCAAGGATAAACTAAAATGCAGACATGAATACATTATGGCCCATTCAATGTTAGTTTCTAACAAGGCAGTGTCTGTTCTAAGAAATTATTGCCGTTCCAACAAATATTTCGACGCTCCTACCAGAGCAATACCTACTGCCGCCAAGACCTGGACAAACCTCATCCCATAACGGGTTCATGGGATGAGTTCTACTAGTCTCTCTTCATCCGAACCGCCGAGCAGATGCATCCGCCGCCAAGACCTAGACAAACCTCACCCCACGAACCCGGGCACCTCTGCCAAGTCACCAAACGTAGCAAACCACTTGGGGTGATCTATGGCAGAGGTGCTGGTTATCCGATAAATGGTTTCCGCGGCGAAGGTACTCATATCAACCTCCAAAAAACCCAACCCAACCAAGCAAATCCCATATCACACAACCCTATGCCCTCTCTATGTACCTACCAGGTTGAAGATTGAAAAGGGGAAGGTGGGGAAGTACCTGGCTATTCAGTTCTGGTCCCTAAACACGGCTAAAGCCATTTCAAGCAACGTGTCAATTATATCTTTCACTCTGGAATATGCCGCAAAATAATAAATAATAATAAATTTATACATATTATTTCTTTTTTTAATTAATTGTGAAATACCACAAATTAATCAAATGAAATTTGTGTTCGAACCCGCGACCTTCGGATTGTGAGTCGGGAGTCGTACTTCGAGACCACGGAGGCCGTCAATCGAACAGTAAAATATTTTTGCAGTTTTTAAAATTATTAATACCTAATAATATTTTTTTTTTTACATTAACTCCACACAGGAGGCCCTGAGGAAAATAATTTCCCTCAGGGCCTATGTCATCTGGGATGCTGTGTGGAGGGTCTTTTTGAGGAGAGGAAGGAACGAACATTGGTCTTCAAGAGACCCATGTTGTAGGAAGGAGGAAACACAGGGGCCGGCAAATCATTCCACAGCAGAGCTGGCTGTTGAACACAAGAACGAGTCGAAGAAACGACCCGTTCTCATGTGACAAATGTCAACCGTGTACAAATGTTGGGCACGCGTTTGGCGTGTTTCCCGACTATGGACCGGTGCCGAAGGGATTAATGATGCTTGTTCCTCGGAGCGTCTTCCATTGTAATACCTGTAGAACAAGGATAGCATTCCCACCCGACGCCTGTGCTCTAAAGATTGCAATCCGCCTGTTAAGATGGGAGAATCTATCAAACGGACCGCCCGTTTCTGCACAGAGTCGAGGGGATTTTTCAGGTATTTTGGAGCTCCAGACCAAAGATGGCTACCAAATTCAACCGTGGGGCGTACTTGTGATTTGTACAAAGTTAGCAGTTGTGTACTATTAAAGTATCTGCGGGCCCTGTACAGTACGCCCAGTTTTTGGGAGGCTAACTTTACTCTGGCTTCGATGGAGCCCCCATACCTGAGCTGGTCACTTAGGGTTAACCAAGCATATCAATGGGGGGCCTGTTCGGAAGATTGCTTCCGTTGAAAGAGACAAGTTTTTATTTCGATCCTTTTTAGACGTAATCAGACAAGATTGGGTCTTTGAAACATTAAATTCAACGAGATTATTTTTACCCCAAGAGAAAACACTCTCGTGGTAACCGTTAATTTAATGGAAAACAAACTAAGGAAGTAATATTATATTTGACATTTCAAAACTTTACTAAACCAATTATAATCAACGACATTATTATTTAATAAGTAAACTTGGGTCGTTATCTGAACTATGAATCAGAGTTGTCATGTATGATATGTGTGTGAATCCAATAATTGCTCACAAACACGTTAGCAGGTGCATTTTCACATGCACTATTCACGTTGCAGGAAAATGGGAAATTTCCCGTGCTGACATTTAGTATCGTCGGTTCGGTTCGGCCGGTTCAGTACGTCCGATTCAGCGCCGATTTATTTGTTATTCACAAATTGCAGCCACGATAAAATAATGATATGTTTTCACAACGATCCGGCAGTCAGGCAATATTTATATTGCTTTGTTTGAAATTCAGCGGCATTATTTGAACATAAAGTGAGGTCCCGCGAATCAAATACTAACCAGCAATTAATACCTAGTTTTCAACTTTACCGCTACTAAATGTATTTAATAATGAATTCAGGCACGCATAAATTAGAGTTTGGATATTTTCTAAAATACTCAGCGTTTGTCAAAGAGCTTGGAGGAAATAATATTATACTCGTGATATCCAGTTCCAAAAATACACAAGATTCTCTCTAAACAAAAACCTTCACTGTTAAGATTGAAAGCTTCAATTGGTGGAGATTTTTTTGTATAAATGTTCAAAAATGGGAAATTATACCACAATCGGTAGACGTGACAAGTGTCCATAGAGAACCGATTTAAGACTGATATTTTCAGCAAGAAACAAGTTGTAAGCTAGGATCTGTAAAACCCACCAGCTTTGTGTGTTTTTAAATAAATTATAAATAAATTAAATTCTTTCTTATCCAGTGAGGGTTTCACATTGACGGCCTCCGTGGTAAAGGGGTGATGTTGTCGACTAAATCCCGACGAGCGCAATCTAAATTCATTTGATTAATATTTTCACAATTTATTATTTAAAAAATATATTTTATGGTATATAAGAATCTCCCTAGTGTAGTACCACCATTCGGAATTAAAAAGTTGCTTGAATTAGATTTCTTCCTGTACGTAACCAGATCTAAAAAGTTAAGTCCTACTTTACTTCATATCTTTCCCATCTCCACCATCTTCAGCTACGTAATATAATCTAATTGGTACGTAGGTAATAGAATATTATTATTGCAATTTTAGATTTGGTATAAGTACACTAGATATAAGATTTAAAAAAATTATAGCTAAAAATGGGGATGCCAAAGTTTCACTGGCTACATACGGTTGGGAGCAGTTTGGATTAATGCGCTATTCACAAAGCAATAAATATTCAAGACACATATTCACTTACTCTTTTCCCTGAAAATATCATGCACACAGTATCCTTGGATGATTCTACACCTTAAAACTACCCGTACTTTGTACACAACATTCTTATCCAGTACAGTTGAAATACATGTCCCCCGAAACGGCGAAGCCGTAATAACTATTTTATTAAACAATAAATAAGTTAAATGAAACAATTTAACTTAGTTTGAACCACTTTTATATTTGAGTAAAGGCGACCGGTTTCGGAACGACCGTTCCTTCTTCAGGGCAAGCGTATACTAAGTAATATTTTTTCTGAGTTTGCTAACCATATCATTGAAAATAACCATAGTTTTGAAAAAAATACGGGGATAAATATTCTTCATATTAATCACAAAGGAAAACGTTTAGATAACTTAGAAGCCTTGGAAATAACAAAATACCTTAAAAATAATGAATCTATTATCAACAAACAAAAAATATTGTCTTATATCCCAATCATGTTCCCCTACCCACCCACTCTTTATTAATACCTAGCAACGGCTCCAGCCCTACTAATACATTGTTCCCATCCATATTTCATAACTGTCAAATCAGTATACGCTTGCCCTGAAGAAGGAACGGTCGTTCCTAAACCGGTCGGCTTTACCCAAATATATAAGTGGTTCAAACAAAGTTAAATTGTTTTATTTATCTATAATGTAGTTTTATTTATATATAAGTTATAGCTACATTCAAAAGTATAATAAATATGTTGATTATAAACGACCAATTTGTAAATTATTGCTGAATCGGGTTAAATTGAACTTTTGCTGAACCGGCACAGCTTAAACAAAATGACTGAACCGGTAGCTCCGAACCTACGTTGCTCATAGGGTTAACATCACACCCTCACTGCAGCGTAAAGCGCACAGGCGCGTGGCGTGCAAGTACAACCAACGTATGTACGGAGTTATGGAGACACGGCGAATGATTCACGAACAGAGAAAATGTTGTTATCAAATAGCAAACATTAAGTTTGACCCAGTTAGAATCTGCCGTCTGAGTTTTGCGTCGTTACTTGGTGACAATATTATAACGGTTCAAGGGGTATTGAATGTGTTTATTAGGCAAACTAGGACTATCTTTGCTACATAGCCTAGAAGGCTAACTAATGTTAGTCGAACCATGCCCATTATTGCGAGTTAGTCTATTAACTCTTCGGATATATTTAGATTTTGACATCAAGTCACTTTAACACAAGTCATTTATAAATTCAATTTCATATAGATTCATTGTCTTAGAATGTAACCCAAAATGAAATATATATATACTGTTTTGAAAGCAGATAAATATTATAGTTTTCATGTAAAACTTCTTTACTCACGCTTGACTTGGGGAGTAAGCTGGTGAATGCGTGACGAGAGCATTACGAAAAGCGAGGCGAACGGTAGTTGAGAGGGAAATACAAGTGAAAATGAAGATAGAAAGAGAGAGAGTTACGTTTCGTATATTACTATCGGGGAAAGAGAGAGAGGTGTGAGCACACACTTTCTTTCTCTCTTTCTCTAATAGCCAGTTACGTTTCGTATATCTAAGACACAGTGCAGGCCTATTGTCTGTATCACACTGTAGGGCAAGAGAGAGCAGTGCGTGCACACATTTTCTTTCTCTCTTCCCATCATATAGATGGAGCTAAAGAAGTTTTACTTCAGTCGTCTAAAGTGTGGTCTAAAGCACACTCGTTTTTTTTTTAAATTGTACGGAGACGTCTATGGAAAATTTTGAAGTGTAACTACTATCTTAGCCCCATTAGAAATTTTTGAAATTCGGATGAAACGAAAATGACGCACTACGGCACCTGCGAAGCATCAAACTGCGCTCAAGGCTCCTATTGGTTGAGATATAAAACGGAAACAACGATAGTCTGCGCTCATTGGCCGCTTTGGTTTTTTACGGGTCGTCGGAATATAACGCGTAAATTCCCGCCTCGCCGAGCGCGTCCCATAGCGCAGTGGTATAGTGCGTCGCAAATCTCAGCGGCCAGAGAAATCCAGCGAAATAAACATTTTTGTTTTTGGAAATCAATATCCTATCTTCAAACCACTTTAAAATAAACAGGCAAAGAAAGCGAAATCTAGCGACTTTCTATTTTCACTTCTATCGCGTGTTAATTATACACTCTAAGTTTTTTTACAGTAAAAATAAAGAAATATACAAATGCATGCATATATTTTAATTTTTCTTTATTCATTGCTTTGAATGGTTGCATCATTTGTGAATTTTTCGACCACCATGCTAGGCTAATGCCCGTATTATGGTGGTCGAATTGGTTCTTTTTTTCTTTCTAATACCGCTTAAATCATGTATCTCACCCTAATATAAAAGGAGATGGAATGACTTTTACCAGGCTTTCTCAGTTTTTTACCGTAGCTTACACTGTCTAATTAAAGGCATGAAAATTCACGAAGGGTTAATATTTTATTTTTATTTATTAGAAATAATAGATTACAAAATTATTACATAAAATTTATAATACATTACTCCCAATGAGTTTAATAAAACTCATTTCGGGAAGGACAACATTATACATCTAAAGGAAAATTATTTTTACATAAGAACACGGAATCAATGAACAATACATAGATTTTTAAATGGACTAGACACATTTAATACAGGTAATTGAAGAATATACAAGAGTTACAAAGGAAGACAGCTAAATTCGTCACTGGTTAATAAAGTTGCTGAGAAAATATCCTTTTAGAGCCTTTGCCAATATTTTTTTGTTTGATTCTGGTAGTTTTAGGACATTAGGTAATGCGTTGTATTGCGTATGTGCGATGTATTGTAAGGAGTTAATGCCAAATTTAGTTGTGTGAGTAGATGACGATAGGTGTATTTGATTTTGTGATCGTGTTTTGTGCTGGTGTATATCGGAATTAAAGGCTGGTTTAGTATTGGTGTGTGAGGAGTGTCGAATTATTTGTAGGATGGCAGTGGTGATGTTATATTTTGGCAGAATGGTAAAGGGAAGAATTTGTGTCAGTGAGTATATGTCTTTAACATGTGTGTCCCATGGTAGATGGTATATATTTCTTATGGCTCTTTTTTGGATTACTTGTATTTCGGATATCTGTTTCTTAGTAATGGTGCCCCAGATACTAACCAGATAACTTAGGTGAGAGTGGATCAGAGCATAATATGTGGTACGCAGTAGAGCTGTGGGGAGCACATCTTGAAGTCGATAGAGTACACCAGTTATCGGGGAAATTTTGGATTTAACAAATTCAACTCCAAACAACTCGGTCTTGGCACACACTCTTTGCGAGTTGTTTGGCGGTCCGTCCTCTCTGCCTACCCCTGCGGGGAAATGGCGTGATGGTTAGTTAGTTAGTTAGTTAACAAATTCAACATGGGAGTTCCACGATAGGTTAGAATCTATGAATAACCCTAAATATTTCGTTACTTGTACATTTTGGAGCTTTTCATTTCCAAGAGTAATATTCATGATCATGTAATCTTTTTTCCCGAAAGTGAGGTAGTGGGTTTTTTTGACATTGAGGCTTAATTTATTTATCCGCAGCCATTAAGCTAGCTTTGCGAGATCTTTATTCATTAGAGATTCAAGTTCCCTCAGATTTTTACAACGATAGTAAATCACAGTATCATCAGCGTAAAGTTGAAGTTTTCCCGAGATGCCGCATTTAGTTATATCATTGATGTATAGTAAGAAAAGTAGGGGTCCTAGAATTGAGCCTTGTGGCACTGCACATGTGATTTTTCCAAAGCCGCTTAGGTTCCCTTCAATGTCGACAAGGCAATATCTATCAGATAGGTAACTTCGGAGGAGCTTTAAAGATTTCCCGACTATACCCAAATGTTCCATTTTCTGTAGGAGTATTTCATGATCTACTGTATCAAAAGCTTTTTTAGATCTATAAAAATAGCTGCTACATATTCGCCCTGGTCTATGTACTGCTGAATGTTCGAGATGAAATCGAAGGTGGCACATTGGGTACTGGAGTTTTTTCGAAAGCCATATTGCTGTGGTGTTAGGATATTGTTGTTAGAGATGTATTTTAGAAGTCTATCCTTGATAATAGTCTCGAACACCTTTGAAAATACTGATAAACCGATATTAAATACAGTAAGCATTTAAAATGTAGAAGGTATGTATAAAGTAAGTTTCGTGTTGAAGAGATGAGTATGTCATACTTACTTACTTTTTCTCTTCAGTCTGCATACTCAAGTCGAGAATGGAGCTCAACCCTGTTGCCTGTTCATATCGTGGAGTTTTTCAGTCTTCGTGCTTAAAAAATTGTGATAAGTGTGTAATATAGGTAAGTAAATTGATGTTATAATACGCATATTGATGAAGCTGAATGAAAATTTAATAAAATTTTATTGGAATAGCTTTTTGATAACTTTAGAAGGTTGTACTCATCAATGTAATGT
The DNA here is from genome assembly GCA_929108145.2 of Limnephilus rhombicus. Taxonomy (NCBI): domain Eukaryota; kingdom Metazoa; phylum Arthropoda; class Insecta; order Trichoptera; family Limnephilidae; genus Limnephilus; species Limnephilus rhombicus. Next base: position 15,091,260 of record OV815277.1, read on the forward strand.
ATCATAGAAGTAGAAAATAATACTAATTAATTTAAACGAAACATAAAATTGAACAACACAAAAAGGTAGTGGTCGCAACTGGGAATAGAATCCAGAATTTCTCGTCTTACCGGGACAAAGCGACTTAACCAACTCGGCCATTGCGACCTATTTATTTTAAGCCAATTTTTTCGGCTTCACATTTCAAATTCAGAATTAACAATATTACGTTCAATTTTTTAAAAATTAAATGCAAATCCGAGTTCTGGATTTAATTGAACGAGAGGTGACAGACAAATTACTGAAGTTTTTATTTTTGCTTATACACAGTGTGAAAATATTATTGTACCCACCACGTTATGTGTATTGATAAAATGTTGTTAATTCGTACCTGCTGTCATACTATAAAAGTATTTTAGCTGGTTTTAACAGCTAATAAATAAATTAAAAAAACGAGTGTGCTTTAGACCACACAACTGAAGTAAAACTTCTTTAGCTCCATCTATATGATAGGAAGAGAGAAAGAAAATGTGCGCGCGCACTGTTCTCTCTTGCTCCTACAGTGTGATACAGACAATAGGCCTGCACTGTGTCTTAGATACACAAAACGTAACTGGCTATGAGAGAAAGAGAGAAAGAAAATGTGTGCTCGCACCTCTCTCTCTTGCCCCTACAGTAATATACGAAACGTAACTCTCTCTCTTTCTATCTTCACTAACTTATATCTCCCTCTGAACTACAGTTCGCCTCGCTTTTCTTAACGCTCTCGTAACGCTTACATCAGCTTACTCCTCAAGCCATGCGTGCGTAAAGAAGTTTTACTAAAAAAATCAATCAATATTTTGTGAGACAAACCCAGGGAAAAACCATGGCATCAGCATTACAACTCCACAATACCATTTTTTTAATTTTTAAAATTTTTTTTGTAATATGAATATTTTATATTACAATAAATTACAAAATGATACTTTGTCTGTCCAACTGGGAAGGATACCCGTTTTAGGACAGCCAAATTGTATATTTAGTTCATAATATTCTTAACAAAGGAATGGTTTCGTTCAAGATATCACAGGAATTTGCGTCTGTCAAGACAACTTTTGTGAACATTAAAAATTGTTTTCTGAACAAAGGGATGGCTTCTTTCCTACAATTTTCTTAAAATACAAATAATAATGTCACGCACATAAAGCTTGTTGTTTCGATGAAATGCAATAATTCCTCACAATCAGTAAGCACGAGTGAGGTGACGAGGTGGTATTGGGAAGGAGTAGGTGGGAAGGTGCTGGCGCTGGTTTTAAAGCTTTCAGTTTTATGTGCAAAGTCTCAGTTCGTCTACGGTGTGCTTCCGTTGTCTATGCGGAAAATGAGTTGAGTAATATGCTCTGCACCGGATTCTCGTGTTAAACTATTCATTCTGAAAGAAGGGGCCGATTCAGCAAAAACTGTAAACGATAATAATATATATTGCTAGCGATTTTCCGGCATGCGTTGCTGTGCTACTTAATAAAGAAATTGTTTCTCCCTGCGTGTCCTTACACATTCTTCTCCCTCCCCTTCCCCTCATGCGTTCCCACTCCGTCTTGTCGGCTTTCCCCCACTCCCTTCTCGCCCTTCCCCCGTCCCGCGAACCTCCTCCCAAGTTCCCCTTCCCGCATTCCGTATATTCAGTTTTCAAACTGCTCGCGTGCCACCTCTTTCAATTTTTTTGTACAAATTTCACACTGCAAGAGCTCACCAGTATACGTAGAAACCATCGCGGGCATGCACACATCAATCCCCAAAGTTTTATCGCAATCGCAACGCATGATTTCATGATGCTTGAACTCACTATTATATATGAAATCATCGCGGGCATGCACACATTAAATCCCCAAAGTTTCATCGCAATAGGATGAATGGTTTAGCAACGCATAGACATCTCATATACATACTCATATAAATGCATATAAGCATATTTTAATTTTTAAGTATGAAGAGATGAAATCACTGAAAAAGCTAATATTAACAAATCTCAATGAAAAAAATGATAGATCCAGAAAATATAAAGTTAACGATCGCAACCGGGACTAGTTAAAGGGTGTGTCAATTATTTAAACTTTTGAATTCAGAAACGCCCGGGGTCTCAAAAGTTGCGTCTTACAAAGAAAATGATAACTGAATTTAATTTTTTTTTAAATGGTTACTAGCCCGCTAAAATGCATTGAAAATCAGAAAACAAACCTGAAACCATTTTTTTTTTAAATTTTTAATATTTTTTTTTTCAGTAATTTAAAATTTTAACGTTTGTTTATTATTAAAAAATGCGTATAATTGACAAAAATCAAAAAAGAGTTCAAGTTTATGAATACAAGTACTTAAGTCAACAAGTATTCTGATTTTATCCAGAAAAAGTGTTATTTTCCCCTTTCATATATCACATATGTTTAAAAAAAAATTTTGAAAAATAAGTTTGGTACAAAATATAATAAAATATGAATCCTTTGTTTTATTTTTTTTTCTATATCACGAAATCTATTTTTTTTTCAAAACTTCCGGCCATAATAATTTCATTTATTTTTACGTTTTCGAATAGCTACAGATCATACGAAACTTTTGAGACCCCGGGCGTTTAAATATAAGGCCAATTTTTTCTCTCTCTATGGAGAGCGACACAAGCTTATAAGATACAAGTTAATAAGAATTATCTGCTAAAAATATTATATGCTAATTTTAATAATTTGATATTCATTACAGACTCAAGATAAGACAAAAGATAAGTCAAAATAATCCCACATTAATGAAATGGAGAGGTTTATTCAAGTTTGTTTAAAATTTCGGGTAGAGTTTGGCAATCACACCAAAAAATGTTCAAGGTTCGCACATGTAGGCACATTTTGGAGGAAAAAAGCATCGGGCCGCTCGCAAGCTCGTGACGTAGCTCGAAGTCCAGTTGGAGTCCGAAAGGTTCGACCTCTTTCATTTTTCACTATGAATATAATATTATTTTTTCGTAAATCGTCAATTTCCTCACTCGTAAATACGAATCGAATTAAAGTCGATAAAATGTTGTTTGTTAACGGTGGAAATGCGTGAATGGTAAAAAATAATACACTCTTTGCAATAGTATAATATACGGAGTCGAATTAAAGAGATGTAATACAGTTTTTTAAACAGTAGATAACAATATGTATAAAGTCTGATTGTCTTTGACCGTGATGCAAATGTTTTTTTAATAAATATTTCCAGCTTCATAGATTTTTCACTGTATTGTCTAGTATTGATACAATTCCAACGAAAATTACTTCAGGAATCGGCTCCTTAAACTATTTTCACTTTTATTCTGAAATAAGGTCGGTGTCCGCAATAATTCTGGAAAACGTAAAGTTTTGTTGATACAAAACATACATTTCTCTTTTTGTCAGAAAGACCTCAAATAAATCGACTTTTGTTATTATGCGTGATAAATTGTCTTTCTTGGTTCTGGATGTGGTGTCGTATATATTTTTTCAGCAATTAAAAAGAAAAGCTTCATCTTTGTATGTTTGTTGGTGTTTGCGATACAATATTCATAAATGTATTTGTGAGAGTAGTAGATAATCTCAGTATCACCCTGGTGAAATACCAACTTTCTTAATTAACACGTAGCTTAAAACGGCTCTAACCAAATTTGGCAACCATATCTGACGAGACAGGTATTTTCTAACCTTTCTGTACCCCATTTCATTCCCTTCCCCACTCTTTTAAGCTTCACAACATACCACGACAGACTTGCCATAGTCCATAGAGTCCCACCTGGACATTCAGTAGCAGTTACGACTATGGTGCTATATTTTAAATTTATTTTGGTTTTGTATCGCCTGTTAGCGTATTTTGTCGATACCTATCCATGTTAGATTTCGAATCTAATAATTAGTGACCGACCGAAGGTTCGGTTTCGGTTTCGATTTCAGAAAGTTTCAGCAAAAAAATTCGGCATCAGTTTCGGTTTCGGCAGAAAATCCGCCAAACCTTCGGCCGTACCGAAACTCGGCTGACTTCGGGTGAGTTCGTGTGTCATCCGCCTTCATCAGCTGAGTTCGCATCAGCCGGTTAAAATACTCAATTAATGAGGTCTTTCCTTTATAATGTAAGTGTTAATTTGTTCCAAGGAGTAGTTAACATATTTGTAAAGTTTTGTTTATTTTACAGATAAATATCTATAATAACTTTTTTACACTCCAATTATTGTTTCTCATTTTATTTAACACGTGTAATAAGAATGTTGTGATTTTAAACGCAATTAAAATTATAATATTCAATTAATGAGGTCCTTCCTTTATAATGTTTATTGACAAATTTTTGTTCCAAGAGGTAGTTAACATTTTTTTGTTATTTTTTTTTATAATTTTTGTTTGTTTTATAGCAGTACCTAATATCAAAAGATATTTTAACAATACAATTATTGTCATTTTTATTTCATTTAACACCTGTTAACTGTCTGCATATGTGTAAAAAATAACCCAAATAGATAGCACAATAGATTTTTAACATTACTAAAAAAAGTTTCGGTTTCGGTTTCGGCTTCGGTAGAAATTCCTGTTTTGGTTGGACACTATTACATCACTATTTTTTTTCTTCATATTTTGAATCTTATATTCATGGCCTGCTTGGATGTTTTTATTCTTGATCCCGATTTTCCGGTGAGAATCTAAGATATTTATTTCTATATATTTTGGATGCTTATGCTCAATTTGTTTTATTTTCAAACGTCAATTGTTCATTGAATCCTATCGCATCGCGTTTCTTTTTTTTATATTTGTTTTTTTTTTTACCACTTGGTCAAGGCCGGGGGGCATGTTCACGCCTTTTTTGTTACATGTTGCCTTTTGGAATTACCTATTGGGTGCCCTCTGCCCCAGTTCAAATAAAACCACCGCAAAGGACACAAGTCCCAACAATCGCATCGCTTTGTAATAATCACGCCGCAGAACTCATAAACCGCAGTTTAATACGCAAAAATATCGCTTGCTTACCATTAACTCCACAAAGCCACCAATTTCCCTTCCTCATGTTTCCAAACTAACAATTACCTTCCCGGTGACATAAACTCAGTGCATGGTGGGTGTACAGCAGTTTGGAGATATTGGTAAGTCAACTCCAGAAATATAACCGCAATTTTACAGTCCACAAAACGCAGCATTTGATCCCTCGATTTCTTGAGAGGGAACACTTGCTCCCCGCCGCAACATTTGGCACTACTACTGATTGTTAGTAAATCCAAGGGAGCCTAGTATGCCTCAATACAAATGACTATCCCATCAATATCGTGGTTTCAACAATTCCCTAATTTTACCAAAAAAAATGTCCTCACTTATTCGAATGAGAATTTGACATCGTTCAGCTCCTTTTAAAATTCACGTGATTGACTTCCCATATTCTACTTTCTGTGGTCTAGAAGTGAGAACTCAAGATCACATATTTTTTGGTTGTCCTCTCTAAACAAATATCCTTTCTTCCATCAAGCCTCATCTAAAACTGCCTCCCCTCCATTAAACATTCCATCTCTTCTAAGTCTGTATTGGATTCCAATCTTCCATATTTATTTTTTTATATTTGCCCAGTTAAATTAATTTCATGTGTACAAATTCACTACCCCTATTTCAAAAATGTCAAATGGTGGCATAGAAAATTAAAACCCGAAACATTTTAAAAGGAATATGTTCAAACAGTTTTATCAACATTCAGTTAAAGGCTTTATTTTAATTTTTAAGTAACTAACCATCACGCCGTTTCCCCGCAGGGGTAGGCATAGAGGACGGACCGCCAAACAACTCGGTCTTGGCACACACCTTTGCCTCACTCACATTCATGCATCGTTTCATACATTCTCTTATATTATTCTGACTTTTGACATGGCCTGACTCAAGTATCTGATTCACTTGATCGTGCCATGTCTTCCTCGGGCGTCCCCGACTTCTTCTACCATTCACATTCGCGTCGTATATTCTTCTTACACTACTTTCTTCGTTCATTCGCTCTACATGCCCAAACCATCTGAGGGTCCCTTTCATAATCTTATTCATTATGCTTACATCGGCCTTACATTCTCTGCGGATATCCGCATTTCTCACACGATCATACATTGTTTTACTACACATACGTCTCAGGGATCTCATTTCAACAGCATTCAGTTTACTTTCATCCTTCCTCTGCCAGTTCCATGCCTCACTGCCATACATCAGGGTAGGTACCAGGACTCCATTGTGGACTGCTAGCTTCGCTTCTTTTGACAGTTTTTTATTAGCGCCAACGGCATTCAGTCCACCAGTAATGGAGTTACCGGCATTCATCCTTCTTTCAATATCTCTATCAGCCTTCCCATCTCTCGTAAACATACCACCCAGATACACATACTCATCCAACTGCTCCAAGCATTCATCATTCACAACTATGTTGCATACTGTTTTCGTACTCTCTCTTTCAAACACCATAACTTTAGACTTACTTACATCATTTTAATTTTTGCTTGACAAAATATTAATAAAGTTTGACAACTACTGAAAACACCAATGTACTTCATCTAGGAGAGATCTTTTGCTACCTCAAGTTTCATTCTGAGATTTGTCCCTAAAAACGGACGTGTCCAACCTTTTATTTTCTCCTCTAATATGGACCCTTATCTCAACCTTCCAGAGCATGCACGTCCTTCGCCCTGCGCACTTCTAGCCGCTAGTTCACAAGCCACCGAATATATACCTATGGGAAGTGTGTTATGGACGTGTTTGTATTCCAGGCGTAAGGGCAAATTTTCTTGTGAAAATGATCTGTATCATAATGAAGAAGAACAATACTTAAGAACAATAGGCCACTTGCATCACATTTAAAAAAAATCCGGTTTAGACAAATATTCTAAGACATTATGTATATATTTTTTTTTAATCGTATTTTTGAAACCCTGGGAATTTTTTGAAAATTTCAATCTGAAAAATCCGACCATTTTTTATAAACCGGAAAGACGGGACATAATTTTATAGGTGCGAAAAAACGATAATTACGTAGCCGAAAATCATTTAAAAAAAAGAACGTTTTCAACACGATTGGCACAGGAGAATAACGAGGCATACCAAAAATATTACATCTCATAAACATTTTTTTCCTTGATCCATCTTATCATTATCATTACATGGTATAAAATGAAGTCGCTCAAAACGTATGTGTGCATAGATTTTTTAAACTACGCAATGGATTTGAGTGATTCAAGAGGAAGGTTTATATGTATAATATATGCTTATTATAGTAGAGAAAAGCCGAGAAATTCAAATATTCAATTCAGGCAGCGTAATATACTTGTAAATTTAAATAATAATAAGAATATTATAAAATTTGATTTTGTTAAAATCAGCACCATAACCATTATACCTCTAAAACACATACTGACTTCTAAAATGTACGGGGTTCTCTTCAGAACATCTGTCAAAAAGTCAAACCAAATGATAAGTTCGCAGAGAACAAACAATAAATCTAGTGAACGAATTCAAAAATTCGTCTGAAATCAAAGTGTTGCCATATAAAAAAAATAAATCAGTGTGGAATTTAACAAAATTAATAGGAACATTTTAGGAGACGGGATATTTTCATATAGTGACGTCACGAGCCCAAATAATGGATTTATTTATTTTAAATTAAAAAAAAAAATGTGGGTATATTTCAAAAAATTTTTACTAACACTTTCGCAATCTTAATTAAAAGATCTATCCACACGATTGTTACCAGGTCGTTATGAATTTAATGCAAGTGGCCTATTAAGAAGAAAAATTTGTTCCATGCAGAAGAGTAATACAATCAAACCACCAAAAGAACAAATATGTCCGGTAGTAAACAAGATCAGAAAATTAACATATATATTTTTAAAAATTAGAAATTTTCTGTCGATAAAAAATTTACATTTAATCTACTATGCCTTAGTTCAATCCACTTTACAATACGGTATTATTAGTTGGGGATCCGCGTATAAATGTAACCTTCTTCTAAAGAGATTCCGACACTATCAATAGCAATTTCTTTCAAGCACGTAGTTTTTTGTTAAGCTGGCAACACTGCGCGTAGTTTTCGTTTGAGCCAAGCGTTTTGACAGTCTACCGAGGACGCTTGAAGCAAGCTACGTGATGGCGGCGAGCTTGATGCGAATTGATTTTTTTTTTAAATTATTTATTTGGCTATCACTCATTAAAGGTGATCTTGGCCATTTCTTGAAATTAATAACATTTTCGAAACAATCGCAGAATCATAAAATAGGACCCCATGTACATTAATAGTTAGCGTTCTTCGACATAAAAGAAAAGATTTTTTTCAAAATTTGTTACATTTTTTACGCATCATGAAACAATTCTATAAATTAGATTAATAAATTAATATAAAATAAGAATTAATTGTTTTTGTGTTTTATTTGTAGAAATGCATCTGATTTTTCTCTTAAATTAATGTAAATGTTATTTACATTAGGTAATTAAAAAGTAAAATCAGATGCATTTCTACGTTTTTAATTGTTGTTTTTGTGTTCAATTTGTAGAAAAATCAGATGGATTTCTACAAATGAATCCCTGTTTCCCTTGGTCACGCTATAACTTCAGAATCACTTTACCTATTTCATTCATCTTTTTTTTAGTTTTCTAATACTTTGAAGAAGGTTCTTCCGGAAAGAAAATTGGAGGGAGGGGAAGGAATTGAAAGTTTTTTTTAAGTCTTCCGATACTTTGTGGAAAGATCTTACGGAAAGAAAAATTGACGTAAGTAAGGCTCTTGACTCGTAAATCGAAGGTCGGGGGATCGAATCCCGGCGTGTCAAATAAATTTTATTTGATTAATTTGTGTTATTTCACAATTTTTTTCTTTAAAATAATATAAAGTATATTTGCGGCACGTTCCAGATTGGAAGATACTCTAAGTATCGCCCTGGTAGACCACCATTCAGAATTGAAACGTTGCTTGAAAAGGCATAAGCCGTGATTGGTGACCAGATCTAAATAGCCAGGTACTTCCCCATCTTCCTCTTTCCTACCTTCTTCCCCACCTCACTACCTTCAGCCACACAACATACCCCGATCGGGGATACCATAGTCTCACTGGCTCCAGACGGGAGCAGTTGGGACTCTTGTGCAGTATTCTCGGAAAGGGACTCGGGATGTCAACGGGGACGCACGGGAAAGGACATGCAGGGAGAATTAATTTATTTCTTTGAATGGCATTGCAACGCATGCCGGGTACCAGCTAGTATTATTTATTATTAAGTTCTGCAAGTATTTTTTTTTCTCATTGTTTAATAATATTGTAACTGCTATTAATGTTATTAAGTATTCAGTTCTGCAAGCATTTTTTGTTTTCTTATTGTTAATGATGTAACTGCTTTGACTGATTGAAAATATTGTTTAGGTCTTGTGAACATCTGAGAAATAGGTAATAAATAATTTTCCTTTATCAAATTTATCAATTAATGTTATATTAAAATATTAATTATAACATTTATTCATAATATCAACGGAAATATACAACAATGCTTCGTAAGTACGATCATCTATTTTGAAAAAATGCGTGTAAGTAATCATTTGGTGCCGTGCCTGTAATACGCTTTGTAAATGCTTATGAGTAAAGCGGGATCACAAATTGTACTATTCTTGACACCAAACTCGTTTATTTTTATTAAAATACAAAGATAACCCAAGAGCTAAGAATGCTTTGTCTCCGTTATATTCCATTTTATTTCAGCCGCACAAAATTCACTGTCAACCATAAATAAACGAAACAAACTATCGAAAATCACATCTAGGCATAGACAAATGCTTGCCAGAACGCTTGTAGACTATCAAGCGGCTTGACGGCCAGCACGTAAATTTATTTTCCGTTATTGTCTATGAATGCTTGCCTCAACAGCTTGATGCGCGCTTCAAGCCGTTGAGCCAAGCCTTAGTCTATGCCTAGAGGATTTTTCATTCGAGAGGTACTTGAACATATTACTCCTTTGTCTATGGCTTCTTGTCATTTTCGGTAGTTGAAAGTGATTTTTGTGCGAGATGGAATCTAGTAAAGAAAAATAATTATTTGTTATGTTATAATAAATGTTATATATTATTATAACATAATAATAAATGTTATATATTAATATTTTAATATAACATTGACGTAATAACATTATAAAATTATATTTACATTAATTTAATAGAAAAATCCGATGGATTTCTACACATTAAACACAAAAACAATTAATACCTATTTTGTAATAATTTAATCTAATTTTTATAAGCGTTTTACGTGGTACGTAATATCTAAAATCACCACTCAGATACTTATTTGTCTATGATTTGTTGTCTACGCCCAAAAAATATAAATTCTCTTCAAGCGTTGCGTAATAACGTAGATTATTGCGCAATGCTTGGGTCAAGCGTCAAGCCACCTCTTGAGACGGTCAAAATGCGGTCAAAACTCTAGCCATAGACAAAAAACTACGTGATTGAGCCAAGCCGCTTGATAGTCTCGCTAGCCCTTAATAGAAATTATACAAAGAACAATTATTAAAATTATATTTAAAAAAATCCTTGGACTACCCAACAGAACGCCTGTTTGAAGAATTTCAAGTACCCACATTTAAAGATTTATATATTAAAAATTCATTAATTCAAATTAAGAAAAAGAAAAAGATAAATATCCATTTTTAAATGAAAACAGAAACATGTTTTTCTATGCCCAAAACTAAATACGTCTTTAGCAGGGAAGAACTTTTTTCAATAGTTCACCAGAAGAAATCAGAAGCATTAATGATAAAACCCGAATACTGCTCTATCAAGAGACATTTTAAAAATATTCTTAAGAAAAAAACTACTGTCACTTAATTAATCTTACAAATATCCTTAGTTTTCCATAACATTCTTTCTTTTTTTAAATACACACTATTATCAAAATAAATACTGCAGTTCACATACATTTATGTACAATTAATTATTTAAGTACTAACTAATAACATTTATGTACACTCCCTTTCCATACACAAGCAAAGGCTTTAAATGGAAGGGTATTAAAAAAAACCTGAGATGTAAAATTATCATGTAAATACCATGTAAAACATATTATCAAAAAAAAAAATTATAAAAAATAAAAAAACTTTCATATTTATTCATGAGGCATGTTATTATAGCCTTCTTATAGGTAAATTTCGTGCAGTTCAACACATCAACTATCTAAAAGTATCTAAATGACTCAAGAACTGAAATTATCGATGTTGCAATTTATGTAAATATGGTTAACATTATTATATGGCAGACTAGGTTCGTAAACCTAATAATTTTTTTTTTTAACAAGTATTTCTAGTTGGTATGCGGAAGGTAATTAGGCTGATTAAATCAGGGGTGTCGTTAATACCATTAACAATTTTGTATCAATTTGATATTTAAGTACCTACGCCTTGGAATGCTATAAGTTGTTCATACTAAACAACTACTGCCAGGAGCGGCACCCCGATCTGCTGTAAATAACATGGCAGAACAGAAAGTCTCATATTGGCTCAGCATATATTGGCTCAGCACAGCATAACACGAGGTATGGTGCTGTTAAACAACAAACCTCAATATAAACCATGAAGGACATATCTTCAATATAAACCATGAAGGATTCAAGAGACCAGCAAATAATGTCTCATAAATTATGTTATACCTGATCTTATTACTTATGCAAACTTTAACTTTTGAATAACGCTCTGCATATCGTCTTTTTGGTTACAATTCGTTAGTATACAAAATGGACGCAGTCTGTTACAACTAAAATTTTCTTTTTAAATTTTTTTTTAAACTAAAAAGAAAGACAAATATTCCCGGGTTACGAATAACCCAACAATGTTTGAAAATTTCCTACGACCATCACATTAAGCGGAAAATGTTGCTTGAGTCGTGATGGAGGAATTGGCCAGCCGGGGAATCGAACACGGAACGCTTGGGTGGGACCCAAACGCGATGCCCACTCAACCACTGACCGGTCAATATATATATACTGGTGTATTATATATTGTGTATCGTATATTGTTTTTATAGGTAAATTATTTTTTTCACATCATCTCTTTGCAGAAGGCCTTTATGAAATTATACAAATAATATCTAATCTTTGGAAAGTGTGTGGAAGATTTTTTAGAGGAAAGGAAGAGGAGAACCTGGGTCTTGAAGAGATACATGTCATAGGAGAAAGGAAATATTCCACAGCCGAGCTGTCAAACACGCACAGTTGCCGAAGGGATCAATGACGCTATTTTTTTTAATAGATCCTCAAATTAATCGTCTAACTTCTTAACCTGTCTGGGGCCTAGGAGTCGAAAAGTCTTTTTAGTTTTCTTTGAAATTGGGAGAGTTCACACTTCTAAAGATTATCGATTCGGTGTCACATGCTCACGGGGAAGACGATTATTAGCACAGAGCGACAATTCCTAGTATCAAACGAATGACGGGAAAACTTGAGTGGATATTGTTAGGAGCGGGCCCCCAAACATGTCCCAAGCTAGCTCTCAGGGGAGGCATGATTTACCCTCTATTCAGGTGGTGGGTCGCTCGAGGCTTCAGAAATTCCTTCGCATCTCAGTCGTCTGGCAGGATACTCCCCCTCTAGGAAACCCTCCTGCCGTAGCAGAATAATAACAGGATTGAGTTAACTAGTTTCATGTATTGCAAATTTAAAACACAGTTCATAGGTCATTACAGTACAATTCAACACAAGAAATACATACTACACAATCCTAGCTATCGTGTTTATAACCTCAAGATCCCTAAACGAAACTCTCTGAGTGATGGCTTTGCGCGGGAGTTTACAGTCTATCGTTAAAGGACACAATCAAATGAGGAAACAATTGTACAGCTTACATGATGTTGGGGGTCTTCGTCTTCCGGCTTCCAGGGGGACCTCCCGAGTTTAGGACAGAACCGAAGTTTACACAGGCATGGTGAAATATCAGCGCTAAACCCGTAGGTTATTGAATTAACATTGCAGGTTATATTTGAGTACAACTCGAGCGATAGTACGCCGGGCGCGAACAGTGGGAATCAACGCGCGGGCTTAACGTGTGCCCGAGGCGGCTCGCAATTCTCAACTCGTGGAAGGGATCGCGTGCGGGTGGGCGGATGGGATAGGAAGTAGGAAGCAGGGAACAGGGGGGGAGCAGGGTGTTGTGTAGTTTGCGGCGAATTAGGAGTTTGAATTCTTTGTCGTTTGGGCGTACCATAACACTTCCCCCCGCGCTTGGAAAAAAAGCGACGTGGCAATGGAGCTGTAGGGAAAAAAAAATCCTCTTATGCTTCCATCGGGGTTTTTGAGAGATTCGTTGCTTGAGAGATTTCCTAGCTAGAACATACAGTTTTATGCTATAGTTTGGGTCACAATGTTTGTAGGGAATGGGTGGGGGTACATACAATGTTTGGACAAGACAAATTTGGGAAAAGTACATGGTGTAAAACAACATACAAGGTTATGCAATTGAAAATAACAATACACATGGTTATGCAATTGAAAGAATGACAATACACATGGTTAAGCAATTGAAAGAATGACAATACATTTGTACAAGAGAAGAGAAAAAGTGTGTGATTCTAAGGTTTCATTGGTCTTGGAGCTAAGTTTGTGAAGCGTGGATTTGTTTGGTTTCGGAGAATTTCGAAGAAAAGGACGTGACTTCACGGATTCTAAGGATTACATTATCACTGTAATCAGACCCATTTGAGACAACGCTCAGGAGTACACTTGGGCCTTAGAAAACACTTGGTTTTGTCGAAGACGTCGAAGTTCACGAAGTGGAGAACGTGGTTGCTGTGCCGCGACTATGGTTACAGAGGTCATTGAAGAGAAGAATCCAGTATCTGCAGACATGCCAGTGCGAATCCTAAGTGTTATTATGGTAAACACGGATCGTATATAATGGTTATTGAAGCATAATGTAGCTCAAGATAACTTGTATTGGTGCGCATTCAGCGAATACTGGTGGGTCAAGGTAATGATGGTTTACACATGACGATATATGCGTCACTGCATGACAGAGCAAGAGACGACAAGGTTGGCATTGATAGCAAGAGTAAGAACAAACCTAAGAGCTAGCGTGCCCAAAAGGTAGTTTAGAGTGTCATAAAGTATAGTGGGACAACTCAGCTTGCTGTGGCACGACAAGACAACATACGTATGGGCGGTATGGTCTGTGCTTTCAGGAACAAATGCGTAGAAAATGGCAGCAGGAGAGACCTTGTAACCACAGCGCGTGCTGTCAGGAAGTGAAGCTCAGCTTGGCTGTTGGTGATGACATCCGCCTGGGCTTCTTTTTAAATCCGGGAGGAATTATTATTAGAGCAAAATTCTTGAAGTTTACCTGCCTAGGGACCAATGAAGAAAAGGTTTGGAGAGAAACAAAATGTGTCCAGATAATGAAATAACGAAATTTTAACCACCGACCCAGAGAGTGACGAAGAGAGATTCCTAACTAAATTGTGATTACATGAACATTTTCCTTTGCCAGGATGACTTGGCGTTTGCCTAGTGACAATATGTCTTGGTTAAAAAACAACCGGCCCTCTATGGCCTATGCTAACATGAGATGGTAACATTTTCGTAGAATTTCAAAGAACGAGACAAAGAATCGTGAACTAGTCACGGCAAAGGGAAACCAATTCATGAATAAAGGTTGTCAAAAGGAGACAGACGGTACGCCAAGTGCATATCGTACATATCCAACATTCATGAATGTGTTTCGTGGAATTGAGAAAAGAGAGAAAAAAAACTGGTGAGACATATGCAGAGATTGAGGGGGAAAACCTGTAGATAACCGGACAGTTACCTATTCGAACTCCAAGTGAGGGCGAGATATGGTCAACGACAGATTTTTCACTTCATAACATAAGTCTGAAACATGGGGAATGGGAGGAGGAGGGGAGAAGGGAGACGAGTTGCGAAACTTGCTAGAGACTGGACCAATTTCCGATTCAAACTCTATGTGAAAATGAAACATAATCAACCAGCAGATTTCCTGACTCTTTACATTTATCAAAAAGGATGAGGAGACATTTGAATACACATTATATCAAAGAGGCTAATCTTTCGCGTGTATTGGGCAAAAGATTAGGGGTCATTTTAAAAACTTCTACATGATTGTGAGAAAAGACAGACCCTTGCTCCAATTTCACAAACCTGGGGGTTTTCTTGTTCGTTCTCCAGACAACGAGTTAGGTGGTTTTTTTTGCTCAATCGATTAACTCCCACAGCACTATGCCCCATAATTGACAGTGAAGCTGAAAACTAGTCCTTTTGGGATAGTAGATATTCCTGGGCTTCTTTCCTTTTTGCAAAGAAGTAAAAAAACAGGAAGTCCACGGGCGTTGGCGTTGAATGACAACAAAGGGTTGTGGACTACATTTCGTAGATCGCACACAAAGGGTTTGATATTATTTCGTTCGCACGACTCATGGTAAGTGTTTTAACGTCTCCACGTATAGTGTACAAAATATGTAAGTACATACAAGATATAACTCAATTATAGACAGAAGTCAAAGAGTTTATACAATGCATCCTAAAGAAGATAGCAAAGCCGATATTATGTCGTTCACACGAATCACGGTAAGTATTGTTATTACGTCTCCACGTCTCGTGTACAGAGTTTATACACAGTTATACATAAAAGCGGTACTCATGACAAATAAATGACACACGACCGGAACAGGTTATACGAAAAGGGTGGTACTCATGGCAAATGAATGGCACACGACCAAAATAGAACGTACAAAATGGTTCTCATGACAAATGAATGGCACACGACCAAAATAGAATGTACAAAATGGTTCTCATGACAAATGAATGGCACACGACCAAAATAGAATGTACAAAAAGGTTCTCATGACAAATATGTCACACGACCAGCTCAATAACATTTAGCTATGAGAAAAAAGTGATTATGACGAACTTCTCGTATCGCGGCAGGTATTTTAAGGATCCCTCCTATAATGGTGGATGTTCTAAGGATCTCTCCTATAATGTAACAGGGTTACGTTTAAATACAACACAATAAACGTTAACTATGCTTGTTTTAACACAGTTTATAAAGATTTGTTAGATTAACTAACTCCGTAGCCCAGGAGCGTACGATAGGATAACAAGGAGGTAAACAATTTAATGTCACTTCGTATGTTATAAAGGCGGGGTGATGACAGAGTACATTTCTGTTTACACCATGTGACAAACAAAGACAGACCTACATGGTTTTACATACTGTCTATTGCAGCAAACTTCAGTGGGGACAAATAAAAGGGACCAATTGTGGTTTTACATACCCTTTGTGCGGTTACAACATACCAGGTTATGTGCAATTTAGGTTGCAAATACTTGGTTAAATGGCGAAACAGGAGTTGAATGCCTATGTTTGTAAAACGATGATCAAACAAAACATTGATGATTTACGTTAAACTGCGGTTATTTATGTACGGAAATCAGGGCTGCCGTTAGGTTTTATTAACCTTTTCCGTAAGGGTTGAAGCATGTAATACAAGACATACATGTTGTGAAGAGGGACAAATCGAGGACTTCTTATAACAACAAAAGACCGAGTATTTGGTTTTACGTACTTTAGTTGAAACGAGTCCATGAGGATTTGTACAAGGATGGAAAGACCAATTTAAAGGCTTTTCCTTTATTTATATACATATGATTTCAAAATGGATGTGTCAAAATCCAATTTGTTAGCAAAGAGCTCGGGTAGGACGCCATCAATTTTTGACATTTGAGAAAAAATTGAAAACTACTATACACAAGGAATGTGATTATGTGAGTAACCACTTATCTTTACCATGATGGGTAAAATATGGAGCATGTTGAGATGGTTTACTAGTCCTGGGTCGTGATTTAACGCTTTGGAGTTTACCAAATCGATTTTAGAACGACGCTCCAGTATTTACAGAACATAAAAAGAAAAAAAATGAAGAGATTCCTTCCGATATGATGAAAAAAAACAACAAACAAAAATGGTGAAAATTACAATATTGCATTACATGGCAAAGCGTGCCATGGCATGAACGTTGCGTAGTGTGAGGGGTTGAGAGGCAATGATTGGGTTCATGACTTCCCGAACACTGTCACTCGAGGGGTGTCTCTGCTCTAAAGTGATCAATTTTGGAACAGGTGAGAAAAAGAAAGAAAAAAAATAAAAAAAACGTGTGAGACAAAAATTACGGTGGTTGCCAATTCACGAACATGAACGGGGCAAACTACACCGTGGATTGTACATAAATTTACAAAAATGATTTTTTAACAATATTCGTTTTATCAACGAAAGGGTGGGCATGTAATTGACACTTTACACGCCGGTCATTGTAAGACTTGGTGTGCTTACAAAAAGGTTGTGGTGATACACACTGGATCATTTTAAGTTTGCTGAGATAGTGGGGGCAGTTTTACTTGACTCCTCACTTCCAGATTTTGCGATATCCTTAATATGGTAATTACCAATGTGTTTTCCAGAGCAGTCAGACAAGGAGTACACTAGATCTGATATCTTTCTTAGAACTTTGGCCTTCACGAAACGTGGTGCCAGCTTGGCAGAGAAATACATGGCTCCTTGGGAAAGTGTGTTGTTCTTTCTCCAAACTATGTCTCCTGTATTGAAGGTGACATGTTTCCTACGTAGGTTGTATCTGTCCGCACTCTTTTGATGAGCCAGGAGCAAAGCATCAGTGACTTCACTGTAGATGGCCGACAGTTCTTCCAGACGATGGGCATAGTTCGCGGTAGGGTTGCTTGTGGTGGCAATTGACGTAGGAAAGTTAGTGTTCCTATGTAGAGAACCATGAACGACTTGTTCCATACCGTGTTTTAAGAAGAAAGGTGTGTAACCAGTGGCCAGATTAACAGTGTTGTTCATTGCAGCCTGAATTTTATCTAGGTTTTTACACCAAGTACGTTGATCTTTATCAACTAGAATAGCCAGAGCTGTGTTGATTGTTTGGTTATAACGTTCGACGGTGTTATTTTGTGGAGTATACAAGGTATTATAGTAAATATCCTTGATTCCGTATTTGGCAAGAAAATCTTTGAATTCTTGGGCAATAAATTGTTTTCCGTTATCAACAATTACGGTTCTGGGTGTTCCGTAAGGTATAAAAATGTGTTTTTCCAGAAGTTTGATGATGGCGGACGCGTTGGCTCTTTTTAAAGGAAAGATCCAACAGAATTTAGTGAAAACATCCACTACACTAAGTATGTGCATGTGTCCGGCATAACTTCGGGGAAAGGGTCCGACGAGGTCCATTGACAATGATTGTAGGGGTCTGTCGGCACGTTTGGGATTACCCATTAGGCCGGCAGGTGCTGCCGTGCTATGTTTATAGGCTTTACAAGTTTCACATTTAGAGATGTAATTGCGAATTTGCTTGAAGAGACCAGGCCAGTAATACTTCAAGGAGATCTTTTTATACGTCTTGAAATTTCCTGGGTGTATGGAGTCGGGAGCACTATGATTGTCAATAATTATTTGTTCTCTACCTTCGAGGGGAACGACAAGTTTCCACGAGTAATCTTCGAGGATGGATAGTGGTACCTTGCAATTACGGTATAGTTGTCCTTCTTTTATGATAAAATTAGGAAACTTTTGTTGGTTATTTTTACAACCTTCGAAGATTTTCAAGTACCATTCATCTTTTGTAGATGGAGGGGGGGCAATTGTGTCAACATTTAATGAAGCCAGTTCAATTCTTGAAAGGGCGTCGGGAACAATATTGTCCGCGCCTTTACGGTGAACAACATCAAAATTGTATTGAGACAAACGGGAGGACCAACGAGCGAGCCTACCGGAGGGATTACTTAAAGAGATCAACCATTTCAAACTACTATGGTCTGTAACTACAGTAAATTTGCTACCGTCTATGTAACCGCGGAAATGGTGAACAGAATCCAATACAGCCAATAACTCTTTCTCGGTAATTCCGTAGTTTTTCTCGTGTTTGTTTAATGTACGGGAAAAATACGCTACAGGGTGTTCGCCATCTGGGAATTCTTGAGTAAGGACTCCACCGATTCCTACATTGGAGGCATCCGTGTGGAGGGTAAAAGAGAGTGCAAAATCCGGGCAATTCAGAACGGGAGCTTTTTGAAGGGCATTTTTTAGAGTTGTAAACGCTTCTTCAGCTTCGACAGACCATCGGAAATTGCTGACACCTTTACGGATGCCGGTAATTTTATTTAAGGGGGCTGCGATAGTGGAAAAGTCTTTGATGAATCTCCTGTAGTAACCTGCAAGTCCAAGGAAACCTTTGACTTCCTTCGCGTTTTTGGGTCGGGGAAAATTTGCCATGGCTTCCACCTTAGCGGGGTCTGTTCTTAGACCTTTTTCGTCGATAATGAATCCCAAATAACGTAGACGGGACTTACAGAATTCAGACTTCTTCAAGTTGATGGTTAAACCAGCGAACTTGAGTTGTTGAAAAACTTTTTCCAGCATTAATAGGTGTTTTTCAAAGGTATCGCTGACGATGATGAGGTCGTCAAGGTAACAAAACAGGCTGTTATCGACTTCAGGACCGAAAAGTTTGTCCATCAGTCTTTGTAACTCGGCGGGGCTGTTTTTTTTGGACCAAAGGGTAATCTTTTAAAATGGAACATTCCCCTACCAGGTACAACGAAGGCAGTTTTTTCGCACGATTCTGCGTCCAAGGGTATTTGCCAAAACGCTTTGCTGAGATCGACAGAAGAGATGAACTTGGCGTTACGCAGCTTGTCTAAGGTTGCGTGAACGTGAGGTAAGGGATACGCATCAGCTTCCGTGCAAGAGTTTAAACGTCTACTGTCGAGACAGAAACGTGCAGAGCCGTCTTTTTTAGAAACCAAAAGAGTTGGGTTGGTCCATGCACTTCTGCTGGGAACCACCACACCCATTTTTAACATTTCATCAAGTTCGTTTTCTAAAAGTTTAAGTTTTTGGGGGGCTAAGTTGTAATAACGTTGCTTGATGGGTGGGCCATTGGTTTTGATATGGTGTTCAACCAAATTTGTCAAACCTAATCCACATTTTTCGAAAGATATTGACTCGAATTTATTGACCATTTCTTTTAGTTGGAGAGCCTGGTCCGTGCTTAAATTTTCGTGAGGTATTATTGTGCGGATCTCACTAATTTGAGCAGCAGTGGAGGTTTTGCCAAGAGTATTAAATACTTGGGGAGCAACATTGAATGCCTTCCAGAAGTCAACGCAAGGATGAAATTCTGGGATATAGAGGGCACTATTAGAAAATTGATTGTAACTATTTTATTGTTACAATTAATTGGCAGGGCAAGGGCACCGATGACCGGTTGGGAAACATTATCCGCAGTCGTCAGGTGTGTTGATTGGGGCGAAATTCTAAAATCACTGTTAACAAAAGGCAGGTGAGCATTGTTGCCAAGACAGCTGACAGATGCACCACTATCAAGTAATCCGGAAAAGGGCACATTGTTAACAGAGAAAAAAGCGTAGGGTCTCCCATCTTTAGCTTGTTTGCAACAAACCGAAGAAACATTTAAGGTCTGGTTAAAATACTTAATGTGTGCTAACCAATCAGTCCATTCTTTAGACCTTGGTTCAGAATGGGTGCCTGAGAGGTTATTATTTAGTTTTTTGGCCTCTTCATGTAGAAATTTGGTGGGGGCTTGGAGAAATCCACCTGAGGTCTGACATCGCTTGGGTTTTGTAACCTTTCCATGTTGTGCCTTGATTTCTTGAAAATGTTGCGCAGTTCGTCGCTTGGAGGAGAGCGGTCCCTAGAGTGATGCCTCTTGAAAGTTCGGGGTTCCTTAGATTCCAGAAACCTTGCTTGCTTGAAACAAGTAGTGGCCAGATGGCCTACTTTTTTGCAAAAAGAGCACACTTTTTTGTTGTTGAATTCTGGTTTTAAACCAGACGAACGGCTTGGCACAACTACATTATTTGACACATTCTTTATGTTTTTCCTATCCTGGTACGATTCCAGAAGGAGACAGACTTCGTTTAGCTGGGCTAGGGATGCAATTTTCTGTGAGGTAATGATGTTCTCGTATTTGCTTAAAAGGCCATCAGTTATGACTGGTAATAGTTCAGCTTCCGAAACGGGATGTGAAAGCTTGATGTTAATGGATTCAGCCCTTTCTATGAATGTTGCTACAGGTTCATTTACTAGCTGTTTAATAGATAGTAAAGATAATTTGATCCGGTGCTGGGCTTCCGTTTTTCCGAAGCTCGAGATTAGGGCAGATCTGAGTTTATTCCAATCTTTGCATTTAGTTTTTTGAATGCGGTGCCAGGGTATCAATTCTGGGGAGATGAGTTCTATGAAGTTTTTTCGTAGAATCTCGAATGGGATATTTTTGATTGTAGCCGTTTCTTCAATACGGTCAATGAAATCCAGTACATCGGAGACGCCATTATATTTGATTTTCCACGAGGATAAATCGTAGGTTTTATCTTGTGTCAAGGTGGGTGCGATGTCCTGTTTTATCATTACTTGTGGCATAGGTTCTTCGTTAGGGACAAGATTATTCAAAACTTGCGTAGCCGAGCGTGAATTATTTTCGCTTGAGGGGGCGAGGTTTATTCTCTTAATGTACTTTTTGTTGAATAAAAGTGCATAAGCCTTTAATGTAGGTTTAGATTTGCTTGATGGCGAGAGTCCTCTATCCCTTAAAGCAGTTTGTAAGTGAGTTTTGGATAAGTTGTGCACGTTGGGAATGATGCCCAAATTGGATGATGCCATAGCTTGATTGTTTTCCATTGTGAGTTTCCCAGGTGGTGAAAAAAATTGCCAGGGGTCTTCTTTAGCAAACGCAAAATTAATTTTGTGAGGCACTTTTCACTTGGTAATCACTGGTTGGTATTTCTAAAATAGTTATAGAAAACTGTATTCCATACTACAATTTGGTATATATGACACCAGAATCTTTGTCAAAGGAAGGCACAAGAAAAAATTTTGCGTGGAAAGACCTAAGTAGTAAAGGTTTTTGTGTTTCACTGACCACTTTTGAGAAAACTTGTGAAATTCACAAGTATTTATTTTTTTTCCAAAAAAATTTTGCCAGGACTGACCTTTAGAAAACGGGTTTTTTATTTTTCACAAACCACTTTG
The DNA here is from genome assembly GCA_929108145.2 of Limnephilus rhombicus. NCBI lineage: Eukaryota > Metazoa > Arthropoda > Insecta > Trichoptera > Limnephilidae > Limnephilus > Limnephilus rhombicus. The sequence continues at coordinate 15,113,317 of OV815277.1, forward strand.
CACTGAGAAAGGCACTAAAATTCACAAAAGGCACTCTTCTGGCAAATAAGGACAAACTTCCGGATGAAAATAACTGAATATGGGATTTGTTACGAAACCACATTAAAATTATTTTATTTTTTCATGGAACCAATCATTGGTTTTATTATTATTTCACTTTTTTTATGTAAGGAAAAAAAACAATTCACTTAACACTTACGCTGAAAAAAAAATGCGGTACCTATAACGTAGAATGTGGAAAGAAAGTCATTATTTTGTCCATTTGGTGAAATATACGTGGTACTAATTTGACAGACACAACAAGTGGGCCGATCGGTATATTGTGCAAGAAAAACGTGAGTGTGAGATTTTTTAATTAAAGAATCCACAAGGTAATTGGAATTCCAAAACCAAATTTACAATAGCGATCTCCATTGCTTCCGACCTTAGTGACAGAAGGGCGATTTTATTATTCAAAACACTGCATAGTGACAGGGAATTGTTCTGCCTGATTCAAACGGATTTTTGCCGTTGGAGTTTGGCGCGATAAACGCACTTTTATGCTTCGATGCGCGTGGGTGCGCGCGCAACTCAGAGATTAGGTATGTATTTACCGCGTGAAACATCGGGCCGTTGATTTGGCGCGAATTACTGTTGCTCGTCCGCTGCTTTGTGAACAAAGGGGTCGGCGCGTGCGCAGTCAGATTCGCGGTTTAAATGCTGCCGTCTTTCTGGTTAATACAAAATGGCCATGTTTTCAATTTTGACGCAATTTTTTTATAATTGCAATCAAATCTGCGTTATGGACTCAACTTGCAAATGGATTTCTGTGGTTTCCCACAGAATTCATTATTCACTGGGTATAAAACACCAAGACACAGTACAATCAATGTTTACAAACAGTTCCTATGCGGGGAAGATTTCGACAGGGAGCACTCCGTAAGGCGACTGAGACAATGGCAAAAATGAAAAAAAAATTCTGGGCCCCACTATGGACGCCAGTGTTAGGAGCGGGCCCCCAAACATGTCCCAAGCTAGCTCTCAGGGGAGGCATGATTTACCCTCTATTCAGGTGGTGGGTCGCTCGAGGCTTCAGAAATTCCTTCGCATCTCAGTCGTCTGGCAGGATACTCCCCCTCTAGGAAACCCTCCTGCCGTAGCAGAATAATAACAGGATTGAGTTAACTAGTTTCATGTATTGCAAATTTAAAACACAGTTCATAGGTCATTACAGTACAATTCAACACAAGAAATACATACTACACAATCCTAGCTATCGTGTTTATAACCTCAAGATCCCTAAACGAAACTCTCTGAGTGATGGCTTTGCGCGGGAGTTTACAGTCTATCGTTAAAGGACACAATCAAATGAGGAAACAATTGTACAGCTTACATGATGTTGGGGGTCTTCGTCTTCCGGCTTCCAGGGGGACCTCCCGAGTTTAGGACAGAACCGAAGTTTACACAGGCATGGTGAAATATCAGCGCTAAACCCGTAGGTTATTGAATTAACATTGCAGGTTATATTTGAGTACAATTCGGGCGATAGTACGCCGGGCGCGAACAGTGGGAATCCACGCGCGGGCTTAACGTGTGCCCGAGGCGGCTCGCAATTCTCAACTGGTGGAAGGGATCGCGTGCGGGTGGGCGGATGGGATAGGAAGTAGGAAGCAGGGAACAGGGGGGGAGCAGGGTGTTGTGTAGTTTGCGGCGAATTAGGAGTTTGAATTCTTTGTCGTTTGGGCGTACCATAACAATATGTTAGTTGGGTTACTAGATACTAGATAGGTTCAGTGGAATGTTTCGTAAGGAACTGTTTTGTGGGACGTGTTACTCAAAGCCACCTTTCAAGCTGGCGAAATGTGCTTCATGCGGCAATGTAGAGGTTTTCTTAGACGAATATCATACTAACAATTCTATATAATATATAATTAGTTAGTTAGTCCATGCTGCCTCAAAATACAGGAGCAGTTGAGGATTATATTCCATGACCTACTGACCCGTATTAATTAACAGCCTGGAATTCTGTCTGCCAGCATTGATTACTGATGTATGCCAAGCGAGGAGATAGAGGCATTATACGGTATAAGGAATGTATACGGTATACGCAAAACGAGTAGGATGTCTTTGTTTATATATTTGTTTATTGATGATTTTACATTATGATGCAAGTTACAGGCATAATAAATTAAATTATTACATGGTAATGGCACCTACTACGTAGGTCTATGGAATATCAGTAGGTAATTTAGCCTTAGGTGTGAACGGTTCTTAAAACTTAACTAATACATGTACGGGTAATAATAGTAAGTAGATAAAAAAAGGAAGAAAGTGTGTGGAGAGATACAGAGAAAATAGACTGCTAATAAATAGTTTATTGAAACATTAAGAGGAATATACTGTGAAATTCTTCAATCAAATATAGACATGCTAAAAATTTGGTGCTCACAAAACAATCTATATTTAAATGTAGAAAAATGCAAAACTTTGACCTTTTCCAGAAAAAAAACATCACTGTTTTTCGACTATTCAATAAATAAAATAAATTTAGAAAGAGTATCGGAAATGCGGGATCTTGGCATAATAATGGATGAGAAACTAGACTTCACGGTTCACATTCAACAAACTGCAAATAAGGGTATGAAAACTTTAGGATGTGTGTTAAGAACAATTAAAAACTTTGAATCGTTACAAATCATTAAACTACTGTATACATCCCGTGTTAGAAGCCTAATAGAATATAACTCCATAGTCTGGTCGCCCTTCTATAAAATTCATATTCATACTATTGAAAGAATTCAAAGAAAATTTCTACGTTTTGTAAATTTTAAACTTAACATCCCTTTAGAGCACATAAATTATCCGTCGTTAATGAATACTTTAAATATTCCAACATTAGAAAACCGACGAAAAATAAACGACCTAACTTTTTTATTAAAATTATTAAACTCTAAATTCGACAGTTGTGAACTCCTGCAATTAATAAATCTACATGTACCTATACGAACAACTAGACAAACATTGACATTTTATATACGTACATCTCATTCGAACTATGATTTACATTCTCCAATACAACGTTTGCATAGTCTTGGTAACAAATACTTAAACAATCTGGATGTATTTGACAATAATTTGAACTTAGCAAACTTCAAACGCCATATGTGCCAACTATTTATTTCTACCCATCCCGTAAACTAATGAGAACAACAATTTTAAAAATTACCTACTTTATGTCAACTACTATATTTTATGGACTATATTTTGTTTCTTATATTTTATGTTACCTGTATTTTGTTAACGCTTATATTTTATGTAACCTAAATTTTTTTTTTTTTTTTTAACCCTTATATTTTATGTAACCTATATTTTGTTTTTAACAAATATTATGTTACTTGTATTGTGTATTCTATTTTGTAAACCCATTCTTTTCACTGTAATTAAAAAAATGTACTGCATTCTATGTAAAAGCCCTATGGGCGTTTAAATAAATAAATAAATAAATAAAAATAAATATAAACGCTAGAATTATTTCGAATCTCATGCCTGCAATATTTTAAAATCGTACGTCTTTTTGCACGAGGCTAGGAAGCGAAAAAGTGGTTTTTATTTATTTTGTGCATAATTTTATAAAAACGAAAAAAAGTTAGAACATGGAAAACCTCATAAATAGTCTTAGTCATAAAGGGGTATTTTTTAAAAATTGTTTCTTGTATTGCTTCATAGTTAAGTCGTGAAAAAACATTTTTTTTGTGGTTTACGCTTAGATTTTTTGTTACGTAAATAATAAGTTTATTGTAATTCCAATACATAGAAAAGCTGGTAAAAGCTTCGATTTATCCGTAGCATATTTTTTGACGTTCATACTGTAAGCCGATTCGTCGTAAAGATTAATCAAAATAGTATCTAAATAGGATTTCACGTATATATTCATCTTAAATAAAGTAGTTGATGTGTAATTTGGTATAATTTTATGTATTCGAAGAACCTTCATGTATGATAAGTTTAATCTAATTTGTAACCACTTTACAAAGAAGAAACACACGTAAGGATTACAAGATTTTATGTCCTTAACGTAGTTATTTTTTGTTTGGTACTGTGTGGGAGTTTGTTATATACCTTTACTGCTAAAAGTTAGCTTCTTTGTCTAAAGGTAGAATTTCACTTTGGTATTTAGTGTGTCTGTTTATTTGGCTCTTGGTTTGTGAGTGCGTGAGGTATTTGACTCTGTGTCTTTTTTGATGTGATGAACCGGAATGTTTTTGGCATAGATTTTTTGTATACTTGGAATATTTCGACAACTTTTCGTACTATTATTTGAGGTCTCCGATTTGTATTTCTTCGTAAAGCGGAAACATAATTTCAAAATACAGGTTATTAATAGTGAAACGTTTTTTTTCATACAACTGCAGGAATTGTTTTTGGAAGTTCTTTACCTGTTCATATCACTGTTAAAAAATTTCTGTTGTTCTGTTGATGTCCTTATGGGGACCTTTAGTGTGGTCTTTATGATGCAATTCTGGGTTTCTTAAGTTGTTTTAGGGGGCATACATTAAGGCACTACAACCGGCTCGAAAAAAATAAGATGGAGAGATACGAAATTACGAATGTTAGAGGAGAGCGCTAACATTTACAGCGACAAAATCGATCCGAAAATTGCAAAAATGTTTAATAAAACACTGTGTCTTAAACAGCTTTTAAAAAAACACTGTGAATTTTTTCATAAATATAACTTGTAAAATAAGTGAAATAAATGTGTTTATAATAATTTTTGGAGCATACTTTGCGATTTTTTTCTATCGAGGGAATTTTATATAATTTGCGTTTCAATGCGGGGAATGTCTAGATATTATCTTCAAGAAAAACATATTTATTTTTAAGAGCATTAAAACTTACCGTGTTTAAGGCGATCCAATAGTCCAGGAAAAAATCGAAATCGGAATTCACGCCCTTTTATGGGAGGAGTTTATAAATACTTAAGAAAAGGCCTTTGGAAAGGTTGGAAAAGGCATTTGAGAATTTTTTTTTACAGGTTGATTTCGTAAAGGCCTGTAAAAAACATTAACTCATTTTTTGCGCATTGTTTATTGTAATAAAACAGAATTTTAAAATTGATTTCACGGAACAAAGCGACGTGGAGCCTAGCGTCCGTTTACCGCCCCGTTCGGGGGCGAACTGATAAAAAAACGGGCGTGTCTAGTTATGTCCCTTCGGTGGACGGCATAGAGTTCACTTTGAATAACCGAATTCGTCGACTAGCGGCCGTATTGTAAAATAACAACGCGAAAATGCATATTTTATTTTATTTTGGGAAGATCGGGTGTAAATATCAACTTTTTTTGCGATTATTATAAAATAAATTAAATTTGCTACATTATACAATAAAACCATATCCGAAAAGGGGTTTATAAATAGAAGAGTTTAGACTTGAAAGTGTGTTTTTTAGACCTTATACTTTATTTTTTTATAGGCTTATTAAAAGACTTATAAAAAAACTGACCGATATTTTTAAGGGCCAAGGTATGTTCTACACGCAGTATTTATTTGAAGCATCTATAATACTTCTAAGCGATCAAATTTTCCAAACAAAAACGTATGATTTTGTGTGATTTTGCATTATTTACTATGGCTTCATCTTAAGGGAAATATGTAAGAAATCGGTAGAAATTCTGGTTGCGGGTCCTTAATTACGTGAGCTCGAAAGGGGTGAGGGGGAAGGAGGGAGGGGAGGTCCAACAAAATCTCACGTCACTTGAAAAGAATATACGAAGTGGCCCAAATTTATCTCACCAAGGGGGGAGAAGGTCTAGATTGGAAGAAAAACTGTTCACGTAATTAAAGCATGCCCCCTCACAGGTTTTGATGCTGCTGAGACCCATCTTCTTACTCCATATTTCAAGTGAGAGTGGCATGAAGCATAATATACTATTTTAGCATGAAATCAATGCATGAAATACATTATTTGATATTGCGATCAACGGTAACCCTACTGGTGATCTCCCGACAGCTGGCCTACCGAAATTATAATTATTATACAATTTTAATTTTTGTTCTTCAATATTCGCAAATTCATTCATTCTTTTATTTTTTTCTTTTAATTATATTTATTGTTCATTCATTACCAATTTCAAGCCTAAAATCGACTTCAAAAATACCTTTAATAATAATAAAGTATGATGAGGGGGTGAAAATGAGCAAGATGGTGGTTGGAATACACCTGGCTATTCAGAACCAGTGGCGGCTGGTGACTTTTGGGTGTGCTAGGGTGCTAATATTAAAAAAATGGCATCATGGATGTTGTCGTATGCGAAAAATATATATATTTTTTTAATATCGGTGTTTTGTATGAAGATTTTTCAGGAAATCGGTGCGGCACACCATCAAACTGAAACTGCCTGAAATTTTTCATACAAAAAACTGATTTTCAAAAAAAAAATAATTTTTTTTTTCGGCTACAACAACATCAATAATGCCAATTTTTTTAATTTCAGCACTCTAGCACACCCAAAAGTCACGAGCCGCCACTGTTCAGAACTGATCACACTAAACATGGCTAATGCAATTTTAAGCAGTGTTTCGCTTCCGATTAGTGATATTTCACCAGAGTGAAGCTGTGAGCATCTTTAAATACTTTGCTCTATTTTTTTTCTAGCAATAAAATAAAATTCCTTAATATTTTACATTCGTATTATGAACGCAATATATCAGTTAAATATTTCGTCAAAACTGACGTTTATCTGAACAGGATTATGGATCACGTCGGGGTCACCATTTTTTGGAGGGTTTGAACGTGTATTGCGTGTGTAAATCAAATAAGCAAGACTTTTTACTTACAGGTTTATCAGATAAAATTCAACACTATATTTTACATTTGTAAGATTATTTGTATTTTTGCAACACGGAGCTATTCGCGAACGGTTGGATCGACGGCAATCGGAAACAGAATGAATTCTCTTTTAGTTCGGCACCCGTCGCTGATGGTAAAAAGGACCGTGTTGAAGTACGAGTAGCCAATATGAGATAATCGCTTCGCAAATGTGCTGCGTTGTTCGCTAGCCACAACATGTTAGGACTATTTATTTATTATAGTATGATTTCTGCCTTCCTTCCAACTTTCCCTTAGACTTACCTCTACCTACTACCTACTACCTACTAGATGTCTTCTCTTCTTTTTGTTTCACTTTGCGTTTGCCCTTTCCCAGTCCCGGTTCCCAGACTCTAGATTCTACCGTCTTTGTCTGCGCGCAGGAAATACCTTTCAAATTTGGTGGCACGCATAAATATATAACACATGGTAAATATATTTTTTACATTTAGAGGTAAAACAGAGCGATTACAACTAACTCAAAGAATAAAAATTCAAAACATATATTTCTTGAAACACAACAATTAATTTTAAAATCAACCCCTTAGAACAAAGTTATTTTTTTACTATAATGCATCTATTTTTTTATTATTATGTAATGAAAAAGTTTCTACTTTCCGCCACGGCAATTTCAGACGAATTTGTATGTGTGCGTGAAAACCAAAAGTTGATAGAACGCATTGTCATCGACAACGAGTCTATTTGTCGAGTTTCAGCTCGGTCGGATTTCGGGAGGTGGGTTAATTTCCACTTCCAAGATTTGCATTAATTCTAATAAATGTATGTATAATTTACAATTATACATATATTTCAAGAAATCTACCCATGATTATTCTGAAGTAGAAATATATTTAAAAAAATGAAAGTGTGTAATTCACACGCGATAGAAGTGAAACTAGAAAGTAGCTAGATGTCGCTTGCTTTTGTCTGTTAATTCTAAAGTGGTTTGACTATTGGATATTGATTTACAAAAACAAAAATGTTTTTTTTTTGGATTTTGCAGGATTCGAACCTCCGTCCGCTGGATTTCTTTGGCCGCTGAGATTTGCGACTATACCGCTGCGCTATGGGACGCGCTCGGGGAGGAGCGAATTTACGCAGACCTATCGTCGTTTCCATTTTATATCTCAACCAATAGGAGCCTTGAGCGCAGTTTGATGCTTTGCAGGTGCCGTAATGCGTCATTTCAGTTTCATCCGAATTTCAAATCACTCTAACGGGGCTAAGGAAGTTTCACTTAAAAATCAGTCGAGCTCTTTATTAATAAGCTACGTAAATTATAGTGAGATTAGGCTTCTCGACTAATTAAAACTCTCACGCAAGTAAATTTTATTTATTTGATTTCACCTGGTGAAAGGCCAGCAAAAATGAAACATTGGTTGAAATGACTTTAGCCGTGTTTTATGAATAGATCTGAATAGCCATGTGCTTCCCCATATTTCTTTTTCCCGTCTCCTCTCCTCCCCACAACCTTCAATCTCACAACCTACCCCATTTGGGGTAGCTATAGTCTTACTGGCTCTAGACGGTTGGCAGACGTCAGCGGTATTCAAAGAAAGAATTACTGGTTAAAATAAGACGAATTTATTAAAAAAAAAAATGGCTTCACCGAAATCATCTTTTTGTGGTATGAAAGTCAGCTCATATATTATTACCTGGCTCTAAGCTGTTAAACAATATTTATATTATATTTTCAGAAGAGTATGCCAGTTTATGTGAAACTATTTTGCAATCGCGATTGTAAGCTATTCTTTACCACCCCATCCTATTTCTGGTATTCTAAACACAACGTTTCAAAGATGTTTTTTTTCAAAGTGGTTTTCCTTCCACAATTTCAAAATATAACAAGGCTTTGAACGGACTGTCAAAAACTACCCCTGTAGAATGCACGAAATGTATTTCGGTCGAAGCTGTCAATACAATTTTATTTCAGTATGCCGCTAGTTCTCGCGCTTTCCGCGACGCCACCGCACGATGGCGGGAAAATGCATTCCACATTCAAAATTTGAATAAATGTGACAGGTGCGTTATTTTACATTTAGCAGGATATTGGCAGCCGTAACGCTTTTGTAAATTAATACCTTAAATAAAAAAACATGGAACGCGTAATAGCGAATTCGGTATCGCGTTCCGAATAAGTGTTGATTTTCCGAATAAATGAATTAAACAAACCATTTCGTGAATATTACAATGCGGATAACGCTTTCATTGAAAATTAATTAAACTTTTCGTACTATTATTTGATGGCTTCGATTTGTATTGCTTCGTAAAGAATAAATAACATATTTTCAGTGGAAACTTAATTTCAAAATAACTTACAACTGCGGGAATTGTTTTTGAAAGTATTTTATTTGTTCATATCACTAATTAATTCCAATATTAGAACATGCGAAGAAAACATAATCTTCGAAGGTTATATTTTGTTAGATTTTTGAAAGCAAAAAATGTAGATTAGATAAAAAGTATTTAAATAAATAAAAAAGCTATCAGTTTTTGCAGCATACATAATAGAAAACATGTTATTAATTTATACAATGAAAAGGAAAAATTGATGCGCATGCACAAAATAAAGAGGATATTCACGGTACCTACTCGTAGTTAAAAAACTATTATATTTATTGCGAGATTGTAAATAACATAATCATGTTACACCTAATTAGATTTAAATCATACGTCTTAGTTCGTACGTACGAAACGCTCGTGCGGTGATCTTTTCGCATATGTGACGCATACTTGGGAGCGGTGCCTGGAACGTTTCGGTGACACCCAAACGGTTGCACTGGACATTTTCAAGGGCTTTGACCGGGTTTGGTACCGATGACTTGTCAATAATCTGCCTTTTTACAATCTTCCCGCGTCCCTGTGTACATGGATGACCAACTTTTTGAGGTAGAGGTAGATTCAGACAATTGCTGATGCTCTCCTTCGCATTCGATAATGCTGGCGTCCCACAAGGATCGGTTCTGTCTCCGACTTTGTTTTTGTTTCACATCAACCAACTTTTTGTCGTGTGCCCCAATTCATTGTTACGCGGATGACAGTACAGTCCATGACAGCTTAGCACACAAACTCAAACGGCTCGGAGGGCTTTGAAGCAAATAATGGACGATTACGTCGAGAATGTTTTCTTTTAGACTAAGAATAACCTCGACAAATTTAATGTTTCATAGACCCAATCATGTTTGATTACGTCTAAAAGAGATCAAAATGAAAATCTAGTCTTCTTAGGAAAACAGGCCCTCCATTGATATGCTTGGTTTAACTCTAAGTGACCAACTCAGGGAGGCTCCATCGAAGCCAGAGTTAACTTAGCCTCACAACTGGACGTAACGTACAGGGCCCGCAGATACTTTAATAGTACACAACTGTTAAACCTGTATAAATCTCAAGTGCACCCCACGGTTGAATTTGACAGCCACCTCTGGTCTGGAGAACATAGATGAACAAAGCTAACAGATCCTACAACTACGCGAAGCAAAATATAGCCGGATATTTTGACAGTTGTTCTGGTTAGCCAATTAATTGATGGTGTGACCGCACGAAAAAATAATGCGGTGAGTTTTTTCACATAATTTCGAGGAATATTCTGCATTTTAGACTGCCCACACTAACAATAATCATTACTTTGGCAAAATTACACTCGAAAGAGCGCAAGATTCTATTTAACATCCTTGTAAGTTTAATTGAGGGATAAAATTTAATTTAGTTCACGTTCTGTTGAAACAGACAACCCTAAAAAACTGCCACTAGTAGAGGCACTCAGTTAGCCCAATTATAATTACCCGTTTATTAAAAATGAAGATCGTGGGGTCAGACAACAAGTGCGAATCTAAGTTAAGCCACCGTGTTCTTGTTTCCCGTAATTTCGGGTAAAAGTCCACGACTTCTCATTGAACCGGTCACTTAGCTCAACAACACGTACTCTGGGAGGCTGCGAGTCAACCATTACTACCCCCGGGAGGAATATAATTTCAAAGAAATCCCCAAAGCCGTTCGAAATTTCCCCCTGAATTTCGTCGCCATAAAACAGGTCTCAACTGCAAATGAAGAATTAACTTAATGGCGGGATCTCCCGCAAAGGGTCGCCCACCCTCTGACCTGACCTCTCACCCCCAATAGCAGAACCTTAAGGGATGCTACGCGTATTACTTGTGATACGCCGGTTTATGTATAAAAAAGTGTTGAAAAAACTAAGGGTAAGTACTAAACTTACCCGTGGGAACGAGTAATGGTTCCGCGACTTTTCGTACCACGACAAAATATCCTCGACAAAATATCCTACGGACAAAACATCCCCAACAAAGTATTCACTAAAACTTAACCTAACATAACAAAAAATGGGACAATTTTTTTTTTACATGAGCTCCACATAGGAGGCCCGGAGGAAAATAATTTCCCTCAGGGCCTATGTCATCTTTGGGGATTTTTTTAAAGGAAAGTAAGGAGAGGAGAGTTCTGGGAAGGAAAAGGGTTAAAGGGGTGCGTAGGAACCTGTTGTTCAGTGTGTTCTGGTCATCCGCCTCCTAGATCTAGAAAAACCTCACCCCATGAACCCGGGCATCCCTGCCAAATCACCAAAGTAGTGAACCACTTGGGGTGACCTATGGCAGAGGTGTTGGTTATCCAATAAAGGTTCCCGGGGTGGCGGTACCCATTCCCGCCTCCCAAATTGAAAAATAATGCAGACATCCTATAAAAACAATAAATTATTGTGTTTTTTTTTTAAATAGGCAACTCACCCTAAAAAAACGGAGACAAAAATAATACAGACATCCTGTAAAGACAATAAATTATGTTCATAGTAAAATGGGAGAAAAATAATTCAGACACCTGCAAAGTTAGGTAACGTTAGGTTTTAGAAGATATTTTGTTGGAGGATGTTTTGTCCATAGGTATTTTGTCGGGGATATTTTGTCGCGGAATGAAAACGGGCATTACCACACGCCTTACTTTTGGAGCACGTAATACTCATTTTTGCCTAATGTAAAAAAATCTTTTCATCCATAATATTGATAGTTTAACTGAAATGGTAGATGTGTTCAACTACATGGCATATACTTACAAGAAGGCTATAATATCATAACTCTTAAATAATTACTAATGTAATCTTACTATTCTGCTGAACTTCTTATAATAATAATAATAATATCTTTATTTGGAAAACAAACAGCTTTACACAGATACATAAAAAAGAGTGCTAAAATAAAGCAGTGACTAAAAACATGTTTTCGCTTTTTTTTTTTTTTTAGTCGCTAGACAAGAAAAACATAAAGAAAAACTAAGAAGAAAATAGTATACATTTGCCCTGAAGAAAGAAACGTTCATTCTGAAACCGGTCGGAGTATAAGGATGATGATATGTATGTAATTAGGGAATATGTAAATATGTAAATATATTGCAAATTAGGAAAAGAAATCTGATAAATAATACAATAAATATAAATACGGATGTTAAGTGGCGTGTTGTGATGCATTACATTTATCTAATAGTATTGCTTTGAATTTGTTAAAAGTTATATTGAAGATGTCTGTATACGTGAGGTGTGTGTTATGATAGTGGCAGGCTCGATGTATGAATTCATTTTGTAAGTAGTTGGTGTTGGAGCGGCTGTTATAAAAAAGGGATATGTTTCTGCCATTGCGACCAAATGATTAAATAATAGACTAAATGCTTTTCTTTTTGTTTTCATTGAAAGGCGCTGCCCTTCGTGACTTAATAATCTAAGTAACTGGTACAGGCGCAGTTCAGCAAAGTTGTTCTGGGCTGCAGCCTTTAGTGCGGACGTTAACCTCGGATATGAGATTGCACCAAACGAAGAAAAATAGTGGTTTTCAAGAAAATGTTGAAAATAGTATCTATTGATTTATCATTAATTTTTTTTTTAAATAAAATAAAATAAAAAAGCTAATTCCGCACGAGAGATACAATTACCCAATAATATTATGATATCTTGAAACAAAAATCACACTTCAAAAATATGTCTCAGATATTTGGTTTTGAGAAATAAAACATGTATTTCAAGCAGCTCTGACGATTTAGAAAAATAATTTAGATTAAAATTTTGGAACCAACTATAATATCGGCGTGTGCCTACTTAGATGATCGCCAGATATAATGAATTTGACTGAATACTTAAAGAACCACCACGAAAAAATAAATACATTAAAAGTTGTGTTTTAATTTTTGCTGTTCACGGGTTTATAAACCAATAAAATGCCAGAAATAATTGCTGGTATTTAATAAAAATACATGAGGACTTGTTTTATTTATGCGGTTAACAGGATACAGAGAATCTAATTGCTTTTGTAGTGGTGATTCTGATTCTTAATGAAGCGTTGAGGCTAGAATTGAATTGGGTATTTGTTGGCGATATTCAATCTATTCCTACTGTTACTGTTCCATTACAAGGTAGGTTATTAAATGTAAATATTTTGAAAGGCGTAACCTTTTGAAATTATATCGCCAACCCTGCTGTAAGGGATGGCAAAATGTCAGGCTTTATTCTTGATAAAATGGAACAATGCTAATTCTCATGTGGCGAGTATATCCGAAGTCCTTTATCTTGATGGCTTTGAGGGGAAGGAGTTGGTTCAATTCTAGACAGGGGTGCTCAAAAGAGGGCGGTAAAATAGAATGAAAGTTGTGAAACTGTTCTATTGTTGACAATTTCTGACAAAATATTTTTTTATCAGAAGTGAAGAGAATTATCTGTGAAAAACCTAAGTTTTCGGAAAATTTTAAATGAAAACTGTTTGGTTCGGCGTATTTCACTCAGAGACAGTATTATGCAGCAGTATTATTTTTTGTTACATTAGCGCCACACGGGATGCCCTGAGGAAAATATTTTCCCTCAAGTCCTATGTCATCTTTGGGGATGATGCGTGGAGGATCTTTTTAGGAAAGGAAGGAGAGAAAATTCTCCAAAGCAAAAGGGTATGGGTAGTAGTCTGGGGTTAGTGTGTCCAGGAGTAACGGACGTATGAATCCATCACTCGCACTGCGGTGCAAGGCGAAATTCCAAGAGAGTACGGCTGGAGAAGTCAAATTCTCTCAACCATTCTCTACCGATCCGGCCTCCCGTGCAGCTGGGGGTAAATGCATCCAAGACCCCAACAATGAACTCGGGCACCCTTGCTAAGTCACTAAACGTAGCGAACTACTCGGGGTGACCTACGGCAGAGGTGTTGGTTATCCAATAAATGGTTCCCGGGGCGGCGCGCGTACCTGCCTCCCAAATTGAGCATTAGCAACTATTAAACTAGACTCCATGCCCATATCACCACGTAACAATGATATTTTTTTAAATTGTAGTTGACTGTTATAGTATTTATTAAACGTAACCGTACTTTTCTAAATCTTGTTAAATTCCGAATTTCAGTAAAATATTGTGTTACAAATATTTTGATAAAAATAGGAATGGAGTTGTAATAAACGTTATTAAAACCATTTTTTTACATCCTAGGGCTAATACATTTTAAGAAATAATCTAAACGCTGTCAGAACCACGAAAAAGCTTCAATTAAATCCAATTTGAAAAAGAAATTGATATTTCACTCCAACGCAATTTTACCCTCTAAAAACATCTGATATTACCTTAAAACGTTATGCTGAACCCATTTATGACGACGGAGAACAATTTTATTCTATTCGAGTTATAACTTATAACATACAATGAGTAGTGTATCTACCCAATTAAAACCCGTCAGGTCTATTTGTTCGGTTTTCGCATAGGTCTCATAGAAATCGTTGTGTCTCTCTCACTATCATAATTAAACAGTGTTAGAAAGGGGAAAATACCACGCTATATATTCAAATCTAAAAGTTAACCGCAAAATAATTCAAATATATACCTTTATGAATCCAAAGTTTCCCACCGCAATTTAAAAAAAAAATGACAAATTTTTAATTATTTTTACATGCCAAAAAAGTGAGTTGACGATGACGTTTATAAAACATTTGTTTAATAAGTTAGATGTGTGATTTATTAAGGGTTGACCGAGATCTCGGTCTCGGTCTCGGTCTCGGCATTCTAGGATACAAATTCTACCGAAAACTCTGTCTCGGTTCTCGGCGAAAAATCGCCGAGATTCTGGGCCATAACCGAGACCGTTGTAAGTAGGTATAGTATAGGATAATGGTATTCAAAACTACCGCGCGCGTCCACATTCGTCACTTGGTGTCAGTGCGTGAGAGAGCTGTCGATTGTGATTGGTCGGCTGGCAGCGAGACGGGTTTTACTTACCGCTGCTGCCGCCGCCGCGCCGCGCCGTTAGTTTATATCACTACTGTTGTGAACAAACAATTGTAGTTAAAAGAAGTTTGTTTGAATTTTGTTCGTAGTAGAAAAAAATAAATTCATTTATGTGTTGTGATTAATTATAATTATTAGCCAGAATAACTACATAAACTAGTTACGAACATACAAATCAACCATTCGATGTGTTTTGATGAATGTGGCAATCGATTTACGGATAGGGTTTGTTTGAGTGTGTTATTTCGATTTAATGTGTTTACTAAGTACCTAGGTATAATGTTTTATTGTTGCAGATGAAAACTAAATAGGTATGCCTAAAGTAAATCTTATATGGGAATATTTTGAAAAAAAAAATATTACAACCTTCAATGGCAACATTTAAGTTCTGTAAGAAAGCGGTATCATTAGGTAGTCCCTAGGTAGGTTTTTTCTCAATTTATCTATTCTCGGTCTCAGCTTGCTATGTAATATATTACGTTGGGTGACAATTGCTACGCTGTAATTACAGGTGGTGTATAGATAGGTATATTTCTCTAGCATCAGGTTTTTTACCACGAACTTTTTGGAACTCCGAGCGCCAAAAATCTGTGGTTGCAGAATTATGTTCGTGGCAGGTAGAACATACACTCCAACTCTAGGCGGGGGCATGAAATGAAGTCTCCAGCTTATTCGGGTATTTGAATGAAAACATAGATTTCACTTTGGAAATTAAAACATATAACGTGTATTGTACTGAAAGCAAATGATTACATACATAACAGTGTCCCTCACCCCAAGGACCGATTGAATGCAATCTAATCTAACTAACGTTCCCTACACTTCCTAGCCGAACCGCGTCTCATCGCAACAGGATGGCCAGGATGAACAGGATGGCCAGCCCGATCGACATCCTTCAGACTTCTACGCGGCAAAGCAGGATCTCCTCCATGTGTTGTGGATTTCCGGAGACGATGCCCGATCGTCACCCGAATTAGGGCCAAATGGAATTCCCTTCCAGCAAGGGTACAGGGCGCGCCAGGAAGCACGAAGGGACTCTTATTATTATCATCTGGCGGAGCGCGTGACCACGGCACTCCGTGCAATAAAGGAATCGATCTTACAGTCGACATTCGGCAGGTACCCGCAGGCGTGATCGGTGCAATGCAATTCAATGACCGAATCTTCTCGAATCTTCCGGACACCGCGGATAGAGAAAATCAGCACATTAATCTTCACCGTCACCGTTGCACAATGATTTCTCGTATCAGAGTTGGATTGAACGTTTTGTAACGTGGCACCCGTTTGACTTCAAACATTACCTCCCTTTTAATATATTATAAAATAAATTACTATTTGACTGTCTCAAACATCAAAACATCATCGAAGCGATGGTGAATTTTCTTCTCGCCGGAAACCGGAAAACTAACGCCCCCTGTAACCTCGGTGTTGCTCGTCCTCTCGTTGAAAAAACCATAGTCAATAATTTAACTGGTACTTTATTAGTTCGTGCTGCTACGGATCGATGTTATAAAGCATTGTTCATATTTTAAAATAAGAAAAGATAATGATTTTAACACTGCTTCATAACAAGCTCTCGGTCTCGGTCTTGGTCTCGGTCTCGGCTGAGAACGAAAAATCTGTTTCGGTCGATCCTTAGTTTTTATTTTTTTCGTTATCCATTTTTAAAATTTTTTTTATGTTTGCATGTAAAATTTTAACATTTTAAAAATTATACGTTTATTTATAAAATTTGAAAGCGTATTTCATCATCTTTCCAAAACAGTTTGTATTTTTCGGATACATTAAAAATATTCTATTTGTTCGGATTTTATTGCAAAATAGAAATATTTTGAAACTCTGATAAAATAGGTCGAGGCCCGAGGGGTTAAATGAGTTAAAGTTTACTTAAATAGTGTTTAAACTAGTTATTTCTTCTGTCTTCGCTAAAGTAAATTATAAGTTATTTAGTGAGTTTTAAGTTGTGTCGGTTTGTAACAAAAAGGCTAATGGCAAATGGCTCGCCCTCCACTTGTTCACACATCATTATCGGCGTAGTATCGTAGAGAGTGCTACGAGTATGTCGTAGCGGTTTGGACTAACTATCATAACTCCGTGTCCCTATAGCGCCGTAGCTCGCGGCGAACAAAGGGCCCGGGGTAGGGAATAATGGCCGGAATTAAGACACAAAAGGGCCACCGTTTTATTACTGGAAGAGTGCCTGCGAGGGACAGGTAAATGCATACTTTATATTTACACATTTTTCATATTGCACGCTGTTTGATGAAAACTTGTGATAAATTTTTAGGCGGCTTAAAAATAATTGCTGTGCGGGGAATTTTCGGAATTTCAAACTGGAAATGTGCGTGAAAAGCAGTGTTTTTTCATTATTTTTATTTTTATCAGAACATTCACAATTTGGTAGGCAGGTATGGGTACTGCCGCCCCGGGAACCTTTTATTGGATGACCAACACTCCTGCCACAGGTCACCGGTTTGGTGACTTAACAGGGGTGCGCGGGTTTGTGAGGTGAGGTTGGTCTTGGCGGCGGATGCGTTTGCCAACCTACTACATGCCGGACTGGTCGGAAGTATATTTTTAAGGAATTTGGGAGGCGGGTCTGGTTACCGCCGCCCCGGGAACAATTTGTTGGATAACCAACACCTCTGCCTCCCTAAGTCACCCTAAGTGATTCGCTACGTTTGGTGTCTTAGAAAGGGAGCCCGGGTTTATGGGGTAAGATTTTTCTTGGCGGTAGATTCATCTGCCCACCTGCATGGCAGGCCGGATCGGAAGAAAAAGCTCGAGGGAGTCCCTTTGCTTCTCCAGCCGTTCTCTCTCAGATCATCGTATTGCACCGCAGTGGGAGGGATGGAGCCCCAGATTCCCACCCATCCCTCTTTCCTTCCCAGAACTTACTCGCCTTCCTTTCCTAAAATGACACTCCACACAGCATTGCCAATGTAAAAAAGGGAAAGGGAGAGGAATATCTGGGAAGAAAAAAGGCACGAGGGGTGGGTAGAAATCTGTAGGTCAGTGGGGCTAGGAGTGACGGTATGAAGAGATCCCACTCTGCGGCGCAAAGAGATGGGTCAAGATAGACCTACTGGATAGGTAAAATGGTCACCCTCAAACAGTTTTTCGAAATCCGGCCCGCTACGCAGACACACCCGTCATCTAATCTAGATAATCCTCACCCCATAAACCCGGACATCACTACTAATTCACCAAACGTAGCGAACCACTTGGGGTGACCTATGGCAGTGGTGTTGGTTATCCAATAAATGTTTCCGGTAGCGGTACCCATTCCCGCCCCCCAAATTGATAATTTAACTACTAAATTATGTTATTAGTTATTGAAATGAGTCATCATCATCACTATTGGCTCTACAACCCCTGGTGGGTCTTGGCCTCCTCAAGAGTCTTCCTCCACTCATCTCGGTTTCGTGCCAGCTCTTTCCAGTTTGGAAGCTACAAGATAGATATGTCTTTGAGGACGTTGTCGCTCCATCTTAGTCTTGGCCTTCCCAGGCTCCTTCGCCCTATTAGTCTTGAGTTCAGCAGGGACTTTGGTGCTTGATGCTCGGTCATTCTCTCCACATGACCCAGCCACCGAAGTCTTCCCAATTTTATAAATTTTGCGACGTTTAGCTCCTTAAACAAAGTATAGAGCTCATTGTTATAACGTCTGCGCCAAAATCCATTTTCTAGAACCGGTCCGAAGATGCGCCTCAAAATTTTTCTCTCCAAAACGTCCAGTGCTCGCTCATTCCTCTTAGTTAGTACCCAAGTCTCAGCTGCGTACGTAAGTACTGGTCTGATAAGTGTTTTGTACACTAATATCTTCGTGTTTCTGGACAGCAGTCTGGACTTTAATTGGTTTTGTAGGCGGAAATAACAGCGATTTGCGTTCAATATGCGCTTCTGGATATCCTCTGTGGTATTATTGTCGTTTGTTATCAGGGAGCCTAGGTACATGCTTTAATATTACAATATTACTAATAATATTACTTTAATTCAATTGAAATGAGTACATGCTTTAATATTACAACTGTTTAGTTTAGTTTTATCGCATGACTCTTTCGAATTGCGATATGTTAACAGATATAGTGCGGTACCTAAAATAAACGTCTACATTATTGGAGTAAAAAAAAGAAACTTACGAAATTGAAAATATTAAGGTGCATTATGAATATTTTAGAGATATGGAAAATATCTTACGAGTAGATATTTAAATCTAATATACCCGTAGAAATGGTATTCAAATAGAATTTTACTATAGAACTGCAGCGTATTGATTATTATCCATGAGGTTTCAGCTTCTTTTAATAGATGTCGATTAGTTAGTTTGTTTGTTGGTGTGTTTTTTAGTTTTTTTTTTTTATTGAGTTAGTTTATACTATATGAATATAAACTAATAAGCACAATGCAACATTTCATTTGATAAATTAAAATATTTTTGCAGTAGGTTATCATAACATTTCATTTTAAATACATTCATTCTTTATTATTTTTAATTTTTAAATTGTTACCATTCATTCTTTCTTCATTCTTCATACTTTCGGGCATTTCATCATACATCTTTAGTCCTTCAGTTCTGTGATTTTGATTTCTTCATTTGTGGCAATCGAACTCTGTTTATATTTCTTGTTTCGTAATTATGAATGTCTCTATTAAAAATAATTTGATCCTTAAAGTATATTGGCGTTTGGTTTTTCATAATTTTATGCACAAAAAATAACACATTAAATAGTAATATAACTCCTTCTTCTTATTGGAATCCAATATAGCTCCTCTCTCATTTGATTAATCCTTGCGTATTTTCCTTTCCCCAGTATACATCTCATAGCTTTGTTTTGTATAACTTCTAGTTTGTTCAAATTTCCTTCATTGGCCAAATATAACATTGTAGAGCAGTAGTCCAAATGTGGAGCAACATAGTTGGATGAATACAAATTTCTGTCATACCCAACACATAGCAGCCAAGTAATTTATCCGAAGAGTATCACCTATCGCCGTTCGTGTCTTAACGAATGGTTACGATGTTGGCCGAAGGCCCTAGTAAGATAGGGCGTGCTTCCGATGTCAGTCCGCCGGAGCGTCAGAACTATTTAGAATCTAGCATAGTAAGGACGTCTGCCCAGTCTAATATTGTAAATCTTAACGATAACCACTAATTAATCGAACCTTAAACTTATTGGAGATACCCAACACATCTCAAGTTGTCTAATATTGGAAGTAAAGAGACACAACAATGAAGAAAACACATTGAATATTTGTTTAAATTTTGCTCAAAACAACGAAATACCTCTTTTGAGTTTGATTCGAGAAGTTACACATTCAATTTCAGCGTATACTGTGTATTATATGTGATAATATGTATACACTGTGTATAATATTGTGTTTCTCTTCACACAAAATCGTAGCAATACATGTTTTTTTAAACCAACGTCAAGAATGACTCGATTATATAATCAACTGCCATCATAAAGATATATTTTCTAATTCAATCACTGCCTTCAGAAGGAACATAAGGCCTGGTTACATTGTGCGAGCGGCTGGCCTGACTCTAGCTACAGCCTTTATATGCTCGCATGCCAGTAATCCGACTCGCCTTGACTGGTCATACGAGTGTCCGCCGTGTCACAGGCAGGTAACTATGAGCTTATGAACTACCGACCTTTCGCTAAATCATGCGAGTAAACGTCCGAGTGACGTACGAGTTGGTGCTTTGTTCGTGGTAAGGCAAGGCGAGTGGCGAATGAAACAAAAATGTTGTAGTAACTCGTATGCTACTGACCGACTCGCACATGATAGTAAATCGTACGGTGCGAGTAGATGCACTGCAATAATTCGCATGGCCAACTAATATCTAAATTTGGCCCTCTTTGTGTCATGTATTTATAATTTAAATTTATCGTTGCTCATAGAATATTGTAATGAGTAGTGCACTCCGTCCTGGAATGTATTGCATTGCACTCCTGCATATATTCTGGAATAAACTGTTATTATTATTGAAATCATCACTATAACCAAGTTGTTAATGTCAATTACTGTGACAACACCGTGGTAAGCCAATAAATAAGTATAAATTCAGATAAGGTTTCTAATACGAACTTCTGCCATACTCAACACATATCAGCCGAGTAATTTATCAAAAGAGTACCATCTGTCGCCGTTCGTATCTGAGGCACCGACGGTTCGGTATATGTCCCTAACGCGTATACTCGTGGGAGATCCCACGCGCTTTTTTATGCTCCGAATGCGAGAACTTCTGCGTATCAAAATGCGCCATTAAACTGAGCAACTCAACTGCTTAATAATTCTGCATCGAGCATCGTCACCTACAGAGAATTTAATGTCACCTACAGAGAATTCAGTAAATATTTTTTGACAACTTAGTAAAACTGCCCACCATGCATTTTTTTCTCTTGAATTTTGTAAACTTCTTCTTTATATTTTAGTGTATAACTGTTTTATGGAGAACCTGTAAAAATAAATAAATATTTATTTCTGAAATTTGTCCAGTTGTGTTTTTTTTATTGTGCTTAATTTTTTTTTTACATGAATACCGCACAAGAGTCCCAACTGCTCTCGTCTGGAGCCAGTGGGACTATGGCATCCCCAATTGAGGTATGTTGTGAGGCTGAAGGTAGTGGGATGGGGAAGGAGATAGGAAAGATGAAGTTGGAGAAGTACCTGGCTATTCAGATCTGGTCACCAAACACGGCTAAAGCCATTTCAAACAACGTTTCAATTCTGAATGGTGTTCTTACATCAGGGCGATACTGAGAGTATCTTCCACTCTGGAACGTGCCGCAAATATACTATACAGGGTGTTAAGGGACGTACTTGACTTACTTTAACCAGTGATTCCTGACATTATTTGGAGTAAAAAATGTATATGAAATTTAGGTCTCCGGTGACTTTTTGATGTTTTTTTTTTCTACAAAAACATCGGTCGGACACCCGTCTGAGTGACCAGTGACGACATGCGGAAGAAATTTTTTTTTGTTTGATTTTGAAGAAAAAATTTTTGAAAAAAAAAGTCTTCAAAAAAAGTCACCGGAGGCCAAAATTTAATTTATTTTGGCCTCCGGTGATTCGATCCCTCGACCTTCGGAATGCGAGTCAAGAGCCTTACCGCTGCACTACGCCAGCCGTCAATAATGGACGATACAAAAATTGCGATCCATCGTAAACAATATGGATGAACAAAATAATAATTATTAAACTATTTACTGACTTGAAAAAGAATTTATTTACACATGATTTACCCATTTTACTTTTTTTCCATTCTTGAATGAACAATAGAGTTTTTCCAGGAACTCGTTAAGATCTCTCGAATTTAAATCTGTTTTATTTCCACAAATAAATAACACTGCCTTTCGAAGAAGATTGAAAAAGGCATTTCATCTATTTAGCCTTTCTTTTGTCTGGCTTTTTTCAAACACCCTTTACATTTATTCTTTTGATGTGCAAAAGCATCACAATTTGTCAGATGGTACACTTTTGAAATGCGTAAAAAGGATATCCCTTTCCGGAAAACATGTTTATCTTTGAGCAAAGGGCGCAGAAACCTTTATTTACGTCCAAAAATGTAGGTAACGGCCTGGGACCATATTCTCATATCCATGCTAATGCAAGCCTTGTTCACAAAAAGTGATGCAAAAGTTTGAACCATATTGTATATAAAATACAACAGCAAGCCTAGAAAGAAATGTAAAAAAAAAACTTGTTATTGTGAAAACCAGTTATAAAACTGAAACAAACGTGATAAACATGAATTCTGGCTTTATAAGTAAATATTGGTTTTAGAGAAAGGTTGAATAAATATTTGCGTCCCGTAAAGTTATATTGAGCTTACGAAATTATTAAGGAATTTAATATTGATTGGTGAAAATTTTATGTTGATTTATCATTTGAAGAACATCATTCCACCATGAAATTGGTAACTTTCAGTCTCCTTTCTAAATTTTCATAGTAATAACTATACCGGAATGATGATAAAATATGACAACAATTTTTTTATCGCAGACAATGGTAAAGTGATTCGTAGCGATTTAAAAGAAAACGTTCGTATAAGATAATAAAAGTATGTATTTAAATATTATTAGACAACAATATAACCGAATACCACAGGTTCAAGAAGGCATTTGGGGAATTAAGTGGATATCATAATGTTAGTAGGCTGTTTCTCGTATTCAGATAGAGGTGTGTGTATAATGTAACTATGTATGTATATAATTAATATGTGTGTGCGTATGCACATATATGGAGGGTTGTCGACAATTTCACGTACGTTTATTAAGGGGTTTTGGAGAGCTTTTTTGAGTCTGTGGTATCATAATAGATACACACATGTCTGTAACAAGTATATGTGCGTATGTATGTATATATGCATGTATCTGAAAAAAAACGGAAAAATAAAAATAATTTTTTTATACGTATAATAATCCAATCATTATGCATGTCCCTTTCTGATTTCTACTTTCCATTTCAATTTTCAGCATGTTTATTCAATATATATAACCATATATATAAATATTAACATTTAAACAGACAAAGCAAATATATTCGATTGGTCACATAAAATAAAATAAAGGTAGGTACATATGAAAAATAATTTATTATTAACGGATGGGATTGATATTATTATTTTTAATTTTGGTTGCACAAACATTTAACATTTTTAAACATTTGACGTTGATGTATTCCTTCTGGTGTATTTCTAATAATCTGCTCTTGTAAGTATTATTCTATCCCGCAAGCCACCCATAAGACCCTAAGACGTAATGTTCTACCCTCGCTCTTCTAATGGTGGAAATTTGTGGAAACAATAAATGGAAGCTTGAAGATGTCTTGTAGGCCCGGGGCGCATCCATCAGCACTACACTGAATAGTTTTTGAACTTGTAGTGATTTTTGATGTTCCGTTCGAAGTTTACATGACTGAGTTCTGATTCTGACAAGCTTTGAAATATCTGTATTATTATTATTCCATTATATTAATCACTAAGTTTGAAATTGTTGAAGACGAACCCTTGTCTCTCAAATCAAATGATGAAATAATATACATCAATCTTGAACGACTTGTTAACGTTCTTATTAAGTACGTAGTGACTATAAAACACCATCGCAAAGAGTTATGCTAGGTGTCTCCTTGCTAGATATGAAACTAATTTCAATGTTGTCATTTTGGGGAAGTGAAATTTCGGTCACTCATGGACTTCTCTAGGTGAACAGGCGTTTTTTACTCAAACTCTAATTTCACAAAGTAGGTCGTGAGTAAAATAAATTCACCGCCTACGTCTTGTTTGGGGATGCTGGGAAGGAGTAAACTTGGGTCTTAAAGAGACCTAAAGTGTTTATGTATGAGAGAGGAAATACTGAGAAAGAGATTCGGAGAAACCAACCACTCTGGTGTAACAAATGTCAACTGTGTAATTTTTTTTTCCGACAATACACCGGTGCCGAAGGATCAATGATGCTAGATCCTCGGAGTATCTTCCATTGCAAAACAGAACAAGGACAGCATTACTACCGGAGGCCGGCGTAGCGCAGCGGTAAGGCGCTTGACTCGCATTCCGGCGTGGCAAATAAATTTTATTTGATTAATTTGTGTATTTCACAATTTATTCATTTAAAATAATACATAGTATATTTGCGGCACGTTCCAGATTTGAAGATACTCTCAGTATCGCCCTGGTGTAAGACCACCATTCAGAATTGAAACGTTGCTTGAAAAGGCTTCTACCGTGTTTGGTGACCAGATCTGAATAGCCAGGTACTTCCCCACCTTCCTCTTCCCTATCTCCTTCTCCTCCCCACTGCCTTCAGCCTCACAACATACCACAATTGGGGATGCCTTTGAGAATTTAACTCCACCATTTGGAATCCTTACTACAGTGTACACGAGAATTCTCTTCAGCGAGTCCAATATAAATTTTTACGTTATATTAATTTTAAATTGGGAATATTCATCGAAAACATTAATTATCCCTCTCTGTTACAATTATTGGGACTCGATACATTAAAAGAAAGAAGAATTTGTTCAGACCTATATTAATTTTAAATTGGGAATATTCATCGAAAACATTAATTATCCCTCTCTGTTACAATTATTGGGACTCGATACATTAAAAGAAAGAAGAATTTGTTTTATTTATTTAAAATCGTTACCAACCTGTTGAACTCCCCTGAACTTCTTTCGCTAATAAGTTTCCATGTACCTAGTCGATCAGTTCGTTTCAAATTACCTTATCATTGCAACAATACAGGATCTAACGCTGAACTCAATTCCATAATGAATCGACTGCATGTACTTGGAAATAAATATGTTTTGGATGAATCTATAAACATTGCTAGTCTAACCTCATACAAACACTACTTAATTAAAACTGTCTGTCAGCGCTTCTCAGTTTGACTATAATCAAATACAGATTAAAAGTATTAATTTCCTAATACATAATATCCGGGATATATAATATGTTGTTTTGTATTTATAATAACCTACTCTTTGTACTTTTTTATGTGATTCTACAATTTTTATTGTTCTCTTTTATGAATTTTATATTTATATTTTTCTTTTTCTTTATCTATGTATATTCTGTATTCATATGTAAAATATTTGTAATTCTTTTGTAAAAGCCGCTATAATCGGCGTTAATAAATAAATAAATAAATGCCATAATCCCACTGGCTCCAGACGAGAGCAGTTGGGACTCTTGTGCGGTATTCATGTAAAAAAAATACCTGATGACTGCGCTTTAAAGATTGAAATCCGTTTGTTAGAGAATCTACCAAATGAAGATGGCCGCCAAATTCACTTTTAAAGTAATTTGATAATTTCTTCATTTTCTTCAGTTTTTGTTTCAAAATTTTTATTCCCCTGAATTAAAATCAGTAGGTACTTCTTCATTTTGAAACTTACATGGTGATTTTACACAGTCTAATTCATAATCTTCTAAGCTATATTTCTCAAAATCATACAGCGTTGTTAATATAGGCCTTCTAATGAAAGGCCGAATTATCTTACTCTTCGATAAATCCAATATAGGTTACACAATTTGATTAGAATTGGGATCTGATCAAATACTGTTCAGGGCTTATGGTATCGGCCCTGCATTGAATGTACGAGCGATTTAATGTATGCAGCTGGTATTTATACTGCAATTATGCCCCGAATTCCAACAAGCGCATGAATATCATTCGAAGATAGCTCAAGAATGCTCTAAGATTCAATTAAACAATGAATATACCCGGATAAATGTTCTGCATATTGCAATTTGATTCCTCAATAAATGACTGAAAAATCAGGGTTCACTCCATGCAGAAAATTTTCTCTTGATATGCTTGGAAAGACTGCACGACCTTTTTATAGAAAACTTGAATATGGAATTGAGGCCAAAATACTTCACCAAACGCAATAATTCTAATTTTAATCAAAAGATATAGCAAATACTCGTATATAGTACGGATATGTGCTACATTATTTATTTAGACTATAAATGATAAATTATGGGGCGTTAAAAACGTCAATTTAGTGCTTGATATGGCTTTAGCCGTGTTTGGTAAACACATCTAAATAGCCGGGTGCTTTCCACCTTCAGACTCACAATATCCCAATCGGGGATGCCATAGTCTCACAGGCTTCAGACGGCTGGGAGCAGTTGGAATGCTTTGAAAGCCTTCAGAAACGAATTTCACACAAAAAGGTAGGCACCTACTTACCAAGCAAAAAAAATAAAAAGTAAACAATCCATTCATTTTTGTTAGCGCCAAGTATATTGGCTGCGCTCGGCGGATTGCTTTTGTGTTTATTTTGGATTTAAATATTATTTATTTCCTATGGCAATAAATACCTCCCTTCCCCCGCTCCCCTTGTGATTCCCTGCTGTCACGATTCCGATCATATCGCAAGTATTTTCGGAGCTCGAAGTTTGTGGGTTAATAATCATCGCAGCGGGACGCAGTCCTATTTATATAATTCGCATTAACAATAATTCATTTTTAAAAAGTGAACTGCAACTAAATGGTGATCTCATCAAGTAAACAATTACCTTCCAGAAGAACCTGCTCCTCTTCCGTGAGTTTTTACCTACCCTTTATATTTATTGCCACTATATTTACGCAGAAGTTAATTGCCAGAGATTGTAACCTCTAAGCCGAAACAACTTTCATAAATGAAAAATCTGAAGAATGCATCATCACTACATAATTAGTTGTACTGGTATGTAAGAGGACATAAAGATGTAAGTCTCCGTGTGATTTTGCTGTAACTTCTTTGTCCCTCTTCAAATTACTAAAAAAAAATTTATTATCGAAAAAAGAAATTACTTTGTGACTAAAAATGATATTATTATTAATATAGAACTAGAGACCATTTTTTTAACTTAAATAACTGCATTTTTTTTAGTTAGTTTTAATAGTTAAAATAATTGTCAAAGTTTTAATTTTTCAAGACTCCCGAAAACCACCGTATGAATAGTGAATCGTGTGACGTCATCACTCCTGAAAAGTTAGTATAGGATCGGGCTATTAGCTGATCCCTAAAGTAGCATTACTATTTTTTTGTGCAGTAGTTTTTGAATAATTTCAATGGTAGAGATAAAATAATAAGAGATACCTTTATTTTTGAAACTGAATTATTTAGGCCTAAATAATGTTTCAACAAACATAACAACTAAATCTCTATAAATAGTATGTAAATAAACGAATAAATTAATACGATGGCTTGTGCCATGCCTACATTCCCATGCAATGACTTTACGGTGACGTCATGAGACGGCGATCAGTGATGTCACCACGAAACATTTTAATAAAACCAACTTGACGGCGTGTTTCTAGGACCCGATTAAAAATGGACTTTTTAATATTTTTTTAAAAACCCTGCGTTTAATATTATTTAATAAAACTTATTTATTCAGAATCAGCGTTTATTGGTCTATGTGAACATATTTTTTTAAAGCCATACCTATTATTTTTCACTGGAGCAATAATATAAAGGCTTAAATAAAAAGATTATATCATTTTTGGTACCTCAAATTCTTTAATCATTTCATAAATACGAGATCCACATTATACAAAGTGTCCGAAAACTGGTAGTACAAGCAGGAAACTGGTAAATCCACATCACGTTTGGAGTTGATTTTATGGTGTAATTTTGGAAAATTTGTGAAGTAAATCGAGTCCGAAGTTTTTAGGTCTAATTTGATAAAAAATGGTATGTTAACATCAGTATTTAAATACTCCGTACAGGGCAAAACACTGACATTGGACATTGCATTATTTTACATCTGTCATCCTCCATTAGAAGAAGAAGATTAGTGGCAAAAGTAGAGTTGATATTTATTTCGAAAGAATGGAGAATTTAAGACACTTTAGGAATAGAGAATTTTTATGAAATGGCATTAGAAATCTTGCAACTTCTTATATACTTACTTTTTACACTAATATTTATTTACAATGTCACGGGCTGTGGAGAGGTTTTTAACTTTATGTATACAACTGTATGAAAATGTGAGTTTTGAGTTTAGCTTCAAATTATCATATATCGTGTGGCAGTACATTTAAGGTTTTAGGTCATGATACTCCTATGTGTTGTCACTTCAACAGTTTCCCACTTGCATTACGAGTTCAAGGTTTATGTAGGAATGTTTAGTCGCTAATTTGACCACTAGTTTACGTGGGCGGGACAGGAGATGTTGTAGTATAAAATGGGCTGTAATAATAGTACTCGCACTCTCATTAGCTAGCTCCTAAATAGACAACACGTTTTATAACTCTCATTGTACAATAAAGATTTATATTCGACCACGCGCGTATTAACTAAAGGGAACCTAATTGCCCTAACAATACACCTTCCCTAACTATAATTATAACAGTATACAATACAAAAAGTCTTAATATGTTAGGCTAACTGTTTGCTTCGTATGAAGTATGGTACATATAAATAAGACAAAACAAATGATTTCATTCTCTTCGTACCGAGAAGTGGTTGGTCCACGGTTGGTTTGCGTCTCAGCCTCCCAAGGGCTGCGTGTTTCCAATTCGCATCACGTTTGGCACTGGAAAACAGGAGGCTGTTTTAATTTCCCACAGGGACCAGCTGTACCCAAAGGGCTGTAGGAGTTGACATGCCGAACTCTTCGAGTTATATTATTATTCTGTTAAATTTGCCGACTGGCTGTAACTTCTGGGAATTAAATAAATAATCACTACTTACTTTATGAATACAATATTATCTTACTGTATAACCAACAGACGAGTATAAATGTTTAATATTTTATAATAATTGATTTAATAGTTGCGCCGAATGCTACATTCTAAATCACGGGTGTCACTGATATGCCAAGATACGCTTACTCGCTTACACTTAAGACGAATACGGAATGCTGTATGAGACGATCTACTGTCCATGGTTGTCTTTCTTATACTTAATAGTTGCTACGTTTGCTACATCACTATCTCTAATGGCGCCAAACAACTTCGGGAAACAATCGAAATAATTGTATTTTTTTAATCTGTATATATAAAAATCTTGTGTCTCGGTGATTGTGGTCGCACTCCTCCGAAACGGCTCGACAAGTATATTTCCTAACGCTAGGTGATTAGGGTTTCTCTATCTAGATTTTTTTTTCTATTTTTTTTTTGGCATCAAAAAATACCTATAATCCCAAATTTTCACCCTCCTACCCCCCACCCTCCCACCTTTTAATCGCGATTTTTGTATGAACAAATTTAACCGTCGTTCGTATTTCAAAAACAACTAAATTATTTAAATTATTGAATGATAGATGGCGCCTCATCGAACTTTCATCCACACATGCGCAAGTCATTCACAAAAAACGTCGCGTCATTTTGAAATTTAATTCTGCACCTTTGTTACATATGTATCACAACGTCTTTTTTTTAAATTTAAAAACCAAAATATTCACTAGAAATAATAATTTATGAGGCAGAACAAAATTATCCGGGTCAGCTAGTAATAAATAATTTGCACGCATTTACGAATGAAATTTTGTTCCGTGGCTTTTAGTAGTGTTTGCCGCCTAATGGAAACATTTCATTGAATTTTAAATTCGATTTTTTTTTGTTTTGATTTCACCGGATTGTTTATCGATTTCTTGGCCTATAAAAAGCCGAACCAATATTTTGACTTCTAAAATAGAGAGGCCTAAATTTCATCAATCTAGAGCGCACCGGACATAGCAAAGCATTTAAATACAGTAAGTTTTAAAGGACCTTCTGGTACATTTATCAAAATATCAACAACTCACGTAGACCCTCAGAATTATTTTGAAGTTTATTGATCTATTGACCGACCCTTTTCTAAAAAAGCCATTTTGATTTTCGAATATGTTTGTTTATGCTGCTTGAAAAAGCGGATCAAGGAATATGTTTTCTACAATCTTGTTGAGTGATTTTATTTATTTTCTCCGCTTTCGTGGATTATTTCCAGACGTTGAGTTGAAGTTGCGTTCCTTGAATGACATTTTGAATAGCAAGGAGAGAGGGTAAATCAATGGTTGTCGCTATTTTGCATAAAATATAGATGGAATAATAATAAATATAATTAAATTCTGTCGCGAATTCCTTCCACTTAACACTTGGTATACGCCAAAGTCGCATACATTATCTAACTCTCACCATTCTCCGCAGTGTTTGCTGTGCTCTCTAGACATTTTTTTTTTACTTAATCCGATTAGTATTTGGTAAGGAAGGACTGATAAAAAACGTTTCGGGCGTGGAAGGGATTTAGCAGAATTTAAGGGTGTTAGGTTTTGCGTTAATAGGAATTTATCAAAGACTTAACAGGGGACACTTAAGGTCGACAAATTCATGGGATTTAAAATAAAAGTCATGAAAATCTTTATAAATCGTAAATCAACACAGGGGAAGAAGACTAAGCAATAAAATGAGATACGGTCATTTCAAAAGATGAGTAACAAAATAAAATATAAAATTTCACTTTTTTTAATTATTGTGGAAGGAGTATTTTATTTAGGGAATTAATCTCATTTCGCATTTTGTTTTTTTCGTTATGCTTCATTATTTTATAGACAAAGCCTTAAGGATATAAATAAATAATTTATTTTTTCAACAACCGCAAATTTGGGGGGCGGTTATGGGTACCGCCACCCGGGAACCATTTATTTTGACATATTCAGCCGTATGTCAAAATAAATGGTTCTCGGAATATCACCTTGCACCACAGTGGGAGGGATGGATTCATACGCCCGTCACTCCTGGACACATTGACCCCCAGATTCCTACCCACCCCTCATACCCGGCGGCATAGTTCAGCGGTAAGGCTCTTGACTCGCACTCCGATGGTCGCGGGATAGAATCCCGTCGTGGCAAATAAATTTCATTTGATTAATTTGTGTTAGTTCACAATTAATTCATTTAAAATAATATGTAGTATATTTGCGGCACGTTACAGAGTCTAAGATACTCTCAGTATCGCCCTGGTGTAAAACCACCATTCGGAATTGAAACGTTGCTTGAAATGGCTTTAGCCGTGTTTAGTGACCAGATCTGAATAGCCAGGTACTTCCTCACCTTCCTCTTATCTATCTCCTTCCCCTCCCCACTACCTACAGCCTCACAACATACCCCAATTGGGGATGCCATAGTCCCACTGGCTCCAGACGGGAGCAGTTGGGACGCTTATGCGGTATTCATGTAAAAAAAAAAAAATCCTTTTTCTAATCAAAATATTTGAATTTAATCACACTAATTATACTCGTATGTAGGTTTCAATTTGGGAGGCAGGTATGGCGTAGCGCAGCGGTAAGGCGCTTGACTCGCATTCCGGCGTGGCAAATAAATTTTATTTGATTAATTTGTGTATTTCACAATTTATTCATTTAAAATAATACATAGTATATTTGCGGCACGTTCCAGAGTGGAAGATACTCTCAGTATCGCCCTGGTGTAAGACCACCATTCAGAATTGAAACGTTGCTTGAAAAGGCTTCTACCGTGTTTGGTGACCAGATCTGAATAGCCAGGTACTTCCCCACCTTCCCCTTCCCTATCTCCTTCCCCTCCCCACTGCCTTCAGCCTCACAACATACCACAATTGGGGATGCCATAATCCCACTGGCTCCAGACGAGAGCAGTTGGGACTCTTGTGCGGTATTCATGTAAAAAAAAATACCTGATGACTGCGCTTTAAAGATTGAAATCCGTTTGTTAGAGAATCTACCAAATGAATATGGCCGCCAAATTCACTTTTAAAGTAATTTGATAATTTCTTCATTTTCTTCAGTTTTTGTTTCAAAATTTTTATTCCCCTGAATTAAAATCAGTAGGTACTTCTTCATTTTGAAACTTACATGGTAATTTTACACAGTCTAATTCATAATCTTCTAAGCTATATTTCTCAAAATCATACAGCGTTGTTAATATAGGCCTTCTAATGAAAGGCCGAATTATCTTACTCTTCGATAAATCCAATATAGGTTACACAATTTGATTAGACTTGGGATCTGATCAAATACTGTTCAGGGCTTATGGTATCGGCCCTGCATTGAATGTACGAGCGATTTAATGTATGCAGCTGGTATTTATACTGCAATTATGCCCCGAATTCCAACAACCGCATGAATATCATTCGAAGATAGCTCAAGAATGCTCTAAGATTCAATTGAACAATGAATATACCCGGATAAATGTTCTGCATATTGCAATTTGATTCCTCAGTAAATGACTGAAAAATCAGGGTTCACTCCATGCAGAAAATTTTCTCTTGATATGCTTGGAAAGACTGCACGACCTTTTCATAGAAAACTTGAATATGGAATTGAGGCCAAAATACTTCACCAAACGCAATAATTCTAATTTTAATCAAAAGATATAGCAAATACTCGTATCTAGTACGGATATGTGCTACATTATTTATTTAGACTATAAATTATAAATTATGGGGCGTTAAAAACGTCAATTTAGTGCTTGATATGGCTTTAGCCGTGTTTGGTAAACACATCTAAATAGCCGGGTGCTTCCCACCTTCACACTCACAATATCCCAATCGGGGATGCCATAGTCTCACAGGCTTCAGACGGTTGGGAGCAGTTGGAATGCTTTGAAAGCCTTCAGAAACGAATTTCAAACAAAAAGGTAGGCACCTACTTACCAAGTAAAAAAAATAAAAAGTAAACAATCCATTCACTTTTGTTAGCGCCAAGTATATTGGCTGCGCTCGGCGGATTGCTTTTGTGTTTATTTTGGATTTAAATATTATTTATTTCCTATCGCAATAAATACCTCCCTTCCCCCGCTACCCTTGTGATTCCCTGCTGTCACGATTCCGATCATATCGCAAGTATTTTCGGTGCTCGAAGTTTGTGTGTTAATAATCATCGCAGCGGGACGCAGTCCTATTTATATAATTCGCATTAACAATAATTCATTTTAAAAAAAAGTGAACTGCAACTAAATGGTGATCTCATCAAGTAAACTATTACTTTCCAGAAAAACCTGCACCTCTTCCGTGAGTTTTTACCTACCCTTTATATTTATTGCCACTATATTTACGCAGAAGTTAATTGCCAGAGATTGTAACCTCTAAGCCGAAACAACTTTCATAAATGAAAAATCTGAAGAATGCATCATCACTTTATAATTAGTTGTACTGGTATGTATGAGGACATAAAGATGTAAGTCTCCGTGTGATTTTGCTATAACTTCTTTGTCCCTCTTCAAATTACTAAAAAGAATTTAATTATCGAAAAAAGAAATTACTTTGTGACTAAAAATGATATTATTATTAATATAGAACTAGAGACCATTTTTTTAAACTTAAATAACTGCATTTTTTTTAGTTAGTTTTAATAGTTAAAATAATTGTCAAAGTTTTAATTTTTCAAGACTCCCGAAAACCACCGTATGAATAGTGAATCGTGTGACGTCATCACTCCTGAAAAGTTAGTATAAGATCGGGCTATCAGATGATTCCTAGAGTAGCATTACTATTTTAAGATAAAATAATAAGAGATACCTTTATTTTTGAAACTGAATTATTTAGGCCTAAATTTAGTTGTTATGTTTCAATAAACAATCAATTCAATTCAATGAAATTTTGTTCCGTGGCTTTTACTAGTGTTTGCCGCCTAATGGAAACATTTCATTGAATTTTAAATTCGATTTTTTTTTGTTTTGATTTCACCGGATTGTTTATCGATTTCTTGGCCTATAAAAAGCCGAACCAATATTTTGACTTCTAAAATAGAGAGGCCTAAATTTCATCAATCTAGAGCGCACCGGACATAGCAAAGCATTTAAATACAGTAAGTTTTAAAGGACCTTCTGGTACATTTATCAAAATATCAACAACTCACGTAGACCCTCAGAATTATTTTGAAGTTTATTGATCTATTGACCGACCCTTTTCTAAAAAAGCCATTTTGATTTTCGAATATGTTTGTTTATGCTGCTTGAAAAAGCGGATCAAGGAATATGTTTTCTACAATCTTGTTGAGTGATTTTATTTATTTTCTCCGCTTTCGTGGATTATTTCCAGACGTTGAGTTGAAGTTGCGTTCCTTGAATGACATTTTGAATAGCAAGGAGAGAGGGTAAATCAATGGTTGTCGCTATTTTGCATAAAATATAGATGGAATAATAATAAATATAATTAAATTCTGTCGCGAATTCCTTCCACTTAACACTTGGTATACGCCAAAGTCGCATACATTATCTAACTCTCACCATTCTCCGCAGTGTTTGCTGTGCTCTCTAGACATTTTTTTTTTACTTAATCCGATTAGTATTTGGTAAGGAAGGACTGATAAAAAACGTTTCGGGCGTGGAAGGGATTTAGCAGAATTTAAGGGTGTTAGGTTTTGCGTTAATAGGAATTTATCAAATACTTAACAGGGGACACTTAAGGTCGACAAATTCATGGGATTTAAAATAAAAGTCATGAAAATCTTTATAAATCGTAAATCAACACAGGGGAAGAAGACTAAGCAATAAAATGAGATACGGTCATTTCAAAAGATGAGTAACAAAATAAAATATAAAATTTCACTTTTTTTAATTATTGTGGAAGGAGTATTTTATTTAGGGAATTAATCTCATTTCGCATTTTGTTTTTTTCGTTATGCTTCATTATTTTATAGACAAAGCCTTAAGGATATAAATAAATAATTTATTTTTTCAACAACCGCAAATTTGGGGGGCGGTTATGGGTACCGCCACCCGGGAACCATTTATTTTGACATATTCAGCCGTATGTCAAAATAAATGGTTCTCGGAATATCACCTTGCACCACAGTGGGAGGGATGGATTCATACGCCCGTCACTCCTGGACACATTGACCCCCAGATTCCTACCCACCCCTCATACCCGGCGGCATAGTTCAGCGGTAAGGCTCTTGACTCGCACTCCGATGGTCGCGGGATAGAATCCCGTCGTGGCAAATAAATTTCATTTGATTAATTTGTGTTAGTTCACAATTAATTCATTTAAAATAATATGTAGTATATTTGCGGCACGTTACAGAGTCTAAGATACTCTCAGTATCGCCCTGGTGTAAAACCACCATTCGGAATTGAAACGTTGCTTGAAATGGCTTTAGCCGTGTTTAGTGACCAGATCTGAATAGCCAGGTACTTCCTCACCTTCCTCTTATCTATCTCCTTCCCCTCCCCACTACCTGCAGCCTCACAACATACCCCAATTGGGGATGCCATAGTCCCACTGGCTCCAGACGGGAGCAGTTGGGACGCTTATGCGGTATTCATGTAAAAAAAAAAAAATCCTTTTTCTAATCAAAATATTTGAATTTAATCACACTAATTATACTCGTATGTAGGTTTCAATTTGGGAGGCAGGTATGGTTACCGCCACCCCGGGAACCATTTATTGGCTAACCAACACCTCTGCCATAGGTCACCCCAATTGCTTTGCTACGTTTGGTGACCTAGCAGGGGTGCCCGGCTTTATGGGGTGAGGTTTGTCAACGTCTTGGCAGTCGATGTGTCTGCTCACCTGCTGCGTGGCGGGTCGGATCGAGAAAGATTTGTTGAAGTAGTCAAACCTCTCCAGTCAGAATCCCTCGACCCACTGACTTGCACCGCAGTTGAAGGGATGGGTTCATATGACGGCCGGCGTAGTTCAGCGGTGAGGCTCTTGACTCGCACTCCGAAGGTCGCGGGATTGAATCCCGGCGTGGCAAATAAATTTTATTTGATTAATTTGTGTTATTTCACAATTTATTCATTTAAAATAATATATATTATATTTGCGGCACGTTCCAGAGTGGAAGATTCTCTCAGTATCGCCCTGGTTTAAGACCATCATTCAAAATTTCAACTTTGTTTGAAATGGCTTTAGCCGTATTTGGTGACCAGAGCTGAATAGCCAGGTACTTCCCCAGCTTCCTCTTCCCTATCTCTTTCCCCTCCCCACTACCTTCAGCCTCACAACATACCCCAATTGGGAATGCAAAAATGCAAGGATTAGATTAACCCCTCTTAGAAAACACTGCTTTTACTGCAGACAAAACGTGAAAAAATAGCAGTGGATTTGATTCAACGCGGATGCCAACAGAGCTCCTAGAGTTCTAGAGCATCCGGCCCCATATGGCTAGGGGTCGCTAAGCGGATCAGGGGTAGCCAATTAACTGGTTTTAAAGGCTCAGGGCGAAGCTTCTGATTAATGGCGCCAAACACCGCTTCGACATCTGAAATTCTTGCCTTGTTTGGGCGTTGTACCAAAGTGCAAGAGATTTATTGAATTTTCTGATTTGTGATGATCTGTGGCCTGGCTTTATCAACAGCGCTAGAAACAGAGGTAGTGGAATCGATTCATAATAATATGTACAGTTAGTTAACTTAAAAATTGGACACTTCAATTCGTCTTTCTGTGACATCGATTATTATTAGTTTATTGTAGAATTATTTTCATGCTTGAAAGGCTTGACTTTTGAAATTAATGTGAAATAATCTAATATATAAAATTCTAGTGTCACGGTGTTTGTTATCATACTCCTCCGAAACGGCTGCTGGACCAATTTTGATGAAATTTTGTGTGCTTATCTGGTAGGTCTGAGAATCGACCAACATCTATTTTTCATTCCCCTAAAAGAAAAGGGTGTTCCACTCCGAATTTTTATTTTATTTTTTTTGGACAAATTTTTAATTTTTAATTTTTTTTATGGTGAGGCATTAAAAAATACATGCAACCCTAAATTTTCGCCCTTCTACCATTAACCCCTATTTTTTAAAAGTGATATTAGAAATTCAAACCGGTGTCACTTCTGACCCGATGAGAACGAAGCCGGCCTCTTTTCTCTAATTTTAAATTTTTTACTAATCAATTACTGTTTGATATTGTTACTACAAACATGATTCACGGTCCAATCACGGACAATCGTTGGGTGGTACCATATGCACTTCTGTTGAGTAAAAAAGTGGGAAGGAAAAAGGCATGAGGGGTGGGTAGGAATCTGGAGGTCATAGTATCCGGGAGTGAATCCATCCCTCCAACTGCGGTGCAAGACCATTGCCTTGAGCGGAATCGACCTTTTACTTTGACCTTTCCAGCCGGACTCTTTCGACCCATTGGTCGAGAGAATCCGGCTGGAAAGGTCAAAAGGCCTCCCTCAACCAGTCTCTCTCGATCCGGTCCGCCACGCAGCAGGTGGGCAGACGCATCCGCCGCCAAGACCCGCACAAAAGTCACCCTTGCTAAATCACCAAACGTAGCGAACCGCTTGGGGTGACCTATGGCAGAGGTGTTGGTTATCCAATAAATGGTTCCCGGGCGGCGGCACCCGTACCCGCTTCCTTTCAAAAATTCCCGTAAGTAAGTGGAAAAGTAAGAAAATCACAAAAAATATAAATTCATACACAACGCCATCTCTGATACTGACAAAAACAAAACACGGACAGTTGGGCATCGATAATTGCTTCATTGTGTAATTTTTAACTTAATAAAAATACTTAATTTAATTCAACAGTTATTGATTCTGAGGCGGTACGAAGTTGTTTATATATTTCTTAGAGGTACGTTTGAATATGTGTAACGGTGTTTTTGGGTTGTTAGGTGTTTTATATGTAGTACTTGGAAGGGAATGGTCCACACAGATGTCGATGAGGCTCGCTACCCATCACATTGCCTTTGGTAGCGCAAAGAGGAGCGGAACGTGAACAATGTCGATTTGGTACATGAAATATCAGAGGAGGAATGGAAGAAAGATTAATGATTAAATGTGATAATTGTATGCAAGAATTGAAAGATATGGGATTGGGAGCGAAATTGAATGATCGGAAAGCATGGTGCCTGTTGTATGCTGATGATACGGTACTGATTGCTAACACTGTGGAAGATCTACAGTCTCTCGTGTCTAGGATGAACGAAGTGTGTATGAAGAATGAGTAATGATGAATGTAAGTAAGTCTAAAGTCATGGTGTTTAAAAGGGGAGTACGAAAACAGTGTGCAATATAGTTGTGAATGATGCATACTTGGAGCAGGTGGATGAGTTTGTGTACCTGGGTAGTATGTTTATGAGAGATGGGAAGGCTGATAGAGATATTGAAAGAAGGGTAAATGCAGGTAACTCCATTAATGAAGGACTGAATGCCGTTGGCGCTAACAAAAAGCTGTCAAAAGAAGCGAAGCTAGCAATCCACAATGGAGTCCTGATACCTACCCTGATGTATGGCAGTGAGGCATGGAAATGGCAGAGGAAGGAAGAAAGTAAACTGAATGCTGTTGAAAGAGATCCCTGAGGCGAATGTGTGATAAAACCATGTATGATAGTGTGAGAAATGTGGATATCCGTAAAGAATGTAAGGTTAATGTAAGCATAATGAGTAAGACTACGAAAGGGACCCTGAGATGGTTTGGGCATGTAGAGCGAATGAAAGAAGAAAATAGAGTGAGAAGAATATATGACGCAAATGTGAATGGAAGAAGAAGTCGGGGACGCCCGATGAAAACATGGCACGATCAAGTGACTCGGATAATTGAGTCGGGCCATGTCAAAAGTCAGAATCATAGAACAGTGTGTATGAGACGATGTATGAATGTGAGTGAGGCAAAGACTGTATGCCAAGACCGAGTTGTTTGGCGGTCCGTCCTTTCTGCCTACCCTTGCGGGGAAATGGCGTGATGGTTAGTTAATTAGTTATTTTTTTTAGCGGACGACTACTATTTTCCAATGCAGATTCTAAAGTTGTATTACATCTTAGATAAATAGTTACCTTTTTTGTGAATACCGCACTAGAGTACCAACTGGTCCCAATGGGATACGTCAGACATCTCCGAAAGTTGTGAATTTGAGTTGAGTATGCAGTTATATGTTTTTATATATTTTTTATTTTATTTTATAAAATACATACATATACAGATTTACAGTAAAAATATGGTAAATTATAACTAATTACAATATATAAATTTATTTTTAATCAAACTACCCTATTCAAAAGAGAAAACATTTCTCGTGCTTGAATTTTGGGGAGTGCCAATGTGAAATGCGAGTAGGTACAGAGAGTATGTTATTACAAGTACTTATAGTAAAAAAAAATGTATACATGAAGACAAGTCGACATAATGAACTTGAAGTAAATAAGAGTTAAATTGGAATAGGATGCAATATAAGATAATACAGGCTTAGATACCTATATCAGAAATAAAAAAAATATTATTGTATTTACTCAATAGGTAGATTGTAAGTAGGTAGTAGGTACATAGCGTAGGTTAAGAAACATTGATATTTGAAATGGATGGGTTGACAGTATTGTAAAAGTAGGTAAATGTAATAAAGTTGTAACGATTTGGTGCCTACAAATAACGAAATAACGCGTATGTACTTTGCTTTCAATTTGATATGCTGATGAAATATTTTTAAAGGATATGTTCTAGTTTTTTTTTGGTGTTGTTATTATTATGATGATGAATTTAAAACTCATAATTAGTGTCGTGTTGGTCTATTAGTTGTTTTTTTTGGGATTTAAAAACTTTATAATTTTGTTCAGACTTGATTTTACAGGGGAGAGCATTCAAAAATTGTATACATTGTAGCAGGTAGCTACCGCCTGCGTCCCACATAATGTTAACAACGCATTTTTGTTCCCGAGGTTGGCACGCCTCAGTTTCTGGGTTCGCTAGTTCGAAATTTTACCGCAAGCGTCAGTTGTGTGGAGAGACCGTGCTGGGAGGGAGTTCGTGTCCAGCGCTCGTAGTTTGGTGGAATTCTGGTTACTTCAAACACGTGTGAGATAAATGAAAATTATTATTTTAGATTAATGGTTTCACTGTTTATAATTTATGTCAGGATGTTTTTCCCTGGCTGGCGCCCTGTTAAATTTAAATTCTCTATAGCCTTGACGGCATTAACTTCTTACTGATAGCAATCTAAATCTTTTACCTCTATCAGGTCATTACCTGACACGCGCTGAGATTATTATTCTTGCTCTACCTTGTTCATAAAGATGCATATCAATAAATGTCCTTGTTCCATATCAGACTTATTATTATTTTATTTAATATTGTGCCTTTGGTTCCTACTTGCCGGTGAGAGATGTAGGTAGTTGCACATATTCTTATCACGCTGATATCGTGTTACAAAATGGCGCCCAACGTGGGGCATAATGGTGTTGGGAAGCACTCGTTTTAAATTTTGGAATTTCTAAATTGCCACGTGATCGTGGTTGGTTGTTTATGTTTGCGAATGTTGTTGTTGATGGATTGAAATGATATGTAATATAAAAGTGTACACTCTATATGGCACAAAACAGATCAGTCATAAAAGCAACAAAATCAATTAGGGCAGAAAAACTTGAAGTGAGTTAAACCAAAATGTTGATGTTTTTTTGGATCATTAGTAGAATATTTCAGCATGTTTAACCCTTAATTACTCGCACAAAGAACATTACATAACTGCTCGCATGGGGTCACAGATGACCCCAAATAGTATGAGTAGTTTTTTATATATATTGAAATATATAAGTAAATGAAACTATTTTATCATTAAAATGCTTTGTTTATTCTGTAATATCTATAGGTAATAACACGAATTACTAAATAATTATACAAAAACAAGTTAAACTAAAATATTTATCAATAATTAACAATTTGTACTTAGGTATACTGAGATCGTAGTTAATACTCGTATTTTTTAGGAACTTTCCGAATCACTCTTGTTACACTGTTGATAGTATATTTCAGAGTGATCATTGCACACACATTTTGAACATTTCTTGCATTTTGTTGGTAATTTGCGATAAAACCCACCTCTTCCAAAAAAGTAACGTAATTACTCGCACGAGGTCACCGCTCAAGAGCGCATCGACGCGTCCTTCCACTCCCGTGACTTGGTCGCTACTAAATACTAAAATACAAACTTGGGTGCGCGTTATGAAGCTAGCGAGGGCACGGGGGGAATCGGGCCGCGCCAAGTGCTTCATTTTAAATCCGAAAATGCTTTGACCCCATGCGAGTAATTAAGGGTTAATATGTAAAACACCGAAACATGTAAATAAATATATGATTTATGGCGAGCATTCGAATTTTCTTTCCTCATTATCTCAAAACTTAACATTTGGAGATGTCTGACTAATCAACTGGTAGATTGATATGTTGTGAAACTGAAGGGAGTGGAGAGAGAAAGAGAAGAGGAAGAGCTGAGATGTGCAGGATACCTTTGTCATTGAATTATTTCGACTAGCTGACCCAGCAACGCGTTGCTGTGGCTAACGAAACACAATGAAATTAACTCACACCGCCATCTGTTAATTTGTATACAAATCAAATCCACACGGCCCGCTTGCCAGCCCACTCGTCCACTACATACAGACATTCTCCTTTATATATTATATATTTCAACCAATTTACACAAAACCTTGACAAATTATATACTTAAGCCTTCCTCATTAATCACTCTATCTTTTGGTGAAAACGGCATGAAAATTCGTTCGGTAGTTTTTGAGTTTAAGGTGAAAAGACAGATAGACGCGGCGGAGGACTTTAATTTATAATATGTAAAGATAATTTTATCAACATTTTTTTGGTGAAAATCAATCGAAAATCTGGAAACAGAAAAATCAGAAAAAGATATTGACACCTCTGGGACTTGAACCCAGGACCTCTTGCTTTCCGGGTAAACGCGCTAACCACTGCGCCACGGTGCCGATATCAAATTCGGTCACTTTTAACTGTATCATACTTCGACTAAGAACCACCCACATTATCTTCATTTTCTTAACGCATATATTATTGGCAACTATCTTTATGTATGATTGCAAGATTCAAACCCGAACTAAATGCTCTCTAGATAGTGTCTGGATAAATCTTTATCCATTTTATTTTCATATGCGACATCTATTGACTTTTTCTGCAAGTCTAGGATGAATATTTTATTTTTAATTTAACTTTATGAGTAAAACCTCAAATTGTAATATTTAATTAAATGAAGATAAATTAATATTTAATTAAATGATACAGTTAAAAGTGACCGAATTTGATATCGGCACCGTGGCGCAGTGGTTAGCGCGTTTACCCGGAAAGCAAGAGGTCCTGGGTTCAAATCCCAGAGGTGTCAATATCTTTTTCTGATTTTTCTGTTTCCAGATTTTCGATTGATTTTCGCTTATATTGTCTTCATTTAATTAAATATTACAATTTGAGGTTTTACTCATAAAGTTAAATTAAAAATAAAATAGATAATTTATGTTATTATTTTTTTTAATTTTAACCAATTGTACCATTGTAAGTAATTATTTTGTTTTAACCTTTGTTTATTATTAACCCTTCTTTAAAAAATTGTAACCATTCATGTATATACCCTTTATAAAATACCCAAGGACGCATAAAAAATAAATAATCTTCGAAAGAATCCCTTACTTAGCGCAAATACAAATATTCCCGCCAAGTGCGGTGATCCGCTTTTTACTCGCGGAAGGAATAACACCTACAAGAAAAAAAGGTGAGGATTTCTGAGCTCTATTGTATCTGGAGATGATAGTAGGTGACTCATTACATGCCTGGGAAAAAAAACAGTCGTCAAAGTGGCGTCACATCAATTCCCCATCTGTCAAAAAAAATTAAAACCTTAATTTCGGGAAAAAAATCATGGCCTCAGTGTTTTGAGACCGAGAAGACATCATTTTGGTCGAATTTCTGCCTCAGGTTGAACCATCAATTCACAACAATATTCTGATACCATAAAAAACTCAAAATGACCATTTTTTAATTATTTTTTTTACATTAACTCCACACAGGAGGCCTTGAGGAAAATAATTTCCCTCAGGGCTTATGTCATCTGGGATGCTGTGTGGAGGGTCTTTTTGAGGACAGGAAGGAATGAACATTGGTCTTGAAGAGACCTATGTTGTAGGAAGGAGGAAACACAGAGGCCGGCAAATCATTCCGAGCTGTTGAACATAAGAACGAGTCGAAGAAAGTCGAGTCATCTGGGATGCTGTGTGGAGGGTCTTTTTGAGGAGAGGAAGGAATGAACATTGGTCTTGAATTGTAATTGGTCTTGGTCATTGGTCTCCATGTTGTAGGAAGGAGGAAACACAGAGGCCGGCAAATCATTCCACAGCCGAGCTGTTGAACATAAGAACGAGTCGAAGAAACGACCCGTTCGCATGTGACAATTGTCAACCGTGTACAAATTTAGGGCACGCGTTTGGCGTGTTTCCCGACTATGCACCGGTGCCGAAGGGATCAATGATGCTAGTTCCTCGGAGCATCTTCCATTGTAATACCGGTAGAACAAGGATAGCATTCCCACCCGACGCCTGTGCTCTAAAGATTGCAATCCGTCTGTTAAGATGGGAGAATCTATCAAACGGGCCGCCCGTTTCTGCACAGAGTCGAGGGTATTTTTCAGGTATTTTGGAGCTCCAGACCAGAGGTGGCTGCCAAATTCAACCGTGGGGCGCACTTGCGATTTGTACAGGGTTAGCAGTTGTGCACTATTAAAGTATCTGCGGGCCCTAAACAGTACGCCCAGTTTCTGGGAGGCTAACTTTACTCTTTAATTTAAAACAAAGGGAGGGGTATGCTGCTCCTCTGGGCAGCATTCACGAGAGGAATTCACGAGGCTGTTTCACGAGTGTTCACGGGCATTGACGAGGCTGTTTCACGAGTGTGCTTGTGTCACGAAACGTCCATCCTGACACAACCTTTTAGCCACCAATACACTCATGGACTCATTTGGTTGGGATGTTTTGAACCAT
The DNA here is from genome assembly GCA_929108145.2 of Limnephilus rhombicus. Taxonomy (NCBI): domain Eukaryota; kingdom Metazoa; phylum Arthropoda; class Insecta; order Trichoptera; family Limnephilidae; genus Limnephilus; species Limnephilus rhombicus. The sequence continues at coordinate 15,157,597 of OV815277.1, forward strand.
CTCCCGTAATCCCCTGACTCGGCGTCTTCAGATTATAAATCTTTTCACCTTCATGAAGGCATGTATGGATGAAAATAAATTTTCAATCGACGAGCAGGTAAAGAAAGTAGCCGTAAAGTGGGGGAAGGATCTGGCGGGAGAATTCTTTGAGGAGGGCATAAAGAAACTTGTGCCACGGCTCACCAAGTGCACTGAACGGGTTGGTAATTATTTGGAATAATAGTCAACGAGTGTAACAAGAATATCCTTTAATTTTTTTCTAATACACTTTAACAAAAAAAAAAATTCAGTACACATTCAAATGCCTCGTAAATAAGCATATAAATTGAAATTGAACTCGCGCTACAATTATTCTTTAGTGATTTTGTAACATCTGCCTTTCACTAAAGGGGTACATTGTGCAAGTGGTGTCCAGTAGACTTTTAATATTAACCAAGCACCAAAACAATTTTTTTAAACAATGAAGTACCTACCTAAGTCAATTGAGACCCTGAACAGCTTTAACACGTCGATTGTCCATTTTTTTCAAATCATCGCTCTATTTACGCGAACAATATAGTTTGACAATTTATTTGGGCATCGACATTTTTAATTCGTTTCGCTACCTTTATAATGTGAAATGTACATTGTGCCCGAGCGGCTATTTATAAAGTGCTGTTGAAACTACATTCTTCTTCATTATTTGAATATTGCTAAAGAAGAATAAAGAGACGAAATAACGTCAGTTAAGACGAACTGTTTACAAAGATTGGCAGGTTTTCTAAACCTTCTGATGGCGAACTTGGAAAAAAAAACTATGTTAATACTAGCGTGTAGACCTTTGAAAAATCACGATGCATTATAATTCTATTTATGAAAAAGACAATTAAAATAATTTTTAGTTAAAAAACTAACGAACTAACTAATCATCCTGCTGTTTTCCCGCAGGGATTGGCACACAGTCTTCGCCTCACTCACATTCATACATACTCTTCTATTATTCTGACTTTTGACATGGCCTCGGGCGTCCCCGACTTCTTCTTCCATTCACATTTGCGTCATATATTCTTCTCACACTATTTTCTTCTTTCATTCGCTCTACATGCCCAAACCATCTGAGGGTCCCTTTCTTAGTCTTACTCATTATGCTTACATCAGCCTTACATTCTTTGCGGATATCCACATTTCTCACACGACCATACATGGTTTTACCACACATTCGCCTCAGGGATCTCATTTCAACAGCATTCAGTTTACTTTCTTCCTTCCTCTGCCAGTTCCATGCCTCACTGCCATACATCAGGGTAGGTACCAGGACTCCATTGTGGATTGCTAGCTCTGCTTCTTTTGACAGTTTTTTTTATTAGCGCCAACGGCATTCAGTCCTCCATTAATGGAGTTACCTGCATTTACCTTTCTTTCAATATTTCTATCAGCCTTCCCATCTCTCGTAAACATACTACCCAGGTACACAAACTCATCCACCTGCTCCAAGTATTCATTATTCAAAACTATATTCATATTGATCTGTATGAAAAAATGTTGAATCTGTAGATATAAGATGTAAATTTTAAATGTAAAAAATCTATATGTAACTAAAATATAAGCACCTGTTGACAAGCCAATTCAATTGGCTTAGCAGGACTTGTTTGTTGATTTTAATATGTAGTATCTATTCTTTCAATAAAAAAATAAATAAAATTAAAAAAAAAACACTGTTTTCGTACTCTCTCTTTCAAACACCATGACTTTAGACTTACTCACATTCATCATTATCTCATTCTTCATACACACTTCGTTCATCCTAGACACGATATATTGATTTAGATCTTCCATAGTGTTAGAAATTAGCATACAACAGGCAACATACTTTCAGATCACTCAATTTCGCGCCCAATCCCATCTCTTTCAATTCTTGCATACAAATCCATGTATAAATTGAATAACCATTGTGACATTACGCAGCCTTGCTTAACATCTTTTGTGATGTCAAACCACCTAGTAAAATTTAATAGCGCGGACCCGTGAAAAATCACAGGACATTCTGTATTCTCGACAAATCAGTTCGAATATGGAAAAAGGCGATTATTAAAAAAATTATCCGTTAGAGATATTTTTATAAGTAGGTACATAATGGTATTCTTCCGGGGGTATTTATATATGGTGGGAATCATGGATACTTAGAGCCGGCGAAAGAAACCGGATAGACGCATTCAAAATGTGGTGCTGGGGAAAAATGCCCAGTATTCCTTGGATAACCTGACGCAAGGCAAAAACAAAAGCTATTCTATGGCAGTCGTCTTTGTGAATTAAATGATATAGGCTCGGAAAATGATTTAGCACACACCGACGCATATTCTTTTACAGTCTGTGACTAAAATGGTGTAGACTGCAAATACGCAGTCAGTCAAAAACCCCAGATCTCGCGTGAAGGGCATTTGAATATCATTAAAAGAATCATACCCGAAGAATCTTAAGATATTTCTTCTCCATTAGAACGGTAAGATACTAATTTTTAGAGAATTAAAGCTTTTCTTGATTTTTATGGACCAATAATGGTTACAAAGAAGGAACCTTATAACTTTTTAACCAATGTAAATAAATTGATCCGAAAACCTAATTTAACTTGATTATAAACGAAATTAAGTCCAGGTATTTGAGATGTGGTTCTACAGAAGAATACTTAAAATAAGCTGGATGGATAGGATTACAAGTTATAAATGAAGATGTTATGGTTTACAAGTTACAAATTAAGATGTTATGTTATGTTATGGTTTGTTATGACGATGTTATTCGTTATTGAATAAAAAAAAGAAATTATCAAAACTATAAAAATCACAAAACTTCAATACCTTCGACATGTGATGAGACATCCAGAAAAGTATGAGATCTTGCATCTCATAATGCAGGGAAAGATGGGCCCTCGAAAATGGAGAACCTCATGGCTGAAAAACCTGAGACAGTGGTTTGGCCAGTCTTCCGTAGAGCTGTCCCGGGCCGCAGTAAACAAAGTCCGCATAGCCAACATGATAGTCAACGTCCGTTGAACGGACAGGGAACAAGAAGAAGAAGATTAACTAAATGATGAAGTATTGTTATCAGTTGAATCCAAAACTTGATCCCAAACTTACCTTTTCAAATCGTATAGTGGAGTTGGCATCATCGTGTTACAAACTTATTGAATTTCTGATAAGAACAAGTAAACCATTTTCCAATCCCGAAGCAATGACATCGATTTTCAACCGCATTGAACACTACGATCAAAACAAGAATATGCTTCTGCTATTCCCCATACCAGCAAAAATACATAGAATTGCTAGAACAAATTTAAAAAAAATCTAAGGTATCTTTACATGATAATGCATGGACCCGCGATTTATGCATCACGTGGATTTGCTCCCTGAAAGGCCAGGATGAATGGGACCCTTACAATAACAGAATTTAAGAAAATGAACTACTTTGTTGATAGCCCGTACCTCCTGTAATGCAATAAATTGTTCTTGCCGAGCAACTACCGCCAGAATGGTAACCAAGACTTGCTTCGTTTTCTTCATGACAGAACGGACGTGCAGCTATGGTCTTCTGACGTTTTCAATGTTGGTCTCGAAGTTTTCAAATTTTGTTTTCAAGTTTTGTAATTTATGTCATATATGTACTGTAATAGGATTCCATCAATGTAAAAAAAATTGTGATATGATACTTTCACAAAAATAATCAATTACCTACCTAATCAAATCCTAATCGTTAATGTTACAACGTCAATATACAAAAATAATTTTGCAAGACTCATAGAAGTAAATCAAATAGTGCCAAATCATAATAGAGAGAGTTTAAAATTCTTATTTATAATTTAGTGTTAAGCCTGCAAATATTACAAAACGTTTTAAAAAATTAATTGCACAGCCTTACCAAGCTCAAAGAATAACACACATTAAAAAATAATATTTAGTTATTCATTCAGAGTTTTGGTGACCAGAGGCGGTTAGCGACCGCTGGGTTGCGCAAGTAAGATTTTCAATTTAAAAATTGTTCAAGGAAATAAGCGTGAATGAAATTTACATAGGCGATTGATCGATTAAATTAATAGAAACGCTCACAAAGAAAATCAATTTACGGCGGGCGCTCTCTCGCGGATACCGCCCGCAATGGCCTCACTTTGCTACGCCATAGCTACCGACCAGCAAACCTAACTACCGACCTACCAACCTACCAACCTGCCATGTCATCTTTTTTTCTGTTAAACTAGGACCGAAGTCAGTTACTTTATTTAATAAGTAATATTTTTAAATAATAACAAAAACATAATGTAACGATGTTATTTTTTAATTAAAAGAATTACAAGCATAGCCAGGTTCCGAATAACTTAATAATTATATTCCGAATAACTTAGAATAAATTAATAATTTTATAATAATTTTTTTCGATTCGGTAATATTGTGATTATTATTAAATTAATAATTTAATAATAATCACAATATTACCGAATCGAAAAACTGAAACAGAAAATCAGAAAAAGATTCGGTCCTGTCTAGGAATTGAATACAAGACCTCAGCCTTGCCGGGTCTCTGCTCTACCACATAGCTCAGGGGTCGGTAAATTTACAACTGAGAAGAGCCAATTGTCAAAGAAACAGGATAACAAATATTTCAGAGAGCCATATTATAACGCACTGTGGTAAATGTGGTGGAACAATAATTACGATTTGCTTTGTTTTATCTACATTCTTGCTGTCGTATCACACTTCTGCCCATTTAAATGTTTCTATAAACGGACTCGCACTACAAATAAAACACTGATGCTAATCGAGTCAAAGTTCGTTCGGCGCTTCATAAGGCTGATTGAGTAGAGGTGAAATTTGAGTCGTTCAATTTCTATATCCACTGTATCAAATTTCAGTGATTCGGAGAAAACCGCAAAAAACTGTCACATCTCTAGCGTAAATAAAAAATTGCATTTTTTTTTTATATAATGAATTGGAGTAATAAATATATACATTCGAAAAGTGTTCATTTTTCAATGTGTGTCTATAAATATTTAAGTAATTTGGATAAATAAAATGGATATAGCGGATTTTGATACTCATTCGTAATTTATATGTAATATAGAGGTTTTTGAAACTCAACTGACCTGAAGGGCATGTTTCTACACCCGCCATCTTGGCAAAATAACTTCTCGTGATTGGTTGAATTCCGATATAGCGGGTTTTGATAATAACTTCTTGAATGATATAGCGGGTTTTGTTTTTGGACTTGATAAAGGAGGTTTTGAAACTCAATTTTAGATTAGTCTAGTTCCTCGCAAAAATGTGAACAAGATGTCATACTCAGATCATTTTGTCAAAAAATCGGATATAGCGGGTATTGAAATTACTAGGTACTCAAATAGTTGCTGGTTGAGTGTCTGAAAAGCCGCAAATTCCGACCCCTGACATGGCTAGTTCGACCCTTCGGTCATACTTTACAGTTTCATGTTTTTTTTATTGGATTAAACACCTCTATAACTTTCTTATATTTTTTTATTAATGACTGGGCCTGTTTCACATAGAGATGCTATAATATTATAACATCTACCCATGTCAAGATTGAGCGTTATTGGCCCTATACAATATTTTGTAAAGCAGTAGGTACCAGCCTGAAGATGTGCGCCATAAGGAGAAACCGGACTGGTCATTAACATAAGTGAAAAAAGTGGATGAAAGCAAGGCAATTATAAAAGCTTTTAAAAAAGTTATACTGAAATGAAATTCCGTCATGAATATTATAGGTTTCAAAATTAGAAAACGGACGTCATTAATAGGCTTACATCTGTACGGTTGAAATTTAAGAATCCGACATCGAACACATCTCAGACCGAGCGCCTTATGCAAAACCATTTTCATACGTGAAGTTTGTTAAAAAGTTACCTTTGTAATTTAACCAAATTCAAGCAAGTAGCCAGTAATGCCAAAAGATGGCGCCACTAACGTTAACAGTTCGCTTGATTAGCATTTCCTGACAGGCGTAAGTACTACGGCTATGTATTTTGTAATATGATTATTATTGTAACTGGTGTTGTGAATAATAATACCACGCGGTGACTAGCTGTCACTGGATCAGTGGATCCGAGAAAGCGGCTATTTTTGGAACCAGTGCCTATCGGATTTATAAAATGGTCACCAACACTTAAAAGAGGGTTTTTAACTGCTAGTAATTAATAATTATTGATGCTTCATAAATTGATTACAGAAAAGCGTGAAAAGGATCGAAGGGATTTCTTACAGAACACCTCATCGCTTACTTTGAAATAAGTACTTATTTTTTGGTACGAATAATAATACTACTAATTGTTGTTCACATTTAATTTATTATGAATCTGATCACTGAAAGTCCGTCTCTGCATTTCGGTAGCAATCACATTTTTTGTGTTAACTTCATGCGGTCGGGTCCCGCGGAGCCAAACTTCAACCAAACTACTGAATCCGGGCGGTGGTAAAATAATTATTTTGATATCTAAATTTCAATAAAGGAAACAGCTCAGATATCGGTCAACCGACACCGGACTGAGAAGAAATAATCAATCTGCTGCCCATGTCATTACGTTTCATAAATGACTGATGGACCAAACATAATTGGAAACGGAAGATCATTTTTGTTTACTGCGGCTAATCGAATCAAAGACGAACGGAACAAAAGATATAGCAAACAAAGACAAACTAGACAAACTTTTGAATTTTGGATGAACATTTAAATCAGAAAATTTTTTGAATTTTGGATCAACATTTAAATTAGACATACTTTTGAAATTTTTGATCAACATTTAAATTAGGCAAACTTTTGAGCTTTGGGTCAACATTTATATTAGACAAAGTTTTGAATTTTGGATCAACATTTAAACTAGACAAACGTTTAAATTTTAGATCCACTCATTAGTAGATACTTTTGTGTTATTGCTAATCAGAAATTTGGATTAATTAAATTACATTAAAATACAGTGCCAAAACCCTCAGGCTTCAACCATATTCTGTCAGTAGGTTAGAATATGTCCGCTTCGTAATAAAATTCAAATAAATGGAACATTTGTGAACGTTTCCGAAAACATAAAACTGTTTTTGAAAGGTGATGAATAGGCCACTTGCATGGATTTCATAACGCTTGGAAAAAATGGTGTGGATAGGTTTTTTTACTAAGATTACGAAAATGTTGGTAAAATTTTTTAGAAATATACAGATTTTTTTTTAAATAAATAAAACCATTACTAATTTATTTATTTAATACAAATTTTTACTGATTTATTTAAAAAGAAAGACAAACATTACCGGGTTACGAATAACCCAACAATGTTTGAAAATCTCCTACTACCACCACAGAAAGCCGAAAATGTTGCTTGTGTTGTGATGGAGGACTTAGCCAGCCGAGGAATCGAACACGCGACGCCCAGGTGGGACCCAAGCGCTATGCCCACTCAACCACTGACTTTTTGATTTGGGCTCGTGACGTCACTACATGAAAATATCCCGTCTCCGAAAACGTTCCTATTTATTTTGTAAAATTCCTCGCTGATTTATTTTTTTATATGGCAAAACTTTGATTTCATACGAATTTTTGAATTTGACATTTAACGTTTACTAGATTTATTGTTTGTTCTCTGCGAACTTATCATTTGGTTTGACTTTTTGTCAGATGTTGTGAAGAGAACCCCGTACATTTATTCTGTCTGCATATGTTTTAGGGGTAATGGTGTTGATTTTAACAAAATCAAATTTTATAATATTCTTATTATTGTTATAATTTACAAGTACAAGTATGTTACATTGGATTTAGTAATATAGATGTTGAACATTATAATGATTTATGATAAATAAGATGGATCAAGGAAAAAAATATTTATGAGATGTAATCTTTTTTTGGTATGCCTCGTTATTCTCCTGTGCCATTCGTGTGGAAAACGTTTTTTTAAAATTATTTTCGGCTATGTAATTATCGTTTTTTCGCATCCATAAAATTTTGTACCGTCTTTCCGGTTTGTAAAAAATGGTCTGATTTATCGGATTTAAATTTTCAAAAAATCGCCAGGGTTTCAAAAATACGATAAAAAAAAATACAAAACATCTTTGAATATTTGCCTAAACTGGAATTTTTTTTTTTAAATGTGATGCAATTGGCCTATTACACTTTCAAATTTTATTTTAGAAATAATCTACTACCTACCTACCAGCCTCCACTATCAATATATTTGCAATTGTGTAGTGTAAAAATACACTTCAATTAATAAAATGTATAATCAATGATTGTTTTAAATATTTCGCTTTCTCGCTTCTCAATTTTTTCCTCAAAAGAATCAACGAACGCATTATAACTATCATCACCCGGATCAAGGCTTCCAAGAAAAAGTGTCACTATATTGTACGTTATAATATTCGAATATAATATTATCCAAGGTGGGACGATTCACGGAGAGGTCCGCAGAAATTAAATCACTGTCAAAAAAACTAAAGTTGGTTGTTTTCAGGTGGAAAAAATATAATAAGCAATAATTGTTAAATGAAACACTAGTATATATTGAATCATTTGGCGGGTATAAGATAAGCCGCCATAGCTCAATTGGGAGAGCAGCTGACCGGCAATCAGAAGGGCACGGGTTCATGTCTCGTTGGCGTCATGTATCTTTTCTCGGAAGATTTTTCAATGTGGATGAGTGTTTCAGGCTGATAATTATTGCTTATAATGATTGCCAAAGCGTTTTAAGTTTACGGAAAAGGAATCCTCATCATCATAATTAAATTATTGTTTTTCACGCAAAATATTTTAATTTCGATATAAGAATATCAAATCTCAGATCTGTTGAAATAAAAAATTATTAAGCCTTTTTTTGATAAATTTTCATTCATTTATAAAACATCTTGTTTTAGATAAGAATCATTATTTTTTGTTAATGCACAAATGATCGTATTTCATGATAAAAAAAATATTTATTTACAGTATTAAAAAGGACACAAGCTCATTGTAAAATATTTCTGACACAATCGCAAAATCAGGCGATTCAGATAATCAATTAAAAAACCGTTTAGTTTTTTGCGAAAACTCCGATTGCAAATTTGTTCGTTTGGAAACGTGGAGTAATATTTTACTCGATGTTTGTATTTTGATTTAGTGGTGCGATATTGAGCATCGTTTTTTGTATAGTATGTTAGCAATATTTGTAACTATTACAAAGTTACAAACTGAAGAATCAGCTTATTCATGGACAGCCATTCAGACACATTCGTATTCCCTATTTGGAAGGTTGGTATGGTTACCGCTGACCCGAATATCATGTATTGAATAACCAACACCCCTGCCATAGATCACCCCAAGTGGTTCGCTATGTTCGGTGATTTATCAGGGGTGCCCGGGTTCGTGAGGTGAGGTTTGCCTAGGGTCTAGGCCTTGGCGGCGGATGCATCTGCACGGCGGTTCGGATGAAGAGAGACTAGTAGAGGGAGGCCTTTTGACCTCTCCAACCGGGCTTTCTCAACCTTTGACCTTGCACCGCGGTTGGTGGGATGGATTTATACGTCCGTCACTGCTGGACATATTGATCCTCAGATTCCTACCCGCCCTTCACACCTTTTCCTTCCTAAAAATTTCTATCATTTGTTTCCTTAAAAAGACCCTATACACTGCAACCCCCTAAGATAACATAATCCCCGAGAGAAACTATTTTATTTGGGGCCTCCTGTTCGAAGCCAATGTAAAAAAAGCGTGATGTATTTTCTGGATGATCAACAAAAACAGTCATTATTCCCATTATCCCATCGATGAACATATATGAACATCGATGAACTTGTGAATGAATTTGTTATGAAATATATTTTGACTAGTTCGAATGTATCAATAAAATAGTACTGCCACAGGTAGTAGAATGAGAGGATGTAACGCAACTCCTTATCCCGATCCACAGTGTTTATCCATGTTTACACATTGTGATTCCGATTTTTAACTTGGAATTACAAACATATTATTGATCTTGCAAAGCCTCTGATATTGAGACACCCCCGAATACTTAAGCAATCAAAATATTATATTTCTCTGATATTTTTTGTACCACTCTTGTCTAAACCATTAATGCTATGACCCTTGCAGCCTTGACTGTGTAGATGGTAAAAAAAATGGTTCTATTACATCCTAATTCTCCCTTAACAGGAGGCCCTGTGGAAAAATCCCTCAAGGCCTGTCATCTTTGGAGATCCTGTACGGAGGGTTTTTATAGGGAAATGAAGGAGAGGAAGTTCTGGGAAGGAAAAAACGTAAGAGTGGTAGGTAGAAATCTAGAAGTTTATGCTTACAGGAGTGACGGACATATGAATTCATCGATCGATCGAAATAATCCGGCTGGAGAGTTCAAAAGAGAGTCTCCCTCAACCAGCCTCTCCAGATCCAGCCCGTCACGCAGCTGGTAGGCAGGCGCATCCACCGCCAACACCTGGACACATGTAACCCGATGAATCCGGGGACTTGTTGATCTTGTTTGACAGAGGTGTTGGCTATCCAGTAAATGGTTCCGGGGCGGCGGTACTCATTCCTGCCTCCCAAATTGAGAAGTTCTCCGTGAAGATACAACTCTTGGGCGATAATTGCATAAAACTTCTAGTATTAAATTTGGTTGTAGGTACCTCCCTAGGGATCAAACGTATTATATCTATAAATATTCATTATCAACTGCCTTTTATAACCATGACTACTAACTCCTAACAAAAAGCATTTTAGGATTAGTGGTAATACCCTATTCGTGCATAGAAGCTTACGTGTAGAAATTATTTATTTATTATTATTACGTTTTTATCTCCGATCACAAGGTGACTGCATCGTCATCATTTAAATGACGCAGCCATAAAATCAATCATCGAAATGATAATAATACCTATGTGTTTGGTAACGGCCCGGGGACCATAACAACCGAAGGTGTCACATCCGATGACAGGATAATTTAAAAAGCTAATCTTGATAAGTATATAAATAATGGCTAGGTATTTGTCACCCGAGCTCTCTCACACATATTTATTTACATTTAAACCCGTATTTAATAAATCTGAGGACAATGAGGAATTTACGAATGAGTAGATAAAACATTGCGTGCAATAAAGTTGGCAAATTGTACTAAACTAAAAACCTTTATGTTTCTTAGCAAGGGTAGCTGTGAAAACGAAATGCCACACATTTCTTTGTATTCACTTCTATCTTAATCAACATTCAATTTGGGAGGCAGGTGTGGGTATCGCTGCCCCTGGAACCATTTATTGGGATAACCAACACCTCTGTCATAGGTCACCCCAAGTGGTTCACTACGTTTGGTGACTTAGCAGTTAGGTTTGTCCAGGTCTTGGCGGTGGATGCGTCTGCCCGTCTGCTGCGTGGCGGGCCCGATCGATAGAGACTGGTTGAGGGAGGCCTTTTGACCTTTCCACCTGGATTCTCTCGACCCATCTTCTTCCACCGCAGTTGGAGGGATGGATTCATCCGTCTGTCACTCGTGGAAACACTGACCCCCAGATTCCTACCCACTCATACCTTTTTACTTCCTTAAAAAGACCATCCACACAGCATCCCCTAAGGTGACATAGACCCTGAGGTAAATTATTTTCCTCGGTACCTTCTGTGTTGAACTTATGTAAAAAAATATATATATCTTCATACAACAATCTTATTCAATTTTATATTAATCCGAGGCTAAACATTATCCATTATTTTTTTCTTCCTGCGAGCAATTCGAAGGCCATGGATTCAAATCCCGGCGTGCGCAAGTAAATTTTATTTCAGCAAATTGAATTATTTCATAATATATTCACTAAAAATAATACGAAGTATGTTTGTGGTGAACTTGGAGCGACGTGCTCAAACTCTTGGGCGTCCCGTTCAGCGTCTGCACGCGGCGGGGGCGATCAGATCGCTGCACGAAGCTATTATTTACCAGAAAATATTATTATTTTTATAGGACATACATTTTTATGAATTAACATTTAATTTACACTTTTATTGCACAGATGCAGAAAAAATACACCTAACGGCCTAACCTTTTTATGAATTAAAGTAATGAACAAAGTGTTCAAGCACACTGAATGCGTAGTTTGTACTTCAACGATTATTGATTTCCATATTGAGATAACCGTTTGCGCTCTCATCCAATGGAGGTAGTAAATTAATATCGTAATGCACATTTCCGCTATTCGATCAAAAAAATATGCAACACACATGAAGCTTTTACTATCGAAGTATATTTTTTTTTACGTTTTTGCTTAAAAGGTCTAAAAAAATTCGCCATTTTAAGCCAACATGCCGAAAGCATTTGCCACCACACGCCTTGCTTTACATAATCTGTAATTGTATTTAGATATTCTCGGGTCATATCTAGATTGCCTATACGGAAATGGACGCATCGGACTTGAGCTTAATCCAAAAGCTTTCGTCTACAAACATAATTATATATAGAGTTCCCCTCCGAGCTATACCGTACGATTGACGACATCAACGTACCACGGACGCTAGTTTGGTGTGAACGATTTCTGCACGTTCTTAGGACGCTCCCGTGCACGCCACCGACCGTAGACGCAAAATGAACGCGCCGCGCCGGTTTGTCAGGCCTTTACCGGCTTCTGCGTTTCCTCATAATGCGTGGTTCGGCCCAAGATTTTTTCTCCTGTTTATACGCAGCATTAGAGATTCTTCACCCCTATATTTCCTCAAAAACACCCTTCACACAACTTCCCTCAACATCACCTAAGTAAAATAATTCCTCCAGCGTAGAGTTAACATAAAAAAAAACTAAATTAACGCGGCTAAATCTCTAACCCCCTTATTAATAAACATTTTTTTACACAATTTATAAACAATACATTAATGGTTGTTAATCGGTTCTGAAAAATATAAAACATATTGGTCAGGAAGACTACAAATCTTTACATGTAAGAAATTTATTTCACATAGCAAAAAATACACAAAGGTTTGAATAATTCTTTTCAGTTTTTGACATACCTATCGATTGGTGAAAAGTTAATTTTTAATTTTTGATAAATAGAAAATTTCACGATATAATAGTGCAGAATGAATGAATTGCCAAATAGTGTCTCCGAAGGTGAAGGCAGAGATGTCGAGAAGCCATTTGTTTCTGTTCTGGACTAGGTCCAGCTGGCGTCTTATTGCCCCGCCGAGTTCAAGAAGTGTTTTGGCTACTAATTTGCTGGTAAGCGCATGCAATAAATTTAATAGATGGCTTTGCTAACTCCCTTGAACTATAAATTTATACCCGAAATTGTGTTTAAGCTGTACTTAGTGAACAAATGGATGCATTTTGCATTATTTAATGCATACAAATAATTAATTACATTTTTTTGATACTTCAGTGAATAAAATCTCAAATCGTAATATTTAATCATTGAAGACAATATTAGCGACTTTCAAACGAAAATTTGAAACAGACAAATCCCCAAAAGATGCGGTCACGTACGGGAATTGAATTCAATCATACATATTGTTGCTATCAGGGGGCACACATTAATTACGTGAGCCTAGACCCCCCCCCTTGGTGAGATAAATTTGGGCCACTTCGTATATTCTTTTTAAGTAACGTGAGATTTTGTTGGACCCCCTCTCCCCCCCCCCCCCTTTGAACGCACGTTATTAATGTATGCACCCTGACATAATCAATATTTTTAAGGCAGATATGATTTTAGATTTTCACGGCCAAAAGTATTTTGTTGTTTGTTTTTGGGGTGTTATTCCTTTTTACGCTAACTCCTCCTTTAGGCTAAAGGAGGAGGTAGCGTAACACGGCATAACACCCCAAAAACAAACATCAAAAATATTTTTAAGTATTATGTTCTAGTGTCGAAAAATTGATTAAAATATAACGTTGAGGTTAAAATATTAAAAAAATAATTTTGGTTTTTATTCAGCTGTTTATGCAGATGATACGGTACTTCTAACAAGTAACATTGAGGATATACAACTTCTGCTGAATCGAGTAGTGAAGACTTGTGAGAATTTTGGGCTAGAACTGAATATAAATAAAACAAAATACATACTCATAAGCAAAAATTACGCATTGGATGAAAATCTTTATATTGCTGGAACAAAACTAGAGAAGGTACAGAGTATTGTATACTTGGGCTGCAATGTAAATGATAGATGGGATCCTTCGGTTGAATTCAAATGCCGCATTGAAAAAAATGTTTTGCAGTCATGATTTAAACCTTGGATTAATGCGAATGGTCAGATGCTACGTGTTAAAGGTATTAGTTTATGGAATGGAAGCATGAACGCTTACTGAAGAACTAATTAGGCGACTTGAGGTATTCGAGATGTGGATCTACAGATGAATACTTAAAATAATCTGGATGGACAGGGTAACGAATGAAGATGTTGTGGATGCATAAAGAAAAAGAAGTTATTAAAACTATTAAAATCCGAAAACTTCAATATCTTGGACATGTGATGAGACATCCAGAAAAGTATGAGATCTTGCTTCTCATAATGCAGGGAAAGATTGCCGGAAGACGAGGCCCTGGATGAAGGAGAACCTCATAGCTGAAAAACCTGAGACATTGGTTTGGCCAGTCTACTGTGGAGCAGTTCAGGGCCGCAGTAAAGTCCGCATAGTCAACATGATAGCCAAGAAGAAGATTCAGTTGTTACGGGTGTCACTGTCGTATCCACCTAGAAATGTTTTCAACACTGGAGAGGTGAAGCGGTAGAAGTGTGTTGTGAGGTGAGCATGTCTATTTGCACCAAGTAAGGTAAATTTGATCTTACTTCGGTGAGACTTGTCAAATATTTTACATGAAATAAATTTTGACCTAAACAGAAAATTAATTGCATTTCCCTGACAGTTTTCATTAAAATCGGCGATATGAATTTTCAGATTTGCATATGCATTTTTCACATTTTTTAATCCCCTTTCCTTGACAGTTCACAATTGAGTCATTTTTGGTTGTCAGTATATATTTGAGCCTTTTTGCTGTCATGAATACATATTTTACGCGTGAAATTCTTCAACGTGTGAGGTGTTCAAATAATAAATGGTTTATTTTTATATTTTCCTAGTAATCGAAAATGCATTGAAAAAAGTATAAAAATTGCATGTAATCCGGTATTTACTAATGAAGAATAAATTTTAGCAGATAATTAATAGAATTTGTCGCAAGTGCGCCCCACGGTTGAATTTGGCAGTCATCTTTGGTCTGGAGCTCCAAAATACCTAAAACCTCGAATCTGTGCAGAAACGGGCGGTCCGTTTGATAGATTCTTCTATCTAAACATACGGAATGAAATTTTTAGAGCACGGGCGTCAGGTGGAAATTCTGTCCTTGTTCTACTGGTATTTAAATGGAAAGTACTCCGGATCCTCTTGGGACCGGTGCTTAGTCGAGAAACACGCCAAACACGCGCCCAATGTATGTACACGATTCACATTTGTCACATGAGAACGGGTCGTTTCTACGACTCGTTCTTGAGTTCAACAGCTTGATTGTGGAAAGATTTGCCGGCCTCTATGTTTCCTCACTCATACAACATAGACTCGTAGATGAAATGTTCACTCCTTCTTCTCCTCAAAAAGACCCTCCACACAACATCTTCAAAGATGACATAAGCCCCGAGGGAAATTATTTTCTTTCGGACCTCCTTTATGGAGTTAACGTAAGAAAAATTGCAGACGCAATTTTGAGAACTTTAAATTTTATTATTGATCTCCGTAGGTACTATTTTGCTTTCTCGTGTTTCATATATATCTATAATATTAACGATATTGTTGTGGAATACGCAAGATACATTAAGGGCCGGTTTTATAAACGTCCGTTCGTTACGCTTGATACCATTTTTGGTTTACCGCCACAAATATTTGGTCTACCGCCCGAATTTGACGTTTTATAAACGTTCGTTAGGTTATCGGTAGGTTAAGTTTCGGTTAATGCTTAACTGACTGATTTTGACCAGTTAAACGGATAACGACCCGTTTTGTTGCTTGTCGGCGCTCAAATGTTATTTGACAGCTGTCAGTAGTAGTTGGTTGTTGCCCGACGATCACTTATTTTAAAGAGACAGTATTATATTATTTGCATTTGTGACATGGATTATTCATCGAGCAGTGAAAGTGAGAATGGGCGTTTGGCAATGCTTGAAGATGACACGCCATCGTCGTCATCTAATAGCAGTAGCAGGGAAGATGAAGCTGCGGGAGGACGGAGACGTCTACGTGTTTTTATGCATAGACCGGATTATTTTAATTGTGATGCGGACATCGATTTTAAAATGAGATTTCGGTTGTCAAAGAGAACCGTGGCTCAAATTTTAAATATAATTGAAGCTCAATTAGTGCCGGCGACACATCGAAACCAGCCAGTTACGCCCGCACAGCAGTTGTCACTGACACTACGATTCTACGCTTTGGGATCAATGCTGCAAGCTGCTGGTGACTTCACGGGAGTCTCTAAAAGGAGAGTTACTAAAATAATAGCCTCCTTGAGAAACAATTACATAACCATGAATAGTGACACAGTTCAGGACTTCTGCATAAATAACAATCAACTTTGACAGCTAAAGTAATACCCATAGATAAAAACAATATCAGAGACAATAATTTGCCAAAAACATTGCCAGTAAAAAAACTTTGCGACTAAACGTAACCGATGACCGCTAGTAATGCAAATTTGTTTATAGTACGTAAAATAAAATAACGATCGGATAGCGGTCCGTTAACGAAAAATGGTTCGTTACTTAACAGAAATTTGGTACTTCGTTTATAAAACCGGCCCTGATACTATCTCAATTTGAATAAAGAAATACGTCCACGTTATTGCCGTTCTTAGAAAAAAATCCAATTCATTGGGAGTATGTACACTGTAGATTGTACAATAAAACATATTTTTCTTTAATGTAATATATTGTGGAAATAAAGAGAATGAAAAAAAAATTGATGACGTAAGAAATTTAGTTAGGTTTGTTATACCTTGTTTCTTTTGTCTGTGGTTATACCCATATAAAAATAAAAATTCTCTTTCTAAATCATCCAGAAATATCTAATTATCGGGGCTTAAATAAATTTTTCTCTTCCTCGCGTAAATAGTAAATATTGAACCAAGTCACTTATTAAGTTTCAAGTTCCGTCACAAGACTCCCCTCCAGGTTAACTGAACACGAACACCTCATTTCAAAGGATATTTTTGCGTCTAAAGGTTGACATTAAACTTTTCACAGTTCATACTTTAACCCTTCAACCTTCCAGCTTGCGTTCACTTTTTATTCAGCCCATTTTTGTTTAAATTTAATCAATGACGTTAAAAATATTTTCTAGTGTCGAAGTTTTACTTTTTGCCAACGATATAAAATATAAACTGTTGAAGGTCTGTATCTGTTGATTCCTGAAATGATGTGGACTATCACATAATCTTGCAAGAGAACCGTAATAAATTTTTCAAGTGGTGTTCGGGTAATAAACTTCAGATAAATATTAACATATGCCAAGCAGCCAAGCTATGAGGTTCCACAAAATTAAATACTCCCCCCTAGTAATGCATGCACAAAGGATGTGCGGCCGTATGACCAAAGTCGATAAGGGCGCTTTTATTTGCAGGCATTTTGAGTGGAAATCCGCTATACAAATATTTATTCTAACAATAATGCTGTATCCCCATGTGGTGTGCAGAGAGAAAATACTTTCGAATAAGAAAACTGACACTTATAACTTTTTTTAAAAAAGAAATACAAACATTCCCGGGTTTTTGGAGGTTATCCACCACATACCCGTCCTGGTATAAGTAACATATGGTTACTCCTTTAAGGCTCTCACGAGGACTCTAATATTTTGAATGAACGAATCTGCATTTAATTTTGAATGAATCTAGACCTCCAGTGTCCCTGCATAGTTATTAGTAAGCAGTGTGCAAGTGCTTAGCGGGAAATCAAGATACAATAAGGGTTAGTATGATTATAGACAAGATAATGGGATAGGTCTAAAGCTATACTAACTAACGTATTTTGAAACATTCCCGGGTTACGAATAACCTGCCAATATTTGAAAATCTCCTACTACCGCAACAGAAAGTGGAAAATGTTGCTTGTGTCGTGATGGAGGACTTAGCCAGCCGAGGAATCGAACAAGAGACGCCTGGGTGGGACCCAAACGCGATGCCAACTCAGCCACTGACATCTGCATTTAAGGAAATAAATATGCCATACTTACCTTCAAAGCACGATAATACCAAGTGTCCCTGAAATATCGCCTCTGGAATTCTTCCAAGGGCATGGTATTTTTGCTAACAAAAATTTCGATAAAACAGATTTCTCAAGATGCCTGCAGATATAAGTATATCGACTTTTGTCATTCGGCCGTATAATCTCTCTGTATACGTTACCAGGGAGGAAGTACAACAGAAATCCGGGGGTTCAACTTTCCGGGAGAACAACTGTCCTGAGGTACAACTGTCCGATGGAGTAACTGTCGGGGGACCAAGACTCGAACCACCTGAAAATGTAATAAAAATTAATGAAAGAACAGCCGGGTGGTAAAGGCTCGATGACACAGAGCGAGTTTAAAAGTTTAAAAGCGGGTAAATCGGCGAGTGAGATTGTCATGATGACACACAAAGCTGTCCACTCGCTCAGTAGGAAACTGAGGTCACTGCTAGCGCCAGTAACAAGATAACGACGCTTGCGTGAACTAATTCTGTGATGTTTGACAGTCGAAATCAGATGTTTATTGGCAGCCATATTGAAAAACATAAATAAACCAATCACGAGTAAGCGTGTAGCGAGTAAAGTTGATGACCTTTCAACTTTTTTCATAGATTATCAACAATCTGCTAGTTAGCAAGTAACACGATGATACTGAGCGAGTTTACTAACAGATAGTAAATTTCCCAGATAATAGCTCGCTCTGTGTCATCGACGCTTTAAACTAGTACTAAAGATATATCATCTTAAATTTTTACACTGTTTCCGTTGGTTAAATTCTAAGTTTGTTTAGCAACAACGTTACCCACTCGATAATACTGTATTGTTTTGTTTACCGCAGTGAAACGGTAAAAGTCTCGCCCAGCCCCGCCCAGAGGGTTAGCCTCTAACTTTTTACTTTGGTACACGGCTTGCTCCACTCGGCCCCGTGGCGGTGGGCGGATGGATGGATGTTCACGGATCAAATCCCGGTTCAGTCTCCGGGATTAAAGAAGCTCCCTTTAATCTCGGTTTAATACCTCCCGGATTAACCGTGACTCCGTTCCGATAGCAGGGATACGCTACGAGTCCTTCAATAAAGTCCAGCAAACTGGGACTAGTTTCCGAATAGTATTTTTATAAGACTGGAAAAAAAGAAAGTATCAGGCCTATAAACATACTTAAAACACTAAACAGCCTTTCTAAAAAACCCCGTGAAATTTTTTATTCAATTGACAAACGGCCGCGGATGTGAAACCTTACTAATTAAAAAAAAATATTCATGAAAAGATATATACACTGCTTACACAGCCTGAGGGGGTAGTTTATCTTTTATATACGACTGTTGTATTTATAAATTCTGAACGAAGTTTGGAATTTTTCCAACGTATTTTAAATGTCTTGTATATTTCTTATTTTTGAAGATGTCGTAAAATCATATAAACTAGATAAAATTGCCTTTTAGATTTTTTTTATTTGAAATATACGATCGTTTTTGAAAATTGCAGTATTTTAAGCTTCAACATGAAAAAATTTGGAAAAAATAGCTGATTGTAAACATATTCTATTAAATGGTCAAAAAATTTTGGAAAATTCAAAATTTATAAATTACAGTCCTCTTATTTTATGAATTTGGAAGAAAACTGTCACTTCACTTTTTATCTCATTCATACAATTAAAAAGGATTAAAAAATATTATAATAATGCCGAAAAAATAACTGAAATAATCTGACATCTTGGATTCATATTTACGCAATTAATAAGTTGATTTCTCGAATATGTATTTATTTACATATGCATAAGGCTTTTACATTATTAAATAATATACTTTTATGGAAGTTTTATTAAATTCACGCGGAAAAGTCATAAAAAAATAACATTTCAGAAATTACCTAAAACCTATCGTTAACGAAACTAAATCATGAACAAAACATTATTTAAATGACTAAAACTGAAAAGAGTAACGCCAGCTTTGCTAATTATGTTGAATTACATTAATATCACAGTGAATTGATCATTTAAGCGAAAATTATCTTCAAAAAATAAAATTAACTGCGAGTACAATTCAACATTGTTAAACAACCACGAAGCTATAAAACAAGATGGCCGCGGCGCCTGCGCAGATCTATGTGAGATTCAAGGTGACCAACATAAAAATCATAAAACACACGTGATATTGTTATTAGTAAAGATGAAAATATGGTGTTGCCCGCGCAAGCAACAGATATGCAGTTTAACGATCGTTAAAGCGTTTTGTTATTAGTAAGGCTGTAAGTGCAAAATTTGGACGGCGGGTTTGGGTACCGCCACCCCATTTATTGGATAACCAACATCCCTGCCTTAGGTCATTTCAAGTGGTTCGCTAGATTTGATGACTTAGCAGGGTTGCCCGATTCACGGGATGAGGTTTATCTAGGTCTTGGCGGCGAATGCGTTTGCCCACCTATTGCGTGGCGGGCTGGATCAGGAGAGACTGGTTGAGGGAAATCTAAACTGGACCTTTCCAGCTTTACTTTCTCGATCCATCTCGCACCATGGTGGGAGGGATGAATTCATCTGTCCGTATGAACAGACTGGCCCTCAGATTCCTATCCCCCCTTCGTAACTTTTTCCTTACCAGAACTTCCTCTCCTTCCTTTCCCTAAAAAGACCCTCCAGACAGCATTTTCAAAGATGATGGTTCTATGCCAACTCAGAAATAAGTCAACTCAACACCTTTTTGAAAAGTCATAATCATTTTAAAATAGCCCATAACCCTAACCTGACGTAACTTATTTAACCAATTTTTTATACATTTTTTTCATCACTTTTAATGACTTTTCAAAGGAAGTTCTGAGTTGATTTCATTTTGAGTCACCAAAGATGTCAGGCCCCTAGGAAAACTTTTTGAGAACAGAAGTTTTTGAAAACCAAGCAAGAGAGCAATTAAGAAGAAGTCATTAGAAAAGGTTGTAGTCTGCTGGTCTCAATGCACAGTGCATATTATTATTTGTGTACCTTTTGAAAACGGTAAGTGTCTGGAAATCTGGAAATTCTCATTCATTTTGGAAAGTTGTTAAAAATTAAGCTAATCTAATTAGTGGAATGACAGCTAATACCATATTCACATCAATGTCGTTCTTGCGTAACAACCTCAAAGAGGTTTATC
This sequence comes from Limnephilus rhombicus, assembly GCA_929108145.2. Classification (NCBI taxonomy): domain Eukaryota; kingdom Metazoa; phylum Arthropoda; class Insecta; order Trichoptera; family Limnephilidae; genus Limnephilus; species Limnephilus rhombicus. Next base: position 15,178,883 of record OV815277.1, read on the forward strand.
TTAACACCTCCCCATTGCTATTATAAGAAGCATTGACAATGATTACTGAATATTTTCATGCCAATAATTAAATAATTAAATAGTTTTTCTTTGTGATTATTTGAGATATGCATATTACACTGAAATAATTTTTTTTAAACATTTCTATTTTGACGGTTATAACGGAAAACCCTTATCCAGTCAAGATAGTGTAAAAATGAACGTATTTAGAGAGACGTTATAAGTTTAACAAAATAGCACTGAAATAATAAATACACAGGGTAATTACTTACTCTAACCATTGCGGTTATTCTTGTAATAAAAATATTTATTTATTTATATTGTAGGAACAATGAATCTATTTGTTCATATTCTTTAACGCGGTAAACACTTTTTACGCGGGCAACACCGCCTGCGCAGAGCGATGCGCACGACCAAGGAAAGATCTGACAACTTATTCCGTTTCCAGTAACCTACCTCACCACTCGTCAAGTTTAGTAGAATCACGGACATATGATCATTTGGATGTCTATGAGTAGAATCCTTTTGTAAATATAAGCAATCGAATAAAAGAAATCAATTATGAAAACGAGAGTTCTCATGAAATAATTCGCGACCTATAGGAAAGACACCATATAACTTAATTATAGGGTATTCGATTATTAAACTACTAGCTTTTTTCCGCGGCTTCGCTCGCATGGTATTAGGGGTTTCCCACTCCGTCTCCTCCACCTTCCCTCTCCCCACTTCACTCCCCCCATCAACCCCCCTTCCCCTCCCCCTCCACCCACCCCTCCCCTCACTCCACTCCTTCCATCAACCCCTCTCCTCCTCCACCCACTCCTCCTCCCTCCTCCTTTCCTCTCCCCACTCCACTCATCCATCAACCCCCCTCTCCCTCCCCCTTCTTCTCCACCGACCCCTCCCCCAGCCCAAACCCCTCCCCACTCCACCTCCCACCACCTTTCTCCACCCCTCCCCCTTCCCCTTCCCTTTTCTTGTTTTTCTTGTTTTCTTGTAATAAACAAAGCAAGAGATTTCGAGAACGAAAATTTTAATTCCCTAGTTTTTTTCAACTAAATAAAGAAAAACATGCTACCTAACGCGTTGTTCGAACCCCCCCCCTCGTAACGCACAGTGAAGTTTCACAAGACCCCCCCCTCCCCCCACCTGTTTGGGAAGAAGACACAGTAGATAAGTAATAAGGGAATGGCAAACGGTTGGGAGTCCTCTTCAATCGATTGGCAGTCCCAGCAAGAATGCGCATGACATTCGGTCTAGTCGTGAACCACACTCAGCTTCCGCGCCCCTTAGCCGGTTCCTCGGTGATGCCTCAAAGAAAAGTAAATGGGAGATTGGGGGGAAATACCCGACGACCCTAAGGAATTCAGCGTCGAATAGCCGGAGGCAAGGCGAAGGAGAGCCGAGGTCGTCCCCCCCAAACCTAAAGCCTGCACATGTTGCTGGGGGTGGCGCAATTAATTTTAGAGGACACCGTGCCATCGTCGACCGACTCCTGTTGATGCAAGGACGAGGTCTAACGCACCCCCAGAAGGGGAAAAAGAAACATAACAAAATAAATAGATGCAGTTCAGTTCAGCCTTCTGAACGAAGCAAAGTAGCATTGTGAGACTAAAAACAAAAAGAGAACAAAGAAACAAAAACAAAATTTAAAAAAAAAAAAACAAAGTCGAGTATGTTAGTTGAATCAATAGTGTTCCTTGGAATATGAAGCTGGAAAAAAAAGAAGATCACAAAAAATTTATGAAAAATAATGAAAACAATAAACAGGTAAAATATTTATTTATTTATATTGTAGGAACAATGAATCTATTTGTTCATATTCTTTAACGCGGTAAACACTTTTTACGCGGGCAACACCGCCTGCGCAGAGCGATGCGCACGACCAAGGAAAGATCTGACAACTTATTCCGTTTCCAGTAACCTACCTCACCACTCGTCAAGTTTAGTAGAATCACGGACATATGATCATTTGGATGTCTATGAGTAGAATCCTTTTGTAAATATAAGCAATCGAATAAAAGAAATCAATTATGAAAACGAGAGTTCTCATGAAATAATTCGCGACCTATAGGAAAGACACCATATAACTTAATTATAGGGTATTCGATTATTAAACTACTAGCTTTTTTCCGCGGCTTCGCTCGCATGGTATTAGGGGTTTCCCACTCCGTCTCCTCCACCTTCCCTCTCCCCACTTCACTCCCCCCATCAACCCCCCTTCCCCTCCCCCTCCACCCACCCCTCCCCTCACTCCACTCCTTCCATCAACCCCTCTCCTCCTCCACCCACTCCTCCTCCCTCCTCCTTTCCTCTCCCCACTCCACTCATCCATCAACCCCCCTCTCCCTCCCCCTTCTTCTCCACCGACCCCTCCCCCAGCCCAAACCCCTCCCCACTCCACCTCCCACCACCTTTCTCCACCCCTCCCCCTTCCCCTTCCCTTTTCTTGTTTTTCTTGTTTTCTTGTAATAAACAAAGCAAGAGATTTCGAGAACGAAAATTTTAATTCCCTAGTTTTTTTCAACAAAATAAAGAAAAACATGCTACCTAACGCGTTGTTCGAACCCCCCCCCTCGTAACGCACAGTGACGTTTCACAAGACCCCCCCCTCCCCCCAAGTGCGTTACGTAATACTTGAACGGCCTCATAAATCGATTTTGTTAGGGACAGAAAACGTATGATAAATAATTTCATAACGCCAGAGATTATTCATAACGCCAGAGCTTACCAATATATATAGCCTATAGATCTCGCAAATAATGTAGCTTTCCATTAGTGAAAGAATTTTTAAAATCCATTCAGTAGTTTTTACGTGAAAGAGTAACAAACATACATCCATACAAACTTTCGCCTTTATAATATTAGTAGGATAGGATATTATGTTAAAAATATTTAACATTTAAAGTTGGTAAATCTTAGCATTTACTGGTAGAACCTTAGTATTTACTCAATATTATAGCATTATTGTAACTATATTTCACATAGTTGAACACATCCATTATTTCTGAGAAAGTACTACCAACTGCATGCAATCTATGTTCCAGCGGAGTATCTTCAAGACCCTGACCTGATGTTTTAGTTGCATTTAAGAATAATTTGTGATTGAATAGTTCTGGTTGGTTCATAAAACGTAACTAGGCTGAGTAAATCAGAGCTGTATTTAATACCATTAACAATTTATTATATACTCGTAGGTCTCCAGTGACTTTTTGTGTTCAGCAAAAAATATTTGTAAGTATGGGATAGTTGGTGTTGGATTTGGGTGCTTACTCGGCTAAGTGGCCTGTGACGATGTGGAAAAAGTGATTTTATTTTGTTTTTTAAATTTTTTAAATACTGTCAGCAATCGTCAGCTAAAGTAATTCAAGTACGTCTCTTACCATCCCAGTATACGTATTGTTTGTCATTTTTGTATTCACTTTCAGTGAATAGGTGTAGGTACCTACCGCCAATTCATCCCTTAGAGTGACTTTTGTCAACGTTGTGAATTTAAATATAATAAAAAGGTTCCCAGAAAAGCTTCACTGAGTGAAAAGGGATGAACAAAGAAAAGTTTTAATTGTGTTCGTTCTAATGTACCCCATTTTTTATGAATCCCGTCTGGAAACTTTCATGGCGTTTTAGGGGAATTAACGTTAATTGACTTTGTGGACGGCGAACCTTTTTCGTGAGATAATTAGATTTTCAAAATCTATCTTGCGTCATGTTGAATTGCATGAAATTGTTTATTTTACGAAACTCATGACTTTATCAAAGGTAAAAAACACGTGTATCAAAATACATTGTTATTCGCCTGAGTAAATCATTAGATAACCTTTTTACTATTACTAATTTGCCAAAAATCAAATGAATACTTCGAATCTAGAGTAGTAGTGAGCTCATAAAAAGTAATGTTGACTTCCATTCCGGATAAAAAATAGGGTGCAAATTTTTGATCAATTACACGTTTGTTAAAGAATATTACCTACCTCTTTGTGAATACGGAATAGTTATTAAAATGACGACTCTGTCATGGCGATTGGTTAATTTACACTAATAGTGCATCTACGACATTTTAAATTTCATTTATAGTATTGTCATAAAAAATATCAATTTCGGTTGCTCTGATTGTCTGTCTGATTGTAACTCTGGTTTAACGAACTCAGAATTGTTTTGAATTTATATTTTATTAGTAGGTACATATCTAAGTTTTATGTATGTATATTAGTTTTATACATATAAATTTATAATGGATAAAAAAATAATTTTATCAATAAAAAATAATTTTAATTTAAAAATAATATATTATTTAATAATCTATTTTAATTATCGTTTTCAAAGTTGGAACTGATGTGTAGTAGGTAGGTAATTTATAAACAACTAGCAGTTAAAAACTTAGCAGATTTTTGCTGCCAGGCCCTGCGGGCGGCTTTTAGTTCCCCTCTCCGCTCCTGAGTTCCCCTCCTCCCCCTCCCCTCCGCGCCCATCGGAGTTACCCTTTTCCCTCACCCCTCCGCACCCTTCAAGTTCCCCTTTTCCCCTTCCCCTCCCCCCGCCTGCCCAAACCCCCTCCACCCTCCCCCCACCCCCTCCCCTCTCCACTCCCCCTCCCCACTCCACCCTCCCGCTCACCCTTCCCACTCCTCCCTACAAATCCCCAAATTTAAATCGCAATCGGATGAACCGTTTAGCATTGCACAATTTCATTATGCCAGAGCTCACTTTTGTATACAGAAACCATCGCGGGCATGCGCACATCAAATCCCCAACTTCATCGCAATTGGATGAATGGTTTAGCAACGCATAGCTTACATACATACAAACTCAAAAACAAACATATTTTGATTTTTATATATATCGAAGATAAGCAGATTAGGAAAAAAAGTTTCCACTTACACAAAATACAATTAAGTGTTACCGAAGGGGAATGCAGAGAGGATGTACTGCCGAGTAACTAAAATATATATATTTTCATTCAAATGCATCAAGGATAAAACTACTTTCCCATATATTGTACACACCAGCGTATAAACGTACAAAAAATCGACACCATAAATAAATTCGTTTGATTTCCATATAAACTTATTATTAAAACCAATAAAAAGGAACTTTTAAAATGCATCTGAAGAACCGGGAATATATTTTAATTATTATTCGAAGGGTTAAAGGTATTTTTGAAGTCGACTTTAGGAATGAAATTGGTAAACAATGTACAAAATAATATTATTTTACTCCGGACCAATTGTCGGGTCATCAATTGTCGGGTCACCACGAAAGAGATACTGCTCGTGTTCTTTTTTCGTGAACATTCATTCTTGATCATTGTGCAGCAATTTTTCTTATTCTGGTGTGATCTTTACATAAATTTTCTGCTTCACAAATTCTTCAACATAATATCCCAAGACTTTTCAATGCGCTAGTAGCGGTAATATTAAAAGTTTTGTTCTGTAAAATGTTGGCCTTGTATCGGGACCGTTAAATTATTAGAAAAATTGGATGACGGCCTTGGTAGGGAAATATAAACACAAACCGTCCACACACGAGATGGGATTAACACCTAAAAAGTACCTGGTATCGTGAAACTGCGGCTCCACTGTATTATTGGTGTTTGAACTGCTGCAGAGCCAAGTCAAACCCTGCGCCACACACACAAAACTACGCCAACTACTATGTTTATGTTATGGGACGATTAAGTTTATGTAATTTATATGCATTCGCCAACTTGATGGATAGTATTACATTGGAGGACCCACCACTTACCCGCCCTGGTATAGGTAACAGATGGTTACCCCTTCAAGGCTCTTGCAAGGACTCTAATTTTTTTGGTGAAAACGACTCTACATTTGATAACGAAACTAGACCTCCAATGTCCCTGCATACGTTGTTAGTAAGCAGTATGCAAGTGCTTAGCGGGAAATACAGATACAATAGGTGTTAGTATGATAAAATATAGGCAAGACAATGAGACAGGTTGGTGAAAGTTCACGAGGTGGCAAGCGCTGGGTGATTGTATCCAGCGTATCCTACAAGCACCTGTTTGGGAAGAAGACACAGTAGATAAGTAATAAGGGAATGGCAAACGGTTGGGAGTCCTCTTCAATCGATTGGCAGTCCCAGCAAGAATGCGCATGACATTCGGTCTAGTCGTGAACCACACTCAGCTTCCGCGCCCCTTAGCCGGTTCCTCGGTGATGCCTCAAAGAAAAGTAAATGGGAGATTGGGGGGAAATACCCGACGACCCTAAGGAATTCAGCGTCGAATAGCCGGAGGCAAGGCGAAGGAGAGCCGAGGTCGTCCCCCCCAAACCTAAAGCCTGCACATGTTGCTGGGGGTGGCGCAATTAATTTTAGAGGACACCGTGCCATCGTCGACCGACTCCTGTTGATGCAAGGACGAGGTCTAACGCACCCCCAGAAGGGGAAAAAGAAACATAACAAAATAAATAGATGCAGTTCAGTTCAGCCTTCTGAACGAAGCAAAGTAGCATTGTGAGACTAAAAACAAAAAGAGAACAAAGAAACAAAAACAAAATTTAAAAAAAAAAAAACAAAGTCGAGTATGTTAGTTGAATCAATAGTGTTCCTTGGAATATGAAGCTGGAAAAAAAAGAAGATCACAAAAAATTTATGAAAAATAATGAAAACAATAAACAGGTATCTCGATGGAACATCGTGTAGCTCAGCTTAGTGAAATCTAAAATAAACCATGTGAAAAGAAATAAAATAAGCAAAAAAGAGGTAAGTCACAGAAAAATAAAAGAAAAAGGAACAAAATGTATACAATAGAATAAGAAAAAGGTACCTAAGATAGAGATGATATTATAACAAAAAAAATATATATATAAACAGATATAAAGCATAAGACATAAAATTCTAGCAGTAGATGTAATAAAGTAAAGAGAATGTCCGTGGATTCAAGAGCAGATACACCTGGTACCTACATGATTTTACAGCTAGTCAGCGACTCTAAGATCAGGCCATCTCTCTACCCAGACTTTCGTAAATTTCCTCAAACACTCAAAGTTCACCTTATTCGAAACGAGATCCGCGTTCCAAGCTGGTCTCGTAGTAACTTGCAAGCCATCGAGCATTTCCTCTCGGGCATCCGTCAAAATCTCGCAGTGCCACAGAATGTGCTCAGCTGTTTGATCAGTATTACCGCAAGCGCAGTTAGGATGGGGTGATAGAGAGAGACTATGAAGTCTCCCTCTGAACTCCCCATGACCGGACAGAAGTTGGGTCATATGATGATCCTTAGTGATGTACGCCCCTTCCATTCTGAGTTTAACTGACGGGAAGAAGGAGAAAGTCCACCTTCCCGTATTTGACCTATCCCAACGTTCCTGCCATTCTCTCAAAGTTCTTTCTCGCATCTCTCTAAGAAGTCCTGGGAGGGAAACCGCTCCACCTGGTATTAGCTCAATACCATGATGGGTGGCAGTTCTTCCTCTCGTTAGAAGCTTCTTTGTTAACACCTCCCTAATTTCAAGATCGATAGGCAAAACGCCGGCCAAAACTGGCAAAGCGTCCGAAGCAACTGTTCTGTACGCACCCGAAAGCGCCAGCAAGGGGACTCGCTGGCCTCTCTTGAGCGCCGAGAGTATGAGTGCATTCTCCAGGCGGTGCTCCCACACAGAGGCCGCATACGAGACTTGCGCCACGTAAGCCCCCCTGTATAGGAGACGGAGCGCTGGAGAGCGCAGTCCCCACTCAGCAGTAGAGATTCTTCTCAATTTCAAAAAGAGGGCCTGGGCCTTACTTGATACGCTTTTAACATGGGTCAAGAATGAGGACGTTCGATCCAAAGTGACGCCTAAGTATTTAGTGTTCTCAACGAATCGGATGTTGGTATCTCCCATTTTGATGGTGGGATTTCTACTTCTATTGAGGTTACCCTTCATCAGGAGTCCCACGGTCTTGTGGGGAGCGAAGGTCAGCCGATTTCTCTTTCCCCATTCTAAAGTCACACTTAAAACCTCTTCAGCTTTACTCTCAACTTCCTTTCTGCTGTTCCCCGAGACCAGATACAATTTGTCATCAGCGTAATCCACCGAGATACATCCTTCAGGCAAGGGCAGCCTGGAGGAATCGTCAAACAAAATGTTCCAAAACTCAGGTCCAAGGATTGAACCCTGAGGACAACCCATGTCAACTATTCGTTCAATCAGGTAGTCTCCAAAAGAAAGGATGACCGTTCTATCGCAGAGGTAATCAGCGCAGATCTTGAACAGATTTTGTGGACATTTCCTATTTTTGAGCTTGACTAGTATCATCGGCCACCACGCATGATCGAAGGCACCAGTGATATCGAGGAAAATTCCAATTACGTACCTCTTTTGGCAAGCCTTCACCCAGTCAAGCGCATACGTGATGGCGTGCTCAGTGGACATACCGGGGACAAAACCAAACTGCCGCTCGCAGGGTGGGGATAACGTTTGACGTAAACGCTGCCTAATCAGTATTAGTCAATGGTCCAAATCTGGGCTTCTGGAAAATAAGATAAGCCCAGATTGGAGTACAGGAACAAGGACCTACTTGTCGCAGTTGAGGCCACACTTCTCCAGGTTCTGGATGCTTCATTTCACAATATGAATCATTAAATAATAAATATTTCTTCCTCAGTCGTTGTTATGGTACCTATACGTAGTCCGCCCTGTCTCAGATATTAATTTACACTGACTACTGAGCTTCAATGAGTACACTGTCATCTTTTATAAAGTATGTTAGGTATTTTCTTATGCCATAATTATATCGGTCATGGTGACATTTAAGGATGGGAAGATTATGTAGATGGGACAATTGCAGGATTTTATTGACATTTACTCTCCGCTAATTCTTTGCGAATGCATACCTACTAGGGAATGCAATCTCGACTCGAGATCGCAAATTCGAAATTACAATCTGAGATCTCGGAATTTTCGGGATCTCGTTAATTAAAAGAAAATATTATTTGAAAGAAAACAAAAACCTTCATTCATTAATATTAGTTACTAAATAATGAACAGTTTTTTTTGTAAAATAATCAAAAGGAAAAATATAGCTTAAGGAGATTAGAAAGTAATTACGGGTGAATTTGAAAGTAACTTCTTAAAAAACAAAGTGTTTTAAGGGTGCTATCTGCTAAACGGCATCTAATGTCCGTTGCAATGTACCCAGATGCTGAAAATGTCCTCTCCGACTCAACACTGGTTAACAGCAGCGTGACCAAGCAATTATATGCAAACTGCAAAAATCTCCCCCTTATTCCTCCACACTTAAACAGATCCATTTCTTTTTTATGACTGACTAATTTATCTAAACTCGTGGATACAAGCGAAAAAAGACTTTTAGATACTCCCAGAGTCTCTTCTAATTCCTTTTGAAGTGAATTCTTCTTCGATTGACACTCCCGCCCGACCGTCAGTCATTCAGCGCACCACCCGAATAGACGTGTTTAGCGTCGCTAACTACTGCCGCCCAATCCCGTTGATCTCGAACGGGATCTCGTCATATCATGCTTCGGGATTGATCCCGAAAAATGCCACGAGATCTCGCGAGATCGAGAACCCGCGAGATCGGGATTGCATTCCCTAATTCCTATCAAAACCATACATATTGCGTGAACAGAACCTCCTGGAGAGCCACAAAGTATCAACTAAAACAGAGATATTTTGGGGATACCAGAATCTTATGAATAAAGTTTAAAAAAAAACGTTTAATGTGCTTTATTGATTTATCAAGTTTTACATCTCCTCAAAAGATGGCAAATTTTGATAATGCTTCAGGTTTTACACTTTTTCAACATGAAGATGTGAAAAAATCAACCGTAATCAATTATGTAGCGTAATGTTATCAGTAGCGCCCCCTACAGATATCCGAGTAACGTTCCATTGAAACAACAAGGTTCCATCTGACATTTTGGCCGAAATTGACATTTTTGCATTAACGTTCTTATGTTTTTTTCTCTTTAAAACCCTTTCTAAAATATGTCCAAGTTTTATGTTAGTTCACGGATAATAATTATGCAACACAGTTCTATTTAAATTTATTTTTCAGAACAACAATATTTATTTGTATTTATATTTATATTTGAGAGCATCTTATCTATTTAAAAAAATATGTAAGCATATTTTTTAGAACCACAAAGTTTCGTATTATGCAAAACTTACGGGCAAATTAGTTCTAACTGCCAAAGATAAAAAAAAATTGGAGCAACATGATATCATTTGCGTTTTACTTCGATCTTACTCTTGAAACAACAAGATTCAATTTGTTTTCAGTGCATGAAAATGAGAAAATAAATTAAAAATGAATATGCAGAAATTATGGTAAATTAATTATCTTAACGTTTAAGAACATTACATGCATTAAAACATTGCTTTCAGCCCAAGCCCAAATGGTTTGTTACGTTTGGTGACTTAGCAGGGGTGCCCGGGTTCATGAGGTGAGGTTTGTCCAGGTCTTGGTGGCCAATACGTCTGCCCACCTGCTGCGAGATAGGCAGGATCGAGAGAGACTGGTTGAGGGAGATCTTTTATCCTCCAGCCAGTATCTATCCACCCATCGCCTTGCACCGCAGTTGAAGGAATTTATTCATACGTCCGTTACTCCTGGACACACTAAGCCCCCGATTCCTACCCACCCCTTATACCTATTTCCTTCCGAAAACTTCCTCTTCTCCCTTTCCTTACAAAACCCTCCACATAGCATCCCCTAAGATCACATAGGCCCTAAGGGAAATTATTTTCTTCAGGGCCTCCTGTGTGGAGCTAATGTAAAAAAAAAAAAATAAACAAACAGATTTTCAAAGCTTCCATCTTTATTTTTTGGGCTTGTTGTCTCGTTTTTGCATGAAATTTCATGACACATAAAGATAATTCAATAATAATACGTTCCTCATATTCACTTTTTCACGAAAGCCAAATTTAATCATTTTATTCGTGAAAGTAACTTTGAACCGCAATATCTCAAGTTTTGTGCAGATGGCGTATAGAATCTTGTTGTACCAAGGACACGGTAACTTATTTATCGATAAAAACCTTATTTTATAACCACAACAGGCACAGGACCTCGGTTCAATAACTCCGACCATTCTCAGGTAGATCGATTATATTATTTACCGACCAATTTCTGACCGAGCATCGTTAGGGACCGGATAATTCGGCCGGGGTTATGTTCTAGAGCGCATTTTTTTCATGATTGGGGTCCATCTTGCGGTGGGCTTAGGAAATAAATAATAAAAACAAAAGCCCAATATCATGGCTGGGAAGTTGGCCCTGGATACAGTATGTCAAAAAAGACTAGAAATGTATCGAAAAGGAACAATTTTTTTAATACCGCAGCTTCACCGAGTAACACTGATTTAAGAATAAAAGAAGGGTATCGTAAGGTCATTATTGACTTCCGATTCAATTAGTTTGATAATTATAGAAATATCGGCATAAATTTATAAAAAATACATAAATTTAACATAATTTGATAAGATTTTAGATTTTCACGGCGTTTTCACGTTACTTTATGTATCTATGTGTCAGGATCGATCGAAATTCCTTGGTATTTTTTTTCAAATTCTTTTCCAATGAAAACCATTTTAAAACGTTTTAATTTCGAAAAAAGTTTTTTTACTTGTTATATCACGTAGAATATCCTTCCGAAGTTAGTGCACTTTACTTCCGGACATATATTTAAAAATATGTATCCAAATATCTAGCTAAAAAATTACAAGGTCGATTATATCTTTTTTTTTCTATATTACCTCCACATAGGAGATCCTGAATGAAATAATTCCCCTAAGGGCCTATGTCATTTTGGGGTTGCAGTGTGGGGAATCATTTTAGAAAATGAATGATAGGAAGTTCAGAGGACGAAAATGGTATGAGGGGTGGGTTGGAATCTGGAGGTCGTTGTGTCCAGGAGTATCGAACGTATGAATCCGACTCACTACTATCTGTTCTGATGGAGAGATCAAAAAGTCTCCCTCAACCAGTCTCTTCCGATCCGGCCTGCCAAGCAGTTTGCGGGCAGACACGTCCGCCACCAAGAACCGTACAAATCTCACCCCAAGAACCCGGGTTTCTCCGCTAAATTTTGTAACTTGAGGTGACCTGTGGCAGAGGTGTTGTTTATCCAATAAATGATTCACGGGGCGGCGGTACCCATAACCGTCTCCCAAATTGAAAGTTCCTTGAAAATGGTATAGGTAAACGATAGTCCCTTTTAAAAGATACATTATTTTCTTTTGAACCATTTGTCATTAGATTGAAAACTTTTGATGTCATTTAATTCACAGCGCCCTAATTTTTTTCTGCACTTTCTTAACAGAGTGTAGCTTACACTGCCTTGTAATATAGCTTTCAGTTTCCGCTCGAATTAGGAACAATATGAGAACCTGTTTTTGAGATATAGAGTAATCTTGGTAGGGTCCGCATCGATTTGAATTTAGATCAGATTGATAATTCTGATCAGTGCAACTTTTTGTTGTTGAAGAGAAATGAAATGTGCTGGAATTTGTTTTCTTTGTTTTAAACAAACATTTTTGTTGCTAATTTGAATTCGTTTGCGATTATATTTTGGTAATTTGCACAACACTCTGAGATAAGGACCAAAGAGCAAATACCAAGGCAGTAGTCGAAATGTTGTCAAAAAGAATGCAAGACTTAAAGGCTACACAATACAATCTTGAATAATTGATTTATTTATGGCAGCTTACTATAAGAGTGTTTACAAAGGGGATGTAACAAATAGTCAGAGACATTTCTGGAAGGGTTGTCTGATCATGACAAATATTTAAAAAATTACCTGTTCGAAGAAGGTACCCTCAGTATCACCCTGGTAAAAGATGACCAGTTGGTGATGGCTGGTGATCAGATCATGAGGTCCAGCACGGTTGATCAACAAAAACCTATGTCAATACGATATTGACTAAATTCTTCTACGTTCAGTTGGCGTTATTTACGAGCACGGCCAAAATACGATTCCGACAATCGGTTGACAAAAGCCGCCAATTTTAGCACGGCATCCTGAGCGTTAGATACGCTGCAAATATACAAAACTTTTTTAATAATGTCGTTGTGCAAAATAACCGGTTTATTAATGAATGCAGGTGAACTAATGAAACTATTAGAATTGAAAGAAATCGTATACGCGATCCATGGACTTAATTAATTCTTCTAAGATGAAATTTTTTTTTTCCGTTCGATCTTAGAGAAACAAAAGTGGTCCAAATATGACTGAACCAATTAACTCCCGATTTGTAAAGTTACCTAATTTTAAACAAAAAGTACGTAAAAAGTGCCAATGCATGTTAAAGTTAGTTTTTCATTTCAAAATTGTATATTTAATTTTTCGTAGCGGTTTTACGTTTAGGACTTTAAATCAACAGACATATCCATCGGGTTTGGGAGCGTATGTCTATTACTTATTTATTCCATATAGGTTCGGCTATCAACAGTGCAACGGAGATCGATATAAAAGCATTGGATGTTAAAATTGATCCGATCCTGCCCCCCCAGAACCCCAGAAGCCCCCAGAACCAGGTATTTCCCAACCTTTCTCTTTCTCAACTCCAATCCTTTCCCACCCCCTTTAGTCATAAAAAATCACACAATACCCCAAAGGAGTATTTTCTCAAACTAGGAATATCAGCAAAAAAGTATCGAAGATTTCAAGTCAATTTTTCTAATTCTAATCATCTTTCTAAATTTTTACGCACCAGATTTAAATGTCCGGGTTAAATTTTCCCCACAGGAAAACCTAAACCCTTTCATACATTTCCCAAATGATCGTCTAGTCAATCCACGTTATGCAATTGCACTATATTAGTATTATAAACACAAAACAATACAAGAAAAACATGTCAACCTACCAGAGACCAAATGGGAAAAAAAATTCACCGACTCCAGATATTTTCATATCAGAGGGTTCGGCTCTGTGGATTTCCTAATTGCTACGTAATTGAAGTAATTTATGCTTTTCCGTACAACCACTTGCTCAGCTGCCCTCTGTAGATATTAGTCCAACCTACGCTACATAGATATTAGTCACCACTGGGACCGTCATAGATATTCGTCCGACCTTAACTCTGTAGATATTAGTCCACACTCTGAAGTTCGTAGATATTAGTCCAACATATGAGCTTTAGATATTCGTCCGACATACAGGCTGTAGATATTAGTATCTGGAGTCAAGAAAACGCTTTTACGAAGACGACTGTCGCCCACGTTGCTGGCGCGACATCAATAACTCCATATTTAGGAACAAAAACAAACACGCCGTTTTGGCAACAAATCAAAAATAGCAAGCACATTTTAAATCGTTATTAAAATTTATTCGTAAACATAAAAATAAAATGCCTTCACCATCGTAATTGTTTTTATTAGCTCCACACAGGAGAACCAAAGGAAAAAAATCCTCAGGGCCTCTTGTGGAGGTTCTTTTTAGGGAAAGGCAGGAAAGAATGTTCTGGGAAGGAAAAAGTTATGATAGATGGCTAGAAATCTGGGGATCAATGTATGCAGAAGTGACGGACGTATGAATCCATCCAGTGCGATGCAAGGTGAGGGGTCGAGAGAGTCCGGCTGAAGAGTGCAAAAGGTTTACAATAAAAAAAGTGAAATATACAATATTTGAATATGTGGTCCGGGCAGTAGAAAGCATTTGGGACTCTTGGGTTGCATTTAAAAAAAAATACAGACACCCCACCCTAAGGAAGTCTAACTTTTCTGGTACTCTGTAAAAGGAACTGAATCAAATCAGGGAGTCAATTTTGAAAAACATTATATCTCACTCTGAACTTCATTTTATTTTATACATTTGACATTATCACGATGACGTAAAGCCATTATAGTCCTCGTAGCAGAGGTATAAAGCCACTATAGTATCCTCGAAGATATATTTTCTCCGAGAAGAAAGATCGTTAATCATCATCTCATTTTTGCACTATTCCCTCATCTACTCAGATTGTGAAGGATACACTATGACTGTTCATAATTATTAGTTAGGTAACAAGATATTTTCCGACAAACTAGTTAAAAATTGTATTAAAACTTCACAGAGCGACAATGTTAAAATATTATAACCATAATCTGGCATTTGCAACAATGTTTTCGAATTTATACTGCTAAATATGACAAAAAGGGAGCTATGAGATAACGATAAGTAGCGTGATTGCCCGATTAAAATATAAATAATTAGCTTCATTAGTTCATGTCTGTAGATTACATTTCTATTTTATAATTTGTATTATTTTACAACATTTGATATCGAAGGATTAAGGGAAGGTCAATTTCCTTTTAGTTTTATGTGAAGGCTGATTTCGACATCCTGAAATGAGCTATTTTGTGAGGATTAGCGTAGTGGGGAAGGGAAGGAGATGGGAAACAGGAAAATCAAATCTGTTAAACAAGGTCAAAACCATTTCAAGCAAGTTTAGATTCTGAATGATGGTCCTACACCGCACCTGGACGACGCCTGTTTATATATTTATTTCATTCCCGTAAGGATTTTACAAATATTTTATTCGTCAAACAATAATATGGTAAAAGGAGTAGGTACACACAGTAAAAATATTACAAAATACTAGACAATTACAATTTACAGAAAAATCATATCAGATACATTCAGAAATAATTATTTTTTCTTTGATGTAGGACGGAGAGGTTTTCAAAATGTCGGAGAGGTCTGGAATATATATTGTAATGGTAGCTCGAGGAAATCCGCGTTAGTGATAAATTAATTTCTGTTATGATTTAAATATTTATAACAATCAACATTTGAGGTCAGTTTGTGAAGTCATTTAACTGAGCTCAAATGAAGACTCCAGCGCTCTGAAACGTGGTACATGAACACGATGAACACACTTTTTTATTCATTTATTTATAGTGAAGAAACAAGCATCATTACATAATATAAAATGAAGTCGCTCAAAATGTATGTGCGCCTAGATCTTTTAAACTACGCAACGGATTTTCATACGGTTTTCACCAATAGATAGAGTAATTCAAGGAAAAGGTTTATATGTATTCATTACATAGTATAAAATGAAGTCGCTCAAAATGTATGTGCGCCTAGATCTTTTAAACTACGCAACGGATTTTCATACGGTTTTCACCAATAGATAGAGTAATTCAAGGGAAAGGTTTATATGTATAATACATGCTTATTATAGTAGAGAAAAGCCGAGAAATTCAAATATTCAATTCAGGTAGCTGGCAAGCGGGTAGATTTTATAAAGGTCGGATAATGGCGTTGTGTTTCGTTAGCCACAGCAACGTGTGGCTGGGTCTGCTAGTGAATTTAATAAAATGTTTTAATAAAATATATAGTTTCGAATCCAATGATCTTACCCACTCGGCCACGGAGGTCATTTGCTTTAGGTATAACATGGAGAATTATTTATCTTATGTGATATCGCACATTATGAGTAGTAACTATGTAATTGGAAGAGTGGGACTATGGATTCCTATTTGGCTGATGTTTTGTGACGGAAATGAATGAGAAAAAACGGTTGTTTTTACACTTTGCTATTCACATGTGGTTACTTAAAATTGTTAAAGCTATATCTAGCAATGTTTTCATTTTTAATGATAATCTTTCACGAGTACGATACTGGATCTACAACTCATTTAGAATCCTGATTAACGCATTTCAAAAAGTTGTCATGATTAAACCTAACTCAGTGTAAAATTAAAACAGATTAATTGTCATTTCTCTTAATCCGATTCACGAGTTGGGTATGCGGATCATATTCCAGCCAGTGACATCCAACTCTTAAAAACTGTCACTAAAAATTATACCTCTCTGTCCAAGCCTTGTCAACAAAACGTTTTTGCAGCGACACTGAACGGCATTGACCGAAACAGAGTTCAACATGAAAAAAAATCACTGCAGATTTTATGCAAACTGATTGTTGAATAATTCAGCGATTGTAAGATTAATGATGTATTGATAATGTATTTTGAGAGAAATGCTGGGTCCATCGTTCATTATTTGATCTCTGGTAGAAAAAACGTAATCCAACACTTAGATATTCAACACATTCAATTAATTAGAGTTTTTTTTTCAATCGACATCGTATTATAAATGGTATGTTGATTCGTGTAGGTTCAAAGACAGATGCACCATTAATCACTCGTTTTCTTGAATTCATCAATCATATTATTAGTCAATCGTATGTAAATATACCTCCGTTATACTTTTTGCTTGCATGTTTAAACAGATATATCCGACACATTTAAATATTGGCTAGGAACAACATTGCCATTGGCGTGAATTACACTAGACGTTTATTATTTATCATAGACTAGCAGACCCGGCCACACTTTGCTGTGTCTAATAGCCCATTCACATGGTTCATTTACATTTCATTTCGTGATGTCATTCCGCCTCTTTCCCTCGAAATGAACCGTGTGAACACGAAAGTGAAGAGAGACGGTGCCGAATGAAGCATTCAAACAATGTTGGAATGCTTCCTTCGGCACTGTTCACTCGCAACCGGAATTTAACATCACGTGACGCGAATGATGTGTGTGAACACTCAAGTGAACAGTCACTTGAGTGTCACAGAACTTTCACTCGCGAATTAGTCGGCCGAGAATGTTCTGGCGTGAGTACGAGAAGCCGGAGCGGCTTAAACGTCAAAATGCTCCGTTTAGTTCGCTTTTCGAAATAACTCCTACACGTCCTATAGAAATCGTTATTTCTCACTTACTATCATAGTGAAAAATATGATCTTAACGGTATTGGAAAGAGAAAATAATGCTCTATATATTCAATATAACAATTTGATTATACTTTCTGATCGAATTTGAAAAAAAATTTATGAAATATTGTGAATTTTTTATGAATTATTTTTATATGAAACGACAAAAAAGTGAGGTCACAAAAACGTTTATAATTTATTTGTCTAACAAAATAAGTTTGTGTTTTTACATTTTTTTTGTTACCAGTAATTTTAGTTAAAATAAAAGCAAGGAGAGCCATTTTTTTAACTTTTAAAAGTTTACATTAAAAATTATTCTATTTAAAAAATTACGTGGTTATTTCTAATAATAAATTTTGGAAGGATATTTCATCACCTTTCCAAAACATTTTTTAGTTTTTGGATACCTTTATAAATATTCCATTTATATGGATTTTATTGCAAGCCGAGGCCTATTTTGGAATCGACATTAAAAAACATATAACTCTTCTATGTCCGGTAATTACCCATTTAATTAATAAAATCTTGTTTCAAGCAGTTATACCTGATGAGCTTAAATGTAGTATTATTAGGCCAATATACAAAGGGGGAAAACATACTGATATAGAAAATTACAGACCAATCAGTATACTGCCAGCTATTGAAAAAATTCTAGAAAATACATTTCCGTAAATTTAATAAAATACCTAGAAAGTTTCTCTATTATTGATCCTAACCAATACGGATTTCAAAAAAATAAAAGCACAGAAATGTTACTACAAGACTTTTCGAATTACGTAAATCAAGAACTCAATAATAAAAAACATATTCTGGTTTTATTCATAGACAACTCTAAAGCGTTTGATACCATTGATCCGACAAAACTATTACAGATATTGGAGGCGATAGGAATTAGGGGAAAATTTCTAGAACTACTCAAAAACTATTTAAACAATCGACAAATTAAAGTGAAACTCTTTCAAACTTACAGCAAAGCTAAATATATGTCAACAGGCGTCCCGCAGGGCTCAATTCTCGGCCCAACATTATACATAATATTCGTTTCACTCATGAATAAAATTTTCAAATTTGTGAAACATTACGTTTATGCAGATGATACGGCACTAGTCATTTCGCATGAAGAATTATGGATTGCAATAAAACTCATGCAGCACGATTTCCTTTCTGATGAAATGTAAGAAAAGGCAGTTAAGACTTTAGAACTATTTATTTTATAATTAGACAACGTAAAAGATCGTAAATGACAGTGCACAAACAATGTAGGTAGAACTGACAGAGCACTAAAAACAAAAGCTAGAGGGCGTTCATACTTCCATCATCCTCTCCTGAACGCACACGCTTTAAAATTAAACCCATTGATGATGTGAAGTTTTCATGCTTCGGTCGGTGGAGTGCTTTCGTCAAAATATCTGCGATCATATCTCCAGTGCATCTATATTGAACCATGATTTGTTTGGCAGCAACTTTCTCGCGCACGAAGTGATAGCGGACGTCTATATGTTTACTGCGCGCGTGGTAAACAGCATTTCCTGAAAGACTAATCGCACTCTGATTATCACAGTAAAGGGTTATAGGTGTACCTTTAAGTTCAGGTTGAAACTCGTCTGCCAGTTGTTTCAACCAAAGAGCTTCCTGAATAGCCGACGATAGAGCCATATATTCAGCCTCAGTTGTAGAAAGGGCTATGGTCTGCTGTTTCTTGGAATTCCAGCTTATTGCGGCACCCTGAAATAAAAATATATATCCTGTGCAGGATTTTCTATCTTCAATGTCATTTGCCCAATCTGAATCGCAATAGCCTGAAATTTTTTCATTAACATTCCGTTTATAAACCAGTTTCATATTCATTGTAGCTTTCAGGTATTTCATGACTCGTTTCAGAGCCATCCAATGTTCATTAGTAGGTTGACTATTATATCTACTCAGAGAATTTATTACATAGGTAATGTCTGGACGAGTTCCCTGTGACAAGTACAACAAGCAGCCAATTATTTCTTGATATGGAATGTTATTTAAAATTTCTTGTTGACTTTCAGCCTTCTTCATTTTAACATTAGCATCAGCGGGAGTCCACTTTGGCTTACAATCATTCATTCCAAATCGTGTAAGTATCATCTTTATGTAAATGGATTGATCAATAGAGATCTCATCAACATTTTCATCTTGTGAAATTCTAAAACCAATGCAATGTTTGGCTGTTCCTAAATCCTTCATGCAGAATTTTTTTTTTAACTTCAATTTTATGATACGTGAGGTTTCTTCATTATTAAATAAGTAAATTATATCATCTACATATACTGCTATAAAAAGCATATCATTTTCATTCAAAATACGGTAGTAAACACATGGATCTATGTTTGAACGAGTCATTCCAATTTCTAACAGAGCAGTGTTTAATTTTTTATTCCATTGTCTGCTCGCTTGTTTAAGTCCGTATATTGACTTGTTCAGTCTACATACTTTATTTTCATCTTCATAGCCAGGTGGTAAGGACATGTAAATTTCTTCATCAATGTCACCCTGTAGAAATGCTGTGACTGCGTCCATTTGGTGTATTTTAAGTCGATATTTGACAGCAAGACCAATCAAGTATCTTATGGAAGTATAACGGACCACTGGAGCGTATACCTCATTGTAATCAATACCCTTCACTTGTTTATATCCTTTGATCACCAGTCTAGCTTTATAGCGTGTAATAGATCCATTGCCATCCATCTTAGTTTTATATACCCATCTGCTGGGAATTACTGATTTTCCTTCTGGTAAGTCAACCAGTGTCCATGTATTATTTTTTATTAATGACTGATATTCTTCCGCCATAGCTTTCTTCCAATCATCAGCCTTTTCACTGTTAAGAGCTTCTTGTAGACTTTGTGGATCACTGTTTAGTAAATTAATAGTTGACTCAGAATTTTGACACATTAAGGATGAGGAACTTGGATGAATATCATTTCCATCATTATTTTGACATCTCATTCTCCTCGGCAGCGATCTCAGAGTCATATTAGATTCCAGTGGAGAGTCAACTGTCCTGTCTGGTACGTATGTGTCATCATTAACGTCCTCATATTGATCAGAATCATCTGAAATATAAATACTTTGTGATTCAGCCTGTGTTTCTCTTCTGTCATTAATTTCATCATCAATATTTCTTTCCACAGGTTCTTCGAGTTCATCATACAAAGGTAAGTAAACAGAATTTTTTTCTTTTACTTCATCATACCTTTCCTTTGAATTTTCTTCTATCTCTATGTCCTTTTTACAAATTTCTTTTTCTTTTTCAGGTACATTGTCCACTTTATTTCTTTTAATAGAAGCTTCTAGGAATACAACATCTCTACTCAAGACTCCTTTTTTTGTTTCAGGATCTATAAATCGGTAACCTTTGGTATTGACGCTGTAGCCAACAAAAATTAACTTACGTGACTTCACATCAAGCTTAGTTCTTTTTTCTTTAGGAATATGCACCATTGCAGGACATCCAAAGATTCTCATGTGACTTAGATTTGGTTTCTTACCAGTCCATACTTCATAGGGCGTCACATCGGATAAGGTACAGGTGGGAGAACGGTTCACGATATATGCTGCTGTAGCTACCGCTTCTGCCCAGAATGTGACCTGCAACTCAGCATTTAAAATCATGCATTTAGCTCGCTCTATTAGAGTTCTATTCATTCTTTCACTGAGGCCGTTTTGCTCTGGTGTGTATGAATTAGATGTCTGGTGCAGTATTCCATGTTTTTTTAAGTAGGCTTCAAAAGTTTTATTTTTGTATTCAGTTCCATTATCGCTTCTCAAAATTTTCATTTTTGTACTTAACTCATTTTCTACTCTATTCTTAAATTCCACAAATTTTTCAAATACTTCATTCTTATTCTTAATAAAATATACATGTACTCTCCGAGAAAAATCATCAATTAAGGTAACAAAATACCTTGCCCCTCCAATTGAAGTATGCTTCATAGGTCCACACACGTCACTGTGAATAAGCTCTAGCAGGCTGGTTGCACGGGAGCCTTCACTGGGGAACGGTTTTCTCGTTTGCTTGCCTTCAAGACAGGTAACACAAATGGAATTTTCTGTTCTTGGTGACAGCTTTACACCTTCTGTACAGTTAGGTATTTTATTAAGGCTAATGAAATTTAAGTGACCCATCCTCTGGTGCCATAGATAAGTATCATCATCAGTCTTAGCCATCATGACTTGCATATTTTGATTATCACGAGTATTTAACAGATATGTGTCATTAATTAATTCGGCCTTTGCAACTAACTTGTTACTCGGATTGTAAATTTGACAGCCATGTTCGGTAAATATTACTCTGCATCCACCTTTAATTATTTTGCTAACTGACAACAAATTTGTTTTTAATTCTGGTACATATAAAACATTCCTCACCTGTATTGAATCGGTGCTGCCATTGTTTGCATTTATTTTGATATATACATTACCGCAGCATTCAACCTTTAATACTTTGTTATTAGCAATTCTGATGCTCGGTACAGACGAGGGAATGATATCAGTGAGCCAGTCACGGTGCATGGTCATATGCATAGATGCCCCTGAATCAATATGCCAAGAATGAGAGTCGTTTGTTGTAGATGCTGAAAAAGCTGCAACATACCCCGTATTTATATCTGTTTTTTTATTATTATCACTTGTCTTCTTATGCCAACAATTTTTACTGAGATGTCCGTACTTGTTACAATTAAAACATCTTGGGCCTTTCTTAATACTTTTGGGCTGATTATTTTTTGTGTTTGTATAAAGTGCGGTAGTGTCTGATGTCTTTACTTCCTGTAGTAATTTGTTTTTTACTAAATCAGCACTAATCTTTATACCGGAACTTTCTAAGCCCATTATTATGGGCCTATATATTTCTGGCAAACCTGCCAGCATTAATGTGCCCAACCACTCATCGTCCACATGGAATTTTATATTCCTTAACTTGTGCGCGGCTGTCATAATTTTGTTTACGTAGTCTTCGACTGAAATGCTACTTTCTAAATTGGTGTTAATGAGTTCTTTTAATAAACCCACTTTTCGAGTCAATCCACTGTCCTCGAATGCCTTTGCCAAATTTTCCCATACCTGTTTTGCATTTTCGGCTTCTTGAATGTGTACATATAAAATCGGGTCTACTAATAATATTAACTTTGACTTGGCTTTGATGTCTTGTTTAACTGAATTAGAATCTGTAGCCACTGGTTCTTTCAAAATACAACAATATAAATCTTCATGTTGTAGGTATGCTTTGACCGCAAAACTCCAACTTGCCCAATTGTCACGACCAGTCAACTTCTCAATCGACATCATTGAATTATTTCCAGCCATATTTATATTTAAACATTCAACAGTAAGTAATAGATGTCTGAAAAGAAAAAATCACTCGCGAGCGCGGTTACCAAAGTGAGGTTATACTCGCAGTTTTCACTATTTTTTCTTTGTAATTATCACTCAAAACACAAAAATAACTGTAAACGGCAGGCTTGGGGCGGCCCATAACCTGATGAAATGTAAGAAAAGGCAGTTAAGACTTTAGAACTATTTATTTTATAATTAGACAACGTAAAAGATCGTAAATGACAGTGCACAAACAATGTAGGTAGAACTGACAGAGCACTAAAAACAAAAGCTAGAGGGCGTTCATACTTCCATCACTTTCCTTACAGAAATGGTCACATGATGCGGGTCTTATAATAAATTCCAAAAAAACTAAATTAATGCACATACGATCTCCACATGCCAAATATACCATCACGCCTGTAATAAAATAGCATACATTTGAGTGTATACACAATTCGTCACAATCCTGCAAATGCGGAACCATTGAAATTGTACAAACGTATATATATTTGGGGATAACTGTAGATACGCATATGAAATGGGATACTCACATAAGCAACATCTGCAAACGCCTACGAGCTATTGCTGGGCGAATTTACAAAATTAAATTTTTCATGCCCATAAGTACGTTAAAAATAATTTATTTGTCATTGGCGGAATCTACTATCAGATATGGAATAACGTCTTGGGGAAACTCGTGCAAGACAAATATAGGTTACATTCAAACAATTCAAAACTCTTTGACTAAGCTCTTGGTAAGCAAAAGTATTTATGCACAAAGAAGAGACATAAAATTATTATATGAGTCAGTTAATATATTACCTGTTCGAGGGATATTATGGTTTAAGATTGTATGCCAAAACCTTTTGTCGGATTCAATATATAAAGAAAAAGTTGACCATGCACATGGCACTAGATTTAGTAAAAATGAGGGTTTATCCATTCCGAAAATTATAAATAAATACGGACAACGGACATTCACTTATCTTGTCCCTACCATATTTAATAAGATGCCAGTAAACATAAAAATCGAATCAAATTGCACCACCGATTTAAAAAAAAAAATTAAAAAATGGCTAATGGATCAAAACTTTTTATACTGATATTGTTTTGTAATCTTATGTATAAATATGACTAAGAGTAATTTGCCTGTGTTGTATCTGTCTATCTGTATATTTTATGCCTTTGTATTGTAGCTATTTAAAAGTTATTCTTCTGTATCTATTTTGTGTATTGTGGTTTCATGTTATATTTGTGATTTAATGTTATATTAATATTGTTAAATTGACCTGCTGACAAACTGCTTTGGCAGTTTAGCGGGTGCTTAAAATGAAGAATAAAAAAAAAAAAAAAAAAATTGCAAGCCGAGGCCTATTTTGGAATAAAAAAATTTTCATGGTGCAAAAATATTGGTAGATATCAGTTTTCAGGTTATTATTTAACCATATGTTCATTTTGTGGTGCTGAAATTTATTTACTGTTTACAAGAATCGCCAATTTCTCGTAATTTAGTTGGACGTTATCGGAAATGTCAATTGAAATCGTAAATATTCCCGAACTTAGCCGTCAGCGCCGGACGAATTCCAAAGCGCGCCGCGACTACGCTCGACGACTTCGTAGCGAGAATGTCGAGTGAACTCTTCCTTCGAAGGAACCGTCTGAACACGCGGTGAAAAGAGAATGGAACATTTCATCGAGTAAACCTTCATCCGAGTGAACCATGTGACTTCAGCATAACGAAACAGAACGCCTTTACCCAACCTTTATAAAATCCACACCACCGGCTTGCCAGCTGCCCGCTGCCTGATTTGAGTATTTGAATATCTCGGCTTTTCTCTATTATAATAAGCATGTACTATACATATAAACATTCGTCTTGATTCACTCTATCTATTGGTGAAAACCGCATGAAAATCCCTTGCGTAGTTTAAAAGATCTATGCGCACATACATTTTGAGCGACTTCATTTTATACTATATGTAATGATGATGTACGTTGCAGGTATCTAGACGTCCTCCCTGGTCGAGGGGTATTGTTTTCCACTAGCAATCCGAAGGTCGCAGGTTCAAATCGATTTTATTTGATTAATTTGTGTTATTTCAAAATTAATTAATTACAAAAAATATATAGTATATTTGCGGTAAGTTCTAGAGTGGAAGTTCTCAGTATCGTACTGGCGTAAGACCACCATTCAGAATTGAAACTTTGGCTGAATGGTTTCAGCCGTGATGACCAGATCTTTCAAACCTTCCTCTGCCCCATCTCCTTCCCCTCCCCACTGCCTTCAGCCTCATATTATAACCCATTTGGAGATGACATGGTCTCACTGGCTCCAGAAAGGAGCAGTTGGGACTCTTGTTTTTTTTTTAACCTCAACTCCACACAAGAGGCCCTGAGGAAAATAAATTGCCTCGGGATCCACGCCATCTTAGGGAATGCTGTATAGGGGGTTTTTTTAAGGAAGGGAAGGAGAGACAGTTAGTTGTGAAGGAAATGGATAGGAACTTGACGGGAAGGAAATGGATAGGAATCTGGTGGTCAGGGCGTCCAGGAGTCACGGACGTATGATTCCATCCCTCCATCAGAGTGTAAGGCGATGGTCGAGAGATTCTGGCCGGAGAAGTCAAAACACCTCCCTCCACCAGTCTTTCTCTGTCCGGTACGCCACGGAGCAAGTGGGCTGACACGTCGGCCGCCAAGACCTGAACAAACTTCACTCTATGAACCCGGTCACCCCTGCTAAGTCACCAAACATAGCGAACCACTTGGGGTGACCTACGGCAGAGGTGCTAGTTATTTGTTATTAATTATTAATATTGTTATTCATTTTCGGATTTGTTCTTACTACGAAGACAAATCTTGTGTTTAATTTCAACGCCCATCAGTCTACAAGTCTTTAAGCATATTTTAAAATACCTTGCGTGGGTGTGAAAAATAATTCGTGTAACTACTTGGTACGAAAAAAATCAATTGTTATTCGGAAGATTGAAGACGCTAAATAATTCTTTATTGATTATCATTTTCACCGAATGAATCACAAAGGTCAGAATTTCAATGCAATCGAGATAAAACGAATGAATATTTATGAATCGGTTTGATTAAAAACGAAACGAAATTCATTACGGATTTATGCTTCATAATTGAATTCAGAATAAAATGTTTGATTATAATCTGGACCTCTGATTAATTGGAAGTCTTTGATCTGCTGAGGAGACATTTTGTTTTATTTTAATTTGTCGATAAAAAGAGACGAGTTTCAATCACGAAAATGTTAATTGATTAAATTGTCTCCCGCCATTTTAGTTCATGGCAGTGATCTGATAACTGCTACCAAAGATTGAGAAGTAACCAAGATTTTAAAGTTTAATAATTGTAAAATTAACATGTGGATACAATCCGCTGTTCCTTGGTTAAGTAAGTACGTATCAATAAAAAAATGACAGAATTGGATAAAGACACCTTTAGCTCATTTGGTAGAGCTGTTGCCATGTACGCAGAAGATCCTGGATTCGAGTCCCAGGTCCCAGATGTGCCAATATCTTTTTCTGATTTTTCTGTCTCCAGATTTTCGATTGAGTTTCGCTAATTTTGCCTTCATTTAATTATATATAATATATTACTATGAAAGTGTTGTGTGTTTGGTATCATGTTTAAGCCCTGAGGAACATAAATCCCCTCTGGACTTATTACATCTTTAGGGGTGCTAATTATGCCAGTTGGGCAGCGTTGTGAGACGTGTTAACGTAGGGGCTGCAGGAAGTAAAAATGATTTTATTATTGCGGCTCTTTAGAGACCCGGATAATCAATTATGTCAATCAGACATCAATTGTGAACGGATATTCCGCTGAATGCTGTTGAAATGAGATCCCTGAGGCGTATGTGTAGTAAAACCATACATGATCATGAGAGAAATGTGGATATCCGCAAAGAATGTAAGGCTGATGTAAGCGTAATGCGAAAGATTAAGAAAGGGACCCTCAGATGGTTTGGGCATGTAGAGCGAATGGAAGAAGAAAGTAGTGTAAGAAGAATATATGACTCAAATGTGAATGGTAGAAGAAGTCGGGGATGCCCGAGGAAGACATGGCACGATCAAGTGAATCAGATACTTGAGTCGGGCCTTGTCAAAAGTCCGAATAATAGAAGAGTATGTATGAGACGATGTATGAATGTGAGTGAGGCAAAGAGTGTGTGCCAAGACCGAGTTGTTTGGCGGTCCGTTCTCTCTGCCTACCCCTGCGGGGAAACGACATGATGGTTAGTTAGTTAGTGTTCCGTTGTATATCGGAAAAACTCAAAATAATACTGAACAAGTTTTCGATTCTGTTTTTGACATATCCGCAAAAAGTTGAATATGCGATGTGTTTGCTTTTCAAATTATTAATTTCATATCAGCAACAATTTATAATTAAGTTTATCCGATATGCATGGTATTAAAGCCAACAGATATCACAAAATCAAAAAATTTGTTCGCAATGAAAATATTTCCCATTTAATAAATTGCTGCAATTTCCCAAATTCGTATAAATTTATTAGTGTTTATTTACGGTGCAGTTCTTGAATGCACTTGTATGCACGTATATAAATTTTAGATACCGAGAGGGAATGATAAATATGCTGTATAAAAATGAGGGTGATCTTTCCGTATAAATTATTTATATTGACGGCATCAAGTTCCGGAGTATGGTTACTCGACGTGCAGCTTTCCTAATAAGTTAAATATTTATGGCCACATCTGCGAGCTTAAATATTGAAGACGCATGCCCAGGGGCATCATTCTGTTCCTCATCTACTTGCTTACACCGAAATCTTAACAGATTAAGCTCGGGGCTAGAGTAATGTGGGCTTTGAAAATTACAGATTTTTCTAGAAAACCTTCTGTAGAGAAAATTGTTATCAGTAAGCCGTATTTTGTACAGAAATATAAATGCTAAAATTGGGATACTCGATATGGCCATCGAGAAGCCCAATTTTAGACATATTCTGCTTCCTACCCCTTCTTACCCCTCAATCTTGCTTACCACCCCTTCCCTATGATTTTCCCTCTCAGTCTTCTATGTTTCCTAATTTAATCTAATTCTGTATTAATTTATGTAGTGTTCTGTAGTTTTAAGACACACTAACAGATTTTCCAACACATTTTGGAAGGAGATTACTTTTGGGAATAATAGATTCTTGCTGATTATCTGTATTAATTTAATACTTCGCGTATTACAATATTGACCACGATAGTCGACCTATCTAGAAACTGGCTGATGTGAGAGTCCCACTAAACATCTCCCTGAGCTGCTGGACCCTCTGTTGCTTATCACTGATACTAAGCTACCTGACATCTAGCGGAGTCTAAGGACAGTTCTTAGTACTGCCATCTATGTCTATGTCTGCTTTTAGATACACTACAAATTATAATCATTTTAGGTATTTATTTATACAATCCTTATGTTAATTCGTGAGAAATAGTTGAATGCAGGCGAATTATCTAGTTACTGTTTTTATTTTATTGTAAATAACTGTCTGTAGATGCGCTTTCTCATGAGCCGCAACCAGTCGGTTTTTATATATTTTTTATAAATCATTGAAGAAGATAATAATAATAATAATCTTAACGAAAATATGAAAGAGAACAAGACACGGAAAAACAGAAAAAGATAATGGTCGCAACTGGGACTCGAACTCAGAACCTCTCGTCTATCCGGGATGTGCGTTTATCTATTCCGCCATTGCGCCCTACTGTCAAACCGTCATGATAGCCAGTATCACATTTCAAATTTTAGAATTAACAATATTATCTGCAACTAATTTATTTTCCATATCATTTACCCTTTTTATTGGAAACAATTATTATAAGAATTGGTTTGTATCCTGGAAATTGAATATTTTTATATTCTCAATAAAGTGGTGATCAAACAAAGATTGTTTTGTTCAAGTTATTCCTTATTTTATTTATCTTTTAGCTGAGAGTAGAATGAACGCCAGATCACTATTTCGAATAAAAACGTTACTTGAACTGACTTTAGTCGTGTTAAGTGACGAGATTTGAATATCCAGGTATTTCCCAAACTTCATCGCCCCATCGCCTTCCTTTCGCTACTACTTTCAGCATCACAACTTATCCCTTATAATTGGAGTTGCCTTAGTTTCATTGGCTCCCGTTGGTTGGGTGTTGAGACTCTTGTGGGGTATTCACAATAAAATATATGTATACCTACTCATATAAACAGTTGTGTTTGGTTGTATCGTTCTCACTCACACATCATAAAGCATTTACTTTTTTTTAAAGTACAACTTTTTACACGAGAAATAATTATTTCGAGTACGAGAAATAAAAATAAAAATTTGTAGGATATAGCAAAACTCAAAACAAAGGAAGCATTAAATTAAAATAGAACCCTGTCGTTGTTTTTTTTTATTTATTTGATTACCTCACAGGAGTCCTAGTTATATAGGGTATGTTGTGTGGCTGAAGATAGGAGAAGGGAAGAAGATGGGGGAGAGGAAGGCGGGGAAGTACCTGGCTATTTAGATCTGGTCACCAAACACGGCTAAAGCGATTTCAAGCAACGTTTAAATTCTGAATGGTGGTCCTACACCCGGGCGATAATGAGAGTATCTTCCATTCTGGAACGTCCGCAAATAAAGTATTTATTATTTTAAATGAAATAATTGTGAAATAAAACAAATTAATCAAATAAAATTTATTTGCGCATGTCGGGATGCGATGTAGACAGGGTTTTAATTTCACATTACCTTGTTTTGAGATACGAGGTGTCAAAGTTTGCAAATACGATTTCTCATAATCTATTACTGATTGAATCTTGTGTAAAGTAGTTTAGCTTAACATATTATTAGGGAAAATATTTAAATAGGACATATACTCAACATTTAAAACATACTTAAACGTGCAGATATAACCGTATGCAAACAGGTATTTCACAGATGACCTCCCAAGGAGTTGCACGTTCTACTTAAATATTAAATATTAAAATACGTTAAACCAAAGAACTTTACACAAAATTTAACCTCAGAATCATAAAATGTTTAATAAATTACCTCTTGATACCGCGCACAGCGGCACATGTAAAAGAAAACAGTTATTGATTAAATTTTGAATGAAATATCGCCTATCTGCTATACAAAATTTTGACGTGCCACGGAAAGATAAAAAAAAAATTCATAAAAATATTTTTGTCTCTTTTGCACAATTAGATTTTTGGGGTTTGTCGACGCAAAACTGAGAAACATACTTGGGAGTTGAAATAATAATAATAATAAATTATATTATTTATTCCAAATTCCTGTAATATTCAAAAAACTGTTTCTGAAAAAATTAGAAAATACACAGATTTAGGAAATGAGATTAAAAGAATTTGGCATTCTCGGACTATAAAAATATTACCATTTGTTATTTCGGCTACTGGCATTATACCTAGGTCTCTGATTCAAAATTTAGGCGTATTAGATTTGTCAAAGAATTTATATATAAAAATGCAAAAATCGGTAATTTTAAATACATGTAGGATTAAAAAGATTTTTTAAATATTTATATTGAGGGATCAGTAGGATTTATAGGTTCAATTAGGAATTCCACAGAGCCGAACCCTCTGATATGAAAATATCTGGAGTCGGTGAATTATTTTCCCATCTGGTCTCTGGTAGGTTGACATGTTGTTCTTGTATTATTTTGTAATTATAATACTTATATAGTGCAATTGCATAACGTGGATTGACCAAATGATCATTTGGGAAGTGTGTAAATTAAAAATAAATTTATATTGAAGATTCAGTACGATTTATAGGTCTAATTAGGAGTTCCACCGAGCCGAACCCTCTGATATGAAAATGTCTGGAGACGGTGAATCATTGTCCCATTGGGTCTCTGGTAGGTTGACATGCTGTTCTTGTATTATTTTGTATTTATTATTCTTACATAGTGCAATTGCTTAGCGTGGATTGACTAGATGATCATTTGTGGAAAAGTGTGTGAATGGGTTTAGTCTTTCCTTTGGGAAAGATTTAACCCGGGCATAAAATCTGAAGCCTTTAAAAAAAATGTTTTTATTCCAGGATGTGGGAAGGTTAGTTTACACAACAGATATTTTAATTAAAGAATCAAGTACATAGAATAGGAGAAAACAAAAAAACAAAAAAACAAAAAAAATTATAAATATAACAAAACAATTGTCGATGCACTGTTATATCTTCTGAATCGAAATATAATTCTGCATGCGTTGTTATATTGAATCCGGGGTCGTTCCATCGAGGTGGTAATAAATGAAATGGTTCACTTTTGGCCGAATTCCTTCTAACTTGTATTATAAAAATAATTCCAAGGTTGCAGAGCCACCAACCAAACTACTATATCACCAAATACTGCCCGGATAACATGCTATGTACCTACTTGAATATTTAATGTAATAAAGTTATCTGCCGCGGAATTCGCCGCCCCTTCCACTGACAATTCTCCCCTCCACTCTTCTGCTCCCCGGGGATGACATTTTTTGCGGTCCTGTGTATTAATAATATAATAAAAATTCTTTTCAGCAAAAGCCCCTCGAGATATCTTTAAACGTAGTTTGTAGCTGACGGCAGTTTCATAATAAAATTCAAAATGCTGCGTTGATAGACCATAAATCAATACATTTAAAACATTATTTCAGACGGGTATTTCGTATGAAAAAAATATTAAAGAGATGGAGCCACTTCCGTCGGCAACTCGCAAACAGACTTGCCTCAGGCTAGCATAAATACCACAATTTAGTAAACTTTCTATTCCGTTCAGCGACAATGACGCCACTGCTTGTCACGGTTATTTTGTACCGGTGAAAGTTAGTGGAGCTGGCGACACGGTATCGCTTCGAAGTAAATAAGCACACATTTCACCACTAAAAATTACACATTAATCCACATCTACCGGATCTGCCCTGATGATAACACCCCAAAAACTAATAACGGAAAAGAAAAAAATATTATTTCACTTATCTATATTATACTAATTTTCTAAAAATAAAGTACTATCCATTTGCTACAGAATAAGGAACTCCAGTGAAAAATATTATGGCTTTAAAAAAATATGTGCATGTAGACCAATAAACGCTGATTCTAAATATATAAGTTTTATTTCATAATATTAAACGTAGAGTTCTTAAAAAATTATTAAAAAGTGCATTTTTAAACCTCTCGTCAAAACGCACTGTAAAGTTGGTATTACTGAATGATTAGTGCTGACGTCACGCGTCACCAGTCATTGCATTGAAATCTTTGATTATGTAGGAATTACATAAGCCATCAGTATTAACAACATTTCATGTTATTCGTTATTTCATACTGTTTATAGAGATTTAGTTGTTGTGTTTATTGAAATAATATTTGAGCCTAATTAATTCAGTATCAAAAATAGAGGTATCTCTATTAGTTTATTTCTATTATTTAAAATATTGAAAAACTGCTGCACAAAAAAATAGTAATGCTATTACTAGGGAGAATGCTTCGAATAACGGTATTCAAAATGGCGGCACTTGATCAGCTGATTGCCCAATCCTATAGTATTTTTTCAGGAGTGATGACGTCACACGATTCACCGTATATACGGTGGTCTTAGGAGGATCGTGAAAAATTAAAACTATGACAATTATTATAACTACTAAAACTAACTATAAAAATAAAAATAAGAATGCAGTTATTTAAGTTAGAAGGTCATTATTCTTTTAAAAAAATTGGACTGGAGTTCTCTATTGTGGTCTAAAAGTGGGTGAAATTGAAAAAAAAATTCAAATACTTTATACAAAATCAATTTTAGACAGACAGGCTTGGGGCCTAGGAGTCGATAGGTGGAATTTCTTTATTTTTGGAAATAAATTAATATTATTTATTACAGAAAAGTTAATGGATGTCGCAAATTAAAACAATAGATATATTTAACCAAGCACTATCTAGATTGCAATTAGTTCGGGAAGAATCTTGCAATCATACTTAATGATAGTATTCAATAAGATATACGTTAAGAAAATGAAGAAAATGCTAAAGAACGAAGTATGATACACTTATTATAAATAGAGCATTGGGTCGATTTAGCTCAGTGGTAAAGCAGAGCCCCGCCAAGGCTAAGTTCCTGGGTTCAATTCCTAGGTGCGACAGTATTTTTTTCTGAAATTTAATATTTTTGGACGTTCAATTGAAATGTCATGTCTATGCCATGGGACCATTATGCATTACCAATGTACTCGTAGTTCAGCATCTCTAAACAATAAAAGTCCCGGGCCTGCGCGCTCTTGTGAAGTTGTCGGGAACATAAAACTCAATTTTTAAGGATGCAGATATAACCCAATTAGAAGATTATGTGCTGTTGAAAATTGCCAACCCAAACACTTCTAATGATTTATTTTTCAGTGCTAAAAGTGATAGAGGTCTTTTACCTTCGAACAAACAATGTATTATAATAAGTTTCTGCAATTCCGAAAGTAATGGCAACTTCAATGACTTTTTTCAGTAAGATGCAAGTTTTTTGCACCCTACATAATAAGGGCTTTACTAGATTTCAGAAAATAATACTGCCATCTCTCCACGGAATGCCGAAGCTCCGTCTTGAATAAATTTACAATTCAAATGTCATATTTCACGGCCCTGTTCCCGGAACCCGTGTCTTTCTGAATAATTGAGTCATTTGAATTACATTTTTTTTTCCTTTTTGAAACCAAAAAAGTAAAATAAGTACGAGAGACACCAATTAAAATCATCACTCTTTTTCTACTTCTTTGATGTTCAATATTGATTTGCATGTTAAACGTGCACACGGAAATGTTCCAAGTCTTGAAATATTTTTTTCTTTGATATCGCCAAATCAAATTAGCATTACGAATGCTGTAAGTATTCAAGAGCGGGATTTATTATTGTGTGCAATGCAAAATCATTTATAAATTTATTTAAATATTTAACATGCTAATTTATTGACAGCTCTCATATTACATTACCGACAGGAACAAGGGTTGTGACACAATATGAACGATTAGAAAAAACAAGTTAATAAATTATCGAGTTAAACATATAATCGATACATTGCTTGGTTCGAATCCCGGCGTGCGCAAATAGACAACTTTAGATTAATATATGATTGATTTGTGTTATTTCACAATTTAATCATTTAAAATAATATATAGTACGTTTGCGGCACGTTCCAGGGTGGAAGATACTTTCAATATTGCCCTGGTGTAAGACCACTATTCAGAATTGAAACATTGCTTGAACTGGCTTTAGCCGCGTTTAGGACCAGATAGGAATAGTCAAGTACTTCCCACCTCCCTTTTCCGCATCTTTTTCGTCTTCCCACTACCTTTAACCTCATAGCATACTCCAATTAGGGAGGCCATAGTCTCACTGGCTCCAGGTTGTGGAACAAAAAATGAAATTATACACAGATGATCTAGTTCCAATAGGTAGAAATTAGGTACGATCGTATTTATAAGTTTTTGAACAACTAACTATGATCGACCGAAGTCTGGTTTAAGAAAGATGGGATCATTTGGGAGGGTGGTATTTGTACCTCCGCCCCGGGAACCATTTATTATAATAACCATACAACCAACCAACCAACACCCCTGTTATAGGTCACCCCGAGTGGCTCGCTACGTTTGGCTACTGAGCAGCGGTCCCCGAATTCATGGGGTGAGATTTGTCTTGGCCCACCTACCGCATGGCAGGACGTAGAGGAAGAGACTGGTTGAGAGAGATCTTTTGATCTTTCCAGTCTGACTCTCTAGACCAGTGGTTCCCAACCTTTTTTCTGACCCGGGAATACAGATCAGATTCCCAGGTGCCACCCATGCTAGCCTAAGCCACTGTTGTGGTCAGTAGCGTAGGCTAGCATGGGTGGCACCCGGGAAGGAAAGCACAACGTAATAAATGGGATAGAGTAGGACGGGTTCTAGCAGAATATTTACCACAACGGAGGGGGCGGAATGGGATAGGATTGGGGCGGGTTCTAGCAGAATATTTACCACAACGGAGGGGGTAGGATGGGTTGGGGCGAAACGGAATACCATAATGGCCACTGATCACAAGGTAGGTACAGTAATTATAATCTGAATATTGTCCCATTTTTTTTATTCAGACTTCTCGATCAGGGACCGCCCATGCGCTGGCTCGCTTATTGACCGGCGGACCATGGCGGACCATCTTCTTGCCTCTTGCGGACCACTGGTTGGGAAACCCTGCTCTAGACCCATCGCCTTGCTCGGTTTTGGAACATGATCCTCGTTCATTGGAATTGATACTTCGTCTCATGCACAGTGCAGACCTACCTTTATTCTGATTCATGACGTGACCTTACTAAGTTGTTTTGCTTAGGCGCCCCTGACTTCTTCTAACAGTAACTAATTTCATTTGAACTTTTCCTGGCACTGCTTATAATATAATAAGGGGGCATACATTAATTATGTGAGTTCAAAAGGGGGGGGGGTCCAACAAAATCTCACGTTACTTGAAAAGAATATACGGAGTGGCACAAATTTGGGAGGGGCTACGTGGAAAAAAACTGCTCACGTAATTAATGTATGCCTCCTAACAGAATTATGTTTTTTAATTTTTTTTATTATTATTCGAAAAGGAGAGTAAATAATATTTTTAAAAGTTAAGTACATGATACACTCGTAAATGAATTTGTTTTGTGTTAAAATATTTTAATACTTATCTTCCATGGAAGCTTTAGCTTGTGTAACATATAATTGTAAATATTTTACTACTAGCAAACAATTTTACCATTAGAATAACTTATCTAAAAATACTTGAATTAGTTAGTTAATAATAAAACAAAATTTAACTTATATGAAGAAGGGAATGTCATTCAAGGAAACTAATTTAGGTATAAGTTATTTAATCAAGTGGAAAATTTTTTTTTCGTAAAATTGTCTTTAAAATATTTTTTCACAGTGTTTATTTAATGGATTTTAACAGTAATGTTAATTTCTTCCGGTAATCGATTAAAAAAATCTTCCTTGGAAAGTAAAATAATTTTGTGCAAGGGAAGTGTTTATTTTGGGCATGGAAAATATAAAATATAATAGTATGGTTGTCAGTTCCGTAGATATTGGGCCGTGTTCATAAAACTGAAGGATATCCTTGTAAGTATAAGGTTTTGAGTTAAAGAAAAAGGCAGGAGTGTAAGCATTTCCTTTTTTTCGTATTCATAATGATTACCTTATACTGGCAAGAATATCCACCAAGAATAAGTAAAAGGTTGTTGGAATGTTGGCTTGTGACTGTGCCGCGGCAGGTTCCAAACTGATTTCGATGGTTTGTTTATTTACGGTATTTCTTTCTTATCGGTGTTATTTGAGTACTCAGTACAGTAATTCGATCACATAAGATGTATTCATCAAGCAGCGATAGTGAAAGTACATAAAAAGATAATGCTACAACCGAACTGCAGTTCATAGCAGATGAAATTGCCAATGCCCCCGTGATTTTGGAAAAAATTCTTTGTAATCACGAACAGGTGTTAATAAACGCTGCTTGTAGTGTTTAATCTATCTCAGTTCTACAACATCTGCCATCGCTACAACTGATCACTACACGACTGAGTCTGCTGCTGACCACACTCGAAATTATCGAAGGATATTCTTTTTATTTAGAGTAAAAGTAACGTCTATGAATAACCAAATACGTTTTGTGAAGGATATGCTCATACTCTAAAGGTATAAGGTTTTACTTGGAAATATGTGAATGCGAGCTGAATGATTTCCTTTATATTCTGCAAGTATAAGCATATTACAATTTGGGAGGCGGGAATGGGTACCGCCGCCCCGGGAACCTTTGTTGGATAACCAACACCTCTGTCATAGGTCACCCCAAGTGGTTCGCTACGTTTGGTGATTTAGCAGGGGTGCCCGGGTTCATGGGGTGAGGTCTAGGTCTTAGAGGTGCATGACCAGGACATACTGAACCCCAGATTCCTACCCACCCCTTAAACCCTTTTCCTTCCCAGAACTCTCCTCTCCTCCCTTTCCTTAAAAAAAACCCTCCACACAGCATCCTCAAAGATGACATAGGCCCTGAGGGAAATTATTTTCCTCAGGGCCTCCTGTGTGGAATTCCTGTAAAAAAAATAAATAAAAAATAACCGTTTTTTTATGAATACCGCCCATTGATTTATCTTTACATACAATAAAATGATGTCACTCCCGCTGTCTGTGCCCTTACATCTTTTAAACTAGGTAACGGATTTTCATCAATAGATAGAGTGATTCATGAGGAAGGTTTTTAGGTATATAATTTGTCAAGGTTTTATGTAAATTGGTTGAAATGTAAAAATAAAAGGGATCGGGCTGGCAAGCGGGCAGCCGGCAACAGGCTGGCATGCGGGCGGTGTGGATTTGATTTAAAAGATGGCGTTAGTTATAAAGATTGGGTAATGGAGTAGCGTTGTGTTTCGTTAGCCACAGCAACGTGTGGCCGTGTCTGCTAGTATTTGATATAAACTGTTTTCCATTCATCTTT
This sequence comes from Limnephilus rhombicus, assembly GCA_929108145.2. Taxonomy (NCBI): domain Eukaryota; kingdom Metazoa; phylum Arthropoda; class Insecta; order Trichoptera; family Limnephilidae; genus Limnephilus; species Limnephilus rhombicus. Next base: position 15,216,376 of record OV815277.1, read on the forward strand.
GTGTTTAATTGATTAGAAAAAAAGAATCACACAATTAATTTAACAACCTAACTTATAACCGGTGAGTTAAAATTAATGACTTACATCTAATGACAAACGACACTTATCAGTTTTTAGTTATTTGTAATCGGTTCTCAAAATGTTAGGTTTGTAATAAAACCATCTAGAAACCTCAATTCTGAAAACAATTAAATTCTTCTGCTAAATGGAGAGCTTTCTAAAGAGAAAGTTTTGCAATTCAACAGAAAAAATATACTCTCGTGCGTCGGTGAATTCAATCTGATAGTGCACACATATTAAGGGAGGGAAGTTTACTAATTTCATCCCCGTTAGCTGTTAGCCACTTTCCAACAACCTGAAAAGCTCTCTCGGAGATGCGCGGTCTTAAAAATGTCCTTAACTCCGCTCGAACTTGGCCATTAGTTGGGTAAAGTCGGCGAACCTACATGGATAAATAACTTGACTTAACAGCCTGCAGTTATATACATACACGTATTACGTATGTCTTATGGATGTAAATACGTGTATTATTATACGTTTAATAGACGTACATAGGTGCCTGCTTCAACGTCAACGTTCACAAAAAATTGCGAACTCGAAAATTTAAGCGGTTTCGCGACTTTTCATCCCCCGACAAAATATCCTAACCTAACCTAACCCAACAAAACCTAACCTAACCTAACCTAACCTAACTTAACCAATGGGTTAGAGCGCACAACGGCTTAGAAGGTAATGAAAGGGCAGATACAGCATCAAAAAAGGGAAGAATACTTAAAAAAAGACAAGACATATAGCAAAGTATCTCATAGCTACACAAAAGCACTTTAAAGAAAGAAACTGAAAATAAATGGAACAAAAGATATATAGACAAAAGCACGGGAAAAATTACAAAAAAATACTTACCAAATATAAGCACGGCACTTCAAAAAGGAAAACACGTTAAAAACAGCTTTACTGCAACCCAAATCTTGACAGGACATGGGTGCTTCAAAGAATATCTCAAACGTTTTAAAATAATAGATGATTACAAATGCCCGTGCGACAAAACATCAACACAGGACCATTACCATGTACTAGAAAAATGCTCTATATTTGATGTGGATAGATTCAGACTAAATTTTGAACTAAAAAACTATGGAATAACAGAAGAGAATAGGCAAGAAATCTGGAATCAGAAAAAACCAAGCCAAATATATTTAGCGTACTTAGAAAAAATTACCAAAAGAATAAAAGAAAGTAATGAAACAATCGATAACTAAATAGTTATCATAAAGATACATATATTAAAAAAGAATTACGAGAAACCTTGTGCATAACAAGCAAGGTACCCGAAGAAGATACTAGCAATCCATACAACCTAACCTAAACTATCCTAACCCAACCTAACCCAACCTAACCTAACCTAACCCAACAAAACCTTTCGGCGCCAAGTTAAAAATTTAAATAGTTCCTTGCTTTGTCTCCTTCCTACCTTGTCGAGGGATGTTTTGCCCGTAGATTTTGTCCTTGGGATATTATGTCAAGTGATATTTTGCCTGAGGATATTTTGTCGGGGATATTTTGTAGAGGAATGAAAACGCGCGGAACCAATTTAAGCCTGCCTCGGTAGATGAAAAAAACTCTTTTAAGACAACTTGACAACGAAATCTACAAAAAAAAAAACTTTAACCCTAGTGAACCTTTTTGTTTGTGGGTACGTAATATGTTATTGATGGGACCCGCCAATCAATTCATTTCACAGATTCAAACGGTTCGAAAATAACTTTTTAAGTGATGACTTTGGAAGCAGATTGAAAATTGCGGATTGAGTACTGGTTTTAATCGAATTCTTTTAACATAATTGACGTCACAGAGTCGTTGGCAGAGAGGCTAACCTAAGGGTTTTTTCTTGTTAGATTTGATGAGTTTGGTCTATTGACGTGTTAAATTAGTTTTACATATAATGGAAGTAAGAGTTTTTTAGAAATTTCGTTTATTTTAGCGTGTTATTTTTAATTATTTTGATTTAAAATAAATTGGCATCAACTGTTCCTTTTTTTTCAAAGGTTACATAATCATACAATATAGGTTACCTAGTCAAAAAACAACTTATGTGTAACTATTTATCAACGGGGTTTTTAATAAGATTTTAAGACTCATTTTTGCATTTAGGTTTGGTACATAACAGCGTCAAGGTGGCTGGGGTTAAAGGGCATAATCTTCGAGATGTGATTTTACTTTAATTTAGAAATAATTAACGCAAATATCTTGGCGTTATTCAAGAGTTGACTAAATTTTATTTGTTTAACCATTTTTATTCATTTTTTAAATAATTTTTAAGGCGGCCGGTAAATCTATTGGATAACCAACATTTCTGCCATTGGTCACCCCAAGTGGTTTGCTACGTTTGGTGATTTAGCAGGGGTGTCCGGGTTCATGGAATGAAGTTTACCTGGGTTTTGGCAGCGAATGTTGCAATCTGCCCACCAACAACACCAACCTGCGTGGCGGGCAGGATCGGGAGAAGCCGGTTTGGAGAGACCTTTGACCTCTCCAGCGGGTCCGTCACTCCTGGACTCGCTGATCTCTAGATTCCTATCCAATTCCTATCCATACCTACATTTTTCTTCCCGAAACTACTTCTCCTTTCTTTCCGCAAGAGACCCTCCACACCATCTTCAAATATGACATAGGCCCTGAGAGACATTATTTTGTTCAGGGTCTCTGTGTGGGTTTAGTGTGAAAAAAAATGCTTTTCACGAATTTAACCTAATATTTGTTATTTGACGTGAATAACAAACAACTCTAAATGTAATAATAGTTCTTTTATATAGCACTTAATTTGATTACTTCCATTTTCTTTTTAACTTTTAACGCCCACAGACCCATGTTAACACAAAAACTTTCCTAATTAAACGAGGAACATTTTCCCTTAAGAAAGACGCGATAAATTATTTACGTCAGAAATGAACTTTTACGAAGCCCAGGTGGCAAAACTATGGTTAGCTCTGGTCACATTATCTGTACTTTGCTAACGACGTTACCAAGTTGTAACTCGTAAGGAGTGCCGAGGGAATGATTTCTCTTGGAACTGACCCCTGGTTAAGTATTATAGTTCCTAAGATACGACCAAAACTCACAGCAGTTACTATTATATTCTACACTTAACTTGGCTGGGGACGTTGGGGCAATTAATGATAAATCTTAACAAAATGGTTTTTTAAACAAAGCACGTATCCCCATTTAAAAAAAAATCCGCAGTGTTAGCATTTTTTTTCATTTCTTAAACAGCTATTCTGCTGATCAGATCGCAGTTCGTCGAAATTCTGAGATTTTGCAGCATTGTAAAACATTTTCAAATATTGTGCACGCGGGCAAAACATTTTTCAAATGTATTAAAATATTGTCCGTAAGCATATTTTTTTAATTAAAAAACCTTTAATAACTCATTATGGAATTCCATTTAATGTGGCTTTTATTCGGATTAAAACACCCCTCTAATTTTCTTAAAAATAAAAAAGTGGAAAATTTTTTTAAAAGGTGTTTTAGGATGGGTGTTTTCACAGAATTTGAACGTTTTTTGAGGTAATTTTTCAAGTTCTGTGAAAGTTCCATTCAAGTTATGTCATTATATCATTATGGGTCAGTTGTTTGATAGGACTGATATAATAATAAAAGTTGAATAGAAATTTTAAAGAACTAGAAAATTTACTTTGAGACTTGTTCGAACCCTGTGAAATAATTGGCATCTAATGCATTTCATTTGGTAAATTTGGTTAAGGCGATCCAATAGTCCAGGAAAAAATTGAAATCGGAATTCACGCCCTTTTATGGGAGGAGTTTAAAAATACTTGAGAAAAAGCTTTTGGAAATGTTGGAAAAAGTATTTGAGAATTTTTTTTACAGGTTAATTTCGTAAAGGCCTGTAAAAAACTTTAACTCATTTTTTACGCATTGTTTATTGTAATAAAACAGAATTCTAAAATTGATTTCACGGAACAAAGCGACGTGGAGCCTAGCGTCCGTTTCCCGCTCCGTTCGGGGGCGAACTGATAAAAAAAAACAGGCGTGACTGGTTATGCAGCCCTTCGATGGACGGCATAGAGTTCACTTTGAAATCCAAATTCGTCTACTGCCGGCCGTATTGTAAAATAACAACGCGAAAATGCATATTTTATTTTATTTTGTTTTGTTTTTTGTTAACTTCGGGAGTAAAAATATTTTTTTTTGCGATTATTATAAAAGAAACTGAATTTGCTAAATTAAACAATAAAACGATATCCGAAAAGAGGTTTATAAATAGGAGAGTTAGAACTTAAAAGTGGTTTTTACAGACTTCATATTTCATTTTTTATAGGCTTATTAAAAGACTTATAAAAAACTGACCGACATTTTTAAGGGCCAAGGTATGTTCTACACGCAGTATTTAATTGAAGCATCTATAGTACTTCTAAGCGATCAAATTTTCAAAACAAAAACATATGATTTTGTGTGATTTTGCATTATTTACTATGGCTTCATCTTAAATAGCACTAAAGACGGTTGAATATGGTTAAATACGCTTTTCTTCTTCTTTCGTATGGTGGGGGGTCAGAGGGGGACATCTAGGTCTGCGAGCCAGTCTAGGGCCTCAGGCGTTGCCCTGTGGACCTCATCAATCCCGCCGGGGAATGAATGGAGCGGGCATTCGTTGACCACATGTTCGGTGGTCTGCACCGCACCGCATTCACACGTCGCCGACTCTTTAAGGCCCCATCTATGCATCATATGAGCACAACGGCTATGGGAGCACCTTATCCTATTGATGGCAGTCCAGAGTTTGCGAGGCAATGAGAACCCAGGCTGTCTCTCAGTGGGGTCTTGCACGAGATGGGCGTTTTTGACGTTGGCTGATTGCCACTCAAGCTTCCACCTATCTTCTGGGGTGAGAGGTGTTCGAAGGAGTCTTTCTCCTTCCGTCCAGAAGGGTTTTCGAGACTTTAAGCGGCATGCCGGGTGAGAAACGACATCATCGTGCAAGGGTATTTCGCTTAAATAAGCTTAAACATTTTAAGGAGATATTTCACCATCCCGTTGATAACTTATCCATAGGGCAACATATGTTTACGTGGATTTATTTATTTATAAAGTCCGCGTTAACTTTTTGATACTCAAATCTATGAAAAGTGGATATAGGAGTACATTGGGTGAGTTAGACGAGTTACACACCTATTACGAGTATTTATTTATGAATTTATTAATTAGGATACGTTTTCATACAGATAAGCTAGGAGAATCAAGAGGGTGGTCAAAACCCTCTAAATGAGGTTAAATAAGGTTGAATGTGGTTGAATTTGGTTAAATAAATAAAAAATTTGTTGAAAGTGAACTGAAGTTAAAATGAATATTCAATAAAATGTTGCACAAAAAATCAATTTGTAAAGATGAAAATTCCTTTCATCCATCGAAAAAAATATAAAAAATCACTTTTAAATTTTACAAAAGCCATCAGTTTTCAATAGATTCGGGTCCACCCCACAATAAAACCCCCACAAACTCATTTAATGAAACGCTTTGTTCGCAACTCTGTTCCGCAACCGAGCAGTGTTTTTCAACACACATTAGTGCCTTAAACCGTCAGTCCTGATGATCCACCCGCTCCGGGAACTTTAGTTTGTCTGATTGAATCATCAAAACAGCCAGTGAATTTCCGCAAATTGTTTCGCCCGGCATAACGCTGAAGTTTATCAATGCTTTCGGCGGGAGGAAGTGGCCGGAATCTTTATTGCCTAAGTTAGTTGCTTCCGGTTCAGGGGAAATGAATTAAACGCCACCATTTCACTCGCACATGGACACAGAACAAAGCCATGGACTAATTAAGCGCCTAAAGCTTTTTAATTAAGATTGGTGAATAAATATTCTTTGCAGAAACACTTTTTAATGTTCTACTTTTTGAGCAAATCCTTTGACTTTCAATGTAAGTAAGTGTGACAAAAACATGCTAGAAAATTCTCCGTAAAACTTAATTAATATTAATCCAATTTTATTCTATACTAGCTTTCGCCCCCGGCTTCACTCGCATAGTATTAGGGGGGTTCTCACTCCGCCTCATCCACCTTCTCTACTCCAATCCCCCCCTATCCCCCCTCCTGCCCACTCCCCCCTCACCCCCCCTCCATACCCATTACGTTCATTTTTCAAACTGCTCGCGTGCCACCTATTAAGGGTCCGCACCCCGAATTTCTACCGATTTCTTACATATCTCCTTTAAACATGGTAAGTTTTAAAGCTCTTAAAAAAATATATGTTATTCTTGAAGATAATATCTAGAAATTGCCCGTGCCGAAACGCAAATTATATAAAATTCCCACTATAGAAAAAAATCGCAAAGTATGCTCCAAAAATTATTATAAACCAGTTTGTTATTTTACAAGTTATATCTATGAAAAAATTCACAGTGTTTCTTTAACGCTGTTTAAGACAATTCCCGCGAGATTTTTGCTCAATTTAAACGAGTCGTGTTTTATTAAACATTTTCGCAATTTTCGCATCGATTTTGTCGCTTTAATGTAAGCGCTCTCCTCTAACATTCGTAATTTCTTATCTCTCGATCTTCTTCTTTTCGAGCCCGGTTGCAGAGCCTTAAAGCGTAACAATCAGACACACGCATTTTCGCATTTATAATACTAGTATAGATTAGTATTTTATACATATTTGGATTTTAACTATCAAACAGATCTCCATAGTAACCTAAACAAATGACAAAATGGCAGCGCACGTCAAATATTTAATTATAGTCACCAAGCAGCGATTTGTTTGTTTTGCTTTTCGTCTGGACAATAAACGTATAATAAATAATTTCATAACGCCAGAGCTTACCAATATATACAGCCAATATTACGCGCAAATAATTTAGCTTCCTATTAGTGAAAGAATTTTTAAAGTCCATTCAGTATTTTTTGCGTGAGAGAGGAACAAACATATGTATATACATAAATACGTCCATGCATCCATACAAACTTTCACCTTTATAATATTAGTAGGATTATCGCGTTATAATTAACAAATGCTAAATTGATTTATTTGAGTATAAATAGAACAACAGTTATCATTAGAGTTTATTTTACTAATAAAAGAAACCTTGAGTGAAGATATTTTTGTTTATTGCTCGCATAGATTAAAATTCTTCCAAGCTCTTGTAAACAAAGAAAATAACAAATAAGGGCTAATAACAAAGAAATTTTATGTATTTTCTTTTGTTTTATGTGGTACCGCATAAGCAGAATTTCAACTTCCATAAGGCCAGTGGAACTTTGACGTTGTATGAGGAATACTGTGACTTTGTTCGTAAGTAAACGAAATAAAGAAAGTAAGAAGGAGAAAGAGAATGGATGGGGAGTATCATGCTGTTCATATTTCGATACTGACATACGAGAAGATGATGGCCTCCGTGATTGAGGGGTAAGGCTCTCGACTAGCAATCCGAAGGTCGCGGGTTCGAATCTCGGCGTGCGCAAGTAAATTTTATTTGATTGATTTGTGTTATCGCACAATTTAATATTATATAATTAAATTCAAAATTTGATATTATATAATTTATACATTCCAGATTGGAAGATATTTTCACTATTACCCTGGTGTAAGAACCACCATTTAGAAATGAAATTTTCCTTAAATGGATTTAGTCGTGTTTCGTAACCAGATTTTAATCGCCCCACCTTCCTTTCCCCATATCTCGTTTCCCTACCCACTACATTCAGCTTCACAACGTGGCCAATTTCGGATAGACTCACATAGACTTTCATAGACTCACTGGATAAAGAAGGGAGCAGTTGGGACACTTATGCGGCAGCCACATAAAAAAAATAGAACTGAGGCCTTCAGAAAACTAAAGTAGACAAGATTGGGGAGGCTACGAAGCGCCGCACAAAGAAGAAACCGATTATTCTGTCTCGTTCTCTCGCAGGTTAAATTATAAAGATGTATGTGTTTGTCTCTTTTTAGTGTCGCATTTTCATTCCATCGAGTTTCAAATCACAACGGTGCCAAAAAAGTTTTCACTTCAAAAAGATAATTTATTTCATATGAATCGATTGACGGTTTCTCGTCAGATATATGAATAGAGTATCTTATTTCATTTACATTCCGTTTGTGATGAAATCTATATGCCAGTACAAATTTAAAAAAAAATAGAGTATGTAATTCACACGCGATAGTAGTGAAACTAGAAAGTCGCTAGATGTCGCTTTCTTTTGCCTGTTTATTTTAAAGTGGTTTGAAGATTGGATATTGGATTGGATATTACAAAAATGAAAATGTTTATTTTTTTGGATTTTGTAGGATTCGAACCTCCGTTCGCTGGATTTCTCTGGCCGCTGAGATTTGCGACGCACTATACCACTTCGCTATGGGAAGAGCTCGGCGAAGCGCGAATTTACGCATTATATTCCAACGACTCGTAAAAAAAATAAAACGGCCAACAGTGGCGTGACTATATATCTGAGGCCCGTGGCAAATTGATTGCATGGGGCCCCCCATTAAAAATCGTCACTCTGTGATTGAATTTTAACAAATCGCGAAGTTACCCAAAGGTATATTACTAATATTGTGTGCGTTTTTGTAAAATATCTAATAAATTTTATTTTCAAAAGCATTTAATATTTACAAGATATTTATTAATCAATTAATGCGTTCTAAAATTGATCGACATCCTTTTCTTATGAATGCGTTTAAATCTTAATAATTTATTTGAATTTGTGTATGGTCTTTAGTTGTATCTAACTTTAATTGGTTTTATGTAGTTATATAAAATTCATAATTTTAATTAAATTTTGTTAGGTTACTTCTGAGCTCGCGGCTTCACGGGCCGGGGGCCGTGGTATTTTGCCAGCCCTGCCACCCTATAGTTACGCCACTGGCGGCCAATGAGCGCAGACCTACGTCGTTTCCGTTTTACATCTCAACCAATAGGAGCCTTGAGCGCAGTTTGATGCTTCGCAGGTCCGAATTTCAGATCACTCTAAAGGGGCTAAGGAAGTTTCACTTCAAAAAAATTAAAGTAAAAATTTCATTCGAATTTTCTTTCGACAGTAATAAAGACATAGGAAAACACACGAATTTCACCGTTTCTCGGTTCGCAAGAACATCCCTTTGTGTGAAACGCTTCCTCCCCAATTTTGGAACAATTCCTCGAATCGGTGGGAGTTATGTACTAATACCGGATCACGTCTTTATCAGGAAACTTTCCCCACAACACGAGGAAGGATAACTTTTTCGGTTAAATTCCACAGAATCCACTCTTTATTCTTCCCAATGGCGAGTTCCACGGCTCCATAGTTCCACAATCAACCAACTTTGGAGGGCCACTAACAATTTATTGGGAACTATACGTAGATTATTTAAAAGTGGATGTCAAATTATTACAGCGAGTTCTATTATGACTTTTACATTGCTATTCCAAAATGAATTTTTAGAAAAAAAAAAACTATTCTTTGACACTTGATAATTTATATACAAAATTATCAGATATCATGTTTATAATTATAGTCAACTCTAATGGTTTAGTTTTATTCTTATGAAAATATTTCATATAATGAAATGGTGATAGTACCAATCATCAAAGACCTTGGTTCTATTTTAGACAGGAAACTTAATTTGTATCGTCAGTGCGATACGTTTTTAGATTTTCACGGCCAAAATTATTATTTGTTTTTGGGGTATTATAACCTCCTTTTTTAGCCAACGTCATCAGCATCATGATTGACACTGTAACGCTGTCCGAAACGTTGGCTAAAGAAGAAAGTAGCGCAACATGGCATAACACTCCAAAAACAAATAACGAAATAAAAATTTCAATAAGGCCATGCAAATTTTAGGTTTTGTAATGCGTAACACATGGACTTTTCATAACATTCAGTGAACGAAACTGCTTTACTGCTCTCTTGTGAGATCGCAGCTAGAATATGCATCTCCCGTGTGGTCTCCCATTTATACTTGTAGCTTAAACCGCTTGGAGAAGGTACAATGGAATTTTCTAAGATATGTTCAATTTCAAATTGAGACAAGTGTAATTGATATATGCTACAATACATTAATGTCCAATCTACAACTACCGCTACTTTCTACCCGGAAAACTATTAATGATATTCTTATACTTTTTAAATTACTGAATAACCTCATAGACTCGAACGTCAAGTGTTATAAATATCCATGTCCCTGTTAAGTATAGTGGACTCCACTATCTTTGCCACTATGACAACGACAGCACTAACGACCGAACAATTCAGAACTAAACTCAACACTTCCTTTAAAAAGTTATTAAAAGAGATAAAAAAAAGGTTTAAAGTTGGTTAAATAGGTTACAGTAGGTTAGGTTGTGGGATGTTTTGAATTTTTTTCATAGCTTTTAAAGACTTCAGAGAGATGTTGAATTGGGTTGATTCTGAGTTGACACGGAACCGATATTCGGCCACTCCAGCGCATTGGTGCCCTTCCTCTACTTCTTCTGCCTTCCACTTTGCCAGTGACTACGAGTTTCTCCAAGTTGGAGTCCTCAGTTTGGAGCAATGTATCTAAAGTATCTTGAAATACGTTTTAGGCAGATAGTTGAAAATCTATTGTGGATGTCTAGCTCTTCCAGAATGGACACATTTGTGCGTCTGGCTGTCCATGGAATCCTGAGAATTTTTCTCCAGTACCACATTTCAAAGACGGCGTTTTCAAAGTGTTCCGCGGATCCAAGTGTCCATATTTCCAGAAACCTCGTTACCGGTCTGCCTGATCACTGACATACTCTCAACAGGACTGCTGGGTAGCTTGTGTTGCGCCACCCCTGACTCACCATGAACCTGCGGACCGTACTGCATTTTTTGTTATTTTATTTCTATGTATGCGTATTTAAATGGTAAGGTAGGCAATTCGCCTACTTCTTGTTTTCTTTTTTCTACGCCTGCCCCTTAAGACAAGTTGGTAAGGCATATTTTTAGTTTTTCTTTTTTTCCTACTAACACATGTATATAGATAGCATTTTCATACTGCTCTCTAACAATGTATGCAGGGGCACTGGAAGTCTAGCTTCGTGTATTTAAATGTAGAGTCGTTCTATAAAAAAAAGGAATCCTTGTGAGAGCCCTGAAGGAGTAACCATTTTTTTCTTATACCGGGGCGGGTATGTGGTGGATAACCTTCAATGTCCATGTTTCCATACCCTATAGAAATATGGGGAAAATCAACGCCCGGACGTATGGAAAAAATATACATTATTATTTCTAGGCTTTTATTCAATATTTATTATGGTGTATTATATCTATTATGTAAAATACTCCATATAAAGTAAGTAAATTTTCATTATCCCCGACGGGTTTCAAACCTAAGACCTGTGTGCCATGGAGTTTAGTCGTACGATACGCGTGAGTAACACATCCTCTCTAATTCTTTTCCTAATAAAACTTAACTGTTGTATTTGTTTTAGGGCAAGGAGGGAACACGTCTCAGTTTGTCTATTCCAAAAAATAAATTGACTTAGCGGAAACAATCAGAGAAACTTTTAGGCATTTCGTGTTTTGTGCGAACACTTGACAAAAACCTGCCGGTTGTCAGCACAGCACTCAAAGGAAGATGAAACTTTGCTTTGTTCGACGAAAAACAATGAAACTCATTTGAACGGATTTCTTTTTACACCTTAAATCAAACAAAAAAATTGGAGGCCTTTGTCAATTTGCTTCATCGTAAAGAAAGGCGCTTGTTAGATTCAACACAACTTCTATAAACTTTTATTTATTTATTTCAATGGTTAAAAAGTACAATGGAATGTATTGTAAAGCTCGTGTGCAGTTCTGGTTGTCTGGTTAACATTAAGCATCGATGGCCAGTATTTTGATACTTGCTTTAGTGTGTATACTTGTGATTTATAAAATTTTGCAGAAGCACTTCCACGCTTCGTTTATTGCAACCAAAAGTGGCAGTTTATAAAATAACAGCCTGGCCTAAGAGTTTGTAAATGCTTCATGGACCATGGGCGTAGCCAGGGAGGGTTTTGGGGGTTCAACCCCCCCCCCCCCGAAAAGTTAAGATATCAACATCAATAATATTAAAAATAAGGAGATGCGGAGAGCGGCATAACTTATTTTATTACTAATTATTACACTAATAATGTATTTTGGATTTGCCCTCTGTACCGATTATCCGATGGTAACCTTTGTACCTATATTTTCGTACCGTCTAGGGAAATTTGACTAGATCTAGGGGAGAAAAATATTTTTTAGGGAAAACGGAAATCAGCACTAAATCTACGGAAATTTCGACCTGGTAAATTTTTTATTGCATATGACAATATTACTGGTATTATATACCCATATATGTTTTTTGGAATTCCCATGAATCTTAAATACTGTTGATGTACTTACAAGCAATTTTTTCAAGAAATGCTATTTTTAACACCGATAACTCAAAATGATATTATGTATCTAAAAAGATAAATGGGGACCTCTGAAAGAAAAAAATAATTCAACTTGCAAGTTCCGTTTTTTCGGTGATTGCGGTTGATTTTTATTTGGAATTCCGTTTCTAATCAGGTGATTGCTTAAAATAAGATTTAGCCAAACCATAGTTTTATGATATTTATTGCATAATTACCTGATATTTCGACCTCATTCCAAGAATTTCCTTCAATAGTTATCACTGTATCATCTGCGTATGATATAATGTTTCCAATGATTGGGAGTTCAAAAAGTTCATTTACATATAATATGAATAGTAAAGGTCCTAAAACAGTTCCTTGTGGAATTCCAAAATCCATATTTTCTTTTTCACTTAGTTCATTGTTTACCTGTTGAGTTCTTTGATAGAGATAGCTTTTTAACCATGATTTAGCTTTGCCAGTTATTCCTGTTTTATTTAGTTTATCAATTAATTTTGAATGTGAGACACTATCAAAAGCTTTACGGAGGTCAATGAATATACTTAAGTATTTTTTGCCTCTATCTAATGTTTTGTAAATAAGCTTAGTTAATTCTGCAATTGCGTCTTCTGTGCTAAGTTTATCTCTGAAACCGTATTGACTAGGGTTAATACATTTTTGGTTATCTGTATAATCAGTAATTTGTTTTTTTATTACTTTTTCGTGTATTTTTTGCAATGTTGGATAATAAGGATATTTTGTTAGGGATGTTTTGTCCGTAGGATATTTTATTTTGTCGTGGATATTTTGTCACAGGATGAAAAGTTGCGGAACCCTTTTGAATGTCCTGTGAGGAGGAAGTGTTCATGGACGGAAGGCAGAGAATCTAGGTATTGAAGAGACTCGTATTGTTGGAAGTAAGAATAACAAAAACTTTTCTATCCTTCCACAACTAAGCTGTTAGCTGTTTATCTGTAGTAACCTGTTCCAAAAACGACTTGGTCTCAATCCAGATATGTCGACCTTGAATTCTGCAAACATATCTAATGCCGGGCATGCGTTTGACCCGAATCCCGGCTATAAAGTGGTGCCAAATGGTTCTTTATTTAATCTTTTATTAAACATTTTTGAAGTTCAGGGTTTTTATTTATTTATTTATTAAAATACAATACAGAATATAGTATATTATATAAAGCATTGTACTCCCAAGAGTTAATAAACTCATTGCGGGAATGATACGCATTACATGAAACATATAGCTGTATGTATTAAGTGGACATATCATAGGACATACACAACATTATTATTTCAGATAGTCATTCATAAAATGAAGTTTGAGCATGTTAGTTTGGGTCTTTTTACATTGACTTGCACATTTGATCTCGTTGGGTAGTTGATTATATTTTGTGTAAGCTATGTATTCTAGGGATCTTAGTCCATATTTTGTTGATTTGATTTTTGGTATATGAAGTTTGTTGTGATTTCTTGTGTTGTGTTGGTGTACGTCGCAATTGTAATTGAGTTTAGTGTTGGAATGTGCCGAGTGTTGAATTACTTGTAATATAGTTTTTGTTATTTCAAAAGTGGGAATGGTGTTAAAAGGAAGTATTTGGGTGTTTCTGTAAATGTCTTTGACGTGTGTATCCCAAGGTAGACTGAATATATTTCGCAGGGCTCTATTTTGGACGACTTGGACTTCTGAAATCATTTTTTTTGTAGCAAATCCCCAGATTCCGGCAAGATATATTAGATGTGAGTGAATCATAGCATGGTAAATCGATCTTAATAGAGAAGGAGGAAGTAACCCGCGAAATCTATATAAAACACCAGTTATAGGAGTAATTTTGGATAGAACATGTTTAAATTGGTGATTCCATGTGAGTTGTGAATCAATGAAAAGGCCAAGATATTTTGTAACATCAGCCCTTTCAAGGCGGTTATTATCAAGACTTATATTAAGACTTACATTTTTTTTATTTGCAAACAATATGTAATGTGTTTTTCTTATGTTTAGGCTAAGTTTGTTTAATCGCAACCAGTTTGCCAGGCAAGCTATATCCCTTTCCATTTCCTTTTCTAGTTCGTTTAAATCATTATTGTGATAAAGAATCACTGTATCATCTGCATAAAGTTGTATTGTACCCTTAAGTCCCCATTTAGTAATATCATTTATATATATTAAAAATAGTAATGGTCCAAGTACGGAGCCCTGAGGCACACCACATTTTATCGTTCCCATGCTGCTTGTCCCTTTTCCAACAAAGGTCTGACAGTGTCGGTTAGAGAGGTAACTACACAGTAACTTCAGGGGAGTTCCTACTATGCCTAGGTGTTCTAACTTCTTTAGTAGTATCCCGTGGTCAACCGTATCGAAAGCCTTTTTTAAATCTATAAATAAGCCTGCAGTATGCTTACCCTGGTCTATATGTTTTTGGAGGGCATATACAAAATCGAAAGCAGCACATTTTGTGTTAGATTGGTTTCTGAATCCATACTGTTGGGATGCGAGTAAATTGTTTGATAAGAGATATTTAGTGAGCCTAAGCTTAATAACCTTTTCAAAAACTCTAGAGAAAACAGAGAGGATGGATATAGGACGATAATTAGAAGGATTTTTTTTGCAATCATCTTTGTAAATCGGAATTATTTTTGCTATCTTTAGTTGATCTGGGAAGATTCCACTATCCAGGGATTGATTAATAAGAAAAACAAGGTGGTCAGCTAATACATCTTTGCAAAAGTTCAGGTGCACGGGTGTAATTCCATCTAAACCTGGAGATGCATTAGACTTTAGTTGAGAGATGATACTGAGAACTTCTGTTTTATTTGTTTTGGCCATATATAGGGACTGGATTGCTTTTTGATCCGTGTTTATAGTGATAGAATCATCTGGATATGATGCAATTGTAGCTGCTAAGTTTTCCCCAACTGATATAAAGAAGTTGTTAAAAGTTGAAGCTATCTGTGTTGGGCATGTTATTTCTTCATTCTTAATCAAAAGACAATTAATTTCATCTTTCTGGGGTGTCGAACTATTTGTAAGAATTGCATTTATTGTTTTCCATGTCTGTCGCGGATTACGCAGGTTTTCTTTAAGTATATTCGTGTAGTATTTAGTTTTAGCATATCTTCTATAATTGGTAACTTGATTTCTTGTTTTATTTCTCAGTGCTGTGAATATATCACTTTGCTGATTTTTGTTCCAGAGTTTAAACGCATTGTTGCGCTGTTTGATAAGTGCATTTAATGTTGCATCAAACCATGGAGTATTACCCCTCCGTTGGTCTCCTATACGTAACTCAGATTTATGTTGGGATGATTTTATTGCTGTTTTGATGTATTCATTAAAATTATTAAAGTTTTCATTGGCATTACTGGTGGTTTCGTGTGGAAAGTTGTGGGATTCTAAATATGCTTTTAACATGTTTTTATCGGTTTTGGTGTTGTTTGAAGAAGAATGTATTCTATTATTAGTGTGATGTTTCAAGCTGTTTTGGTAATCTAATATCAAAATGTTATGGTCACTTAGGCAGGTATCTATATTTGCAGTAGTTGAGGAGATATTTTGTCTGTTTGAGATGATATGGTCTATTAGAGAAGTAGAGGTATCTGTTACTCGTGTAGGATAGGATGTGTTACATATAAAACAGTTGTAAGAGTCTAGCGTGTTGATGTATTTAAGAGATGTGTTATTTTTTTGAAGAATGTCAATGTTGAAATCACCAAAAATAAGGGTATTATTTCTACAGTTATTTAAAATAGATTCAAGATACATTAAGAATTCGTTAATGTTTGAGGTAGGCTTTCTGTAGATAACATAGATATTTAACGGTTTAAAATTTCTATTGCGGATATTAATTCCTAGGAAGGAATTTTCACTACAATGTTTTTCAATAGTTGTAGCATTTAATGAATGGTGTGTGTAGAGAATCACCCCTCCTCCTCTTTCATTGGTGCGAGACGCAAATGCACTTTGGTAGCCGTCGATGTTGAAGAAGCACTCCTCACCATCTTCCAACCAGGTTTCGGATATTGCAAGTACGTGTACAGTCGGTGTGATGCTCTTTAAAGTTTCTTCAATCTCGTCAATTTTATTTCTGATACTTCTCGCGTTAAGATACATTATTCGAAGGCTATTTTTTTTTGGCTTATAATCTTCAATTTTCTCATATTTGTATTCATTTATGCTGGCCTGGGACCCGGATGCTGTAGTTACAGTTGAGTTAGCCATAGTCAACTCTCTCCATTGTGCGTAACATCATTATGGTACGGTAGGGGCAGTCCCTATCGTTTGATCTATGTTTTGGTGCCTCAATTTTGCCTTTGGCCATTTTAAAGCAGTTCCAGCAACGGAATTCTTCTTTTTGTTCCTTCTTTGTGCAGTCAGATGATTTGTGTTCGCCAGCACAGTGTAGACAACGATCTTTTGATTCAGTACATCTCGCGGCGAAGTGACCGTATCCCATGCATTTATAGCACTGCATGATTGGGCAGCTGTCTTCGACTCGGACTCGCTGGAAACCTATATTTATTCTTTCTTGTTTTAACATAGCCGAATGTACTTCTTTTTTGACGATCAGAATAACATTTCGTAGCCTATCGTTTTTCCTGCTGTTGGTGAATCTTTGAATTTTAATAGCTTCCTTATCATTTCCAGTGGCTTCGTAGATAGTATCATTTTGTTGCAAGATCATGTCTATTATTTCGGAATCTTGTGTTTCTTTTTCGATCCCCTTCAAGATAACATTAGGTCTAAGACGTTTGCCCTCATAAGCAACCAAGTTACCGTTGGTCAGCCCTGGAATTGCAGCTCTGATTTTATTAGCATCGTTGGAGGTCTGACACTTGATGATAACCTTGTTGTCTTTAGCGGCAATAAGGGAATTAATGCCTACCTTGAGCTCAGATGGTTTGACATCCTGTCTTAATATGGCCTTGATGTCAGAGGTAGATCTTGTCTTATCGGTCGCACTGATAATGACCGCATGTGATGACCTTCCAAAAGCCGTGATTCCTGCATAGCTGTTTAAAGGGGGGTTATTCTGATGATAACCAGCTACTGGAGTGGTGGCCGTTTTATGCATCAGGGCCATTTTTTCCTTTAAGATATCTTTTTTAATTTCATCGTTTTTAGCATTCATATTTATGACGATCGATTTGTTTTCTTCCATTATTTGTTTAAACTCATTAAGATTTTGGGTAATTTTTTTTGATAGCGGCCGGAGTATTTTCAATTCGCCCTTTATTAAATTTTTTTCAGCCACTAAGTGGGCTATAATATCGAATAATTCATCCATTCCTTCGATTATTTTTTCCTTTTGGCTAATGGATATTTTTCCTTTATTTTCTGTTAGTGTTGTTTTCACAGAATTTATTATGGTTCTTGAATTAATTAGTTCATTATTCACTAATTGGTCAGGTTCTATCGATATAGATTTCTTTTCTTCTTTATCTCTCTCATTTTCCGAATCGGACGATATAATATCCTCATCGTGTTCGTTTGGCGATCTTGGTGTCAAAAATGATTTCGTGAAAGGGTATGAATTTTCATTTCTCGGTGTTTTATTATCTTTTTCCATTTTAGAATATTAATCAAATTATTTTTGTTATTTAAACGCCTAGTGCCATCTGTTAAACAAAAGCGGTAATTAATTAATTATGTATTATCATCTGTTGACAGTAACATGCATTTTTTTACATTAACTTCACACAGGAGGCCTTGAGGAAAATTATTTCCCGCAGGGCCTATACTGATGCTGTGTGGAGGGTCTTTTAGAAGAGAAGAAGAAGTGAACATGGGTTTGAAAAGACCCATATTGTAGGAGGGAGGAAATACGGAATGCGGCAAATCATTCCACAACCGAGCTATAGAACTCAAGAACTGCACTTGGGGTAACCTGTAGCAGATATGTTGGTCATCCAATAAATGGTTTCCAGGGTGGCGGTACTTATACCTGCCTACAGAATAGAAATATTAAAAAAATACAAGGAAATCCCTCAAAGGCAAAGCCTGTGCTTGGCTTTATAACATTTTTTTAATATACTTCTACGATTTAAGATTTAAAAAACATTCCGACCTACCGTTTATGTTCTAAAGTTTTTAATCTGACGATGCGAGTACAAAAAAAACGTTTGTTTAGGTAATTTTTTTATACTAATACTAGCTGACCCGACTTTTTTTTTAATTTTTCTAGTGAATATTTTGGATGTTAAATAAAAAATTACGAATGTATTGTAAAAGTGTGGGCTTGGGATCTATGACAGAAAGAGGAATGAAGCGCTGTAGACGATGACCGCCGATAAAAACTAAAAACACCAACTAAATTAGGAAAATGACTTAAAGAAAATCAATATGAATTTTGAAGAGCAATTGAGTGTACGATATTTTTGTAACACAAATAAGCTCGATGGTTTGCCCAAGCGAGAACATAATGCCGAATGAAATATCAAAATGACGCTACGCTTCTCGTTAATATATTTTTAGCTTAATTTTAGCTTTTTTTTCAGCATTATTTTTATATTATTTTTAATGTATTATGTATAAATTTTTGTTTCATAAAATGGTGGCCTCAGCACAGGTGAGCTACCCAGTGAGGCCGACATTGCTGAATTTAATTTAAGAAATGTTAGATATTATGTCAAATAAATAAATAATAAATATCTTACGCATGTGCGGATGAAAGTTCGATGAGATAGACGTAGCGCCATCCGTCATTCAATAACATAAATAATTTCGTTCTGTTTGAAATACGAAAGACGGTTAAATTTGTTCATAGAAAAATATTAAAGTAGCGTTTAAAAAATTGGAGGGGGGGGTAGGAGAGTTAAAATTTGGGGTTATAGGTATTTTTTGATGCCAAATAAAAAAATATATTAATAAAAAATTGTCAAAAAATGAATTTTTTGTCTGCATAGGAAAACCCTAATCACTTAGCGGTATGAAATATACTTTAAAATCTGTTCTCATACCTACCAAATACACAAACAAAATTTCATAAAAATCGGTCAAGCCATTTCGGAGGAGTGCGACCACAAACTCCGTGACACGAGATTTTTATATATAAGATTCTAAACCAAACAAATCTGTTTTCTTTATCAATTTAGGCATCTCTGGTTAGCAATTATATGAATCAACCTAAGTACATTTGGGATATACAAAAATACTTGATCATTTTATCATCTACAGATGAAACTACAAAATTTCTGAAAACCTCTTTCTGCGGAATTCCAAGGATTTATTCGGCGTTTAAAAACAAAGTCAATATTTGCATATCTGGGGCCCATAGGCCGGCATGATACAACCAATCAGTGAGAACCTTTGCATGAAATTGCACAAAGTCGTGATCTGTTCGTTATATATCCCAGTTGCCTGAGGGTGACAATATAATAATCTCAGTTCTTACAGTCATGCGCGTGCGGTGCTCTTGGGTCAAACTTTTGCTTTTTAAGAATTTCATAATCGCGAATGCAATAAAGACAACATGAAATATAATTTAAAATAGAAGCAGCGAATCTATTATTAGTATCTATCTCTACCTGTGGGTACTCAATAATAATTTCTCGATACTCAACACTGTCAACGATTTCTTAGACTATTTCAGGATACGTCTTTATCACGCAAATAATTCAATGCTATCAAGAAATTAACTTTTTTTTAAAACATTGAATAAGTAGTTAACCTTTAGTTTATGTACGCTCTCCCTCTTCCTATGCACTGTAAAATAAAAATAAATATTCATCCTAGACCTTGAGAAAAGTCAATATATGTCGCATATTAAAAATAATTATGGATAAAATATATCCAAGACACTATCTAGATTGCATTTAGTTAGGGTTTGAATCTTGCAATGATACATAAAGATATCAGCCAATAAAATATGCGTTAAAATGAAGATAACTTTGTGGTTCTCAGTCGAAGTATGATACAGTTAAATACGACTGAATCGGATAGGGACTCATCAGCTCATCAACCCTGGAAAGGCGTAGGTTCTGGGTTCAATTCCTAGATGTGACCGAATTTTTTAATTTATTTTTCTGTTTTCAGATTTTCAATTGAGTTTCGCTAATATTGTCATCATTTAATTAAATTCAAATCTTGCAATTTAAGGTTTAACTCACTGAGTAAAAAATAAAAATTATAAAAAAATAATGTTAAATTATTCAAACTTTACCGTGTAATTAGACTAAATTATTGGAATGTCCCAAATTTGCACCCAACAGCCAACTTGCTGCCACTTTTTTTAATATTAGGACCCACCAAATCATTTTTACAATAAATTGTTGTTTTATTTTTAATTTTCTCGTATAACTAAAGCAATGGGAAACAATAACTATTCAAAAAGACTTTCATTTTCCCAAATTGCAAAGGTTGTTTATAAAATCATTGAATTTTTTGTATCCTGGAAGTAGGTTGTGTTCATGACTAGAATAAGGAAACCAACCCTTTCTGGGAGGATTCATGTATATTTTATTGCCGAACTAGTTGCCTTACAGCTGTTTTTGTCAATTTTATATTATTTATTTGAAAATTTTATTTTAATAAGATGAATATTTTGTTCATTTGCACCTGACGGGAATCTAATCCGTGACCTCGTGTTCCAAAACGGTCGCTCTCCCTCGGGGCCTAAAAGCCCGACGTATTAACTCAAATGAGGGCCTAAACTTCGGTATCAAATTTTACAAGAATGTCTAATCGTAGGTTTATAGTTCTAAATACGCGGATGAATATAAAATCCGGTGATTTACTGACAAAAGGGATAACGTAAAATCATGAGCTATTAATCAACCCGTCTAGTTCTAAATATATTATCATGTCCTCGGTGATGAAAGATTTGAATGATGATGTGTAGTGAAAAATAAGCAAAATATCAGTATTTTTAACATCTTTTAAAGTGCGCTTAGTATAGATTTGTTTTTTTTTTTTATTTAATAAAAATAAACAACCTTAATAATGTAAAATATATTAAAAGAAATTGGCATTCTCAAACTATAAAAATATTGGCATTTGTTATTTCGGCTAATGGCATTATAAAAAAAACATAATTAATAAAGATAACAATTATTATATTGCACACTCATTCAAAATTTAGGCATATTAGATTTGTCAAAGAATTTATATGTAAAAATGTAAAAATCGGTCATCTTAAATACATGTAGGATTACAAAAGATTTTTTAAATATTTACATTGAGGAATCTGTAGGATTTATAGGTCCAATTTGGAGTTCCACCGAGCCGAACCCTCTAATATGAAAATATCTGGAGTCGGTGAATTATTTTCCCATTTGGTCTCTGGTATATGGTGCAATTGTATAGCGTGAATTGACTAGATGATCATTTGTGGAAAAGTGTGTGAAAGGGTTTAGTTTTTCCTGTGGGGAAGATTTAACCCGGACATAAAATCTGAAGATAGTACGACAAAAACTGACAAATTATTTGTGTTCACAGATAGGTTTTTAGTAACATAAAACTAAGTATTAAATGAATGTAAACTAAAAATTAAAAAGTAGAATTAGCAGCAAATATGAAACAAATAAAAAAAATGGAAATTCAACAAATTTAATAAACCTATAGTTACTTAACGCATAACACAACAACATAGTAAAAGCCTAAATAGGCGTAAATAAATAGATAAATAAATAAAAATATATGTCATTATAACTATACATAGATAGACTTGGAAATGGGTTTTTGGAAATAGGAATTTGGACTTTGAAATACGTTTTTGGAAATAGGATTATAACTTTACCTGATAGATTTCGGACGGGTAAAGGGAGGAGAACGATGTTGAAGCGCAAGTAAAATTAAAATAACAGACAATTGATTTAACAATAAATAGTTATTCGCACCTAATATGTGATATTTTAAGTACGTACTATTATATTTCATTTAAAATAAGATAAAGACAAACAATGTTGGTTGCTTAAATAATCTAGGTACCTTAAAAAAACTCCAAATAATCCAGAACAGAGAAATTAGACAAATTGTGTAATAAATGTAAATCATTACAGAATAATGCTTAAAAAAATAGATACGAGTGTTATACAAAAATTTTTTTGTAACTTTTCAATTTTTATCTACAAATTTTTTAATATTTATTACTAACTTACTTTACAAACTATAGCAAAATAAAGACTTCCACCCACCACACAAGACAGAAAGAAAGAATTAGACTAAAAATCACAGAATTGTTTACTCGAGTATAAAGAAACCCAAATGAATGACTCAGTTCCTAGTAAAATGAATAAAAAATAACCTAGTTTAAGAAAATTTAAAAAAACGTCGAAGAGCTTGGTAACTATAATAGGTTTTCTACAATCTACCTAAAATCGCATCTAAAGATACTTTGGACACGTTGCTCGTCAAACTGAGGACTCCAACGTGGAGAAACTCATAGTCACTGGCAAAGTAGAAGCAGAAGAAGCAGAGGAAGGTCGCCAATCCGCTGGAGTAACCAAGTATCACTGGGGTCCGGTACATCGGTGTCAGTAGCTCTCCATGCAGCACAGAATCGCGAAGAGCCTTGTCCGCCATGGGTTTTAGAGCAGGAGCCACGATCCTTAGCAATGAGGAACCAACTTAAGAAAAACTTAAATATTAACGAAAAAAGTGACTTGTGTAATGATGGACGACTTGTTATGGCATAGGATTAAATGATTTTGACGATTTTGGCTACTCACTGTACTGTCTGTGAACGGTTAAAATTAAAAAGTTTTTTTATTAAAAATAATTATCATTGAAGAAGATAACACTAATAGTCTAAACAAAAATATGAAATAGAGCATGCTAGATAATTAGAGTGTAAAAAACATTTGTGAATATCATAAATATACACATTAAATAATAATGGGCCTAGATGAGAACCTTGAGGTACGCCGGAGGGCACGGAAAAGAAGTTGGACTTTGATCCCTCAACTGAGACGCATTGGAGTCTACTCGAAAGGTATGAAGTGAGCCATCGGAGTAAGTCACCATGAATGCCTAATTGATTTAATTTTTTAATTAAAATTAAATAATAATAATAATAATAATAATAATATATCTTGCAGTTATATATATTTTTGTTATATTATTATTATTATTATTATATAATAATAATATATAATAATAATAATAATAATATAACAAAAAAAAAATGAAGATTTATAATTACAAAAACAAAAAGTACATCATAAGTACAGTAAAAGTACAGTTTAAAAGTTGCATAATGGTTTACCTTATCGAAGGCCTTCGAGTAGTCAGTATAGATCACATCTATTTGGTTTCTGTTGTCCATATTACTCGATAAATAATCGGTAAAATTTACCAAATTTGTTAGAAACATAAAGAAAGATCTGATAATGGTTGTAACTGGGACTCGAACACTGAACCTCTCATTGACGTGCACTGTCATTGGCACCTTCCATCAAACCGTCATAATTGTCAATCTCATATTTTCTAATTTTAGAATAAACAATATCATCTTCGACTAATGTTTCCATATCATAGGCAACTAACTACCTTTTTCATGGGAAAAATCGTTCTAAAAACTGGTTTGTAACCTAGATAGCGCCTCGGATAAATATATCTGATTCTATTTATACGGAACATATATTGACCTTTTCATAAAAGTCTAAATTAATATTAAATTTTCTAGAAGAGCAACTCTTTTTTTATAACTTCGAAGGTTAGACGAGAGGTTCTGGGTTTGAGTCCCAGTTGCGACCATTATCTTTTTCTATTTTTCTGTGTCTTGTTATCTTTCATATTTTCGTTTAGATTATTAGTGTTATTTTCTTCTTCAATGATATATTACAATGATGGAAATAACGTTAAAAGTTATAGAAAGAGAGTTGTTCATAAAAAAATTGAAATATATAATAATTATTATTATAGTTATTATATATTTCAATTTTTTTTCTATTACAATGATGGGAATAACGTTAAAAGTTATAGAAAGAGAGTTGTTCATAAAAAAATTGAAATATATAATAATTATTAAAAAAATTGAAATATATAATAATTATTTATAATAATTATTATATATTTCAATTTTTTTATGAACAACTCTCTTTCTATAACTTTTAACGTTATTCCCATCATTGTAATATATCATTGAAGAAGAAGATAACACTAATAATCTAATAGTGTTATCTTCTTCTTCAATGATATATTACAATGATGGGAATAACTTTAAAAGTTATAGAAAGAGAGTTGTTCATAAAAAAATTGAAATATATAATAATTATTATTATATGACAATTTTTTTATTATTTTATTATTATTACCTCTGCCAACCGGTATGCTTCGAATATGTTTGTAATCGTGTTTTGTGTAATATTGTGACAGTAATTTGTGAAACTACTATAAATAGCCTGAGCCCAAATACGATTATGCTGGTTGAACTCTTTTGTTAACAATTTATTTATCGAATACTCATACCTACTTGTTATAAATACTTGTTATAATGCTCCTGCACAATTTACCTTACATGTAAAAGCCATCAAGGCGTAAACAAATAAATAAATAAATATTTACTTACAATCTGGGAGCTTACTATGACGTGATGGGCTGATCCTCCATAGTTCTATAATCTTATAATCCACGGAAAAATGGCATCATCTGTGAACCGTCTACCAAAAGCATGCATTTATCTGTGTATTATTATATATGTTCTAGTGTTATTGATTACTGTTATAAATCCTTCAAGATTCTTCTCCGCCCCTTCGATATGGTTTTCAGAATTATTAAAGATGAATCAATAAATTGTGATCTACAAACCGATCCCAATATAGCTCGGCGTTCTTCTTGTTTCGGTTAATTAAATACATAATCAATTTTTATTGGTATTTGAGAGAAAATGATACACGAAAAAGGTGGATTGCGAATAACGCAATAAATCAACTAGTATTATTATTACCAGTAATACTAACAGTACAAATATTCATAGTAAAGATTATCGCTGAATAACGTAATTTTAATAGTTACATAGAAAATTTACAACAAGAGTTAGTCTAACACAAAACTCATAAAGATGCATTGAATTTATATTGTTTTCCGACTTAAAAAAAATATTTGTAGTAAAATTGAAAAAGGTCAAAAAAACTTTTTTGATGTTCATATTCGATTATCGTGTATATCTTACATGAAACCCGTTTCTCTTTAATAACAATACATAGATTTAAGCAAGTGCCGGCGTGGTTGAGGAGAAAGGCTCTTGACTCGCAATCCGAAGGTTGCGGGATCGAATCCCGGCGTGGGCAAATAAATTTGATTAATATGGGTTATTTTGCAAATAATTAATAAAAATAATATATTATAGTATATTTGCGGCACGTTCTAGAGTGGAAAATACTCTTAGTATCACTGCCCTGGTGTAAGACCACCATTCGGAATTGAAACCTAACTTGAAATGGCTTTTTTTTTTTTTACATGAATACCGCACAAGAGTCCCAACTGCTCCCGTCTGGAGCCAGTGGGACTATGGCATCCCCAATTGGGGTATGTGTGAGGCTGATGGTAGTGAGGAGGGGGAAGGAGATAGGGAAGAGGAAGGTGAGGAAATACCTGCCTATTTAGATCTGGTCACCAAACACGGCTAAAGCCATTTCAAGCAACGTTTCAATTCTGAATGGTGGTCTCACACCAGGGCGATACTGAGAGTATCTTCCACTCTGGAAGGTGCAGCAAATATACTATATTATTTTTTAAATGAATATTTGTGAAATAACACAAATTAATCATATAAAATTTATTTGCCAAATTTATTTGCCGGGATTCGAGCCCACGACCTTCGGAGTGCCAGTCAAGAACCTTACCACTGGACTACGCCGGCCGTCGAACCGTTGCTTTAACCGTGTTTGGTGACCAGATCTGAGTAGCCAGATACTTCCTCACCATCCTCTCCCCCATCTCCTTCCCGTCCCCACCACTTTCAGCCTCACAACATTCCCTAATTGGAGATACCTCTAGACCGTGGCAGTAGGGACTCTTGGGCTATTTTTCAGTAACGCTTGAAAAGTCACTGTCGAAAGGGTTTACAAGAGCACCAGTACACATATTTCTTAGAGGCAACTCTAATTGCAAATAAGTTCTAATGAAAATGTTTTTATCAACATCGTAGTATTCAACCTTCAACGTTGTTCAACATTCTCCAAGTATATATGTACTAGTTATTTTAACGTGAAAATATTTTTAATATATCAACTAAGGTCCTGCTAGAGTTGGCAAAGAAATATTATTGTTATCGATATTTAAATATATCTCATGTTCCAAGGGTTGTGGCGCCAATTGACGTGTGTATTCTAAAAATAGACCACTGTCCGTTGCTTGTTAGTGCGATTATGTCATCGAATGTGGAAGGTGGGTCAGAGAAGAGCATAGAAATATTCGAAAAGAATTAGTCATAATTCCGCGACGGAAAGGGTTAAATGAGTTATTCGTCTGTCGTCGTGATAGGACTAAACAGAAAAACATAAATTCAGCCAAGTAAAGACCTAAAGACGTTTTCGTCAAATCAAAGTACCAACAATTGCTAACTACACTTCATTGTGTTTTCATGTTAGTTCACATAATAATTTAATTATTATTTTTTAATTTATAAACTAACGTTTAGACAAGATTTTTATGCATAGCACAAAGGGTAACAATTATTACAAGCAATAATTGTCAGCCTGAAACACTCATTTACATTGAAAAATCTTCCGAGAAAAGATACTTGCCGCCAACGGGACTTGAACCCGTGTCCTTCCGATTGCCGGTCGAATGCTCTGACCACTGAGCTATGGCGGCTTATCAAATACCCGCCAAATAATTCAATATATACTAGTGTTTCATTCAACAATTACTGCTTGTTATATTTTTTCCACCTGAAAACAACCAACTTTATTTTTGCGAGGAAGACATTGTTAGTGTTAAATCCCTCGCTAGGTGGCGTCGAGACAAATTATGTCTGCATTTATTGGGGAAATACTTAAACTTGTTAAATATTAATTATTATTTTGTCCCGTTGGCGGCAAGTATCTTTTCTCGGAAGATTTTTCAATGTAAATGAGTGTTTCAGGCTGACAATTATTGCTTGTAATAATTGTTACCCTTTGTGCTATGCATAAAAATCTTGTCTAAACGTTAGTTTATAAATTAAAAAATAATAATTAATATTTAACAAGTTTAAGTTTTTCCCCAATAAATGCAGACATAATTTGTCTCGACGCCACCTAGCGAGGGATTTAACACTAACAATGTCTTCCTCGCAAAAATAAAGTTGGTTGTTTTCAGGTGGAAAAAATATAACAAGCAGTAATTGTTGAATGAAACACTAGTATATATTGAATTATTTGGCGGGTATTTGATAAGCCGCCATAGCTCAGTGGTCAGAGCATTCGACCGGCAATCGGAAGGACACGGGTTCAAGTCCCGTTGGCGGCAAGTATCTTTTCTCGGAAGATTTTTCAATGTAAATGAGTGTTTCAGGCTGACAATTATTGCTTGTAATAATAATAATTTAATTGTCTTATAATAATAATAATAAGTTATTTATTTCAGCCGAACAGAGCGGTGGGTGCAATACTCTGTCTGCCATAAAAAAGTATACATTACATAAAATGGATTTACATACTTTATGAAGAAAAAAAAATTATATAAAAAGATTTAAAAAGAAATATATATACACATATTTAGTACTCGTATATCTACTACGGGGGCTTCAGATGAATTCTCCATGTTTGGTGAAAAGGCGCGCCTCTATAGCGTGATGATACAAGGCAGACTTTGAATAAATTAATCAAGGTACTAAAAATATTTGGATAAAGAAATTTCAGATGCCTTAAGTTTAAAAATATAATGATATGGTCTGGTCAGGATCCTTATTGGCATGCCGATGAACTATTGCAGTAATTATTATTGGATGCATGCTAGACATCTAATTTGAATGAATAACCGTTTGCCTTTGAAAGACCCTTACTGGAAATCTAAATTACATGCTTTGGCAGAGAGATAAGAATAGGCTTAAGATGGTAGGCTTTTTTGCAAGTTTAAGGTGATAAATTGCATTTATTTATTGGAAAAGTAGAATCTAACCTTGGCGCAACCTTCTCGTGGACTGTGCTCGAAAACTAGTCTAAGCAGGAAAAACGTGGATTTCTTATAGAAGCTCGTTGTAATAAATGATCATTGAAAATATAATATCAACAACCCTCAATGAAAATATAAAACGGACACAAATCAAAAGACAAGCAGACACAGAAAAAAGTAACGGTCGCAACTGGGACTCGAACCTAGATCCTCTAATCTTACCGGGACTGACGTTCTTAGACTGATATTAAAACTTTAAGCTTACTTAAAAAGCACAACTAATTTCGACATGTGATACTCTCAAAATTTCCCCGGTGGAAGAGGACCATTAGGAATCGAAAAGTGGCTTCTAATAAAAGAGATAGACAAATTTTCCCGGATTACGAATAACTTGACAATATTTGAAAATCTTCTACTACCAATACAGAAAGTTTCTTGTGTTGTGATGGAGGACTTAGCCAGTCAAGGAATCGAACACGCGTGAAGCCACTGACCAGTCTTTAACTTTCGGTAAGTTTTCATCGTTCCCTAGAATGACTGCAGATCGCCAACGAATGAGTTACAGTTCATAATGACTAAGTGTTCTTAATATATTCAAAGTCAACAGGTGTTTGTATGTTAGCGATCTGCAGTTGTCCTGGGGAACGATGAGAAGTTACCGAAAGTTTACCTATCAATACTTACCGATCGACCGTGCTAGGGCGCCAGGGGTCCTAGCATGGTCGGTCGATATAGGTTTTATCGAAAATGTCGGTAACTTGACATCGCTACCGAGCACGACTGCAGGTCGCTAACGAACAAACAACTGTTCACATCGACTAAGGGTTCCTAATTTATTTGACGTAAACTGTTATTTCTTTGTTAGCGTCCTGCAGTCGTACTCGGGAGCGATTTCAAGTTACCGACATTTTAGATAAAACCTATGTCGATCGACCATGCTAGGGAGCCAGATCTGAATAACCAACCGATTCCATCGACTCACCTCACCATCCCACTTTTACCTCCATCAATTCTCCATTTATATTTTTTATCCTTTCTTTCCTTCTAGCTTAAATACAAGTATTTCTTTTTACATAGGTCGATTTCATGGTTAAGAATGTAAAAATACTTTCCAAAGTTAGCATTTTTTAAGACCCGCCAAAACGATTAAAATCTGACGGGTTACTCGTGACGTCATACGTATTTCGATTTTCTTATGCCGTAATTGTTCCTTATTGGCAATGCTGGATTCCACAGACTCACACGTTTTTTTTTATTAGCTCTACACAGGAGGCCCAGGGGAAATAACCCCTCAGGGCCTATGTTGTCCTATGGGATGCTGTGTGGAGGGTCTTTTTATGCAAAGTAAAGAGAAGAGAAGTTCTAGAAAGGAATAAGTTATGAGGGGTGGGTAGGAATCTGGGGTTCAATGTGTCCAGGAATGATGGACATATGAAACTATCCCATCCACTGCGGTGCAAGATTATGTAAAGAGAGTCCGACTGGAGAGGTCAAAAGGTCTCCCTCAACCATTCTCTCCTGATCCTGTCTGCCACGCATTAGGTGGACAAACACAGCCGACACCAAGGTCTAGACAAATCTCACCCCATGAACCCGGGCACCCTCGCTAAAACACCAAACGTAGCCAACCAATAGGGGTGACCTATGGCAGAGGTATTGGTTATACAATAAATTGTTCCGCGGTACCCATACCCGCATCTCAAATTGTTACGGGCCGTTAGGACTCAAGTTCACGCGATATTCGCAAGTTGAAAAAAAATGGTGTACTATCACCCGAAAACAGTTTATAATAAATAGGTAGACCTACTACCATTAGAACCGAAAGCTAGTTCCTAAACAAATCGATTCCTGAAACTCGACTGATAGCATTGTGCTCTCTGATAATTAATTCGTTAATATATGCAAAACTCTGCCTGCACCGGTACATATTAGTATTCGAATTATCCTACAGATTTCCGGAGCTGCGAATACGCTTAATTTGATAACCGATCCGCGGAATAACAATTACATATTAATTGAATCAGTTTGATAAGGTACATGACTGTGGCAGGTGAATGAATTACTGTATTTTATACTTACCTACTTGTAACTTGTAACGGTATAACATTCACAGAAATGTACATACATTTTATGTAAATGTAATTGCCAAACGATAGATGCTCTCAAATGGCATTGCTTT
The DNA here is from genome assembly GCA_929108145.2 of Limnephilus rhombicus. Taxonomy (NCBI): domain Eukaryota; kingdom Metazoa; phylum Arthropoda; class Insecta; order Trichoptera; family Limnephilidae; genus Limnephilus; species Limnephilus rhombicus. Next base: position 15,246,958 of record OV815277.1, read on the forward strand.
GGTGAATTCTGAAAAAAAAAGTTGCTTTATGGCAAAAGATGTGTCTATTAAAAAGATTTGAACTTCCATCTTCCACACCTCCTTCCCCATCAGCCTCCCAACATAACGCTGGATAGTTGGGAGAAATTTGAAACTGCGTATTGACACATAGAAATTTAAAAATAAATATTGAAAAGAAATTAAATTTTCTTTCAACATCACATTATCTTTTATTTTTATTAGGTAGGTAGGTACCTAGTATTTTTATAACATTTTAAATGTAAATAAAAGTTTTCAATATGTAAATATTAAATTCTTTCCTATACGCTGGTACTTGGGCTTAGGAAAGGAGTGCTCGTTCGTATAAAAACATTTTAAAAAAAATTTAATTAAAATCAAATATAAAAAGGAAAAATTAAAATAAAAAGTATCGTTTAAATAAGCTCGCAGAAACATGAACAATAATTTAAAAAATTACAAAAGTGTCGCAACAATATTTTAAAGGTGTTTAGTTCTGAAACAGTTTAAAAATTAAACCCGTGTTCCCAAGTCCTTCATTCATTCATTATCCCTTTGTCTTCCTCCTTTCCTTGAAAGTTCCTACTTAGCTACTACAAAGAAGAGGAAGGTGTTCCTACCTACTGTGGAACACATCTACAATATGGCACAACATCTAAGATTAGCTCAATGAGTTGAAAAATCGCAGTGACATCATTCAGGTACTTGGGCTTAGGAAAGGAGTGCTCGTTCGTATAAATAAATTTAAAAAAAAATTAAATTAAACTTATAAAAAGGAAAAATTAAAATAAAAAGTATCGTATAAATAAGCTCGCAGAAACATGAACAATAATTTAAAAAATTACAAAAGTGTCGCAACAATATTTTAAAGGTGTTTAGTTCTGAAACAGTTTAATAACTAAACCCGTGTTCCCAAGTCCTTCATTCATTCATTATTCCTTCGTCTTCCTCCTTTCCTTGAAAGTCTCTACTTAGTTACTACACAGAAGAGGAAGGTGCTCCTACCTACTGTGGAACACATCTACAATATGGCACAAAATCTAAGATTAGCTCAATGAGTTGAAAAATCGCAGTGACATCATTCACATCTCGCTTTCGAAATCTCGCTAATTAATCATAAAATACTCATCAATATAACCCCAAAGTGTCGATAATTGTGACCTATAGTGGTGCTGTGATTGCGGAGTGCAGCCAGCATCATCATCAACCAGCTGATTAACCCATCAAAAGGTAGGGAATCTTTTCTTCCATCGCAAAATCCTGTGATTGAGGTTTCAAAACGCAGTCAATTGTCTTGTTTAACAAAAATTAGATTAACACTCCACCATCTCTCTCATGTTACGATATTGTTCATGAAAACAGGTATTATTTATATGCATGATCTTTAAAAAAATATCTTAAAATAAATCTCACGTGCATAGTTTTTATAAAGACCAGCTAAAAATATTTCAAAATACATATTCAACGCCAAAACTGCATACAAATTACAACGTCAGATGCATTTGTAATAGACTGCAAATACTAAAAACAAAAAAGGTGATAAACAGTTTGCTGGAATTAATTAATAGTAAGTGAAGGAAAGAATAAGGTATGGAAGGAAAAAATATCAAGTTTAGGAGCACACTACACAATCATAGTTCACAGTTTCACCGCAATACCGCGAGATTAAAATCGCCACATCAAAACGAATGAGTACAAATCGTTATTATGGAAGTACTCGTACTTTCAAGGTGGCCAAATTCCTTCTTTTTTCTACTTAAAAATGAGATTATGTACACGAAAAACCCTCAACAACTTGCTTTCAAAGTTGTTCCAATCCTTCTTATGTTTTCAAAACAAAGGCACTCGAATTTGTACTATTTTTCTTGCCATCGTTCCAAATTTCAAATGTTTTTCCGGCAAAGTGATGTTATTAGGGAGAGGTTAGAACTGGATAAACGACATTCTGGTAGGAACTATGTTTATACTAATTTTAAAACCAAGTCATACATGTGTGGGTCAAAATCAGAGAGGTCAGCATTATGCTTCTGACAAAAATTTTCTTAATAAAATAACATGATATTACTACAATATTTATTTCAAAATAAAGGTACTGTGCATAATTACAAGGTACTTAGAATATTTATTTTTCTATAATAATGTTTTACTTGATTTTAAACAAAACAGGCCTAAATAGTGATTCCGGGAACGCGTCCTTATACTATGTTTCATAGTTTAGACAAGTCAAAAATGTTTACAATTACGAATTAAAAATGTCAAATTTTAATATTAGCTTTAAAAATTATCAAATACAGAATATATCTATAAATCAAATTCATATCAGTTTAATTTTTTTCATATTTTGGCTATCTAAATGCTGTCTGGCGTTTATTAAATCATTCCGTGAACGAGGTGGATATTGGTCGATGTAATTAAAACAACACATCCTAGGTGGCGTTAGGGAGCAACAGTGTGAAATTCACTAGTCAAAGCAAACGGCGTGTGTCGTGTTTACGGGAAAAAAATTGATATCTATGAAGCGTACTTTAATTCCCTGTCATTACGGGAACGCTGTTTGGTGATTAGTTTTTCGAAAATTTTCATACTTTTTGCAAAATTCTTATAAATATTGCAGCTCACTTGTTCATAACCTCTAAAACCAATATCTAACATGGCGGCGTCAAGCGTGAAATGAAAATATTTATCGAATAATCATTTCAGGAACGGTCATTTCGGGAACGTTCTCGTATATGACGAGCATTCACGAAATGACAATCTGTGAACAAAATGATACTCTAATACTTTTAAAAAGCATAAACATGCAAAATTTTGGTTTTAGGTATCCTTTTAGTACGAGTAACACGGAAAACGATGAAAATGAAGAGAGAGGGAAGTCAAAAAAATGATTATAGCAGGACAGTGTACCTTATAAAAGGCATCGTGAAAAGGCTAATGCAAGGAAGTACAAGTTTTTGGATAAAATGACACCTGAACAAAAAGAGATGAAGGGATTGAAAGATAGGGAACGTTACATAAGAAATAAAGCTGATAATAAAGTTAAGACTGTTAGTGATATGAATGAAAGAGAGAGAAGGAAACAAAGAAATTCATGGAGAATAAATTCTCAAAAGTATAGACAGAAAAAAAAGATGATGGCAAATATTTTAGCTAACAGCCCCCCAGATTGAGATGGAAAATGACATTAGCATGTTGAGAAAGAAATCAGGTAGAAATTCGGTTAAAAAAGATAAAGCGCAGGCTTACAGAACCCTTAAAAAACAGAAAGAATTTTTTTTATTTCATAATTTCATTTAAAATAATGTATAGTATATTTGCGGCACGTTCCAGAGTAAAAGATACTCTCTCAGTATCGCCCTGGTGTAAGACCAAGATTCACAATTGAAACGTTGCTTGACATGGCTTTAACCGTGTTTGGTGACCACATCTGAATAGCCAGATACTTCCCCACCTTCCTCTTCCCCATCTCCTTCCCCTCCCCACTACCTTCAGCCTCACAACATACCCCAATTGGGGATGCCATAGTCTCACGGGCTCCAGGAGTTGGGACTCTTGTGCGGTATTCATGTAAAAAAAAAACAAAAACAAAAAATGCAAAGAATAATAGATCAGTTGCGAAAAAAAGTAGAGAGAAGCAGAAGACGTGAAAAAGAGCATCCCAAAAGAGCGCTCCTACGCCTACTCGCAAAGTTGATGAATTGTTGAGAGGATCAAGAGGATGTTCTGTTGATCCGGAAGTTCATCTATGGTGAGGTTTTGACAACCCAACTAAAAGACACCATTGACAAATTACCGAAAAATTCTAAACAGCGAGAGGCTTTTCAAAAATGCGTCAGTGGCAACCGTATATACTATCTAGGGAACTTCGCCGTCATTTTGGGAACATCCCCGTCATTTTCGGGAACATAATAAAAACGGCAAATAAATCACTACTAAGTAATTTTATAATTAAATCTTGCACATACGAGATGAAATGACCTTTAAACTTTTGTATTTATATTATTAATATGTATACCACGTAGTGCAAGAATGTATACAGTAAATTGAAATTTTGCAGCAGAATTTACACCAATTACAAATTTACAAAATTTATGGAGAGTAATTTGAAAAATAAATCTTTTAATTATAAAAATATACAAAATAAAACATTTTCCAATTTAGGAAAAGGTTTATTACAATTTATTGAAGGTGATTCTTAAATACGTTGGTTATATAATTATTAAAAATTTATTTAAAAGTGTTCCCGAAATGACTCATGACTCTGGTACTTTTCTTATTAACAGGTAGAATTTCTAAAATATATATATATATTTTTGTGCGTGCCTCTTCACAGGAAAGATTCATGATAAATGACACAACAGACTCCTCTTGTTAGTTTTTTTCAAAAGGAAACTTTATTTCTCAGATATTTGAAAACCTAAAATGCTCACCTCTCTGATTTTGACCCGTATACGTTAGAACATATTACGCATTTAAACATGATGTGATTATCGATTTAAGAAAATATAATGAATCACCAAAAATAATTCAAAATCATTACTGCATCAGATGAATGAATAAATGGAAGCTAAAACTACACACAAAATATAATCAGTGTAAAAAGTTTAGACTTGCCTTAAGAATTTTAAATCCCTTAATTTCAATTTCTCTAACAAAATTTGCTGAATCAAATGGTTTTCTCCTTGAATCAAAGTACCCTCATTCTTCTTTCTTGGTACAGTTTATGAAATCTCGTTCTAGAGCACCAAAGTACGTATAATACAAACTCTTTTGTGTAATTTGAACCATCATCTTTTTTTTAATGCGTATGAATTTTTGTAGGTACTCGTAAAGGAGTTGTTTTGTGCTGTAGAAATCAGTCCCATTGTGAGGACGAGATAACAGGTACCAGGTACGCAGAAAGTAAAGAAGGTCTCTGTAATGGAGGTAAATAATAGGTACAAGTTGTTATTGTTGTGATAATAAGCCTGCGTGGAACATCCGCACGCACCTTATGTTAGGTTAGGTTTGCACGCATTGCTGCATCCAGGGGGTGAGGTTCTAAAACTGGGGTTCCTAACATTTTTTTGGATACCCAATCTTAAAAGTACCTATACAATATATTCAGTACTTACTAGGCTGTGCGATTCGTAATTGGTAGGACTAGAAAAAGCCCACATGACTGAATAACCCTTTATAATTTTTTTTACTGATGTTATAAGTTCATAAGTTGTAACTAGGAATTTTGCGAGTAGACATCGTTTCAAAAAAGTTAGTTTTCTCTTATATAAATCAAAACCAAAAATTTCCTAATAAGATTTGTTCGTAGGTACATAAATATTTACCCACTTAACTCTAAACCACATATTTCAAGTAACATTTTTTTTAAAGTTAAAATGTGGAATTACTATATAATTTGTACAACGAAACGTCACCATATCAATGACAATTCATTTCTTAAACTTTTTTCAGGCTGGTGGGTAACATATTATTGAAAAAAGTGCAAATAAGAAACTCCAAATAAACAAGACGATTTTAGATTTGAAATAAAAATTGAACCGGAGTCGGAAGGAACAAATAAATTAACAATCCGAAGAAATGCAAAACGGTCGACTTAAAACAGAACTTCGCTTCGTTCGGTCAACAAAAAAGCGCAAATTTTAATCATATTCAAGGTATTTCTGCGAAGTCTAATATATACACGAGTAGACTTAATTTTAACACAGTTTTTAGAATCGATTTTTAAGACAGCAGAGTTTCAAGTGTTCAGAGCAGGTGGATACATGGAATCTCCATTTTGGGGAATATTGGAGAGCCCTTGAGGTGATTTTTCACAAAAACGGCGCTATATAAATTAGCCAAATATTGTTATTATTATTGAGGAAGCTTGCGAAGTTCCTTACAATTTATAAATGGTAATCAAACATACTTAAAGCCCTTCCAAGCTACGTTTAGATCCTGAATAGTAGTCTTTCATCAGAACAATGCCCACTGAGATGCGCAAATATATCAAAAATCTAATATATAAAAATGTCGCACTCCCCCGAAACGGCTTGACCGATTTTTATGAAATTTTTTATATGTATTTGGTAGGTATGAGAATAGGTTTTAAAGTATATTTCATACCGCTAGGTGATTAGGGTGGCCCTATACAGAAAAAAAAACATTTTTTTTTGACAATTTAAATTTTTTAATTTTTTATTTGGCATCAAAAAATACTTATAACCCCAAATTTTAACCCTCCTAACCCCCACCCTCCCATTTTCTAATCGCGATTTAATATTTTTTTATGAACAAATTTAACCGTCTTTCGTATTTCAAACAGAACGAAATTATTTATGTTGTTGACTGACAGATGGCGCTACGTCCGCCTAATCGAACTTTCATCCACACATGCGCAAGACATTCACGAGAAGCGTCGCGTCATTTTGATATTTCATTCGGCATCATGTTCTCGCGTGGGCAAACCATCGATCTTATTTGTGTTGTCTAAAGACGGACTGACAAAAATATCGTGCACTTAATTAAAGAGCATTTGCTCTTCCAAATTCACAATGATTTTCTTTATTTCATTGTGCTACTTTAGTTGGTGTTTTATTTTATTTTTATCGGCGGTCCTTTTTCCATTCCCTTTTCTGTCATAGATCCCATCCCCACACACTTACAATACATTCGTATTTAACAACCAAAATATTCAGTCAGCTAGTAATATATATTTTTTAAATTTTGAATTGCGAACATGATTTATTGATAGAATACGTCATAAACGTCTACAATTATGGAGGACTGAACGCGGTTGGCGCTGACAAAAAATGTCAAAAGGAGCGAAGCTAGCAGTTCACAATGAAGTGCTGGTTCCTACCCTTGAGCATGGCAATGAGGCATGGAACTGGCAGAGGAGTTATTAAAGTGAACTAAATGCTGTAGAAATGAGATCTTAGAGGCGTATTAATGGTAAAACCATATGATCACGTGAGAAATGTGGAGATTCGAAAATAATTCAACACTGCTGTAAACGTTAAGAGGTACACTTAAAAGGTTTGGGCATGAAGAGCGAATGAAAGAAGAAAGGAGTAAAAGGAAAATATATGACCCGAATATGAATGGTAGAAGAAGTCGAGGACGTTCGAGGAAGACATGGCACCGTCAAGTGAACCAAATTCTTCACTTAAGAGTCGAGAAATGTGGAATGTCAGAATAACAGAAGGGTATGTATAAGAAGATGTATGAATGTGGATGAAGCAAGCAGTGTACGCCAAGATAGAGTTGTTTGGCGGTCCGTCCTCTCTGCCTATCCCCGCTGTGAAATCGCGTGATTTTATATGAATAGCGCACAAGAGTCCCAACTGCTCCCGTCTGAAGCCAGTAAGACTATGGCATCCCCAATCGGGGTATGTTGTGAGGCTGAAGGTAGTGGGGAGGGGAAGGAGATAGGGAAGAGGAAGGTGGAGAAGTACTGGCTATTCAGATCTGGTCACCAAACACGGCTAATGCTATTTCAAGCAACCTTTCAATTCTGAATGGTGGTCTTACACCAGCGTGATGATTTGGTTGTTAAAAAATCGTCTAATTTCTAAAAATTGTAAATACAATATTTTACAATCTTGAATAATTATAATCTACTCCAGTTTTGGAAGCGCACCGCGCCCGTCCGCTGCACGCGAAATGAATAACTTCATATATATAATTTTTAAGTAAACTCGAGAACAGTTTAACGGAAAAAATGAGAATAATCGTTTCCAACCCCAAATGTTATTATGTTCTTAAATTTAAACTCCTTATTACATTATGACGGCGCGCCGGGGGCTAAATTACAACAAAACGGACCCAAACCCAACATTCTAAAGACTTTAAACGAGAAAACTAAAGACAGTAGAATACCACATAATCAAAAAAACTAACCGTTAAATAAGTCAAAGATCAAGAAATCTGGGATCTTTTTACTCATGGTCTTAAATTTGCAAGGAGCTATTAGGTTCTGGTTGAGGGTGGGGTATCATGTAATTCGCCTTAGGACAATTTTAGATGTTTTGAAATTGTTCGGAGATTTGGCCTAAAAGCTATTACTGTTTTCGTATCTCAATGCCAAAAGTTTTGATTCAATTTTGTTTATAATCGAAGGAAACAGATGCATCGACGCTGAAAAGGTTGTTTGAATGTTGGATTTAAAAAAGCTTGTGGAACGGTTTACTAAGGGTTTTTTTTTCATTTCTGTGAATCAATAAATTAATAATAAAAGTGGTTTTTATTTATTACTAGCTGACCCGGCAAACGTTGTTCTGCCATATAAATGAAAGTTCGATGAGGCGGACGTAGCGCCATCTGTCATTCAACAACATAAATAATTTCGTTCTGTTTGAAATACGAACGACGGTTAAATTTGTTTATACAAAAATACTAAAATCACGATTAAAAAATGGGAGGGTGTGGGTAGGAGGGTGAAAATTTAGGGTTATAGGTAATTTTGATGCCAAATAAATAAAAAAATAATTTTTTTAAATATTGTCAAAAAATAGAAAAAAAATTCTGGATAAGGACAACCTAATTATCTAGTGATATGAAATATACTTTACGACCTATTGTCATACCTACCAAATATACATAAAAAATTTCATGATAATCGGTTGAGCCATTTCGTAGGAGTGCAACCACAAACACCGTGACTCGAGATTTTTATATATGTACATATATAATATTAGATGTGAAATATTTTGTAAGAAAGAAAAAACAATAATCAATGGAAACTGTCCGAAACAAAAAATTTAATTTTTAAGAAGTTGTTTCATATATGAGTTTGTACTTTCTAATGATTTTTTTGTAGTTTACGCCAATATTTATTTGTAAAGTAATTAGCGAGTACCCGGCATGTGTTGCAAAGACACTCAAATAAATAAGTAGTTTCTCCGAGCTTCCTTTCCCTCGCGTCCCCGTTCTCCTCCTGCATACCCTTCCCCTCCTGCGTTCCTCTTCCACCTTCCCCGCTTACCCCCCACCTCGCACCTTCCCCTCCCGTGTATCTCACCCCTCTCCTTCGTTCCTCCCCTATTCCTCGCTGCCGCTAAACTGTACATACATTAAAAATACACACATTCAATGACAACTCGCGTGCCACTTTTTGTAAAATTCTTAGAAAAAGCTCGCAACGCCAGAGCTCACTAATATATCTAAATGTATAGAAACTTTCAGGGGTGTGTGCCCAATAAATCACCAAAGGTTCATCGCAATCGGATGGATGGTATAGGAATGCATATGGGACAAGCAGAAAAACATTAATTTTTATATATAAAGACTAGCTTTTTCCCGCGGCTTCGTATTAGGATAGTATTAGGGGTTTCCCACTCCGCCTACTCCACCTTCCCTCTCCCCACTTCACTCCCCCATCAACCCCCTTCCCCCTTTCCCCCCACTCCACTCCCCATCAACCCCGCATCCCCCTCTCCCCCTCCCCCCACCCCTCCCCCCACTCCCCCCCCCTCCACCTTCCCTCTCCCCACTCCACTCATCCATCAACCCCCTCTCCCTCCCCCTCCTTCTCCACCGACCCCTCCCCCACCCCATACCGCATCCCACTCCGCCTTCTCCACCATCCCTCTCTCCACTCCACTCCCCCCATCAACCCCATCCCCCTATCCCTCCACCCACCCCTTCCCTCACCCCCTACCCCTCCACATTCCCTCTCCCCACACCACTTCCCCCATCAACCCCCTTCTCCTACCCCTCCCTACACCGTCCTCCATCCTTCCCCTTTCCCCTTCATTCCCTTCCCCCTCTCCCTGCCTAACCTCCTCCCCACAACCTCTCCCTCTTCCCTTTCCCCCTCTACCAACACCCTCCCAACACCCCCTCCCTACTCCCACCTCTCACCTCTCGCATTCCACACATTCATTCCCGATACATTCATTTAAACTGCTCGCGTGCCACCTATTATAATTTTTTATACAAATTTCATAATGCCATAACTCAACGGTAGTTTTATACAAAATAACGAAGAAAAAAAAGAATTATCCATTTTAGGGCAGTCGCTCGATTTTATGTGCACATAATACATATTTACCTTTACGTGAAAGAGTAACAAACATACATCCTTACAAACTTTCGCCTTTATAATATTAGTAGGATTAACAATTTTATTTTAATTCTGCTCAACGAAAACGGTAGGAAAGCTTCAATTTATCAAAAGATATTTTTTGTATTTATAATGTAAACCGATTCGTAGTAAAGATTAATCTAAAATAGTGATTAAATATTGAGCTTTTCCTGATGGAGTTTTAAATAACCCTAAGAATTCATTCGCAAGGATTTAATTCGACATAACTTCTGATTATACCTATATTACATTATGGTAATATTGGTGAAAGCGACCAACAGGGTAGAGGCTTCCGTAATTTCATCAACCTGTTTCACGCGTGTAATTTCGGAGACTAAATTCCGCGAACACTGCGGGGCATTGCACTTATACTCTTGTTACATCATGTGTCGATTTTATCGTAAAATAATTTTGATTCTATAGAACTTAAATACTGGAGAATTTTTCAATTTTGAAGTGAAAACTTCTTGAGCACTGTTGTGATTTGAAACTCGATGAAACGAAAAATAGCGACACTAAAAATAGACAAACACATACCTCATAGGACTTAACCTGCGAGAGAATGAGATATTATAGTCGGTCTCTTTGTGCGATGCTTCATAGCCTTCCAACTCACCGAACCAAGGAAAGGACTCACCGAAAAGGATAAAAGAACTTGTGGGCTGGCAATGTCCTCGTCTGCTTTCCCTCCCATCCAACAGGCACAAACAGCAATAGGCGTGAGTTTCGTTTATTTGATAGTACACGGCGGAGTTATTTTAATGGCGATTAACCGATAGCGGAAGCACAATGGCTATATGTTGCGGCGGGCGTTTATTACAGACTGAGTGTGGGTAAGCTTGACGGGTAGGAAATAGGGATAGGTAGGAAAGGAATTTGCAACATTATTAATACCAATCCCAAGCAGTGACAGTATGTATGCGTGCTATGTAGGTATGTGTATGGGCGTAACCACTTGCCAAATTTAATTTTCTTGTCTACTTTAATTTTCGTTTCACTTTTACCGCGTTTGAATTGCACGCTCGGTTTTTTTAAGTATTTATTCAAATGTTCAATGTCGACAATTTAAAAATAAGTTTTTTGGTAATCTGTTGATTACTTTGATGAACAATACTTCTCAAATGATCAGGAGTTTTAATGATATTCGGTTCGTCAGGTGACGGATCGTGTTTATTTATCGTCTTGTTTACAATGAAAATCTAACTTGACTAAACGTCCGGTCTAATACCACTACAAACTCAAATGATAAATAAAATGATAAAATATGTAAAAGAGGTAAAATTATGGTTGAATAATAAATGTAGATATTGAAACGCTTTTTCTATAAATTTATCCATCCTTCTACAACTCACTTTCTGTAACTTTCTAAACTGTAGCACAATATGATAAGTTTTAAGATTTTCACGGCCAAAAGCATTTTCGTTATTTGTTTTTGGGGTGTTATGCCGTGTACAATATGTTGTCTGTTTATTTTTTTATAAAAACATCAGTATTTTTTTCTCCATATTTTTATTTTATTTTTATAATAGCTGGAATAAAAAACCCTTTTCTATTATTCTAACTAACTTTTTAAACTAACTTTATATTTTATATGTTTTTTAAGTCTATTTTATACTTTGGGTACTTGGAAATATAGTATTTTGTTTTAATATTACCCACACTCAGGCAGTACCTTAGTGGGTTTTCATTTCTTATTTATAGGTACTATTTGTTATTATATATTATGTTATTATATACTATTTGCTATTATACATTATATGTACAAAGAAATGGGAATAAATAATGTTTAAAAAAAAAAATAGACATAAATAAATAAGACCTACCGCCTTTATGGAAGAATTAAAAAATGTATATACAGGGTGTTAAGGGACGAACTTGTCTTACTTTAACACCAGTGAATCCTGACATTATGTCGTATGAGTAAAAAATGTAAGTGAAATTAACGTCTCCGGTGATTTTATTAATTTTTTTTCTACAAAAAATAATAATATAGTAGTGGATTTTGACCCGCGTCCTCCGAATTGCTAGTCGAGGCCCAGGCAAGATTTATTTCTTCAGTGATTTCTTGTTTTATATATTGTAAAGTGTTAAAAACGAACCAAAAATAATGCATGTCAAGAAAAGTTTCGAAATTGCCACCTCTTAATACCTAGTACAAAAATAATTTTTAATACAGTAAGACTAAATACATAAGAGTTCAATGCTATTGCATTACCTCGAGTAAGACTGCAATACGATTGTCCGCAACAGGCATTATTATTTGTTTATTGAACAAGAGCGGTCGGTAGCTAATTCTTATTTCTAGGTTCAAATGTTGAAGCGAGAGAGTAAATATATATATATATTTTTTTTTTAATTTTTTTTTATTTAGTAATTATATAATATTTTTTACATTTTTATATGAAACATATTAGTTAGATGTATATATAAAATATAAAATATTTTCGTAGTCCTCCTCACTAGGAGATCCTGTGCTGAGGGGGACTATGCTTTGGATAAGTTTTTCAGCGACTTCTATGGTTTAACTTCATTGATTGGACAAGGTTTTCCAGAAACTTCTATGATGTTTTAAGTATACTAGTAAGTTCATTTTCCGATAGATTCTTCAGCCAACATTTAATGTCCTTAATGTAGCTATTTTTATTTTTATTTGTTTGATACTAAGTGGGAGTTTGTTATATAACTTTACTGCTAAAAATTTGACCAAATGAAGAGTTACACTTTGGTATATTAAGTATGTCTGTTTGTTTGGCTCTGGTTTTATGAGCTTGAAATACGTACATATAAAAAGATATTTAATTTAATTTATTGGGGGGCTAGAATTCCAATAATCCATGCGCTTGATAGCTGCAAGACGAGTTATTATCTAGCCTCCTACATAGTTAGGTAAATTGAAATACGTACATATAAAAATATATTTTATTTAATTTATTGGGGGGCTAGAATTCTAATAATCCATGCGCTGCAAGACGAGCTGTTATCTCGCCTCCTACATAGTTAAGTAAATTGAAATGCGTACATATAAAAAGATATTTTATTTAATTTATTGGGGGGCTAGAATTCCAATAATCCATGCGCTTGATAGCTGCAAGACGAGTTGTTATCTAGCCTCCTACACAGTTAAGTAAATTCTAAAGTAAAATCCGTGCTAATTTGTAAAGCGCTCTTGGGGCGATTTTTCGCAAAAACAGCGCTATATAAGTTGTCCAAATTTATTATTATTTAGTATATAATGCACATCCACTTGTGTAGATAATGTTGCGGTAAGCGGATGGAACAGAATAGTAACAAAATCGTAATAGAATAGCTTAGGTAAGGTTAGCAAGTTAGTTTAGATTAGGTTAGGTGAGGTGTGTTAATTCATATTTCACTTAACTTTTCTTCAATGTTCAGTTTTATTATTTAAAAGTAGGTTATTGCACGTAAAACATGTTGCATTGCTTTTAAGACGTAAAGACGAAGCCTTTTTTCACAAGACCTAAAATGGGTTGCACGGATGTTGTTATAGTTGATATCCCGAAAAAAACGTTGTACACCGATATAATAATATGTATCACGATATGACCGGAAAGAAGATCTAAAACTAAATATTACTATCCTTGAAATTAATAACAATCTGAGGCCATTCAGAATTCTAACATTTACCGTGCTCTGTTATTAACAAAAAAGCCTGTCATTATTTTCCAATTTGGTAATAGTGTTGCCCGGTATAAATCCCAATTATTTGTCCTCTGTGAATTAGGGTTGCCATAATGATACGTCTCCAGACTTGCTTCTGTCCACCTGACAAATTATCTCGGGACAGGGCTGTCGCATTGCATAATTTATATAATGCCGGGAAAACCCACGAAGAGATGATGTTTTATGGAGCTAAATAAAAAAAAGTTTAATTAAATAAGAAAATATATCAAGATTCATTGAAGACGTACATATTAAAAAAAAACAGCTGTGAATAGGTACTGTTAAATTATCAGCACATGCAATGAAGTCAAATACTTCTACATGAATTTGGGAGGCTGGTCCCGCCGGCGCCGTCCCGGGAACCATTTATTGGATAACCTCTGCATTTATAGGTCACCCCAAGCGGTTCGCTACGTTTGGTGAGTTAGCAGGGGTGCCCGGGTTCATGGGGTGAGATTTGTCCGGGTCTTGGCGGGGGATGCATCTGCCCACCAGCTGCGTGTGAGTCCGGGTCGGGAGAGAATGGTTGAATGGAGTCCCTTTGACTTCTCCAGCCGTACTCTCTCGGGACATCGCCTTGCCCCGCAGTGAGAGGGATGGATTCATACATCCGTCACTCCTGGACACACTGACCCCCCGATTCCTTCCCACCCCTTATACCATTTTCCTCCCAGAACTTTCTCTCCTCGCTTTCCTAAAAAGACCCTCCACACAGCATCCCCAAAGATGACATAGGCCCTTAGGGGAACTGTTTTCCTAGGTGCCACCTGTGTGGAGCTAATTTAAAAAAAAAAATTGAGATATAATACACAAAATATTCTTTACTCTCTGTTTCTTATTCGCAATTTAAGCCCCCATTAGACTTTCGATTACAAAACAAGTCCACATGACTTTTCTTTTATTCTTATTTGTTGAATTTTTTTTTATTTTTTTTTATTTATTTATTTTTTTTTTTATTGAAATAATAAGTTATAAATAAACAGTTATACCCATACATAAAAGTGGTAACAAAAAGGATATATATAACTACCGACCCATAAGTCTCTTAAGCTCTTTTTCAAAAATCTTGGAAACTGTAATGAAGAAGCAAATTGTTCAATTTCTTGAACAAAACAAATAACTATCACCATCCCAATATGGTTTTAGAGAAAATCTGAGCACCAATGATGCCATAGAAAATCTAACAAGCATGGCCATAAAAAACATAGATGATGGGAAAAAATGTTTAGCTTTATTCATAGATCTTCAAAAAGCGTTTGACACAATAGACCATAAAATATTACTAACTAAACTAAAAAAAATAGGAATGGCCGAATCAACAATTAACTTATTGGAGTCATATATAACAGGGCGAGAACAACAAGTACAAATTGGCAAACAAAAGAGCAAACTTCTATCTTTAAACTATGGCGTTCCTCAAGGAAGTGTACTGGGACCGATTCTGTTCATTATCTACATCAACGATTTAACTAACCTTACCATTAAAGGAAACGTAATCAGTTTTTCTGATGATACTGTTTTATTATTTCAAGAAGAAAATTGGACTGATACATTTAATGAGGCTGAAAAAGGGCTTAGTGCACTTCAAAATTGGCTTAAAATCAACTCGCTTACCCTTAATATAAGCAAAACAAAATATATAACATTTTCAATGAACTCAAGGGGCCAACCAATAAAATCACTAGAACTAAAATTACATGAATGCCATGGAAATAATATACAATGTTACTGCCCCGTCATCGAAAAAACACAAAACATAAAATATCTCGGAGTAATAATTGACGAAAATCTTAGATGGGACCTACACATCAAAGGTATTACGGAAAAACTCACAAGCCTTATATATTTCTTCAAAAATCTAAGAAACGTGCTAAATAAAAAGGATATGAAAAAGGTCTACTATGCGTTATGTCATTCTCGAATTGAATATGGAATCATAGGATGGGGATCTGCTGCAAATACGTACCTACACAGCCTGAATACGATTCAAAAAGGAATCATAAAGACCATATTGAAAGTACCAATTAGAACGCCTTCAACTGAAATTTTCAATAACTTTGACGTACCAAATGTACAACAAATATATTCCAAAAATATATTATTGAAGCTCTTCAAAAATAATGAATCCTCTACTAGACCGTGTATGCATAACACTAGATCGAATAAAAATGATATAAAAAATATTCCAAGTTATAAAACCACATTTGGACAAAGAAACTATACATACTTTGCAACAAAACTCCATAACATCCTCCCCCAAGACATAAAACTAATAAAAAATCCAATTGAATACAAATCAAGAATAAAAATATGGCTTAAAGAGGTCAATGAGAAAACCCTAGCGAAGACGCTAAAAACGACATAGAAGACAAATGAACTATATTTGAATAACTTTAGTCCTCCTCGGCACAGGACCCCCTAGTGAGGAGGACTAAGAAATACAATATTTTGTACTTAATTTCACATTTCATTTTGTATGTAAAATTTTTGTATATAGTCGCTATAATAAAAAAAAAAAAAAAAAAAAAAAAAAAAAAAAAAAAAAAAAAATAGATAATACATAATATAATCAACAAACAAGTCCTGCTAAGCCAATTGAATGCTTTATTATATGCTATATATATCTATATATCTCTTTATTCTATGCCATATATATTTTTTTCTATGCTATATATCTCTTTATTCTATGCTATATATCTCCAACTCTACTCAAAATGAATACCAGAATTAGCATTTTTAACAGGCAAAATCGATAATATCTACTTTGAATAACAGGGGTTGATTTTGACACTTTGTATTTGTGAAATATATATTTTTTTATTCGTTTACAGACTCAAAAATAATACAGCTTATAACCCCAAACTAAAAAAAACAATAGAAATTATAAAATATTATGCTACCTACAAACTACCTATACCACCCAAAAATGGCACAAAAACATGCATCAGGGATATAATATCTGAACAATTGAATGTTTTGATGGAATAGACGATTTAAGCAATATCATAATTTATTTTAGCTACGGTAAGGCAAAAAGGAAGTTTATATTAATATTTGATGTTTCAATTAGTTTTTTTTTAAAGATAACATCTGTACAAGCGCTATTAGTTCTTGTCAGTGTTACATAAAAAATAATGTAACAAGTGTATTTTCTGTGTATGGGCACTTTTGGTGTGAAGTTTGTTAACATTCAACATCTTTATATTGGTAGCATTGAAATGTTTACCTTTGCTCAGTTGGTGATACTGAGGATCTGCACAGAGGGGTTCACTAGGCAGGACTGGCCTTGAGCTCTTCATTCTTTGAGCAGCCACAGGTGACCACGGCCACCGTCCCTGTGGTGGGTCGACGTAATCAAATAGTAATAGTTCGCCATTATTTTAACAACATGTGAAGATTGATAAATCCGCGCCCATCAGCGGCTTCCATTATTGAAGACCATCAGGACAATCATTAAAATCCTGGATCAGCAGCGGAGTACCATGGGAGCACATTATTTCTTCTGGATTTACTCACATCCGGCATCTGCAGACGCAGTCATGACAAGACCTTCCGACTATACCTGGAGCCAGAGGTGCTCGCAGAGATGCGGCCGAAGATCGCCTACCTTGGCCGTCATCAACATAGTCGGCTGGCTGGCAACCGCCCTTGGACGGGACGTCGCTGGAAAACCGCGGGACTGGAGGCCTGTTCGTCGCTCCAGCCTGCCGTTCAGCACATGTCAGCAGCGGAGGGAGCTAACCGCCTATCTCCGAAGGTAGCAAGCAGCAGCATGGATCGCCTACATATGGCATTCACCCATTTATCAACTCCTCAAGATTAAACGGTACTAACGCTCCATAATATGCCCATTCAGAATTTAGTCTAGCCCTGATTATGATTTGTACTTAATTAATAAATTAATTTAACTGTGCCAAAGCACTATACTATTTCATTTAAATACAGCCGCCTGCTTAAGGTCCACACTGAGATATAAATTCTAGTAATAATCACACTTGTCTCATGCTCTCCATCTATTATATTCCTAACACTTTAGCTTCCAATGTGAAGGCTAAATATTTTCATAACATTTTGGCGTCCAACGCAAATATCTTCATAACATCAGGTCGGTGTTAGTTTCTAGATAGTCGGATTTCAAACCAATTGCTTCATGTATGTTATGTATTAAAAGATTCAATATCTTTTTATGCACTTTTTAGAAGTAGTAGTGCAGATTTATCTAAAATACGAAAATTAAACATTTTCCATCCCAGCATTCCCAAATTTTATGAGAAGATAACCGCAGCGGTAACCGGTAGTTACAATACATCAATAAAATGGGTGGTTTTTTCAATTTTCGTAATTCCAGTTGTGAAAACCATTCAAGCAAATCGATATGAAAAAATGTAATAACCGTAGATTCAGTCATATGCTTCCAGAGGCACTAAACCTTTTGTGCATAGTTTTTCTAGTACTTTTATGGCTTTTGCTGGAATTAATATCAAATTTATCGGTCGTTAAAGGTCGTTAAATCTGTTTTCGGGTTAATTTCGGGGAAATATTATTGATGTTTTTATTTTTTATTTATCTTTGCCAATGTCATGGAAGAAAAACACTCGTTAGCTCTTAGAGATTCAATCGATTTTAAGAATAGGTACCTGTTTAAAAAAAAAACGTTTAATAATAATAATAATAATATTTGGATGATTTATATAGCGCCGTTTTTGTGAAAAATCACCTCAAGGGCGCTGTTTAACTATATTTTCCTTAAATCACTCTTTCGATCTCTTCGTCATTTGGATAAAGTATTGGTGATTATTACATATGTAGGGATGCTGAGATTCTTTAGCTATTCAAGGTCATCGGAGAAAATAAAAAATAAAAAATAATCACCAATACTTTGACCGGTCAGTGGTTGAGTTGAGTTGGATCCCATCCGGGCGTCGCATGTTCAATTCCTCGGCTGGCTAAGCCCTCCATAAGTGGTAGGAGATTTTCAAACATTGTTGGGTTATTCGTAACCCGGGAATGTTTGTCTTTCTTTTTAAAAAAAAAAGATGCTTTTCAAAAATGTGCTCGATTGTTCAAATTTTGTCCCTTGTTCACATTCACGCATTTCAGACTGCAGTTATTAACAACCATTTGGTGTATCGTGTACGCACTACGCACAATGGTTATGATTTTGTTTGGGATTATTTTATGAATATCTTTGACTTTATTGGATTCTTGTGACGAAGAATGACGAACTCGTTTGCTTCCAGACGATTTGGTATGTAAATGAGTAACGTGTTACATTTTTAAAGTGTCATTTCTCCTCAAGGGAGCGTTCACATAACTTCAAGTGACAGAAAGACGCTGGTGAATGTTATATTCATTTTGATTGATGCACATCAGATCTGTCTACGTGTCCAGGGAATCCTAAGCAATTCACACTTGTCGTTTTATCTTATGTCTTCTAGTGGTCCACCTCATATAAGGTGAGAGACAAGTACAGCACCTCCACACATCTGATTTTGGTATCATGGTGGTGGCTGAAGCAAATCCAGCAGTTAACTATTTTGCTATAACTACAGCACAAAATAATTTTCTATCTCTGTTGAGCACCCTTCAGACGTTACTTAACATAAAATGTTCTACGAAAACCAGCCAAGTAAACTTACGTTTACTTATTGGTCTATAGAAATAAAAATTACGTGCCTTATGCAACATTTTTCGTTGCCAATCTTCTCATTATTTCTGTCTCACACCTTACTTTGATACTAAGATTTTAGTCTAGTCTAGGTAGATAAAAATATGTCTCTAAGTCGTTTAAAGGCACCTTATTCTGGAGATTTTATCAATTATCGATTTCCTTTAATTTCGTCTCGGCTCTGTTATTTCTAAGTTCGAGGATTATACTTTATTAAATTTAAAAGATTTAAGATCTATTTCCAGTCTACCTTTTTTGTTGGGAAGAAGGTGATAATATGCGGTCATCGACACGATTTATACATTCCAACCACAGTCCAATTAAATAAATGCCCAACGTTTATTTATTATTAATTACTTACATGCCTTGTTTTTACTAAACTGTGTTTTTCAGGTTAAAAATAATAGGTAAATTGTAAAAAAACACTAGTTGTGTACAACATGAACAATAATTGTACTACAATATGTGCGTACAATACAATAAGTGTGTTCGCTGCAAGAAATTAGCTTATTTTTTTGATTTCTAGAAAACAGTACAACTATAATTTAAAACTATATGGAAGCATAATACAGAATTATGAAGAAAACATTTTTATCTTGAAGACATATTTTCGAAAACAATGCGAAATGATTTTTTTTTCATAAAAGTATCAAGAATTATTAAAAAAGTTAACAACAGCAACTAAAAAAACTTTAAGGTAATTAAATTTAAATTATAACACAATTGTTGGTAAAACGTTATTTATTTAAAGTACGACCTCCGTAGTCCAGTGGGTAAGACTCTCGACTCACAATCCGGAGGTCGCGGGTTCGAGCCCGGCATGCGAAAATAAATTTTATTTGATTAATTTGTGTTATTTCACAATTAATTCATTTAAAAATAATATATAGTATATTTGCGGCATGTTCCAGAGTGGAAGATACTATCAGTATCGCCCTGGTGTAAGCCTACCATTCAGAATTGAAACGTTGCTTGAAAATGGCTTTAGCCGTGTTTGGCGACCAGATCTGAATAGCCAGGTACTTCCCAACCTTCCTCTTCCCCACCTCCTTCCCCTCCCCACTACCTTCAGCCTCACAACATACCCCAATTGGGGATGCCATAGTCTCACTGGTTCCAGACGGGAGCAGTTGAGATTCTTGTGCGGTATTGACTGTAAAAAAAAAAAAAAAAGTTCACAGATCACATATAGTAAAAATAGTCACAATGTATCAATTCACAATAGTAATAATTAACTGAGCAAGGGATCGGAGGGAACCTTGCTGTTTAGTCTTTGGGAACAAAACTGACTGTGGTTCTGCTTAGAGGGTCGTACCATAGGACGAAGCGCAACTAAGACAGCAGTCGGGGTCTGGTTGGTGCTTTACTTATGGTAGTAGAATACTCCTTAGAAGGTCGTGCCAAAGGACGAAGCGCAACTAAGAGAGCGTACTAGTCAAGAGCGAGCTACAGACGAACTGGTTTAATTTAGGGCTCGCAGCTTTTTATATAGGCCATTCCTTGTTGCGGGGCGTGGTTTATGTAGCGACTCGAGAGTAGGAAATGCGCAGAAGGCGTCTGCGCAGCCTGGTTCGCCTAGTTTTGGGTGAGCAGGATGGCGCTGTACGGGGGAAAGAGATGGTGTAGTGGCAAGCGTAAAAACGGCGCGCTACAAAATTTATTATCGGTTATTATCAACTATTTAGGATAAAAACATTATGCAGAAGTCATAATATTTAATATTCTCCAAAAAATACTACGTACGTCAATTTTAAAGTAAATTCATATGTTAACAACTTTAAAGTTTTTTATAATTTCTTTATGAATCCTAAAAATATAGGATATTCAGTTACATGTGGATGCATAAACAGTCGAACAGGTTGAAAAACTTTGGCTTTATAAAAAAAAAATATTGTTTGAATTTGGGGGCTAACAAAAGGTTCTCGATCCTTTTATATTTCACTGGCGGTCATTGGTTTTTAGATCTCTAATAGAATATCCAGGGGTCGTTACAATTGATTTTCCATCTGAAGTGGAGGTTAGAGATGTAATGAGGGTTCGGGGCATACCAAAGCTATGTGGCACCGAAAGGCTACTTCACGACCGCTGCTGGATAAAACGCCCACATTTTAGCAACGCACCCTCACAAAAAAGCCTAGAAAATAACCCGAATCACAGAATGTATTACTAATGATGATTTGTCTCTTTTTGCGAGTTACATTTTATATTAAAAATTACTTTCAGATTGTCGTTGGGAGTTGTGGACAAGATTTAATCCGATTTTTACAACCACCTTTTATTACGTTCTATCGAATATTTCCATACGGCTTTATGGTTTTATAAAACGATTTGGCCGACCACTGTTTCGGAATAGCTGACCTGTTTGATATCAGTTTTACAACTTGCTTTTTATGTGACTCTCTGTGGATTGAATTCTAAAATATACCACCAATTCAAATCCATACTTCGATATTAAATTAGTGCTTGTGAATATAGGGCATTATTTTCTAAGCACTCGTATGTACAAGTGCTCATATTATATTCTATTGCACTCAATAAGACATGCAATATGGGCGTGTTTGGTGATCTAAATATCGATACGCAGAACCGTTTTTCACGATCGTTATGAAATTCGATGACCAGACAGTTGTTCCCCCGACAGTTGGCACCCCGAATTTATTTTTGTATTACTTACGAATTTTCTTCCCAAAAGTCGACTTTAAAAATACATTTAATAATAAGTTTTTTTTTCCACCTAATCAAATTAAAATTGTTCTAAATTAAATTTTGCGCCATCAACCCAGTCCCGCTGGAACAAAATCTATTTTTATATAAATCAAAATATGCTTGCTTATAAATATTTATATGAGTACATGAACTGTCAATATATTGATATATTAAGCGCAGGTTGTGTTTGAAACTTTCAAAATACCGTCTTTTCACCCCCGCGAAGGTTTCTGGGTTATTACAACCACATGACAATATAACTGAAAAGTTTTTTAAACATTACAAAAATTCTTGCGAAACTTACAAAAATGTTACAATTTGAGAATGACATTTTGCAAAACAATGTTTTTTTTTTTTACATGAGCTCCACACAGGAGGCCCTGAGGAAAATAATTTCCCTCAGGGCCTATGTTATCTTTGGGGATGCTGTGTGGAGGGTTTTTTTAAGGAAAGGAAGGAGAGGAGAGTTCTGGGAAGGAAAAGGTTTTAAGGTGTGGGTAGGAATCTGGGGTTCAGTGTGTCCTGGTCTTCCACCTCCAAGACCTAGACAAACCTCACCCCATGAATCCGGGCACCCCTGCTAAATCACAAACGTAGCGAACCGCTTGATTATTTACTCAAAATTCAATTTTCGAATAAACTCTTTAAATTTAATTTACTTGAAGTAGTAAGTAAGTAAGAGTTATAGGCATTTTAAATAGGTACCTGTGTTATGTACCAAAGTTGATTGATTGTTCTTATAATACACAAAAATGAATATTTGTAATATATGAAATTTGAAAAATTGATTAAAAAATTTGTAATTGCTGGCACGCGAGCTGTTTGAAAACCGAATGTCCTGGGACTGAATATATGAAACGCGGGAGGGGCTTGGCGGAACGGGGGAGCTGGAGAGGGGAGAGGGAACGTGAGAAAGGTGGATGGGGAACGGGTGAGGGGAAGGGGAGGCGGAAGAGGAACAGGACGAATGGGAAAAGACACGCAGGGGAAAACAATTTATTTATTAAGTGATTGCAACGCTTGCCGGGAAATCGCTAGTCTTAAATAAATAAATCCACAGAATTACTGATTAGCATGAGAAATGATGCACAACAAAATATCGGTACTTGTAAAAGAAATGGCCCGTTGGGAAAATTTACTGAGCAATATTATTCACGAAAATGCCAGCATTTGAATTCAACATGTCCGCTATGATGTAAAGGGGCAGACCCAATCCTTCACGTGGCTCCATCTATCATAAGGAAAGGTCTGTGCTCTGTATCATACGCATACATAACTAACTTATTAGCTTTCATAAATTATAACGTCGTGAATGTTGAACTTAAAATATTTCAAATATATTTTGTTACATGGGGAGTTTCGTTAGATAAAATACATTTATGAAATAATAGGGACTAAATATATGTTTATTTTTAAAAATTGAAAAACGTTACAGATTAAATAAATAAGAACACACTCTAAGTTTGATACGTTTTTAGCGCAACACGGCATAACACCCCAAAAGCAAATAACGAAAACACTGAAAGCTTAGTAAGTATTTAAATATCAAAAATAAATTGGTGATCACAAAGCAGGTCCAGCAGCACGTGGCGGAATTTGTGATCGCGTAAGTTTATGAAAATGTCCTCAACTTCGGATTCCAAGGTGGATTTGTCAGAAAATCTAAGGAATGTGCAGGAAAGTGATTTGTTAATTTTTCTTAAGTCACTCATTTACCAATGGAAGCACAATATTTTTGAAGTGAAATGCGTCACAACACAGTTATACACAAATATTCGGTTCTAATATAAAGGCGCGTGCCTTCCATAGCGTATTGGGCAAGGTGCCTGACAAGTCTCAGCGGCCAGAGAGACAGACATCAAGTGAACGGGGGTTCGAATCCTACGAAATCCAAAAAAAATAAATTATTTTGTGAATTCAATAGATATCCAATCTTAAAACCACTTAAAAAAACAAGCAAAAGAAAAAAAAGCGACATCTAGCGACTTTCTAGTTCCACTTCTACCGCGTCTGAATTAAACTCTCTGATTTTTTTTATTTATTCATCTTTATTAATTATAGACTTACAATTTGTGATGTCTTATGCCTGTCTCACTAGGAAATCCTGTGTTGAGAGAGATTATAAAAAAACATACAAATGACAGACAATTATCATCGTACCATTGAAATAATACATTCTTAAAAGTTGGTTTTGATAATATCTTTGATATTAGATCTGTCTTGGATGGTAATCTAAGACTTGGTGTCTGATACATTGTTTTGTCTCTTGGCCAGTGGAAGTGCATTGTATTATTTTGTTGCAAAGTATCTAAAATTTCTTTGGCCCAAAGTTGTTTTAGCAAAAGGGATAAGTAGGTAAGAGAATATATTATGTCGAAAGATCTCACAGGTTCAATGACAAATATATTAAAATTTATTTTTCGTTTCACTAAATTAGAACCTTGGGATCCGTGAGTTTGGTATAGGTACCTTATTTTAGATATCAAATCTTCAATTTCTTGGTCAATTCCATTTTTTGAACACAATATCTACACATTATATGTATGTTGAAGTAAGGAGCTTCGAAATGTGCACTTATCTGAATCAAAAAACTCCATGTGATTTTTCCGTACTTTTCACAATGAAAACTCAATTTTACGATAAAGTTTTTTTATTCAAATTAATAAAATACTTTGTTTTTACCACTTTTATTGTTTACAAAACCAACATGTTTCGTGAGCAACGCTCACTTCTTCACGAATTTTTATTGATACTAAATTTATTTATTTTTTAATTTACTCTAGTTTAACTAACTAACTAACTAAAGATCACGCCGTTTCCTCGCAGGGGTAGGCAGAGAGTACTGACCGCCAAACAATTCGGTCTTGGCACACGCTCTTTGCCTCACTCTGTTCAATTGGTTTGACAAGGAAATTTCTTGTTTTATTTTGGAAAATATTTTTTCAGTTTAGTCCGAAATCCAAAATGTTTTGATATATTTTCCAGTTTGAAGCTCCACATGAAACAGAGCCTTTTACTGGAATAATTGTGATGTGAAACTCATCAGGCTATTTCTTGTAACAATTTAGCTGCAGGATTGTCCGAAGCGAGAGTCCTACCTCCATCCCCTATAAATCGTTCGTTTTAAAACTTTGATTGAGCCGCAATTAGGGGGGCCTTCCTCTTGATTTATTGCCATGGATTGGAGTTGTGTTGTTCGAAGATCAGGGGTAAAGAATAATACCGAGTTTCTTTCAGTAGAGCGCATTCCTTTGAAATATTTGATGACTGGATAAAAAAACTCTGAAAAATTTATTTGAAATTGAGAAATAATTGCGAGCACATAAAAATAATTTAAGAAGGGTTCTTTTTTTTAAACAGATTAGAACAATGTAAACTTAAACAACAATTTTTTTTTTATATTAACTCCACACACGAGGAAAATTATTTTCCTCAGTGCCTATGTCGTCTGTGATGCAGTGCGGAGGGTCTTTTTGAGGAGAGGAAGGAATGAACATTGGTCTTGAAGAGACCCATGTTGTACGAAGGAGGAAACACAGAGCTGTTGAAGAAATGAACGAGTCGAAGAAACGACCCGTTCTCAAGTGACAAATGTCAACCGTGTACAAATGTTGGGCACGCGTTTTTGCGTGTTTCCCGACTATGCACCGGTGCCGAAGGGATCAAGGACGGTAGTTCCTCGGAGCATCTTCCATTGTAATGTCGGTAGAACAAGAATAGCATTCCCACCCGACGCATGTGCTCTAAAGATTGCAATCCGTCTGTTAAGATGGGAGAATCTATTAAGCGGACTGCCCGTTTTTGCGCAGAGTCAAGGGTATTTTTCAGGTATTTTGGAGCTCCAGACCAGAGGTGGCTGCCAAATTCAACCGTGGGGCGCACTTGTGATTTGTACAGGGTTAGCAGTTGTGTACTATTAAAGTATTTGCGGGCCCTGTACAGTTCGCCCAGTTTTTGGGAGGCTAGTAAACATTTGAAACAAGAAGTCATGTAAAAAAACATATAAGCGATAAATGAGGTTACAATTGTTTAGCCTTCCGACGGTAATAATAGCATCTTCTTAAGTCTAGTCCATAGCAATTGTTTTAGGATAAACCACCTTAGTCCATAGCAATTTCTATCTGCTTCTCCTTCAGGATTGTGAGAAAAAAATAAAAGTTTCTCATTTGTGAGGTTAGATTGAATATGGAAATAAAAGATTTGATTTCAAAATAACAGATGCTAGTATATTTAAATAACGGAACATTGTAGTCGTTATAATGACACGGTTAAGAGAACCAAAATATAGCTAGGATTGGAGAAATTAATAAAGATAAAAAAATAAATACCTGTTGTGCCATGCGATATTCTAAATAATAAATATCAACCCGCAAGCACTTTGATGAAGACCATATCACGCGCCGGATGCTGGGAATATTCTGAGAATACTCCAGGGAATATTCCAGGGCAGCAGCCTCCCACTCGTTGTCTAGCAGTAGGATTAGGAACCAGAACCGCCTCCAGTTTCCAGGCCGTGCGTATGAGGATTCGCCAGGATTTCGCCGACACCAAGTGTGATCGCTCAACAAGGAAAAAAACCGCCGGGATTCCGTCCATCTTAAATATGGATATGTTGGGCCGGCCAAGGCCATTTAAATGCCCACTCGCGAAATTCCGTTGCAATACGAGGCGCGATCATATGGATTTCTCCCAAAGAGCACAAGGACACGCCATGTGAAGATAGCGTTCTCGCTATCGATAATGCCAGAATATCTACAAGGGCTCGTGTTTAAAGACCCGGCACGCGGTGTCAATTCCCATAATTCAAAGTAGGAATTATACCATATTAAAAAACACAAACTATGATATTAGGTGACAAGTGGAATGCCCGCCGGCTTCTCGTTACGGCGGTAATTCAAAAGTATTAAACCTACCGGAAATCTCGTTAATAGAGTTTTTTTATTTTTATTTTTTTAAATTTTATTTTAGCGACTATATAATTTTTTTTTACATACAAAATGTAATGGTGAAATTAAGTATAAAGTATTGTATTTCTTAGTCCTCCTCACTAGGGGGTCCTGTGCCGAGGAGGACTAATGTTATTTAAATATAGTTCATTTGTCTTCTATGTCGTTTTTAGCGTCTTCGCTAGGGTTTTCTCATTGATCTCTTTAAGCCATATTTTTATTCTTTATTTGTATTCAGGATTTTTTATTAGTTTTATGTCTTAGGGAAGGATGTTATGGAGTTTTGTTACAAAGTATGTATGGTTTCTTTGTCCAAATTTGGTTTTATAACTTGTTGCCAATCTAAGAAGCGAAAAGGCAAGGTGATTCAACAATTAAATATGCAGCCAGACGGAAACAAATCAACGATCGGCCAGCAAGCAAAATAATTTGGAAGAGGTTTATCAAGTCACGACAATAATTATTACTGGTGCAATAATTATTATCGTGACAACATCAACATCAATATCTTGTCGATTTTATTTATTTTTTTGACTGCATGGCATGATATTATAAGTATGCATGGAATGCAGGTAAAAACCTGCAAATCTGACTAGAATGTTTGTAAACCCTGTTTTTCCAGGAAGTAAAAAACGCATAAATTAGCATTATTAAAGATTGTTATTACCTTAAAATATTCACACTCTTTCTTTATATGAAAATTATGCGGGAACCCAAATTATAATCCACTTTCCGTCTTATTAGACGTCCCAAACACTTATTTTTTTCAATATAAATAATGATAATGAATGTGAATGAAATATTAAATTACACATTACACGTACATGTACGTGTACATCTTCCAGAAGATTAATTATACTTATGGCCATTAAATTTAAACGTTGAAATTAATGATTGAAGTATTAAATTGTATAATCCATCAATTTGGGAGACGGGGACGCCCCGGGAATTATGTCTTGGACAACATTGGACAACACCATTGCCGTAGAGGTTCGCTACGTTTGGTGACGAAGCATGGGTTTCTGGGTTTATCGGTTGATGTTTGTCCAGGTCTAGGCGGCATATGCATCTGCCTACCAACTGCGTGGGAGAGGCCAGTTGAGGGAGACTCTTCGACCTCTCCAGCCAGACTCCCTCGGCCCTTTGCCATAGGGATTTATGCATCCGTCACTCCATGACACACTGATCCCCAGATTACTACCCACCCCTTATACCTTTTTACTTTATTTCCTTAATAAGACCCGCCACACAGCATCCCAAAAAATGACTACAAAGTGAGGGAACTTATTTTCTTCAGGGCCTCATGAATTTGTAAAAATAACGCCTAAGTGAGCAACGCCTAAGTAGAAACTAGTCAGTGCGATACCAAACTATGAAAGTTTAAAAGAAATTTTCAGAATAAAAAATTTAGATAAATATATGATGATGATGATTATAAAGATGGACGCCAAATAGATGTAAGGATTTTTTTTGTCTCTGGGAAATAATGCTAGAAGTGCCTACGTCAGATTTTGGTAATTTGTTTTAGTTACCAGAAAATACTCACTAAATACACACGTTTGGTGATTTAATTGTAGGTTAATGTGTTGAAGTCTCGATATGTAGCTTTTGAAAATCTTCTTTTAAAAGCGAGTCTTGCTGTTCCAGCCGTAGCGATAACTACCAATTTCATTTGATTTAAGGGACAGTTGGAAACATAGCCTACTCCTTTAAACAAATCTCTAAACTCATATCGAGTTATAGTTTTTTTCAACACAAGTTCATGAAATACTAATTTGTAACCCCTAAAATGTAAGAACAATAAATCAAGCCATGTAAATGCTGCGTACTGGGATCACTTTCGGTTTACTAGGGATATTTTATTACTACAAAATAATTTATCACAGACAAACCCATTATTATCATTGCTTGAAATTTGAAGTTCACACATTTAGGAATCAGTCCTTGACCAGAAAATCATATTACCAAAATGTAATATTGTAGCTATTGAGATATCGTTAGCTTTGTAACAACCATTACTATTTTAGTATTAGCGCAGATCCGTGAAAAATCACTGGAAATTAGAATTAACACAAACATAGGAAATAAATATTTCAAACATGGTATTATTATATTTTTGAATGTAGCTATTACTTTGTGGTTATCCATTATAGAAAAATGAAACAAATACAAAGTTGTATTGTTTCATGGTATTATTAATTCATTAATTAAAATAATACTGTACTTTTCATTTCACTGAATTATTGTTAACATAATCAGTTACAATACTCAAATATATATATATATATATATATATATATATATATATAAATCAATTTATGTTTGCTTGCTAGCATGTATGTATGTTGTTTATGTATTGCTATGAGCATAGGAAATCTTTGAAATTTTCAAAATACCTACTTTCCACTCTCGCATAGGTTTATGAATTATTACAGTACATCTGAAAAGTTTTCATTACAAAAACTTTTACGAAACTGTCAAAATGTCACAATTTGAGAATGACATTTTGCAATCTACAGAGTCAGTCGATGAAATTGAAATTTTTACTTCGGTGGAATTTTACTATAATTTTAACTAAACAACTCATTAAAAAAAACCCAACACACGTAATGATAAATAAAATTTAGGAATCGTTTACCTGCTGAAAATTCTAGTTTCTGAATTTTAAGAGGAAGGCCATTAGAAGTTTTACGTAGAATGACTAATTTTGTATCCTTGTATTCACGAGCATCACTATTAATCTTTACCAAAAGATGGACCAAAGTTAAAATTACTGCATTTTAAGATAAATTCTATAATGATGCTTGCGTGATTCGTCGTGTTCAGTAGGCAGGTAGGTAAGGTTGCTCATCGCTTGAAAATTGAGTAGTGGTTGATTTTATGTACTTGCGTAATTATGACGTGAAATATTTTGTAAAATTCCAATGCATTCCTGTATTTTTAATTCGTTAAAATTATGTGGTGACGTCGGCGTTCTAGTCTAATATATTCGCATGGGGTTTCATTTGCTATTTATTAGGAGAATAATAAAAGTAATGTAATGAACATAGATATCAAAATTAAAAAAATAACTTATATCATTGATGTAGCTATTCCAAATTCCTGTAATATTCAAAAAACTGTTTCTGAAAAAATTAGAAAATACACAGATTTAGGAAATGAGATTAAAAGAATTTGGCATTCTCGGAATATAAAAATATTACCATTTGTTATTTCGACTACTGGCATTATACCTAGGTCTCTGATTCAAAATTTAGGCGTATTGGATTTGTCAAAGAATTTATACATAAAAATGCAATAATCGGTAATTTTAAATACATGTAGGATTACAAAAGATTTTTTAAATATTTATATTGAGGGATCAGTAGGATTTATAGGTTCAATTAGGAATTCCACAGAGCCGAACCCTCTGATATGAAAATATCTGGAGTCGTTAAATTATTTTCCCATCTGGTCTCTGGTAGGTTGACATGTTGTTCTTGTATTGTTTTGTAATTATAATACATATAGTGCAATTGCATAACGTGGATTGACCAGATGATCATTTGCGAAGTGTGTGAAAGGGTTTAGTTTTTCCTGTGGGGAAAATTAAACCCGGACATTTAAATCTGGTGCGTAAAAATTATTTGCATAATAAGTATTGAACTGCGTGGGGCATATTTGTAATATAATCTGATAATAACCAATTAATTTCAAGTCTTTTAGGGCAGTACACTTGCTTTCTTCAGAAGTAAAGGGTCACCGAAAAAGTTGTCCGTGACTTTAAAATGAAATACTGTTTCGTGACAATGCACGGGGGTCAGAATAACCTTTCGGCCACTCTTTGCTATTTAAAACGCTTATGGATTTCGATACGAGCTTGCCCGACCACAAAACAAGATATGGTAATTCACAATTAAGTGGTACTCACTGCTATTGTATCTTCTGGCCTTTTCTCCGTTCGGTGACGTAGACACTTGTAACAGTCACAGATGTATCCATAAGCGCCCGATACAGTTTGTTCTGGTCGGTTATTAAAACCATGATAAACTTTGAATCATGAGACGATTAACATAAGCGGTTGACATAAAGCGTACTTGACTCCCGACTACCCTTAATGTGCGCAATCTAAAATCTGGATTCCTCCGATCCTATAGGCCGATCGGAACACAAACACGAATTAAACTCATCAGCGTTATGAAACAAATACCTATCTAAGTGTGTAACAAAGGTATGTACTATTTATTTATAAACCAAAACGCACAAAAAAACCATTTTGTATAACTTTTTTTAAAACATTTTTCTTTTAATTTTAAAAACTCAATTGTACATCTTTTTCGATGACCCTCAAAATAACGAACTGTATTTTACAAGTTTAATGTAATAAAAATTCTTTACTTTCCTTCAATATGTTTAATTCAATTTTCACATCAGGCGCTGACTCACGAGGATGCGACCAAATAAAAAAAAACTCATGAGTCATAAGAAATACATCTACATTCAACTCTAAATACGTTATTAAAAAAATACCATGGACAAAATTTATTAATTTTACGAAAATCAACATATTATTTACATCTATTACAATTAACTTATAAAATCAAAATAATAAAATAATAATACGTATAAAATCTAACAACAGATTTTCGCATAACTTAAAATTATAATAAAAAACTAGGAGTCCTTTACCCGTGGGCTGACATATTTACAAAAAATACAACATTGCATATTTTGAATAAAAAAATAAAATAAGATGAAAGAACACAAATAAATGACAATTTAAATGTGACTAATAAACTAATAACCTACTTAATAAATTTCAAAACATGGTGTATTGAAAAATTTATACTCAATACACAACAGCAATAATAATAATATTTACCTACAACTAAAGTGAACATATATGTTTAAAAGTTGGAAGACAAGTAGCTGGAAAGGATTTACAGCAACAACACGATAACTTACAATAGGGTATTTAAATTTATTTAATGTTAGCTACACGAGAATATGTCCAAAAGTTATCAATTATTATCCATTGCATAATATCTAGGATCCAGCCCTTTATCCGTAGAATTCAAAAAGATTGTTTAAAATGCACACAAATTAAAAAAAAAATATATATTAGATATTTAATTAATATTTAGAGAAAACTACGTACATTTTAGAATAATTCAGCAATAGCTGTTAGATATTAAATGGTATCAGTCGGGTTCCACACAAATAATTTCCGATTCGCATTACGTCCAGTTTGACCAAATCACCTAATGCTAGGCCATTTGCCCTCTGCACTGATAACAAGTGGAATTGCTGCAACCCTTCTGAAATGGGCCTTTTCAACGACCATCGATTCACATTGCACTTAGGTACTGTTGGCTGAACACGCTATGGCCTCTGACAGAAAATGAAAAAAAAAAACAATTTCCAGATTATAGGGAACCTTGTAAGTTGTTATTTTAACCACAAGAAATGGTAAGTATTTTTATTTAATTTCGCATCACGTCGCAAATGATGTTTCTATGCGATTCGAATAGGGCGCATCTGTATGGCTCCTGGCATATTTTTAAAACTACTGTTTGGTTTAAACTACCTGTATTAGACTGGGAGACGAGATAGGTAAACCCTACGTCATCGAGTACACGGATGAAACTACTTTGTAGTGATAATGAACATTTAGAAAACCTTAAAAAACTGGTCTGCCGGTAATTACGTTATCGAGTACACGAACGGGAATGGTCTCATATGGTAAAGGTCGATTAGAAAATGAGAAAAACACAGGTCTGCCAACCGGCAGCCTGGCACGTTCGCAGGCAGCCGGCGTCAAATTGGGGTAAAAAATAGTTAATTTTACGTCATCGAGTACACGAATGAAACCAAAGAATAACTATAGTCCAGATCATCCCATTTAAGAATTTCTTAGTCTGCCGACCTGGCTGGCAGATAAGTGTTTTTTTTTTCTTTTTTGGTTTATCTTTATTATTATTTTTATTTCATTATATTTTTAAAAACTTATGATTGCCATATTTTTAAAAAATAAGCGATAATGATAAAAAAAATAATTTGATAGTTCCGAGTGTACCCATCCGTTGAGCGAGCCTTTCGACGCCAAACCACTTACGAAACCTGCCGCGGTGCCCCTCACCGATGTCAATCTTAAAAGGACTATTATTATTATAAATTTGCACAATAATATTAGTCCTTTTAAGATTGCCTAATAGTCTATAGTAGTTGGAAGTTCGAACAACCAACACACCGTCGCCGTAAGAGCTGCGATCGTCTGTAAAACGACGGAAATTTCCGAACCCCGACCGTTTCATATCGGTTTCGCTTGCCCTGCTGCATCGATTACATCGAATACAAGATCGAAACTAACGAAAAACGTAGTCCAGATCATCCCATTTATGAATTCTTTGGTCTGCCGACCAGCAGCCTGGAAGTTTTTTGTGAACGATTTTTTTAAGTTTTAATTTTTTTTTAATTAATTGACTAGCTATCACTGGATCCGAGGAACCGGCTATTTTTGGAACCTGTTTTTAATGGATTTATAAAATAGTCACCAACACTCAAATTGGGCGAAGGCGAACCAAAAGCTGCCCGCAGGGCCTAGCACAAAACCAGCGGATCGGGTTTTTAACTACTAGTTATTATTATTATTAAGTCATCACAAGTTCGGTGGACAGTTGGACAGCGGCCAGCACTGTGGAAGCACTATGTACCAGGTACTGGTAGCAGGCAGGTAGGTACTAGGACCTACGGGCGGATGCGGTGAGCACCCGTTGCAATCATCACCCCGGCCGGCCACAGAGGGCCAAAGCTCCAGCAAAAGCCGCGCAAGTAAAGCACGTATTATTATTTAAGGCAAATATTAGTCCTGGAATTACAATAATAGTGGTTCATGGTAACGAACGTGATGGACAAGTAATTAAAGAGTAGAACACCCAAATGATGTCACGACTCCCCAATTCAAAAACAAAAAATGTTTTTCTCTTTTATATTGGGTAGATTCATTAACACTAGAAAGACCGGGTACTGCTCCATACCTATAAAGACAACGACCGTCACTTTGACGGCTGATCATTTTTTTTCAAATTGGGAGGCGGATATGGGTACATTGGGTGAGGTTTGTCTGGGTCTAGGTGGGAATACGTTTGCCCGTCTACTGCGTAGACACTTGTTGAGGGAGACACTTATCTTATCCTCTCCAGCAGGACCTTCCTCGTCCCGTCGCCTTGCACCGCAGTGGAAGAGATGGATTCATTCGTCCGTCACTCCTGGATACATTTACAAAGTTTTCCTATTCATCTCTCAAAATGTTTTCCTTCCGAGAACTTCCTTTCCTTCCTTTCCCTAAAAAGACCAATGCACACATAAATGCACACAGCATACCCAAAGATGACATAGGCCCTGAGAGTTTTTTTCCTCGGGGCTTCCTGGAAAAAAACATGTGAGTGCAAAATGCTGTAATTTTAGTACAAGCATGTTTTATGTTTGTACAATATAATAAAATCGAATGCACTTTCCGCAAACGGGTTTCTTACAATTATCGCACGTGTCATTTATTTGGTTTTTATTATATTTTTTATTAATTTGGCACTGTCGTCTTTCAGAAGTTTTATTTTCCGGTTTCTTTTCTTTTTCGTTTATATTAGGTCCAAAAAAGCCCTAAGGAAAATAATTCCCCTCAGGGCATTTGTCATATTTTGGAATGCCGTGTGGAGGGTACCTATAGGGAAAGGAAAAAGAATAGGTTCTGGTAAGGAAATGATTTGTGGGGTGGGTGGGAAACTGGGGTTCAGAGTGTTCAAGAGTGGCGGACGTATGAATCTGTCCCCACCACTGCGGTGCAAGGCAATGTTCTGAGAGTCCTGCTGCCGAGGTCAAAAGATCACCCTCAACCGTTCTCTGCTGAATTGGTCTGCCATGCAGTTGTTTGGCAGACGCATCCGCTGCCAAGATTCGGACAAACCTAACCCCATGAACCCAGGCACCCTTGCTAAGTCACAAAAAATAGCAAACCTCTTGGGATGACCAGACGTGTTGGTTATCCAATAAATGATTTTGTCAGTTCTTCAGAAGCAAACGCAGCTGGTACACTGGTATTTGTATACTCTGTCCTTCTCCAACAAGCCATAAAATAAATTTGGGCGAGAGATATATTTTTTGGGTAATTTTTGTAAATTATGTGACAGTGACCAATCGAAAGAAAGAGACAGACATAACAGTACTATCATAAACGGAGAGGAATGGGTATGTTGTTAACTTGGGTAAAGAAGGTTGTAAACATACTCAGCATTATGACCCAAACCGTCACGATGATGGCGGCGGTCTTTGTAGGTATAAGTCAATATATCTCAAAAAGTAATTAAGACACGTACCTGTTTTTTTTCACCATAGTTGTTAAACCATAAATCATGAAATGTAAAAAAAATCACACGAATACAATAATTATTAAGCATTATATTGTAATTTTACTTCGGGCTGCCGTCAAAATGAAGGCTCCGGTCTTTCTAGTGTTAACAAGCAATAACTTTATTTGTAATTAGTTTTAAGAACTAATTACAAATAAATAATACTTCTGTAAATCTGTTGTATGTATAGTCTTTCAAATAAGAGTAGAAAATATAAAAAATTGAACTACTAAATTTGTAGACTGGCAACACCAATTTAACTGTCAAATATGTTTTTGAAGTGCAATGACACTGAATGTATAGAACACAGTAAACCACATTTTTTTTTTATCATGACATAAATTTGATTAAAAGGTGATTTGCTTTAATTTAATTTAACATTAATTTTAATTTAACAATAGATAGAAAGGAAGAATCACTAATGGTGAGTTTAGTTGCACTACTTTTAGATCTGAATGAGTTAAATATTTTCAGATCGAAAATTAGAGACATGATCTAAAGCCCAGGCAACGCTAAGTACTTTATCTAGTATTAAATAAATGTGAGCAATTTCTAAACTGTGCTTTATATTTTATTACATTATAGTTATTCTTCATTATGTTAACACAAAATTGCAAAGGTATAATAATAATATACCTATACGCAATTCTAATGTTGAGATCGGCGGGTATCTATACTGCAATGAAAAAATATTTTTTCCACTATTATGCCTTTTTAATTTTTTATAAAAATGTAGGTTACACAGCTTTACTTTAACACCATGAATTATGTGTTTAGTATTGCCATTTTATCAACAGTGGCGCTCTCATATATTTTCTACTCTTATTTGACAAACTGTATGTATATATTTACAAAAAAAATAATGATGGTTATTAATAATAAATTACCAAGTTTTCTTTTAAGCTTTTTAAAGGATTTAATTTTTCTTACATATTAAATTGAGCTTTCTTATACGGTAATTTTTATTATAAGTGACTGCAAGAGACCAAAGTGCCCCGAGTTAAAATGTGAATTCTCTACAAGATTTCCAGCTTCTTCTTCTTCTTTGTGTGCCGTATCAGGTCCCCCCGACGTTGGCGATCACTCTTGATAATGTCTTTCTGTCTTTCGCTGCCCGGAATAGCTCCTCCACACTTCTAATGCCGGTCCACTCTCGTATATTACGCAGCCAAGACATTTGTCTCCTATCAGGCCCTCGGCGACCCTCTATCTTGCCTTTCAATATTAAATGGAGCAAGTGATACTTCTCCCCTCGAAGTATATGACCCAGATATGAAATTTTCCTGATTTTTATTGATATAAGCAGTTCTCTATCTGCTCTACCCCGCTGAGAATTTCTGTGTTGGTGATCATGTCAGTCCATGGGACCTTGAGCATTCTCCGGTGAAGCCACATTTCAAAAGCCTCTAACCTGTTCATGGTATTTACTTTCAAGGTCCATGTTTCACATCCATAGAGCAAGGCCGACCACACATAACATTTTAGCATTCTCTGCCTTAGTTTTAAGCTGATATTGTCATTGCAGAAGAGGGATTTCATTTTAATGAACGCAGTTCTTGCTGCTTCAATTCTGCATCTAACCTCTACATCTGGGTCAAGAGTCTCCGTGAGAATACTGCCCGCAGACCCGCATTAAAATGTGAATGCCGCACAAGGGTCCTAGCTGAACGGAGTTAAAATGTGAATATGGCGCACAAATCCTAGCTGACCCTAGTCAAAACGTGAATACCGCACACGAGTCCTAGCTGACCCGTTAAAATGTGAATACCGCACAAGTGCCTTAGCTGAACGGAGTTAAAATGACTGTTAAACTGACCTGTTAAAATGTGAATACCGCACAAGGGTCCTAGCTAAACGGAGTTAAAATGTGAATATCGCACACGAGTCCTAGCTGATCCTAGATAAAACGTGAATACTGCACACGAGTCCTAGCTGACCCTAGTTAAAACGTGAATACCGCACACGAGTCCTAGCTGACCTGAGTTAAAAAGTCAATATCGCACACGAGTCCTAGCTGACCTGAGTTAAAATGTGAATATCGCACAAGAGCCTTAGCTGACCCGAGTTAAAATGTTAATGCTGCACACGAGTCCTAGCTGACCCGAGTTAAAATGTAAATACTGTACAAGAGTTCAAATTGGCGGAGTTAAATTGTGAATACCGCACACGACTACTAGCTGACCAGTTAAAATGTGAATACCGCACACGAATCATAGCTGACCGAGTTAAAATGTGAAGACCGCATACGAATCCAAAAATACCGCACTAGAGTTCTAACTACCCCGAGTTAGTGGGACTACGACATCCCTGAATGAAATCGCCAAATCCATTTCAAGCAACGCTTTGATTCTAAATGGTCATCTTACATTTTATATTGATTTAAGTGATTTAACCGGCCGGCAGCAAAAGGCACCCCAATAGAAATCTAAACACTGATAAGGCTTTTAGCTGGTTTTGTTGACCAGGTCTGAATAGCCAGGTAGGTAAATAGCAACATCCATCTCAATGAATCCGGCTGATGGAATTCTTGTACCACACTCATTATACAGTGGAAATTACACTGATCGGAAAGAGCACAGCTGACTTTATGATTTTCATTTCCTCTTGTCACTTTTATTGGAATGTCTTCGGACGAGCAAATGCGGTCCATGAAATCTGCGGAAGGGAAACCATTTATCGAACTCAATTGCATACAACTTTGCAGGAAACGCCCAAGTCATTTTTGTAAAATCTGTAGCGATACATTGATTTATTTTTGAATTTGATTAAATGTCTGCATTCGTACTACTCAGTATAGATTCGTGTGTTTTTAGGGAGGAAGACACCAAAGTGACTTTAAATTTCTTTTCAAATTTATAAATTACCTTGTTGACTCTTTCTCCTTGGCTACAATCAATTAATCACCTTCTACTAAGAAACCCCAACACTTTCCATATTCCTCACGAAACAACCAACTTAACTTTCTCCCAAACTCTTGCGAATGTATCGACTATAATATCATAATATATAGTAAACTATTCCAAATTTCTCGAATTAAAATCGCCAACCAAATTTCAAAATAAACAATATATATTAGAGTGATCAAAAGACATCCGAATGTGGAATCCCACAAGGTACGGTGCTTGGTCCAATATTATTTTTACATATTGTTGGATACAGCATTGGAGAGTTGTTATTTATTATTTGTAATTTTATTATGTTAACCCTCTGTCGGTTGTGTAGGTATAAAATATAACTAAAATAAAATAGAAACTAAGAGCACCCGTATTTTTTTTCTTAATCTAGTGCTCTCCTATCTCAGGTTACTTATCATCTAGGCAATATTTAACCTTGCAGGTTGCAGGTGAATTAATTTACCCCATAATTAGGTTTTGCTAATAATTTTGTAGCACAGTGCACAACCGTTGAAATATCTACCTATCGAAAAAAATTAATAAATCATTTCGTTATTATTACGAAGTGAGAACGGTAGGTGAATAAGCAATTGTTTTTATGATGTGGTAATAGTTTCTCTAATATTCGTATATCAAACCGCAAAGTTATTAATTTTCACTTACTCCTACAGTTCCTGTTTCTACCAGCTTTGCCATCGTCTACATTACAACATTATTTTATAATTATTTTTTTCGTATTTAGCAATCGTAGTGAATTATTATAAAATATGAAAAAACAAATACGGCGGCTATTATTATTTTTAACAGCCAATTAACATTTTATCGTAAAGCGACATTTTATCGATGGAAATTAATTACTTTGCAGGTTGAAATTTGTACTATAGTTTATCTTGAAATTCAAAACCCAAGCAAATTTCATGATTCTTATCTTATACCATTAAACACACCAAGGAAAATACTTCTTGAATATACTACCAGTAGAAATCAGAAGCATTAATGACAAAGTTATTGTTGAACTCCATCAAAAAGTATTTTAGAGTAATCATCAACGGGAAGACTGCTTTCCCCATTTTCACATGAAAGTCACAATGATAATTATATTTGTTTATCTTCTAACTGAATACATGGATGTTTGTGTCTTTTAGTTGCATGGTCATGATTGCGATGTGACTATGTTAACAGTACATATGTGAAATGTAAACTCTTATTCCATCCACAAGCAAATGCTAATGAAAGATCAGTGTAAATTACACGTTACAAAATTGTAATATTATAATATGTACCATTTTAAGATAAATTACACACAAATTTGAAGATTTTTATTTGAATTTTTTTATTGTTGTGTTATTTATGATCAATATTTCGAAACTGTGGCTTGGATCTTTCTCTCCCAACTGCGTCCAATTGATAAATAATAATATCGGCCGGTGGATTACCGCGATGAGAAATGTTTACGTGTTCGATTTGTGCGGATGATTGAAATAGTCGGGCACGTCCCGTGTTGGTCGGAGGATGTCTTTAATGGTCTTTAGTGGAAGCAGCAGGCTGGAACGGGCAGGTAGTTGCGGCTGGACTGGTGCTAGTATAGCCCGAAGAAGGCAGGTGTGACTTCTCATCACCAATTCGAGGAAGAACCGAAACGAATATATAACTACTGTTAAGTTTGATTTTTCTGCCGGTTTGATGGACCGTTAAACCACCGGCATTGACCGTCATAATACGAGTAAATTAGTGGCTTTTCAGAGAGTACGCCATAATAACATTTAACAACTGAAGAATAACATATTAATAAATCTAAATGGAATATAAAACAGAACAAGGAACGTAAAATAAAATAAAATTAACCAACCTTGAATAAATACATATTAAATTGATGGTTAAGGTTATAACTTTAAAAAGTTATTCCAATAAATAAAAATACCTTATTATGATTTATTATAATAAAACAAATATAAAACTTATTTATGTTAAGGTTGTTTAACATCTTCAGACTGGTACAAATTATTCATAACTCACGGTTTATATATTTATTTATTTATTTATTGTTCTTATACGCCCGTAGGGGCTTTTACATAGATTATAAAATAATATTTAAGATATCGAGGATTACACATACATAGAATTTATACCAAACGTTATAAAAGTGAAAAAACTTTTAAGAATATACAAGTAGTTTTTAAAGAAAAAACCACTTGTATATTCTTGCTTAAAACTGTGAAATATTTTAAACAATGTAATATTTAACAATAACATAGAACAAAATATAATATAAAACATTACAATAACACATCAAATCGTTAAATATATTATACCCACGTTACAAAAATTTGTAGGATTCCACAAAGTGTTGGTTTAAATTGCATTTTAGAATGTAAAGGGATTCAGCGAATACATCTACAATACCACCAAACTTGTTGCCTAAATCATGCATCCTATGATTGATAGTTGGTTGTGTATGTGTTGCAAAAGAATGTTATATTTTGTCTAGTATTCCTTGTCGGTACATGGAGTTTAATACTAGAAACGAAGGCAGGGCTGTCAATTAGGTTGTTCATAACTCTGTACAATAAAATTAGGTCTGAAATAATTATTCTGTCAGACAGCGTAATTAAATTTAGTCGATTCATTAAACTTAAATAATTAATGTTTTCTATTGGAATTTTGAGTTTGAAATTTAAGTACCTAAAAAATTTGCGTTGAACACGTTCTATTTTGTTAGAGTGTACTTTATGTGTGTAATCCGTCATTGTATTCAATTCCTAGGAAATGTATGTAGTTCGTGAAATCGCTCGGATGTGTGTGAAATAAATTATATTAGACACATTTCCTAGGAAATCTATACATTTCCTATATAGCAATCGGAAATGTAAAACATTTAAGATATCAATGGGTACGCGGGGATAGCGGGGCTAACCTAACCTAACCTAACCTACAATCCACTGGAACCGGCCAAGGAGTTAAAAAATTGCCTTTGCAAGAAGAACTGTATTACAGCAAGATGTTTGTGTATAAAAATAAACTATTGTGTACTTCCAAATGCCATTCCAGTTTACCTTGCAAAAATAAATAGCCATAGAGCCTTCTTTTTATGCATTTCCTAATACGATATTGGAATTATATACAATTCCTAGGAAATGTATGCATTGCTAATTTTTACAACAATATTTTGTACATTTCCTAAATAGCTTCGGAATTGCATACATTTCCTAGGAGTTGTATACAATTCCTACATTTCATACATTGCCGGTAACATATACACAAATATGAGGAAGGGGGAGAGGGGTGGTATACAAGGATTTTATTCGAAAATATGGGTTTTCTTACAATTGTTACTAAGTGGTCTTTGGCTACCTAATTTATAATTTTTTTGGTTTTTTTTCCAGTTGGCTTAATTACCTCGGGATTGTAGCCTTACTTCAATTTTGTTTGGGAAAAACTTTACAAGTAATATGCATCATTAATGACCTGATTTTTATTGTTGTCAAATAGTTATTATATTTATGATGATATTGAATTTTGAAGGGCCCCATGTTTTACATTGGAGTTGGAATAATCTTATAATGATTATTATAATAAAAATAAAATACATTTTATATATTAGAATATATGATGAAAATTACAATGGAAGCGGAGATTTAGCAAATGATTATAATTGTTTATTCATTTTAATGTCTATTTTTTTTTAATTAGGCGGGTTATTTCTAAGGATTTTAGCCAGTCTAGATGGCATTTATTACAAGTATGGAGAATTTTAACGTCTCTGTCTTTGTCAAACGAGGGTTGGTTTTCTAATAGGTGTGACCATATTATGATATTAATATTACCAAAACAAACCTGGTCTAACATAACTTCAATTTAACTTCTAATTTAACCTAATTATCTAAACATCACACCGTCGTGCATAGGAATACGTTAAAGCGATGGGATTGAATACAACCCTGTCTTTGTACACACGCTTTGCTTCATCCACACTCAAACATACCAACTCTTCTGTTATTCCACCTATTGACTTAACCATTTGACTTACCTATTTGTGCCAAGACTTATATTACTTTGCGTGTTATTGTATTATATATCAATAACCAGTGAGATCCTGTTTCAGTACGAGTTTATTATGTATTCTTAATTTCTTAAAGTGTACAGCTTTAAATTAAATTAACGCTGTTACAGGAAGCTACTTGTGTATGCTGTTAGCGGTGACATTCAGAATTAAATTAACTTGGAACGTCCTTTGAAAAGTCATTAACAGCGATGAAAAAAAAATTGGTTAAATCGATTACGTTTGTTTAGGGTAATGGGCTATTTAAAAATTATTATTTTCAAATCTTTTAATGACTTTTCAAAGAGAAGTTGACTTGATTCTGAGTTGGCATGGATCCGCTGTTAGCAATGTTTACGTACCTACAAACTTTGTAGGTATGTATATATAATTAGAATTAATGATTCAAGCGATTAGAAAAATGCAATATAAAAATGATATCAATGCGGCATGAGAAGTAAAACAATGCACATGTTAAAGGCAATATCGTTGGTCTTAATACCAACCATAAGATAAAGCTTTCTACGTAGTTCCCTCAGCTCACTCACAATAAGCACTCGATAGTTGCTCTTTGGTCGAGGAAAAGAAACTTTCAACATACGAGTACATTTAAGTTTCAACTAGATGATCAGGAAATATCTGGATCTGTATATATAAAAATGAATCCCGGTTGCCCTTCAGAACGACTTCACCTATTTCATTCATGTTTTTTTCATAAGTTTTCTAATACTTTGTGAAAGGTTCTCGGGGAAAGAAAAAATAAGAAAATTGCGCAGAAAAAACTTAACGACTATTTTAACTTCGCACGTTTGACAGTTTGCGCGTTTGATGAATGTGAATTTAGCAGGCAGCTGTTTTTTTTTGTAACGAAAGAATTGTCTATGAATTTTTTAAATAGGTACCAAATTTGATTGATTTTTATTATAATTTACAAAAATGAAGGTTTGTAATATATAAAAATTAAAAAAAATTGCAATAGGTGGCACGCGATGCTGTTTAAAAATTAAATGCACTGGGACTGAATATATGGAACTCGTGAGGGGGGTTGGCGGGACGGGGAGCGGGGGAGGGTAGCGGTAAGGCGGGAAAGGTGGAAAGGGATACGGGAGGGG
Organism: Limnephilus rhombicus; assembly: GCA_929108145.2. Lineage (NCBI taxonomy): Eukaryota > Metazoa > Arthropoda > Insecta > Trichoptera > Limnephilidae > Limnephilus > Limnephilus rhombicus. Next base: position 15,290,448 of record OV815277.1, read on the forward strand.
ACATGCAGGGAGAAACAATTTATTTACAACCTATTCAGTTTGATTATAAACTAAATAATATTTGTCTCTCTACTGTCACATCTATCAAGGACCTTGGGGTCCCTCTGGATTGTAAACTTTCTTTGCGGGATCACATTAATAACATCGTAAACAAATCACTTAAACTACTCGGCTTCATTCATAGAATTACCTCTGACTTTAAACATATAAATACACTTAAAACTCTTTACTGTTCGCTGGTCCGCCCTCACCTTGAATATGCTAGTGTCATTTGGTCTCCTTTTTATGCTGTCCACATTTGTTACATCGAATCTGTACAACATCGCTTCCTACGAGGAATTGCTTGGAGGTTAGGACTTGAAAGAGGAGAATACTCGTATAATGAAATTGAACAAACTTTAAACATTTCCTCTTTAGAAAAACGTAGAAAGGACTCTGATCTAATATGCATTTTCAAAATTATCAACAGTTTTACTGACACACCTGCTTTGTTACAACTCATCCAGTTGTGCTGTTCCTCAATCAACATTCTACTAATTATGGATATCATTCTCCTTTATCCAGAATGTCGAGACTTGTCAACGCAAATCAAAGCATTGAATTTTTTGGTGTAAGCCTAAATTACTTTCGGCAGTCGTTACGCAATGTGGTTTTTTAAAGTCTTTTTAAATCCATCTTCAACCTACTTGTAGTTATCTCCTCCATGTACTTTTATATAATATGTATTTTGTCAATACTATTCATCTATAATGTAATCTCCTTTCATTGTGATCTCTCTTTTTTCTATTCGTGTTATTGTTATATTGTTAATTGGACTATTTGTCCGTAAATAAATAAATAATAAATAAATTTCCTTGAATATGGAATTGCAACGCATGGCGGGAACCAGCTGGTAATATAATAAATACTTTATTCTTTTTCTTAAATTATACGATTTTCTTGACGACCTATTTATTACCTATAATTTGATTTTATTTTCTTAACGACTGTTGTTGCTGTGTTTGAGATCCCCTTTTTATGACTATTTAAATACAAAGTATAGTAGTTTATTTACAATTCTCTCACTAGGAATTCCTGTTTCGAGGCTGACGGTAAGTAGTTGTGTTGGTGTTATATCATGAAATCTTCAAATTAGTTGTTTGCATCATCTTCACGATTGCTAATTTCCTATCTTCTTGTTTATTGATTGCCACATCTTGTTTGTTGACTGTAGATTGTGTTAGTGTTACAACATAATTTTTATGATCCCCGTCTTCAAATTTACTTTGCCATATTTGATGTTGTTTTTAAACCTGTTAATCTCCATGTTTTTTTAATGTCATTTGAAAGGGCATTGTATATGTCTTATTTCCCCTTTAAGTAACATAGAATAGTACCTCAGCGTGATCACCAATTTAGAATTGAGACCTTACCTCCACTGGCTTTCACCCTTTTAAGTGACTAGATTTGATTAGCCAGCTATTTTTCAACCTTCCTCTTCCCCATTTCCTTTCCCTCCCCAGTCATTTCAGTCTCTGAACATTCACTCAAAAATCAAACCAATTGGTGATTGGGCAGCTTTGAATAGTGTGCGGGACTCATATAGAAAATTGAACGTTGTTCTAACTTTTTAACTTTACATCGTCAACCAATCGGACTTATAAGCTTGTTTTCACGATAATATAACGTTACCAGACATATGTATGACGCATAAGGCGTACCAGACTAAATATTCGAGTAAGAAATATCATCTACTAAAATACCAAAAATGCAATGTTTTGATTCACGAAATCACAAAAACTCCATAGAATCTTGTACTAATAATGATCTACTTAATAATGATATTGTGTGAAAATATAAATTAAAATAAAGCGACGTCAAAATGTATTTGAAATTTCACGGTTAACGCCCATTTATAATCTAAAAATAATCATCATCATCATTACATAGTATAAAATGAAGTCGCTCAAAATGTATGTGCGCGTTAATCTTTTAAACTACGCAACGGATTTTTATACGGTTTTCACCAATAGATAGAGTGATTGAAGAGAAATGTTTATATGTATAATTCATGTAAATTATAGTAGAGAAAAGCCGAGAAATTCAAAGAAAACATATTTTTTGCGATTTAAAACGGCTGGCGGGCCGTACCATAGTCACTTTTGAATTTCGTTCTACGGAAGAAATTGGAAAATAGATGTCCTAGAGTAAGTAGGTATTTGATTTTCCCTTTTCAAATATCCAATGTTGAATTGCCAGCATTGTATAATTAGTGGCGATCGCTCGAATTGCATTTTATTACATAGTATAAAATGAAGTCGCTCAAAATGTATGTGCGCATAGATCTTTTAAACTACGAAACAGATTTTCATGCGGTTTTCACCAATAGATGGAGTGATTCAAGGGAAAGGTTTATGTGTATAATACATGCTTATTATAGTAGAGAAAAGCAATTCAAATATTCAATTCAGGCAGCGAGCAGCGGGCAGCTGGCAAGCCGGTTGTGTGGATTTTATAAAGGTTGGGTAATGGCGTTGTGTTTCGTTAGCCACAGCAACGTGTGGCGGGGTCTGCTAGTTTTATATAAAAGGCAAATCATTCGATCAAACCGGATGCAGCAGAATCTAGAACATGTCGTACAACTAATAGAAAAAAATGTATTATAATATAATCCTAAACTGAAAACCAATCATAATCCCATTGTGTATTTAACAATTTAAAATTATGATACTTTCGAAGGTGCGCAGCTAAAGGAATATTATAAATATTATATACAGCGTATCACAAATTGAATAGGTTATATGATTTTTTTAAAGTGGTTATTTTGATTAATAACCATTAACTATTGACGTGGAGTCTCGCAGGCGTCGCACGTTCTGCAAATTCTTAGAATTCTTGGCCACTTCCCCCCGCTTGCCGCGAGCACGCGTCTTAGTAGTTTTTATTTTAGTGCCAAAACGACCGCGGAAGCAGTTTTTTTTTACATGAGCTCCACACAGGAGGCCCTCAGGAAAATAATTCCCTCAGGGCCTATGTCATCTTTGGAGATGCTGTGTGGAGGGTTTTTTTTAGGAAAGGAAAGAGAGGAGAGTTCTGGGAAGGAAAAGGGTTTAAGGGGTGGGTAAGAATCTGGGGTTCAGTATGTCCTAGTCATCCGCCTCCAAGGCCTAGACAAACCTCACCCCATGAACCCGAGCACCCCTGCTAAATCACCAAACGTAGCGAACCACTTGGGGTGACCTAAGGCAGAGGTGTAGGTTATCGTAACGTTCCCGGGGCGGCGGTACCCATTCCCGCCTCCCAAATTGTTTTTTTTTTTTTTTTCTAGATTAGATTTTAAGTAAAAAGCGTTAAATTTATTATATTAGTTGTGTAAGGTCTATTAAAATACTAAAATAAGGATTTCATGTCAATTAAAGTTGAAAGTACCACTTAGTGTTAATTCCCACAAGGTGGGAATACTATCCTTGTTCTACTGGTATAACAATGGAAGATGCTCCGAGGAATCAGCGACATTGATCCCTTCGGCACCGGTGCTTAGTGAAGAAACACGCCAAACGCGTGCCCAACATTTGTACACGGTTGACATTTGTCACATGAGAACAGGTGGGTTATTCGACTTGTTCTTGTGTTCAACAGCTCGGTTGTGGAATTATTTTCCAACTTCTGTGTTTCCTCCTTCCTACAACATGGGTCTCTTCAAAACCAATGTTCATTCCTCCCTCTCCTTAAAAAGACCCACTACACAGCATCCTAGATGACATAGGCCCTGAGGGAAATAAATTATTTTCCTCAAGGCCTCCTGTGTGGAGTTAATGTAAAAAAAAATAATTTTTTTCTTCATATTTTATAATAAAAGTTGATTTAATTTACTTAAATGTTTTTTATTACAAACCAATGGTAAATATCAACACAATTTTGAAACATCGAAATTGATTTTTATAACAAAAAATTACTTTGAAAGTACAAGTAGCCTGTGAGACGTCTCGTCCCTTACAGTGTTATGAATTTGTTATGTCACCAGTCAAAGGTTAACCAGTGGTGATTTTTTTTATTTATTTAATATTATTTTTGCTGTGTCCGGAATCACCCAGTTGACCAAGACGAGCGCAAACCAAAGCCCGTGAGAGCCGATCAAATCGTCGGGTAATATCCCGCAATATACATTTAATAAGAATATTACAAAACACTTATCTAGGAGCGGGGCAATGTTATTACGGTAGAGAATTATTTCACGACTTGCTTTTTACAAGGAATCGAGAGATATAAGTACCTAGTGCCTATATCCACCTTATAAAAATGCCGCTCGTAGTTTACGGGGAATTTAACTTTGTTGTGATGAAATTAGTGTTTGATATAAATAATTCGTATATGTTATCACACAAACTTGACTGCATAGTTTTCATGTGAATACTTCACAATCATAGAGTAAGTAGACTGACTAAATAATGACTTGATTATACAATAAATACTGATAACATGAAGACTTGAATATATTTTCGAATTGAATCACTACCTTCATAAGGAACTTAACCTAGCATATACCTAACTATCTCCTCACTTAGAGCTGCTTTGTAATTATTATACCTACTTATATATATATATATTAAAAATAAAAAATAAATATATATATATATAATATATATATACATATATTTTTATAGAAATAAATATTAATAAAAAATAAAAATAAAATATATATACCTAATCAGGCATATTAGATTTGTTATAGAATTTATATATAAAAATGCAAAAATCAGTCATTTTAAATACATGTAGGATTACAAAAGATTTTTTAAATATTTTTTATTGAGGGATCAGTAGGATTTATAGGTTCAATTAGGAATTCCACAGAGCCGAACCCTCTGATATGAAAATATCTGGAGTCGGTGAATTATTTTCCCATTTGGTCTCTGGTAGGTTGACATGCTGTTATTGTATTGTATTGTATTTATAATACTTATATAGTGCAATTGCATAGCGTGGATTGACCAGATGATCATTTGGGAAGTGTGTGAAAGGGTTTAGTTTTTCCTGTGGGGAAAATTAAACCCGGACATTTAAATCTGGTGCGCAAAAAAAAAAAAAATATATATATATATATATGTTATGATTAAGGTTTTCACGGGTGTAAGATGTAGAACAATTTTCTCGGTTTACCCGCGTAACGTAGTCCTTAAAAGGACTTTTTAACTCCTGACGTTTCGGACAGATCACACTGTCCATCTTCAGAGGCCTTATGTCTTGAGTTTTTGTCTCAAACTGATAGCTTTCGCATGTCTGTTCGGTCCAAAAGCTAAAACTTAAGTGAGTGCAAGTCACTTCTTATGTCTAGAACGAAGTACCCGGGTTGCAGGTGATTGATGGTGGAGGGGGTGGGGGGCGGGGCTGACAGTAGACAGTTTACCAATCAGGTATCTACTGTCAGCCCCGCCCCCCACCCCCTCCACCATCAATCACCTGCAACCCGGGTACTTCGTTCTAGACATAAGAAGTGACTTGCACTCACTTAAGTTTTAGCTTTTGGACCGAACAGACATGCGAAAGCTATCAGTTTGAGACAAAAACTCAAGACATAAGGCCTCTGAAGGGGAGGCTACGAAGCACCGAACAAAGTGAGGAGATTGATTATTCTATCTCATTCTCTCGCAGGCTAAATTCCATAGATAGTATAGATGTATGTGTTTGTCGCTTTTTTGTTTCATCGAGTTTCAATTCACAACGGTGATAAAGAATTTTTCACTTCAAAAATGCATAACAGATCTTTTTGATTTTTTGTAGAATCCCGAAGAAATTAGTCGTCAGAAAGTTAATATTTACGACCGGCCGATAAGCGTGTGATGTCACACTACTTACAATGATTGGCGCAGCAGCACTGCCATTCGAATTATGAATTGCGCTGAATAATTGTCTTGTGTCACGTCACGAGACACGATTGTACATATTTAACCGATGTTCACTTTGGCTATTTAAATATAATTCATTTTCTTAAAAAAAATATGGGAGAAACTCATTTAATAACTTTCTCAATATAACAAAAAAATTCCCGACCTTGAGGAATTTATGTTCGGAAAATATTTCCTTGGGAATATTCCTCGGTGCACATCAATAGCTCGGACGCACATCACTAGCACATCACTAGGTGCACATCACTAGCACATCACTAGCTCGGTGCACATCACTAGCGCGAGCCTTGAATGAAGAAGAAAACATTTACATTCTTTACAAATTTGAACGGCAGCAAATGCATCATTTAGCAAACTCTTTGTCTCCCTTACCCTCACCTGCAATCGTAGATCTCCATCCCATTTGAATTTTGTAATCATGGTGAAACACGGTTTCGTTTTGGAAATTTAAGGCCCGATTGGCCAAATATTTGGATCACGAAACACTCCTTCTAGACATTTCTTGTTATTCTTTATTTTTTATTGGTTCACCAACAGTGATTCACATCAACAGTGATGACATCGCATTACAACTATTACATTAATTTACATTTTCAATATACCAACGATTTCAATTAAAGGTGACCACAAAATACATCTCAACATTCATCTCAACATTCATCTCAACATTCATCTCAACATTCATCTCAACATTCATCTCAACATTCATCTCAACATTCATCTCAACACTACAAGTTATAATAATAAATCAAAATACAAGTAGGTAAATAAAACAAGGAAAAACAAAATCAAATATTAGTAAAAACACAGAGGTCAGAGGGGGACATCGAGGCCCTAGACTGGCTCGCAGACCTAGATGTCCCCCTCTGACCCCCCACCATACGAAAGAAGAAGAAGTAAAAACACACCGTAGCGACTCAATATATATGTGGCTAACCGACTATTTTCATAGCGATATCATTATTTCTCTACACACAGGCCACACTGACGACCTCCGTAGTCCAGTGGGTAAGACTCTTGACTCACAATCCGGAGGTCGCGGGTTCGAACCCGGCATGCGTAAATAAATTTTATTTGATTAATTTGTGTTACTTCACAATTAATTCATTTAAAATAATATATAGCATATTTGCGGCATGTTCCAGAGTGGAAGATACTATCAGTATCGCCCTGGTGTAAAGACCACCATTCAGAATTGAAATGTTGCTTGAAAATGGCTTTAGCCGTGTTTGGTGACCAGATCTGAATAGCCAGGTACTTCCCAACCTTTCTCTTCCCCACCTCCTTCCCCTCCCCACTACCTTCAGCCTCACAACATACCCCAATTGGGGATGCCATAGTCTCACTGGCTCCAGACGGGAGCAGTTGAGATTCTTGTGCGGTATTCACTGTAAAAAAAAAAAACACCAGAATTTTTGGAAGCACCGAGAATCTTACGACGTGGTTTCTGTATCGGGGTCGATAACACATGTATTTTGTCAATCTAAACCCTTTTGATTATTGTCGCGGTTGAAAATTTAACCTGTAATATGTTTAAATTACAATAAATGCAATCACTACTGCTAAGTGTTATTATTGATAAATTCCCGCGACCTTATATCATGGCATATTCCTGATAAGTTATGCTATTTCACACATAAATATGTGTGAAATAGCATAACTTACCAGGAATATAAATCCCTTCACAAGATAAATTCTTAAGTTTGTGATAAGGATTTTAAAAAATAAGTTATTAACAAGTTGTCCTCTCCTAAACACAAGCATTTACTTTATTAGGAGAGTGTATAAATATGTAAGCTATATTATGTTATATTATGTAAATGTAAAAGAAATAAATATTAATAAAAAATAAAAATAAAATATACATACTTATATATATATATATATATATGTTATGATTAAGGTTTTCACGGGTGTAAGATGTAGAACAGTTTTCTCGGTTTACCCGCGTAACGTAGTCCTTAGAAGGACTTTTTAACTCCTGACGTTTCGGACAGATCACACTGTCCATCTTCAGAGGCCTTATGTCTTGAGTTTTTGTCTCAAACTGATAGCTTTCGCATGTCTGTTCGGTCCAAAAGCTAAAACTTAAGTGAGTGCAAGTCACTTCTTATGTCTAGAACGAAGTACCCGGGTTGCAGGTGATTGATGGTGGAGGGGGTGGGGGGCGGGGCTGACAGTAGATACCTGATTGGTAAAGCTAATTGGAGACACTACTGGTAATTTTGGAAATGCCGTTTTTGGGGTATTTTCATCGATTAAGACTTTCCAGGTGTTGGGAATTCTGATTGCGTCATTTCTAGTATTCATATTATTTTTATGTTTATAAATTTCTATTGCTTCGCGGTAAATTCTTTTTGGTTCATTGTATATGCTAGCTATTGTTTTTGTATTATTAAAGTCTATTTTATGACCTTCATTAAGGACGTGTTGCACTATGGATGAAGTTAAGCGTTTATTAGTGACATCTACTTTATGTTCTACTTTATGTTCTGAAAGCTATCAGTTTGAGACAAAAACTCAAGACATAAGGCCTCTGAAGATGGACAGTGTGATCTGTCCGAAACGTCAGGAGTTAAAAAGTCCTTCTAAGGACTACGTTACGCGGGTAAACCGAGAAAACTGTTCTACATCTTACACCCGTGAAAACCTTAATCATAACATATTAAACCTCTACGGGGAGGAAATTTTACGTTCGTGCAAATCATTCGAAAAGTTAAGATCGAAGCGTGCTAAACTAATTTGTGATTTAAATTTTTTGCGCCGGTGCCGTGATAAAAACGTCGTTCCTTGTGCTTTTAAACTTAAACCACGCTCCAACCAACGCCGTGCCACTCTCAACATCTTGGATAAAGCCGGTCTAGCCCTTGTCCGAGAGGAGATTCACAACATCCGATACCAAATTGACGGTGTCAGCAAGCAAATCAGTGAGTCCTTTTTTAAATTATCTTCTTTAATACATCATATTTTGTGGGACCAATTAGATATGTTGATTCAAAAACGCGTAGATACCAATATTGAACTAACGACAGCACGCCAAATAAAGAAATTCAACTCTCTCTACCGCGCACCCCCATCCTCAAAAATACACACTTTAGACATAAATAAAGTAGTCCACAACTTGTCAAACTTTCCCCTTGATAACGCCACTAAATCAGTACTCGCAAAAGGTTTCAATTTTAGTGTAACGCCTTCAAAAATTCCAAAAGAAGATATTATCACCGCAGTAGAATCAGCCATCTCAAAACTTCCCTTAGACAAAGCCGAAATAATCCGTCAAGAAACGTGTCATATTCTTAGAAAAGCCGTGCAACCTAAGAATAATATATCACTGGAAGAATTTAAAGCCCTTAAGGCACTTCGTTCGAACGAAGAAATAATAGTCTTACCGGCAGATAAAGGCAACGCGACTGTAATAATGAATACAAGCGATTATACCTCAAAAATGCGGGAAATTTTACTTGATCCCGTTTACAAAGTTAATAAAAACGACCCCACTACATATCTAGAAAAAACAACAAAAAGTAAAATCGTGTCCTCTAAACTCGGTGATGATCTCAAGAAGATGCTTATCCCTAGAGAAAAGTCATCACGTTGTCCAAAAATGTATGGTCTTCCAAAGATTCACAAACCCAACGCGCCTCTCAGGCCTATTGTTAGCTCGTGTGGTTCGCCCACCCAGATATTAGCAAAATTTCTTGCCCAACGCTTTCAGCCTTTTGTTGAGAAAGCAGATTCTTACGTGCGTAATGCTGAGCATTTTATTTCAACAATTTCTAATATAACTTTAAACAAGGGTGACATTTTAGTGAGCTTCGATGTAGTCTCTTTGTTCACAAAAATACCAATAAATGAAGCATTAGAGTTAATTAAATCGAAACTAGACGTTCCGACTGATTTTATCACTCTGACGGAACATTGCCTTAAAAATACCTATTTTCAATTTGAGGGACAAATATATAAACAAATTCAAGGGGCCCCGATGGGCTCACCCCTCAGCCCGGTAATCGCTAATATTTACATGATGTACTTTGAAATAAAGGCATTAGAGAGCGCCCCTCTGAAACCTTCACTATGGCGTCGCTATGTGGATGATACCTTCATTATTTGGGAACACGGAATTGAAGAATTAAATAACTTTCTTATTCATTTGAATAGTATCCATGAAGATATTAAATTTACCATGGAAATCGAAGAAAACGATTGTCTCCCATTTCTCGATATTTTAGTTAAAAAGAAAAAGAACGGCAGCCTTGGCCATACCGTATATCGTAAACCGACACATACAAATAGATACTTAAACGCCAACTCAAATCATAACCCATCTCAGTTGTCATCAGTTATAAATACCCTAGTTACCCGGTCAAAACGACTAGCGGACAAAGATCATATTCATGAAGAACTGGGTCTTCTTAGTAGTGCTCTTCAAGCAAACGGTTTCTCCAAATATTTAATAGACAAATCCATAAATAAACGCAAAAAAACTATTTCTGCAACGAAAGAAGAACCCCTTTCTATAGCAATTCTCCCATTCATCAAAGGCTCGACAGATAAAATCAGTCGAATCCTCAAAAGAAATAAAATCAAAACTATTTATAAATCAGAAAATAAAATCTCGTCTCTATTAAGAAGTCCAAAGGACCACATTCCACTTGAGTCACATGGTATTTATAAAATACCTTGTGGGGCATGTGAAAAGGTGTATATTGGACGTTGCAATAGAAAAATATCATGTAGAATTGCAGAACATAAAGTAGATGTCACTAATAAACGCTTAACTTCATCCATAGTGCAACACGTCCTTAATGAAGGTCATAAAATAGACTTTAATAATACAAAAACAATAGCTAGCATATACAATGAACCAAAAAGAATTTACCGCGAAGCAATAGAAATTTATAAACATAAAAATAATATGAATACTAGAAATGACGCAATCAGAATTCCCAACACCTGGAAAGTCTTAATCGATGAAAATACCCCAAAAACGGCATTTCCAAAATTACCAGTAGTGTCTCCAATTAGCTTTACCAATCAGGTATCTACTGTCAGCCCCGCCCCCCACCCCCTCCACCATCAATCACCTGCAACCCGGGGACTTCGTTCTAGACATAAGAAGTGACTTGCACTCACTTAAGTTTTAGCTTTTGGACCGAACAGACATGCGAAAGCTATCAGTTTGAGACAAAAACTCAAGACATAAGGCCTCTGAAGATGGACAGTGTGATCTGTCCGAAACGTCAGGAGTTAAAAAGTCCTTCTAAGGACTACGTTACGCGGGTAAACCGAGAAAACTGTTCTACATCTTACACCCGTGAAAACCTTAATCATAACATATATATATATATATATATAAGTATATAAGTATGTATATTTTATTTTTATTTTTTATTAATATTTATTTCTTTTACATTTACATAATATAACATAATATAGCTTACATATTTATACACTCTCCTAATAAAGTAAATGCTTGTGTTTAGGAGAGGACAACTTGTTAATAACTTATTTTTTAAAATCCTTATCACAAACTTAAGAATTTATCTTGTGAAGGGATTTATATTCCTGGTAAGTTATGCTATTTCACACATATTTATGTGTGAAATAGCATAACTTATCAGGAATATGCCATGATATAAGGTCGCGGGAATTTATCAATAATAACACTTAGCAATAGTGATTGCATTTATTGTAATTTAAACATATTACAGGTTAAATTTTCAACCGCGACAATAATCAAAAGGGTTTAGATTGACAAAATACATGTGTTATCGACGCCGATACAGAAACCACGTCGTAAGATTCTCGGTGCTTCCAAAAATTCTGGTGTTTTTTTTTTTTTACAGTGAATACCGCACAAGAATCTCAACTGCTCCCGTCTGGAGCCAGTGAGACTATGGCATCCCCAATTGGGGTATGTTGTGAGGCTGAAGGTAGTGGGGAGGGGAAGGAGGTGGGGAAGAGAAAGGTTGGGAAGTACCTGGCTATTCAGATCTGGTCACCAAACACGGCTAAAGCCATTTTCAAGCAACATTTCAATTCTGAATGGTGGTCTTTACACCAGGGCGATACTGATAGTATCTTCCACTCTGGAACATGCCGCAAATATGCTATATATTATTTTAAATGAATTAATTGTGAAGTAACACAAATTAATCAAATAAAATTTATTTGCGCATGCCGGGTTCGAACCCGCGACCTCCGGATTGTGAGTCAAGAGTCTTACCCACTGGACTACGGAGGTCGTCAGTGTGGCCTGTGTGTAGAGAAATAATGATATCGCTATGAAAATAGTCGGTTAGCCACATATATATTGAGTCGCTACGGTGTGTTTTTACTTCTTCTTCTTTCGTATGGTGGGGGGTCAGAGGGGGACATCTAGGTCTGCGAGCCAGTCTAGGGCCTCGATGTCCCCCTCTGACCTCTGTGTTTTTACTAATATTTGATTTTGTTTTTCCTTGTTTTATTTACCTACTTGTATTTTGATTTATTATTATAACTTGTAGTGTTGAGATGAATGTTGAGATGAATGTTGAGATGTATTTTGTGGTCACCTTTAATTGAAATCGTTGGTATATTGAAAATGTAAATTAATGTAATAGTTGTAATGCGATGTCATCACTGTTGATGTGAATCACTGTTGGTGAACCAATAAAAAATAAAGAATAACAAGAAATGTCTAGAAGGAGTGTTTCGTGATCCAAATATTTGGCCAATCGGGCCTTAAATTTCCAAAACGAAACCGTGTTTCACCATGATTACAAAATTCAAATGGGATGGAGATCTACGATTGCAGGTGAGTGTAAGGGAGACAAAGAGTTTGCTAAATGATGCATTTGCTGCCGTTCAAATTTGTAAAGAATGTAAATGTTTTCTTCTTCATTCAAGGCTCGCGCTAGTGATGTGCACCGAGCTAGTGATGTGCTAGTGATGTGCACCTAGTGATGTGCTAGTGATGTGCGTCCGAGCTAGTGATGTGCACCGAGGAATATTCCCAAGGAAATATTTTCCGAACATAAATTCCTCAAGGTCGGGAATTTTTTTGTTATATTGAGAAAGTTATTAAATGAGTTTCTCCCATATTTTTTTTAAGAAAATGAATTATATTTAAATAGCCAAAGTGAACATCGGTTAAATATGTACAATCGTGTCTCGTGACGTGACACAAGACAATTATTCAGCGCAATTCATAATTCGAATGGCAGTGCTGCTGCGCCAATCATTGTAAGTAGTGTGACATCACACGCTTATCGGCCGGTCGTAAATATTAACTTTCTGACGACTAATTTCTTCGGGATTCTACAAAAAATCAAAAAGATCTGTTATGCATTTTTGAAGTGAAAAATTCTTTATCACCGTTGTGAATTGAAACTCGATGAAACAAAAAAGCGACAAACACATACATCTATACTATCTATGGAATTTAGCCTGCGAGAGAATGAGATAGAATAATCAATCTCCTCACTTTGTTCGGTGCTTCGTAGCCTCCCCACTCTTGTCCTCTTTAGTTTTCTTAAGGTTTCACTTCCACCGCGTGTGAACTGCACTTTAGTCAGTTTAGTCTGGGAATTTCGCCATTTAAATGAAAATTCTCCCTATTTCGGGAAATATTGAGAGCATTGCCCAAAAATTATTGCACGGGAATTGACCCAACTTATATCCAATCTTTCCGGAGCCAGAGGGAGTATCAGAGCGATGTTGTAAGGTAAGTTGAAATTTCGGCGGCGCCGGTGGAAGTAAATTTTATTTGATTAATTTGTTTTATTTGCCGCAAGTTTAGTTTATCCAAATGATTGGTGGCCAAATCTGAAGAGTCAGTTACGTCCTCACCTTCCTCTTCCCCAATTCCTTCTTCCCCCCCACTACCTTTAACCTCACAATATTCCCCAATTGTGGATGCCATAGTATCACTGGTAGTGGTTGGGACCTTTGAACAGTACTCACGTAAAAAAATTAGAAAACGTGTTCAAAATCCCATGTCTCCATGAAGAGTTAATCGATGTAATTGGCCTTTCTGAGACTGAGGAGAAAAAAGATTTTCTAATATGATCCATAGAGATTCGAAACGCTTTTTTTTAAATCAGTTTGAATCACAATTTTGGAGATTTGTGTTCAGTGAGCGAAAGTAGGTAACATCACCCTTCTACCCTTATATTGAGGCACAGAGCAATTGGGTTGCAAGTCCCTGTCGTTTTGTATGCAACACTCATCTATCACGTCTCGCACCACAACCAACAAACCCTCACCTCTCTGCAACCTACTTCATTCAATCCCCTTTTAGTTTAGAAGGATGTATTCTCATTTCTCTTGTTTTAACTCACTTGAGAACAATCTGTAAAAACAAAGTACAACAATAGTAAATGATAATAAATTAAACACGTAATCAATTACGTCAAATTTAATTTGATGTAAAACAAAAACCACCACACAGTGGCTACAATAAAATATGATGCGGTCAAGGACCAGCAAAGCTGATGGAAAATATTGAAACATTATTTCTCCATTAGTTTCGATGGAAAACGCATACATCGCAAGCACACTATTGTGGTATTATTTCATTTACGGCTAATTAACTTACGACCAAACCGCAGTAAGCCCTCAACTATTTTACATTAAAGTTTGTGTTTTTAACAAACCATAATGCGATATTGATCTATAATAATTTGCGCAGGGATAGAGCGGATCAAATCCTTTGTTTTAACGTTGATTTTGTTATTAAAATCGTTGAATTTACTATGTTTATTAACTTAGGAACACCGCAAATAAATAAAATAATTGCAACGAAATGTTTTGTTCACAAAATATAATTATTTCAAATTATATTATACAAGGTGTCTAGGGGGTAAGGTTCATTATCTTTGGAAGGTGATCCACATGACGTAAAAGTTAAAAACAAAACTTTTTCTTTATTCACATTTTTTTACTTCAAATATCTTGTAGAATCACCTCCCGAAGTTGGTGCACTTTATCCCCAGACACCTTTTATGAAATTCAAAACCATAAAGTGATTGCTTTCTACAGAAATATAGTATCATTGTTAATGCTTTCTGTAACACAATAATTCACGGTATTGGTATTTTGCTTCGATATCATGGCAAAGCTCCAAAAACCCAAAATGACCGATCTGTTGATCCCAATCATTTTTAGTCATACTAAATCAGATTGGAAGTACCAGAATCCTATATCTAGTAATTCATTGTTAGTCTAACGACATTTGGTCGTAGTTGGCACTGGGAATGCAATTATTGTTGACTGCAAAAGAGATAATATTAATATTGTTAAAAGCGTCAACGCATCGTCGAGTTCCATTGTAAAATATGACTGAAGCCAACTGAAAAAGTACGAACGCAGCAACAAACCACAACAAGCCATATTTACGATATCACGAGAACCTGCCAAACTCAATTTAAGAAAAGTTTAAAATCAATTAATAACAATCACGAGCGGATACAAAAAAACAACAGTGCATATACTCACAGCTGTGTAGTAAAAAAGTGAACTTTTTAACTGTTTTTCGCCAAGAATACGAAGAATGACAAACCCATTTTTTTAAAGCCTTTTACTAATGAATTACATAATGTTAGAAAACAAGTATGCAAAGTCGAAGGGATATTGGTGTCGTTGGGTTTAAATCCTTTTTTTCTACTTCATCAATTTGTTTATCATACTGATTTGAGTTGTGGGTTTGTCCGTGAGTGATTGTAACTCTTGTTCAATGAACTCAAATTTATTATAAACTTGAGACTTATTTTGAAAATTGGAATAGATTGCGTCAAGAATTCAGATTAGCGATAAACTACCCCACTGTAATATTTTAACAAAAAATTAATTTCATTGTCATTTTCAAAAGTGGAACAAAAGGTGTCATGAATTCAGACAGAATAATAATAATAATAATAATAAATAACTTAGATAATAATACGAGTAAACCAATAACTGAAATGCGCATTTCTTTTGATTAAATTTATTAGGGTTAATCTTGACAAGTTTATAATTTGCGAGGCAGGTATGGCTACCGCCGCCTCCCCGGGATCCATTTATTGGATAACCAACCCTGCCGTAGGTCACCCCAAATGATTAGCTATGTTTTGACGTAGCAGGGGATCCCCGATTTATTGGGTGAGGTTTGTCTAGGTCTTGGCGGATCAGATCAGGAGGAAAGTCCTTTTGATCTCTCCAGCCAGACTCTCTCGACCCTTGCCTATCACCACAGTGCGAGGAACGGTTCATACTTCCTTCACTTGTTGACCCACTGAATCTCAGATTCTTACCCACCCCTCATACCTTTTTCCTTCTCAGAACTTCCTCTCTTCGCTTTCTCTGGATAGACCCTCCACACTGTATCCCCAAAGATGACATAGACCCCGAGGGGAAATTTTTTTCCTCGGGGCTGATGAAAAAAAAATACAGAAGTAAAGTCAGATTTCATACTTTTTCAAGGATCTGCGTTTTTTTCCGTTTTCAAGAGAGTTATTTATTAATTAGATTAACTAATATTATCAATATAAGTAGGCACCTACTAAATTAGTCGTCAAAGTTACAAAGTGTTTTCATTAATATTACAACTAACATTGTACCCAAAGTTTATAGGGAATCAAATGGCCAGCCATGTCCCAACATCACGGAATAGTTGAATAATCTCCTCAATCATCCACCGATTAATCATTCCATAATATCATTGATAGCGATATTAACCCTCAAAACCAACGGTGTGCTTGTTATACAAGCCTAATCAAATGTTAATGTGTCTAGCCCGAAACACTTACCAGGCGCCCATGAAAAGTTATAGCTCGCACATAACACATTTGCAGTATCAGCAGGCAGAGGGAGAAGCTAATACATACCCAGGACGGAGGGTGGTCAGGGGTCAAACAAACCATCTCTCTCGTTTGCTGCACTCCTGGTATATGTATATTATCGCAAAGCCGAATTAGCTTCGATTAACCATTGGGGGCGGCATACCGTATCAGGTCTCCCTATCGTGTGCAACAATGACTGAATGTGGGCTTCGAAAAGAGATAGAAGGACCTGTTTACAATATTTATAGCTTCTTGTTGACAATAAATGCTACCCTCAAAATCAGAGATCAGAACCTAAGTATGCTATTACAAACTCGTAGTACATGCGGAAAATACGTCACATTTAAAGACGAACGCAGAATAACTTTTTCGATTTGAGCTTTCGTTTTCGAGAAAATCGAGTCCGAAGTTTGAAAAAAATAAATAACTGGGGATTTCAGCTGTTGTCTTTTAAAATGAGATAATGTTAGCATTCTCTTATTGCTGCGGAAGGGCCGACCGAGACAGGATTTTTGTTCTCGGCCGAGACCGAGACCGAGACTGAGAATAAATTAAAATCTCGGCCGAGACCGAGAGCCGAGAGTCAGAACAGACCAATTGAGAAAAAAAATGAAAATGCGCTATTTTTTCGTAGTACAGCAACAATAAAACATTATACCTACTTAGTAAACATATTAAATCGAAATAACACACCCTAACAAATCACACTAGCCGACCAATCACAATTGATAGTTCTCTCACGCACTGACACCAAGTGAATAATGTGGACGCGCGCGGTAGATTTGAATCCCATTATCCTATACCGTACCTACTTACAACGGTCTCGGTTATGGCGATTTTTCGCCGAGAGCCGGTAGAATTTGAGAGTTCTCAGTAGAATTTGTAGCCGAGAATGCCAAGACCGAGACCGAGACCGAGACCGAGATCTCGGTCAACCCTTAAAAATATATATAAAAAAGCACTATGCCGCCACAAATTGTCTATGCGTGCACCATTTTCTTTTCCTCAAAAGTAGTAAACATGATTCAAAATAGAATAGATTTTCAGATTTTTATGAGACTAACTGATTAATAAAACACCGATCAAAACAAACCAACCCACTCCATCGCAGATAGTTAGCCGCTAGCCGTTTGTCCCCTCAACGCACGGCAGCCAATGGCCCGGCTCATCGGGAGGTCATTAAATGCGCATTAATCCGGCGGTAAGCTCCCAGACGGGGACAAAATATATCCGGTACGAAATCTAATGACATGGCGATCTATGAGAACAGAACGCCGATCGGAAGCTAACTGCGCCAACTGTTAGTTTGGGGTAAAAATTTAATCATCCTAGAGCAATTGATTGTAGAACAGAAAGTAATATTATATCAATGTGACTCATTGGGAATATTAGGTTTTACAAAATATGAATTAAAAACAACAAGAATTTCATTTTTGAAAATTTTAACCTTTCAAAACCATGAATACTTGAAGGAACCTGTGTGAATATGGCATCCAAGCCATGCATGATACATATTTGATTTTTGACATACAAAAGAAAAGCACTTGCGGTAGCGAACGACGCAGCTATTTTTGAATCGCGGATCATTCCAATTGGTTCCTCGCACGCCAATAGCAATCCCACAATATTTTCACGTATTCTGTTCCGAATTGCCGACGACGCAACAGCTCGTAAATCGCTATGTGTTCGTTCCCACTGTTTCTTACGAATATTTTATGAATTTAAATTATGGTACGGATTTAAATATAAACCATGCGTACGGATGTTATAATAAACTTGTAAGTACAGTGTTAATGCTTATTTGATTTATACACAACAACGAAACATATCATCCCACACACTTATGTATAAATGAACCCTTTCTCATCCAAATTAATTCCTACAGATATAAAAAATAAATAACATATGATAATGTGTATGATTTTTTTTAAGTATTGTTTTTGAACTGATAGTTTAGGAAATATTCAACGTCATTTTAAAACGACAGTGGTTCCGAAAGGTAAATGACGTATAAGTATGAAAATGGACCATGTTCTGCAAAGAATATTCACAAAAAATACATCAATTAAAGCCAATATCATGTTTACTTATCACTTGAAAGTATTATTGATGTGTTGAATATAATAATATTCTACAATTATATAAAAAAGTCATAATATTTGAAAAGTATTCTCATATGTGGTTGCGCCAGTTTGGATTTAAATCATTTGTTGTCTATGATAGTAACTGAGTAACTGCTTGTTCCCTTTCCAATTCCCACCTATAAAATGCCAAAAACAGTGTGCCTTGTTCGCTTTACTTGCACCTAAGAAGTGTTGTTACACAAAACTCTAACCGCCTGTGACATACGCAAAATTTCTTATTGTATTTTGTTCCGCTGCCGCTACATGTATTTTTTTGCTTTTGTGACATTGCCCGCCGCTACATGTGTTGTATTTTGTTCCGCTGCCCGAGCGGTATGTTTGCTCGTAAAACATATATACATGTTTTTGCTTTTGTGACATTGCCCGCCGCTACATGTGTTGTATTTTGACCCGCCGCAGCTACATGTATGTTGGTTTGCCCGCTCGAAAGGAGTGTCATATTACGCTCGATACGTGTAATGTTGAAGATACCCGCGACAGTTCAACGTGGTGAATTGTTCATGTTTTGTTATTTTATTCGTGAATCTGCGAAACCGCTGTATTTTTCAGTCCGCAACGTGAAATTTGTGGAACATTTACAAGTACTCGTATATGAAGGAAATGTTGTTTGTGAACTGATTAACAGTTATTATAAGTTATAAGAGACAAACCCAGTGGCCTGAAATTGAAGATAGAAAGTGCAGTGGTAAGTTTTTGGCATTCCAATTTACCATTCCTTCATTGCAGTTACTCAGTGAATTTTTATTTATTTGGCACACGCACACGCCCCCGCTATACGAAAGGATGGAGTTTGAAATTTTCGCAGCCATTTTGGCACGCCCAATCATATGTGTGCGTTTGGTAGTATAACCTCAAACGACCAGTGTCGTTTTGAAATTACGCAATACTTTAGGATGCTAAAAACAAATAAAATATCAATGTTTTTTGTTGTATTTTCATTATAATGTGAAAGAATGTACGCTTTACTGTAAATAAAAACGGGAAAATAAATGAAAAAACATAAATACCTTGTCCGTTGTAATACTGCAATTCCCTCAGATCATAGCTTTTCAAAAGGTGTGATCAACGATTCTTGTTTACGTAAGCAAAGCAGCCAACGCAACGAAAAAAATCAATGGTGCTAGGAAGGATTCACCAAGTTATATGTAAAAAAACTGCAAATAAATTGGTTCAGTAGTTACTTAGTAAACATTTTTTAAATTTCACGTCATTTTAAAATGACTCTGGTTGAGAAAGGGTTTTAAGTATCAAAACAAATCCCGTGTACTGAAAGGTGACATTACTTGTAGACTCCATGTCTAATCAATACTGTGGCAAGGACATAAAATCAAATCGCGCTGTACGTACAATATTAATATGTTCACAAGCACAGGCTACACCATTGAAATAGATTCACAGCTTCCAGGGAAGTTGAATGTGTAATGGTGTGTATGGGGATAGCTGGACTTCCAGTCATTAATACCCCATGCTACCTGCAAACAGGGGTAGTTTTGTTTAATGATGAAAGATTTATGAGGGCAACGGGATGAGGGAGGGGGGATGGTTGCGGTTTCCGAGAGGCTTATGCACCGACACGGCTGACCATTTATATTGTGTACATGTGTGCGAAACATAGATTCATTGGTATGGTAAAATGATTTATACGACATATATTGGGTTGGTGCATAATTTCGCAGCATTTTTGGTATTGATATTTTATTGATAATAATTTTTTTTTAATTAAATATTTTTTTATGAAAGTTCATTGACAATCTATGTCGACTTTTGTATTTTTTTTTTTAATTCACTCCTCTCACGTGGACCGGCGTGGTCTAGCGGTTGATCTAGCGTGACTCGCAATCCGAAATTCGAGGGATCGAATCCCGGCGTGAGCAAATAAACTTTATTTGAACAAATTGTGTTATTTCATAATTCATCCATTTAAAATAATGTATAGTATATTTGCGGCACGTTCCGGAGTGGAAGATACTCCCAGTATCGCCCTGGTGTAAGACCATCATTCAGAATTGAAACGTTGCTTGACATGGTGTTAGCCGTGTTTGGTGACCGGATCTGAATAGCCAGGTACTTCCCCACCTTCCTCTTCCCCGTCTCCTTTCCCTCTCCACTACCTTCAGCCTCACAACATACCCCAATTGGGGTTGCCATAGTTCAGACGGGAGCAGCTGAGACTCTTGTGAGGTATTACTATAAAAAAAAAATTCAGGAGGCCCTTAGGAGAATAATTTCCCGCGGGGTTTATGTTATTTTTGGGGATGCCATGCGTGAGGTCTTTTTAAGGGAAGGAAGGAGAGGAAGTTTTGGAAATGAAAAATATGTAAGGGGTCGGAATCTGGGGGTTGGGTATCTAGGAGAGATGAATAAAACCGTTCATATAACTGAGAGATGCGTTGATACGTTGGGGTACAAACCTCACCCCGTGAACCTGGGCTCCCGTGCTAATTCACCAAACCACTTGGGGTGACCTATGGCAGATATGTTGATTATCCAATAAACGCTTCCCGGAGCGGCGGTACCCATACCTACCTCCCAAAATATTGGCTATTGAGATGGTCGAGATTTTCCTTTTACAGAAATGAACAGTATACCAAATTATTACTTCTTCTGTTTTTTGAATAATCGTATTTGGGATACAATTTAACATGAAAACTTTGACGAAATTGTCATAATATGACAACATATTTTTATGAGACAATTTCTAACCAAGCATCGTATTTCAACGTACAATATTTTTAAAGCATAAATTTAATAATATATAATTCAGGGGGCGTTTAGCGTATAATAACACAATTTAGAGGAAAGTAAAAACTGGACCTGTAATATTTGTGCAGTCCATTGATGCTATCATGTTTTTCTAACTGCTAAAGTTCTGGTCTGGAGAAATCCAGTGGTTAGGTACTGGACTGAATATTCTTTAGTCAATAATTAACGCAAACTTTTTCCAATTAAGTTTCTAGACCGAAGATGGACGTGCTCGTCCTAAACTAGTCTGGCCGAAAAGATACAAAAGTCGAAAAAGTATAATTTTTTTTTATTGGATTAAAAAAACAAATTTCCAGAATTAATCAGTTTTCGTTGTTAATTTTATCACCTTCTTCAATGAGTAAATTGTATAAAATGAAGTCGCTCAAAATGTATGTGCGCATAGATCTTTTAAAGTACGCAACGGATTTTTATGCGGTTTTCACCAATAGATAGAGTGATTCAAGAGGAAGGTTTATATATATAATACATGCTTATTATATTAGAGAAAAGGCGAGAAAATCAAATATTCAATTCAGGCGGCAAGCGGGTGGTGTGGAATTTATAAAGGTTGGGTAATGGCGTTGTGTTTCGTTAGCCACAGCAACGTGTGACCGGGTCTGCTAGTTAAGTATAATTTGGAAACCAAAAACGATTCAGAACCCATGCATACTAACTTTGAAAGACCTGACATTTAATCTAAGGTCGGAAACTAAAACTTTAAGATTCAGCTAAAAATATTGATTATTTTACATGGTAACCCTTTCTGAATAGTGATTATATGACCCTTAAGGTAAGGACACACTGGACCCACGTATGCAAATTGCATACTACATTCCGAGAACAACGTTCACACTTGTCCTACGTACGCAACGCAAATTTTAACCATAGTATCGCGATATTCAATGGATTTTACGTAATTATTCACTTCGTGACGTTTTTCTTTGTCCATTCTTTCATTTCTCCCATTTTAACAACAAAAGGAGCAATTTCAAATGTCAGTAAACGCCAAAACAGTATAACCTGAACTATTCCGTTTCGAAATGCAATTTATGGAAAAAACCTCCAGTGTGCCAGAGTACTCCAATATCACTGTATATTTTCTATTTTTATCATGGAATTATGCCCATTGGTCCGATATTGTAAAGTTAACCATTTCTCTGTGCTATTTATTACCCTTTGGTTACTGCATATCGTCGTTGCGTGGGGAGCGTAGGATTAATTTGCGAGTTAAAGTGTGTTTTTGAAGCATCTACACACAATGCATGGATTGTAAGTTGTTCAAAAATATATAGCGAAGCGTATAGTGCATACGCGGGTCCAACGTGTCCTCTCCTTTGGAGAGATATTCACTAAACAACGGTATGTAAAATAGACCAGTTATGATTTAAAAAATAATCTCAATAAAAATGATAAGACTGTCAACAAGCTACACCCAGCATTGATAGAAATGGTAGAAAGAATGGTGTGATACAATTTAATTCCATGCTTCTTTGCCGTGAGAAAAACTATGATAACGTTATCATAATATTATATTCCAGCCATCACCGGCATACTAAATGAAGTCTGACGATAAACATTGTCTAGATTTTATGCCTAATTTATCTTAATTCGCTTCATGGCAGTTATTTTATTGCTGGTCTCGCAACATAAATAATTCTGCAATGTTGAGGATTCTCCGATCCGTACCATAAAAGCCGGGCCCATAAAAGTGTTTTTGGTAGATGACTTGTACGAAGCTCGGATTCTTTAATAATAAATATTGGGATCAAAACCAAATCGTTCACGGGCTTAATATATCAGACGTTATTGGTTATGATGCTTCGCTATTTGGATTTTGGATGGATCGTAAAGATCTTCAAATATATTTTGTAGTAGGTAGGTCGAAATTCAGAGCTCGTAAAAACGTTATTGCAAAACTGTAAAACCCATAAAAATCTACAGGTTTGGTTGTAAAATTGTGTAAATAGATAAATTACATTAAAAAATACGTGGTAGATACCTCCATACTTTCAGAAGGATCTGAGTATTCAAATTGTGAATTAAATTAAATTTACATTGTCCCCAACAGGCAAAAGGTTAACATAAAAAAAATAACATAAAGAATAAACACCAACCATCCAAAAACGTTGTATATGTAAGTATACATGAGACATTAGTGTATGGATCAAGTGTAAATAAGTCAATGAGAATTTCTGAAAGAGATAAGTGAATATAGAGGCAAAAATACCAGATTAAGAGTTTCGAGAAATTTAAAAAAAAATTATCGCTAAATACATCATCAATTATTTTGCCACTTTTTTTACATTAACTCCACACAGGAGGCCCTGAGGAAAATAATTTCCCTCAGGGTCTATGTCATCTGAGATGCTGTGTGGAGAGTCTTTTTGAGAAGAGGTAGGAATGAACATTGGTCTTGAAGAGACCCATGTTGTAGAAAAAAGAATACACAGAGGCCGGCAAATCGTTCAACCGCCGAGCTGTTGAATACAAAAATGAATCGAAAAAGCGACCCTTTCTCATGTGACAATGTCAACCGTGTACAGATGTTGGGCAAGGGATTGGCGTGTTTCCGACTTGCACCAGTGTCGAAGGGATCAATGACGCTAGTTCCCCGGAGCATCTTCCATTGAAATACACAGTGGATGTTATCATTACAGTGGATAAACTAGCATAATACGCTGGGAGTTTCGGGGTTTCTCAGTAAAGTTGTGATTGGTTGATTGATTCAGAGGTTCCCAAAGTGGGTGCCGGACAGAGATTTCGCGGATTAAGACTTTCTGCTGAAACTAGCATACTTGTGCGACATATTTGAAAAACTAAATGTATTAAATCTGTCTCTACAGGGCCATAAAATGCACGTAATTAAGCTTGTAGAGAAGATTTTATCATTCAGGAAAAAACTACAACTGTGGAAGAGAAAAATGACTGATGATGGAGGCAAAGGTTATTTTCCAATATTGCAACCGTGCATGGCCCATAGCGGAGTTAAGGTTTCAAATAACTTGCTGACGCTTTTCACAGAGCACCATCACAGTTAACTGACTGGTTTGCAAAGTACTTCGCAGAAGACCAAGTGGGGAAGTTTGTGTGGATCCAAGATCCATTCCGTGCTCAAGCTCTCCAATATTTTACTACGCAGGAAGAAAAAAATCTAATTGACCTCTCGAGCGACAGCAGCCTAAACACAAAATACGATGCTTGTTCGGATTTGACGGAGTTTTGGATATCAGTCAAAAATCAGTATCCGATTCTAAATGCAAAAACTGTGAGGGTCCTCATTCCCTTTGCCACTTCATATCTGTGCGAAGCTGGATTTTCAGCGGTTGCGGTTATAAAGAGCAAATGTCGCTCGAAAATAAATGTGGAAAAAGAAATGAGAGTATCTGTATCAAGGCCTATTCCCCGGTTTGAAAAATTGTGCAGCGAGCTGCAGGCTCAACGGTTTTTGTAATTATATTTGCATTTTCTTTGTAAGTTTTCCTACCAATAAATAGACTTATTCATTTTAAATACGAGATGTATTATTTAGTGGAGTAGGTAAAAAATTGATTCGTCCCGGGGCTACCATAAATAGACATTATATGACCGGGGTGCCGTGAGAAAATTCAAATTGCCAAGGGTGCCGCGACTTGGACAACCCCTGGATTGATTGATTCTAATTTCGGTTAAAGGGAAGATTAATAATTAATAATTTTGATGTCATTTTTGTCACGACGTTCATTGTTATTTAGAAATACAGAAATACATTTTTTTAAATCATTTTTCGCGAATTTATTTGAAGCGTTATGTCATTTGAATTTATAAAATAAATACCTTGGGTACGCCACTATTCAATAAAATAATATTTATGGGTTGTTTCCTGGTGAAGAAACCATTAGTTTTAAAACACATCGATTATTTTGTTTAAACGGTGGTGTTCACAAAACGTTTTATTTTAAGTAACATAATTATAACTTTCTGAAACTCTGTTAATGGGGACTGAAAGGCACAGCTGCTAAGAGAAATATTAAAAGAAGTAAAGCTAGCAGTTCATAGTAGAGTGCTGCTACCAACCTCGATATATATATAATTGATATTATGCACCCGGGTAAAAACAATAGCACAAGTCAAAAAATGCGCTTTTGAGTTAAGTATGCAGAAATGTTCCTGTATATCTATTCTATCTTCGTTAAATCGGCACAATTCTTAAAAAAAATATTGTGGCTTTACAAGCAAATATTACAATATTTTACTCGAATTGAAGCAAAAATAGTGGCATAATGATCATTGTGCCACTATTATAATATTAAACCTAATAAATATTAATATACTAATTTTAAACATTTGTAAAATAATGTATTTTTATTGGTTAATTAACTGATTTAATGTACTCAAAAAAATATTTCGTTTGAGTTAATTAAATCAGTAAATAAGAGGTTTTTGAGTTGTGCAATTGTTATTCCCCGGGGGTGTATAACTAACTAACTAACTAACTAACTAACCATCACGCCGTTTCCCCGCAGGGGTAGGCAGAGGACGGACCGCCAAACAACTCGGTCTTGGCACACACTCTTTGCCTCACTCACATTCATACATCGTCTCATACATACTCTTCTATTATTCTGACTTTTGACATGGCCCGTCTCAAGTATCTGATTCACTTGATCGTGCCATGTCTTCCTCGGGCGTCCCCGACTTCTTCTAACATTCACATTTGCATCATATATTCTTTTTACACTACTTTCTTCGCTCATTCGCTCTACGTGCCCAAACCATCTGAGGGTCCCTTTCTTAATTTTGCTCATTATACTTACATCATTACACTTACATCATTACATCATTACACTTACATCGACGACCTCCGTAGTTCAGTGGGTAAGACTCTTGAGTCACAATCCGGAGGTCGCGGGTTCGAACCCGGCATGCGCAAATAAATTTTATTTGATTAATTTGTGTTATTTCACAATTAATTCATTTAAAATAATATATAGTATATTTGCGGCATGTTCCAGAGTGGAAGATACTATCAGTATCGCCCTGGTGTAAGACCACCATTCAGAATTGAAACGTTGCTTAAAAATGGCTTTAGCCGTGTTTGGTGACCAGATCTGAATAGCCAGGTACTTCCCAACCTTCCTCTTCCCCACCTCCTTCCCCTCCCCACTACCTTCAGCCTCACAACATACCCCAATTGGGGATGCCATAGTCTCACTGGCTCCAGACGGGAGCAGTTGAGATTCTTGTGCGGTATTTACTGTAAAAAAAAAAAAAAAAATCAGCCTTACATTCTTTGCGGATATCCACATTTCTAACAGGATCATACATGGTTTTACCACACATACGTCACAGAGATCTCATTTCAACAGCATTCAGTTTTCTTTCATCCTTCCTCTGCCAGTTCCATGCCTCTCTGCCATACATCAGGGTAGGTAAGAGGACTCCATTGTGGACTGCTAGCTTCGCTTTTTTTGACAGTTTTTTATGGAGTTAACGGCATTTACCCTTCTTTCAATATCTCTATCAGCCTTCACATCTCTCGTAAACATACTACCCAGATAAACAAACTCATCCATCCGGGGGGGCGTATAATTTTATGAAAATGGCACAGGAAGGATAAAAGTAGACTGTATGCTGTAGAAATGAGAGATCCCGGAGGAGATCCGGAGAGATTACAGGGCTGATGTAAGAAACCTGATTAAAATAGAGATGCTTAGATAGTTTGTAACCAAATCAATTTGTAATCAAACATACGTAATTAATTGAATTAATCCTTAATATCAGGGTGAAATTAATTGATAAGTTCAGCTCCGATTTATAATATACTAGCTCACCCGGCCACACGTTTTTTCGATAAATTCACTCACACCGCCATCTGTTAAGCCCGCTCGTCCACCACATACAGACATTCAGACAGACTTTATATTTTATGTATTTTAAGCAATTTACACAAAACCTTGACAAATTATATACCTAAACGTTTCTCATGAATAACTCATTTTCATAAATTAGTGAAAGCATGAAAATCCGTTCAGTAGTTTTTTCAGGAGTTTAATTTATAATTTTATGTAGAGATATTCATAACTGAATACTTTCCACAATGTTGTTACTTAATACACGATACACGCCTAAACTCGTATTCAAGACCCCAGAATAGCAAAGACGACGTTAATTACAACCTTGTGAACACACAATCGCGATCTCATTCTTGCATCATCTATTTCACTCTTTCAAACTCACATAAACTACATTAAGCAAGAAAACCACATTTTTCTTCGTTTTTTTGTTGTTGTTGTAAATAGTGTATATATTAGGTCCTTACATATGAAATCTGCTTTTTGTATGGGAGGAACATAAAGTCGATTTTTTTTTTAATATAATATATTTATTTAATCAAAGTATGTACCATTGCTATTTATGCACATTTGACATCTGATAGGTGGTTCATCGGTCCCTTTACTATAAAAACCATTCGGACGGGAAACAATTGAAGGCGGTTTGGTCTGCCCCATCGGAGTTGAATTTTTTCCCTTGCAAGAAGTTATCCAAATTTCGAAAAAAATGGTAATCTGTTGGGGTAAGGTACGGAGAGTACGGTGGATGTCTTAGACATTCCAATTGAAGCTCCTCTAATTTTGTAGCCGTCTGTTGTGCAGTGTGTGGTCTAGCGGTCAACGCGCGTTTGTTGATTTGCTTCACTCAATTCGTGAGGTACCCACCTTTCAAGCTTTTTCACCTTCCCAATTTGCTTCAAGTGGATTAAAACAGTTTTATCACTAACACCGCAGCCTGCAGCTAACGCGGACGTGGTTTGCGATGGATCCGCTTCCACAATAGCCTTCGATCCTTCATTATCAACTTTGGTCTCCAGCCGTCCACGGGGCTTGTTCTGCAGGTCGAAATTTCCAGAACGAAAACGTTGGAACCAAAAACGCACTGTGTTTTCTTTTGCGGCACCGTCGCCATACACATCATTAATCCTTCGAGCCGTTTCTGCAGCACTGGTGCCACGGTGGAACTCGTACTCGTAAATAACGCGATATTTCAAGTTTTCCATTTTGTTAACTAAGTGACGCAAAGAAAAAAACGATGATGGAAAAAACAAATGAATTATGATTTTCGAAACACAAATACACGAGTAAATAGCTGTATAAATTTGAATTTTGAATTTCTAACCAAAAATAAGATATTTGAGATCAAAGTTGCCAGTACGGCAAAACACCAATTTCATACGTAGGGACCTAATATTATGTTGGTAGTGTAGTGGTAGTATAATTTCACTCGAAGTAAGATATAATTTACCTTACTAGCGCATACAGACCCACAATAAACATGCCTTAAGGCCAGGTAGAAAGCGTTCAAAAAGAAGAAAAAGGGGAGATACGTAAATACGAATGTTAAAGGGAGCGCGCAAATATTAAAAACAATAATAATTAATTGAAAATTGTGAAAATGTTTAATAAAACACGACTCGTTTAAAAAAGAGCTGAAATCTCGCGGGAAACGTCTAAAGTAGCATTTAAAGAAACACTATGAATTTTTTTCATACAAATAACTTGTAAAATATCAGAAAAAAACGTGTTAATAATAATTTTCGGAGCATACTTTGTGATTTTTTTTTCTATCGAGGGAAATTCGTATAATTACCTTTACGCATGGCAGATTTTATCTTCAAGAATAATATATATTTTTTTAAGAGCTAAAAAACTTAAAAGTATTCAATAATTCAGTATGTTAATAAAACAAAAGTATTACAAATCTAAAGAAACTAATTTGGATGAAGCCAATAATATCAGACATTTTTTTTTCTTTTACTTAGCAGGTGCATTAAGCCGCCGCTACCGGAATTTCTACCGATTTCTTAAATATCTCCCTTAAACACTTTAAGTTTTAAAGCTCTTTAAAAATATATGTTATTCTTGAAGATAATATCTAGGCATTCCCCGCACCGAAACGCAAATTATATAAAATTCCCTCGATAGAATGAAATCGCAAAGTATGCTCCAAAAATTATTATTAACGCGTTTGTTTCAGTTATTTTACAAGTTATATTTATGAAAAAATTCACAGTGTTTCTTTAAATGCTGTTTAAGAAAACCCCGGCCAGATTTTTGCTCTATTTTAAGCGAGTTGTGTTTTATTAAGCATTTTCACAATTTTCGCATCGATTTTATCGCTTTAAATATTAGCGCGCTCCTCTAACATTCGTAATTACATATCTCTCCATCTTCTTCTTTTTGAGCGCGGTTACGGCGCCTTAAATAAATATCACACTAATCTAATCGGAATTTAAAGATTTCTACTTGCAGTGTCTGAATAAGGACAGTAAATATAAATATCTTTGATCTTCAATAAATTAAATCAGTGTTTCAAGAATCGGATTTATTTACGGGGACCCGTGTCATTTTTATTTGCATTGCAACCAAGAAGAACAATAAATCGTTGCTCTAAAAGTCAAGCAATCAAAAGATAAAATACAATAATAAAAAGACGCCCGTTAAAAGGAACATTAAACGGATTTATTGTCTTTTTCCTCGCAAGATATTTTTAATGGGAATCATTGTATCTTGGCATAAAATTAACAACGGGTTGAATCCTGTGGTTTTGATCGGATACTTTTGCTTACTAACAATTTTTACATTTAAAGACAGAACAAAGTACCAAATGGTAAAAATGAATACTGTTATAAATTATAAACAAACGGATTTCAGAAGAATTATTTTACGGGCTGCCAGATTTATTATTCTTTTGTATAATGTTAATGTAAGTACTTGCATACTGCTTTCTAACCCCGTATGCATGGACATTGGAGGGTCTAGAGTCGTTCAAATAAATGTAGCTTCGTTCAATAAAATAGATTCTTGACGTGTGCGGTGAATGAGGAAACCATATGTTTCCTTATAAAGCCGTTGGGAAAGTGGTGGGGTCCCCTCTAATGTATATAAACGGTTTAGAGAATTTATTGTATTAATAAATTTTTATTTGTATTTGTATATTTTTATTTATTATGTGAATACCTTGCATCCCTGCATGGAACCAGTGGGACTATGGCATCCAAAATTGAGAAATGTTATAAGGATGATGGGAACGGGAGGAGAAGGACACAAAGAAAAGGAAGGTTGGGAATATAATGAAATTTAGATCTGGTTTTCAAACACAGTTATAGACATTTAAAGCAGAATTTTGATTCTGAATGGTGGTATGGTAAATTTTTGAGATCGCTGACAATGGTTAATACAAACTTTTTTGAAAAAAAAATTTGATTTACCTTAATTACATTAAAAGACAACTATTTGCGTTGGGGGAAGTGGAAAATATTTCATTGTAAATTTTGATTACGTAAAACAAAAATTAGCTTTCATTCTGTGAAACGAAACCGTCCATTTTCAAACATTATTTTCAAATATCATTTTGTTATGTTGGTATTCTTGTTACTGTACGAAAAGATGCTAGAACAAAGCGTAGCAGACTTCATGGGAATTCTAGGTTTGTGTAACATGGTTTGTGATACAAAAGAAAGTGCCCCTTTATAACGCCTACTCGCGTCAAGGCAAGAAAAACATCCCAGTTTTTAAGTAGTTTAGCGGCTACGCTAGGTTTGTGTAACATGGTTTGTGATTCAAAAGAAAGTGCCCCGTACCTTCAAAATCTTCTAGTCGTTCGTTATACATTCAAGTGTAACAGGAATACCAACATACCTACCAAAGTGACAGCGAATGAGCTTATAGCTAATGGCGTAGGTACAATCTTACAAGACGAAAGCTAATTTTTAATTTTACGTAATCGAAATTTAGAATGAAATTTTTTCCACTTCCCCCAATGCAAATAGTTGCCTTTTAATGTAATTAAGGTGAATCAAAAGGTTTTTTTTTTTAAAAGTGCATATTGACCGTTGCCAGCGGATCTCC
Source organism: Limnephilus rhombicus (assembly GCA_929108145.2). NCBI lineage: Eukaryota > Metazoa > Arthropoda > Insecta > Trichoptera > Limnephilidae > Limnephilus > Limnephilus rhombicus. The sequence goes on from OV815277.1 coordinate 15,321,905, forward strand.
AAAAATAATGGTGGTATTTTACCAGGGCGATTCTGACAGTGTCTACGAAGTATAAATTAAATTAATACGGTTATTAAAAAAAATTATAATTTTATTGCAAATTTTCAAATCACAAAGTGTAGGTAGTATAGAAAAAGACAGGTAAGAAGGTTCATGCGATAGCTTTTTCTACTTGTATTAGAATGGAAGATGCTCTGAAAAACTAGCGTCATTGATCCCTTCGATACCGGTGTGTAGTCGGGAAACAGGCAACATACTATGTTCACAGTTGACATTTGTGAGAACGGGTCGTTGCTGCATCTCATTTTCGAATTTAAAAGCTTGGCTACGAAACGATTTGCCGGCCTCTGTTTCCTTCCTCTTACAACATGAGTCTCTTCGAGATCCATATTCACTCCTTCGTCTTCTAAAAAAGACTCTCCACCCGCAATACCCAAAGTTGAAATAGACCCTGTAAGAAATTATTTTCCTTAGGCCCTCCTGTTTTTAATATAAGTATTTCAGATTCCATATTTTGACGACTAAGAACAACTTCTCCGTGAACGGGAAGAAGTTTTGGATTTGTATAAGGCTGTGTAAACAGCAAACCAGAACCAATACAGAGAAATGTTGGATCCACAGGAATGGAAGGAGTGAGTATTGTAGCGAAGGTCCGGCTCTACATTCTCCACCTTTGATACTTCTAAGAGCGGATCTGTAGTTGTTGTTGAAGTGGTTTTGAAGAAATATCTCTCGATATATTCTCGTTATATTCCTCTTCCAGTTTGTTCAAAGGTGTTTTGGCGAATATTCTGTATTCAACATGGCAAATTATCGTCTTTGAGACTCATACTTGAACTGCACATTGCTAGTTGTGTTTTATATACATAAGTGTCTGACATTATATCTGTAAATACCCATCTAGACCTTACAGTTCTACAAATAATGCCTGTTCAAAAAATTACTGTTACTACTTTTTTGGGACATACATGTTTGGTAGATATTCTCAGTAGAGCCCTTGAGAAATACCTGCATTTAGAATCGATCGTTGCTTGATCCGACTTTTTTGTGTGGTTTCTCGGTGCGATAGGTACATTTTGATGAGAAAAAACATTTTTTTTATTTCACTAGCTTTTATAATATACCTAAATCGATTTAATATCAAATACTCGTTGGTAGGTACCAACGTGATTTAAAATGACTGTTTTTTTAAGCAAGTACCTACATTACAATATTATATTATTTATCTATCCAAATATATATATTTTTGTAAGGATATGTAGATAAATACAATAGATTGTTATTGAGACAGTTCGGTACTTTCTAATTTTGTACTTTATAATCCTGTATAAAAGCCTGTAAAAGAATAAAGTATTATTATTCTGGAGTTACTTATTCTAACTAGGGAGCTAGTCATACTGAATCAACTCATACTGAAAAATAACAAAAGTACTATATAATTGCTTGAAAATAGCGGGTCATGTTACAAAAAATTACCAGTGTTTAAATTATTAGAAATGTTGGACAATAAATGAAAATTGTCTATTGATTTTTGATAAAAATGTATAATATTATTATTTGTAATTTGAAATAGCTTTTCTCACTTTTTTATTAATTCAGGTAAATTATTAAATAGATTTGGGCCGAGGTATTCGTAACGGTATTATTGTTGGTGAGCCGTCGTGTTGATGTTCTAGGTCTCACACTTCGCTTTCTTTAAGAATTTTTAATATGGCATTTTCGTATGTTATTTAATATGTATCTAAGTATATCGGTTGAATTTGGCAGCCACCTCTGGTCTGGAGATCCAAAATACCTGAAAAATACCCTAGACTCTGTGCAAAAACGGGCGGTCCGTTTGATAGATTCTCCTATCTTAACAGACGGATTGAAATCTTTAGAGCATAGGCGTCGGGTGGGAATGCTATCCTTGTTCTACTGGTATTACAATGGAATATGCTCTGAGGAACTAGTGTCTTCGGCACCGGTGCATAGGAGGGAAACACGCCAAACGCATGCCCAACATATGTACACGGTTGAAATGTTCTTATGCTAAAAAACTCGGCTGTGGAACGATCTGCCGGCCTCTGTGTTTCCTCCTTCCTACAACATGGGTCTCTTCAAGACCAATGTTAATTATTTCCTCTCCTCAAAAAGCACTCTCCACACAGCACCTCAGATGACATAGGCCCTGAGGGAAATTATTTTCCTCATGGCCTCCTGTGTGGAGTGAATGTAAAAAAAATAATAATAAAACATTATAAAGTACAATGAGGTAATTGTTTAGAAAAAAGTCTTCATGTTCAAGTCAATTAACACGCTGACAAATTATTTCATTTTAAGTACATGTGATTCCACATTCAAGAAAATAGATTCAATTTTGCAACCCAACAAAGAATAATGCTTTGTTTTGTACTTTCTTTTAGATATAACTTAATAATTTCCCTTGGCAATATTCTAACATAGATTAGGTATTTACTTATAATTAAAATAATAAAACTTGTATAATGTGTCCTTAGAACGGGGTACCCCAGTTAGGACACATTTTCTCTAAAAAACTGTAAAAAAAAATATATATATAAATATAAATATAAATATAAATAAATACGTACGTTATTAATCATATATAGGCACATATATTATGTGCATTTCCCCCCATTCAATTTTTTACAAAAAAATTACATCAAGGCGTTTAAAACTTCCTACACTTATTATTATAATCATTATTAGATAATCTGTTATAAATTCCTTATGATTTTTTTTACTTCAAAATCGAGCTGAGAAACACGGAACGGTCATACCAACTGTCGATTAAAATATCTTAAAATGATAATCGATATTTAATTGTTGTCTGCTTTTGATCGCAAAGCGCTTTACAACTTATCGTAGGTTGGTTTCATCATTATTATGAACGGTTGTACCTAATTGCTAATTGCACAGATATAGAGTGGAACATAAATAATACATTAGTATTAGATAAAATATAATTAACAGTCTTTTACTTTTACGATGACCACTCACGCCATCTAGTTATATAAATTCGTATTAGGCACTGAAGAGATACACCCATAGAAATGTTTTGTGGGCGTGTCTGCTTGCCCAAAGTAAGGTTATACCTACACGGTATCCGGAAACTAGCGGTGCAATCGTAAAACCAGGGAATATGTCACACAGACAAGCTTAAAAATAACATGCTCCCTAAATATCTGCAAACTAATATTATGTACCATGAAAATTTTCACAATTATCCTACGAGGAGTTGCCGAGACTTCAGGCTTCCCAAAACTAAACTTACGTGTACACAGAACAGCGTGTTTTATAAAGGTCAAAAACTTTATAATTACCTACCAAATTCCATAAAGGAAGCCTCATGTCTTGGCATTTTTCGTAAAACATGTGTTACATACATTAAGAAAAATTTATGAATTGTATTTATTTGAATTAACTGTATGTCTTAAACCCTATTGTTTGTATTTCTAACTGGAGTAACTGTATTTCTTTTTAAAACTGTATTCTTTCCGTTATAATTTTATGACTATATTTATTTTATTATGTATTTTATATGTTTTTTTTTAATACTAGATGTATGAAAAAATTTGCTTACATCTAAATAAATTTACAAAAACAAACAAACAAATCAAGAGATCCCAAACAACACAATTTTTTTTTTAATTTAAATTTTTTTAAACCATTTTTTTCCACAAATAAAGGTTTAAAATCTTTTCGAGCCGTGTCTACGCTTCAACGAATTAAAAAAAAAAAAAAAAAAACAATGCACGGCTCACAGTGATACTCGGAAAAACCGATTTTTGAAAATTCGACCTTAAAACTTCGGACTCGATTTACTCGACAAGGAAAGCTTAAATGAAAAAAATGATATTCCACGAAATCGACTCTAAATGTGAAATAGATTTACAAGTTTCCCACTCGTACGAATATTTTTCTGACGCTATGAATTTATCTAACTTCTGGTGAAATTGGTAAAATATTTTCTAATGACAAAATACTTTCCTGAATTTCTAAGGTATTTTTTTTTATTTATTGTTTTTTTACAGTGTACATATTATTGTTTACAATTCAATTTTTAACCTCAATAGAATAAGCCCGTGTTGAGTTTTATTTTTTTTATACAGTAATAAACAAATTCGAGTGCAGTTTACACGCGGTAAAAGCGAAACTTTACCAAAACAATCTCAACCAGTACTTGAAAAGTGAGGTCATAATCAAAGCGACCAATTGAGCGCAGACCAGCGTAATTTCCGTTTAATATCTCAACCAATAGGAAAGCCTTTAAAGTGACAAGAGCGCAGTTGGTGCGTCGCAGGTGCAATAATCGTCATTTCCGTTTCATCCGAAATCCAAATCATAGCGGGGCTATAGAAGTTTCAGTTCAAAAAGCTCAAAATAATTAAGGTATCGAAAGACAATATTTTTTACATTAATGTTCTTAAGGATAATGGAATTACGAAGAAGAACGTTAATACATTACAACATCAACACGTAGGGTGACCAGTGACCATCTATAGAAATTTGATTTGAAATAATGTATTATGCTTAACTAATTTTAAAAGATCTAAGATGACTAATAGACTAGGTACTTCACTTGTATGAGAGGTACCGCCTCCCCGGGAACCATTTATTGGACAACCAACACCCCTGTCACAAGCCACCCCAAGTGGTTCGCTACGTTTGGTGACTTCGCAGGGGTGCCCGGGTTCATGGGATGAGGTTTGTCTAGGTCTTGGTGGCGGATACGTTTGCCCAACCAGTGCGGGCGGGCTGGATCGGAGGAGACTGATTGAGGGAGGCCTTTTGAACTCTCCGGTCGGATTCTTCCGACCCTTCGCCTTGCACCGCAGTGTGAGGAATAGATTCATACGTCCGTCACTCCCGGCTACACTGACCCCCAGATTCCTACCCACCCCTCATACCTTTTTCATTAACATATCTTCTTCTCCTTCCTTTCTCTCAAAAAACCCTCCACACAGCATCCTCAAAGATGACATAGGCCTCTAGGGAAATTGTTTTCCTCGGTGCCTCCTGTGTGGAGCTAATGTAAAAAAAAAATCGCTTCTAGGCATTATTATGTTCAGTGGGATTAGGTAATTTTATCTAAGGAGCTTGACAATTTATTGCTCATATACCTATTTTCAATAGATAAGTCGTAAATCGTTAAACGAAGAGTAATAAATAAATCTATAAATCCATAAAAGTCCTGTCAAGTCATTTTATAAAGGCGCAGGTAATGTCAAATTTTACAACTATATTAAAATAAAGTTGACCTTGTGGGTTACATATCAGATCTATGAATAACATTAGTTAATGTTCCAAGTAAGGGGTCTGCAATACCTTTGTATTTTAATTACTATTGGCGCATGATAAACGCGCCTGACGTAGTCCAATGAGCGCTTTTATAATTACCGTGATAATTCACGGTAACTGTACCGTGACGGCAAAAAAGGCAACAAACATACTACATCTGTTCCATTCATTAATTAATGGGGAGGAAAAAGATGAGACACACAATAATGTGTGACTTTTTTTTATATGACCCAAACATGGCTAAAGCCATTTCAAGCAAGGTTTAAATTCTGAATGGCGGTCTTACACCAGGGCGATACTGAGAGTATCTTCAATTCAATTCAATTCAATTTATTTATTCTTCCAAAAACATTACAAAATTTAAAATTTTAACGCGTTTTTAAAATATATTTGTAACAATAGGGCAGTAGGCAAAAAGTACGTAAGCATTAATTGAGCTTGCCTTTTAAAAGCAGCTTCACTGACGCTAAATATGTCGATATCCGAATTAATTCTGTTCAACAGCAAGATTGCTCTCCCGACTGGCATAACCATTGGCAAGTTAGTTCTGCAAGCCGGGAGATAAAACAGTCTATGCTGTCGATGACGGAGATAACCATCAGAAACATAGAAACTAATGCTCTCCATGATAGCTGAGTTTTCGAACCTTCCACGAATCAGTCTGAAGAAATGTCTTACAATGAGCGCATCCCTTTCAGACCCGTAGAAGGTTTACACCAAGCATGCCCAAGAGAAAGTGGGTAGGATAGAGCCACGGATAGTAGTCATACTTCCTCAGGTAAAGAAATCTCAGAAATTTCTTCTGAACCCTCTCCAACATGAGGGAATACTTCACTTGGTGTGGGCTCCAAACCACCGACCCACTCTCAAGCCTACTCCTAACCAAAGCATTGTATAGAACTGTGAGAACCCGGGTGTCTCTGAAGTTTCTCACAGTGCGTAGGACGAAACCCAACATTAAACCCAACATATATGAAAAGTTAACCTACTATCAAACAAAATACCAAGATCTTTCATAGTGGAGACACGTTTTAAATTTAGAGGCCTCGTATACCGGTAAAACCAGAAATGATACGCTCTAGTGAAAGAAAGAATGAAACATTTAGAGATATTGAATTCAATCTGATTCCGTTTACTCCAGTCAACAATTCTATCAATGTTTGATTGGAGTCGAATGCAGTCCTCTAAAGTTTGTATCTTCCGCTCTGAAACGTGGCGCAAATATACTATATATATATATATTTTTTTTTTTTTTTTTACATGAGCTCCACACAGGAGGCCCTGAGGAAAATAATTTCCCTCAGGGCCTATGTCATCTTTGAGGATGCTGTGTGGCGGGTTTTTTTTAAGGAAAGGAAGCAGAGGAGAGTTCTGGGAAGGAAAAGGGTTTAAGGGGTGGATAGGAATCTGGGGTTCAGTATTCATCCGCCTCCAAGACCTAGACAAACCTCACCCCATGAACCCGGGCACCCCTGCTAAATCACCAAACGTAGCGAACCACTTCGGGTGACCTATGGCAGAGGTGTTGGTTATCCAATAAAGGTTCCCGGGGCGGCGGTACCCATTCCCGCCTCCCAAATTGAAAATATATTATTTTTAATGAATAAATTGTGAAATAAAACAAATTAATCAAATAAAATTAATTTGCCACGCCGGGATTTGGTCGTGATTGTTTCCTCCAAAGAACTACTTTTTCTTAGCGTTTCAGTGTGTAAGAATGAACTGCAGCATTAGGGAAGGTATCTATACTACGTGAACAAATTTTTTCAATTTTTAACCTCCCCCCCCCCCCCCCCCCCCGGTGACTAAAAACCTAAGACCCCCGCCGCTCATTTGTACCAAGCATGGTATTTTGAAGACCCCCCCCCCTGAACAGGTCACGTAGTATGGGTACGTTCCCTTATATGATTGAGAACAAAAGCAAAACCATCAGCGCATGGACATTTGACTTTTTCAAATTTTTGGAATTCACTCACACTTCAATATTATCCTTGTAACTATATTCCATACTTTCAAAATTATCGTCACGGCTAGTAGTATTGTAGTGATCTACGGAAACGTCATGGTGCGGTGTGAGAGAGATGTAAGACAATGAAAACTGTTTTCCTACGGAGGAAACAGACGTACGTACATTGTGTATCTCATCTTTTTACAGAGCTGCATCATTAATTATAGCGATTATGAACGTATGTTTATTGCTATTTTTTACCGTCACGATACCGTAACCGTGAATCGTCACGGTAATAATAAAAGTGTTCATTCAATTTTGGAATTTAGAAACCACTTATGTATCAGTACGAAGTAGTTATCATAATTTTTTATGGTTTAATGATTTTTCAGAAATATTCATCGCGTGTCTTAGCGGGTATTATATCAAGAGAATGTTTAAAATGTACCTTCTATCTAAGAATATTTAACAAAAAAAGTGCTCTTGGCTAAACGTTACGAAATTCAAACTATTAAATGATAATCAGGAATCAATGGTTTGAGGGCCTCCTGACTGGTGGATTTTAATTTAATATGATGATTTTTAAATTGTTCTTGCCAGTATTTCTTTTATCCTACGGCGTTAGATATTAAAAACGAATTAAACGATGTTTTATTTCTTCATGAATTTTATACAGGTATCGTTGATAGGAACTCGATAAGCACGTAGAAGTTAATAATAAGTACTAAAAATGAAAAGTTTCACTCCCTTATTCATTCCCTTTCTGTCTGCACCGTAAATCTGAAGGTTTATAGCTTTTATTATCAAACACGAAAGAAAGGTACTTCGAAGAATCTTAGGAGCGGTGCGAGAGGGAGAGGAATGGAGAATCCGCCACAATAATGAGCTGGATGATACTTACCAAGCTCCCAGACTCTCCACCCATTTAAGACTCCAAAGATTAAGATGGGCCGGACATGTGCACCGAATGCCAAGCACACGAGTACCGAAGAAGGTTCTGACAGGACACCCGGGAGGTAAACGAAAGGCGGGCAGACCTAGACTGAGATGGGAGGATGATGTCAGGAAGGATGCAAGAGGATTACTCCACGTTGCAGATTGGAAGACGACGGCCGAGGACAGAGGGCGGTGGAGGCTTATTTTGAAGGAGGCCAAGGCTCGAAATGGGCTGTAGCCATTGAAGAAGAAGAAGAAGATTCTCAAACACACCATTACGTGGGTTGTTGGTTCAAAACCTGACAAGGGAAAGAACTTTAACATTTTATTTTAAGACTAGATGAACCGACAGACATTGTCCTGTCTTAGCTATGAATGAATATTCAATTCGAACTGGAATAAATAATAATAAAAAAAATATTTCAAAAACACATTGTTTATTGTAATGCTTTTTGATACAATTGTTTCTCCTTGCATGTTCTTTCCAATTCATCCCGTTCCCCTTCCGCCTTCCCTTCCTCCCCCTCTAGCGTTCCCACTCCGCCTTCTCCGCCTTCCCTCTCCCCACTCCCTTCGCCCGCCTACCCCGTCCAGTGAACTCCCCTCCCGAGATCCCCTATCCCCCTCCCCCCGTCCCGAGTTCTCCTCCCCCCTTCCGGGTTCCCCTCCATCCCCTCCCGCAAATCCCCTCCCGAGTTAAGTAATGCATTTTCATGACGCCAGAGCTCGAGAGCAGAGGTACTGGAGGTACCATCGATGTAGCGGTTTGCCACTTTGCGAAACTAATACTTAGGTTTTATTAGACACGGTTAATGTTGCAATTTTGTAAACCTCTGATCACCTTACTTTAAAATTTTTGTTGTTTGTATTTTTATATCATATATGTATTTTTTTATCAAAACTTATCGTTATTATATCTCACTGTAATTTAAATTATGTTGCTTATATTTTTATTTACTTTGTGTACTTTTTTATTTCTATTGTAATTTTATTTATATTATTTCCTTCTCATGTTAAAGACTCCCTTTATTTATTTGTGTAAAAGCCCTCTGGGCGTATAATAAAAACAAATAAATAAATAAATTTCATCTTTACCATTGAATTGCGTACGGATTAACGTTATTCCAATCCAGAATTGTTTTGGTTTAATCATCTGAGTATTCAAATTCAGGCTGTATTTTTTTAAGAAGAATTTCCTTTGTATCAACGATAATAATAACTCTGTTTCTTTTTAAAGAACTTGTTACTAAACCGGGAAGGGTCGGAATAACGGAACTTCATAATAACTTTCTACGAACTTGTTTTCTTTAAGAACAAACAATTTACTCGAGTTTCAGATGTTTTAGATATAAATAATAAGACGCCTTTAAAGGAAATTCAGATTTTTCCTAAATTTAATGAGATTTTTTTCCTTAACAAAATAAAAGTTTTACTTACCCTCCAACCAAACTGAATAGTTTCTGTCTTTCAGGAATTTTAAGAAAATCGTTTTTTGTGTTGTTAAATTATCTCATAGATATCTAGTAACATTTTTAAAAGTTTTTTTTTGTCTGTAGGATAGAAGGGGTTAAGGATAGAAATGATTGGGAATGTAAGATTTGGGGTACCAAGGTTAGAGGACACTTAGACACAGCAATTTTCTATTTAAAGATATATTTATTAACATGAATTAATGTTCTTCATTGATAGTGAGATTAAGAGACATGACATTATTAGAGAGCATTTGAGATTAGTACTAATCCAAGAGTTCAATCCACGCTCTGAAGTCCGTAGGTACTTCAACTTGAATTATTTTGTATTTATCATTATTGCATTTAATTCGCAGAACACCGTTAATTTTTTAAAATTTAAGGCAAATTGAATTTAAAAGTGTTAGTATTAAGTGATTTTTATTCAGTAATTCCAACTCAAGAATGAGTCGTAGAAACCACCCGTTCTCATGTCAAATGTCAACCGTGTACAAATGTTGGGCGCGCGTTAGGCGTATTTCCGCACGTAGCAGGTGCCGAAGGGATAATGTAAAAAAAAAGTAAAAAGCTTGCCTCTAATTTTTTTGGTAAAATATTAAATAGTCACCGATTTTTTTTAAGAGAGAAGGCGATTTACATATAGTTCCCGTGAGCACTTAGGCCATACATTGTGCTATCTCCAATTTTATCTAATTCTTTTAACAGTAGCCCAGTCCCTTTTGTAAAGTTCACCAGGGTTGATCACCATGAAGAACTCTCCTCCCCACTACTCCTTGGTTGCCTGAAGCCCCACGAGGGAAAAGGCTTCATCTCTCCTCTCCACTCCTTAGTTCCCTGAATGCTCCACGACGGAGAGTACACCTCCCTTTGGTTCTTATAAGGGACGCCCCCACAAGGGAAGGTCCTACAAGGGAAGATGATCTACTCCCTTCTCTCCACTCCTCATTGGTTCTTTGAAGGCCTCACGAGGGAAGAAGAAATAATCTCTACTCTTCACTCCTCCTTGGTTCTCTGAAGGTCTCACGAACGAAAAGGACCTCATTTCTCCTCCCCCCTACACTTTGGTTCCCTGAAGCCCCACGAGGGAGAAAGCTTCATTTCTCCTCTCCACTCTTAAGTTCCCTGAAGGCTCCACGACGGAGAGTTCACCTGCTTTTGGTTCCCATAAGGGACGGCCTCACAAGGGAAGGTCCTACAAGGAAAGAGGATCTACTCCCTTCTCTCCACTCCTCATTGGTTCCCTGAAGCCCCACGAGGGAAGAAAGCTTCATCTCTCCTCTCCACTCCTTAGATCCCTGAAGGCTCCATGACGGAGAGTTCACCTCCCTTTGGTTCCCTGAAAGCTCCACAAGGGAAGAGGACCATCTAAAATAGTCCAAAATAACAGTGTTAAAATACAAGATTCCCCAAAAAATAGTCCTTACTTATTAAATATTTAATAAGTAAAGACTATGAGAGATAGATAAGAGGATGATTCTAGCAAACGCGTGTAAAAAAAGCAGGTAAAAGCAGGTTTTTATCAAAGGCGACGAATTAATACGAAGCGATTTTTCCCTTCTTTAATTATGAAGGTGCCTGAATACAGAAAGAAGAAAGTGGCTTCATAAAGCGCCCCTTTACAAGCTATTAACCTTCAAGCCCCCTCACTTAGTAACTCATCTCAATATCCCAAAAACAATATCACTTCTTACTTTCATATTAACCGGGGACAATATTAAATTAGAAAAACAATTTCCTTTCGCCGAGCCTTGGGAGGGCGCTTACGGCCTTGTGATCCTGGATTTAGCGGGGTGTATGAAATGGTGATAATGAGTTGGATACAAGTTTTCCGTAGAAGAAAGGCTTAAGGGTCCCTGTTGGAAATTCGAAACAATGTTAAGAAATAAAGATTTTTAGAGGAAAGTGAGGGCGAGGTGTTCATTTTATTTGCATCACTCAATAATTTGATGAAGTTGAACTGCTTTATAAATTTTGTCATTTTGAAAATGGAAAATTATTTTTGCCATTTACGGCCTTTCGAAACTTCCGAAATAAAATCAATCTTTATAATGTTTTGACCTGAATCCTAGATTGTTGTAAATTGCTAAGTTTTATCTGTGTATCTAAGACAGAGGTGTTTCACAGAAATCCAAATATAACAATGTCATCAAATGGCCAATTAATGCCACTTTACTTTTCGACAGTTAAAAGATCCCCATCAAATGCCAATTCTCAGTCTATTTCGGCTTTTGAACAAATTGTGAAGAGCAGATGAATAGCGTTTTTAACAATTACAATTTGATCGAAAGCTGAAACGCACCTAAAATTGGTGTTTAACAGAGACCTTTCAAATGTAAAAAAATAAAAAGGCGCTGAATGACCATTTGAAGACATTGTTACACTTGAATTTCCGTGAAACAACCCAATCTTAATAGCACACATGATAATTTATTTTTTACCTATTTTTATGTAATTAGGAAAACAGCCGACCTCCGTGGTCTAGGTGTAAGGCTCTTGACTCGGAATCCGAAGGCCACGGGATCGAATCCCGGGGTGCGCAAATAAATTTGATCAGACGAATTTGTGTTATTTCACAATTAATTCATTTAAAATAATATATAGTATATTTGCGGCACCTTCCAGAGTGGAAGATACTCTCAGCATCGAGCTGGTGTAAGACCACCATTTAGAATTGAAACATCGCTTGAAACAGCTTTAGCCGTGTTTAGTGACCAGATTTGAATAGCCAGGTACTTCCCTACCTCTTTTCCATCTCAGTCCCCTCCCTACTACCTTCAAACTCAACACATACCCACATAGTCTCACTAGCTCCAGACGGGAGCAGTTGGGACTCTTATACTTAATTCGTATGGAAAAAAAATTAAAAAATGGAATTGTTAACCATCCTTGAGATCGTATTCTCTAGTAAACAGTGCTTTAAAAAATGTAAAAAATAATAAATGTTCCTAATAGAAATATTCACCGCATCAAAACCTTTAAACCGATTTATAATAATGAAATTTTTCGTCTGGGATTATCGCACAGAAGACTAAATACCAAAAGGTAATAATTTATTTATTATTCTTCAGCAGGGTGCTCTTTTTATAAACCTTTATTGAATTCGATGGAAGGATCGAAGGAAAATCGATGTGCTCACAACAACGGTGTCCGATCTAAAGGCAATAATTGGTGAGCAAAAATCCGAATTATCCTACCAAAATAACACTATTGCCAAGTTGTGCGCTAAGGTAGCTTCACTCGAAGCAGCCGGCCGCAGTACGCCACTACCGGGGCCCACAACCGTGGAGCCGCGAACCGCGCCTACAGAAGGCCCGCGCATAACAAAAGACAAAAATAAGAAAAATAAGAAAACGGAGGCTAATTCTACAACCAAGCCTCCAAAATCAGATCCGCAGACATCGTCACAAGACGACGTCGAGGATATCAATAGTGGCTGGGTGCTTCAAACCCGGAAACCGCGTGTCCGTAAACCTGCTCCCATCGTTAAAGGGACAAAGGCTGACACGACCCTACGCGCAGTAGAGCGCAAGTTCTACATTCACGCTTGGCCATTCTGTCCCAACACAGAAGTTAACAACATTAAAGAATTCCTGGAAGGTGTCACACAAGACACCGTTGAAGTCGTAAAGCTTCAAGCCCGCGGGAATTACAGTTCTTTCAAAATCGGGATTGCCGAACAAGATTAGGAAAAGTTTCTAAACCCCGAAGTCTGGCCCGCAGGTATTTCGGTCAACAAATTCAAATTCCCATTTTTGAAATCAAATCAGACAGAGACCCCTCAGCTTAATGGCGCGTCTAAAACTCCTTTACCAGAATGTTAGGGGTGTAAACTCCAAAATAAACGAATTTACAACAAATTTACTATCTCAAAACAACGAAATAATTGGGTTGACAGAGACATGGTTGAGCACCTCTGTCTATGACAATGAACTGTTTGATAATAGGTATGAAGTACATCGCCGTGATAGATGCGATAGTAATATTACTAATACAAGTGCACTCGCTGGCCGCCATAGCGGCAGTAGGAACGCCTCGCGAGGCGGCGGGGTTTGCATTGCAGTACGAAAACCGATTATATCACAAAGATTAACCGAACTCGAAACAGAGGGCGAAAACATCTGGATCAAAATTACAAAAACTAATTTCACTGCGCTGGTATGTGTGGCATATTTCTACTGTACAGACGACAGAGATATCCGCACGAAGTTTTATGAACATCTCAATAATAAGGCCAACCTATTATCCAACAAAAATGTTATCATTATGGGGGATTTCAATTTGCATAACAAACCTGAAGATGTCATACTTGATCACATATGTTTTATAAACTCTAATGGACTAACGCAACATAGTACAGTTGTAAACAAGTACAATAACATGCTTGATTTAGTGCTAAGTAATTTAAATATATGTGAGGTGACGTACAGCGATGAAGCATTGGTCAAAGAAGATCACCACCATCCTACACTGGCTATCTCGGCCACCCTGGCGAGGACACAATACAGCAGGCGTGAAATGCGTGCAAACCGTCATCAAATGGGACGACACTTATATTCGAACTTTAACAAATTTAATTTTAAACACGTTAATATTAATCTGTGTCTAAAAATATTCTCACACTTCAACTGGAGATATTTATACAACATGAAATCTGTCAACGAAGCTGTGGAATATTTTTACTCTGTATTATTTAGTATATTTGAATTATGTGTACCTTTAAAAAAATTATCGAAAGCAAATGTTAACTACCCAGTTTGGTTCGATAAAAATATTATAGAAAAAATCAAATGTAAGGAATCTCTTCGCAGGAAGTACAAAGCTACTAATAATAAATCAGACTATTTATTATTTTCTGCAAAGAGATCCGATCTCAAAAAAGAGATGACTGTAAAAAAGAACAAATATTTATCCGATATTGAAAATGGGATCAAAGAAGACCCCAAAAACTTCTGGCAATATATTAGATCACAAAAATCAGGTAGGGGCACTCCTATTGGACTTATGAATGTCGATAAAATAATCCAATGTCCCCAACAAGTTTCAGAGAGATTCGCGGACTATTTCCAGTCGGTATACAACCATATGAGCCCTAACCTAGATGTTGAAAGTCTCCGGGCAGAGGTGCCTAGAAACACAGGTTCAATATCTCTGGAACAAATTAAGCCTGAGGAAGTCAAAGCGTGTATTCGGGAACAAAAGCCCAACAAGGCCACGGGGCCAGATGGAATCCCACCTCATATCATTATCATGTTGGAAGAACATTTGTTTAACCCGATATGCTTTATCTTCAACCTCAGTATTTCAACTTCCACTTTTCCTAAATCCTGGAAACTAACCAAGGTTAGCCCGATACATAAATCTGGAACAAAAACGGAAGTCCAGAACTATAGACCAGTAGCAGTTCTGTCAATACTCCCAAAAATATTTGAAACAATAATTTGCGAAAAGCTAAACAAACAAATTAAACCGTTTCTTCAGGGAAACCAACACGGATTTCTATCAAATAAGTCCACCGTCTCTAATCTTCTAGAACTCTCACAGAGAGTAGCAAGAGGATTAGATGCTCAACATCAAACTGATGTGATCTACACTGATTTCGCCAAGGCGTTCGACCGAGTTGATCATGACGTACTGCTACGAAAAATACATAGAATTGGCTTCGACAAACCCCTCCTAAATTTTTTTGTCACGTATTTAAGGAATAGGAAACAATATGTTTGCATCGACGGATACAGGTCTAGAGAATTCTCTGCATTCTCTGGAGTGCCACAGGGGTCAAACCTAGGTCCTCTACTATTTATAATCTTAATTGATGACATTCAAGAATGCATCAAACATTCCACTTGCCTGCTTTTTGCTGACGATCTAAAATTACTTAAGAAAATTTGTGATGGTCAAGATTGTGTCAAATTGCAAACTGATTTAGATTCAATTTCATCATGGGCTGATGAAAATAAATTATTTTTTAATACAAAAAAATGTGTCGCTATGTCGTATACACGTTCGAGAAACCCTATCAAATTCGATTATTGCATCAAAAATGATATATTGTCAAAAGTAAAATCCATCAAGGACCTTGGGGTAGTCTTTGATCCCAAACTTACGTTTTCGGACCATATATTGCAGTTGACGACATCATGCTACAAGCTTCTCGGATTTGTCATAAGACTCTGCAAACAATTTTCCAATCCCGAGGCAATGATGACTTTGTACAGCTGCATTATAAGGTCTAAAATCGAATACGCCTCTGCTGTATGGGCCCCATACCAACAAAAATATATTGAAAAACTAGAACAGATTCAAAAAAAGTTTTTGAGATACATGTATTTGAGAATGCACGGAGAGTATCCGCGATTCATGCATCACGAAGATTTGCTTGCCGAAACGCGCTACCAAAGTCTCCACTCGAGGAGGAGTGGGGCTCTTGCAGTAACGGCGTACAAAATTATTAATAATTTAATAGATAGCCCATACCTTCTGGAATGCTATAAGTTGTTCGTACCGAATAACTACAGCCAGGGACGTCACCATGATCTGCTTTGTATCCCACGTGGCAGAACGGACGTACTGGCTCGGCATAGCATGACACGAGGTATGGCGCTGTTAAACAACGCCTCCAAGACTATCGATATTTTTAATAGTAGTCTTGAAGAATTCAAGAGGCATGTTAATGCTATTAATCTATAACTTGTATTATTTGTATCATATATATGTAGTTAATGTTACATGTGTATTGTAAATGGACACAGTCTGTAATACACAAAAAAAAAAAAAAAAAAAAAAAAAAAAAAAAAAAAAAAAAAAAAAAAATTTCATAACAAATTCAGACTTTGCCATTGGGCGGGATTGAATGCAAAAAAATATAACGACACCCCTTTATCCGGCGGCGGGTTCGGGGGTTGGCACCAGCCTAAAGGGCGGAAATTAAAAATTCCTTTGTAAATTTTATTTTCATTATCAGGTTGGTACTACTAGGCGAAAGAAAATTATTTTTAAAACGTTTCCGTTTTTTTTCGATTTGCTCCAGGACATTTTACAGAGCAGTTCACTTTAAGGGAATATTTGAATAGTATGAAGAATCCGAGAACTATTTGTAGTACTTAAGTCTTGTATTATTGAAGTGAAAATTTCTTTAGCATCGCTGTGATTGAAACTCGATAAAAAAAATAGTGACACCAAAAAGAGAAAAACACATACATCTATAGGATTTAGCCTGCGAGAGAATGTGATTTAATTAAATGAAAACAATATTAGCGAACCTCAATCGAAAATCTGAGACAGAAAAATCAGAAAAGATATTGGCTCCGCTGGGACTCGAACCCAAGACCCTTTGCTTACATGACAAGAGCTCTACCGATTGAGCTACGGAACCCATGCTGGGTTCGCTAATATTGTCTTCATTTAATTTAATGTTGAGGTTTGTTAATATTGTCTTCATTTAATTAAATATTATAATTTGAGATTTTACTCATAAAGTTTAAAAATTTTAAAATAGAGATATGAGATAGTATAATCGGTCTCCTCTTGTGCGGTGCTTCGTAGCCTATCGGTCTTCTCTTTGTGTGGTGCTTCGTAGCCTATGGGTCTCCTCTGTGTGCGGTACTTCGTAGTCTTCCCACCCTTGTCTACTTTAGTTTTCTGAAGGTCTACCGCGTGTGAATTGCGCACTCTGTTTTTTATGGTGTTTATTGTCTTGTTTTTGGTACTTCTAGCTGGGTCATTAGCGTTCTTCCACCGACTTTCCTACTCGAACCTACCTATTTATTTCTACTCAAACATGAGATTCAACTTCTTACAACATTCTTTGCCTAGGTAATTGAATGTTTTTTAGCACTTTTATCTCCTTTTAGGTATTTACATAATTATTTTCCAATTCAATTGCATCAGCCTCCTCTTAAATGATATTGTTCCAGCAATCGTCGAAGTCTTAGTATATTCCACAGGTATTTTAGTTGAACCTGCTAAGGAGCTAGCAGCATTGATCCCCGATGCACCGGTATACTTGTGAGTAACTCAACGGACGCCTATTTGATGGTTATAATAAAATATTTAAAAAACGATTGAAAGGTATATACTTACCTATTTCTCATTCTTAATAAATTAGAAATGACTAATCTGTTTTAACCATCTTATTTTATTTCGTATTTTTTGCTTTCTGTGTATATGTTATTAATAACATTGAGCGAATACAGAAAAAAATTCTGCGTTTTATAAATTTTAAATTGCATATCCCACTAGAAGACTTGAAATATAATTTATTATTAAATATTCTAAAATTACACACACTAGAAAACAGACGTAAAATAAACGACTTAACATTTTTATTCAAAATACTTAACTCCAAATTTGACTGTTGCGAAATATTGCAACTCATAAACTTACGAATACCGACAGTAACTACACGACAAAATACACTATTCTACTGTAGCGTTCATAAGCGGAACTACATTGCCCACTCTCCGATACAACTATTTCACACTATGGGAAATCAGTACATAGGTGATATTGATATATTTAACATAATAAGGCTAATTTTGTTGATTTTGTAAAAAACTTATTCCAAAACTATTCTTAAACATATCTGTTTTTCTGAAAACCTATGAAATCGCTGTATTTTTGTATTTTTATGACTTGTGTGCTTTTTTATCAAATTTTATTTTTATTATTTCTGTATATGTTCAAAAATAATCTGTCATGAATTATTTGTACTGTCAAAATGTAAAAGCCCTTTGGGCGTTAAATAAATAATAAAATTAAATTAACTAATAACTAATAAAGTTTTTTTTTTAATTAATGAAGACAATATTAGCGAAACTCGAAGGAAAATCTTAAACAGAAAAATATACTGTCACACCTAGGACTCGAGTCCTAGATTTGCAGAAAAGTCAATAGATGTCACGCATTAAATAAAAATAGATAAATTTAACTAAGACACTATCTAGATAAATTTATCCAAGACACATTTTATTGTGGTTGAATTTTGCAATCATACATAAAGATACGATACGATACGATTGTACCACCCCAGCCAGGAGCACTCCTGTCCCGGTGAGACCGGTACACCAGGGGGCACTGATTTGTTAGGACTGGAACACGTGCTCTGAGGATGGGAAGGAGGTTGGAGTTTAATCGACCGGTATACATGGCAACCTAATAAGCCAATATTGGAATTAAGGATGGGCAGGAATAAAGGAAAGGATTGAGCGTTGTTTTTCCCCCCTTTCCATGTATCTTCCTTCTTCTTGCCTCTTCTCAGCTCTTTTGGATCTTCTTGACTCTTCTTGTCACTTGCATCTTCATGGATCTTCTCTCTTTTTTTCTTGCTTCTTCTTGTCTCTTCTTGTATCTTCTTGCCTCTTCTTAGATTTTCTAGGCTCTTCTTGCCGCTTTGGCTTTTGTTGTCTCTTCTTGTTTCTTCTTGCGACGGATCTTCTCGTCTCTTCTTGGCGCTTCTTGCTTCTTGGATCTTCTCGCTTCTTCTTGACTCTTATGGTATTCTGTCCCTTCTTGCCTCTTCTTGAATCTTCTCGGCTCTACTTGGCTTTTCTTATCTCTTCTTGCCTCTTCTTGCTTCTTCTTGCTTCTTCTTGTGTCATCTTGTCTCTTCGGAGATCTTCTCATCACTTCTTGGTTTTTCTTCGATCTTCTCGCCTCTTCTTGGCTCTTTTGGTATTTTGTCTCTTCTTGCCTCTTGCCACTTCTTGAATCTTCTCGTCTCTTCTCCTCTTTTCTCGGCTCTTCTTGTCTCTTCTTGCTTCTTCTTGTGTCTTCTTGTCTCTTCCGGGATCTTCTCGTCTCTTCTTGGTTCGTCTTGTCTCTTCTTATCTCTACTTATCTCTACTAGTGACTCGTGACTCTGCTTACATCTCCCCCCCCCCCCCCCCCCCCCCTGGGACCCCTTCCGCGTGCCACGTCTCCATTGGCTCTTCTTTACTCGCCTTTTCTCCTCTTAGTTCTTATTGACTCTTTTTGAGTCTTCTTACTTCTAACCGCCCATTCTTGGCTCTTCTGTACTCTTCTTGGATCTAGCTTTGGATTGGAACTAGCCAGTTTGTTCCGCCACGCAAACCCACCCCACTCACACCCATTCACATTCTCATTACTTTTACCCAGTGGTAATGGCTTTTGAATTTCTTTCTCCTGAATCATCCAGTTTCCGTGAAATATACAAGTAAAATTTAAATAAAAAAAACCTCACAAAGAAATTAAAATTCTTTACATTGTGGTTGAATTTTGCAATCATACATAAAGATAGCAATAAAATATGCGTTAAGAAAATGAATCCAATATTGGTAGTTCTTTACAGTTAAATATGACCGAATCGGATAGGGGTACATTAGCTAAGTTGGTAGAGCACTGATCCGGCAAGTCATAGGTTCTGGGTTCAAATTCCAGACGTGACCGTATCTTTTTCTGATTTTTCTGTTTCATATTTTCGATTGAGTTTCGCTAATATTGTCTTCACCAATTAAATATTACAATTTAAGATTTTACTCATTAAGTTAAAAATAAAAAAAATAAAGTATTGTTTACTTAAAAAAAGTTTTAGATAAAACTGGTAACATTGGGTGATGCGAGTAGAAATTAATATTTAATAACACAACACGGGTATTACCACTAGTGTGGTAGTAAAAAAAAAACAAAATATTATGAAATAAATAAATAACAATGTGTATTTGTATTTTTTTTTAAAATAAATAAATAAACATTGTTAAATAAAATACCTTTTTACTTACTAAAATTATTTTTCTAATGAAACCGAAAAAACAAGGCCATAAGAGATATTATATATATATTTTTTACTTAAAACAAGATGTTTGTCTCAAAGTCTCCACGTAAAAAATAATAAAGTAAATTCTAAGAATTTTTCACGTGATTACATTTCGTTGTACCTAGCTTACATCCCGTCGGTTAAAACTTTTATGAAAAGTAACGATTATATTGTGTGGGCTGCCGCATATTACAGCGCTACATGGGGAAGAGAATATTATCTTTTTGTCTTTGAAAATTGTTTTTCTTTGAAATTATTGCCTGGGGGTGCAATCTCCTTTCCATTACGGTATTTGCTATTTTTGAAAATAATATACCGCCCTCCAAAAATGAAGCAAATTTTAGGGGCTTGTTTTATGAGTTACTTTACAAGTGTTGGGTTAAGTATTCGTTGAAATTTATTCCGGATTCAGTTTAATTTTGTTAGGTAATAATAATGTTTTTTCTTTCTTTCAATGTAATAATATTTATTTACGCTATCGTGTAAAATAAACTGTTATATTTTACAGTTTTTGTGATAAATTATAAGTGCCGTTGTGTTTTATGTGGAAGTCAGTGTATTATGTACTTGTAAATTGCCTGCCTTTGCTGTGTATATAAGCGGCGTTTCGCGCAGTTTGCGGTTGCTTCGTTCTTTTCCATAACTCGCGGTTCGGCTCGCAGATTCGGCTCGCGTGTGAATACGCGGTCTAAGAAACAACACACGCTTTCATCATTGGCCTTGAAGGCTTCAATGATCGTTTTAGGCAAGAACTGTATATCATCATTAAATTTTATGCGTTCATTTTAAAGTTATGGATGTAATATTCAAAGGATTACTAAATTTGCACACATAAAAAAAGATAATAACATCAGTGTTTCTGTCCTTACGAGACATATTGTATTTTCTCTAAGATCTATAAAAATCAACCGTAGCGTCAAAACTACATCTCGTCGCCTTAGTTCTTATTTGTCCAACAGACCATTAGAGAATTTTATAGGAGGAGAAGGTTTTCTTTCATTATTTCAACAGCCATTTCCGCAAGGGAAAATGTCTCATTTGTTTAAATAATTCTTAGTTAAGTGATTAACTATATTTTTTTTATACTCTATTTTTAATTTTAAAGTGGAGAGATGGTCGATTGGACAAATAAGAACAGAGGCGCGATCTTTCAAAACTCAAAGATTTGATCTGATGACGAACAGTTAAGAAAAAGTAGAAAAAATCGACGGGTTAAAATTAGTAAAGCATTAATATTATTTATTATTGAGATTATTATAGCATATATTTCATATAAATACTGAAAGAAAGACTCAAATACCCGAAATTAGTGAGATTATTGCATCCCTAATTGGGGTATGTTGTGATGCTGAAGGGAGTGACGAAAGAAAGGAGATGTGTAAGAGTAGGGTGTTGAAGTAAAAACAGCGAAAGCCATTCTGATTGGTGGTTTTTCACAAGGACGATACTGAGATTTGGTATCGACCTCCACCATAAAAAAAGTTAAAAAGAGGACAAGATTCGTCGACGACCGAATATTATTTCGTATTTCGACGATCTCCCAGTGCTTGATTAGGAAGCATGTTTTTCGAATTCAATTTTTCGAAATCAATTGTTCGAATTTCAGTTTTTCGAAAGACGAATTTTTCGAACAACAATTGGCCGAAAGACTCATTTTTCGAATTTGTTAATCAACTTTTCAAATATATATTTCACTTGCTTATGACTAACGAGATACTGTTAGGTTAGGTTAGGCTAGGCTAGGTTAGGTTTTAGGTTAGGTTAGTTGATATTACCCGTCATATAATAAAATACTCTTGTACGTACTGTACATACGTTTATACAAACATACGTTTATCTATTCGAAAAACTAGTGTTTCGATCAATTGATGTTCGAAAAATATGTTTTCGAAAAATTGAAGCTCGAAAAATTGCAATTCGGCAATTTACTTAATTCGGCAATTTTATTTTTTTTTACGAACGGAAAAGCATATTTTTAGTGCCAATTCAGGATACGTAACTTCTGATCATAATGGTAAAATTACTTCAATATCCATCCACAGGTTATCGTTATGCAAAAGTGTATTAAATTCTCCGAACCCAGCATTGTTACGGGATTATTTTTTCCGGTGTAGAATAAAAAAAATACCAAATAAACCAAACAAATAGTAATGTTGCATATTGGTTGCTGAACCAACACTAGTCCGCCATCTGTTGGTAAACAAATCAGGTAAAATTTTTGTTATTAATGCAACAACATCAATGGTTTCACTTGATGGAAATATTCTATGGGGATTACCGTAAGATCTAAATATTATTATTATTATCCTTAATATTGTATCCTGCTAGGGGTTGATTGACAGACTAATGGGGTTCTTCCAGCCCCTAAATACCTTTTGGGTCCCATTGTTAATGGTGTCATGTTAAAGCTGAGGTGTTAAGGTTTTTTTTAAAGCATTTAAATCTACGATTGTGACCGGTGGCACAATTTTGCAGGGCTGATATTTTTAAGCTAAACACATTATAATAAATTTTTTTATATTTTACGAAAAAAAGTTTTTTTTTTTACACACAGGAGGCCCTGAGGAAAATAATTCCCCACAGAGCCTGTGTCATCTTTGGGGATGCTGTGTGGAGGGTCTTTTTAGGAAAGGAAGGAGAGGAACTTCTGGGAAGGAAAATGGTATTAGGGGTGGGTAGGAATCTGAGTCAGTTTGTCCATGAGTGATGGAAATATGAATCAATCCCTCCCACTGTTGGTGGGAGGGATGGATGGAAGGCGGTGTTCTGAGAGAGTACGGCTGGAGAAGTCAAAGGGACGTCCTTAACCCGATCCTCTCTCCCGATCTGGCCTGCCATGCAGCTGGTGGGCAGACGCATCCGCCGCCAATACCCGGACAAACTTTATCCCATGAACCCGGGCACTCCTGCTAAGACACGAAATGTAGCGAACCACTTGGGGTAACCAATGGTAGAGGTGTTGGTTATCCAATAAATGGTTCCCGGGGCGGCGGTACCCATACAAAATATTCAATTCATCATTTCCATTGATTTCTGATGTCTGATTAGTACAAAGAAGATTTTTTATATAATGGAGAATATATGAACAAAACATAAAGAAAAATATTTACCAATTTTTTTATTGAATGTAAAACTAATTTTTACTGAAATACCTTACCGTTTTAATTTTGAATTACAGGTACGAAATTATCTGCAATGTATTATCTTTGATAAATGAAATTTATTTCTTAAGTGTTAAGAGATGTGAATAGATAGGTTAATCTTAACCTTCATCTCCTCCATCTCATTTCCCTTCCATTCCCTTCAATCTCACAAAATATCCGATTTAGGTATGCCAAGGTTCCTTTGGAACTGTGGCAGTCATAGTCCTGGTATATAAGCCAGTCCTTATCCTTGCTAAGTACGACATTCCTTGCTTCAATTTAAGTGGGCTAAATCTACCGCCCAAGCTTTGATAAGCCGCAGAATTCCTTTTTTAGACGCTGAAACGGGATCATGTTCTGGTACAATATAATAGTAGTGTAATTTTATACGGCAGAGCAGAGAGACCAGAGCTCAGGATTATGGGAAAGGTATTTTTCTGTCAAGTAGGTGGGAAATCAGAAAATAAAAAGAAGATGAATTTTATAAAACTATATTGTATGCAATAAAAAAAACAAACCTGAGAGTGCAAATTTAATAATACAAAACAATAACATACCAGATGGACTCCTGAACACGCTAATCTAACTAAACGAATTTTACGACAGATGACGACCGCGAACTTGCTTCGTAGAGAGAAGACGAGAAGACGAGAAGACACTTCCAGCCTCCTTAACCGGGGACGTCGCGCAATCCAGAGATCCTAGGTCATCCTTCTATTTAGGAAGAAGGCTGCTACGCCTCCAAGGAGTGTATTTAGCTTCGGGCTATCTTAACAAGCTCCATGAAAAAAAAGCACGTGGCCCCAACTGGTCACCAAGACTTGCGTATTTCGGTAGAACTGTCAACAATCCGTGACTTCACGACGCAGGGTCATAAAGGCATATTATTCTGCCACCACAAGGACCAATCCCTTTACAAGTTCATTTCCAGAAAACATTTCCACAAAATGGCCAACTGCCAACACCGGAAAAAGTGGGATTTACATATCCACTAAAAATAATACCGTACACGAACTTCTCGTGTTACGTAAAAAACACCCCGCGCCTTTTTAAGTTAAGATCAACTTAAATCCACATGATTTAACGAAATTGAAACACCTTCAAGGTGAGTGACCAAATTCACGAACCGCTAGCCCATCGCTGCCCGGGAGGAAGTGACCATAAACAAAAAAAGAATCTCTCTTTCCCAAAAAATTACCAGTCTCAAAAAAAAACACCATAGACAAAATAACCAAATAGGCAAGAACTGCACTAGTCACATAATATTTATGTGACAACGCCAAGGCGCTAGCAGTCGTATGTCAAATCTGATTTTTACGTATATAATATTTGAATACTTCCCACCGAAATTTACATAAATTGCCTAATTTTACAAGAAGTATAGACTATTATATTCGTCGAGCGATGAGAAAT
Organism: Limnephilus rhombicus; assembly: GCA_929108145.2. Taxonomy (NCBI): domain Eukaryota; kingdom Metazoa; phylum Arthropoda; class Insecta; order Trichoptera; family Limnephilidae; genus Limnephilus; species Limnephilus rhombicus. Next base: position 15,346,886 of record OV815277.1, read on the forward strand.
GATGATGTTATTAATAGGCCACTTGCATTGATTTCATAACGACTTTGAAAAAATCGTGTGTATAGATCTTTTTTTAAGATTGCGAAAATATTAGTAAATTTTTTTAGAAATGTACAGTTTTAATTTTATTTTTAAATAAATAAATCCATTATTTAGGCTCGTGACGTCACTGCATGAAAATGTCCCGTCTCCGAAAATGTTCCTATTAATTTTGTAAAATTCCACACTGATTTATTTTTTTGAATATGGCATCACATTGATTGCAGGCGAATTTTTTAATTCGTTCACTAGATGTATTGTTTGTTCTCTGCGAACTTATCATTTGGTTTGACTTTTTGACAGATGTTCTGAAGAGAACCCCGTACATTTTAGAAGTCAGTACGTGTTTTAGGAGTATAATGGTTATGGTGCTGATTTTAACAAAATCAAATTTTGTAATATTCTTATTATTATTATAATTTACAAGTACAAGGATATTACATTGGATTTAGTAATATATACGCTGTACATTATAATGATTTATGATCAATAAGATGGACCAAGGAAAAAAATATTTATGAGATGTATTATTTTTGGTATGCCTCGTTATTCTCCTGTGCCATTCGTGTGGAAAACGTTCTTTTTTAAAAAATGATTTTCGGCTATGTAATTATCGTTTTTTCGCACCTATAAAATTATGTCCCGTCTTTCCGGTTTATAAAAAATGGTCTGATTTTTCGGATTGAAATTTTCAAAAAATCCCCAGGGTTTCAAAAATACGATTTACAAAAAAAAAACAGAATATCTTAGAATATTTGTCTAAACCGGAAAAAAATTTTCAAAATGTGATGGAAGTGGCCTATTATTCTCAAATGGCCATCCCTTCTTTTCCTCAAAATTCATCGATGCGCTTTAATTACCTAAGAAATACGACACGTCATAAATCTCATCCCAATAAATTTTATCTAATATCCCTGTATCCTAAAGCATCTACCTTCCTGTCCCGATAAATACGCCGACCTTTGAGGTCTTTGAATTGTAGAGGAAGCAAGATTGAATGTGTATAAAGAGAACAAGGCACATAAACATTCCGAACAACTACTGCACCCTAAATTTGGCATAATGGTAGGAGAGAAGTAAAGAAGTCGGTATTGGGGGATGGGGGATAATGGAATTCCTTGCGAGATCGATTTCTTTTGAGTCCGTTCTATTCAGTCGGTACTGGGAGTATGCGGTGCCTTTAAAACCAGTATTAAATAGGCCAAGAATGATTTTTATTGCTTTGCAGTTTACTGAGAAGACATCTACAGGCAGACTGTTAGTGCGAGCGAATGCAATTTTTCGTTTAGGTAAACCAAAAAACTAAATGAGTAAGTAAATTAAATACCTGGTAAATGTATTTTTTAATGTCGCTGGAAAGCTTATAAATAAAATCATTGTGAGGCATAGAGATATTAATGTTGTGAGGTTGATAAAAAAAATACTTAGAGGCAATGTTGAATAACAAGTTTTACCCATACCACAACCTACAATCCGCCTCGGAGGGAAGAATCACTGTGAATTAACTTCTTTACTTTGTATTTATAAAAAGTCATTAATAAAAATTAAATAAAAAGTTCTGTGAAAGATCTATTCAAGTTCTTTTCATAACTCAGTTCTGTGAAACAACTTGCCTATAAGGAGCTAATAACAGAACTCGAATAGAAATTTTGTGGAATTTTAAAATTAACTCTGAAATTTGGTGAATTATTAAATATTTTAAATAATAAATAACTTACCAAACACTTCATATTATTACAAACAAATTTGTAAGGGTGACACTTACATTAAATCAATCGTTCTCTAGAACAAGATCTATCTACTCCGTTTGAAGAGATATTCAATACATCTATTTTAACAATGGTTACATTATTGTTCTATAACATACATATAGTGAAATCATCTAATTTATTTATTTATTTATTAACGCCCTTTTTCGGGGCTTTTCATATGAATAGTAAGAAACATACAGTATCTATTGTACATATATGAACTGCCTCAGTAACAATATTTTATATTTGTTTTAAGATAAATTGAAGATGTCCACTGACTTGGTATAATTGTTTCCCTCCATTAGTATTCAGGGTAAAGAGGAATACTTATGGCAGTTAGTTCCAGAATTTCTGCACTGAAATAAATCTTGACTTTATTTTATTTATTTATTTATATATTTAAACGCCCATATAGCTTTTACATAGAATGCAGTACATTTTTTTTTAATTACAGTGAAAAGATTATAAGTAACATAATATATGTTAAAAACAAAATATAGATTACATAAAATATAAGCGTTAACAAAATACAGGTAACATAAAATATAAGAAACAAAATATGGTCCATAAAATATAGGAGTTGAAATAAAGTAGGTAAGGTTAAAATTGTTGTTAACATTGGTTTATGGGATAGGTAGTTGGCACATATGGCACAATAAATAGTTGGCACATATGGCGTTTGAAGTTTGCTAAGTTCAAATTATTGCCAAATACATCCATATTGTTTAAGTATTTGTTACCAAGACTATGTAAACTTTGTATTGGAGAATGTAAATCATAGTTCGAATGAGATGTACGTATATAAAATGTCAATGTTTGTCTAGTTGTTCGTGTAGGTACATGTAGATTTATTAATTGCAGGAGTTCACAACTGTTGAATTTAGAGTTTAATAATTTTAATAAAAAGGTCAGGTCGTTTATTTTTCGTCTGTTTCCTAATGTTGGAATATTTAAAGTATTCATTAGCGACGGGTAATTTATATGCTCTAAAGGGATGTTAAGTTTAAAATTTACAAAACAATATGTGTACAATAGTTTAATGATTTGTAACGATTCAAAGTTTTTAATTGTTCTTAATACTAATCCTAATGTTTTCATACCCTTATTTGCAGTTTGTTGAATGTGAACCGTGAAGTCTAGTTTCTCATCCATTATTATGCCAAGATCCCGCATTTCCGATACTCTTTCTAAATTTATTTTATTTATTGAATAGTCGAAAAACAGTGATGTTTTTTTTAGGGAAAAGGTCAAAGTTTTGCATTTTTCTACATTTAAGTATAGATTGACCCAACCAACCCGACACTAATTATAAGTTTTAAATTCACCATCACAATAATAACAACAAAAAAAATAAACTAGGACATAATCTCTAAAAATATTTCATCACCATATCAAATTGAAAGCTAGTACATACGCATTATTTGCAGGCACCAAATTGTTACAACTTTATTATATGTACCTACTCTGACAATATTGTCAGTTATTATGTCCAATTGTCTTCATGAATATATATTTTATTAATATAAGTACTTGTAATAACATACTCTGTGTAACTATGCATTTTACAATGGCACTCCAAAATTCAAGCACGAGAAATACTTTCTCTTTTGAATTGTGAAGTTTCATTAAAAAGAAATTTACATATTGTTATTAGCCTTAAGAACCAAATGTTTTACTACGAATCTGTATACGTATGTATTTTTTTAAATAAAAAAAAAAAAAAAAAAAAATTGTTTTGTGAGCACCAGATTTTTAGCATGTCTATATTGGATTGAAGAATTTCACAGTGATTAAGGATTGTTATTTCTTTATATAATTTAATGTCATCAGCGAAAAGCAATACTTTGACGTCTAAAGCAGTTGATTATGTCGTTTATAAAAACAAGAAATAAAATTGGGCCAAGATGACTACCTTGCGATACGCCACTAGTGGCGGAAAATGGTTTGGATATAAAAGATTTTATTTTTACAAATAAAGTTCTACCTGATATGTAGTATTACTTAGTGGAATCCGGAAGCTTATTAAGTCGAGCAATACCGGACTGTCAACTAAATCATTTAGAATTTTATACAGAAATACAAGTCAGTGAAAATTCTTCTGTCTGACAATTTGAGCATATTCTTATCATTTAAAATTTAAAATAATGTTGTAGTTCAACATAATTGCTGGAATACCCATTTTAAAATTTAGAAAACGTAAGAATTTCTTTTGTATTCTTTCAACAGCTTGTACCTACATGTATATTATAATATGGGTTCCAGACGGGAGAGTTGTACTCAAGTTGACTTCTAACATAGGCAAAATATAACAGTTTAATACACTTTATAATATGAACGAGTGTGGACAAAAGTGATGCTCTCACAGAAAACAATATTAGCGACCGGTCGCTAATCAGGACCGGTACATCATTTACTTCTAAATTTGTAGGACTATTTCACTCAAGTCGTGGTTGAATCAACAATAGTAATTGAAGACTTAAATTATTATATAAGTTGTAATGTTTTTCAGCGAAGAAATCGAGTGGTTATATAATTCATTTCAATCCGCGTATCAAATAATTGCGGACAGTCTGGTTTGGTCGGACGGGAATTGATTGATATCACATTTCGCAATTGGTTTTGACAAGTTGTTACCGTTGAAATCACAACCTTTAACCAGAAATTTAATCAGACTATTACGAACGGATAAACCAATTACGAGTGGGAATAATAGCAGGTAATATTGCTTAGATCTAAAATGAAATACAATATACGCTCTAAGTATAGACAAAGTTATTCCTTATTCATAGGAAGTAAGAGCTCACATCAATCTGTGTAAAAAGTAAATTCAATAATAACTCTGAATGCACATTTCAAACTTTGCAACAAAGGCGAGCAATAGCTGATTTGACATTTATACACAAAATTTTAAATAATAACATTGACTGTACCGAACTTCTTTCCCTAGTTAATTTTAACATACCAGTAAGACGTACACGCCATACAGAACTATTTCACATGCTTAATTACAAGACAAATGCAGCATCTAATTCGCCAATCAATCGTACTCTTCGTACCTTCAATATTATTGGTCTAAATTCTAACATCAACATTTTCTCCGATTCACTGCCCAAATTTAAAAAGAGCATCATGTCAATGTTATAATTTGTTCAATGCGCATACATACATACTTGCACACATACTCTCTCAAACACACCTTCCCACTACATACATCACCCGGTAATTACTTAATGCGCATACCATAAATAAGACACTACAATGAAACACATTATAGGTACCCACCATGTAATATACTTATTAATTGTAAATTTTTTTAACCAAATTATCTAATGTACTGTTTGTTTCTGTTAATAAATAAAATAAAATAAAAGTGATTTCTTAGAAATGCGAAATCAGTACACGACAGTTATTACACATATTATGTAGTGTTGTAAAAAGTGAGCACTTTTTTAATACATCACCTAATCCTCTAACTTCGCACGTTCGACAGTTCGCGCGTTTGATGAAATTGAATTTAGCAGGCAGCTGTTTTTTTTGGTATTAAAAGAATTATCTATGGATTTTTTATATTATAGATATTTTAAATAGGTACCTATGTTAGGTTCCAAATTTGATTGATTGTTCTTATAATATACAAAAATTAATAGTTTTAATATACGAAAAACGAAATTTTGAATAAAATAATTCTAATAGGTGGCACGCTAGCTGTTTAAAAACTGAATATACTGGGACTGACTATATGGAACGCGGGAGGGGGGTTTGCGGGACGAGGGCGCGGCAGAGGGAAGAGGGTGGGCGGGGAAGGTTTAATGGGAACGCGGGAGGGTAGGGGATGCGGGAGGGGAACGGGGACACACGGGAAAGGACATGCAGGGAGAAAAAATTTATTTCTTGGGAACTAGCTAGTAACAATTTTTTTATATTTTTTTACATGAGCTCCACACAGGAGGACATTTACATGAGCTCCCTGAGGAAAATAATTTCCCTAAGGGCCTATGTCATCTTTGGAGATGCTATGTGGAGGGGTTTTTTTTTAGGAAAGGAAGGGGAGGAGAGTTCTGGGAAGGAAAAGAGTTTAAGGGGTGGGTAGGAATCTGGGGTTCAGTATGTCCTGTTCATCCGCCTCCAAGACCTAGACAAACCTCACCCCATGAACCCGGGCACCCCTGCTAAATCACCAAACGTAGCGAACCACTTGGGGTGACCTATGGCAGATGTGTTGGTTATCCAATAAAGGTTACCGGGGCGGCGGTACCCATTCCCGCCTCACAAATTACAAGGAAAACTAATAAAGCAATATATACATTTAAAACAATTCCCTCAGGGCCTATGTCATATTTGAGGATGGTTTGAGGTCCTTTTTAAAAAGAGGAAAGCTCATTTTGTAGGAGGAAGGAAACGCAGAGGTCAGCAAATCATTCCACATTTGAGCTATTGAACTCAAGAACGAGTCGTAGAAAAGACTCGTTCTCATTGACAAAAGTCAACCATTTACAAATCTTGGATGCGCATTTGGCATGTTTCCCATATATTTCAACCCGGTTCCTAAAAAAGAAGAATCTAACAAACTGACCGTAAATATGTACATACTTGTATATAGCGCTTATCTATGAAGTAAGACAAGATTTCTTACAACGTGCTAATATAGATATTTAAATTATTTTGTACCAACGAATGCAAATCTTGTTCTTAGTCCAAGATTCCGATACCCTCTCGTATGTATTTTTGTAATAAATCTTGGCTAAAATATTCAACCAAAACAAAATAAGTAATAACAATATAATGAACATCAAATGTGTAAAAGAACAAACAGCACGTCATTTTACCTCGTTATAAGCGAATAAGTTAGGTGTCGTGGCTGAGCTTTCGATAAATCATTGCCTCATGAGGAGGGGCCGCTAAAACCCCTGTCAATTTGTCAGCTATAACCAGCAACCACCTTCCAGCTTTCGATACGCACAATCCCTTTATCCTTTCTGCTGGCCTGGTACCTAATACCTGATACTGGTTGGTATCGGGATCACGTCCCGAGTATTAGGCGAGGATAAACGAGGGCCAGGTGGAAAGAAAATCGAACTTTATTATGTTCTTTTTTTCCAGTGTTTTAAAAAACGAACAGGATTCAATAAAAGTGATGTTGATTGTGAAAAGAAATATTACATGTCTTCCATTCGTGTTGTGGTGTTAACATGTAATACAAACCTGCTTTAGCAAAAACTTTGTAGAAAATTACTTTCAACATTACTCGCTTACTTTTTGGTTTTCTTTGATTTTTTTAACTATCATAACTACCCGGCTTCACCAGAAATCATCATAATGTATTTTACGTAATTAGAATCCGATGTTTCATGATTTTAGGGGCATGTTTGACAATTTATTGTAATTTTTTATTTATTTTTATTATAGTCACTTGTATACAAGCAATTTTTTTATTAGATTGTGACTAACTCAAAAAATAAATTCTTTAACCCCTCAAACTAATTTGTTCGGTTTTCGGAACAACTCAAATAGGTCCTTAGAAATCGTTGGCTCCCTCTTACAATCACTGTTATAAATATGTTCTAAACGTTGATAGAAAGATAAAAACGTTACGCATTACTTCAAAATTTAGAAGTAAACCGCAAAATAATTAAAATGTACACCTTTATGAATCCAAAGTATCCGATCACAATTTGAAAAGGTGAGAAATACAATTTTTTTTATTAATTATTTTTATATGAAACGACCAAAAAACTGAGTTGCATTGGCCTAATAAAATAGCAGTGTATTTTTTTTCGTCTTCAGTAATTTTCATAAAAAAAAAAGTGACATGAGCCATTTTTAAAACTTTTTTACGTTTGCATCCAAATATTTAATATTAAAAAAATGATTATTTGGAATTATAAAATTGGAAAGCATATTTCATCACCTTTCAAAACAGATTCTAGTTTCGGATATGTTCATAAATCTGGGGGTCAGTGTGTCAAGGAATGACGAATGAATCCATCCCTCCCCCACTGTGGTGCAAGGCGGTGGGTCGAGAGTGTTCACACCCAGAGAGGTCAAAAGGTCTCACTTAACCAGTTTTTCCCGATTTTACCGTCCACATGGTAGATTGGCAGACGCGTCCGCCGACAAGATCTAGGCAAACCTTACTCCATGAACCCGGGCACACCTGCTAAGTCACCAAACGTAGCGAACCACTTAAGGTGACCTATAGAAGAGGTGTTGGCTCTTGGGCCAACGATATCTATTGATGCCCCCCAAATTATTTTTTCATATTATATAATATCTAGTAATATAATTTGATATATTTTTCAGTTCTAAATTAAATTTATACTTCTTAAATGCCAGGAAGTAAATCACGGTAACACAAAATCACGCTTAATTCTCAACAAAACTTTTGCAAACGAAAAATCCACATAGCCAAACGACAATACTACGCAAAGTCAGCATTGTTGTCATTTATCATAATTGATCATCACTCATCTCTGTATTTCTGTATGCAGCACAGCACCGTCAATCCCCGCGGACCGCGATGTCATCCATGCGGATTGATTAGCCCGCCACCCCCTCAACCTCCTGTCTCCCTGGTACCTGCTTCTTCACCCATCTACAGAAATCACCCATCCATCCACCCAAGCCCACCCACTCCCACAACGGTAGGTGCGGTACAGCCACCCCTGGTCCGGAACGAAATACAAAATGCATAGTTTTGTGACAACCCTGAAAGCTGTAGTTTGATGACGTAGTGCCATGTTGGATTTACGAATATTCATAAAAGAATTAGTTCGCTACCCGAATTCCTACCTATTTCTGACGTATCTCCCTTAAACATTTGCAGCCTTACTAATAACAAAACAATTTGTTGCTTGCGCGGTGATCTGCGTTTTTACATCTTTACTAATAACACTATCACGCATTTTATGATTTTTATGTTGGTCCCCTTGAATCTCACATAGATCTGCGCAGGCGCGCGGCCATCTTGTTTTATAAACTTCGCGGTAAAACAATGTTTGACAATGTTCAGTTGTACTTGCAGTTCATTTTTATGTTTTTGAAGATAATTTTCGTTTAAATGATCAATTCACTGCGATATTAGTGTAATTCAACATAATTACTAATGCTGACGTTACTTTTTTTTCAGTTTTAGTCCTTTAAATATTGTTTTGTTTATGATTTAGTTTCGTTAACGATAGGTTTTAGGTTATTTCTGAAATTTTATTTTTTTAACGACTTTTCTGCGTGAATTTAATAAAACTTCCATAAAAGTAATATTATTTAATAATGTAAAAGCCTCATGCATGTGTAAATAAAAACGAATTCGAGAAATCGACGTATTAATTGCGTAAACATGAATCCAAGATGTCAGATTTTTTCAGTTATTTTTTCGGAATTATTATTATATTTTTTTATCCTTTTTAATTGTATGAACGAGATAAAAAGTGAAGTGACTGTTTTCTTCCAAATTCATAAAGTAAGAGGTGTGTATTTTTTAAACTTTGAATTTTCCAAAATTTTTTAATAGAATATTTTTACAGTCTAAAAGGCAATTCAATCTAGTTTATAGAAAGGTATAGGTTTTTACGACATCTTCAAAAATAAGAAATATACAAGACATTTAAAAAACGTTGGAAAAATTCCAAATTTCGTTCAAACACCAATCGTTAAAACAGAGACGAAGTACCCTCTCAGGCTGTGTAAACAATGTGTATTTCTTTCAATGAACAATTTTTTAATTAGTAATGTTTTCACATTCGCGGCCGTTTGTCAATTGTTTTTTAGTAAGTTTTAAATCTCTTAAAAAGATAAATGCTATTTTTAAAGATAATATCCAGACGCGTTCCACGCCGAAACGCAAATTATATCAAATGCCCTCGATAGAAAAAAATCGCAAGACGTGCTTCGAAAATTATTATAAACACGTTTATTTCAGTTATTTTGAAAATTATACATCATAGTTGTGAAAAAAATCACAATATTTCTTTAAATGATACTTAAAACGAGATTTTTGCTCTATTTTAAACGAGAATTTGATCGCTTTAAATATTAACGCGCTCCTCTAACATTCGTATAACATATCTCTCCATCTTCTTCTTTTTGAGCGCGGATGCGGCGCCTTAAAGGCTCGGTGGTAAGCGTACCAAAAAAAAAGGAACAAAGGGAGATATGTAAATACGAATGTAAAAGTGAGCGCGCTAATATAAAAAAAACGATTATAATTAAAAACGATAATAATATACCTAGGTATATCCTAGTGAGACAGGCATCCAAAAACCTAATGTAAACATACTTTATATAGATAAATAATTAAAAAAAATTCAGAATGAAAACAATGAAAATATTAAAACAAGGGTCGTTTAAAATAGAGCAAAAATCTTTCGATAAATGCTTAAGTTGCATTTAAAGATACATTGTGATTTTTATCATAGCTATTACATGTTAAATAATAGAACAAAAGGCGTTTTTAATAGTTTTCGGCGCATATTTAGCGATTTTTCTATCGAGGGAATTTCATAAAATTACCGTTTCGGCTCTACAAATATAGGTACTATATCTTGCTATACATGCTCTACATATTATCTTCAAAAATCAGAGTGCGCAATTCACAGGCGGAAGAAGTGAAACCTTCAGAAAATGAAAGTGTACAAGAATGGGGATACACCGCACAAAGAGGAGACCGATTATACTTTCTCATTCTCCGCAAGGCTAAATCCTATAGATGTATGTGTTTATCTCATTTTGCGTCGCTATTTTTCGTTTCATCGAGTTTCAAATCACAACTGTGCTAAAGAAGTTTTCTGTTCAAAATTACATATATATTTAAAGGAGCTTTAAAACAATGATGTTCAAGAGAAATTTGTTACAAATCGGTAGAAATAGGGAATGCCGCGTCTTCGGCACGATCAATATAAGTGGCATAAACTAGTGTAACAAATGGCAATATGGAGGAAAACTTTATAATAAACTACCAAAAGTCGTGAAAAAGACAAGTTGTCTTAGCACTTTTCGTATTTGTGCAGCATATGTAGAAAAAAAATGTATTTTTATTTTAGTTACCTTAAACCAATTTAAATGTAGTTTATAAGCTGTATTTTTATACCAAAGTTGTTTTTTTTTGTTAAGTATCTATGTATTTTTCCTACTAGATGTACGAAATAATGTGCGTACTTCTAAACAAAGATTCCAAAACAAATATTTAATTAGGTATCGTAGACGAAAAAGCCAAGACTTTTTTACAATAGCCGCACACAGGAGTCCGAGAGGAAAATAATTTCCCTTAGGATCTATGTCATCTTTGGGGATGCTATGCGGAGGGTCTTTTAAAAGAAAGGATGGAGAGAAAGGTCCTGGAAGGAAAAATGAATGAGGGGTGGGAAGGAATCAAGGGGTCAGATGGTCCAAGTATGACGGACGTATGAATCCATTACTCCCACTGCGGTGCAAGGAGAGTCCTACCGGAAAGACCAAAAAGTTTCCCTCAACCAGTCTCTAACACAATTAACCCAGGCATCCCCACTAAGTCACTCATTGGTTGCTGGGTTACATATGTTGCCTGTCTATACCAATTACGTTTATTGTACACTAGCAGACCCGGCCACACGTTGCTGTGGTTGACGAAAAACAACGCCATTACCCAACCTTTATAAAATCCACACCACCCACTTGCCAGCTGCCCGCTGCCCGCTGCCTGAATTGAATATTTGAATTTCTCGGCTTTAAGCATGTATTATAGATATAAACCTTCCTCTTGAATCAACTATAATAATATAGTTAGCGATCGCCACTAATTATACAATGCTTGCAATGCAACACTGGATATTTGAAAAGGGAAAATAAAATACCTACTTACTCTAGGACATCTATTTTCCAATTTCTTCCGTAGAACGAATTTCAAAAGTGACTATAGTACGGCCCGCCACACAGTGGGCTGAAAATCGCCTTTCATAGACATAGAGACTTGCATTTTCAAGGGTATTTTTTTTCGCTAGAAATGGATTTTTCTCATCATTACTATGCTATAAAATTTCGTATGAAGCAATTGCGTGTACAAATGAAGGAGTTATCATTTTTTAAGAAAAATGTTAATGGCACTGATATTAAAAATGAGGATATCTCTGGAATCATAAGGTTGGCCATTCCATCCTTACACACAGATTTACTACTATTTATTTGTATTTTTTGACAAACTTCGTATTGTGGCGCAATTGCCATATTGGCATCATTGGCATATTTGACAGTTCTGGTCGAAGTAATGTACAGAAATGGGTGCTTCAACATTGATTATTAATCAGTAATCATGATAAATATTGTAGAAGAGGATGATAATGCATTTAAGCATTAAAATGAATTTTCAACATAAAAAAGTTTTTTTTTCAACTTTGAAGATTTAAAAAAAAAATCGCACGTTGCGCCACAAAAGAAGTATATAAAAAAATATAAATAAATAGTAGTAAATCTGTGTGTAAGGATGGAATGGCCAACCTTATGATTACAGAGATATCCTCATTTTTAATGTCAGTGCCATACAATTTTTTCTTAAAAAAATGATAATTCCTTGATTTGTACACGCAATTGCTTCATAAGAAATTTTATAGCATAGTAATGATCAGCAGAATCCATTTCCAGCAAAAAACCTTGAAAATTCAAGTCTCTATGTCTATGAAAGGCGATTTTCAGCCCACTGTGCGGCAGCCGTTTTAAATCGCACAAAAATATGTTTTCTTTGAGTTTCTCGGCTTTTATCTAATATAATATACATGTATTATACATATAAACATTCCTATTCAATCACTCTATCTATTGGTGAAAACTGTATGAAAACCCGTTGCGTAGTTTAAAAGATTAACGCGCACATACATTTTGAGCGACTTCATTTTATACTATGTAATGATGATTATCCAACTAACAGTATATAGTAGAAAAACACATAAATGTGTTTGAAATTTTTTTTGTAATATTTGACAATCATTTTAATTTCATCATTTTGATCGAAAAAATGGCTATCGTCACAGCCTTGAATTTAAAAATTCCACTAATGAATCGAACTTTTTTCGTAACCGTGACTGATTTGAGGTTATGAGGTGCATCCATTAATCACGATTGGAGGCAGATGACTCTATTATTCGGGTTATTAATAGGCCACTTGCATTGAATTCATAACGACTTGGAAAAAATCGTGTGGATAGATCTTTTTATTAAGATTGCGAAAATGTTAGTAAAATTTTTTTGAAATGTACAGTTTTATTTTTTATTTTTAAATAAATAAATCCAATATTTGGGCTCGTGACGTCACTACATGAAAATGTCCGGTCTCCGAAAATGTTTCTATTAATTTTGTTAAATTCCACGCTGATTTTTTTTTTATATGGCGTCACTTTGCTTTCAGGCGAATTTTAGAATTCGTTCACTAGATTTATTGTTTGTTCTCTGCGAACTTATCATTTGGTTTGACTTTTTGACAGATGTTCTGAAGAGAACCCCGTACATTTTAGAAGTCGGTAAGTGTTTTAGAGGTATAATGGTTATGGTGCTGATTTTAACAAAATCAAATTTTATAATATTCTTATTATTATTATAATTTACAAGTACAAGTAGGTATATTACATTGGATTTAGTAATATATATGTTATACATTATAATGATTTATGATCAATAAGATGGATCAAGGAAAAAAATATTTATGAGTGTAATATTTTTGATATGCCTCGTTTTTCTCCTGTACCATTCGTTTGGAAACGTAATTTTTTTTAAATGATTTTCGGCTATGTAATTATCGTTTTCTCGCAACTATAAAATTATGTCCCACCTTTCCGGTTTATAAAAAATGGTCTGATTTTTCCGGTTGAAATTTTCAAAAAATCAACAGGGTTTCAAAAATACGTTTAAAAAAAAATGCAGAATGTCTTGGAATTTTTGTCTAAACCGGAAAAAAAAATTTAAAAAAATGTGATGCAAGTGGCCTATTGTTTCACTAAGACAACTAACATGTTAATTCACTAGAATAAGATATGATTGAATAGTCAAATATTCAAACCTAATGAATTAAGAGATTTTTTCAGTGTTTAAATCAAAGCTTAATGATTTATGTTGAAATGAGTTATATAGCAACACACACAGCAGTTTTGCAGTCGTAATATTTATTGATAATTAAAAAAATATATTTATGTAAAGTAAGTAAAAATTAAAAATATTTTATAGATCAGACGACAATTTAAATTCTTTATTTTTTCGTGAATACTGCACAAGAGTCCCAACTGTTCCTACTGGAGCCATTGAGACTATGGCATTCCCAATTGGGGTATGTTGTGTGGCTGAAGGTAGTGGGGAGAGTAAGGAGATGGGGAGGAGGAAGGTGGGGAAGTACCTGGCTATTCATATCTGGTCACCAAACACGGCTAAAGTCATTTCAAGCAAAATTTCAATTCTGAATGGTGGTCCTACACCAGGGCGATACTGAGGGTATCTTCCACTCTGAACGTGCCGCAAATACACTTTATATTATTTTTAATTAATTGATTGTGAAATAACACAATTTTTTGTAAAATCAATAAAATCAATCTTCAAAACGCTTTAAAATGAATAGGCAAAGAAAACACAAAAAGCGACATCTAGTGACTCCGAAGAAGAAAACACAATTACTAATAAGATGACCAAATGTATAGGTTTTGTTCTCTTTCATGTTTTATTTAGATTCATAAAGTTAACTACTTTTTACTATTTTTTGTTCGTTAATTATCTTAAAAAGTCATCTTCGTACTTTTTAAAATTTAGAGCTGTGGTTGTGCAGCATTTAGCAGACATATTACTATTTTACTTTTTGAATAATTTAATGAGTAAAACCACAAATTGTAGTTTTTAATCATTAAAGAAATAAAAGCGACTCTCTAACTAAACTTTGAAATAGAAGAATCAGACAAATATAGGATTGCAACGAGGATTTGAACTCATATTAGAATAAAAATATTTATCGAAGACTCCATCTAGATTGCATTTATTTCAGGAAGAAACTTGCAATCATACATAAAGATAGTAGCTTATTAAAATATTACTTAAGAAAATAAAATAATGTTGGCAGTTCTCAGTCAAAAGTATCTTTTTTTATTTTTTTTTTATTTTTCTTATTTTTTGTTTTATTAGGAACATTAACAGGTTAATAACATTACATGCATTAAAGGCAACCACAAAATATAATAATTAGGTTATAACCCAATAACTAATATTCACATCATGCACAAATAATAATTAAAAAATCGACAATTATTAAGTTATATAGTTAAGAACTAGATAAGAAAGTAAAGGTAAAATAAAAGTAAAATTGTTTTATAAAGTAAAGTGTGCCACTTTTATGGCCAGAACATAAAAAATGGTTATTTTTTATTTTTAAATATGTTAATTATATAACAACAACTAAAAACTGAAAACACCAGACGTGTGTATAAGTGTAAAGTGGAAAAATAATTATATATACATATATATGTATATGCACATATATATTTAAAAAAAATTACAAATAGAAAAATTACATAAAAAAAATTACGGTATCAATTTTCCAGTTTTGTTAAAATGAATTAAGATATTTGGTAATGGATTGATTATTATAAGGCTCCATTAACTATTTGTCTAAAAGTGATTAAATTACATGAAAAGATATCAGCATCGATACATTTTTTGTTATAACGATTGCAAGTTCTTAATTTTGCCTGAGACTACATAGTTGAAGCACTTTCGATATGAAACAATGACTTGACTCTAGTTTTCTTACTCGGGATTCTAATATTAATTGATGATAAAAGAGCTGGACCGTCAATATGACCACTCAAGACTTTGTATAAGTGAGTCATATCCGCAACGTCTCTCTTACTTCTTAGAGTTTTAAGTCCATAATATTTTATAGAGTTGTCCATGTCATAATAACGCACATGTCTCTTGAAGTTCAAGTGATGTACAAATTTTCTTTGCACAGCTTCTATGCGCTTTGTGTGTATATTATACAGGGGATTCCATCTTCTTCTTCTTGTGCCCTGTCCGTTCAAGGGATGTTGACTATCATGTTGGCTATGCGGATTTGGCTTACTGCGGTCCAAAACAGCTCTACAGTAGACTGGCCAAACCACTGTCTCAGGTTTTTCAGCCATAAGGTTCTCCTTATTCCAGGGCCCCGTCTTCCGGCAATCTTTCCCTGCATTATGAGATGCAAGATTTCGTACTTCTCTGGATGTCTCAACACATGTCTAAGGTATTCAAGTTTTCGGATTTTTATAGTTGTAATAACTTCCCTTTCTTTATTCATATTCCGAACCATAACATCTTCATTCGTAACCCTGTCTATCCAGCTTATTTTAAATATTCTTCTGTAGATCCACATCTCGAATGCATAAAGTCGCCTAATTACTTTTTCAGTAAGCGTCCATGCTTCCATTTCATAAAATAATATCGAAAACACGTAGCATCTGACCATTCGCATTCGTAATCCAAGGTTGAGATCATGACTGTAGAACATCTTTTTCATGCGGATAAAGGTTGCATGACCTTGCTCAATGCGATATTTGATTTCAACTGAAGGATCCCATCTGTCATTTAAATTGCAGCACAAGTATACAATACTCATAATATACCTACAATATTCAAAGTATGATACCTTTAAATATGGCACAAGGGATAGGATTTAATTAGCTAAGTGGTTAGAGCAGAGCCCCGGCAAAGCGAGGGTTGATTTTCCACTTTCATGTCGTTTGAGAGTCGCTAATATTCAATGATAAATGAAATATTACCATTTATTTTATGTATACACAAGCGCAGTCCAAGCAACTTCACTGGGTTAGATGTTTTTGTATGTTGAGACCATTTGTCGTAGTCATTCTGTTTACTATTTTGCACTTTGTCTTTCAAACGTTGCATATTCCCGCAGATACGGACTTCAATTTTTGAGAAAATATCTTCAGTCTATCTCTCAGTCCTGCGGCATAATTCATCCCTCCCAGGGGGCGGGGGTAGAGGGTTACAGGGGTAGGGGGTGGTACAGACGGGGGAGGAGAGTACACAAGAATGCTGGTGATTTCCCAATAGGGGTGCATCCGACATCCGCCGCTGCGATATTTCTTCTTCCCTGAACATCCGCGGGAACCTCCGAGATCCCTGATCTCATTTTTCTTGGAATAATATTGGGAATATGGCAGTTTTACATTATTTACGAAAAAAATATATGTTCCTTAAGGCGTAACTTTAACATTTACTAGATGTATTTAGGCTACAAAGCCAAAAACGCGATTATAGAAATTTCGTATCACAAGATATAAGTAAGGTAGAGTGTATGTAGTGATAGAGTGGAAAATACTCTCAGTGTCGCCCTGGTGTAAGACCACCGTTCAGAATTGAAACGTTGCTTGAAATGGCTTTAGCCGTGTTTTGTGACCAGATCTGAATAGCCAGGTACTTCCCCACCTTCCTCCACCACATCTCCTTCCCCTACCCATTACCTTCAGCCTCACAACATACCCCGATTGGGGATGCCGTAGTCTCACTGGCTCCGGGGAGCAGCTGAGACTCTTGTGAGGTATTCATATAAACAAAGGTACAGGCAAGTGTTTTGAATGTATTGGTGCTCCTCAAAAAAGCTAACAAAACTCATCTACTTCTTCAAAAAATTAAGAAACATCTTGTCGATGAGGGATTTAAAGAGAGTATATTATGCTTTACGCCACTCTCGATTGGAATATGGAGTAATAGGATGGGGCTCAGCAGCATCTAATCACTTAAAACAACTTAAGATAAACTCAGAATTGCATCATAAAGACCATACTAAAGGTCCTCATAAGGAAGTCAACAACAGAAATTTTTAAACAGTTTTATGTTCCAAGCATACAGAAAATCCATGCCAAAACATTCTAATACATCACCACAAAAATGATTCAGAGGCAGACACCTCACATGCTCATAAAACCAGAGCCAAACAAACAGACATACTTAATATACCAAAGTGTAACTCTTCATTTGGTCAAAGAAGTTCTGAATTTTTAGCATTAAAGTTATCTAACAAACTCCCACTTAGTATCAAACAAATTAAAACAAAAAATAGCTACATAAAGGACATTAAATGTTGGCTGAAGGAACTATCGGAAAATGAACTTACTAGTTTACTTAAAACATCGTCATAGAAGTTTATAGAAAACCTTATCCAAACAATGAAGTTAAAACATAGAAGTCGCTGAAAAACTTATCCAAAGCATAGTCCCCCTCAGCACATGATCTCCTAGTGAGGAGGACTACGAATATATTTTCTATTTTATGTATATACAGCTAACTAACATGTTTCATATAAAAATGTAAAAAATATTATACATTATTGTATAGTTATAAAAAAAAAAAACATCGATAGTTATTCAAAATGTTTTGAAATACCCGACTGAAGTCCCCTCTTACCCCACAGTAGTCCTATATCACACCACTGCACAAGTAATACGCTTTTAAGATGATTCCACTGTACCGATCCATGTCCCAAGTTCAATTTTGCCGCTAATTTCTCGTTATCTTTAATTATTTTTAAGTTTAACGCAAAATATTTCCAGTAGTGGGCTCTGGTGACCAGAAATTTGAATATCTTTTTCTCTTCAGAATTTCAAGTACAACATTTCTCATCCAATGGCGAAATTTTCATCACTGAATTTGAGGATGGAAAAAATGTATTCTAGAATCAAATAATAAGAGAAGACGTCATCATCGAATATACTACTTTCGGTTATCTGTCCGTGCGTTTGTTGGTCCTGCGTGAAATCTGGTTCACAAATTTGTTTTGAATTTAAACGGCGCGGGCACAAATAAAATTTTGGTTTTGTTTTTTTTTTTAATGCTATTTTCACCCTTATATATAAAAAAAAACTGTGTACCTAAATGATAAGGTCAGATTCGCTTGCGCCAATATATTTCTTGATGTACCTAACACTTCATTTGATTAATCTAACTTCTCGGAATGATTTAAATGAATTTTTTAGGCTTTGCGGGTCACTTTCAGCAGCTGTCAGTGGCGAAAATATCGATATTTAACGTTTTCAAAATAGTATAAAGGTCATTATTTCTTTGAAAATTCATTTGGCTGTTTTTTTTTCTTGTTGGGTACGTACTCAGTTTACTCAGTTAAAATTAGTTTACATTTATATGAAAATGTATACTATTTTTTTCCAAAATGCCAAATATTTTTTAATTTTTTAGATAGCTACCTAATCTGGGTAAAATTCTTGCGATATTATCATGTATGTAGTGATATACACACATACATGAGTAATAAGATATCTTATCTGGTAAACAGAAAACAATCACACAAAAAACAATAGCGTTGTTTTTATATAAATATTTGACCAGAACTCATCAAAGTAATTTCCGCACGGTTTTCGAAATATCATCTCACGTTCAACAGGTTAAGAATTCAGACAAACGATAAAGTTAACTAACTAACCAGCACGACGTTTCCCCGCAGGGGTAGGCAGAGAGGACGGACCGCCAAACAACTCGGTCTTGGCACACACTCTTTGCCTCACTCACATTCATACATCGTCTCATACATACTATTCTATTATTCTGACTTTTGACATGGCCCGTCTCAAGTATCTGATTCACTTGATCGTGCCATGTCTTCCTCGGGCGTCCCCGACTTCTTCTACCATTCACGATAAAGTTCCTGTCTATAATATAATATTTAATAATTTAAAAAATGGAACTGATTTGTTAATAATTAAGAATTAAAACTATCGCGTGATTTTTCATAGGTCTGCGGTAGTATATCATAATTTCTAACTGCTTCTGTGAAACCCGTCACTACTTGTACGCTATTCATAAATATATCAATTTGGGAGGCGGGAATGGGTACCGCCGCCCCGCGAACCTTTATTGGATAACCAACACCTCTGCCATAGGTCACCCCAAGTGGTTCGCTACGTTTGGTGATTTAGCAGGGGTGCCAGGGTTCATGGGGTGAGGTTTGTCTAGGTCTTGGAGGCGGATGACCGGGACATACTGAACCCCAGATTCCTACCCACCCCTTAAACCCTTTTCCTTCCCAGAACTCTCCTCTCCTTCCCTTTTCCTTAAAAAAAACCCTCCACACAGCATCCTCAAAGATGACATAGGCCCTGAGGGAAATTTTTTTCCTCAGGGCCTCGTGGAGATCATGTAAAAAAAAATAAAAATATGTCTTTCTCTTGAGGTGATTTTTCACAAAATCGGCTCTACACAATTCAGCCAAATATGTTTCTAAAAATCAAATCGCAACATTATGGTCACCCTACATGTTAACATTGTAATGTACTATCGCCTTCAGCTTATCAGGTATTAATCATAATCTGTAAGAAACATGCAATAATATTGTTCTTCAATAACTATATTATTTTTGTGTTATTTTAATAAATTGTAGAGTTGTTAACCTCAGCACGGGCTTGACCTAGTGAGGTTACAAACTGAATTGTAAACATTAGACCTAGGTACCATGTAAAGAAAAAAAAAAAAAAAAAAAAAATTATTGGAATTTCGGCATGAAATTGGCCGTTATGACGTTAACTTATAAAATTAATATCTTGGTACTCTAAATTGGATAATAAGTATTGCCGTATTACCCCGCTTCTAAGGGATCGCCTTCATTGGCTTCGATGCCCTGAACGAATAGAGTTCAAGATCTGCTTAATGACCTTTAAAGCATTGCAAGGAATGGCGCCAGCCTATATATCGGAACTATGTGTCCGACAAAACTTAAGCGATAGGCAGCTAACTCTAAGGTCAGCAGATCTAGATGTTACTAATCGTTTAATCGAACTTTCTAGGTCAAATCGAGCCGTTTATTAGGATCGATCTTTTCGTGTAACTGGCCCGCTCATTTGGAACAAACTTCCCCCAGCTCTTATTAATATCCAGAACTTGGCTGAATTCAAAAGAGCTTTAATAACAAATTATTTAAAAAATCGTACCTTTCATGAATTTTAACTCGTTTTCAATCTACTATAATAAGCCATGTTCCTCAAGTTTCTGGTAATTGTTTGGTTTCGATTACCTCCTTACTATAGTTTTATGTGCACTCTGTTATTATTATTTCTAAACGTAAACTGCCTCTTATTCTTTATTAAAATTTAGTTTAAATGAATTCTTTTTATTAATATTGTTCTTTAGGAATTGCTTTGTGTATACTGTATATTCTTTGTTTCACATAATTTAATCAATTTTGTATTTTGTAAGGACTCGTAAGGAACACTACAGGATTAATTTTAAGTTTATTATAATTAAGCGCACTTGACGTGAAATATCACAAAACTGCGCTATATAAATACTACGTTATTATTATTATTATAAACAAGTGATCAAAATTTGTAACCAGCTCCGATGTTTGGCGAGTAATTTTTACAAATTAAAATTTGTGTTGCCTCGATGCACTCTCAAACTTATATATCATTCTATGGCTGAATCCATACTTAGATATGGAATTCGAACTTGGGGTCACTCGAGCATAATTAATATTAAATATTATTTAGTAACTGCTACGTTAGTATACTTCTTTATCAATATTTGTTATCATTCATAATTTTATTTGTTTCATTATTATTACTTTAAAATATCTATACTACATGTATATCTAATTTTAGTAACTGCTACGTTAGTATATTTCTTTTTTAATATTTGTTATTATTCATAAGTTTATTTGTTTCTTAATTTCAAAAAAAAATAAGTATATCTTATTTCTTTATCTTTTTTCTGTAATAACACTCCCCAATTTAAACACGAGAAATGTTTTTCTCTTTTAAATTGGGTAGATTCATTAACAAGAAATTACTGTATTTGTAATTATTTTTAAGAACCTATATTTTCCCTATGTAAATCTGTTATATGTATGTATATTTTAAATAAAAAAAAATATATTCAAAATGTACAAACTGCTATAATTGAAAAAAATTGTTAAACCTAGCAATTACAAACAAAAAAAGAACTTAAAATTACCGAAGATTTACCGAAAACAAAGGCCTAAAAATACCACGAATGTCAAATAAGTATGGTAGCAGAACGCTCGAATATATGGTACCTTTGATTTATAACAAATTGAAGCAAAACATTAATTTAAAAAATAATGAGGAACCCTGCCCTAAACTGACAAAAAAGTGGTTAATAAATGAACAACACATTTATCTATCCTAAATCTTATATTAGGTATTAATATTGTAACTTAAGCTAATGTGTATTATGTAATAATATTAAATGGTAGAACCTACAGACAAGCTGATCTGTCACAGCTTTGTGGGACTACCCATAGCTTATATTGTATTAGATGTAATTATATTCAATTTAATAAATAATAAATAAATTTAAAAAATATAAATATTTCATTGGAGTTATTACAAAATAGAGTAATGTTTCAAAAAAATCATAGATATATATTCCCCTCAGTTCACCCCTGTATCCTAACATTCAATTCCTCTATTCGTCATTCAAGTTCTTTTGAAGACCACAGTTCCTTTAAATAATTATTATTGAGTTCACTTTCACAATAATGAATGAAAGGACAACCGAACCGATTTTGCTCTTTACCACAAACTTCCAATGAATCAGTTTGCAGATTTAATTAACTCGATTTCAGAGGTATTTTCTATTGCATTTCCAAAGCATTAATGGGGCCGTCACCACAGGGCTATCGGTCGATCGGAAACCATATTACAAACCACCATGGCTAATATTAACTAACTTGGTTTCATAATTTAATAAAGTTGTTGAAATGAATATTATATAATTATTTGCATTATCAGATATTCCAGAAATTATTAACAATTACATTTTTTAACATTATACATTTTTTTATTTTTGTTACGGTTTGATATAACATGAGTTTTAAATAAGTACCTCAAAGATTGTGTATCATGTCTCTACGTATCTATAATGTGCACTAATCTGATATGAACTTACCCGAATGCTCGGCAAAAGGCAGTTAGATTATTTAAGTTGTAAAATAATTCCCAATAAGAATTGTTCACTGCCTGTTTATCGGTGTTCAATTATTATTTTAGAAGTCATTTCAAGAAGAAATCAAAATACAAAATTCTTCCTTCACATTATAATTAATTAACGAAATGCGCTACTTGATAGGCCTGCCCATAAATGGACAGACGATCATATGTATTATGTATTGCCTATCTATACTACTGCGGGAATGCGTTTCCTTCAGGCGAGTGCACGTATCATTTATACGTTTAGGCAATTCTTGACCATAATTTTTGAGGTGTTGGCCCCGCGTACATAAAATAATTAATTATATGTTATATTTCTCATTTCTTATAAAAATACAACTTTTAGAGGTGTTCAACTGGTTTTATGACTTATTTGAAGAAACCATGTAATGATAGTGCAGTACGAGTAATAATAATCCCCATTTGAAGCATGTTTTGATAATGAAGGGAATCAGAAAGGGAAGAGACAAGAAATTGGATGGATGCGAGATATCACGCTCTTCAGATCTGATCAACAAACACGACTAATGGAACGTTTCGATTATGAATGTCGATCTTTCATTAGAACGATTCTGGAAGTAGCATTCTGATACCTATAACCACACAGGTTTAACATTCTGATACCTATAACCACACAGTTGACAGTACTCGTATTTCTTTTCATTTTTTTATGCGAGTACCGCTCAAGAGTCCCAACTGTCTGCAACCAGTGAAACTATGGCATCCAAATGAATTGGGGTATTTTGTAAAGCTGATTTTTAGTGCCACTGTGGGAAGAGGAAGGAGATGGGGAAAAGCAAGGTGGAGATCTTGGTCACCAAAAATCGTTAAAGCCATTTCAAGCAAACTTTTATATTATAAGCGTTGGTCTTTCACCAGAGCGATACTAAAAGTATCAACCACTCGAAGGAAGATGCCGCAACTGTTCTTCTTTTAAAATATTTTTAAAAATCAATAAATTGCGAAAGAGCAAAAATTAATCAAATACCGTCCATATGACCGCACAAAATAATAGTTCATACAGGCAATAAATATATCATGTACCAGCTCCGACACATTTTCGCCACCTGCAATAAATTATATATCTATAGAGATATACTATCTATAGAGATATTATATACATATAATACTACTGTTCATACTGTTTCTAATCAATGTTGCATGTTGGTATTTAATGATTTGAGTTTAATCCTATTGTAACCTGAAAATGTAATTACTCATGATTATATTACATGTAGGTATATGTATATAAAAACTAATAAAAAATAAAAATAAAATAAAAGATTGTACGATTACCACAAATTTTTATTTTATTTTTATTTTGTTTGTTTGCTCGCTAACAGAACACATCACTTATAATAATTATTAAATTAGTTTACTATTTGAATATGATCGCTGTGACAAGTGACAGTGTGCGTGTGTGTATGTACATACATGTATATACATATGCACATACATACATTTATGCACATATTATAGCCCTAAGTGAGGAGATCGTCTAAGATAAATTTGTTCCCACTTTGCAATGGGTTTGTAAAGTGCCCCCAGGGATTATTGGTTTGCACTGAATTCCAACAGACTGAAGCAGAATGCACCGGGAAGACACGGTGGAATTCACGTCATCGAATATTCTACCTTCAATCTGTGACCTCCTCGTACAGCTGTTAACCCGGCACCCGGCACCGTGCACCCGGTGCCTAGTTATCCCTACAGCGCTGATAAAATTAGAGATGCGATTGATATTATTAACGGAATCATCAAATAATTGATTGAGTTGGTAAGGCAATTATATTACTCGTCAAGGCATTAGAAAATTCGATTATAAACTATAAGTAGATCTGATATTTATATCAGACCATGTACAGGGTTTCACAATTGATTCTTACGTCCCTGCCGTTACCTTCTTCCGACATTCATAAATTTTTCAGTAAAATATCCATGTTTTTGGTTGACTTTGTAGTTCGCTTAATGGCTTTGATGAAAGGTTGTATTTATAATCAAAGACTTTACCTTGAATTATAGTTAAAAGTTTGTAATTTTTTTCAGTTTATTACAATTTTTTTGATAATATCGTATATTACCTATACATATATAAAACCTATACAGTAGAACTACCAAAAATAGTTCTAATTTAATAAATCAAAACTATTTGTAATTATGTACTTAAGTACCTACGTATGTAATTAATAATCATTTCACATTTGAAAAGTAATCTTTACTTAAGAATTAAAATATCACCATCTTGAACTGGAACCGGAATGTAACAGATAAATTAACATACAAATAAACTTGCAAATTGTTGAGTTATCAAACATTGCTTTGCTTTGATAGAAAAATGTGTGGGGTGATAATGATTGAAAATGCTGGTGTGTCTAGAATTCTATAATAAGATGCAATTCTTGAAGAGGCAGTTTTTAATTCATTAAAATAGTAAGTGAATAAATAAACTACCGAGAAAAGATGATTTCTATGTTAATTTAAAATTTTCAAATCATTATTTCATTAATTATATTTTCAAAAATGTCCAGCTGTCGTCAAAATCATCTCACGAATAATTAAAACATCGTTTCAACTATTTTCAGATGGCCGCAGTCCACGAAAAAGAGAGTAAAATGGTGTTTTACCTACAGCGATGCTATTAAATGAGATAATTTAACTTGTCGCTAAAGGTAAAGTGGTGCAAGATGTGCTGTTTTCTTTGCGGGAATGGGTTCATAGTCATTCCATCAAAAATCATTCAATAAACCTTTAATACTTGAACTATTATATATATATATATATATATATATATATATATATATATATATATATATATATATATATCTCATCTCGAATTTGCATAATTCAATTCATTCATTTGGAATTCTCAATACCAACTTACATTAACCGAATTGAAAAAATTCAAAAAATTTTTTGATACATCTGTCTTATCGTTTTGCCCTATTGTTCTTTACAAACGGTTAACATTTTTGACTCTTGTTTGTGTATAAGATTGTGAATTGCCTTATTGGCTCACCAGCCCTTTTAGAAATTATTACAATTCATTGCCCGAATAATATAACGAATATTTTATTTTATAAACAACATTTCAAATCGCAATACGCACAAAACTCTCTGATCGCAAGAATCTGCAAATCTTATAATGCCCTAAGCGATATTAATATTTTCCACTGTACCCTTGAAACGTTTAAAATCAAATATCTACTTTTAAATCAAAACTATTTTTTTTTCATTATTCATTTATTCTTTTTGAACTCTTTATTTATACTTTGCACTACGTATAACTTTTAATATCTACTTGCTTTCTAATCTGTAAACATAATATACATTATTATAAACGGTACTTAACTGGTTTATATTATACTAGCTTTTGCCCCCGGCTTCGCACGCACCACTCGCCTCCCCCCTTCCCCCTCCCCCTTTCCCCCCCCCCCTCCTCTCTCTCCCCCCCCCCCCCCCTTCGCCAACCCTCCCCAACCCCTCCTCCCCCCCACCCCACCTCCATACCCGTTACTTTCATTTTTGAAACAGCTCGCGTGCCACCTATTAAAACGTAACAATCAAACACGCGCAGTAAATTTTAACTATCAAAGGGATCTCCATAGTAACCTCAAGAAATAACAAAATGACAGCGCAATCAAAAAATTACTTAGCAACGCTTTGCTTTTCGTCTGGACAATAAACGTATTAAAAATAAATTCATAACGCCAGAGCTTACCAATATATATAGCCTATAGTACTCGCAAATAATGTAGCTTTCTATTAGTTAAAGAATTTTTAAAAACCATCAGTAGTTTTTGCGTGAAAGAGTACAAACATACATACATCCATTAAAACTTTCGCCTTTATAATATTATAAAATAGGATTCACATTTTATAAAAAGGAATTTAACCAACTATTTCCGAGCACATTTGGAATCAAAAATGAAAATATAATTTTTCTGTTCAATGATGTATATTTTTTAAAATAACAATAACATTATTTTTCTATCACACGTCGCAACCGAGTAGTTAGGAGAGTTGGGTGTTTATAGTCTAGCGGTTCACTCGACAAGCATTGCATCTCGTTCCAGAAGCACGGTAACAGACGAAAGTGGCGACGTGTTTTTAATACAAATATTCTCAGGAATGTTAGTTAAAATCCTTCGGGTACGTGCTGTTACACCTATTATTTATAAATTTAAGTTTCCCAATTAAACTTAAATTAAAATTTATTCAGTAGGTGTTTATTCTGTAATTAGAAATAGGTATGTATTCAGTAGGCGAATCTTGCAAAGTAAATGTAATGGCAGTTTGAAATACAATCATTAGCTTTATAAGTTGTTGTTTCGATGAAAGTTTGTATTGAAACTTGGTCATCTGGCAATCCTAACCATTCAACTGATTGAATATAGCTATCGACAGAGTTCAATGATGTATACTTCCTCTATGTGCTTATGCGAGATGTTACAAAACACTATCTTGTCTTAAAGATGTAGGTAATGGTTTGATTTTGAATTAAACGTTAATTAAAAATCATGAATTACAATTTTACTTTTAATTAACATTTCAAGCGATTGTTATAGTCTCCCCCTTTTCAAGTAGGTATATACGACATAAGAATTTTATATTTTATTATTTAAATAAATAAAGTAATTTCTTGTTAAAAAACTACTTATAATAATATTTATAGCTTATAGTGCCATTATAGAATAAGGTAAAGACATTATATTATTTGAAGTAAGAAATAAATAAACTTATATAGCATGAGAACAAGCCTACGTAATGAAATTGAATAATATAATAGTTACTGATAAATAAAATTAAGATTATAGATGTAGTAGAAATAAAATAACATAATTACATTTACTTAATATGTAGGTGGTATGTGGTAGAACATAGAGTTGGTTCTTACCATAGACATCAGAATTCAATAGGCCAGAATATACAGATGAGGGGTAAAACCAAACTATGGGGGGCGAAGAGAAGAAAAATGACTGTGATTCGATAAAAAATCAATCTGACAGTATATAGGCATCTCGCATTATGATATCACCATTTAGTTCTTAAAAGCAAAATTTGCTTTGAATGAATAGACCTTTTTACATGGGAGCGCGAATTGCTTGCCATGTTAATAACATATTTGCTAAGGCCAAATGATCGTCCCCAAAAGATTCGCCCCAACTCACATAGCAATATTTTGTTGCAGTGTTTAGTTCAGACACTTTTACAAATGTTTCATAATTTACTAACCCCTGTAACCAGCGACGAGCACACTGGAGAACCGCCCACATTCGCTATGTCCATATAATATGTGCGTATAATGTATAGCACAAGCTACCGTTTTTGGCGTGTTATTTCTAAAATGTATGGATGTCACTCCGCGCTGTTCAGGACAAGAATGATGACGTCACATATTTTAGATTCAAGCGAGGCTCTCTCCCCTCCCCATGGCTCCAAGGAGGAGCTCCAGCTGGCTCCATGGGGAGGGGGAAATAATACGTTTTTATCACTTAGGGCAGGTCCAGATATATTCATATTATGTCTGTGGTTCTTACATTGATATGAGGAATAGAAGAGCTGACATATCTCTTTTTTCAGGCCGATTCCACTTCATCAACGCATGAACCATGCTGTTTGCTGTGAAGCCAACTGAAATCGTAGATATAAAAAAAAGATGAAAATAGCGATCGCGTAAAGCGAAAAATTTTGACTTTGTTCTCTAAGTAGAATCGGGCTGAAAAAAGGGATGATGTAAAACCTACATAAGAATAGGTCTTTAATACGTACTTTAAGAGAAAAACGACTAAATTTTGTATTTCTAAATTTTAAAACATTTTGTTTATTTCAAGCCAGAGTTAGAATTTTGATGAATTTGCAGGGATAAATGGCGTAAATCTTAAATGCGCCTTCGTAAAACAAAATGATAATAATTTAAATGCCAGGATTGCAGTCGTGTTTGGGTTTCAAGTCACAAGCAATTAATGTCTCATTAGGTAGAAGACACGTTGCATGGCACGGAAGATCACCCAGCATAATTCTTCTGACAGGTCATACATTTAACTCTCCCAATTCTGCGATCCGGATGTATTAATACAACGCTCTCGGCATATTTGTCATGGAGTTTGTTCCCCTCCGCGATCTTTATTTATCTACCCATATCTAGATGCATTTTATGTTTTTAAATAACAATAAATGATTTTTAAATCTGCGACAAAGGTCGGATCTTTTTTCAATGTCGCTCAAATTACCCATTTCCATTGACGCGATATCATTTTTTTAAAAAAGGACGAAATTGGATTCGATTCCGTGATAGTTGATCCTTCGACAGTTGCTCCCCCCCGGCATACTTCTATACAATATGCAGTCGGTTTAGACCGACTTAAACAAGATATAACTCAGTGTCCCGAAGGGATGTGTAAAGAGGACGTACCGTCGAATAACAAAAGTGTATTACATAATACATTAATTTAAAATGCATAAGCGAAATACTTCCTGTCTTTATACTATACACGTTGCTGTGGTTAACGAAACACAATTCCACGTCTTTAACCAACCTTTATAACCAACGCCATCTCTTAAATCAAATCCACACCGCCCGGCATGCCAGCTCGCTGCCCGCTGCCCGCTTGCCAGCCCGCTCCTTTTATTTATATATTTCAACAAATTTACACAAAACCTTGACAAATTATATACGTAAAAACCTTCCTCATGAATCACTCTATCTATTGGTGAAAACCGCATGAAATTCCGTTGCGTAGTTTAAAAGATCTAAGCGCACAGGCAGCGGGAACGACCTCATTTTACACTATGCAAAGAACAATACTGTTAATAAATTATTTTCCGTGTTCATGCCAACTTAATATTGAAGGTATTTTTAAAGCTTTTAGTATGTAAATTTTAGGTTTGAAATTGGTAAATAATGCACAAAAGTTATAATTTTATAACAATTATAATTTCGGGAGGATTATCTAATAACCATTGGATTCTATTCAACTATTTGCTTTAGCACAGTGGTACTTAACCACCGAACCCTTCTTAATTGGAAATCGAACCGAATCATACGAACCGAAACACATACGGGGGTATTCTTGACCTCCGCCGAACCCGAGAGACTGACTCACCGAACCCTTGTGGTTCGATCGAACCCAATTTAAGAGCTACTGCTTTAGCATATTGAGAGGGGTTGGTGCATTCTGTTTCAAAAATATCCAATATATTTCAGAAGTGGTTATTTTCCCTGTTCCTTTTACATATTTACATTTTTTTCTGCGACTACCGCGCACGAGTCCCAACTGCTCCCGCCTGGAGCCAGTGAGACAACAGCATCCCCTATTACGGTGTGTTGTGAGGCTGAAGGTAATGCGGAGGAAATGGAGATGGGAAAGAGGAGGTTGGGAAGTAGCTGTCTATTCAGATCTGGTAAATAAACAACGTTCCAATTCTGAATGGTGGTCATACATCAGGGTGACATTGAGAGTATCTTCCACTCTGGAACGTGCCGCAAATATACTGTATGGATTATTTTAAATGAAAAGTAGGACTATATATCCGAAGCGAAGGAGATGGAATGGAGAAAGATTAAGGAGTACCCGGTTATTCTGATCGAGTCACCAAACACGGTTTAACGTTTAATTTTTACTTAAATTTAATTTAATAATGTTATCATTAAGTTAAATAATAAATAATGTTATACGCAAATAATAAATAATGTTTTTATTAAGTAAATTAAGTTAAATAAATAATAGCATTATGAAATTAAATTTTAATTAAATTCTTAAAAATTAATTGGAGTTCTACGAATTAAACAAGTTTTCAAGCAAGTCAATGGTGGTCTTTCACCAGGGCGATACTGAGAGAATCTACGAGTACTATTCTAGAAATACATCAGTTATAGAGAATCGCTCCGAAACTAATTTGAACCATAAAAAATGAATTTTAACTATACTTCATCGGCTACCTATTTTTAAGCCTATTTTCGTAAGGTTTCTTCCAAGTTACTGAAGATAATGAAACTTTTAGTAATGAATAACAACAATAGACCTTTTGAAAAATCTTAAAGAATGCTAAGACCGTATAATAATACCTATACACCGTCATTGAAGAGTCGGTAAAGGTGTCTGTCGCCACCTCTGAGGTCGCCACGCTGTCTCTGTAGCTTGAATGACATTATTTTAGTGTGGCATGACCAGTGTCGTAAACTGAACAACTCGACAATGACAGACTATAACACTTCCAGGAATCATAGATGTCTTTTTGTTTAGGTGCTATGCTGCGTTCACCGCACAGGGCGAACATTTGAATGATAATATTATAGCATTATGCGGATACGTAAAATATTTTACTCACAATTTTGTGTAAGGACATTGAACTTGGAATAATACAACTCTTACAGACGGTTGTTTCACAGAAAAATTCATCAAATTTCAAAGTTAATATTGTTTTATATTTTAATTTGATTATTTATTTTGTGTATTGTATTAGAGGCTCTGCTGAAAATCAGCTATATTCCAGAAGAAATCCTGAATAAACAGCTGAGCAGTGACTTTTTTGTAAATAGAACCAATGATAAATAAACAAAATTTATAAAATTGTAAAAATCTATAGAATATGTTTTTTATTATTATAATATTCAAGTTCCGTGGTAGTCCTATTAAATTTCTGTTATTATTCAAGTACTGTGAAAAAACTTTTCAATTTGGTAGGCGGGTATGGGTACTGCTGCCCCGGGAATTATTTATTGGATAACCATCACTCCTGCCAAATGTCACCCCAAGTGGTTCGCTACGTGGTGAAGGAGTAGTTAGGAGGGGTGCCCGGGTTCACGGAGTGAGTTTTGTCTTGGATTCTGCGTGGCGGGCCGGATCGGAATAAACTGGTTTCGGTAGACCTTTTAACCTCTCCAGCCGGACTCTCCTAACACATCGTCATGATTTAGGAATCAACGCGAATGGTATGAGGGCTGGGTAGGCTACTCCTCATGCCATTTAACACCTTCCCATAACTTCCTCGCCTTCCTTTCCCTAAAAAGACCCTCTACGCAGCATCCTTAAAAATGACTTGGGCCCTGTTGAATTTTTTTACCTTCAGAATATATAGTGATAATAATATTTGGATGATTTATATTGCGCCGTTTTTATGAAAAATCACCTGAAGGGCGCTTTAAGAGGCAATTCGAATGATCACAATATTATTATTACTAGTGGTCGCCCAATGGTCTAATTTAAATTATAGTGTTTTTTTCATTGATTTTTTATGCATAATTTAAAAAATATATTAGCATTCCGCACTCCTTCTCTATATTCTATATAAACGATAAGTATGCAAAATTTCATACTTCGCCGTCCGCGCAATTTTCGTAAAACGGGGTACAAAGTTTTTGCTTCACGTATTAATATACTGATTTATTTTAGTTTTATTAATACAAATGAATTTTGTATTTTGCATAAAATAATGTAATTAGACAGAAAACAGATGTTGCCAATTTAGTAAAGACCCCAGACAATAGGTAAGTACCTACTTTTTTTAATAATTTACTTTTATTTTTATTAATAATTTTTTTGGTACACACATTGGTAATTTTACAATACATACAGGCTTTTTTATATAACATTTAAAAAAATAGAGAAAAATACAAATTAGCAGATTAACCAAAAAAATCCCACATAGGCATCGTCAGTTCGTGGGTATACTTGTGTGTTTTTAAAACAGGTAAAATTTACTTATATACATAAGTACATTATATCTTTGAAGAGATTAAAAAATAAAATAAAATTAACAAAAAATAAAATTAGTGCTTACTGAATAACAATTCAAACGACATTTTAAGTTACATCAGGTCGATGTGACATTACAACAAGTAAGTGTTTGCATCAACGGTATTTATCCAAGACTTTATAACATTTATAAATCACATACAACAAATAACTAACAAAGGCATGAAAACACTAGGATTTATAATCAGAACAATCAAAGACTTCGATTCGTTGGAAGTTATAAAAATCGTATATTTGTCACTCGTACCCAGCTTGCTGGAATACAATTCCACAGTTTGGTCCCCATATTATCAAATTCATATAAGAAATATCGAAAGAGTGCAGCACAAATTTTTAAGATTTATTAACTTCAAGTTACACATACCTATTCAACACATTAACTACACATCTTTACTAAATACACTTAAATTGCATTCCTTAGAAAACAGAAGAAAAATAAACGACCTAACTTTTTTGTTTAAAATTATTCACTCCGAATTAGATTGTTGCGAACTCCTGCATCTCATTGACTTTAAGGTACCAACTCGAGCGACAAGGCAAAACACATTATTCTGCAACAATAATTCTCTAACCAACTACCACACACACGCATCAATTTCTCGACTACACACACTAGGGAACAAATATACCTCAAATATCCATGTATTTAATACAAGTTTACCGTTATTCAAGAAATATCTGAACAATATTTTTATGTAGAATATGTTGATATCTAAGGAGCATCACGTAGGGTCTATTGCGTATATTTGTGTATTTCTATCTCTCTGTAAAAACTTGTTAACGTTTTCTTTTTATGTATCTTGCATTTTGTCATGTATTATTTATTACATTTAATCAGTCACCTGTAAATTTTGTATTTACTAACATACCAACTAATTTATTTTCTATTTTTTTTTTTTTTTACATTAACTCCACACAGGAGGCCCTGAGGAAAATAATTTCCCTCAGGGCCTATGTCATCTGGGATGCTGTGTGGAGGGTCTTTTTGAGGAGAGGAAGGAATGAACATTGGTCTTGAAGAGACCCATGTTGTAGGAAGGAGGAAACACAGAGGCCGGCAAATCATTCCACAGCCGAGCTGTTGAACACAAGAACGAGTCGAAGAAACGACCCGTTCTCATGTGACAAATGTCAAAAATCTATGCCATTCACAACTAAGGTACTTTCTCTTTTATTGTAATGCACTATCTTTCCTTAAATTTATCTGTATACCTACCTTTCATATGATGTTTACTTGTTATGTTTTTATAGTTTATCTTTTTTATTAAAAAAAAAAACTGTCTCTGTATCATAAACTTGTCATGTAAAAGCCCATCAGGGCGTTGAAAATTAATAAATAAAATAAATAAATAAATAACATTTTTGTATTTGCTGTAGGAGGATATGTTTTTACATTCAATTTCTGTAGTCTTATAGAGAGAATTAAACATTTTTGGTGTAATAAAATACGCATGTCTTTGCGCTAGCCTAGTTTTATACAGTGGAACTTCAAATACATTATTTAACCTATTACTAAATCGGTTTTCGTTTTTTGGAAAAATAATATTTCGAGAAAATATATATTTTAAACATTGAATATATTAAATTTTTCTTATCTCTAACAGTCCAGCTTCTTGGAACAATTTCAGGAAGGGGTAGTTCATATCTTTATGCAACAATATTTTTAGTATTAATTTTTGGGTTATTTCTAGTGGCTTAATGTGCGTATTATACACACCCCCCCATCCAATTATTCCATAAGATACTGACGATTGCACCAAAGCATGATACACCAATTTCATTATTTTAATGTCGATTATGCAATTTAAACGTTTTAAATATTTAAACACTCTTCCTATTTATCATAATAATAAAATTTATTATTATTATTTAATTTATTAAATATATTCAAACTCATAAACAGTAGGAGGTCGCGGGTTCGAACCCGGCATGCGCAAATAAATTTTATTTGATTAATTTGTGTTATTTCACAATTAATTCATTTAAAAATAATATATAGTATATTTGCGGCATGTTCCAGAGTGGAAGATACTATCAGTATCGCCCTGGTGTAAGACCACCATTCAGAATTGAAACGTTGCTTAAAAATGGCTTTAGCCGTGTTTGGTGACCAGATCTGAATAGCCAGGTACTTCCCAACCTTCCTCTTCCCCACCTCCTTCCCCTCCCCACTACCTTCAGCCTCACAACATACCCCAATTGGGGATGTTATAGTCTCACTGGCTCCAGACGGGAGCAGTTGAGGTTCTTGTGCGGTATTCACTGTAAAAAAAAAAAAATTAGGGAGATAGTTGTACCCCCCAGTGCGGCATTCTCTTTTATAGATTATTATTGGATAAAATCACCTAATCACCTATCATCCACGTTCATCTAAGTATGTAAATACCTACATAAATTACAATGATGGTGTCTCTAATATTTTGAAGAGTACTAGCTGACCCGGCCACGCGTTGCTTTGGCTAGCGAAACACAACGCCATCTACTAGATGTTTACCCAACCTAGATAAATTAAGTCACACCGCCATCTGTTAGAAACTTACGGAACTTACAAATTGTTATAAAGTATTGTCCTATAACAAACATTTAATTCGCAATATTAAATTTTGAGATCAATAATCGAAATAAAAAACGTCCTTTTTTAAGTAAAGTTTTACCAAATTATAT
The DNA here is from genome assembly GCA_929108145.2 of Limnephilus rhombicus. Taxonomy (NCBI): domain Eukaryota; kingdom Metazoa; phylum Arthropoda; class Insecta; order Trichoptera; family Limnephilidae; genus Limnephilus; species Limnephilus rhombicus. The sequence goes on from OV815277.1 coordinate 15,382,046, forward strand.
ACAGTACGCCAAATTTCATCAAAATCGGTTTAGTAGTTTCGGAGTTTTTCTCGAAAAAACATCGTGATACGAGATTTTTATTTTTTAAGAGTATTTATATATAAATCGATGTGTGAGTGCGAATGAAGATGTGTGTTCCGAGGCAGAGTTCTCTGCCTACTCCTGCGGGAAACAGCGTGATGGTTACATAGATAGTTAGTAATATTTAAATAAATGAAGACAATATAAGCGAAACTCAATCGAAAATCTGGAAACAGAAAAATCAGAAAAACATATTGACACCTCTGGGACTCGAACCCAGGACCTCTTGCTTTCCGGGCAAACGCGCTAACCACTGCGCCACGGTGTCGATATGAAATTCGGTCATGTTTAACTGTACCATACTTCGACTAAGAACCACCTACACTATCTTCATTTTCTTTAACGCATATATTATTGGCAACTATCTTTATGTATGATTGCAAGATTCAAATCCGAACTAAATGCTCTCTAGATAGTGTCTGGATAAATCTTTATCCATTTTTTCCAGAGGTGTCAATATGTTTTTCTGATTTTTCTGTTTCCAGATTTTCGATTGAGTTTCGCTTATATTGTCTTCATTTATTTAAATATTATCTACAATTTGAGGTTTTACTCATAAAGTTAAAAATTAAAAATAAAATAGATAGTTAGTTATAATTTTATTTTTGCGTGGTACCAAAGATGTTTTTATCCAATTTAGACAAATACTTCCCAGTATCTTATTTATCTTGTTACTTGTTACGAACGCAGGTGATGTACTATATTCGATTTAGGATCAAACAATGCCTCGGGGTGCAATTGAAGGGAGGGAATAAATAACAGTAAAAACAAATTACCTAAAACGGAGTGCGTCAAAGGTAAAAAGATCCATTATGAAATAAGGAAATCAAATAAATTCTCCTGAAAGCACAACATGATGAGAAATTTGTAACGGAAAGTCGTTAGGGCGGAAATTTATAGCAAGACCTCATTGAATTACCTACACAGCTATCGGCTAGCACATGGGTCGGCAACCTGCGGCCCGCGAGGAGTCATGGTGCGGCCCGCAAGATTCTCGCCGCAACGCACGTGACTTTTAACTGATTAGACTGCCGAACTGAATCTACTCAATACTCGTTTACAGGGAAAAAATAAATTGATATGCCATATGTTTTCAGATGTTAAATCATTTGAATTAAACTATTATTGTTTATCAAGCATATCGATGAAAGGACACTTGATCATTTTTCAAATTGCAAGAAAGCAGTAGAAGAAGCTGCAATAAATTTTATTTTGGAAAACACTTACATGAAAATGGCATTACTACAACTTCAAACTATGTTTGCAAACCGGTTTGCTGTTTTAAAAAAAATCTCAAGATGGAGATTTTCGAAAACCCCTTCGCAGTGGATATCGGTAATGTACCAAGCTATTTGCAAATTAACATTATAGATTTGCAAAGTGATAGTATCCTTAAACCATCCCTTAATAAATCCATAACCCTTAGATCAGCAACTTCATCTGCTAAAGGCAGACTAATAGAACCTAAACGAAAGCCAAATACTATATTTGGAGATCGTGCTTTCGGAGTATCTGGGCCTAAGGCTTGGAATAGACTTCCTCCGGAATTAAGATGCATAACAAGCCCAACAGAGTTTAGGTCCAAACTAAAAACCTTCCTTTTTGGGCTCTTATACCCGTAATTTCAAATATACCTATTTGAGAGTATCATGCTTGTATTGTCTATGATATGTCTTAATCACACTTTTCTGACTGAATTAAAATTACTCGATTCCTTACACATCAATCTGTCTCTTGACGAATCACATTTAGAAATATCAAATCCTTATAGGTACTACTGCACCATCCACCTTTACATGTTGCTTTTACTTTCCAAAACACACTCATCAAAGAATACATTACATATTTATATTAAAGTATTTTTCAGGATTAAATAACATGTGTTCACAATAATGTCCTCTGCGTGCGAACTCTATCTAAATTTCTTTAAATGGACAATATACAGTGTTCATTTCAAGCGACCTCCCAGGTAAGTATGGTCCTGTTTTTATTAAATTTTAGGCAGCATCGCGTTCATTGGTCAAAATATTGTACATATATTTTCGTATCGGTGATCAATGAACCGGTGTATGCAATTTATAGCCATACGTTGTTTATAATTGTTTGCCTAGCTTGTAGTTTTTTAGATTTTAGAAATGTGTTATAAGTTTATACAGCGCCCTTGAGGTGATTTTTCACAAAAACGGCGCTATATAAATCATCCAAATATTATTATTATTAAAATGGCATTTAAGGAAAAAAATAACTTAGATTTCTACGCAAGTTTGCATTCCGAAAAGTACAAAGAATTAAAAAGGTTTGCTCAGCAAATAATTACTATGTTTGGTAGTACGCATATTTGTGAGCAAACTTTTTCAATTCCTAATTATCGGAAAAACAAACACTGTTATCACATTTACATTTGAACGTAATACTACGCGTCTCCACATCAAAAATGCAAGCAAATATTGAAGAACTTTCAAGTCAAATCCAACAACAAAAATTCCATTGAGTTCTGTTCGAAGTTTCCATACAAAATGATTTATATTGCCATTTTATTTATGTAGCCATTTTAACAACAATAAATGTCGTAAACCGTTTTATTTTTAGAACAGAAATATTGTAGTTATACTGTAATGATTTGCAGTGGCGTAGCTAGCATGGGTTCCATAAAAGGTTGCCGACCCATGGCCGCTAGCACAATAAATATACAAAATAAAAGCAGGTATCTTGGGTGCTTAACTTAAGATAAATTTTGTAAAATTTCAAGATTGAGACTGGTCACACAGATTCAAATATCTAAATTCATTCTTGAACCTTTTTGATAATCTGCTGCATCTACATAAAACTGCTTTCGAATTACTTGGAATGGACTATAAATACTTTAAAAGAAACGAAACGAATTGGCGTTTGATGGATTGGGTGACAGTATGTCTAGGAAAAAACAAGGCATGGAAGAAAAAAGGAATGACCAATCACTTACCACTGTATCTCTGGGAAGGAACACACGATACAACCACACTATAGTTATACCTGCAGTTCGAGATATTCGAGGCCTAAGATCTCTGAGATGCTATGTGGAGGGTTTTTTTGAGGAGAGGAAGGAATGAAAATTGGTCTTAAAGAGACCCATCTTGTAGGAAGGAGAACATTCCACAGCCGAGCTGTTGAACATAATAACGAATAAAAGAAGCGACCTGTTCTCATGTAACAAATATCAACCGTGTACAAATGTTGGGCACGTGTTTTCCGACCATGCACCGGTACCGAAGTGATCAATAACGCTAATTCCTCGGAGCATCTTCCATTGTAATACCGATAGAACAAGGATAGCATTTCCACCGACGCATGTGATCTAAAGATTGCAATCCGTCTGTTGAGAAGGGAGAATCTATCAACGGACCGCTCGTTTCTGCACGGAGTTGAGGTTATTTTTCAGGTATTTTTGAGCTCCAGACCAGAGATGGCTGCAAATTCAACCGTGGGGCGCACTTGTGATTTGTACATGGCTAGCAGTTGTGTACTATTAAAGCATCTGCGGGCCCTGTACAGTACGTCTAGTTTTTGAGAGGCTAATTTTACTCTGGCTTCGATGGAGCCCCCTTATCTGAGCTGGTCACTTAGGGTTACACCAAGAATTTCAATTGAGGGCCTGTTCGGAAGATTACTTCCGTTGAAGGAGACTAGATTTTCATTTCGATCCCTTTTAGACGTAATCAGACAAGATTGGGTCTCTGAACCAAAAAAGTACAAAACGATAGAATGTATCTACTTCTGAGATGGTCAAATTCCTTCTTTTTACTTAAAACACAAGTTTGTACACGAAAAACACCAACAGCTTGCTTCCAAATTGTTGTTTTTTTGTTGTTGTTTCCCACCCCCTCTCCCCCCATGTAACGCGCCGTAACGTTTTTCAGTACCCCCCCCCCCTAAACGTTACGTAACGCCAAAGTGACAATTTTTACCTGAAAGTCACAATTAAGTTGCGCAAAGTACTGGAAAGTCGCTTAAATACCTTTTTTCTTGTTTTAATCGCGTTTGCGGTAATAAATAAAACAAGAGATTGCGAGAACGAAAAGGGTTGCCAACTTGGAAGATTTCAATACCCTAGTTTTTTTTTAATCTAAATAAAGAAAAACATTTTACGTAACGCGTTGTTCGAACCTCCCCTCCCCACCTCGTAACGCTCAGTAACGTTTCACAAGACCCCCCCCCCTCCCAAGTGCGTTACGTAATACTTGAACGGCCCCTTAGGAGTTCTAAGGGTTTTCTGTTTCGTGATTATACGATATTTTACAGAGTATAGATAAGAAATTAAAACATAGAAATTGGTAGAAAAATAAAGCATGTGTGGTTGTGATATATTTCTTCGAATGGATCTCAAATTTAGCAATGTTTTCAAATGAATTTCCTCGCAAGTGTTTAGGGCCTTTAAACCGTTTTCGCCTGGGTAATAGATTGAACGCTATACCAATGAGATCCCTGGGACGAATGTGTGGTAACATGACCGTCTGAAATATGGAGATCCGGAAAGAATGCAAGGCTGATATAAGCATAATTAATACGATTAAGAAATTAAATGGTTTGGGCGTGTAAGGGGATTAACGAAGAACACAGAGTAATAAGAATATACATTTAACATATATACATGTAATATGAACAAAACTCTTCAATTATCGATTTTTAGTAATAAAGTATATTAATTTTGCAATTATTAAAGAATTGATTACGAGTTAAGTTTATAAAATTAAAAGACAAAATAGTTGCTGAAAACTATAATCACGTTTTGGCTTAAAGTTATATTCAATGGAATATGCAGTGTTTTTTTTGGACAGCCGATCTTACTCCACGCTAATAGGTTTAAACCATTTAATGGCAATGACAATGAAGGCAGCAAAGCAAATTCATTGTTATAATTCTTCAGGCTGCAGACAAACAAATACCCATTTCCATTGCGATTCATCCCTGACGGGTCCTGGACGAGAGGCGGATCATTCAAGGGATGAACAATGAACATCCTCTGAAACAGGCTTTCCCAATTTTAAGGACATTATTGAATATTTTTACTCCCTTTATTAAAATGTTGTGCTTATTTTTGGATAATTTTTATAGCTCCGCTGTGAGTTGTAACGTCGCGAAACAACAACTCTATTTTTGACATTTAGCATAACATTTTAGGCTATCTAAACTAAATTATATAGATTTATTGCTTTGCCAAACTGACTGACATCTGAGTTGCAGGAATTTCTGTTTCGTGATTATACGATATTTTACAGAGTATAGATAAGAAATTAAAACATAGAAATTGGTAGAAAAATAAAGCATGTGTGGTTGTGATATATTTCTTCGAATGGATCTCAAATTTAGCAATGTTTTCAAATGAATTTCCTCGCAAGTGTTTAGGGCCTTTAAACCGTTTTCGCCTGGGTAATAGATTGAACGCTATACCAATGAGATCCCTGGGACGAATGTGTGGTAACATGACCGTCTGAAATATGGAGATCCGGAAAGAATGCAAGGCTGATATAAGCATAATTAATACGATTAAGAAATTAAATGGTTTGGGCGTGTAAGGGGATTAACGAAGAACACAGAGTAATAAGAATATACATTTAACATATATACATGTAATATGAACAAAACTCTTCAATTATCGATTTTTAGTAATAAAGTATATTAATTTTGCAATTATTAAAGAATTGATTACGAGTTAAGTTTATAAAATTAAAAGACAAAATAGTTGCTGAAAACTATAATCACGTTTTGGCTTAAAGTTATATTCAATGGAATATGCAGTGTTTTTTTTGGACAGCCGATCTTACTCCACGCTAATAGGTTTAAACCATTTAATGGCAATGACAATGAAGGCAGCAAAGCAAATTCATTGTTATAATTCTTCAGGCTGCAGACAAACAAATACCCATTTCCATTGCGATTCATCCCTGACGGGTCCTGGACGAGAGGCGGATCATTCAAGGGATGAACAATGAACATCCTCTGAAACAGGCTTTCCCAATTTTAAGGACATTATTGAATATTTTTACTCCCTTTATTAAAATGTTGTGCTTATTTTTGGATAATTTTTATAGCTCCGCTGTGAGTTGTAACGTCGCGAAACAACAACTCTATTTTTGACATTTAGCATAACATTTTAGGCTATCTAAACTAAATTATATAGATTTATTGCTTTGCCAAACTGACTGACATCTGAGTTGCAGGAATAAAATTCAACGCTTTTCATTATAAGATTATTATTTTCATAGCAGCAAACACCAATAATCCACAATCCATAAACTCCATATAAGCTCCCTTTTGCTGAAACAACATTTCAAAGTTCGCCCTTTTTCTGGCAGTTATAAAGCGCGTGGAAGAAAATATATTGTTTAGGAATAAAATATATCATTTAAGAAAAAGTATAAGACGCACAAAAATAAAAAGGTAACGGTTGCAACAACGGTTAACGGAACAAAATGTAGGACAAGAGATCCTAGGTTCGATTCCTTTATGCAAGTGCAACCTTTTGTATTTTTCTCTGCCTTGTTCTTTTTTCATATTTCATTTAGATTTTCTTGTCAGGTTTATTTTCTCCTTTAATCATAAATTTCATGGATGGGAATAAAACCCTTAAAAGTCATTATTTATTTATTGTAAGAAACAAACAGCAATTTATATACAGGATGAGTTATACAAGAGGTTAAACATGAGGTAAGCCAAAACAGTTTCTTATGCTAATGTTGGTTATTATGATATAATGCACAATTGTAATTGGTAATAACCATTAAATGAAAATGAAAATAACAACAACAAAAAAAATATATAAGTATATTAGAAGGAAGAAGGAATAGGAAAGGGCAAGAGGCAGAGGAAGGTGGGATGGGGACAGGAGATGCTCATGCTGTACTTTTTCTATAGTTGTGCATTAATTTAATTAACATTTGTGGTCGTACCTTTGACTTCGTTTCGGTATTTCACAAGAGTATTATTAAGAATATCGATATTGTTAATTATTTATTTATTTTTATTTTTATTTTTTTTATTTATTAAATTACAGAATACATTTTGTACAAAAAAATTGAGTAGACCCACAAAGCTGTCATATGGCAGCTTGTCTGTAGGTTCAATTTAAACATTCTTAATATAATATCTAAGAAAATATTTGTAAATACATTTATAGTTTTAAGGAAACATTACAATAGATCACATAGTAATATTAGATAATTTAACTTACAACCATAAATATATATTGCGTGTTATATTGCGCGCATATACGGGGGATTGGAGAATTTTTTCTAAGGTTGGTTCTGCACGCTGGCAAATGAAAAAAATGTTTTAGTCTGCTTGGCCTTGTAGGTATGTGAATTCTTAAATAATTTACGAGTTAAGGAGAGTCCAGGCCGTTATTCAGAATTTTGTATAAAAATATTTGATCAGATATTAATCTTCGTGTTTGAAGTGGAGTAAAGTTGTGAAATTTTAAGGATTCGGTATTATTTGCAAAGAGTAATTTGAATTTATAATTTATGTGTTTAAAAAATTTATTTTGTACACTTTCGATTATAACAAGTTATTCCAATAAAAATTGAAACACATTGTTGGCTCAAATTTAGCGGTTGTATTTATGTTAAAAAAGTAATCGAAAAACAGGTATCGATTGAAATATTTTTTTGTAATATGCTCCATAAGCCTTACGTATATTTTCTCTCAGTATTCTACCCTATAGAAGTTGCTGGTATAGGACGCACGACATTGGTAAAAATAAATCATCAAAAAGTCGAAAAAAGTTGAAGAAAATTTTGGAAAGCTTTGTAGCAGACCACACTGTATTGGGTGTTATTATTGTGCTAAAATGACACCGGAAGTCAACGGACCATACTATTCATCTCGCTCCTTTTGTCTCCTCTTTCCATTTACCCATTTTTACCTTACACCACGGAACTACCATATTTTTTTTTTATTTTTTTTTATTCCAGTTAAAAGAAAATTACATTTTCACTCATTTAACTAAAAATAATTATACACATTAAGATAAATAAATATTTCAATACAGCGCTATTCTATTTCATTATTTTGTTTATCAAGAATAAATATAAATAATTGTTTTTTAAATTTACCCAGCTTCTTTTCGTTTTTAATGTCATTTGGGAGGCAATTATATAAGTTGCCCCCCTCGTAACCAATGGATTGTTTACCATAGTTAGTGTGGATGGTATTTAAATGTATGTTATCGCGTTGTCGTGTAAAGTGTTTGTGTATTTGGGACGTTTTAATGAATTCTGTGTTTGTGTGTACGAGATTATTTTGTATTTTGTATATAAGGAGACATGTATTGTATTCATACAGTTTTCTTAATGTTAATAGTTTTGTTTCCATATATAATTTTTTTGTGGATGTTCTGGGCTTGTAATTAAATAGTTTTTTGATTACCTTGTTTTGTATTACCTGTAATTCATTTATGTGTGTTTCACATGCGTTTCCCCAGATTTCAATCAAATAATTTAAATGTGATTGTACGAGACTATAATATAAACCTATTTTTAATTTATTTGGCAACAGATATGATAGCCGGCTAAATACGCTGATTAAGGGGATGATTTTATCTTTAATACCTTGTATGTGTTGTTTAAATGTCAAATGCTGATCAATGCACAACCCATATAGAACAAGTAATTCACTGCGTCACTCAGCCACAATATACCTAGTATTCCGAAGTCCTGACTGATTGTTATTCTGAATTCTGACAATGAAACAATAATGGTACGTAATTATTTACGTCTGATTACACAAGTATTATTAAATTAAATTAAGACAATATTATCGAAACTCGATCGAAAATCTGGAAACAGAAAAATCAAAAAAAAAATTAGTTTGCACTTTCCGAGGAATTGCGCTAACCACTGCGCCAAGGTGTCGATATCCGATGCGGTCATTTTTAACTGTATCATACTTCGATCAAGAACCAAAATATATTTTTCTGATTTTTCTGTTTCCAGATTTTCGATCGACTTTCGCTAATATTGTCTTCATTTAATTTAATAATGCTTATATAATCAGACAAATAATTACGAACCATTATTGTTTCATTGTCAGAATTCAGAATAACAATCAATCAGGACTTCGGAATACTAGGTATATTGTGGCTGAGTGACGCAGTGAATAACTTGTTCTATATGTTAGGTAATACAGATAAAAATGACCGAATCGGATATCGACACCTCGGCGCAGTGGTTAGCGCATTTGGTCCTGGGTTCGAGTCCCAGAGTTATTTTTTATTTATTAGTTATTTTTGTTTTAACGGCTTTCAAAACCCAAATCCTTAATAATCAGTTAAATGTGTCCAACAGTCCGATATTAGGAATATTTCTCATAAACTAAAAAAAAAAGAAAAAAAACCCGTAGCCACTTTATTCCATCACCTGTTCAAATGACGTTTTGTCCCGGTAGATATAATGTAATTATTCATTAGATATACCCGTCTCTTTCTCTCTATCACTATGTAGGATGTTAATTACACTCTCTCACTCTTACTTTATATTATGTTTTGTCTCTGTCTGTATGTATATATAAGCTCACACAATGTATTTTTTCATCAGTTTTAATTTATACCCTGAAGATGCTTGTATTAAGCGAAACCGGTCGGTAAATAAAAATTAAATCAATAAATCGTGGTTACAAACAAAGTGATTGTTTTCCTTTAATTAATATGTCAAACCACAAAGTGACTGCTTTCTACCAAAATATAATATTCATTTTCTTGTCAATTAACCAAGATTGATTTAAACATGACCTGTTCATCTGTTACAGTTGTGTATTTTTTTTATCACAATAAATGATTACCTAATTCAAGAATATTAAACAAACCTATGCCTAGAACTTATTGGTTCATCATTTCAAAAAAGACAAAGGCAATGGGTATCTACAATTGTGAGGCGGATATGGGTACCGCCGCCCCGGGAATAATTTATCAGAAAACCAATACCTCTGCCATAAGCCACCCCAAGTAGTTCGCGACATTTGGTTACTTAGCAGGAGTACTATGATTCATGAGGGGGGGTTAGTCGAGGTCTTGGCGGCGGATGCATCTGTTTACTTACTTAGAGACTGGTTTGAGGGAGATCATTTGGCCTCTCCGGCCAGGACTCTCTCGAACCATCGCCTTGCAAGGAATGAATTCATACGTCAGTCACTCTTGTGCTCACTGACCCCCAAATTACTACCCACTCGTGCCCTTTTCCTTCCCGGAACTTCCTCTTGTACCTTTATTTTAAAAGATCCTCCAGCATCCCCAAAGATGACAAAGGCCGTGTTGTGGACTTAAAGAGATATTCCTACGCAAAGCGGAAAGAATGGGGAAAATCAAGGAGTGCCGACTTACCCTATTTTCTTCCTTCGCTTGTCTAAATGTCGCTGGTTCATTACATTCCACCAATCTCGCGAAATCACGATGTTTTTTCATCTGTTTCAACATGGTCTAACGTAATCACGTAAACACATGAACACGGCTCCGTTATCAACACTCACAATATGTGTCGAAAGGACGATTATTATTTTTCAACTGAACACATTGACACATAATTGTATTTGGTCGGCATAAGGTAGGTAGATGGAAAAAAATAGTGGGTAGGAATTACAATTTTTGAAAAAGGCACAAGGACGAATGCCAGGTATCAAGAGGCCACATGTGAAATTATTTTCTTCTGGGCCTCCTGCGTGAAGCTATTGTAAAAAAAACATAATTATAATCTATGATCTTTAGATTTTATACATAGAAGCTGCAAATGTTTGGCCCTAGAGTCATTCTCCAAAAAAAATTCCCACCTAGTATCAAACAAATTTAATCAACTAATAACTACATTGAGTCCTACATCTTGGCCTAAGGAATTATCAGAAAATAATTGACAAGTATATTAAAAACGCCATAGAAGTTACGGGAAATGCCCTACCCAATTCTTTAAGTTGAACGAGGATAAAAATCACTGAAAAACCTCATCTAAAATCAAGTTAGAAATCGTATAAAAATGTCAAAATTTTACTGTAATTAATTTATTTGGAAGGCGGGTGTGGGTACCTCCGCCCCGGGAACCATTTATTGGATAACCACCACCTCTATCATAGATCACCCGAAGTGGCTTGTATTGGCCAACTTCTTGGCAGGCCGGATCGGGTGAGACTGGATGAGGAAGACCTTTTGATTTCTCCAGCATTGCTATGGGAACATCGCCTTGCCCCGAAGCGGGTGGGATGGATTCATACGTCCGTCACAACTGGACACACTGACCCCCGGATTCCTACCCACGCCTCATAATTTTTTTCTTCCCAGAACTTTCCCTACTTACTCCTCTGAAAATACCCTCCACACAGCATTCCCAAAGATGGCCTAGGCCTTAAGGGGAATTATTTTTTTAGGCCTCCCTGTGGTTCTATTGTGAAAAACTAATAAAAAAAATTTCAACAACATTTCTAAACAGCGCATAAAGAACAAGATAATTTCTTCAGCTGCTCAAAAATCCATCACCGCGCGTTTCATAAATACACAAATAATGTCCTAATATATTCCAGAGCTACACAAAATAATAATAAAACACACCCGTAAGACCTGAGAATAAGTATGATTTATTCATTTCATTTCAAATAACACTCCGCTGTGCAAATTGTTTAACAAATACTCGAATTACTTTCACTCCATAAAGGAAAACCTTAAATACTTTATAGGTGAGAGGATAGTTCCGTAAACACGGTTCTAAATAATGAGAATAATTTATGAAATTTAATTTTGTGAAAACCGTAAGTCAAAGGAAAATAAATTTGGAAAGTTTTTCGCAAGGATTTAAACTAAAAATGTAGTATGGTAACCATAGAATGGTAACAGTAACATTGACGGTAATATAGACAGCCCTGAATTAATTATTCTCAATGAATTTCATACACCTAGGAGAGTGACTCGTTCCAAAATCCTGTTTAAATGTAAAAAAATCGGAGTGTGCAATTTACACGCGGTAGAAGTGAAACCTTCAGAAAACTAAAGTAGACAGAGTGAGGACACTACAAAGCAATTTTTTAATGTAGTCGATTTCCAGATCACCTTTTCCTATACATGTTATTTATTTATTTATTTGTACACGCCCAATTAGGGCTTTTACATATGATGAAATTAAAAATACATTAAATATAATTAAAGATATATAACAATTAAAATTAGTACCAAGTATAAAAATTGGGAGGCGGGTATGGGTACCGCCGCCCCGGGAACCATTTATTGGATAACCAACATCCCTGCCACAGGTCATCCCAAGTGGTTTGCTACGTTTGGTGACTTAGCAGGGGTGCCCGGGTTCATGGGATGAGCTTTGTCTAGGTCTTGGTGGCGGATATGTTTCCACAACCACTGCGTGGCGGGCTGGATCGGAGGAGACTGATTGAGGGAGGCCTTTTGACCTCTCCAGCCGGATTCTCCCGACCTTTCGCCTGGCCACACTGACCCCCAGATTCCTACCCACACCTCATACCCTTTTCCTTCCCATTTCTTCTTCTCCTTCCTTTCCCTTAAAAGACCCTCCACAAAGCATCCTCAAAGATGACATAGGACCTTAGGGAAATTGTTTTCCTAGGTGCCTCCTGTGTGGAACTAACGTAAAAAAAAACAAATTGGGTAAAATATAGGATGCACATTCATCCATGATACATATTGAAAATTTATAAACATTTCAAAGCTATCAGGATAGACATACAGATTTGATTACAATGTTTTTATAGGCTGATAGAAATTCAGTACCGTTGGTGTTCATGTAATATTTATTCTCTGCACTGTGCAGTCGGTTCATTACTGAGTTTATTTCTGCATTGGTACCTGAATTGTTACAATGGTAAGGTACTATCTGACGAACCGTTCTAATAGGCACATGAACATTAATCAGCCTAAGGAGTTCTGGGGAGACAAACATGTTATTAACAATATTACATTAGTCAATAATGTATTTAGTCATCTTATTAGTTTTTGCGTTTTCTTTTTCGGAGTATGTTATATTATATATACTCGTGTATATATATTTTTTTATTTCCAAAGATTTGACCCATGGTTCGCTGAATATCTGGCCGGTAAGGTTTGTCGGACGCTTCATACCACTAGACCTAGAAGGAGGCTTCCGTGAGACCGTGGATTTATCGTATTATATTGGAACCGAGTACCAGTGAAATAAATAATATTTTATTGCTATCTCATTCTCTTGCAGGCTAACTCCTATAGATGAACATGTTTGTCTCTTTTTAGTGTCGCTCGCTTCCGTTTCATCGAGTTTAAATTACAACGGTGCTGAAGAAGTTTTCACTTCACCTGAAGAAAACAGGGTGAGTCGGAATTTCTTGATTTCCCCATTCTTTCCGCTTTTCGGGTACCTCTTTAAGTCCTATGATTTACAAACTTAAAAATAATATGCTCCCAAATTATCTGAAGAGTACTATTATGTTTCAAGAAAATATTCACAATTATCCTACGAGAAGACGCGGAGACTTTAGGCTTCCCAGAACTAAGCTTTCGTGCACACAAAATAGCGCATTAAAGGGCAAAAACTCTATAACAGTCTGCCAAATGCCGTAAAGGAAGCCTCAAGTCTCAGCACTTTTCGTAGGATATGTGCATTATATGTAAAAAATGTTTTTTGATTACTTACCAATGTTATTCTCATATCTTATTCTTTTATAATGTATTTTTGTATAGTTATCTTTTTTATTTAGTATGCTTATTTAAAATGTATTTGTGAACGTTACTGTACCTACTTCGTAAATTGTATTTTTTATATTTTCCTACTAGATGTATGAAATTATTTACATACATCTAAATTAAAATTTCAAAAACAAAAAAACAATAGATTGCAAAGATTTAAAAATGTACCTATTCTGTTAAGCAGAAAAAAATCAAAAATGAGCTCTAGCGTCATGAAACAATAAAAAAAAACTTATAGAATTATGTCTATTCGTATAGCGCGTATATTCAACTGTTTTCGGATTGCTAAATCATTTACATTAGATTCGAAAGAGTTTTGCAAAAATATTTATTAAACAAGAAAAAAATATTTTTGTTCACACCACGGGTACAGCCGGGTAGTAAATACATAAAATTATTTTTAAATTCTCCGTCTTAAAAAACGGAATAATTTATTCAACATGAGAGCACAAATAAAATTATGAGAATTATTGCTGGCTCCTCCCTCCGGACATACTCGTAGGTACAACAAACCCTTTTACTAAATAATTGTTTAGTGGAAGCCTTTGATGTTTTTCATAGCAATATTTTTGAGTAATATCCCTTTGATATGAGCACTTTGTGTTTTCCCCTCGTATCTCCGCTCCTATATTTAATTAGAAACAATTTTCGTGGAAATATTTTCTAGTACGCAGAGGTTCTGGCCACCGACTATCTGACTATCTGAGCATCCAGGTAATGGGCGTTTTATACGAACCAGGTTTGCATATCTATCTCCATACGGCTATTTCGGAGATTTCATTTTTATTTTTGACTTAATGAGTAAAACCTTAATTTGAAATATTTAATTAATGAAGACAATATTAGCGAAACTCATCGAAAATCTGGAACAGAAAAATCACTCACTTAGTTAAAAATAAAAATAAAATATTCATCACAGACATCTAAAAGTCAACAGATGTGGCTTAAAAAAATGGATGAATTTATCCAAGACACTATCTAGATGGCGCTTAGTTCTGATTGAATCTTGTAGTTATAGACATAAAGATAGCAGCCAATAAAAATTTGCGTTAACAAAATGAAGATAATGTTGATAGTTTTTAGTCGAAGAATGATAAAGTTAAATATGACCGAATTGGATAGGGACACATTACCTCAGTTGGTAGAGCACTGACGCGGCAATTTGTGGGTTCGTCTCCTAGATGTGACCTATCTTTTTCTAATGTTTCTGTTTCACATTTTCGATTGAGTTTCACTGTCGTTTATTAATTTAAAAAATATAGTTTTAATTAATTAGAAAATCTTTTTTTTCATCATCATCATCACTATTGGCTCCACAACCTCTGGTGGGTCTTGGCCTTCTCAAGAGTCTTCCTCCACTCATCTCGGTTTTGTGCCAGCTCTCTCCAGTTTAGAAGCTCCAAGATAGATATGTCTTTGAGGACGTTGTCACTCCATCTTAATCTTGGTCTTCCCAGGCTCCTTCGCCCTGTTGGTCTTGAGTTCAGCAGGGACTTTGGTGCTTGATGCTCGGTCATTCTCTCCACATGACCCAGCCACTGAAGTCTTCCCAGTTTTATAAGTTTTGCCACGTTCTTTTTTTTACACGATCATTATTTTCATATTTACGATTTCATACAGCTAGTTTCTATTAGAGAAGAAATAATATTTTAGGACGATACTATCAATTACCTTTGCCGTTGCCTTTAACAAATCACCAAAAATACAAATAAAATTCACAATACCGAACAGTAATAAAAGTCCACGTTTCTATGAAAGTTGATACCCCTACAGATGCCCCCCCCCGGCATACTTATATACAAGATGCAGTCGGTGTAGGAAAAACACGGTACACCTACTTACATAATATAATATTAAGTGTCCCGAAGGGGTGTGCAGAGAGGACGTACCACCGAATAACCTAAGTATAAAAAATATTTTCAATCAAAAGCATCGAGGATTTTTTCTATATACCTACTGTTATGCATACCAGCTTATAAGTAACAAAAATTGACAATGCAAATAAATTCGTTTGCCTTATGAATCCAACTTATTATCAAACGTATTTTTGAAATCGGTTTTAGGTTTGAAATTGAAAAAAAATTCACAAAAAAATATTGTTTAAAAATAATTATATTTTCGAGGGACCAATTATCAGGGGATCAACTGTCACCCAAGTTCACAATCAGTATTCAACACATTTTATATTATAGTCTGGTTATCAATATTTAAAAAATATATTTTAATATTATAACGAAAATCTGTACCAAAATAGAACATGTCTTTTTTCCATCCCGAATTCATATGAAAGAATAACCCATAAGAAAACTGGACGGAAAACACATCGTGTACAACTCCCATTAAGGTTGAAATGGCCAAAGAGGGTAGTTATGTACACCTTTTATTTACCGTCGCTCCGTTGAATTCTGGCTATTTTGAAAATTTGTGGAAAGTGTTTAGTCGCTTTGAACTTCCTGCCGAAGTTTTTTTAGAGATTTTATGAATCAGTTATACTCTTATTGCTGCATATAATATTAATATTTATAAAATAGCAGTTACTTTTGTTTTAATCGCTTAAATATTAACACATAAGTAGAACAAATCCTACATATTATTTACCTAAATGTTAGTTTCCACTCGTATAAAGATATAAGGTAGTATTTACGAGGTTTGTAGCATTTTTGATCGAGAATGAAGTAAATGGTTAAATTTTATAAATTTATCAAAGAAAGCGATCACTTTATGGATCGACGTTATACTATAATGAAAATTTATTAATTTTTACCCTCTTTATTAGAATTGGCACATTACGTCAACTTGTTTCGATTATATCCTAACATTCCTCAAGGAAGTGTACTGGGACCGATTCTGTTCATTATCTACATCAACGATTTAACTAACCTTACCATTAAAGGAAACATAATCAGTTTTGCTGATGATACTGTTTTATTATTTCAAGAAGAAAATTGGACTGATACATTTAATGAGGCTGAAAAAGGGCTTAGTGCACTTCAAAATTGGCTTAAAATCAACTCGCTTACCCTTAATATAAGCAAAACAAAATATATAACATTTTCAATGAACTCAAGGGGCCAACCAATAAAATCACTAGAACTAAAATTACATGAATGCCATGGAAATAATATACAATGTTTCTGCCCCGTTATCGAAAAAACACAAAACATAAAATATCTCGGAGTAATAATTGACGAAAATCTTAGATGGGACCTACACATCAAAGGTATTACGGAAAAACTCACAAGCCTTACATATTTCTTCAAAAATCTAAGAAACGTGCTAAATAAAAAGGATATAAAAAAGATCTACTATGCGTTATGTCATTCTCGAATTGAATATGGAATCATAGGATGGGGATCTGCTGCAAATACGTACCTACACAGCCTGAATACGATTCAAAAAGGAATCATAAAGACCATATTGAAAGTACCAATTAGAACGCCTTCAATTGAAATTTTAAATAACTTTGACGTACCAAATGTACAACAAATATATTATTGAAGCTCTTCAAAAATAATGAATCCTCTACTAGACCGTGTATGCATAACACTAGATCGAATAAAAATGATATAAAAAATATTCCAAGTTATAAAACCACATTTGGACAAAGAAACTATACATACTTTGCAACAAAACTCCATAACATCCTCCCCCAAGACATAAAACTAATAAAAAATCCAATTGAATACAAATCAAGAATAAAAATATGGCTTAAAGAGGTCAATGAGAAAACCCTAGCGAAGACGCTAAAAACGACATAGAAGACAAATGAACTATATTTAAATAACTTTAGTCCGCCTCGGCACAGGACCCCCTAGTGAGGAGGACTAAGAAATACAATATTTTGTACTTAATTTCGCATTGCATTTTGTATGTAATTTTTTTTTATATAGTCGCTATAATAAAAAAAAAAAAAAAAAAAAAATTCTTCAGGACAACTTGACAATTTGACAACTTCCATTTGCGCTGACAAAAAATGCCCAAAGAAGTGAAGCTCGCGGTCTACAATGGAGTGCTGGTAACTGATGTATGGCAGTGAGACGTGGAACTCGCGGAGGAAGGCTGAAAGTAGACTGAATGCTGTAGAAATGAGATAGATGCCTGTGGCGTAGGTATATGTGGCAAAATCATGTATGATTGTGTGAGAAATGTTGAAATCCCCAAAGAATGCAAGGCTGATGTACGCGTAATGTAATGAGTCAGAATAATAGAAGAGTGTACATGAATGTGAATGAGGTTAAGAGTGTTTGCCAAGACCGAGTTGTTCGGCGGTCCGTCCTCTCTGCCTACCCCAGCGAAGAAACGGCGTGACGGTTAGTTAGTTCTTCAGGACTACATTTTTGTTATAGGGTTGGATGCTCTACAGAAAAATGGAATTAGTAATGCGGTCTTATTTTATAGTTGTTAATTTTGTAGTTTCTCTCCATATAACAATCACCCCTCTCTGATGATCTGTTCTCCTCAAATAAGTTTTCTCCCTCACTCTTTATTTTAAACTTAATATATGTCAGTGCTTAGTAAATTTAATTTCACCTTAATTTCTTTCTGTAAAGTGCTTAGTAAATTTAATTTCACCTTAATTTCTTTCTGTAAAGTGCTGTTCAATATTTTTTTCTTCTAATTTCCCTGTCCTATCGGAATTTGTATATTATGGTGCAGCCACTACCTTTATCATATTCCCACAATTCCTTCCTTGGATTATCATTAGGGTAAATAATTTTGTAGATAATATATCAAATTCAAACAAACCAAGTAAAGTTTTTTTTTGTGTTTTTATTTTTTATTTTTAAAAAGACAAATAATTCAGTTTACATCATTTTCGTTATTTGTACCGGATCTGCCAGATCTGCCCTGATGATGGACACTGCAACGATGTCCGAAACGTTGGCTAAAGAAGGAGGTAGCGCAACACGGTATAACACCCCAAAAACAAATAACGAAAATGCTTTTGGCCGTGAAAATCTTAAAACTTATCAGTTTACATCGCTTTATTTTTATGTACATACTCCATATGGAATTAGGAGTAAATGTATATCCCCATAAGTGAACACTTCCTCCTGATGAAGAGAATATTATCCACGACACATGTAGATTACATGTAATTGAATCACAGTAAGTGTTCATCTTGTACATCAGAGTAAGTGTACAATTGCTCCCGACGATGTGTAAATTGTTCAAGAAAAATGTAGATCATGTATTTAAAAATAAAGTGATGTGAACTAAGTTATTTGTCTTTTATATAAATAACTAGTTTTTTCCCGCGGCTTCGCTGGCATGGTATTAGGGGTTTCCCACTCCGTCACCTCCACCTTCCCTCTTCCCACTCCACTCCCCCCCCCCCTTCCCCCTTCCCAGGTCCCCCTCCCTCCTCCCAGGTTCCCCTCCCCCTCCCTGGTTCCACTCCCCCATCTCTCCCTCCCTCCCGCTTTCCATAGCAATAACCGCTTCCACACGTGCCACCAACAGCAATTTTTTTATTCAAATTTCACAATGCCAAAGCTCACCAGTTTTATAAAAACCTTGTCCTGACAACACACAAAAAAAGAATTACCAAATTTGGTGCAGTCGTTCGAAAGTTATGCGCTTAGCAACACATTCAGCGATACACCTACTAAACATAGATAAATTTGAAGGTAACAATAAACTCAATACAAATTTACTCTATTGTGTCTATAAATACTGTTGACAACTTTTCTAACAAGTCCCTTTTGTTTACGTATTTTTTATTCTAAATAATCCTAATTAAATAATATGTTCTCTGTTATTATAACATTGATATTATTTTTTTAGTCTAGTAACTGTAGTTAAGTAACACATAATAGTATCTTGTACCTAAATACTTGCTTTTATCACACATACTTTGTTAAATGTATGTACATTCTTATTTTGTTATTGTTATTAATTTATTATTATTTATAAATTTATTATTATTTATTTATTATTTGTAATAATGATACTCTCCTGTGTACCACTGTATACTTATATTATCATGTACCACTGTATACTTATATTATCATGTACCTATCACTTGAATGTAAAAGCCATTATATGGCGTTCAACTAAATAAATATATACCCGGTTAGAAGCACTTTTCTTGAAAAAAAATTATAATAATCCTTTCCTGATTAGAGATTTCCGAGATTAGGACATAAACGAGACTAGTTGAAACGATGTGATCATCAATAAACTGATAAATAATTATATTTGAAAGAAATAGTGATGTCATTTTCTACCAACAATATTAATATATTTTTATTAACTATATTACCCGCATAGTGTGGTATGGTGAACAAATAGAATTTATCAAAACTATACACATATATGAAACATTTTCCTTTTGTATTACTTACATAAAAATTAAATATCTTTTCTGACTTGCAAACTGTACACTCCTGACAACTTATCACCGTCTTAACATTTCCACGACCTGCGACATCTGTAGGTAAATACCAATTAAAGTTTGTTTTATAGAGCGTCGTGTAATTTGAGCGTTATGGAATAATCATTTTCAAGGTACCTAGTTGTAGTATTGCTTCACGTATGTTTCAAACTTTTAAAATTTTGAGATAATATTTCTCGAAAAATATCAATGTAAAATCGTCAAGAATTTTGTTATTCACGTAAGTAATTTTTGAAAAGTTTTAATTTCACATTCAGGATAATATAACCGAAAAGAAAAATAAAGAAAAAAAAACTTTCAAAACATCAAAAGAATTTTCAGAATAAAGGTACTAGATACCCAGGACTAGTTCGTATTCGAAACTTGTTGGCCTCACAAGCTATCTCTCACTTATCGCATCGCTCAAATAATACCGTGTAAATGAACACTACGTATTTTACCTTACTTTCAATTTGGGAGGCGGGTATGGGTACCGCCGCCCCGGGAACGATTTATTGGATTACCAAGACCTCTGCCATAGGTCACACCAAGCGGTTCGCTACGTTTGGTGACTGGGGTGAGGCTTGTCCAGATTTTGGCGGCGGATGCGTCTGCCCAACAACTGCGTGGCAGGCCGGTTCGGAAGAGACTGGTTGAGGGAGACTGGTGGATCTCTTCAGTTTTTTTTGGTCTCTGGTGATATTTTTAAAAAGTTTAAAAAATGAATTCACCTAACATAAAAAAAAATAGTAGATAGGTTTTGGAATGTAGGGGTCCTGTCTTATCCTGTTTGTGTTAGAATTTAGAAAAATAAAATAAAACAGCCCAAAATGTCACCGGAGACCACAACTTCAAATTAAATTTTTTGCTCCAAGATCAGGAATCCCTTGTTAAAAGTAAGCCAAGAACCTAGACTTTATCAGACTCTGAATTTTATATTACACCATAACACATAGGTATTTGTTATCCGTCCTAATGAGTTAAAAAAATAAATATTAACAATCATTTTTTACCATGTGAAAAAACGGTGAACGGACAACCCAGAATGGAATCAACTCAACACCTCCTTTGAAAAGTCATTAAAAGTGATGAAAAAAATATATAATAAATTAATTTCTAAAAATTCGCAAATACACATTGTGGCGTCATTATTAAATATGGATATAATAACAACAAATAACTTTAGTATGCACCACATACTAAGTTATTTGTTTTCATTAAATAATAAATTGGTTAAATGGTAACGTTGGGTTAGGTCAGAGGTCGGCAAAGTGCGGCTCCGGAGCCGCATGCGGCTCTTTGGCCCCTTAAGTGCGGCTCTTTGAAATACAATTTCTGGATTTAAATATGGAGCTCTAAATTCGACGTCTTAGATTTTGAACGTCTTTGTGTTGATTTAGAAATACTGGAGGAGAACAAATGTGAGCTTAGTTCACAACCCAAGTGGTCTGCTGTGCGTGTAGAAGGAAGACATGATCATCTTCAACGCCTGGAATAGTATTCCTGACTCTAACGACCAGCTAAAAAAGCTCGCGTTTGCTTTTCTTTCCCTTTTTGGGTTCTACATTTTCATATGCGAACAATCTTTTTCAAGCGTGAACTTTGTGAAGAGTAAACTGAGAAGTAGCCTTATTGATGAGAACCTGGAATCGAGTCTAAAATTAAGAATAACGACATACAAACCTGACTTACTCAAACTTTCCAAGGAGATGCTAGAACATTGTTCGCATTAAGTGTTTTTCAGTCATTGTCGTGATTTAAATTTATGGATTCCTTAATCACACTTTATTTTTTTTATTAATGAATAAAATCTTTATTAGGTATGAAATCAGTTTTATTCAGCGTACCCGTAATAAAATGAAGAGCTAAAATTATAATGAATGTTTGCTACATCAATTCAGAGATTTGGCTCTCAATTTTTTTTTTGATCATTGTAATGTACATATTTGGCTCTTTGGCTAATAAGTTTGTGACCCCTGGATTAGGTTATGGGCTATTTTTCTTTTTTTATAATATATTTTAATGACTTTTCAAAGAGGTGTTCAGTTGAGTTGATTTTGAGTTGTTATCGACTCGAAAAAACACTCACAAAAAATGTTTCTTCAAACATTAAAAACGCAAGCAAAGATACAAAAGCAAATGAAAATAGAGAATTTAATGTTTGGTACAAGCCCATGTTTTGTCATGCTTGGGAACGTGTTGTGGTTGTCGGTAGCCTTAGAATGACATTATCACTATCAAAACAAAATATAATGGGGCAACATTCTGTTACGATAATGGTGCATTCAGCACTTTCCGCCCGTGTTTAATATTTCACTTGAATAAGTTGGATATTACGTTTCCATTTGGAATTTATAACCCTGCAGATAAATCATTAGCGAATTCAGGATGTTTTCATTAGCGAATTAATGAATTGTTTTGATGTCAAATAAATTAATGGGTCTACGTAGACTTTGAGGAAAAGTGAAAAGGACCAATTTTTATGCTAGCGTGGATCAGAATTATAAAAAAATATTATTTAATTCATTCTGTCTTCTATCGGAAGACGCCAATCAGAAACTACCGAGATTCCATGCCTCATTATTTGAAAAAAAATTTTTTTTACATTAACTCCACACAGGAGGCCCTGAAGAAAATAACTTCCCTCAGGGCCTATGTCATCTTTGAAGATGCTGTGTGGAGGGCCTTATGAGAGATTATGTACTAGTATCCGAAATGATGTGGCTAACATTTATATTTATCTACTGCTCTTTCTTTAGTAATAATAAAAATATTTCGATGATTTGTATTGCGCTGTTTTTGTGAAAAATCACCCCAAGGGCGCTGTACAAATTTCTACAATCTTAATTCTAAAGACGGACTAGAGTAATGGTTTGTCTAGTCACTGGACAAACCATTACAATGACGTGTGGCTAAAAGATTGCATCCATCGGTTCGTCGGCGATCACTAATACAAAACTATATGTACAATGCATTTCTACATATAGTTTTGTAAAATTTACATAATATATTGTTTTATTTATACTCTGTACTGGCAGAAAATATACATGACCTTGGTATAACCTTTGACACTAAATTAACATTTATTAAACATATTAATAATATAACCAGTAAAGCAATGCAAATGTTAGGATTTGTCTTACGGATTTCAAAGGATTTCAAAAATTTAAAAACTGTTTAATTACTTTACACTTCACTTGTTAGAAGCCAACTAGAATTTAACTCCACTTCCTTACTACAGTGTACATGAGCATTCTATTGAGCGAGTCCAACATAAATTTTTACGTTATATTAATTTCAAATTGGGAATATTCATCGAAAACATTAATTATCCCTCTCTGTTACAATTATTGGGACTCGATACATTAAAAGAAAGAAGAATTTGTTCAGACCTATTTTATTTATTTAAAATCGTTACCAACCTGTTGAACTCCCCTGAACTTCTTTCGCTAATATATTTCCATGTACCTAGTCGATCAGTTCGTTTCAAATTACCTTATCATTGCAACAATACAGGATCGAACGCTGAACTCAATTCCATAATGAATCGCCTGCATGTACTTGTAAATAAATATGTTTTGGATGAATCTATAAACATTGCTAGTTTAACCTCATACAAACACTACTTAATTAAAACTGTCTCTCAGCGCTTCTCAGTTTGACTATAGTCAAATACAGATTTAAAGTATTAATTTCTTAATACATAATATCCGGGATTTATAATATGTTGTATTGTATTTATAATAACCTACTCTTAGTATTTTTTTATGTTGATACTACAATTTCTATTGTTCTCTTTTATGAATTTTATATTTATATTTATATTTTTTTCTTTTTTTTACTTTTTTATATCTATGTATATTCTGTATTTATATGTAAAATAATTGTTATTCTTTTGTAAAAGCCGTTATAATCGGCGTTAATAAATAAATAAAAAAATAAATACCTACCTGGGAGGCCACTTGAGATTAACACTGATAATTGTTAATTATAGAAATTTACAGTTTGCACGCAAATACGTAATTGGGAACACGTGTTATTGAAAATGCCATTATTTAATCCTGACAGGAATATAATATATTTGAATAAGCAAACATATTTTAAAAATAATATTATATCTGGCATTATACCTAGCTCTCTTATTCAAAATTTAGGCCCATTAGATTTGTCAAAGAATTTATGTATAAAAGTGCAAAAATCAGTCATTTTCAATACATGTAGGATAACAAAAGATTTTTTAAATATTTATATTGAGGGATCAGTAGTATTTATAGGTCCAATTAGGAGTTCTACCGAGCTGAACCCTCTGATATGAAAATATCTGGACTCGGTGAATTATTTTCCCCATTTGGTCGCTGATAGGTTGACGTGTTGTTTTTGTATTATTTTGTATTTATTATACTTATATAGTGCAATTACACAGCGTGAATTGACTAGATGATCATTTGTGAAAGATTGTGTGGAAGGTTTTTGTGGGGAAGATTTAACCCGGACATAAAATCTGAAGCCTATTATGTTCTATAATTAACTTGTTTAGGAAAGCAAACGCAAAATTTTATGATGGGCGATACGAGTAAGAATATTTATTTCCTTAATTGTGATTCGTTCCTCGGAAAGAGACAAATAGAGGTGTAAGGCTTCGAATAACGTTAATCCAACAAGAAAAGCGTGATTTAGACATATTTTAGGCAATACAAAAACGATACCCTCAGGTCTTTATATTTAATTTAAGAGTATGAGAGCCCATAACCTTCAATTTTCCTTTCCAAAAAACTGTGAGATTCTTCCAAAACTGAATTTTTTTTTTTTAACATTAATTCCACACAGGAGGCCCCGAGGAAAATAACTTCCCTCAGGGCCTTTGTCATCTTTGAAGATGCTGTGTGGAGGGTCTTTTTGAGGAATGGAAGGAGTGAACACGGGTCTTGAAGAGACCTATGTTGTAGGAGGGAGGAAACATAGAGGCCGGCAAATCGTTCCACAGCTGTGCCGTTGAACTCAAGAACGAGTCACAGAAACGACCCGTTCTCATGTGACTAATGTCAACCGTGTACAAATGTTGGGCGCGTGTTTGGCGTGTTTCCCGACTGTGCACCGGTGCCGAGGGGATCAATGACGCTAGTTCCTCGGAGCATCTTCCATTGTTATACAGTAGAACAAGTACAGCATTCCCACCTGACTCCTGTGCTCTAAAGATTGCAGTCCGTCTGTTAAGATGGGAGAATCAAGTCAAGGGTGTTTTTTAGGTATTTTGGAGCTCCAGACCAGAGGTGGCTGCCAAATTCAACCGTGGGGCGCACTTGCGATTTGTACAGGGTTAGCAGTTGTGTACTATTAAAGTATCTGCGGGCCCTGTACAGTACGCCCAGTTTCTGAGAGGCTAACTTAACTCTGGTTTCGATGGAGCCCCCGTACCTGAGCTGGTCACTTAGAGTTACACCAAGCATATCGATGGAGGTCCTGTTCGGAAGATTGCTTCCGTTGAAGGAGGCTAGATTTTCAGGTTTTACTAGGTTGTAATTTGTAATAGATATCTGATTTTAATATCCTATTAAAATCGGATAAGAATCTCAAATATCACATAATATTGCCTTGATGTTTGTTCTTTTATTTACAAAAAGTAAGTACAGGAAATTTAAAAAGTTGTTATGAAAATTCACCCTCCAAATTAAGAAAAAAAACTAACTTCATCTCGCCGTTTCCCCGCAGGGGTAGGCAGAGAGGACGGACCTCCAAACAACTCGGTCTTGGCACACACTCTTTGCCTCACTCACATTCATACATCGTCTCATACATTCTCTTCTATTATTCTGACTTTTGACATGACCCAAATTAAGTATTTTAAAAAAAAAATTATATAAAAAGTATTAAAAAATTAAATATTATATTGGTTAAAATAAATTTCAAAAAAATAAATATTTAAATTCCGCCAAAAAGATCGAAATTGTTATTTTATTTTATTTTTTTTTACCGCACAAGAATCTCAACTGCTCCCGTCTGGAGCCAGTGAGACTATGGCATCCCCAATTGGGGTATGTTGTGAGGCTGAAGGTAGTGGGGAGGGGAAAGAGGTGGGGAAGAGGAAGGTTGCGAAGTACCTGGCTATTCAGATCTGGTCACTAAACAGAGCTAAAGCCATTTTCAAGCAACGTTTCAATTCTGAATGGTGGTCTTATACCAGGGTGATACTGATGGTATCTTCCACTCTGGAACATGCCGCAAATATACTATTTATTATTTTAAATGAACTAATTGTGAAATAACACAAATTAATCAAATAAAATTTATTTGCGCATGCCGGGTTCGAACCCGCGACCTCCGGATTGTGAGTCAAGAGTCTTACCCACTGGACTACGGAGGTCGTTATTACCGTTACGAAGTGAAATCTTTTTTCAAATTTTTATTAATAATATTCTTATCCAGTTGTCGATATAGTTTAATTAATTGGATACATAAAAAACATAGCTACTACTACTTATTATTAAAAAACATAGCTACTACTACTTATTATTAAAAAACATAGCTACTACTACTTATTATTAAAAAACATAGCTACTACTACTTATTATTAAAAAAACATAGCCACTACTACTTATTATTAAAAAACATAGCTACTACTACTTATTATTAAAAAACATAGCTACTACTACTTATTATTAAAAAACATAGCTACTACTACTTATTATTAAAAAACATAGCCACTACTACTTATCTTTAAAAAACATAGCTACTACTACTTATTATTAAAAAACATAGCTACTACTACTTATTATTAAAAAAACATAGCTACTACTACTTATTATTATTTTTTAATGAATGTATCTAAAACTACACGTTTCGAAAGCTTTATCATTTGTCCACTCACAGTTACGAATAATAATACATAAGGGATGCATACGAATTAATCCGTCCATAAATCAGGGCCGGCCGCAGACCGCACAGAGTTGGCCCATTAGTACGGCGGGCGCTAATGAATCCCAGATTTAATGGGACGGGATCGACCAGTCACTAGTCAGAAGGGGGAGGTTGGGGCGTCAAAGGTCGGCGTCAAATCGAAGAATTCAAGATTATGGAAAACTTGCATTCACCCATATGAAGCAGCTCGTTAAAACACATAAAAAGAAATAAAAATAATCCAGAGAGTAACCAAAAGAACTCCATCAAAAAAATGTTTTAAAATTATGATGTTTTCAGTATTATTAAACTCAACTAAAAAAATTCTATCCTCAAATTAAAAAAAAAATTAAATAAGTACCTCATTGACCAATATACTGTTAAGCACACCTACCTGAGGTGCCTACCTTCTGCCGACAGACCAGCTCAGAGTGGTCAGCATAGCGGAGGAGACTATCATCACCAGGGTTGTAGGATCTCTGAGGCGTTGGTGTGGCATCCCTGAAATAAACTGTGTCCTACGGGCCGGGGAGGAGGCAATGAAACAATTCAGCTGCAGTAAATATCAGGTGTATTGGGTAGAATCCTTTCATATAACAACAATGGTACATAACACAGTCAAGGTTAGAACAAAGTAGCATCAATATCCTATCTATTTCAGGGGTATTTGGGCCTAATCTCTCTCTGCTTCGAGTCTCTCGGGGCGGTCATTAATTACGCATAGAATTCAAAAGGAACACAGGCAAAAGGAGGAATTAACGGTGTGGGTACTCACAGCGGCTGGTCTGCAGTCTCGAAGACACCAAGGTGAGAAGTGTTCTATTGGGGCTGGCGTCTCCCAAGGGAACTTGCTGGCATAACTCGCCATTTCACTACCGTGGAATCTTCCAGAACACAATGCCGTAATGGCGACGCCAGGGCGTGTGTACTTGACTGCAGGCGGAGCGGGAATGAACTTGCCCACTGATCTCCGGTCCGGCGGCCGCGTGGGTCGGAGTATGGGGAACGGGACGGTGGGGAGCGCTTGCAATGCAGTGGCGTAGCGTGATTTTGTAGGGCGTATTCGTGCATCGTAACAATACCTACACTGCAAGGACAACACCTCAAATCAACCGAACATCAAAATAAAAATCAAAAATTCCATATTACAAAATTATGCAATGTGATATTTTTGTTTAGTTAATCCCAGATATGGATAATAAATTACCACAATACTTACTCAGTAGCTTTGCCTCATGGGTTTTTTTGTGGCGGGTGGCGTGGATTTGATATTGATACAAAACTACAATTTTATTCTAAGATAGAAGACATTTTGCACACTTGACCTTACAAACAAAAAGTAAGTAATCGTCTACATCAGGTTTTAAAAAACAACCCCACCGTCTTTCCCCAACCTTTAAAGCAGAATTTCGGTACTTCGTGATGAAATTTTGAAACTAAGAGGAAAATTTCTTCTACATCTGATTTGAAAAAAACATTGTGTACAGCGCGGCGTTCGCTAGGGACTTCAGCAATTATTATTATACATTACTATATGTTTAAGACAAGAAGGCCTCTTGCATGCCATAATGGAGGGTATGACCGAGGGGTCAAACTCTAGGGGACGCCCACGCCGAGAGTACCTGGAGGACCTGCTGGTGGACGTGCGCTGCTCATCATATGCAGACTTCAAAAGAGCCGCACAAGACAGGGAAGAGTGGAAGAGACGAATAGATGAAATTGCTGCAAACCAATCCCAGGATTGAAACCAGAGATAGAGAAAAGTTTAATTATTATAAAATCTCTAAATAACAATAAATGACTCACATAAATTGCGCTTTAAACTTTAAAGCACCCACCCACCTTCATCTGTTATTGTAGGCACTGTCCAAATCTCGTAATGTTTATCAAAATTGTAAACGGTGTTTGTAAATTCACCCACACGATAAGTGGAACCCTCAAAAGTTAAACATGATTTATTCCAGTATGTATCTCAAATGAATAACGCTGATTTAATATTTAACTAGTCCGCTTTTACCCTCCGTGTGAAGATAATGTGGAGTTATTTATTGTCTATTTAAATAGGGAGACAATTTCCAGTTGAACTAACTCATTGTTCCTACATACTACACACGTACAACAAACAGAAATATTTGGTTTGTAATTTATCAAATTAGTTCCCATCGGAAGAAGGAAACGGAGGAAACCAGAATAAATTAAGATACAGAAATAAATTAAACAATTTGTAATACCGAATAATTTAACTTATGAAATTATGTAACCGAGCGACTTATTAATACTACATAGCTATTGAAGCTATCTATATTACCATCATAAATAGAAAATACGTCTGTATACCATTAAAGAAGAAGATATCACTAATTTATCTGAACGAAAATATGAGGATAAACGCCTTAACCAATTCGGCCAATGGGACCTCTTACTTTTAAAATTATCTTTGTCGATTTGAAATATGAGATTATATTTATTATTATTTAAATTCTGAATTTGAAACACGAGATCGACAAAAGTGACTTAAAAATAAGAGGTCTCCATGGCCGAGTTGGTTATACGTTTTCCCGGTAAGACAAGAGATCCTGGGTTCGAATCCCAGTTGCGACTGTTACCTGTTTATATTTCTGGGTCTTGTTGTTCTTCATAATTTTATTTATTTATTTATTTCAAAACATACGGCACAACATGTGCCATTGACATAATTATATTTATATATATTATAATACAATAACATAAGAAAGTGACATATAAATGTAAAGTTAGATATAAAAACAAAGGGTAAAAGGAAGGAGTTAATGGGTAGTAAATAGAATTATGATGTATAAAATGAAAGTATAAAGTAAAAGTGTAAACTATAAAATATAAAGTATAATGTAAAAGTAAAAAGTTAAGATAAAAAGTTGAAAGGCAGGAAATAATATAAACTGTAAGTTACCTTTGTAAATAATTTAAAGTACAAAAGTTATAAATATAAAAAAAGTATGACAAGTAAACAGTAAGAAATGCTCTTAGGAGCCAAATATTGAAGATAACCAAAAATTAAAAAAAATATATATAATAAATAAAAGGAAGGTATTACAGAGTATACAAAGCGATATGAAAAATAGGTACCTATGATATGTTTCTAAGCCATTGGTATTAGAGTGCATACTGGTAGGACATAATATTATGGTTACTAAGCACATAATAATTACTTATGGTTACTAAGCAATGATTTGTTTTGCTTTTCGTCTGGACAATAAATGTATAATAAAAAATTTCATAACGCCAGACGATCTCTCTCTTACCAATATATATAGCCTGTATAACTCGCAAATAAATGTGGCTTTCAATTAGTGAAAGAATTTTTAAAGTCCATTCAGTATTTTTTGCGTGAAAGAGTAAGAAACGTACATACATCCATACATAACTTCGCCTTTATAATATTTGTAGGATGAGTTTGAGAAAATGAACTGTCACACTTTTTTTTTTCCCTTTTAGACCATATAATTTTTTAATTTTTTAATTTAATATAAAGACAAAGTAAAAAAACAATATGACAGGATAAATAAAAATATTTTACAGAAAAAAGAAAACTCTCAATAAACTACTTTTAAGTAGTTTGTCAATGGGTGCTTTTGCTTTGAGATGATTTTAATAAAATCTCTGCCTTGGAGCACTCTCCTTCCTTCATTTACATTCACACATTGACCTACGTCTGTGTTGTGCATTATTAACTCATTCCATAAATAATTTATTTATGTGAATCACCGAAATACCCCGCACAGAAATAGTACCTAACTAATTTATGAGGTCCTCAAATTTTGAGACATTTGAGGACAGAATATTCAACGTGCTGCTGGATCAGCTGGAGTTTTATTTCGGGCACATAGATACACCCACAACACACTTCTATCGGTATTTATTTTTATTTTTATTTTAATACAGATTAATAACATTACATGCATTAAAGATAACCACAAATTACAATAATTAGGTTAATACAGATTAATAATATTACATGCATTAAAGATAACCACAAATTACAATAATTAGGTAAATACAGATTAATAACATTACATGCATTAAAGATAACCACAAATTACAATAATTAGGTTAATACAGATTAATAACATTACATGCATTAAAGATAACCACAAATTACAATAATTAGGTTAATACAGATTAATAAAATTACATGCATTAAAGATAACCACAAATTACAATAATTAGGTTAATACAGATTAATAACATTACATGCATTAAAGATAACCACAAATTACAATAATTAGGTTATTACCCTATAACTAATGTCTACATCATGATAATATAAGATAAAAAACAAAGAAAAGTAGAAAAAAAAACTAAATTTATATATTTATATATATTATAATAATAATGAAAACTGAAAAACACCAGACGTAATGTCGAGAAATGTTATATACATATATAAAAAATACAAGTAAAAGTAAAATAAAAGTATAACAGTGAAATGAACTGGGTCAGTTTTATGGCAAGAACATAGAAAAAAGAAAACTTTATTTTATTTATTTTTAATTAGATAATTATATAACAACAAAACTGAAAACACCAGACGTGTGTATAATTGTAAAGTGGAAAAATAATTCACACATATGCTTTTTATTTTATTATCTTTGTTTTACTATTTTTTTTGAGAAAAATGTATCCTTAAAAAAATTATATATGTCACTCGTAAGGAGTCATTTAGAATACAATTCCACGGTTTGGTCCCCAAATTATGAGGTTCATTCACATGCGATTGAAAGAATCCAAAATATTTTTTTAAGATATGTAAATTTAAAAAATGGGCATTCCTAGAAAATGCCTAAATTCCGATACCGTACTTTTTTCATAAAATTTAATAAAATTATTTATATCGTAGAATCATTTCCGATTTAACCTGTTTGTATAAAATAATTAATTCAATGTTTGAAACGCCTATTTATTATACGTAATCTCTTTTCATACTCCAGGCAGGTCGGTCACAAGACAGTACCTACCATATTATTGTAGCAATTCTAAGTCAACATCCCAATATTACAATCCTATGCGACGGATTCAACAGGTTGGAAACAAATACTCCGATGTTGATATATTTAGCACATCAATTTTAATATATAAGCATACCTTATGGAATTTTTTTTCATCAAATAGGGGAATATTTTGATAAAGCTATTTAAATTGACTAACACATTAACTGTATTTTTTATATTTTGTACCTACATACTGTGTGGTTCAAATTCAATAATTTTTACTTTTTATTTATTTTTGTGAAAGTGTTTTAAACAGTCGTTTCCTGCACTATTTACTAGTACGATTTTGATAATATTGTTATACATGTGTATGTAAAAGTCTACATAGGCGTAAATAAATAAATGAATAAATTATCCGTTGATATTTACATCCGCCCAAAGCTGCAATTTTACGGCAATTCGTAATACTCCAGTCAAGATGTACATCCGCGCTTGCAAAAGGTCCAGTCATTCTGAATTTCTTATATGTTGTTAAGACCTAAACCAGTATTAAAAAAAAATTGCAACTTCGAAAGTGCTGTGCGAGCGGCAGTGGACCCAAAAAACCAGAAAATTTTCGGATTTTTTTCAGTTTTTGCTAAATATCTCAGTGAAGGAAGGGTCTGACCGGTATAGTTATTATAAATATTTTTAAAGTAAACTAAATTTTCTACAATTTAAGATCAAAGCGAGCTGTATACAGTAATTGGTTTCCAAGATACAGTTCTTTGAAAATACGAATTTTTTTTCCAAAAAGGGAAATTTTTTCGAAATGGTCGTTTATTTTGTAAAATAATTTCTAAAATACGCACCCCACGTCAAATATTATGTGAAATAAAGTTGTTGTAAATTTAATTAGCTTTCATTTGAGACTAGATTGATATCTGTAGACTTAACGGTTCTCTCAAAAATGGCAGATAACCAAAACAGTCATAAGTGAGTTTTGGGGGAAATGCAAATAAACGTTCTCTCGTCTTTTTATGGTTTTATTGTGCTGTGAAGCAAATCCATTAGTCATCGTCGGTTTATCCTAGGGTAATAGTATAATTACGATCATTTCAAATTTCAAGTACCCATTAGTACCTATACCCATGAGTCATCATGGGTTTATTTTACGGCATAATTATCGACCAGTATAGCGACCTTCAGTCAAATTTAAACAATACGTACAGGTCTCTCGCTATATCAGCAGAAGAAATTGATATCTACCAAATATTAAGGCAAAATTTAAAAGCGCTTTGGAGAAAATTGAAGCAAATGGTCCAAGAGCACAGTTGTGGGTCTAAATACTTTTGTATGACCACTTTGATAAAACTATTCATACATGCAGAGCGCGCTGGTGATTTGAACCTTCATTTGTACACTGTCCACAAGATGCTCCCTTTTTTCCACGCAGCTGGACATTTTATGTATGCTAAGAGCGCGCACCTCTACCTTCAGGATATGATGGCTCTACAAGATCGGATGGATAAAAGTGAATACGACGTGTTCACAAAAGAATCCGTCAACATTCGCCGGTCTGACAAGTTTTGGTCTGGGTTGTGGATCGACCTAACAGTTGAGCAGAAGCTGATGCGATCCATGAAAACCTACGGTGGGTTGGCCCAAGGAAGGGGAATTTCCGACAGTGTTCTGGCAAGGTGGAAAACAGGAATGGTATTTATGTAGAACATTTGTGAAGAACTAGAAAGTTTTTGCAGCATCTCATGTCCTACTGGAGAGCAGCATGTAGACGCGAGACCTTCTCGAATCATCCGCGATAATAGTGATGTGGAAAAACTAAAAAATTGGTTTGCTCTCCACCCTCCATTTCCCAAAACTGACAGTTTGATTTCTATCAGTAGTGGTTTACTGGCAGGTCCTGAAATTAATTGCCACACAGCCCAGAGAGTTGGAACGGAGGGAGTGATGAAAATTGTGGGGCAAATATACGACAAGGTAGTAATAAAACGGAAAAATAAAGTTACCACGCTGGCATCGGTCACCTCAACCGTTAAACTGCCGGACAAAAACAGAAGAGTGGCTGTGATCCGTTCACAATTTTCCAGCGAGTGTGTATTGCAAAGCAATCTGAACAGGATGACTTCAAATATGAGTTGGCCCCGTTCCCGATGTCTCTGTTCAATGAACAAGGGGTGCGCAAGGGCACAAAATCTACTCTGTACTCTGCATTCACTCCTCTTTCCAGCCACATGCCGGTAGATGCCAGCACTCACGTCATTTTGGATGGTGGCTACCTCTTGCACAAGGTCGTGTGGCAGCGGAAGAGCTCGGTTCGAGCACTTTTGGCGCGTTATACCACCTACGTTCGAAACCACTTTAGGAAGAACGTCTCCATTGTTTTTGACGGCTACCCCAAAGATGCTACCAAAAAAAACATCAAAACAGCGGAACGACTCATTCCAGCTACGAATTGACGTTCGATGAATCCACAGTAATTCAAATTGCTCAAGAGCATGTATTTGGCAATGAGAATAATAAGAGACGCCTTATAACTCTTTTCTGTGACGCCTTTCAAAAGGAGGGAGTAGAAGTGGCTGTTGCCGAAGAAGATTCGAATCGCGAGATCGTCATGATGGCGCTTTCAAAAAGAGCAGTAGTCGATCGGGTCGTCATAGTGGGAGAAGACGTCGACCTGCTCGTTCTTCTCAATGGTTTAGGCGCTGAAGAGACAAACGTCTATCTTCAGACGATCACGAAGGGTGAAGCTGGTTGCTGTCACTACTCTACGACCTCTTACAACCACCAGGGATCCCGGCGATTACCAGGAATGGTACTATTCACCCACGCGTTTACCGGGTGCGATACCACCTCAGCACCATTTGGTCAAGAGAAGACCAAAATTACCACACTTCTGAGCAAGAGTGAACCACTTGCTGAGCAAGTGGAGGTCTTCCTTGGATACTTTGCATTTCCTGATGTATAAGACGTTTGTCACTTCAATAAGCATAAACCTCGCCTGTTTGCCACCGACGCGCCGCAGGCCACCATGCAGCAAGGTGCTACCTCCAAGTGCAGAAGTGGCGGAGAGTCAACTTGAATCCCACTGAATGGGGGTGGAAGCTGTCTTCTCAAGGACTCACCCCCATCCCCACCACGATGGATCCCGCACCTCCTGCCCTTCTGCGAAAAATTTCATGTAAATGCAAGAAAGGATGCTCTGGGAGCTGCTCGTGCAGAAAGGCTGGGCTCCACTACCCAGTCCTCTGTCAGTCATGTGGTGGCAAATCGTGCATTAACGTCCCGGATGTGGAGCTGAAATGCTCGGACGATAAAGATGACCCGACTGCAGACTGGGCGCCTCTCCCAGCGTCCATCACAGATATCGAGACACCTTCTTCGTGCGAGCCTAGGCCCTGGCCATCTAAGATAAAAGGAAAGACAAGATTTGGCAACCAAGACACAATACCTACATGATTTATACTAGTTTTATTTTTTGTGTACATGTAATTTGTCCTTATAGTAGCTACCATGATGTTTGTACAAGCATTTTAGTATGTAGGTTTATAAAACAATTTTTGAAGATTACGTATTCCCGATAGATGTATTATCTTTTCTTTTTTTCATCAAAAATGTGTTAACAATAACACAAAAAAATGTAACTATTTGATAAATAAAACCATAAAA
This sequence comes from Limnephilus rhombicus, assembly GCA_929108145.2. Classification (NCBI taxonomy): domain Eukaryota; kingdom Metazoa; phylum Arthropoda; class Insecta; order Trichoptera; family Limnephilidae; genus Limnephilus; species Limnephilus rhombicus. The sequence goes on from OV815277.1 coordinate 15,417,726, forward strand.
AGACGTGAGAACAGTTTATTTGCATTTCCCCCCAAAACCAACTTATGACTGTTTTTGGTTATCTGGCGTTCTTGAGAGAACCGTTAAGTCTACAGATATCAATCTAGTCTGAAATGAAAGCTAATTAAATTTACTACAACTTTATTTTATGTAATATTTGACATGGGATGCGTGTTTAAGAAAATATTTTACAAGTGAAAAATTTAAATAAATAAGTGACCATTTCGAAAAAATTCACTTTTTGAAAAAATGGCCTATTTTCGAAGAACTATATCTTGGAAACCAATGGCTGTCTACAGCTCACTTTAATGTCAAATTGTAGCAAATTTACTCTACTTTAAAAATATGCATAATGACTATACCGGTCAGACCCTTCCTTCACTAAGATAATGAGCAAAAATTGAAAAAAATCCGAAAATTTTCTGGTTTTTTGTGTCCACCGCCGCTCGCACAGCACTTTCGAAGTTGCAAATTTTTTCTTTTATTTCTGGTTTAGGTCCTAACAACATATAAAACATTCAGAATGACTGGAGCTTTTGCAAGCACAACCCCCTTTTCATATTTATCTTAACTGGACTATAAATATTTCTATGACGTATTCACTTGTTATGCTCGCCCATTGCCGAGGGGTATTGTTTATATCTGCGTTACCCTAATGCGTCACTTGCCTGGAAAATGTTTATTGTTTTAGAATTGGTCACAGAATAATTCCTGTCCGGATGGGGTTCATTTGAGGCACTCTTAGTTCCTTGTTGATTTTAATCAATTAATTTTCTCGACAATAGTGGAAGCAGGTAAAATACAACAAACTTCATACCGATTCATGTAGAAATTATAACGAATGACTCCACTAAGAGAAAATGAATAACCTAACATAACCAAATGAGGCTTTAATTGATATTGTTAAAAAAGTCGTCATGCAAACATTTAGCAATAGTGTTTAGGTTATCTCCTTATTATTATTATTTTTTTATATGAATACCGCACAAGAGTCCCAACTGCTCCCGTCTGAAGCCAGTAAGACTATGGCATCCCCAATTGGGGTATGTTGTGAGGCTGAAGGTAGTTGGGAGGGGAAGGAGTTGGGGAAGCGGAAGGTGGAGAAGTACCTGGCTATTCAGATCTGGTCACCAAATACGGCTAATGTCATTTCAAGCAACGTTTCAATTCTGAATGGTGGTCTTACACCAGAGCGATACTGAGAGTATCTTCCGCTCTGGAACGTGCCGCAAATATACTATATATTATTTTAAATGAAAAAATTGTTAAATAACACAAATTAAACCAATAAAATTTATTTTCCATGCCGAGTCAAGAGCCTTACCGCTGGACTACACCGGCCGTCATTTCGTATAATATTCGAAACCTCTCCGTCCAGCATCAAAGCAAAAATGTATCTGATTATTCAGGTACTTCTTCACCTTCCTCTTCCCTATCTCATTCCCCTCCCCATCATCTTCAGCCTCACAACATAACCCAATTTGGGGACGGCGTAGTCTCACTGGCAACCCACGGGAGCAGTCGGGACTCTTGTGCGGTACTCACATAAAAAAAATAGTTCTGAACGTATCTGGGAATTATTGAGTAATTTTTTAGTTCATACTCTTATTTCAGTTTAACTAATTAATGTATCTGCTTCCAATATACCTATCAAATTATTGCACGACCATAGTCAATGTTTCTGAGAGCTCTTTTTCGTTTGTGTGAAAGCACTATAAAACAATGCATGTATAAAATCCCCAAACTGCTTAGATTCGCAGCAATAACTTATTTTTAAATGTAAGTACCTACATTATATATATCTCTTTAAGTCACAGTAGTAAATACGTAAGTCGTTAAATTATTTTTAAGTCAGTAATTATAAGTCTCAGTCGTAAGTCAACAACATCAATTTTATTATGTATTTATTTGTTAGCACTCTTGAAGTAATTTTTCACAAAAAATGCGCTATATAGAGCAGCCAATTATTATTATTATGTAATATTCTTTCACCCTCTTTCTTTCTACCTACGAGTATGTACAACCGTAACTCTGTCTTAGTATTTAGTTACTATTATATCATATCCAGAGAAAGCTTGGTTGAAGCGAAACCGGTCGATACATGAAATAACATTTGTTCGTGGTTAAACACAGTGTTAGTATTAAACCTTAATTACAGTACCTACCAAAAAAATAACATCAAATCTTTGTTTTAACAAAAACTTTTCAAAAATTAATTCCGTCATTCTGAAATTTGCTTAGATTTTGCTTCATTTCCGTTAAGAGTTTGAAAATGTACATTTCACTTTAATGAAATGAGACATGAAACCATACGCTTTGTACCATAGTTTTCGATTGTTCAGTAAGATTTGTGTAAAGGGGTTTATAAATTAGACGAAACTATGAGTATTTAGTTTTAATGAAACACACAGCGTTTGAATTATATAGAGCTTTAATGGAAGAGAAGTACTGGCATAGAAACCCAGTTTGCCATACGCAATCTTTATTACGTACTCCAAACAAGGGAACATCTCAATTCCGATCATGGCCACTATCGGCAATTCGGAATAGCCCGAATAGCTCGAATAGCCCGAACGGTACAAGTTTGCAATGGTATCGCTCCCACGCGTACACTTACGCTTGCCAAAAATCACAAAGACCAGCGCCGGAAAGAGCAAACACGGTATCGAAATTGTATTGTGCGAGCTCATTTTATTGCTTTTGCGAACTGTTCCCCGCAGAGGGGATAACAGCGCAAGTTCGTTTCGAAGATCACAAAACTGGGAAAGATCCGGATTTCATATCGTTGGCTAAAGCCACTAAGTCACTCTCTTGTTTTTTCTGTAGGTAAAGGCAGAGAGGATGGAGTACCACTTGCATTGATAATTTTAATAATTCATAATCGATAAACATTCGTCTTTGCACCATCTACGAAACTTAAAAGAAAAAATCATTCCACCAATTGGTTTATTTGTTAGAATAGCTCATCTTCTATCAGCGCAAAGTAAAAAAGGGCTTTACTTGTATTCAGTCCCACCTAAATTATCTAATATAAATATGGGGAAACACACGTAATTTAACGATTATAAATACAGAAAACAGTTTTAATTATAACCCAGATACCCACATGAAAAAAAACTATAGCACCAAGAAATGGACAAACCGAGTAGATAACTATTCGAATATAATATTTTCAGATTAATCTACAAGAAACGAATTTTCAACACAATTTTTCGGAAAAATGTCGCAAGTATGCGAACGCTACAAAAGACCAAAGAACATTTTATACGAATACAGTAATACTAAAACGTGTTTAAAAGAAGCTTAGGCCATGAGGGTATACATGGTACCAAAGCAGTTGTGGCCAAAAGGAAATGTTGCTGAGTTATTGGGATTTGATTCAAATTATATTAAAAAAATTGGTTACATAGGGTATTAGACAAAATTTTAAGGAGGGTCTTGATTTCGGAATATTGTGTAGTAATATTATTCGGAATATTATGTAGACTAAGTAGTAATATGAAAACATTGATTAGAAATCAGTTAAATTTTTTTATTGCTACCAAGATTCTGTGATTGACGTCACGAAGGTTTTGTGTTCTATTTTAACCATCGATATAAAGATTTTAACGAATATTGTGAATTTGTATAATTTTTTAACATGCATTTTTTAACATTTAACATTTTTAACACCTGCCTGTGAATTAAGGGTTGTTGTATTTTTTCGCACTCTAATTGAACATGTAGGTACCTACGATAGAACAGGAATATAAGAAATAGCATTTTAAGAATTATTTTAAGTGTCCGCTTTTTATCCTCACCGTTTTATTTATAGATAACTATTTAACTCGGATTGGAGTTTCCTGATTTATGAATACCGTTTGATCCAAATTATTACAACACTCGTACAATACAAGCAAAATCGAAAGCAAATACGTTCATATTCACGACCTCTATAAATTCTTCCATTTAATAAGAGACTGCGAGAGTTTCGTTTATCAATAAGCATTTATTTAAATATAAGCAATTGACTGTTAATAAATTTACGAAAGCGCAGATAAAAAAAATCACACGAACTGACCAATACAACGCAGCCTCTACAATTCTACCACCATCAGTATAACAGCAGAAGTTTGCTTTATTAGAATCGTCACACCTCCTCCCCCATGTTCCGCAGATGCTTTATCTTATAGAGAGCAGCAGCCAGTGGAGATATTATGCCTTGTGCCTTGTCCGATCAACCCCCCTGTCTTACATATTACTAACGTGTTAGGGGATTCTACATTAAGATCGGATAGGAGGGTGAAATTTCATAATAAATAATGTTGGATTGTTCTGTATTAGTTAACGTGATGTAGTTATTGTATTTTCACAACATATGGTCGGCAATAAAGTGACGTAGATAGAGTTTTTTGCACATTTTCGAATGAGTCGTGCTCTACAAATACCTATGTTTTCCGAAATGCAAATTGAACGGTGAAATTTTGCAGAGTAAAGAAGTGGGTATTTTGGTTTAAATAAGTAGGCCCGCTATTAGTCGTCAAAATAGGTTTACGCGATAAATTGATATCAATTTGGTGTTATGATTAATGTGCCTAACATAATCTGGTCGTAGTGACAATAAATCAATTAAGAGTACTTAGTGTATATACATACAGTGAATATTCGCCTATATGTATATTCGTCTATAGATTTTAGAAAAATATCCTTTAAGTCGTTGATAGTTTAATGGGTCCATACCGGTAATATCACGTAGTTCCTACAAACATAACTAATTTACCAACGTTATAGGGTCCCAAATCAGTTATCTTAACCTAGACACGCTGTTGTCGTGATGTGGTCATTTTTCTACTATGCAAAGTACAATCAATACAAGAAAAAAATAGTATATTAATAACATACTTTCTAATTACGCAAACTTAACAACACTGCAACGCACACTCCATGGTTCACTGTATTTACTTTGGCAAACAGAAAAATTAATTCAAATTATCGGAATAAATTTCGAAGGTCATCGACAACAATCGGGACAAAAGTTGGATAACCAACACCCCTGCCATAGGCCACCCCAAGATGTTCGCTAAGTTTGGTGATTTAGCAGGGGTGCCTTAGTTCATAGGGGTGAGGTTTGTCTAGATCTTGATGGCGAATGCGTTTGCCCACCTACTGCAGATCTGGCCAGATCGGGAGAGACTGGTTGTGGGAAACCTAACTTAGACCTCTCCAGCCGGACTCTCTCAACCCATCGCCATGCACCGTAGTTGGAGGGATAGATTCATACGTCCGTCACTCCTGAACACTTTGACCCGCAGATTTCTACCCACCCATTACACCTTTTTCCTTTCCAGAATTTCTTCTCCTTCCTCCACACAGCATCCCCAAAGACGACAAAAGCCCTGAGAGATTTTTTTTCCTGAGCGTCTTCTGTGTTGACTTGATGTAAAAAAAAACCACTTCCTCAGTGGCTAGGGTCAGAATCGCGGTAAAATAGAGATCCTGGGTTCGATCCCCACTTGAGGTCCCCACCTTTTTATTATATGCGTCTTATTCTGTTTCATGTTTATTACTTATCTACTGTGTCTTCCTCCCAAACAGGTGCTTGTAGGATACGCTGGATAGAATCACCCAGCGCTTGCCACCTCGTGGACTTTCACCAACCTGTCACATTGTCTTGTCTATTTTTGTTATACTAACACATATTGTATCTGTATTTCCCGCTAAGCACATGCATACTGCTTTGCTAACAACGTATGCAAGGACATTGGAGGTCTAGTTTCGTTATCAAATGTAGAGTCGTTTTTACCAAAAAATTAGAGTTCTTGCAAGAGCCTTGAAGGGGTAACCATCTGTTACCTATACCAGGGCGGGTATGTGGTGGGTTCTCCAATGTTTCATGTTTAATTGGAGGTTCTAGAGTCGTTCAAATAAATGTAGCTTCGTTAAAAAAAAGTAGAGTCTTGACGTGTGCGGTGAAGGAGGAAACCATATGTTTCCTTATAACGCCGTTGGGAAAGTGGTGGGTCCCCTCAAATGTTTCATGTTTCATTTAGAATTGTTAATATTATCGTATTATTCAAGAAAAAAATATTATATGAATACTATTATAAGTGTAATATTGTGATTTCCACATTCTGGCAACATTTTTACCTTAATTGAGGCAAGTTGTCCTTCTACAGCGGTAGGAGGGGAGTGGGAGGGGCCGGGCAAGAATGAAGAATCTTGTTTACCCTAATCCGGATCAGGGACACAGCCGGTGAAATATGATATGAGAAATAAATCTGCGCCACCCCTGGCTGCAGACATCTCAGGCAGGGCTGCCACTAAATTTAATTTGTAGTTATTGTGAAATATTTTTGAAGCAATGGACAGGTATTTAGTAACAATTTAATAATTTCTAGTCGTAACTCATCACGGTATAAAGGCAACAATTAAGTGTGCGATTATTTTTTTTTCCATTAATTATTATTTTAAGAGGCTGGAAAATCAACACCTCAGCCATAGGGAGAGGTTTGGTGTTTTAGCAGTGAGGTTTCTCTGAATCTTGGCGGTCCACTACCGTCTGCTCACCAACTACGTGGCAGGCCGAATCGGAGGAGACTGGTTAAGGGAGACTTTTGACTCCAACAGGATTTTTATTTAGCCTTTCACCGCAGATAGATTCACACGTCCGTCACTTTTGGAAATATTAACTCCAGATTCCTAACCACCCCTCATACTTATTCCTTCCCAAAACCTCTCCTTCCTTTCCTAAAAAGACCAGATGACATTGGCCGCGGGGGGATTTTTTTCCTCAGGACCTCCGTTGTGAAGGAATTAATTAAAAAAATGTGCTATTTCATTTCATCGAATGTCACAAATTTCACAATTTCACAACGGTGCCAAAAAAGTTTTCACTTCAAAAAAAAGTAATTAAAAAAACTCTACTTCAACTTAATCTACAATCTACTAGAAACAATAAGAGTATATAAAAGTTTTTTGTTGGTTTATAAAAAGATATGCGGCGTTTGTACTTTCGTTATATCAAACCCTTTGCATTATTTTGGATTTTGACAACAGTTTTGTAATGTTTGTGATGATTATTTGATACAGGGTGTTAAGGGACGTACTTGACTTACTTTAACCAGTGATTTCTGACATTATTTGGAGTAAAAAATGTAAATGAAATTTTGGTCTCCGGTGACTTTTTTTTAAGACTTTTTTTTTTCCAAATTTTTTTCTTCAAAATCAAACAAAAAAAAGTTTCTTCCACATGTCGTCACTGGTCACTCAGCCGGGCGTCCGACGAACCTCTTAGCCCGCCTCCAACTGTTCAACAACTACCATTTTTTTATGTTTTTGTAGAAAAAATAAAAATAAAAAACATCAAAAATGTCACCGGAGACCAAAATTTCATTTACATTTTTTACTTCAAATAATGTCAGGAATCACTGGTTAAAGTAAGTCAAGTACGTCCCTTAACACCCTGTATAATAAAATCAACACAAAATGAAAATTCAAAAGGTGTTAGTGTTGCAATTATTCAGGGAAGAAAATTAATATATTTTATTTAGTAAATCGATAAAACTGTCCAACAGTTTAAAAATTGTCCGATAACTAAAATTTTGCAAATAACTAATAAACCGGATGAAAATAATTTATTGGAAGATATTATGTATTCTCAGTATATCCACGGGGAGAGACAACCATTCAAATACGAAAAATTGTGCGTTTCTTGAAATGCCTTTAGTTAAATATATGATTGGTGACCATTTCTGATAGATAGCCGGACACTTTCGCAATTATTATTCTCTTTCCAGTTTCATTTTTTATACAACCTTTGCCATTTAATATCATAAAGTTTTTCTACCATCATGCGAAAAAAATATCCACAAGATAAGTTGGATTAAATTAAGATTTAATAATCACAAAATATTTAAAAAAAAATACTTAAATGGTAGGCTTTGGTCAAAACGGTAGTTTTTACAAGATACATTTTATAGCCAAAAATTATAAAAAAATATTTAAGCGATATGTGGAACAACACGTCATATAAATGAATGTCCAACCTTTAACACCGTGGAAGAGTACAAAGCAACATTGATTAATTAATCCACGTTGTGTATTAATCAAGCCACCCCTAACTGTCCTCTTGCACTTTCTGACTACTTCCTCCCCTCTCTCCTAAATCCACCCTCCTATCCCCTCCGCACCCCCTCCTGCTACAATCCCTTGACGGACCCTAACCCCTAAAAAATGGGCGTACGTTTTTTTCTGCTGGGTATTTCGCAGTTCAAAGGACCGGATGTTTGTGAAGAGAAAAATCAGACGGAAATAAATATGCCCTTAAAAAATAAATAGCCGAAAGGATAATTTAATAGTTAAGCGCGAGTATTTTACTTACACCTTCACCAATGGAGAAAAAAATATCCTGAAATAATCCAGAACTTCGTTATCAGACATTTCATATTCTTCAAAAGTAAAATATTTATTGGTGTTCAATATTTTTTTCAATAATAGTTGATTAATCCAATATGCCATAAAACAAAAAACAAAAAATTATTTTTCAGAAGCAGAAAAACTCTTGAACGGTGAGTACTGATTAATGAAATTTGTACAGTTACTTCTATTTTTGTAGTTTAAATCAACGCAACTATTTAGGCCATCCGCTCATGGGAAACCGAAAACTAGTTAGCAACTCAATTCACGGCGTAACTCAACTTTACGTTTTTAGTAATTATTTGTGTAACAAAAATATAATATACTTAGTAGTAATTTATCAATTACCAACCATAATGTTTAATAATAATTTATCAAGCTCCAGAACAAAATCGATATTTTCCTCATCTGATATCTCGCAAATTACTCGAAAATGTGACAGGTCGTGAGGCGCTACCATGTCAACCTGTCAATATGGCAACTGAAACGCAACGACCGCGCCAACTAGCAGTGCTGGTCGACGCCGCGTCGCCCTTGACAACTGGTCTTTAACAAGTTGCCTGTGTGCGGACCGCCAATGAAATTCGCAAAATTCCTATGGATAGCGATTGAGTCGCCAACTAAAAAATTCCTTTCCTGTGGGTGGCGATTGAGTCGCCAACTGTTTTTTTTTCAGTTTCTTCGTGAGCGGTTGGCCTTAAAACAATTAAAATAATTTTCGTAGTGAGCTCTGGAGGATATGAAACAAATAAGTTAAACTGCAGCCAATTCGTCCCAAGTTTCAATTGCTAAAAAAAGTGTCCGAATCTCGGGTGAGGCCGGGTAGTAAAGCTAGTCCAAGTATGAAAATTAAAAACAACAATCTTCCAACATTTTCGTTATTTGTTTTTGGGGTGCTAAGCCGTGTTGCGCTACCTCCTTCTTTCGCCACATCTACCGTATCTGCCGGATCTGCCTTGTTGTCTGAAACGTTGGCTAAAGAAGGAGGTAGCGCAACACGGCATAACACCCCAAAAACAATTAAAGAAAATACCTTAGGCCGTGAAAATCTAAAAAGATATCCAATCTTCCACCATGTTTTATTACAAATAAACCTAATAGGTAAGCTGAAACAAATTGACTGAAAACTTTTTTATATAAATGCCAAAATAAAAGTTACACAAAAATGTATTTTCAATATCATTAAGTGTTGAACAATGAGTTGGAAATTTTACGTTTCATCCAAATTTTTGGAAGAGTACATTTTTTAACCGATTAAATTCCTACAATAATAATTTTTGGAAATTGTTCCCAATTTTGAAACAAAAGTTTTGCGAATTGTTTGCGAAAAGGTTTTTATTGCGATTAATATTCGTGGAATAAATTTTATTGAAAAGCCTTCTCCTTCAATTCTCTCTTTGTTTCTTCAAACGAGTATATAATTTGTACAAATAAATCATCGAGATTTTTGTTTATATTGGCTGGTCAGAATGGCTGTCTGTGATATAAAAACGATTTTTTGTGTGTTTTTTAAATGAATTTCCGGGAATTTGTGTTCATATATTCAAAAAGTTTGTGCATCAATCTATTGTATCCCCCATTAAACCCTAGCAGCTTTTCGATAGAGTTCCATTCCTCTTTTTCCTTTCATAGGGGTGGGTTTCACCTACCTATTGCAGTTTTGTGGGTGGTTCGCAGTAAATCAATTGTGTTTTATTTCGGAGGGCGTGTTTTGCTAAAGAAAGGGCATTATTTATCAATAAACTTTCCAAGGTTTTGTTATCTTTGTTGTGTGGGGAGTGCTAAGGTTTCCTGTGGAACCAGAATGAATAGACTCTGCCAATATCGGGTTAAATGTAATTTATGGAGTTTTTTCAATGCTCGATCGCAAACATGTTTTCGTTGATAAAATATACAGTCCAATAATAATATAAATGGTTTGTGCATGGGTTTGTTGGTGATTGCAAATTTAGTTACAAAATATAAAATGAAGTACTTATCTTAAAAAAAAAAAACTTATTTCCCGGCTTAATAAATAATAAGCCTTCCTCGCCTATGTCGGTAGCCAATACTTTAAAAATGCAATAGACTTTCGTGCTATATGAGGACGGAATCACAAGATCCGACTTATCTTTGTATAGTTCATTATATTATACATCGAGGAATGGTTTGATTTTTATACGACTAGGTACTGCACAGAGTCTCAAATGCTTCCTGCCAACCGAAGCTAGTGAGACTTTGGCATCCGCAATAAGTTGAGGTATATTGTGATGTTGATGGTAGTGGGCGACGGGAAGGAGGTGGGAATGAGAATTTGGGAGGCAGATATAGGTACCGCCGCCCCGGGATCCCCGTGGAAGATACTCTCAGTATCGCCCTGGTGTAAGACCACCATTCAGAATTGAAACGTTGCTTGAAATGGCTTTAGCCGTGTTTGGTGACCAGATCTGAATAGCCAGGTACTTCCCCACCTTCCTCTTCATTATCTCCTTCCCCCCCCCCACTACCTTCAGCCTCACTACATACCCCAATTGGGGATGCCATAGTCTCACTGGCTCCAGACGGGAGCAGTTGGGACTCTTTTTCGGTAGATTCATAGAGAAAACAAAAATTTAAAAAATTGTGCCCCCCCCCCCCCCTTAAGTTTTGACGTTATTTATGGATGGCCCCTAAGAGTCCCAGCTGCTCCCGCCTGGAGCCAGTGAGACTATGGAATACCCCAAATCGGGTATGTTGTGAGGCTGAAGGTAGTGAGGAGGTGAAGGAGATGGGGAAGAGTAAGATAGGCAAGTACTAGACTATTCAGATCTGGTTAACAAACACGGCTAAAGTCATTTCAAGCAACGTTTCGATTCTGATTGGCGGTCTTACATCAGAGCGAAACCGAGAGTATCTTCCAGTCTGGAAGGTGCCGCAAATGTAAAATGTATATATTATTTTTAATTAATTAATAAGGAACTCCAGTCCAATTTTTTTTTTATGAATTATGGTAGGAAAGGTATGTCCGTCACTCCTGGACGCACTGACCACCAGATTCCTAACCACCCCTCATACCTTTTTCCTTTCCAGAACCTTCCCTCTCCTTCCTTTCCTAAAAAGATCTCAACACAAAGATGACATAGGGCTCCCTGTATGGAGCTAATGTAAAAAGAGGTGGGAAAGATAGCGTATCTACAACTTAAGAACACGCTATATTATTTGTATGTATTATTTCACATAAATGAAATGTAAAATAATACAACTAATTCATTAAATAAAATTTATACTGTTCGCCCGGATTCAAACTCGCGACCACCGAATTCAAAATAATAATATTTGGCTGATTTGTATATCACAGTTTTTGTGCAGCTGCAATAATGCGTATGTATATATTGGTTACGTAGATTTTAAAATAAAATCAAGATTTTCCAACGTGACATGTTACAAATACCCTTGCACAAAACTAAAAATATACCGACATAAAGATACTCATGGCTGGAACCAAAAACCAGTACGATGCCAAATAAATAATTGAAAAAAAAGTTATACAATTGAAAACTCTAGCTAAACAACGGTAATATTTTTGTCATTAAATGATCCATAAAACAAACAATATTTTTGTTTTTATTTTAAAAACAGATAGATATACTTTAAATTAGTTTTTAATGGTGATTAACTTCTATATTATACCCTCTTACTAATTACCAATAAAGATTGCGGTACAGATCTCCCCAACAAAGCAAATGTGTTCCTATTATCATTTGATTTTTGCAATCAGCGCGATCAGCATATTAAAATTATACAATCAGTATTCTCAGAGTATTGTTTGCTTTCAAATATCCGTAAAACAATCCCCTAATTAAATTTACACAGGCATCGTATCGCGATGAAAATCGAAACTGCTTTACTTTGTATTCTGGAACAGGGGACCAGTGTAATAGAGTTAGCAAAATGGGTCTTTTCGGTGCGTGAAATGACCGTCTGGGGACGAGGCAAGATAATAATACTTTAGTGTTATTATTCTTATCAAGATGTGTAGCTGAAATTCGGTTTTAATCGGTTAATTATTCTCTCGTTTCAAAATAATACAAAAAAAAACAGACGGTATCGTTTTTCGTGTTTCGGTGAAAATAAAAATGAGTTAGTATGATTTTTATCTTGATTTTAATAATAAAAAATCGGTTCAGATACGTTTTTAATGAGTAGGGATTTTCTGGTTTTAGTAAATCGGTTTAAAGGTAAATATGTAGAAATGAACTGTGGGATCGACGGTGTTTCCAAAGTAAGCTAAAATTAACAGATAATCAATCTCATTGGCTAGGTCCAGAATAAGTTGCACAATGCACAATGTACCGAGCCGCTATGAATAAGGAAAGAAATAATTAAATTAATCAGTCAAAAGGGAAAAGTAAAGAAAACGAAGAATCTTTTTCTTTAAAGCAGCTGCATACGTTTGCGACAAAGGGTTAAAGGAATGTATGAGGTTATTTGTGACCGATAGTATATTCATTTTGCTTTTTTATTAATTCGCAAGTAATTGCTTGGTGCAGGGAACATTTTTTATTCACAACGCAGCTCGAGTAACTAAACTAATAATAGTAACAACATTATTGAAAAGGTGATGTCGTCAAAAGACTTTGATGGAGGTGACTGAATACAGCATTATAGTTACTTTGGTGTTAGTACTATTGTTTTTATACACTTTACAATAAAATAATAGATTTTGTACACTTTACGTCGCCCTTTTGCCTGCTTATTATTTATTTTGTGTTGGGAGCCAAGAGCGTTGTGCGGCTCGTTTGACTTCATCGAGTTCACTGACTCAACAAAATCGAATTTAATTTTTTTTTGCTTTTAAGTTCTCATCTGGTGCATTTTACATCAAAGTTCTAGGTATTGCTAATGCAGGTTGAACCATCGACGAGCAAAGCCAAGGCAATACTTACCTGCGTCCACCACCGCAGGTAAACAGTGGCGCACCACCACGTCGGGCATTGGGCAGACGGGGGAGGAAAAACAAGTCGGCGGTGCGCCCCTGTCCGCAAAGGCAGCGACAAACAACAAACAGTTTTATAGTTGGGCCCATTGTTTGGCGGAAATCATAGCAGACAAATCCACCGGTCAAACATGCACGTAAATACTTAAGACTACAGATTAGCACGACCGCAGCCCGCCATTTCCCCGCCGGAACACCGCAGACGCCATTTTGCAAACAGGATTACGATTTCCGGTACGTACTCTGGTTGACAAGCACCCTGCTATTTTGTATCTACTATGAAGGCAATCAAGGATCGTCAACCCGTGGGATGTACAAAAATGTGTAAAAAATTTACGAATATTTGAAAATCTTTATTGGAAATCGTGTTCGTACTATGATGATTCATCGAAATTAATGATAGAATACTCGTCCTATCTCTAGTTTACGTCTCGAAAACTGTAGTGACGCGGATGTAGATATTATGGATACGAAAAAAACAATGTATTTTGAAAAATAAGTTTCTTCGGTCTTTATTTCTTCTTTTGGCAACTTCTTAATTGTTGCTGTAAATGCACGATTTGATGGGGATTAATTTAAGCGAAATGAAAGACTAACTATGTTAAATCTTAAAACGGATTCCATATTCTATTTCCAAATCAGTAACTATGGAAAATTTTGCTCTGGCGTTATATATCTGGAACATCAATTAAAAAAAGTAATGATCAACACAAAGCCTTGTCAATTACGTCATTCCTATCCCAAGAGGAAAAATATCTCAGAAAATTTTGCTTGTCTTTGTAATGTAAATTTGAGTAGGTAAACGGCAGAGCAAAAGCGACCCATCTTAGTGGGAGAAATTGTCAGGTTCATATTAAATGAAAGATTTAGTATGTTAGAACAATTCTTATTAAAAGAAAAAATATGCAAAATACAAACATATATGTAAATACCTTTTGTGACTTTAATCATCCTATTAATAACAGGTGAGAGAAAGAGAGTTTTACAGAAACTGATCGCAAATCCGACGCGCCGCTAGCGACAAAGACCATCTGGCACATCCTACCATCCATGGACCGGACCAGGCACCTTCCCCAGGAGAACCCTTGAGCATCCAGATGTGTGGATCTTCCACGACCGCAACCAGAAATCCCAATCCGCGCAGCGAGTACTCTATTTCCAAAAAGCACGCGCGCCTTGGTGTCTCAAATCGCCATTCCGTCACCTGGCAAGGCAGCATCCGAATCTCCACGTTCCTAGTCGAATCTGCCAGGCTCCGCAACCAGTCAATGTCAATTAAAACCCATGGCGGGACCATACCAAAATGGCACGAGTCACAATCACTTCAATGGGCAAAAGGACTTCCATTATCACGGCACATTTTTTAGATGCATCCGTACCTCAGGAAAAATTCCAACGAACACCGAAACTTCAAATTAACGGTCACATCGCCTTGACGCAATTGCATTGCAAAAAAAATCCTCCCGGATTATAATCCATAAATATGCGAGGCCTCGTTCTTTTAAAGAACCAAAAGTAAAAAAAAACCGTCCCTTCTCGGAACCCAAATTTACGTCTGCCGCCATGTTGCCGGCGCGAGGCTACCAACATCCCCGTCGACAGACTGTCAAACTAAAAAAAAAAATTAAATAGTACCTACTCGCGAAAATTAATACGTTACATCTTCTACAAATAGAAAAAAAAACTTAATTTCGTTTGAAGTCAGGTTCGATAATTACTATTGGATTATAATCCAATAGTAATAAATGTAACATGAATTTAGTGATCCCTAAATCCAATAAAATTGTGTGATTATTTTGTGGCGTGAATCGAACATACATACTTTCGTCGTTTTTGTAAGGACAACTTTTTTTTAATTATCGAAATAGCAAGATCATCCAAGTATTATAAAAAAGTTTGTAAAACAAAATTCGAAAGTTAATTTTTAAGCAGTCGAGACATTTTAAAACACGTGTAGTTAATATCCGGCGGTAATCACGAGACGCCCTAAGCCGTACAGACTTAATCCGCTTTTTTCCTGATAAAGCACAATCGTGATTAGCTCCACAGACTCTCTGCTACGGAATTAGCTGGCATTGTACCGTGGCTCAGGGTGCTAGGGGAGGGAGGTGGAAGTTCATTTTCCGGAACTACCTTGCTACTTCGTACTTGGGACGAGTGCTACACGGAGCTTATGATTTTATTTCACTGATAAACTCCCCTGAATGAAATATACTGAAATCTGTTTAAAATGTGATTTAAGATGTGTCTTATCATAACAATGCTTGCTATTCTAAACCTTTGGATTTTCATATTGTTTTTCGGTGTACGGTATTAAAAGTCATCTAACGACAACGGACTTTTCGATGTTTTATTTGACATAAGAAATTGTCGATTAACAATAAATAATTGTCGGTTTTCTGCTTTAAATTAACGTTGATTTACAATTAGATTAACTGTTACGAAATTGCAAGCGTTCATCAAAAATGATTTAAAAAAAGTTCGACAAATCTTGTACACAATTTTTAATTCATATAATATATAAAAATGAATCCCTGTTTTTCTTGGTCACGCAATAACTTCAGAACGACTTTACCTATTTCATTCATCTTTTTACTTTTAAGTTTTCTAATACTTTTTAGAAAGTTCTTACTCTTGAAAATTGGATAATTTCAGAAAACTTAACGACTATTTTAATTTCGCACGTTTGACAGTTCGCGCATTTGGTGAAATAGAATTTAGCAGGCAGCTATTTTTTTTGGTATGAAAAAAATTATCTATGGATTTCTAAAATTATAGGTATTTTAAAAAGGTGATTACCGATGTTAGGTACCAAATTAGATTGATTGTTCTTATAATATACAAAAATGAATATTTGTAATATACGAAAAATGAAAATTTGAATAAAAAAATTGTAATAGGTGGCACGCGAGCTGTTTGAAAACTGAATGTATGGAACGCGGGAGGGGGTTTGCGTAACGGGGAAGTGGGAGAGAGGAGAGGGTGGGCGGGGAAGGTGGAAGGGGAACGTGGGAGGGTAAGGAATCCGGGAGGGGAATGGGGACGCACGGTAAAGGAGAGGAATATTATAACGCTGATGCTTAGTGTCATGACGTTCCTAAGACGAGTCATAATAAGAAATTAAGAGGTAAAGGATTTTCTTTTTAAATCAATTTGGGAGGCGGGAATGGGTACTGCCGCCCCGGGAACCTTTATTGGATAACTAACACATCTGCCATAGTTCACCCCAAGTGGGTCGCTACGTTTGGTGATTTAGCAGGGGTGCCCGGGTTCATGGGGTGTGGTTTGTCTAGGTCTTGGAGGCGGATGACCAGGACATACTGAACCCCAGATTCCAATCCACCTCTTAAACCCTTTTCCTTCCCAGAACTCTCCTCTCCTTCCTTTCCTTAAAAAACCCTCCACACAGCATCCCCAAAGATGACACAGGCCCTGAGGGAAATTATTTTCTTCAGGGCCTCCTGTGTGGGGCTCATGCAAAAAAAAAACTTGTATTTTTGCAATGTTAACCGGCAACAATATTCAGTCGAAGCCGATAATATAATGGCAATTTTCAAATTTTCAACCTTACTTTGGTCATACGGCAATGCAAGCCTCTGCGGTGAAATCGTAATCCTTTAAACTACGTGAAATTTACAACGTACTTGAAGACAATAAAATGAGTTGGAATCAAACTTCACGAACACGAAGGATAATGAGGCAAGTAAAATGAAGCAAACTTCGCAGAGAAAATGTATCTTTAATCTTTTACGACGTTCTCTCTCCTGTCCCCTTTGGTACATTCAACCAGAGTCTAGAGAATATTTTAACTTATTTTTCCGTTCTATTCTTTAGATTGGTCCATTTTAATGCAAGTGAGATATAAATAGTCCCAAATCCACCCCTCGGATCCCCTGCGCTTCTGACACCCCTTCGCTAACGACGGACATAAAAGTAAAGTATCCAGAAAATACGAATACGTACAAAGAAATCGAAAATCTAATAAACGCAATAAAAACAATCATTGCAGCACCCTCAAACCTCCATAACCGTAATAAAGGGACAAATGACCCGAAAAATAACACGGACCCTTGCTAAACCAACACGTTGATTAAATAAAATGTGGGTGCTGCCCAAAGTTCCGCTCGTAAAAGTTGCGAGGAGGCATTACATAGCAGTCTGCCTAGGTTCAACTTTCGTTATTTCAAGGAATTGGTGGTGCATTATTTGTATTGGAGCGCATGCCCTTGTTTCTATGTCATATACTGTGCGGTTTATTTGATTGTTTGAGGATAAATAAGTTCCTGAGTGCATTGTGTGCAGCGGGAAAGGATTGTAGCGGATTTATGGATTTGTTTTATCGCAATACATAGTTGGCACAGAAAGAAGTTTAGGTTAAATATAAGATATCGTCTTGCGATACGGAACTGACACGTAAAAGATAAACCCCCAATGAAATTAAAAGGGTTTCATTTTTAATTTGATAAGAAAGCAATCATCTGGATTATTGATCCTCTAAGATCTCCGGGGCAAAGTGGTAAGCAACATATATTTAAACTTAGAAAACAAAAACCATCGAAAATATGCAGGAATTTAAGTCCAAATTAAAAAAATACCTTAAACTGCTATAAAAGTCCCAAATATGTTTACTTTGTATCTTAAAGTCTGCTATTTTATAAATCATTTATTCCTTCTTTTTTCTTTCATTTCTTAGTTTCTAAATCTCTGAGTCTACTATTGTATAAATCTTGCGTTCTTTCTTACGTATCCTTTACTTGCTTATTACAATAATTTTTGTTACTAACTTACATGATTTTTCCATTTATAATTTTTTTTTAAATTTATATTATGATTTTTTTAAACTCTTCAGGATTTTTATTTTTAAATTTATACAAGATTTTTTAACCTACTTATTATTTACAATAGCCGTTATTACTAACTTACACGATCATTAATTTACTAATTGAGCTAGAACTCCCTCACCAAACACAAGAGCATTGTCTCTTTATGGTGAGGAAAGGCAATTTTTTTTATTTTTTTGTTAACCTTATGTAAGTATGTAACTATGAAAAAAAAAAAAAAAAAACAAAGTGTTTGGTGGGGGGTATCCGGCTTAAAGAGGTGAGGTTTTTTCCTGGGTCTTGGCGGCGGATGCTTCTGCCCACCAACTCGTGGTAGGCCGGATCGGAAGAGACTGATTGAAGGAGACCTTTTGACCTCTCCAGCTGGACTCTTTCGGAAGACCGCCTTTCATCGCAGTGGGAGATTTATATTCAAACGTCTGTTACTCCGAGATTCCTACCCACCTTATACTTTTTCCTTCCCAGAACCTCCTCTCCTTCCTTCCCTAAAAAAACCCTTCCACAGCATCCCCAAAGATGAAATTGGCACTGAAGTGTTTTTTTTTAATTTCCTAAAAGTCTCACGTGTGGAGCTGGTGTGAGAATTTTTTTAATCAAAAATATCTGATTGCCGCATGTATAACGCAATTTTGAAGATGAAATTAAGGTCCCAAAATATATTTTTTTAAATTTACGGAAAATTAATGTTACCTAAAAATGAATTCTGTTTCCGTTCTGAACCATTATTCCGTTATGACCGATATGAAATTTGTCACCACCACGCCCAGAGCTGTTACTTTTAAAACTTATAAAACTAATGTCAAAACTTTTAAACGACTAACGCCGACGTTTTTAACCACTTAAAAGATTTCAATTAGAAAACTGTGTTCAACTTCCGAAAGCTCGTCTGTCCCTTCGGAGCTAAATCCTAAGACAGCAATTTCTCAGTAAAGTCGCACGCTGAACCACATATTGGAAATCGGAAAAAACTAGCAAGACTTGCATTCGACCGCACTTTTACAACTTTTGCTTTAATTTTCTTCTGAACTATTTTCCTTCCATTCTAATTACTTATACCTTATTAGAAATATTTTTTTATGAAATTCATGTTTTGATGGCTGGATATTGTGCTTTGATTAGATTAAATTCTGCTTTTTACTTTGGTTTCTACGTAGATCATTTTAATAATACTTTTTTTTTAATTAGCTACACACATTATAACATGATCATATAACTATTTTTTGACTGGTTATAGTCGTTATTTTTCTTTTTCTTTTGCTAACACTATTATCTCTTTTTGATATTACCTATTTACTTTTATTTATCTTTTATATAATGTTAATGTAAGTACTTGCATACTGCTTACTAACCCCGTATGCATGGACATTGGAGGATCTAGAGTCGTTCAAATAAATGTAGCTTTGTTAAAAAAAAGTAGAGTCATGACGTGTGCGGTGAAAGAGGGAACCATATGTTAATATCTTTTTCTGATTTTTCTGTTTCCATATTTTGATTGAATGTCATTAATTCAGTATTACATTTAGTTTATATTCCGATATTTAGTAAGTTTGCAAATACTTACTAATTTACAAACTGTATCTGGGTCTTTTTTGGTATACACAAACTATAACCGAAACTCTTAGGGTATGCACGAATTATAACTGGGACTGATTTATTAAGCCCCCGCATTCCGAATTTCCAACGATTTATATTTTTTTATTTTTTATTTTATTTTAAATACATAAACGGCTATACTGCCTTTTATAAATAAACATATAATAGAGAACAAAAGTAAGAAAAATAATATCATTACATAATAGTAGTTTTAAACTTTAAAATAACATACAATTATTTTGTGTATCACAACAATAAATAACAAAAAAGAACAATGAGAAATATCACCATTTCATTTCAACAAGTCCATATTGCGTATATAAGTTACATTATGGAAAAATAATTTTTGAGTGCTTGTTTATATTGCGCTAATTTTAAGAAATAAATGTCGCCGATGTTAGCATATTGATTTCCCAAAATGTGTAATCGACTGATTGGTGAGTAATAATGTGATAATGTATGTGTGTTATTATAGTAGAACGGTAGAGTCAGTCTATTGTTAGCGCGACCAGGGCAATGAAATCTTATTAGTTCTATTAAATCAGGGGTATCCAGGACCGAGTGAATTATTTTATATAATATTAATAGATCACAGATTTTTCTGCGATCTGATAAATTTACGAGATTAGTCCAGTTTAATAACAAATTATAGTCCACGGATTCTCTTGGAATACCTAATTTAAAATTAATATACCTAAGGAATCTATGCTGGACTTTTTCAATCGCTTGAATATGGATATTGTAATGTGGAGCCCAAATCGTAGAATTATATTCTAAAATGCTTCTCACTAGCGTTATGTATAAAATGCGAATAGTATCAATGTTACAAAATTGTTTGGTTATTCTAATAATAAATCCTAAAATCTTCATTGCTCTATTAATAATATTATTTATATTTATATGGAGGTAGAGGTGTAGTCAAAATAACATCTTTGAAACACAATCAGGTAGAAATGCTTAGAAATTTTTTCCATAGGAAAGCTAATAGCTCAGAAATGCACAAAATAATTTGTAAGGCAGATAGAAACATTACGCCTTTAAATTAATATGACGAGAATGCCAACATTCTTATAAATACTAACCAGGAATTATTAGATTCCTGGTCAAATAAAATTATTCATGCAAAACACTTCAATTATCTCAACCAAACGTATGTTGACAAACTTTCGTCAAACAAATGGTTGAGTATTGGAGAGTTGAGCGCAGAAATAGAAGGATTTATGCTTGCCATTCAAGATAGAGTCATTAATACTAAAAATTATAGGAAGCATATAATCAAAGATATAAATCAAATTGATGATTTATGTAGAAAATGTTTGGCTTTTCCGGAAACTATAGAGCATATTATATCGGGATGTTCTATATTAGCGCCGTCCGAGTATACATTTAGGCACAATCAGGTTTTAAAAATAATCCACCAAAGTTTGGTAATTAAACATAACTTGATTGACTGCCGTAATATAGTACCATATTATGAATATGAACCAAATTCATTTTTAGAAAATGAATTTTATAAAATATATTATGATAAAACTATACTAACAGACAGAACAAATAGTCATAATAGACCTGATATAGTTTTACATGACAAAATTTAAAAAATAACTTATATCATTGATGTAGCTATTCCAAATTCCTGTAATATTCAAAAAACTGTTTCTGAAAAAATTAGAAAATACACAGATTTAGGAAATGAGATTAAAAGAATTTGGCATTCTCGGAATATAAAAATATTACCATTTGTTATTTCGGCTACTGGCATTATACCTAGGTCTCTGATTCAAAATTTAGGCGTATTAGATTTGTCAAAGAATTTATATATAAAAATGCAAAAATCGGTAATTTTAAATACATGTAGGATTACAAAAGATTTTTTAAATATTTATATTGAGGGATCAGTAGGATTTATAGGTTCAATTAGGAATTCCACAGAGCCGAACCCTCTGATATGAAAATATCTGGAGTCGGTGAATTATTTTCCCATCTGGTCTCTGGTAGGTTGACATGTTGTTCTTGTATTGTTTTGTAATTATAATACATATAGTGCAATTGCATAACGTGGATTGACCAGATGATCATTTGGGAAGTGTGTGAAAGGGTTTAGTTTTTCCTGTGGGGAAAATTAAACCCGGACATTTAAATCTGGTGCTAATAAATGTAAGTTTTGAGTTAAAAATAATACCTAGATCATTTATTGTTTCTACTGAGTTTAATATAATTTTGTCAAGATTGTATTCATAAATGATCGTTTTCTTTATTTTATAAAATCTTATTATTTGACATTTACTAATGTTAAGTGCCAGTTTATTGCATATACACCAATTAAACAAGTTGTTTAAATTTTTTTGTAAAATTATGCAATCAGAAATATTTTTAATTTTTTTATATAATTTTAAATCATCAGCAAATAACAGGATATCAACATCGAAAAAAAACGTCTACAATGTCATTAATAAATAAAATAAACAGTATTGGTCCTAAATGTGAGCCCTGTGGCACACCACTAGTGGCAGAAAAGGCATCCGATATTACGTCATTTAACTTTACTAACAGTTGCCTATTTGTTAAATAACTCTCTACCCATTTAAGAAAGTTCCCGGTTATACCCATACTCCTTAATTTATTTATCAATATTTTATGACAAACTTTATCGAACGCCTTGCTGAAGTCAGTATATATCGAATCTACTTGACATTTATCTGCAAAGGCATTCGCTATAAAGTTTTCATATATCAGTAGATTTGTCAGTGTTGATCTATTCTTCATGAAACCGTGCTTAAACCTTGTTACAATCCCATTTAATTTAAAAATAATTTTATCCAAAATAATTTTTTCAAAAAGTTTTTGAATAGTTGACTGTATACACACAGGTCTATAGTTTCGTATATCGCATTTGTCACCTTTTTTAAATATGGGTGTGATGTAACTATTTTTTCATGCAATTGGAAAATATCCCGATGACAATGACATATTAAAAATTAAATAGAGGGGATACGACAAGGCATGTATACAGTGTTTCAATAGAATTGGTGGTATTTTGTCAGGACCCGAACTTTTTTTTACATCTAATTTGTTAATATGGGTTTTAATTTCATTTATATCTATGTGAATGTTAGAAATTTGTAAATTGATGTTAGATGAAAAAAAAGAAATTTCACTATTATCAATTGTGTTGTCATATAAATCTTTAAAAAATGAAGCAAATAAATTAAAAATAGTTTCTGCATTATTTCCATTTATGCCGTTATAAAACATGCTAGCAGGTATATCTATTTCATTTCTTTTTAATGACTTCGAGTACTTCCATAAAGTGTTGATGTCGTTATTTATTAAGTTTCTAAAAAATACATGTAAATTTTGAAGTTAATATCTATTCAAACTAAATGTAGAGCCGAAACGGTAAAATTATATGAAACTCCGATAGAAAAAAACCCAAAAAGTGTGCTCAGGAAATTATTAAAACACATTTTGTTTAGTTATTTAAAAAGTTATAGGTATGAAAAAATTCACAGCCATTCATTTTAATTTTCATAATATTTTTAAAATAATTGTACTAAAATATATTTTTCAATGTTTTTCAGTTAATTAATAGTTAATCACAAATAATTGCCTAAGTCGCCTCTAAAGGAAACACTAAAATCTTTAATGGCAAAAATAAATAAAGTAGCTCACTTCCATCATAGATATTTGATACACCTTTTGATTAATTAAAAGTAACTTTTGATTAATTAAAAATAATTTTTCAATTTGTTTGGGTTTTTTTTATCTCAAATTCAAAAATTAAGATTTATATGAAACGGGCCGAAACGGGCCACGCGAACGTTCCACTTAAAGTAAGATCTGAATAGCCAGGTACTTCCGAACCTTCCTCTTCCCTACCTCTTTCCCCTTCCCACTACCTTCAGCCTCACAACATACCCCAATTGGGGATGCCATAGTCTCACTGGCTCCAGACGGGAGCAGTTGAGATTCTTGTGCGGTATTCACTGTAAAAAAAAAAAAAAAGGCGCCACCCGCATTTCTACCGATTTCTTACATATCTCCCATAAACATTTGAAGTTTTAAGTTTTTAAAAAAATACATGTTATTTTTGAAGATAATGTCTCGATGCTCCCCACGC
Source organism: Limnephilus rhombicus (assembly GCA_929108145.2). Taxonomy (NCBI): domain Eukaryota; kingdom Metazoa; phylum Arthropoda; class Insecta; order Trichoptera; family Limnephilidae; genus Limnephilus; species Limnephilus rhombicus. The sequence goes on from OV815277.1 coordinate 15,441,628, forward strand.
CGAAACGTAAATTATATGAAATTCCCTCGGTAGAAAAAAAATCGCAAAGTAGGCCCCAAAAATTATTAAAAACAAGTCTACTTCTATTATCTTATAAATTATATTTGTGAAAAAATTCACAATGTTTCTTTAAATAATTCTTAAGATGCTCCCCACAAAATTTTTGCTCTATTTTAAACGAGTCGTGTATATTAAACATTTACGCAATTTTCGCATCGATTTTGACGCTTTAAATGTTGGCGCTCTCCTATAACATTTCATATCTCTCCATCTTCTTCTTTTTGAGCCCGGTTGCGGGCTCTTGTATTTTTAAGATATATTAAGATATCTAAATGATGATTGTATGATTTTTAAGATATCTTAGTGTTTCGCGGACTGTTTCGGTATTCACAAACTGAAACTAGAACCTTTTGGGTATGCGCAAACTGTAACTGGGACTGACTTTTACGGTATACATAATCTGTAACTAGGACTGTTACGGTATTCACAAACTTTAACTGGGACAGTTACGGTTTTCACAAGCTGTAACTGGGACTTTAAAGGTATTCACAAACAGTAACTGGAACTGTTACGGTATTCACAATCTCTAACCGGGAATTTGACGGTATTCACAAACTGTAACTGGAATTGTTACGGGATTCACAAACTCATCCATTCGCCTGAAGGATTTTAGGAACGATTTACGGCTTGGAAAAACTTTTCTTATTCCTACAAATTTAATATTCCACACGATTTTTGCGAACTCTCTTTAGTAATATCTATATTTATCTAGAAAAGTGAAATCACAATTCACTTGCTAAACTTTTTGTTTGCTCTTCTGTAAAATTATATTTTGCGACATTTAATCATAAATTTTCCCTTCATAGAATTAATTCCCATGTAAATATGAGAATCCCAAGCCACAGACTGCAGAAATTTCTATAAAAAAATCGTTTTCAAACTTCAGAATTACAGTGAAAATGACCCACATTTTCTGATTCATAAAAACCCCGTTTAAATATACGAGGATTCTCCTTTACAATTCTTTACTGGCCTTTTTGCCCTGCAAGGGGAGCTGCTACAGGAAGATAAGAAACCTTTCGCATTAAATATATGAATTCGATTTGCATTTTCATATTTTTGCAAAAAACTTATATTCCAGGGCACTCCTTTTTTCTTTACACTAGGGTTGTAGGGTTGTTATGAAGTATTTATTTTTATAGATTTTTAAAAGTGAACACTCTTTAGCACCGTTGTTATATGAAACTCGATGACAAGAAAAAGCGACACTAAAAACATACAACACATGCATACATCTATAGGATTTAGCGTGCGAGAGAATGAGATAGAATAATCGGTATCCTGTTGGTGCGATGCTTCGTAACCTCCTCACTCTTGTCTACTTTAGTTTTTTGAAGGTTTTACTTCTACCGCGTGTAAACTGCAGAGTTGTAATTTTTTATTGAAAACTTCTTTAATACTCCTACAAAAATCTACCTCCTAGCGTAGTATTTAACATTTAGACTATTTAGAGCAAGGGTGGGGAACCTGCGGACCGCGTGCTCTTTTGGTGTGGCCTGCTAAAAGTACCACAAAAAATTACATTTAGAAAGCTAGAACGATTTTCTTTCACTGCGTTACAGCAACATTTTTAAGTTATTATATTATGACTAAACCCAAAGAAATTTATACCATAGCTGACAGATATCTGCTTACGTATGCACCTATATTACTAGAGATCAGTTTAGACACAAATACATACGTGATCTAACATACTTTTTTAGTTTTATAATAATTTCTTATTTTAATACGATAAATGGTGAACTGAATATGGCAAAAACATCTCTGTTTTGATGACAGCTCTATTCAGAAAGGAAAAAAAAAGTGATTTTTTTATATATTGCCACACTTCTGCCATAAAAAAAGTAAAATAAAATCATACCATATATATTAATGTAAATAGTTAAATAAATATAAAATTATTAAAATTTTATTGCAGTCAATAAATTTGCTGTAAAACGTAGGAAAACCATCCATGTGTCCTGAGTACAATATAATTTAAGCTGGTGCACTCCATCGCACATCCATTCCTATGATAAAACCACTCTTGTGTTCATAATGCAAATTCCAGTTGCGGATTCATCCGCTGACGCATTTCGAAAGAAACTATCCATGTATGCAAGTGCAACAAGTGCAAAAATCAGAGGAAAACCATGTTCGTGTTCTAGGTGTTGCATCAATTAAAGCTTGGGATTCTCAAAAAGATTCACTCTTAAGTTACAACCAGTTTCACGTTATCAATATTTTCAATTATCAAAATAAGTGCGAGGTGTTTAAAAAAATTTGACGGCTTCACCAAATATTTAAAGTTAATTTTCACGTTCTGTGTAAGTTGCACTCAAGTTCTGTGATTATTTCAGTTTTATAAAGTAACCGGTTAATAATGATGAAATAACAGAACTTGAATAGAACTTACACAGAACGTGAAAATTAACTTCAAATATTTGATGAATCCTTCAAATTTTTTGAAACAACCCATCCTTAGAATAGCGCATTAATCTGCTGACGCATTTCGACGAAATCCGTTCTAATGTTTAGAGTGGAGTTAAAACTTTGTTTCAAACCATATGCTGCAAAATTTCGTAGGAAAACCATGTGCATATTATGAGAAAAATACTTATTAAAGATGGGGACTTACTCAGAATCCATCTTAAAAATCCTGCCTTGTATTTAAACACAATTTAAATATTCGATATGCGAAATCCTCTACTGACGCAATTCAAGATACCATTCTCGATTTCCGAGAGAAATTATCCAGTTTCTGTGCCGGCAACCCGGGCGTTTATTTTATTTTCATTTATGTTCTTTAACCCACTTCACTAGGCAACGTCTATTCTGGGGCGGTTAAATAACATAATGTATTTATTAAAAAATAAATGAATACATTAAAAAAGACGTGTACATATTATTACGTTGTTACGGGTATATTAAATATTTACGTAGACATTATGTTCTTTTTAATTGATATATTTATAGTTGCAGAATATGTTTAAGTACATGATGTTTTTTATTGGAAGAATACTCATCACATGTGATATAAAAATTCGACATAAAATCGGCCCGCGGATGATAAAACATATAAATGGCCCCCGACGCACGGCTAAATGATTCCCCACCCCTGATTTAGAGCGTAATTCAAAATTCAGAATTTTAGAAAACATATTATTCGTCATGTATGTTATGGGGTTGAGAAACTTTTGTCAAAGCTAGGCCGTAGTAACATTTATTTTGAATTTTGATTTTCTATATGAACGTTAAAATGTTTTAAAATTATTTGCCTGTCTTACAAGTCTGAACTTTTCACAGCCCAGAACGAATGTCAATTCTTATGTACCTACATACATTTTTTTTATTTAATTAAACTTGGCATTACTCAGTCAAAGTAGACAACATTCATGCTTTATTTTGAAATAAATATTATCAGGCAAATGCCGAATTTAACCAAACCAAATTTAAAATTATTAAAACTCTGGTTAACACGCCATTAGGTTTGACCAAAACATGAAAAAGCTGTGAGATAAAAAAGAAGTTTGTTTACGAATATACTGTACTAAAATCTGCACAAAAAGGCGGAAAATGCATCGAGAATGTATGTCCTATTTCCAGAGAAACAATAAAAATGAGGACAATTAAAACCGTCCCAGCGGTGACTCTTACCCTCCCACCGCAGGCCTCTTTGTCCCCTAGTAGGAAGTCAGTGTTTTATTGTAGCCTTACAATGGCTCGGCCAATGGGCGGTGGTGGGCTTCCACCCTGCCACTAAGGGCGACCGAAGAAATACCGGTTATCCGACGATATTAAAAATAAACTGAAAATAAGCGGCGTTAAGAGCAGCTTACCGTTCGTGGAAGAATTCAGGAATAGGTTTTTGTGTTCGGAAGTATAAGAGTTTTTGCTTTTAGTTGAAAAAGACTTTTTCGATACTTTTAAGCCTCGCTTTCGCGTGTGTACTTTTTTGGATAGAGTTAACTACAAAGGAGAAAATCTGTTTGTAAGAGAGGATTAAAACTCGCTGACGGTCAACTTTAGCTTCTTAACCAGCTTGGTTTCTCTGTCTGGAATATCTAAAATAACACTAGGATTATCAGTAAAAAAAAATTTACAGCGAAAGCTACGAAGCTTTGAATAAAATGTTTAACTATCAAAAACTGAGAAGAGACTCCATATAATGCAAGTTTTAGTTTAATTAGTAGAACCTCATTTAATTTAAAAAAAAAAACGCAATAAAAATGAGGACAATTAAAATCATTCAAATCAAGAGTTTTTTTTTAATATTGTTAGTCAAAATTTTATGTTTTTATTATTCTTACAGTTTCTTCGGCTTTCAAGGCCATTTTAAATCTCTGGTTAGGCCACTTTGAGACGGCCTCTTTATATGATTTTATTTAGTCTCACCCATTGTTTAATTTTGAAGGTACCTAACATGATTTATTACCGGTTAAACATTATCTTTGAGTTAAACTTAGATACTGAGAAAATAATTGTGAAAACAGGTTCTCTATTCTCAGTGATACTTTTAATCTGTTTTTCACTGTTAAGTTTTAATATTTTCTCATTTGTTTAATAATGACGTGACTGTCATCGACTTATGCGTTAAATTGTTTAGGTCTTACAATATAACCTGTTGAAAAAGCAAACTTTTTATGAAGAAAACCTTATCCAATAAAACCTTTTCAAGCAGAAAGACGAACTGTCTGAACCATTTTACTTAAAAAGTGATGTCGGACAGGAAGAATGTACGTCTCCAATACTATTATGAATACATGGATGAATTCACGCGTTAAACAATGCTGGGGTAGGCTGCCATGTCGGGGGACAATGTGCTAACAGTGTGATTTACACATGTGACGCGGTTTTGATGACAAGCATGCAACATAAGTTACAAATTCTCCAAAACAGGGCAATGAGAATAATTCTTCGACGAAACAGATTTTCAAAAATAATTAAAATGTTAAAGGAACTATATTGGTTGACCGTGAAATAGATGCTGACCTTGAACACGATGGTATTTATCCACAAAATATTGAACAACACGTTACCAAAATACTTCTCAAATAAAATTGTATACAATAAATACATTCACAGATATAACACAAGGACGTGCAAGGAAATTAGGCTACAAAAAAAGGACAAAGCGAATACGCAGAACAGTCTACTGTACAAGGGAATGATGTTGTATAACACACTACCAGAAACTTTGAAGTCCACACCAATTGGAAAGTTCAAGATATATTCTAGGAGCTACATAAAACTTGAAAAAATATAGTGAATATGAAATATTATAATCAATTAGAAATTTGTAAACTTAAATGTACAAACTACTATAATAAAAATAATAATTATTATTATTATTATAACAAAAAAAAACAGCACCGTCTTAGACACGGGTAGGGTCTGAAAGGCATTCCACCAGCTTTTCTGAGCGGTGAGCTTCTAAAGGTAGTAAAAGAAGCGAAAAATTCAGGGCACTTCATCAACAGTGAGCTGACGGACGACGATGACATCGACTGACAAAGACGAGACTCGTCATAAAGTCGAACATGCTGTGTAGAAGATTTTGGCTTTGCAGTCTATTTGTAAAAATGACGCTATTCCTTATGTTCTGTGCATGAAAACTATGGGCCAACTTTAAGAAGAGCAGCATGGAAAGGCTTCGCGTGCAGTATAACAACTAACAACTCATGTTTTTGACCGTCCCAGATACTGCAGTGCTTTCAGCATGTTAACGGAAGGACGATTTCATGGTTTTTAAGCCCTCATAAGAGCGCCAGAAATGTCATAATTATGAAATCCCACCAGACTCCTAATTCCAGCAGCGAAGAACATTGGAGAAAATTGCTGCCCCCATCAATCTTGAATAACGCTACATACAGCTGACGTCATTTTCGTTCCATCTTACGTATATGTATATAAGAGTATTTTTTTGTTTATATTTTTCACTTATATGCATAAACCTATGGGATCGCATTGAACTCCCCCAGTAGCGGAATAAAATAAATAAGAATAATAATTATTATGAAAGCCAGTTCTATCTCAAGCAAATCCGGGTGATAAATACTGATCCTTGTTAATAAACTTCCAAAAGTTCGGAAAAATAACAAGTAATACAGTTTTTTTGAAAATTCTTATTTAGGTATCCAATTTATTGAAAAATACCTCAGGGAGAACGTGAACAAACGTACGAGTTTTGATAAAATGTGGATAAGGGGTTAAAAACTTTTTATAAAACTATCGGTATAAGTACACATTTATTTGGAAAATATTCGCAAGGCACACGATGTGTAAAGTTTTTTTAATCCATTAATAATGTTGTTTTGAAAGTAACAAGAGTGCCGGGGATTTATTCCATTAGTGTTCGGAATACAGTTTTACGATTTCTCTCCCATGCGACTCATTGTTTTATATTTGAATGGAAAGTTTTCATGAGTTTTCCTCATATTCTTTGATTTTTCAGTTTCCCACTCCCCGTATGTTTCAATCGATAGGTTTTCCAGTATTGTATTCAATCCGAAATTACGAAACAAAACTCCTTTGTTTCTCTATTTCAATCGGGTAAATAATCCTCTGCAGGCTATTCAACAATAAATCTTTTCAGAGTTTTCCACCATTTCAACTGGGATAAATTTTTTGTGGAAAATCGCGTGATACTTGTAGGGGAAATATGAAATTGAGAGGAAAGGCATCGCGCATCCAACAAATAAAAAAGTCATAAAATTCACATTCCATGTTTTCTTTTATATGTTATCTCGAATCGAAAATCAGAAACTCATCCTTGAAATCGTCACTTTGGCTAGACAGGGTTCTAGTTCTAACCATACTTCTACCTCGTATTGAGATATGATGTATCTATGTTTGGAAAGACGATTTCTCATTTCTATTTACCGATTTCTTATTTTGTGGTTGAATCTTGTGTAAAGTATTTTAGTATAACATTTAAAAAGGAAAGAAGAATATTTAAATAGTATTTTCTATAATAGTATATACCAGAAATTGATTCTAGAATAAATCATCACTTTGGCTGGAAAGGAATCTAACTTCACTTTACCTCGTTCTGAGATATGATGGATCTAAGTTTGCAAAGAAAGTTTCTCATTATTTTATTACCGATTTCTGATTTATCATACCGATTTCTGTTTTATCATTACGATTTCTGATTTTGAGGTATATGATAGTATATACTTACCATTTCAGAATATCCCTAAATGTGCGAATAGAACCATATGGGCAGTTAGGGCGCAATAATTTTTGCAACAAATTATATCAAAATCTTACAAGATGCTAGGTTTCCTTTTAAGAATATGTGTAGTGTTCAAAAGTGCTAAGACTTTAGAAATGTTGTTTTGTTCATTGGTCAGAAGTCCACTGGAATATGCCACCACTGTACGGAATCCTCAATGTAAGATATATATATATAGATTTAGTAGAAAGTATAAAGAATAAATTTTCGGAACACTTTCTCAAGAAATACAACAAAACTACAAATAAGACGCACATTGTCAGATCTGTTGTTTCTATATAACCCGCTAAACAATAAAATAGCTAGTCCCGAATTGCTATCCGTCATTGGTTTAAATGTTCCAATGCGGCGTACCAGGCACACTTCCCTTTTTCGTATTGAAGCTAACAACACTAATGCAGCAAGTAGCTCACCAAATACTAACGCAATCACGACTTATACCCACTACGAAAAATTACTACACTTAGACGTTTTCCATGATTCCTTGCAAACAAACAAATCAAATTTATTAAATTTCTTGGCATGATGTAAATACGTATAATAAATTTTAAAACTTCTTCCACTTAACCTTTCACTAAACCTTATTCAGTCAATTACAATAAATAAGCATATAATTCTTGATTTTAAAATGTCTCTTTATCTCCCTCCCTTCCCCCCCTTTTCTTTATTTTTATTATTATTGCTTGTTCATTCACTAATTAAGTTTTAAAATCCGTTCACATGTCAGGCGAAACTACCAAATGAAATTATATGGACTTACGTAATAGGTACATAACCATGTAAAAATTTAATACTTTATAATTTGTATTATAATGTACTGTGCATGACTTAAAAAACAAATAAACAAATAAGGTTCTTACCACATAATTCCATTCTAAAATAGAGTCACGTTCTCACGTTCACGTTATTTTACTCAATATTGAACCTCTATATATTATATATTATATATATTGATAGATTCTCCCATCTTAACAGACGGACTGAAATCTTTAGGGCACAGGCGTCAGGTGGGAATGCCGTCCTTGTTCCACCGGTATTACAATGAAAGATGCTCCGAGGAACTAGCGTCATTGATCCCCTCGGCACCGGTGCAGAGTCGGGAAACACGCCAAACACGCGCCCAACATTTGTACACGGTTGACATTAGTCACATGAGAACGGGTCGTTTCTGTGACTCGTTCTTGAGTTCAACGGCTCGGCTGTGGAACGATTTGCCGGCCTCTGTGTTTCCTCCCTCCTACAACATGGGTCTCCTCAAGACCCGTGTTCACTTATTCCTTTCCTCAAAAAGACCCTCCACACAGCATCTCCAACGATGACATATGCCCTGAGGGAAGTTATTTTCCTCAGGGCCTCCTGTGTGGAGTTAATGTAAAAAAAACCTCAAAATCAGAAATTGTTAAATAATAATTGCAAAATTAGAACCTTATCCAACTAAAGTGACGACTGTTCCTCGTAAAAATGATACTGTCAGATACAAACAAAATGGCAACTGCAAAAGTAATAAATATTTTAAAGTGGTGTCAGAACGTTGTAAAATAAATGAAAACTTTAAAAAAATATTATGTAAGTACTTCGTTATACAAGTATCTATGGAAGTACAATTATTTTGGAGATAGAAATGAGCAAAGGAAATGGTTTTTGCATTCAAAAGTCATTTTTGAAAAAAATTCAGTTAGAACCTTGTCCAACTAAGGTGACGAAATGATGATTTTCGTTGGCAGATCCGGATAGAAAGTTTTCAGACGCAAATCATAAAACAAGTATCAAAAAGCATATGCCATAAAACCATCATAAATTTGGTTTATTGCAATCATTTTGAACTTTACACAGCGTAATAATATTTTTATTTGAACGACTCTAATGTGAATATTGCATTTACGTCGCTGATCCTGCTAGTATGTATAATTTCGTGGTAGTATTATTTATGTTAAAGTACAGGTTGTATTTTCTTGTATTTCATAATTCGTTGCAGTGTAGGAAGCCATTACCATTATGTAATGACAAATCAAAAGTTCAACGCCCTCCATAACTCGAAATCTCGCAATAACTTGCGAGTAAAGCACTTCCGCTCACGAACCTCCAGTCCAGCTACCAGGGTATCATATTCGTGCGAAGAATGGAGCGATGCTTTACGACCCTTCTCATTACATGTTTTAATATTTCGATACTTATTGTAAATGTGATCCTCTCCCGCGTCTGTGCTCCCGGTACGAGATTCCAATCGATTCATAAACAAGCGCGCTAAACACCCGGTTTTAAATTAACACGCGGTTTTTGTAATACCATCTCCTTACAGCCAGTAACGATGTTCGGTGTAAATTAAAACCAAGTTTTACGACCGTTTTTGAATTGGTTTTGGATTGCCTCTTTACATGCAATGGTCGCGTGTTAATGTCCACTATTGCATTTTGGTGCAAGACATCACTTCCTTACAAGCAACTCTAAGTAAGCAGGTCGATAAAGATCATTTTTCTAAGAAGCGATTACACACATTGACCTTTATTAACATTTTCCAGTACCGCTTACAGCAAACACTTGCATATTGGGAACTGAGAACTGAAAGATATGATTTTAAACTAATTATATTTTATGGATTTTCACAACCAAAATAATATTAGGCGTGTTGGTAGAATGAAGACTGCACGGCTCTCAGAAACGTTGACTAAAGGAACATAATATAATTCGATAGTGGACTAAATGAGACTAATAGTAGGAGCGACGACGCCATTAAACCTGTACTGATAGGTCTCCCAAAGTTCATACACAAAAATCGTTAGGTCATTCATAGGGGTACACAAAATGGCGGTGCTGCCATGTCGGGGACCGGTCAACGCTAAAAAAAATTATTTTGAATAAATTATTTTTCAAGACTTCTGTAATCATAAGTCTCCATATTCTGATTGTTCCTCGAGACAGGGGAGGGGTAGGACTATACTCAGTTGCTGCCGAGAAATAAGAGACACCTCGTACGAGGTATCTGTACTCATCGGTCTCCTCAAAAAACCAAAGCTTATCTGAAAGATCATCAAATTTTGTGAAAGAAAAACCACTGCTGCCGTTTCTAAAAAGTGGACAAGATGGCGGCAGCAGCGTTTCAAAGTCGCCCTCCGCGCAACCGAGATTGGCGTTTCGATTCGGTTTTATCAGCGATCGCCCGGTTTTTTCGATTGAAATACGCCTTCCACTATCACAAACAATGAATTTTACGTGTCGTTGATTGTTTAAATAAATGAAATCGCATATTTTAAGCGATATTTTTCGATTTTTCAGCCGTTTTCATTGTGTTTTTTTAAACTTTCTTATGACTTTCGTTACATAAGAGACACGTACCTGGGTATCTATAAAACCAAAACCAAAACTTATCTGAAAGATCATCAAATTTTGTGTAAGTAAAACAAGTGGACAACCGAAATTGGCGTTTCGATTCGGTTTTGTCAGCGATCGCCCGGTTTCTTCGATTTGTATTATTGAAATACGCCTTCCACTATCACGAACAATTAATTTTACGTGTCGTTTATTGTCAAATATAATAAATAAAAATTTTTTGAGTTTATTATTTAAGTTTATTTACATAAAAAGACATTATACGAGATAAAATGGAATGGTATTGAAATTTACATGTGGGCAATAAAAAGAAAGAAGATTGGTTTTTCAAATAATTCGATTATTTTGTCACACGAAAGCAATACTGCTGTAACAGCCAAAAACCCAATTGTTCACCAGAGTAAAAAAAAAAATTCAGATTTTATAAAAAAATTCGTAACTTTTAAACCAGTGGTTACGGAAACGCCATTTTTAAAATAACTTAGCTGAAAACATATGATCTATCAAATGGTAATATTTAAATCTTTTATAAGTGAAGAAGGAAAATGTTTTTGGCACTTACAGCAGTTGACATTTTTTTGTGTACACCAAAAATGTGAACATAATGTAACACATTTGAATTCTGAAAATCAACTTTACTTTCAGCTGCATAAATTGCTGTAAGCGTCAAAGTATATCCATATTAAATTAAGAATAGCTGTAAATGTGTGTCGTTATTTTTTTTGGGCTAAATTCGTTCCATTTACAACATTTAAAAAAAAAATCATTTAAAATAAAAATTATGTTAATGTAATTGACAATTTTTATTTCAAATTTTAAGATGTTAACAGTACAAATTATTATTCCACAGAAGACAAATATGTACTAATTATAATGAGATAATAACAAAACATACGAATTTTTCTAATCTTTTAACAAATACAGTAAGTAAGTAAAGGAAGAAAACTGAACATCATACTAATTCTTCTAACACGCATGGGTATGGTACTGTACGTAGTAAACGACAAGTTGTACTAAACGACAAGTGCTATTAGAAAGCAAACAAATAAAATGTAGTAATCGCCGCGAACACTTAAATGCAATCTTTGAAAATGCTGTAAGCACCAAACGAACGTGTAATGTGATTTAGTCGTTTCTTTTAAAAATTGAATATTGTCGTAACCGCCAAACGTAAAAAACACAGGATTTTGAAGTGTGTACATCAGTTAAAAAACATATTATTAACAAAACAGCTAGTTTTTCCAATGTCGTACAGTTCTTATTTATGCTTGTAGAGTCACGGGAGCCAGATTAATCGACGCAGAAAACAGTACCTTGCAAAATGAGGTATAAAAAGCATTTTCATAGAAAGTGGTGGATACAGCAATATCGCTTTCCTGCGGCGATTTATTAATTTTTTATTTTTTCACAATATTTTATTTTTAATTATTGTATAAACATTGCACGCAATTGGAATTTATTACCCGCTAAGCTAATGCAAGTAGCTTGTCAGCAGGAGATTAGTTCCACGGATTAGTTACAACAACAAATTAAATAATCATAAAAACATTAACGTAGCAACAACATACACATATAACATACCTACCAACATTGTGATATGTAAATGTAATTCAGAATTAACATTTTTATGGTAAAAAACAGTGGAATATGAAAATATACATATATTTTTTAAATATTAAGAACTTGAAAATGCAATACATCAGCAAAATAATAACACCAATACATTAGTAGTTAATCATATACTTGCAATTTAATGCATGGTAAGAATGTATACGTGCACAAGTTCACAACATTAGGTGAAAAAACTATTCTTAAACTTTAAGTTTTAACCGTTTTAGTTACATAAGTACTGACGTGAGGTCTGCTAGACCACCATAGTTTTAATACAAAATAATTTCTTTTTTTCTAAAATCTTTGCTTCAAAATACTTTTTTTTATATATCTCTTATTACTAAAAGTAAAACAAAATATAAGAACTCACACGTTTATTATTATTATTAATAATTATAAGCATTTAAATCACATACGTCGATATTTTGGGATAAAAAATGTACTTTTACCTTAGTCTTAATATATTTTAATAACACTGTGTTTTTTACTCAAAAATATTTTTTTCCTAACGTTAAATAACTAGGTAAACTATGAAAACATAAATATTCAGCAGTTTTATGGGAAACCACAAGGCATCAAGTTGTAGAAACTATAAAATATTTCTGACAGTCTTTGCACCCAGGCTCGCTGCATTGAAAACACACATGCTTGGGTCACATTTGTCGATATTTTGGAATAAAAAAAATTGACTTTTACCTTAATCTTAATATATTTTAATAACACTTTTTTTTACTCAAAAATATTTTTTTTCTAACGTTAAATAACCAGGTAAACTATGAAAACAAAGAAAACATAAATAATCAGCAGTTTGGCATCAAGTTGTAGGAACTATTTATTTTATTATAGTTGTAGGAACTATAAAATATTACAAACAGTCTTTGGACAGAGGCTCGCTGCATTGAAAACACACATGTTTTGTGCATGGGTCACATTTGTAAGCAGTCTGGCATTTTATTTTTGAGGGATAGATATTTCTTTTCAAACAGAGTTTTCTAGGTTGGTTACTCTCCATTTCCCTTACATATTTCGGCGCATCTGACCCAAGAACTTTTTTAATCGACGAGCACAATTCTCTTAGAATGATAAATATGCAATTTCATTTATTTAAACGATCAACGACATGTAAATTTATTGTTCGTGATAGTGGAAGGCGTATTTTAATAATACAAATCGAAGAAACCGGGCGATCGCTGACAAAACCGAATCGAAACGCCAATTTAGATTGCGCGGAGGGTGACTGTCATACGCTGCTAACGTCATGTTGTCCACTGTTTGGAAACGGCAGTAGTGGTTTTTGTCTTGTCTCTATTTTTTGTCTTGTCTCTATTTTTATCTTGCAGATAAGCTTTGGTTTTTTGAGGAGGTCGATGATTATAGATACCTGGGTACGAAGTGTCTCTTATTAACGAAAGACATAAGAAAGTATAAAAACACACAATGAAAAAGGCTGAAAAATCGAAAAATATCGCATGATTTTATTTATTTAAACAATCAACGACACGTAAAATTCATTGTTCGTGATAGTGGAAGGCGTATTTCAATAATACAAATCGAAAAAAAACGGGCGATAGCTGATAAAACCGAATTGAAACGCCAATTTCGGTTGCGCGGAGGGCGACTTTCAAACGCTGCTGCCGCCATCTTGTCCACTGTTTGAAACGGCAGCAGTGGTTTTTCTTACACAAAATTTGATGATCTTTCAGATAAGCTTTGGTTTTTTGAGGAGGCCGATGAGTACAGCTACCTCGTACGAGGTGTCTCTTATTTCTCGGCAGCAACTGAGACAGCCCATCAGGGGGACGGGCAGCACTGCTTTTTCGTATAGTCCTACCCCTCCCCGTCTCGAGGAATAATAGAATATGGAAGACTTATGATTACAGAAGTCTTGAAAAAATTTTTTTTTTAGCGTTGACTGGTTCCAGACATGGCAGCAGAACAGACTCGCGTTGTAGGAGGGAGAAGGCACGGAGGTCGGACATCGTTCTACAGCTGAGCTGTTGAACTTAAGAACGATTTGTAATTTCGTTCTCATGTGACAATTTTTAACCATGTACAAATGATGGGTACGTAGGTATTAGGTGTGTTTCCGACTATAAACCGGTGCTGAAATTATCAATAAAGCTAATTCTCAGGAGCATCTTCAACTAAAATATCCGTAGAACAAGGACAACATTCCCGCCTGACGCCTGTTATCTTAAGATGGCAATTTCGTTTGATAGAATCCCCAGTCTTATCTTATCGTTTGATAAGACATGGGATTCTATCAAACGGATCCACCATTTTCAATCACAATTTTTTTCAAGTATTTTGGGGCTCCAGATTGGCCGGTACCTCTGAAGGTAGCTGCCAAATTCAAAAGGGCTAGCTGAAACGGGCCAACTGTTTTAGAGCACTAGATCACTGTGAAAAACTTTTTTATGTCATTTTTTTATTTCATTTTCTGAAAGATGAATTTCTTAAAAAAATCGTAAAATTGACGGAGATACAGCATTTTATATGAAACCGTTTGAAACAGTACGTATGTTGAATTATCCTTCAGCAAAACTTTGAACACTTTTATCGAAACTACTTTTTTCAACCTGGTTGACAGCATGTTAAAAAAAAACTATGCATAGATTCGCATGAACCAAGTTTTAAACTGTTTGAAAACAGTCTCTATGGCACCACGTAGGGATTTTTTTATAAAGTGCCCCATTCTATTTTTTTATGAACGATGAAATTTTTTCATTTTTTTAAATTCGTTTTTTTTTCCTTTTAGATATCTAAATTCCCCTCCGTGGTGCCATAAACCTACATTTCTAGTTTCCTAATATATTTTTATTTTATTTTTCTGACTATCCATATGGCTTAATCGCTGTCAACCACCGAGCAGCAATTTCGTCGGAGTGTCCTGTTGAAAGCGGTGCACACGTTCATACAACCATACTTTAGATTCGTGTACAAAAATTTATTTACAGTCTTCTATATTTGTTTATTAATTATGAGTTTTAATAAAAAGAACGCCATTCATCGTTTGCTTGAAAATAATTACGAAAAATACACCAATTTTCCGCCCACGCACAGAGAGCTGCCCCCTACGTTAAACAAAACAAAAAAAAAACAAAATGGCGCTGTTCGACAATTTAATCGTCGTTAAATGTGACATAGATTGACATATTTATCCCAACATTTTCATTCTCATTAGGACTGCCCGGTGGTCTATGGAATACTTTCTCTGGCTTTTTTAAATATTTTTTATTTTATTTCCTCTACTATAGTAATTACTTATATTACAACATAATCATATGACTGTTTTTTCCTCATTACTTATTTTATTTACAGAAGGTTTCTTCGACTGGTCATGGCCGTTATTTTTCTTTTTCTTTTTCTTTTACTAACACTATTATCTCTTTTTGATGTTACCTATTTCAGAAGAATTATTCCGCAGGCTACTACTTCTATTTATCTTTTGTATAATGTTAATGTAAGTCTTGACGTGTGCGGTGAAGGAGGAAACCATATGTTTCCTTATAACGCCGTTGGGAAAGTGGTGGGTCCAATCCCAACATTTTCAAATGTATAATATCATTTATTACAGTTTTACAAATCTTCATTTACACCAAATCGATTGGTATATCTCACTAACTAAAGACATCAAATATATGTGAAAAATTTTGTGATCACTCCGGCAATCATGTTTTAATATTGTCATATCGTATTTTTTTCACCATTATTATAAACACGGACAAAGGCGCCCCCTATCGGCGAACTTTCCTAATAAGTTTGATATGATAAATAAAAATAAATATTAGTTTCAGCTTATTGAAGTTTACGTTGGCCGCTTTTTAATGAATTTTATGAATTGGTTCCGATCAGTTCCGATAGCCCGGCAACTATAAACTTCAATAATATCATGATCAAAATAGAAGTGGGAACATGTTGAACCACCTACAGATGTAGCAAAATTTTATTTAATAAAAGTTTATATTAATTCTACTTTCCGACAAAGCGACCACCGTCGAAATGGTCAGAGGTTACGAAGGCAGTGATCGGTTTGATCCGTGGTCGTCAAAGTGCGGCCCGCGGCAGATATTTGTGCGGCCCGCACAAATATCAGACGTTTTTTTTTTGAAGTTAAATTTCTTTACGCACGTTTGACTTGGGGAGTAAGCTGGTGAACGTGACGAGAGCGTTGTGAAAAGTGTGATCGGACGAGGCGAATGGTCGGGCGAGGCGAACAGAAGTTGAGAGGGAGATATAAGTTAGTGAAGTTTTAAATATATATATTTTTTCATGTACACTTATATTAGCCTGCTTTTTATTTTTTTTATAAATGTTTTGTGTTTATTATATGATTTTAAATTATTGATTTTAATTGGTTGAAATTGTGGATAATAATGGATTTCAAAACGCTGATTTTAATTGATTGACATTTGATTTTAAAATGCTCAGTTGGTTTTTGAACACAGCCTATGTCGATTTTGAACGCGCGTATGGTGTACGTCAAAGGTCATAACACCCCCTTTTGGGTGTTTGAGACTCTCGGGAGGGCAGTAGAAGACCCAAAAGAAAATTAGGGGGCGTTGAGATGGCACAGTGAGGGCGTTGGCGGGTTAAAAAAATATGGTATAAAAAAGACAAAAAAACACGGTAATCAAATTAAAGCAAAGTAAACTTTAATATTGGTTAATTTTTGTTATTGTATGTATTTTAATCATTTTTATCACGTGTGCAAAAATACTGTGCTCGTATTTCGGGATTTGCGTGAACATTGAACCGAAAGATTCCATTACATTCAGAGCTACATAAAATTTGATATTATGAAAAAAGAGTGGTAGATACTTTCATAAGCGCACTGGTGAAAGACCACCACTCAGAATCGAAACGTTGCTTGAAATGACAATAGTGTTTGGTTACCAGATCTAAATAGTTGTGTACCCACTGTAGCGAAGCAACGAACAACCATAAAACACCATTTTTATCTGATTTTACTCAATGGTATCATCGGTCACCACTCTCTGGCTAGGTGCGTAACAACGCAATTTCATTTGCAAATTTATTTCGATTTTAGTGTTCGTCCTCTCTACCTGCTAACTCTAAGCAAGATAAATATTAAGTCTGTGCAAATTATTCTAACACAAAAGTTTCCGTTGTAAATATATTTTGACTCGCGTTAAATCAAGAGTTGTTATTTAAATACCTCCACAGATATATTTGATTGCAGTATATTAATGACCAATCAGAACATTTTTTTACATTAGCTCTACACAGGAGGCCCTGAGAAAACAATTTCCTTCGTGGCCTATGTCTTCTTTGGGGATGCTGTGTGCAGGGTCTTTTTAGGGAAAGGAAGGAAAGAATATTCTGAGATGGAAAATGTATTCTGGGATGGATGGCGACATTCCCCGCCAAGACCTAGACAATCCTCACCCCATGAACCCGAGCAGCCCTGCTAAATCACCAAACGTAGAGAACCACTTGGCGTGATATATGGCAGGGGTGTTGGTTATCCAATAAATGGTTTCCGAGGCGACGGTACCCGTACCCGCATACCAAACAAATACTCAAAATTTCACATAAAAATAAATACAAAAAATGAAAAAATGCAAAAGGTTAATATACAATCAAAAGAAATCATTACCAATAAAATTAAGAATTATGAAGAGCTCATATTTTCTGATAATAATTCCCTTTTATATCTACTTTTAAAAAATATGTCTAAGATATAACTCATATTAATGTTACAATATAAAGTTACATATATCCCAATTGGGGATGTAATGGTTTCACCGGCTCCAGACAAAATAAAAACCGATGAAAAAACATATCGATGGAAAAGGTATCAAGTAAAAATACTAACAATAAGGTGTGTGAGTTGTGTACCTATTTACATTTGAAAAATTCGTTTAAGCAAATACAAAGAAGTAGCGAAACTGTCTGGACGGTGATGTAACGTGGGCAGTTAAATTAGTGTATAGTTCATTGTGATATTATACTAACCCCTGAAACGTTCGATATTTTGGTATGTTTGGTTTGGAATTTGACAGCCCTCACCCAAAAAATCATTCCTCCGAATATTGATAAAAAAGCTTAAATATCTTTCAAAGCCAATGAATTTACCTGCATTTCATAATTTGTTTTAAGTTTGTAGATTTTATATAAAAAAAATAAATCATTAAATTCACAAACGCGTGAAATTTATCTGTTTTTTTTTTTTAACAATAATTGTTAAATTGTGTACTTATTATAGGATATTTGTGGGCATGTGTTTACTATTCAGTGGAACTAAACAAGCTTTATAATGGTATATTAATATAGATATATTTTAACAATAATGGTATATAATAATACTACTATTTTTATTTAATTTTTTTACAATTATATGTATAGTCACAAAAAAATCGTTATCATGCTAAAAATTATTTTCGATTAATGAAAAAATGTATTTATTTCTTTATTATGAATCACTCTAACTGAATTAATATATTTTTTTAAACTACACAAGTGACGACCTTTGAGTTATTGACAAAACACACGCAGCGCCAGAATGAAAAATTACTTTTTTGACAACTTTAATTGCATTTTCACAATTTATTTTTAATTGCAGGACAAATAATAACTTTACCAGCAGAAATTTCAATAAAAAAACTCACTGATAATTAATTGACAATTGTTTAAACACTAAACACTACACACCAATTAAACATTAAACACACAATAATTGATTAAACACTGATTCATAACTTAAAACATGTAAAGCCAACGCTTGCGGCATTTTTGAGATATTCGGATATCGAAGCAAATAACGACGCACTAAGCAAAGAACAATTGCCCACAGGCCAGTTCCTATGAACAGATGAGTGACATATCATGAATAAAACGAATAACAATATCTTTTTACCGATGAACAATGGAATGAACAACAAATGGAACTTTTGAAAAAATTCCAATCAATGTTTTAAAATCAAATTTCAAATTGGCCACATTTTGGCTAGCGAGCGTTCGAGAGTGTTTGTAAATCGGCCAAAATGTCACTAATATCGCTCCAGAGATTATAAGATACGAGGTCATATTAACAAACTGTGTATATTTTTCCATATGTACTTCTGAAATTCCCCGAACGTTTTTCCAACGTTACACTATTCAAATGTTTTCATTCCGCGCAGGTTCCATGGAAATGTAAAATATTATATACGTATCTATACACTCTTCTACGAACGAGTGGGTTCTCAGAAAGTCAGTAAACAAATCATAATATAATATGGAGATATGGTCATTGCTCCCCGCTGCACATGGCGTAGGAGCAATATGGTTCTTTTTATACAAAATAAGTTCAGGGCTTGACTGGAAAATAAACCCCTAAAATCATCCCTTATGTAGAAAAGTAGCTCATGGTAAGAATTTGGAAAACAAGCACGGAATTAATGATAACAACTTTTGGAAACGTTCTCCAGATTGATGTTCGAATCACTTATTTTATTTTAGTTTAAAAACTTCAATTTAAAGAAATTGATTGGACTTTGAAAACAAAAATAGGTTGACGGTTGAATGTCCCAAAGCTCCACAGCTCGTGATTTAAACGACTCCCAATTGCTCCTGTCTGGAGCCGGTAAGACTACGGCATCGCCAAACGTGGTAGGCTGGAGAAGGGGATGGGCCAGAGAAAGGTGGGGAAGTACCTGGCTATTCAGATCTGGTCACCAAACATGGCTAAAACGTTTTAATTCTGAATGATGGTCATACACAAGGGCGATACAGGGAGTATCTTCTGCTATGGAACGTGCGACAAATATACTATATACATATGTTATTTTCAACGAATTAATTGTGAAATTAATGAAATAAAATTTATTTGCGCACGCCGGAATTTGAACATGCGACATTCTATTGCCAGTCGAAAGCCTTACCCCTCAACCACGAAGACCGTCAAATTAAAATGAGTAAATTATAATATTACGACGCTGAAAAATTGTTTGCTGCTTCTACGTAATTCTGCCTTACAGTTAAGACTGATTTTGAAACAATACATTTTCGTCTATCGACAATTTACAAATGCATTAAAAATGTTGCTATGGTACCGTGGACGTTTCATAAATGGAAAAATCTTGCTGGCAGGAAACCATATGGTGTTCAAAAGGGTAAAAGAATTGTAAATCTTTGTAGAATAAGTCCAAAGCCAGGGAGAAGTTTCACATGAGGACATTTTAGTGTGCTTTGCAGGGATTTGTATACTTAAAACGTGTTGCAATGCAACAATGGTAAGTTAAAATTTCTAAGCTTGAAACCAGAAAAGGTTTTTCAGGAAATTTTCCAGAAATTAAGTCGAATTAATAATAATTCATCCACTTGCATCTCCCGTCTGTCGTCTATTATGGACAATGGTTATGAAAGTCTCTATCTCTACATATTATAAATTCAAGTCCCCAGCGACGTCTGTCTGTCTGTTCGCGATAAACTCGAAAACTACCGAACGGATTTTCATGCGGTTTTCACCAATAGACAGAGTGTTTCGTAAGGAAGGTTTGATCTCTACATATTATAAATTGAAGTCCCCAGCGACGTCTGTCTGTCTGCCTGCCTGTCTGTCTGTCTGTTCGCGATAAACTCGAAAAATACTGAAGAGATTTTCATGCGGTTTGTCAAGGATTTGTGTAAATTGGTTGAAACATAACGATAATTGTTAGAAGTGTCGGAAAAATCAAGCCGCCTTGTAGCTTTCATCGAAAACGCTGCCTAATCTTTTTGGGATATAACAAAACAATGCATGGTGGCATATTCCTCTTTTATAGATCTACAAAAAAGTCCGCGAAGGCATATATCTATCTTTTACGGATAGCTTACTGTACCCATTCTATCTTCTAAAAAAATGGTCACGTACATTGCGGTAATTGAAAAGTTATTTAGACGGATACAGTATTAATCCTTATTATCTTAAATACGTTAGTTACCCCAAGCATTTCATTCATATTATTATAATCTTTCACACCATCTCTACGTATTAAAAATTAAAGTCCTCCACGGCATCTGTCTTTCTCTTTGCAATAAACTCAAAGACGGCGGTGGTTATAAAGGTTGGATAACCATCCAGTAGATGCGCACAGCAGATCCACAGCAACGCGTGGCCTGGTCAGCTAGTACTATATATCCAATGTTTCTTAGCATCTGTACGTTAATGATAAAGACCAGTATTCAGAATCAAATGCTTGCCTTACAGGCCAGGTACAATATAACCTTCCTCTTTCCCATCTTCTTCCCTTTACACTCCCTTCAGCTTTACAATACATCCTAATTAGGGGTGTCAGGGTCCACACAAAATAATAAAAATAAAGTGATCTATTTCTATTAACTTAATAAACAATTTTCAATTTGGGAGACGGATGTGGGTACCGCCGTGTGAAATCATTTATTGGATAATCAACACCTCTGCCATAGGTTACACCAAGACGTTCGCTACGTTCAGCTTCTTAGCAGGGGTGCCCGCGTTCATCGGGGAGGGGGGGGGGGGGTTCGATCTTGACGGCGGATTTGCCCTCTTAACAACTGCATGGTGGCCGGATCGGGAGAGGTCGGTTTAGAGAGACCATTGACCACTCCAGTCACTGTCTCTCGACCCACCGTCTTGCACTGCAATTGGAGGGATGGATTCATATATCCGTCACTGCTGAACCACTGACCATGGCCATAGATCCGTAGCCATCCCGCTTACCTTTTTCTTTATCAGAACTCTCCTTCCTTTCCTTAAAAAAGACCCTCCACACAGCATCCCCTGTCACTGTAGAAAATTATTTCTTCAGGCCTTCCTTGTGGTAATGTAATGGTAGCTAATGTAACAAAAAGACAACAGCTAGTCAGAAAAAATGAAATGTCTCATGACCCCTCTGTTCTGTTGCGTAATATTAGCATCCACAATGAAATGTATCTTTCTGTTATTCCGGACCTCAATCACTCGATCGTGTCTTCCTGGGACAAGCATGACGTTTTTCAATCCAGTAGCGCATCATACATTTTACTTGCACACATTCCTCATGGGCATCCGCCGTGCGTGTCTTAACAAGCAATGGCGTTCAATTCATAATCTTATTTATACATTTGCATTTTCTGATTTGCAATTAGGTCAAACATGGCATTTCATCGGATATGACTCAGGTATATCATGCCTCATATATGTGTACACGGTTCTCTGCCATACATACAATTAATACTAGAAGTTCATATTGCAACATAGCATCGCTTTTTTTAAAACATTTGACATAAATCAAATTTAATAATGTTTTTTATTATGTTCTCCAAGTATTCAAGTTTTTTATTATTGTCACAGGTGATTCGGCTTACAAGGCCATTTTCAAACTTTGGTTAGGCCACTAATCCCTAACATATAGAAATAATGGGTAATAGATTAAATTAACTTAAACAAATATAAATCAATGACCGAATGAATCATCCTAATATAACATTAATCTTTACATAGTATAAAATGAAGTCGCTCCCGCTGTGTATGTGCGCTTAGATCTTTTAAACTACGCAACGGATTTTCATGAGGTTTCCACCAATAGATAGAGTGATTCGCGAGGAAGGTTTTTAGGTATATAATTTGTTAAGGTTTTGTGTAAATTGGTTGAAATACATAATATATCTGGCCAAGCGACAGCGGGTAGCGGGCAGCGGGTAGCGAGCAGTGGGCTGACAAACGGGCGGTGTGGATTTGATTTAACAGTTGGCGTCGGTTATAAAGGTTTCGTTAGTCACAGCAACGTGTGGCCGGGTCTGCTTGTTATTAATAAAGAAAGGAAAATGGTTTATTTCCAATTTCTCAGCATGTTCACAAAACCTAAAAAATTAACACATTTAAATAAGTAAATGAGTATCAAATAATTAAAAATACATTTAATGTGGGGAAAACAGATTTCATACAGTCGTGAATCTATCGTTAAAATTATTTTTTTTATTATTTTTTAATTTATAAACTAACGTTTAGACAAGATTTTTATGCATAGCACAAAGGGTAACAATTATACCCGCCAAATAATTCAATATATACTATTGCTTCATTCAACAATTACTGCTTGTTATATTAATACTATAATTGTTACCATTTGTGCTATGCATAAAAATCTTGTCTAAACGTTAGTTTATAAATTAAAAAATAATAATTAATATTTAACAAGTTTAAGTATTTCCCCAATAAATGCAGACATAATTTGTCTCGACGCCACCTAGCGAGGGATTTAACACTAACAATGTCTTTCTCGCAAAAATAAAGTTGGTTGTTTTCAGGTGGGAAAAAATATAACAAGCAGTAATTGTTGAATGAAGCACTAGTATATATTGAATTATTTGGCGGGTATTTGATAAGCCCCCATAGCTCAGTGGTCAGAGCATTCGACCGGCAATCGGAAGGACACGGGTTCAAGTCCCGTTGGCGGCAAGTATCTTTTCTCGGAAGATTTTTCAATGTAAATGAGTGTTTCAGGCTGACAATTATTGCTTGTAATAATTGTTACCCTTTGTGCTATGCATAAAAATCTTGTCTAAACGTTAGTTTATAAATTAAAAAATAATAATTAATATTTAACAAGTTTAAGTATTTCCCAATAAATGCAGACATAATTTGTCTCGACGCCACCTAGCGAGGGATTTAACACTAACAATGTCTTTCTCGCAAAAATAAAGTTGGTTGTTTTCAGGTGGGAAAAAATATAACAAGCAGTAATTGTTGAATGAAGCACTAGTATATATTGAATTATTTGGCGGGTATTTGATAAGCCCCCATAGCTCAGTGGTCAGAGCATTCGACCGGCAATCGGGAGGACACGGGTTCAAGTCCCGTTGGCGGCAAGTATCTTTTCTCGGAAGATTTTTCAATGTAAATGAGTGTTTCAGGCTGACAATTATTGCTTGTAATAATAATTATTTTTTTAGTACTAATCGATTTAACCGGTAATAAATCATTATTAGGCACCATAAAATTTTAAATTGGGCTAGAATAAATAGAATAATATAAATGAGTTGTCTCAAAGTGACCTAACTGGCGGCCTCCGTGGTCCCGAGGTAAGACTCTCGACTAGCAATCCGAAGGTCGCGAGTTCGAACCCGGCGTGCGCAAAGAAATTTGATTAATTTGTGGTATTTCGCAATTAGTTAATTAAAAATAACTGTTTAGTTCTGAAACAGCTTAAAAACTAAACCCATGTTCCCAAGTCCTTCATTGTTATTTTTTCCTTTGTCTTCCTCCTTTCCTTGAAAGTCCCTACTTAGTTACTACAAAAGAAGAACATGTTACATACCTATATGGAATACATCTACAATATTGGAAAAAATCTAAGATTACCTATATCAAATGAGTTGAAAATTCGTAGTAGTATCGTTCACATCTAGCTTTCGAAATCTCGTCAGTAATCGTAAAAATACTCATCAATATTCCAAAAAGTGTCGCTAATTGTGACCATCGGTGTGCCGTTGTCGTGGAGTACAGCCAGCATCAAGATCGGCCCGCAACAGTAGATGAACCCATCAAAGGTAGGGACTTTCTCCTTTCAATTGCCAAATCCTGTCATTGAGGTTAAAAAACGCTGTAAACTGTCTTGTTCCACACACATTAGATTTACAGTCCACATCCCTTCTCGTGTCATGATATTGGTCGTGAAAATAACATATAGTATATTTGCGGCACGTTCCAGAGTGGAAGATACTCTCAGTATCGCCCATGGGTAAGACCACCATTCAGAACTGAAACGTTGCTTGAAATGGCTTTGGCCGTGTTTGGTCTGAATAGCTAAGCACTTCTCCACCTTCCTCTTCCCGTCTCCTTCCCCTCCCCACTACCTTCAGCCTCACAACATACCCCAATTAGGGATATCATAGTGTCTCATACTGGCTCCAGATGGGAGCAATTGGGGACTCTTGTGCGGTATTCATATAAAAAAACGAGTTTGCTTTAGACTTTGGACCATACGACTGAAGTAAAACTTCACTAACTTATGCCGGGTACCCGCTGTATATAATGTTATATAGTGCGGGTGCTTGCATTATAATGTAGTTTCCCGGGACTTGGGATGGAACCATTATAGTTTAGTTGACCCCGAGGTTACAGTGGCCTTGCAACGCGTGCTGGGTACCCGCTGTATATAATGTTACATAGTGCAGGCGCTTGCATTATAATGTAGTTTCCCGGGACTTGGGATGGAACAATTGCAGTTTAGTTGACCCGAGGTTCCAGTGGCCTTGCAACGCATGGCGGGTACCCGCTGTCTATAATTTTTTTTTTTTTTATTTACGGACAAATAGTCCATTAACAATATAACAATAACACGAATAACAAGCGTGCGAAAAGACCCGACCCGCTTAGCAATCGATCATCGTTCGCATCGATCACCGTTCGCATCAATTACCGTTCCAATGTCATTTTTCGTAACAATCACCACTTTTTGTAACAATCACCACTTTTCGTAACAATCACCACTTTTCGTAACGCATTCACCAGTTTACCCCCAAGTGTCGAGCGTGCTTAAAAAAGTTTTACTTTAAAAATAAAAATTTAAAAAATAACCACCATTTGAAAATGGTCTTGTTAGTCGAAACAGCTGTCACTATAATAAAAAAAACTGAAATACTTACACAATTCAATCAATTTGTTATTAAATTTAATAAAGGGGTCCTACGAATTATGGGCTCTCCTCACGACACTGCATGTAGTGACTGCGGCAGTGACTGCAGAGAGTATGGGTTTGAGCGAACTAGCGCTGTCTCGTTTTAGCGGCCCTTTAACAAAAGATACAGCGTGTGTAGGCCGCTTTAAACACAAAAACAATAAAAGAAAAGAAAGAATTTAAAATTTGACAATTGAAGAAAATATTAACAACTCTCTATCGAAAATTTGAAACAGTACAATCCGAAAAGGATTTGGTTACATCTAGGAATTGAATCCAAGACTTTGGCATTCCTAACTAAACATTACAATAATGCATTATCCACCGATAAATTTATCATAAAATATATTATACAGCATCCATTGTGAATAATATGTTTAGCCAGCTCAGCACAACAGAGGGCTCAGTAAACAAGAAATAATTAAAGGCCCACTATTCATAGTGGTGGCGCGCGTCTAGGGCTTGGTAAATATCTGCTTCCATTCTGGTCTTCAGGGCAAATAGTACGCGCTTGAGCGATACGGAGGGGTGAGTGACGGTGATTGACAGATACTCTGGCGCACGTACCGATATACATAAAGAGTATTATTGCTCGTTAATACGCCTATCTAGAAGCGATTATCTTTTACAATGCTTTTTGTAAACAACATTTAGGGAATATTTCACCATCCTCCTTTATCGAACAAAATGGTAATAAACTGCCATCTAGCACCGATATCGTCAAAAAACATCAAAAAGGTGAAAAACTGCTATTTGGCGCAAAAAAACGTTAGTATGGTAAAAAACTGTCATACACTAAAACGTCAAAACGGATATAAACTGCCATCTAGCACTAAAATCGTCAAAAAACCTCAAAATGTTGAGACACTGCCATTTAGCGCCAAAAATGTCCAAAATTATTTTAAGCTGCCATCTAGAGGTTAAATCGTAAAAAAAATCCCTTCAATAGTCCATCCTCCTGTTTATCCATACGACAACGAAAATTAATAAAAAAACAAACATCTGGATACACGCAGCGGATAAAAAATTTATCAATTTTTGCAATTATAGTTTGTGGTATCATTGGTTTGTGCGGCGGATGTATCTGCCAACCAGCTGCGTGGCGGGTCAGATCAAGCAGAACCCCAAATATGATATAGGCCCTCAGGGAAAAGGTTTTTCTCAGGACCTCCTGAAGGAGCTATTGTAAAAACAAATATATGTGGTAAACACTATTCAAGTATCGAATAGTAAATGCAGACTTTTAAAATAAATTAATCGTAAATAAATGAAACAATTTAACTTTGTTTGAACCACTTTTATACTTGAGTAAATCCGACCGGTTTCAGGACGAACGTTCCTTCTTCAGGGCAAATGTGTTTTGATTTGACAGTTTTGAAATATGGATGGGAACAATGTATTATTATGGTAGGGGTGGATCTGTGGCTAGGTGTTAATGAAGAATGGGCGGGTAGGGGAACATATCCATGATTGGGTTAAAAGACAATATTTTTTTTGTTGTTGATAATAGATTAATTATTTTTAAGGGATTTTTTGATTTTTTAAAAGTGGTTCAAACAAAGTTAAATTGTTTCATTTATCTATAATGGATAACCACAAAGTTATAGCTTCATTCAAAAATACAAATTAATCGTCTTTCATAAATCGAAAATGTTCGTTATCATTTCAAACATTTATAAATAGGATGGTGAAAGAGCTCCTTTATTTGAAATTGTAATGATTGTTATTTGTATGAGCTAGTAGCCACTGTTAGCTTAGTAGGCTATTAGTTTTTTCGCCAAAGACTACTTTTGACAATCTCTTTGGTCGAGGGTTAAGTAAAAGCTATGACCTAGCAATCTGGAGATCCCGGGTTCGAATTCCGGCGTGCGCAAACATATTTTCATAATCAAGTTCACGGCAAATCTGCCTGAAAGTGCGCTAATGAATACAGTAAGTACCTACACATATTCTCTCGTATAAAATCGTCATGTTTTAATATTATGATTTTGGTTCAACTTCTCCATACATCATAATAATACATAATATATTCATTATTACTTCTTCAAATTTTGCTTTGTGGCACCATTTTATTAATGAAATAATTAAAAACACTTTGTTTTTACCACGATAATCTTTATAAGTCAACATGTTTCAAGAACGATGTTCTCTTCATCAGGACATTTTTACGTAAGTAAAACTTGCAGAAATTTTGAAACGAAGATTAAGGAACATTTGAAATGTCTAAATAGCAATAATTATTCGGACTTTGCTAACCATCTAATTGAATTTAACCATTCATTTGATATAAATACTAGTGGTATATTAGTGTTTTTCACTTAGATCTTTTAGAAATATTAGAAATTAGGAAAAATGTAAAAATGTCAATAGAAATTAAAATACTATTAACAATCAAATTAATTTTGTGAATAACCCTATCTTAAACATATTACACCGGGCGCCCTCAACTATGTCTACCATTCACTTTCGTATAATATACTTATTTTACAACCTATCACTGATAAAACCATCTACGTGTCTAAGTGTCCCTTTCTTTATCTTGTTTACTGCGCTTTCTTACGCCTTTCATTCTTTCCGAATCTCTTCATGTATATTAACGTTAAAACACAGTCTAACCGTTTTTTAATATTTAATATTAACGCCTCAGGGATCTCATTTCTAAAGCATTAAGTCAGCAAATATCCAGAAAGAAAACCTAATGCCGGGTACAGATTGCTGTAACGTAACATGCAATGTAACACGCAATGAAATAATTTGCCGTCCACATTTTCGCAATGTATCATGCAATGTCACAGAATTCCCATAGTGTGGACGCCTTGCGCGCACGAACCGTGCACACTACTGATTTTTGAAAGGGGACGAACGTACTTTAAAGAATTCATGAGTTCTTAACACTACATTTTATGTAATAATTTTTGCATTTTAAAATTTTAATTTCCATTTTTATTTCGATTTTTCTTTAAAATATTGTTATTTTTTTTCTCTTAGTTTTTCACAAAATTTTATTTATGTTTTAATTTTGATTTATATACTTATAATTTTTTAATTTATATAGAACACTTGAGTTCTTAAAATTTAATCTTTATTATTAATTTTTGTATTTCAAAATTTGAATTTTCATTTTTATTTCTACTTTTCTTAAAAATATATTCTTTTTTCCTCTTTACTTTTAAGTATTTCTTAATTTATTTATTTTTAATGTTTAATCCTCTGTTTTAATTAAATCGTATTTATAATATTAAATGTACGACAACGTGGTAGCCAAATAAACAAATATCTGTGACTAATAAAAAAAATAATGAAATAAAAAAAAAAAAAAAAAAAAAAAAAAACTACGCGCACGAACAGAGCATTTCGGTGTCGGTTTTTTCGCCGAACACAAAGGGGCGCGCAGTGTGCACGGAGTGTCGTATGGACGGCTTGTTCGTGTCTACTGCAGAACGCGCGCGAACAATGAAGGACTTGTTCTCGGCAGACTGAGCTATGTTCACCGCGCGCACGTCGGAAACAGATGCCAGGAGGTACATGCTCGGTTCGTGCGCGCGCTGCGTCCACACTTATGAAACGTTCCTTTCATGTTACATGTTACGTTACAGCAATCTGTAACCGGCTTTAGAAAAAAACTTTAACTAAAAAACTTTCTCTCAGTTTAATTGTGTACAATGAGGAACAAAACTATTTTTATCTACCGAGAAGCAAATAGTGCGTTTTAATTAATATTTGAAAAATTCCTCAATAATATTGTTCACTTTGCGGCCATCTTAGTACCGACGTGAAATAATTTAATGTATCATGGTCTATGCTTAGTTCTCACATTACTTTATTTGCCCATGGGCTCTTCGGGTCACATGGTCACGTTTACGAGATGTTCCGAAGGTAACCGAAGGTAGATGGGCAGAGTCAATAGAGCAGACAAAGCCTAGTTTTCAGTCAGAAAAGACGTTAGTTCTCCGAATTATAATCATAAATTACGAATCATCAATAACCAGTTACTGTGATTCGAGGAAACAAGGATGGGTTGTTTAAAAAAACTTGATGAATTTATCAAATATTTGAAGTTAATTTTCACGTTCTGTGCAATGACGTTATATAAATAGACTCACCATAGTCTCAAATGCTCGCAAAATAATGTGGCAAGTAAGCAACACTCTTTTGTTTTCAGCGGTTGTCAGTAATTTCTTAATTCAAAAGTTATTCAAAAATTAAAAAGTTATGCTACATTCACACTGAAGCCAAACTTCCAACTCGAACTTCCAACGCATGAACTACCCTTCTACGCAATCGTCCGAAAGTTTGAAGTTGGAAGTTGACCTCAGTGTGACCGTACCATAAGACAATTAAAGAATGTGTATTTTTTTCAAATGACGTACAAAATTGTCGGACGAGGAACATGAACATTAATTGTATTGCTTATAATAATAAGTAATTTGTGTGTACATATAAATTAAATGTTTTTTCTTCACTTTTACTAATGTTTGCGGTGTAATGGAAACATTTTCTCATCATACAGGAGGGCATTTTGGCGCTTTTTAAATGCAATTTTCCTACTGAAAAGACATGACCTTACTTGACGAGTGACAGTTTAGTACTAAAGTACTAGAAATCGAGAACAGTGCAATTGTCTTGCGTTTGGCTTCCCACTTTGAGATTTCTACCCCGCGTCTAAAGTATGTAACGTCTTTGGTTCTGTGGAAGTTATATTCAAGTTCTGTGATTATTTATGCAGCAACTGGCCTATATTGATATAATAACAGAACTTGAGTAGAACCTCCACAGAACGTGAAAATTAACTTCAAATATTTGATGAATTCATCAATTTTTCTTAAACAACCCCTACTAAGTCCAAAAAGAATACTAGTTCCAGTACTGACAAATAACGAATGTCTCTGGAGAGAACAGTGGAGATATTATATATTAGATAAACAGAAAAATCAGAAAAAGATACGGTCACATCTGAACTCCAACCCAGAATCTATAACTTGCCGGGACAGCTAAATATTACCGAATCGGATAGGGACACATTAGCTCAGTTGGTAGAGCAACGACCCGGCAAGTCATAGCTCCTGGGTTCGAGTCCCAGATGTGACCGTATATTTTTCCGTTTCAGATTTTCGATTGAGTGGCGTTAATATTGTCTGCATTAATTAAATAAGTGTTTAATTTTTTTTTTCTGTTTTATAAAACAAAAACTAAGAACCTATTTTTAAAGTGGGTTAATGGTTTGAAACTAACAAAAAAATCGAGTGCAGTTAACACGCGCTAGAAGCGAAACTTTACCAAAACAATATCAATCTACGAAGAACCAAGGAGTCTTGAAAAGTGAGGTCATAACCGAAGCGCAGTAAGCAGGCCAATGAGCGCAGATCTCGCGTCGTTTCCATTTTATATCTCAACCAACAGGAGCCTTGATAGGAGTATAATGCTTTGCAGGTGCTGTACGCGTCATTTCCGTTTCCTAAGGAAGTTTACTTTAAAAAAATAACCTAAAAACTTAATAAACCTATTATTTTTGGTTTCGGTATTAAGATGTAAATCATAACTTTCAAAATTTAAATGAAACTAAACTATAAGCACCTGTTGACAAGCCAATTCAATTTTTGGCTTAGCAGAATTTGTTTGTCGACATGTATTAACTATTCTTTCAATAAAAATATTTAAAAATATATTTATTTAGGATCACATGCCGTATATATGTTATAGTCAATCCTCGAAGCTCCGGCGCTTCTAGGTTTAACTAGTCAATCCTCAGGTCAGACTTGAAGTCTTTGGCCCGAAGGCTTTGGTCAAACCTAGGATAAACCAGTCATTCCGCGAAGAGACTGCAAATCGACCTTTGACTATGACATGTAGATAATACTTGGTCCATGCCAAAAACCTATTTTAGTGTCTCTTTTTAAATAATGTTCAGAGGCGCGCCTCTGAACATTTACCTATTCAGTCTATTTTCACCGCTTGTTCCATGCCTTACTGCCGTAAATCAGGGTCGGCATCAAATTTAATGTCTCAAATAATAAATTAATTTGCAAAGGTAGATAAAGAGTTTTGCTGCAACATCCTAACTAACGCCGTTAATTCTAATTTACTGTAAATATTCAGACGGAATTTCATTAAATCAATAGTTATAACTTACCCGTGACAGTTACTGCATTGGCTAATGTTAATTTATATGTGTTGCATTGCACATTACCGAGCAGATATTGCACAATTCCAGGCAAATGCAACAGAAGCAAAAGCAAACTGCATTCAGTGCTAATTCTAGGAGCAAACATAAACAGGGACATTGTTACCTTGTAATGCACAATTGCACAAATGCAGAACACGCTCCGTGGTTCTCTACCGTAGTTATTAGTAAGCAAATAATTACTATATTGTTGAATCTTATTCCATCTGGGTCATTGCAATATTTTACTATGTACTATGTCAATAGTTGCGATTATTTCATGATTAATTTGTGAGTGCAGTTGACAGGTTTGCTAGAGTTATCAGAGTTTATGGGAAAATATCAATAATGAGCATTGTGCAATTGCTTACATTGCTTTAACAATTTTCAATTATAATTATGTTGAATTTCCGTGATTTAATTTGATTTAAAGGGAACGTAACTTCTTTTAATAGTTTCAAGTACCTTAAAGATCCCATCATTAAGAAATGCTTGCTTTTAGATATCTAGTACAAGCGACGGAATTCACGACAGGTACTACTTTTACCCACTTTTCAAATGTCTTTATTTTTCGTAATATTATAGCGTAGTTATCTTGGTAGTTACTTTTGTGAAAGAATTTGATTTAATACTTTACCTGATGTGACTTATCGCAACTTATTTATTTGGTTCTCTAAAAAAATAATATAGAGATTTTGGCATGTTGTTAAAGCCAACGTTAACATGGGGTGTAAATTAATGTTAATTAATTGGACGCCACCTGTTTTTTTTTTTTTAAATAAGGAAACAGGAAACCATTATGTTGGAATTTCAGGGATTGTGTGGACACTTTTGTGCTGGCATTCATAGGTTAGGTTTTGCAATAAAAAGATGTTTAAATTGATCAGTACAAATAGATAATTGTAATTGGAAAAGAGTCGCACAAAGAACAGGTTAAATCAATATATCCTAAGCTAGCTTTGGGCGAGAGGTTAGAATCATGATTAGGGCATTTTGAATCTTCACTTTATACCAAATTGCGGCGCCTTCCGGGTGCTTTGACAACTGTCAAAGGTTATGCAGCTCGGGATGAGCCATGGCCTCAAATGTGATCATCCTTGCAAATCGACTCCATTGGTAGCAAATATGGTTTATTTCTGAGGGTAGGTAGGACCTTACTTGAATACTTGTCGAATATTTCTATGAATCCATTGATCTTCCCATGTCAGGATTATCCTCGCCGGGATATTTTGTCTGCCTATTTAATCCAACTTCCTTTTAATGTTGTAAATCTAGCGATCAAACTTTGATTCGTTGTTTTTTAGTCCACGGGTGACTTGCTTCCTTCTTACTCATTTCAAATCCGCCCGATCATCCTCTGTTGAAAAATCCCTCCACCTTGCAGAAAGGTGTTGCCAGTGACATCCCACAATGTTCCATATACATGGGGAAGGAGAAGTACCTGCTTAGTTACGATTATATACGTAACAATGTCTTCCAGACGAGCTATTATATATCTTTTGTGGGAACGAGATGGTTCTCGTCCGTGATCTGCTGTCAGATTTATGTGATTTTATATGGCTGTTTTTAGCTCTTTCTATGGGCCGACGTCAGAATTTCGGCTGTGAGCTGTCACGTATTTTAGTTTAGGTCATTTTAAACACGAATTCATGAAAGTATGCATGATTATTTATTCATTTAACAGCATTAGTAAATCACACAAATCTGAAAAGAGATCTCACCCGATATCTATCTCGACCGATACGGATATCGGGCGAGATCTCACAAAAGATGTAGAATAGCTCGTCAGGCCCCTTATTCCAGTATCGAAAAGAATTGATAGAATAATTTTCAGTAACTTCTCATCGTTCCCTACCATGA
Organism: Limnephilus rhombicus; assembly: GCA_929108145.2. NCBI lineage: Eukaryota > Metazoa > Arthropoda > Insecta > Trichoptera > Limnephilidae > Limnephilus > Limnephilus rhombicus. The sequence continues at coordinate 15,475,487 of OV815277.1, forward strand.
CTGCAGATCGCGATAGAATAAATAACACTTCACAATGACTAAGTGTTCCTAAAATATTCAACTGTAAAAATCTAAAATCATATCTATTCAACTGTAGTTTGTTGTGATCTGCAGTTGTCTTAGGGAAGGATGAGAAGTTATCGATATAATCCTTATATTATCGATCGACCGTACTAGGGGTCCTGAGATCCTGAGTCGAGCCTAATTCATTCTGCCGTCTTTAAAAAAAAATACTTTAACTCCTCACAAGAGGCCTTGAAAAACTAATTTTGAAGATGATATGTGCAGGGTTTTTTTTATGAAAGTAAGGAGTGAATATGGGATTTGAAGAAACCTTTGTTGTAGAAGGAAGGAAACACAGATGTCTGTTTTACAATTATAGTTATTGGGTTTAAAGCACTTTATAGGCCTTTAACCAGTCAGTGGCCGAGAAAACAAATTTCGTCGAAAGATGTTCTTTCGATCGTACAGGGCGGTTCCAATGAGAAAGATTAATTATTCTTCGTATCAGCTTTTTAAAATAATCCGAATATCTTTAAAATGCCGCAAGCGTTGTTTTTACATGTTTTAAGTTACGAATCAGTGTTTAATCGATTATTGTGTATTTAATGGCCATTAAAGTCAGCGGCCCAGAATTCATTTTTCGTTGAAAGATATTCTGACGATCGTACAGGGTGGTTCCAATGAGAAAGATTAATAATTCTTAGTACCAGCTTTTTAAAATTATAACTTAATATCGATTTTATTTCATTCAAAATTTGCTTTAATTACATCCAAAAATGCTGAAAGCTGTTGTGATTAAACTATTAAAATTATGTAGTGTTTTTGATCATAAGTATTTATAATTTTTAAATAATGTCTAGCAAAATAAGAATGTAAAAATCTTTAACAAATTATTTTGTAAGACCGTAAATAAATAGACAAACTAAAATATTATCTTTTTTTAGTGTTTTTTTTTAAACTAAAATTAAAATTCCGAAACATAGCATTCCCAGATAATTTATTGATTTATTTTTCTGCATGATGATTATATGATTTGAAATGTGTATTGTATAATACAAAATTTTGTTTGAAAATTTAACAAATCTGCCAACGACCTATGTTATAACCTTAGTTTACTAAAAATATTTTTTTTTCTCAAAATTTAAAACATACCTTTACTAGATAAAAAAAACAATCTTTCGAAATCAATTTGTAATGTTTTGTGGAAAAGAGTCAATAGGTCTAAAATTTGATTTAAAAACGACACATTCCTGTTTTCTCTGGTTATTTCCTCTTAAGGTTTGATTCAGAATTAATACACCTTCACGATAAACTCCTGCCAACGTCCATATTTGTCCATTAGCAATGTGTAATTAACGAGTTCGGTATTTATTTGTTTATATTAATTTTTTTTTGTTTTTTATCTTCTTGATCGCTGACACTAAAGCGCACTCTGATTCTATTATCGCAATAACTTATATGTTTTAGCAATATGATGCTTTTTGTAAATTGTACCGTTTTACCAAATAATGCGTGTATGTATATTTATAAAAACAGTATAAAAACTACCATAAATAGTTTCCGCACAAAAGCTAGTTACATTTAGAGAAAATTTCATTTTTTTTTTTAAATCCTTAAGCATATGTTGACACACAAGAGGTTATTCAATCTCACATTTCAGAGGACAGCGTTTATTTCTTCAGATATTTTTGATAAATCATGTAGATTTCAATTTGAGAGGCGGGTATGGGTACCGCGGCCCCAGGAATCATTTATTGGATAACCAACACCTCTGCCATAGGTCACCCCAAGTGGTTTATGGGGTGAGGTTTGAGGCTATTGGCGGCGGATGCTCTGCCCACCAGCTTCATGGCAGGCCGGGTGGGGAAAGAATGGTTGAGGGAGTCCCTTTGACTTCTCCAGCCGTACTCTCTCCGAACATCGCGGATCTCTCGGAACAACAAACGCCTTGCACCGCAGTGGGAGGGATGGATTCGTACGTCGGTTATGCCTGGACACCCTGACCCTAAACTTCCTATCCACCCCTAATACCCTTTTCCTTCCCAGAACTTCCTTTCTTTCTTTTCTTATAAAGATCCTTCACACTTTATCCCCAAAGATGACATAGGCCCTGAGGGGAATTGTTTTCCTGTGGCTTTCTGTGTGGAGCTAATGTAAAAAAAACTATATTGAGCAAACAATATTATGACGGTCTGTGGTTTAATGTTCTCGATAAACAATAACTCTCAGATGATCGGGAGTTTCAATAGTAATCGGTTCGTCAGGTTACAAGTCTTATTTATTTATCGTCTTATATCTTATGGCCTAAACATCCATTCTTATGGATGATCCGTGTTTATCTGAAGCAGGAGAACTCGTCACTGAAGGTGCCCAGCTATTGATCGGATATCATCGGCTATTTCCGTAGGCGGTCGGGCTTAAACAGTTGATTCTCTCTTATAGTATAACTTTACACAGTTGAGACACCGTCAAACCACTTATAACTACCAATACTAACGAAAACTGTTGAAAGATATTGAAACTACATCCATATTCCAACACTACAAGGTCATTCTTAAATAAAAAAAACTTTGACGAAAATAATAAACAGGTTTCAACCTTTTGTACGTTGCTCCATAAACTACCTTGAATGGGATTAAACAAATCTCAACAGATTGTGATCGATCCGAAAGCGTAGGAATATTTATTTTTTCTTCAGCAACCCGACACCGCCATCGAGTAAAGAAGATGTGTCACATTTTATGTCGTAGTAATTCATCAAGTGACTGGCTTCACTTAATGTGACACCGCTTAGCTACGATGATTGGACGTAGCCTTCGAGTCTCGGGTTACTCGGCCCAAATCCCAAAGCTCGAACTAGATCTGAATTAAAACAAAACCTAGACAGCCTTCTATAGGAGGTGATATTATCTCTGATGAAAAAATCGATGAAAAAGTCAAGCGCACCCATATTGGATTACAAAATATATCTTTTTTAAGGATGGTACTTTTGTTGTTACTAAATAATTTGTATTCTTTAATAAAACAATAACCTTTTTTATAACCACGAAATTTGTTTAATTTATTGTAAATAATTTAGAAGCCCTCTAAATAAAGAGAAGTCACATTCTTAATAATTAATTAAATTTGTCCATGATCGAATATAAGGTTCTAACATACTTTTAACCGTTTCTCCACAGGGGTAGGCAGAGAGGAAGGACCGCCGAACAGATCGGTCTTGGCACACACTTCACATTAATACATACTCTTCTATTATTCCGACTCGTGACTTATGGCCCGACTCAATATGTTTCTGATTCATTTGATCATGTATTGATAGGTAAAAAGGTTGAGTCAAAGGTTGAGCCTCGAGTCATACGCCAAATTGATAGGAAAAGAGATTAAGACTACGGAGAGAATCAACTTATTCTTCTTTAGCTCCACACAAGAGGCCCTGAGGAAAATAATTTCCCTTAGGGCCTATGTCATATTAGGGGATGCTGTATGGAGAATCTTTTTAAGAAAGGGAAGAATAGAAATATATTATAATAAAACGAATATAAAACTTTATTCCACTTAATTTTGTGTGGAATAAAGTTTTATATTCGTTTTATTATAATATATGTTTAGGAGAGACGGACATATGAATCCATCCCTCCAACTGCGGTACAAGGTGATGGGTCGCGAAAGTCCGGCTGGAAAGGTCAAAAGGCCTTCCCAAACCAGTCACTCTCAATCCGGCCTGCCACGCAGCAAGTGGGCAGACGCATCCGCCGCTAAGATCTGAACAAGCCTCACCTCATGAATCCGGGCACCCCTGCCAAGTCACCAAACGTAGCGAACCACTTGGGGAGACCTACGGCAGATGTGTTGGTTATCCAATAATTAGTTCCCGGGGTGGCGGTACCCATACCTGCCTACCAAATACCATCGACCGATCAAAGGGAAAGACGGTTGTGGTAAGAATTTATGTTAACCGTGCATGGTCCATGGTCCCAAAGTGTTGCGTACAGCTGAAGATGAAGCCATACTAAATAATGCAAAATCATACAAAATCAAATGGTTTTGTTATGAAATGTTGATAGCTTAGAAGTAATATAGATGCTTCAATTAAATACTATGTACAGAACATACCTTGGCCCTTAAAAATATCGGTCATTTCTGTCTTTCCGTCATTCCGGTCGGTTCAGTCTTTTAAAAAGCCTTTAAAAAAATAAACTATAAGGTCTATAAAAAACAATTTCAAGTTCAAACTCTCCTATTTATAAACCCCTTTTCTGATTTGTTTTTATTTATTTATTTATTTAAAATTTACGGCACAAAGTGCCATTTACAAACATGTGTTATTTATTATATTTAAACAGTCATAGTACAGTGAAGAAATATATATATTTTAATTTCTCATAATAAGAGAAAAAGAGAAAAAATTTCTAACAACTAATGAAAACTTCATAAGGATACAATGAAATAAAAAGAATAACTTGTTATGAAGTAACCTCGTTACAATATGTAAGGCTGAAATGTTTCATAAGTAAAGCCTTGTATTTTAATAAGGAAATATGAAAAATATCAGCAACATTGGCATAAAAATTACCAATGGTGAGTATTCTATTTATAACAGAATTATATCCTGCGACAGACGTATAATTGTCACAATAATACATACTAGGGAACTTGATCTAATGGTAGGTACACGAAAGTGAATCAACTTTAATATATCAGGGCTATCCAACTGATGATTTACAATTTTGTATAAAAATATGTGATCAAAAATTTTTCTTCTGTCACTTAACTTCGACAATTTCAATGAGTGTAATAAAAAGTCATAATTTATTGATTCTAAAGGGATTCCAAGTCGAAAATTAATATACCTCAAAAACCTGCGCTGAACTTTTTCAATGATATTAATGTGATTATTAAATACAGGTACCAAATTGTAGATTTGTTTTATTGTATAATGTGGCAAATTTAGTTTCTTTTATAATAATCGCAAAAAAAATGATATTTACGCCCGAACTTCACAAAATAAAATAAAATATGCATTTTCTCGTTGATATTTTTGACATCAATCAATACGGCCCGCACTCTACGAATTTGGATTCTTGAAGTGACCCTTATGGCATGAGCACAAGAACTATGCACTGGACAACACCTTTTTCGCATTAGTCACGCCCCAATCGGCGCGGGAGACAGTTGTGTTACTCCGCGTCGCTTAGTTTCGTGAAATCAATTTTAAATTTCAGTTTTCTTACAATAAACAATGCGTAAACAGGAATTAATATTTTTACAGGCCTTTACGAAATCAACCTGTAAAAAAAAGTTCTCAAATACCTTTTCCAACCTTTCCAAAAGCTTTTTCTCAAGTGTTTTTAAACTCCTCCCATAAAGGGCGTGAATTCCGATTTCGATTTTTTCCTGAACTATTGGATCGCCTGAAGGCTTATTATTTTTATATAAGTTTTTTTATATATAAGCACCATTGGGTTCATATTTAACCCAGGCCTTCAGCAGCAGTAATTTAAGTGTATTCAACTGTCAAGTCAAAGTCAACTGTAACTGACCCCCAGATTCTATTTCTTTTCTTAATTTCCTCTCTTTCATTTCGTCGAAAAGGCCCTCCACATTGCATCAGAAGGATGACATAACCCGGGAGGGAAATTATTTGTGGAGCTATTGTAAAAAAAATAATTAAAATTGGACACGATACATAGTTCTGAACCCTGATGAAGAAACAGGTGGTTTAAAAACATTTTGATTACTTCAATTTCAAATAGTGGTATAAAAAAGTTGGTTATTTTGATTTAAATTGAACTTCATCACGAGTGTGAGGTTTTGTTTCTTTTTAGCTTTATTTTGTTTTGATAATTTTAGTTTTGAATTATTTGAATAATACACAACTATTATTTTCTATAAAAAAACGTTCCTGGGTACGCGCTCTTTAAATACGTAATAATAATATTATTTTGTGACCATAGCTCCTCAAACAAAAAATCTGTACTAAAGATTAGATTAAAAAGCGGGATTTTATCCGCTAAAAAAGAACAGCCTACAAAATCACCGACAAAGCGCTAATCCTTCTGTAACTGAAAATTTGCGCTTTGTTCAAGTTTTCATTCACAACTTTTGATACTGGCCAGTTTATCGCTCAAAAGATTTTATGAGTACCCTCGAATATTTCTCTTTAATTATTTGGCGAAAACAAAGAAAAGTATGATACGTTTTAAGATTTTCACGGCCAAAAGCATTTTCGTTATTAGTTTTTTAGGTGTTATGCCGTGTTGCGCTACTTCCTTCTTTAGCCAACGATTCGGACATCGTTGCAGTGTCCATCATTAGGGCAGATCCGGCAGATCCGGTAGATGTCACTGGCTAAAGAAGAAGGTAGCGCAATACGGCATAACATCCCAAAAACTAATAACGAAAAAGAAAAGTGTAGTGAACGTATGTCTTGCAGTATGAAAGAGACATGCGTGTATGAGTGAGACAGCATGCGGAACGTATAAAAGGCGTGAATGTTGTCTATTCGTCCTCTCTTTGCATTTAGGCTTCCTACGAAGCACCTCTGTACGATTTCGGAATAAACAGTAATAGTCTACCCACGTATTATTATTGCAATCCCACTGAAATCACCATCAAGAGAAATCTGGATCCACCACAAGGAGTCCAGAAGTAATGTATATAACCGGCCACGGTCATTACATTTGGCGCAGCCGATAAAGGACTATTTTAGGTAGCAGCAATCACATTTGGCAGCCTATAACGGATTTAAGCAGCAGCCAAAATCATTTGGCAACATCCCGAGATTGAGGCTACAGTGGTCAACAGGTGATCGGGCAGGAAACGGGCCAGATCACGACTCCACATCAGTGCGGAGCAGGAAGAGCAAGAGCAGCAGAATCGGCATCCGAGGAACATCAAGGCGCTGGATAGGGTCATTCAGTGCCGAGAACCTCGAGGAGTATTCTCGTAAGGCGGGGATACGGAAGTCCGGATCTTCAAGAGAAGAGCTGGACAGGTGCAGACCTCACGGAAGGCGCATTAGAAGGACGACCAGGGTTCAGGAGCCAGGAGACGGTCCGCAGAAGGGCGAGATCGGAGCAGCATCAAGTCAACAGAGTCGTGAGTTGAGTGCTGTTTGTTAATTTTCTGTTTTTTTATTGATTGTATCTGTGTGAAGATGGAAGGGGGGGAACTGCCCAGGTTTTGTCATTTGAGGGACAAACTGGAGACATTCGTGTTGCAATACGAACAGTTCATCTTTGTCAATGATGACAAAATTAATTCGGTTGAGAAAAAGAGAGCGGTCTTAATATCCCATTTGCACACAGAGACAATAGATTTATTGATTGATTTGTGTTTTCCTAAAAAAATTACAGATTTCACGGTCGAATATTTATTGTTATTACTAGAGAATCGTGTAGGTATCAAAAGAAATGTGTTCAAGGAGCGCGAAATTTTTTTTGCTACGAAACAAAAAAGTACAGAATCTGTTAATGATTTTATAGCACGGTTAAGAAATCTCGTTAGATTTTGCAAATTCGAAAACAGACTTGAATATAAAAGATGTTTTTGTCACCGGTCTTCGAGTGGGGCGTATTAAGGAGAAATTATATGTAGAGGCTGAAAATTTTTCATTAAAAAAGGTTATAGAATGTGCTATTGCCATGGATTCGTTCGAGGTAATTAATAAGCAAATTAAAACGGAAAGTGTAGATATTGTTTTTAAAAATAGACTGAACAATTTGTCACAAAAACAAAATACGGCGGGTAAACATTTTTCTAGACCTACAAATAATAATGTTACATTTAGGAACCGAACTAGATGTAAACATTGCGGCAGTTATCATGAGTCGATAAACTGTAAATTTAACGAAGTAATTTGTTTTAAGTGTAAAGGCAAAGGTCACATTAGTAAAATATGTCGCGGGTTTAGTAAAAAGGTTATTTCTTCTGTGTTTGTGAATACGCAGGGAAGTAAGAAGAAGTTAGTGGTACAGGCTGTGAACTGTGACCCAATTATGTGCAAAATCCTAGTGAACAATGTGATTTTTAACGGATTCTTGGATACAGGATCGGCAGTTTCGATATTAACAGATCTAGATTATATTAAACACTTCAAACATTTGGATTTAAAACCAAAGGATTTAACCTTGATGGGTTACACTAATTGTAAGTTGAATTTATTGGGTTGTATTTAATTATTAGTTGATTATAACGGTTATAGAGAAATTTTAGAATTTTGTGTAGTTAAAAATGGATTAACTACGGTTCTAGGTCGTGACTTTATAAATAAATTTAATATTGGATTCACGGGGTTACAATCAATTTCATCCCAGGAGGGTAGTGAAATTTTTTCTCACAATGTATTGGAGAATGATATAAGTGACTTAGATAAAAGTGAATTACAATCAATTTCAACCCAGGAGGGTAGTGAAATTTTTTCTCACAGTGTATTTGAGAATGATAGAAGTGATTTAAAATCAATTTCATCCCAGGAGGGTAGTGAAATTTTTTCTCGCAGTGTATGTGAGAGAAGTAAAGTGAATAAAAAAATTCTAAAATTCCAGGAGGTTTTTTCGGAGAAAGTGGGTAGTCTTAATAAAAGTAAAGTGCAATTAAAATTAAACGGGAATGCGGAACCAAAATTCTGCAATCCGAGAAACATAACTTTTGAATTTGGAAGGAAATTAAGGTCAAATTTAAACAATTTTGTACCGAGAGGGGGGAGAGATAAGTGTCAGGAAAATCAGAAATATTATTACAAGAGAAATAATAAACAATCCAAGGGATTTTCAGTTGATCAAAATGTAATGGTAAGGGATTTTAAGAATCAAAATAAGGATAAATGGGTACCAGGGAAGGTATACAAACAATTAGGAAAAAAAGTTTATTTAATTGAGGTAAATTTATATGGTAAACTTATGTACTGGAAAAGACATTTTGATCAGTTGTCAAAGCTATGTGTAGCTAGGGATAATGACCATGATAATTATATCGCGTCTGAGACGAAGAGACTGTCGTATGACGATTACGATGTCTCCAGCCGTGTGCCGGATGACAATCTAATGGGTACTTCTCCTTCTCCTTCCAGCTCCAGTGATCCAGTGGCTTCCACGTCGGGAAATTGGAAGGACCAACTACGACCACGGACACACAGATGAGTCAATGAAGACAGGACTCGACTCTCGACTCAACATGAGACAAATGAATTACTTACATTGTAAATATTGGAATATTGTATGTATTGTAAATAATTATCAGCATCATGTTGTGTAACTGTCTTCAGATTTAAGTGTGGAGGAATGTAGTGAACGTATGTCTTGCAGTATGAAAGAGACATGCGTGTATGAGTGAGACAGCATGCGGAACGTATAAAAGGCGTGAATGTTGTCTATTCGTCCTCTCTTTGCATTTAGGCTTCCTACGAAGCACCTCTGTACGACCTCGGAATAAACAGTAATAGCCTACCCACGTATTATTATTGCAATCCCACTGAAATCACCATCAAGAGAAATCTGGATCCACCACAAGGAGTCCAGAAGTAATGTATATAACCGGCCACGGTCATTACAAAAAGTATGTTTAAATAATTCAAAAAAGTAAAAGTAATTTCCACAGCTCTAGATATGCTGTATTGCAGAACCCATGAAAGATAAACAAGTTCTTATTTCCATGGAAGAATTTTCATACGTTTTTATTGCACAATCCAACACCTTGTTGTATTGTGTTTATAAGAAGCTTCCCGTTCGAGTAGAACAATTTTCCAACCGACTCGTAAAGCTTTCTTCTCGGAGAGCTTTCGCATAAAGTTTGCTCAATAGTTTCGCATTATAAGTTGAACTGGAACAGTTTCATAAGCTGAGTCCGTACAGCTTCGTGTCATAAGTTGAACTGCTCCACTTGGAGCGAGACCAAACACTTTTCTGATAACTTAAGGGAAAGAGGATTACATAAATATGCGAGATGCAAATATGCAGGTCGTATCTTTCACTTATAGATCGTACCGGGAGCGAGCTCGCAATTGGCGGTTATCCAATAAATGAACGGGATTACAACATCTTGCTCGCCTTCTGAGTGCATGCTCCGTGTTTCAGATGGGAAAAGTAATCCCTAATAGCTTTATTTACTATAAGAAATTCTGTAGTTCAAATGTTTTCGTAATTATTTGGAAGCTAGTAGGGAATTCGCGTGAATATTTTAATCATTTAAGAAGAAGTTAATACCTATTAATAAATCTAAATATACAACTACAAAACGAAACATAAAACAAAACAATATAGAGTATAAAAAGGAAACGGTCGCAACTGGGAATCGTCCCAGGACCTTCTTTCCGTGACAAGCCACTTACAACTAAGCTATATTTTATAATTAAACAGTATTTTAACTTTTTTTGTTTTGCTGTATCAACCAGATTTCAGTAAGTAAGCTTATATACTAAAGCAACTAATAAACACTACACCTGGACCATCAATCCCTGCAGCTTGAAGGGATCAGGTAGTTTAAACGATTCATTCACGCGTACTGTAAACGACTTATTTATTTAATTTCTACGGTATACATATACCATAAGAACTGATTACATACCACAAAATCAAAAATAATAATATAGAAATAATTATAAAAAATGTTTAACAGATGATCGTGGCATTTGAATGAGAAATGACGCCAGAGAGACAATTACGTACAAAAATCTATAGTACAAATATAATTAATAATGACTGAAAAGGTTTGATAGCATAGCCCTCTTGTACCTACCTTCCGTACAGTTAAATAGATCTGCCACATCTGCATATCTATTAGTAACATCATGTAACCTAGGTAAAAGGGAGTGTTTCGTATACTCAGTCCTATTATTGTTACATTTAAACAGGATTTTAGATCGAGTGGTTCTCGTGGGAATATAAAATTCAATGAGCTTAGTTAAATCAGGACTGTCTATGCTACCATTTACAATTTTGAACTTAAATATTAAGTCGGATACAATTCTTCGATCTGAGAGTCTTAATAAATTTAATTCTTTCATCAAGTAATTGTAGTTTATGTTTTCAATGGGAATACCGAGTTTAAAATTAATCATAAATGACTTATGTAATAGTATTTCGTTAACATTTCGCTAGGACAGCTTGTACAGAGGTGTTCACTTGTTTTGACTATAATATTATTCCATTAATCAAATCGCAGGTTTATTTCTTCATTTTCATTAAAACACACTCGACACGGCATCCTCCTAGATAACGTATACCCAGAGGGAAACGTCAGAGCCTTCTGATTAGGATTAATCTGAATATAAAATGTACGAAAGTCATTCAGCTGAATTGATTGTATGTATTGTGGAATTATTGGATAACATAAATAAACTTTGGAAAATAAAAAAAACGCGCTTTACATTATGGTTAGGCAATGATTTTGACTACTATTATTTTTTAATGGGTGATTTCTTTGAAACCAGTCCTTTGAAATAGATGAAAAGATTTTTTTAAAGTTTTGTTTAAAAAGTTTTTGACTTCAGGTTTGAGGAGGGAAAGGAATATATCCTGCTTCTTCACATCTGGTGGCCAAAGACGTTTAAAATCATTTCATGCAACGTTTTAATTCTGATTTCTAATTACCAATAAATCTTAAAGAAAGCCTATTACACGTTTTATCATTTTTGGGGCTGATGATGCATCAGGAATTTTTGACGGTATGTAAATTATGCTAGACCGAAGATTATATTGCAATAATACATAAATTGATACGCAATGAAACATAATGCCGTAAATATTACATAGTAATAATAATAATAACGTAGTATTTATATAGCGCAGTTTTGTGATATTTCACTTCAAAAGTAAATATTAAAACGCTGATCGCGCGCTGGTTCTTATATTCTGCATTAGGGCTCGATTGGATCGGCTAGAGGTTTTCACATATATGGAAAAATGAATTGTGTGTTCTTATAATGGCAATAAGTGGTATTTGTAAGGTTCTTACGGCAAGTGAAGGTGGGGGAATTCTCTGCAATTTCTTAGACTAAAAGGTTAGGTGACTTTTCTGCTTATGATTCACTATGTTTTTGAATGATTTCACTACTAACATAAATCTTTTCTAAAGGAATCTTGCGATGCGGTTTTGCGATGATTTATAAATTCACGGAGACTTTTGACGCGGCTTTTGATTGCGAACATTAAAGTGCTGGGGGGACATGTGGGGAGGGGGGAAGGGAACAATTCATTGCCATCTCTACATCTCTACATATCTATATCTACATATTATAAATTAAAGTCCTCCGCGTCATTTGTCCGTCTGTCTGTTCGCGATAAACTCAAAAACTAGTGAATGGATTTTCATGCGGATTGATTGAGAGTGATTCATGAGCAAGGCTTAGGTATATAACTTGTCAAGGTTTTGTGTAAATTGTTTGAAACATAACGTTAATTGTTAGAAGCGTGGGAACAAATCAAGCCGCCTGGGAGCCTTCATCGAAAACACTGCCTAATCCTTTTAAGATATAACAAAACAATAGATGGTGGGATATTCCTCTTTTATAGATCTATAAAAAAAGTCTATGTTGGCATATTATCTATATTTTACGGATAGCTTACTATACCCATTCTATCATCTAAAAAAATGGTCCCGTACGATGCGGTAATTGGAAAGTTATTTAGACGGATACAGTATTAATCATAATAAACCTAAATAAGTTAGTTACCTCAAGCAGTTCATGCACATTATGATAATTTTTCGCACCTTCTCTACATATTATAAACTAGCTGACCCGACGAACTTCGTACCGCCTCAGAATCAATAGCTGTTGAATTAAATTCAGTTTTTTTATTAAGTTAAAAATTACGCAATGAAGCAATTATCAATGCGCAACTGTCCGTGTTTTGTTTTTGTCAGTATCAGAGATGGCGTTGTGTACGGATTTATATTTTTGTGATTTTCTTACTTTTACAATTACTTACGGGAATCCGGGAGGCGGATACGGGTGCCGCCGCCCAGGGAACCATTTTTTGAATAACCAACACCTCTGCCATAGATCACCTCAAGTGGTTCGCTACGTTTGGTGATTTAGCAGGGGTGCCCGGGTTCATGAGGTAACTTATGAACCCGGGCACCCGGGAGGGACTGGTTGAGGGAGGCCTATTGACCTTTCCAGCCGGACTCCCTCGACCCATTGCCTTGCACCACAGTTGGAGGGATGGATTCATACGTCCGTCACTCCCGTACACACTGACCCCCAGATTCCTACCCACCCCTCATACTTTTTTTCCTTCCCAGAACTTTCTATCCTCCCCATTCCTTCAAAAGATCCTCCACACAGCATTCCCTAAGATGACATAGGTCCTGAGAAAAATTATTTTCCTCGGGGCCTCCTGTGTGGAGCTCATGTAAAAAGATGCGTTTCATTTCAGAGATTTATTATAATTATTGTATTTTTCCTTTGGAGGTGTGCAGACATACGTTCACCATTTGTCTCATTTTCGACTATTGACATTAAGTGTGTAAGAAAGAAGGGCAGCATTATATGATTAAAAACAAATGCACAACAATCAACGCATTGATATTTGACGTTTTTGAATGTTTGGAAATCATGCACAGTTCAATATTATACCCCTCACAATTTTGCTGCATTTCTTTCAAAATAGGAGAATTCGATCCATACAAAATGTATGGGGAAAATAATTTTCTTCATAACTATTTATTTCGTTAACTTTTGTGATGTTTTAATAGTAATTATCCTATCCGGGGTGGAGACACATCCAACAAATCAAAGATCATCAAAATCGGCCCAGCCGTTCTCGAGTTATAAATAGTGTAACTAACCCGACTTTGTTTTATATATTACTAGCATTTTCCCGCGGCTTTGCTCGCATGGTATTAGGGGATTTCCACTCAGCTTTCTCCACCTTCCCTCTCCCCACCCCACTCCTCCCATCAATCTCTCCCTCCCCCTCCACCCACCCCTCCCCCCACTCGACTCCACCATTAACCTCCCCCCCTCTCCCTCCACCCACCCCTTACTCCACCCCTCCCCCTTCTCTTCTTTCCCTCCCCCCTCTTCCACCCCACACCGCCTCCTCCACCTTCCCTCTCTCCACTCCACTCCCCCCATCAACTCCCCCCCCCATCTCCCTCCACCCACCACTCCTCTCACCCCCTACCCCTCCACATTCCCTTTCCCTACACCACTCCCTCCCATCAACCTCATTCCCCCCACCCCCTACCCCTCCCCACACCCTCCTCCATCCTTCCCCTTTACCCTTTTTTCCCTCCCCCTCTCCCTCCCCTAATCCCCTCCCCCCAACCTCCTCCTCCTCCCCTTCCCCCCTACACCAACATCCTCCCAACACACCCTCCCCACTACCCCCACTCACCTCTCGCATTCCACACATTCATTCCCGATACTTTCAGTTTTCTAACTGCTCGCATGCCACCTATTATAATTTCTTATACAAATTTCGTAATGCCAGAACTCAACGGTAGTTTTATACAAAAAAACGAACAAAAAAGAAGTATCCAATTTGGTTCAATCGTCGGGTTTATACATTTCGCATACATACGTATATTTCGGTGATTCATTTTTAGAGGTATTTATTAAGTACGAATTATTATTCTTCTTTTTACATTCTACCAAAAAATTCAGTACGGCAGTTTTGTACTTAAAAATGCGATACCTGTCTATCCAATTAAAACAATAATTGTTTCGTGATGTCAAAATTTGAGAATGGCATTTTGCAAAACAAAGATTCTTAAATTAAAATTCTATTTTAGAAAATATTTAAATTAGCGAAGTACCTACTTCCCTAATAATTTGAATCGATTAAATAATTATAGATATCTTACTAATCGTGCCACCTATTGCAATTTTTTCATACAAATTTCGTAATGCCAGAGCTCTGTGCTATAGCCTATATGTTTATATTATTGTAAAGTTTCATTAAAATCCATTCAGTAAAGTAGGAATTAGTATTTTAAACGTATTTGAATTTTAACATCAAAGCGATGTCCATAGAAACCTAATTAAAAAAAAAACATCGTTTGCAAGGCGACAATTGGCGTTTGCAATAAATCGATTTTGTTAACGACAGAAAACGTATGAAAACTAATTTCATAACGCCAGAGATTATTCATAACGCCAGAGCTTACCAATATATATAGCCTATAGATCTCGCAAATAATGTAGCTTTCTATTGGTGAAAGAATTTTTTAAATCTATTCAGTAGTTTTTGCGTGAAAGAGTAAGAAACATACATCCATACAAACTTTAACCTTTATAATATTAGTAGGATTAAAGTGCTCCGCGGCGTCTGTCTGTCTGTCTCTTCGCAATAAACTCAAAGATGGTGGTGGTTATAAAGGTTGGATAACCATCCATTAGATGGCGTTGTATTTAGTTAGCCACAGCAACGCGTGGCCGGGTCAGCTAGTAGAATAAATATTTATTCACAAACAGAACACAAAAATAATTTGCAGTGTTGTCACCTATAATTGGCGCGAATATCACATGATTTTATTTTAATCTCGGATATAAATTTTTAAATACTTTTCGTACACGCTGCAGTAATAAACTTCCTAAAATGCTAACCCAGCCCTTGCGATAAAATTTAACATCAATATTAAAGTCTATCTTAATTTGTTGAAAGTGAAGGATTCCCCTCAACACCTTTGTAGTATTCACCATTGACTGGTTTTGTTTGCTGACGGAAACTCGGCTCTTTTTAATTAAAATTCCGCGGATACTCGGGTAATCTTGAAACGAACCGAAATATTTAAACGCCGTCGTTATTTGAAAAGTTTTCTGGCGGAAACTGAAAAGTTTTGACCTTAAGTAAACAGGACTCATGCCTTGTGATTATTTAATCACTGAACTGTGAATGGAAACGAAACTGCCAATTTGAGTAAATAATTAATGATTTAGGAAAGTCACCTTAAATTTTTATCATTTAATTTATGTTATTAACGTGACTTTTTAAGTTCCTTATACGCGGCGTCCGGAAACTCCTAGTTCAAGCGGGAAACTGGATAATTTTCATTTTGTGGAATAATTTTTGTTGTGAAGACTTCTTTAGCACTGTTGTGATTTTAAATCCTTGAAACGGAAGCGAGCGACACCTTAAAAGAGAAGTACATCCATGGGATTTAGTCTGCGAGAGAATGAGATAGAAATAAAATATTATTTAATTCACGGGTAGTCGGTTCTAATATAATACGATAAATCCACAGATCCACGCATGTCTCGTTCGGTATAATGGTATAAAGCGCCTGAAGAACATTTTCACAAGCGCAGATATTTAGCGAACCAAGGATCGAATCCTACGAAATCCAAAAAAAAATGTACCTTTATATTTTTGTAAAATCAATACCCAATTTTCAAACCACCAAAGTAAACAGGCAAAAGAAAACAATAAAAGAAAGCGGCATCTAGCGACTCCCGAGAAGAAAACACAAATACTAATAAGATGACACTGAAAAGGTGCATAGGAATTCGACGACATTCACAATGATAAAAAAGTGATTCGTGGTCTCCCCACTCTTTCTTTAGTTTTATGATGGTTTCATTTCTACCGCGTGTGAATTGCACATTCTGATTTTTTAAATTTTAAATCAACCGTATAATTATAACTGAAAAATGGTAATGCAATGTAAGCAATTACACAATGCAATTTTTTTTAAACAACTTCAAAAAACGAGGAGATTCTCAATTCAACTGTATTTTTTTTTAATGTTTGTTACCTCAGAACTTTCGACTGGGTGAACCGATATTGATGATTCTTTTTTTATTTGAAAGCTAGTGCTTTCCGTGTGGTCCCATTTTGACAATTTGGTCCAGTTTTGACAACAGCATCGGTGAGAAAACCATATAAGTCTTAAATTTGCATTAAGTATGTGCGCGACAAACGGACGAATAACTCAATATCACGCCAACCAATTTCGATGATTCTTTTTTAATTGGAAAGGATGTACTTCAAGGGTAGTTTAATGAGAGTTTGGTTAGGTTCTCATTACGGAATCCATTACAAAGTAACGGAACTCTTCACTTCTTAGGAGCAAATTAACGATACTCGGCCGAATCTTTTACAGGCTATCCGGATCTTTGAGTCACCTACCGTAAGGTCGTTACGGTCAAGTAACGTCTGTCTCATATGAGCAGCATGTTTAGTAGGTCTACCCAAATGCAGACAAATTAGTTAGTGTACTTCAGATTCACTAAAAATTAAAAAATTAACAAAAAATTTAACAAAAAACCGATTTAAAAAAAAGCTATTCCAAAACAAAATAATATGCACAAAAAAAAAATTGCATATTCTTCTACAACTGAATAATCAACTTACTTTTAAAATAAAAATCGCACCTACTATATTGTTGAATTGAAAATGTTGATTATTAAGTTGTAAAAGAACACGCAATTATTTTTTTAACTTTTTAGTGCATATTATTTTGTTTTTGAATAGTTTTTTTTGAAGTCGGTTTTTTTTGTTAAAATTTTTGTTTATTATATTTTTTTAGTAAAACCGCAAATCGTAAAATTTTATAAATGAGGACTAGCGTCTCTCAAAAGAAAATCTGAAAGAAAAAAAACTAGAATCAGAAACAGGTTTCAATTCCTTGAAGCGATTATTGTTTGTTCATATTTGAAGTAGAAATGTGTTGTAGAAATATTCTGCACGTATAAACTTAAGTGATGTACCTAAAACTGTTTATTTCTTTTTAAAAAATGTATTGCAAAATAAATAACAAAGCTTACGGTTTTTAGCAGTGCGATGGGAACAGCTTGAATTTTAGTGCCGCTGAGCGCGCGCCGATGTTGTTATAATTTACATCGACGTCAGTGGGTACATGTTTTTTTATTTTCGCCGATCGATTTGTACATGAATATTTATAGCATTTCAGATTTATTGGATCCAGGCGTTATAAATTATAAATGTGCTGGTCAAGCAAAAAATAGTGCGCGATTGCTTCTGTTGGCATCCTTGAACAAGAGATTTAACTAATTAATCTTGGAGATAATAAAATTATAGAAATGTTGGCTATAAAAATTGCGGGATATAAATAATTGTAGGATTGTACAGGTAAGATTGATAAATTTTATGTTAGTTGTAAAACGCGGACCTTTAAAAAATCACGAATTTGTCTTGTCATGATTCTTAGATACATGTATGAAAACGAAATAAATAATACACATTTCAAATACCGAGTTAATTATTAAAATAATTTTCAGGTAAAATAAAATTATTTGTAGGTAGGTACTTTACCACTTTTTTTTATTTTTTATTATTTAATATATATATATATATATATCAATTTTCTCGGTTTACCCGCGTAACGTAGTCCTTAAAAGGACTTTTTAACTCCTGACGTTTCGGACAGATCACACTGTCCATCTTCAGAGGCCTTATGTCTTGAGTTTTTGTCTCAAACTGATAGCTTTCGCATGTCTGTTCGGTCCAAAAGCTAAAACTTAAGTGAGTGCAAGTCACTTCTTATGTCTAGAACTTATGTCTTATGTCTTATGTCTAGTGACTTGCACTCACTTAAGTTTTAGCTTTTGGACCGAACAGACATGCGAAAGCTATCAGTTTGAGACAAAAACTCAAGACATAAGGCCTCTGAAGATGGACAGTGTGATCTGTCCGAAACGTCAGGAGTTAAAAAGTCCTTTTAAGGACTACGTTACGCGGGTAAACCGAGAAAATTGTTCTACATCTTACACCCGTGAAAACCTTAATCATAACATATATATATATATATATATATATATATATATATATATATATATATATATATTAATATAGATATATATTTATATTAATATATATATATATACATATATATATATATAGTACAGTGGTTTTATATAAATTACATATCGGTACACAAATTATTTAAAATTGCAATCTCACCAAAGAAGAAGCTAGTTCTTGTGCTTGATGAGCGAGTTACACTAATTATAACTGAAATAAAATAACATTATGCAATAGCTAAGTATATAATAGGATCAATTGAAACATCTGGATTATCTATACGTGTAGGTGTACATACATGGGATACGGTTACATACTAAAATATTGTGCACTTAGGAGAAATTCGAAAAATCTAAATAAAATAGAGATGAATATAGATTGATAATATATAGAAAGAAAGAGAAAAACAGGTAATTATTAAGTTAATTATTCCTGATGAAGTGTAGCTTCAGTTTGAGTTTCAGTTTATTGATGTCTTTGGTTTTTTTTTTATTTCAATCGGAAGGTTGTTGAAAAACTTTATTCCTAAATAGATATAATTGTTTTGCATTAGTTTGGTATTAAATTTTGGTATTTTGATGTTGTCTTGATATCTTTTTGATTGATGGGTTTCAAATTTTTTTATGATATTATCTTTGTATATTTGGATAATTGCATTTTTCTTGTCACTTGTCTGATTTATTCCTAAAATCAGTTCCAATTTTGAAAATGACCCTAAAATTCAAAGCAAATCCGAATTCTAGAGTTCCAGACAGACACACAACGATAAAGTACCTGTAATTTAGTATTTTTGAAAACGAAAAAAAAAATCAAATCTATTTTCATAATACAACTGAATTGTCGAGAATTCGAACTCTCCGTAGTTTTTCAACGGTCTGCACTTGTGAAAATATTACTTTCGCTTGTGATTCCATCTTACTTCAGAATTAATGAACTGCTTTCAATTCAAGTTTAACTCTGGATTAATGAAGTGCTTTCTATTTAAGTGTTACCATGTTTATAGGGTACATAACAGTGTTTTTATCGGAAAATTAGTTTAACACCAATTTCAAAAGTTGAACTGGTTTGACGAGAATGAGGTCATCTCCTACAATGAAAATGCATGTTTAAAAAAATTTTGCAATATTAATTAGAGCATGCACGATGGAAATTTTTCATCTCGGAAAATATCGAATAAGTTCCGAAGATAAAAGCTGTAAAAATGAAAGCTGAAAAACTTGTGACATCAATACACATACGCTCGAATATTTCAGCACTACCATTCGAAATATGAATTATTGTACTGAATCGTGTTTCGTGTGACGTCACGAGACATTGCGGGCATTAAATCTATATCCTTATATCTATAGATATCTATGTATCTATATCTATATATCTATAGAATAAATCATAACAAAAGAAGTGCTTAGTGAGGCCTACATTTTCAAAGTGAAAGAAATTGAGAATCCACGTAGTTTCAGTTTTTTTATCCCAACAGATGGCAGCTGAATTAGTATTGTACCATCTATCGCCGTTCGTGTCTAAGGCACGAACAGTTGATGGCCGAGGGCTCCAGTGGATAGAGCGGGCTTTCGCTGTCAGTCCGCGGCAGTACCCGAACTATTTAGGAACTAGCTTAGTAAGGACGTCTATCCAGTATAATATAATATTGTAAATATTCATGATGACCAATAAACAAACTAGTAATTAATCGAACCTTAAAATAATTGGTAGAAACCCAACATTTCTCGAATAGTTTGAATACGGAAAGAATTGGTCAATTTAGTTGATTTTTTTAAGGTGTGCAGTAGTATTAGTTAACAATTTAGTTTTGATTTTTTTAAGGGCCTGCAACCCGGATTTGTACAGATTTATTACATATTTCCCTTAAACACGGTAAGTTTTAAAGCTCTTAAAAAAAATGTTATTCTTGAAGATAATATTTAGACTTTGCCCGCGCCGAAACGCAAATTATATAAAATTCCCTGGATAGAAAAAAATCGCAAAGTATGCTCCAAAAATTATTATTAACTCGTTTTTTTCAGTTATTTTACAAGTCATATGTATGAAAAAATTCACAGTGTTTCTTTAAATGCTGTAAAAGATAATGCTTGCAAAAATTTTGCTCTATTTAAACGAGTCGTGTTTTATTAAACATTTTTGCAATTTTCGCATTGATTTTGTCGCTGTAAATGTTAGCACTCTCCTCTAACATTCGGAATTTCGTATCTCTCCATCTTCTTCTTTTCGGGCCCGGTTGCAGAGCCTTAAGGTGTGTGTATTGGTAAACAATATCGGCGACGCCAGGAAACGCAGTCCCAGCCAGTAAAAACTGCCGATAGCACATTATTTTTCAATATCTTTGGACATAATACATACAAAACTGTGCTTTCTTGAAATTTAAATGAAATGGAGATCTGCGATGTCAGGCGAGAGTAGGTGAGATGGAACGCTGGGCGGTTGAAATAAATTTTATTTATTTATTTATTTATTTAATACATGAATTATCAACAGTACATATAGTTTTTTGTGATATTTCACCCTCCATGCTAGGGATGACCCTGTGTTATGGCGGGTGAAGAAATGAAACATATGTTCTTTCAAATTTGTATGGAAGGCACTTCTAGTGGCATTCTTCATTTATCTTATTACCCAAAAATATTTAAAAGTAAATAACTCATTTTTGGAGAAATCGAAAAATTAAGATTAATTCTATAAATATAATAAATTTCCATCGATATAAAAAAAATTAGAAGACAACCTTATTCGGACAATCCCATGGTTTTTCACGAGTCTGCGCTAGTAAGTTACATAAAAGGGAATTGAAGCAGTGAGGTTCGTACAAGTTACACACGAATACAATTGCCACTCTGTTATGACAACATGTCCCTTTTTTATTTGAGAGATATCAATTTAACCGTAAAAGGATACTTCTTTAACGGTTGTATACTTCCCCTGATTTGTGTTTATTCATCCCACCGCTTTGTGGAAGCACGTAATTCGAAGGTATCGCATTTTCAGTGCGATGGAACTGAGAGACACATCCAACCTCCATACAGATGTCCCAAATTGTGGGCGAACGGAAGCGTTAGCAAATGAGACCCCTAAAAAGCCTTTCCCCTCGCTTTCTGTTGACTGCGGTTGGTCTCCTACTTCCGGCACGTGACTTCCGGTGGCCCGGCTAGCCGGAAATGGCGGCGGCGACGCCAGCACCACAATTATATCCTAACTAAAAGGAGGCTTCGCCGGTAACTACTGAATACTAGTGCTGGCTGCTAGAATTGGTAGGAAAGAGGAAGTGGGAAGACTGCCTGATGGAGAAAGATTCCCCCTCGTTAGGAAATAAGTAGTTGTGTTTGGCGCTGGTTGTACTGAATATTAAAAATACCGATTGACATTATTTGTAGGTGTTATGTTTTGCGTCATCGGTTTTTCTAAAATGATTTTAAATAAGGAACTCTATTGAAAAAGCTTATGGCTTTAAAAAAATATATTCATATAGACCAATAAACGCTTATTCTGAACATATATGTTTTATAAAATAATATTAAAAAAATTATTAAAAAGTCCATTTTTAATCGTCTCATTGAAACACGCCGTCAAGTTGGTTATATTGAAATGTTTAGTAATGTAAGTATGACATTAGCCATCGTATTAATAACATTTCATTTTATTCGTTTATTTTCGTACTGTTTAAAGAGATTTAGTTGTTGTGTTTATTGAAACATTATTTAGGCCTAAATAATTCAGTTTCAAAAATAAAGGTATCTCTTATTAGTTTATCTGTATTATTGAAAATATTCTATTGAGAATGCTTTGAACTCCGAATTTCAAAATGGCGCCAGTCAAAGATATTCAAATTTCAATATCTTTGGCGCCAGTCGAATAGCTGAGATCCCGATCTTATAGTTAGTGAGCCCAAGAG
Source organism: Limnephilus rhombicus (assembly GCA_929108145.2). Classification (NCBI taxonomy): domain Eukaryota; kingdom Metazoa; phylum Arthropoda; class Insecta; order Trichoptera; family Limnephilidae; genus Limnephilus; species Limnephilus rhombicus. Next base: position 15,498,101 of record OV815277.1, read on the forward strand.
GCTAAAAGGGTGCCCCAATAGGTCCACAATCCAGTAGGTCCCCACAACGGGATTGAGTAAATCTCAAAATCCCCACTTGGGCACCCCTAATATTATCTGTTCGCAGCTTGGATTTCCATTAATATTGATTTCGATTCTTAAAAGCCAAAAAAATAACAATTTCAAACAATTTTTATACCATTCTCCTGTAATAATATTGAAAAATATAATAATTTAATAAATAAATAATTCCACCTAAATAATGTTTTAACTTATCGAATAGTATCATACTTTCTTCCGCATAACTGTCATACAAAATGACAACACCTGTTGAAAATAAAAATAACTTTTCGGGAGTGATGACGTCACACGATTCCCTAGACATACGGTGGTTTTCGGGGGATCTTGAAAAATTAAAACTTTGACAATTATTTCAACTATTAAAACTAACTCTAAAAAAAAAAAATATGCAGTTATTTAAGTTAGAAGGTCATTATTCATTAAAATAAAATTAAAAAATTGGACTGGAGTTCTTTATAGTTCTATAATCATTTTCTTGCTTGAATAACAGAAGTAAATACTAAAATTGAAATTAATACACTTTTTAACTTATTTCCACTTATTTATTTCACCAGTACCGGTTTTGTCCTATTATGAACATCTTCAGGCTGGCAATTGACATTCTTTTGTTACAGAATTTATACAAAATTAGGTAGGTAGGTACACAATGTTAAAGTAACAAACATATGTACCTACTTTAACATTGTGTACCTACCTACCTAATTTTGTATAAACATATGTACCTACTTTAACATTGTGTACCTACCTACCTAATTTTGTATAAACATATGTACCTACCTACCTAATTTTGTATAAACATATGTACCTACTTTAACATTGTGTACCTACCTACCTAATTTTGTATAAATTCTGTAACAAAAGAATGTCAATTGCCAGCCTGAAGATGTCCATAATAGGATCAAACCGGTACTGGTGAAATAAATAAGTGGAAATAAGTTAAAAAGTGTTTTAATTTCAATTTTAATACAATATAATTCCACCACGTATAACAGAACAATAAATAAACTCGAAGTAAATACTGTTGTTTTTGTATGCAAAGTATCTGTCCCAAAAATTTAAACGTACCATTATTAACTTTTAATCAATATCAACATCAACACAATACTTTCGATTTTGAAGAATTTTTTTTTTTTTAGATTTTTTCATACAAGCCTGACAAAACAAGTATATTGAGTTTTATTGTAAGAAAACTCTCATTTCTACATTTTTTTTAAATGTAGGTACGTAGTAACGTTAAGTTTTATTTCTACTTATCAATAAAAATTTTCGTCATAGTATTTTAGTACGATATTAAAATTAGCTTGTATTTCTAACAATTATTTATTTGATGCATATACGAGTACATAAATAGATACACACACAGGTATTTGCTTTTTAGTAAAATGACCTAATTTTGGTTTTTATTTTCGAAATAGACGTCTTTTTTATGTTTTCAGATAATGCGTTAAGAGGAAGCCGCATGCCAAAAATAGGTCTATTCTTAGTCTGCCTTATTTCCACACAAATATAGGTAATAAGCATAAAATCGCTTGGCAAACGGACTAAAAAGGTTTTTTTTTTATTTATTTTGTGAAAAATTTTATAAGAAAGAAAAAGTTGATCGACGGAAACTTTTAGAGATTAGCCAGAAAATAAGATTTTTTTAAAGTTTTTTTCTCATATGCTTTCGTACATTTCTAATGAAAAAAACCTTTTTTTTGTAGTTTAAACTAACAGTTTTTATAAAGTTATTATAAATCTTATTGAAATTCTTATCAATAGAAATGGTAAGAAACGTTTAAATCCAAAGCTCATTTTGTTGTATTTATAAGGTAAACCGATTCGAGTAAAGATTAATCTAAAATATTGATTTAGAATTTATTAAGCTTCGCGTCCATTTCCTCAATAATTGTACCTATCCCTATTTGTTTTATCTCCTTCTTCATTCTGTGATCTATTTTTTATTTTTTGTTTATTTTTTTTTCTTTGTTTTACAGTTTTTTAGAGAAAAATGTGTACAAGTTTTCTTATTTGAATTATAAGTAAATACCCATGTTGTTAATTGATATTTAGCATCAAAATTATAAAATTATATATATTCAATGTTTGAAAATGTACCAATTTTGTCATTATGTACCCGATGACAAACTACATAAGTAGTTTAGCGGGTTTAAATGTAAATAAAAAAAATAAAAAATTAAAAAATAAAAAGAATATTACCGAGGAAAATTATGAAGTTACATCTAAAATAAAGTACAAAACAAGCATTATTCTTTGTTACGTTGCAAAATTGTATATATATTCTTCCTTCCCATGTCCATAATCCATATTTTTGAAGGTGGTTATTTTTTAATGGTTTTTATTGTAAGAGGGAGTAAATTAAATAATTTTATAGAGAAGTATTGCATTCTTTTTCCAAAAGTCGTTTTGGTGGAATGTATGTTGTAATGTAGATCTTGTGAATCGGATGTATTAATAATAAACATTTATGCTTATTTATGCCTAAGTAAGGTAACTTAACTTAAGTAAGTGTTTATTTCGTTATCTTAATATTCTTAAATTATTTTCCATACTTACCTACTATGTTTCGGCGGGTTGAACATTTCATACCCCCCACAATTGTGTTTGAATAAACATGTTTTATTATACAAAATGACAACACCTATAAAGTATTATAAGATTATTATTATTATTAACCGCAAATGCCTAATATTTGCACCAACATCAGGAAAAAGAGCTCAGACGTTATGAAATTTACTCTTTACTCTGCTGTCTCTGTTTTCTGTCCAGAAATTCCAGAAAAATTCGACATTTTTGTCCGACGACCCTGATATCACGGCTACGTTTGTAGAGCTGTACATCGAGTGGATTTTCTTACTATTATTTAATTTAAGTAATTCTTATATTTCATTAAAATCAGCTACCATCAGCTTCAGCAACCGGCGGCCATAAACACATACGTGTTGGGAGTGGGAAGGAGTCGGTCATGTCCCTTTGTTTGGAATTCTTCTGCAATCGCCTTCGGAAACAAGGGAATCCATGAAAAAATCTTATTGGGGAAGGTGCGGCCGACTTGGACTGGGTCGGTCTTCAGTGACATCGCTGTATGATGCCCTGCATAATGAGGAGTATAGGTGTGTAGGTGACCCGAAAATTCGTCCTGCAACAATTCATCCGGCGACAGTTCATCCTGCGACAGTTCATCCGGCCGACAGTTCATCCTGCCGACAGTTCATCCTGCCGACAGTTCATCCTGCCGACAATTCATCCGGTGACAATTCATCCTGCCTGATCATTTAGAAGATTTTTATTAAGTAAGTATGCAAAGAGGATATACGGCCGTACAACCAAAATCGATATACTTATTATATATGAAGGCATCTTGAGTGGAAATCCACTGTAAAAATATTTTTACTAACAATAATTTCGACTCTCCGAAGAAGCATGCGTGAATAACATATACTTATAGGTTAGGTTAGGTTAGGTAAGGTTAGGTTAGGTTAGGTTAGGTTAGGTTAGGTTAGGTTAGGTAAGGTTAGGTTAGGTTAGGTTAGGTTAGGTTAGGTTAGGTTAGGTTGAATTGTCAGGATGAATTGTCGCCGGATGAATTGTCGGCGGGATGAACTGTCGGCAAGATGAACTGTCGGCAGGATGAACTGTCGGCCGGATGAACTGTCGCAGGATGAACTGTCGCCGGATGAATTGTCGCAGGATGAACTGTCATGGAACCGGTGTGTAGTATGCATGTCTGTTTTTTTTATGTTAAGTATAAAGAAAAAACATAGGTTATACTATTTTCTTACTTTCTTGTTGAATGTTTTAACTCCGTTATTTTAATAGCTGCCAGATCTTTCAGTCAGAATTTTTAAGATTTATATTGTTCTATCAGCAGTATATTAATCAAAAGTCTCTGAATAAGTCTCAAAACTGAAAGATTTGCTTTTCAACTGTGGCTATGACAAAGGTTAATAATTACTACTAACCCTTTCCTCCCTCGAATTCCCTTCCGTTTCCTTTATTCCACCAAGAAGAGTCTTTTTTCAATTTATTAAAATCCTCAACTTTCTCTGTGGCAAATTAAACAGTAGGTAAGCCACTATCCCGATAAATTCTAAGAAATGCCTCAACAAAGCGGTGGATCTATTATTTATTCGAAAGTATTTTAAGACAACGATAAATTTGGTTATGATTTGAGATTTTCACTGCCAAAAGTATTGTCGTGATTATTTTAATATTAATAGGAAACTTTATTTAAGTTATTGGTATTCGTTATTAGACGGATAAGCCAAAATTAAAAGTAGAAAACCACAGTAATAAGATTAACGCTCGCAGCAATCTGATGATATTTTAAATCTAAAAAGTTTTTTTTTGAAACATTCGACACATCGTCACTGGTATTAACCTAGATATAAGTACTAGGATTTATAGGCGGTTCCAGGCTGTAAGCAATATACGAGAATATTACATATTATGGAGGCGTCTACTAATATCTACAGGAATTCCAAAAACTGAACAAATCGGACTAATATCTATGAGAACCAAAGTGCGTACGAATATCTATAACTCAAACTGCTGACTAATATCTATGAGAACCAAAGTGCGTACGAATATCTACAGCTCAAACTGCTGACTTATATCTATGAGAACCAAAGTGTGGACGAATGTCTACAGCACTGGCAGAGGTTGGATTTGCATATTGGAATAACGTAATATTGCGTATGCAGTTTAAAAAACTTAATTTATGTATGTATGTATGTAAAAATCCCTTATATCAGAATAATGTACACATTAAGCTGATTATTAAGGATTTGGGTTTTTGTTTTAACAGCTTTCTTTATTTCGAGTGCTTCTAAATTATTTAGTCTGTTACCATGACCATTTCTATGTCAGTTAGGTTAGGTTAGGTTAGGTTAGGTTGTGGTGCCGTGTATTTCCAAATAAATAAAATCTTTGTATTATGACCTCCATGTTTGTTCAATAAATTGTTGTCCTCGTAAACAGCAAAATACGTAATATTATGTAAAAACTTCATGTACGTACTTTAAACGTTTAAGCCTTCACGTAATTAGTAATAACGTATTGAAGTAATTTATGCTTTTCCGTACAACCTCTTGCTCAGCTTCCCTATGTAGATATTAGTCCAACCTACGGTCCATAGATATTAGTCACCACTGGGACCATCATAGATATTCGTCCGACCTTAGCTCTGTAGATATTAGTCCACACTCTGAAGTTCGTAGATATTAGTCCAATATATGAGCTGTAGATATTCATCCGACGTACAGGCTGTAGATATTAGTATCTGTTGAGTCCATATTATGGCGTTATTGCGTGTTTCGGTTACTTTGTCACGGTTATTTTGTCTCGGTGACTAGCTGTTACTGGATCACAGTGGACCGAGGAACTGGCTATTTTTGGAACCAGTTCCTACTCAAACTGGTTGAAGCCGAATTAAAAGCCCCCCGCAGGGCCTAGTAGCAAAAACCTGCGGAGCGGGTTTATAACTGCTAGTAATTTATGTCTCTACAGGATGTCTGTATTATTTTTGTCCTATTTTTTGTTAGGTTAGGTTTTAGTAGATATTGTATTGGGAGATGTTTCGTTAGTTTGATATTTTGTCATGGGATGAAGAGTTGCGGAACAATTTTATAGAGATTTCTTAAAAGAGTGTAAGCACAAATGCCAGAGCTCGCCGTTTGAGGGTTAAAGTTACTCCAGCATAGGCTTGTTGAAAAAGTATCGATATTTTTAATTCAATATATCGATATTTTTAGCCGATATATTTTGATCCGATATATCGATACAAAATATCCAATATCGAAAATTGTATCAAAAACGATATTTTTAAAAATGTATGTAGTATTTAAAGTCACTAGAATCCAAAACCGTATAGGAACGAACGGAAAAAAGTAATTGTATTGGGTCATGACATCTGGCGGTTGAAATTTTAACTATTAATAAATAGCTTACAAATCTATTGTCTTTGCATTAGTATTTGTGATAACCAATACTATCTCATGTGTGTAGGTACATACATAGAAAGGTATGCTATTTTCGCCATTTTTTTAAGCCACTCCTATGTGTTGGTTCCCAATTGTCTATGATTATTGACTATACCTTTTTCCAAACACGAAGTCCTTTTTGACAGATTAATACGCCAATAGAATGTTACTGAGACGCTTACAAACTATTACAAACTTGTATGCGTCTCAGTTTACATATAAGTTAGAAGACAGCTTTTTAGTTTTTGATGTTTTTGTAATTATTACCTAATAAAAATGAATAGTGATAAAAATACCTTCATTTTTATTGAGATTTTCGTACATTAAAAAAAGCAAATTGTGTACAAAAATTACTATTGATAATATTGAGCTGAATACACTATTATTTTAAAAACGCAAAATCTCTTGAAAATTTGACCGATATATCGATATTTTTTCCTCGATATATCGACGTCGATATTGATATTTTAATAAATATCGATACATCGATATATCGAATTTTTTTTTTCACTTTCGACATCCCCACTCCAGCACACATATTTCCTTAAATATAAGTCACTTTACAATTTGGTAGGCGGGTATGGGTACCGCCGCCCCAGGAACCATTTATTGGACAACCAACACCCTTGCCACAGGTCACCCTAAGTGGTTCGCTACGTTTGGTGACTTAGCAGGGGTGCACGGGTTCATGGGATGAGGTTTGTCTAGGTCTTGTTGGCGGATACGGATCGGAGGAGACCGATTGAGGGGGGCCTTTTGACCTCTCCAGACGGATTCTCCCGACCCTTCGCCTTGCACTGCAGTGGGAGGAATAGATTCATACATCCGTCACTCCTGGCCACACTAACCCTTAGATTCCTACCCACCCCTCATATCTTTTTCCCATATCTTCTTCTCCTTCCTTTCCCTTAAAAATGACATAGGCCCCTAGTGAAATTGTTTTCCTCGGTGCCTCCTGTGTGGGGTGAGAACTTAATGGTGTTTTTCATGTATAATTTAATTTATATTATAATATTAACAAAACAGTATCCACATTATTTGCAATGTGATTAAACAATTTATACAAATTAAACGCTATTTTGTAATGGGTACCTCTGATATGTTTCCTTGTAATGTCTTGTTTGAAGTGGGTACATTAATTATCCCATGATTTGTGTTGCGTATAAGTGTGTGTGTGTGTGTGTGAGGGTGTGTGTGTGAATGTATGTGTAAGTGGGTTTGTAGTGTGAGTTGTGTGATCAGTGGTGAGCAGTAAAAGTTATTATGTACGCATAATGGACAGTTGTTTTTTTTTTTTTTACAGTGAATACCGCACAAGAATCTCAACTGCTCCCGTCGGAGCCAGTGAGACTATGGCAACCCCAATTGGGGTATGTTGTGAGGCTTAAGGTAGTGGGGAGGGGAAGGAGGTGGGGAAGAGGAAGGTTGGGAAGTACCTGGCTATTCAGATCTGGTCACTAAACACGGCTAAAGCCATTTTCAAGCAACGTTTCAATTCTGAATGGTGGTCTTACACCAGGGCGACACTGATAGTATCTTCCACTCTGGAACGTGCCGCAAATATACTATATATTATTTTCAATGAATTAGTTGTGAAATAACACAAATTAATCAAATAAAATTTATTTGCGCATGCCGGGTTCGAACCCGCGACCTCCGGATTCTGAGTCAAGAGTCTTACCCACTGGACTACGGAGGTCGTTTTGTTTGTCATAGAGATGATGCTCCTTTTGTAGTTAGAGCATTCGAAAAATTTCATTAATGGAATTTAGGCGAAAAAATGGTAATTTTATTAATTTTAAAATTTGACGACATCCGTGGACGTGGGGTAAGGCTCCCGACTAGCAATCCGAAATACATCTGATTGATTTATGATATTTCACATTTTATTACTTAAAAAGAATATAAGGTATATTTGCGGCACCTGCCAGAGTGGGAGGTGCTCTCAGTATCGTCCTGGTCTAAGACCACCATTCAGAATTGAAACATTGCTTGAAATGGCTATAGCAGTGTTTTGTGACCAGAGTTCCCCAAGTTCCTCTTCCTAATCTTCTTCCCCTCCCCATTATCTCCAGCCTCACGACATACGCCAATTGGGGACGCCATAGTCTCACTGGTAAAAAAAGACAGAAATCATTGAAGGACGAAGACCGTGGTTAGTTGCGAATTTTCCGGAGCATTTGTTTTGTAATTATATGAAATAATTAAGAGGAAAGGCTCTTAAGGCGAGACATTATGGCCATTTTAAACATAGTTTCCGACTTCAATTAGATTTTCAAACCATTTTATTGCTTTTAAACACCGTGCGGTTTTCTGGGAGATTTAAACCAAGGTCGTAAATCAATTTCATGTTCTTTGATTTTCTCAAGCATTCATCAGCAAATGTGGTTATGTTGTTTGTTGTAGGCACCATAGCACCTGTGATTGATTTCGCATTGTGTATTAAACCATAAAACCTTACCCAGCAATGCGAAAGCTCTGACTAATAGAAAACTGAAAGAAATAGCCGTCAAGGGACGCCTGGCAGTTGTGAAATATTGAAGTAGGAGAGAGAGAGCGAATGGTCGTCCCGTCACGCCACGTAAAAATCGGTCTTCTCCGTACGTAATTTTGGCGGCCAGGCGGAAAGAGCCGACAAGTCACGAGGCTTGTCGAATGAAGCTTGCGGTGCAAGAGCGTCGTCCAGTCTTGCCACACTAGAATCGGTTTTACCCCCCTAGACACGCAAAGAGATGTTTCACATTAAAAAAAAAAACTAACTAATTTTACAGCAGAAAGTGGTCATTTATGGTCATCGTTCCTGTTATACAGGATGTAAACGAACGCACTTGAATTACTTTAAATGAGTAAGTAAAGTACATCCCTTAACACCCTGTATAGAAGCCAGGACAATAGTTCACAATGCAAATACCAAATCTGATGTACGGAAGCGAGTCATGGAACTAGCAGAGATAATAGATCTCTTAAGCGTGTAGAAAATCACGTGTATGACCTCTGATGTATGGAAGCGAGTTATGGAACTCGCAGACATAATTGATCTCTGAGGCGTGTGTGTAGAAAAGCATGTGTATGACCTCTGATGTATGGAAGCGAGTTATGGAACTCGCAGACATAATTGATCTCTGAGGCGTGTGTGTAGAAAAGCATGTGTATGACCTCGTTAAAATTGTACAGATCATGCCAGACTGCTGTGTAGGTAATGTTTAAAATTAAAAAAAGGGACGCTTAGATAGTGTAAACGCCTAGATGTTGAGTCGTGTGAAAGAAAGGAGTGTAAGGAGAATGTACAAGTTTTCCGTCTTTTCATTATTTAATTATTTTTAATGTGAAAAACCCAACTGCTTCCATTAGAGCCTGCGAGACTATGGCATTCCCAGAAGCTTGTGAGGCTGAAGGTGTGAGGAAGTGGGGAGGAGATGGGGAAGAAGATAGGGGAAGACATTTCAAGCAACGTTTCAACTCTGAAAGGTGGTCTTACACCAGGGATACTCAGAGTATCTTTCTCTAGGGAACGTGCCGCAAATATATCTTAAATTATTTTAACTGATCAAATTGTGAAATAACACAAATTGATCGCGATTGAAACGCGACCTCCAGATCGACCACGGATGCCGTCTTGTGAAGCATTTTAATGAAAAAATTCAGTCCGATTGTTTTTCTTGCTGTCGTGACCTAATTTTTATATTTTACCGTTTTATATATATATATATGATTGTTTTGTACCTAGTTATACTATATGTAAAATAATTAATTTTTCAAATAAAACTTCTTTCAAAAAGGTTGTTACTTTGTGATGTCATTATTTATTTATTAAAAGAAAATAACTTAGTTTACATCACTTTATTTTTTTATATTTTATAATATCAACATGTTTCGTGAACCATGTTCACTTCTTCAGGAATAAAAGTTACTAAAGTTAAAAAATTAATTATAGATTACATATGGAGAGAAGAAATTGAAGGAGGGGGAAGGGTTGACAATGGTGGGAGTTTCGAAGAATTGGGGATTACCAAGCTATTAGAAGTAAAAGGCCGGTTAAGTGGGAAGATATTTAAAACAGGGTTAACAAAAATTTTTTGCTTATTAATTATGTCAGCTTTGGAATTTACATTTTTTCTTATTTCTAAAATTTCTAAATTATTGATTTGCGATGTTTTATATCCTGTATGTAATATTTGAAGACCTGAATTTATGTCAAAGCTATGATCATATTTTAATAAATGGTCTGCGAACTCAGAATCGCTATTGCCATTTAGTGCTCTGAGGTGCTCTTTAACCCTAATCTCAAAGTTTCTATAAGTTCTACCTATATAAAACGAACTACAATCATTACAATTGAGTTTGTAAACCCCTGATTTTTTTGTTTTAATTTCGCTATCTTTATTGTTGAGTATATATTTCTTCAATTTGTTATTTGTGTAAAACGCTGGTTGAATAGTACCGGGAATATTTTTACTAATAATTTTTGACGTATCGTAGTCGACAAATAAAATTCTACGCCAATGTTTATTGTTATCTTTAGAAATAGGGTAAATATATATAAAATGATTTTCTTTATATTCTTGAATAAAACAAAGGCGTAATTGCGTTTCTCTATAAAAACAAAAGATTTATTAACAATACGTATTTACAACTCTTAAAAATTATATTATCGGTTAACAAAAGATTCACTTACCTATAAAAACAAAAGAAACAACATTTAAAGCCCTTATTTCAGGTTTCTTTAATAAATAATAAATAAAATAAGATAATATTTTCAGGAATTGTTAATCCAATAATTCTGACAGTTATATTTTCCTAACTCGATTCATTTGTTTGATATCTAGTGGGCCACCAAGTAGCTCAGTACTTACTCAGTGAATACAATCTTAAGGAAAGCACTCATAAGTGGTTTTCTTTACATATATAATTTGAAAAAATTCTGTTTAATTTTTTTATTTAGTATTTCATCTATCAAATTAGTAGAATAGCCATTATTAATTGCTATTTGCTTTATGAGATTTAATTCAAAATTATAGTTAAGAGCTGACAAAGGAATTGTAATTAGTCTATTAATCATAGAGTGGAAAGCCGCTAGTTTTTGAGAAAAGGGATGATTTGAAGAATTATGTATAACAATATCAGTATACGTATCTTTACGGAAAATATTGAAATCTATTTTTGTACCTGTTAATGTTGAATTTAAATCTAAGAAATTTAAGCTCTTATCTTTACCAATTTCCAGTGTAAATTTAATGTTTTTGTGTAATTTATTTTAAAAATTTAAGAACATGTTCAATTGTCTTTCTGAACCTAACCAAATGCAAAATATATCCTCAACATATCTTTTCCAACAATACACATTTTTAAGTAATAACGCACCGCTATTAAAAATCTTATTTTCTAAATTATTTACAAAAATATCTGAAATCAAAGGACTCGTACTACTTCCCATGGCTAAGCCATCCTTTTGTTTAAAAATTATATTATTAAATTGAAAGTAATTTTGTTTAAAAATAACATCAAATAATAAAGTAAAATCATGAATTAGGTCTTTCGGCAAAGTTGAAGAATTTAACAAATTATAAATAATAGTTTTACTCTCTTCTATTGGAATACTTGAAAATAAATTAACTATATCGAAAGAAACCAACATAGCATGGTTAGGGATTTCCAAATCCTTTAAATAATTAACCAATTCTAATGAATTCTTCACGGTGTATGTTGGTTGGAATACATTAGAATAAATAATTACATTATTTAATTTCTTCAAATTTAGCAAATTCACTTTGTGGCACCATTTTATTAATGAAATAATTAAAAACACTTTGTTTTTACCACAATAAACTTTATTTAAAAGTCAACATGTTTCAAGAACGATGTTCTCTTCATCAGGACATAAAATGTACTAAACACTAAATGATCAAACATAGAACGGCGTGGGTAGAAATGGGGGAGGAGAAAGGTGGAAAGGGGAGGTGCTTAGAAGATCAACAAGGGGGAGGGGGGGGGGGTGGAAAGGGGGTGCTTAGAAGAACAAAGACAAAAAATTACAATGGAAATATGTTTAAGATAGGGTTACTCACAAAATTAATTTGATTGTTAATAATATTTAAATTTCTATTGACATTTTTCCTAATTTCTAATATTTCTAAAAGATCTAAGTGAAAACCACTAACGTTAGTATGTAAAATTTTAAAACCAGTATTTATATCAAATGAATGGTTAAATTCAATTAAATGGTTAGCAAATTCCGAATAATTATTGCTATTTAGACATCTCAAATGTTCCTTAATCCTCGTTTCAAAATTTCTGCAAGTTTTACCTACGTAAAAATGATTGCAGTCATTACAATTCAATAATTATTCGGAATTTGCTAACCATTTAATTGAATTTAACCATTCATTTGATATAAATACTGGTTTTAAAATTTTACATACTAACGTTAGTGGTTTTCACTTAGATCTTTTAGAAATATTAGAAATTAGGAAAAATGTCAATAGAAATTTAAATATTATTAACAATCAAATTAATTTTGTGAGTAACCCTATCTTAAACATATTTCCATTGTAATTTTTTGTCTTTGTTCTTCTAAGCACCCCCTTTCCACCCCCCCCCCCCCCCCCTCCCCCTTGTTGATCTTCTAAGCACCTCCCCTTTCCACCTTTCTCCTCCCCCAATTCTACCCACGCCGTTCTATGTTTGATCATTTAGTGTTTAGTACATTTTATGTCCTGATGAAGAGAACATCGTTCTTGAAACATGTTGACTTTTAAATAAAGTTTATTGTGGTAAAAACAAAGTGTTTTTAATTATTTCATTAACATTATTTAATGTTGATGCTACATTAACAGACTATAAAGCTTAGGAATCTGTGGGTTACTTAAAATTAATTTTACAAAAACAACTTTACAAAAATGTCACTTTTACAATTTTTTACTGCTTGTTTCAACATGTCTTGACACTTATTAATTGGGTTAATATGGATAATTTCGTAATTGTCTCCTTGCAGAAAGTCCATAGTCTTGGTTATGTAATCACCTCTATCCATAATAATAACACTGTTCCCTTTATCAGCCTTTGTAACGATTAAATTTTATTCCTTCACAATTTTTGAAATATTCTTAGCAATATTTAAGTTCGCGTTAATACTTTGGTTTTTATCACGATTTGAAACTGTTTTCATGTTAATGTTTTTTATCACTTCGGCACATTTATAATGAAATGATTTAGGTTGTTTATTTAGCGCATTGTCCAAATCCACTGCTTTTACTTCTAATAGCTTGGTAATCCCCAATTCTTCGAAACTCCCACCATTGTCAACCCTTCCCCTCCTTCAATTTCTTCTCTCCATATGTAATCTATAATTAATTTTTTAACTTTAGTATACTTTTATTCCTGAAGAAGTGAACATGGTTCACGAAACATGTTGATATTATAAAATATAAAAAAATAAAGTGATGTAAACTAAGTTATTTTCTTTTAATAAATAAAATAATTACGTAATTACGAATTGAAATAATTACGTAGTTTATAAAAGATAAGAAGTACTGCGTGTTTTGTAGCTAATTGAAACCGCTATAAGGTGATTTTAATTAAATAAGACCGCTGACGTTAATACGCAGCGGAATAACATGAAATTCTTTCGCCGAAATATCGCGCAAACAGCCTCCAGTCTCCAGTAGTCTGAAAAGACGAATGAGAAAGATGCGAATGTTCGCTCCTTCATCATTTCTGGTTCTCTCCTCGGGGGATGCTTTAATTTAATGTCATTCCCCTTTTAATTATTTGTAGGTTATCATATATACCGGGTGTAACAGCACGTATCCAATGGTTTTTTTTACCAGCGTTTCCTGAGCATATTTGGAGTAAAACTGTAACCGAACCTAAAAGCAACCGACGATTATTTTTCCAATTAAAAATCGTCGCAATTGAGTGGTCGGATGTAGCTTGGTGGCGGGTCACGTGATAACCACTCCGTCTCATTCACACGCGAAATAGAGCGCGTTTTACGTGATCCCGTCGCGACGTGTAGGAGTGGGTTCAACGGCGACCCGTGATTAAAAAATATTTTGTTTGTTCGTATGGAAAAATAATGTCATCGGAGAGCAAACGACATCTAAGTACTTTTTGTAATCCAAATATGCTCTGGTTAAAATCCTTCAGAATGCTGTGACACCCTGTAGGTGTACATTCGGTCGTAGTCATCACCACGATTTGTTGAAGTTTTTTTTTAGAATAGCAATAGGAAAATATTTTCTCCTAGGGCCTAAGTGACGGACGTATGAATCCATTCCTCCCATTGCGGTGCAAGGCGATGTTCCAAAAGAGTTTTGCTTGAGAGGTCACAACACACCTCTCCCGTAGTTCACCCCAAGTGGTTCGCTACGTTTGGTGAATTAGCAGTGATGTCTGGGTTTATGGGGTGGGGATTATCTAGATTAGATGGTGGATGTGTCTGCCTAGCGGGCTGGATTTCGAGAAACTGGTTGAGGGTAACCATTTTACCTCTACAGCAGGACTCTCTCAAACCATTGCCTTGGGTTGCAGAGGGAGGGTTTGGTTCACACTTCCGTCACTACTGGCCACATTGACCTCTAGATTCCTACCCACCCCTCATGCCTTTTTTCTTCCCAGATATTCCTCTCTCTTTCCCTTTTTTACATTGGCTCCACACAGGAGGCAAACAATTCCCATCAGGACCTAGGTCATCTTTGGGGGTGCTGTGTGGAATGTCTTTTTAGGAAAGGAAGGCGAGTAAGTTCTGGGAAGGAAAGAGATATGAGGGATGGTTGTGAATCCGGGGGTCAGTGTGTCCAGGAGTGACGAACGTATACTCCATCCCTCCCACTGCGGTGCAACACGATGATCCGAGAAAGAACGGCTGGAGAATCAAAGAGACTCCCTCAAGCCTTCTCTCCCGATCCGGCCTGCCATGCAGCTTGTGAGCGACAAGATCCGGACTAACCTCACCCAGTGAACCCGGGCACCCATGCTAAATCACCAAACGTACCGAACCACTTGGGGTGACCTATGGCAGAGGTGTTGGTTATCCAATAAATGGTTCCCGGGGCGGCGGTACCCATACCCGCCTCCCAAATTGTAAATAGAATAAGATAAGATACCGCACGACAGAACAGATTGTAGCACCTGCAACTTCCATCCCCTTCCTATTAAGTATTACTGCTATATACTCATTTTGAATATTGATATCCACGCTCGAGCTAACCTCTCGTAGCGAACAAAATAAATTCAAACCAAAACAATAATGATATTAATTTGAATTAATTAATTAATTAAAATAATATTGGCGAAACTCTATCAAAAATCTGACACAGAAAAATCAGAAAAAGATATGGTCTCATCTAGGAATCAAACCCAGGACGTTAGCCTTGCCGGGATGGTGCTATATTAATAAGCTAATTGGACCCTTTCCGATTCGGTCATATTTAACTTTATCATACTTCGTAAAAGAACTACCAACATTTTGTTAATTTTTTTCGCTATTTTTATTGGCTGCTATCTTTATGCGTGATTGCAAGATTCATCTCGAACTGAATGCTACCTCAATACTCGTAGTGTATACAATTTGAGAGGCGGGAATGGGTACCGCCGCCCCGGAAACACCTCTGCCATAGGTCACCCCAAGTATTTCGCTACGTTTGGTGACTTCGCAGGGGTGCCAAGGTTCATAGGGTGAGGTTTGTCTAGGTCTTGGCGGTGGATGACCTGGAAATACTGAACCCCAGATTCCTACCCACCCCTCATACCTTTTTCCTTCCCAAAACTTCCTGTCCTTCCTTTCCGTAAAAATACCCTCCACACAGCATCCCCAAAGATGACATAGCTCCTGAGGGAAATTATTTTCCTCCGGGCGTCCTGTGTGGAGTTAATGTAAAAAAATGTGTCTTGGATAAATTAATCAATGTTTATATTAATAATATGACTTTTCTAGAAGCCTAGTATGAATATTTTGTTTTCATTTTCTAATCTGTAAAACTTCTAATAGTAATATTTAATCGATGAAGACAATATTAGCGACACTCGGTTCGATTAATGGGTTCGATTCCGGACATTCAATGACAAGGTTGGATTACTAGATGAGACCGTATGTTTTTCTGATTTTTCTGGTTCAGTTTTTTAATTGAGTATCGCTAATATTGTCCGGCATTAATTAATTCATTAAAATTATTATTGGTGATTTCGTATAATTTCACATCCTTCAAAAGAGTGTCTCACAAGTAGGTTTCTTGACAATATTAATAATAATACTTGAATTATTGAATTATCTCCTTTGGAGTCCCGCAAGGTATTGTGCTTGGGCCAATATTGTTTCTTATTTATATAAATGGTTTATGTAGTCTGAATATTCCTGGTAACATTGTTAGTTTTGCAGATGACACTGCCTTAATATTTGAGGGTAAAACTTGGAATGAAACTTTCAACAAAAGTAATATAGGTTTAAGAGTGGTAAATAGTTGGTTAAACAATAATATATTAACTTTGAATGCACGAAAAACCAAATTTATCACTTTTAGCATTTCAAGTAAAAGTCAGCTTTCTGAAACTCACAACTTGATTATTCACAATTGTTTTCAAACATGTAACTGCAACCATTTAGAAAATGTAGTCAGCATCAAATACCTTGGTATAAAAAAAGATAAATTTTTGAGATGGAATCATGTTAAATATGTTAGTAAATAATACTAGGAGACTTACCTATATCTTTAAAGAACTGAGACATATACTAGACAAAGAAAAATTATAAACTGTTTATTTTGCAATAATCCAGTCTCTGCTTTCTTATAATATAGTGTGCTGGGGATCCTGCCCAAAGACGTATATAGAACCACTTAATATTGCCCAAAAAATGATTCTTAAAGTTATGTTCAAGAAAAAAATTAATTATCCAACTCATTTACTTTTTAAGGAATGTAATGTAATGAACTTTAAACAGTTATATATTACACAAACGCTTTGTAGATTTTTTTATTAATATTAATATTGCAGAAAGAACACAGCGAATTCGTACTACGAGAATTGGCTCTGGTCTGAACTTTATGGCAATTCAAACTAAATCTTCTTTTGGTCAAAGAAATTATTTTTATCAAGCTCCACTCATATTTAATAGCCTTCCAGAACATATAAAGTTATCCAATTCCTTGTACACTTTTAAAAAGAATCTTAAATTATTTGTGTTAGTCGAGGATTGTCAATTGATTTTCTCTACTTTGTCCTTTCTAAATTATTAGCTAAATGAGTATGTTTATAATAAGCTAAAATAATTTTACTTTGTTTAAACCGTTTTTTTTCATCTTCCTCCTGCCAAATCTATAGCATGTTAAATTATGTACGTATATTTATTATTTACAACTTAATCCTTAAAAACATAACAAAAAAATAAGATTTTATTTTAAATCAGATCTCAAAACTATGGTCACCCTAAAAGTCTACATTAATGTACTACATAGCGCCATCAGTTTAGTAGGTACCCATAATCTCAATCTGAAAGAAATACAATAATATTGTTCTTTCAATATCTGTATAATTTTGTGTTATTTTGTTAACTTGTATAATTATTGTTAACCTCAACACAGGCTTATCCTAGTGAGGTAACAAATTGTATTGTAAACATTTTACCTGCTGTTTGTTCCAGAATGCGATTTATCCATTTCGCTTTAAGTAAAATAATTAGTCGTATCATTCGTGTTATTTTAGTAATTTTTGTTAAACGTATTTTCACCTTTGCAAATAAAAATTCTCTCTTGGGTTTTTCAAATAAGCTCCCAACCTTTAGAAATAAATGTATTCTGCCTGATATTATATGGGGACATTCCTTTACCGATAAGGAACAAAAGGTTTATTCCTTAAACTGTTTATTTTTAAGTAGTTATGTATATCTGTACAGTTCAAATAGAACCCATAAATATTTATTGCAGCCGCCAAAATAGAAAGGGTTTGCTGGAGGCATATTTACCTAATAATAGGAACCGCCCTATTATCATAAAATTCCAATATTTGTTAATCCCCTAGGTTTAAGATGTATCTTTATTGATGTGCCCTTTTTGGCAAACTTTTAAAAGTAATTTTATTGTTTTATTGTGGGTTAAGTTTAAGAATTCGAGATATGGGAATATTTAATCTTAGTTCAAAGCATTTCTACATTTAAGTGTTTTATGCTGTACTTAGTTTTATGGGTGGCCCTTTTGGGCTGACTTTAGCGTAATTTTTTTATTGCGGGATTTTAAAATCCCGTGGTGGAAGCAGCTTAAATATGCTGTCTCACCTTTGTATGTTTTTCTTTAAATATTGTGATTTTTGGAACAGAGGGTTAGTCTTGCTGTTAGAGGGAAGCAGTGTGGTTGTTGCGGTGGAACTAGAAGATACACGAGGTGTATCTTCAGTTGAGCAGAGGGAAGATAGGCCCTTTGCGTTAGTCTCGCTAGTAGAGTGAAGCTAGAAGGTACACGCTGTGTGCCTTTACTTGTGTAATTATACTGAAGCTGGGAGGTACGAGTCGTACCTACGGTTCAGTATTGGAAAAACTGACAATAGAGAGATCGAAGTAGAGACTTCGATATTTGTCAGTGTGGTGTGGTCGTGGACCACCCGAGTGAGGGTAAATAGACCCTCTTGTAATAATTGTATTTATTGCATTAAATAAATTGTGGTGAAGAATAAGAAAAAGAAGTGTTTTCCTGCCAACTCCATTCTGTTGTGTTCTCGTACCACGATAGTAGAAATACCTGCAGTGAAAGAAACAATAAATAAATAAAAATAAAATAAATATTTACATAGCGCCCTTTTTGTTAAAAATCCTTATTTGAAGACAAGCGTTAGAGTACCTACCTATAATGTGATTTTTTTTACTTTTTTTTAAGTGAAACTTCATTAGCCCCGTAAGAGTGATTTGAAATTCGAATGAAACGGAAATGACGCACTACGGCACCTGCGAAGCATCAAACTGCGCTCAAAGCTCCTATTAGTTTGCGCTCATTGGCCGCTTTGTTTTTTACGGGTCGTCGGAATATAATGCGTAAATTCGCGCTTCGTCGAACGCGTCCCATGGCGCAGCGGTATAGTGGGTCGCAAATCTCAGCGGCCAGAGAAATTCAGCAGACGGAGATTCGAATCCTACGAAATCAAAAAAAATAAACATTTTTGTTTTTGTAAATCAATATCCAATCTTCAAACCACTTTAAAACAAACAGGCAAAAGAAAGCGTCATTTAGCGACTATCTAGTTTCACTTCGATCGTGTGTGAATTACGCACTCTAATTATTTTTTAAATACCTACTCTTTTTTTTTTTAAATAGTAACTGATGTATCGAGAATTCAGACAATTCTGTGGTTTTTTACAGGTCTGCGTTAATACTCATATAAGTACTTTAAAACATTTTCAGTTTTGAGAACATCACTTAGTTCTAATGACCATTATTGTCTAGCATCTCGCCGAACTTCAGATGTTGTGTTTGCTGACATTATGGACTTTATTTACCTCTGGTCGGTTGGTTGGCGGAGTGGTCGTACATTAATTAAGCTAATTAATTGCTCTGGTGGGTGAGTTAATTAAATAGACGTCCTCTGCGCAGCCTTATCACACGGGCGCATCGGGCCGCAGGTGCTGGGGGCTGCCGAGGACCGGGGACCCACCAGCGTGGGTTCAACGAGATAATTAGGTACTTTGAGATAGGAGATAGTAAGGGGCACCTATCGGCATCAATTGGTAATTGGTAGGGACTAGGCTCTATGGACCTGCCCGACGACGCTGAAAATGGCAAGTGACTTTGCTATTTTCTCAGAGGTTTCGATTTCGTTTCAGTCTAAATATGTAATTAAATTATAGGTGCTAACCGCAAATAAATAATGTAATCTAGATTTACTGCGATTCAAAGAGTGGAATGTATTCAAATTCGTTTTGTGGACTTTGATGTTGACACAAATAAGGGATAGTAAGGTGGTATTGGACAGGACCCGACTCGCCCAACGTTGTTCGGCTGAAATAACAATAAATCCTTTGTCTTGGTCGATCTCACGGTCCTGAGGGACACCACTCGCGGTTATCACTGCACAAGCACTTAAGAAAACCAGAGATTTCCTACACAAGTTTCCTTTGCTGGTCGATATGATTAATAACTGAGAGAACAAGGTCACAGCACTCCATTTAGCAACGGACTGACATAAATTAACAATGTAATTTTTTCGTTAGTCCGGGAATTGTCGTCAGCTCGGGAAAGGTTTATGTGGGTATACAGGATAAGTAGGAATGTAAAGGTATACGTGTCGACGCAAGAAAGCAATGCTGCTGTAACCGCCACTACCTACGAAAGTAATTTTGGGGTTTGTATAACACAGCTAAAATTTTCCAACGTGGCGTCGTACAGTTCTTATTTATCGTCATAGAGTCACGGGACCCAGATAGATCGATGCAGAAAAAAAACACCCTGCAAAATGGGGCTTATAAAGTATTTTTGTAGGCAGTTGCGATTACAGCAGTAATGCTTTCTTGCGACGATATATATAAAAAAAATAATTTGCGTCAACAGATACCTTTTACTTTAGCTCCACACATAGGGCCCTGTTGAAAACAAAATTCTCCTAGAGCCTATATCATCTTTGAGGATGCTGTGTGGGGCTCTTTTAAGGAAAAGGAAAGATATGAAATTTTGCAAAAGAAGAATGTGTGAGGGGTGAGTAGAAAACTAGGTGTTTATGTGTAAAGGAGTGTGAGTGAATAGAGATAAATGAATAAGGACGTGTGAATCCATTCCTCCCACTGCGGTGCAAGGCGATAGGGAGAGAGTCCGGCTGAAGAGGTCAAAAGGTTTTCCTCAACTAATCTCTCCCGATCCCAGCATCCGCCGCCAAGACCCAGACAAACCTCACCTCGCGAACCAGCTAAGTCACCATGGCAGAAGTGTTGGTTATCCAACATATGGTCCCCGGGGCGGCGGCACCCACACCCGCCCTCCAATTAGAATGATAATCAATGATGATGACAAAATGTCATAAAACATTTCCCGTTATCCCTTACTCACCTTTACAGTTTACGCTTTACATCTTTCTATATTATACATATAATGAAAACCAATACATCTGTCTCTTTCTCTCTTCAACTACGTTATATTTTAATTACGTGCTATCTCACTGTTACTTTATTCTATTTTATATTTTGTCTCACTCTATATTATTTAGGATAACATAAACACACACATTGTATTTTTTGATGGGTTTAATTTATACTTAATTTTGCTTATGTTGAGCGAAACCGGTCGACGTAGATAAATTTAAAAAAAAATCGTGGTTATAAACAAAGTTAATGTTTAATTTCACAAAAATATCAAATAAGTACGCACAAGGTGACATTATTGGGTTACGTTACGTTGGTATCTAATAGTAGAAAAAGGTTGATAGGATATAAAGCAAGGTTTAAAAAGGTTCGTGGGAAATTTACTATTTCGGGACATCCGTCAAAAGATAGTTGCTGTACTGTCGCTAAGTGACGTTGAAAATGTCAATGGTCAAAGCAACATCGTTAAGCAGTTGAGTCGCTCTGTTGATTGGCGCGTTCCTATAGGCAGAAATCCTCGCTTTCGGAGCACAGAATCTCCCACGAGATGGTATACTTGTTAGGAACGTATAAGTTAACCTCTTTCAACGTAGGATGGTTCATGAAACAGTTGCTACCATTATCTTTTTCTGTTTTTCTGTGTCTTGTTCTCTTTCATATTTTCGTTTAGATTATCATTATTATCTTCTTCTTCAATGATATATTACATTGATGGTAATAATTCAAAAGTTATAAAAGGAGAGTTTTTTTATCTTCTTATGTATAAAAATTTTGAATTTGTTGCTTACCGCAAATCTTGAGAGTAGCTGAACCGATTTCGCTAATTCTTTTTTTAGAATATTCCTTGAAGTACGGGGATCGTTCTTACGGAGAGAAAATTTAAGAAAATTGGATAATTTCAGAAAACCTAACGACTATCGCACGTTTGACAGTTCGCGTGTTTGAGAATGACATTTTGCAAAACAATTCTGTTTTTGAAAATCTTTAAGTTGATAAATTTATTTAAAGTAGGTACTACCCTAATAGTTTGAATCGAATCAAGAATTTTAGATATTTTAAATAGGTACCTATGTTAGGTACCAAATTTAATATGCATGAAAAATGGAAATTTGAATAAAAAATGTAAAAGGTGGCACGCGGGCTGTTTAAAAACTGAATGTACTGGAATTGAATATATGGAACGCGGGAGGAGGGTTGGCGGGATGAGGGAGCGGGAAAGGGAAGAGGGAAGGTGGAGAAGGTTGAAGGGGAACGCGGGAGGGAAAGGCGACGTGTGAGGGGGGAGGGGAACTCGGGAGGGGGGTTCGCAGGATGGGGGAAGGGGGGGGTGGAGTGGGGAGAGGGAAGGTGGAGGTGATGGAGTGGGAACGCGAGAGGAGAAGAGGACGCAGGAGAAGAAGGGGAGGCGGAAGGGGAACGGGACGAATGGGAATGGACACTCAGGGAGAAACAATTTCTTTATTAAATAGCATAGCAACGCATGCCGGGACCAGCTAGTTTCGTATAAAAACTAAAAATTAAGAATTTCTTC
The DNA here is from genome assembly GCA_929108145.2 of Limnephilus rhombicus. NCBI lineage: Eukaryota > Metazoa > Arthropoda > Insecta > Trichoptera > Limnephilidae > Limnephilus > Limnephilus rhombicus. The sequence goes on from OV815277.1 coordinate 15,520,722, forward strand.
GAATTGGGATGGCAGATTAATAGTAAACTAGGAGTTAAAACCTTCTTCTATGGGAATATTGTCATCGCACGATCTTAATCTATCGACCTTTAACAGGAAGATGCTGTGAATAAGAAGGGTCATTGATTATTTAAGATATTGAAAGAAGAGTAAATGCAGGTGGGTCTAGGTAAATTTTTCGAAACAGCAATTTTTCGAATTCAATTCTTCGAAATACAATTTTTCGAACTTCAATTTTTCGAATTCAATTGTTCGAAATACAATTTTTCGAACTTCAATTTTTCGAATTCAGTTGTTCGAAATACAATTTTTCGAACTTCAATTTTTCGAATTCAATTGTTCGAAATACAATTTTTCGAACTTCAATTTTTCGAATTCAATTGTTCGAAATACAATTTTTCGAACTTCAATTTTTCGAATTCAATTGTTCGAAATACAATTTTTCGAATTCAATTGTTCGAAATACAATTTTTCGAACTTCAATTTTTCGAAAACATATTTTTCGAACATCAATTGACCGAAACACTAGTTTTTCGAATATATATAAGTATGTAAACAGTATGTACAAGGGTATTTTGTTATAGGATGGACAATATCAACTAACCTAAAAGCTCCACTACACTACTCGCGAAGTTGATCGAAGTTAATCGAATACGAGAGTGTAGACACGAACTTCATTTCGCTTCGTGCAACTTCGCTTCGCCTCGCCTGACTTCCGATAATTGTCGGTATTTGCGCCCGAGTCAAAGGACTGGAAGTGCTCCGAATTTCAAAGCGAGTAGTGTAGACACGCGCTTCGAACTTCGGCTAACTTCGCCGAGGACTTCGTCGAAGCGTCGAAGCGAGTAGTCTAGTGGACGTTTAACCTAACCTAGCCTAACAGTATCTCGTTAGTCATAAGCAAGTGAAATATATATTTTAACAAATTTGCAAAATATGTCTTTCGGCCAATTGCTGTTCGAAAAATTAGTCTTTCGAAAAACTGAAATTCGAACAATTGATTTCGAAAAATTGAATTCGAAAAACATGTCTGCTCCCAATGCAGGTAACTCCATTAATGGGGGACTGCCGTTGGCGCTAACAAAAAACTTTCGAAAGAAGCGAAGTTAGCAGTCCACAATGGAGTGCTGGTACCTACTCTGATATATAGCAGCGAGACATGGATCTGGCAGACGAAGGATGAAAGTAGACAGAGCTGTAGAATTGAGAACGTTGAAGCGTTTATGTGGTAAAACCATGTATATGATCTTGTGAGAAATGTGGAGATCCGCAATGAATGCAAGATGAATGTAAGCGTAATGAGTAAGATTAAAAAGGGGACTCTCAAATGATTTGAGCATGTTGGGCGAATTAACAAAGAAAGGAGTGTAAGGAGAATATATAGGTAACGCAAATGTGAAAATGAATGAGGAAGACATGGCACGATCAAGTGAATCAGATACTCGAGTCGGGCCATGTCACGAGTCAGAGTATGTATGAGCCGATGTTTGAATGGCAAAGAGTGTGTGCCAAGACCGAATTGTTTGCTACCCCTGCGGAGAAACGGCGTGATAGTTGGTTTGTTAGTTAGTCTCTGTGTTTTTTTCTAGTATCTGCTTCAAATGAAAAAAAAAGAAATTATTTATCTCAGGGACTCTAGTATTTATGTAAGACGGAAAACATGATCATTCATAAATATATTTTATCATTGGGATGTAATTTTGGCGACTTTCCTTGGTAAAATCTGTTCTCTTTTCAAATGAAAAAAAAAGTTTAAAAAAATATTTTAAATGAAAATCAATCAATCTCATTAACATTGAAAGGTAAATATTAAATACAGTGAATTTTTTGAAATCACGAAAGCAATATTTCAAATTTGAAAATGTATTCAAAAGTAATAAATAGAAGCAATAAACACTCATTTATTTTGACGCATGTCCTATTAGCGCTATAACTTATACCTCATTAATACTGCAAAATTCAATCGCATTGAATAAATATTTTATTTACTTTGTCAATAACTGAAATTCCCTAACGGTTTTATTATTTAAGGTGTGATTTAAAAAATATACAAAGGTTAGGTATCTTCTATTGTCAGTGTTGCCTATATTTCCCGGCCGCAATTAAATTTTTCATTAAACTAATACTATTTTTTTCTAAAAACAGTTTTTTTACATTAGCTTTCCATTGGAGGCTCTGAGGAAAACAGTTTACCTGGGGGCCTATGTCATCCAACAGGCACTTGATGTCTTTGAGGATACTGTGGCGGGGTTCTTTTTAGGTAAAGGAAGGAAGTTCTTGGAAAGAAAAAGGTAAGAGAAGTGGTCAGGAATCTGAGGGTCAGTGTGTCTGGAGTATGAATCCATTCTTCCCACTGCGGTAGAAGGCGATAGGCCGAGAGAGTCCAGCTAAAGAGGTCAAAAGGTCAAATGGCAGGGGTGTTGGTTATCCAATAAATGTTTCACGAGGCGGCGGTGCCTATACCCGTCTCCAAAGTTTTCTTCCATAACTAATTCGTCTAATTGTAGGCTTTTAATTTGTAATGAAATAATTATCAAACTCTTTCAATTTAACGATTTTATTAGATTCAAAATCGACATGTTTTGGCACTTCTAAACCTTCCTCTTTCCAGTCCATTCCCCTAACCACTCCTTTCAGCCTCAAAACCAACCTCAATTGGAGATGCCATATCCCAAGAGTATCGTAGAAAGTAAAACTATACAAATACCTGACGGTAATCTGAGTCGATTTTTCACAAAAACTGCGCTCTACAAATTATCGAATTGTTATTATTAATAACACGAACAGTTTCATTCAGATGATATATACGTTTCCAATCAAAATCAATTGGCCAATCAGCCTTTTTACTTAATGTGCAATTCGCAGCCATTTTACGGCATACATTATGTCTTTGGGTGGGTTGATAACACATAAAACGTCCAGCGGAGCATCGCGCTGAATGCATATTGCATTTTTTTAATTACAGTTTCAATTGCAACCAATATTCGTTTGCATCATGCACATATTGCATCTGTCCATCGCTTCCGCATAATGAATGCATTTTATACGGGACCGATGACGTTTTATTTCAAGAGTCTGGTTTTAATGAATTTTAAATCATGCAAAACGTGATTCAGTTTTGTTCGGAGGTGTTATTTTATTATCTGACCGGTTGCCAACTATTTTTCAGAGCGATTTATTTAATTGTTTATTTATGTTGTTCCTTCAGAATTTTGGCGTATTTTTCAGATGGTCTCGATATTTCTGCTTCACAAGAAAATACAAAAAATTGAGTATTTCTAAAGATATCCAAAAACTGTTTTTGAAAAATTATGAAATACGCTTTCATATTTATAATTCGAAATAAACACATATTTTTTATTTTCGTTATTTGTTTTTGGGGTGTTATGCCGTGTTGCGCTACCTCCTTCTTTAGCCAACGTTTCGGACATCGTTGCAGTGTCCATCATCAGAGCAGATCCGGCAGATCCGGTAGATGTGACATATTTTTTTATATTAATATTACATGTAAACATAAAAAAGTTTTAACAATGGCTCACCTAACATTTTTTCTAACTAAAATAGGCCACTTGCATGGATTTTATATCGAGTTTATTTTTTTATTTTTAAATGAATAAATCCATTATTTGGGCTCGTAACGTCACTACATGAAAATGTCCCGTCTTCGAAAATGTTCGAATTAATTAAAAAAAATTCCACACTGATTTATTTTTTTTATATGGCATCACTTTGATTTAAGGCCAATTTTTGAATTTGACATTTAACGTTCACTAGATTTATTGTTTGTTCTCTGCGAACTTATTATTTGGTTTGAATTTTTGACAGATGTTCTGAAGAGAATCCCGTACATTTTATGCTGTCCGTTCGTGTTTTAGAAGTATAATGATAATGGTGCGGATTTTAACAAAATCAAATTTCATAATATTCTTATTATTATTATGATTTGCAAGTATAAGTATATTACATTTTATTTAGTAATATAGACGTTGAACATTATAATGGTTTATGATCAATAAGATGGATCAAGGAAAAAGATATTTATGAGATTTAATATTTTTGGTATGCCTCGATATTCTCCTCTGCCATTCGTGTGGAAAACGTTATTTAAAAAAAAATGATTTTCGGCTATGTAATTATCGTTTATTCGCACCCATAAAACTATGTCCCGTCTTTCCGGTATATAAAAAATAAATCGGTCTTAGAACATTTGCCTTAACCGGAATAATTTTTTTTTTAATGTGATGAAGTGGCCTATTACTGATTGCGAAAAAAATAATAATTTTTAAAATTTTTCGCCAACATTAAAAAATTCATATCTCCAAAGGGAAACATAATAATTTATTTTAGTGCTATATAGCCAATGAATTAACCTATATTAAACTGTTTATCTCATTTTTATAGGATTTACAAAAAAATATATAAAAAATCGTAAAGTTAATATCCGCGCGAATCCTGGGTGTTTCTTTGAAACTGCCGTGAGGGGTACTTATTTGAGTCAACATAGAGTATTTTCGATATCTGTTATGTTATCTGTGGTATACTTGATTGAGAAAGGTTCATATCTATGGAACAAGGACTTAATTTTAACCATTAACAGTTTATCAAAAAATCGCCGTGAAAAAAATATTTTTAATATTCATTTATTTTTAGCATCGTCCTAAAATAGTCTACGAAGTTCGGATTTTCGACATCTATGGTCATAATAGATAAAGCAGTTTAATAGCTTCGTTTTAAAATAATTCGCAAACAATGGAACTATTTAAAATAATTACAATAAATGTTTTACGAATGGTAGAAAAATGCGGTCCAGTTTTGGACCGCTATCAATCACAGAAAAATAAAAGTGGTCAATTTTTCGACCATAATCGCTCCAGTGGTTAAGAACATATTTTTCACTATGATAGTAAGGGAGTTACAGCGATTTACGTGTCGTTATTTATAATATAATAATTCTTCGGAGAACAAAGGTCCTTCATGGCTGAAAGCTAGGTTTTGTCTGCAGAGCTTATGATGATATATAAATGCACATCTACCTTCGGCACCCTCGGCACATCTCGGCAACGAGATGATGTGACCCGAAGAGCCCGTAACAACTTCAGTAATGTAGGAACTAAATTATTGGCCAAAATGATACATTACAACCACTAACTAACCATCACGCCGTTTTCTGCAGTGGTAAGCAAAGAGGGAATACATATTATGACACGCACAGTCGCTTACATTCTCTTCCATTATTCCGACTCTTGACAAGATCCGACTCAAGTATTTAATTCACTTTGTGGTGCCATGTCTTCCTCGGTCCTTTCCGACTCCTTCTACGATAGAGGTAAAACCATTTTCAAGTTGCCACTAACGTATCAGGCTGGTGTTAACATGATTTTTATAATGGATTAGATATACACACGAATTGTAAGCTTCAACATTCCAATACAAAGTCAAGTGTGTAGACTACTAATAACTTATGTAGATTTATTAAACACCAGCTGGGTCACCCGGCTTCGCTCAGCACAACATTCGAGAGTGTTCTAGAATATTCCACAATATTCCCTATTCTCAAACATGCCACGACAAACTCCGCCATTCCTTCCAAAACTTTCTAGAGCTCTAAGGAACCTTCTAGAACTTTCCGGAAGACTATTCTAGAAATTTCAAGAGGGCGAAACTTCCAACCCTTATATCTTCAAAAGCAACCCCCTTAAGGTAAAAACGGGAACCGTCATCCTGGAGGGGGAAAAGAGATCTACCACACCATATAACTCCCTTGACCGTACCGGGACTCGTTATTTACTCGTTACCGATATTTATTGATTTTATCTTTACACAGGAGGCCTTGAAGGAAAAAACGCCCTCAAGGCCTATGTCAGATTTGAGGATGTTGTAAGGAGGGTATTTTTAAGGAAAAGTAGGAGATGAAGTTCTCGGAAAGAATGAAGGTGCGAGGGGTGAGTAGGAATCTGGAGTCAATATGTTCAGGAGTGACCGACGAATGACTCCATTCCTCCCAATGCGGTGCAAGGCGATTGGCCGAGAGAGTCCGGCTGGAGTGGACTAAAGGTCTCTCTCATCCATTTTCTCTCGATTTGGCCCCCCATGCAGTAGGTGGCCAAAATCATCCTCCGCAGAGACCTATGAACCCGGGCACCCCTCCAAGTCACCAAACGTAACGAACTACTTGGGACTACTTATGGCAGAGGGTTATCCAATAAATGTTTTCCGAGGCGGCGGCGCCCATATTGCCGCCCAAATTGATATCATTTTGATATTTAGATCATTTTGATATTTAGATTAGAAATAGGTACACACTAATTGCAACTTGCAAAATTCCAATACAAAATTAAGTGAGTAGACCCCTATTAACCCATCAAGGTGGAATTTTAAGTATTTATTCCTAAAGGTCGAGTACCTGCAGTGAATTTGGGATTTTAAATCGCAAAGCTGACGTTTGTGATTTAAATTTTATCTTTAATATTTAGTTAATATTTGACTTTCACACAGAACAACTTAGGTTCATCATTTCAACGGTCCATTATTTCTCATTTCGTTGGAATCCATCCGGAATTTGAGTTAAAATTGCTTGTTAAAGACCTTTGTTCTTGTAATGTATGAGAATATGTATATAGTTTCAATGTCTCTCAATAGATGTCTTTAGTAATAAGTAATTTTAGTGGGTCTCAACAGAGGTCAGTAAAATTGAACTATATGAGAGAGATAACTGTCACTCGTTCGGGTCTAATGCGCGAACGGTCACGAAGATAGCCGATTATATCCGATCGACAGGTGGGCACCTACAGTGACCATTTTTCTTGCCGAGTTACACAGAGCATTAAGTCCACTTAAATATAGGTATATCGTATTCAAGACGATAATAAACCGACTCGTATTAACCTGATGAACCGAAGTATCATTGAAACTTTCCAACATCCAAGTTGTATTGTTCATCAGAGAAAACAATAGAACACTACAGTTCTTTTTCTTCTTGGTGTGCCCTATCAGGTCCCCCCGACTTTGGCGATCACTCTGGAAACTGTATCTTTGTCTTGCGCTGCCTGGAATAGCTCCTCCACACTTCTAATGCCGGTCCACTCTCGTACATTTCGCAGCCAAGATATTTGTCTCCTACCAGGCCCTCGGCGACCCTCTATCTTGCATTTCAATATTCATTGGAGCAAGTGATACTTCTCCCCTCGAAGTATGTGATCCAGATATGAAATCTTCACGACTTTCATCAATTTAAGCAGTTCTCTATCTGCTCTAGCCCGCCTGAGAATTTCTGTGTTGTGATCATGTTGGCCCATGGGACCTTGAGTATTTTTCGGTGAAGCCACATTTCAAAAGTCCATTACCTGTTCATGGTATTTACTTTCAAGGTCCATGTCTCATATCCATACAGCAAGACCGACCACACATAACATTTTAACATTCTCTGCCTTAGCTTTAAATTGATATTGTCATTGTAGAAAAGGGATTTCATTTTACTGAATGCAGTTCTTGCTGCTTCAATTCTGCAACTAACCTCTACATCTGGGTTAAGAGTCTCCGTGAGAATACTGCCGAGGTATCTAAATCTTTCCACCTTTTAATTGAATCACTGATCCAGTTAAAATAGCTAATAACTACAGTTCTAAATATCACTAAAAATAGAAAGCAACACACCTCACATCTACTCATAAAAAATATACGCAGTTGCTAGATTACTAAAATAAAACTTTCATTTAATAACAATTAAACAACTATTACCATGGCGTAACAAAATTCCTAGCAATAATATTGCACAAACATTTGGCATGTCAATCGCTTGGAAACAATGCAAAATAAATAATAAATTAACCATTTATAGACGCCCCGTTCTTATTCAATAATTTATAAAAAATCTGCCTTTCTCAATTCCACTTCTGGTATCGTAGGATAATCAATATATCCGCTGCAAAAACCAGTCTCATAAAGTCGATAGCATACTTCATTCGTTTACTTACATAACACCTTTCCCGTTATCTCCACTTCATATTCAAGGCATATAAATTTAAATCTGTATCATTCGGACACTTTGAAAAATAACTAGGTATATTAGCATCGATTACCACACACTATCGCGCTCGTGGACGATTTATGGAGGGCGAGTTGTACGGTCTCATTTGCATACGGTAATCGCAATTTCAATTAGGTGGTTTTTATTCTCCTTCGAGCGATCCGTGCATATTAACTTGCATCTGAATTAATGCGTTTTTCGCAAGCCTGCGCTTGTAACTTCAGTCCGCATTGATTTGGATTAAATTCTGCGTTACGTGATAATTAATATCATTTCGTGTTTCTTTTGCAATCATTCAACGGGTTTTTGGATCGGAGATATAATTTTATTGAGTAATTTAACGCAGATCACATGTAATAATAATATAGTGTGTGCACTTTCATGCTTTGACGTGGAAGAACCGGCGGTGGAATCAGGGACATTAAGGAGCAATGTGTAATTATTTGTAGGCTGTTTCGTAACTGATTACCACTGTGGAGACGTTATTACAAAGTTATGATGCGAACACTCGTATCAGCATCGATAGCAGGTGCAAAACCAGAGAAAAAATACTAGAAATACCTCCTTAAAGATGAAGAAGGTGCTATGCAGCGAAGACATTGATAAAATAAATGTAATACTTTGTCCTAATCATAACTTATAAAACAAATGACCATAATAAATGCGTGAATGATGCAAGGATATATTTAATTTTTTAATTTTTTATTATTCTTTTCCATAAAAATATCTTAGGTGTATAGCTAAACGCAAAAAAACATGTCTAAGTATACAATAATGCCAGCTCGTGGTGAACCATTTTGTGTTATAACTTTATATTAACTAAATTCGCTTTAACCAGTGTAATTTTAATTCTAGTAAAATTCATTTAATATTAATAGAGCAAAAAAACCTTGTCTAAGTATACAGTAATGCCAGCTTGTGGTAAACCATTTTGATTTATATTGACTAAATTCGCTTTAACCATTGTAATTCTATTTCGTTAAATTCTTACCATTGTGATTTCTAATTTTAGAATTCATTAAGAGATGGAGCCACTTCGGTCGGCGTCTCGCAAACGGACTTGCCCCTGACTAGCATAAATACCACGTTTTAATGAGCTTTCTATTCCGTTCCGCGGCGATGACGCCACTACTTGTCACGATTATTTTGTCCTGGTGAAAGTTAACCATTGTAATTTTTATTTATTTTATTTTATTTTTTCTTAAATTCTTACCATTGTGATTTCTAATTTTAGATTTCATTAAGAGATGGAGCCACTTCCGTCGGCGTCTCGCAAACGGACTTGCCACTGGCTAGCATAAATACCACGTTTTAATGAACTTTCTATTCCGTTCCGCGGCGATGACGCCACTGCTTGTCACGATTATTTTGTACTGGTGAAAGTTAGTGGTGCTGGCGGCACGGTATCGCTTCGAAGTAAATAAGCACACACTTCACGACTAAAAATTACACATCTACCGGATCTGCCGGATCTGCCCTGATGGACACTGCAACGATGTCCGAAACGTTGGCTAAAAAAGGAGGTAGCGCAACACGGCATAACACCCCAAAAACAAATAACGAAAATGCTTTTGGCCGTGAAAATTTTAAAACTTATCTAGGTGTATACAGTTTTTATAGATTTTTTGACTACCACACTAGGCACATACCCGTATTATGGTAGTCGAGGTATGTACATAGGTATATAATTATATAAATGTAGTGATTGCTAGTTCGTTTTAATATTCATTTAATTATTTTCTCTATTCATTTAACCTAATGTTCAGCATCCAGATGGGTATTTAGGTGATTAGTGTATGATACTGAGAGACGGTTTTTATATAAAAAAAGATAAGCTCGATGAAATGAACATTATAAAGATGGTAGGTGTAAAAGTAAATTTATGTGAAAATAATGTATAATAATAAGATAGAAAGTTTTTAAAATTGAAATTGGTGGCGTTGAAATAATAATTTAAGATTTACAGGTGACGCATGACGGTCTGATTGCCTACGATTATTTTACCTAATATGTAACAAAGAGCAAGATGCAGACATAGAAAAAGGTAAAAGTTTATACCTTGTAGATAGACAGAAGGAATATACGAGTATAAATTTTATTGTTTTATTTTTTATTTATTTTTTATTTTAGTTTATTTAGGAAACAAACAGTTATACATATTTTAATAAGAAAGTAACATATTACATGATTGCATTAACCAGCGATGTTTCCGCTACAATTTATAATATATATATATATATATATATATATATATATATGTATATAAACATGGATTAAAACATTAAAGAAAACATAAAGTGGTAGAAAAAAAAGAAAAAAAAAATATATACAACAGAAATGAAAGAAAAAAACACACACACAAATTAAAGCATATGGGATATATAAATCATCCAAATATTATTATTATAATAAAAAGAAGGAAAACCAACATAATGAGAATGAAAAAAATAACATGCAGCAGGGGTGGAGAGTTCGTAATTAACAATTTGTTTTAATTTTTTCTATTATGGATTTAATAAATTGGCCTGAGGACAAATGGAAAATATCAGCGTCGTAAAAGATATCATTGTATTTTGTGCACGTCCTTCGGAGAAATGAATGTTGTGTGTAATTTGTTTTTGAGTGTGGGATGTGGAATAGTTGGTTTGATCTTGTGTTTCTTATTGGACAGTGGAAATTAATGTGTTCTAGAAGATAGTTGTTGTCAACAACGTTGTTAATGATTTTGAATAAAAATTTTTGGTCGGATATATTTCTTCTATCTTCTAAAGTTGATAAATTATGGAATGTTAATGAGTCTTTTAGGTTTTCTGAAGTTCGAAAGGATTTAAAGTCTAGGTGTTTCAATATCTTTTTTTGAATTCTTTCTAACCTTTCAATATTTACTTTGTATTGGGGATTCCATATGACTGATCCGAATTCTAATATTGAGCGAACAAAAGAGACGTACAGTATTTTGATTACGTGTGGTGACCTAAATGGTTTGGTCACTCTTATGATGAATCCTAGAAGTTTGTACGCCCTGTCACAGATGGAATTTATATGTGTTCGGAAAGACATTCCGGAGTCCATTATTATTCCTAAGTCCCTCACTTCACAAAATCTTTTTATCTCTACGTCATTGATTTTGTACGGGAATATTAGGGGGTTTATGCTTTTGGTGAATGATATTGTGTTACATTTTTCCAGATTAAGGAACAGTTGATTGTTAGCACAATATATTCCAAGCTTATTGATATCATCTTGCAATTCTGGGCTGTCATTAATATTAGTGATTTTTTTGTAAATCTTAGTGTCATCAGCAAAAATTTGTAATTTGGAATTTTTAAAGCATTTACCTATATCATTGATATATAAAATAAACAAGAGAGGTCCGAGATGTGATCGTTGCGGGATTCCTGAAGGTATAAATATATGTAATAGCTTCTGTATTGTTCATAAATGTTATTCTGGTATTTTTAAAACAATGGTAGACTTGTGGAAGTATGTTGATATTTGAGGTGCATTTGTTTCCAAGTGTGAAGGCAAGTAATAAAAGCAGTCAGTTTAAGTTACTTTTACATCACTGAAAGAGAAGATAACTAAACGCTAAGGACGGGTTTTTTTCAAAAGATTTTACGATTTCATCAAATATTCGATTTTAATTTTCTCGTTATGTGTAAGTTCTATTCAAGTTCTGTGATTATTTCAGTATTGTGGAGCAACTAGCCTGTAATGATATAATAACATAACTTGAATAGAACTTACATAGAACGTGAAAATTAACTTCATCTATTTGATGAATCCGTCAATTTTTTTGAAACATCCCGTCCTAATACTAATAAATCTAAACGAAAGTATGAAAAAGAACAAGACACAGAAAAATAAAATAACAGAATGTGCAATTCCCACCCGGTAGAAGTGAAACCTTCGGAAAACTAAAGTAGGCAAAAGTGGTGAGGCTATGAAGCACCGCACAATGAGGAGACCGATTGTACTATCTCATTCTCTCGCAGGCTAAATCCTATAGATGTATATGTTTGTCTCTTTTCAGTGTCGCTATTTATTGTTTCATAGAGTTTCAAATCACAACGGTGCTAAAGAAGTTTCACTTCAAAAACTAACGCTCGCAACTGGGACTCGAATCCAGGATCTTTCGTTTTACCTAGACAAGCGCCTTAACCAATCGGCCACTCTTATTTTTAAGTCATTTTAGTCAATCTCATATTTCAAAATCAGAATTAACAATAATATGTTTGACCTTTTTTCCATATTTATGACAGCTAACTTATTAAATTGATTTAACCAAACTAATCCAACTGCGAGTACCTACCCGTAATACAAGATTGAATGCGCCTTACTTCGTTAATGCGCCTACTAATAATTACTTCGAAAACTCGCCTATCGAAAGGCTTCATCGATTAGGAAATAAATATAACTCAATCGATGTTTATCGTCATCTGTCAGTGTCCAAATTTAAATTCAGTATATTGGAACAGTTACAATAGAACTATAAATCCCCATCTTGAAATTTTGTGTGCACAGTTTATTGTAAACCCTCATAGTTAAGTTCCGTCAAAAACACCTACAATATAGGGCGTAATAAAGGTTAGTAATTTATAATTTATAAACAAACCTTATAAAAACTGTTCTTTTTTATCGTTGTAATAGGTAATAATAACGAAATTACTTTAACGACTTATACTTTGATTAACATTTTAATTTGATTGTAATAAGATACTCTGTTATATTATGTTATCGAACTCATTTGTCCTCTCCGTGATAGTTTACTGAAGTATCTGACATTATTTGTTCAAACCTGAAATGTTCCATGGTTTCAGTATAAAGGGGATTGGTATATTTATGGTATAAAGTATTTCGTCTTTGGAAATTGAATTCCTTAAGCAGAAATTCTGACGATAAAGTAATTGGTCAAAATGGAATTGTTTTGTATATTAATTTTAGTGCGGTGCAAGTCGGTAGTCAAGTATGTATTTTTGTTTAAAATCAACTTCGCTATGTATTCAACACATAAATTGCACATATATTAAAAACTCATATTATTATTATTATTTGTTATATACGTATATACATATAAAACTGATTTTTTTCTCTTTATTGTATAATGCTATACTTTTTACTTACCAGCTTTATTTATATGTACCATGTGTAAAAACTATTCATGTTTTCTTTGTATTCTAAACACACCTGTATGCACTAAAACATAAACATGTAAATGTGTGTAAAAGCCCATAAAGGCGTTAATGATTAATAAAATAAATGAAAACAAATGTTCTAAGAACTGGTTTAAAACCTTGATAGTATCTCGAATAAACACATCCGATTTTAGTTTTATGGGACACCTATTGACCTTTTTCTAAAAGTATAAACGAGTAGGTATTCAATTTTTGTTTAGAATAACTCTATTTTGTAATAAATTTTTAAGGTTATTCCCATCACTGTAATATGAAGTTTATTCCCATCACTGTGAAGAAGATACGACATGAAAATGATGGAAATAACTTTCAAAAGAGAGTAATTCTAATAAAAAGAATCATTTTACTTAGTGGTATGGTATTAATTATTTCTTTTCCAGTTAACCGATTTGCTTCTTCCACATATATTTCCGATCCCTTCTTTTTGTATTTATTTCCAATGTAATTAGATAGGTAGGTACTCATATAATGCATTTAATATTGGTTGTTATTAATAAATCATTTGACCTGACGAAGAAATGGTTCTTTCTAAACCGGTCATCGAATGAAATCAATCTGTGGTTGAAAGAAAGCATTATTTTATTAAAGCGTTATTATTAAAGCATTTTTATCATTGCTTTAGTAAGAAGTAATTTAGAATACAATTCCACTATTTGATCCCCATATTATAAAGCAAATCAAGTAAAAATTGAGAAAGTTCAACAAAAATTTCAAGGTTCATTTAAATTCAAACTCCATACTCATTGAACGAATTAATTATGTCAACTTAATGAAAATATTTAATATAACTGGCTTATAATGTAGAAGAACCAAAAGCTATCTGGTACTTTTATTCAAATTAGTTATGGATAACTTGACGCACCTGACTTAATAAAACTATTAAAATTCCGAGTATTATATCGTGATACGAGACTTCCAGGGCTGTTCTTTGTTTATCCGTCTAAAACTATCTATTTCATTAACTTCCCAATACAAAGACTATGTAGCTTATGTAGGCTTGGAAATAAATTCAGTTCCGTTGATATTTTCATTTATTCCTTACTTAAATTTATGCAAGAAATTTCTGAAATTCTGATGTTAATTTTAATGTTATTATTCTAATATTGTTTTGACGGTATTTCTTTTAAATTCTGCTTCTTTTCTTTTAGTGGAAAGGAAGAGAAATAATACTATAAAAGAATTGGTTTTTTATTGTTTCTATTTCTGTTATTTCTGTTTCTATTTCTATTGTTTGTATTTCTATTGTTTCTATTTCTATCATTACTATGTTATAAATAAATTATTTATTTAATTTTATTCTAATTTATTATAGTAGGTCACGATGAAGGTGACTACTTTTACAAACATATACATAAGAGATGTTTCCATTTTTAATTTTCAAATGCAATATTTCTCGAAATACATGAATGGAGCAATAAAGTAGACCCTTTCAAAGGTACCAGATAATAATGTAGAAGTTTTTAATTTATGAATGTTCAAAGAATAGATTGAATAACTTAAATATTATAATTTAGAGAGCTTCACGTGCAATTCCGAATACGGGGAATTTATAAACATATTGAAATACTTTCAAATGAACCACTTAAAAAAAAATAATGAAGAAATTCAACGTAATTTTACATAGATGTCAATTAGGTGGCAGGTATGGATAACGCTGCCTTGCGAACCGTTTATTGGAAAACCAATACCCCTGTTACACGCTACCCCAAGAGGTTCGCTACGTTTGGTGACTTGAGCACGGGTGCTCGATTTGATGGGGTGAGGTTTGTCGAGGTCTTGGCGGCCAATGCATTTGCTCTCTTACTGCGGGGCGAGCCGGATCGGGAGAGATTGGTTGAGGGAGAACTAGCCTAGACCTCTCCGCCGGACTCTCTCGACCCATTACCTTGCGCCGCAATGGGAGGGATAGATTCATATGTCCGTCATCCCTCTATTTCCTTTGCCTGAAAAGACCCTCCACCCAGCTGCTGTTAAACGCTGGAAGAATGGAAGGAAATAGCTACAGACAAAGAGAAACTCCGAGAGTCAACTCAGAAAGTATATACCATGAACGAAACGGATTCCGATAATAGTGACCCGGCAGAATAAGTGAGAAACGGGAAGTGAGAAACGGGAGGAGGAACAAGAAAACTGGAAGAAGGATGAAGGAAGGAACAACTTGGAAAAGGAGGAACTACGAAAGGGGAAAAAATATTATATTGAAATAAACATTGCTCAACCCATCTCATTCCGACCCAACCTACTTTCCAATATTGGCTCATTAGGTTGCCATGTAAACCGGCTGATTAAACTCCAACTTCCCACCTATCCTAAGAGCACGTGTTCCAGTCCTAACAAATCAGTGCCCCCTGGTGTACCGGTCTCAATCGTATCGTATCGTATCTAAGTGTCCTGTGTGGAGCTAATGTAAAAAAATATAAATGCGCCAAGAGAAGAATCTTGCAGATGTTTTGCGTGCAGCACAACACCTTTATTTCAGGCTATAATATAAAGGGTTTGGAATGTGCAGAAGTTCCAATGTTGTCAGGTTTGGAACACAGAATTTTCAGTTTCATCGTGTTTTATAATTTTTCTTACATTAGGGGGAGTTCAGGAGATTTGTAACAGTTTCAGACGAAGCTATCACATGCAATATTTTTTACCAAGTCATTCAGACATGCTAAATAATTTTACACGTGATAATATAAAGATTCACAATTACTAAAAAAATAATCTAGGGAGACTTGCCCATATGTTTTACAAGGCTAAATAATAGTCATTAGTTATTACAGTTATATGGAGAGAGATGGGAGAATACCGCAATAACTATAAAACAAACTTGACAAGAAATGAAAAATAGCTATATAAAAAAAGAAAGTTAAATTATTAAAACAAGACACAATCCGTTGTTTTCAGACCGATTGTTATCTCTAATGCACAGATGCAGTGTAGGCAGGGAGTCTATTCTACAGTTATTTTAATGGAGCCTGCTCTAATAAGCTAACAGCATTGATCCCCGGTGCATCGGTGCACCGGTGTACGTGCAGAATACCCGTTCACAGTTGAAGTCGGCTTCATGAGATTATGAGAACGGGTCGTTTCTTCTACTAGTTAGTTCGCTTGCGAAACGACACACCGGCATCTGTTCATTTTTTTTAATTATAATTTATTTGTTTAAACTGGGTTTTTACTGATTTTCGCACTCACATGAGAACAATCTATTTATAAAAACTCAGTTAATATACAAATTGTTATGAATACAAATAATTACATTAATCTAATCAGACAATTATACATTTTCATACACTTAAATAAACTAGATAACTTAAAAAGACTCGATAGACACGAGAGACACAATTAGAGACACGAATGATACATAATCTTAATATATAAAACAAAGTCGGGTTAGTTCATAGACATATATGTCCGTGGGTTAGTTACTCTATTTATAACTCGAGAACGGCTGGGCTGATTTTGATGATCTTTGATTTGTTGGATTTGTCTTCGCCCCGGATAGGATAATAACAAACATCACAAAAGTTAACGAAATAAATAGTTATAAAGAAAATGATTTTCCCCATACATTTTGTATGGAACGAATTCTCCTATTTTGAATGAACTGCAGCAATATTGTGAGGGGTATAATATTGAACTGTGCATGAATTCCAAACATTCAAAAACGTCAAATGTCAATGCGTTCATTGTTGTGCATTTGTTTTTAATCATATAATGCTGCCCTTCTTTCTTACACACTCAATGTCAATAGTCGAAAATGAGATAAATGGTGAACGTACGTCTGCACACCTCCAAAGGAAAAATACAATAATTATAATAAATCTCTGAAATGAAACGCATTTTTTTAACATAAGCTACACACAGGAGGCCCCGAGGAAAATAATTTCTCTCAGGACCTATGTCATCTTAGGGGATGCTGTGTGGAGGATCTTTTTAAGGAATGGGGAGGATAGAAAGTTCTGGGAAGGAAAAAGGTATGAGGGGTGGGTAGGAATCTGGGGGTCAGTGTATCCGGGAGTGACGGACGTATGAATTCATCCCTCCAACTGTGATGCAATGCAATGGGTCGAGAGAGTCCGGCTGGAAAGGTCAAAAGGCCTTCCTCAACCAGTCTCTCTCGATCCGGCCCGCCAGGCAGCAGGTGGGCAGGCGCATCAACTGCCAAGACCCGGACATAAGTCAAACCCGGGCACCCCTGCTAAATCACAAGACGTAGCGAACCACTTGGGGTGATCTATGGCAGAGGTTTTGGTTATTCAATAAATGGTTCCCGGGGCGGCGGCACCCGTATCCGCCTCCCGAATTCCCGTAAGTAATTGTAAAAGTAAGAAAATCACAAAAATATAAATCCGTACACAACGCCATCTCTGATACTGACTAAAACAAAACACTGACAGTAGCATCTGTGTAATTTTTAACTTAATAAAAAAACTTTATTTAATTCAACAGTTATTGATTCTGAGACGGTACGAAGTTCGTCGGGTCAGCTAGTACTCATATAATTAGCAAAATATATTTTTTTGCAATCTCAGAACATCTTTTTTGAATCCATATAGATTTACGAAGAAAATATCCTACTTCAGCCCAATAATGCACCAATTAAAGTAATATATTAACAGAAAATTAATTAAGCTCTAATTTTCAAAATTGCAACTGATTTGTGAAGAATTCTAGCGAGCTTTCACAGGTCTGCGCTAGTATTAAGGAATTCCTTTCTATTGTCCTCTGAAATTTCCAACAACTTTTCTAAACTAACCATGTTTTTAGGATGGAACTCATGCCAGGAGCATATAAGCTCACGAAGGTACATTATACAATGTTGTCTGTATACATAAATGTATGCAGGTAGACAGTTTGTAGAGCGGTACGGGGTACCTGCCTGCATGAGAGCAATGTGTGCAGCAACAGTGATACCGAACGCTCGTGCATTGGCAATCGAATCATTACGAGCGACGTGGGCCTGCCCACAGATGATCTCCTGATATCGCGGGTATGTGCGGCTCGATTAATGTGGACGGGTTTGTTTTTTTTTTCTTAATTCAGTATTATCGTAGTGGGCTAAATAATATGGAGTCATATTTTTCTTTCCAGCGAATTAGGTAGGTACGCAGAAAAGCAGAGAATTTTTTTTGACCTCAATAAGATTTTAAGTTCTTACAAAAATGAAATTCTTCATTCTCCCATATTTGTTTTGATCAAATATATTTTTATAATTATTGGATTCTTCACATGTGAGCTTTCGTCGTCTTTATTAATGTGTGGCTAGCGAACAACGATTACCTCATATTGGCTATTCGTACTCTAATAGTGTACGCGGACCTTTTTATCCTAGCTACAAATGCCGAACTAAAAGAAGATTCATACTGTTTCTGATTGCCGCCGATTTAGCAGCTCGCGAATTGCTTCGTGTTCACTCCCCATTTCTCGATATGTAATCTTGTATAAACGTAAATTATGGTGGTGAAATATTGTTTAATAAACCTGTAAGTACAGAGTCTTGCTTATTTGATTTACATACACAATACACATTCATGCCCCCATAATATTGATGTTGGATTTCAAATGCCTCAATAATTAGGCGTTTTCAGGAACAAGTCCAAAGTAGTGGTCGATTTCGATGATTTGTCAGAATGGCCAAGTTTGCACGCTTGAAAGTGGTTTGATAATCTTGTCTGTAATTGATGGTTAAATTCACAATGGCCGAGTAGATAGAGGCATTGTCCCGGTAATACAGATAATGGGTTCAATTCCCAATTACGATGGTTACCTTTTTATTTACTGTGTCGTTTTCTGTTTCATGTTTTGTTTAGATTTATTAGTCTTCTATCTTTTCTATCTTCAGAAATTAGTAAAAGAATTTAAATATTTAATCATTAAATATTTAATCATTAATCATTAAATATTTAAATATTTAATCATTAAAGACATTAATATCTCCTTTGGACACATTTAACGATATCATACTTCGGCTACGAACTGCCAACTGTTTCTTCATTAATTTTCTTGACGCATATTTTTATTGGCTGTATGATTTTCAAGATTCTACCCGAATTAAATGCAATCTAGATAGATGTAATACAATTTTTTGTCTTGGAAAAAAATCTCAATTTTTATTTTAATGCGCGATGTTCATTAACTTTTTTTACTAGAATATAATCTTTATTTTTGGATATCATTTTTAAATTTTATTGAATGTTATCACATTTTGATTATCATTTTTATTTTTGGAATAACTTAGTAAAGAAAATCTTAAATTGTTATATTTAATCATTAAAAATAATCACAGAAATTAAATCACCAACACAGAAATTCTCAGGCGGGCTAGAGCAGATGGAGAACTGCTTACATTAATAAAAATCAGGAAAATTTCATATCTGGGTCATATACTTCGAGGGGAAAAGTATCACTTGCTCCATTTGATATTGAAAGACAAGATAGAGGGTCGCCGAGGGCCTGGTAGGAGGCAAATGTCTTGGCTGTGTAACATACGAGAGTGGACCGGCATTAGAAGTGTGGAGGAGCTATTCCGGGCAGCGCAAGACAGAGAGACATTCTCAAGAGTGATCGCCAACGTCGGGGGGACCTGATACGGCACGCAAAGAAGAAGAAGAAAAATAATATTAACAACCTTCAAAACAAACAAAAAAATGAAACACATAAATTAGGTAAATATTCAGTCAAGTATTCATTAAATTGTAATATTTAATCATTAAAAATAATATTAACAACCTTCAAAACAAAAAAAAATTAAACACATAAATTAGGTATATATTCAGTCGCGTATAGGAATTAAACCAGGACCTCAGTCTTGCCGGGGCTCTATTTAGTGTTTCATACTTCGACTAAGAAATACCAACATTATGTTCATTTTCTTAAAGCATATTTTTATTGGCTGCTATCTTTATGTAAAAATGCAAGATTCTACCCGAACTTAATATGCCCAAAGGGGATAGGACAGAATTATCTCCGTAATTAGAGTGGAGCCCCGGCAAGGCTAAGGTCCAGTCGAGCGATTCTATATTTTTCGTGGGAACGTTATTAGATAACGGACGTGATCTTCTGTCAGATTTGTGTGATTTTTATGGCTGTATTTGCTTTTTCTATGTACAACGTACACTAAATGAATAAATAATCATGTTTACTTGCAGGAACTCGTGTTTAAAATGATCTAAAATATGTGACATTGGAGGTTATCCACCACTTACCCGTCCTGGTATAAGTAACAGATGGTTACTCCTTCAAGGCTCTCGCAAGATTTTATTATTTTTTTTATTAAACGAAGCTTTATTTATTTAATGAATAACAGATCACTTTGTATAAACCACTATATTATAAACAATATCTACATGTTTCGATAACAATGTTATCTTCATCAGGATATGTTAATATAAAGAAAAATAAATGACAAACAAGTATAGACAAATTAGAATAAACTATAAAATAGACAAAATATTAAAAAGTAGAGGTGATTAATTACTTACAAATCATAAAAATAGTTATACAAAATTAAATATAAAAATTATTTAAGGAAAAATAAAATTGCATTTAAATAATAAAACACTTTTAAGAACATATAATTAAATTAATTAGTCTAAATCAAAAAATCAATAATTATAATTAATTGTAAGTATTAATAAGAAAATAAATTTAAAAGATGGCTTTTTTCAAAAAAATGTTTGGTTATTTATAACATTTAATTTACAATTAATGCTTTTTAAATTTTTATTTTTATTTTTTTTTTCACAAAGTAATTTTGCGAAGTTTGAAGAAGAAGCTATATTTATTTATGTTGAACGAATCTAGACCTCCAGTGTCTCTGCATATGTTGTTAGTAAGTAGTATGCAAGTGCTTAACAGGAAAAACAAAATGCAAAAAATAGGTTAGTAAGACAAATATAAATTAAACAGGGCAAAAGAAAAACTGATTCATGAGGCTCCATGCAGGCGGCATTGCATCTGTAAAAACCTGCAAGCACCTGTATAAAATAGAGAACATAAATAATACAATAAATAATAATAAAATATGTGACAGTAAATATGTAAAAATCACACAAATCTGACAGGAGGTAGCGTCCGTTATCTAATGGCGATCCTACGCTAATATAGAACCTTAATATAGCTCGGCAGAGTTCAACTCCTAGATTTGACTCTATCTTTATCTGATTATTCTGTTTAAAACTTTCGTTTGAGAATTGCTAATATTATTTTTAATGATTACCAGCCGCAGTTATCAACTTTTCGATCGATCAGCTTGTTTAGTAACGCTCGATTCACCTGTTTATCGGAGAGTTGCGTTGGGAAGAGCGTATTTCTGTACTGAGGAGTGTTGAGCCTAACATTTGGTTCAACAGTTCAGTAGGATGAGGAACAACGACCGTAAATATTACAATTCGATTACTCATTAAGTTTTTGTAAAAAAAATATACTGAAATCGCACTAACTAGCACAAGACAGGACAGAGTCTACGGTCGCTCCTCATTGACCCCACCGATAAGTTTGTTAAGCATTCATGCCCCAATCTCCCCAGTACAGAGTATAGAGTGTATAGTGTACACTGCTCCCCGAAGACTCAGATTCAATTTATCTTCTTCGAGACCTTTTTACTCCATTTTTCCCCATCGGCCGAACTTTGCCTCGGACAAACTGACCTCGAATGCAACAACGCCGCACCATTAAAATGCACGAAAGTTATGTAGTTCCAAATAAACAAATTATATTAAATTAAATAATGCCTCACTTTTGACCTGAATTATATTCCCAAGATGAAAGGGCGCTTCCGAAACCATTTGACAATTCTGTTTTTGAAGTGAAAACTTCTGTAGCACCGTTATAATTTGAAACTCAATGAAAAAAAGAGACAAACCCGTACATCTATAGGTTTTCGCCTGCGAGAGAAATATGTATTTAATTCACGGGTACCTACTCGGTTCCAATATAATACGATAAATCCACATTCCCACTCAAGTCTCCTTTGATGTAGTGGTATAGCGCGCTTGACGAACCTCAACGGCCAGACATTTAGCGAACCAAGGATCGAATCCTAAAATTTAAAAAATAATTTACTTTTTTTTTGCAAAATCATTAACCAATCTTTAAACCACTTCAAAATGATCTGGCAAAAGAAAACACAAAAGAAAGCGACATTTAGTGATTCCGAAGAAGAAAACACAAATACTAAGAAGATTACCTAATGCATAGGAAAAGGTGCAATGGAATTCTACGATAAAAATATGGAAAAATCTTTCTTCACATTGGTAAAAAAAAGTGCTTCGTAGTCCCCCCCACTCTTGTCTACTTGTTTTCTTAAGGTTTCGCTTCTACCGCGTCTGAATTACATACCCTGATTTTTTTTATTTACCGTTCCACGTATAAATCCACGGTTCCACACGGTTGAACAATAAATATTTTTTATTTTCGTAAAATCAATATCCAATCTTCAAACCACTCCAAAATGAACACTCAAAAGAAAACACAAAAGAAAATGACATCTAGCGACTCCGAGAAAGAAAACAAAAATACTAATAAGATGACCAAATGTATAGGAAAAGGTGCATTTGAATTCGACGATAAAATACGGAAAAAATCGTTCTTCACATTGATAAAAAAGTGCTTCGTAGTAAAGTACTTTAGTTTTCTTAAGTTTTCGCTTCTACCGCGTCTGAATTTTTTTTTAAATTTACTTAATATGAGTTTCTGTAATGGAAGAGTATCTACGAATTAAACGATGTATGAATGTGAATAAAGCAAGGAGTGTGGGGTCTATCCTATGGTTAGATAGTTAAATAAGTATGACAAGCCACAAGAAATCTGCTTTTACAAACATTAAGTTTTTTTTTTTTTTTTTACAGTGAATACCGCACAAGAATCTCAACTGCTCCCGTCTGGAGCCAGTGAGACTATGGCATCCCCAATTGGGGTAAGTTGTGAGGCTGAAGGTAGTGGGGAGGGGAAGGAGGTGGGGAAGAGGAAGGTTGGGAAGTACCTGGCTATTCAGATCTGGTCACCAAACAAGGCTAAACCCATTTTCAAGAGACGTTTCAATTCTGAATGGTGGTCTTACACCAGGGCGATACTGATAGTATAAGTATGCAGGGTGTTAAGGAACTGTTTGGCTAACTTTAACCAGTGATTCCTGAAAATACTCGAGTAAAAAATTGCGAATGAAATTTTGGTATACGGTGACGTTTTTAATGTTTTTTTGTTCAACTTAAAACATTTAAAAAAATCAGTATGTATTATGCAGTCAGGTTCGTGGTTTGGGATTGGGCGGATATTCGGCTAAGTGACTAGACATGTGGAAAAATTTACTCCAAATAATTTTTACTCCAAATAATTTTTACTCCAAATAATTTTTACTCCAAATAATGTCAGGAATCACTGGTTAAAGTAAATCAAAGTAAAGAACACCCTGTATAGCTATCTAATAATTTGACGGCCGGCGTGATCTAGCGGTAAGGCTCTTGACTCGCAATCCGAAGGTCGCGGGATTGAATCCCGGCGTGGGCAAATTTTTTTTATTTGATTAATTTGAGTTACTTCATAATTAATTAATTAAAAATAATGTATAGTATATTTACGGCACGTTCCAGAGTGGAAGATACTCTCAGTATCGCCCTGGTGTAACACCACCATTCAGAAATGAAAAGTTGCTTGAAATGGCGTTAGCCGTGTTTGGTGAACAGATCTGAATAGCCAGGTACTTCCCCACCTTCCTCTCCCCCATCTCCTTTACCTCCACACTACCTTCAGCCTCACAACATACCCAAATTGGGGATGCCATAAACTCACTGGCTCCAGACGGGAGCGGCTGGAGATATTACTATAAAAAAATACGTAAATACATTTCCAGTGATCACAGCAAACTTAAAAATATTTTAAACACAATAACGCTTAATGGTGTAACAACAGAGCTTGAGTCAAACTTTACAAAACATGAATTTTAACCATCTGTGAAATAACTATTGGCCAGTTACAATTTTTGCCAGTGTTACAATTCTTAGATGAGACATCTACGTTTTCTGATTTAACTTTTCTAATATGCAATCTTTTTTTTTTGTACACAACATTATTAGATTTGGGTATCAAGCACGGTCGGTCAATATAAGTTTAATCGATAATGGCAATAACTTGTTATCGTTCCCGAATGTGACTGCAGATCGCCAACGGAAAAACAACGGTTCAAAACGACTAAGTATTCTTAATTTTTTCGACGTGATTTGTTGTTTGTACGCTAGCGATCTGCAGCCGTGCTCAGGAATGATGGCAACTTATCGACATTATCAATAAATCTTTTATAAATCGACCGTGCTATATACAGGACAGTAAGTATGGAGTAGGTTGGCCTCCTATTTCTAAAACACATAAAATGACTAAACGTATAACAATTATTATTATTAACCCTACGATGAGCGACAAGACTGGCCAGACCATATATATTTTTAAAAGTATTAAATTTTAAGACGCGAAATATTTTTTTTCTGGCTTTTAGAAGAAAACGGTTTCCTGACTCCCTTGAAGTCGATGTGGCGCGGCGCGCGAACGAACTCGAAGCGAAGAAAAGAACGGAACTCCAATACAAAGGTTAGCGCGTACCAGAGGCGGCTCTAGGGGTCCAGAAGTGGAAGGTCATTTAAAAAAATTGAATTACCTATGATACAATATTAAATTAAATATGGTAATATTCATTTGTAGGAACCTCACGAGTATGAGAGTCAAATTCACATACATATTACGTCAAATTACATTTCATAGTAAATGATTTCATGCGACAAGCGTAAGATAATATGCGAAATCAATCAACGTTTATCAACCATCTCTTTCAGATGCATAATATTCAGCATGCTCTCTCTCTCCCTCACGGCTCTGACCCAAACCGTCTTCAGAATC
Organism: Limnephilus rhombicus; assembly: GCA_929108145.2. NCBI lineage: Eukaryota > Metazoa > Arthropoda > Insecta > Trichoptera > Limnephilidae > Limnephilus > Limnephilus rhombicus. The sequence goes on from OV815277.1 coordinate 15,545,823, forward strand.
CGAAAACTTTTTAGTAAAGGGACATAGCGCCATCTCGTTTTGTTGTGTGGTGCGTAAAGAGACAGAAGATATGATATTGGGGCATTTCATAATTTGACCCAGCCAATCATAGTTAGTGCATGGGAAAAAAAGCTTCCATTTAAGATGTTAGATGTCACTGTTTGTCGCTGCCGTCTTTCTCTCGCGGTGCATTTAAAATACATTAGAACAATACCAGTTGTTTTGATTTGCTTAATATTTCATAATAATTTTATGTTTTAGTGTCATCTTATAATTTTGGGAGGTTTTTGACCAATTGTCCTGAGGGAAGGACCGCCACTGGCGCGTACCCACATATTATAAAAGCTGTGGCTGGTGTGATTTGAGAATTTCACGGCCAAATCTAATCCCGATTTATTGTTGGGGTATTATGCCGGGTTGCGCCACCTCCTTTTGACACAGTGTCTATCACGATGGACACTGTAAGGTTGCCCAAAAAGTTGGCTAAAGAAGAGAGTATCGCAACTCGGCACAATGTCACAGTAAAATAAATCACGGTAAAGATGTTGCTGTTTTAAATATCCTTGTAAGTATTCGAAATATAAACACATATCTCACAAATTCAAAATAATAATCTTTTTTGTTTCGTTTACTTCGTTAAATCATATTAAGGTCTGTACAGACTTTATTGCGCCGCTTACAGTCTCCGTAGCGCTCATCGGAGGGTTAACTATCTAAAAAGCCAATTGAGTAATAAGAATAAAATTCGAATTCCATAATAAATATTGTAATGTCATCGCTGTAATAAAACCCTAACCTATCTAAAGTATATTTGAAGGTACAGTTTCAATTCCCGTCTATCGTTGTTGCTGGTTCTCTGGTATAAATGTCCACAAGGTTATCTCCCTTCAGATCTCTCGATCCTCCAGTCTTTACTCCGTCCCGACCTCTCAGTATCATCTGCTCGGCGTTCATCATGCGCCTTGTTCTTATTTCTTGTTAGTCTTACCGGGTTCAAATGACTCAACTATCCCATCTGATTTTGGAGATAGGCTGTTGGTAACGTAGTCGGCAGTCACCTATGAAAAATGCATAATTTCATCCGAAAGTTATTTTGTTTCAAATGACTGAACTAACCCATCCGATTTTGGAGATATGCTGTTGGTAACGTAATCGGCAGTCACCTATGAAAGTTGCATAATTTCATCCAAAAGTTCTTTTGTTTCAAATGACTCAACTAACAAATCTGATTTCGGAGATAGGCTGTTGTTAATGTAGTCGGCAGTCACCTATGAAAAGTGCATAATTTCATCGGAAAGATCTTTTGTTTCAAATGACTCAACTAACCCATCTGATTTCGAAGATAGGCTGTTGGTAATGTAGTCGGCAGTCACCTATGAAAAGTGCATAATTTCATCGGAAAGATCTTTTGTTTCAAATGACTCAACTAACCCATCTGATTTCGAAGATAGGCTGTTGGTAATGTAGTCGGCAGTCACCTATGAAAAGTGCATAATTTCATCCGAAAGTACTTTTATTTCGTTTTTTCAAAGAATTACCAGAAAATTCCCAGTTGACTTGATAATTTTTGAATTCTTTCAACAACCATCATAATAAGCGGAAAGTGTTGCTTGTGCAATGATGTAGGACTTAATTTATTAAAGTAAACAAATAAACACTCGCAATAGGTGGAAACTCGGCTACTTATCTGATATACAGCTACCATTCAAAGGTTCGAATACCAAATAGTTTACTATTCTGAATCGGATTAATATATAATTCATAAATATAAAGTTCGTAATACATCCTATCGTTGAACTATCAACAAGATGGTGAAACACCCTCTATGTCGGCCAGTGTAAATGCAAAAAAAAATTTAAAGTAGTTATAAATATTACCATTACACAATTCTCAATTGCCAATGTCAATTATGTCCTCTGCGTGCAAAATGCATCTAAATTTCTCTAATAAATCAAGTGACATCCCAGGTAACTATAGTCCAATATATTTTCTGCCTCTACAGAATATAAATAAAACACATGTACATTTATTTTAACGCGGCATTACGTTCGTTGGTCAAATACATCTATCTATATAAATAAAAATGAATCGCCGAAATGTATGTACGCGCATAACTTCCGATCGACTGCACCAAATTGGATAATTATTTTTTTGTTGTGTTTCGCGATAGGTGGCACGCGAGCTGTTTGAAAACTGAATCCACCGGGAAAGGGGGGTGTGGAGTGGGGAGAGGGAAGGTGGGGGAGACGGAGTGGGAACACGCGGGAGAGGAAGTGGAGGTGGAAGGAGAACGGGACGAATGGGAAAGGACACGCAGGGGGAAACTATTTATTTATTAAATGGCATAGCAACGCATGCCGGGAAACCAGCTAGTTTTATATATAGTTATGTATTTGTGATCGACGAACCGGTGGATTTTTTTTAAATGAGTTCCACACAGGAGGCCCTGAGAAAAATAATTTCCCTCAGGGCCTATGTCATCTTTGGGGATGCTGTGTGGAGGGTTTTTAAGGAAAGGAAGGAGAGGAGTTCTGGGAAGGAAAAGGGTTTAAGGGGTGGGTAGGAAACTGGGGTTCAGTGTGTCCTGGTCATCCGCCTCCAAGACCTAGACAAACCTCACCCCATGAATTGTGGATGCATTGTGTTAACCATAAGTTTGTCTGGTCTACATATATTTAGAAGTAAGAGAGCATTGTAGAAATATATTATAAATTTGTACATCGCACTTGAGGTGATTTTTAACAAAATCAGCGATAAATAATTTTCTCCTCCTCAGGAGAACCTGTGCTTAGGCAAACTTAGTTTTGGGTAGAAGCTTTTCATCGTTATTTCTATTTTTGAAACTGACAATACATGGTGGAATTCCATTATAATAAGTTATATATTTGTGGAAATAAGTTTTATATTTGTTTTCCTATAATACTTTTCATGGAGTTCTAAAGTTCAACTCCGGGTATTTGCAGTTACTTCTATGACGATGTTTTATTTTTAAAATAAGTCTCTTCTAATTTGGATATTTCCTTAATCTATAATTTGCTGGACTTAATTTAAGCAATTATTAATTGATTTAATTTATTTACTGGTACTAGGTGGGAGTATTTTCTATAAAATTCTATCAACTCCAGACCAACGATTTAATAATTAATTTCGCGAATAACCCTTAACAAAACTTTGCAGATAATTTCGTGGTACACCTCTTTCGCATAAGAACTAAAATCTTCCTTCACCCTTCATTTTAATCTCCTTCAATCCATCACATCCTTTGAAGTGCCAACGCCACAGGCAACAATAACATTTTCAAAAGACTTCTCAACTAGTAGGTCTCTCGCCGGTCACGAACCGCTGTTGTGGCTAACGACATTATTTATGCAGTCATGATACGGGGGTGTGACTGCCGGTTGATGGAGCTGTAAAGGCTGGTAAAGTGCTGTGATAAGTGGTATCATAATTATCATTGTGTGATTAAGGCTTTGCAGCGAACAATGGCCGGTAGCTACCTCCACCTGCTAACTATTGTGAGTACAGGTTGTCACGTAGGTAACGCCGGTTTGCAATAACAACAACCGAACGTGGTTGCTTTGTGATATTTTGTATATTGCTGAGTACACGTCACAATATAAGGTTTAATAATAAATTTACACAGGAGGCCCTTAGGAAAATAATTTTACACGAGACCTATATGTCAATCTTTTGGGATGCTATGTGGAGGGTCTTTTAAATTTCCGGTAGTACCCGCTCAAAATTAAAAAGGAGAGATATATAAATATGAATGTTAGAGGGAGCGCGCTAATATTAAAAACGATAATATTTAAGCGAAAGTTGTGAAAATACTTAATAAAATACGAATCGTTTAAAATACAGCAAAAATCTCGTGGGAAATGTCTAATATAGCATTTAAAGGAACACTGAATTTTTTCATCATATAACTTATAAAATACCTGAAAAAATGTGTTCATAATAATTTTCGGAGCATACTTTGCGATTTTTTTTTCTGTCAACAGAATTTCATGTAATTACCGCTTCAAAACGTTAGCCGCCTTACTCATATTCGCAGAATAAGATAATACCACGATAATACGAACGGGTTAGGTGAAATTTGTATGGCAATTTCAACCTAACCCGTTCGTATTACCGTGGTAATATATTATTCTGCGATTATGATTAAGGCGGAAGGTGTTTAAGGAAAAAAAATGTATCGGTAGAAATGCGGGAAGCCGGGCTTTAACGAAAGGAAGGAAAGGACGGTCTGGTAAGGATTGTTTGAGGGGTGGGTTGAAAATTGGAGACTAATGCGTCCAGAAGTGACAGATATTTGAATGTATCCCCCCTTTGCGGTGCATGGCGTTGTTAGAGTCCGGATGGAGAGGTCAAAGGATATCCATCAACTGGTCTCAATTTCCTGCCCGCCACGAATGACAATTTCGACATACTATGTTCCCATGAACTCGGGCACTCCAAATAAGTCACCTAACGTAGCGCACCAATTGGGGTCACATTCGACAGAGGTGTTGTTTGTCCAATTAATGGTTTGCGGGACGGCAGTACCTCGGGCGATACCGCGGCAATACCTCGGGCGGAACGGCAATGGCCTCGCAAATTATTTGACTGAGCAAAATACTTCGGCAATTATGATGAAAATTTGATTATGTTGTTTCAGCTGAAATATCTGGGTCTATGCCAAAGACGTTACATACTTTAGACGCGGGGTAGAAATCTCAAAGTGGGAAGCCAAAGGCAAGACAATTGCACTGGTCTTGATTTCTAGTACTTTAGTACTAAACTGTCACTCGTCAAGTAAGGTCATGTCTTACCAGTAGGAAAGATGCATTTAAAAGGCGCCAAAATGCCCTCCTGTATGATGAGAAAATGTTTCCATTACACGGCAAACATTAGTAAAAGTAAATAAATAACATATACAGACAAATAACTTATTATTATCGATTATTATAAGGAATACAATTAATTTTCATGTTCATCGTCCGACAATTTTGTACGTCATTAGAGAAAAAACACACGTTCTTTGATTGTCTTATGGTACGGCCACACTGAGGCCAACTTCCAACTTCAAACTTTCGGACGATTGCGTAGAAGGGTAGTTCATGCGTTGGAAGTTCGAGTTGGAAGTTTGGCTTCAGTGTGGAAGTAGCATAACTTTTTAAAACATGAATAACTTTTGAATAAAGAAATTACTGAAAACCACTAAAAACAAAAGAGTGTTGCTTACTTGCCACATTATTTTGCGAGCATGTGAGACTATGGCGAGTCTATTTATACAACGTCATTGGTCTATGCGAATATTTTTATGAAGCGATCTTATAAAGCAAGACGAAAATATCGTTTGACCAATCTCGGAAAGTGTAAGAGTAATTTTTTGGTATTTTTCACTAATTTTTGTTGACATAAGTATATATTTTTTTCTCGTAGTCATTTGATAAAACGTATAGATATTCTTTATGAAATGTATTTTGTGGTAAAACATAACAAGTACATTAAATGAAAAAAAAATCACCTTGTAACACACCACTATTTTATAATTAATATTAACTAAAGCTAATTACATACAGACACATATATACGAGAAAATAAAACAATGTGTGGAAGAGATAAAATAAAAAAGAGGGAGACAAAATTATTACAGGATTGGTAGGAAGGGGGAGGGGGAGGAAACGGTTTCAGCGAAGATTAACAGAGTAAATTAAATGTATCGATTAATTATTAAACTAAATGGATGACATTTGGACGACTAGATCACTCTGAATCAGTGATACTGTTAAATGGTTGCAATGTCGAAAAGGTGGAAAGATTTAGATACCTTGGCAGTATTCTCACGGAGACTCTTGACCCAGATGTGGAGGTTAGATGCAGAATTGAAGCAGCAAGAACTGCGTTCATTAAAATGAAATCCCTCTTCTGCAATGACAATATCAGTTTAAAACTAAGGCAGAGAATGCTAAAATGTTATGTGTGGTCAGTCTTGCTCTATGGATGTGAAACATGGACCTTGAAAGTAAATACCATGAACAGGTTAGAGGCTTTTGAAATGTGGCTTCACCGGAGAATGCTCAAGGTCTCATGGACCGACATGATCACCAACACAGAAATTCTCAGGTGGGCTAGAGCAGATAGAGAACTGCTTACATTAATAAAAATCAGGAAAATTTCATAACTGGGTCATATACTTCGAGGGGAGAAGTATCACTTGCTCCATTTGATATTGAAAGGCAAGATAGAGGGTCGCCGAGGGCCTGGTAGGAGACAAATGTCTTGGCTGCGTAATATACGAGAGTGGACCGGCATTAGAAGCGTGGAGGAGCTATTCCGGGCAGCGCAAGACAGAGAGACATTCTCAAGAGTGATCGCCAACGTCGGGGGGACCTGATACGGTACGCAAAGAAGAAGAAGATTAATTATTTTATTTCTAGATTGTTTAACCTAATTCCAATTGTATTTTTATATAATAATTTAGTCCCACAGGTTTTATCGAATCACCGATTAGTTTCTAATAGATAAATTCGCGAATTCCGAAAACGCATTATAATAAGCCCTAACGAAGCTTGAGCTAAGCGAAACCCAGTCGGATGTTAAATATCTATAATATAAAACTGAATCGCTGAATGTGTTGCTAAGCGCATAACTTTCGAACGACTGAACCAAATTGGATAATTCTTTTTTTATGTGTTCGTTATTGTCAGGACAAGGTTTTTATTAAACTTCCGATGAGCTCTGGCATTATTAAATTTGTATAAAAAAATTGCTATTGGTGGCACGCGAGGTTTGAAAACTGAATGTATGGAAAGCGGGAGAGTGAGAGATATGGGGAAGGAGGTGGAGGAGGCGGAGTGGGAACCCCTCTTACGAAAAAGCTAGTAAGTAATAAAAAAAGTGGTGTATTGTGTGATTTTTATTTATTTAATGTGTATTGTCCCACCCAAAATATTTACTTCCATCGATAAAATAACTGTAAAACCGTGTTGGTACCGACGATGGTGCATGTACAAATTTCCAGCTAGACGCCCCATATCTGCGGTACAGCAGCCATCTTGGACGCATTTTCCTGTAATCTTTCCTCCCTCCGATTTGTTTTTTCGGAACTACAAAAGTAAATAATCCGTGAGTAAGAAAGAAGCAAAATAAACACCTTACATGCGAAGTCTTTAAGTATTTTATTTTATTTGGATTATGTCCTTAAGAGGGCATTACCAGAGAAAACCAGAAATATGTCATTTTTAAATCAGATTTTAGACGTACTGACTTTTTTCCACAAAAAATTATAAATGGATTTCAAAAGATTGTTCTTTTATCTAGCATTCGGATGTTGTAAATTTTGAGAAAAAATGATTATTTTTAGTTTAATAAGGTTGTGCCATAGGTCGTTGGCAGGTTTGTTAAATTTTAAAAAAAGATTTTGTATTATACCAGACCCATTTCAAATCATACAATCATGCAGTAAAATAAATCAATACAATATCTGAGTATCAAATGTTTTAGAATTTTAGTATTAGTTTAAATAAAATCATTAAAAAATACATACGTACATGTGTTTCTTAAAGAAAATTGGCCCGTTTGTGTATTTATTTACGTATTTACAAACTAATATATTTCAGATTTTTTTTTACATTCTTATTTAACTTAGACATTATTAAAAAATGATAAATACTTATAATCAAAAAATAATCACAAAAAGTATATTATTTTTATAGTTTTATCATCACGCCTTTCAGCATTTTGGATGTAAGTATAAATTAAATCAAGCTTGGAATGAAATAAAATCGATATTGAGTTATAATTTTAAAAAGCTGGTACGGAGAATAATTAATCTTTCTCATTGTAACCGCCCTGCACGATCGTAAGAACAACTTTCGACAAAATGTGGATTTTTGGCCGCTGGCTGGTTAAACGCTCTTAAGTGGATTTAATGGGGCAATTTTTTGTTTAATGTAATCTTATTTAATTCTTCCTAGGAAAATATTCTTGAAGTATTCTTTAAAATATAATTAAAACATAGACATTCTTATACACTGGTCGAGTGGTCAGAAGAAGGTCGATTCGCAATCCGAAGGTCGCGGGATCGAATCCCGTCGTGGCAAATAAATTTTATTTGCTTCTTCAAACTTCGCAAAATTACTTTGTGGCATCATTAATTATATAATGAATAATATATCACTTTGTATAAACCACTATATTATAAACAATATCTATATGTTTCGATAACAATGTTATCTTCATCAGGATATGTTAATATAAAACATGTTAATGTTAATATAACATTAACATGTTTTATATTAACATTAATATAACATTAACATGTTTTATATTAACATATCCTGATGAAGATAACATTGTTATCGAAACATGTAGATATTGTTTATAATATAGTGGTTTATACAAAGTGATCTGTTATTCATTATAAAATTTTATTTGAATAATTTGCTTTATTTCACAAGTTATTAATTTAAAATAATATACAGTACATTTGCGGCACGTTCCAGAGTGGAAGATACTCTCAATATCGCCATTATCACCATTCAGAATTGAAACGTTGCTTGAAATGGCTTTAGCCGTGTTTGTGATCTGAATAGCCAAGTACTTCCCCACGTTCCTCTTCCTGTCTCCTTTCCCTCCCCACTACCTTCAGCCTCCAACAAAGCCCAATTGGGTATGCCATAGTCTCACTGGCTCCAGACGAGAGCAGTTGGGACTGTTGCGCGGTATCCACATAAAAAAAAACCATAAATCTAAATAAGAAGATACTTTAGCTAACACTATTTTGCGTCTATTGTGATGTTGGGTTGAATTGAATCTGTTATTCATAGTTTTTATTAATAAAAACAAATTTTAGTTAAAAATAGAAGTGATTTTATATTGCATTTATTGAAGAGGTTTTTAAATTCCAGGAAGACGTCGCAAAACTAGGTTACTGATTTCTGAAGAGTTTAAGGCATTTTTTATGTTTTTTAAAAATATTATTAACGTTTTTGCTTTATCAATCTTTCGAATCAAGTTTATTAACTAGGTATCCTAAAATTCTATTACTTGTATGGTATTTTCTCATACTAATATTTTTTGTTATAATATTTTTATTTATTTAATTAATTAATTAATATGGATGGAAAAATATTTAGTTGTCCTCTCCTAAACACAAGCAGCTGCTTTATTGGGAGAGTGATTGAAATATTGTTGTTATATTATGTTGTAAAATTGTAACTTTAATAAATGTTTCAATACAAATTTTTTAAAAATTCGTGCCACCAGGAAACAGGCTCAGCTTAGTAAGTTAATTTATACCAACGACAAAAAAATGTGTTTGTGAATATTTTATTATCTTGGTTAAAAAATTATTTTAAAAAATGCGTATGTTTTAAAGATAAAATGAGAATAGTTAATTTTACAGTGACTTATTTTATTAATTTTCTTAAATCAAATTTAAAGATCCCAATTAATGTTATTGTAGTTATTACACATAACCTATTCTTAAAACAAACTTTTTAAAGACTTTTATAAAGATATTCAAGCACTAGGTAAAAAAATATAACCAATTTCAACAACCAACCAACCAACCAACCAACCAACCTCAACACAGGCTTGTCCTAGTGAGGTAACAAATTGTATTGTAAACATTTTTACCTACAGTGTAAAGAAACAATAAATAAATAAAAAAAATTAGGTTTTTTTTTATAAAACTGGCGATGTGCATGCCTTGCAATGCTACTAAAATAAATAAAGTGATTGTCCCATGCGTCCACGTCTCCGCTCTCGTTCACCTCCCGCGTTCCCTTTTCCTACCGCGTTCCTCTTCCACCTACCTCACCTTCCTTCCCACCCGCGTCCTCAAGTACCACGAACCCCCTCCTCCCGCGTTCCCCACCATCCCTCCCTTGTTCCTCTTCCACCTTCCCCGACTTCTCTTCTCCCAAGTCCCCCCACCAGCGATCCTCCCCTCTTTCGTTCTCCTATCCCTTCCAAACACCCTCCCACTCCCTCCTTTCCTCCCTGCCCCTGAACTATATGAAATACACACATTTTTCTAACAACCCGCGCGCCATCTACTGTGAAAATTCATGCAAACTTCATAACGCCAGATCTCACCACTGTATTAAGAAATCTTTGCGATTATGCCCAAAACAAATCATCAAGGTTTCATCGCAATCGGATGAATTGTATGGGTACATCTTCTTATATATAAAACTTAATCGCTAAATGTGTTGCTAAGCGCAAATCTCGAGAGCAGCTGAACCGATTTCGCTAATTCTTTTTTTAGATTATTCCTTGAAGTACGAGGATAGTTCTTACGGAGAGAAAAATTAAGAAAATTGCGCAGAAAATTAGATAATTTCAGAAAACCTAACGACTATCGCACGTTTGACAGTTCGCGTGTTTGAGAATGACATTTTGCAAAACAATTCTATTTTTGAAAATCTTGATAAATGAAAAAAGTTGATAAATATATTTAAAGTAGGTACTCCCCTAATAGTTTGAATCGAATCAAGAATTTTAGATATTTTAAATAGGTACCTATGTTAGGTACCAAATTTAATATACATGAAAAATGGAAATTTGAATAAAAATTGTAAAAGGTGGCACGCGGGCTGTTTAAAAACTGAATGTACTGGGATTGAATATATGGAACGCGGGAGGAGGGTTGGCGGGACGAGGGAGCGGGAAAGGGAAGAGGGAAGGTGGGGAAGGTGGAAGGGGAACGCTGGAGGGGAAGGGGACGTGTGAGGGGGGAGGGGACTAGGGTTGGGAAGAGGACGCAGGAGATGAAGGGGAGGCGGAAGGGGAACGAGACAAATGGGAAAGGACACTCAGGGAGAATCAATTTCTTTATTAAATGGCTTAGCAACGCATGCCGGGACCAGCTAGTTATAAATATATATTTTTTATAAGTAACTATAGAAGAAAACATAAATGTTCACATGCCGTTATATTTAATTTTTATCATAGGTCATAAAACTTAACAACATAATATCTATTGTACTAAAAAATGCATGCATCAAATAATAATATAAAATAATATTCAAACCATTCAAACACGATGAATTTTGCAAGAGAATTTCCATCCATGCTAGATTTAAATTTATTACCCTCCATTCGAAATGCACAACTCCGATACGAGGGCCACCCTTGAACTTCGTGTGGCGTGGGGGTGCCTTACGGCTGTAGGGGAGGTTATCTTACCCCCTGGGGCAGGCGCAGACCCCGCGGGGTATCTTTCACCCTGGTAGTAGCTGCAACCCCCGAGCTAGACTTTCTTATCAAGCATCCCTTATTCTTCATTTCCTTGTTGGCACGCCTCGCTAGTCTTCGATACTGGATATCTCAACATGTTTGGTAAGGGAAGGTTAGGGTAGATATATTATGTTTTTAAATAAATTTCCGTTTTCATGAAAGCGCGTTGACTTAATATATTTTAATAATTCTTTTCGGGGAAGTTTTGCGAATTATTAAAAAATACTAAAAATACATAAATATTAAGAACTTACATATGAAATTGGCGTTTTGCCGTACTGGCAACTTTGATCTCAAATATCTTCTCTTTGGTTAGGAATTCCAAATTCAAATTTATACAGCTATTTACTCTTGTATTTGTGTTTCAAAAATTATAATTCATTTGTTTTTCCTTAATTATTTTTTTTTTTGCATCACTTAGTTTACAAAATGGAAAACTTGAAATATCGCGTTATTTATGAGTACGAGTTCCACCGTGGCACCAGTGCTGCAGAAACGGCTCGAAGGATTAATGATGTGTATGGCGATGGTGCCGCAAAAGAAAAGACAGTGCGTTTTTGGTTACAACGTTTTCGTTCTGGAAATTTCGACCTGCAGAACAAGCCCCGTGGACGGCCGGAGACCAAAGTTGATAATGAAGAATTGAAGGCTATTGCGGAAGCGGATCCATCGCAAACCACGTCCGAGTTAGCTGCAGGCTGCGGTGTTAGTGATAAAACTGTTTTAATCCACTTGAAGCAAATTGGGAAGGTGAAAAAGCTTGAAAGGTGGGTACCTCACGAATTGAGTGAAGCAAATCAACAAACGCGCGTTTACCGCTAGACCACACACTGCAAAACAGACGGCTACCAAATTAGAGGAGCTTTAATTGGATTGTCTGAGACATCCAACGTACTCTCCGGATCTTGCCTCAACAGATTACCATTTTTTTTCAAAATTCTGATAACTTCGGAAAAAATTCAATTCCGATGGGGCAGTCCAAACCGCCTTCAAAGATTTTATTGGTTCCCGTCCGAATGGTTTTTTTAGTAATGGGATCGATGAAGTACCTATGAGATGGCAAAAGTGCATAGATAGCAATGGTACATACTTTGATTAAATAAATATATTATATTAAAAAAAATCGACTTTATATTCCTCCCATACAAAACGCCAATTTCATATGTAAGGACCTAATATTATAATTTTCCTTTAGCTTCTCCATACATTATAATAATTCATAATATATTCATTATTTCCTTTAACATGTACACTTAATAGGATTTCTCCGGAAGTATCAGGCTTGCGACAGGCATTCTATATAAGGTTATCCGAGGGTTCTCACATCAGATCGATCCGAAAGGCTGAAGACTTAAACAAAATCTTATAAAAAAATGAAACAATACAACTTTGTATAAATCACTTATATGATGTGCAAATCCGACCGGTTTCGGAACAAACGTTCCTTCGTCAGGGAAAGCTTATACTAATTTGACAGTTTAGAACAATGTTTTATTGTGGTAGGGGTGGAGCCGTTGTTAGTTAATAATGTAGATTGGGTGGGTAGGTATTAGTGTAGTACCACCCACCATGTGGGTACCACCCACCCACTCTACACTAATACCTACCCACCCAATCTACATTATTAACTAACAACGACTTTATGTTCCTCCCATACAAAACGCCAATTTCATATGTAAGGACCTAATATTAAACATTCTGACTGCTTCGCATTTCATGTTTATTTGGCTTATATGTAAAGAAGCATGGAGCTGAAAAACGTTTATTTATTTATACAGCAAATTTGAATTAATTCTGGGTTGTAAATGGGTACCCTAAGTATCGTTCTTGTGAAATACCACAACTCACAATGGTAACGTTGGGTTAGGATAGATTAGGTTAGGTTGGGTTACCAGATCTGAACATCCAGGTGCTTCCTAACTTTCCAAATACCTTTCCTTCTCTTTTCCATCCCTCCAACTTCAGTCTAACAACATACCCCAATTAGGGTAACATAGTTTTTCTGGCTCCGAGCAGTTGGGATTGTGCAATATTTATGTACGTAGGAAGAAGCTTCACAGTGTATAGGGACGAAACACAAAAGCCACCGCCATTCGCCATTCCTCAGCCAAACAAAAGTCGTAAAAACAACCTGTTTTCACGCGGAAAAAAATATTCAATATCCGGGCAATATATATTCATCCATATGCAAAATCCGGGCAATATATATTCATCTATACGCAAAATCCGGGCAATATATATTCATACATATGCAAAATCCGGGCAATATATATTCATACGCATGCAAAATCCGGGCAATATATATCCATCCATATGCAAAATTCGGGCAAGCACTAAGTTTGACATTAAATATTTGGAGCAAATTCTTTATAAACACCAGTAGAACGATCACATCTTTACCATTTGACTTGTACGCACAACGATCATTTCTACAAACAAAAAGTCTTTACGCCTTCAACCAGGGTATAACTTGGTCGAAGTTTTACTCCATTTATTAAATTAAATTCCGATAATAATGAAAATAACTATTGGAAATGAATTTCGAAGTTTTTCATGACACAAATTAAGCACCTTCGTAACACAAGCATTACGAACAAGTTTATTTTCCCTGAAAGTACTTTCGATAGTTAGAAGCGGTGGAAGCTCTCCACTCTAACCTTCGCCCACCTTTCGTCAACTTAACAAAATAAAGTTTAGGCGAAGTGCTTTTACTGAGCGCGTTGCATCCAGGACGGTGCTAAGGGTACTAACTGCGCGGAGGCACTCACGCCATTCTCAGGACTTATAAACTTACGTCGGAATTTAATTTGACGTTTATAGTAAGATATATTATAAGTTTTAAGTGAGTATTGCTCCCGGCACAATGATTAAAGTGTCAAATTTTAAGTGAAGTTTTTCAGTTAAGTTGTCAAAGATTCAATAAGGTTTTATTAGGAGATTTTGAAGGATTTTTATATGACGCATTACAATTAACTTTTTGGTGATTATTCGTCTTGAATAAATACTCAATATAAAACAATAATAGATTAGCCCTCCCACATATAATTACAATACAAAAATAATACCAAATGAGTAATTTGGTAGTACAAATCCCAACTTGAGGTAAACTTATTAGTGCTTCTAAAAATAAACATCGATATTTTGGCAAAAGTGTTGTAATTTGTTTCGTGACGTAATTGTTTAGCTAGAAATAAATGTAAGATTTTTTTCAATTCTGAATTGATTTGATTGATTTGCGCGCCGCTTATGTGGTATACACATTTTTTGTAATATTAATTCATTCAAGCAACGTTTTCAATCAGAATGGAGGTCTCGCACAAGGCCGATACCGATAGTATATTCCACTCTGAAAATGCCTCATATTATTTTTAAATGATCAAATTTCGATATTTATTTTTAAGTGACTAAATTGACCGGTTAGTAGCTGAGTTGGCATCTCGTTTGGCTACCACCCCGACGTCGCGTGTTCGATTCCATCACGACACAAGTCGGGATGGAATCGAACACGACACGTTCCATCACGACACAAGATTTTAATTTGGGAGGCGGGTATGGGTACACCCTGCCTTAGGTCACTCCAAGTGGTTCGCTTCGTTTGGGGACTTAGCAGGGGTGCCCGGGTTTATGGGGGGAGGTTTTGTCCAGGTCTTGGCGGTCGATGCGTCTGCCCACCTGCCGTGTGGCGAGCAGGATCGAGAGAGATTGGTTGAGGGAGGTATTTTATCCTCTCCAGCCGGAATCTCTCGACCCATCGCTTTGCACAGCGGTTGGAGTGATGGATGCACACATCCGTCACTCCTGAACACACTGCCCCTCAGATTTCTACCCATCCATTATACGAGTATCTTTTTCCTACACCACAGAACTTCCTCGCATTCCTTTCCTTAAAAAACCCCTTAACACGGCATCCCCAAAGATGACATAGGCTCTGAAGGAAATTATTTTTCTCAGGGCCTCCTGTGTGGAGTTAATGTAAAAAAATCAACATTTTCCGCTAACTGTGGTGGTAGTAGGAGATATTGTTGGGTTATTCGTAACGTCACAAACACAAACATTCTGGACAACACAATAAATTGTACACAAATTCTGTCAAGACTGAAAGTGGCAAGAGAAGCATTGACCATGAGGGCGTAGACATATTTTAATCTCCTCCCAGATAACCTAAAAATGGAGAAGAATTAAATACATACCTTTAAAAAAAACTATTTAAACCCTAATTGTTAGAAGAAAATTAAAAATATTACTACTGTACTATAGACTACATTTTAAATACACTACTGTACTCTGTACTTAAGTTAAGAAAGCGAAATATTATATTTCTTTTAACTTAATAAAAAAAAATAAAAATAAAATTTGAGAATTTTTTTCCTTTTTTATTTAATAAAAAAAAAGAAAAATAATACAATTCAATCAAAATAAAATTTACTTGGGATTTGAACCCTCGACCGATTCCTAGTGGCTAAAAAATAAATTAATTAATAGAGATGTGTTCTGTATGTAGGTATCTACACTTAATATATTTATTATGCTCGTATAAAATAAAAAGCAATTAAAATACGTTTTTGAATAAATTATCACCACTTGCCCGTCAGTCTCAGCTATGTGACGCGCGAGGTTAATAGTAATAAATGGTTTACTGTTAATTGCATGCGGTGTGGTTGTTTGTGTCGTATGCAGTTATTTGCACTCGGATCGCTGCATCAAACACGCAGGCCTATTGGGAATTTCAGGCTGTATAAAACGCCATTAATGTGACGTGTCTACCCATTTTATTATACTGAAGAAATGAAAATATGCCTTTGAGGGAAAAATGTCTGGCTGTTGTGTTTCCGTTTGCGAGGTACCCGGACTTTGTGAAAACGCTATTGTTTTCTGGGAAGAATTTTTAATTAACGAATTTAACTTGTTCTATGAACAACTACTATGTCCCATTTCCCCATTTTAGGGAGGGTATGACCTCGTCTCCGCTACGTGAGTCTGTGAGGCGATTCCGGAGTGCTGCTTCTCGGACCGCCCGAGCCACCCCTGGGGAAAGTCGCCGGTCAGAGGAACGTCCGTGCGACCTAGGTGACCTCTCTGCCCCTCCTCCGAGGCTCACATCCTCAGGGTCCTCAGGCGCACACCCCCCAATCTTCCACTTACTGCTTGTCGAGGCACCACCGGGATGACGGCTAAGGGGCGCGGTATCTGAACCTCGTATCCGGCCTGCATGATCACCAACTAACTTTCAGCAGGATTGCCGGGTGATCCGCGCTGTAGAACCTCCGTCTGCAAATTTGTCGTCTACCTTGGTATTATTATCATGTTTTGAATCTTGCTTGATGAATTATGTACATAAATATGTTAGGGTAGGCATACTGTCTACATTTTGTTTTCTTACATTGAATTCATTTCTTTATCTAAAATCCAGGTAAGATTTTAATCATACTTACTAATAATTGTACATAGTAGCACCAATTAAATGTAGAGTAATTTATATACAAAAAAATAGAGTCCTTGCAAGAGCATTGAAGGGGTAACCATCTGTTACCAGGGCGGGTAAGTGGTGGGTCCTCCAATGTACAAACTCGTTTTTTTCTTCTTTTTTTGTATAACACGTATTTTTAATAGTTCTTGCTGCTTGGAGTTAGTGGAACCAGTGCAACCATCTGAACAGAGGATCCTATGAATCTATGCCTATCTGAACGAATCTTTAAGGAATTAGAATCATTTTGTTTTTGACTCTATGAGTAAAACCTCAAATTGTAATATTTAATTAAATGAAGACAATATTAGCGAAACTCAATCGATAATCTGGAAACAGAAAAATCAGAAAAAGATATTGGCACATCTGGGACTGGAACCTAGGACCTTCGGCTTTCCGGGCCACAACTCTACCAAGTGAGCTAATGTGTCCCTATCCAATTCGGTGAATTTTAACTGTATCATACTTCGACTAAGAACTGCCAACAGTATCTTCATTTTTGTAAGGTAAATGTTTATTGGCTGCTATCTTTAGGAATTATGCAATATTCACACCCGAACTAAATGCTATCTAGATAGTGTCTGGATAAATTTTTTATCCTTTTTTATTTGTAATATGCAACATCTATTGACTTTTCTGCAAGTTTAGGATGAATATTTATTTTTATTTTTAACTTTATGAGTAAAACCTCAAATTGTAATTTTGAATTAAATGAAGACAATATTAGCAAAGCACAATCGAAAATCTGAAAATACATAGAAATACATAAAGATAGCAGCTAATAAAAATATGCGTTAGAAAAATGAAGATATTGTTGGTATTCTCGGTCGAAGTATGATATAGTTAAAAATGACCGAATCGGATAGGGACACTTTAGATCAGTTGGTAAAGTTGCGTCCCGGAAAGCCGAAGGTCCTGGGTTCGAGTCTCAGCTGTGCCTATCTATATGGACATATCTTTTTCTGATTTTTCTGTTTCCAGATTTTCGATTGAGTTTCGCTAATATTGTCTTAATCTAATTAAAAATTAGAATAATATTCTAGGCCCGGAGAAGTTAAATAAGATTCAATTTAAAGTACCTGAGTGCTTCATTCGCTCCTCTGTCCTATTCAATTAAACCTGATCAATGCAAAACAAACGTTAAACAAATTTATTGCTTGAACAGACTATGAAATAATTATCACAATAAAATAAATACATACTCTAAACATAATAAGTCAATAAATTATTGTTTTTCTCACATGTCATGATTTACGTTTCTGTTGTTGTATAATTCTATTAAGAGTTTAATTTATTTAATATACATCCTATCTTCTTATTGTATTATAATACTAGCTGGTTTAATAAATTGTTTCTCCATGCATATCCCTTCCCATGCGTCCCCGTTCCCCTCCCGCGTTCTCCTTCCACCTTCCCCACCTACCCTCTCCCCTCTCCCGCTCCACCGTCCCGCTAATCAATCTCCGGCGTTCATATATTCAGTCTCAGTACATTCAGTTTTCAAACAGCTCGCGTGCCACCTATTACAATTTTTTAATTCAAATTTTCATTTTTCATATATTACAAATACTCATTTTCGTATATTATAAGGACAATCAATCTAATTTGGTACCGAACATAGGTACCTATTAAAAATGTCTATAATTTTTAAAATCCATAAACACTTCTTTTGTTACAAAAAAACAGCTGCCTGCTAAATTCACATTCGCCAAACGCGCGAACTGTCAAACGTGCGAAGTTAAAATAGTTTTCTGAAATTATTTAACTTTCTTAATTTTTCTTTTCGTAAGAACCTTCTACAAAGTATCAGTGTTTGGGAATATTTCTATCCTGATCCTTTTCCTACGTTTTTCCTACATACGCACCTACCTACCTACATACTTCCTCCTACCTACGATTAGCACTGCAAATCAGTTCTGTGACAACTTTCAAACGAGCAAGCCATGATTAAGTGTCTATGTGTATTATTTGAAAATAAATGCTAAATTACAAACTAATTAAAAGTCTAAAAATTTTAATTCTTGGTGACCGAACAATGTGTACACACTTTTTGAAATTTATGTGGAATGTGTACTTCTTATATGGACACCAACGATCCAGCCTGCCAAGTCACCTACAGTGAGTTTTACGTTTCCTTAATTTCCCGCCTTCTAAGAATGTTTCCTAACAATCAGAAAACATTAAAAAAAAGATGAGTGAAATAGGTAAAGTCGTTCCGAAGTTACGGCGTGACCAAGGGATTAATTTTTTTATGTATATATATATAGAAATAATATTATTTTTTTTTATACTATTATTATGTTCTCTTCTTAACACAAGGATGAAATCTACGAATGGTTGCATTTTCGGTACAAAATTTAAAAAATCCAACCGTTTTTTTCCAAAAGATTAATAAATAAACTTAAATAATTTATTTTTGCTCCTGCCGGCATTTGAATTCACTATCTAGAAGTTTACCGCTTTGCGGACGGATAGATCGGAATCGACAGATAACGCGTAATCGTGATTTATTTTAGGGAAATTATGCCATGTGGCGCTACCTCCTTATTTAGCTAACGTTTTGGATAGAATTATTATTGGACAGTTAGGATCGGGATGACCAGTAAAGAAAAAAAATCTTTTTTTTTACATGAGCTCCACACAGAACCCTGAGGAAAATAATTTCCCTCAGGGCCTATGTCATCTTTGAGGATGCTGTGTGGAGAGTTTTTTTAAGGAAAGGAAGGAGATGAGAGTTCCGGGAAGGAAAAGGGTTTAAGGGGTGGGTAGGAAACTGGGGTTCAGAATGTCCTGGTCATCCGCCTCCAAGACCTAGACAAACCTCACCCCATGAACCCGGGCACCCCTGCTAAATCACCAAACGTAGCGAACCACTTGGGGTGACCTATGGCGGAGGTGTTGGTTATCCAATAAAGGTTCCCGGGGAGGCGGTACCCATTCCCGCCTCCCAAATTTTTACTCGAAATAATGTCAGGAATCACTGTTTTAAGTACGTATAGTTGATCCCTTAACATCCTATAATATTTCATTTGCTTTCGTGGAAGGTCCTCGACTCCGAAATCGAAATCCGGAGATCGCGGTTTCGAATTTTCGAAATTGTTTTATTTCACTTTTAAAATGAGTTAAAACAAGACGGAATACTTCCGGTACGTTCCAGAGTCGTAGATACTGTCAGTATCGCACTGGTAAAAGTCCACCATTCCGAATCTAAATAAGCTTAAAATGGCTTAAACGGTGTTCAGTGATCAGATCGTAAATTCCTCACCTTTCTCTTCTCCATTTCCTTCCCCCTTCCCGTACCCTTCAGCCTATTTTTCCCTCGGCGTAGTTTCACTGGCTCCGGTTATCAGGGAGCAGTTGAGACTCTTGTAAGGTATTCACATAACACAAAAGTTGCTCATTTGTTGATTGATATCTGCATTTCATAATTTATTCTTTAATTATTATTGATTTTAGGTAAACATAGTTTGCTGCATAATAATCGACTTAACAAATATAATGGATCAATTTGATATTTTAGCTATCTTGAACGGTTTAAAAGCTCTCGGCCTCAAAGCTTTATGAGCAGAGAAAACTCATTGGTTCGGCACGGCGCGTGGCGAGTCGTGAGTTCTTATCTCTAACTATTAGAGATGGATTGAATTCCTTAAGAGGCTCATCAATTTAATGTCCTAATCCAAGCCATTTCGAGCACTGGCTGATGAAAACTTCGCAGTACTTTATCAAGGAATTTAATCTCAGTCCATGCATAAAATAAGCCTCGGTCTCTTCCTTCTTTCTGAACCCCTGGGAGTAAAGTAGCCAGCGGTTACTTTATCGATTACAGTTGAGTATAAGTAGTGCGGTGGATTTTTTTCAAATACACTCCGGAATCGATGGTTAAAATCTCTTTTGGGTACGTGCTGTTACATCCTGTATAATACGTGTTACCATAAGTATTTTCCAAGAACAGCTACTTACATGCAGAGAAATTATTTTTGCAGTAAAACTTCTTGACGAACGCTCGACTTGGGGGGTAAGCTGGTGAATGCGTTACGAAAAGTGGTGATTGTTAAGAAATACGTAATGCGAACGGTAATCGATGCGAACAGTGATCATTGCTAGGCGAACGGTCGGGCCTTTACGCACGCTTGACTTGGGGAGTGATAAGGATAAGGATAAGGTTAAGGTTAAGGATAGGGACAGGGATAGGGACGGGGACGGGGACGGGGACGGGGACGGAGACGGGGACGGGGACGGAGACGGGGATGGGGATAAGGATAAGGAGGGTAAGGATAAGAGGGATAATAAAAGTTAATGAAGTTTTACTTCAGTCGTGTGGTCTAAATCACACTCGTTTTTTTATCGTATCTGTTGGCTACTGCGGTGAATGACATATAAAAACGGCCACCATCTTTAACCGGAACCGGATGTAACATAACAATTACAGACAGACTTAATGCAAACGCTCGATCAGTTCGAATTCAAAACATAATTTCACTATACTCTTTCAATTAAGTAAACGCGTTTCAGATATTCCATATTATTTTCCACTTAGTTTGCAAAATAGCTGTATATGCTGCGTATATATTTGCGAATAGATAAGCGGGCCGGACTACGAATTATGGGAAAGGAACGAAGCAACTTTGCTTCCTTTTCCGTACTTCGTGGTTAGGCTCGCATGTGTAAATGCAGCATTAGGCTTAGAGTTTACTTTATATAGTAAACTAGCTTTTCCCCCGGCTTCGTTCGCATAGTATTCCTCTCCCCCGCCCCCTCTCACCCTCTCCCCCCACAAATCCCCCCTCGCCCTCCCCCTCCACCCTCCGCCCTCCCCCATCCCCCCGCCCCCCCCGCCACCCTGCCCCCATATCCTATCCCCCCTCACCCCCCTCCATACCCGTTACATTCATTGCAATTGCAATTTTTTTTATATAAATTTCATAATGCCAGAGCTTGAAGCTCTAGCCTATAGCCTATTCTGATGTATGAGCTATATTATTGTAAAGTTTCATTAAAATCCATTCAGTAGTTTTCGCGTGAAAGAGTAACAAACATACATCCATACAAACTTTCGCCTTTATAATATTAGTAGGATTTTTTATATAAATTTCATAATGCCAGAGCTCTAAACTATAGCCTATAGCCTATTCTGATGTATGAGCTATATTATTGTAAAGTTTCATTAAAATCCATCCGTAGTTTTCGCGTGAAAGAGTAACAAACACACATCCATACAAACTTTCGCCTTTATAATATTAGTAGGATAGTCTTCATAATACGGAAAACATCATAACCATGATTTTGGTGAAAAGATCTAATAATATTTGCTTATTGAATTTGAAGTGCCAGAGAAAAAGTAAGTAAATTCTTTTTAAACGGTTATCGTCATTTAGCAGTTTACATTGGCGCACTATTAACATCACAGATCCCAAAAAAATGAGAAGGGCGTCTGATAATGCTATAACTGAGGAAATATTCCCTTACGACTCGGCAGTTTCCGCCTTTTTCCGCCTACCCCGAAGCAGGGGTGAGTTTAATGTCGGGTCCGCGGGCTATGGGGTCGTTAAGATATCCACCATGTAAAATGGATTCCTGAAAACCTGGAAAACTCACGGCATCAAAGGGCGTATTTTCATGTTTCCGTATTTTCTCAGTAATGTTACGTACACATATTCACTCCGATATATATATATGACATTTGGTTGAATATAAAAAACCTTTTAATATTTCGTTGATTATATACATGGTGGGGGCAGAGAGGAGTTACTGATTTCAAAAAATCACTGAAGGCCCCCCAGATCGAACTCCGTAGTCCAGTGGGTAAGACTCTTGACTCACAATCCGGAGGTCGCGGGTTCGAACCCGGCATGCGCAAATAAATTTTATTTGATTAATTTGTGTTATTTCACAATTAATTCGTTTAAAATAATATATAGTATATTTGCGGCATGTTCCAGAGTGGAAGATACTATCAGTATCGCCCTGGTGTAAGACCACCATTCAGAATTGAAACGTTGCTTAAAAATGGCATTAGCCGTGTTTGGTCACCAGATCTGAATTGCCAGGTACTTCCCAACCTTCTTCTTCCCCACCTCCTTCCCCTCCCCACTACCTTCAGCCTCACAACATACTCCAATTGGGGATGCCATAGTCTCACTGGCTCCAGACGGGAGCAGTTGAGATTCTTGTGCGGTATTCACTGTAAAAAAAAAAAGATCGAGCAGAGGGGCGGGGCGGGTGCCGTTAGGTTGGGGAAATGATGCCGTTTATGTTGGTGACCATGCCGTGGTCAGGCAAGTACCGGGGTTTTGTTGTGGAGACGTTCTTTAAAAACTGAAAAAAAGCGTAGTGGCTACGCATGGAGCTTTCCGGGTCCGGTTCGAGTTAAATCGTAATGACAGTTTTTCTCATCCTAAAACCATTCGGAAATGTATCAGTAATGTAAGGTGGACAGGAACTGCAGATTCTAAAATACCAGTTGGGCGACCTAAAAGTGTGCAAACACCTGAAAACATCGCGGTAGTAAGAGCGTCAATTGAAGAGTCTCCAACCCGAGCAGCGCGGAAACATGCCGCTGCGCTTGGAATATCGTCCAGAATTATAAGGCAAATCTTACACTCAGACCTTCACCTATACCCCTACAAGATGATGCGTACACGGGAATTGAGCCCACAAGATTTTGTGAAACGTAGAGATGCTTGCATTGCAATCGTAACTGCTGTATCCCTCGGCGCTGTTTTGTGCACTGGCGACGAAGGATTAACCATTTCCTTTATTAAGTTATTCATCTCACTATTGTGAGATTTTGGAGAACGTTAGGCGTCCCAAAATGAAAGAGTATGGCGAGAAACACGACACAGAAGCCTTCTGGTTTCAACAAGATGAAGCCATGGCCCATGCTGTCCATCGTTCATGCGAAATTTTGCAAAAGCTCTTTCCAGGTCACCTGATCTCTTTGTGGGGGGATATTCCATGGCCCCCTCGCTCTCCCGATTTGACCCCGAGTGACTTTTTTCTGTGTGGATACATTAAAGCTGAGGTAAGCAAACTTCGATCTCGAACCCTTGAAGCTCTGAAAGAGGCAATTGAGGACGTCATCGCTGGAATTCCGCAAGATATGTTGGAAAGAGTGGCCGAAAACTTCTCTGAAAGGCTCAATATGTGTATTCCTTGCCAAGACAGCCACGTCAGATGATATCATTTAAAAAATATCATGAAAAAAACTGCATCATTTCCCCGACCTAACGGCACCGGCCCCGCTCCTCTGCTTGGTCTGGGGAGCCTTCAGTGATTTTTTGAAATCAGTAACTCCTCTCTGCCCCACCCTGTATAACTCATTTTACCAGAAAGCTTTCGTTTTCCGCCGATAGGGAATCTATAAGATTATTACACAAAGTGTCTAATTCGGCATTGAAAATATTAACACATATTAGAAGAAAAAAACTCTTTTCTCAGAGCTGATATACGAAATTTTCAATAATAATTGTCTTTGAATATAGAAAGATGTTTTCTCTATTGTAGGAGCTATCGAACGTTATTAATAGCCTTGCGTCTGCGTGGTTGAATTTAAGAATCCGGCTTCCGGCTTCTGCCGCCGCGCCTTCCCGTCGCACCATATAAACATCCGTGGACGTGGATTTTCAGACAAATAGTTGTAATTCGGTTTCTAATTCAAGAATTCGTCACAAGATGACGCCACTTTCATCGGCAAGACGCAAAGAGACGTGCCCTTCCTAGGTAGATATAAATTCTACGAATTTGCGAACCTGGGGTCCTAGCATGGTCGATCGATATAGGTTTTATCGAAAATGTCGGTAACTTGTCATCGCTATCGAACACGACTGCAGGCCGCTAACGAACAAACAACAGTTCACGTCAAATAAATTAGCTACCCGTAGTCGTTGTGGACTGTTGTTGGTTCGTTAGCGGCCTGCAGTCGTGCTCGGGAGCGATGACAAGTTACCGACATTTTCGTTAAAATCTATATCGATCGACCATGCTAGGGGGCCTGGAGTGTCTTCCGGATTTCAAAAGATTGACGGTAATACTCAGTTGTATCAAGCGGTTTTATATTACATATGACATCATCGCCCGTCCCGTTTACTTTTTCGCGGTGACTAGCCATCGCTGGTTGCTACGTTGACAGTGGATACGAGGAATGGGCTAATTTTGGAACCAGTTCCTATTGGATTTACAAAATGATCACCAACACTAACTTGGCGAAGCCGAACCAAGCCCGCAGGGCCTAGCAGCAAAAACCCGCGGAGCGTGTTCAATCAAAAACTAAACATCAATATTTGAGGTAGACATACATTCAATCTTAGTAATTTCATTTGGGATTTTGGTATAAAGTTGAACGGCTTGGTACGTAAGAGAATTTTGTATCTTGTATTTGCTTTCTTCCTTATTGGCGCTCTAATTTGCTTTGTGCTGTGTCTGTCCATCTCGTGATTGTAGATTATTTTTTCTAGTAAGTGCATTTTCGATTAATTAAAAAAGATTTATTTATTTAAAAAACCTGAGTTTACTATCCGGTATTTGAACCTATGAATAGTGGCTATATATAGGATAAGTTAGCCGAGTTTTTTTTGTTATCTGTTGCGAGTACTTATTTATTTATTTATTAATACTCGTTATCGTATGGATGAGCTATTAGGAAGATGGTGAAATACCCCGCATAATATGCCCCAAAATTATGCACAAATTTTAAGCACACAAAATAACACTGATAAATCAGAAAACATTGTTTATTTCGTCAACACTTTCATAAACAAAACCTTGTGCACGAATGCCCTAACCTTGGCACAAATTTCCGCAATGAACTAAGTAATTATTTTGATTTTATTTCAAGCACTAAAAGTTTTAATTCTACGCTTTTGAAACGTAAAAATTACACACACGACACCTCCAACAGTACAATTTTAAAGTGTAATAATAAGTATTGTATAATAACCATAAAATGAAATGGGTTTTTTGAAATATTACTACCCCTAACAGTCCCAACACGTTGGTATTTAGGGTTGGTTATTTTCCGTTCCGTGACTGTCACCCTATCACGCGATCTGCTCCCTGGTAGCTGATACCGGCCAGGCAATACCAGGGTGACATAAAACGCGAGGAGGTAAATAACAATTATTATAATGTAGTGCTGCGGCGTATCTGCGGCGTGGGCGGGGGATCACGCCCCTGATGTCTTTATGGAGTATTGGATCACTTTGCGTCTATGAGTGTAATAAAATAAAATAATAAGCTTTATGTCTTCTGTTTTCCTATTACTTTTTCCCGCTGTATGGCATCTTCTATGTAGCCCCTTACGAATAAAAAGACATCTCGGGCATTAAAATAATTCATTATTTATATTTATTTATTTAATATCAATAGTATAAATATACCACAAACAATGATTACATGTCATAGTTGAAATCATAATAAATTATTATAAATAACACAAAAAGAATAACAATTATTGTGGCATTTGATTTTGTAATGACATCATGTACATACAACATTCTATAATATAAATAAGGTAGACTCAGATTCAATTGACATTGATTTGAGTGATTGAAAAAAATTTATCGTGTGGAGGTCGAACAAGGACACCGATCTGCAGTCTCACGGCAATCCGATTGGTCCCCCATACACCAATAGGAATCAATCCTTATCTCAAGTCACTCTCTCGCGCTGCAACAAAGATCATCAAAATCATTCTACCCTGCCGGATAATAAATACAATGGGATGTATTCATAAAACTGAAGGATATCCTCGTAAGTATAAGGTAGAAGTATAAGGTTTTGAGTTGAAGAAAAAGGTAGGAGTATAAGCATTTCCTTTTTTTCATATTCTTAATGATTACCTTATACTTGCAAGAATATCATCCAAGAATAAGTAAAAGGTTGTTGGCATGTTGGCTTGAGACTCTGCCGCGGCAGATTCTAACCTGTTTTCGATGGTTTGTTTATTTACGGTATTTCTTTCTTATCGGTTTTATTTGAGTACATGGAGTACAGTACTTCGAACAGAGAAGATGTATTCGTCAAGCAGCGATAGTGAAAGTACAGAAAAAGATAATGCGACAACCGAACTGCAGTTCATAGCAGATGAAATTGCCAATACCCCCGTGATTTTGGAAAAAATTCTTTGAATCACGAACAGGTGTTGATAAACGCTGCTTGTAGTGTTTAATCTCTCTCAGTTCCACAACATCTGCTATCGCTACAACTGATCACTATACGACTGAGTCTGCTACTGACCACACTCGAAATTATTGAAGGATATCCTTTTTACTAAGAGTAAAAGGTAACGTTTATGAATAACCAAATAATTTTTGTAAAGCGTATGCTCATACTCTATAATTATAAGGGTTTACTCAGAATATTAAGAATGCGAGCTGAAGGATTTCCTTTATATTCTGCAAGTATAAGCGTAACCTTTTTTTATGAATACGGCCCACTGTCTTTTAAATCGTACTTGTTCGGTCTCCACTTTCACATACAACTGTTCGTATTTAAATATTAAATTAGGGTGCGTTATGTTCGTATGTAATTTGTTAAATAAATCTGTAAATCTTGTATTGTATCTACGATCTACTTATTTTATTTACCACACTTCACACACAGGTAAACATATACTTCATAATAGCATAGCCCTCTACTTGCCTTCCATGCAGTTAAATAGATCCATCACATCTGCTATAACTTCATGCAACTTAGGTACAAGTAAGTGTTTCGAATACGCAGTCCTGGTAGAGTTGCATTTAAACAAGATTTTGGAATGGTAGCTCTCGTAGGTATATAAAATTCAATGAGGTTAATTAAATCAGAACTGTCTATTTTCTTTCCACATGCACATACAATTTTGACGAAGCTTTTTAAAATGTCCCTGAAGACTGGCTCTGTGCCCTCTGGTTGGAAAAAAGCGGTTATCCATCCTATTCCAAAGAAGGGTGACCGCTCCAACCCGGCCAACTACCGCCCCATAGCGATCACATCAGTTCTGTCTAAGGTGATGGAACGTGTGATCAACGACAAACTGCTCACATACCTCGAGAAGAACAAAATTATTAACGATCGTCAATACGGATTCCGGCGGAACCGCTCGTGCGGTGATCTTCTCGCGTATGTGACGCATGTTTGGGGGCGATGCCTGGAACGTTTCGGTGAGACCCAAACGGTTGCACTGGACATCTCTAAGGCCTTTGACCAGGTTTGACACCGAGGACTTGTCAACAAACTGCATTCTTACGGACTTCCCGCATCCTTGTGTACGTGGATTGCCGACTTCTTGAGGGAGAGGTCGATTCAGACGGTAGTCGATGGTTTCACCTCTTCCTCACACTCGATAAATGCTGGCGTCCCGCAGGGATCGGTTCTGTCTCCGACTTTGTTTTTGTTGCAGATCAACGACCTTTTATCATGTGCACCAATTCACTGTTACGCGGATGACAGTACAGTTCATGATAGCTTTTTATTTGACAAGCCCCAAAGGGCTCACAAACTCCAACAGCTCGTAGGGCTTTGAAGCAAAGAATGAACGGTTACCTCGAGAGTGTTTTCTCTTGGGGTAAAAATAATCTCGTTGAATTTAATGTTTCAAAGACCCAATCTTGTCTGATTACGTCTAAAAGGGATCGAAATAAAAAATCTAGTCTCTTTCAACGGAAGCAATCTTCCGAACAGGCCCTCCATTGAAATGCTTGGTGTAACCCTAAGTGACCAGCTCAGGTATGGGGGCTCCATCGAAGCCAGAGTAAAGTTAGCCTCACAGAAACTGGGCGTACTGTACAGGGCCCGCAGATACTTTAATAGTGCACAACTGCTAACCCTGTACAAATCACAAGTGCGCCCCACAGTTGAATTTGGCAGCCACCTCTGGTCTGGAGCTCCAAAATACCTGAAAAATACCCTCGACTCTGTGCAGAAACGGGCGGTCCGTTTGATAGATTCTCCCATCTTAACAGACGGATTGCAATCTTTAGAGCACAGGCGTCGGGTGGGAATGCTATCCTTGTTCTACCGGTATTACAATGGAAGATGCTCCGAGGAACTAGCATCATTGATCCCTTCGGCACCGGTGCATAGTCGGGAAACACGCCAAACGCGTGCCCAACATTTGTACACGGTTGACATTTGCCACATGAGAACGGGTCGTTTCTTCGACTCGTTCTTGTGTTCAACAGCTCGGCTGTGGAATGATTTGCCTGTGTTTCCTCCTTCCTACAACATGGGTCTCTTCAAGACCAATGTTCATTCCTTCCTCTCCTCAAAAAGACCCTCCACACAGCATCCCAGATGACATAGGCCCTGAGGGAAATTATTTTCCTCAGGGCCTCCTGCGTGGAGTTAACGTAAAAAAAAAATACAACAACTTTCTTTGAATCTAAAAATTATCAAAAATATTCATAAATTTCAGTTAAATGGTGAACTTAAAAGAATTCATAATCTGATCTTTCATATATTGTGGTTATTAAAACTAAATTCTTCCAAGAAAGACATGAAAATAATATAATATTGTGCCGATGCTTCATTCCAATGAAATGAGTTTTCTTTTTATACGAACAAAACTATTTAAATTCTAGACAGAATTATTTTAAAAATATTAACACTGACTGTCCTCCTTACTAAGAATGTGTTTTCAATTTTATACAACGGATGGTTTTGATGGCTTCCGTGGTTGTGGGACAAGGCTCTCGACTAGCGATTCAGAGGCGGCGGGTTCAAATTCCGGCGCGCGCAAGTAAATCTTATTTGATTGATTGATTTTCACAATTTAATTATTTAAATATTTGCGGCACGTTCCAGGGTGGAATATACACTCAGTACCGCCCCGGTGTAAGAATTATTTATTATACCATTCAGAATTATTTAGGTATACCATTCAGAATTGAAACGTTTCTTGAAATGGCTTTACCCATGTTTGGTAACTAGATCTGAATAGCCAGGTACTACCCCAACTCCCTCTACCTCGTCTGCTTCCCCTTTCTACTTTTCTTCAGCCTCACAATATACCCCATTGGGAATGCCATTGTCTCCAGGCGGTTGGGGAAGTTGGGACTATTGTGCGGTATTCGCATTAAAAATACAACCATTTTCTGTACGTTTATCTATCCGATGGGTCACAATTAAGTTGAATCGACTGTAAAACAATAAAATAACAATATCATAATTAATAACTTTACTTCGTTTTCAATAAGGGTATCAGTAGTCAGGAGAGGTATTAGAAATGTACATAATTATTATAAAAACTGTAACTATAATGATTTTTCTTTTTTTTTCTTTGTGTGCCCTATCAGGTCCCCCGACGATTGCGATCACTCTTGAAAATGTCATTCTGTCTTGCGCTGCCCGGAATAGCTCCTCCACACTTCTAATGCCGATCTCTTGTCATTTGTCTCCTACCAGGCCCTCGGCGACCCTCTACCTTTCCTTTCAATATTAAATGAAGCAAGTGATACTTCTCCCCTCTAAATATATTTAATATATTTAGAGATAATATAATTATGACCCATATATGCAATTTTTCTGATTATTATTAATGTAAGCAGTCCTCTACCTGCTCTAGCCCGCCTGAGAATTTATGTGTTGGTGATCATGTCGGTCCATAGTACTTTAAGCATTCTCTGGTGAAGCCACATTTCAAAAGCCTCTAACCTGTTCATGGTATTTACTTTCAAGCAGTGGCGGCTCGTGACTTTTGGGTGTGCTAGAGTGGTGATATTAAAAAAATTGGCATTATTGATGTTGCTGTAGCCGAAAAAAAAATTTTTTTTTTCTGAAAATCAGTTTTTTGTATGAAAAATTTCAGGAAGTTTCAGTTTGGTGGTGTGCCGCATCAATTTCCTGAAAAATCGTCATACAAAACACCGATTTTTGAAAAAAAAAAATTTTTCGCATACGACAACATCCATGATGCCATTTTTTTAATATTAGCACCCTAGCACACCCAAAAGTCACGAGCCGCCACTGCTTTCAAGGTCCATGTTTCACATCCATACAGTAAGACAGATCACACATAATATCATTTTAGCATTCTCTGCCTTAGTTTGAACGGATATTGTCATTGCAGAAGAGGGATTTCATTTTAATGAACGCAGTTCTTGCTGCTTCAATTTTGCACATAACGTCCACATAATACTTTTTAAAAATGCTGGAAACACCCATCCCGTGACGATTGAGTTCACAATTTTTACATTTAATATGTCTTTGATGGCGTACATTGAAAAAAGCACGAAGTTAATTTTTTCTACCATAAGATAACGAATTTAAAATAACACTACTAAGTACGAACTGCTTACTAGAGGAGAAGGTGTTTTTAGTAAGCCTGCACCATAGTCCATAGACTATATTTAATTTCAGATTGGAAGTAGATGATAGATTATTGGCAAAGTCTATTCTAAAGCTGTGCATAGGTTAGATTAAGTTTACGCAAACAAAAATTGTTTATAAGTTATTATTATTTTTTTTATTTATGTTTCTAAAGGAAGATAAACATTCCGTGTTACGATAACGTGACAATAATTTGAAAATCTTCTATTACCAATATGGTAAGCAGAAATTGTTGCTTCTGTCGTGATGGGGGACTTAGCCAGCCGAGGAATTGAACTCACGATGCCTTGGTGGGAACTAGAAGCGATGCCAACTCAGCCACTGACCGGTCATTTTATAATTGGTCACCGAGACTGAAATGGTACGTACTTTGGAAGGCGAGTATGAGTAATCAAACCAGGGAACCATATATTGGGTAACCTACAACCCTGCCATAGGTCAACCCAAGTGGTTCGCTACATTTAGTGACATTTAGCGTAGGTCTTGGCAGCAAATACGTTCCCAACTACTGCGTGGCAGTCCGGATCGGGAGATACTGAGGGAGACCTAACCTAAACCTCTCCAGGCGGACCCTCTCGACCCATCGGCCTTCACCACAATGGGAGGGATGGATTTATACATCCGTAACTCCTGGACACATTGACCCCTAGATTTCTACTCACCCCGCATACCGTTTTCCTTCCCAGAACTTCCTACCCTTCCTTTCCCATAAAGCCCCTTCACACAGCATCCTTTAAGATGACATAGCGCCCGAGGGAATTGTTTTCCTTAGGGCCTCCTGTGTGGAGCTAATGTAAAAAAAAGGCTTTGTAAATGAATTCTTTGAATGACATCACCGAGATTGGAATGGTATCGACTTAGTAAATACGCGGTAGAGAAGGGTTGAAAAAACATTAATTTATGAAAATGATAAAATCATTACCATTTTTTTGGTTCACACACTGGTTCATTCAGTCTTAGTGTTTTTTATTCTAAAACTGTGGGTAAAAATATGTGATTATATTTAAATTATGTTTGTCCTTTTTTGACATACATACATTTATTGCAATTATTTTTAAAACGTATATCAAGAACCGAAGTGTTCCGTGCCACTGTGGTAGCTGTGTAAGGGTCTTATCGTGACGAATTAAGTGGCGTCTAATTTGCCGCGACACACCAAGTGAAGTATCGCCAGGTTATATTTTAACAGCGTAGGGGTAATAAAGACATTTGAAGCATGCACAAAATATTAGGTTAATGCCTTGTAAGTGAGAAATAACGTACAGAAGTACTGTGCCGAAACGTATTATGTAATGGGTAATAACACCTTCTTAGTTCGCTCCGAATAGCATTTAGTACCGGCACTATATTAAGAAAATAACGTAAAGAAAGCACTTATTACGGATAAATTGTTATTTCGTAGCACGCTTCATGAAATTCGTACGGAAATACGTGTTGAGGTATTTATACGTAAAACATTTGAGTAATTTTTTGTTCTTTCCTACATCTAACACGCAGCTTTTAAGTTGGGTTTATAGGACATGGTTTTGCAAAGCGTAGCACACCATGTATTATTTTTTTATAAAATACCTTAAAATACATACACTTTTTTTTTTTTTTTTTTTATTGAAATAATAGATAATACATAATATAATCAACAAACAAGTCCGCTAAGCCAATTGAATCGGCTTGTCAACAGGTGCTTATATTTTACTTGAGGATCGGCGAAGAATAAGTTAATTTTTTAATGGAAAATGTAAATTCGGGGCTCCACTGTTACGAACTCCTGATTGTAGTCAATATGAGAGTACCTACTCGACTTACAAGGCATAAAGATCTATTTCAATGTTACCATTCAGAAAAAAATTATAAAGCAAATTCCGTAGTACATAGTTTAGCAAACAAATATACATTTTCAATTCGGGAGGCGGGTATGGGTACCGCCGCCCCGGGACCATTTATTGGATAACCAACACCTCTGCCATAGGTCACCCCAAGTGGTTCGCTACGTTTGGTGATTTAGCAGGGGTTCATGCGGTGGTGGCGGATGCGTCTGCCCTTCTGCTGCATGGTGGGCCGGATCAAGAGAGATTGGTCGAGGGAGGCCTTTTGACCTTTCCAGCCGAACTCTCGACCCATCGCTTTGCACCGCAGTTGGAAGGATTGATTGATGCGTCCGTTACTCCTGGATACACTGACCCCCCAGATTCCTACCCACCCCTCATACCTTTTTTCTTCCCAGAACTTTCTAGATTTTTCTAGATTGACTACGTGATAAAAACCTCAGTCCCCCGCCCCCCATTGTGACCAAGGGTGGTATTTTGAAGACACCTCCCCCCCTAAAAGGGTCACGTAGTATGGGTACGTTTCCTAAGATGACATAGGCCCTGAGGGAAATTATTTTCCTCAGGGCCTCCTGTGTGGAGCTTACGTAAAAAAATATATACTGACGGTGGAAAGGCGAAATAACTAAAAAGCCATATAGCTGGAAAAAGATGGCTTTTTATCATTTCGCCTATCCACCGTGGATGTGATATAAATAACCTATACCTAAACGTTACTTTTTTTTTCAAATTGCGGTCGGAAATTTGGCTTCATAAAAGTGTACATTTTAATTATTTTGTGGTTAACTTTTAGATTTAGTAGCCGGTTGTCTTTTCTTTCCAATACCGTTTACAAAAGAATTCTCACGTTGTTAGTAAGGGAGACATGCCGATTTCTATGAGACTTAGTGAGCTGGGACAAATATGGTCTCTCAAAAACTTTATACCAAAAGCTTTAAAGGGAGTCATACGTCTTGAAAGCCACACTGCACAATCAAACATAAGAGATTAGTCATTACCCACAACTAGTAATATCTTAACAGAATCGATATTAAATTGTACTGAGAGATCAATTAGTTGTTCATTACACTGCTTTCGTTAATATACTCCAATTAATCACACTGAGATATCGCTGTGGAGTTGATCATTGCACAAAGGCTTATTAAACGAGTTGCATTTTTGTCATTGCGGGGGCTTTAATAGATCGATTGTACCATAATGTTATGTTCTAAATGTCACACACATAGGTATATTGGCCGCACACTGTCAGGGATTGATACTTGAATAAAATGATAAGTGGAGGAAGGAGACACATATAGTAAAACATGTATTTTAATTGATTTTATACCCATTAAGAATATTTCTTAAACTAACTAAATAACTAACCATCGCGCCGTTTCCCCGCAGGGGTAGGCAGAAAGGATGGACCACCAAACAACGCGGTCTTGGCACACACTCTTTGCCTCAGTCACTCATATATCGTCTCGTCTCATACATACTCTCCTATTATTCTCACTTTTTATATGGCCCGACTTCAGTATCTGATTCACTTGATCGTGCCATGTCTTCCTTGGGCGTCCCCTATTTCTTCTTCCATTCACATTTGCGTCATATATTCTTCTCACACTATTTTCTTATTTCATTCGCTCTACATGCCCAAACCGTCTGAGGGTCCCTTTCTAAATCTTACTCATTATGCTTACTCAGCCTTACATTCATTGTGGATATCCACATTTCTCAAATGATCATACATGGTTTAACCACGCTTCCGCCTCAGGGATCTCATTTCATCAGCATTTAGTTTACTTTCATCCTTCTTCTGCCAGTTCCATGTCTCCCTGCCATAGATAAAGGTAGGTACAGGACTCCATTGTGGGCTGCTAGCTTCGCTTCTTTTGACTTTTTTTATTAGCGCCAACGGGATTCAGTCCTCCATTAATGGAGTTACGTGCATTCACCCTTCTTTCAATATCTTTTCTTAAACTGTTATATTATTTTGTATTTTTAATTGTACTTTTCCTACTGGATGCATGTAAAAAATCTTGCATACATCTACATAAAGATTTAAAAAAATAAGATGTTGTAATTCACACGTACATGTCGTTACTTCATTACTTTTGTCTTCAGGGTGATTTACAAGTAACTATTTATCTTGAATGAAGTCACGATAAAGATTCCAGTTAGACACACTTGGTCACAACGCCAAAGAAAATGATATTTTTTAAGCTAAGGCCGGGCTAGTTTATTTTTCCGTTGATACGAAGCTTACGTACAAATCCCAAGCTTACAGTAAATTAAGTTTTATTGCGATAATCCCACGGCTAAAGTT
The DNA here is from genome assembly GCA_929108145.2 of Limnephilus rhombicus. Lineage (NCBI taxonomy): Eukaryota > Metazoa > Arthropoda > Insecta > Trichoptera > Limnephilidae > Limnephilus > Limnephilus rhombicus. The sequence continues at coordinate 15,580,951 of OV815277.1, forward strand.
CCCAACCGCAAATAATGTAAAGAAATTCTAAGTTAGGACCGTGTCGGACCCGTAGCCTTGGGATTTGGGACTGAACATAAAAGGTCACTTTTAGTAGAGATTAAACCTTGTAATCTTGGCTGTAAATTGAAGATAGTTGAATAAACTTAAATTATGTGTACAGAGATAGCTAAACACATAAACTTCATCTAACATCTAACCCGTAAAAAAAATACGTGAAAAAATATTTCATTGATAATTTTCACATATTAATTATAATGACCTATGTCTGTTATTTATTTATTTAAGCCCCCATAGGGCTTTAACATATAATGCAGTAGATATTTTTTTTAAATTACGATGAAAATAAAGAGTGGACAAAATACAGGTAACATAAACAGAAACAAAATATAGGTTACATAAAATAAAAGAGATGAAACAAAGTACGTTATACAGAATTTAAATTGAGCAAACATGGATAATTTGCCAAAATCCACAATAAAATTAATAAACATATTCAAAATTGGTGTTCACATTAGTTTATGAAATAGGCAGAAATAGTACATACGGCGTTTGAAGTTTGCCAAGTTCAAATTTTTGTCAAATAGTGTAAATAAAATTAGTGTAAATAAAATGTTAACGTTTGTCTAGTTGATCATGTAGGTACACGTAGACTAATTAATTGCAGGAGTTCACAACAATCGAATTTAGAATTTATAATTTTAATAAAAGGTTACGTTGTTTCTTTTTTCATAATTTTAATTATTTTGTACAAACTGAACATTTTTTTGTAAATTAATGTAAAAATATAAATTTAAATGTAAATTAATTTTACATAAAATACAGAATGTTTTTAAAAAAATAATAATGAAAATAAAGAGTTGACAAAATACAAGTAACATAAAATGTAAGAAACAAAATATGGGTTACATAAAATATAAGAGTTGACACAGAGTACGTAACACAGAATGTAAATTGAGTAAACATATGTAGATAATCAACAATAATAATATTAATAAAACAATTCAAAATCGCCACTACCTTCATCTTCACAACATACCATAGTCTCACTGACTCCAGATGGGATCTTTGGGACTCTTGAGAGGTATTCACATAAAAAAAGTGAGTGCAGTTTACACACGGTAGAAGCGAACTTTACCAAACAACCTCAACCAATACTTGAAAAGTGAGGTCATAATCAAAGCGACCAATGAGCGCAGACCTCGCGTAATTTCCGTTATATATCTCAACCAATAGGAGCCCTTAAAAGTGACACCATTATAAAAGCGGTCGATGAGCTCAGTTGATGCGTCGCAGGTGCAGTAATCGTCATTTCCGTTTCATCCGAAATCCAAATCACAGCGGTGGTATAGAAGTTTAACTTCAAAAAGTCCCGGGTTCATTGCCTTTTTTAAACGACTTCAAAAAGGAGGAGGTTCTCAATTCGAGTGTATTTTTTTTTTTGTTACCTCAGAACTTTCGAGTGGGTGAACCGATATTGATGATTCTTTTTTTATTTGTAAGCTGGTGCTTCCCATGTGGTCCCATTTTAATTTGGTCCAGTTCCGACAATGGAATCCATGAGAATACTGTATAAGTCTTAAATTTGCATTAAGTATGTGCGCGACAAATGGACGAATAACTCAATACCACGCCAACCGATTTCGACGATTCTTTTTTTATTGGAAAGGATGTACTTCAAGGGTAAGTTGATGAGAGTTTGGTTAGGTTCTGATTACCGGATCCATGACAAAGTAACGGAATTCTTCAATTCTTAGGAGCAAATTAACGAAATCTCTTAATTTAGATTAGATTAGACTTAGATTTCGTCCGAATCTCTTAATTTGACCCTAACTTCGTTATTGTTAAATTATGTCTGTCTCATATGAGCAGCACGTTTAGTAGATCTACCCACATTCAAACAAATTAGTTAGTGTAGGTACTTCAGATTCACTAAAAATAAAAAATAAAAAACAAAAAAACGACTCCAAAAAAAGCACTAAACAGTAAAAAAATAATTTCGTATTCTTCTACAACTTCATAATCAACTTACTTTTTGTACTCATCAATATGTAGGTACGATTGTTATTTTTGGAGTCAGTGTCAGCAAAGGTACCCGGCCCGGCGTGTTCACTTGACAGCTCCCCTCACGCCGCGGCCCCGCTCTCGCCTCTCGTCTCGTCAAGTCGCTCGTGCGACACAAGCACATCTCACCTATATCTATGTTTGTAGTTACAAACCTATCTTGACTGACACTGACTCTAAAAATAACAATCGTACCTACATATTGATGAGTAGAAAAAGTAAGTTGATTATGAAGTTGTAGAAGAATACGAAATTATTTTTTTACTTTTAAGTGCTTTTTTTTAAGTCGTTTTTTTGTTTTGTTAAAATTTTTGTTTATTCTTTAAAAATACTTTGTGTGGCATCCCGAAATAGAAAATTAGACTATCGGAAACGAGGATATACAATGTGAAGTATAAAAATAATTATCTAAAAACTTTTCTTTTACTGTCTGTTATGATATATTTTTTCCATCTTCGTGATGAAACAACTTATTTGAAGTTTTGCAACCTTGCAACGTAGCATGATCTAGCAAATAACACATATTTTACTTGCCCAACTTTCGTATACATCTAATCCCGAACACTAATCAAAAATAATGTATTTTGATTAGGCTTTCTGAAAATAACAAGATGATTTGTGCCCAGCGCTTGAGGTAGTAGCAATGACAAACGGCCGCCATGTTTGTTATATTATTACCTCCAGGAACATAAAAATATTATCTAAACGTTGCGATATTACACTTCTAGCCGAGACTCTGCTTCAAAGACACGTTTTGTAACAAGATAAGAATCGCCTTAGCAAACGAATATAAATGAATAATAAATGTCTCTATTTGAGGAAAATGTTACACGACACAGTAGCGAAAAGATTTCATATATTATGTACCAAGTAGAAACTCGTATTATTTATACAACAATTCAATTAGAGATTTCTAATATACGAGTAGTTTACTGTGTATTTTCTTAAAAATATAGAATTCTGGGTGTAAAGTTTAGATCATGTTTTGCATTTAAAAAGACCACCCACGAGCTAAATCTGAAGCACTTCCAAATGACATTGAACGAAAATTTGATTATATGCACGAGTATATCATCTTGATACATAAGTATATATTTTTACATGTTTTGGTCAACTTTTCCTTTAGCAAAATGTGTAAATGTTGCATTTCTCGGGTTTTTATGTTTTTTTTTTAAGTAAAACTTATTTACGCACGCTTGACTTGGGGAGTAAGCTGGTGAATGCGTAACGAGAGCGTTATGAAAAGTGTGATCAGGCGAGACGAACGGTCGTTGAGGTTAGTGAAGTTTTACTTCAGCCGTGTGGTCTAAAGCACCCTCGTTTTTTTTACATTACCTCCATACAGGAGGCCCTGAGAAAAATAATTCGCCTCAGGGCCTATGTCATCTTTGGAAATGCTGTGTGGAGGGTCTTTTTAGGAAAGGAAGGGGAGGAAGTTCTGGGAAGGAAAAGGATATGAGGGATGGGTAGGAATCCAGGAGTGTCCAGAAGTGACGGACGTATGATTCCACCCCTCGCACTGCGGTTCAAGGCGATATTCCGAGAGAGGTCTGCTGGAGAAGTCAAAGGGACTCCCTCAACCATTCTCTCTTGATCCGGCCTGCCATGCAGCTGGTAGGCAGACGCATACGCCGCCAAGACTCGCCAAACCTCACCCCATTGACCCGGCACCCTTGCTAAGTTACCAAACGTAGTAAACGTTGGCAGAAGTGTTGGTTTTACAATAAGTGGTTCCCGTGGCGGCGATACCCATACCCACCTCCCAAATTATAACATGTGAATAGCGTGTAAGAGTCCTAACTGCCCAAAGCCAGTGGGTCTAATGAATCCCCAAACGGGGAACGTTGTGAGAATGAAATGAGGAAAAATAAGGATATGAAGAAGATGAAGTGTGGGAACTGCCTAGATATTCAGATCTGGTAACTGCTTATACCATATCAAGCAACGTTTTCGAGGTGGTTATACTGAGAGTATCTATTGTATCCACAACACCTTATGAATCCTTACGAAACGACAGCTGGAAAGCCAGGTTCTTCACACTTAACGACCATAATCACAACAACCAGATGCTAAAACGATTTATAAATTTGTATTTCAAAAATTTCCTTTGAACACCACATCATCCACAAGGATTTAAAACCACGTGTAAATTACTTCAATTGCAAAGAACTTAATTTTAATAAAATGAAACAATACAACTTTGTATAAACCACTTATAAAATGTGCAAATCCGACCGGTTTCGGAACAAACGTTCCTTCGTCAGGGAAAGCTTATACTAATTTGACAGTTTAGAACAATGTTTTATTGTGGTAGGGGTGGAGCCGTTGTTAGTTAATAATGTAGATTGGGTGGGTAGGTATTAGTGTAGAGTGGGTGGGTAGGGGAACAAATCCATGATTGGGCTATATGACAATATTTTTTGTTTGTTGATAATAGATTCATTATTTTTAAGGGATTTTTTAATTTCCAAAGCTTCTAAGTTATCTAAACGGTTTCCTTTATGATTAATATGAAGAATATTTATCCCTGTGTTTTTTTCAAAACTATGGTTATTTTCAATGATATGGTTAGCAAACTCAGAAAAATTATTATTATTAAGACACCTTAAATGTTCTTTGATTCTGATTTCAAAATTACGAGTTGTTTTTCCAATATAAAATGAGGGACAATAATTGCATTTGAGTTTATATATTCCGGAATTAGTCAATTTACAAATTTAAACAATACAAAGTTGTATTGTTTCATTTTATTATAATGGATAACCACAAAGTAATAGCTACATTCAAAAATATAACTTAATTTTAATTCAGAACGGTTAAGAATTAATAAAAATGTTCGTACTCCTTTTGTTTCGTTTTGTCACAATTATGGACTACTGCAACGAAACCCCTTCCAATAAAATGAATTGTTAAAAATTATTAATGCTTGGTTAATTTCTAGTTACCGTTGAACTTCTACAATTAACACTGTTTTAATATAAATGCACCCTTGCTTAACATACAAATGCATGATTCATTTGAAATTTTTACATAATATCAAAGATTTACCTGTTTCAGAATATTCATGAAACGTCAGTTTGCTGATAAAATCTCGAGCTTTTGACAAATCCATTGAGTACTTTTAAAAATTATTCAAATTAGTCCTGAATAAATCATTTTGATTTCAGAACAAACCCCTGTTTTCGTGTTATCTGGAATGTGATCTGAATAGTGTGATGTATGGAATATTGCGTGTTAATTTGGGGAGGAATGGAATATATCAAGTGACATGGGGGAGAGGGTAGGTCACATTGCCATCTGTCTAATGTCTAATTAGACACCAGCAACAATGATTATGATTCATGCGAAGTAATTATCGTAGACACTAGATACTAGACATTAGACACTCCCTGTAGAAATAACTGACGTGATATGAACTAGTATTTAAAACCATGTCTAAAGCAGGTACTGATTATCATTTTCTGAAATATACTTTGTACCAGTGTACAAGGGTATTTTTGTATAAGGGATGCTGGAGTATATACCTAATATCAAGATTTAATTATCGACAAAAATAGTCTGTCAAATTAACTCTATACAACCTTTATGCTTCACATTAAATATTACAGTTCCCTAATTAAATTAATTTAATAGGTATTCCAAAAGATAATCAATGTATCATTCGGCTTCGGCTATTCAAGATAACAAATAACTGTCGAAAGGTGGTCAGGCTAACAAATCTCTAATGGTACCAAGTCCGCTCGCTTCGGATAAGCTATACTGTGCACTATGCCTATAAGCATTAAAGTCGTTTTTTGTGCTTTGGATACTCCTACGGAAGCCGTATTCGGGCTTACTTCAACCATAGCAGGCTTGACTAAACGCGCATGCGCGAATATCAAAAATATGACACTCGTTTCTGCGTCGTGGACGCGGAATGAACTGAGCATCCACTGTTTTGCTGATGTTGGTGAATTCACGCGACGTTCGAGCATTGATAATGTATTTTGACCTGCTCCGTGTGTCGTGTTAGTGTTGGTCTCTAAGACGGTGGCGGTGTCGTTATTGCAGAATCTAGTGCGGTTTACGGCTAGAAAAAAATAAATCCAAGGCTTTTTAATTTGGAATAAATACATAATAATAATTATTATACTTATTATAAACCTAGAAAAGAAGGGAAGCGTAGCATCCACAGTATGTATGGACGGACCGCGGCTGGTTTGTACATGTATTAATAGATTTAATTCTAAGAAGATGATAAGGAATACTTTGGCAATGAGTTGTGAATAAACTAATATAGTCTCGAAGCTTGCCAAGTGATCAAGATTATGAAATATTCGTCGGAGTTGTTGAAAGCAAATAAATTGCATGAGAATTTAAATCAACTGCTTCTAATATTAATAGTTTTGCTGCATGTTATTCTCAAGCTTTGAAAGAAGTGTTTAAATTAAATATTTGGGAGTACTGAATAAAACAAATTATTATAAAAGTTGCCAAAAAAATCTCACTGTTGTAAAGACTAAGAGATTCATTCAAACAGTCTCCAGGAAAAATGTGTATAACGCAAAGGCATTAATTATTGTGGTACATTATATTCTTGGCCAACGATGGATTAATGAAACAAATGCTGGTAATACAAAATAGAACTGTGAGAATTATACTGAAGAAAAATTGATTTATGAAAATCAAGGAAATGTCGATGAAGTTAAATATCTTGCCGCTTAAACCAATTATTTACTTCAACACTTTTTGTTTAATCCACAAAATAATAAATGGCCGTAAATCAAGTGATTTTTTTTGAAAAATGCAAACCTGCAGCACGAACACACACATCTCAAGTAACCAACACCTCTGCCATAGGTCACCCCAAGTGGTTCGCTACGTTTGGTGATTTAGCAGAGGTGCCCGGGTTCATGGAATGAGGTGTGTTTAGGTCTGATGACCAGGACACACTGAACCCCAGATTCCTACCCACCCCTTAAACCCTTTTCCTTCCCAGAACCCTCCTCTCCTTCCTTTCCCTAAAAGACCCTCCACACAGCATCCCTAAAGATGACATAGGCCCTCAGGGAAATTATTTGCCTCAGGGCCTCCTGTGTGGAGCTTATGTAAAAAAAAAAAAAAAAAACGAGGAAAAGAAATGAAATAATACTCCCTCTCAGAAAAAAAACAGATCCAAAAATCGTTAATGTACGAGCAATTAAAATGTTTGGCGAACTACGAAAAGAAATCAAATTGGAAGTAAATATTACTAAAATAACGAATATTTGTGATTTATTCATTCTAAAAGGATTTCAAAAATAACGTACGCAAATATATTATTAAACCTGTTTAAAAAAAAAACACATACACACCAATAAATTTATTTTATTTTAATTTATTTATTCATAATTTCTCACCACACATATGTTTATTTTTTTTCAAAAAAAAATTAACCACACTAGGACTAATGGTCTGTATTGTAAATAACTTGTAAAGTTCATGGAGATCGGTAGGTTTTGTCAACGAGTTATTTAAATCTGCAGGAATATGATATACTATTAATCAAGGGCGTTCATAAGCGGAAAGGGGTGGGTTTAGGGGTTCAACCCCCCCTCCCCCATCGGCCTCAGTATTGCATAGGAAAAAACGAGAATAGCACTCATAGATTACATTCCTGGGAAATATATCTCTTTTACCAATGTGGTGTAAATAAAAATTTGAGATAAATAGAGGTCTCATAAAACTTTCGAATACATTTACCAATCCCTCCCCCTCCCCTGTCAGGATTTAATCCCCTCCCCATTCTTAGAATTTAAACCCCCCATGTGAACGCGACAACTACATCTTGCTAGTGATAATTAATCTTCAGAAATATGATGTCGGGATCTTTCAAACCAGATCCACACTGATAAGATAACTAAATAAAACAAGTTTTTTTTCCGTAAAATTCTGTTTCAAATGTAAATGAAAAAAAACTAATCTAAACCCAAAAAATACCTACCAGATTTGCTAAAGATTCAGTTTATTAATTGATACTAAAAAAACGTTAAATCTATTTTCAAAATTTGAATATTTTTTGATTTATGTTACATGTACTTAAAAGTATTTAAAAAAAAGTTATCTAAATAATAATTTATAATATACCTCATAACAATTATGTGAATGCTCTAAATTCTGGACAGTGCTTTGATCTGTAGATTCTAGACAACTTTCAAACTTACCATCAGTATTATTTTTGAGACCAGAAATTAACCAAAACCAAAAAAAGTTATTGCGTGCGTTCTGAGGTAACTTTATTTACAGTACTTCTTCCTCGATTTATTTCAGTCCGTTAGAGATTTCTTCACAAGACTCCGAATAAAAGAATTGAAATCTTTGATTAATCTTCTTTCCATGTATATTGTGTATTTTATTTTGATGGCAGCCAAGTAACTTGGATCCCGCCCATCGCGCAGCACTTACTACAGAGTCGAGGCCGCCTACCAAAATGCCTGAAAAAGCTAAAAAGTTGCTTCATTCGCCAAACTTTCTAAAAGGAATCTTTTGTCTAGATATTGGAAAAAAGCTCGTCTGGCAAATCCTCAGCTAATCCTTTGCCCATTGCAGAGCTGACTGATTACTTCATATCTTTAAATCTTTATATATCTTGAATGTCTGCGACTTGAAAACTACGTACATAGTAAAAGGTTTAAAATACGAAAAAACACGAAGAGATTCGCATTATCGTTAAATGATTTTTTTTTAATTTGAAATTTTCTCAAGAGCGTACGGTGTAAAGACACGTGAACTACGTCACCACCTATTTGGGCAGCGTTCGGAGGCGGGTTAAGGTAAACCAAACCCTTTCCCTATGTAATGCTGTGCAAGTTGGTGGGTAATAAGCATTTTGAGCAGCGCAAACCCTTAAAAGCATTCACTAAGTGCGTAAGATTAGCGCGATTATGGCACCACCTTACGTGGGTTAGAATGAAACTGAATGTTCACTCTATACGAGCTATGCCTGTGGATCTCGATATGATACGTTTACTGAAACAAATAGCAAAGGTAATTTCATAAGTATACTTCAAGGATACTTACGATAGTTTGATGTCAATCTTGCCCTCTTTGGGGATCCCTCGTGGTCGATTCGGCTATTGTGGTTGAACCACAGGCAAGTCAGAATGAATTACCGGCGGTGAAGTCACGATAGCTTATCACGATATAAACGATAATGTTGACAGAAGCGTTACGATGAGAAGACTAAATACACTTTTTCGTCTCCGTGACAACGGCTGCCAGCGGACAATTATCAGCCAGGGTAGGTACCCAAGTGCGAATTTCGCCAATAGGTTTGAATTCTGGCCTTTGTATGAGAAACAGAATAAACCCATCGAGATCCAATTAAGCGTTAAAAAACAAAGTGAGTTCTTCAAAATAATAAAATTTACCAATAAATAAATGAGCGATTATGCGGCGCCATAATATGTTCGATATAACTTACTATTGATACTATGAATGTATTCATTTACGGCCCAAAACCAGTAATTAAATAATGCCAATTCTGAACATGACCCATGTCTATCAACGCCTCGAATCCAAGTACAGTACCTTACAACATTTTCTTACTAATCGTAGGTGTGAGTCCTGCAAACTGAAATTATCAACAATTTGTAGTATCCCATTCCAGGCAAAGTTTAGTGGCCTATAGGTTGAACACCGCTATTCCAGACCGCGAGAGCTTGGGAATATAATTATGTTAATATAAAGAAATCTTGTCAAATTGTGAAGCTATCAATCACTTAAGCACGTCTTTTGTGAAATTTTCAAAGGCATTTGGACAGAGGAGTTTTCGTTTTTTTTATTTTATTTTTTTTATTAATAAAATTCCTTTATATAATATTTATTTACAGTTTTTTTAAATTTTTTAAATTAAGTCCCGTTAAACTGATAGATATCAGTTTGTCAACGGGTTCTTTTGACAATTACTTTTTTTTAAATTGAGACAGGTCTTCGACCAAGTCGAAGAGACAGGTACATAAAATATACAGGTACATGAAAAAAAAATTGTTAATAAAATTTATAAGAAATACAGAACAGAGAAAATGAAAGAAATTAAAGAAAAGACAAGAGAAAATAATAATGGAAAAAACATTAAAACGAAAAGCGGAAAATAACAGAAATTAGTACAAAAAAGTTCTTTCACTTAACCATTTTTTTAGCGCACATTTCCTTCAGAAACTCAATTCACAGCTTTTTATTTCGTTGGGTAACATGTTGTAAATTATTGGAACAAGGTATTCTAGAGTTCTTATACCGTATTTATTTAGGTATCTGGGAATTATAAGTCCATCATTTGCAGTTAGTCTTGTATTATGAACATGAACCACTAGTTTATTATATTCAGATTGAGATGTATGCTGACTCGCAATTTTAAGCCACAATATAGCACGAACAGAAAATACATTTACAGAGTTGTATAATAATGATTTTGGTATATCATGTCTTTGTTCGTATTCAGTTTTTTTTAATAATAATTTTACCAAAGAATATTGTACGTTTTGCACTGAAAGAAGATTTGTTTTTTTTGAATGTCCCCATGTGGTTATTCCATATCTTATTAGGGATTCCGCCAATGACAGATATACTCATCTAAGAATCTATGTTAAGAACTAATCTAAATCTAAGTTAAAAAGATAAACATGTCATATCAGAACGAACTGCTGCTAGAAAGTAGTTTTCAAATTCAAACTTCTATTTAAGATATCAACGTATGTAATTTGTAAATACATTGTGGAATTAGGTACCTAATGCTTTTAAAAAATATATTTAAAAAATCTACCAATAAATTACAGAATTTTGTCAATCTGTATTCTCCCTTGTGTTTAAATTACCATCCAACCATGGAAAAAAATTAAATCAGTGTTAAAGTAGGTAAAGACTTTTCAACCGAAAGCTTTTCCCTCTTCTCGTCCATTGGAATTTGGCGTTAAATTCCGTGAAAAATTCGGGTAGAAAATTTAAAGAGTGATAAACTTTCATAGTGAATATCACAATGGGGTAGGAACCCCTCCCATTCCATTTTATGGGGTTTATAAGCAAAAAACCTTTTAACATATATACCGTGTTACCCATTGTTAGAGAAGCACGAGGTGACTTCTTTGTTTCCGAAATTCGTTTTTTTTATGAATACCGCACAAGGGTACCAACTTCTTCCAACCGTCTGGAACCAGAGAGACTACGGCATCTCCAATTGGGATATTATGGCTGAAGGTAAAAATATGGGGAACAGGAATGTAGAGAAGTCCCTGGCTATTCATATCTGGTCTGAATCACGGCTAGAGCATTTCAAGCAACTTTTCAATTCCGAATGGTTGTCTTACATCAAATCGATACTAAGGATATCTTCCACTCTGGAACGTGTAACATTGTGTCTTTGATAAATAATAAACAGAAAATTTCACTCTACCCAAAGATTCTTCTTACCAAATAAGATTTGTTTTAAAACATTTACGTTAACTGAATTAGATGGTGAATGTATTTGAATAGTTAAGGAATTCACAGCCTAGGTCTACGTTGGATATTTACTAAAAGCAGAACTTTAATTTGTTTGTCTCGAACACACAAAATCTCGGGAAATGTAACAGTTTTGGAGACATAACTTCACAATATATTATATGGTGCTTCAGCATGTATCCAAAGGATTAATCAACGAATTCTGAGCATATTTGGAAAGAAAAATAAAGGTTTTACTATGCTGTTCAATGATATTTTTATTCAACAAAACAAATAACATTTAACAGTCTAACTGGTCATATTATATCGACAAGGACGGAGTGCGAAACACGTGATCCGAAATCTGGGAGTGTTGTCAGTGGCAAAATGACACATTTTTTTTCTAAATATGTTTCGGAATCGCTAGTGAAAATCATTCGGTTACGTGTTGATACACCATGTACAGGTACGTACCTAATGTTTAAAATATCGCTAACATTGTACCAGTATCCATTTTGTGTCTAATGTGGCCATTTAAAAATATTATCGTTTTTTTTTTAACTTTACGAGTAAAACCTCAAATTGTATTATTTAATTAAATGAAGACAATGTAAGCGAAACTCAATCGAAAATCTGGAAACAGAAAAGGCAGAAAAAGATCTCGCTTTCCGGGAAAAGTACAAAAAGGAGGAAACCGAAACCAAACAATTATTATATATATATATATATATATATATATATATATGTCGAAGGTTAATTGTTAAATCGGGCAGATCATGATGCGCCTAGCTACACTGTGAAGTGGCAAATCGTGATGTGCTTGAGGCTCGTCATGATCGGCCTGCGACATAAATATGGCTTATTACAGTACAACGAAAAAAAGTTAAGATTTTCGAAAAGTAAGATTTTTAAAATATTTTTAATTTCAAAACCCGTTTAAATTCAGCCAAACACTGGATATTAGTAGGAGCTGGGGGAAGTTTATACCAAATGAGCGGGCCAGTTACAGGAAAAGAGCGATCATAGTAAGCTCGATTTGATCTAGAAAGTCAAGTTCGATTGAGAGTGTGTTCATCAAAATATTTTAAGTGTTAGTACATCATGGAGAGGATATTATATGCAAAATAATTATTATTTCATGTGGTTACATTTTGTAGAGAACACTCCAATCTTCCGTACCGAATATCGATGGTGTTACCTAATTTAGGGTTTAGGTTATTACTGGAAACAGGAATGGATGCGATAAAAAAATTGTATTATAGCTGATGGGCTGTTTAGGCCCAGTGATTTTCTCGGCCGAGATTTTCGGAGCTTAACCGGTGCCGGTGATGGTAGCTTTACATTTTTTCCGTGCAAAGTATTAAATGGATTCTCTTCTGTTAGGTATTAATTTCGTGAAATATGTACCTTGTTCGGAAAAACTTGTACTTTTTTCGGGCTTAAATAATTTGTAAGGACATTAAGGCTTGAAGCGTAGATGTTACAGCCAGTGGCGGAGTGAAAAAACAACGGTCCCGTGTTAGCTTACGAATATGGACAGGACGCAAATCTCCGGAATGTGTGAAAGCAATTCTCAATTTGGGAGGCAGTTACGGGTACCGCCGCCCGGGGAACCATTTATTGAGTAACCGAGTGATTCGCTACATTTGGTGACTTAGCAGAGGTGCCCGGGTTCTTGGGTGAGGATTGTATAGTTCTTGGCGGCTGATGAGTTGAGGGTTGTGATGTGACTGGTTGAGAAAAATCTTTTTACCTCCATAAAATAATAATAATTATTATTATTTTTTTCTTTATTCATTGCATATTATGGTTACATAATTTGTGGATTTTTCGACCAACATGCTAGGCTGATGCCCATGCTATGGTGGTCGATTTTACAAAGAGTGCAATAACAATCTAGAAGCCATATCTAGAGTTCTAGAGAACATAAAGGATTACAAAATACTATCAAAAACATAAATCAACATAGTATTAAATAAATGAGTATGAAATAATATAAATAGAGTAGGAAAGATATAAAAGAATATAAAAATCAAAGTAAGTAGATGAAGGAATATAAAAGTATGCTTTTCAAAATTATCTACAAACTAAAAAGAATTTAATTTTTTTGTCATTTTTGTACAAACAGATTCATGTTAAAACTATTAATACTGCAGTGGTTTTTTTTATTCTAATGGGAGGAATGAATTCAAACGTCCGTCATTCCTGGATACAATGACTCACAGAACATTTCTTAAAAAAGTTTTAAGAAATGATGTGAGAGAGAGAGAGAGAGAAGGAAATTATTTTTTTCAGATCCTCCTGCGTGGAGCTAATGTAAAAAAAACTACTAATATCTAATACATAAAAATCTTAAGTAAATGTTTTATTTGTGCTCTTAATTTTTCTTACTTATTTGTTTTTAGGGTGTTACGCCGTGTTGCGCTACCTCCTTCTTTAGCCAACGTTTCGGACAGCGTTGCAGTGTCCATCATCAGGGCAGATCCTACCGTAGACATCTACCGTATCTGCCGGATCTGCCCTTATGATGGACACTGCAGCGCTGTCGAAACGTTGGCTAAAGAAGGAGGTAGCGCACACGGCACAACACCCCAAAAACAAAAATAATGAAAATACTTTTGGCCGTGAAAATCTAAAAAGGTGCTGTTAAATTTAAAACGCTTGGGCTTAAAATCTAAAAAAGTGCTGATAAATTTAAAACGCTTGGGCTTAAAATCTAAAAAGGTGCTGTTAAATTTAAAACGCTTGGGCTTAAAATCTAAAAAGGTGCTGTTAAATATAAAACGCTTGGGCTTAAAATCTAAAAAGATGCTGTTAAATTTAAAACGCTTGGGCTTAAAATCTAAAAAGGTGCTGTTAAATTTAAAACGCTTGGGCTTCGATATAGTTCCATATGCAATATATGCATGTTTTCAAAATTTTGTTAGGTTGACTCATATTTTTTCATACATACCTACGTAACTCATACTTCAAGTTTGCGGACCATTTTCTTCATCTTCATCATCATAATATTGCAGTTAGTTTCTGATAGATTCTTTTAAACCTAGAAATTAATGCGTCTTGTAAGTGAAAAAGCAGAACGAGTTAAAATTATGAGAATATTTAGCCCCATAATATAATGTAAACTGTGAAATTTTAGTATGCAAGGGTTAATCAAATGAGGGAGGAGCTAAATTGGATTCCAATAAAAAAAGAGACTGCCATTATTTTTAATGTGCTATTATTTGTGCATACAGTTATGAAAAATTAAATGCTAAAATGCTTTATATATTAACGTCCATTTTAATGGCATTTACTTATGGATACAAAAAAATATTGTAATGGAATTTACTTATGGATACTAAAAATTGTTGTAATGGCATTTACTCATGACTACTAAAAATTATTGTAATGGCATTTACTTATTGATACCAAAAATTATTGTAATGGCATTAATTATGGATACTAAAATTTATTGTACATAACTGAACTGCTTCAGTAACAATTTTTTGTTTTTGTTTAGTGAGACAAATTGAAGATGTTCACTGACTTGGTATAATTATTTCCCTCCATTAATATTCTAGGCAAGCAGTGCACATGGTAGTTGTAAGTGAAAAAGCAGAACGAGTTATCATTACGAGAATACTAGCTGACCCGACAAACGTTTTTCTGCCGTATAAATTATTTTTAGTGAATTTTTTTTTTTTTTTTTAAGGAGAAAATACAGATACAGACGTCAATTAACAAGAATATACAAAACAATTAATAGAGAATTCGTCTGCATCCAAACTATTTCCCACGAAATAACATTAACAGCAGATGAAAACATATAAAAATATTTTTACCTTTAAATACGGAAAAGACGTATGTATATACATAAGTAAATATTATTTTACAAATAGAGAGATGAAAAAAAATATTGCAATATCCTTATAAAATATCCTTATAAAAGCAATATCCTTATAAAAGTTTACAAATTGATTTTTGAAAAATTTTGATGGTAAGACCAAAAATATATATAGATAAAAAATAATGTCATACAGAAATTTAAAAAAAAACAGAAAGGTAGTTAAAATTATAAACCAAGCAATGTCTAAGCTATTCTACTTTGTAGGAAAACAGCCTTCAATTTTCTACTAAAAGTACTGCGTGTATCAAAAAATAAGTCGGAATCCTTGAGGTTTTTATTTTGATTAAACGATTCGCACATTCTTCTGATTGGATCCCTGACACCAGCATTTGTACGCGTCCGGCTAAAGTGGAATAAGTCGTTAAGCCTCGTTACTCTGGGTGGTATTTTCAAGTTTATTAGTTTCAGTAGGTCAGGACAGTCGATAACGTTATTGCAGATTTTATAAAGTGTCATGAGGTCAAGGTATGTTCGCCGGTTAGTTAGAGTGGAGACGTTATAATTCGAGAGCATATTTATGTACCCCCGTTTAGGTGCGCTCATTCTGTAATTGAGGTATTGCAGAAATTTCTTTTGAATACTTTCAATGTTGTCTTTATAGACACCGTAAAGTGGTGTCCATATGGAGGTGCAGTATTCAAGTTGAGAACGGACCAGAGTGTAGTAAAGTAGAAGATAAGTTTCAGGTTTTCGAAATTCGCGGCTGTTTCTGATGACAAATCCTAGCATGCGGTAAGCTTTATTCACAATATTCTCAATGTGCGCATCGAAATGGAGTTTAGAATCAAAGAGTACGCCTAGATCTTTTATACAGTAAACGCGCTCGAGTAAATAGTTACCAATACAATAATTGTGTATAATAGCGTTGTGATTTTTGGTGAAGCTTATTTGTTTACATTTGTTGTAACTTAGGTAAATTTTGTTTTCATTGCAAAATGCTTCGAACCTTACTAAGTCGCTTTGAATGAGCAGACAATCGTTTAAATTCCTAACAATGGCAAATATTTTTATATCATCGGCGTACAAAAGAAATAAACAATGCATGAAACATTTAGTAACAGTATTAATAAAAATTATAAATAACAGCGGACCCAGGATTGACCCCTGTGGTACACCAGAAG
The DNA here is from genome assembly GCA_929108145.2 of Limnephilus rhombicus. Lineage (NCBI taxonomy): Eukaryota > Metazoa > Arthropoda > Insecta > Trichoptera > Limnephilidae > Limnephilus > Limnephilus rhombicus. The sequence continues at coordinate 15,597,457 of OV815277.1, forward strand.
TAACTGGTTCCCACATAGAGGTATGTCCTCGTAATGATACAGTTTGCTGTCTTTTTGTCAAATATGAGACAAACCAACGTAATAAGTTTCCCCTAATTCCGATGAACATAATTTTTTTAATAAGAATAATCTTGTGCATAAAGTTATGAAAAATCAAATGCTAAAATACTTTATTTATTATAGTCCTTTTTAATGGAATTTACTTCTGGATACTTAAATTTATTGTAATGGCATTTACTTATGGATACTAAAAAAATATGGTAATGGCATTTACTTATGGATACTAAAAATTATTGCAATGGCATTTACTTATGGATACTAAATATTATTGCAGTGGCATTTACTTATTGATACTAAAAATTATTGTAATGGCATTTACTTATTGATACTAAAAATTATTGTAATGCCATTCACTTATTGATTCTAAAAAATATTGTAATGGCATTTACTTGTGGATACTAAAAAATACTGCAATGGCATTTACTTATGAATACTAAAAATTAATGTAATGGCATTTACTTAAGGAAACTAAAATTATTTTAATGGCATTTACTTATTGATACTAAAAATTATTGTAATGGCATTTACTTATGGATACTAAAAATTATTGTAATAGCATTTACTTATGGGTACTAAAAATTATTGCAATGGCATTAACTTATTGATACTAAAAATTATTGTAATGGCATTTACTTATGGATACTAAAATTATTTTAATGGCATTTACTTAGGATACTAAAAATTATTGTAATGGCGTTTAATTTTGGATACTAAAAATTTTTGTAATGGCATTTACTTATTGATACTTACTAAAAATTATTGTAATGGCATTTACTTATGGATACTAAAATTTATTGTACAAAACTGAACTGCTTCATAAACAATTTTTTTGTATTTGTTTAATGAGACAAATTGAAGATGTTCACTGACTTGATATAATTATTCGCTTCATTAATATTCTAGGCAAGGAGTGCACATGGTAGTTAGTCTCAGTAATTCAGCACTGAAATAAATCCCGACTTCAAATATCACGCACCACGTAAATATAATACATCATGTAAACATAATATGCCTACCAGTACCACACTCCAAAACTATTAATATATTAGAAATCATAGGTAGGTACCTTTTAAAGACATCTTATATGTATACATTTTACTTTTTGTTGTTTTATTTCTCACTTTCAATTCTTTAAATTTTTTATTATGACTTTTTACCTAATACTTTATGCTTTATAGTTTGTACTTTATACGTTATATTTTACACTTCATAATTTTACTTTTATACATTTTACCTTTTACTCACTACTTATTACCTTACGTTTTACCCTTTTTCCATAAATTTAACTTACATTTATACTGTTATTCTTCATGTTGTTGTACTATTTATAAGTAATATCAATTATGTTTTTGGCACGTGTTCTGCCATATATGAATACATAAATTACGTTATGAAATTGGAAAGATTATCAATAGAAGCATTTCCGGACTATCAACTACATAATTTAATATTTTATATAGAAATATCAAGTCAGTGAAAATCTTCTTAAGGGTGAAGTTGTTTTTTTAATAGAGATATACATAATTTAAAACCAGAAATATAAATAGAGTTCTTGACAATACACGACATCTTTTTTCAGCCCGATTCCCATATAGAGACCAAAGACAAAATTTTTCGCTTTACGCGATCGCTATTTTCATATCTACGATTTCAGTTGGCATCACAGCAAACAATATGGTTCATGTGTTGTTTGCCGTGATGGCAATTGAAATCGTAGATAGGAAAATAGAGATGAAAATGGCGATCGCGTAAAGCGAAACATTTTGTATTTGGTCTCTACACGGGAATTGGGCTGAAAAAAGATGTCTTGTATTGTAGGCTTTAGATTGCCGCATATGAGAAAATAAGATTAACAAAACTGCCTAATGTATAGAGAACCAAAAACGTATGATGAAATGCCTGAAAGTATGTATAAGAAGAATGAAAGCATTTAAAAAGGGTTGTTATGCTTACTGTAAAAATGTAATTTTAGAAAATGAAATGTTGTCTTGTACACATTAGTTTATATATGATTGTTGTAGAAGCTAACTCAATATATAATAATAATGTACATGTATCCATGCTTAAATTAAGGAAAGCACATAGAATTAGCATTGCAAGCGAACTTGTAATGTTTGGATGGTCTTTGAAATAATAACAGTTACAATCTCGAAGGTTTCTTGGAAGAACCACACAGGCTATCACACTTCAGTTCCACATAGTGCACTCAGCACTGACTTCCAAGTAATTTACAATGATATTCGGGCTAGATCGGTGTCCCGAAATGCTACTTAGTTTGCATTGTTAGCAATAAGAAACGTAATAAAATAATATAATATTGTGAAAATGTGATGTCAATTTTATTCAATGGTCGTATTATTATTTTTATGGGGTTTTCGTTGGGAGATTCGTTGTTACTTCTATTTCTGTTATTTAAACGCGTCGATTGTTAGAAAGAAGGAGACGGGGTTAGCGGGTTGCGAACTATGTACATTGTAATGATAAAATAATATCAAAATGCACAAAATAATGCCAAAATTCGGGCATTCATTGAACATTGACGTTACATTCGTCTTGGCAGTATAAATGAAGATCTGCAGAGTTCGCCAATAAAAATAGTGGTGTAACACCGCTGTAGTGGCAGGATGATGATGGGTGTTGAAAAGAATTATTATTGAAATAGTGGCTTTAGAGCAGTGGTTCTTAACCTGGGTTCGATCGAACCCCAGAAATTCCGTGAGTCAGTCTCGCGGGTTTGGCGGACGTCAAGAGCAACAGCAGAAGTCACACTGATTTGCAGTAAATATTCATAAATTTTTTTTTTGTTTTTGTATGAAAATCATGTTTTAATGGTTTTGTTCTTTGTTCTTTAGCGGTTTTAAATTTGAAAAAATCATATTCTATTTTTCAATTAAGAAAGGTTCGTTGAATGCGCACATGAAACTGGTGGGGTCAGTACCTCCAACAAGGTTAAGAACCACTGCTTTGGAATATTTCTTTGCATTAGTTGTACATATAATTCTTTTAATTTTTTTTAATGCTACACAAAATACCTACATGCTTTAAAATTAAGTAGTAGGCATTTTATCATTTTATCACATTTTACATGCAAATTTTATGATTTCAGATAAAATTTTGTTTTTGATTTACTGAATAGGAGAAAGTTTGAAACTTACTCTTTTGAACACGAATTTCACTTGTGATATTAATTCAAGATCTAAGATTCCCGTAACCTACAACTGGGCATATGATACGTGGATTGCGTTTAAATCAAATAAACATTAAGACTACACTTACAAGTTTATTATAACAATTTACATCCGTCCATAATATATATTTACAAAATATTCGTATATGAGAAGTGGGAGCGAACAAGCAGCGATTTACGAGCTGTTACGTCGGCGGCAATTCAAAACAGAATGGTTCCTCTTAAGGCGGTACACAACCATAATAATTTTTGTTTGCTCAAAATATAGAATTCGGAACTATAATAACTTTTTTTTTCATGCCGCACAAGGGATACGAGTTATTTATATTTTAGATTAATAAAAACAGATTTTATTTTTCTAGACGATGAATTAATAACTTCGGGAGGACAACATGGAGACACATTTTAAATACTTGTAACACTTTCTTCAGAATTAATTAAAATGAACACGGCGGAAAGGTCCAATCTCTAGGTTGAATTTGACCGTACGTTCGTCCAATACAATAGTTGTTAAGATTCCTACATTATTTTTCTTCTTCTTCTTTTCTTTGATACGGCAAATTCGAGGGTTGTTCCGTCCAATACACGGGTCGCGAGTCGCAATTTGTATACACGGCTTCTTTACTTACGTCGTTAAGATTCTGAATATATTTTAGGGTAGGTATATTGTCGTCTTAATTCGTACCGGCACGGCAGTCGGTGACTAGGTAAAAATATTGTGGGATCTTTATTGGCGTGCGAAAAGCCATTAGGAATGAATGTGCGGAACGATTCAAAATAGCTGCGTCGTTCGCTACCACAAAACCATTTCTAAACTTATGCTTCATTATATTTTGTTTTGAAGAGTTTTATTTCACACGTAGGTACATTTGTGCTTAATTTTTATTTATCTTCTACCGGTTTAGGCCCAGCATCCGCGTCACTCACTAGCAATCTTAAAACTAACTTAAAAATGGAACTACTACAGAAATCATCAGATTTTATTAGGCGAGGGCAGTGGGAGTTGTAATTTTGGTGGAGAGAGAAGAATTTTTAAGTTAGATTTTTTAAGTTAGACTTTTTTAGTTGGTTTTAAGATTGCTAGTGAATGACACGGGTGTGTTAAAACCGGTAGTAGATAAATTAAAATTACATGTGAAACAAAACTCTTTTTAAAAAATGCCTTGAAATAGAATACAAAAAAACATAATATTAAAAAATGACGGTTGCACAACGCCATTACGAATATCTAGGTCCTAGGCTATTTAAAGATTTACCTGATTTGATAAAAAGTGAGAAGAGCTATTAAAACTAACGTGACGTTTTTACACAAAGCAAATAGACTGATTGATTTGACCGATGATTTTCAGATATATTCTATTGCTCTTGTATGTGACTTATATTTTACTGCTCTTTTATTTTGACGGCCTGCGTAGTCCAGCGGTAAGGCTCTTCACTCGCGATCCGAAGGTCGCGGGATCTAATCCCGGCGAGGCAAATAAATTGTATCTGACTAATTTGCATTATTCACAATTTACTCGTTTAAAATAATATATTATTAGTATATATATTATAGTATATTTGCGGCACGTTCCAGAGTGGAAGATACTCTCAGTATCGCCCTGGTATAAGACCACCATCCAGAATTGCAATGTTGCTTGAAATGGCTCTAGCCGTGTTTGGTGACTAGATCTGAATAGTCAGGTACCTACTTCCCCACCTTCCTCTACCCTATCTCCTTCCCCACTACCTTCAGTCTCACAACAATTGAGGATGCCATAGTGTCACTGGCTCCAGGTGGGCGCAGTTGGGACTCTTGTGCGGTATTCATATTTAAAAAAAAAACTTTTATTGCACGTAATTTTACTTATTGTCCATTTTTTTAATATTTAGATTCTGTAATGTGTTTGTAAATATACATACTATTTATAATATTATGTTAATATTTATAAATTTGTATTAGTAAATAGACTATCTCCCAAGTTAGACCCGAGATTATTTATCTTTTAACTGGGTAGGTAATTGAATTGGTTAATGTAACATAACACAAAAAATGAAACATATTTTTATTCCGTATATATACTTTAAAAATCAGAATTAGGTTCATGAATCTACAAGAATCTACATGAAGTTGCAATAAATGTGCATCGAGTATAACCCCCTGACTTCTCTTCTAGTATCCGTAAAATATAGTTTTGAATTGCCTAGATACTTTTTTTTTTATCTCGTAGCATGCATTTCCCTCGAACAGCCCTTATTGAAATCCTCTACCCTTTTGACAACAGATACGCCATATACCAGGCGCCTTATCGGGACAAACTAAAAAGCGACTTATATACCTAATATTATGTCAGTATTGGAAAGCCATCAATAATGCAGGGCCGATATGTCGGGAGCACGTGACGCCAGATGATATCGCTGAGAGGGGGGATTCTGCTAGAAAACAGATTCTAATCAACAACGGGGAGTTTGATTGAAATAAAATCGGGAATATTCGGGTCTAGGTAAATTAACGAATTGCAATTTTTCGCAATCAATTTTTCGAATTCAATTATTTGAAATACAATTTTTCGAACTTCAATTTTTCGACATCATATTTTTCGAACATCAATTGCTCGAATTTCAATATCAACTAACCTAACCTAACAGTATCTCGTTAGTCATAAGACGTGAAATATATTTTAAAAGTTGGTTAACAAATTTGAAAAATATGTCTTTCGGTCAATTGCTGTTCGAAAAATTAGTTTTTCGAAAAGCTGAAATTCGAACAATTGATTTCGAAATCGAAACTTACGTAAAACTTTGATGTTCTTCAGGTATCAAAGATAAAATAATTATATCGGTTTTCACATTCTAATCATTAATTAATTTTCACTAAATATCTACCCATTAATTAGTATTTTGCTCGATAAAACCGATAAATATATTAAAAAAATATGAATTAAAGTTTTTTTTTAGAAGTAAGAACTGTTTATTGCAGTTGAAAGCCAATGAATTGACATAGATTTCACCGTTTATCCCATATTTTCAGGTTCCATAAATTAGGCACATTATGGCAAGCGATGGCTCAAAATGTTTGGTTAACTTGCTGTAATACGCCAAAAATTGTTCAATTCGTCATTAATAAAATACATGAGATCGTAAAGTAGGACAATACATGACGCGAAATTTAATTGTAAAAGAAGTCGGGGACACCCGAGGAAGACATGGCACGATCAGTAGAATCAAAGAAATTTCTCTCGCTTAATCAGTTTGGCTTTCAAAACAATTTAAATAGAGAATCTGCAATATTAGACTTGACGGATAAGATCACTAACAGCTAGGACGAGGGTGATTCCTGCTAAGCCATATTCCTAGACTAAGCCAAAGCATTTGACACGGTTTCCCACCCCATACTTCTAGAAAGACTATCTCAAATAGGCATCCAAGGTAGAACTCTTAACTGGTTCTCATCATACCTAACCGATATAACGCAAGCTGTGAAAATTAACAACACAACAAGTAACCCCTTACCAATCCACTTCGGAGTCCCACAAGGAATTGTTCTAGGCCCTATTCTGTTACTCATCTACATCAACAATCTCTGTAACCTTCCCATAACCGGGAAACTAATATCTTTTTCAGATGACACTGTATTGATAACTAGATACAAAACCTGGAAAGGAGCATTCGACATAGCTCAAAACGACATAAGCCAGATAAAGAAATGGTTAGATGATAATCTCCTAACCCTTAATGCTGGAAAAACAAAATTCTCAACCTCCAGTCTTTCTGCTGCAACCCAACCTACCAACAATCACTCCTGTCTAAGAACTTGCACTTCCTGTAATTGCCCAAACTTGGAACACGCCACCCACATAAAATATCTGGAGGTCATCATTGATCAACACCTTCGTTGGGATCAGCGCTTGGCCAGTCTAACCCCACGCATCCACAAACTCTCTTATGTTTTTCGAACCCTAAGAAATATCCTTACTCCCTCAACTCTTAAAACTGTTTACTACGCTCTCTGCCAATCTCGACTAGTATGCGGCATTATAACTTGGGGTGGCTGTGCACAATCTATCATAGAACCTCTACTAAAAGCCCAAAAAATCGTAACACGTGTCATTAACAAGCGACCGACAAGATACCCCTCCAAACGACTCCTCATCGAGTATAACGTCTTAAACATACGGCAACTCCATCTAAAATTTAATTTGGGAGGCGGGAATGAACACCTCTGCCATAGGTCACCCCAAGTGGTTCGCTACAATTGGTGATTTAGCAGGGGTGTCCGGGTTCATGGGGTGAGGTTTGTCTAGGTCTTGGAGGCGCATGACCAGGACATACTGAACCCAAGATTCCTACCCACCCCTTAAACCCTTTTCCTTCCCAGAACTCTCCTCTCCTTCCTTTCCTTAAAAAAACCCTCCACACATAGGTGAGCATAAAGATGACATAGGCCCTGAGGGAAATTATGTTCCTCAGGGCCTCCTGTGTGGAGATCATGTAAAAGAAAAATTATGCTAATACATTTCCTGTTCAAATACAAAAACAAAACTCTCTTACACCACCAGAACAATAATCAACGGACAATACAATGTGCCTACACTACACACCACGTCAGCTCAAAGACAATTTTTCTTCCTAGCTCCTAAAATCTTTAACCTTATCCCTGAAAACTTAAAAACGTTGAGTCAACCCCATTCCTTTAAAAAACAAATAACGAAATGGATCCTTACACATGGAATACATTACAATTTTAATACCCATTCACTTTACACTCTATCAATTTAATCACCTTTCAGACAAAACATAATACATCTCTATTTTCTAAATTAGCAGCATTGTGTGTACAAGATATAAGTATAAGACCTAGAACATCTGGGAACTTATATTGTAAAAATAAAAAAAATAAAATAAATAAAAGATTAATAAAATGAAACAATGCAACTTTGTATAAACCACTTATAAAATGTGCAAATCCTTAATTGGATTTGCACATTTTATAAGTGGTTTATACAAAGTTGCATTGTTTCATTTTATTATAATGGATAACCACAAAGTAATAGCTACATTCAAAAATATAAAAAAAAAAAAGATTAATTAGTGTGATCTATATCTAACAACTCCTCAAATTTTTCATTTTCTAATAATTCTCTAACTTCTTAATCTTCTTCTTGTAACCCAATCTAACAATAAGTATTTCATTTTGTTATTATAAAAGAACTGTGTGCATAGTATTAAGAGCGGGCAAAACATAATATATCTTTATTTACTATCGAAGCAGCATTATATATGTATAAGACTGATTACTGTGAACTATTTGTCAATAATTCCTTAATAAACTAATAATAACTATCTTTTCCAATAATTCTTTAACTTCTTCACCTTATTCTTGTAATCCAATATAACCACATAAACTCTCTTATTGTAGAAAAATTTGTGTGCATAGTATCAATTAGTGAAAAATTTCAACCTATACTAATGAATGTATATCCGCAAATTGTAAACTTCACCCCCCATAACACAGGGTCATCCCTAGCATGGAGGGTGAAATATCACAAAAAAACTACATGTACTTTCGATAATTCATGTATTAAATAAATAAATAATAAATACTTGAGCCGGAATATATAAAAAAACGATTATATGGGACGGTATGTAAATGTGAATGAGGCAAGGAGTGTATGCTGAGTTATGAGGAGGTCTGTCCCATTTGCCTGCCCCTGCGGCGAAACGGCTTGATAGTTACTTAGAAAGTTAGTTTTCCAAAATTATTTCTGCCTAAAATGATGAAAGTTATTATTTCAAGCCAGAAAATATTTTTTTTTTCGTAGAAAAGAAGCGGGCCGTCAGAAAAATTATGAGTTTTCATTTTTTTTTTTTTTACAGTGAATACCGCACAAGAATCTCAACTGCTCCCGTCTGGAGCCAGTGAGACTATGGCATCCCCAATTGGGGTATGTTGTGAGGCTGAAGGTAGTGGGGAGGGGAAGGAGGTGGGGAAGAGGAAGGTTGGGAAGTACCTGGCTATTCAGATCTGGTCACTAAACACGGCTAAAGCCATTTTCAAGCAACGTTTCAATTCTGAATGGTGGTCTTACACCAGGGCGATACTGATAGTATCTTCCACTCTGGAACATGCCGCAAATATACTATATATTATTTTGAATGAATTAATTGTGAAATAACACAAATTAATCAAATAAAATTTATTTGCGCATGCCGGGTTCGAACCCGCGACCTCCGGATTGTGAGTCAAGAGTCTTACCCACTGGACTACGGAGGTCGTATTTGGCAGGAAAATTAAAATTATGGAAGTACAGGGTGGCGAAAAATTAATCATCCAATTTTGTTTTTGAATAACTTTTTTACTAAATAAAAAAAAAGATTTTTAGTAAAAGAAATCTTTATTTGGACTTTTAAATTTTTTCTGTTAACTGAAAAAGATGATATCCGTCAAGTGGCTGCCGCCAGTGTTGATACACATTTGTGCCCGTTTTATCACATTTTCCATGACTTTCCCGCAAGATTTCCGGTGATAACTATTCGTATTCCTGTCGAATATTCTCCTTAAGGGCTGCGATTGTCTGAGGCTTGTTAGCATAAACCCGCGACTTCAAATAGCCCCAAAGAAAGAAGTCTGGAATGGTTAAATCGGGCGATCTTGCTGGTCATACCAAATCGCCAAAGCGAGAGATTACGCGACCAGGAAATGCTTCCTTCAAAATATTCATTGTGGCTTGTGCTGTGTGCGTGGTTGCACCGTCTTGATGAAACCACATCACCAAGCCCCGCTCATCCAATTCCGGAAGTAAAAAGTCGTTTATCATGGCCCTGTAGTGTTCGCCAGTAACAGTGACCGTAATGCCAATGGCATCCTCAAAAAATACGGCCCAATCACTCCTCCCGTGTTAACGCCGCACCACACAGTGGCTTTGAGTGGACGTAATGACTTCACGTGCATCGCAGGTGGATTTTCAGTGCCCCAAAAATGAATATTTTGCTTATTGGCGTAACGGTTTAAGTGGAAATGCGCCTCGTCGCTCATGATGACTTACGACACAAAATCGCTAAAAGCGTTAAATTTTAAATCGACACAATTATTCCACGCTCTTGCGGAGTATAGCGCTCCATTGCTTATTTGTTTGTATTGTGCAGCTGTCTAGTTCACAAATGTCAAATATGGTTGACGTACGACGCCATTTGCAAAAATTATACCATCTTCCGATAGGGTAATTAATTTTGCGCCACCTTGTATAAATAAAAGTTCAAGCATTTGAACCTTTTTTTTAAGTACAGTCGAAAATTGAAAAAAATCCTTGCACGCGTTTCTGGGTGGGAAGAATAATTAGTAAAAGCTCTTTTAAAGGGGTTTAAAAAATACAAAAACGTTTTTAGGGGATTTTGTATAAAGTCTAATATATTTCTAAATGAGAGAGAAAAAATCATTGTTTTCTTCAAAGTTTAGACCATCAAAATAGGCCTTGGAAATCGTCCTATAATATATATCTAGGTACTTGATACCGCGCTCAAAATTGGCCCCAATAAAATGTCTGCGATAACAGAGTCGCGAAATTGAATTTTCGTTTGACAAACACCCCTCTAAAGATCTTTTGGTAGGGCGGAGCCTCATTTTTATTTTATTTTACGCACGACTCTTAAAATATATGTTTATTGGGTGAAATAAAAAAACCCAAACTTTTGATAGAATTGAAAATCTCCCTTACCACTAAGTTTCTTTTCGTACAAGTATTTTATATTATTTTGGATTTCGAATTTTGATAAGAATATTATTATTGTAGCCTAGTTTTTAACAGTGTTATATTTTAAAAGTCTTGTAATTAAATTACCAATCAATATTTTGAGACATCACTAAAACTAGTGGGGTTTTAAATCAAATAAAGTATACCTAAAGAGTTCTATATTACATAAGTACTAATGACAGCCTCCGTAGTCGATGTGTAAGGCTCTCGACTAGCAAATACTTTTTTTATATTATCTCCACAGAGAAGGACCTAAGAAAAAATAAATTCTCTCAGTGCCTCATTGTCATCTTGGGAGCGGCTGTGTGAAAATGTCCTTTGAAGGAAAGGAATTGAGGGAATTGTGGAAAGGAAAAAGATATAAGGGGTGAGTAGGAATCTGGAGGGTCAATGTTTTCAGGAGTGACGAACGTATGAATCTATTCCTTCCACTGTGGTGCAAGGCGATGCGTTGGATCAAGAGAGTCCGGCTGGAGAGGTTAAAAGAACTCCCTCAACCAGTCTCTCCCTATCCGGTCCGCCACGCAATGATTGGGCAAAGGCATCCGTCTCCAGGACCTAGACAAACCTCATCCCTCAAATCCCGGTGTGTCCAAGTAATTTTTATATTTATTATTAATTTGTATTGCGTTTCACGAATAATTCGTTAAAAAAATTAAAAAATAATATTTAAGACATAATTTTTTTTTTTCAAATCAAATACGTATTATGATATATAAAGTATCCATCATATGTTAGATGCTTCCCAAAACACTTCAACCACTGTTCATACGATTTATTCTAACAATTTGTTAATAAGTTTACGAAACATATTTTAAGTAATGAAATCACAAAAAGAGAGCTTTTTCCCAAAGAAAGTCCCGGTTTCAAAGATCATGCTAATCAAACTACGTATATTGCGAACACAAACAGTATGTATTATTCTCAATAATTCATATTCAAAGTAGGTATATTGTGACTAGCATAATCCCTGACAAATAAAATATAATTGCAGCAACTGCGCAACAATGAATAAATCACAACAAATTGCAATGTTCACGCACTGAGAATGCACAAGGAAGATAAGATGCCACTTATAATGCAATACGGAGGCTTAGCGGAACGTAAGGCTGAAAGGAAACGATTTTAAATAAGGCATAAAAGTGTCACCGAGCGCTAAGCTTAAGTTAAAGTAATGGAGACACCGAACAGTAAAGTTGATCTTACATTCAACACGAGTAGCGTGGACGCAAGTGCGTTCTGTTCCCTTGCATTTTAAACTCGTAGATTTATGATTCAATTCTAATTTTATTACATTTATATTAAGTACCTGCGTTTTACATTGATTCCGTACAATGTTTTACTAGTATGCAAAAAAGTTTATTTCACATTTTCTCTATGCGGTACTTAAATACCTTCCTGCCAAAAAATAAATCTTGTTATATTTTGTGTAACATTTTAATAATTAAAAAAAGGAATAATTATCAAACAATTCATCCAAAGAAACGTTGCTATCTAAATGAGAATTCTTTTTTCAAACATTCTTCAGGTAGGTAGCACAATATTTAAAAGCTCAGTCAAAGTTAGCCATTTTGTCAAAGTTAGCCATCTAGTCAAAGTTAGCCACCTAGTCAAAGTTAGCCATCTAGACAAAGTTAGCCACCTGGCCAAAGCTAGCCATTTAGTCAAAGTTTGCCAACTGGTTAAAGTTAGCCACCTAGTCAAAGTTAACCATTAGTCAAAGTTAGCCATCTGGTCAAAGCTAGCCATTTAGTCAAAGTTAACCATCTTCAAAGTTAGCCATCTAGTCAAAGTTAGCCAACTGGTTAATGTTAGCCACGTAGTTAAAGTTAGCCATCTTGTCAAAACTAGCCATTCAGTCAAAGTTAGCCACCTGGTCAAAGTTAGCGTTTAGTCAAAGTTAGCCATTTAGTCAAAGTTAGCCATCTAGTCAAAGTTAGCCATCTAGTCAAAGTTAGCCACCTGGTCAAAGCTAGCCATTTAGTCAAAGTTAACCACTTATTCAAAGTTAGCCACCTAGTCAAAGTTAGCCACCTAGTTAAAGTTAGCCACCTAGTCAAAGTTAGTCACCTGGTCAAAGCTAGCCATTTATTCAAAGTTAACCATCTAGTCACAGTTAGCCATCTAGTCAAAGATAGCCACCTAGTCAAAGTTAGCCACCTGGTCAAAGCTAGCCATTTAGTAAAAGTTAGCCATTTAGTCAAAGTTAGCCATGTAGTCAAAGTTAGCCATCTAGTCAAGAGTTGGTTGAAAAATAAAGTGGATTGGATTAAGAAGTTGGATTAAGCAAATGTTTGAAGGACGAAATGCCAAATGGTACTCGTAGTTTCACGGTAGAGTACTATTTTTTTAGCTTTTTACCCGTAGAAAAATGAAATAACACTAGAAGTATCTTCCGTACAAATTTGAATGGAAACAAGCGTGAGTGAGTGTCTTTCGGTTCCAGACTATTTAAAACTGTCTGTCTCGCTTACACTTTCCTGAAATTGTATATCGCCATCCCAATAGATTTTCGCAATCATTTCGAAACACACTTTTGGTTGAAAATATAGTCCGAAATCAGGCCTATTTCTCAAAATATGCCCACAAGACACTTATTTCGTTATTCTTTATTCTATGCTCTCACCTATAAGTTAAAATGCTAACATTTTTCTGTTAAGTCCACCGTTCTCATTTTTTATAAATAATTCTGTTGAAAAAAATGGTACTTTAATACGTTTTAAAAAAAATTCTGGAGTTGTTAATTAAGCATTTTCAGCTAAGTTTGTATATGTACAAATTATATATAAATAAAAAAATTGTGATTTGTCCCCAAGATTTTGATTGGATTTTAATTAGTTACAGAATGAATTGTAGAATATCTGAAAGTTATAAATTTGTATGGTGAAAAAATTCCACCGTCAAATCTTTGTTTATTTTAAATTAATTATTTAGGTCAAGAGGAAGTGAGTCAATGAAACAAATGTGATTTAGAAATTATTTTTAGATTTAAGTGATTAATTTTGTGATGCTTTAAATAGCTTATATACTATATTTTTGGAAAATATAAAATATTACGTATATTTTGAACAGCATTGAAAAAAATCATGTGTAACATTTCGAGTACATAATCCGTTAGTTCCATTACGTGACAATATATGTGAATATTTGCTTTTATTGCCGGTCTTAGGGGTTTTTACATAGGAAGAGTTATTAAATTATAAACAATTATATATAAACAGTTTTTTGTAAATTATTTTTTGTATATAATAATTGCCCCAGCAACAATCTTTTAAAACAATTTTTAAGAAATATATTGAAGAAGCCCACTGAAAAATCAACGTAATCACCCTCTATTAGAATACTGGTCAATGAGGGGTAGATGGTTTCAGATTTTCTGCACTTTAAAAAAATCCCATCCACTAGTAATCTGGTATTGGCGAAAACTTAAAAAATAAAACGTTGAAGTTACGAAACGGAATGTCTAAAAATGATGTTTTTTTTTTTTTTTTTACGTTAACTCCACGCAGGAGGCCCTGAGGAAAATAATTTCCCTCAGGGCCTATGTCATCTGGGATGCTGTGTGGAGGGTATTTTTGAGGAGAGGAAGGAATGAACATTGGTCTTGAAGAGACCCATGTTGTAGGAAGGAGGAAACACAGAGGCCGGCAAATCATTCCACAGCCGAGCTGTTGAACACAAGAACGAGTCGAAGAAACGACCCGTTCTCATGTGGCAAATGTCAACCGTGTACAAATGTTGGGCACGCGTTTGGCGTGTTTCCCGACTATGCACCGGTGCCGAAGGGATCAATGATGCTAGTTCCTCGGAGCATCTTCCATTGTAATACCGGTAGAACAAGGATAGCATTCCCACCCGACGCCTGAGCTCTAAAGATTGCAATCCGTCTGTTAAGATGGGAGAATCTATCAAACGGACCACCCGTTTCTGCACAGAGTCGAGGGTATTTTTCAGGTATTTTGGAGCTCCAGACCAGAGGTGGCTGCCAAATTCAACCGTGGGGCGCACTTGTGATTTGTACAGGGTTAGCAGTTGTGTACTATTAAAGTATCTGCGGGCCCTGTACA
This sequence comes from Limnephilus rhombicus, assembly GCA_929108145.2. Lineage (NCBI taxonomy): Eukaryota > Metazoa > Arthropoda > Insecta > Trichoptera > Limnephilidae > Limnephilus > Limnephilus rhombicus. The sequence continues at coordinate 15,612,501 of OV815277.1, forward strand.
GTACTCCCAGTTTCTGTAAGGCTAACTTACTCTGGCTTCGATGGAGCCCCCATACCTGAGCTGGTCACTTAGGGTTACACCAAACATTTCGATGGAGGGCCTGTTCGGAAGATTGCTTCCGTTGAAAGAGACTAGATTTTCAATTCGATCTCTTTTAGACGTAATCAGACAAGATTGGGTCTTTGAAACATTAAATTCAACGAGATTATTTTTACCCCAAGAGAAAACACTTTCGAGGTAACCGTCCATTCTTTGCTTCAAAGCCCTACGAGCTGTTGGAGTTTGTGAGCCCTTTGGGGGCTTGTCAAACAAAAAGCTATCACGAACTGTACTGTCATCCGCGTAACAGTGAATTGGTGCACATGACAAAGGGTCGTTGATGTGCAACAAAAACAAAGTCGGAGACAGAACCGATCCCTGCGGGACGCCAGCATTTATCGAGTGTGAGGAAGAGGTGAAACCATCGACTACTGTCTGAATTGACCTCTCCATCAAGAAGTCGGCAATCCAATGTGTGATCGAACTTTGGCGAAAATGCCCAATTTCACACTTTGTTTCATATAATATCACATTTTACATTACGATTCAACTCGTTTTAGTTGTTAATTTTATTTTAGATTTATTTTTAGTTTATGTTGGTATTTAATTGTTTATTTTAATAAAGAAATGTTATTTATGTTTGTCCAATGTTATTTTTTGTTCAAATGCATTATTATCAGAAGGATATGGCTTTTAATTCCACAAATAGACCAGAACTCAAGTATGAATAGTCGCTGGTAAACTAAATTGTTTTTCATTTATATTTATGTGTGGTATCAAGATATCTTTGGATGGTTTCCATGTCAACTCAGAATGAAAGCAACTCAGAAACACCTCAGAAAGGTCATTAAAAGCTATGAAAAAATAATTTTAAAATAGCCGGTAACCCTAACCTAACTTAACCTATTTAAACAATTTCTAATTTTTTTTTCATCACTCTTAATGGCCTTTCTGAGGTTTTGTTTCATTCTGAGGTTTGGTTTCATTCTGAGTTGCCCGGTCACCCTTTGGATGTAACCATAAATAACTAAATCTGGAGGTTAAGTATTTTACCTCAACCGTTTCGGTGGATCTGACGATGTTTTATTCAACGGATCGTCTTTATTGCTGAGAAATCGTATTATAGTGAGACGACCGAATAAATAGTGAGACACCTCCATTCAGAAACGAAATGGTGTTGAAATAGCTTTAACTGTCTTTACAACCTATCTATCTATCTATGCCGGGTTCACGGGGTGCGGTTTATCCAGATCTCGGCGGCGAATGCGTCTGCTCAACTGCATGGCAGGCCGGATCAGGAGAGACTGTTTGAGGAAGACCTTTTAACCTCTCCAGCAGGACTTTCTCGGAACATCGCTTTACACCGCAGGAGGAGAGATAAAATAATACGTCACTCCTCGACCCATTGACTCCCAGATTTCTACCCATCTCTTAAACCTTTTTTCTTCCCAGAATTTCCTCTCCTTTCTTTCCCAAAAAGACTCTCCACACAGCATCCCAAAAGATGATACTGGCCCTGAGGGGTATTGTTTTTTTATTTATTCACTTTTTATTAGCAAATTCAATAAATTATTAAAATAAAATCTAATAAGACATTTTCACATAATTTAAAATTTCATTTTGTGGAGCTAATGTAAAAAAAAAATGAACAGGTAATAATTATTTTCGTTATTTGTTTTTGGGATGTTATACCGAGTGTTTTATATCTTTATATTGACTAAATTCGCTTTAACCATTGTTATTTTAATTCTGATAGTCTTACCATTTTGTTTTGTTTTTTAAAATTCGTTAATAGATGGAGCCACTTCCGTCGGCAACTCGCAAAGGGACTTGCCCCAGGCTAGCATAGATACCACGATTTAGTGAACTTTCTGTTCCGCTCCGCGACAATGACGCCACTGCTTGTCACGGTTATTTTGCACCGGTGAAAGTTAGTGGAGCTGGCGACACGGTATCGCTTCTAAGCACGCATTTCACCACTAAAAATTACACATCTATCGTAGGGTTTTTAGATAACAAATTTTCCCAACCGATGAAACACGAGTCCTTTAAGACTATAATAAATAGCCAGGTAACATTTTTAAATACCCACATGAGGTAAAAATTGCAAGGCGCAAATGACGCCGTTCTATTTATAAAGAACATTAACTTTAAATTCAGTAAATTTAAATGATTCATCTCTTCAAGAAATATAAGAATCTAGTAAATGAAAAAAAAAATACACATCTACCGGATCTGCCCTGATGATGGACACTGCAACGCTGTCTAAAACGTTGGCCAAAGAAGGACAAAAACAAATAAAAAAATACTTTTGGCCGTGAAAATCTTAAAACGTATCAGGTAATAATTAGGTTAAAACGAAGTCTTATTTCAATATGTTGTGTTTAGTTTGCCTACCTAATAATATTGAAGCACAGTACGATAATTTTACCAAATTGTTTTCCATTCATGATTATTTTACATTCGTAAAACGCAACTCTGTTCCATCAAAGTTATAAGTAATAATTTTTCGAAGAAAACCTCATCTAAAAGGTTGTTACTTTGTGATGCCATTATTTATTTATTAAAAGAAAATAACTTAGTTTACATCACTTTATTTTTTATATTTTATAATATCAACATGTTTCGTGAACCATGTTCACTTCTTCAGGAATAAAAGTATACCATGTTCACTTCTTCAGGAATAAAAGTATACTTTTATTCCTGAAGAAGTGAACTTGGTTCACGAAACATGTTGATATTATAAAATATAAAAAATAAAGTGATGTAAGCTAAGTTATTTTCTTTTAATTTATAAGTAATAGATAAAACGATAATATTGATACTTCATTACAAACCGATGTGCTTGGTTTCCTGCATAAAATTTATTCAGTAGTACATTCCAGAATAACAAATCGCGACACGTCTACATTTGGATGCAGCTACTGTTTCTGTCCCTATATCCTACATGGGAAGCCGTACATCAAGATGGATCCTGTGAGAAAGACAAAGGTGATAAACAACTCATACATTATTACATTCAAACCTTTGACGTAGGTAAACGAAAGGATGGAAGAACAAAATTGGGGATATTTTAGGTGCAAAATAATTTATACGCGGATGTGTACGGATTTCGTGTTTTTGAAATTTGAAATTTGAGAGATTTACAATCTGAAATTTGTAAACTACCTAGATAGAAAGAAAAAAGCGGAAAAATCTTCAATGTCAATGTCTTCTGAATCAGGGTAGAGTAAGCGTAGATAAATAAAATCGTGATTATATAAATCAAAATCATTCAAAGGAATTACATGTGATTTGCCCATAGATCGAAGTTGTGGATATTATCTTTATATGTATATCCTAATGAATTCACCGAAGTATTATATAAGTAGTAGTGACCAACCGAAGGTTCGGTTTTGGTTTCGGCAAGTTTCGGCAAAAAATCTAGTTTCAGCAACAGTTTCGGTAGAAAATCTGACGAATCTTCGGCCGCACTGAAACTCGGCGTTCGTGAATTATCGCGCGTCGTTCGGCTGACTTCGGGTGAGTTCGTGGCTCGTGTGTCAACCGCCATCATCAGCAAAATACTTTATTAATGAGGTCCTTCCTTTCTTACGTAAGTGTTGATTATTGACAAATTTTTGTTCCAAGAAGTGGTTAACTTGATAGTTAATTTTTTTAATTGTTTTTTTTTTTTAAATTTCATTTAACACGTGTAATAAGAATGGTGTAATGGTACACGCAATTAAAATTAAAACACTCAATTAATGAGGTCCTCCGTTTATAATGTAGTGTTGATTATTGACAAATTTTTGTTTCACATGTTTTGTTAATTTTTATTTGTTTTATAGCAGTAATACATATTTTTTTATTTTCAAATACTTCAATAATTATTGCTTTTTATTTCATTTAACACGTGTTAACTGTACCTTTAAGTGTAAAAAAATAAACCATATTTCAGTAAACAATAGATTTTTAACGTGTCTAAAAAAGGTTCGGTTTCGGTTTCAGCCGAAACTGTGACCTGTTTCCTGTTTCGGTCGGACACTAATAAATAGTTTAAAAAAATAGGGGTTAAAATTATGTCAATATTTTGAGAAAAAATGTTCATAACTTGATTGTTTATTTGTCTAATACTAGCTGACCACAAACTAAACACAATGCCATCTATTGGATGGTTACCCAACCTTTATAACCACCGCCAACCGTTAATTTGCATACAAATCAAATCCACACCACCCGCTTGCCAAAACATTCTCCTTTATACAGGGTGTCCGGGGGTAATGTGCATTAACTTCGGGAGGTGATTAGTACATGATGGTAGGAGTGAAAAAGATTAACAACTTTTTCCGAAATTCCAACTTTTTTTTTCCCATACAAAAAGACGTACCTACTAAAAATCCTTAGTGTGAGGTACGATCTTACTTGTGATTCTCTACCTACTATCTACTCGATTGTGATTGACCCGTAGCGTAACAGCGGAAAATAATAAATATGGCCGCACACGCCCGACTAATTTTATCTTTTTACCTCAAAACTACCCCTAAAAGTTGGAATTTCGAAAAAAAGTTTTTAATAATTTTTACTTGTACTATCATCTAGAATCATCTCCCGAAGTTAATGCACTTTACCCCGGATACCCTGTATATTATACTAGCTAGGAAGGGGAGGCGGGAGGAAAAGTGGACGAACGGGAAAGGTGATTCAAAGAGAAACAACGTATTTCTTTAAATATGGCATTGCAACGCATGCCGGGATCCAGCTAGTATATTATATATTTCAATCAATTTACACAAAACCTTGACAAATTATATAACTTAACCTCCCTTATGAATCACTCTATCTCTATATTGGTGAAAACCGCATGAAAATCCGTTCATTGGGTTTATCGCGAACAGACAGGCAGACACGGCGGAGGACTTTCTAGGTATCTAGATATCTACACGGCGATATCTGCAACTACCCAGTTGATTATGGCCATCTATTAATTTATAGATACCATTTAATTCTTACTTCATACGGACGCTTCACTCCTATCTAAACAGTTTTGCATATGGAAAACATGGAAACTTCTTATGTCTGCGATAGAAACAGTAATTGGCATTTCTTACAAAAAAAGAGTGATTAGAAAGATCTGTAGATATTTCACAGAGATTTTAGAGTTATCCTACAGGTGTCGGTAGTATGTGGGGTTGCCCCCCATGGTAGTACCAGGGTACGGGAAGCCTAGAGGTTTCGAGAATCAGAGACATTTTGAGTAAATAATAGATAAGACGCCAGCCTTCCCATGCACTCCTTATTTTAATTCTTTTTCTACATAGAGACTGACCCCCTTCCCCCTCCCACATACCAATAAAACAGTTTCAAAAATTTACACCACTGATAAACAACCATTTTCAATTCATTAATGGTTGATTATTATCAGTTGTGTGATATTTAAATCACCTTTATTAGTAAGGGGGGCAGTGTTTTGTTGCAAAGAAGGAGTCTTATTAACAATAATCTCATACACAACAAACTGGCGCAGCCGGTATGATTTTTGATATTTTAAAATAACGATACAGCTTAAACTATAAAAAATAATAACGCCCGTTTGTCTAAGGGCATTGTTAAAAATCTAAGGAATATTTTAAAACATCATTATCATTATCATTACATATCTTTATTACATAGTATAAAATGAAGTCGCTCAAAATGTATGTGCGCATAGATCTTTTAAACTACGCAACGGATTTTCGTGGGGTTTTCAGCAATAGATAGAGTGATTCAAGAGGAAGATTTATATATATAATACATGCTTATCATAGTAGAGAAAAGCTGAGAAACTTAAATATTCAATTCAGGCAGCGGGCAGCGGGCAGCTGGCAAACGGGTGGTGTGGATATCATAAAGGTTGGGTAATGACGTTGTGTTTTGTTAGCACACAGCAACGTGTGGCCGGGTCTGCTAGTAATATACAAAACTCAAATAACATCATACAGATGTGCAATTTTAAAAGCACTTTTTATTATTTTGATGTAGATTAATAAATCATTTTGGGGCTGTTTCTTTCCGTTTCACGATCCAGGAGTAAAAGCTATCTTATATCGATATCTTGAGGGGAATTTTTCATTGTCACGTCCACTACGTGACGTGAATGTGAGACTGATTGGAGATCGTTCCCTCCAAATAATAATAGTGTACCTTGTAATATGGACTGATGTACCGTACAGAAACAGCAGAGACTTTGGAACATATAACTTGATCTTCAATGACTTCAAAGCATCGAAGAAATTGTTGACAATAATATCTATTTTCATAACTGTTCATTTGTGGTGAACGTCCGTAACATTATTACGTTTTGAATATTATAATTGGAATCATGTCTATTGTAATCAGGATAATTTTTATAAATCCAGCCGAAATGTTATTGCTGTCTGCCACGCTGTTTATCAACTTCGCTTCAAAAAACAAGCTTGTGTTACAGCTTGTTTTCATATTATTACACTAAAAAGCAAGCTCCTTTTGCCCGCCAGGATCAGTTTTAGGATGTCTTTGTTAGATTACAAATCTTGAATGATTAACACTAATTTCTTTAACACTAAATCCAATCCTTACAGATCAGATTGATTGAGGACACTGACGATAGATTGTTTAAAAAATTTTGAATAGTTTATCAAATATTTTATTTATTATTTTTTAATTGATAAACTTTTGTTAAAGACGAAATTTTTATGCATAGCACAAAGGGTAACAATTATTATAAGTAATAATTATTAGTCTGAAACACTCATATACATTGAAAAAATCTCCCGAGAAAATTTCAGTGGACAGAGTAGTAGACCGGAAATCAGACAACGCGGGTTCGAGTCCCGTCGGCGGAACTTGTATCTTTTCTCGGGAGATTTTCGCAATGTAGATGAGTGTTTTAGGCTAATAATAATTATTAGTTATGATAAATATTTTATGTTAATTTTCACATTTTGTGAAAGTTTTATTAAGGCTCTGTCATTATTTCAGTTTTACGTAATGTGTAATTTATTAAATATTTTCTATAATGATGTAATGACAGAACTTACACATAACATGAAATTTAACTTCAAATGTTTTATAAATAGTTAAAATTTTTAAAACAATCCTACCTTAATCTTGGTTTATGGAACTATCAGAAAAAGAACTTACTAGTTTATTAAACACATCATCATAGAAGTTTCTGGAAAACCTTACCAAAACCATGAAGTTGTACCGTAAAAGTCGCTGAAAACTTATCGAAAACGCTCAGAATTTCCTAGTGAGGAGGACTATGAATATAATGTACATCTATTTTATACATATTTATCTATCATGAATCTTCTACAAATTCAAAAAAAGTTATAAAATATTTTTTAATTTCAAAAGGTGCCAATATTATTTTGCATCAATGGAGTACCTACGCACTGCATTTTTTTTTCAATTGAATTTCTTTTAATAACACTAAATTAATAATAATTTTCTTTAATAAGCCACTTGCATGGATTTCATAACGACTTGGAAAAAATCGTGTGGATAGATTTTTTTACTAAGATTACGAAAATGTTAGTAAAAATTTTTAGAAATGTGCAGTTTATTTTTTTTTTTTTTAATAAATAAATCCATTATTTGGGCTCGCGACGTCACTACATGAAAATGTCCCGTCTCCGAAAATGTTCCTATTAATTTTATAAAATTCCACATTGATTTATTTTTTTATATGGCATCACTTTGATTCTAGGCGAATTTTTGAATTTGAAATTTAACATTCACTAGATTTATTGTTTGTTTATTTGAAACAATATGTACATTTAAAAAAAATTATTACAAAATTGAACAACATTTTGTTTGGGAGGAGGGTATGGTTCCCGCCGCCCGGGGAACTCTTTATTGGATAACCTTTGCCTTAGGTCACCCCAAGTGGTCTGCTACGTTTTGTGACTTAGCAGGGGTACCCGGGTACATCAGGTGAGGTGCGTTCAGGTCTTGGCATTTACACATTTTTCAAACAACTCGCCTTCAACCCGTTGTAAAACGTGTTTATAAATTTCATAACCTCAGAGCTCACTATTATACACACCTTCTTTGCGGGCGTGCGCACAAAAATTCACCAAAGTTTCATCGCAATCGGATGAATGACATAGGAAATAATATATATTTTTTTACATGAGCTCCACACAAGAGGCCCTGAGGAAAATAATTTCCCTCGGGGCCTATGTCATCTTTGGGGATGCTGAGTGGAGGGTTTTTTAAGGAAAGGAAGGAGAGGAGAGTTCTGGGAAGGAAAGGGTTTGAGGGGTGGATAGGAATCTGGGGTTCAGTATGTCCTGGTCATCCGCCTCCAAGACCTAGACAAACCTGACCCCGTGAACCCAGGCACCCCTGCTAAATCACCAAACATAGCCAAACAAAGAAACATTCATTTTGCATATGCATATAGATGAGAATGAAAGTAATTTTGCACTTAGAAGTTGAGTACCTACCGACTTTAACAAAGTAGGTATTTTAATTGGATTGAGTAAAGTAGGCAGCCTTTATTTTCATTGCTAATGGCGTCTGCTCAAAATACATTTTATCTCTATTTGGCCCGAAGTGCGAAGGGTGTATAATGTCTGTATAGAACTATATAGTATAGTTGTGTAGCCGTATAGAAGGCAATCTCGTTTCAAATCGCAATCTATTATTCTTTTCACGCGCCGAAACCAATTTACGAAGGTGTACCGACCCGGTGTGGAAGTAAATTCACGGATACATACATCTTCATCAGATAGTGGGTCGATGGACACGTTAAAAACCCTAGAGCCCTTAAAGAAATAAATCAACCCCCATAGGCCGGAAAAGTATCGGAACCTGACGTATCACCTTAAGCGGGAGAAAATTAGATTCATAAAAAAATCCCTTTCGCTTTATAGAGCTGATAAAGTAGAGGAGTCAGCTCATACAGACGGATACTTGAAACTAATCATCACCATGCCTTCTTGTTCAAAATATCACATGGCAGAGCAGATGTTCTAGCACGGCATAGCATGACATGATAATGGTGCTATATATATTATATTGGTAAATTTTCTGAAACTGAAGATATATTTGTAATTAATTTAAATATCCATAAAACTATTAAAAATCTTCCCAAATGTTAAGATTTAAAATAAGATACCTACCTTGTACCGTACGTAAATGGATGAGTAATCTATCGTACATTGACTTTAAAATATATATATATATATATATATATATATATATATATATATATATGTGTGTGTGTCCGGGGGTAAAGTGCATTAACTTCGGGAGGTGATTCTACATGATAAGTAATAAACAAAAATTTTAACAAAACAATAAAACGACTTCAAAAAATGTACTAAAATTAAAAAAATTATTTCTTGTTCTTCTACAACTTAATTTTTTTACTCATCAATATGTAGGTACGATTGTTATTTTTGGAGTCGGTGTCACCCAGTTTGTAACTACATTGGTACATAGTTATAGGTGATATGTGCTTGTGTCGCACGCGCGACTTGACGAGGCGAGAGCGGGGCCGCGGCGGGAGGGGAGCTGTCAAGTGAAAACGCCTGGCCGGGTACCTTGGCTGACACCGACTCCAAAAATAACAATCGTACCAACATATTGATGAGTAGAAAAATGAAGTTGATTATTAAGTTGTAGAAGAACACGAAATTATTTTTTTACACTTTAGTGCATTTTTTGAAGTCGTTTTTTTGTTGTGTTAAAATTTTTGTTTATTTTTTGATTTTTAATGAATCTGAAGTACACTAACTAATTTGTCTGAATATGGGTAGACCTACTAAACGTGCTACTCATATGATACAGACATTATTTGACCATAACGACGTTACGGTAGGTGACTCAAAGATCCGGATAGCCTATATCTACCGGATCTGCCCTGATAATGGACACTGCAACGCTGTCCGAAACGTTGGCTAAGAAGGAGGTAGTGCAACACGGCATAACACCCGAAAAACAAATAAAGAAAATGCTTTTGGCCGTGAAAATCTAAAAACGTATCAGCATATAAAAGATTCGGCCGAGTATCGTTAATTTGCTCCTAATAATTGAAGAGTTCCGTTACTTTGTCATAGATCCCATAATCAGAACCTTACCAAACTCTCATCAAACTACCCTTGAAGTACATCCTTTCTAATAAAAAAAGAATCATCGAAATCAGTTGGCGTGATATTGATAGTTATTCGTTCATTTGTCGCGCACATACTTAACGCAAATTTAAGACTTATATGGTTTTCTCATGGATGCCATTGTCAGAACCGGACCAAATTGAAATGGGACCACACGGAAAGTACCAGCTTTCAAATAAAAAACGAATCATCAATATCGGTTCATCCAGTCGAAAGTTCTGAGATAACAAACAAAAAAACAAAAAAAAAATACAGTCGAATTGAGAACCTCCTCCTTTTTGAAGTCGTTAAAAGATAAGTAAACAGATAAAATTAGACCGCCGTGTGCGGGCAGCATAATTATTAATTATTACTAAGTAACGTTGCAACAATCGCCCCCGGCAAGCTAACAGCAACTTTATCGAGTAATTTGTGCCTTACACTAAGGATTTTTAGTAGGTGCGTCTTTTTGTATGGGAAAAAAAAATGGAATTTCAGAATAATCTTTTTTACTTCTACCATAATGTAGAATCACCTCCCGGAGTTAATGCACTTTACCCTCGGACACCCTGTATATACAATGGTTCCATGACGGTTGATCTGCCGACAATTGGTCCACCGGCGTACTTAAATACAATGTGCAGTCGCTTTAGGGAAAATACATTATACCTATTAAATTTAAAAAAACACACTTTGTAAAGCACCACTTTTTATTAGAATCGATATTTAACAGCCAACCAGGTTTCGCTCATCTCGAGCTTCATCAGGGCTTATTATAACAACTGATTAATATCAATTAACTGTTAAATATCAATTCTAATAAAAAGTGGTGCTTTACAAAGTGTGTTTTTTTAATTTAATATATAATGTCACACCACAAAGTATTTGCTTCCTTCGATAACATTATACCTAATTACACAAAATATAACTATGTTACCCCGTAGGGATGTGCAGAGATGATGTACCGCCGAATAACAAAATAATAAAACATATAGGCCACTTGCATGGACTTCATAACGACTTGGAAAAAATCGTGTGGATAGATTTTTTTAATAAGATTACGAAAATGTTAGTAAAATTTTTTAGAAATGTACGGTTTTTTTATTTTTAAATAAATAAATCCATTATTTGTGCTAGTGACGTCACTACATGAAAATGTCCCATCTCCGAAAATCTTCCTATTAATTTTATAAAATTCCACATTGATTTATTTTTTTATAATAATAATAATAATAATAATAATAATAATAAAATATTTATATACCATTTGTTATTTCGGCTACTGGCATTATACCTAGGTCTCTGATTCAAAATTTAGGCGTATTAGATTTGTCAAAGAATTTATACATAAAAATGCAAAAATCGGTAATTTTAAATACATGTAGGATTACAAAAGATTTTTTAAATATTTATATTGAGGGATCAGTAGGATTTATAGGTTCAATTAGGAATTCCACAGAGCCGAACCCTCTGATATGAAAATATCTGGAGTCGGTGAATTTTTTTTCCCATCTGGTCTCTGGTAGGTTGACATGTTGTTCTTGTATTGTTTTGTAATTATAATACATATAGTGCAATTGCCTAACGTGGATTGACCAGATGATCATTTGGGAAGTGTGTGAAAGGGTTTAGTTTTTCCTGTGGGGAAAATTAAACCCGGACATTTAAATCTGGTGCGTAAAAGAATAATATATCTTTATTGAACAAAAAAAAATGAAGATTTATAACTACAAAAACAAAAAGTACATCATAAGTACAGTAAAAGTACAGTTTAAAAGTTGCATACGTACGAAAGTTAATATCAAAAAACAAAATACATATATACAGTAGGTAATTAAAGAACAGAGATTTATAATTATAAAATTTATTATTATATGGCATCACTTTGATTTCAGGCGAATTTTTGAATTTGTCATTTAACGTTCACTAGATTTATTGTTTGTTCTCTGCGAACGAATCGTTTGGTTTGATTTTTTGAAGAGAACCCCGTACATTTTACGTTGTCCGTACTTGTTTTAGAGTTATAATGATAATGGTGCTTATTTTAACAAAATCAATTTTATAATATTCTTATTATTATTATTATTTACAAGTACGAGTATATTACATTTGATTTAGTAATATACACGTTGAACATTATAATGATTTATGATCAATAAGATGGATCAAGGAAAAAAATATTTATGAGATTTAATATTTTTGGTATGCCTCGTTATTCTCCTGTGTCATTCGTGTGAAAAACGTTCTATTTTTTTAAAATAATTTTCGGCTATGTAATTATCATTTTTTCGCACCTTTAAAATTATGACCCGTCTTTCCGGTTTATAAAAAATGGTCTGATTTTTCGGATTGAAATTTTCAAAAAATCGCCAGAGTTTCAAAAATACGATAAATTAAAAAAAAATTCAGAATGTCTTAGAATATTTGCCTAAACCGGAATTTTTTTTTTAAAAATGTGATGCAAGTGGCCTATTGAAGTGCATCAAGGAAATATCTGCTTCAAAATTTCGAACGTATCCATAAGTACAAAAAATCGACACTGTGTATAAATTCCTTTGATATTCATACCAATTTATTTTTAAGGGTATTTTTGAAGTCGAACTGAATATCTTCTACGTTTGAAATTGGAAATAATGCACAAAAAATTACATTTTTCATCATTTCGGGGGATCAATTAATGTCGGGTGACCATATGCATATGTGTAATATATTAATTTAGCTGAACCTTGACTAACTGCCGTGATAAGACAGTTGCAAGTTGTGATCTTAAAATCTTAGACACCTTGTTAGTTCTTACTGACAATATTTAAAACTACACAAAATACACTTTTCTTAAAAACGCTAATCTGTCGATTTTCGAAAAACGTTGTTTGTGCAGTAATGCAACACCCATCAAAAAGGCATTTCTATTAGTGTCCGGCAGAAACAGGACTTTCTACCGAAACCGACACCAAAACCGAATCTTCGGTAGCTATCGCAGTTTCGGCCGAAACCGAGATCGAAACCGAAACTTTTTTAGACATGTTAAAAATCTATTGTTTACTGAAATTCAGCTTATTTTTTATACTCATACAAAGAGTTAACATGTGATAAATGAAATAAAAAATAAAAACAATAAGTGAAGTGTGTGAAAAGAATTTTTTTTTTGATACTACTAAAAATTTAGCTATTTCTTGGAACAAAAATTTGTCAATGATCAACACTTCTGTACATTATAAAGGAAGGACCTCATTAATTGAGTATTTTCATTTAAATTGCATTTACAATCACAACATTCTTAAAAATAAATTTACCATTTATTGAGATCTTTTGCAGAGTTTCGGTGCGGCCGAAGGTTCGGCAGAAAATCTGCCGAAACCGAAACTGATGCCGAAACTAAATTTTCTTGCCAAAACTAGATTTTCTTCCCGAAACTTGCCGAAACCGAAACCGAACCTTCGGTCGGTCACTAATTTCTATACAGGCAAGACTGGAAGATACTCGTAAGCATATATCAGATGGTTCACTATTTACTCGTTTCGTGACGTCATTCCGCCTTTTTCCCTCGAAATGACCAGTCTGAACATGCGATGAAACGAAAGTGATGAGTGACAGAGCCGAATGAAGCATTTCGACAATGTTGGATATCGGCCTTCATTCGCAACCGGAATGACGTCACGATACGACATCGTGACACGAATAAACTGTGTGAATGGAATTTTAATATCGTCCTGGTGTAAGACCATCATTCAGAACGGAAATGTGGTTTGAAAAGGCTTTAGCGGTGTTTGATGATTAATTTGAAAATTCAGGTCCTTCTTTATCTTCTACTAACCTCAGCCTTAAAAATACCCAAATTAGGGCTGCCGTAGTCCAATTGACCCTTAAACACTTGGAACTCATGTGGGGTATTTACATATCGCCGATGATCCTACATGTAGATCGACCACGTGTTTGGTTAGTGGTTAGATGTAGTGACCTTCATCAAGGTGGTGACACTTTTTTGAAGGTCTCATCTAATTATGTTTTATCGTAATGTTTAAAAGCGAAAAACTTTATATTATAAGAGTTAATAGTATCCTGTCGTATTAAAAATTTCAATAATTTATTTCGGACGGTTTCAAAATTGCTTTTTTATTACGAAAAAGTTTCAAATCTTCTCAGACGTGAAAGTAAACGAGAGAAATATTTTCATGGAAGGTTGTGTTTCAAAGTTACTTCGGATAATATTCGTTTTCTTTGTCCAAATAATGGATTGTTATTCCACGTAGCATTTCTGACTACACGGGATGTTTATTTTACAATGTCCCCGAAATATGATTAGGTACAAACTTTAAATTTGAAACGTCGGGAATTTCGATAATAATTATATTATCTCGTGCGACCTTGATAAATATGATCGAGAAACATCTCTTTAGGGACTCAATTCTCTAATCGAGGCCGCTTGCAATCGCCGTCGAAAGTAAATACGGTGGTCGTCCTTTTATTCTCGAAGTCTAGTCGAAGGTACATACTTGGTTGCCCAATATCCAAAATCATTCCATTTGACCAATGCACGGGTCGAACCAATCGACACTTACAAAACTGTCAAAATCTAGTTCGTTGTATCCTAACCTAAGATCGTTTCCTGTGTATTCTTCGACGTGCAGGCATCGCATATTTTTATAAAGTGGTTTGTAGTTTCCTTATAATGGATGATTTTCCAGTGATGTTCTCGGCAAAACATAATGTAGAGCAAACAGAAGCAGATGCATTGAGTCTAACAAGATTGTCGCACCGAAGATAGATAGTTTTTCACACGAAAATCAGCTTCCCAATTAATCTGTTGCAATATCATTTTGCAGGTGTTAGCAGCATTAAGTTTGATTTTATCGAGTGGTTGGTAGCTGCTTTTGGTTTTGACTAATATACCCGCCAGCATTTCAAAGAAAGTGCGGTCGTAATTTCAAATTCACACCATAGAAATGTAAAAAAAAAACTCAAAAACACAGGCAATGAATATTTCCCGGGTTTTAGATGGATTAGATTTTTGATTTTTGGGCTTCCGATATAATCATCTTTTCAACCCTTCGACATTCAAGAATACGTATAAATGAAACATTCAAGAAAGTTCGTCGAGATGACTAACTCTTGTTCGCTATTGGAGAATTGATCGTGATGTTATTCTGAAATATAATCATAAAATATACACGAGCTCTGAAATAAATTTATCCTCACAATATAATCAGATTAATTTTTTTACCTAATTTATTTTACCACATTGCTCCACCGGTTTCAGAAATGCCCTTCCCGCATCAGGAGAATAATAAAACTATGTAAAATACTGATAGATATACATTATACATACCTACATATTTAGTTGTTGGATTGAGTGTTCACATGAAAAGGGGTAATTAAGAGGATTATTATATTATTGTAATTAGGTAGATACTTCATTTAGGATTATACATGTAGTTTCAACATCCTTCAACAGATGTCGGTAGTATGGATTGTTATATGTATAGTTTTTAAGTGTTTCAATAGATGTTAGAGAAGTATTACCTTAGAAGAGTGTCGAATATCGTCGTTCGTGTCTGGCCAAACCACTGTCTCAGGTTTTTCAGCCATGAGATTCTCTTTCGGCAATCTCCCCCTGCATTATGAGGTGCAAGATCTCGTACTTCTCTGAATGTCTCATCACATGTCCAAGATATTGAAGTTTTCGGATTTTTATAGTGTTTTTTTAATTTTATTTATTATATAGATATATAATTGTACAGTGGAGTTATATAAATAACAAAATATCGGTACCGAAATTATTTAAAAATTGCAATCTCACCAAAGAAGAAGCTAGTTCTTGTGCTCGATGAGCGAGTTACACTAATTATAACTGAAATAGAATAACATTATGCAATAGGTAAGTATATAATAGGATCAATTGAGACTTCTGGATCATCTATATGTGCACGTGTAATATATAAGATACGTTTTCATACTAAAATATTGTGCACTTAGGAGAAATTCGAAAAATCTAAATAAAATAGAGATTAGAAAGAAAGAGAAAAACAGGTAATTATTTAGTTAATTATTGCTGATGAAGTGTAGCTTCAGTTTAAGTTTCAGTTTATTGATGTCTTTGGTTTTTTTTTATTTCAGTGGGAAGGTTGTTGAAAAACTTTATTCCTAAATAGATATAATTGTTTTGCATTAGTTTGGTATTTTGATGTTGTCTTCATATCTTTTTGATTGGTGAGTTTCAAATTTTTTGATGATATTATCTTTGTAAATTTTGATAATTGCATTTTTCTTGAAGATACTCTCTACTCGAGGCACTGTGAAATCTGCGAAAAGCGTTTCTGTTGGATAAGTGGAGGGTTTCTTTAGGATTACTTTAATGATTAGTTTCTGGATCACTTTGATCGGGGTTAGTAAATTGTTGTATGACCCCCCCCCCCCCCCATCCAATAATTCCATATTGAATTAATGACTGGATTAGTGCATAGTATACTCTTTTTAGATTGCTGAGTTTTAAAATATTTCATAATCTTATGAATATATATATATACACTTTCTGATACGCTTAACCAATTCACAGATATGGCTCTTCCACCTCATATGTTGTTCTATTATCACTCCGAGAAATTTAATTTCTGATACTGATTGCAATGTTGAACAGCCTTGGATACATGTAATTTTATTACATTTGTTATTGTGGATAATTATTTTAGTGTTGGGGAGTGTTTTTAGTTTGTTGATTGAGAAGTGTATGTAGTATGTTTTTTTAGTGTTCAATGAGAGAAGATTTGTATCAAACCAATGTTTTAAGATGTTCATGATATTATTTGCTTGTTCGTTTACTCTATTCCAGTCGATCCCATTCACTATGATAGCTATGTCATCGGCATATGATATTATGTCTGCGTTAAGTGGTAGTTTAAAAATATCGTTGACATAAATTATAAATAGTAGGGGGCCTAGGACTGTGCCTTGAGGTATCCCAAAATTACTTGTTAGTGGTAGACTTAGGAAGTTGTTTATCTTGACTACTTGGTGTCGTTCAAATAAATAGCTTTTTATCCATTTTAGAGCTTTATCGTTTACATTTGTTGAGACACTTTAATAACATCTGGTAGTAGCAACAATGTTTAGTAGAAACAATGTTTTCAAACATTGTTGGGTTATTCGTAACCCGGGAATGTTTGTCTTTCTTTAAAAAAAAAATTATTGAAGGACATTGAAATTACATGCATATTCTTATAGACTACATCAACAATGAAGTAAAAATGTAGTGAAAAGAAAATAAAAGGAAACTACCTGAATTTTAATGAAGCAAACAAAAATGTTTGATGATGAGTTGATAATTAATGTAAATCATCATCTTCCCCTTATCCTGTTCGGGTCGGGGACCTACTGCATAGACCTACTGCTCCTTCATACGTCCCTATCTTGTGCTGATTGTTCGGCCTCCGTCCGTGGCAATAATGTAAATATTTAAAAATATTACCAATTCATTACGAAACAATAATTTTAATATATCAACTTTTACTGATTTATTTTATTTATTTATTATAAGAAAGAAAGTACAAATAACAAATAAGGAAGCTTTACCTGTCCAACTAGAACGGTTTCCCGTTCCAGGACAGACAAATTTACAGGTTTTAGTTCATATTATTCTGCAGCGGCCACTTAACCCGCTCCGCGAAATCTACCGCTGCGCCACTGACCTCCATGGAACTCGCTGGAAGCACATACTACGGCCGATGATCTACGTACATACTACGTACATAAAAGTATAAACCAGACCTGATAACAAGTTGGAGGAATAACATAAAGATTTACAACGTAAACATAAAGAGTTAATGCTATTATAAACAATATTACAAAGATATGAATTTATGTTAGGTTATGTGTTTGAAGTGTGAACTTATAATACCTACATAGTACACTTATAAGAGAAACTATATTAAAATTTACCAAATCAGATATAATTTGTGTATGTAATAATATATTTGTTTTTTTTTTTTAATTATTTATGCGTTAGAACTACAATGTGTAATAAATTATGTGCAATCATGATTATTTTCACTGATTTAAAACATGTTTTCAGATCCTTGTGTTTCCTTCCACTGATTGTGCGGTTACTTTTAATTACCTACCATTGATTCCTGCCATAATTCTGTTTCAGAAAAGTTCCCAAAAGAAAACGCCAAAAAAGTTGTTATACAAGACACTCTCTCCTGCACCCGGGAGGCGTGGGACGGGGATGAAAGTTAGGCCGAGGATGGTTCGTCCGAAACGCTATCGGAATACTAAATGCGAGAGTTGGGAACCACAAGCAACCCCATATCCTGAAACCCTCGCCATCTTTAGTCTTAAACATTCTTCTTAAATAATCGTTACATTAAATGGACGCCGGAAAAAACGGCGATAATAAGGGATGAAGTTAATGTGGTAGAACAAACTATGTTATATATATTAAAATTTATTGAGGTTTCTTTTCAGCGACCCTCGTAATATGTAATGTGAATGATTATTGACCACCTTTCGCCTAGTGATGGAAATCGTAAAACAAATGACGCCTGAATGCGTAGTAAGCTCGTTATGTACCTACTAATGGCGCGGTTCTACCTCATCTATTCTATGGTCCATTTCGTAGAATCTATGAAATAGATCAGGGATAACAGGCTTTCTACTAGTAAAAGGTAAAATCTACAAGTAACATGAGGTGTTACGTGTTTAAAAATATTTGTCACATGACAAAACGTTTAATTTGTTCGGAATGAGCTTGAATATACGGTATCTCTTCTTTTTTTTTTTTTTATTTTGGTACAATATTTTACATTTCATAGTACAATGCAGTAATGATGGCCTCACTGGGTGACTTAACCGTGCTGAGGCCCCCATTTTATAATATAAGAATTTATATATAATGTTAATGTTAAAATATAATGTTGGTGCCGAAAAAACACTTAAAATTAAGATAAATTTAAACTAAAAATAAAGATTAAAAATTTAAGTAAAATAAAATAAAATGAAAATCGGTGTATACGAGTATTATGATTTGTGTGCTTGTGAGTGTTGCGTGTATACGTTTTATTCTTTTTTTAATAAAATTTTGGTAATATTGTCTTTTTTGTTCTTTAATCCATTTTTCTATTTTTTATTTTTGTTTTCCTCATTTTTTGTTTCAAGTACTATTGTATTACTTGTACTATTGTAAGTAAATACTATTGAATGCTCTAATAGCATGGTATTTATGGTGTCTTTGTCAATTAAAATAAAACAGTTTCTGTAGTAAGATAACTTAAATTCTTTTTTTAACATTAACTACATACAGGAGGCCCTGAGGAAAATAATTTCCCTCGGGACCTATACCATCTGAGATTCCATAGTAATTTGTGAATTGCATTCGAATGAATGCAATAAACTAATAATAAATTAATTAATTCCGTTTGTTAAAGTTTTTAGTAGGTACCTACAACCAGTTGGAGATGTGGCAGGCTATTATTTTTACATCTTGAGTTGATTTTTCACAAAAATGACATATACAAATTATCCAATTAACATTGACATAAGAATGTCTATGCCAATTACATCTACTAATACTATAAAGAGCAAATGGATTTGATTGTTTGTTTACATTGAATTGGCTCCGAAACTACTGAACCGATTTGAAAAATTCTTTCACCAGTTTCACTTGTTTCCAACACCACCCAAGACAGCGATACACCTGGAAATCCCCTGGAGACAGACAAAGACTGCAAATAGACTATATAATGGTTAGACATAGATTTAAAAACCAAATAAAAGACTGTAGAAGCTATTCCGGTCCAGATATAGATAGTGACCATAATATGGTAATGGCCAAAAGCCTTCTAAAACTGAAAAAATTAAAAAAGAGAAAAAATCTCAAATGGGATACAAAAGTATTAAAAATAAAAGAGATTAGCGACAGTTTTAGGGAAAAGACGCAAGAGTGCAACCTAATGGAAGAGGAGAACGTGAATGCGATCTGGAAAGTGATAAAGACGAAGATTATAACTACGGCAGAGGAAACTATAGGCAAGGAAAAACCCCAAGCACGGAAGGAATGGATAACCGATGAAATCTTAAATATGATAAAGGATAGAAGAGAGCTCAAAAATGATAAAAGAGCTGAATCACAAGAGAAATACAAAGTGCTGAGAAACCAAATAAATAGAGAATCAAGAATAGCCAAAGAAACATTCTACCAGAATAAATGCGATGAGATAAATGACGACCTAAAGAGAGGAAATGTAGAAAGAGCTCACGCTGCGGTGAAAGACTTCTTTGGGATGAGAGTTGGAAAGGGTAATGCAATAGAAGGAGAAGACGGCAAAATACTTTTCGAAAATCACCAAATAGGAGAGAGATGGAAAAGATATCTCGAAATGCTGTACAATGGAAAGGGAAATAATGACAACGAAACATTGATAGAAAGAGAAAATGAGGTAGACGCAGATGATTTGGGAGATCCAATCACTAGAGAAGAGTTTGACCTCGCACTGAAAAATCTCAAAAACGGGAAAGCACCCGGAATCGATGACGTTCCGGCTGAACTAATTAAGCCAGCAGGAAAAGGAACTATAGATGCCCTGTTTAAAATGATACAGACAATGTATAAGACTGGAAAGATACCAGAGGATTTCGAGAAATGCCTAATTGTCGCATTACCAAAGAAGGTGGGCACGACGAAATGTGAACAACACAGAACTCTTAGCCTTATATCCCATGCCTCAAAAATATTGACTAATATCATTCTAAAAAGAATCGAACCAAAAGTAGAGAACATCCTTTCCGGAGACCAGTTTGGCTTTAGAAGAGGTGTAGGAACCAGAGAAGCAATATTGTCGCTACGATTACTACTAGAAAAAAGATTAAAAAGAAACCAAAACACATTCATCGCATTCATAGACCTGGAGAAGGCTTTCGACAAAGTAGAATGGAAAAGACTCTTCGAGATTCTGAAGAGAATTGACATCAAATATAGAGATAGACGAATAATCCAGGCGCTATACAAGAATGAGGCCGCTATAATTAGATGTGACAATGATACAAAAGAAGCCAGTATAAGACAAGGGGTGAGACAGGGATGCTCTCTGTCACCTGTTCTTTTTAACGCATATATACAAAGTGCGATTGATGACTTGAGGGAGAGAATGAGTCACAGAAAAGGTGTAAAGATACACGGGCAAAAGGTGGATATGATAAGGTTTGCTGACGATATTGCTTTGGTTGCTGAAAGCGAAGAAGAACTGCAAGAGGCCTTAACAACCATGCAAAGCATTCTTCAAAATAATTACAACATGAGGATAAATAAAGACAAAACAAAGCTGCTGACTGTAGGCCGAATGCAACATCAGATGAGAGTAGAGATGTCAGGAGTTCCACTAAAGAACACCAAGGAGTTTGTGTACCTCGGGAGCAAAATAACATGGGACGGTCGGTCTAAGAGCGAGGTCGACAGCCGTATACACCAGGCTAGGCTTGCATTCAATAAAATGTCGAAAATAATAGAATCGAATAATATAGACCTGAAACTGAGAATACTCCTCATCAAGACCTATGTATGGAGTATCTTGATGTACGGCTGCGAAACATGGTGCTTATCCGAAAGAGATAAACGGAGGCTAGAGGCTTTTGAGATGTGGTCCTATAGAAGACTACTAGGAATTTCCTGGAGAGACCACATCACAAATGAGGAGGTTCTCCAAAGAATCGAAGGAGGAAGGCACCTGCTCAGGACCTTGTCCGAAAGGCGCGCAAGATGGATCGGCCATGCAATAAGACAAGAAGGCCTCTTGCATGCCATAATGGAGGGTATGACCGAGGGGACAAACGCTAGGGGACGCCCACGCCGAGAGTACCTGGAGGACCTGCTGGTGGACGTGCGCTGCTTATCATATACAGAATTCAAAAGAGCCGCACAAGACAGGGAAGAGTGGAAGAAACGAATAGATGAAATTGCTGCAAACCAATCCCAGGATTGAAACCAGAGAGAGAACATAGGCTATATATAAAGGTAAGCTCTGGCGTTATGAAATTTGTATAAATGAAAATGTGAATATTTCATATATTTTAGCGGCAGGGAGGAAAGGCAGGGGGAAGGTGGGGTTTGCGGAGAGGGAAGACACGAAAAAGGTAGAAGATGTGGAAGGTGGATGCACGGGAAAGGACATGCAGGGAGAATCAATTTATTTCTTTGAAAGGCATAGCAACGCATGCCGGGTACGAGCTAGTTATCAATATTTTTAATGGGATTTTGTATGTAGTTGCTAAGCTATTGCACGTACAGCTTTCAATATTATACAGAACGCCGACGTTTATTCTATTCTATGAATTATCATCGACCATAGAATATGCTTGAACGAAATAGAATAGAACAAGTGCGGGCGCGCAATAATTCGTTTTCATTTTTCAAACGCTTTTTTTCTCCGACGAAACATTATGAAATAATTCAAAATCGTATGTCTTTGGTTTGAAAATTTGATCGCTTAGAAATATTTTTTGATACTTTGATTAAATACTACGAGCATAAAACATCCACGTCTATGAAATGATTGATTATGGAACATCTTTCTTCCCTCAACAATAAAACCCAAGCAGCCTGCCTTTTCCCACTTCATTGACTTAGCCATGTATCAGCCACGTCTCGAACCTTTTGTGTAATCGCCTATGGTCAATTATTACTACTTGTTGGTTTTAGGAATATTTCATGGTCTAGAATATGTACCATACCACTACGTCTTTCCACGGTTTTCAAAGAAATTTACATTTCTTTCATCAGTCTTTGTGTGACAATATTTCCAAATTTCAATATTTCCAAATTTGGGTTTCGTTTACCATCACAGAGAAAATATTGAGCCAAGATGACGCTTCAGTATCCTAATATTTATCATCTGTGGAAGAAATCTGAATTTTCTGAAAATCTTATCAAATACTTGGTCAACGCGATAAACATTAGTAAATTAGTGGTTTGAAGATTCAACATAAACTATTATTAAACATGAATTACTGAGCATTGAATTTAATAAATAAACTGTTTATTTAACAATTTGTCAAACATCCCAACTTTTTACAAATTTCCCTTCCCCCTTTGAAGATATCTCGATCAACTAAAAATTTTGGCGAAATTTTGTCATCTTGTTGGATACCTCCATCGTTGGAGTGTTTAACACTTTTTCTAACCTATCTAATATTTATACTTACTTAACCTATTGTTTACAACTTTCCATTACCTATATTTTTACCGTTCTCAGTTTGATCATTTCACTGTTTTATCCGGTTATTGGTTTTATGCATTTTGACTTTTGGATTTATGAAGCAATATGCACTACACATTGCAATATGCAGTAATTGCTTAAAATAATCTCATGGGGTAAGAATAAAATTACAATTAAACAGTACCTAAGCAGTTAAAAAAAATGCTGATGAAATTCCAAAAACATTTTATTTTAATTTTTTATCGTAATATAAAAAATATGAGTTACATACATATACATGTTTATTTTACAAAACATTATATTAAAGGTCGTTTTTGGTCATGTATACCTTATCAGAAAAGAGAAGCTCTTGTGCCTGATAAGGAAGCCACGATTCTTATTTAGGTTTTAAGTTATAATATGTTTGGTATAAAATATTTACTTTGTACTGTAAGTTTTTTTTGAAAAATTGTTTAATTATATTTATTTGTTCTGATTGGTTGATGATACAGCGTAATTCAGAAGGGAGGTTATTATAGTTTTTTATGGCTTCGAAAATATAATGTTTTGGTATTTGAGTTGTTTTAAAATTAGATGTAATAAATTGATTTCATTTCTCATTAGTTTATAAAATTCTTGATATTCTTTGTTATTTTTTCTTCACACTTTTTTATAATGGAAGCTTGCTTGAATATGTCATCGACATTTCATACTGAGAACAATTTAAAAATTAAAAAAAATTAAATTTTAATTTAATTTAAAAACGTGAATAGCCAAAGTGAAGACTTATGTTTTACTGGCGCGTTTGAAATTATATTTTTTCTTATTGTGAATTAATTAGATACGAGCGCATCAATATTTTGCTGAAATATCGCGTACAATGCTTGGAAGATAATGATTACAGAGAATAAAATTATTAATTCACCATTCCATACCAACTTAAGTGCAACAATATATCACCGTTCCATTGAATGTCCAAGGGAAGATGGGGTGAAGTCCGACAAACGATATTAGGTGAGATAAATTACATTTTAGTGTAACAGTTTGTTGGTGCAGACACAATGGGAAGGTAAAGTGGGTGAACGGGGCCAGGGCAATTTTCCTTCAGCATTCTCTCCTTGAAGCATCTGTTTCTGAAATGTTTATTGCTTTTTCCCAGATGAGGGCAAATGCAAGAAGTTGCTCATTAGAATTCGTAATGACAACAGTAGGTACTGTTCCTACAGTAATAACTTTGATTCTTATTATAATACTTACAGGTTGTGTGCATTGTTTTGTTCATTTAATGAATTTCGTCAAAAAATCTTGCATAAAGTGAAAGCTACGCCGGCTTCATCAATCTGTGGTGGGGTAACATTAAAACAAATCTTAGCCGATTGAATTAGGTAAATTTTAAGACTCTTTTATATGAATAACGCACAAGAGTCCCAACCGCCCCGGGCCATTGGGACATTCCCAAAGATATTGAAATACAAGAGTTATGCTATAATGGCCGGCTGACCGTCAGCGGACTACTACCTATTGGGCATAGTTTAAATACGAAAGAATTCGTTCATTTAGTTGATTTTTTGAAGGTGTGCAGTAGTATTAGTAAACAATATCGGCGAAGCCAGACAGTCCCATCCAGTAAAAACTGCGGATAGCACATCTCTTATATTTCAATATCTTTGGACATCCCCAATCGAGTTTTGTCGTGAGTGTGTAAGGAGTGAGGAAGGAGTGAGGTCCGTTTGATAGATTCTTCTAACTTAACAAACGAATTGCAATATTTATAGCACAGGCGTCAGGTGGGAATGCTGTCCTTGTTTTACCGGTATTACAATGGAAGATGCTCCGAGGAACTAATGTCATTGATCCCCTCGGCACCGGTGCATTGTCGGGAAACACGCCAAACACGCGCCCAACATTTGTACACGGTTGACACTTATCACATGTGAACGGGTCATTTCTGCGATTCGTTGTTGAGTTCAACATCTTGGCTGTGGAACGATTTGTCGCCCTCTGTCTTTTCTTCCTCTTACAACATGGGTCTCTTCAAGACCCATGTTCACTCCTTCCTCTCAAAAATACCCTCCATACCTACAGCATCTTCAAATATGACATAGGCCCTGAGGAAAACTATTTTCTCCAGGACCTTCTGTGTGGAGTAAATATAAAAAAGGAATAAAAATAGAAATCAGGAAGGGTTAGAAGTGCTGGTTATTCGATCTGGTCGCCGAATATGTCTAAAACAAATTAAAGAAACGTTTCGATTTGGAATGGTGATATGATAAGATATAAAATAAAAATGGAACTACTCGTAATTTGCCGGGAAGATAATAATACATAATACATTAAATTAGAAATCAAAATTAAATCATTTTGTAACGAAATGGATAACAAGGTAGGTAAATAATTCAAATTGCTATGGTAATTCTTCGACCGGTTGTGCATTTTTTTTATTCTTATACTTTTTAATCCGATGCTAAGAAATTCAGTCAGAGATAGAAAATAAGTCAGTTGTTTTTCTATGGAGGCTTCGCTGTTTAGGAGTCTGCGAACGGTCCAGATCGGTAACAGGAGCACATATTAGTTTAGGGGGTGTCGGGATCCCACTTTGTATGCGGACAACAAACCCTCCCCCTCCCACACCACCCGATCCCCACCCCTAGGGAATATACCTCTCGCGAATCGCCCAAGAACTCAATGTGACTTTCATGAAGTTTTTGCCATTTTACAAGCACTCCGCACACATACCGATATTGAGCGGATGGCGCGGATTGGATTGCTAATTTATTAATCCCATTTGGAAAAGTGTGAATTAATAAATGGCATTAACCTTAGATATTTAATTTTATGTAATATCATGAAATTAGATTAAAGAAAAATCTTCTGTCGTAAGTACTCACCTAGTAAATATATTAACATTGATTTGAATTCAACAGCCTACAACATCCGACTTCCCCGATTGACTACCACCGTTCAGTCTTCTATTTGTCTGGAGACACTAAATAAACAGTGTTACCCACAATTGCCTAACTTGTTTAAAAAAACATTGAAGTGATTAAAAAGATAATAAATATTAACCTTACTGACCAACACACCTACACTATAAGGACAAAAACTCAAATTCCAAATTTAAATTTTTATTTTTTGACCAGAAAATCCATTAATCCTGTGCAAAGGAGTAATATAATGCCTTTCCAAATGAAATTAAAAATACCAAGATGATACAAAATGTGGCTAAGAATACATGAAGATCAGGGCATCCTAATAATTGGGAAGTAACACGAAAACAACGACCATCATTCAGACATGAAGATGAAGAGATCAATAAACATAAAAATGAGTTCTACAAACTTGAAGACGAGGAAAACATAAAAAAAATATGACTTTACTCTGACACAACAAACTATAGTGCGTCTCAACCGGAATCCCCAGTGAGGAGGAAGATCCAAGAAGAGACAAAAGTAGGCAAGAAGTGCCAAGAAGAGACGAAAAGGCCCGACAAGAAGCAAGAAGAGATAAGAAGAGTCAAGAACAGATGAGAAGATCCAAGAATAGGCAAGAACAGCAAAGAAAGGCCATAAATAGACAAGAAGATCCAAGAAGACATAGGAAAGAAAAACAAATCATAACGCTTAATCCGTTCTTACCCATCCTAAATTCCAATATTGGCTTATTAGATTGCCATGAATACATACCAGTCGATTAAACTCCAACTTCCTTTCCATCCTCAGGGCACGTGTTTCAAGTCCTAACAAATCAGTGCCCGCTGGTGTACCTACGGTCTCACCGGAACAGGAGTGCTCTTGGCTGGGGCGTACAATCGTATCGTATCGTACTGACTATCATGGTATAAGCAGTACCTTCTACTTCTTGTCAATTTAAATAGCTCTTCAAAAGTTCCCTAACCCATGACGGAAACTGCCTTTCGAGTTTTAATATGTTGTGTTGACCTAGGTATTTCAGAAAAAGAGATGTGAACCAAATAACACATTGATTATACAAAATTAAAAGAAAAAAGTTGACTTCAATTACAATAAAAAGAAGGCGCTTAAAAGTTTAAAACGTATTACCGTGATAAATAGAAAATAATAATAAAAATTTCATTATTGCGACGTTTCTAATAAAAAAAACTTCTAGATGTCACTGTATTATCGAAAATTATCAAACAGCCGATAAAGATAATTTCTTTCAAACCGAGTGTCTTCATTTCACACACACATTGAAAACAGCTATGCACACACACATTATCAGCACCATCACGTTGTGCTCGCTCACCAATACCAACAGAGATTATGATAATCCATGCGCCTACTACGTAACTGTGATAGCCTTTCACATTCAACATACTTTTTTTCTACACGCTTCGAAGCAGTTCGATTTTTTGGCCGCCTCAGATATCTGGCTCGTTGGTCTAGGGGTATGATTTCCGCTTAGGGTGCGGGAGGTCCCGGGTTCAAATCCCGGACGAGCCCAATTTTTTTTTCCTTTTTTTATTTAAGTTTTGTTTTTTCTTCCATTATTGCGTTTATTTTAAGAAAACTTTCCGTTGAAAACGTCAAATATACGTGATTTCGGTGGAAAGAAAGCCAATAGTGAGATTAAACGAAATTTTTTTAACGATGTAATTTTTTTAACAAACTTAGTATTTCTCCACAGAAATACGTAGAGAGGATGGAACCCAGTTTATACTATTATTCACATGAAATCCTTTCTACGGTCGCATTTATTGGACGCCTTGTAGGTAGACACTCTTTAATTACTTCTTTATATGTCTATCCACTCTAGATATCTGGAGGTCTTGACTATTTAAGTGTACCTCCCAACGAATTGTACACTTTTGTTCCTGGGAGTGTGATCTATAAAACCGTTTATACGCCATTTACAATACTATAAACAAGGCCTGGGCACGCGACGGATTTTGAAGTATCGCGAGATTAAGTCAGTGCCATCGAGCAACGAAATTCGTTATTACTGCTAATTTATACGTTGTTTTACAGCAAGAAAACAAACCACATACTATTACGGTTGTCTGTGGCATGCATTAGTACTGCGTGACGTTAATACTTCAATGAAGTCAAATTTTCAAAAGCTATAAGGTAAGTAGGTACTACCTAAATGTTACAATATTTTGACAGAAAATAATTTTGATATTTTATCAAGAATTCAGACTTATAGCCTGATTTTTCACCCATCGGCGCTAGTATTAATTAAATGGAGTGATTAGACTCTTTTAACTGTAGATACCTACTCTGGTCGGCCCTGACTAAAAGACAAAACAGGCGTATTAATGTTGTATAATACAGTTTGTATATAATATACTAGTATTGATTAAAGTTGTATAATACAACTTTATTATTTATATATTCTGAGACAGTGGGTGGTCGGCGAATAACATATTTGTGCAATCACAGTTTTTGCCTTCATATCCACAGCTTCATAAGGAACAGACAAAGTGTGCGGCGCATATCCGCCCAGGCGACAAATGGCCGTTTTTACCACTTTCGTGGCGGCATTATTTTTTGCCGCCCAGACCATCTGCCGCCCGACGCCCTCTGCCGCCGCCCGGCGAATCACCACCGGTAATTACCGCCCACGCTCGGCGGGCGGCGAACTTCGAAGGCGGTTGGCCGATGCACTTGGCGACGCTGGACGACTCTTGGCGACACTCGACATAATTAAGTTTGCTGCCGATGTTTGACTGGGCTGTTGGACTTACTATGCGGTATAGACTTACTGGATAGTTTAATGGGTCTAGTCTTGAAGGACGAAACGTCATCACATCAAATAATAAATAAACTTAGATAGAAATATAAATTGTTAAAAAAAAAGGAAAAAACCATGAAAGAAGTGAAGCAGAAGCAGATCCGGCCACCTTTATCCGAAACCTTTATAACCAACGCCATCTGTTAACTCAAATCCACACGGTCCGTTTGTTAGCCCGCTACCCGCTGCCCGCTGCCCGCTGCCACTTGGCCAGATATGTTATGTATTTCAACTAATTTATACCAAACCTTGACAAATTATATACCTAAAAAGCTTCCTCATGAATTGGTGAAAACCGCGTGAAAATCCGTTGCGTAGTTTAAAAGATCTAAGCGCGAGAAATACAGCGAGAGCGACTTCATTTTATACTACACAATAATTTGCTTTTTACAAGTAATTTTAGTTAGAAAAATCGTGAGGTCAGCCAATTTTAAAACTTTTTTATTTTTGCACGCAAAATTTTTATATTTTAAAAATTATATGTTGATTTTTATTTATAAAATTTTAAAGCGCAATTCATCACTTTTAAAAATAAGTTTTTAGTTTTGGATTAGAAATCAAAAAAAAAATTCTGACGGAAATATTCTATTTATTTGGATTTTATTTGCGGAGAAATAAACATTTTTACTTTATTTGTCCATAGAATAATAAAAACAAGACCATTTATGGAACAAGTAAATATTGGATTTTCAAGATGTGGCACATCTGCGAATGTTTGCAATATACTTGGCGAGTTCATTTTACTCAACAAGACCAAACGACCAACACAACTTGCAGCTGTCAATTGATTTTGAGGTTATAACAATAAATAAATAGTGCGTTTTGCAGAAAAAAATGTTGGCGATCTAATATTTGTAATGGAAATAGTGCACCTTACCATAACATGGAATTAGTCACTTTTGCAGAAAAAGGTACTAATTTTTTAGCTGGAAATAGGTAGTTTTGCAGAAAAAAGTAAACTTAAACTTGTAAAATATTAATTAATGTCCCGTTGGCGTCAATTAATTAATGTCCCGCAAATGTCCCGTTGGCGTCATGTATCTTTTCTCGGAAGATTTTTTCAATGTGGATGAGTGTTTCAGGCTGATAATTATTGCTTATAATAATTGTTACCCTTTGTGCTATGCATAAAAATCTTGTCTGAAACGTTAGTTTAACAATAAAAATAATTTTTTATTTATTTATTTTTTATTTTTTTTATTTTAACTTTATGAGAAAAACCTCAAATTGTAATATTTAAATAAACGAAGACAATATAAGCGAACAAGAGGTCCTGGGTTCGAGTCCCAGAGGTGTCAATATGTTTTTCTGATTTTTCTGTTTCCAGATTTTCGATTGAGGTTCGCTTATATTGTTTATTTAAATAAAAATAATAATTAATATTTTACAAGTTTAAGTATTTCCCCAATAAATGAAGACATAATTTGTCTCGACGCCACCTAGCGAGGGATTTTAATACTAACAATGTCTCTCTCGCAAAAATAAAGTTGGTTGTTTTCAGGTGGAAAAAATATAATAAGCAGTAATTGTTGAATGAAACACTAGTATATATTGTATCATTTGGCGGGTACAAGATAAGCCGCCATAGCTCAATTGGGAGAGCAGCTGACCGGCAATCTGAAGGACACGGGTTCAAGTCCCGTTGGCGTCATGTATCTTTTCTCGGAAGAATTTTTCAATGTGGATGAGTGTTTCAGGCTGATAATTATTGCTTATAATAATATATGTTATTTTTATATATTTTTATTATAGACGCGTTCCACGCCGAAACGCAAGTTATATAAAATTCCCTCGATAGAAAAAATCCCAAAGTATGCTCCGAAAATTATTATTATAAATATATACGTTGGTACTTATTCCGGATGCCGAGTCTTAAAGTAGGTTATTGTAAAGCAATTTTTGTAATTCGCAAACATTTATTACGCCTGATTCACGGACATTGTCTATGGCCTGATTGGATTTTTATAGAACTTAGCTTAATTAATACATCGAATAAAAGTGCACAGAAAGACATAAGTAGGTACAATACAAGTATGTACATGTTCATAGTTACTTTGGTACTTGTTTACAAATAATTAACTTGGAAAGTTGTACATATATTACTTCTGTATAAGCAAAAGGTTAACTGTGGCAGTAAAACCTTCAGATACAATAGAGCCTCCGTGGAAGTAACGGCAAAACTTACATAGCGCTGAATGAAAAAATGTAACCCATATAAAATAATATATGGTAAGTTAATGTTCCCTGCCTGGCGTGGACAAGTGTATCTCGGAGGCGTAAACTGCAAGCAGGGGATATAAACTGCGGGCTCAGGGCTGTGAAACGGCCGTAATGATAAATAGAACTTGTTTAGGTGTTGGTTGGAGGTGTTGGGTTGTTTAAATAAATTGCCCTGTTTACACGAACAGTACCTATACAACCAGAGAACTCTATCGAACATAATTGATTTTTTTTTTATTTAGTAACTATCAACCAATAACGTTCCTATAATTTCAATATCAGCTATATCCGACTTTTTGACAAAATGATCCGAGTATGACACCTTGTTCACATTTTTGCGAGGAACAAGACTAATCTAAAATTTAGTTTCAAAACCTACTTGAACACGACCAAAAACCATGTTAAAACTGCGAGTGAGAAAGAAAACGCGCTACATCATTCAAGAAGTTACTATCAAAACCCGCTATATCGGAATTCAACCAATCACGAGCAGTTATTTTGCCAAGATGGCGGGTGTAGAAACACGCCCCTCAGGTCAGTTGAGTTTCAAAATCCGCTTTATTCCATACAAATCACAAAGTGAGTATCAAAATTCGCTATATCCATTTTATTTATCCAAATTACTTAAATATTTCTAGACATTCATTGAAAAATGAACACTTTTCGAATGTATATTACTCGAATTCATTATATAAAAATAAAAAAAATGCAATTTTTTAATTACGCTACAGATGTGATAGTTTTTTGCGGTTTTCTCCGAATCAGTGAAAATTGATATAGCGGATACAGAAATTGAACGACTCGTATCATCTACGTCAATGTAAGATTAGCTCCAAAGCTTTATAATAAGATATTCTATTTTGATTATACATTTGGATATTAAAAAGCCATTATTTCTCAAATCTTTAACTTATAAAGATTACTCTTGCAGTTTTATTATCGTTCTTCAGCTGAGATATATTTTCAAAAAAATGTTAACAAAAAAAGGTTACATAAAAGCTTTAGACTCAGTTTTCTGAAATTCTATCGAAATTCAGCATAAAAATGCCCATAAGAAATATACGAGTGTCTTATTCTGAATAGAAACTTTTTAGCGCAGTTGTGATTTGAAATTCGGATGAATCGGAAATGACGCATTACGCCACCTAAGAAGCATCAAACTGTGCTATTGGCCGCTTTATTATGATGTCACTTTTCGAGGCTCCTATTGGTTGAGATATGAAAAGAAATTACGCATTACATTACGTACACTGCGCTCATTAGTAGGACCTTATTTTTGTATAAAGTTGAATATTCCCGAGTTGCGAACAATCAGACAACGTTTAAATTCCCTCCACTGCCATCATTATTTTGTTTGTGCAATGACGCAGGATTAAGCTAGTGGTGGAAATTCGACCCTTTGGACAGCTTGAACATCAAACCGATTTAAATATGCTATCGTTTTTTTCATAGATAGTTACGTTTTCTTCATAAAAATAAACCGCTTTTAGGTTTTTTGGCATATCTTAGAGATAAAAATAAATTTACAGACTGGGTAATTTTTTACCTTCTATTTACGAAACAATATATTACTTATTTTCTTGACATTGCTCTTTCTCGTGAAAAGCACCGCATTTGAGCCATCATTAAATTTTCGTAGAATCGCTAGACTATTATTTGTGAGGTATTGTCGGTACAGTCTTTCTTCTTGGAAAATTCAAGAAAAACATTTTTTATATAAAATATTATTTTTATCCAGATGAAAATTATGTTTTTCTTTGGTAATACAGATACATATATATATATATATATAGAAACCGAGAAAATTGTTCTATATATATATATATATATATATATATATATTTGTAGAACAATTTTCTCGGTTTCCCCGCGTAACGTAGTCCTTAAAAGGACTTTTTAACTCCTGACGTTTCGGACAGATCACACTGTCCATCTTCAGAGGCCTTATGTCTTGAGTTTTTGTCTCAAACTGATAGCTTTCACATATCTAGAAAAAACAACAAAAAGTAAAATCATGTCCTCTAAACTCGGTGATGATCTCAAGAAGATGCTTATCCCTAGATAAAAGTCATCACGTTGTCCAAAAATGTATGGTCTTCCAAAGATTGACAAACCCAACGCGCCTCTCAGGCCTATTGTTAGCTCTTGTGGTTCGCCCACCCAGATATTAGCAAAATTTCTTGCCCAACGTTTTCAGCCTTTTGTTGAGAAAGCGGATTCTTACGAGCGTAATGCTGAGCATTTTATTTCAACAATTTCTAATAAAACTTTAAACAAGGGTGACATTTTAGTGAGCTTCAATGTAGCCTCTTTGTTCACAAAAATACCAATAAATGAAGCATTAGAGTTAATTAAGTCGAAACTAGACGTTCCGACTGATTTTATCACTCTGACGGAACATTGCCTTAAAAATACCTATTTTCAATTTGAGGGACAAATATATAAACAAATTCAAGGGTCCCCGATGGGCTCACCCCTCAGCCCGGTAATCGCTAATATTTACATGATGTACTTTGAAATAAAGGCATTAGAGAGCGCCCCTCTGAAACCTTCACTGTGGCGTCGCTATGTATATGATACCTTCATTATTTGGCAACATGGAATTGAAGAATTAAATACCTTTCTTATTCATTTGAATAGTATCCATGAAGATATTAAATTTACCATGAAAATCGAAGAAAATGATTGTCTCCCATTTCTCGATATTTTAGGTAAAAAGAAAAAGAACGGCAGCCTTGGCCATACCGTATATCGTAAAGCGACACATACAAATAGATAAAATATTTATTTATGGATTTGTCTATTAAATATTTGGAGAAGCCGTTTGCTTGAAGAGCACTACTAAGAAGACATAGTTCTTCATAAATATGATCTTTGTCCGCTAGTCGTTTTGACCGGGTAACTAGGGTATTTATAACTGATGACAACTGATATGGGTTATAATTTGAGTTGGCGTTTAAATATAAAACGCATAAAAAAAAAAAAAATAATAATAATAAAATAAAAAAATAAAAAACTAAAAAAAAAATAAAACACATAAAACGCCAACTCAAATCATAACCCATATCAGTTGTCATCAGTTATAAATACCCTAGTTACCCGGTCAAAACGACTATCGGACAAAGATCATATTCATGAAGAACTATGTATTCTTAGTATTGCTCTTCAAGCAAACGGCTTCTCCAAATATTTAATAGACAAATCCATAAATAAACGCAAAAAAAATATTCCTGATACGGAAGAAGAATCCCTTTCACGTGTTGGAGCAGTTCCACATATAACTCATCCCGTGCATTAGCAACGCATGCGCAAAGCGCCTTGAAGCAAGTAAATTTTGCACTTTGATCACGCGTAATCCAATGCGTCTGAAATGTATTCCTTTAGGAATACTAATTTCCCACATTGGCGCTCGTGCGGGGTGAGTTTAAACGGAGATCTTCAGCTATATGATTTTGCGAATACTGAAGGAGAAGTATTATTTTTTCGATTATTTTACAAATGTAATTCAGTGTAGTGAATGTATAGCAGTAGTCCCATTTTTTTTTAAATTTTGTTATTTTCATATTATTACTAGGTACATTTTAAAAGTGATACGCACTGCTGACAATTTCAGTCACTAGCCGCCTCTGATTCCCACTGGCCGAAGCTGGTGAATTTATTTATAAAACTCCCCTTTTTGCTAATGTTGTGGTGCAGCTGGAAATGGGCGAGCGGAAGGAGGAAGGACAAAAGGAGATTCGGAAACCGTACCCACTTGTTAAATTGTTAAAGTCACTTCAAGCATCGCATCGTTTCAATTTTGAATGGATGTCTATAACCATATCAAAACTGACAATATTTTCCACTCAGGAACGAAGCAAACATTGCTTATAAAGTAGTTACATAATAAATATGTTAAAACTCTCGTCTTAATGTTCAGAGCTCAGAAATTTACCGCTAAATCAATTCCCTATTTCTGATAACATTTTTATTTATTAAAATATACACTGTACATTCTAATACAAGTTGTAAGGTATGTTAAATAAAAAATGTACATGGTTACATACCTATTACGTAAGTATAATGTCATTTGGAAGTTTCGCCTGACATCTCAGGCGAGACCCGTTCTCATCAGAACGGGTCTTAAAACTTAATAAGTGTATTTCTAATAATACAGGTTTATCCTGTATTATTAGAAATACACTTTCGGTTGTGCCTCTATCTGTAACTCCAGTTCAATGAATCTAGAACTTTTACTTTGAATTTAGGCTAATTGTCAAAATAGAAAGGATGTTTGTTTGAAGACCTGCCTGTAACCAACTTATGATATTATTTGTCAACAAAAAATAATGTAACCGTGGTTTTTTTAATTTGTTGGGAATTCGGACTTTCCCCATTAGAGTATTGAATTTATATGCGACACGAAGCGAAAAAATTGATTTTACTTTTTTACCACCAATACAACGCTCTAACACCAAACGACTGAAAACTACCATATCCGGTCTCCGTGCGCTGCTACTCGCGGGATAATGGTGGAACACGTTTCGACAAGACAACAGCGCCTCTGTTACTATTCTGTTAATTTTCATGGGTAAATTTTCATAAAATTGATCGTTGTTCTACATAGAATTATAAAGATAAACCGCATAAATATAAATAAATTCTTCTTGACTGTTTAACTTATTGCTGCACTGATTCTATGGCAACCCTGCACCCAGAAAAATACCTACAGAGCGTAGGATATTCGTAATGGACAAATAATATCGGCCATTATATTCCCATTTGTGTGAAACTCGGCTTATGCCGCCACCGACTTAAAAGTTGTAGTTTTTGTGGCGTTTTCTCTTCGCGGCTCCTGCGGCCCGGGACCGCTGGGAAACTACAAAAGGATAAACGCCAGTTTGTCGAGAAAAGGAGTTAGAGAGGATAATTAAGGCTGTCTTTGAAGTTCTTTTTGAATACGGCAGGTCGAAGGCTGTGTATCCTTTTATCCACATCAGTGGCAGGATGCGCGATTTTTGTATGCGACACGACTTTTAAAGTCAATTTTAAAAATGGTTAAGAAATTTGGTTTCAACGCATGTCACTTTCCACACACAGTAAAAGGTTTTGTTTTATCTGTTTTCTTTGTAAAGAAAACATCTTCGTACGATATTATCGTTGAATTAGTAAAACGGGGAATACTTAACATTGTTTTGACTCCACACTCAATTGAGAGGTAGGTACTTTATATTGCCGTTTAGTTTCTTATACTAGGAAATACCGCCAATACTTTGTGTTGAATATAAATACTTTTGAAGGTTATACCCATTTAGCATTGACGAAGAAGGTCGTACTAATAAGTCTAAATGAAACATGAAACAGAACAAGACCAAGGAAAATATAAAAGTAACGATTGCAACTTGGAACCGTTTTATCTTCATCTTCAATGACAAATTACGCAGGGCAAGAAAAACTCAAAACGTGTAATTCTCTTACAATTGTTATGTTGCGCATGCTTTTAAGTTCTGTATTCACATGGCAGAACGGACGTTCTGACCCAGCACAGCATGACAAGAGGTATACTGCTAAATGATACCTCTATGTCTCTTGACATTTTCAACATTGGCTTTGAAGATTTCAAGAGATATTTTAGGCAAGAACTCCAAATTATCTTTTATTGTAAAAGTTTGTTTTAATTTATTTATCTAATTCACTACCTGACTATGTCATTTGAAAATGTGTTTTATTAAATTACGGTCTCCACCATTACAAAAAATTTTATTGGTACCGACGCGACGCCTTGCGAATCATGTATTGGATAACCAACGCCTTTGCCGTAGGTCACTCCAAGTGGTTCGCTACTTCTAGTGACTTAGCAGGGGTGCCTGGTTTCATGTGGTGATTTTTGTCTAACGGCCAATATCTTAGTCCACCTATTGCGTTGCAAGCCGGATCGGGAGAGATTGGTTGAGGGAGTCTTAGTCTAGACCTCTCCAACAGGTCTCTCTCGGGCCATCGCGGCGGGAGGACTGGATTCATAACTCCGTCACTCCTAGACACATTGACCCGCAGATTCCTACTCACCCCTCATTCCTTTTACCTTCAGAGAACTTCCTTTCCTTCCTTTCTCTAAAAATACCCTCCACACAGCATCCTTAAAACAAGTTATCCTTTTAAACTAGTGTTATCTATATCTTTTGTGAAATATATTATAGCATATTGCAGACCTCCACCAATGTTGTGAGGGTCGGTTGGTGCGGAAAGGTTCTTGGGAACTTTTCAAGCCCAAACACAAAAGTTTCCAAGTTTCTGAAACTCAATTCGGCGACTACTCGCTCGCCGCCGCAACCTTTAGCCCCCACCCAAACGTATAGGCGGGAAACTTTATTATTCGATATTCTCAAACTGAACATAAAACCTTATTATTATTTATAATCTTTCATGGACCACACAATAACAATATATTACAAACTCTCTACATATTATAAATTAAAGTCCCCCGCGTCGTCTGTCTGTCTGTCTGTCTGTTCGCGATAAACTCGAAAACTACTGAACGGATTTTCATGCGGTTTTCACTAATAGATAGAGTGTTTTTTGAGAACGATTTAAGTACGTTATTTGTCAAGGTTTTGTGTAAATTGGTTGAAACATAACGATAATTGTTAGAAGTGTCGGAAAAAGTCAAGCCGCCTTGTAGCTTTCATCAAAAACGCTGCGTAATCCTTTTGGGATATAACAAAACAATGCATAGTGGGATATTTCTCTTTTATAGATCTACAAAAAAGTCCGCGAAGGCATATACCTATCTATCTTTTACGGATAGCTTACTATACCCATTCTATCTTATAAAAAAATGGTTACGTACATTGCGGTAATTGAAAAGTTATTTATACGGATACAGTATTAATCCTTATTAACTTAAATACGTTAGTTACCCCAATCATTTCATGCACATTATTATAATCTTTCACACCATCTCTACGCATTATAAATTAAAGTCCTCCTCGGCATCTGTGTGTCTCTTCGCGATAAACTCAAAGACGGCGGTGGTTATAAAGCTTGGCTAACCATCCAGTAGATGAGGATGTGTTTTATTAGCCACAGCAACGCGTGGCCGGGTCAGCTAGTACTATATCACAATATTTTTACAATCAGTGCAATTAGTTTTACTTTGCGATTTAATTTTAACTATATCCGTTATAAAGTTATCTTTGTTTGCTAAAAATATATTTCAAATCGCATTAAAAATAAAGTTCAAATTAACTAAATCACACAACGCTTTGTACGTGTTTGGGTTGAACTGCTTCTTCGTAACAGTTCTAGTGTGAATTGATTTATTGTGATAGATAATGGTATCGTATCTCCGTGCTTACA
Organism: Limnephilus rhombicus; assembly: GCA_929108145.2. Lineage (NCBI taxonomy): Eukaryota > Metazoa > Arthropoda > Insecta > Trichoptera > Limnephilidae > Limnephilus > Limnephilus rhombicus. The sequence goes on from OV815277.1 coordinate 15,651,127, forward strand.
ATCACAAAAAATCGTAATTTCATTCAATCGAAAATCGATTTGAATTATTTTTAGTTTTAATTTATTTCCTCAATAATAATGTTTGTAAATTCGCTTTGTGGAATAATTTTAATTAAATGGTAGTAATTTGAATCCACTATTTTATTTACAAACTATATCTATGAACATGTTCCAAAATCGAAGGTTTCTTCATGTAGATAATTATTGTAATAACTGTTAAAACAAAGTTTACAATGATATTATCAATTAATATAATTTATTTTTTTATCTAATGTTTTGTTTTACCATATTTTTGTATTAAAAATGTTTATAGTATCAACGTTGGTAATACGAAAAAAATACCCTTAAGACAGCAGTACATGTAACATGTATCTATTGAGGTTTTATGAAAGAAAACAAATTTACACGCTAGAAAGATTTATCATGAACGTGCATTGCACACTGTACATTTAGTAGGTATTTATATTTATAAATAAGCTTGACGTTACAAGGTGACTGAACATAGCCAATCATTTAATAAACTGAAAGCATATTGTACATATAAACAACCAAAATCAAATAGTAAATTAATATCTCTCGTAAATAATACAGTGGAATTGCCACTCAAAACAACACAAAAGACTCCCACCCATAGAGCTGTGATGCTTTATTTAACAAAAAGACTTGTTGAAATCGCTGATTGGATTATGAACATAGACTACTATTGCAAACTTCACATAGTCTAGTCTGGAGGTCACGTGTTTCAAAGGTCGCACCTTTAATTCCCGCCAGATGGCGTAAAATGAAAACTTTAAAAGCGTGAAAGGTAAATAATTAATTAAACACAGTATTGTACTCACTTTTTGAAAGCAATTTATAAAATAGTTTCTTCGTAATAGATTATATGTTTTTTGATTGATTATTAAGTAAGTAACACACGTAAAATAAATTAGAAGTATACTACAATAAAGCAAACAGAATAATATTTGGGCTCCTATACTTTTTGTTTTTTTGTCTTAAAAAATTATATGTTACTTCTGAAGATAATGTCTGTACATTTGCTGAACCGAAACGGTAATTACTAGTATATGACAATCACTCGGGAGAAAAATAAAACAAGGCAAGAAAAAAACAAATTATTCTAAATCTATTTCATTACGTAGGTACTTAAGTGAGAAGAAGATACTTATCTGAGAAGTAGGTACTCTAGTGAAAAGCCGATACATAAGTAAGAAGCATGTACTTAAGTGAGAAGTAGATTTTTAAGTGGAAAGTAGGTATTTAAGTGAGAAGTAGGTATTTAATGAGTGGTAGATATTTAAGTGTGAAATAAACATTTAAGTGAGATGCACTTTAGTGAAAAGTAGGTACTTAAGAGAGAAGCATGTACTAAAGTGAGAAATAGATACTTAATTGAGAAGAAGGTGCATAATTGACAAGTAGATATAATATCAAAGTGCCTACATACTCACTTTTTAAATAGAGCCTCTCAACCCTTCAAGTGAAAATCGGAAGGGTTCCTGATACGGTCGTTTCAGACCCACAGTGGCAGCTCCTTTGAAAGTGTACCCCATACATCTCCGGGTTACGAATGAATATTTTAGCAAAATCTATAGAACACATACGCTCCCTCCACTGTCGATATTTCATTCTAAACTTTTCCTGTGGAATTTTCTCCTCGAAACTTTTCCCGGGCGGATTACTCGCGGACATACCCTTTCTTGGGAACGATATTTAAATTTTCCGACCGACTAACTTCCGTTGAGGTGCCACGTTCATGAAAGAAGACAATAAATTGCGCTTTACACACAGTTGTTCTCGAGTTATAGTCGGAAAGGAATATTCAATTTTCACTCCTTGTACTCTACACGATCTGCCATAACATCTGCATTCCAATATATCAGAATATGAAAACATTTTAACAACGGAAGTAATGCGAAATATATTTCCACACATCTTATCAATTCAATATTATAGAGAAACTCCAAATAATGTTCAACGATTTGTGATTATTTAACACTGTGTTTTCAAATTAACGACATTAATTTACCGGCTTTCAATTTTCAACAATTTATGTTCAAAATTTTTATTGAACAACTGAATACTACGAAACGAACAGTATTCAATTTGGGAGATGGATATGGGTATCGCCGCCTTGGAAAACATTTATTGGATTACCAACACCCAGGGCCGGTTTTAGCACTACCAGCGCCCTGGGCGAGATTTCCACGGCGCCCCCTAACTGCAATTCAATTCCATACGAAAAAAGGCAATGGGTATAATTAAAAAAACAAACTATTTATTTGAAAAACTAATAAAATTTCACTTTTCTAGTCTTTCTATCGGCAAAATTGATAACCTAATAAAATTCTTTGATTAGGTTTTATCAAAATCGATATTTTCAGCAATTTTATTTCCGATTGACAAAGTTGCCAAGTCTGTCAATTTAGATTGAGATATTGTCGATCGCAGATAGGTTTTTATCTTGAATTAATTGTTTCATTGTTTGCTAGTATTTTTAATGAAATGAGAATTAGAGAAATGTCGCCCTGTATCAATCTTCGGATAATTATCTATGTGAGTTTGCATTTATCTATGTTGTTTTGGCTTGATCCGCTATATTCGGGATAACAGTACTAACGTCAGCTAGCATTTGTATTTGTTCTACATCACCAATGGAGTCATCCTGAGCAGCATCTGTAATTGTAGCATAACTTATTCCCTCACTTCGGGAAACTTCGTCCACAATCTCTTCATCAGCTATCTGATCTGACTTGTCAGACAGAGTCTCCATTACCGATGAATTCGTTTGTATTCCAGATGTAGATGCCACTTTCAGGCCTTGATTTTTTGTTATGATATATTTATCTATATTCATAAACTTTTTTGTTTTTTGAAATTCCTTTTCTTTTTCTTTTTTTTTTTAAATTTAACTCCACACAGGAGGCCCTGAGGAAAATAATTTCCCTCAGGGCCTATGTCATCTGGGATGCTGTGTGGAGGGTCTTTTTGAGGAGAGGAAGGAATGAACATTGGTCTTGAAGAGACCCATGTTGTAGGAAGTAGGAAACACAGAGGCCGGCAAATCATTCCACAGCCGAGCTGTTGAACATAAGAACGAGTCGAAGAAACGACCCGTTCTCATGTGACAAATGTCAACTGTGTACAAATGTTGGGCACGCGTTTGGCGTGTTTCCCGACTATGCACCGGTGTCGAAGGGATCAATGATGCTAGTTCCTCGGAGCATCTTCCATTGTAATACCGGTAGAACAAGGATAGCATTCCCACCCGACGCCTGTGCTCTAAAGATTGCAATCCGTCTGTTAAGATGGGAGAATCTATCAAACGGACCGCCCGTTTCTGCACAGAGTCGAGGGTATTTTTCAGGTATTTTGGAGCTCCAGACCAGAGGTGGCTGCCAAATTCAACCGTGGGGCGCACTTGCGATTTGTACAGGGTTAGCAGTTGTGTACTATTAAAGTATCTGCGGGCCCTGTACAGTACGCCCAGTTTTTGGGAGGCTAACTTTACTCTGGCTTCGATGGAGCCCCCATACCTGAGCTGGTCACTTAGGGTTACACCAAGCATATCAATGGAGGGCCTGTTCGGAAGATTGCTTCCGTTGAAAGAGACTAGATTTTCATTGCGATCCCTTTTAGACGTAATCAGACAAGATTGGGTCTTTGAAACATTAAATTCAACGAGATTATTTTTACCCCAAGAGAAAACACTCTCGAGGTAACCGTCCATTCTTTGCTTCAAAGCCTTACGAGCTGTTGGAGTTTCTGCTTTTCGTTTTCTATATTTTGACACAGATTTCTTTTGATAAGATCAACGTGTTGACATTTTGTAGTAATTAGTTAAGTAGTAATCAATAAAATCTGCAACAAACTAAATCTCTGTAAGTTGAAACATTTCTAAAAATAAATTGATTACAATAAAATTTCATTTTAGCGCTATCCAGCGAGGACGACCAGAAACGCATTATATTTGGGATAGCGTTAAACACGGGAAGGAAGATCAAAAAATGTAGGTAATATTTACATGGCAGCAGAATATTTGTGAAATGTTTTACTTTTACAAGTTTGTGATTCGCGACAGTGCTTAGATTTGGACAAAAAAATTACGATCATCCACTCGTTCCCGTGGGAATGTGATTTTTCCCGCATTAAAAAGTAGGTATTCTATATATTTTCTCGGGATCTATATTATCTCCGTATCAATAAAGTATAATTAGTTCCAAAGATTACCCCGCCCCAAACGCATAAATATACAAACAAATGATATAGAGATCGATAGATAGCAGAGAGAGAAAAATATAGTGGAAGAGAGTGTTTAGTATAGATTGTTAAAATAAATTTGTTCTTATCCAATAAAATGATCCCTCAAAATATCAAATAACAAATACCTACTTTTACACTTTACACTATTATATATTTCAACTTTTTAGATAAAACTAATGGCACTCCCTGAATCGGAACCAAGAGTGATGAACGAGAGCCACGTAGCGTGGAACGTCTGAATAATGCGTTTGTTTGATTTAAGAAATAATAAGAATAACTCTTTTAAGTGCGTCCACTTATGCAAAGAATGAGAATGAACTGGATGTGTTCCGCTTCGTCAAAAATAACGCCAACTCTTTTTGAATAAAATGTTAAAAAGAGATAGAAAATGTGTTTCTCTATGGTTGGGGATTCCCGGTAAAATGAACTGCATGCAGTGCTCCGATCGAAGGAATTGTACACTACGTTCCAGTTCTAGTGTTGCCACCATAACAATTATTTTCCTAAATTTAGCGAATTTACGAGTAAGTAGGCCCGGCTCAAAGAGCGAGCGGCGCCCCTTTATGTCCGGCACCCTACCCTAACGCCGCTACTGCCAACACCCCTGTTGTAGGTCGCCCCAGATGGTGTGTCACGTTTGGTAACTTAGAAGGGGTATCCTGTTTATGGGGTGATGTTTGTCTAGGTCTTGGCGGTGGAGGCGTCTGCCCACCAACTGCGTGACAGGCCAGATCGGGAGAGATTGGTTGAGGCAGACCTTTTGAACTCTGCATCTGTTGAACCGCGGTGGGAGGGTGGATTCGTACGTCCGTTACTCCTGCACACACTAACCCCCAGCTTCCAACCCACCCCTCATACTCTTTTGCTTCCCAGAACTTCCTTTCCTAAAAAGACGCTCCACGCAACATCCCCGAAGATGTCATGGCCCTGAGAGGAATTTTTTTCCTCAGGGCCTCCTGCATGGAGCTAATGTAAAAAAAAACACACAGCCTAGGTCATCTTAGGGGATGCTGTGTGGAGTTTTTTTTTAAGAGGAAGGAGTGGTCTTGAAGAGACCCATGTTGGAGGATGGGGAAAAAGCAGATGCCGGAATAAATCATTAAATCTAAATAAAATTTTGTTGTGAGCTGTAATAGTTGCAGTTACCTAGAAATTTAATAAAATGTGTGTTTTTTTCTTTAAATTTATTTCTACGACAGAACTCACTGGAAAGTGTTGCTGCTTCATATAATAGTTTATTCTTTTGTTCAAAATAAATCGATTATATTTCATGGAAATAGCATATTTCATCATTTTTGTGGATCTATTTACTTTCCATTTTTGTTCTATAAACTAAAACATTTTTATTCTACAAAATAAATTAAATATATTTTACCAGTTCATTCTTTATGCACGCACATGGTAACTCCATTCAAGTAGTTACCAACCTCCGTTGAATGACATCACCAATATTGGAGACAGTTTGGAGCTGGAAAGAAGTTTTGGGAAGGAAGCTGGGAGATTCAATTTCTGAATGCAGATTTTTAAAAAGGCGATACTATAAGTAAATATATTACCGTCTCGTTTGTTGTAACCAATCGTGTGTATTTGATAAAACTATTTATTCTACGTAGTCACATACATGTAAAATCGCACCAAGAGTTCTTTAATGTATTAACTCTATTAAATATTGTTTTAAAGTACTTACTTAGTTAAAAACATGTCAGTCGTTTATTATGTCCTCTTTTTAAATGAACGTCTATATTTGAAAACAAAATGGTAAGTAACTCTTTCGCATTTGAGTAAAATCATCTTTTAATTACATGATGAGTAAGTCCTTGTGGAATACTATCAATATTTAATGAAACGATTAAAATTTATTGATTCAGAAAATTCTACTTCTAAGGCTTATACATCCCATTACAAACTTTGTGGTTAATAACATGGCTAAGTAAACAGAAGTAAAGTTGAGGAAATAATAAAAATTACGAAGCAACCAACACAATAAACATGAAGATGAGGAAATGGACAATTATGAAGACGAGGTGTACAAACATGAAGATGAGGAAATAATAAAAATTACAAAGCAACAACACCAACAAAACAACACACGGTCAATAAACTTGAAGATGAGAAAATCAACAAATATCTTCATATTTACAAACATGAAGATGAGAAAATCAACAAATATCTTCATGTTTACAAACACGAAGATGGGGAAATCATAAAAAAATAATTAACTCCAACACAATAACCTACAGTTAACACGAAGAAAAAGAAATATAAGGAAATCATTTATTTAATTTTTTTAATTTTTCTTTATTCATTGCTTTGAATGGTTACATCATTTGTGGATTTTTCAACGACCATGCTAGGCTCAGGCCCATGTTATGGTGTTCGAATAAAGCGATCCAATAGTCAGACATCAGTTTGCAGTTATATCTAAAAGTGTACCCTCTGTCTGGTACAATTCTCAGATTACTATAAAAACCGCCAAACCAATTACAATGCAGAAAAACATGTAATAAATTTAATAAAATGTTGATTATTTCTGGGTCACTTCTAGGATATTTCAAATTGTCGTACTAATGTACCGGACCGTTATACCTATAGGTGTAACTTTATTGCATATGTAATATCATTTGATTTATGGTGATCATTCGAATATTGCTTAACAAACTACAGCCCGCCTCGGAATAGGAATCCATAGTGAGAGGGACTGTAAATTTACTATTATACTATTTATCTTCAAAAGTAATTTAATTAGGTCGCATAAGTAAAGTATTCAATAACCCGTGTACAGTAATAATGTTATATTTTGCATTAGTCGGAAGAACACTGGAATATGCTTCGCCAATTTGGAACCCGCAATGCAATGCAATCTCTTTCTTCACCTATATAATGCTCTCTTTATGGTATTAACCCTCAATTTAAATCATGTTTGAATGTTTGAATTGTATAAATCAGTATGTATCTTACCTTAAATATTCTTATGTTATAATTAAATATTCTTATGTATGATACTCATTTATGTACCTCTACGCCTGTCTCAACACAGGTATACCCTAGTGAGACAGGCATCGAATAATGTAATGTAAACATACCTTATATAGATAAATAAATAAAAAAAAAAAATAAAAAAAGTATACATAGATAGCAAAGAACATATTCAAAACAAATTTATAAAATATCTTACCTTCAAACTCAACAATAATTTTGAATGCACATTTCAAACTTTGCAAAAAGGCGATCAATATATGATTGCACTTTTATTCCCAAAATTTTAAATAATGTCATTGACTGTACCGAACGTCTTTCTCTAGTTAATTTTAACATACCATTAAGACGTAGAACTATTCCACACGCTTAATTATAAGTCAAATGCAGCATCTCAATATGTTCAATATTATTTGTCTAAATTCTAACATCGATATTTTCTCCGATTCACTGCCCAAATTTAAAAAGAGCATCATGTCAATAATATAATTTGACACACACACACACATACACGCACCCTCCCTCTCTCTCACACACACACACACCTTCCCACTACATACATCACCCGGTTAATACTTAATACGCATACCATAAATAAGACACTACAATAAACACATGGGTACCCACCATGTATTATACTTATTAATTGTAAAAAAATTTAACCAAAGTATCTAATGTACTGTTTGTTTCTGTTAATAAATAAAATAAAATAAATAAATTAAAATATACAAATAAAATACACCGAAGGACTCGTGGTGCGAAATATTTAAATAAAACTACATAGAGAGCTTACTCCTTGCAGCTTCCGTACAAGGCCCTCCGTCATTGACTAGGAATACAGGGTATTTTTCAGAAGGTGGATAACGTCAGTCCTGCATTGAAATATTACTCTGAACAAAAGTATCAGGGACGCAGAATGAATGGAGGGTGGTTTAAGAAATTCCCTCGAACTTCGTTTAATCTCCCGGCGGCCGTAGGGCTATTTGTAAAAAGGATTTAATTTCAAAAATAATATGTCAACACAAGTTATCAAGGATGGCATCGCATCTGTACTCTTCATAAGCTCATTATTAATGGTGCCATGCATCAGAATAAGATATAAGCCGACGTCCAGAAGTTTTATAGGGATTTAACTGAAAATCTTTCGAGGGAGCCCATTTGTTTAAATATTCTTATTTACATTTCTGTTAAGGATTTAGGATGACTGCAAATCAAAGGCTGTATTTTTCTGTGTTCAGGCCTGATACCCTTTTCTCGATAAATGAATAAATGACAGTTCTGTGAATACCTGATTTTGAGACACGATATCTTCAAAACGCCTAACGTAATTTTTAATATTGTTTTATTTGCTGCAGCATTATCGGAACGAAAATCCGTTCACTATACTCTATTTATTAGCTTAATCTTTATTATTTTGTCGTACACATGTTAAATCTGTTCAGGATTGATCTTTTTGCTCAAAATTATTCATAAGCGAAACATGAATGGTTGGAAAACTTAAAAAAATTAGAAAAAGTCATAAAAGGCGTAATTTTTTTCCTAATTTTGTCGTAAGCCATTGCAATACTGAGACTAAAATATGATAAACATTAAAAGCACAGTTAGCCAACCTCTGCCACAACATCGACTTAACCCAGTATGACCGCTTGAAATGTCATTTACTTTTGTAATAAGGGTAAAATACTCTATAAGACATACACATTAAATAAATAAATTAATGTTTATCGTTCTGCAAATGTAACCTTTAAAAGATTTTAGATTTTCGTTACATAAATTAATGAAGTTTATTACCAAACCTTTCATGGCCAAATGATCTATAAATATTATATTTTTGGTAATTTTGTTATTATACAAACATATATTTATATGCAGGGTATTAAGAGATGTAGGCACCCAACCCTAAAGAACAACCTCAATTGTCCAATATAATGGATTTATATAAACTGTGTAAATAAAATATAAAATTCTAACTGATTTAGTTGATAGTCCAATATTGCTTGAATTGAGAAGCTTCCAGATTCTACTACGTAATACTAGAAGTAAGGATTAGTTTCAGTGCAGACTAACTACCATATGTATTCCTCTTGCTAACTATCATATGCATTCCTCTTTGTCCTTTGTACTTTGTGTAACTGGGACTAACTACCATATGTATTCCTCTTTGTCCAGAATATTAATAGAGGGAAACAAGTATCCCAAGTCAGTGGACATCTTCAATTTATGTTTCAACAAATATAAAATATTGTTACTGAGGCAGTTTAGTTATTATCTATCTATCTATCTATATATATAAAAATCTATTGCTGTTCGTTTGTCTCGCTAAAACTCGAGAAAGGCTGGGCCGATTTAGCTAATTTCGTTTTTGAAATGTTTGTCGTAGTCCAGGGAAGGTTTAAACGGTGAGAAAATATGGAACATGGCGAAGAAGATAGTAAAAACAACAATTTTATTTTCCCGTATAAACTGTTCTACCTACTTTTCTCTCAATCATTTGGTACGGTACGGTAGACTCGGGAGTGGAGTGGGGAGAGGGAAGGTGGAGGAGGCGGAGTGAGAATCACCCTAATACCATGCGAGCGAAGTCACGGGAAAAAGCTAGCGTTATATGGGCAATCAAGATGCGGAAGTTGAAAGTCGTTGTGCTCATAATCCAACAGTAAAACGAACCATTTTCCAAGAACTGCAAACGTCTCTTCGTCAGAACAATGATTTAGTAAAAATATTCAAAATGGCATTAGATCGTGTACCGTCGGACAGACGTAATATTAAACGAAACACGGATCCATGTGTGTTTGTTACTCTTTCACACAAAAACTACTGAATGAATTTTAATGAAACTTTACAATAACATAGCTCATACATCAGAATAACATATACGAGCTCTGGCATCATGAAATTTTGTACAAAAAATTGCAATAGGTGGCACGCGAGCTGTTTGAAAACTGAATGTATCGGGAATGAACGTATGGAATGCAGGAGGGGGGAAACTCGGGGGGGGGGATGCAAATACGGGAGGGGGTTAGGGAGGGGAGTAGAGTGAGAAGAGGGAAGGCTGAGGAGGAGTGGGGGGAGGAAGGAGAGTAGGAAGGAGAGGAGGAAGGTGAACGGGACGAATGGGAAAGGACGGACAAGGAGAAACAATTCATTTATTAAATGGCATAGCAATGCACGCCGGGTACCAGCTAGTGTACAATAAATACTGTATATTTCTTACTATTCATGTGTAATATAAAAGCCCCGAAAAAGTGCGTAAATAAATAAATAATTAAAATAAATAAATAATTTTTTAAAATTAGAATGTCACGGGACACCAAAACGTTATCTACATTTCTTACTCCAATTTATTCCAGGAATCAATGTTTAAGTAAGTCAGGTACACTATTTGACACCTTGTAGTATGTATAATGTATTGTGTACAATATATTATTGTATGCAATGTTTATAGTTTGGGATGCCTTTACTTAAGGCGCCGCAACCGGGCTCAAAAGAAGAAGATGGAGAGATATGAAATTACGAATGTTAAAGGAGGGCGCTAGTATTTAAAGTTTAAAGCGGCAAAATCGATGTGACAATTGTGAAAATGTTTAATAAAACACGACACCTTTAAAATAGAGCAAAAATCCCACAGAGGTTGTCTTAAACAGCATTTAAAGAAACACTGCGAATTTTTTCATAAATATAACTTAAAATAACTGAAAAAAAGTGTTTATAATAATTTTTGGAGCAAACTTTGCGATTTTTTTCTATCGAGGGAATTTTATTTAATTTTGCGTTTCGGCGCGGGATTAAGAATAATATATATATATATATATATATTTTTTTTTTTTTTTTTTTAAGAGCTTTAAAACGTGTTTAAGGGAGATGTGTAAGAAATCGGTAGAAATTTCGGTAGCGGCGGCTTAACACAATTTGTTATTCGTGACACGGAAGGAAAGGTTCAATATTATGTTGTGAACAGTGTTAAGAATAACATTGATTTGTATTTTTTTCATATTTTTTTGGAATGTCTAAAAAAAATTAACACCTTCCTGAAAAAATTTATGAAAATATATTGTTATGTCTTCAGTAGTGCTATTACCTTTAAATATGAGTGAGTATATTTAAGTTGATCCGCCGTCTAATCGATTAGCCCCGGCCACCGCGACTGACTTCCCATGGGTTATTCGTTTATAATGACTTTTCAAAAATTGACGAGTCACATTTTGTAATTCCACCTTCTTTAGCAGTAACTGCAGGTAGCAACAACTCTGTATCTAACACGATAGCAGGTATTTATAACTAGATATAAGAAGGTATAAACGACCGAGTATCAACCACGAAAGCCCCTGCTGAACTCAAGACCGACATGGCGAATGAGCTTGGGAAGACCAAGTTTAAGATGGAGCGACAACGTACTCAAATATATATCCACCTTGGAGATTGTAAACTGGAGAGAGCTGGCACAAAACCGTGATGAGTAGAGGAAGACTCTTGAGGAGGCCAAGACCCACCAGGGGTTATAGAGCCAAGAGTGATGATGATGATAAGAAAGGTGATAAGTGATAACTCGATAAGGAGTTATTACTACTTACTGCAAATAGTGCGCAATACGAATTCACTTATCCAGATCACATTTACCTTTTTGAAATTGTTAGATAAAAGAGGAGCACAAAAGCCAAAAATGTGTAAATTTTTAGCGTTCCTTATATGACCATGAATATAATAGGCACAAAAAATCGTTTTGAGTCGCGGAATAGGGTCGAATAAGTTCAGTGGTTAGAGCAGAGCCCCGTCAAGGCTTTCCTAGATGCGACCGTATCTGGGATTAAATTTAGGAGGCAGGAATGGGTACCTACGCACCGAGAACCATTTATTGGATTAACCGCTGTCTCCCCAAGTGGGTCGCTACGCTTGGTGATGTAGCAGGGTGAGATTTATCTAGGTCTTTACGGCGAATGCGTCTGCCCACCTACAGCGTGGTGAAGCGGATCTGGAGAGACTGGTTGAGGGAGACCTAACCTAGATCTCTCTAGCTGGAATTTCTCAATTCATCGACTTAATGGAAGGGATGGATTCATACGACCTTCACACCTGGACATATTGATTTCCAGATTCCTACCCACTTCTCATACCTTTTTCCTGCCCAGAACTTCCTCTCCGTACTTTCCCTACAAATATCTTCCACACAGCATTCCAGAATAAACGTGTTTTCCTCAGGGGGTCCGGTGTGGAGCTAAATTAAAAAAAGTATTTTTTGTGATTTATTACTAAGTTATTAAAAAAAATAATTCTAGACTTGCACTAAAATTAATAGTTGTTGCACTTAGAAAATTGATATATTTATAAGGGTTAAGAAACTTGAAGATAATTAATAATAATGTGTCTTATTAATTATAATTAATAATAATGTGTCTTAGTCGAAGTATGACAAGGCTGTATCCTGTCGCCACTATAGTTTAATCTCTATTCCAACTATGTCTTTAAAAGAGCCCTAAGTAATACTGATAAGGGTCTGAAGATCAACGGAGTTGTCATTAATAAAATAAGATACGCAGATGATACTGTATTACTAGCTGACTGTATCGATGACCTCCAAGACCTATTAAATCTTGTTAATAATGCTGGTGAGCAATTGGGTCTAACAATCAATGTCAATAAAACTAAATGGATGACATTTGGACGACTAAATCACTCTGAATCAGTGATACAGTTAAATGGTTGCAATGTCGAAAAGGTGGAAAGATTTAGATACCTCGGCAGTATTCTCACGGAGACTCTTGACCCAGATGTGGAGGTTAGATGCAGAATTGAAGCAGCAAGAACTGCGTTCATTAAAATGAAATCCCTCTTCTGCAATGACAATATCAGCTTAAAACTAAGGCAGAGAATGCTAAAATGTTATGTGTGGTCGGTCTTGCTCTATGGATGTGAAACATGGACCTTGAAAGTAAATACCATGAACAGGTTAGAGGCTTTTGAAATGTGGCTTCACCGGAAAATGCTCAAGGTCCCATGGACCGACATGATCACCAACACAGAAATTCTCAGGCGGGCTAGAGCAGATAGAGAACTGCTTACATTAATAAAAATCAGGAAAATTACATATCTGGGTCATATACTTCGAGGGGAGAAGTATCACTTGCTCCATTTGATATTGAAAGGCAAGATAGAGGGTCGCCGAGGGCCTGGTAGGAGACAAATGTCTTGGCTGCGTAATATACGAGAGTGGACCGGCATTAGAAGTGTGGAGGAGCTATTCCGGGCAGCGCAAGATAGAGAGACATTCTCAAGAGTGATCGCCAACGTCGGGGGGACCTGATACGGCACGGAAAGAAGAAGAAGTATGATACAGTTAAATATGACCGAAGGGGATAGGGTCGAATTAGCTCAGTTATTAAAACAAAAAATATATCGTTCTAAATATAAAATTAAAACATTAGTTTCGCTTGCCATACCTAAATGATAAAAAATAATATTACAGTTGCATTCTCACATCGGTAGCGTAATGCGTTTTTAATGTTGTACTATTTTGTCAAGGTGGCACGGTTAATAAAAATGTTATGTCGTATCATCCATGGTGAGCTATATAAACGAAACCGTGAGAACAAAAATTTTGTTGCTCGTATGAATTTTTTTGCTACTCCTAATGTTCAGTCTTGGTGTATTTTTGTCGAGAACATACTCGAGTTTAAAAAAATGATGATTTATTACCTTGGGTCAGGGACGTCAGGGTAACTATTTGATATATCATATTATTATTTACACTCAGAAGTTCGGCCGACACAAAATAATGTTAATTTGTCATGCTTCCGATTCTCAGCAAGAGTTAAGTATTATTCTGCTGCTGAGAGCTACGTTGTGACTTGTCTTTCTGATATATGCGTCGTTTATGAGAAAGAAAGAGAGGTTCCAACGGAGCTTTCAGGGGAATGTCTTTAACGTCTCCACCCACGTTCCTAACCGCCCAAACCCTAATGTCTCCTCGTAACACAGAAGGACTTAAATGGAATTAATAAGCGATTTTTTAGTGTTGTTAAGGGTCATAATCGAGGGTTGCGTTAAGCGCGTTTATGTTCTTAGCCTCTTTTGATGCTAAGGGTGTTATTTTTAATCCCGTTTGGAATTAGATTTTTTTTATGTATGAATGATGACTGAAAAATATTTGGGTCGGATTTGCGTCAAGGAAATTAATTGAAGAATATTTCATGTGAATAAAACTGAATCTGTTATGCTCGAGCGTGAATTTTATTGTATAAAATGAATTTGAAAATCTTGGCTTTATAAATATAATCCAGGTATAAAAAATAAAAATTAGTGTGTGTAATTCACACGCGATAGAAGTAAAACTAGAAAGTCGCTAGGTATAGCTTTCTTTCGTCTGTTTATTTTAAAGTGGATTGAAGATTGGATATTTACAAAAACAAAATGTTCTTTTTTTTGGATTTCGTAGAGATTCGAACCTTCGTCCGCTGGATTTCTCTGGCCGCTGAGATTTGCGACGCACTATACCGCTGCGCTGTTGGACGCGCACGGCGAGGCGCGAATTTACCGCATTATGTTCCGACAAGCCGTAAAAAAACAAAGCGGTCGTTTCCGCTTTATATACCAATCATTCTCTTGAAGGCTAAATCCTACAGATGTATATGTTTGTTTATTTTTGGTGTCGCTCTTTTCCGTATCATCGAATTTCAAATCACGGTGCTAAAGAAGTTTTCACTTCAAAAATCGAAATATCGTATTAAGGAACGTTTGCAAATGCTGTTTTGTAATAATAATCATACATTTTTACTAGAAGTTTAGAGGCTGCGAACATGAGAAAGATGAAGAGAGATTGATTAGGGTCTTCGGTAAACGTCGTTGTAGCGTTGCAATAAGGGAGCTCAAATAATATTCTGTTCACGATATTGCAGTACACTCTTACTTCACTGTGCTTCCTTATGTCTAGAACATTACCCACAGATGTACATGATCTTGCGGAGAGTTCGAAATGAGGTATTTTTCACTACCGTACTGCAGCGGTAGAAGCAAGGAGAGAGCGTATTTGCACGAATTGTTCATTCTCCTCTACCGCCCAACAGTCATCTCGCCCGTCTTCTCTAAATACATGGCTCAGGAACCTGACCTGTTTCTGTATTGATAATACCGTTCAATTCATCCACATACTATCTTCCTCTTCCTCATCTCCTTTCCCTCTCCACTTATCTTCAGCCTCACAATATACCCCAATAAGGGATTCCAGAGTCTCACTGGGACCAGGCAGTTGAGAGAAGTTTTTAATATTTTTGAAGTCAAACTTCTATAGCACCACTATGATTTGGATTTCCTATGAAACGAAAATGACGTTTACTGCACCTGCGACGCATCAACTGCGCCCATTGGCCGCTTTGATTATGATGTCACTTTTGAAGGCTCCTATTGGTTGAGATATGAAACCGAATTTTTTTTTTTTACATGAGCTCCACACAGGAGGCCCTGAGGAAAATAATTTCCCTCAAGGCCTATGTCATCTTTGAGGATGCTGTGTGGAGGGATTTTTTTAAGGAAAGGAAGGAGAGGAGAGTTCTGGGAAGGAAAAGGGTTTAAGGGGTGGGTAGGAATCTGGGGTTCAGTATTCCCGGGGCGGCGGTACCCATTCCCGCCTCCCAAATTGAAATTACACTAGGCCTGCGATCATTGGTCACTTTGATTATGATCTCACTTTTCAAGTATTAGTTCAAGTAGTGGTTTAAAAGATTATTTGGAAAAGTTTCGCTTTTACCGCGTGTAAACTGCACTCGATTTTTTTTTGTATGAATACCTCAAAAGAGTCCCAGCGGCTCCCGTCTGGAGCCAGTGAGGCTATGGCATTCTCATTTGGGGTATGTTTTGAGGTTGAAGGTAGTGGGCAAGGAAGGAGATGGGGGAGAGGAAGGTGAGGAAGTACACGGCTACTCAGATCTAGTCTTTGGTTTGATTTTGGATTCAATTCTGAATGGTGGTCTTACGCCAGGGCGATATTGAGAGTATCTTGTACTTTGGAACGTGCCGCAAATATACTATATATTATTTTTAATTAATTAATTGTGAAATACACAAATTAACCAAATAAAATTTAACAATTATTACAAGCAATAATTGTCAGCCTGAAACACTCATTTACATTGAAAAATCTTCCGAGAAAAGATACTTGCCGCCAACGGGACTTGAACCCGTGTCCTTCCGATTGCCGGTCGTTGGTTGTTTTCAGGTGGAAAAAATATAACAAGCAGTAATTGTTGAATGAAACACTAGTATATATTGAATTATTTGGCGGGTATTTGATAAGCCGCCATAGCTCAGTGGTCAGAGCATTCGACCGGCAATCGGAAGGACACGGGTTCAAGTCCCGTTGGCGGCAAGTATCTTTTCTCGGAAGATTTTTCAATGTAAATGAGTGTTTCAGGCTGACAATTATTGCTTGTAATAATTGTTACCCTTTGTGCTATGCATAAAAATCTTGTCTAAACGTTAGTTTATAAATTAAAAAATAATAATAAATAAAATTTATTTGCTTACGCCGCACGACGGTATTCGATCCCGCGACCATAGATTGCGACTCAAGAGCCTTAACAGCTAAGAACCAATTTGGCCGGAGTTTTGACTCTTGTGCGGTATTCACACTTTTTTTAAATAGAAGCGACCTACTACAATCCAAAATTTTCTCTTTTTGTCATGTTATATAACTATTGAGCAAATTTGTTTTATCTTTACTTACATGTACGAGTATTTGTTCATTCCCGACGGAACATCAGATAAATCTGTAACTTTTCACAGCTCGTAATATAATTTAAATACTAATTAATTCAGGTTCCCTTTATTATATTATCCCTACCTAACGCTACCTTTCGTTGAATCGACTACGATGAAACACTATTATAGCTGTTTAGTGCAAAAAAACCTAACCTGCAAACTTCGATCCGAGTTACAAAGGATTGAAAATTAAATTAAATTTTCAAATTTGTATAGATTTTTTTATTGAGAAACCACTAACAATGTTAATTGCAAATGATATCTAACATGATATAAATTATGAATGAGTAATGAGCATAATCACTAAAGATTCCTTAAAAATAACCATAAATGGAATGAAAAAATAGTGGGTTAGACTTTCTGTTTTGGAGTAAATTGCCTAAGGACCACTAATGACGCTAAACCTATAGTGACCAAAAACAATAGTCAATAGGCTGTTGTTGCATTATCAGTGAGTACAAATGACTATGTTACAGCGGTTTGTATTTCGTTTTTTACAATAATTGTTTGTTTCTTTATCATTTCAAAATTATTACTGACTAGCTTTTTCCCGCGGCTTCACTCGCATGGTATTAGGGGATTTACACTCAGCCTCCTCCACCATTCCTCTCCCCACTCCACTCCCCCCATTAACCGCCTCCCCCCTCCCCCTCCACCCACCCCTTCCCCCACTCCTCCCCCCTCCACCTTCCCTCTATCCACACCACTCATCCATCAACCCTCCTCTCCCTTCCCCTCCTCCACCCACCCCTCCCACACCCCACACCCTCCCCACTCCACATCCCTCCACTTTCCTCCACCCCTCCCCATTCCCTTCCTTCCCCCCCCCTTCTCTTCGACCCCACTCCACCTCCTCCACCTTCCCTATCTCCACTCCACTCCCCCCCATCAACTCCCTCCCCCTCTCCCTTCACCCCCTACCCCTCCACATTCCCTTTCCCCATACCACTCCCCCCCATCAACCTCCTTACCCCCACCCCCTACCCCTCCCCACACCCTCCTCCATCCTTCCCCTTTCCCCTTCCTTCCCTTACCCTCCCCTAACCCTCTCCCCCCACCCTCCTCCACCTCCCCTTACCCCCTCCACCAACACCCCCCCAACACCTCCTCCCCCCCTCCCCCAACTCACCTCTCACATTCCACACATTCATTCCCGATACATTCAGTTTTCAAACTGCTCGCATGCCACCTATTATAATATCTTATGCAAATTTCATAATTTTATTTATTTATTGTTTTGGAACATTTACAGAGTATTAACAGAAAAAAGTCATTGGATTAGCATTGTAAAAAGCGTACATGTTAATAGTCCACTTAAAAATGTTCACAGAATGCACAGTTTAATAGTTGTTAACAGAAATTAGGAATATCAAAATATAAACGGAGGTATAAAAAGAGATAACAAAAATAGTGATGATACAATATAGAGATAACAAAGATAAAAAAAGATCGATATACGATGTAAAAAAACAGAAAAACAAAAAAAGTAAAGTACAAATAGAGTGAAGAACAGCCATTCACATTCAAGTTCAAGATAAGTATTAAGATAAGTATTTTCAATTCTCAATTACATGTTAGGTTAGTCTATTGTTAATTTGCTTTTTAAAGTAAGCGAGACTATTTGCATAGATGTCTATATGGTTACATTCAATGGAATTATACAGTCGACACATCCGAGACAGTGGATTGAAGTATGCAATATTGTTTTTAAATAATTCGAGATGAAATATATTCTGATTCCTTAAATTACGTCTATTGGGGACCTTAATAAGAATATTGCTCAGGCAGTGAGTTGTTTCAAGCTTATCATGAATGATTTTGTATAGACTCATTAAGTCAGCAACTTTTCTTCTTTTTTCCAGAGTAGTAAACTTAAAATATTGGAGTCGTTCCTCGTAAGATTGGAGTAAGGCATTTAGTCCAAGTTTAAATGATAATAATCTCAGAAATTTTTTTTGCACAGATTCAATAGTTTTTGAATATTTTAATGAATATTTTAATATTTTAATAATGCCAGAACTCAACGGTAGTTCTACACAAAAAAACAAACAAAAAAAATATTATTATCCAATTTGGTTCAGTCGTCCGGGTTTATGCGCATACATACATTTCGGAGTTTCATTTTTAGGCATAGTTATTAAGTACGAATTATTATTATTCTTTTTATATAATACCAAATTATCCAGTACGGCAGTTTTATACTTTTATAGTTTAAATTCGATACCTGTCTACCCAATTAAAATAATAATTGTTGTGTGATAGAAAATGTCAAAATTTGAGAATGACATTTTGCAAAACAAAGATTCTTAAATAAAAATTCTATTTTAGAAAATATTTAAATTAGCGAATTACTTCACTAATTCACTAATAATTTAAATCGATTAAAAAATTATAGATATCTTACTAATTGTGCCACCTATTGCATTTTTTTCATACAAATTTCGTAATGCCAGAGTTCTGAGCCTATATGCTTATATTATTTTAAAGTTTCATTAAAATCCATTCAGTAAAGTAGGAATTAGTATTTTATACATATTTTAATTTTAACATCAAAGGGATGTCCATAGTAACCTAATTTAAAAAAAAACAACATCGTTTCCAAGGCGACAATTGGCGTTGGCAATAAATCGATTTTGTTAGCGACAAAAAACGTATGATAAATAATTTCATAACGCCAGAGATTATTCATAACTAACAGGGCTTACCAATATATATAGTCTGTAGATCTAGCAAATAATGTAGCTTTCTATAAGTGAAAGAATTTTTAAAATCTATTCAGTAGTTTTAGCGTGAAAGAGTAACAAACATACACCCATAAAAACTTTCACCTTTATAATATTAGTAGGATGATGTCGTTTCTAATTAGGAGGAAATTCGAATGACAAAATTGAAAAAATATTAAACGAAACTTTCCAAATGTAAATTCATAAGTCTTCATCCAAAATATTTGACAAAAAATAATTAAACTTATTATCGCAAAAGTGAACATATTTGGTTTTATCTACCGACAAATTCAAGATAAAAAAATGTTTTAGACAGCGGGAAAACATTCAGAGAATATATGCTAGCCTTTATTATAGCATAAGAGGAATTATACGAAGGTTTTAACACACACACATAAATCCATAGGTAGCTACCGGATACAAGAAGAAATAAATTTCAGAGTTGTTGAGTCGGCAATAAGAAAAAAACAAAATGGCTTTAGATTCCCCTTCAAAACTGTTTCGTCTGGAAATAGTTCAACTAGATTTATCTGGACCAACTACAGCATGCTAGCCATTTCGATAGATATTTAACCAATCGTCCATGAGACTACACATTTATAAATTTTAAGTGTTGAGTCATAATATGATAAGTGCACCACTTGTTATTTTGTGATAATCGGTTTCAGTTTCAGTGCCGATGGATCGGCAACACTGAAATATTCCTTTACGCTTTTATACAAAAATACTTCACAGGTTAAGTACTTTAGTATACAGGGTGTTAAGGGACGTACTTGACTTTCTTTAACCAGTGATTCCTGACATTATTTGGAGTAAAAAATGTAAATGAAATTTTGGTCTCCGGTGACATTTTTGATGTTTTTTTTTTTTCTACAAAAACATAAAAAATTGTAGTTGTTGAACAGTTGGAGGCGGGGTAATGGGTTCGTCAGACACCCGGCTGAGTGACCAGTGACGACGTGCGGAAGAAATTTTTTTTTGTTTGATTTTGAAGAAAAAAATTTTGAAAAAAAAAAAGTCGTCAAAAAAAGTCACCGGAGACCAAAATTTCATTTACATTTTTTACTCCAAATAATGTCAGGAATCACTGGTTAAAGTAAGTCAAGTACGTCCCCTAACACCCTGTATGTCGAGGGTTAAGAAAGTGTAATTTTAATGTGTCTTAATGGCTTCAGGAATTTGAACTATATGAGAGATATAACTGTAACCTGGGTCTAACGCCCTACGTTACGCTACGTTTGGTGGCTTAGAAGGGGTGCCCGAGTTCATGGGGTGAGGTTTGTCTAGGTATTGGTGGTGGATGCGTTTGGGAGAGACTAGTTGAGGGAGACCTTTTGATTTCCCCAGCCGGGCTCTCTCGACCCATCTACTTGTACCGCAGTGGGAGTTATAGATTCATACGTCGGGCATGCTGACCCCCAGATTCCTAGCCACCCCTCATACCTTTTTCATTCCTCTACCTCTCATATCTTTCTCTCCTTCCTTTCCCTTAAAAGACCCTCCACATATTATCCCCAAAGATGACATAGGACCCGAGGGAAATTGTTTTCCTCAGGGCCTCTTGTGTGGAGCTAATGTAAAAAAAAGAAATCACGGACCATCGAACCGAAATATTATTGAAACTTCCGATCATCAAAGTTGTACATATTATTCGTAAGAGAATGTTATGCTGCATAATTTAATCGCATGCCTTACATTACCTGCCTCACTAGGTATAACCTGTTCTGAGATAGACGACATGAACGCATAATAAATATTTTAGTGCAGTGTTGTTGCTTATTTTAGGTTGAGCAGAATATATGAAGAAAAAAATCTAGTGCAGTTCACACGAAAGAAGTGACCCCTTCACCCACACAATCTCAACCAATAAGAGCCCTGAAAAGTGAGTCATTCTCAAAGCGGCCAATGCGCGCAACTTGACAGAGCGTGACGCTTCGTAGGTCTCGTAGGAATGAGTCCTAAAGATGTATGTGTTGTCTCTTTTTAGTGTCACTCGTTTTCGTTTCATCGAATTTCAAATTACAACGGTGCTTAAGAAGTTTCACTTTAAAAAAATACATTTGGGGCATATGGGATGTTTAAACGTTTAAAAGATGATTAAATATGTAAACAATAATAATATTACACATTTTGTAAAAAAAAAACGAAAATAAAGGCAAGGTGTAAGAGAACTAACCGATCCTTATTATCGCATTTCAATGGTTGACGATTCCTCTAATTTTATTTATTTTATATTTTTATTATTTATTGAGTTAGTTTATACAACGTTTGAATATCAACTGATATGCACATGGTAACATTTCATTTAATAAATTTAAATATTTGACGTTATTTTTGTACAGCGCACTTTTGTGCCATTTCACTTCAAGTGGGCATTATTTTAAATTCATTTATTCTTCATACTTTCAAGCATTTTATCACACATTTTTAGTCCATCAGATGGATTTTTTATTTCCTTTTAATATTTATTTTTGTGGCAAAATGGTTGACGCATCCTCCGCAATATTTCGCTGCACTCCTTGACACGGAACAAGGGACGTATTAGTACGAGTGTCACACCTTTTTTCGTTCACGGGTCGTCGCTCCGATGCTGCCATAACTCAAAATAAAATAAAACCCGCGAGCGAGACACCACCTCAGCCACCTATAAGATGATATTATAGCGCGCCACCAGAGCCAGAGGTACGAACTTGAGATGTGGCGATACCCCATCGGGAGAGACAAACATTCCCCATTGAGATGTGTGCTTTTAATGCTAACTGCATTTCGTTCGACTTGCGTACAAGGGCTGTCACATTAATTAAATTAACAAAAAAACTAACAAACCTAAGCTTTATAATAAATAATATGTTTAAAATATTTGTCTCTAATTGAATGAAGGTTATTTCTACTTATTGGTATATTGATTTATTTATTTATACTTTTGAATGTAGCTATAACTTTGTGGTTTATCCATTATAGATAAATGAAACAATTTAACTTTGTTTGAACTACTTTTATATTTGAGTAAATCCGATGGAAACAGAAAAAAAAATCTGTTTCCAGATTATCGATTGAGTTTCGCTTATATTGTCTTCATTTATTTAAATATTACAATTTGAGGTTTTACTCATAAAGTTAAAATAAAAAAAAAAATAAAAAATATTCATCCTAGACTTGCAGAAAAAGTCGATAGATGTCGCATATTAAATAAAATGGATAAAGATTTATCCAGACACTATCTAGAGAGCTTTTAGTTCGGGTTTGAATCTTGCAATCGTACATAAAGATAGTTTCCAATAATATATGCGTTAAAGAAAATGAAGATAATGTAGGTAGTTCTTAGTCGAAGTATGGTACAGATAAACATGACCGAATTTCATATCGACACCGTGGCGCAGTGGTTAGCGCGTTTGCCCGGAAAGCAAGAGGTCCTGGGTCCGAGCCCAGAGGTGTCAATATGTTTTTCTGATTTTTCTGTTTCCAGATTTTCGATTGAGTTTCGCTTATATTGTCTTCATTTATTTAAATATTACAATTTGAGGTTTTACTCATAAAGTTAAAATAAAAAAAATAAATTATTTTATCGTGTTTATTATAATTATGTATTCACACAAAGTGTTTGCTAAATGTGAAGATCAATACTTTTACTTGCCAAGACGTCAAATTAGCTCATAGCTATTAAAATTAACACATATATTTTTTTTAATATACGAGACAGTTTATAAGGATGTCTAAATCGTCATATTCCATGGTATTATACAATCTACACATTATATTTCATCCCAGATGCGCGAATGGGATATTCAACTCCGTTCATCCATTTTGGCACTAATGCAACAAATAATAGAATTAAAAAATAAGGTATGAATAAAATGAATCAAAATAATACTCGTGTGTACCACAAACATAAAGACATATAAAAGAGAAAAAAAATTGATACCTGCCTAGAGCAATAGCAAAAATTACCATTAAAAGAAAAAGGTAGATATACGCTCATAGTAAATATTAACTTAAAAAGTAAGTTACAGATTTTGAATTATTATTTTGGCGAAAAAAAAAGTTAGATATTTGTGGTTTAATTTTAGAATGAAATATCAACGGAACTGAATTTATTTCCAAGTCTATG
Source organism: Limnephilus rhombicus (assembly GCA_929108145.2). Taxonomy (NCBI): domain Eukaryota; kingdom Metazoa; phylum Arthropoda; class Insecta; order Trichoptera; family Limnephilidae; genus Limnephilus; species Limnephilus rhombicus. The sequence continues at coordinate 15,674,944 of OV815277.1, forward strand.
TAGCCTTTGGACTGGGGGTATTGTTGAACTATTTTCGACGAACAACTCTGCAAGTCTTTGTGTTGCGATTTGGTACTCGGAAATTTATTAGCTTTGTTGTAAGGTACATTCATTGAGCCGATATATTAACTAATATTATTATGTAAGCTTCCTAACTTTCATGTTGACTAAGTCCATTATTATTATGTTTGCAATACATTAGAAATTTGACTATTTTTAAATACTAGCTGAAGTCTCCTGCGTTGCCCGGACTTTACACATTCAAAATCAAATTTGTAGACAGTGACCGTGAGAGCGATTTTAAATTTTCACGGCCAAAAGTATTATCGTGATTTATTTTTGGGGTATTATGCCGTGTAACGCCAACATTTTAGACAGCATTAGGGTATCCATCATTAGGGGAGGTGTTGTAACACACGACTTGGATGCATTTTACATACCATAATCATTCTTTTTTTTTTCATTTGAAATGTACATACATACAACAGATTTACATAAAAAAATATATGGTTCTTAAAAATAATTACAAATAAAGTAATTTCTTGTTAATGAATCTTCCCAATTTAAAAGAGAAAAACATTTCTCGTGTTTAAATTGGGGAGTCGTGTCATTACAGAAAAAGATTAAAAAAAATAAGTTATACTGTTTTTTTTAATTAAGAAACAAATAAACTTATGAATGATAACAAATATTGATAAATAATGATGTGTGGTTTAAGTGCGGATATCGAAGGACCTTGAATGTTTTTTATGTGTTTTGAAATGTATGAAAGACCACTTCCCAAGTAAAAATGAAAGCACACAAGGAAAGGAAGGAACAAGGAAGGGACTTACTGCGGAACCTTGTGGCACTTCTCTTATTCTAGTATCTCGGCTGGGTTTGATGATGAACAGTCGTAAGACTATTAATCGTGGTCTTTTCAGTATGCGGGATTATGCGGTATGATTATTATTTGCTAATGCGGAATTCGGAATATTAGATGTTCTCGCGGCGAGTTGCGATTGACGACTGATTCTCCATTGAAATGCTTGGTGTAACCCTAAGTGACCAGCTCAGGTATGGGGGTTCCATCGAAGCCAGAGTAAAGTTGGCCTCACAGAAACTGGGCGTACTGTACAGGGCCCGCAGATACTTTAATAGTACACAACTGCTAACCCTGTACAAATCACAAGTGCGCCCCACGGTTGAATTTGGCAGCCACCTCTGGTCTGGAGCTCCAAAATACCTGAAAAATACCCTCGACTCTGTGCAGAAACGGGCGGTCCGTTTGATAGATTCTCCCATCTTAACAGACGGATTGCAATCTTTAGAGCACAGGCGTTGGGTGGGAATGCTATCCTTGTTCTACCGGTATTACAATGGAAGATGCTCCGAGGAACTAGCATCATTGATCCCTTTGGCACCGGTGCATAGTCGGGAAACACGCTAAACGCGTGCCCAACATTTGTACACGGTTGACATTTGCCACACGAGAACGGGTCGTTTCTTCGACTCGTTCTTGTGTTCAACAGCTCGGCTGTGGAATGATTTGCCGGCCTCTGTGTTTCCTCCTTCCTACAACATGGGTCTCTTCAAGACCAATGTTCATTCATTCCTCTCCTCAAAAAGACCCTCCACACAGCATCCCAGATGACATAGGCAGAGTTATAATCTATGGAGTTTCTCATAAGTAACCAAATATTTTTGTCCTACAAAAAGTTTCAAAAATCGATATCTAGATTGTGTTTTTCACACTAAACTAAGTGTATCACATTAAAATAGTGGATCGTTTTCCTATTAATAAATAATTACAGTGAGAACAGATATATTATAAGATTGAATTTAAAAACAAAATCTTGAAATTAACATGACAAGTGATATTTGAATTTGAAACCATTTGAATTTGAATTTGAATTTGAAGTTTGAAGTCAAGTGACATTTGAAGCCATAGACAAAAAGTTAACAGAATATTCTACCATTCTAACATCTACCTACATCTAATAATAATCCATAATATTATAATGGAACAAGAAAACTCTGCCCAACAATTCCTGGCAAAGGCAACCTCTATTTTAAACCTATTAAATATCATCATAATGGACACATCTAACAAATTCACCAAGGAACAAATAGCGAAACTCGCCCCTAAATTCACCGATCTATTGGGTAATGTCGGTCAAATGGGTGTAAAGTTAGGGAGCCTTGAAGGAGAATTGAAGACCTACAAATATATGTCTTCTAATCAAACACCCGAAAATGGGAACAGAACGTATAGTTCGATTACGTCCAACCAAGTCCTCCCGAAATATCCACCGAACACGAGAAATAATGCCCCTATACTTCCTGCGAGACCAGCCGTACTTATCTTCCCCAAAGATGACAAGTCACTTCCTTCCAGCAGTACTCTTGAAACTCTCAAAACCTCAACTAACCCATCATCTTTGGGAATTACAATCACGGGGTTACGAGAAATAAGGAACGGAGGTGTAGTCGTGCATCCAAGTACCGATGCAGAGGCCATAAAACTTGCCAATGCACCGACCCTATCCGATGCTGGTCTGAAAGCAGCAGTTTCTTCACATAAACTTCCTCGGATAGCTATCCATGGTCTACCTCAAGTTGTGCCCCTCGAGAACATTATCTTGGCAATCCACCAGCAAACACACGAAGAAACCGGTCTACAAATTAATGAATTGAAAGATAAATTGCAGTTCTCTCACAAAGTAGGACCTCGTACCGGATCGTGCACTCATGTCTTCAGAGTTCCTCCTTCTGTTCGTCACTCCCTCATTCGCTTCTCTAAACTGGCTATGGACTGGCAAATACACACCGTAAGGGATTGGATCGACAGTCTAAAATGTGGACACTGTCAACTTTACGGCCATACGGCGTCGAAATGTAACGCAGACATGCCTACATGTTCTCACTGTGGAAAACCTGGACACAATCGAGATGCTTGCCCGACTCCTGAAAAGCCACCAGCATGTGCTACCTGCAAGTTCTTCAGAAAACCGTCCACACACAACACTGGCTCCCCTGACTGTCCTGCCCGCCAAGCCGCTGAGAGACGCGAATTATCTCGAGTCAATTTTTTAGGCTGAATCAGAATCGACACCTTATTAATACTAACTTTTCCACCTATTATCAAAATATTCGTGGTCTCAATACTAAGCTAAACTCCTTTAGATGCTCCATAAATTTATGCCCTTATGATTTTTTATGTTTTACCGAAACATGGCTATCAGACAATATTGCTTCAACAGAACTTGGACTCCATGACTACATTATTTTTCGCTGTGACCGCTCTTCCTCTTCTAACAAGTGTAGAGGAGGTGGGGTAATGATATGTATTAAAAAAAAATACTCTTGCCACATTCTTGAATCGTCTAATAATGTATCTGAACAATTATTTATTTGTGTTCTACTTGGTTCCAAGAAACTTGTCATTGGTTGTGTATACATTCCCCCCTCCTCTTCAATAGAAATCTATAAGTCACATACTGAAGCAGTTGAGCGTGTTTCCATAAAGGCCGATTCCTTACTTATTTGTGGTGATTATAATCTTCCTAAAATAGTGTGGCTTAATGATAGTCATGGTGTGAAAACTCCTAATAATGTTTCCCTTCATGCTTCCATAATAGTAAATTTCTTTGCCTTCCTGAATATGTACCAATTAAACTCGATCAATAACTGTGGAGGTTACTGTCTTGATCTAATATTTACCAATATGCCTAGCGTTTGTGTATGTGAAGCTACTGACTCAATATTACCAATAGATAAATATCATCCACCACTCGATATTAACTTCACTAATCCTTTCAAAAGTGACACTCTGAAATCAGCAGTTACATTCCACTACAAATTTAACAAAGGTGATTATACTGGCATGAATAGGTACCTTGCCCAATATGACTGGGCAGGTATGTTATCAAACAACAATATTAACGATGCTGTATTTAAATTCAACGAATGTATAACTCATGCTATAGATTTGTTCGTTCCAAGGGGAACTTTTTCCCAGCCTAAATTTCCTATTTGGTTCAGTATGAAACTAAAGCATTTGATTATGGAAAAAAAGAAAACACACAAGTTATTCAAATTAACGAACAACTTAGCGCTTTATCAAAAATTTTCTCAGTTAAGAGAATTATCCAAAATTGAATCTAACTTGTGTTATAAATCTTATATTGAACTCACTGAGACAAAATTAAATCTTAACCCTAAACAATTTTGGAAATTTATTAAACAAAAACGTATTGATAACTGTAACCGACGTGTTACATACCCTCATTTGTTTTTTCGGCAAAAGTCATCGCTGGCGGCATCCTCTACATTTAGTGGTCATTTCTTGGGAATTTCCTCCGAAATTTCTGGCCACTAAGCTCGTTAGTACCATGCCGCCAGCGACGATCTTTTCGCCGGAAATGTTTATGTAAAATATTATCATTTATTTCCCTTTTTATTATGTACAATGCCCCGGTGCGACAAATAAATGCTTACATGCTAAGGTTGCCACCGGGAGACATTCTAAACTCATATTATTTACATATGCTTCCTTGTCCTTCCTTTCCTTCCTTGTGGTTATGGCCCTACAGAAAGCTAGCGAAGCAAAATATGCTTCCTTGTCCTTCCTTGCCTTCCTTGTGGTTATGGCCCTACAGGAAAGCGAGCGAAGCCGACTATGTTTTATATACTCTCATTTAATTATACTCTCACAACCCGCAGGACGATGAAATCAACACATTTCATTCCAGAGTCCTGCCGGGCATTCAGGGAAAGAGATTTTAAGCCTCTAACCCTTAAACTCTCAACACTAGGGCATTTTTTAAGTCAAACAAAGGACTTAGAAAAATTCCTTAAAGAATCCGTTTTTCCCATTTTAAAAATCCAGGGACCTCGCAAGACGATGAAACAAACAGGTTTCAGTAGCTAGTCTTGCGAGGGACCTGGGAAAAATAGTAGATTCCTTATACAAACTTCTCACAATTAACCAAAACAAAAAAACCTAGAATAAACTATAAAATTACCCTAAACTCACCAAACTAAAAATCTAGGGATAAAGATTACCCCCCCAAATATGTAAACACTAAAACATGTACCCATATATTATAAATGTAACCTACATAATTATGTATAAAACGCAATTTTAAGCGACCACTTTTACGAGCGGCACCGCCAAAATAAGGTGTGACGGAAATGCCGCCCTATTTATACATACGGGCAAGGTTTAACCTCCCACCACAAAATGTACCACGTGGGCACCTTTTACCCCAAATTTGGGTATAAAAGGACCCACATTTCTCATAATAAATCAGTTCACATCTCTACTTGATAACTCGCTTTTTATTCTTCGGAAGTTTCTTATCAACCAGCTGCCTCCCGCCGACTTCTGCCTGTCTTCAGTCCTGGTGCCTACCTCCTCCAGAACAGCCGGCCCTACTTAGGCAACCGCCAGGCGCCAGGCTCAGGCAGAAGCATCGGCACATCCAGTGTCCTTTACACATCCGGCACTGGGTGCTAGGGAGGTCAGCCTTTATTATTATTTTTACCATTCCATCATCCTGAACGTGCACTAAAAACCCGGTACTTTTTTACAGTCTTGTGAAGACGCTGATACGTCTGTTACAATAACGATCTCCCTTCAAGTTTATTTTTTAATGATACTCACGCCACCAACGATTTCGATATTGCCAACCTTTTTGCTGAACATTTCTCCTCTGTCTATACTGATAACATATGCACCATCCCTCCACTTAAATATGCTAATACTATTGACCTTAATAATTGCGAAATCACACTTGTAGATGTTTTCAATTACTTAAAAAATCTTCCCAGCAAAACAAGCACTGGTCCTGATGGTATACCTGAAATATTATTGAAAGAATGTAAATCTGTTGTATCTAAGCCAATTTGTTTATTATATAACTTATCATTATCATCTGCCACTTTTCCGGATTCCTGGAAGGTTTCCTATATACGACCTATTTTTAAATCGGGTAATAGGTCGAACGTAGAAAACTATAGACCTATATCGATGTTATCTCATATTCCTAAAATCTTTGAATCTATAATCACAAAAAAAATAACACCTATTTTCAAAAATGTGCTGATTGAGGAACAGCATGGCTTTAGATCTGCTAAATCTACCACTACAAACTTACTCTCCTTCACCAACACCGTAATCAATGGCCTAGAAGATAAATCACAAGTAGATGTTCTATATACCGACTTTTCTAAAGCTTTTGACAAAGTAAAACACGCTATCCTCATGGCCAAGCTATATGCTATAGGTATACGAAACCCATTGCTATCTTTCTTTAATTCTTATTTAAGCAATAGAAAACAAAGAGTTAAAATAAATAACATTGAGTCTATTATTATTGAAGTAACATCCGGCGTACCGCAAGGAGCACATTTAGCCCCGCTTCTCTTCAACTTGTTTATAAATGACATTATTCGTATTTTCTCTCACACACGCTTTTGGCTTTTTGCTGATGACAATAAGATCCTAAAAATAATCAAAAACTACCATGACTGCCTTCTTTTCCAATCAGATATTGACTCTTTCAATGACTGGTGTAAAATTAATTGCTTGGAACTAAATGTCGATAAGTGCAAAATTATGTCCTTCTACAGATCTAAAAATCCGATTGTTTTCGAATACAAATTAAATAATAATTGCCTAACAACTGTTCAATCTATTAAAGATCTTGGTGTCTCTCTTGATAGCAAGCTTTCTTTCCGGGAACATATAAATACGATTGTTAATAAATCTCTCAAACTACTTGGTTTTATCACTAGAACCACTTCTGACTTCAAAAACATAAATACCCTAAGAACTCTTTACTGCTCCTTGGTTCGCCCCCATCTTGAATATGCTTGTATTATATGGTCTCCTTTTTATGCTGTCCATATTCGTCATATTGAATCCGTTCAACATCGGTTCCTAAAGGGAATTGCTTGGAGGCTAGGATTAGAGCGAGGCAATTACTCGTATGCTGAAATTGAACAAACTCTAAACCTTTCTCCTTTAGAAGACCGTCGGATAAAATCTGATCTCATTTGTTTCTTCAAAATTATTAACTGTTTAATCGACTCGCCTACATTACTACAACTCATCACATTTAATATACCTTCTCGTAGACTCAGAAATAAAGACCTGCTTTTCCTCAATCAGCACTCGACTAACTATGGTTATAACTCACCACTGTCCAGAATGTGTAGACTGGTCAACTCACGTCAAGACCTTGATTTTTTTGGTATTAGCTTAAATGATTTCTGTCGCTCTTTAAACAAATGAAGATATGTAATATTCACCCTAATTTTTGCAAGGTCTTGACGTGACTTGACACTTATTTTTCTTCTATTTTCACTGTTTGTCTTTGCTTTCATGTACCATCCGAATCCTTACATTGTTCATTTCTATACTTCGTGATACTTTGTTTTAAATTGGACGTAAGTCCGTAAATAAATAAATAAATAGGCCCTGAGGGAAATTATTTTCCTCAGGGCCTCCTGCGTGGAGTTAACGTAAAAAAAAATTCTTATGGTAACTTTTCAAAAATTGAACTGAAAGATTTCATTACATTCAGATCTACATTAAATTGGATAACATGAATTTTTTCATATTTTATAAAATAATATTATCATCTTACGTATATTAAGAGGTAGCAACCGGTACTTCTATACAAAATAATTGCCTTTTTATTGTGGTAAAAAAAGGATATAATACATAATTAAATATATATAGAAAATTAATGATTCCGTGACAGCCTCCCCCCCCCCCCCCCATAAGTAAAAAAAAGTTGTGGGGCTCAAGAAAAAAAGTGGGGGGTGGGTAAAATAAGGTCTTAGGCCAGCGCCACACTTTACAGAAATTCCGTCGCGTAACTTCCGCGGGAGTCAATCCGTTGCCATACGTTGCAGCCACACTGAATATTCAGTGGCGGATTATCAGTCGACTGCCAACGCTTATACGGTGTGGTCGTAATGGATCCGATAGAAGTGATAGCTATTTATGAGGCTTTAGAAGAAGAAAGAAAAAGAAAGCGTAAATATTGGGTTCATCCCATAAATACTCTTCGACTAGAAATTGGGTAATTTCATACATTGTATATGCAACTAAGGCATTATCCAGATAAAGCATTCGAATATTATCGAATGTCAATAAAATCGTTTGATATATTGCTGAATTTAACGAAGGACTATATTACCAAGCAAAATACAAAACTTAGAACGGCTATATCTCCCGAAGAAAAGCTGACCTTAAATAAATAAATAAATAATTAATTAATTAATCCGTTAATAAATCGTTCAGTGTCGTCACCGCGTGTTATTCGCCGAATGTGGCGCGTTGCATACAAATACTTGGAATGCGAAGTTGCCGATCTTCCGCCGACGGAAGACCGGTGCGCGGAGGACGGAGCAGACGCGAGAGTCGGCGGTCCGCCACGGAGCGACCGATTGTCCGCGACGGAACGACCAATATTCCGCGTAGTGTGCCCGCTATTTGTAATTTATATGCAATTTGTATTGGCGTTCCGTCGCAAAAGATCAGCGACGTAATTTCCGTCAAGTGTGGCGCTGGCCTTAGACTAATCAATGAAGTAGTTCGACGAAATGTCAACAGAGCAAAGTTGTTATTATTTTATTTTTAACTAAACATAGCCGTCGCTAGGGGATTGGATAATAAGAGTTGATTTCAATTCACAAAAATAACATTCATCTCCTTCTGACGTTAAAAACTCAACAGCAGTAAGGGCTAACAAAATATTAAACATTAAAATTAGTGTTCAATAAATAATGATTCTATTTGTGTGAACCCTCGACGCCGCGAACCAAATGTCGGGGTTATTTTAATGGTTGTTTGTTTTAGTGGCCCGGGATGAATAGTCGCCTTGTGTTTCACTTGAGGTAACGAAAATATTCATAATTTAGTGTCGGGCCTCGTATGACTTATGGCCCGCGGGTCCGGGTTCTCGCCCATAGTGTGACACGGTGGAATAAAAGAGAATTATTAGCGGTGGGACAGGCTTTGGTGTGACGATATCTTTTTCGGGATAAATTTATTTGACAATCTCTTTTTGGGGATAAATTTATTCGAGTTCTTAAATGTCTTAATGTTTTTTTTTCGTGCACATTTGTACGTTCGTGACAAGGTTATGCTTGTGGCTTGTGCTTTACCACATATTTATCGTTGTATATATACATTTGGATGATTTGTGTTTATTTTTCGATGGCTAGGCATTCAGAACTGCTTTCAGAAGGCGAAACAGCTGTCATACAAAAAACTTCGTAATTTAATTTTAATGGTTAATGAAAATTACGAAAACTACAAAATTGACTACCTAATCAACAAATAAAACTTTGTTGGTTGGACTTTTCAATAAAAATATTTTTTACCCTTTACCTTTTTACCTTTTACCATATTTTAAGATTGATAACACTTTAAATAATATTTTGAAAATATTCTTACATTTTGAAATTTATTATTTTTAGCCGAAAAGTGTTATTTTTTTAGTAGAAAAACCGATCACACAAACAATAATTGTTTAATTAAAAATATATATTTTCAGTGTAACATGCACACATATTAAGATAAAAATTAAATACATTATATGTACAATTGTGCAGTTCATACACGGTAGAACTGAAACCTTCAAAAACTAAAGTAGACGAGTAGGGAGGCTACGAAGTACCAACAGAGTAAAGTTATTGTTTTTAAGAGACCGATGATTCTACCTCATTCTCTCGTAGGCTAAATCCTATTGTTGGATGTATTTGTCTATTTTTAGTGTCGATTTTTCGTTTCATCGAGTTTCAAATCAGAACGGTGCTAAAGAGGTTTTCACATCTGTTCGCGCCTTTATTGTTACATGTGGTTCTTTGTAAATACCTCTTGTGTGCCCCCCGCCTCAACAGTCCAGTTTAATTCACCTGGCCGCGAAGAACACATGTCCTAAAAACCGCACCGCATTTCCAGTTGTAATAATTAAACCGCGAACAGAACTTTAAATCTCGCAGCTATTCGCAAGTACCATCACCACGCGTCATCCATTCTCGCTTATTATTTCGCGATCAAACGTTCATTCCCAATCGCCATTCCCTTCCAAAATCTCTCCCAAACTAACATACATACCTTTCCAGTGAACACTGAACGAAGAGGGAAGCAGTCTGGGTAAGTGCGATTAAAATATAATAAAATAGGTAAATAAGAACCGCATACAGTATACAGTCCACAACATCCACGCAGCATTTGATCCCCCGATCTTGAGAGGGATCATTTGCTACCCGCCGCAACAACATCAAAAACGTAAAAATAATAATGAATCCAAGTCCAAGCAAAACAGCCAAAATGCGATCTGTAGTTATATTTACGATATTTGTCACTGGAAAAAAGATTGTAAAAAAACGCCACGAGTATGCTATATCTTTCAAAAACAATATTCAAAATTTTTGATTCTTGTTTCACAAAAAAAGATTTATTATTTTTTTAAGTGAAACTTCATTAGCCCCGTTAGAGATTCGGAATTCGGATTAAACAGAAATGACGCGTACAGAACCTGCGAAGCACGATACTCCTATCAAGGCTCCTATTGGTTGAGATATAAAAAGGAAACGACGCGAGATGTGCGCTCATTGGCCTGCCCACTGCACTTTGATTACAACCTCACTTTTCAAGGCTCCTTGGTTCTTCACACATAGTTCGAGATTGTTTTGGTAGTTTCGCTTCTACCGCATGTTAATTGCACTCAATTTTTTTTCTTAGACTCTGGTATTGAAAGGTTAATATTTCGTTGAATACCATAATTTTCGGGATCATGATCGGTTATAAAACTTACACTACGTAGTTTTTGCCACCCGAAAAATTATTCTCACATTGTACTTGAAGAAATAGGTGAGATTATAAATTATTATATTATACAATTACCTTATACAAATTCTTCTAACATATGAATAAATATATAAAATAAGAATTTTATTTTGCGATGAATTGGCCAAGATTTGCCTCAAGTTTGATTAGTACCCCTCACTGGCTTATAGACCACAGAAGCAGAAACTACTGACAAATTTGGCTAAGAAAGAGCATGACCCCTGAGAAAGAAAGGTTCTTCTAAAACACAAACCTGGTTCCGACACCTAAATAATGTATGGCATCAAAACTTGAAGTGGCAAAAAAGGAAAGCGTGCTGGATGAAAATGTTGGAACTGAGATCGTTATGTAAATGAAAAATGCTCACGTTGGGTAAACGACTATCGAGAAAAGACTAAAGGAAATGAATTGAAAAGTTGGAGCTAGCCACGTAAAACTGTTTTTTTAATAGATCTACATACCTGAAACTGAACGAACCTCTAACTCCAAACTTTGCGAACAAATTCCTATTTTTTATAATATGATTATACATGGTGTCTGGAGGCAAGTGGTCCAACCGTGAAACTGATTATTCCATATCGCATTTAGAGTCGATTTGGTGATACAACTGTTTTTGAAATGAGCTTTCACTTTAGAGCAAATCGAGTGCGAACTTTTTTTAAAGTTAATTTTTACAAAATCAGTTGCCAGGAGGTTTCTTGTCTTTTAAAATGCATCAAGGCGTAGTAGACGTGGCTCAAAAGTTTTTTTAACTCTTTAATTTAGGAAATGTTCTAAATGTTTAAAAATGAAAAATAAATGTTTTTTAGGTTGCGACGAAAATTCCCCGTTTTCCCACTTGTACTTCTAGTTCGCAACACTTGTATAATTAATTTTAGTTACTAGTTTGAGTGGTCCTCCGCACTAGCGACCAAATTATTTTTGAAAAGGTAATAAAAGATTTTTAAATCTGAGGTTCAGTCAAAGATCAACCACAGGTTAGTGGCTGAGTTCCCACACAGGGCATCTTTTTTTAAAGTATATTTTATTTAGTTACTAGTTAACCCGGCCACGCGTTGCTGTGGCTAATAAAACACTTTGTAAAATCCAACCTTTGTAACCACCGCCGTCTTTGAGTTCATCGCGAAGAGATCATCAGTGGGGTTAGCACGTGAGGTAGTTCGTCGCCCATGACTTCGACGATCTATGTCAGCTCGTCTTTTCCTTGGCATATTAAAACACTAAATAAAGTTTTACGCACTGACAAACTGATGATAGAAGATTTTAAATGGTAACAGAATGACAGGTAACGTTTGACAGCGACTGAAATATGACAATCAGAATTCTTTATTTTTTTTCATTCCAATTCTGGATTACGTTGTGCTTCTGAAAGTAGGTAGAACAGTAGAACTGTTTATATGAGAAAATGAAATTTTTGTTCTTACTATCTTCCTCACAATTTTTTCATATTATCTCACCGTTTAAACCTTCCCTGGACTACGACAAACATTTCAAAACCAAAATCACCTAAATCGGCCCAGCCGCTATCGAGTTTTAGCGAGGCAAACGAACAGCAATTGATAAGAATAATAAAATAAGAAGATATAATGTGTATAGTAAGCTAACCGTAAAAGATAGATATATGCCTTTGCGGACTTTTTTGTAGATCTATAAAAGAGGAATATCCCACCATTAATTGTTTTGTCATATCCCAAAAGGATTAGGCAGCGTTTTCGATGAAAGCTACCAGGCGGCTGGACTTTTTTCCGACACTTCTAACAATTATCGTTATGTTTCAACCAATTTACCCAAATCCTTGACAAATTACATACTTAAACCTTCCTCACGAAACACTCTATCTATTGGTGAAAACCGCATGAAAATCCGTTCAGTATTTTTCGATTTTATCGCGAACATACAGACAGACAGACGGCGCGGGGGACTTTACTTTATAATATGTAGAGATATTTTTCAACCAATTTACACAAATCCTTGACAAATTACATACCTAAACCTTCCTCACGAAACACTCTATCTATTAGTGAAAACCGCATGAAAATCCGTTCAGTAGTTTTCGAGTTTATCGCGAACAGACAAACAGACGGCGCAGGGGACTTTATAATATGTAGAGATAGAGAAGAGATAAAATGTTTACATCTAATATATTCTTTTTTAAAACTACTATAATGTTATTTACTACCTACCTACTTACTAAAATTTGGTTTTCACAACATGAGACATAATCTTGGGTTCAATACCTCTCCTGCACGCCGAAAAAGCTGTCACAATAATAAGAAATTAAATACTTGCAGGAAATTAAAGACTTGCAGTCCTTAATAATAATATTATTAAATTTGATTTACTTTAAATTGTTCAATAACCAATTAGAAACGCCATTGAGACAGTTTATTTATGTATTTGTTTATTAAGATATACACAGTACATTATAATACAGATTATAAGGTATGTTAAATTAAATTATTACATGGTTATGTACCTATTACGTAAGTCCATAGAATGTCATTTGATAATTACGCCTGAGATATGAACCGGTCTTAAAACTTAATTATTGAATGAATGAAGTAATAATAATAAAAAGGAAGAAAAGAGGGGGGGGGGGGAGATAAGGAGACATTTTGAAATCAAGAATTATATGCTCACTAATTGTAATTGACTGATTAAAGTTTAATGAAAAGTTAAGTGTAAGTAATTTTAAAACAATTATATCACGCCAAGAAATTTAATAAATTAGTTTTGTATGTTTGCAAGGAATCATGAAAAATGTCTAAGTGTAGTAATTTTTCATAGTGGTTATAAGTTATGATTGCGCGAGTAATTGGTGAGTTACTCGCTGCATTAGTGTTATTGGATTCTATATGAAAAAGAGAAGTGTGCCTGGTACGCCTCATTGGGACATTTTTGAATGACTAATCTGAAGGTGCCCCATTATCAATTAAATTTATCATCATCGTCGTCGTAATAATCATTATCGTGCACAATCCAGGGTGAGATTTGGTCTATTTTACAGATAAAAAATCCACTAGCTACAGTCTCTCTCCGTCTGCAGCTAATCTTTAGTTCTTACTATCATGCTCTAATCCCCTTCCACACAATCCATTCATCTCTTTCAGGTTTAATAACTTTTATCCATCGTATCATCTGGAACTATTTCTACATGTCTAGTCTATCACAGTCTTTGTGACATACATAACCTTACAATAGTCTCAAGTTTTCTTAGATTTGATGTTCATAATTCATCTTTATTACGTGCAATCTGTTTTCTAATACTATGTGTCATTTAAATAAACTTACAATGGTCTAAAGTTTTACAAAATGTTTATGTTCATGATTCGCCTTTATCATGCATTTTATGTTTTCTGGTTCTGTTTGTGACCGTCTGAACCATCCAGTCGTTTCATCATCATTTCATCATCATCATCAATACATAGTATAAATTGAAGTCTCTCAAAATGTATGTGCGCATAGATCTTTTAAACTACGCAACGGATTTTCATGCGGTTTTCACCAATAGATAGAGTGATTCAAAAGGAAGGTTTATATGTATAAAACATGTTTATTATCGTAGAGAAAAGCCAAGAAATTCGTAGCAGGCAGCTGGCAAGCGGGTGGTGTGGATTTTATAAAGGTTGGATAATGGCGTTGTGTTTCGTTAGCCACAGCAACGTGTTGCCGGGTCTGCTAGTATTTCATAAAATGTTCGTGTTTATAATTGATATTTACCTTCTGTGATCTGTTTTCTAGTGCCGATTGTGACCTAGGTACAGAATCTTACAATGGTTTCTCAAGTTTTTTTTTGTGTTCGTGGTTCATCTTTATCGCGTATGATCTGTTTTCTGGTGCTGTTTATGACCTACAGAATCTTACAATGACCTCAAGTTTTATTAGATTTCATATTCAAGATTGATCTTTACCGCATGTGATCTATTTTCTGATGATGTTGGTCCAAATATTATAAGATATTATGTACTTCGACTAAATATTACTTTTTGTTTTTTTGTTATTGTTTTTTTAAATTAAACTCGAGCTAATTCAAATTGACAACGCACAACGAAATACCAGAGAACAAATTTGTCCTCTGTGTTTCTGTTGGGGGCGATGTGACAGAGGGAGGGGAGCGGTGAGAGTAGTTCTCACGAGCGCTGAAGCCAAACACATTTGAAAAACACTACACGGAGTTACTTCGTTAGTGTTACTGTTGTACAATTAACATTAACTGCAGACGCTGTACGCCCGTCCGCTCTGTGGGAGGATCCAAAAACTTTAGGGGAAGTGTTAAGTTAAGAGTTTTTTTTGCACAAAACGACGACACCCGTGGTAGAACTGTTGGTTTCTTGTCTAGGGTTATTCCCAAAGGCTCAAATGTCGCGAGTTGAAATCAAGGCGAAGGCAAAAGAAAATTTACTCATGCATGTTGGTATTCAAAATTATTATTTATTTATTTATTTGAACGCCATTAAATGGCTTTTACAATCGGGTGATACATGATACATGGTACACGGTGGTACACAAGAGGGTATTTATAATAATAAAAAAATAATAATGTACATTAAACAAAGTACATATGCATGATAACAACTAGTATTTAGTTATAGGATACAATATTTTGTGTTTCAACCCACTTTTTTTTTTTTTAAAGTAAGTCAAACTTTCCCGGGTTACGAATAACCCAACAATGTTTGAAAATCTCCTACTGCCACCACAGAAAAATTGTACCGGTAAATGGTACCATTGTAATTGGGGATGGGTACGGGGAATGGGAATCTTTATTGGATAATCAATACCTCTACATAGGTCACCCAAGTGGTTCGCTACGTTTGGTGATTTAGCAGGGGTGCCCGGGTTCATGAGGTGAGGTTTGTCTAGGTCTTGGAGGCTGATGACCAGGACACACTGAACCCCAGATTCCTACCCACACCTTAAACCCTTTTCCTTCCCAGAGCTCTCCTCTCCTACCTTTCCTCAAAAAACCCTCCACACCCCTTAAACCCCTTTCCTTCCCAGAATTCTCCTCTCCTTCCTTTCCTCAAAAAACCCTCCACACAGCATCCCCAAAGATGACATAGGCCCCGAGGAAAATTATTTATCAGGGCCTCCTGTGTGGAGCTCAAGTAAAAAAAAAATCGTTGGATTCTAGGAATTGGCTAAAGTGGAGTAGTTTAATGATGATGTTATTGTTACCTTCAGTTTGAAATGACTGCAGTATGAAATGACTGCAGTTTGAAATGACTGCAGTATGAAATGACTGCAGTTTGAAATGACTGCAGTTTGAAATGACTGCAGTTTGAAATGACTGCAGTTTGAAATGACTGCAGGTATTGCTAATTAGATTTGCATTTTTCAGGGTTGTCAGTTAAAGATTCAATAAAAACTTTAAAATGATAATTGTAAAAAAAAAACATTTATTGGCTATCACAAGTTTGTCTAATAGTATTATGTTGATGTATCAAAATTTTAAAAATCATTATAAGTATATATGGTTGTCATTTCCCAGTGAGAAACCTCCAGTTAGATTCGAAAAATTGATTTGTCTATGTTTTGTGATCAATTTCGATAGTCGGATGCATTTTCTCAACCTTTCTCTACCCTTTCTTGAAACGGTTATTTCTAAGTTTCTTTAATGACCCTGAATAGCCACGTAGTTCCCAACCATCGTATTCTCCTTGTCATCCCCTATTTATGTAAACTCACAATATTCGCCAAAATAGTGCTGCTAGATTCATACCGTAACCATGTGCCGTTCCACGTATTTTTGATGATGGCCATTTTTAATGATTTTGTTCAGGGTATTTTTCGCATTTAGAATACAGATAAATTCTATTATGTTCTTAATTTTCTCTCAATAATGACATGGGTGTAAACCATAACCGAAAACCAGTGGCGCAGCAACCTGCCGAAGGGCCCGGGCTGACGCCCCAGGGGCGAGCCCCCCGTGGCCGCATCAGGGTATCAAATGCACAAAAAATATTAATAATAAAGTGTGCTGTCAAAAAAGGATTAAAAACTAATTTTGTACCTCAATAGATTTTAGCTATCAATAGATCTTATAGCTTGGGCAAACATTTTTCATTGTTTTCATCTATATTGAAACAATACCAGGATTATTTGGACAAAGTTTTTATTTTGTCTGTTGTCTGTTGGAGGCACTTTGACTTATAAGTTTTCTTTGTTAGTTAGATGTTTTGGACATGTAGAGCGGATGAGTAGAGAAAGAAGTTATCAGAAGACTATAAGACGCATGTAAGAAGTCGTGGTCGGCCCTGGAAGACATGGAAAATAATCTACTCATATCGAGGCATCTAAACGTAGAATAATGAAGAACATAAGAAATGTGATGTGGGCGTATTTCGTGATCTAAAAGTCTGACTGATTGGACTCAAATTTCATTATAAATTTTTTTTTTCGAAATAATGAAATGGCAATATACGATGCCAGGCAGTGTAACACAGACAGATCGCTTGTTAAATGGGCTATAGCCAATAGGTACTGAGTCAGTTAGTATCTGTTCAGTGTATCTAAAGGTTCGAAATAATAAATATGTATGATTGTGAATGCAACTATCAAAATGCACCAGAAAACAGTTAAGTAGCTATTTTGATGTAAAACTTCTTTACGCACGCTTGACTCGGGGAGTAAGTTGGTGAATGCGTGACGAGAGCGTTTTAAGAAAAGTGTGATCGGGCGATGCGAAAGGTCGGGCCTTTGCGAACGCTTGACTTGGGGAATAAGCTAGTGAATGTGATCGGGCGAGGCGAACGGAAGTTGAGAGGGAGAAATTAGTTAGTGATGTTTTACTTCAGTCGTGTGGTCTAAATCAGACTCGTTTTTTCACGTGGAGACACGCCTATAGAGAATTGGTACGGTAATTCATTTGAGTTATGTCTGGTTAACTGGCTTCCCCAGGAGCCGTCCGTCTCTATGAGATAATCAGAAAAACTAATTTCAACAGTGCGTGGGTCCTGCGTAACTCTGAAACACGGTTTTGGTTTGGATATAAGTGTCATTTTAAAAATACCAATTGATCTTGAAAATGAAGTCAAACGACATAATGTAATATTTTATTAACAGATTATTTTTGTAGTAAAAACTTCTTTAACACCGTCGTAATTTTTATGAAATGAAAACAACACTAAAAAAAGACAAACGAGAATGAGATAGAATAATCGGTCTCCTCTTTGTGCGGTGCTTCGTAGCTTCCCCACTCTTGTCTACGAAGGATTCACTTGTACGGCGTGTGAACTGCACACGTTTTATATTGTGTCATTGTGAAAATTGAAGCTGATTTGTCCAGAATTTAGACTATCCGTGATTTTTCAAGAGACTGCGCTTATAATACAGGCAACAGATGAAAAACTCTAAAGAAGACCACATCAATCTAAAACATCATACACGTAGGAAAAAAGTGCGAGCAAATAACAAAAAAACAATGTTAAGTTTTAAACTTGAATAACCACATGGGGACATTCAACAAAAACAAATCTTCTTTCAGTGCAAAACGTACAATATTCTTTGGTCAAATTATTATTAAAAAAAACTGAATACGAACAAAGACATGATATACCAAAATCATTACTATACAACTCTGTAAATGTATTATCTGTTCGTGCTATATTGTGGCTTAAAATTGCGAGTCAGCATACATCTCAATCTGAATATAATAAACTAGTGGTTCATGTTCATAATACAAGACTAACTGCAAATGATGGACTTATAATTCCCAGATACTTAAATAAATACGGTCAAAGAACTCTAGAATACCTTGTTCCAATAATTTACAACATGTTACCCAATGCAATAAAAAGCTGTGAATTGAGTTTCAGAAGGAAATGTACGCTAAAAAAATGGTTAAGTGAAAGAACTTTTTTGTACTAATTTCTGTTATTTTCCGCTTTTCGTTTTAATGTTTTTTCCATTATTATTTTCTCTTGTCTTTTCTTTTATTTCTTTCATTTTCTCTGTTCTGTATTTCTTATAAATTTTATTAACAATTTATTTTTTCATGTACCTGTATATTTTATGTACCTGTCTCTTCGACTTGGTCGAAGACCTGTCTCAATTTAAAAAAATGTGATTGTCAAAAGAACCCGTTGACAAACTGATATCAATCAGTTTAACGGGACTTAATTTAAAAAATGTAAAAAAAATTGTAAATAAATAAAATAAAGGAAAGGCCTTCCAACAAAAAAAAAACTCATGTTAATGCCAGCATGTTTAGGGTGTATTGGTCTAAGTAAATTAAAAGATATATTATTCCGGAAAATTTCAGAACATCCTCACATTATTGCAAGCCGTACAGTTGTATTCTCCGAGGGTCTATGCAATTCCACACTTAACGAGTATACGAGTAATTCTGTCCAAGTCTACAACAGTGCAGAGTGCACACTTCTCACAACAATCTCTTGTTCGTTCCCACTTTACAGATAACCAATCCTGTACGACTAGGGGTATACCTAACGTGACCATTTATTTTTTCCCCAAAACAATGTATGTACTTAATAATAATAATAAATTTGGACAACCCATATATCGCTTTTTTCACGGAAAATCGCCTCAAGAGGGCTGTACAAAAAAGGCTAGATTACAATTCATCTTGCAGCTACCAATCGCATGGACAATTGGAATTCTGGACCCTTGTTCAAATTTTAAAGAGATTTTTTTTTACTAATAAACGTAATGACGGCCGGCGTGCTCTAGAGGTAAGGCTTTTAAATCGCAATCCGATGGTCGCGGGATTGAATCCCGGCGTGGACATATACATTTTATTTCATTAATTTGTGTTATTTTACAATTAATTCATTTAAAAATATATATGGTATATTTGCGGCACGTTCCAGAATGGAAGATACTCTGAGTATTGCCCTGGTGTAAGACCACCATTCAGAATTGAAACGTTGCTTGAAATGGCGTTAGCCGTGTTTCGTGACCAGATCTGAATAGCCAGGTACCTCCCAACCTTCCTTTTCCCCTTCTCCTTCCCCTCCCCACTTCCTTCAGCCTCACAACATACCCCAATTGGGGATGCCATAGTCTCACTGGCTCCAGACGGGAGCAGCTGAGACTCTTGTGAGGTATTCGTGTAAAAAAATGGTTCCATTTCAAATTAGGGGACGGGTATGGGCACCGCTGTCCCGGTAACCATTTATTGGATAACCAACACCCCTCACGTCAAGTGGTTTGCCACGTTCGGTGATTTAGCAGTGGGCTCCGGGTTCATCGGGTGAAGTGTGCTCAGGTTTTAAGGGCAAATATGTCTGCTAACCAGCTGCGGTGCGTGGGTTCAGGAATATTCCTTGACCATTCCGGTTGCTCTCTGTCGACTCATCGCCTGGCAGCGCAGTTGGAGGAATAGATTTATATGTCTGTTGAACACACTGACCCCAGATTCCTGCCTATCCCTCATACCTTTCTCCTTCTCAGAACTTCCTCTCCTTCCTGTCCATCGACACAGCATTACCTAAGATGACGTAGGCCCTGAAGAAAAGTATTTTCCTCATCTGTCTATTTACCTGTGTCGAGGTAATGTAAAAAAATGCTTGATTTGGAT
The DNA here is from genome assembly GCA_929108145.2 of Limnephilus rhombicus. Lineage (NCBI taxonomy): Eukaryota > Metazoa > Arthropoda > Insecta > Trichoptera > Limnephilidae > Limnephilus > Limnephilus rhombicus. The sequence goes on from OV815277.1 coordinate 15,695,337, forward strand.
CAGAGATTTTTTTATTAAGTGGAAACATCCCTCTCTCTATTTTATTCTGTAAATTTACTCTCATTATTTTTTCACAATAATGGTCATTCAAAGTTCATAAATCAGTGATCAGTTATGGTATCTAATAGGTTTTATATCGTTTTATGCGTTGTCAACCAAAGAAAGTTCTAAAATTCTTAAGTTTTTCATTGAAATTTAGAATGCATTTACAATCGCATGAACGAAATTAAACAGAGTCAAATGACGATTGAAATAAAGACAGAGACGAGAATGGGCGCTTATAGTAATAATAATCTTAAAGGTAATACTTAAAAAACATAGACTAACCGATACAATGTATATACAAAAGTTGTGACGTACTAGATATACGCCAATTATATGTTAAAACACTACAAAACTACATTTTTGACCAAAAAAACACACTCCAACAAACACCAAATATCACTAATAGACTGGTTGGACAAGCGTACAAAGAAAACATAAAAACTCCGACGGTAAACACTACCTTTGGACAAAGACACCATAAATACCATGCTATAAAAGCATTCAACAGTTTTTCACTTGAAACAAAAATTGAGGAAAACAAAAATAATTTCAGACACAAAATAAAAAAAAAATGGATTAAAGAACAAAAAAGACAATATTATAAAAATTTTATAACATAAAAGAATAAAACATATACACGCAACACACAAAACCAATATAAAACAAGTAACACTCACAAACACATGAAACCTAATATACGCCGATTTTCATTAAATTATTCTTTTTTAGTTTGTTAATATAATTAAATTTTTTTTTTGATCTCTATTTTAAGTTTAAATTTATCTTTATTTTAAATGTTTTTTTTGTTTCGTCACCAATATTGTATATTTCTTTTTTTTTTCAAACTGTATTATGTATAAATTATTATATTATAAAATGGGGGCCTCAGCACGGGTAAACAACTTAGTGAGGCCAATATTACTGGATTGTACTATGAAATTTTGTAAAATAATGTATCCACAATAAATAAATAAATAGTATTCCCACGTTTACGGAACGGCGACGATGCAAAAAGGTAATACATATATATACCTTATATCATATACCTTATAATGCATTAAATAATAGTGAGATAAAACACACCATGTACGAACGTCTGTTTCCTCCAAAGCACAACTTTTTTTCCTTTGGAGGAAACAGACAAACGAGTATTGTGTGTTTCATCTATTGTCTCACCACTATTTAATGTGTCAGAAGGAGCTGCACCATTATTGTGATAAGAAACGTATGTTTATTGCCTTTTTATACCGTCGCCGTTCTTTAAACGTGGAAATGTTAATAGCGACAAATGCTTCTGTGAAGGAGTCATGCTAACGATGTATTTTTGCGCGTATCATGACCTAATGACCAATGACTAAATAAAATACCCTAAAAAGGACACACCAATAAAAAATTCTGTCCAGAAAAATAGTAGCCAAGATGGAACCAACGTTTATTACTTATTGCATAAACTGAATAATGAAAATAAACCCTGAAAACTATTTTAATGTAACGACATACAAATATTTGGAAACCATTTGGACAGAAAATTTAGTATGCATTTGAATCGGTGGTGGGCCAAGTCCTTCTCTTAGGTATTTTGTTTGGTCATTGGTAATGACATTAATGACTCTACGGGGGACGGTTCAAATTGGGAGGCGAGTGTGGGTAGCGCCGCTCCGGAAAACATTTATTGATAACCAATTCCTCTGCCTAAGGTCACCCCAAGTGGTGCGCTACGTTTGCTGACTCCAGCCATACTCTCTCAAAACATCGTCTTGCACCGCATGGAAGGGATGGATTCATACGTCCGTCAGTCCTGGACACACTCACCACCAGATTCCTACCCACCCCTCATACCCTTTTCCTTCCCAGAACTTCTTTTCCTAAAAAGACCCTCCACACAACATTCCCCACGATGCCATATGCCCTGAGGGGAATTGTTTTCCTCAGAGCCTCCTGTGGGGAGTTAATGTAAAAATACAAAAAAATGACACGTTGAATAAACTTAGGTATAAGACACTCGTGTGGTCTAAAACAAACGAGTGTGTTTTAGACCACACGACTGAAGTAAAACTTCTTTAGCTCCATCTACTCTGGTTAGGAGTCATTTGGAATATAATTCCCCCATATGGAACCCTCTCTACAAAAGCCACGCAAACTCCATTGAAAAAATCCAACGCAAATTTCTCCGATCAATTAATTTCAAATTAGGAATTCCCGCGGATGACATAAACTATGATTCTCTATTACAAAAAATGCGACTCTTATCGTTAAAAGATAGAAGAATACTCAATGATCTTATTTTTTTATTTAAAATAAACAATAACTGGTTTGACTCCCCTGAATTGGTATCGTTAATAAATTATCATATACCTAGTAGAACAACTCGACTCAAAACACCTTATTATTGCAACAACACTCTCAGTAATGCAGAACAAAATTCAATAATACATCGTTTACACACTTTAGGTAATGAATTTGCTCATATCGATCATTCCGAAAGTCTGTCATCATACAAAAGATGCATTAGACAAAAATTATCTGCTAGTACTACATAATAAATAATAAGTATAATCATGTAACCATAATATTATGTCCTACCAGTATGCACTCTAATACCTATGGCTTAGAAACATATCATAGGTACCTATTTTTAATATCGCTTTGTATACTCCGTAATACCTTCCTTTTATTTATTATATATTTTTTTTTAAATTTTGGTTATCTTCAATATTTGGCTCCTAAGAGCATTTCTTACTGTTTACTTGTCATACTTTTTTTTTATATTTATAACTTTTGTACTTTATATTATTTACAAAGGTAACTTATAGTTTATATTATTACCTGCCTTTCAACTTTTTATCTTAACTTTTTACTTTTACATTATACTTTATATTTTATAGTTTACACTTTTACTTTATACTTTCATTTTATACATCATAATTCTATTTACTACTCATTACCTTAACTCCTTTCTTTTACCCTTTGTTTTTATATTTAACTTTACATTTATATGTCACTTTCTTATGTTATTGTATTATAATATATATAAATATAATTATGTCAATGGCACATGTTGTGCCGTATGTTTTGAAATAAATAAATAAATAAATAAATCTATATGATAGGAAGAGAGAAAGAAAATGTGCGCGCTCACTGCTCTCTCTTACTCCTACAGTTTGATACAGACAATAGACCTGCACTGTGTCTTAGATATACGAAACGTAACTGGCTATTAGAGAAATAGAGAAAGAAAATGTGTGCTCGCACCTCTCTCTCTTGCTTCTACAGTAACATACGAAACGTAACTCTCTCTCTCTTTCTATCTTCATTAACTTATATCTCCCTCTCAACTACCGTTCGCCTCGCTTTTCGTAACGCTCTCGTCACTCATTCACCAGCTTACTCCCCAAGTCAAGCGTGCGTAAAGAAGTTTTACTTCAAAAATGGTCAAAAATTGTAACGGGCATGATTCTTGCAGAATTAACTTCGTTCCACTTAGAAACCGATCCTCTTGGACCACAAAGCCACTAATCAGTTGTAGACCATGGCAACATGCGCCATCATACCACAATCTACTTGTTATCACGATATAAGCAATAATTACAGTGTAAGGAAGCGAACTCTGGCCAACAAATCGCAAGTCAAGCGAGCTCTGAGACTCGCAACGAGTCATTATTCCACTTAATAATTAAGCGCCCCACGCCTTTTTGGCTAAATGCCCTCTTATTAAATAATTTCGTCTGCGAGCTCACAATAATAATTAAGGAATTCACAATCTACTCCCTGCATAATGCATAATGTATTATAAAGCAACTGACTACCGTCTGTGTAGAGTCAGTTCGCTGTTAAGTAACAATCGTATAGGATGCAGTGTTAACGAGAAAAATAAGTTTTAAACTAAAAATATTTTTTTAGATTAGCTCCGCACAGGAGCCTATGGTCCTATGTCATCTTTGAGGATGCTTTGTGGAGGATCTTTTTAGGAAAGGAAGGAGAAGACGTTTTAGGAAGGAGAAGGTATTAAGGGTGGGTTGGAATCTGATAGATTGGCGCATGTTGCCATGGTCCACTACTGATTAGTGGCTTTGTGGTTCAAGAGGATCGGTCTCTAAGTGGATCGAAGTTAATTCTGCAAGTATCATTTTTTTACCATTTTTTAAGTGTTTTATCACTAAGTTTAACAATTTTTTACCAATTTTTAAGAATTAACAATTTTTTACCATTTTTTTAATTGTCTTATCACTAAGATTAATAATTTTTTACCAATTTTTAACAATGAACAATTTTTTAAGTGTCTTATCACTAAGTTTATTCAACGTGTCATTTTTTGTATTTTTACATTAACTCCCAAAAGGAGGCCCTGAGAAAAATAATTCCCCTCAGGGCCAATGGCATCATTGGAGATGTTTTGTGGAGGGTCTTTTTAGGAAAGGAAGTTCTGGGAAGGAAAAGTGGTGGGTAGGAATCGGGGGGTCAGTGTGTTCAGGAGTGACGGATGTAGGAATCCATCCCTCCCACTGCGGCGCAAGGCGATATTCCGAGAAAGTACTACTGGAGAAGTCAAAGGAACTCCCTCAACCATTCTCTAGCAATCCGGCCTGCCATGCAGCTGGTAGGCAGGCGCATCCGCTGCCAAGACCCGAATAAATCTCATCCCATGAAACAGGGCGACCAGCTAAGTCACAAAACGGAGCGAACCACTTGGGGTGACCTATGGCAGATGTGCTGGTTATCAAATATTAAAATTCAAACATTCATAAATAAAAAATAAATAAAAAAACATAAATACTTAGGTTTAATACTGTTAAACATTGTTTCCCTATTATCTTGTCTTGTATATAAAAATGAATTGCTGAATTTGTTGCTAAGCGCAATCTCGATTTCGCTAGTTCTTTTTTTAGAATATTCCTTGAAGTACGAGAATGGTTCTTACGGAGAGAAAAATTAAGAATATTGCGCAGAAAATGGGATAATTTCAGAAAACGTAACGTCTATCGCACGTTTGACAGTTCGCGTGTTTGAGAATGACATTTTATTTATTTTTTTTATTTATAAAATACATGTTACATATATTAGACATTTAAGTAGATTAGATTTATTAAATCAACATACTAGGCGGCTGCCTGTTTCATGGTGATCAATTAAAGATACCTAGTTAGTTTGAGTGAAGTCTAGTGTAAACAATGTTTTGCAAAACAATGATTGTTAAATCAGGATTCTATTTTTGAAAATCTTTAAGTTGATAAATTTATTCAAAGTAGGTACTCCCCTAATAGTTTTTATCGAATCAAAAAATTTAGATATTTGAAATAGGTACCTATGTTAGGTACCAAATTTAATATACATGAAAAATGGAAATTTGAATAAAAATTGTAAAAGGAGGCACGCGGGCTGTTTAAAAACTGAATGTACTGGGATTGAATATATGGAAAGCGAGAGGGAGGGAGCGATGGGGGATTGGGGGGGAAGGGGAAGGGAGAGGGTGGGATGGTGGGGGGAGGCGGGGGGTGGGGGGGGATGGGGTGGTTAGAGGGGGGGAGGGGAGAACCCCCCTTACACCAGCAAAGCCGCGGGAAAAAGCTAGTTATATATATATATAAATTAGAAATGTGTTACACGTGTAGAACGAAAAGAAGACATGAAATAGATACATTAATATGGAAATTTTGTTGGGCTATATTATAATATCAGATGTACAGTTGTATAGCTATTATTGACTGCTGGTTGAAGATGTCCGGTTAAAACCAACAGGTAACAAATGTTTGTGTATTTATTTTTATTTTTAACTTTATGAGAAAACTTCAATTGTTTTGCTAATATTGTTTTAATTTAATTAAATTATATTTAAGTAATACTGGAAAGAGCAAAAGGAATACTGGAAACATGATTGATTCACTATTGGACGGGGATCCTTAGTGACCCCCTTCGGGATAATGCGTGATTTTTACTTTCAGATAGCTACTTAAAGATTAACTTAAATAAGGTTAAGTTAGGTTAGGTTATGCAGTACTTTCAATGTAGTATTGACAAACTACCTAAGGTTACTCAAACTACCAAAGGTCACTTGTCGTCCATAGTTATTCCATCAGTGTGGGCCAGTTCTGTAGCGGCTTGAGCCGGTTCGTCTCCCTGGGTGGTCACCGGCAGCGGGCAAAGTGCCTGGCAGCAAGCACACAGCGGCAACGGCCATCTCCAACGCTAATTGCGTCTGTCATCTTTCAAAGTAAAGCGCGACAACACGCCACAAGGAATTCATCGAATGTTGTGGCATTCAGTCGTACCTAAATAGTCCTGTAATTATAAATAGTTTCCACTAGTAAAGTTAACAAAATGAATTAAAATTGCAGGAATTTGGTATCTATTTACAAATTCAAAAAGATAAATATTTCAATTTGGAAGGCGGGAATGGGTACCGCCGCCCGCCGCCCCGGGATACATTTATTGGATAACCAAAACCCCTCCCATAGGTCACCCCAAGTGGCTCCCTGCGTTTGGTGACTAGCAGGGATGCTCGGGTTCATGGGGTATGGTTTTTAAAAATCTGGCGGCGGATGCTTTTGCCCACCTACTACTTGGCGGGCTGGATGGGCAGAGACCTTTTGACCGCTCCAGCCGTACTCCCCCGATAATCGCCTTGCACCAGTGGGAGGGATGAATTCAAACGTTCTTCTTTCCTGAACACATTGCCCCATATTCCTACACTTTTCTTCCCAGAACTTCCTCTCTTTCCCTTCCCTAAAAATACTAAAACACCGCACAGCATCCCCATAGATGACAAAGGCTTTGAGAGATTTTTTTCAGGGCCTCGTGTGTAAAGAATAGGTAAAAAAAAACAATACTGCCTCATTTACAATATTTTTATCACCTAATGAGTTTAAACCAACGTGGTTAGCAGGTATATTTAGGGTGAGTTTAAAAAAAATTGGAACAATGCATCAAATATTTGAAGTTAATTTACACGTTCTGTGCAAATTCTACTCAAGTTCTATGATTATTTCAGTTCTTATGAAGCAACTGACCTCTAATGTTATAAAACATAACTTACATAGAACGTGAAAAATAACTTCAAATATTGATGAATTGTTAAAAATTTTTGAAACAACACGTCCTTAAGAAGACATATAGGAGAAAACCGGAAATATGTCATTTTTAAATCAAATTTTAGACATATTGACTCTTTTCCACAAAAAATTATAAATTGATTTCGAAAGATTGTTCTCTGTCTGGTAAACCACAGCCTTCTGGATTACTACTAGCCGCGCTGTTGGAAGTCTTGCAACATTGCGTGTAGTCTTACAATTATCAGTCATTCGTTCACATTCCTATACAAATGTGCGCATTTTTTACGTTGCGTTGGTGGTTTTTATTAAAAACTAGCTTTTTCCCGCGGCTTCGCTCGCATGGTGTAAGGGGGGTTCCCACTCCACCTCCTCCACTTCCCCCCCTCCCCTTCCCTCTCACCGCCCTCCCTCCCCCTCCCCCCCTTCCCCTCCCCCCTTCCCTTCCCCCTCCTCCCTCCCCCCTCACCCCCATCACCCTCCCGCCCCCCCTCCCCCCCTCTCACCCCTCCGCCCCTCTCCCCCATCTCTCCCTTCCTCCCGCTTTCCATATATTCAGTCCCAGTACATTCAGTTTTTAAACAGCCCGCGTGCCACCTTTTACAATTTTTATTCAAATTTCCATTTTTCATGTATATTAAATTTGGTACCTATTTAAATTATCTACAATTCTTGATTCAATTCAAACTATTAGGGGAGTACCTACTTTAAATAAATTTATCAACTTAAAGATTTAAAAAAATAGAATCCTGATTTAACAATGTCATTCTCAAACACGCGAACTGTCAAACGTGCGATAGTCGTTAGGTTTTCTGAAATTATCCATTTTTTTGCGCAATTTTCTTAATTTTTCTCTCCGTAAGAACCATCATCGTACTTCAAGGAATATTCTAAAAAAAGAATTAGCGAAATCGGTTCAGCTGCTCTCGAGATTTGCGCTTAGCAACACATTTAGCGATTCATTTTTATATATAAGATATTGCGATTTCCTTCTCAGTTTGTAATCATTGCTGAATGAAACATCAAGGCAACGTTGATACACATTTTTGCATTTAATGTACATTATGTACAATGTCCTTTTACACGTTTCAAGTGTCAACGCATAACCTATAATGTTGTTTTTTCAGATCCCTTCTTTACAGAATACTCGTGGTTCATGATTAAAATATATTGTGATTATGTTCATAATCTGAATTATTCATTTTATCGTAATCAGTTTTTCATGTGTTTTTCAAGTTATTTAATAATGAATATTTTTGACTAATACTCAAATACTACAAATACGTTCAAATGGTTTTTTTTTTGGGTTTCACCATGCCCATACAGACAATCCTCATCCAGTTCTATGAATGTAAAAAACCTCCAAAGTCTAAGCTTAATATTGCAAGGTGGCAAAGAATATTACCGTTTACAACATAATCACAAACAAATTTGAGAATCCTCAATATTACCTATTCTTTTTTAATGAATGTGGAACTAAATTTTTATTGACGACCTTTGTTTCTAAATTTTCACAAACGGTTACCGTTTTGGCATTTATATAAAATAAATAAAGGTTTTAAATGATAACATCTAACATTATAATTCATTCAATAACTTTGCTGTTTTAAAAGACAATTGCATTATTCCTTTACAATTAATAAATATCAAATTAATGTAATGCTAGAAGTGCCGATGTCCAATTTCTGAATGAGGTTGAAGATGATTGTTTATCAATTTCTTGGCGCAAAAAACGCTGAATCAATATTTTGACTTGTACGTTATATAGGCCACAATTCCATCACTCTATATCCAGAGCACCTAACATAGGTATTCAGAACATTCAAATAAGGGTACTTTCTGGTACGTAAATCAAATTACTAAAATTGACATAGGCAATTCTAGCATTAACGACCAGAAATATACATTTCCTCTTTATGAAATATATTCCTTCTTTATTGGTTCAGACCATAAACAAAATGCAGTGATGCCAAGTCTAACAACACGGCTTGTTTACACTTAAGATTGGCTATGGGTAAACGCATGTTTTAAATTTTGAGAAAAAATGTTTATTTTTAGTACCTACAATAATAGCATAGGTCATTGGCAGATGTGTTAAATTTTCAAAGGAAATTTTTTATTTTTCTAGACATATTTCATGTAGGTAATCATAGATTATTATAAATCAATACGTTATCTAGTAAACGCATGTTTCAAAATTTTAATTTTAGTTCAAATAAAGTCTTTGAAAATAATATCCGAATACTTATTTATGACGAAAATTTCTCTATTTTGACTATCTATTTACGGTCTGAGAATTTTAAATACTTATGCTTAAAAAATAATTACAAAAAGGAAATAATTTAATAGTTTTATCTTCACGCCTTTCAGCATTTTTGGATGTAGATAGGTATAAATTAAAGCACATTTGGAATGAAATAATATCGATATTGAGTTATAATTTTAAAAAGCTGGTGCGGAGAATAATTATTCTTTCTCATTGGAACCGCCCTGTACGATCGTAAGAACATCTTTCGACGAAATGTGGATTTTCGGTCGCTGGCTGGTTAAAGGCCTTTAAACACTGTTCTTATCTCTTCTTCCTCTGTTTAAAGATGCGCTGCTAATTTTAAAAAGCTCGTCCGGAGAATAATTAATCTTTCTCATTGGAACCGTCCTGTACTATCGTAAGAACATCTTTCGACGAAATGTGGATTTTCGGTCGCTGGCTAGTTAAAATATCTTCTTCCTCTGTTTAAAGATGCGCTGCTAGTACCCTAGTTCACAATGCGCATTGGAGTGCTATCGCTGAAGTTATTTCAACTCTGATGTATGGCAGTGAGATATGGAATTGGCAGAGAAAGGATGAAAGTACGCAGAATGCTGTAGAAATGAGATCCCTGGGGCGAATTTGTGGTAAAACCATGTACGACCTTGTGAAATGGAGAAAGATGCAATGAATGCAAGGCGGGTGTAAATGTAATGAGTAAGATTAATAAAGGGACCCTTAGGCGGCTTAGTATGTAAAAGGTAAGCTGATCAAAGAAATCAGTGTGTAAAGATTATACGGTGCGATCGTGAATTGCAAAAGAGGTGGGGACGCCCGAGGAAAACATGGCATGATCAATTAAACTATACTTAATAAAGCTATAAAATAAAACAACCATAAAGCTACGCAATAACTACTTAAGGAACGGCTGCGCGGCTTATTTGACAATAAATTAACTTTTGATGTAGGCAAAAATTTTAATCAAGCTACTCCAAAATTTAACTGTGGGTGAAAAAATCCCCTTAATTGCCAAAAGAAGAACAAAAAAAGAAGTAACGTTTTAGTTCCGCATTTCGCGCTTATTTGTCTAAAAGAAAAAATATTCGAAGTAAGTAAGTTTTTGGAAAATTAGTGGATAGGTACAGACAACTATATTTAGTAACCAAGTGCTTCCCTTTTTTCGCTCTCCTTGTAGGTAACACTTAAGCCGTAGTGCCGTAAGAGCATTGCAACGCACTGGGCGTCCCGACGCCGTGGGTCTTGTCGAGACGGAACGCGCCGAGACGGCATGAGACGCCGCCTCCAATTACATGCCGGCGTCTGAAACCCAAGTGCACACCGAAGATTGAAACGGATTTTAATATTCCGCGACATGCGGAGGTAATTGATGCGCGACAGATGCGAGTGTTCTCAACTAGAGGCAGAGTGCTGCTCGCTGAATCCTAATCTAATGTGATTTCTGATTTCCTGATAGCTCGAAATGGTGAAAGACCCCACATTTGCTGATGTACGAGCCAAATGTCTTAGAATGCGCTCAAAAAGAATATTACTGAAATATTTGTTTTAAAGATATAATGGGAGAAGTGTATAAGTCTGTTGTTGAACAAAATTAAGTTGGCTCCAATCAAATATTTTAACAATGAACGTTAAAAAAACAGGATACATGATCAAAATGAAATATTTCCTCCTCATGTACACTTAAAAATTGAAAACAACGACCTGCAAATCCGAATCTAGTAAAAATATCTTTGGCAATGATCAGCATTTGACATTTAAATAACATATACAAAGTATTAAAAACAAAATCATGACCTTAATTCGCGTATTTAGCCGGATGTCATATCTGTTGCCAAATAAATTTAAAAACGGTTAATATTATAGGCTCCTACACTCACATTTAAATTATTTGATTGAAATTTGGAAACGCATATGAAATATATGTAAATGAATTACAGGTAATACAAAACAAGGTAATCAAAAAGCTATTTAACTACAAGCCCAGAACATCCACAAAAATATACATGTGGAAACAAAACTATTAACATTAAGACAACTATATGAATACAATACCTGTCTCCTTATATACAAAATAAACTCCTACACACAAACACAGAATTCATTAAAACGTCCTAAGTACACAAACGCTTTACACGACAACACGATAACATACATTCAAACACCATCCACACTAACCATGGAAAACAATCCATTGGTTACAAGGGGGGCAACTTATATAATTGCCTCCCAAACGACATTAAAAATGAAAATAGCTGGGTAAATTGAAAAAAAAAATTATTAATCTTTATTCTTGATAAACAAAATAATGAAATAGAATAGCGCTATATTGAAATATTTAGTTTATTTTGATGTGTTTAATTGTTTCTAGTTAAATGAGTGAAAATGATTTTCTTTTAACTGGAATTAATATTGGAAAAAAGCGCGACGTGTGTTCATAAAGTGCCGATATTTTGAGTTGAATGATCTTCTAAATACCCCACACATTAATTGAAGTTTGCGATTTTTTAAAGAATTTATTCAAAAATGTGTTACAAGCGTTAAGTAGCCAGTTGAAAGTTATACAGAGCAAAATATCGCAGGTTCAATATTTTGAAAGCTTATTTATTGCACGGATTTTAATTGCTTTTTTTTCACTATAATTTTGGAAAAAGAAATAATTCAAATATTTCCAGGTTATTCCTAACCATGGAATATTTATCTTTCCTATGAACAAAAATAAATAATGCAGAAAAGATTTAATAAATATTGTTTTATGTATTTTACATATAATGATTATGAAAGCATTTTAAGAAGAAAAAAAACTAGATAGAATAAGACCATCTTCCAATATAATTATGCTATAAAATAAAGAAAAAGATTGATAAAAGATAAACAGGTTAAACAAATCTAAAGTACATAATCGTTTACTGTAATCTAAATGTACCTAGACTAAGCAAAGTTAGAGAAAAAATGTTTAATGTAATGAAAACAACATTAGCGAAAGTCAGACAGAGAAATCAGAAAAAGATATTGGCTCCACTGGGACTCGAACCCAGCACATTTTGCTTTGAATTCGGTTACTTCTTGTATCATACTTCAACTAAGAACAACCAACATTATCTTCATTTTTCTTAACGAAATTTTTTTTTCTCTTTCCAGATTTTTGATTGAGTTTCGCTAATATTGTCTTTAATTAAATATTATAATTTGAGATTTTATTCATAAAGTTAAAAATTAGTAAGAAAATGTGTTTATAAAGCATTGGATATAAATAAAGTGTTAATCAAAATGTAGAAACTAAGGATATGAATAAAGTGTTAATTAAAATGTAGACTCTAAAATTATATTAGACCACACAAAGTGGACCCATTTTAAGTTTGACAAAGAAATAAAAAGATGGAAAAAGAAAACTAAATTAAAAGTTATTGTAATATTTTTTTAATAACTTTTGAAGGTGTAACTCACCTTGTTTGATAATTTGTAGAGCGCCGGTTTTTTAAAAAAATCACCTCAAGGGCACTATAATACATCGTAGAAGAAGAAGATATCTATAATATAATAATGAATCGCTGAATGTGTTGCTAAGCGCATAACTTTCGAACGAATGCATCAAAATGGATAATTCTTTTTTTGTGTGTTTGTTATTGTCGGGAGAAAGTTTTTATAAAACTTCTGGTGAGCTCTGGCATTATTAAATTTGTTTTGAAAAATTGCTATTGGTGGCACGCGAGGTTTGAAAACTGAATGAATGGAGAGCGGGAGGGAGGGAGAGACGGTAGTGGGGGAAGGGGGGGGGGAAGTGGAGGAGGTGGAGTGGGAAGCCCCCTTACATCATGCGAGCGAAGCCGCGGGAAAAAGCTAGTTACTAATAAATCTAAAAGAAAAATAAAATAGAATAAGAGACAGTATCAAAAATAATAATTATTAAAATAATGATTCCCAGTCGCGACGGCTGCCTTTTATTTTTCTGTGTCTTGTTCTGTTTCATGTTTCGTTTAGATTTATTTAACGTATTACCGTTTTCTTCAACGATATAAAACTAAATGCAATTAAAATTGATACAAATAAGAGATAATTATAGAAAATTTATGCCATAATAACTGTTTTTTCACTTCTAATACTTAATTTAATATTGAAATGTGCGTACATAATTTAAAACCATAAAATATTTTGACAAACCTATTAAACTAAACACGTAAATAGCCAATTAGTCTGGAGACAATGGTCATCAGGTCTGGCTGATTAAAGTGGCGACGAAACTAACAACAAGATATAAAACCAATATAACTGAAGGTACTTGCTCAATGAAGATTTATTGGACCCCTTGGGTTCCAATTAGTTTCAAATAAAAGTCCCGTGGGACACAATTTCGTCCAATATAACCAATTATTTAATTGTAATTAATTGTATTTTGGCCTTTCAAGCTCAGGGTTTATGTAGGAGCACGTACCGGTCTAAGTAAAAAACAATAAAGGAACCAGGGGTATAATCTAATTTGTATGGAGGATAATAAAAAATATCTTAGTCCTTGAAAGCTAGGTTTTTTTAGAATAGTTCCAATGAAAATTGAACCTTCTGCCAACTGAGCTCAGACAATGAAAGTAAATTTTATTCTTTACCGTTTTACTTCAGTAGAATAAATTCTAACCTTTGGCATTACCATTTTCTTATACAATCAAGTTTTCGAAATTTGCGAATGTTTTATAACATAATAAAACAAAGTATTAATTCTTTAAACTTCGACCAACGGTTTCATGAAAAGATAAATATATTAAGGGCGATTAACCAGCGACCGAGAATTCAAATTTTATCGGAAGACGGTCTTACGATTATACCCTTACGACTGTACAGGGCGGTCCCTATGAGAAAGATAAATAATTATTCTACGTACCGGCATTATTAAATAATAACTCAATATCGGTTTTATTTCATTAAGAATTTGCTTTGATATATACCCATATTCAAAAATGCTCAAACGTGTGATGAAAACTATTAAAATTATGTACTTTTGTGTAATTACTTTTTGATCGTAAGTATTTATAATTTTCAATAATGTTTAAGCAAAATAAAAAACCTTAAAAAAAACTTACATATATGTTAGTTTGTAAGACCGTAAATACATAAACAAACTGAAGTATTTTCGTCACAAAACACGTGCCCGGATCTTTTTTTTAAAGATTTTATTTGAACTATAATTAAAATTCTGAAAAACAGCTTTCCCAGATAATTTATTGATTTATTTTACTGCATGATTATATAATTAGAAATGTGTGTTGTATAATATAAAATTTTGTTTGAAAATTGAACAAATCTGCCAACGACCTACGGTATAACCTTATTGTACTAAAAATAAACAATTTTATTCAAATTTAAAACATACCTTTACTAGATAAGAGAACAATCTAATGAAATCGATTTATACTTTTATTTTTAGAAAATAGTTAATACGCCTGGAATTTTTATTTTAATATGAATATATTTCCGGTTTTGTCTGGTTATTCCCTCTCAAGAAATATAAAACCACTGTAGGAATATAAATAATTCTATGAAGTTATTAATATTTTCTTGTAGAAATGTAGTCAATGACACACATTAATGTTAGAAGACTAACCTTACTTATCAAAAACGCGTGAGATGGGTTATCCTTTAAGCTTAATACCTTCGTTTCGTAATTAATATTGCTAAAGGTAGAGCTAATTTAGAAAACAATTCAATTCGCGCCTTGAGGCAAGATTAAAGGGTCGCCTTTATGAGTATAATGAGCGCTATAAATAAAAACATATTATGTAACCCTTGCATGATGTTTTTTTCTTTGTGACCTTTAAATTAAAACGACCTTGAAGCCTTTCAGAAAGAAAAAAAACAATGTACCAAATCTAATAATCGTGAAATCACTAAAAGCTTAGTGTTAAATTTTTATTTTTTTTATAAATTTTTCCTTATTTATTGCATGATAGTTACATAATTTGTGATTTTTCGACCACCACGCTAGGCACATGCCCGTGTTATGGGCTAATGTTGGACTGTTACTTCATAAGGCTCTTGACTCGTACTCCGAGGGTCGCGGAATCGAATCCCGGCGTGGCAAATAAATTTTGTTTGATTTATTTATTTATTTATTTATTTATTTATTTATTTAATACAAACGGCATAAGTATGCCATAAACATTAATTACATGTCACAAATTCATATTCAAAATATTAGTAATGGTAAAACAGTGTATGTATAACAGTTAATTGTGACGATACATTGGGAAGTGACACCAGAGATACATTTACATGCAAAAATCTATAATAGAAATAAAATTAATAGTGACTAAAAAAATATGATAGCATAGCCGTCTTGTACCTCTGTTCCGTGCAGTTAAATAGATCTATCACATCTGCATATCTATTAGTAACTTCATGCAACCTAGGTAAAAGTGAGTGTTTCGTATACTCAGTCCGATTATTGTTACATCTAAAAAGGGTTTTAGAACGAGTGGTTCTCGTGGGAATATGAAATTCAATGAGCTTAGTTAGATCAGGACTGTCTATTCTACCATTTACAATTTTGAACATTAATATTAAGTCTGATATAATTCTTCGATCTGACAGTCTTAGTAAATTTAATTCTTTCATTAAGTAATTATAATTTATGTTTTCAATGGGAATACCGAGGTTAAAATTAATATATCTTAAGAATTTGTGTTGAATTTTTTCGATTGAATCTGAATGTATTTTAAAATGGGGGGACCAGATCGAGGAGTTATATTCGACTTGACTACGTACTAAGGATGTATACAAAAATTTTAAAGTTGAAAGTTGATTTGAAACCAAAAGAATTGAAATATTGCTTGAAATAGCTTTTGCCGTGTTTGGTGACCAAATCTGAATAGCCAGGTACTTCCCCACCTTCCTCTTCCCTATCTCCTTCCCCTCCCCACTACCTCCAGCCTCACCTCCCCAATTGGGGATGCCATAGTCCCACTGGCTCCTAAGGAAGAAGAACTAATGAAGACACCGAACAAGATAATTAGTTTGGGAGGCGGGTATGGGTACCGTTATCTCGTGACCCATTTATTGGATAACCAACAACCCTGCTATCTATCACCCCAAGTGGTTCGTTAAGTTTGGTGTCTTAGTAGGAGTGCCCGGATTCATGGGGTGAGGTTTGTCTAGGTCTTGTTGGCGAATGCGTTTGCCCACCTGTTGTCTGGCGGGCCGTATCCTGCCGGACTCTCTCGACCCATCGCCTTGTACCACGCCGTGGGATGGATAGATTCATACGTCCGTCACTCCTGGATATCACAGTCCGTCACACCTGGATGGACAGTTTTCTCTCAGATGGGGAAAAAGATAGTGGGGAAATAGCTGGTTATTCAAACCTAGTCACAAAACACGGCAAAAGTCATTTCAGTCAACGGTTTATTTGTTTGTTTTTTTTTCAAAAATGGGATTTTTTAGTGTATACCTCACAATAGTCCCAAATACTCCCGTCTGGAGACAGTAAGACTTTGGCATCCCCAATTGGGGTGTGTTGTGAGGCTAAAGGTATTGGGGAGAGGAATGAGATGTGGACAAAAAAGTTGGGGAAGTACCTGTCTATTCATATCTATTCACCAAACACGGCTAAAGCCGTTTCAAACAATGTTTCAATTCTGAATGGTGGTCTTACACCTTACTAAGAGTACCTTCCACTCTCGAATTTTATTTTAAAAGAATAAAAATGACAATAACACCATTTTTTTCATTTTCAAAAAACCATTTTGTAAATCGTCGTAATTTCAAATTAACGGTGGTCTCTAAATAGAGCGATGTGATACCATGTTTACCAATATCTTCCAATATGGAATGAAGTATCTCGTAAACTATTGTTGTTTTATTTTATTTGAAAATTTTAACTTAAAATGTCTTTGTTTATCCTTGACTGGTTTTGAACCCACGACCTCTGCCCCGAAGGTTGTTATTATCAATAGAGTTAACTTTTAATGAGTCCTTGGGATAAATCGAATGAAAGACTCCCACCTTGTGTACTCTATTTGAATACCTTGATAAGAATGTCGTAAGTAAACACGTTGAAATAATTAAAAAACAGCCCACACAAAACTCAACCAACACTCGCAGTGTATTTTCGCATAAGGCACAGTAATCGGAGCATGTTTGTAATTATAAGGCTGTATCGCTAGTATCGCTACTGAATTTTTACGCCCACAGTCCATCCTATAAAACCTCCCGTTGATGGTAGTCCGAACGTAGAACATGGTTGTATAATTATTACACATGATGGGTAGTATAATGGACTAAAATTGGAAGCAGCTAATTAAATTTGTAACTTATATACAGTACAGATCAGGAGAATGGTGGAGCCAACAATTTGGGGTAAACTTAATACAGTACAGTACAATTGAATTAATTCAATTATATTATAAACATTTCATTTTATACACAGATCGTGTATAATATTAAGTAAGGGAGATGGGTGGGTTCTGTAAATGATTTATACATTATATTATTGTGTTTTGTGAACACCTCACTTGGAGAATATGTGCTCAGGTGTTAGTGCTTTCGATAATATATGAACATATTTTAAGAAACGCAAAAAAATACAGATAATATTTATATAGACCTCCGCGGTCGAGGGGTAAGTCTCTCGACTAGAGTCCAATGGTTGCGGGTTCCAATCCCCACTACCTACAGTTTCCCAAAATAGGGATGCCATAGTCTCACTGGGAGCAATTGGGACTGTATTTATTTATCACATATATTTATTAAACTGACTTTACTAGCCAATTTCGTTTTAAGTTTTGGAACTGTGTTGTAATTTTATTTTGCTTTTCTAAAATTTATAGAACATGGTGAAAATCCCACAATGAACTGAAAACAGTTGCATGAAATTTCTTAATATTCTTAAGAGAAAAAGCTGTGTAATTTTTATTATACCATTTTTACCGTTATGGAGCTTTTGCTACTTCAATAAAACATATGTTTTTGACTTACAATTGCTGTGTAAAAAACTGAAGTTCGTGCATTAGTATAATGTTGCATTTCAAAATAAATAAGTCAGACATTGATGACAAACCAATGTTTAAAAGAACCTTCATACATTTGATTCGAATGTCTCGTGATTCAACCTTTAGATTTAGGTGATGCTTTAGACTTCATACCTTTAGATTTAATGCAAAGATTTTATTTACGTTCCTTCACGACCGTTCCCAAGAATCAGCGTCAACGGTGTCCTATTATTTTTAACTGCCATTCCAATTAAACCCTCCCACGCGCTGCTGTCTGTTGCCTTTGTAAGCCACCTCTTGTTGATTTAGCAAAGTGTCCCAGCCTGCTGCAATACCAACTAACACAACTGATTATACTCTAGCATAGTACGGATTTAATTTTGGCTTATCTCACTCACCGGGAGTCTTTTGAAGATTGGATAAAAATAGAATGGGACTATCGTTATCAGCTAAAGAGATTACTATCGGAAGTTAGTCAAAGGTTTGATTTCAATTCACGGTTAACCCACGTCTTTTTAAAAACAGATTTGCTTAGCCAGAATTTCAATACACTTTTTTCAAAGTCTGTTTTCACATCGAAAAATTGGAATAAAGTTAACAAAGAAAAATATCATCCGTCGGCTTGCATAACCGCCATCCACCTCATTTTAAATGTTAGATAATGGTCCAAATACATCATTATTCAACGCCTTATTGAGATTCTAAGGCTAGTTAAGTAGCATTGCATTTATTAAAAGCAATAATTATCAGCCTGAAACACTCATCCACATTGAAAAAATCTTCCGAGAAAAAATACATAACGCCAACGGGACGTTGGTCATGTATTTTTTTGTCCCGTTGGCGTCATGTATTTTTTCTCGGAAGATTTTTTCAATTTGGATGAGTGTTTCAGGCTGATAATTATTGCTTATAATAATTGTTACCTTTTAAATACAGGCCCAACTTCTTTACACCCCTGAAACGTCTTGTGATCTTGCTAAAGACAGCCTTCAATTTGAAGCGCATATTGTGACAGGCTTCGGGTTGTGAGGAATATAGTACAGTTTCGGGTGTTCATTTTTTTTTTTACATGAGCACCACAGAGGAGGCCCTGAGGAAAATAATTTCCCTGAGAACCTATGTCATCTTTGTGGATGCTGTGTGGAGGGTTTTTTAGGGAAAGGAAGGAGAGGAGGGTTCTGGGAAGGAAAGGGGTTTAAGGGGTGGGTAGGAATTTGGGGTTCAGTGTGTCCTGGTCATCAGACCTAAACACACCTCATCCTATGAATCCGGGCACCCCTGCTAAATCACCAAACGTAGCGAACCACTTGGGGTGACCTATGGCAGAGGTGTTGGTTATCCAATAAAGGCTCCCGGGCGGCGGTACCCATTCCCGCCTCCCAAATTGAGAGTGAATCATGTGTGTATATATCAATTCAATGGAAAAAGTATACATGTACATAAATCCAATCAAATGATTTAGTAGCATTTCGCTTAAAACAAAAGACACAGAATTTTTAGATATTATTTATTTGTTAATTTTGGGTGATAAAAAAAGGTTAGGCTCTATTGTTATTAGAACAGTGATCCGGAGAGTAAAAGGTTCCAAGTTCATAATACATATATACACGATGACAAAAAAAATACAAAATTTCAAAACAAAAATACAACTTTCTTATAAAAACAAAATTCTCGCGAGTATGAAGATGGCATTTTTATACGCGTATATATCATGGAACTATTAAACGAATAAATTAATTAATGTAATCACCAACTAAATTATGCCTTGCCTGCGATAATTTCATAACGGAAATGTTTATGAAAGTCGTAAGGTGATGCTTAATGCTAACTTACTATATTTAATTAATTTTTACTGCGAATTGGTTTACATTAAAAAAAAAAAAAACAAAAAAGTACGACTTCGATAAATTCAAGCTTTTTCCACCATTAACAGTGAGTAAAATTAAAACATAATTAATAATTACTTTATTAAAAATATTAGCATAAACCGTTAAAAAACGTATTTTTTCATTAGAAATGATTTAAGGCTATAATATTATAAAATATAAAAATTACGTCTTATAAATTTCAAAAAACAATTTTCATTGATTAACTTTTTTTCTGTCTTATAAAATTATTGACAAAATAAATAAAAACCATATGACCTCTAGACTCCGTTAGCCAAGCGATTTGTATGCCAATTACCTATATTCGTGGTGATATAAGGCACAAAAGTGACCTCCCAGATATGTATGGTCCTGTATGTTTTTTGCCCGTACAGTTAATTTTTACGCAGCACCGCGTTCATTGGTCAAATCATTGTACATTAGTTTCGTATCAGTGATCCATCTGAACCGGTGGATGCAATTTTTTGCCGTATTAAAAGTTGTTATAATGGTTTGTCTATATTAAAGACTGCACAGCGTCCTTGATGTGGATTTTTACAAAAACGGCACTATACAAAGCATCCAAATATCATTACTACTATTAAGTATACATACATTTTTGTCTCGTGGCGTCTTTTATAAAAGAAGTGCCACGTTTCTCAGCATGATAGAAAACCAAAATATTATTTTACGTCACGATATTTAAATCGTCTTTAGCCGGTAAGTCGCAAAAATTAATATATAAAACATCCTACCGTCGCGTCGAGGACAATTAGAACAGAATATAAAGGAAACAGTTTTTTCGTCGCCGAGCTTATTACACAAAGAAACTCTTTGTAAACAGCTTTCATCCCATATTAAAACACCGCTCCTTTTTATAATGATTAAGGTCTACTAGTTTTTTACAAGTGGTTTTGTAATTAGTTTCCTTAAATACGAAATAAAAAAAATGATATCAAAGTTAGTTACTGTCGAAAAGATCCAAAATTCATTTATGATTTTATTAAATTTTTTTTATAACATTCAGTTTAAATAGAATTAATTTGATATACAACTTCTTTAGCATCGTTGTGATTTGTAACTCGATGAAACGAAAAAGCGACAGTAAAAAGAGACAAACACATACACCTATAGGTTTTAACCTGCAAGAGAATGAGATATCGTTAAATAATAATAATTGGTCTCCTCTTTGTGCGGTGCTTCGTAGCTCCCCACTCTTGTTTTACTTTAGTTTTCTGAAGGTTTCTCTTCTACCGAACTGCACACTTATATTTTTTTATTAATTTATTTCTTCTTTATGTTCTCCATGAAACGGCTGTGAACCAAAATATTACAATTAATACAAATTTGAGTATATAATAAGTATAAAAAGATCACAGGGGCAGTTTTACTATTTGCATGCATCAAAAGATAGTTGCTAAACTGTCTGTAAGCGTTGAAAATGTCAATGGTCAATGCAGAATCGTTGTGTCGTTGCATCGCTCTGTTGATTGGCGCACTCTGATAGATAGTAATCATCGCTTTCGGACCATAAAAACGTACATGAGATCTACCACGAGTGTAATTGTTAGGCACGTATTGTAAGCCAGCCGCCTTCCAAATATCTGAATTATGTATACTTAGTTCCAGAAATTAACTCAAACAGTCTTACTAAAAACGTCGTGAATTTTTTTTATTTAATTGACAAGCGACCTTGGATGTGAAAACATAAGATACTAATTAAAAATGACAAAAAAATGTTCATAGAAATATATACACATTGCTTACACAGCCAGAAAGGGTTGTTTATCTATTGTATGTTCTTGTTTTATTAATAATTTCTGAACGAATTTTGTATTTTAAATGCCTTGTATATGTCTTATTTTTGAAGATGTCCTAAAAAAAATGCCTCTATAGAATCTAGATAAAATTACCTTTTAGTTTTTTATCTGAAATATACTTTCGTGTTTAAAAATTGCACTATTTTCTTTAAGCTTTAAGCTTCGAACGTGAAAAAAGTTGAAAAAAAAACATAAAATTTCAGAAAATTCGAAATTAAAAATACAGTCCTTTTATATGGAGGCGTCTACTAATATCTACAGGAATTCCAAAAACTGAAAAAATCGGACTAATATCTATGAGAACCAAAGTGCGAACGAATATCTACAGCTCAAACTGCTGACTAATATCTATGAGAACCAAAGTGCGTACAAATATCTACAGCTCAAACTGCTGACATATCTATGAGAACCAAAGTGTTGACGAATATCTACAGCACTGGCAGAGGTTGGATTTGCAATTATGTGTAGCATATTGGAATAACGTAATATTGTGTATGCAGTTTAAAAAACTTAATTTATGTATGTATGTATGTAAAAATCCCTAATATCGGATGATTGGACACATTTAGCTGAATATTAAGGATTTGGGTTTTTGTTTTAACAGCTTTCTTTATTTCGAGAGCTTCTTTAGTCTTTTAAATTATTTAGTCTTGTTACCATGACCATTTCTATGTCAGTTAGGTTAGGTTAGGTTAGGTTGTAGTGCCGTGTATTTCGAAATAAATAAATATTGTTGTAATATTTAAATAAATGAAGACAATATAAGCGAAACTTAATCGAAAATCTGGAAACAGAAAAATCAGAAAAACATATTGACATGTCCCAGAGGTGTCAATATGTTTTTCTGATTTTTCTGTTTCCAGATTTTCGATTGAGTTTTGCTTATATTGTCTTCATTTATTTAAATATTACAATTTGAGGTTTTACTCATAAAGTTAAAAATTAAAAATAAAATATAGTTGTATTATGACCTACATGTTTGTTCAATAAATTATTGTCCTCGTAAACAGCAAAATACGAAATATTATGCAAAAACTTCATGTACGTACTTTAAACGTACAACCTCTTGCTCAGCTGCCCTCTGTAGATATTAGTTCAACCTACGCTCTGTAGATATTAGTCAACACTGGGACCGTCATAGATATTCGTCCGACCTTAGCTCTGTAGATATTAGTCAACACTCTGAAGTTCGTAGATATTAGTCCAACATATGAGCTGTAGGTATTCGTCCGCCATACAGACTGTAGATATTAGTATCTGGAGTCTTTTATATTAGGTCCTTACATATGAAATTGGCGTTTTGCCGTACTGGCAACTTTGGTCTCAAATATCTTCTCTTTGGTTAGGAATCCCAAATTCAAATTTATACAGCTATTTACTCATGTATTTGTGTTTCGAAAATTATAATTCATTTGTTTTTTCCTTAATTGTTTTTTTTTCTTTGCCTCACTTAGTTTACAAAATGGAAAACTTGAAATATCGCGTTACTTACGAGTACGAGTTCCACCGTGGCACCAGTGCTGCAGAAACGGCTCGAAGGATTAATGATGTGTATGGCGACAGTGCCGCAAAAGAAAACATGGTTGTGTTTTTTTTTTGTGTCGTTCACTACAGCTTTCTTAAATTTGGCCAGACGATTACGGCAGATGTCTATTGTCAGCAACTGCAAACCATGATGGAAAAGCTAGCTGCTAAACAACCGAGGCTGGTTAATCGGTCTAGGCCACTGCTGCTTCATGACAACGTTAGACCACACACTGCACAACAGACGGCTACCAAATTAGAGGAGCTTCAATTGAACATCCACCGTACTCTCCGGACCTTGCTCCAACAGATTACCATTTTTTAGAAATTTGGATAACTTCTTGCAAGGGAAAAAATTCAACTCCGATGGGGCAGTCCAAACCGCCTTCAATTGATTCCCGTCCGAATGGTTTTTATAGTAAAGGGATCGATGAACCACCTATGAGATGTCAAAAGTGCATAGATAGCAATGGTATGTACTTTGATTAAATAAATATATTATATTTAAAAAAAAAAAAACGACTACATGTTCCTCCTATACAAAACGCCAATTTCATATGTAAGGACCTAATATAATAAATTTGGAAGAAAACTGTTAATTCACTTTTTTTCTCTTTCATACAATTAAAAATTATAAAAAATATGGCAATTATTCCAAAAATTCTGACATTTTGAATTAATTTTTTCACGATTTAAACTTTGATAGCCGAATTTGGAATTATTTACAAACACACAAAACATTAATGTTATTTAATATTATTACTTTAATGGAAGTTTTATTAAAGCCTAAGAGATATAATATTTATCCAAAATAACCTATTTTTTATGTTAACAAACTTAAAGTAACAGTATGACACTTTGAAAGCATTAAAACTGACAATCAGAACGCAAATAATAGTAATTATGTTCAATTCTACTAATACAATAATGAATTGGTCATTGTTCTGCAAAATATTGAACAAAAATATTATATGAATTGCGCGCAAAATGCCATATGTCACAACAGAAATTTTCCCGCGAGGAAATGAAAAAAACATGGTGGCCGCGCTTGCGCAAATCTATGAAGTTCAATGCAGCCAACATAAAAACGTAATTATCTTATTAGTAAAGTTGCAGATATACCGTTTAACGGTCACCGAACAAAAAACCGTATCATGGTTGTTGAGTTTTTTTTATTAGTGAGGTTGAAAATGTTTACCTCATAAATAATAAATGATCAACTACTGTTATATTGTATGTAAAATATATTAAAATTATCTTGCGGAATAAAATTGTGTACTTTGTACTCCATATGCATTGTCAATTTTTCACAACGCTGTCTCGATCAGCCATACATACTCTCCACATATTCCAGATAATTCTTCCCCTATCTGAAGCCTTACCGCATGGACGGGTCAGGATGTTCAGCGATCACAGGGGTTGGCCCGTTCCAAGGTCGATAAAACAGAACTCTGTTTACCGGATCGTCCCTTATTTGTGTGTCGTCAGCGTTTAAAGAACCTCGTTTAAGGCTCCATCGGAATTCTGAATTCTTTGCTGTTTTAAAATGTGTACATATTGGGATTATTTTGCAATTCATTAAAAATCTGTTTTTTTATTTTCTTTTTTTCAGATTCTGCATGCTATACGTTGATAATTCGTTGTGTGTAAAAAGCTTAGTTTGATGTTGGGTGAATACAAATAAAATTCACAGCGGATACTGACCCATCTATTAGCATTTCTGAACAATTAGGTTTTTAGGTTGTTTGTCCTCCTGTATTGGGATATCAATTTTGTTTTCAATTCAATTTTTGAAAAAAGTAGTCTCGAGTCGAAATTTCCGACAATCCGAAAATCTTTCAATACTTTCTGCAACTATTTTTGTATTTCTCTTGTTACCGAGTTCAGTCCCAACTACTCCCAACCGCATGCAGCCAGTGAGACTACGGCATCCCCAATTGGGGTATGTTGTGAGGCTGAACGGAGGAAGAGGAAGGAAGTTGGGATGAGGAAGGTGGGGAAGTATCTGGCTATTCAGATCTGGTCATCAAACACGGCTTTAACATTTCAAGCTACTTTTCAATTCTGAACGATGGTCTTACACCAGGAAGATACTGATAGTATAATACCGCAAATAATCTTAAGTTGTTTTTAAATGATTCCTATCATTATTTTTAATTGATAAACTAACGTTAAAGACAAGATTTTTATGTAAAGCACAAAGGGTAACAATTATTATAAGCAATAATTATCAGCCTTTTCAGGTGGAAAAATGTAATAAGCAGTAATTGTTGAATGAAACACTAGTATAATTCAATTATTTGGCGGGTATTAGATAAGCTGACATAGCTCAGTGGTAGAGCACCTGACCGGCAATCAGAAGGACACGGGTTCAAGACCCGTTGGCGGAATGTATGTTTTCTCGGAAGATTTTTTCAATGTAGATGAGTGTTTCAGGCTGATAATTATTGCTTATAGTAATTGACTCCTATCATGATATGGTAGGTATTATCAGCAATAATAGTATTACCAGGAATGGAACCCAAAAATACTCGGATATATTAGGTCCTTACATATGAAATTGGCGTTTTGCCGTACAGGCAACTTTGATCTCAAATATCTTCTCTTTGGTTAGGAAGTCCAAATTCAAATTTATACAGCTATTTACTCATGTATTTGTGTTTATCAATTATAATTCATTTGTTTTTTCCTTAATTGTTTTTTTTTTCTTTGCGTCACTTTGTTTACAAAATGGAAAACTTGAAATATCGCGTTATTTACGAGTACGCGTTCCACCGTGACACCAGTGCTGCAGAAAGGGCTCGAAGGATTAATGATGTGTATGGCGACGGTGCCGCAAAAGAAAACACAGTTCGTTTTTGGTTCCAACGTTTTCTTCTGGAAATTTCGACCCGCAGAACAAGCCCCGTGGACGGCCGGAGACCAAAGTTAATAATAAAGAATTGAAGACTATTGTGGAAACGGATTCATCGCAAACCACGTCCGAGCTGCAGGCTGTGGTGTTAGTGATAAAACTGTTTTAATCCACTTGAAGCAAATTGGGTGAAAAAGGTGAAAAAGCTTGAAAGGTGGGTACCTAACGAATTGAGTGAAGCAAATCAACAAACGCGTTGACCGCTAGACCACACACTGCAAAACAGACGGCTACCAAATTAGAGGAGCTTCAATTGGAATGTCTAAGACATCCTCGGTACTTTCCAGACCTTGCCCCAACAGATTATCATTTTTTTCGAAATTTGGATAACTTCTTGCAAGGGAAAAAATTCAACTCCGATGGGGCAGTCCAAACCGCCTTCAAAGATTTTATTTATTCCCGTCTGAATGGTTTTTTTAGTAAAGGGATCGATGAACTACCTATAAGATGGCAAAAGTGCACAGATAGCAATGGTACATACTTTGATTAAATAAATATATTATATTAAAAAAAAATCGACTTTATGTTCCTCCCATACAAAACGCCAATATCATATGTAAGGACCTTATATAATTGTGCTGTACGGAACTGCATTTGTAAGTATCTAATGCAAGAGAGAACACGTCGATTTAACTTGACTCATTTCCTTGCTCAACAGTCAGTTTGCAGAAAGTCTTGTTACATTTTGTGTTTCTCCTTCTTAAAAAATGGGTCACTTTAGAACTCATTTTCATCATAATACATACCTTCTAAAAATAATACTTTAACTCTAGAGAGAACCTAGGGCTTACTGTGGGGACCTTGCATAACATATTTTTTTAAATGAAATTTCTTTAGCGCCGTTAATGACATTTAATTCGGGTGAAACGGAAATGCGTCACAACTCAGTTCTACACGAATACTCAGTTCTCATATAACGCGGTAAATTTGTACCTCGGCGCATGCCTTCCATAGCGGAGTTGGCAAGGTGCATGACAAGTCTCAGTGGCCAGAGAGACAGACATCAAGAGAAAGGGGATTCGAAAAACATTTTTATTTTGTGAAATCAATATCCAATCTTCAAACCACTTTAAAATAAACAAGCAAAAGAAAAGAAAGCGACATTTAGCGACTTTCTAGTTTCACTTCTACCGCGTGTCAATTACACACTCCGATATTTTTTTGTAAAAACGATTCTAAAATAAATTCAAATTCAATTAAAACACTAAGCTGGTATTCATCCTCAGGAATACCTCAGGGTCTCTCGAGTGGACCTATTTTATATTTTTTGCTGTTAAACAAAGCTTCATTACTTTTTGTTATAAATTTTGCGTCACTGCTAAAGCATAATTATTTAGAATGTCAATATAAATAATTCCGTTAGATTTCCCCACCAGATAATATCCATCAATACGTACATAACGTTCATAGCGTATCTCGTCAACGAGGTAATTGTAATTGAATTTGGTATTTTAATTAGCGCGGTAATAATGAAATAGTTTTGCCTGTATTGGCTGCCAGGAATATCGTCATGTCCCCGGTAATAATATCCAGCGACGAAATAATTATTGTGGATACGCTATCTTGTCCATACTTTCTCGTTGGAAAGAACGGTTCAATTTAATTTCGATAATAATTCATCTGCCGCGCACCTGGAAAGTTTGCTTATTTCTATCAAAAAAAAATTTGTTGAAGTAAAACTTCGATAAACTAAGATTTTAAATTGCTGTAAAAAACCAATATTTTTATCAAAATTATTTACATGTTCCAAAACCAAAGGATACCGTCAGGATAAGGTTAACATGTTTATCTTATCCTAGCGAAGAAACCTTTGGTTTTGAAACATGTGGATAATATTGATTAAATAAATAGTGGTGTTTTACAAAGTGATTTGTTTTCATTTTATTAAAAATGCCGCCACAAAGTGAATTTGCAAAGATTGAAAAAGCTACTCTTGTTTTTTTTAGCAGTTGATTCAGAGACGAATGAATTAATGTTTCATATTATTCATGATTGATATCCTTTTTATGTATAGCCTTCTCCATCGATACAAATCATTCTTGGCGCAAACATCAGCGTTCAACTAATCTTTTTTTTTCCATATAATAAAGATATCATCATCAAAAAAAATAAATATATCAAGGATGGAAACATTGAATATGTCACAGAGTAAATTAGTGGAAAATAACATGTGATTCTAGCATTTGTAATTTTATCGAGTATAATTTGTTAAAACCCGTTTAATCACAGGAGACCAGATTTGTCCCAACGCACATAGGTCTCACATAAGACGCCGTAACTCCCTTACTATCATAGTTAGAAATATGTTCTAATCGGTGTTAGAAAGGAAAAACATCATGCTTTATATTCCAATCTAAAAAATAGCCACCAAAAAAGTAAAATGTACACTTTTATGTACACAAAGTTTTGAATCGCAAATTGAAAAAAGAATTTGAAACTTCTGATATTTAAAAAAAAAAATTTCATGGAGCGACAAAAAATTGAGGTTACAATATGTGTTTGTTATACATTTGTCTAATAAATTATGCATATGTTTTTATTATTTTTTATTATCAGTAACTTGAGTTAGAAAAAACATAAGGTGAGCCATTTTGAAAACTTTTTTATGTTTGTATGCAAAAATTTTATAATTAAAAAAATATATATTTTTCGAATTCTATAATTTGAAAGCGTATTTCATCACCTTTCTAAAACAGTTTTTGGTTTTTGAATATGTTCAGAAATATTCCAAATATTTGCATTTTATTGTAAAGTGAAAATATTTTGACCATCCGAAAAAAAAGACAAATTTTTGAAGGGTTTTAATATATAAATTAATATCTTTCACGTGTTATTTTTACGACATAATTCTAGCACACATAATTTCCACCGTTATAAAAGTTGTCTGTCAATAATCTTCATTTTTCACTTAGCATATAAATATCCTAAGATATCAACATTTTTAACCTAACAATTTCTATGTTAAAACATTTTATTTTTATTTTATGTGAATACCTTACAAGAGTCTTAGCTGCTTCCGTCTGGAGCCAGTGAGACTATGGCATTTCCAATCGGGGTATATTGTGAGGCTGAACGTAGTGGGGGTGGGGAAGGAGATGAGAAAGAGGAGGGTAGGGAAGTACCACTTGAACAATTTTTCTATTTTTGATCATTTCAGTTCATTAGTGTTATCATTTAATTTTCCTCAAATTTATCCAATTTTTACCACTGTAATATAAGAAATTATTTTTATTAACCTTTTGTTTATTACTCACTCTTATGTAAAAAAATGTAAACATTATGAACAAACTCTCAACCCTTTTTTGCCAAACAGATTCTCAACCTTTTTTTGCCCACCGCCCACTTTGAGAATATTTTTTATTTCTAGCGCCCCCTAACTCGTAAATCCGAAACAGCGAGAAACAACGACAAAGGGGGCGTAATGGGATACTACGACAGGGTTACATTTTCCACAACGGAGGAGGCGTAACGGGAGACCACGACGGTAGGGGTGTAATACCACGATGGGGTGACATTTGTCACAACGGAGGGGACGTAATGGGATAGAGAAATTAATTTTGTGGTTGGATGGCCGCTAATGAGATGGGATAGGGCAAGAAAGGATGGGGTGGGATGGGTTTCTCTGGGTCTCCTACCGCCCTCTTGAAAGTCTGAAACGCTTCCCAATTTTCTCTTGGTCTTCTAACACTCCCCAGAGGGTCAGAAACGCCCCCAAACGAACCTATGATATACATACACGTGTATAAAGAAGAGTGTCCCATTATCACTATGTATTTAAAGAAGGATGTCCAGTTGTCAAAAATCTACAGTTTTATTCCGAGATTGATGAAATTTTGCATATTTGACCTTCTATTCAAGAGAAAGGTAACTGTTTACATGAGTTTTCTAAAGACCATTCCCATCTTTTTTACTCACCCCTTAAAGCAGAATTTTGATACATCTTTTTAAAATTTTGCACAAATCAAGAAGAAGAAAATTATTGTCTACAACATATAATTTCTGAAAAAAAACTGCATAAAGCCCGAGCATCGCCGGGAACTTCAGCTAGTATTATATAATATAAAGACACATTTTTAATACACGTTTTCATAGTTATTCCTAATTATCTACAGTTTTTCATCTCAGGACTAAATAGATGAACATTAAATTATATCGTGTCTTAGGTTAATTGGAAATTTTGCAGCCAATAAATTGAATTAAGTATGTATTTAATTAAAATATCTCGACGCCCTTAATGGAAATCCTCGTATACATAAATTTGGATTTAATCTCGTCCGCCATCTTATCTTATTTAAAATCAAATTGAATTGTTAATATAAGGCTGCAAGGAGGTTAATGGAAGCTACGAGTATCTGCCGCAGGGATTCAATTAACAACAATATTTGTTTTTCTTCGCCATGATTTCACTTGCCATATTCATTGTCATGATTAGTAAATATTTATAAACAGCTTTTGATTTTATAAATAAAATTAAATTATCCGTTTTATTTTACGCCTAGAAAGCTTTTACATAAATATTGGTAATATAACTAAGAAATAATTTTGAACACGAGAAAGAAATAATAAAAATAAAATTACTGTCGATAAAAATACGAACATGAAATGAAAATACAAAATACAAAAATTTTATATATGCACAAAGAGACAATCGAAGGATTACGAAAAGGGTTGGAAAAGGTTTTTAATAAGATCAACAATATTCATCACGTTAATATCAAACATGTCAATGTTAATCACCATTTTTTACGTTCGCTCCACACAGGAGGCTCTGGGGAATAAAAATTCTCTCAGTGTCATCTTTGGGGATACTGTGCGGAGGGTCTTTTTAGGAAGGAAGGAGAGGAAGTTCAAGGAAGGAAAAAAGTACTTTTTTTTACATGATTTCCACACAGGAGGCCCTGAGGAAAATAATTTTCCTCAGGGCCTATGTCATCTTTGGGGATGCTGTGTGGAGGGTTTTTTAAGGAAAGGAAGGAGAGGAGAGTTCTGGGAAGGAAAAAGGTTTAAGGGGTGGGTAGGAATCTGGGGTTCAGCATGTCCTTGTCATCCGCCTCCAAGATCTAGACAAATATCACCCCATGAACCCGGGCACCCCTTCTAAATCACCAAACGTAGTGAACCACTTGGGTGACCTATGCAGAGGTATTGATTATCCAATAAAGGTTCCCTGGGCGGCGGTACCCAATCCCGCCTCCCAAATTAGTATAAAGGATGGGAAGGAATCTGGAGGTCAATGTATCCAGGAGTAACGGCCGTATGAATTCACGCCTCGCATTGTGGTGCAAGGCAATGGGTGGAAAGGTCAAAACGTCTCCATTAAATAGTCTCTCCCGAACCCGCCACACAGTAGATGGGCAAATGTGTTTGCCGCCAAGACCTAGACAAACCTCACCCCCTCAACCCGGGCACCCCTGCAAAGACACCAAATGTAGCGAACCACTTGGGTTGACCCGTGGTAGAGGTGTTGGTTATCCAATAAATAGTCCAATAGTTATGCATCTAACCTTTTGGTTTCCCATAGCGTGGAACCGCTGTATCGGAGAATGAGCATTGTAATGGGGTATTTCCACGTGTTTTTTTTATTGCTTAAAAAAATTAAGCAAAAAATTACGATGATTACAGCATTTTTATTTTATTTTTAGTTGACGAATAAATTTTCTACAGCGAGTTAAAGTTTCCCATTTTGGAATTACCGCTAAAACGATATTTTGGGGCGTGGCTATCGTGTGACGTCATGAGTGAGGACGCTCACTGACAGTGTTTATTTATGCTAGTTCAGCTTAGCGACACTTGTGACGTCACAAACCCATTCCCCAACCATGAGCCGTTTTGATTTGGTCAGTTTTAGATCGTTTTTAAAATCAATAATATTGAATGAAAACATAAAAATCAAACATTTTTAGTAGGATTATTAATAACAGAAAAATAATCTTTAAATATTCCGTACATTTTCCACAGAATTCCTCGTTTGTGGAAATACCTCATTGAGCTAATGAATGTACATTGCAGCAGAATGGTGATTATATTCCCAAATAAGAACAAAATTAACTAAATAATAATAATCCCATTTTTAACTTATAAGACAGATTAAAATATTAGGTATACGACAGGTGGAAAGTCAATGTTTCAAAGAACATTCGCTGATGTTTCATTGACCCCTTTGGCACTGGCGCCCAGTGGGAAGACGCCCCCAACATTTCCTACATTCGTACTTGGTTGACATTATTTTCCGCATGTGAACGGGGATTTTTTACGACTTGTTCGTACGTCCAACAGATCAGCGATGTAACTACGTCCCTCCTACAACATGATTCTTCTTCAAGAACCAGGTTCACTCCTTCCCCTTCATGGGTAGACCCTCCACACGCCATCCCCAAAAAAATTGTCTAGAAGTCAATAAAATGTTAAAGTTTCAGTTTATCGGAGTAATTCTGGAAGGTTATACAATACACAGTTAGTGAAAAGAATAAGTTGTTATTAATGAACCTAAACGAAACATGAAACAAGAAAAACTTTTTTTTTTTTAAATTTAATTAACGGTCGCCAGTGGGGATCGAACCAAGGACCTATGTCTTACCGGGATAACACTATCCACCGAGTTTCTGAGACCTGATTATTTTCCCTCAATTTTATCTCAATTTATACCTACATTACTTTTCGCAATTAGGTAATTTCATTTTTTTGACTACTATGTTTTTTGTATAATTGGAAAGTTATACCTGAATATATTTGGCATAAATAGGTCTCAGTACCTCAGTGTTGTCCGGGTAAGACAGGGGTCTTGGGTTTGACTCCAAGTTAAGACCGTAACCTTTTTATTTTCTGTCTCTTTTACTGGTTCATGTTTCATTGAGATTTATTAATTAAATACGTTAATTGAATTTATTAAAAAAATCCGTTATAACTAAAATTAACTACCTAGCCATCACGCCGTTTCTCCGCAGGGGTAGACAGAGAGGACGGACCGCCAAACAACTCGATCTTGGCTCACACTTCTTGCCTCGTTCACATTTATACATCGTCTCATACATGCTCTTCTATTATTCCGACTCTTCACATGGCCTGACTCAAGTATCTGATTCACTTGGTCGTGCCATGTGTTCCTCGGGCGTCCCCGACTTCTTCTACCATTCACATTTATTTATTTATTTATTTTCCATGTTCTCCGTAAAACGGTTATTCACCAATACATTATGGAGAAGATTACAAATTAGAATTTGCGTCATATATTCTCATTACACTCCTTTCCTCGTTCATTTGCTTTATATGCCCAAACCATCTGAGCGTCCCTTTCTTAATCTTTTTTCATTACGCTTTCATCAGCCTTACATTCTTCGCGGATCTCAACATTTCTCACACGATCGTAAATGATTTTATCACACATCCGCTTCAGGGATCTCATTTCTACAGCATTCAGTCTACTTTCATCCTTCCTCTGCCAGTTCCATGCTTCACTGCCATACATCAGGGTAGGACCAGCACTCCATTATGGACGGCTAACTTCTTTGGACAGTGTCTTGTTGGTGCCGACGGCGTTCAGTCCTCCATCAATAGAGTTGCAAGCATTTACCCTTCTTTCGATATCTCTATCGGCCTTCCCATCTACAAAAAATCCCATTCCATTTCACTTGCATCCCACAGATTGTGAAAATATTGTTTAATTCTCAAATTTTAATATTTGTGAACGATGTTCTTTCTATTTTCAATGATGTCCAAGTTTTAATGTTTGCGGACGATATGAAAATATTCAAAGCCATAAGAAATATCAATGACTGTCAAACATTGTCAAATAGCTTGCTTAAACTTTTTGTTTGGTGCCAAGAGAATTATCTACAACTAAATATAAGTAAATGTCAAATTATGAGATTTCATAGAATAAAAAATCCAATAATTTACGAATACTCCATCAATGATGTAATGCTAACAGTTGTAACCGAGGTGAATGATTTGGGTGTAAACTTTGATCAAAAACTGAATTTTATAAACCATATTGAAATTACATCAAATAAAGCTTTGAAAATGTTGGGCTTTATAATAAGAATTTGCAGTCAATTTAAAAATATTCCATCCTTTAAAAATTTGTACATGTCTTTGGTTAGGAGTCAAATTGAGTACAACTCTACAGTATGGGCACCTAGCTACGCTAGTCATTCGCTCACGATAGAAAGAATTCAAAATAAATTCTTAAGATTTATTAATTTTAAAATGGGTATTACACGGGATTGTGTCAACTATGATTATCTACTATGCCAACTCAATTTATTAAAATTATCTGAACGTAGAATAGTTAATGACCTAACATGTTTATATAAAATCATAAATTCAATAATTGACAGCCATGAACTATTATACTTGATTTCTTTTCATATACCTCGCAAACCAACACCGAGGCAATATCTACCGTTCTATTGTGATAACTCCAACACAGAATCACAGTTGTATACCCCCGCTCGCCGCATACAAAATTTGGGAAATGACTATAAAGATGTTGTTGACATATTCAACACACCATTCACCAAATATAAGCAAGTCATTACCCAATTTATATTGAAAAGAAGAATACATATTACATACAACAATACAACCTTTACATAGTCTTGGTAACAAATACTTATACAATAACTTCTTCAAATTTAGCAAATTCACTTTGTGGCACCATTTTATTAATGAAATAATTAAAAACACTTTGTTTTTACCACAATAAACTTTATTTAAAAGTCAACATGTTTCAGGAACGATGTTCCCTTCATCAGGACATAAAATGTACTAAATACTAAATGATCAAACATAGAACGGCGTGGGTAGAAATGGAAGTAGTGGGGGAGGAGAAAGGTGGAAAGGGGAGGTGCTTAGAAGATCAACAAGAGGGAGGGGGGGGGGGTGGAAAGGGGGTGCTTAGAAGAACAAAGACAAAAAATTACAATGGAAATATGTTTAAGATAGGGTTACTCACAAAATTAATTTGATTGTTAATAATATTTAAATTTCTATTGACATTTTTCCTAATTTCTAATATTTCTAAAAGATCTAAGTGAAAACCACTAACGTTAGTGTGTAAAATTTTAAAACCAGTATTTATATCAAATGAATGGTTAAATTCAATTAAATGGTTAGCAAATTCCGAATAATTATTACTATTTAGACATCTCAAATGTTCCTTAATCCTCGTTTCAAAATTTCTGCAAGTTTTACCTACGTAAAAATGATTGCAGTCATTACAATTCAATTGGTAAACTCCAGATTTTTTCATTTTTTGGTCTTTGTCCTTGTTATTTAAAATATAATTTTTTAATTTATTATTCGTATAAAAAGCAGGCTGTATTGTATTAGGAATTTTTTTCATGATTAAATTGGAGGTTTGATGATTTACAAACAATATTTTTCTCCATTGTTTTTTAATATTATCAGTAAGCAATGGGTAAATGTAGGACAAATGAAATTTTTTCTTATATTTTTTGTTTAATAAATCATCTATTAATTTGGAGCTATAACCATTATTAGAAGCAATTATTTTAATGGTGTTAAGTTCAGCTTTGAAATTATTTGGGGATAATGGGATATTAATTAATCTATTGATCAAATAATGGAAAGCTAAGAGTTTTTGTGAAAATGGATGGTTAGATGAGTTGTGTATAATTATATCAGCGTATGTTTCTTTTCGAAAAATATTAAATTCAATCTTATTATTAATTATAGTTAGGTTTAAATCTAAGAAATTTATGCTACAATTAATTCCTATTTCTAATGTAAATTTAATGTTTTTGTGAATTTTGTTCAAAAAATTAAGGAACATTTGAAGTTGTCTTTTGGTACCGGTCCATATAACTAAAATATCATCTACGTAACGTTTGTAAAAATACATATATTTTAAGAAAAAATTTCATTTGTCCTACATTTACCCATTGCTTACTGATAATATTAAAAAACAATGGAGAAAAATATTGTTTGTAAATCATCAAACCTCCAATTTAATCATGAAAAAAATTCCTAATACAATACAGCCTGCTTTTTATACGAATAATAAATTAAAAAATTATATTTTAAATAACAAGGACAAAGACCAAAAAATGAAAAAATCTGGAGTTTACCAATTGAATTGTAATGACTGCAATCATTTTTACGTAGGTAAAACTTGCAGAAATTTTGAAACGAGGATTAAGGAACATTTGAGATGTCTAAATAGTAATAATTATTCGGAATTTGCTAACCATTTAATTGAATTTAACCATTCATTTGATATAAATACTGGTTTTAAAATTTTACACACTAACGTTAGTGGTTTTCACTTAGATCTTTTAGAAATATTAGAAATTAGGAAAAATGTCAATAGAAATTTAAATATTATTAACAATCAAATTAATTTTGTGAGTAACCCTATCTTAAACATATTTCCATTGTAATTTTTTGTCTTTGTTCTTCTAAGCACCCCCTTTCCACCCCCCCCCCCCCTCCCTCTTGTTGATCTTCTAAGCACCTCCCCTTTCCACCTTTCTCCTCCCCCACTACTTCCATTTCTACCCACGCCGTTCTATGTTTGATCATTTAGTATTTAGTACATTTTATGTCCTGATGAAGGGAACATCGTTCCTGAAACATGTTGACTTTTAAATAAAGTTTATTGTGGTAAAAACAAAGTGTTTTTAATTATTTCACTTATACAATATGCATGTTTTGATAACAATTTTTAACTTGGCAAACTTTAAACGCCGTTATGTGCCAACTATTTCAATTTGTTTCATTAACTATTGTGAACACAAATTTTATGCACTTTTAATAATATTATTGTTGATATGGAGGATATTATAAAATTATCTAATACTAGCTGGGTTACCCGGCTTCGCTCGGGACAACATTCGAGATAGTTCTGGAATACTTTGCATCTTGTATTTTATGTAACCTTTATTTTATTTTCTATATTTTATGATATATGTATTTTGTCAACTCTTTATTTTGTTTGTAATAAAAAAATGTACTGCGTTATATGTAAAAGCCCTTTGGGCGTTTAAATAAATAAATAAATTTAATTGTGAATACGTACAACAAAAGTTTCCAACTGCCCAGAGCTTTTGGATTTATGGAAACCCCAATTAGGAGCATGTTGAATGTTTCAAGAAACGTTTTAATTCTGAAGTGGTCTTTACAAGGGCGGTATACATAGTACCTACCACTCTTGATATGTTTGTTCTTTTGGTGTATCTTGAATATTCCAGTAAGAAAATAACTGCAAATCCGAAAATACCTGCATGATATTCCATTTGTATCTACGAACCTTTACTTATCGTTGGTACCTGTGTCTTGAGGATTCTCAAAACTTATGGCTCAAGTCCCTTGCCAATAAACTCAGTTGACATTTCTCTGTTCAGAATGCATTCCAAGTCATGTCGCCTTTTCAGGGAACTTTTCTATACTACCACTGTGAACTTTTCTATACTGGGACTGTGCAACAGAAACTGTAAAGTTACGTTGAAAGGTTTTCTTAAAATTTATAATAAATTTTTACATGGACAAGAATACATATTTTTCGGCGAGCGAAATTAATAACCTCAATGATGTTCCATAGATAATAACTCTACCTACAGTGACGGGACAGATTCATGCAGGTATATAAAAAAAAATTGTATGAGCATCACTTCAATTTTTCAACAGTTTTTGGAGGATCGACGTAATTGGAGAGATATTCAGCAGTTTTTTTTTCAAATAATATAATTCTTCAGAGGGGGCCCTGACTGAGGGATCTATGACGTCTTTGGAATTTTATTTTATTTATTTTAGGGAAAGTTGATAGCAAATCTGAGATAAATATTTTCTTACATGAGCTCCACACAGGAGGCCCTGAGGAAAATAATTTCCCTCAGGGCCTATGTCATCTTTGGGGATGCTGTGTGGAGGGTTTTTTTACAATAAAATTACAATAGGTGGCACGCGAGCAATTTGAAAACTGAATGTGTGGAATGCGAGAGGTGAGAGGGGGAAGTGGGGAGAGGGTGGTGGGAGGGTGTTGGTGGAGGGGGAAAGGGGAGGGGGAAGAGGGTGTGGTGAGGGGGTTAGGGGAGGGAGAGGGGGAGGGAAGGAAGGGGAAAGGGAAAGGATGGAGGAGGGTGTGGGGAGGGGTAGGGGGTGGGGGGAAGGGGGTTGATGGGAGGGAGTGGTGTGGGGTGAGGGAATGTGGAGGGGTAGGGAACGAGGGGAGGGAGTGGAGTGGAGATAGGGAAGGTGGAGTAGGCGGAGTAGGGTGGGAGAGGTGGGAGGGAAGGAAGGGGGAGGGGTTGGAGGAAGGTGGGGGGAGGTGGAGTGGGGAGGGGTATGGGGTGGACGAGGGGTCGATGGAGAAGGAGGGGGAGGGAAAGGGGGGTTGATGGATGAGTGGAGTGGGGAGAGTGAAGGTGGAGGGGGGAGGAGGGGGGGGGAGGGGTGGGTGGAGGGAGAGAGGGTTGATGGGGGGAGTGGAGTGGGGTGAGGGAAGGTGGAGGAGGCGGAGTGGGAAAGCGAAGTGAGAGTGCGAGCGAAGCCGCGGGAAAAAGCTAGTACAATAACAAGATAGTAAATTATTATGCCAATTATAAACTTTCCACTGATGATAGTGAATGATAAAGTGTGACATTCAAGGGTTAATTTTAATTTGACATTCATTTATTTTTTAGTTACAATATATGAAAGGGGTGGGTGGAAGGAGGAACATAGGATTAGGATTAAGAGGCAAAGGACGGGAATATACGGGGATTAAACTTTCAACTTTGAGTCATGTCGCATTGAGGGTGTATATTATATTGGTGGTAGGGTGCATTACAAATAAAAAGAAAATTGTTTTTTTTACATTAACTCCACATAGGAGGCCCTGAGGAAAATAATTTCCCACAGGGCCTATGTCCTGTTTACCGCGTTCCCTTCCCCTCACGCATTCCCACTCCGCCTTCCCTCTCCCCACCTTCCGAGTTCCCCTCCCCCCTCCCGAGTTTCTCTCCCCCCTTCCGGGTTCCTCTCCCCCTTCCCGCATTCCATTCATTCAGTCCCGGTACATTCAGTTTTCAAACAGCTCGCTTGCCACCTAATCCTTTTTTTAAATACAAATTTCATAATGCCAGAGCTCACCAGTATATATAGAAACCTTCGGGGGCATACACAAATCAAATCCCCAAAATTTGAATGAAATAGGTAAAGTCATTCAAAAGTTATGCGCGTACATACATTTAGATAGATAGAGAAGATAGAATATAGATAGACAGATAGATATAGATATAGATAGATAGAATATAGAAGAAGAAGAAGATAGATGGATAGAAGATAGATAGATAGATAGAAGATCAATAGATCGATAAGTGTCTTTGGTGACAGTTGCTACCGCGTCCTGAAGTTTTGTTGTGGAATCTAGAGAGAAAGCAATCTGTAAATAACATACCTTGATTCAAAAATAATCACAGTTCTTACAGATTTCAACAAAGTGATTTAAGATTTTTTTTTTGATATTCTTACAAAAGCATTGGGTCTCAGATCACTAAGAATAATTGTTAAAACAAAGCAGGATGTTTTATTAAACCGTCTATCTACGGAAAACCCATTAAACAACTTTATTACGTTAGTTTTAGCTCTGTTTTATCACAAAATCTACTGATAGCAGAATTATTTTTGTATCGAAGATAGTTTCTTTATCTTGCCATGGCTTTAGGAAACTTTTAACTGTATAGTGTAATATCTACGATCTACGTGGTCGGATTAAAAC
The DNA here is from genome assembly GCA_929108145.2 of Limnephilus rhombicus. Lineage (NCBI taxonomy): Eukaryota > Metazoa > Arthropoda > Insecta > Trichoptera > Limnephilidae > Limnephilus > Limnephilus rhombicus. Next base: position 15,735,503 of record OV815277.1, read on the forward strand.
TCTTCCCGGATTCATCGAATCAAGACAAAACAAAAGAATCACCGACTCTCCCAAAAAGTTCACATTACATTCAAAATCATCTTCAATCACTCCTGAATACGATTAGATTTTTTGAAGAGGTGTCTGAATTTCACTACCTAAAATTGCTCTCAGTTCAGGCGTTTAAAAGCTCATCCGATAGGAGATATCCGATGGAAATTTGTAGAAAAGTTGTTTCAAACAGACCACATGAAATCTTCAAAATTGTTCATAAAAAATAGAATACGTAAAAAAGTTTATATCATTGTATGACATCAATTTTAACCCCGCATTTTGAAAAGCAACTTTTTTGTAAAGGATTTTGTATTGACGCTTCTATCTTGAAAGTTGCAGATAAGGATGTGGTTGTTGAAAATACTTTTTAAAGCAATATCCTTCGTTGAACGTGGATAGAAGGATCCTTTACATTTCTAGTTGAAAAAAGCTTCGGAAGCATTGTGGTAATACTGGTAATTTTGCGGTTTCTCGCATATAAACCTTTAGACTTAACTTAATTCACTACTTTAAACATGAACTGATTAAACTAATTTTTCATAAAGCTTTCATTAGATACACAGGATTACTAGAATTTTATGGAAAATGTTTTGTAATGGAGAAGTAATAGAAACGCAATCGTGTAAAAGTTCATATCAATACATTATCTTCGTTATTTGTTTTTTGAGTGTTAAGTCGTGTTGCGTTACCTCCTTCTTTAGACAACGTTTCGGACAGCGTTGCAGTGTCCATCATCGGGGCAGATCCGGTACATTTACAGGACCGGTATTTCGACCGGTCAGTGGTTGAGTGGGCATAGCGCTTGGGTCCCACCTGGGCGTCGCCTGTTCGATTTCTCGGCTGGCTAAGTCCTTCATCACAACACAAGCAACATTTTTCGGCTTTCTGTGGTGGTAGTAGGAGATTTTCAAACATGTTGGGTTATTCTTAACCCGGGAAAGTTTGAATTTCTTTTTAAAAAAAAGCAAAAATGAAATGAATTTGATTTTGATTTTTATGCAAATTAACAGATGGCGGTGTGAGTTAAAAAGTTAGGTAACCATCCAGTAGATGGTATTGTATTTCGTTAGCCACAGCAACGCGTGGCCTGGTCAGCTAGTTTTCAATATTTATAATCGTATATATGAATCGTCCAGTTGATTATCAGAAATCTCCAAATACTAAGCATTGATATATTGAGTATAAAAGTAGATAATATTTGAATGCTCACTATAAATAAAAATTTATTTACATTTTTCTATTTTACACACATTAAAGGTGCTATTTCAGCACCTTGAGATGAATTTTCGCGAAAACGGCGCTGTATGAATCAGTCCAATATTATTTAAATATTATATTGTAAAAAAAAAAACCGGAACGAATAACGGTCAGGTTCATTAGTTTAGTATGACACTTTGAAATATCCCACTAGTGACCCAAAAACATCAACATTTTTTTTGTTCAGATCATAAGTTTTTCTTCATTATAATTGAGCGGTGGTGTTTATAAGTGATGCGAGTATTGTACCAGATAGAGGGTACACTTTTACATGTCATTGAATTAGGTATACATGTAACTAAATTATATGTAAAAGTGTATCCTCATTATTATGCGTGAATGAATGTTGTGTAAATAGTAGATTTGTTTGTACATCTCAATTTACCTAAAAAAGAACGTAATATAAACTACATACGTTGCTGTGGCTAACGAAACACAACGCCATTACCCAATCTTTATAAAATCCACACCACCCGCTTGCCCGCTGCCTGAATTGAATATTGTAATTTATCGGCTTTTCTCTACTATAATAAGCATGTATTATACATATAAACTAATTAACTCGCCACTACATTAAGGACATTAAATGTTGGCTGAAGAATCTATCGGAAAATGAACTTACTAGTATACTTAAAACATCATAGAAATTTCTGGAAAACCTTATCCAATGAAGTTAAACCATAGAAGTCGCTGAAAAACTTATCCAAAGCATAGTCCCCCTCAGCACAGGATCTCCTAGTGAGGAGGACTACGAATATATTTTATATATACATCTAACTAACATGTTTCATATAAAAATGTAAAAAATATTATATAGTTACTAAATAAAATTAAAAAAACTAATTATACAATGCTTGCAATGCAACACTGGATATTTGAAAAGGGAAAATCAAATACCTACTTACTCTAGAACATCTATTTTCCAATTTCTTCCGTAGAACTAATTTCAAAAGTGACTATAGTGTCTGACACAAAAATATGTTTTCTTAAAATTTCTCGGCTTTTCTCTAATATAATTTACATGTATTATACATATAAACATTCCTCTTCAATCACTCTATCTATTGGTGAAAACCGTATGAAAATCCTTTGCGTAGTTTAAAATATTAACGCGCACATACATTTTGAGCGACTTCATTTTATACTATGTAATGATAATGACACATTATAAAAATTTAGAATTTTGTGGAACTAAAGAATATCTACTCCTATACACTGCCTTTTCCCGGCCATAAAAAATACGTGTTATAATATGAACTAGTATTTATTTAATTATTTCAAAAACAAATAATTTTGAAATTATATCGAACAAATTAAAAAAAAACCACATCAACAATTCTGTTTAACTGTCGTAGTTTCACTGTAGCAGTTACTCATAATTTGATTTTAAATGCTGGCAATTTTCATTTTAGCCCAGTCAGTGGGGAGTTTTACCTCGCAAAAGGTCGTGTAGTAGCTATTTTGATATAGGTATGTTGTTAAGATTGGGATTCTAAAGAAAAAAAAAAATTTCGTCCTTGGGGGGGGGGGGGGGGGTTCGAGCTCTAGCCGCCATCTTGGATTGAAGGTGCCAAAATTTTTTTTACAAAATAATTGTGCAAGTAACGAGTTACAGTGGCGGAAATGTGAATATTTTTCTAAAAATTGGTGAAATTCCCAATTTTTGTTATTTTTTCGGGATATTTATTACATAATTATAATTTTGTTAACTTATTTCTACCCCACCATGTGGTAGAGAAAATGGCGCATTTTTTATTGTGGTATCCCCAGTAGGTCTTCTTCCTCTTCAATGGTATAACAACCCGTTTCGAGACTTGGCCTCCTTCAACATAAGCCTCCACCGCCCTCCGTCCTCGGCCGTCGTCTTCCTAACTGCATCCTTCCTGACATCATCCTCCCGTCTCAGCCTAGGTCTGCCCGCCTTTCGTTTACCTCCTGAGTGTTCTTTTAGAACCAGTGATGCGCTTTCTTACTTCTACGGGTTTTATTTTTTATGCGTTATGATGGAGCCCTGATATGTAAACTCTTCGACCACTTCGAAATTATAAGTGTCTTTAAATTTCAATTTATCTTTTATTGTATGGTGTGGGGTTCTGGTTTGCATCAAGATATTAGTTTTATTCTAATTGATTTGCAAACTCACCTCTCTTTCCGAGTTTCCAAAAACCTCTCTTACAGCCTGTAGGGATCTTTCGACAATGTTAAGGTCAGTATGTCTATTCCACAGATATTCCAGCGATGGTATGGCGAGCCGCACAGAGTTCGATGTTACATATTCGCTATTGCGTAATAATATTTTTTTGTTGATCCCGGTTGGTTGATATTGACATTTTAATAATAGTCTTTGTCATCGATGTCATGATCTGTGGTACTGAGATGCTGGGCTTCCATTGACAAAATCTCTTCATATTCAATTGCAAGAAATAAATTTTCGCAATAGCGAAAAATTTCGGGTGCTGGTTTCTATGTCATTCTTACTTGAAAAACCTCATTGGTGCCACGTTTCGAGCCCCAGTTTCATTTTTCCAGTTCCATTCCAGTTTTCTGGATTTTTTTGGATTCCATACCATTTTTGAACTCCCGTACAAAGCAACAAGAAAGGTTTTCCTTCATCTGCTATGTCTTCTGGTTTTGCATCGTGTTGTTTTCATTCGTATACTCAATGAAGGCTTACGAAAAATTCATTATCACTACAAAGTAGTTTCATCCATGCAATCAATGACGTCGGGTTTGTCATAGTGGGATCCTAGCCTGTATCAATATAGGCGATGAGGTGGCAACGCTGCAGTCAGGACTGCAGGCACGCAGTATGTTGCCGTCTCTCATATTTAACCCAAAAAATTACTATAATTTGAAATAGATTTTGCTATATGTGTTGTGGAAATATGTTAAAATGATATTGTGTAATATGTTCTTACAAAATTTATCATGAAAACTTGAGTTTTACGATTTTTTGTCAAAATTTTCTTCTTTCTACCGCTGTAAGTCATTATATATTAGATTTATAGAAAAAAAATTCCAACAAAAAATGTACGTACTATAGTCTTCTTTATATTTTTCATAGACATTTTTGTTGTAAAATCAACCGTTTAGGAATTATTTTGAAAAAACTAAATTTTGGCACCTTCAATCCAAGATGGCGGCTCGAGCTCGACCCTCCCAAGGTCGAAAACTTTATTTTTTCTTTAGAATCCCAATTTAAACAACATATATCAAAATCGCTACTACACGACCTTTTGCAAGCTAAAGGCCTTTTTTATCCCCCACTTACTGGACTATTCAGTTGTCACACTGTAACGCATGTGCGTTGGTCCGCGCATCTGAACGACAAATCAATTTTGAAACCAACCGATGTTCTGACTCGAGTGTCTGTCGTAATAACATCGAACTTCTTCCATTCTAACCTCCGGGTTTCCAACCTTTTCTGAAAACCCCGCCTTTATACATTTTACTGCTTAATAAAAATTAATCTGTTTGTATATTATACTTTATTTAAATTCTTCCTAATACAGCTTCCGCATCCTTTAGCAAGCAGCAGACACGTTAAATAATTCTCGACCGCGATACTACTTTATGTGGCGTTTGGTGACTTAGCAGGGGTGCCCGGGTTCATGGTATGAGCTTTGTCTAGGTCTAGATGCTTTTGCACACCTGCTAGGTGGCTGCCGGATCGGGAGAGACTGGTTGAGAGAGACCTTTTGTGCTCTCCAGCCGGATACTCTCAACCCATCACCTTGCAGCGCAGTCGAAGGGATGAATTCATGTTCGCCAATCCTGAACATTTTGACCCCCAATTCCTATCCAACCCCCATTCCTTATTCATTCCCAGAACTTCCTCTCCTTCCTTTCTATAAAAAGACTCTCGGCACAGCATCATCAGCAGCAATTTTTTTTCCATAATTTTCTTCCTGTGTGGAGATAATGTAAAATAAAAGTAATGTTATTCCCGTTTAATCACAGGAGACCAGATTTGTCCCAACGCACATAGGTCTCACATAAGACGCCGTAACTCCCTTACTATCATAGTTAGAAATATGTTATAATCGGTGTTAGAAAGGAAAAACATCATGCTTTATATTCCAATCTAAAAAATAGCCACCAAAAAAATAAAATGTACACTTTTATCTACACAAAGTTTTGAATCGCAAATTGAAAAAAGAATTTGAAACTTCGGGAATTTTTTTTAAAAAATTTTCATAGAGCGACAAAAAATTGAGGTCACAATAATGTGTTTGTTATACATTTGTCTAATAAAATGTGAATCTGTTTTTATTTTTTTTTATTATCAGTAACTTTAGTTAGAAAAAACATAAGGTGACCCATTTTGAAAACTTTTTTATGTTTGTATGCAAAAATTTTATAATTTAAAAAAAAATATATATTCTAAAACAGTTTTTGGTTTTTGAATGTGTTCAGAAATATTCCAAATATTTTCATTTTATTGTAAAGCGAAAATATTTTGACCATCCGAAAAAATAGCCAAATTTTTGAAGGGTTAAGAGAATGTTAAAAAGTAAGATCAAAGAAAATAACTTAGTTAATTAATTTGGAAACATTTTTCATTATTATTTTCACATTATTAATTATTTCAGGCATCAAAGGGTTAAGTGTTTTTTTAATAGTGATAATGTATAATACAAGCAACATCAATAAAAAAATTCTTACGTAATTAAGTTAAATAATAAATAAAACCCTTTGTGTCCGCTAACGCTTGGTTGGCCGACTAAAGAATTGATTATTTAAACAGGGTGACATATTATAATATATTACCATAAGAACAACCCTTCTGGTGCCGGGTACAGTGTGGCCAAAATTTGATGATTCATTTAACCCAATAATATGAAGGATCGGGCGGAGGGTCCTCGCTGACCCTAATCAGGCTATTTTTTTACCACCCGTCACACCATGTCACAACCAACAACACTCGGTTGGACGTCTTTTGGGACCAAATTAAGAATTCAATTTTAAATATTATTACAGCATAGTGAGATGTTCTATTCATAGTGGCGAGTTTTCGATAAAATGTTGCACATATTTTATTTAGCTTATTTTTATTTGATATATATGTATAGCTGCCCGAGATTAAGACAATTTTCTCTTTCTTCTGATGAAATTCATCAAACATTTTCAAATAAATATATTTTATTTACCTGTCTGGTGCCTGGGATTAGTTAGGGTATTATGTTTCGCAGTCGCTGGGCATTCTGTTACGAATATATTTTTGGATGATAGTGGGTAGGGACAATAAAATATGTTATGATGAATTACTGTCTTTATTTATTGTAGTCAGTTGGGTGCATGTATCGCGATTGGATGTATAACACATAGGTTACATTTTGGTTGGAAGTTGGAAGTCGGGTGGAGACTTGATGATGATTTTAATGTGATCAACTGACGGTGAAATTAGAAACAAACACACGGTAATCCTTTCGATGGACTTAAGCAAAGCTTTTGACAGAGTATGGCATTATGGCCTTCTTTATAAGATCTCCTGGGCTTTCCAATACCATTTATCAAAATCATCTATAGCTATCTTACGGATCGCATCCTCAGGGTAAAACTAGACGAGATTTTCTCCACAGAACGTCTACTAAGAGTTAAAGTAATTAAACTAATTGTTTTAGGAACTCTGAACATACATGAACTCCAAGGTTTTTTCTGGTCCTCGAGTGAGATGCTCGACACCGTGATCGGTGGAGTTGATGTGGCTAATTCCACCAGGCCGATATTTAACACCGTTGTGGTGGAAGATAAACGGTGGAGAATCACAACACAGTGGATAGTAGTCAGCTGTCGTGAATCTCGAATGGCGGACTCGGCGAAGGGCAGGCGATTCATATCACGAGATGTGGTGAATTTTTGAATACTAGAATAAGTAACCGGCTGCATTATATATAAGAATGTCTAATGGATCGAAAATCCTAGCATATGGCTACACATTAAACAAGAAAAAAACATGTCCGGAACTGTCTGAACACGTGAAATTTTGACATTTTGATAGAAAAAAGTGGAATTTTAATGCATCTTTCATCGTCTAACCTAAGAAATACAGTAGTATCTTATATTAATTTAGTAGATTAAAAGTATTATTTAAAAAAAAAACTTGTTTTAATCATGTTCTAGCAACTCTGAAAGATTACCTAACTAACTAACTAACTAACCATCACGCCGTTTCCCCGCAGGGGTAGGCAGAGAGGACGGACCGCCAAACAACTCGGTCTTCGCACACACTCTTTGCCTCACTTACATTCACACATCGTCTCAAAGATTACCTTAGATAGTTTTATGTAAATTGGGAATATCAGCTTTCTTTTACACCGCGCCTTTTGGATGATTGTTCAGAAATATGGAGCTCTACAAATTATCCAATTATTTTTATTACCGACAGATTACACGTTTTTTTATTAGATTCAAAATTGCCTAGACCCAGTGTGACCATAGGGTATTTTGTGAGGCTGAAGGGAATGGGATGAAATGGCAAAGATTACGACAGTAAACACGGCTAAAGCCACTTTTCGGCCATTTAGCCTTTTTTACCACTCACATAGTTTATTTATTTCATCACTCTTTTTACATTTATGTAGATTTTTTTGTATTTACTCCACATAGGAGGCCCTAAAGAAAATAAATTTTTTTGTGGAAGGGAAGGAGTGAAACTTGATGTCGTGGGAGGGAAGAAACACAGAGGCCGTTAGAGTATCACTACCCGGCTTCACACAAGTTTCGACTCCCTTTCTTGATTCGATTTGTCTCATTTTAAACAAAATAATAATATTTCAAAATATCATGACGGACAATCCGATGTGAACTAAAAACCTATGTACAAACTCTGGAAAGAAAATGCTGTGCAATTTTCATGAGTTTATGAACCTTCTGCGATATGTTTGAAAATAATTTTTGCTTTATAGAAACAACTTATAGAAGTTTTACTCAGTGAGGAAGAATATTAAAATCTTTACTGAAACTAGTGAGTTCTTCTGGAGCGTGATAAAACACCAAACGCTTCAAATAGCTCTTGGCCGATTAGCAGCTGAGTTGAAAATGCGTCGTGGGTTGCTTTCCTCTTCTAGCCATGTCCTCCATTATTGAAATAAAACTTCTTTACGCACGCTTGACTTTGGGAGTAAGCTGGTGAATGCGTGACGAGAGCGTTACGAAAAATGTGATCGGGCGAGACGAACGGTCGGGCCTTTACGCACGCTTGATTTGGGGAGTAAGCTGGTGAATGCGTGACGATAGCGTTATGAAAAGTGTGATCGGGCGAGGCGAACGGTCGGGCGTGGCGAACGGAAGTTGAGAGGGAGATTTAAGTTAGTGAAGTTTTACTTCAGTCGTGTGGTCTAAAGCACACTCGTTTTTTATTATGCCTCCTTCTTTAGTTATCGTTACGGGCAGCGTTTCAGTGTCCATCATCAGGGCAGATATGTCATATCTTGCCAGATGATGGACACTCCAACGATGTCCGAAAAGTTGGCAAAAGAAGGAGATATCGCAACATAGCAAAATACCCCAAAAATAAATCATGATAATAAATTTGCCCTCGAAAATCTCAAATCCTATCTAAAATAACAAACTTTGCTTACACCACCATTTAACAAAAAAATATCAACATGTTTCACAACCAACGGATCCTTCCTTCATCACGATAAAAGGTATAGTATTATTGTTTTTAAAATAATGTTCATCTTTAAAAAAAAAAAACAAATCTCAAGCTTTGAACGTTAGGTAGATACGTATTTAAGGTTTTTAACAGCCGCGGCGTAATCCCATTGGACTCTTGTTAAATGAAGCCTTTAAAGGAATCCACAGTCAGCTGACTAATCTGAGTTGACGGCTGATCGGGCTTGTGACGGGTGACGAGGCATAAGGTTGCTCGGGCTTTAAAGCCATTCAATATTAAGGCTCCTTCGTCCTGGTGATCTGAGGAGGATGTTGTGGTGAGGGCCACAGTGAGCTTTATCCGCCTATCTTATATATGTAATAAATAAAATAGGTGGATGTACACATACCTTCGACCAAGTATATCTAGACAGGGCGTGTAGGTCTTAAAAATGACACCGGAACCAAAAATATTGGTTTACGAAAACATTTATCAAAAAGAAAGTCCATTATCTCGCAGTCAAAAGATCGTAAGAAGCATTGGTTTGCACCTTTAGTTGGTCTGCGTGGAGCTAATTTGTATTCCAGCAAGTTCGCAGTAACGGAATTACTAGCTTTGTGAAGATCATTTTTAAAACACAAATTTCAGGCAGTTAGAAATAATTTAGGTATGGGCTATCGCGGACTTTATTATTAACAATTTAATCAGTTATATGAATATCCAAGAAAATATGTACATAACATATGAATTCGAGGCAGCGTATCGAGAAAAGTAACATTTGATAAAAAATGTGTAATTTATTCCTAGTAAAACAACTACGTCACGCAAGAGATGCAACGGAATTCGATGGCTAGTTTTATTATGAAATTTCTCGTAGGTGGTGTCACTTTGGGACTGGAATTGGGTATGGGAGAGCTAATCTATAGTTAATATATCGATGACACATACATATATATCGAATGTGCTTTGGTTAATCCCTTAATTAGCTCGTTAATAAATATTGGCATTATCGGTCCCGAAAAGCCTATTTTACTTGTGTTGAGTCTGTCGGCACTATTTTCTGCATTTTTGTTATATTTTTTTGCTTCATTTAGAAACTCCTCACGACCATTTGGATTCTTAAATTTAATAATTACTGTGTGGTTTCTTTTTCCTGGGGCCCTTCATGCGTCCTCAATGTCATTTTTGTTTAATTTTACAGCATTATTTATGTTTAAAATAATGTCATTGAGTTTCTCGTTTTGAATTTCAGGAATTCCTCGAATTTCTGCACACGTCTGCGTATTTTGACGCTCTTTTTCATCTAATTGTTCTTGTAGCTCATGTAATTTTTGTTCTAATATCATGTGTTTTATATCCATCATACTTAGCTCTTTAACTTTTTTGCCCGTTTGTAATACTTTTTTTTCAATGTCGTCTATTTCGTCGTAAACAAAATTAAGTGAGGTTTTGTATTCTTCGAAACGAGCTGTGATTGAAGTTTTAAATTCTATTATTTCCTTTGACAAATTCATCATAGTTTCTTCTATAGTGGTAATTTTTTTATAGTTTATTTTAATTTCAGCTAATTCTGCAAGAAAAAGCATTTCTATTTTTGTCGGAGGTTTGTCTATGGTTAAATCAGCTGCATTTTCTTTAGCCATATTATTTATTCCTTGGATGTTCTCAGCAGTACTCTTCTTTACCGTTTTAGCGTTGCATTTACAGGTATTAGACATCGTAAGCTTTGATTTCTTGCTCGTAGGTGGCGTTGAATTTAATTTAAATTAAATAAGGTGAAAAACACAAGTTCTGTCCGCAAATAGTGAACGACGCTGCACCTACGCCACACCCGGGATGTCAGACGTCGTGAAATTACCAGTTTAACTAGGGAGAACTGGATAACTGACAAATTAATGTTTGGATTGTTTTACAGCAGTTTTTTTTTAAATTCACTTTACAATATTCTTTTTCGTTTTTCGTTGAAGTTCACTTTAATGTCAATTATGAGTTTATGAGTTCACAGTAATTTTAAATGTACACTGATTGATCTTTCACTGTGTTTATGTAATTACAAGAATGTATGTCATTGTTTTTGACCTTGCTCGTTATAAAAACTTGTATTACGACACTTTAGTCACTTCTATTAAAATAAAAAAAGTGCACGAAATACGCGCACTTGTTAGTTTGTTTTTGTTACGTGTTTTTTTCTCATTAATCTTAAAAATTTTGTTATGTTTTTATTTAATTTGTTTAGAATCAGGTGAAACACGTCTATACTGTGGGTAGGGTGAGATTATCAAATACACACATAATATAATATACGATACAGTAGGATGGTAGCAGTAGACTAGATTCTAGAAACAATTTATTATTGAATATGTAAGAAACAGTGTTTACGCAGTGAATATTGAAGAAAAAAAGTAAAGGAAAAAAAAAATCTGAAACAAAGAAATATACCTATAGGGCATTCGTAATACTGCGTAATACATAATTATGACATAGCAATTTTTATAATATTTCTGATTGTCCTGTCTAAATTTAGTGACCGTTTTGTTATTTTTGTTAATTATAAATAGAATTGCAATATTTTACTTCAAATTTGTAAATATTCGTTTTGTATCCAGTAAAGTTTTCATTTTGTGGCTTGAAAGTCTAGTAGTAGTAGGTAACCACCTTTCCATGTACATATATAGGCTGAATACTGGGTGTCCGGAAACTCCTAGTACAAAAGGGAAACTGAAGAATCTACTTAACATTTGAAACCGATTTTGCGTACCATTATTATGAAATCATTAAGCGTATTATTATTGTGATACGATCATTTGCAAATAAATGGAGTTGGAAGTTGATTTTTTTTAGGTCAAATTTGAAAAAAGTCAGTCGCTAAGGCCTTAATAATTTCAGTTGTTCAATGCATTTTAAAATGCGTCGAAGGGTAGATTCGGCTCAAAAAAACTCATTAAATTAAAAATACGAATTATGGTTGTATGTCTGTAACTCTGGTTCAACGAACACTAGAACTTTTGCTTTGAATTTAAGTAGCATTTTCAAAATTCGAAGTGTTTCGATAATTCAGACAAGTGATAAATTACCTACTTAGTACATATAAAATAATATTTTTAAAACAAGATAGTTTTTTTTTAGTAGCCATTTTCAAAACAGGAACTGATTTGTTCAAAATTCAGTGATTCCATGATTTTTCACGGGTCAGCGCTAGTATTCTTTTAAATTATGTTGAATATTAATTTAAGTACAAAAATTGTTTTTTATAGTTTCTATTCACTGTACACGTGTGATGCATTAACTCTCCGCAGCCAACTGGGCCAAAGGTAGACCCCAAAATTATTATCCTTCTTATATCTACTTAAAGACATGAAATATATTTTTAGTATTTTATGTATTCCTGCGCAAATGATAAATACATACGTAATGCGCCGTTTAAAAAAAATGTGAAAAAATCGTTGATCGCAGGAAAAAATATTTTATCAAATATAAGTAAAATTCCCTGCCCCTGGGCAAATAACAAAAAAAAGAAAAAAAGGGGTATCTATGGTTTAAATGCCCATAAAAAAACAAAAAAATCATGGGGTCGTCGGCCGACCCACATGGTGGCGGACATTATGTTCGGCATCTTGGCTTGTCGAGAGTTAAAAGACTTATCTACATTTTTCTTATAAAAAAGGGTTGCAGAAGTCATCACCCTATCGGAAGATTTTATCATTTTTGCAAATGGCGTCTTAGGTCATCACAAGTTTTGACATTAAACAGAAACATAATTCAAGTTGATAAAACATGAATATAATGGTTCGCTACGTTTGCTGACATAGCAGGAGTGCCCGCGATCACGGAGTGAGGTTTGTCTAGGTCTTGGTGACGTTTGCTTTTGAGGGATACCTAACCTAGACCTCTCGACCCATCGCATTGCACCGCACTGGTAGGAATAGAAACTTACGCCCGTCACTCCTGGATATACCTTACCCCCAAATTCCTACCCACCCCTCAATTATTTTTCCATCTCAAAACTTCCTCTCCTTCCTTTCCCTAAAAAATACCTTGCACACAGCATTATCAAACATGACTTATCCCATGATGGTTGTTAATTAGGGAAATTATTTTCATTAACATTAACAAAACACCACAAAAAGAAATGATAATAATTTTTTTAATGAACTAAATTCCTGCCTTTGGGAAATCGAGTGAGTACTTTTGCGCCACCTTGTACCTACTTTAAATTTATTTAATCTCTTTAATAAGAGATAATTTCCATCAAATATTCTCGCATGCCCGAGCACATCGACGGTACCATCATCTGTCGCCAGACCCCAGACGTCTTCACCTTCATATCCACGTCACCACGTCAAAGTTGTCATGTTCCTCGAGATTAATCCGTCGATCAGGGGGTCCAATGGGCTTTAAAACTTTACCTTTACCTGCCCCGACTGCCCTTGTTACCTGTTACCTCACCTTCTCCTTCCCCCTCCTGTTGGCCCGGATCATTGTCACTTCTGGCTCACTGGCTGGGTGCAAATTACATAAATGCTCAAACAAGATCAAGTCCGCGATAAGATTCATTTCTGGGCTCGGGTTACTATCTGCTCTTGAGATTACAAACAGTGAAACTTATATGATATCGAGACTGACCCTGTGGTCGCGGACGTACCCTGGTCCGGGTTTCGCGCGTCTTCATCCCACGACAAAATATCCCCGACAAAAAATATATATATTTTTTACATGAATACCGCACAAGTGTCCCAACTGCTCCCGTCTGGAGCCAGTGAGACTATGGCATCCCTAAATAGGATACGTTGTGAGGCTGAAGGTAGTGGCGAGGGAAGGAGGTAGGGAAGGGGAAGGTTGGGAAGTACCTGGCTATTCAGATCTGGTCACCAAACATGGCTAAAGCCATTTCAGGCAACGTTTCAATTCTGAATGGTGGTTTACACCAGGGCGATACAGAGAGTATCTTCCACTCTGGAACGTGCCGCAAATATACTATATATTATTTTAAATGAATAAATTTATTTGCCACGCCGGGATTCGATCCCGCGACCTTCGGAATGCGAGTCAAGCGCCTGACCGCTGCACTAAGCCGGCCGTCAATATCCTACGGACAAAACATCTCCCAACAAAATATTTATTAAAATCTAACCTAACCTAACAAACAATGCAAACAAATAATACAAATGTGGCGACACATCATTATCTTTTCGCTATCGAAAGAACGCACGAGAAAGATCTGATATTCGCGCGGCGCTGGCAAGCTACTCACCTATGTACCTACCTACCTATTCCGTCGCTACGATGAACTTCGGCCGCCTGCCGCCGATAAATAATAATTTCGCCACCGCCTAGAAAGGTCTAGAGTTTATAATCCGCCTGAATATTCAGAACCGGGTATGTTCGAGTACCTTTTAGTGCACACATTGCCGGCGAATTGAACATTACTCCACCCGTCGCGCTGGTATATAAAGCGACTCAACTCGGCACTCGCTCAGTCAATCCCAGACCATCAGTCGGTCAACATCTCGTCCCGTCTCTACCGATCTGACCCGCTCCCTCACAAATATCCCGTAAAGACAATAAATTATAGATAAATGAAACAATGTTACTTTGTTTGAACCACTTGACTTGACGGATCAACCTTTCCTTCTACAGGGTAAACGTATACTTGCGTATGTTTGCCCTGAAGAAGGAACGGTCGTTCCGAAACCGGTTAGTTTTACTCAAATATACAAGTGGTTCAAACAAAGTAACATTGTTTCATTTATCTGTAATGGATAACCACAAAGTTATAGCTACAATCAAAAGTACAATAAATTATTGTTATCTGTTTTATTTTTGGCTAGGTTGGGTTAGGTTAGGTTAGGTTAGGTTAGGTTAGTTTAGGTTAGATTAGGTTAGGTTAGATTAGGTTAGGTTAGGTTAGGTTAGGTAAAAATTAGGTAGATTTTTTGTCGGGGATATTTTATCGCGGGATGAAAATGCGCATTACCACTTTGCCGTTTCATCGAGGAGTGGAGGAAGATTTGGTGTTGAAATTCAAATAGATCACGGAAAACGTATTTACTTTTGTTATTCTCACACACATAACTAATCGAAGTAAAATTGAGGATGACAAAAGGGAATGAAAACCTAAGGAGCTATGTTGCACAGCGGTAAGATAACCTTAAACCCATAGACATATGAATATTACCAGACCAGAACATAAAGGTGAGGGGTAGACAACAACCATAGCGGGAAGATGACTTTGGAGATATGTGATTTGTCGATAACTCAATATGACGGTATATAGGCATCTCGCATTATAATATCACCATTTAGTTCTTAAAAGTAAACTCTGCTTTTGAATGAATAGACCTTTTTATATGGGAGCGCGAATTGCTCGCCGCTAAATACGGCTAAGTGAAGTCGCATATTCACTCCAATATTTTGTGGCCGTATTTAGTTAGGACACTTTTACAAGTGTTTCATAATTTGCTTACCCCAATAAACATCGACGAGCACACGCCATGTATCTCGAGTGATAGTATATATTTATACGTTTTCAAAACACAAACCATGTTTTCCATAAAACCAAAACACTATTAGGGAAGGTCGACTAATATTCATATGTCTATGCTTAAACCGAAGATAAGATAAAGATAACCGGTAACTTTTTTATCACTATTAGGGCAGGTCGACTAATATTCATATGTCTATGCTTAAACCGAAGATAAGATAAAGATAACCTGTAACTTTTTTTATCACTATTAGGGCAGGTCGACTAATATTCATATGTCTATGCTTAAGCCGAAGATAAGATAAAGATAACCGGTAACTTTTGCACATTTTGCAGATGGCAGGTTTTTGTTTTGGTTTTTGTGAAATAATTCCCCTCGGAGCCTACGTCATCTGATGAGTGGGTGGCATTTTCAAGGAAAAGAAAGAGAAGACGTTCTGAGAAGTAAAAAGGAAAGATATGGGTAGGAATCGGGGGGTCAACATATCCAGGAGTAACGGACCAATGAATCCATCCCTCCCATCGCAGTTCAAGGCGGTAGGTCGAGAGCTTACGGCTGGATAGATAAAAAAGATTCCCTCAACCAGTCTCTCTCGCCAGCTCTAGCCCGCTACGCAGTAGGTGGGCAAACGCATGCATTGCCAAGATCTAGAACAACATCCCCCGTGCACCCTGCTAAGTCATCAAACGTAGAAAACCACTTGCGGTGACCTGTAGCAGGGGTGTTGGTTACCCAATAAATAATTCCTGAGGCGGTACCCTTACCAGCCTCCCAAATTGAATTTTTAGCATATTGCCTTCACAATTTGGGAGGCGGATGTGGGCACCGCCGCCCCGGGAACTATATATTGGATAACCAACACCTGTCATAGGTCACCCTAAGTGGTTAATTACGTTTGATGACTTAGCAGTGCCCAGGTTCATGGGGTGAGGTTTGTCCGAGTCTTTACGGCGGATGGGTCTGCTACCAATTGCGTGGTAGGCCAGGTCGGGAGAGACTGATTGAGGGAGAGTTTTTGATTTCTCCAGCAGGGCTCTCTCGGAACATCGCCTTGCATCGCAGTGGGAGGGATGGAATCATTCATACGTCACTCCTGGACACACTGAAACCCAGACTACCCACCCCTAATACCCTTTTCCTTCTTAGAACATCCTTTCCTTACTTTCCTAAAAATATCTTCCACACAGCATCCCCAAATATTACATAGGCCCAGAAAGGAAATATTTTCTTTAGGGCCTCCTTCGTGGAGCGATTGCAAAAAAAAAGTATTCGTTAACTCCGATATGTCAGTCTGTCTAAAAAATGTCTCTCAATTCACTTCCAAAACTCAGATTCGTCACCATTTTATTCATTACTGCAAAATGCAATGATTCATTTCAACAACTTCTTATCCTGCTTTACAAGAAACAATCATTAAAAAATCTGTCTTGTAATACCGTCTTGCTCCATGTCTCTCCAACCGAAAGAAGTAACTTAAATAACACGGAGCAGATGGAATTCTTGCAATGTATTTGCGAAGCAAATCCATATTTCATTACGAGATATTAATCGTAGAAATGTAATATAATAATACATATATACCCGAAAATTTTTCTATAAATCCAGGGAAAACTCGATCGTTTTTCGCGGCGGCGGCAAAAATAATAATAAAGCAGTAATCCTTCAGATGCAGTTGGCAAAAGTTTGAAACAATTTCGAGAGCGGGCAATAAATAAAGCTGCGATTTTAATCCGAGAGCCTTCGGAGGATGGGAGGATTGGAGAGGTCGTATTTTACATTCAGGACTTTTTTCATAATCAATAAATGTCGGTGGGATGTGTGCAGTGGGGCGCGGGATTGCTTCCGACTTTATATCTTCGGACTGAGATTTTATAGGGCTGAGGTGAGCGGAAATAAATTTAATTTACCTTTTTTTATTTTGGGCGGAGTTAGGTTTTTAATGATCATTCCTAATAATGGACGAGTCAGTTAAAATTTTTCAAAGCGTTCAGTACAATACATATACCTATAACTATAGAATAGTGTCAAATACTTCATCTGAAAATCTGAATAAAAAATGAGTTTTGTCCGGAATTCCGGGATACCGCAACTATTTTCATCAACAAAAGTAATTTCCAACAATAGTTATGGAGTTTTAAAATTTTTTTGTTGCTATTTAATAATATTGTTATTTATTTATTTTAGTTCAATTTGGTATCGGGTACCATTTATTGGAAAACAAACATAGCTGCCTTAGGTCGCCCCAAGTGATTCGCTACGTTTGATGACTTCACAGGGGTGCATAGGGTGAGGTTTACTGCGTGACGGGCCAGATCGGAGAGAATTTGGTTGAGGGAGATATTTTGACCTATCCAGCCGAACTCTATCAACCCGTAAGTTTCTATCAACACCGCTGTGGGAAGGAGATTCGTACGTCCGTCACTCCTGGACATATTGACCCCCCAGATTCCTACCCACCCCTGATACCCCTTTCGTTCTCAGAACTTCCTTACTCTCAAAAGACCCTCCACACAAAAAACGAGCTAATTTAAAAAAATATAATTTTTTCATTAACTCCATTATTTTGAAAGTTCTGCTAATTTTGTATAAAATACACAAAAGATAGTGTAAGTGGCTTCACCATAGTTTGATAATGCCTCTGATATAATAAATTGTAACAGCTAAACTTATTTAAAAATAAACTGTTTTAAAATTAAATAAAAACATTATAAAATTTTACATGAAAAAAAAGAATAAAATATTATTTCTCATCATGTATGTGGAGGTCGAACAAGGATACCGATCGGCAGTCTGATTGGTCCCCCATACACCAATAGGAATCAAGCCTTATCTCAAGTCACTCTCATACATATGTATTAATTTATCAAATGGTAAAAGAAAATTATTTCTGGAGTAGCTAGATTGCAGTAGGCACCTAATTATTTATAATATAATAACACTAATACGTAATTAGCAAATTGAGATAACGGTATCACCACGTGATTCAAAAAAATAAAAATGCGTTGTTCCATTTCAACAATAGCGATTTTTTAGTGTAAGATATATCAGCTCGAAAATATTCCTGCGTGCTTTTTCACTTCAGTCTGAATGTGGCTTTAGACTTTGGATGGTTTGGGAACGTGTAGCGTACGACGCGGAAGTGAATGAAAAAACAGAACGGAAACGTCCCTGGGAGATATAGCGTCACAGGATATAGAGGGTGGGGTCTCACTATCTCTGTCTAACGCTGCAGCTAAAAAACTGATTTATGTATCAGAAATAGATGCGAAAAAGTTACTGAAAATCACTTGATTTTACCCATGGAACTAAGATTGAAATTTTACCTGACGAGATCCAGCACCAACATCAAATTTACGTTTATGTAAAATTTCGAACACAAAGATTTTTTTAAAATCTATTTAAACGCTTCTTCATACACTTCATAAATTTGCTAGCAATATGCGAAATTTTTAGAAATCTGGAAATAATAATATGCAGCATAAAAATAAATTATTAGGGTTTGTTATATTTATTTTTTTTTTGTTCATATGAAGCGGATACTTTGTGATGTGACATTATTAATTTAAAATAAAACAATAACTTTGTAAACACCACTTTTATTTTTATACTTTATGCCGACCGGGTTTCGCTACAACCGTAGCTTCATCAGGGCAGTATAATACTCTACTAACATTAGGTTACATTTGTGTTATAATATTTATTTTACCAAAAATGGGCTGGGCTGGACTCGTCAAGTGGAGGAGGAAGAGGGAGGCATAGATGGAGAATTGGGAAGGGAACGGACGTGTTCTTTATCAATAGGGAACAATCTTAGTATGGGACTTTTATTTAAATTAAGTTGGTTATTTACTACCTTACTATTAGTGTTTATGGCTTGCCTAAGTTCAAGTGCCTCTAAATTATCCAACCTTACACCGATGTCGTTTTTATGAATAAGTTTGGCGCCAGCGTTTTTGTCAAATTTATGATCGTTTTCAATCAAGTGGTTTGCAAATTCTGAAAATCCAGAGCTGTGTAAACATCTAAGATGTTCTTTGACACGGGTGTTTGAAACACCCGTAAACACCCGTGTTAAAGAACATCTTCGATGTTTACACAGCTCTGGATTTTCAGAATTTGCAAACCACTTGATTGAAAACGATCATAAATTTGACAAAAACGCTGGCGCCAAACTTATTCATAAAAACGACATCGGTGTAAGGTTGGATAATTTAGAGGCACTTGAACTTAGGCAAGCCATAAACACTAATAGTAAGGTAGTAAATAACCAACTTAATTTAAATAAAAGTCCCATACTAAGATTGTTCCCTTTTGATAAAGAACACGTCCGTTCCCTTCCCAATTCTCCATCTATGCCTCCCTCTTCCTCCTCCACTTGACGAGTCCAGCCCAGCCCATTTTTGGTAAAATATATATTATAACACAAATGTAACCTAATGTTAGTAGAGTATTATACTGCCCTGATGAAGCTACGGTTGTAGCGAAACCCGGTCGGCATAAAGTATAAAAATAAAAGTGGTTTTTACAAAGTTATTGTTTTATTTTAAATTATTTATTTTTATTTAGGGCGTTGATATAAAAAATCTTAATTGTATTAGTGTATTAAAATTTACACATGCCTCCATGGTCGATAGGCAAAGCTCTCGACTTTTGATCCAGAGGTCGCGGGTTCAAATCCCGGCGTAAGCAAGTAAATTTTATTTGTTTGTATTTTGGTAGAAAGCAGTCACTTTGTGGTTTTACATGATAATTGAAATAAAACAATAACTTTGTTTGTAACCACGATTTAATTATTTAAATTAAGCACGATTTAATTAAATAATAATGGATTTTAGAAATTCGCCAATCATCTTATTGATAAAGTTCATACCTTCATTCAAAGCCGCCAGTGCTAAGATTTTATACAGAAATGGTAAAAAAACCCAAATCTTTAATAATCAGTTAAATATGTCCAATAGCCCGATATTAGGGATATTTCCCATAAACTAGTAAACATCCTAAATCACTTTATCCCTTAATCACCTGTTCAAGTGACGTTTTGTCCCTGTAGATATAATATATGGTAATTCATTAGATATCACCCGTCTCTTTCTCTAAGTTAGATGTTAATTTCACGCTTTCACTGTTCCTTTATATTGTGTTTTGTCTCTTTCTCTATGAATATAATCGTATATGCTCACGCAATGTATATTTTTGATTAGTTTAATTTTATACCCTGAAGATGCTTGTGTTAAGCGAAACTGTGCGGTATTTAAAAAAATTAAATAGTTAAGTCGTGGTTACAAACAGAGTTATTGTTTTATTTTAATTTATTCGTTTTATTTATTCTTTCACAATGCAATCATTTAAAATAACATAAGATATATTAAGATATATAAATAAGGTGGAAGATAATCACAACACACTCACAACACTCACAACATATCCCAATCGGGGATGCCGTAGTCGCAATGGCTCCAGGCGGTTGGGAGCAGTTGGGACTCTGATGCGGTGTTCACATTTGAAAAAAATTAGTGTGTAATTAGAATATTAAAATTAATTATAGCCGCGTGAATGGGATATGCAATTCTCCATTCTTAATCTTGATTATTAGTTTATGTTTTTCAAAATTTTCATTTTTATTTCTACTTTTCTTTAAAATATGATTTTTTTCTCTTTATTTTTCATTTACTTTTAAGTTTTTCTTAATTTTTACTTAGTATGTTTAATCATCTGTTTTAGTAAAATAGTATTTATTAAATCGTATCTAAAATATTAAATGTACGACTACCACAACACGGGCATTAGCACAGTGTGGTAGCCAAAAAAAAATATCTGTAACTAATAAAAATTTTATGAAATAAAAAAATAATTCATATTGGCACAATAGATAACAGTAGAAAAAATATTACATACGAAGAAAATGATTCAACGTGACCCCCGTACACAAACCCGAAGAAAAAAGAGAAAAAAAAAGTAATTAAAAAATGGAAAAAACCAAATATTTCCAAGGGCTTCATTTTATATTTTATTAATGTTCGATTAACTTTAAGATATCGTTATGCTTTCGAGAAAATTTTGTCGCGACAGTCGAGTTCGTTGTCAATTTTACATCTCAAAATGCCAAATAACAATAATTTTATTTCCCAATTAAGTTTGAAACAAAGATTTATGGCTGCAGACGTCTGGAAATTCGTGGTATCATAATTGAAGTGCCCGTCCAAGTACGACGAGAGCTTGAACCCGGCGATCCGAGATTGAATTACCCTGACGCCCGCAGTGATATCGTGTTTCAATTACAAATAATAAAAGTGATAAATCGATCGGAAACTTATTTTTGATGGGCGATAATCCATGGCTTCGATGTTCCTTTTTTGTATTTTGGTGATGAAAAACATAAGAGTATCAATAAAAAAACATGTTGAGTATTATGTCGCAGTACATGCAAGTACCACAAGTGACTTGAATAAATGAATCGTGTAGATAAACTATAAAATTCTAAAGTGCATACGATTCCTATGTGCTAACAATTTTTGAGGGATGTTTTACACTCATATGTTAAGAGGGAATAACCAAACACAACCGGAAATATGTCATCTATATATATATATATATATATATTAAAATGAATCCCTGTTTCCTTTGGTCACGCCATAACTTCAGAATGATTTTACCTATTTCTTTCATCTGTTTTTTAAAGTTTTCTCATACTTTGTAGAAGGTTCTGACGGAAAGAAAAAATAAGAAAATTGAATAATTTCATAAAATTTAACGACTATTTGAACTTCGCACGTTTGATAGTTCGCGCGTTTGATGAAATTAAATTTAGTAGGCAGCTGTTTTTGTTTTCTAAAGAATTACCTATGTATTTTCTAAATTATGGATATTTTAAATAGGTATGTATTTAGGCTAGGTACAAATTTGATTAATTATTCTTATAATATACAAAAATGAATATTTGTAAAACGAAAAAAAAAATTTTAATAAAGAAATTGTAATAGGTGGCAATCTAGCTGTTTGAAAACTGAATGTACGGGGACTGGATGTATGGAACGCGGGAGGGGGGTTTGCGGGACGGGGGAGCGGGGAGAAGGAAGGGGAACGCGGGAGGGGAATGGGGACTCGCGGGAAAGGACATGCAGGGAGAAACAATTTATTTCTTTGAATATAGCTTTGCAACGCATGCCGGGAACCAGTTAGTTTTTAAATAAACTTCTAGACGTATTGACTTTTTTTCCGCAAAAAAGTATAAATCGATTTCTTTTATCGAGATTGTTCTTTTATCTAGGTATGTTTTGAATTTTGAGAAAAAATGTTTATTTTTAGTATAATAAAGTTACCATGCCATAGGTCGTTATTAAATTTTCAAACAATTTTTTTTCTATTATACAACACACATTTCAAATCATATAATCGTGCAGTAAAATAAATCTAAATATTATCTAGGGAAGCTTCTTTTCCTAATATTAATTTTGGTTCTAATGAAATATTTAAAAAAGAAGATCCGAGCTCGTGTTTTGTGACGAAAATACTTCTGTTTTGCTATTTTTTTAAGGTCTTACAAACTAACTAACTAACATTTTTTTTTTGCATTTTTATTTTGCTTAGATGTTATTGGAAAATTAAACATACTTATGATTAAAAAATAATTACAAAAAGTACATAATTTTAATAGTTTTATCATCTCACGTTTGAGCATTTTTGAATATAGGTAAATATCAAAGCAAATTCTCCTTGAAATAAAACCGATATTGAGTCATTATTTAAAAATGCTGGTGATAAGAGAATAATTAATGTTTCTCATTGGGACTGCCCTGTACACTGTACAGTTGCAAGGGTACAATCGCAAGACCGTCTTTCGACGAAATTTGAATTCTCGGCTGCTGGTTAATCGCCCTTAAAACCCTTCAAAAATTTGGCATAATTTTTAGATGGTCAAAATATTTTCGCGTTACAATAAAATGCAAATATTTGTAATATTTCCAAGCACATTAAAAAACCAAAAACTGTTTTAGAAAGGTGATGAAATACGCTTTCAAATTATAGAATTCGATATAAACATATTTTTTTTATTATAAAAATTTTCCATACAAACATAAAAAAGTTTTCAAAATGGCTCACTTTACCTTTTTTTCTAACTTAAGTTACTGATAATAAAAATAATAAAAACACATACATATTTTATTAGACAAATGTACAACAAACACATTTGTAACATCACTTTTTTGTCGCTCTATGTAAAAATAATTTTAAACAATGTTTCATTTTTTTTTTACATTTCGGCGATTCATTTTGATTTATATAGATTGACAGATAGATAGATAGGGCTGTATTAGTAATTCGACCAACACCTGTTTCATTAATTTTATGAACGTACCAACCAAGCAATTTTACCAATTTTCCATTTTTTAATTCTGAAAATAACAGCTTCTGATATATACCCACTCTGTACCGAAAAATACCGAAAAATAAACCCTTAAAAATAACAAAAGGCAGAACGTTCGATCTCAAATCGAAATTTGAAAAAAGGCAAATTCGCACAATTCCATATTCAAAATAACCTGTCAAACAATACATCACTGCAAGATGAGAACCGACGAGTTTTTTTTTCAGTTAACGAATGACTGAAGAGCTGCCTGCAAAACTGAAACATGAAAAGTATTGAAATGAAGTTGTACTGTTTATACAGATGGAGTTCCATCAATGGTGTTTTACTCATCTTTCATTTCTCAATGCCGATTTTCACTGTGTGATGGACAATATCGTGTTGCACGGTATCGATGCGAACGTAATATACGACACACTACACAAACCCGACAAGCACGATGACATCACAACTACTACAAGAAAAATATGCGCACCTCGCCAAAAAATGTTAACTGTTTGTTCTGTGATTTTTTTTGTCCGGCTTTCGTGTTGGAGTCTTTTTTTGTGTGGTGTGGTATGGTTTTTATGTTCGTCGTATGTAGATGAGGCAATAGGCTGAACCGTTCGAAGTGAAGTGCATTCAGCGTATAAATGCGAATAGCACAATGCTTGAAAGCACAATGAGCACCAACGCGTCTAATATTATCATTTTAATAAAGAAGCTATACCTATCTATTTTTGCGTGGTGGGCCGGATCGGAAGAGATAGGTTGAGAGATTTTTGACCTCAGCAGCAAGACTCTCTCGACCCATTGTCTTGCAACGCAGTGAGAGGGATGGATGCATACGTCCGTCTTTCCTGAACCCATTTACCCCAAATTCCTACCCATCCCTCATACTTTTTACTTCCCAGAACTTCCTCTTATTCCTTTTCTTAAAAAGTTCCTACACACAGTAGATGACAAAAACCTGCGAGAAATAATTTTCCTCAAGGTCACATGCGTGGAGGAAATTTAAAAAATATTCCTGTTACTCTACGTATATCATAACAAATATAATATTCCCCTTCGTTCCCCGAAGACCCCACGCCAGATGAGTCCACTTCCCCTTGGTTCCCTGAAGGCCCCACAAGGGAAGAGTCCTCTCCACCTTGGTTCCCCGAGGGCCCCCGGAGGGAAGAGGACTTCATCTCTCATCT
This sequence comes from Limnephilus rhombicus, assembly GCA_929108145.2. NCBI lineage: Eukaryota > Metazoa > Arthropoda > Insecta > Trichoptera > Limnephilidae > Limnephilus > Limnephilus rhombicus. The sequence goes on from OV815277.1 coordinate 15,760,418, forward strand.
TTACTCCTCTCTGGTTCCCTAAATGTCTCTGGCAGATGAACTTTGACTAACCTAACATTATATGAAAATTTCATCTCAAATGCACTTTCCAATAAACAACAAGTTGATTCCATATATACCGACTTAAGTAGGGCATTTGATAAGGTTTGTCACAAAATACTTATTAACAAGCTTTCGAAACTTGGAATTAAAGGGAACCTATTATTCTGGTTTATGAGCTACTTATCAAGGCGTCAGTTCACTATTATTATAAGCAATAATTATCAGCCTGAAACACTCATCAACATTGAAAAATCTTCCGAGAAAAGATACTTGCCGCCAACGGGACTTGAACCCGTGTCCTTCTGATTGCCGGTCAGCTGCTCTTGACCACTGAGCTATGGGGGCTTATCAAATACCCGCCAAATAATTCAATATATACTAGTGTTTCATTCAACAATTAATGCTTATTATATTTTTTCCACCTGAAAACAACCAACTTTATTTTTGCGAGAGAGACATTCTAAGTGTTAAATCTCTCGCTAGGTGGCGTCGAGACACATTATGACTACATTTATTGGGGAAATACTTAAACTTGTCAAATATTAATTATTATTTTTAATTTATAAACTAACGTTTAGACAAGATTTTTATGCATAGCACAAAGGGTTCAAGTCCCGTTGGCGGCAAGTATCTTTTCTCGGAAGATTTTTCAATGTTGATGAGTGTTTCATTCTGATAATTATTGCTTATAATAATTGTTACCCTTTGTTTGCATAAAAATCTTGTCTAAACGTTAGTTTATAAATTAAAAATAATAATTAATATTTGAAAAGTTACGTATTTCCCCAATAAATGTAGTCATAATTTGTCTCGACGCCACCTAGCGAGGGATTTAACACTTACAATGACTCTCTCGCAAAAATAAAGTTGGTTGTTTTCAGGTGGAAAAAATATAATAAACAGTAATTGTTGAATGAAACACTAGTATATATTGAATTATTTGGCGGGTATTTGATAAGCCCCCATAGCTCAGTGGTCAAGAGCAGCTGACCGGCAATCAGAAGGACACGGGTTCAAGTCCCGTTGGCGGCAAGTATCTTTTCTCGGAAGATTTTTCAATGTTGATGAGTATTTCAGGCTGATTATTATTGCTTATAATAATCGTTACCCTTTGTGCTATGCATAAAAATCTTGTCTAAACGTCAGTTAACTGTTTGTTTATATGACTATTTTTCTTACACATTTGAAACTACCAGTGGTGTACCCTAAGGTTCGCATCTCGGTCCTTTACTTTTTAATTTATTTATTAACGACGGAACTAACATATTCACCCATGTTCTTATATTAATGTTTGCAGATGCTATGAAGTTATACAGAATTATTGATAATATTGAGGTCAGTTTGTCACTACAATTTAATCTTAATTGCTTTTCCGATTGGTGTTTTAAAAATAAATTAATTCTCTATGTAAAAATATGTTAAGTTATGAGATTCCACAGGAAAAAAAACCCATTGTTGTTCACTTACTTTCTCAATGATCACACTGTTGTTGAAATAAGAGACCTCAAAACCAAACGAAAAAAAAATTGTTTTTAGATTTTCACGGCCAAAAGTATTTTTGTTATTTGTTTTGGGGGTGTTATGCCGTGTTGCGCTACCTCCTCCTTTAGCCAACGTTTCGGACAGCGTTACAGTGTCCATCATCAGGGCAGATGTGTAAATGTTAGTCATTTTTTTTCATTTACTAGATTCTTATATTTCTTGAAGAGATGAATCATTTAAATTTACTGAATTTAAAGTTAATGTTCTTTATAAATAGAACGGCGTCATTTGCGCCTTGCAATTTTTACCTCATGTGGGTATTTAAAAATGTTACCTGGCTATTATAGTCTTAAAGGTCTCGTGTTTCATCGGTAGGGAAAAATTGTTATCTAAAAACCCTACTAAAATTGCATGTTTCGTCCAGACTCAACATCAATCTTCATCATCAGAGCAGCGGCGGTCGACTGCCATATATACATACGTGTCTGTTTGTGTTATGTTGGGAGTGGGAAGGAGGCGGTCATGTCCTTTTAAATTTGGAGCTCTTCCGCATTTGCCTTTGGGAATGAGGAAACCATGAAAAACCTCATCCGGGAAGAGTCGGCCGACAGTCAACATGAAACTGGTCGGCCTTCAGTGATTTCAGTATATGAAATCCTGCATTTTGTGGTGTGGGGTGTATGTGTCTGTTTTTATGTGAAATATATACTTTATGGGAAATTTTTAGAATAAACATACATAAACATACATATTATACAATATTATCTAGATATATAAATAGATATGTAAACATAAGTTACAGGGGGGGCGTCTGGTAGTTAGGAATACCTACTGCTCGCTCACTCGTCCGCGTCTGAATCTGGTTCATACCAGATGTGGTTCAGGTCCATCAGAATATGTTTAGGTAGTCTGTGTGTATATCTGAAAGTAAAGTCACTAGGTGCATTGTATTGGCCGATTTCCTTTATAAGTCTATTTTTACTGTGTCTCAGAGATTTGTAAAATCGGTCTGTCAGTCGGTGTGTGTATTCGAATAATGTTGGAATGTCTTCTCTTGCATGTAATCTTTTCAAATTCGTTCTGATTCTAGTGTTGTATGCGATTTTAATGCAGAGATTTTGTAGCGTCTGTAGTTTCGAGTGGTCGGAGTGAGAAATACTACTCCACACGGGAATAGCGTATGTCAGTACCGGTCGAATGAGCGAGTAGTAGATCAGGAGCTTGGTTCTGGGAAGTAGCGGACTTCTTCTGTTGAAGATGGGCTTCATCGCGCCGACTGCCTTTCTGGCTCTTGCGTGCATCTTGGCTATGTGAGATTTCCAGTTGAGGCGTGAGTCCATTGTCAGGCCCAGGTATACGACTTCATCTTTCCATTCTAGGACGTGCCCTCCCATTTCGATGTTGACATCTGGTGATCTTCTTTTTCGTTTCCTCGTGTACATGATGACTTCGGTCTTCGCCTCGTTTAGTTTGAGTCGCCATTGCTTATAGTACTCTACGAGTGCGTCGAGCGCTCTCTGTAGGTATATGGCCGCCATGTCTGATTTCAGCGAGGAAACGTAAAGTTTGACGTCGTCTGCGTAAATAGATAGCTTGCATCTCTCGTCACGGGGGATGTCGTGTGTGAATATATTGAATAGATGAGGTCCGAGTAGACTTCCTTGCGGCACGCCCTTTGGAATCTCACGTAGCGATGACAGCGCGTTCCTGATGAAAACTCGGAAGGATCTGTCCTTTAGGTATTCTTGAATCACTCTCGTTAGGTATATGGGCGTGTTTGTTTTGTGCAATTTATGCAGTAGCCCTTTGATCCAAACGGTGTCAAATGCCTTCTCCAAGTCTAGCAGTGCAGCGGCGATGTAGCGATGTTCGTTAAATCTTCGGGCGATGAATTCCGCTACTCTGGTAAGTTGATGGGTAGTGGAGTGCCTCTTTCTGAATCCAAACTGCTCGTCTGGCAAAGTGTTGTTTTCTTCGTGGTGTGGAAGCAGCCTGTTGAGTATAACCTGTTCAAATACCTTGCTCAGCGTGGAAAGTAGACTGATCGGCCGATAGTTGCTTCTTATCCTTGATAGGCTGCTTCTTGTCCTTGTTTGGCTTGGAGAAGGGCAGCACGGTCGCCGTTCTCCAGATCTGAGGGAAATGTCCGATGATGAGGCAGGCATTGAACAGCTTTGTGATGTAAATGATGGCTTTCTGCGGTAGATGTTTGAGTAGAATGTTGTGTATTTGATCGCTTCCCGGCGCTTTATTTGTCTTCAATCGTCTGATGATGACGGCTACTTCGCTTGGCGTGCTGAAGTGGATATCGGCGGCGTTCGTCTGCTCGGCTTGCTCGAGATTTCGTAGAGACTCTTCTACAAGTCGATCCGTTTCCGGGTCGGATAGGCCGTCCGTGGCTGCGTAGGCTCTCTCGAATCCGTCGGCGAGCGCGTTTGCCTTTTCTTCGAGCGAAAGTGCCAGCCCTGATCCGTCTAGCTTCTCTAGCGGGGGAATCGTGTGATCTTCGCGTCTCAGCGCTTTTGCCATTTTCCATAGGCTGTTGTCCTTTGGCGTGAGTGATGTAACTTTCTTCGTCCATAGTTCGCGTCTGAGGTCGGTGATTTCTTGCTTGATTTCCCGCTGTAGCGTGTTGTAAGCCGTTTTGAAGTAGCCGTCGCGCGTACTATGATAGATGCGTCGCAGGCGATTCTTCTCCTTGATGAGCGATAATACGTGCTCGGGAAGCTTGATCGTGTATGTGTGTGCTTCTTTGAGAGGTATGAATGTGTCTTGTGCATGTTGTATGATTTCCGTGAGAGTGCTTGCGGCCTCGTCGATTTCTTCCTTCGAGCGCAGAGTCCCTGACGTGAGGTGTATTTGTTCGTTTATCTGTTTCTTGAATCCTTCCCAGTCGGCGTCTTTGTAATTTCGCTGTTTTCTAGGGCTCCTTGAAGTTGTCCCTCCGATACTGAAGCTCACGGGCAGGTGGTCCGACGAAAGTTCATCCAGCGTGCGCAGTGGCGAGATCGATTTAGCGTTTTTCTCGAGTACGATGTCCAGAGTACTAGGGTACTTTGCGTGTATTGAGTGGAATGTCGGTTTGTCCGGTGCCATTATCGAGTAGTTATGTGTCTGCATATGCGTGAAGAGCGTTTTCCCATTCGTGTTGCCTCTGTAGTTATTCCAATAGTTGTGTTTTGCGTTCAGGGGTCCTAGCACACTGAAATCGTTATCTTTACAATATCGAATCGATATGGCATAACAACCGACGATTTTGTACCGAACCGATATTGATGGGCAATGTAAGGTAATCAAAAAGAAATTGTTATACGCTGGCAACACTTGAGGTACTTTCTACGTAGCTGTCACAATGTCTATGGTATCGCAGTTTTAGACCGGGAGCCGGTACATAAATCTTACGTCACAAACCTTACGAGTACAAGGATGAAACTACTTTTGTAGTGATAATGGACATTTAGTAAGCCTTAAAAAAGCTGGTGTGCCGCGCCTCTTGGCAGATTCCGCGCAGTCATGGAACTAGTGAAATTCTTCAATGGGATGGTTTAGAATCTAGACTACAGTTATTCCTTGGTTTCATTCGTGTACTCGATGACGTAAAATTTGGCAGACCTGCTAATTTTCTCATCTACCAATCGACCTTTATCATATGAAACCATTCCCGTTCGTGTACCCGATGACGAAAAAAAATGAGTGTGCCTTAGTTTAGACCACACGACTGAAGTAAAACTTCACTAACTTATGCCGGGTAGCCGTTGTATATAATGTTATATAGCATGGAACCATTACAGTTGACCGCGAGGTTACAGGAGCCTTGCAACGCATGCCGGGTACCCATCCCCATCCCCATCCCCATGTCGATCGTGGGTAAAGAAGTTTTATCTTCAAAAATGCTCACTATTTCCATGACTGCGTGGAACCTGCCAAGAGGTGCACCGGCAGACTAGCTTGTTTAAGGCTTACTAAATGTCCATTATCACTACAAAGTAGTTTCACCAGTGTACTCGACGACGTGGGTTTGTATAGCCAGGCTCCCGGTCTATAATACCGGTCAAAAATATCGTAATCCATTAATGGAATAATATGACAACTAACTAATAATCTTCTCTTTTGAACATTTAAAGATCCATTTACATCGAGATTTTTGCTGAGATTTCATAATAATATTAAATACACACACTTTAATATACGTTGGAAGTCCGCATGTATTTTTTGACAATAAAAAAAGGATTTGCCGTAATACGAGATATATTCGTATGTACGAAACTGTCAAACGAAAACGTCTGAATTCCGATTTAATTCAATCCTGCAATCTTCGATAATCTGCCTCCGTTCATTAATAAACCAGTAATTATGCAGAAAGAATGTCATTATTAATAAAGTTGTGTTGATATATCGCCAGTTAAATAAAGGACAGAGTGATTTACAATCTCGTATCGATAACGAACCGATTGCCCTAGCACGCTTGCACCATCGATAGGCAGACCGACGTCGAAGGGAAATTAATAAGGAATCGACATACGATGGCAACACTGGGGATCTTTTGATTGAATTTTCGTTTCTTAATTTGAAATGTGCTCCTACGTACAAATGAAAAATACCAATAAATTGACAATTTCGAATTGAAATACGAACTCAAATAAATATTGACGTTTCGCATGTTGATACTGTTTGAGACTAAACGACATTTTAACAAATTTCGTTTCTCGAAATTGAAAGCAATTAATTGATCGCCTTTTAAATGAATTAACTGAGTCTATGGGTCTCGTATACGATTTCTTTAAATTCTAAGAGTTTTTTTAGTTCACCTCTACTCATTAATTAGTCAGTTATTTTGCGTAACAAACGACATTATTTTTAAAAATCTGTAGTACATTGACAGCTTATCTGTCACTCCGGAAGCCACGGTAAAAACGGCGTCTTTTGTCAACCGACTGTCGGAATTGTATGTTCACTGTGCTCGCAAATATCGCTAACTGACCATAGACAACGGATTTATTACATTTCGTATTAATATTGGGGTTTTATCCATACAAGAATGCATACGATTTGGTGGGCTTTTGTCAATCGTCGGTCGGAATATCCCTTATCAATTGTTGAGCGTGCTAGCACATATTGATAACTGACCATAAATGACGGATTATACCGATATCGTATTGATATAGGGTTATATCGATCGACCATGCTAGGACCCCTGGTCTCCTCCTAAAACAACAATTGGGCGCAAATTAAGTGGTTTATCCAGGTCTTCTCTCACCAGACGGTTGGCTTCATTGCAGTAGGCGGCGATGAAGGTGTGCGCTCTATCCTCTATGATGACTTCGATAATCGTGGCCTCAGTATTTTTTAGCTTCGGAGTAGGGATTCTTGTAGAAGTGATTGATTGTCGAACGAATATGGCGGTACCTCCACCTCTTCCTTCCAATCGGTCGTCTCGGTGAACTTCAAAGCCGGGCACTCTCAACGGTGTGTCGTGCTTTAGATGTGTTTCTGAAATGAGAATAATGTCAGTATTAGTGTTATTTGCCAGAGCGAGCAGTTCATCAGTCTTGAATCGGATGCTGTTGGCGTTCCACAGGAGGACGTTCACCATCTGGGGATTAGACATTGATGGTGGACGTGATGAGATCCATCAGGATCCATGCCCTCTCCAACTCGTTGGAGCCAGCTGCGGCCAACTGCGGTTGCACCCGTCTCAATCCCTGGAGCAGGGCCATCATCAGTTGTGCGTCTCCTGCGCCGGTGTATGCCTCTCCTGCGGGCTTCTGCGTGCGGGACTGCGTATGGGGCTGCGAGCGGGGCTGCTCCTCGTGCTGCTCCTCACGCTGCTCCTCGCGCTGTTGGGAGGCCGTGGTTCCGCGGGCCACGTTGGCCCAGCTGCGTCCGTCGGTCCTCGAGGTCTGCTGGGCATGTGGCCCGCTGGTTCCTGGTGCTTGGCGCCGGTTCTGTCGCTGGTGCTGCTGCAGCGAAGCGACGTGGGCTACCCTCTTCGGGCAGCCCCTGTAGTTGGCGGGATGGGGGCCTCCGCAGTTACAGCACGCGGCGGGCTCATCCCTTGTTGTTTTGGGGCACTCGGCCGAGGCATGCTCCACCAAGCACTTCACACACCTCGCGGTGTGGGCGCAGTTTCGGGACCCATGCCCGAAGTTTTGGCAGCGGTAGCACTGCGTCCCGTGCTGCAGATGGTTGCTGCGGTGCTTCTGCAGGCGTATCTTGCAGTGGCAGAGGTATTTAATTGCTGCCCTTAGTTGACCCATGTTGACCTCTTTGTCAAGTGGGCCAAGTACATGGGATACTCGGCCGAGGCGGTCGTCATCCTTATGACCTTCGCGGGAGGGAATCCTTGTTCCGAGAGGCTCGCAGCGATGTCCTCCGTGTCGATATTAGGCAGGCCCTTGATGACCGCCTTTTTCATCTTTTCCGCCTCCGCTGTGTAGGTATGGAAGCCACGCGCCTCCGCACGCAGCCCGTTGGTAAGGGCACGGTGGTCCGTCATGCTATGAACGATGATGTTCACTTTGCCGCCTGATCTGTACTGCACTCTAAAATTCGAGTGCCCGATGTGGCCCTGCACCGCTGTGGTGACCTGCCCGTGTGAGAGGGTCCCCAGGGTCATCACAACCGGGGGCACTCGGTCCTTCCGTGCAGACTGGCCGCTGGTACCTGCAAAAGAAGAATTTGCGTTAGAGTTTGTATTTGGGCGCTTCGCCTGCGACGCGCCGCCGCCGACGCCGCCTTCAGATACTTCATTTAAGCTGCTAAAGCGGTTGCCGACAATAACCGCTCGGGGTTCCTGCGGTGAAAGGGGCCTCTTGACGATGTTGGAGGGCCTCGTCCAACCTTCCTCCTGGCGGGTCGTCTCCATATCCTGGGCGGGGGGCTGTGGTCTGGGGGGCGGGACGTAGGCCGAAGCTGGGCCTACTGGGGGGCGGCTAGGCCCAGGGGCGGATGCGGCCTCAGTCATCTCGGGGGGCGGCAGGGGATGGATTCCGGCTTGGTCCTCGGGTCAGCGGGGTGATTCTGCGATGTCTGCTGGGGCTGGGAGGCAGGGATTGTAATGAGTATTGTCCCCGTCTTGGTTTGCCGTCGATACTGGCGGGCGCCCTGGGGGATCTCGATTGGCGAATCCGCCGGGTCAGCTAGTTCCATCCGCGCGGACAACATCCGCACGGCAGATATTCGGTATTTCCTCTGTAAATGTTAGTGCTGAAATGTGTGCTTAGGTACTTCGAAGCAATACCGTGTTGCCAGCTCCATTCCACTGCGAGCTGGCATTACAGAATAGGTACTTGAAGATGGTTTTCTGCATTTAGCTTTGGTCTAGCCGTCAATTACCGGATACCAAGAACTATTGAGCTTAGCTTCGTCGTCTCTATTAATGTTAATAGGATTTTTATGAATTTCAATTGCCTCTGTAATTAGGCGTGCTCTATAAGTTTTGGGTCTTCCCAGGACTTCAGGAACAAATCCAAAGTAATGGCCGGTTTCAATTAAATGCTCGGCGATTGCCGATTTGTCAGGGTGGCCAAGTTTACACGCTCGAAAGTGTTCCCACATCCTTTTGGAGATCGTCCGCTCTGTCTGGCCCACATAGACCTTATCACATCCGGAACAGCTTATATACTCCATCTGTTTCCAGAAAACCCACACCCCAAAAACAAATAACAAAAAAGAAAAAAAAATCTTCCATTTGTCGCCATTGGTCACTCGGCCTAGTAACCGCCCAACCCCTAACCTGCCATTTTTTCGATTTTTTCATGTTTTTAGTTCGAAAAAAAACTTGAAAAATATCACCAGAGTCTAAAATTTCATTTAAATTTTTTACTCCAAATAAAGTCAGGACTCACTAGTCAAAGTAAGTTTAGTATGTACACCCTGTATATATATACAGGAATGTGCTGGACTCACTTTAACCAGTGACCCCTGACAACTTTAGGAGTAAAAAACGTTAACAAAATTTTTGTCCGGTGACATTTTTGATGTTTTTTTTTTCGAATAAAAAAATAAAAATCAGTAGGTAATGGATAGTTGGATAGGAGCAAGGTGAGGAGTTAGTTGGTTATTCGGCAGAGTGATCAGTGACGACATGTGGACGTATTTGTTGTTGTTTGTTTTTGAAAAAAACGTCACTGGAGACGAAAATTTCTTTTTTCGTCACTGGAGACGAAATTGTCGATGTAAAAAATAATAGATATTCGTGGTTAAATACAAAATGTTTGTTTTATTTTTATAATATAATGTCTTAACACAAAACAATTACTTCTTATGAAGAAAAAAAACTACCTTCAGCCTCATAACATACCACAATTGGGGATGCCATAGTCTCACTGGCTCCTGACGGGAGCAGCTGGGTCCCTTGTGAGATATTCATATAAAAATAAATAAATGCACATATTCATATTTGAATACGCATGATAAATATATTTATACATACGTGCACGTATACTCGTATATATTTACATAATATTTAGATATATTTTATATATTTCACATAAAAACATCATGTTACCTAAACAAAATATAAAATAACAAAATTTGTTTGCCCAAATATAAAGTAGGCATTACACAAACAAACGGAATATTTGAAATTTAATTAGGTCAATGCACAAATAAGTGAAATAATCCATTTGAATATGGAACACAGCATTCCTTTGCCAGTGTTTGAATTTCCCGCGCGTATTATTCGCAGCTCCATTCAGGGCGATCGTATCGCGGTTTGCCGCCAAACCCCTCTCGGGCTTACAGGGTAGACCACTCCAAGACCACTCGACTCAATGGCTAATCAGAATTATTATTATTGTTTTATTTTATCCCCTTTTCCCTTTCAATTGACGCACAAAGAGTTGAAATGCACTTTTGTAAAGACGCGCGTGGTCCCGTGCGCGAGTACTTGCGTTACCAGTGTATATTGTGTTCTCGTTCTTGCACGTTTTTTTGTGGTGACCACACATGGTTTGCAAAGTTGCAACTGCCCGGAAACGTTGAAATTATGGTGCAACTAATTTTGGTGAATTTTGAAAGGCGAAATTAATAACGGCGTGTAAAAACCATACGGGAACCTTTTGAGAACTTTACTGGTCAGTTTTGGTTACCCAGCATTTTGTTGAGCATTAAAAAAATTGAAGTTTGTTAGAAAATCTATCAAACGAGAGATTTATTTAAAAACTAGCCGCCCTGACGAACTTCGTACCGCCTCAGAATCAATAACTGTTGGATTAAGTTCAGTTTTTTAATTTAGTTAAAAATTACACAATGAAGCAATTATCAATGCGCAACAGTCCATATTTTGTTTTTGTCAGTATCAGATATGGTATTATTTACGGATTTATATTTTTTGTGATTTTCTTACTTTCCACTTACTTACGGGAATTCGGGAGGCGGGTATGGATGCCGCCGCTCCGGGAACCATTTATTGGATAACCAACACCTCTGTCATACGTCACCCATAGGTCATCCCAAGTGGTTCGCTACGTTTGGTGATTTAGCAGGGGTGCCCGGGTTCATGGGGTGTCGTTTGTCCGGGTCTTGCGGCCGATGCGTCTGTAGGGATGTCGAAATTGAAAAAAAATATCGATGTATCGATATTTATTAAAATATCAATATCGACGTCGATATATTGAGGAAAAAATATCGATTTCAAGAGATTTTGCGTTTTTAAAATAATAGTGTATTCAGCTCAATATTATCATTAGTAATTTTTGTACACAATTTGCTTTTTTTTAATGTATAAAAATCTCAATAAAAATGAAGGTATTTTTATCACTATTCATTTTTATTACGTAATAATTACAAAAATATCAAAAACTAAAAAGCTGTCTTCTTACTTATATGTAAACTGAGATGCATGCAAAGTTTGTATGCGTCTCAGTAACAATCTATTGGCGTAAATCTGTCAAAAAGGACTTCGTGGTTGGAACAAGGTATAGTCAATAATCATAGACAATTAGGAACCAACACATAGGAGTGGCTTAGAAAAAAATGGCGAAAAATAGCATACATTTCTATGTATGTACATAGTATTGGTGATCACAAATACTAATGCAAAGACAATAGATTTGTAAGTCATTAATAGTTAAAATTTCAACCGCCAGATGTCATGACCCAATACAGTTACTTTTTTCCGTTCGTTCCTATACGGTTTTGGATTCTAGTGACTTTAAATACATAAATTTTAAAAAATATCGTTTTCGATACAATTTTCGATATTGGATATTTTGTATCGGTATATCGGATCAAAATATATCGGCTAAAAATATCGATATTTTGAATTAAAAATATCGATATTTCGATATATCGATATTTTTTCAACAAGCCTATGCGTCTGCCCACCTACTGCGTGGCGGGCCAGATCGAGAGAGACTGGTTGAGGGAGACTTCATTTTTTTACTAAGATTACGAAAATGTTAGTAAAGTTCTCCTCTCTATCATTTCATTAGCAAATCTTATTAGCAAAAAGAACCTCTCTGTCATTTCATTAGCAAATCTTAGTCGTTTAGCGTAATCGGTGTCCTTCAGTTCTTCAACCAACTGGATTTTATAGGCTTTAAGATGTGAGTCCTTTTTCACAATTAACTGCAAAACGATTTTTTTGATTTGGAGTGCTTGACTTTGTTTGCGAATGGATAACGATGGATTTTTCCCAACCGAAGCAATTAATTCTTCGATCATTTTTTCACTCCTAATAGACCGCAGGTTAAACGTGTTTTGAATTCGCACAGTTGATCCGATATTTTCGAACATCCGAATCCATTTTCTAATGCTCTCGTCACTTGGTGCATTACGTGAACAATTAAAACGCTCAGCGCTAACTATAGAATCCCCGTTTCGGTTATAGGCTCGCACGCAAAAAGCACCGTGCGTCCCCGGGTACGACCTTATTGCTACTCAATCTCCACGAAGTAGTTAGTGCTCGACGCTGTCCGTATCCCGCAACCCCGCACCGCTCCTTTATTATGTCACAAATAAAACAAAACCCCTTTACTGTTCTTGGACAACCAGTATAATTTACCAGTACAAGTATATTACATTGGATTTAGTAATACAGACGTTGAACATTATAATGATTTATGATCAATAAGATGGATCAAGGAAATAAATATTTATGAGATGTAATATTTTTGGTATGCCACGTTATTCTCCTGTGTCATTCGTGTGAAAAACGTTAGTTTTTTTAAAAATGATATTCGGCTACGTAATTATCGTTTTTTTCGCACCCATATAATTATGTCCCGTCTTTCCGGTTTATAAAAAATGGTCTGATTTTTCAGATTGAAATTTTCAAAAAATCGCAAGGGTTTCAAAAATACGATTAAAAAAAACAGAATGTCTTAAAATATTTGCCTTAACCGGAATTTTTTTTAAATGTGATGCAGGTGACCTATTAAGGCAAAAAGGCAAAATCCGACGGATGTTGAAAGGCGTCCGTCATGCGTTACAAAACCCTCGCAAAACTGTCAAAAATGTCAAAACTTGTGAATGATATTTTGCAAAACAATGATTGTTAAATCAAAATTCTAATTTCGAACATCTTTAAATTAACGGAATTATTTGAAGTACTCGCCTCATACATTAAATCGAATCAAGAATTATAGATATAAAACACAAGCAAAATCCACTAAGTCAGCTTTAAAATAATCTTAAGGCCATTTTGCGGCATTACGGTCAACAATTCAACAGCAATCTTAACAAGCAAAGCACACTAAGTCATTACTGACTGGTAAAACCCAATAAGTCAGGCCAAATTTTTATTAAAGGTTGCTGTTATTGCTATTAACTAATATTGTGTATTGATAAGGTACTTGATGGTTCATTCTATATTGCAAAATATTAAAAAAAAAAAATAAAAAAAAAAACATTTTAGAGATATTCCCAACTACTTACAGCCTTTCCAAAATTGCTAAATATTGAAATGCGACTATCTCAGGATTGTGTTTTAGTGACTTAGTGGACTTTGCCAGTAGACCGACGATATATTAAACTTAATAATATGAACCTAGATTAATATTTTATTTAGCGCAATAATCACTCCGAATTCGTACACAATGAACCTCATCAACAGCCAAGCCAGCCATCACAATAAGGGAATTAGTGCAATAAAAAACACCGTACAGTAATGCCAACTGTTCAGTGTAGTAGTACCGCCTGCATTATGCACCCCGGCAAAGAATGATTCAACGGATCGCCTTTGAGATGCGATATGCCGGCGTTTTGTTCCCAGCCGCGGTCGCCGAAAAGGGAATGCAAGGGGTATGGAAGTAAGGACCACGACTCCTTTGGTATTAGCAGCTAGGTGGGCTGAAAGTGGGTTGTTATGCGTAGTTGTTACGCCGTTACTTCGCTTTTAATTCAGTGAATTAATTTTTTTTTTCAGTTGATTAATTTAATTTATGCAGATAAGTTTTTAGATTTTCACGGCCAAAAGCATTTTCGTTATTTGTTTTTGGGGTGTTATGCCGTGTTGCGCTACCTCCTTCTTTAGCCAACGTTTCGGACATCGTTGCAGTGTCCATCATCGTCCGGATCTGCCCTGATGATGGACACTGCAACGATGTCCGAAACGTTGGCTAAAGAAGGAGGTAGCGCAACAAGGCATAACACCCCAAAAACAAATAACGAAAATAATTTATGCAGGTTTATTTTTTATTTATTTTTTTTTTATTTAGTACAAGATTATTCATTTATATACATAATTTTTTTTAATTTTTTGACTGCCCAACTAGGAAGATTCCTGTTTTAGGACAGTTAAATTATTATGAGTATGAACATACGTGGATTATGATTTGTGAAAAAAGGAAGGAAAATTGAGGAACTAAAAAGAAGAGAAAGAATACAAAATATAATAAAAAGGTTTAAAACATAGTAACTGTTATTTGTTCAGCCTTGTTATTAAAATAATATTAATTGAAAAAAGATAAGGTACTTAATAAAATACAGGTAACTTAAGAGGATATTACCAGAGAAAATAAGAAATATGTCATTTTTAAATCAGATTTTAGACGTATTGACTCTTTTCCACAAAAAATTATAAATGGATTTCGAAAGATTGTTCTTTTATCTAGCATTCGCATTATTTTAATTTTGAGAAAAAATGTTTATTTTTAGTATAATAAGGTTATACTATGGGTTGTTGGCAGATTTGTTAAATTTTCAAAAAAGATTTTGTATTATACCACACCCATTTCAAATCATATAATAAGATATAAACATAAGTAAAATATTTTTGTTATTAGTTTTTGGGGTATTATGCTGTGTTGCGCTATCTCCTTCTTTAGCCAACGTTTCGGACAGCGTTGCAGTGTCCATCATCAGGGCAGATGTGTAATAGTTAGGGGTGATGTTTGTACTTATCTACTTAGGAGCGATACCGCGTCGCCAGCTCCACTCCTCTACGAGCTGGCGCTAATATATACTTCAACATGTTTTTTTGCGTTTAGCCTTGATGTAACCGTCAATTACCGGATACCAAGAACTATTGAGCTTAGCTCCGTCGTCTCTATTAATATTTATAGGATTTTTGTGAATTTCAATTGCCTCCGTAATCAGGCGTGCTCTATGAGTTTTGAGTCTTCCCAGGACCTCCGGGACAATTCCAAAGTAATGGCCGGTTTCGATTAAGTGCTCGGCGATTGCCGATTTGTCAGGGTGGCCAAGTTTACAGGCACGAAAGTGTTCTGATATCCTTTTGGAGATCGTTCGCTCTGTTTGGCCTACATAAACCTTGTCACATCCAGAACAGCTGAGTTTGTACACTCCATCTGTTTCCAGAGGAAACTTGGTCTTTGCAGGCCTCAAAAAGTCTCGTATTTTTGTCGTGGTTCCGAAGACAGTCTTGATGCTTTCTTTTTTCAATAGCCTGGCAATTCTGTCTGTCACATTGTGAACGTAAGGCAGGAAAGCGCAGCCTTTTGACTCTTGTTTAATTCTGTCTTCGTTTGGTGCATATTTGGCTCTTATGATTTGCCTTGTCTGCCTTGCTGGGTAACCGTTACGCTCCAGTGCATCGGTTAGTTTTGTAAGTTCTGCTCCGATTTTTGTTTCTTCACATATTCTGGTCGCTCAGGTCACCAATGTATGGATAAGTCCTCTCTTCTGTGCTGGTTGGTGATGGGAATCAGCATGTAGATACCGATTTGTATGAGTTGGTTTTCTATACACTGTGTGTATAGAAAATTTTCATTTTCATCACCATCTTCTTTTCGCATCACCTTCTCATCTAGAAAAAGTAGGATCTTAGAGTCATTTTCCAGCTCCATTGTGAACTTAATTTTAGCGTGGAGTGAGTTGAGATGGTCCAGAAATTCGTTAAGTTTCTCTGTTCCATGAGGCCAAATGGCTTGTGCTGTGTGGAGGGTCTTTTTGAGGAGAGGAAGGAACATGCACCATGCACTATGCACCGGTGCCGAGGGGATCAATGACGCTGGTTCCTCGGAGCATCTTCCATTGTAGTACCGGTAGAACAAGGACAGCATTCCCACCAAACGCCTGTGCTCTAGAGATTGCAATCCGTTTTTTACTCGTAAGTTAGGAGAATCTATCAAACGGACCGCCCGTTTCTGCACAGAGGCTAGTTTTTTTTAGGTATTTTGGGGCTCCAGACCAGAGGTGGCTCCCAAATTCAACCGTGGGGCGCACTTACGATTGTGTAATATGATAGTTGTGTACTATTAAAGTATCAGTATGTACCTACAGTAAGCCCAGTTTCTGAGAGGCTAACTTAACTCTGGCTTCGATAGAGCCCCCATACCTGAGCTGGTCACTTAAGTTACACTAAGCGTATTGTTGTTTAAATAAATCAAATTTAATAGTTTGATTATTTAATTCTGCAAGTATTTTAGTTTAAATTATTGTAACAGCTGTTTCGGCGTTCAAGGCAATAAAATGAAACTGTGATTATCCTAATTTGAGAAGACTTATTTGTTTAATTTTATTTACCCCTACGGTAATTTTATTTTTATTTTTAGGGATTTATTAAATGTTTTAGTGAAAACCGCTTTAAAAAATCAATTGTGTTTGGCACTTTAACTATCGATGTCTACCTTGAATGCCAAAACAGCTGCTACAATAATTAAAGCTAAAATACTTGAAGAACTTAATAATAACTCCATTTAATTAGATGTCAGTTTAAATTGTATTAAATTTTAATGTTGTTTTACAAAATAAACGTCGTACTTACTAGATGGGTTTTAAAATTTTGAGTTATTTTGAGTAAACGGTTAAACAACAAATTGATTATTTTCATCAAAAAATATATCCTTTTTAAGAGGGTTTTAAGAGAAAACCAGAAATATGTCATTTTCAAATCACATTTTAGACGTATTGACTCTTTTCTACAAAAAATTATAAATGGATTTCGAAAGATTGTTCTTTTATTTAGCATTCGCATGTAATAAATTTTGAGATTTTTTTTGTAAATTTTTAGTATAATAAGGTTATTCCATAGGTCGTTGGCAGATTTGTTAAATTTTCAAAAAAGATTTTGTATTATACCACACCCATTTCAAATAATATAATCATGCAATAAAATAAATCAATACATTATCTAGCAATCGCATGTTTTAGAATTTTAATTTTAGTTTCAATAAAATCATTAAAAAATATGTACGTACATGTGTTTCTTGACGAAAATTGGTCCATTTGTGTATTTATTTGCGCACTTACAAACTAATATATTTCAGATTTTTTTAACAATCTTATTAAATTTAGACATTATTGAAAAATGATAAATACTTATAATCAAAAAATAATTACAAAAAGTAAATTATTTTAATAGTTTTATCATCATGCCTTTCAGCATTTTTGGATGAAGGTATAAATTAAAACTAAATTGGATTGAAATAAATTCGATATTGAGTTATAATTTTAAAAAGCTGTTACGGAGAATAATTAATCTTTCTCATTGTAACCGCCCTGCACGATCGTAAGAACAACTTTCGACAAAATGTGGATTTTCGTCCGCTGGCTGGTTAAACGCTCTTAACAAAAAAGAAAGCCAAAAAATTTACAAATAACTTAAAAAAATGAAAAACTCCTTTCATATACGTTTTTAGATTTTTACGGCCAAAAGTATTTTCGTTATTTGTTTTTGGGGTGTTATGCCGTGTTGCGATACCTCCTTCTTTATCCAACGTTTCGGACAGCGTTATAGTATCCATCATCGGGGCAGATCCTGCAGATCCTTCTTTCATAATTATAATTAGTGAAATACGTCGCTTTTGAAATTATGAATAATAACAGAATTGAACACATGACATTTGGGACACCTGACGCAAGTGCCCCCTCATCTATTAATTGGTCATAATAAATGATAATGCTTTCATTGAAAACTTGTCCTGTAAACACTGTGAGATGTGTAAAGATTTGTAATTTTGTTTTAAATTATTACGGTGGGCACAGGTAAAATACATATATTTACACTCTCGTTCCGCTAAAATACATATAAAACACTCGTTCCCAATACTCATATTGTAAACTCGTTCCCAATATTCATATTGTTAACTCGTTCTCAATACTCATATTGTAAACTCGTTCCCAATACTCATATTGTAAACTCGTTCGCAATATTCACATTGTAAACCGTTCCCAATACTCATATTGTAAACTCTTTCCCAATACTCATATTACAAACTCTTTCGCAATACTCATATTGTAAACTCGTTCCCAATACTCATATTATAAACTCGTTCGCAATATTCACATTGTAAACCGTTCCCAATACTCATATTGTAAACTCTTTCCCAATACTCATATTACAAACTCTTTCGCAATACTCATATTGTAAACTCGTTCCCAATACTCATATTATAAACTCGTTCGCAATACTCATATTGTGAACTCGTACTCAATACTCATATTCAAAACTCGTTCGCAATACTCATATTGTAACCTCGTTCCCAATACTCATATTGTAATTTCGTTCCCAATACTCATATTGTAAACTCGTTCCCAATACTCATATTGTAAACTCGTTCCCAATACTCATATTGTAAACTCGATCGCAATACTCATATTGTAAACTCGTTCCCAATACTCATATTGTAAACTCGTTCCCAATACTCATATCGTAAACTCATTCCCAATACTCATATTGTAAACTCGTTCGCAATACTCATATTGTAAACGCGTTTCCAATACTCATTTTGTAAACTCGTTCCCAATACTCATATTGTTAACTCGTTCGCAATATTCATATTGTAAACTCGTTCCCAATACTCATATTGTAAACTCGTTCCCAATACTCACATTGTAAACTAGTTCCCAATACTCATATTGTAAACTCGTTCCCAATACTCATATTGTAAACTCTTTCCCAATACTCATATTCTAAACTCGTTCGCAATACTCATATTGTAAACTCGTTCCCAATACTCATATTGTAAACTCGTTCGCAATACTCATATTGTGAACTCGTTCCCAATACTCATATTCATAACTCGTTCGCAATACTCATATTGGTAACTCGTTCCACATACTCATATTGTAATTTCGTTCCCAATACTCATATTCATAACTCGTTCGCAATACTCATATTGGTAACTCGTTCCCAATACTCATATTGTAATTTCGTTCCCAATACTCATATTGTAAACTCGTTCCCAATACTCATATCGTAAACTCATTCCCAATACTCATATTGTAAACTCGTTCGCAATACTCATATTGTAAACGCGTTTCCAATACTCATTTTGTAAACTCGTTCCCAATACTCATATTGTTAACTCGTTCGCAATATTCATATTGTAAACTCGTTCCCAATACTCATATTGTAAACTCGTTCCCAATACTCACATTGTAAACTAGTTCCCAATACTCATATTGTAAACTCGTTCCCAATACTCATATTGTAAACTCTTTCCCAATACTCATATTCTAAACTCGTTCGCAATACTCATATTGTAAACTCGTTCCCAATACTCATATTGTAAACTCTTTCGCAATACTCATATTGTAAACTCGTTCCCAATACTCATATTGTAAACTCGTTCGCAATACTCATATTGTGAACTCGTTCCCAATACTCATATTCATAACTCGTTCGCAATACTCATATTGGTAACTCGTTCCACATACTCATATTGTAATTTCGTTCCCAATACTCATATTCATAACTCGTTCGCAATACTCATATTGGTAACTCGTTCCCAATACTCATATTGTAATTTCGTTCCCAATACTCATATTGTAAACTCGTTCCCAATACTCATATTGTAAACTCGTTCCCAATACTCATATCGTAAACTCATTCCCAATACTCATATTGTAAACTCGTTCGCAATACTCATATTGTAAACTCGTTTCCAATACTCATTTTGTAAACTCGTTCCCAATACTCATATTGTAAACTCGTTCGCAATACTCATATTGTAAACTCGTTCCCAATACTCATATTGTAAACTCCTTCCCAATACTCACATCGTAAACTCGTTCGCAATACTCATATTGTAAATTCGTTCCCAATACTCATATTGTAAACTCTTTCCCAATACTCATATTGTAAACTCGTTCGCCTTACTCATATTGTAAACTCGTTCCCAATACTCATATTGTAAACTCGTTCCCAATACTCATAACTTAAACTCATTCCCAATACTCATATTGTAAACTCGTTCGCAATACTCATATTGTAAACTCGTTCGCAATACTCATAAGTTTACAATAATGTAAACTCGTTCCTAATACTCATATTGTAAACTCGTTCGCAATACTCATAAGTTTACAATAATGTAAACTCGTTCCTAATACTCACATTTTAAACTCGTTCGCAATACTCATATCGTAAACTCGTTCCCAATACTCATATTTCCCATCGTCTTGTGTCGAGCAACCTATAAGAATTTTTTTTTTATAATTATTTTTATGATAATAACCCAAGGGCATTAAAAAGTTCGCTAATCGAAAATTTTGTGCTTTTTTCAACGAAGTTTTTTTTCTTAAGGTTTCTTCTCTTAGCTATTTGTACGATAAGTTTAAATTATGTTAAATTTTCGTATCCATGCTGAGGTAAAACTGAAACGGTGTATAAAAAATCAACACCTCTTTCATATCTCCAATTCCTCATCGTCATAAATTTAAAAGAAAGCCGGAATACTTTATGGTCGTCAAAAATGATATAAATCTACAGGAATAAATTAAAATATGTGACATTTTCCAAAAGCAATTAATTTTGTCGGACACTATCAATAACCCTTGAACTCTTTACCATTTTTTAAATCAAGGTTTTTGTTAAATGTAAATTCTTTCGTATTTTATAATCATCCATTCAATCGCTTCAAAAAGTTACAAACCAAAGTGGTATACAACTGCTTTTATTTCATCAGAAAAATGAACATGCCTTTTTTAAATATTTTAGAAGGGAATATTGTTAATTTATTAATCATATCAATTATATCACAATGGCCACGGAGACATCGTATCGAAACTCATCAGGGATTCCCAACTTCTTGGGGTTGCAACCCCATTTTATAAAAGCCATGTTACTGCGACCCCGATAGGGGGAGGGATTATTTTATAGTGGTGTGGATTCTGAAATTGATAAATTACCCAAATTTTTTACCTAGTTGTATGAAATGCATCGAAAAAAGATTTTCAATACAATAAAACTGTAGTGTCTGCTCTATTCACATTCAGATATTAATGAAGTGCTGGGCTCTTCCAATGAATAATTAGGTTCTTGGTTACAAGTTGGTTTATTATTTACTAGCAGATCCGGCCACACGTTGCTGTGGTTAACGAAACACAACGCCATTAGCCAACCTTTATAAAATCCAGACCACCCGCTTGCCTGCTGCACGACGCCTAAATTGAATATTTGAATTTCTCGGCTTTTCTCTACTATAATAAGCATGTATTGTACATATAAACCTTCCTCTTGAATCACTCTATCTATTGGTGAAAACCGCATGAAAATCCGTTGCGTAGTTTAAAAGATCAATGCGCACATACATTTTGAGCGACTTCATTTTATACTATGTAATGATGATGATGATGTTTACAATATCATAATATTATACTGGACTCACGTCTCACGTCCGCACCTGACTGGCTAGGAAATACATCTGATACTCGCTCTGGTAGACGGCAATTTCTTTATTAGTGACATTGCAACGCATGCCGGGAACTCGGTAAGATTTTTAAAAACATGTTTCTGGAATCATCCAGAATCAATTAAGGTCACACTTATTAATTAAACAAGATGGGGCTAGTCTTTATTCGAGCGATAATTTATCATTATCACAATCGATCATCGTTTATAATTTTTGATCAATAATCGTTTTAAAAGTCAAGTTCAATTAATTCTAATTGAGTGAGCACTGTAACAACGAAAAATAGTTTTAAAAAACTTGAAATATATTGTATTAATAATGGTTAATCTAAGCACCGTTATTAAAAAATATATTTGAGGTAAAATAAATCTTACCAGCAAACATCGTCGACGGCGAGTTTTTGAGGGCAATCTTTTTTTTTATTACTGTACGTTTTGCGCACAATGTCAATTCTAATTTGAGTGAATTTGTTTGTTGAAAATAGAATAATCACAGTATGCAATTCACACCGTGAAACCGTCAGAAAAGTAAAGTAGACAAGAGTGGGGAGACTACGAAGCAATTTTTTTATCAATTGTGAAGGATGATTTTTTCCATATTTTTGTCGTTGAATTCCAGTGGACCCTTTCCTGTACATTTGTTCATCTTATTAATATTTTTAGTTTCTTCTTCGGAGTCGCTAGATGTCGTTTTCTTTTGCCTATTCATTTTGGAGTGATTTAAAGATTGGATACTGAATTTACAAAACTGTTTTTTTTGGATTTCGTAGGATTTGACCCCTGGTCGGCTGAATGTTTACAAAGATTCGTCGGTCAGGCACTTTATACCACTACACTAAAGAGGACTCGCGTGGGACCCGTACATAAAATTAAAAAAAAATATATATATATATGTATTATTGTTGTCTCATTCTCTCGCAGGCTAAATCCTATAGATGTATGTGTTGAACTCTTCTTAGTGTCGCTCGCTTCCGTATTATCGAGTTACAAATCACAACCATGCTAAAGAAGTTTTCACTTGAAAAAGTTATTTATATAACGTGTATAATATTAATTCTATATAAATAATTATTATACTTTCTAAACAATATTAAAATTTACTGTTTTGTTTCGGGCAATAAATACATATATTTTTACGAAAATAAATCACTTTGTATGTAACACTATTTAATCAAAATAATCGACATGTTTCGAAAACAATGGTTTCTATGTCTGTTCAAACATATATTGAAAATGAATAAATGCGAATATAAGAATAGACAAAATAGAAAAAAAATAATATGTATGTATTTTAAGTATTATATATTTTAGATATATTTTTTTTAAATTAATCGTTAAATCACATCGTGATTGTGTATACAACCATCTAATACAAGATTTAAATTTATTAATGTTTATAGCTTACAAATATTCTCTTTGTCTCTTTGTGTATACCTATCTAAATGTTATTTTTTTAGATTTTTGATTTCACTTAAAAATTTTTTTAGTAGGAAATCTTTATTTTTGTAGGAAATAAAATCTACAAAAAATACTTATCTCTCTAATTTATTTGGTAGTTTAATTCAATATGGATTATTGCTTACATTATTTGTTTTCACCGTTGACTTAAGCGCTGGCATGTTCCCTCAGTCTCATACCGAGCTTAAATCCGTCGGCTGAGTGAAGTGTGAAGGTATCAGCAGCTATTTTGATTGTTATTTTTGTTTTTGGTGTACTAATAATGTCGAAAGTCGCCAACAGATGGAATATAATTGCCTTTTTTTATTTTTTATTTTTTTATTAAAATAATAGATAATACATTATAT
Source organism: Limnephilus rhombicus (assembly GCA_929108145.2). Taxonomy (NCBI): domain Eukaryota; kingdom Metazoa; phylum Arthropoda; class Insecta; order Trichoptera; family Limnephilidae; genus Limnephilus; species Limnephilus rhombicus. The sequence goes on from OV815277.1 coordinate 15,783,785, forward strand.
ATTCAACAAACAAGTCCTGCTAAGCCAATTGAATTGGGTTGTCAACAGGTGCTTATATTTTAGTTACATATTTATTCATTTTGTAAATTTAAAATTTACAATTTATTCATTTTGTAATTTTAAAATTTACATCTTATATCTACAGATTCAACATTTTTTCATACATATCAAAATCAATATAAATCTTTTTTTTCCGATAGCCAATTTTTCACCATATATTTAACCTTATTCATAGAATTACATTGCTTTATAGTGTCAGGTAATAAATTAAATATCTTCGGTATAATGTATTCAAACGTTCTCTGTCCGTACTTATTGTTAAATTTCGGAACTATTAACCCGTCGTTACGCGTGAATCTAGTGCTGTATTTATGTTCTAATTTCTCTTTATGCTGCGGGGTAAATATATGCTGAATTATAATTTTGTGCCAAAGTTGCCTTTACAGGTAAAATTTTGGCACTCTGAAACAGCAACGGTTTATTTTGTCTCTGTTTGAAAATATTAGGGACGACCAATAATTTTACAATTGCGTTTTGTACAACTTGCACTTGTTTCAGATTGGTTATAGTAGTATTTCCCCATATTGTTAATCCATATTTTATAATAGATTCTGCTAGTGACATATAAATTATTTTAAGTGTTTCAATTGATAGGAATTTTTTTTATTTGTACATTCTGCCAGCAATCTATCTGAGTCTTTTACAGATTTTTTTAATATGTTTGTCCCATTTAAAAAAACAATCTACTGTAACACCAAGATACACGTATTCCGAAACTAATTCTAAGCTTTCACATTTACAATTAGTTGGAATATTTTTATGGATGCAATTAAAATTATGAGAAATAATATTAGGATTAAATTGAAATTTGGCATTAGGTGATCTTATATGCATTACTTTGGTTTTTTTAGCATTTATTAATAGTTTGCTTCCATCACTGCAAACCGTGCCCCTGAAAATACAAAAATGTGTTCTTAATTCAGGCAATAAAATTTTTATTAACTATAAATCAGAAAATCTGTCTGTTGAAGTAACAAAAAAAAAATTGTAATAATGTCAGAGCTCTGGCGTCATGAAATTTGTACAGATTTTTTTTTAAATTTCTTAGTCTTTGTTACTAACTGTATTAACTTCTGTATTTTTTTATCATGATTTATGTATTTACATATATGAATGTCCATTTAACTGTGAAAAAATAAGATAATCTGCCCTTTTTTTGTAAGTTTCAACTAAAGAAGTAATAAATTACTAAAATTTGGTAAGTCTGAAACCAGCTTCTTCGAGTTACACACAAAACCATGCTTTTGTTTTCTCGCCAATGTATGCCACAAAAATAAAATATTTGTTTTAGGCGTACGTGTTTCGGCAATAAGATTTCTTAAAAAGATCGTGGAAACTGGGAATTAAAACCAGTAGGTATGTAGGTAGGTACTTTGTTTTTATGTCGTAAAATTTTAATGGTTTTGAGAAATTTTTCTAATCTAATACCGCGATTTTTCAAAAGAAAGAAAAATGAAAAACAAAAATGCAATATTAATTCAAAAATCTTATTTCCCATTACAATGGCTGCAGTTACACACAAATATACAAATGTATGTTTTGCATAAAAAAGATGAGAATATTGGAAACGTAGGAATACTAGAAAAGTAGTAATAACAGGAAGAGAGAAATATTATTGTATTCACTAAGGAAACACTATTAAGAATTCTTCAATGAAGTTGACAATTTAAATGTGAGACTGAATTTATTTCAGAAATTAAATCAATCCTCTAAAATTATCTATTAAATTTTGATAACTCTATAAAATATAGGTTTAGGTACATACAATCTAACTCAAGCCATTTTTTAATTATTTGTTTTCTTACATATCTAAAATCATCGGTATTTTTAAACAAAACTGAGGGAACAAAATTAGATCTCGCCATATTATACGGGGTGTCCGGGGGTAAAGTGCATTAACTTCGGGAGGTGATTCTACATGACGGTAGAATTAAAAAAGATTAACAACTTTTTCCAAAATTCCAAAAAATTTTTCCCATACAAAAAGACGTACCTGCTAAAAATCCTTAGTGTGAGGTACAATCTTACTTGCTGAGAGCCTGCCGGGCGCCCGACTCGATTGTGATTGGCCCGTATCGAGACAGCGGAAAATAATCCGTATCTGGCCGCACACGCTGGACTAATTTTTATCTTTTTACCTCAAAACTATCTCTAAAAGTTGGAATTTCGAAAAAAGTTATTTATCTTTACTTAGTTACTATCATGTAGAATCACCTCCCGAAGTCAATGCACTTTACCCCCGGACATCCTGTATTTCAGGCCAATGCGTGAGGCAGCTGTAGCGAGCTATCAGAATAAAAAAAAATGTATATATACCTAAGAGTCTCAGCTACTCCCGTCTGGAACCAGTGGCATCTATGGCATCAGCAGCCTATGGCATCCCCAATTGAGGTATGTTGTGAGGCTTATGGTAGTGGGGAAGGGAATGAGATGGGGAAAATGAAGGTAAGGAAGTACCTGGCTGTTTAAACCTGGTCACCAAACACGGCTACAAGTACTTTTCAGCTGTCGTATAAAAATTTATATACACATATATATACTTTTTACATTATCTTCACAAAGTATGCCCCGAGGAAAATAATTTCCCTCGGGGCCTATGTCATCTTGAAGGATGCTATGTGAGGGGTATTTTTATGAAAGAAACTAGAGGAATTTCTGGAAAGGAAAAAGGTATGATGAGTGAGTAGGAATCTGTGGGCCAGTGGGTTCAGAATGTCAAGACGATGTTCCAAGAGACTTCTGCTGGAGAGGTTAATAGGTCTGCTTCAATCAGTATCTCCGATCCGGCTTGCCACGCAGTTAGTGGTCAGTCGCATCCGCCATAAAGACTTGGACAAATCTAATAACACACGACCAATATACACGACTTATATAAGATACCACACGGTAGAACATGTTCTAGCACACTTCAGAATGACAAGAGGAATGGTGCTATAGAACGAAGTTTCTAAAACAGCGGATAATATATTTGATTTACGTGAAGATGTTAAGAATGTCAATTATATAAAAAAATAACACACAAGTGGCTCGATATTTCATTTAATTATTTTCTAAAACAACTTTCAACGTTAGTCTCGATGCTCAATAGTTACACTCATGGAAACTTCCGCAAGGAAAATAAAGAGAACTGCTAAACTGCAGAAGAAAGGAGGAGATGCATATTTTCTTTAGATATTGAAGAGTAATCGAAATGGAATCTTATTCCGCAACAATAATCATACTTGAAGATTGCCATCGTACGAGCAGTCGTCGAGAGGGCTAAAATAACATTTCCATATAAACCTTTCCTTTTCAACGTACTAGCAGCCTTTCTAAAAACGTCGTGAATATTTTATACAAATGGTAAACAACCGTGTATGTGAAAACCTTACTGATTAAAAACGGACCAAAAATAGTCCATGGAATGATATATACCGAAACTGAAGAAAAATTACACAAATAATCTTAATATATAAAACAAAGTCGGGTTAGTTACACTATTTATAACTCGAGAACGGCTGGGCTGATTTTGATGATCTTTGATTTGTTGGATTTGTCTCCGCCCCGGATAGGATAATAACTATTAAAACATCACAAAAGTTAACGAAATAAATAGTTATAAAGAAAATTATTTTCCCCATACATTTTGTATGGAACGAATTTTCATCTTTTGAAAGAGCTGCAGGAATATTGTGGTAGGTAGGTATAATATTGTATTTTGCTCGAATTCCAAAAATTCAAAAACGTCAAATGTCAATGTGCTGATTGTTTTTCTTTTGTTCTTAAACATAGAATGCTGCCTCTCTTTCTTACACACTGAATGTCAACATTCGTAAATGGGACAAATGGTGAACGTATGTGTGCACAACTCCAGGAAAACAGCCACTTCTTTTCAAAACATTCAAGGCGCATTGTGACGTGGGGTACCTATTGCAATTCGGTGAAGTCAATCAAATACCTCTGCAAATTTTTCACAAAAGTCAGCGATATGGCGGTTTTTGGCGTTAAAACTACAAATAAAAAACGATGAAATCACACGCTATCAAGTTTGTGAGCTACAATGAGGCGATTGGCGTATATTCTCATTCCCCATTCATGAACGACATTCCATTGCCGTATATTTGGCGATGCATCTGGAGAATGATCAACGAGTTTATTTCATTACATCGATTGTTGCCAAACGTGCTGAAACACCTCCAGCAACAACATTGACCAGTTTCTTTTCGATTTGCCAATGCAATCTGTTTGCCCGGACGTTGCTCTATTCTGAGATGCCACGTTATTACACTTCGTTGAACGCTTTGTCGAAGAGATTTCCACGTCGGAAGCACGGCGATGTGGTTACTGATCATCCGGTTGTGCGTTCTACAGATGCTCTTGGTCGCATTTACACAGTTCACGTTAAAAGTAACGAATGTTTCTACTTTTGTTTGTTGCTGGTGAATTTCGTGGGCCGACATCGTTTGAATCACAAGTCAATGGTGTAGTGTGCCCAACAATTCGTGTTGCATGTCAGCAGATCAATTTGCTTGAAAACGATACTCATTGGGACATGACAATCACTGAAGCAATTATTTCTGCATCTCCAGTCTGATACGCACATTATTTGCTAACATTATTTCGAAATGTTTCCCATCGAATCCACGTGAACTATGGAACAAGTACAAAGATGACATGTCAGAAGACATTTTACATCGAATTCGTGTCAGTTCAGGGAATCCTGATCTCAAGGTGAATGAGGATATACATAAACAGGCTTTGTTTTTGATCGAAGACATGTGTTACCTCATGTTCGGCAAATTGTTAGTCATGTTAGGAATAACAACGCCAGATCGACGCTTCATGAATGCAATGAAACTTGCAATGAATGATGCTTTCAATCAAGAATTGGTACGTGAACGTGAATATGATCAAAATGCGATGAACCAATCAGTTTGAACGAATGTAATGAATGATGCTTTCAATCAAGAATTGGTACGTGAACGTGAATATGATCAAGATGCATTGAACCAATCAGTTTGAACGAATGTACCACTGTTGTACCCCCAACAGAAGGAAGTGCACGATACGTTAATGAAGGCTGTTGATGATGGAAATGGTGGCTTATTTTTCCTCAATGCGCCCGGTGGAACTGGGAAGATATCTAACGACAATAAAACAAAAAATGTTGGATATCACAAGGTGCTTCAATGAAGGGAATCGACCCAAGTGCAACCCACCCAGTAAATAGTTTTAACAGAAAGTAGTACAATAATGCCACGTGAATCATTTCGATTCGTTTTAATAAAACAAATGTCTTGCTGCCACGTGAATTACATTTCTTAACCCGTCTAATCACAGGAGACCCAAGTTGTCCCAAAACATCATATGCCGTTATAATAACAGGAGACCCAGATTGTCCCAGAGCGAACGTGTATTATTAAAAGTTAGATATCTCTCTTCCTGTCATGCGAATATTTGTGATTTCTTTTATGGTAGAAACGGAATGAAATAATGCATCTTATTGTCTTAGAATTATATGAGCTAGGTTGTTCAGATATTTTACAAACCCGATCAAAAGTGACAGTTTAATTTTGCGCCAATTTGTGACGTATCACACATTTAATTTTAAAATAAAATTGTATGAAAGTGATAAAAAGTGAGGTGACAGTTTTATTACAAATTTTGTTTAAAAAAAGAATCTGTATTTAAAATTATGGATTTATGCTATTTTAATTACTTTAATTCAAATATTCGCAGGTATGCATTTTTTAGCCAATTTACATTTCCAATATTAAAATTTTAATATTTAGAAACAAAAATGTTGATTTCTAATAAACACATCGGAAAGATTATTTTATCTAGATTTTAGAACAATTTTTGTTTTTGCAAAAGCGTTTAAAAAAACCAATAAATAGGAACATTTAAAATGCATGGGATGAACCAGGAATTTTGCGCGCAAACCTTGACAGGCAAAAGTTGACAGAAAATTATTTTCTTATTATTCGAAGGATTCATTTTGAGTATTAATTTTAACTTTAAAAAAAAAAGAAATTAAATCAGCTTATAATTTTACACAACAGTTATTGATTCTTGGGCGGTACGAAGTTCTCCGGGTCAGCTAGTAGTATATAGTACAGGATGGGGCAGAGAGGAGTTACTGATTTCAAAAAATCACTGAAGGCCCCTCAGACCAAACAGACGGGCGGGGCGGGTGCCGTTAGGTTGGGGAAATGATGCCGTTTATGTTGGTGACGTTCTTTAAAAACTGAAAAAAAGCGTTGTGGCTACGCATGGAGCTTTCCGTGTCCGGTTCGAGTTAAATCGTAATGTCAGTTTTTCTCATCCTAAAACCATTCGGAAATGTATCAGTAATGTAAGGTGGACAGGAACTGCAGATTCTAAAATACCAGTTGGGCGACCTAAAAGTGTGCAAATACCTGAAAACATTGCGGTAGTAAGAACGTCAATTGAAGAGTCTCCAAACCGAGCAGCGTGGAAACATGCCGCTGCGCTTGGAATATCGTCCAGAATTATAAGGCAAATCTTACACCCAGACCTTCACCTATACCCCTACAAGATGATGCGTACACGGGAATTGAGCCCACAAGATTTTGTGAAACGTAGAGACGCTTGCATTGCAATCGTAACTGCTGTATCCCTCGGCGCTGTTTTGTGCACTGGCGACGAAGGATTAACCATTACCTTTATTGAGTTATTCATCTCACTATTGTGAGATGTTGGAGAACGTTTGGCGTCCCAAAATGAAAGAGTATGGCGAGAAACACGACACAGAAGCCTTCTGGTTTCAACAAGATGAAGCCATGGCCCATGGTGTTCATCGTTCATGCGAAATTTTGCAAAAGCTCTTTCCAGGTCACCTGATCTCTTTGTGGGGGGATATATAATGGCCCCCTCGCTTTCCCGATTTGACCCCGAGTGACTTTTTTCTGTAAGGATACGTCAAAACTGAGGCAAAAAAAAACTTCGATCTCGAACCCTTGAAGGTCTGAACGAGGCGATTGAGGACGTCATCGCTGGAATTCCGCAAGATATGTTGGAAAGAATGGCCGAAAACTTCTTTGAAAGGCTCAATATGTGTATTGTTCGCAAAGCCAGCCACGTCAGACGATATCATTTAAAAAATATCATGAAAAAAAAACGGCATCATTTCCCCGACCTAAACGCACCCGCCCCGATCCTCTGATCGGTCTGGGGGACCTTCAGTGATTTTTTGAAATCAGTAACTCCTCTCTGCCCATATTGAATTACACGAATATAATAGTGAATTGGTCAGTAAGTCATTATAATAGAAATTATGAACAAAAACATGACAAGAATCGTACATCGCATGCTCCGTTATATTTTGTGAAGTAGGTACATTAGCGCATTCGTGCATGCAATGTTGCTAGATCTACGGCAGCAAGTTAAAGACATTTTTTGACTTGGGGGGTAAGCTGTTGAATGCGTTACGAAAAAGTGTGATGCGAACGGTAATCGATGCCAACGGTGATCGATGCGAACGGTGATATTTATTGTCAATGTCAATGTCATATGTCACCCCAATGTCATAGGTTACACCAAGGTCATAGGTCTCCCCAAGGTCATAGGTCACCCCAAGGTCATAGATCTCCCCAAGGTCATAGATCACCCCAAGTCGTAGGTAATCTCAAGATCGTAGGTCACCCCGGGGTCGTAGGTCACCCCAGGGTCGTACGTAACCCCAAGCCCCACGATCATAGGTCACCCCACGGTTGTAGGTCACCCCAATGTCATATGTCACCCCAAAGTCATTTGTTCTTTTATAAGTTAGTGAAGTTTTACTTCAGTCGTGTGGTCTAAGTCTAAAGCACGCTCGTTTTTTGTTAGTAATAATTATTCTAAAAAGAAAATGTCTATATTCAATGTTTAACAAAAACACCGTTTAGCGGTTGTGAAATATTTTTTTTTATAAGTAAGGCTGTAGATGTAGATATATACACGCAAGATATTGGTATTTTTGTTAGCAGCATTATATATTAAGCAAATTTCTAGAACATGAACCGTTGACTAACATAGTGCAGCATCCATTTAAGTTCACTTTTCGATGAATTACGGCACCAATATCCCATTAGAGTGGTACGTAGTTACGCTCATCATCTCTCGGGTGAAAGATAACTAATAGAAACTGTTCAAATAATATTTAAAAACTTTTCAAGTATTCCAGAAAAAAAAACATTCAAAAATTTAAAAAAAAAACATAGCTGAATATTTTGCTGGCTAACGCGGATATTTTATTTATCAGGTCAATAAGTCAAATTTGACAACATCTTTTGGATTTCAAATCGAACAAAAAAAACAGAGAATAATGTATTTTAAACTATTGTTAAAACATGGCTGAGAACATAAGATCTGAGTGATAATCAGCTTGCAAACATTATGAAGCCTTCTAGATAGTAAACACATATATACCATCATCACCATTGGCTCTACAACCCCTGGTGGGTCTTGGCCTCCTCAAGAATCTTCCTCCAGTCATCTCGGTTTTGTGCCAGCTCTATCCAGTTTAGAAGCTCCAAGATAGATATGTCTTTGAGGACGTTGTCGCTCCATCTTAGTCTTGGTCTTCCCAGGATCCTTCGCCCTATTGGTCTTATATATATATATATATATATAATGATAGCGGGATGTATATATATATATATGATTAAGGTTTTCACGGGTGTAAGATAAAGAACAATTTTCTCGGTTTACCCGCGTAACGTAGTCCTTAAAAGGACTTTTTAACTCCTAACTCATGAAAATCCCCCAAAAACGGCATTTCCAAAATTACCAGTAGTGTCTCCAATTAGCTTAACCAATTGAGTTAGTTTCAGGAGTTAAAAAGTCCTTTTAAGGACTATTTAACTTTTAACTTTTTTATTTAACTATTTTTGGATGATTTTTAAAGCGCCATTTTCTGGAGAAAATCACCTCAAGGGCGCTAAACTATCACTTTAGTCATAACCATGTACCAAATGTACCAACCGTTATGTATTGTAATTATCACATTAGTTATGTTATAACCATATACTGTACAGACTGTACCCACCGATACTTACTGTAATTATCACTTTAGTTGTAACCATGTACAAACTGTACCAACCGTTATTTATTGTAATTATCACATTAGTTATGTTATAACCATATACTGAACAGACTGTACCCACCGATACTTACTGTAATTATCACTTTAGTCATAACCATGTACAAACTGTGCCAACCTTTATTTATTGTAATTATCACATTAGTTATGTTATAACCATATACTGTACAGACTGTACCCACCGATACTTACTGTAATTATCACTTTAGTTGTAACCATGTACAAACTGTAACAACCGTTATTTATTGTAATTATCACATTAGTTATGTTATAACCATATACTGTACAGACTGTACCCACCGATACTTACTGTAATTATCACTTTAGTCATAACCATGTACAAACTGTACCAACCGTTATTTATTGTAATTATCACATTAGTTATGTTATAACCATATACTGTACAGACTGTACCCACCGATACTTACTGTAATTATCACTTTAGTTGTAACCATGTACAAACTGTACCAACCGTTATTTATTGTAATTATCACATTAGTTATGTTATAACCATATACTGTACAGACTGTACCCACCGATACTTACTGTAATTATCACTTTAGTCATAACCATGTACAAACTGTACCAACCGTTATTTATTGTAATTATCACATTAGTTATGTTATAACCATATACTGTACAGACTGTACCCACCGATACTTACTGTAATTATCACTTTAGTTGTAACCATGTACAAACTGTAACAACCGTTATTTATTGTAATTATCACATTAGTTATGTTATAACCATATACTGTACAGACTGTACCCACCGATACTTACTGTAATTATCACTTTAGTCATAACCATGTACAAACTGTACCAACCGTTATTTATTGTAATTATCACAATAGTTATGTTATAACCATATACTGTACAGACTGTACCCACCGATACTTACTGTAATTATCACTTTAGTTGTAACCATGTACAAACTGTACCAACCGTTATTTATTGTAATTATCACATTAGTTATGTTATAACCATATACTGTACAGACTGTACCCACCGATACTTACTGTAATTATCACTTTAGTTGTAACCATGTACAAACTGTAACAACCGTTATTTATTGTAATTATCACATTAGTTATGTTATAACCATATACTGTACAGACTGTACCCACCGATACTTACTGTAATTATCACTTTAGTCATAACCATGTACAAACTGTACCAACCGTTATTTATTGTAATTATCACATTAGTTATGTTATAACCATATACTGTACAGACTGTACCCACCGATACTTACTGTAATTATCACTTTAGTCATAACCATGTACAAACTGTACCAACCGTTATTTATTGTAATTATCACATTAGTTATGTTATAACCATATACTGTACAGACTGTACCCACCGATACTTACTGTAATTATCACTTTAGTTGTAACCATGTACAAACTGTACCAACCGTTATTTATTGTAATTATCACATTAGTTATGTTATAACCATATACTGTACAGACTGTACCCACCGATACTTACTGTAATTATCACTTTAGTCATAACCATGTACAAACTGTACCAACCGTTATTTATTGTAATTATCACATTAGTTATGTTATAACCATATACTGTACAGACTGTACCCACCGATACTTACTGTAATTATCACTTTAGTTGTAACCATGTACAAACTGTACCAACCGTTATTTATTGTAATTATCACATTAGTTATGTTATAACCATATACTGTACAGACTGTACCCACCGATACTTACTGTAATTATCACTTTAGTCATAACCATGTACAAACTGTACCAACCGTTATTTATTGTAATTATCACATTAGTTATGTTATAACCATATACTGTACAGACTGTACCCACCGATACTTACTGTAATTATCACTTTAGTTGTAACAATGTACAAACTGTACCAACCTTCATCTTTTACATCTCCTTCCCTATCCAATCCCTTCAACCACATAACGTCTCCCGATTAAGGATGCCATAGTTCCAATGGTCCCCTACGGTTGAGACTCTTCTACAGTAGGTATAAGCACAAAAAATAAAAGCAATAATACAAAGTGCTAATAAACCTTCAGATCAGATAAGGGTCAATCTTCCAAAAAATGTTCACAAATGGAGGTAACCTAATAACGTATTAGTTATATTATATTTGTTCATAACACAGAGAAATGACCTAATTTTCAAGATTAATGTTCCTAAGGAATTCTTGGAGATGAGAAAGAGGGTGTAGGTCGCATTTATTTATTTCTATCTCATAAACCAACGAAACCCACCCCCTTCATCATCTTTTATCCTCCCACCACCTTGTCTTCAACAGTTTTTTATAGGGGGGGTAAACAATACAAATAACAGAAAGCAAATAATATCTTACGTAGAACGTGAAACTTTTAGTGAAACAATTTTTCACGTTTTTAGAAACGTAGCATAGAAGTGATTGTGTAGCTAGTTTTAATAAGTTTGTTTTATGGAACGTAGGATTCTTGTTATCATTTAAGAAAAAGTGTTTATAATTTTATGCTTTAAGGATTGTCTTAAAACTGTTTATAAATTGGAACTTTATTTTTAAGGTTTCAAGTCATAGTCAGTAAAATGCTGCGTTTTGACAAGTATTGGAAGTTTATTTTACAATAAAACATACCTATACACGATTTTGCAATTTTTTTTATTTCTACCTGACCAGATTCCAGGTTCTTAAGTTTGAAGGAACTGCGTGTTTGGCTTGCAAATTAGAAGAAAAAAGGATTCAAGGAATCATATTGGTTTAAAGAACTAAGTCCACAACAAAACCAACTGTCAGCGTATTGATAATTAGCTCACATACAATATGCAATTAACATAAATGACAGTAGGTTTTAGCCTAATGCCTTTGAATTTTTATTCTACACAGGATAATTGTAATCAGTTTTTAAGCGTATTGCTTTTTAAACACGTGCTTTAATAAAAATATCATTGTATTTTTATGCTTATAAAATATATTGTGGGTATTAGGGTGTTACTGAGAGTGTCTTCCAACGTACCGCAAAACATATTTATATTATTATTTTGAATGAATTTAGTTGTGAAATATCACAAATAATTTTAAATAAAATTTAGTTTTGCAAAGTCGCGGTTTGAACCCGCTCCTCGATCACGGAGGAGATTTAAATTCTGGATCTGTAACTTAAGGGAGAAGATGTTTTGATACGAGTATTTATGATTGATAAAAATACGAAATAACACGATCTCTAATTCATAACCACTCCTTTTTGCACTTCCACTTATTAAAGTCTACTTCGATTTCTATCATTATGATGTATGCTTTTCCTGACACCGTGCTTAGTGGCCAAGATCTGAATAGCCTGGTACTTCTCAACCCTTCTCCAATTTCTCTTATCCTTTGCTTCCCACATCCCGCAGTCTCACAACATACCCAAATTGGGGAAGTCAGATTCCCACTAGCTACGGATAATCGCAGTTGGAGCAGTTGGGAGTCTTCTGCAGTGTTCACATTAAAAAAGGAGAAAAATATAACGTTGTATTTTCAATTATTATAATACAAATCAGCGGTGGCGGCTTGACCTTAAGGTCATTTAGACATTGACCGCAAAATAAAAGATGATAATTATATGATCAGGAAATCTAATTTAATAGAAACCATCTGAATAATTGCAATATTATTGAAAAATTCAACGGTTATAAGAGATTCGTCTTCAGTATATTGTGACGTGACCTTTGGAATAACACTAAGCACGGCCTCTGTAAAAAAGTATTGTCGTTGCAAAAACGTTACTTTTTTAGGTCCAAAAGTGACTGCTGCCGTCGTAATGACAGTACCAGTTCGTTCGGCTTTGTGCAAATATTCCCCACGTAGTATTTTGATAAATGAAAACGCTCCTACAATCCGCGGACACATCCCGCCACAATAAATCATACGAGAAAATAAGTACAGTGGTAGAACAATTGCTAAGCCACACGTATAGAAGAAACAAACCGGGTTCGGATACGAATGGGTTGTTTTTCCTATATTTTCCAAGTTTTTCCTACTTTTGACTGGCAACAGGAGACGAGGCTCATTAATTTTCATGTCAGTTTCTTCATACAACCCGTGTGCGTCAGTTCATAGTTAGCATGTTTTTATGCGTATACCGCACAAAAGCTGCAACCGTCTGGAACCAATGGGAGGGTTTATTCTTGTTCCTCAATGTAGTGAGTAGTGAAGATGAATCACCTACCATCGTTGAAATTTTCAACTCAATTAATAATATTACTATCAGCTGGTTTCTATTAAATTTTATTTTCTATTGATATAATTATAATATTTTATTTACAAAACGTTCAATGCGAATATTCCTCTGGGTCCGGCTCCGCCCGCGAAAGTCAAAGCTGATCATCCAATTAATGTTTTCTCTCAGTTTAAAGGTTTGAGTTTGCCACAGGCTCGATTTCATTGTATAAAATCAAAACATGCCTGTCTGAATTGTCTTAGTGGGTCGCCTACTATCAATTCATGTAAATTTAATTAATAGTCGTTCGTTTGCGAGTTATGCAAAAACGTCATATAAGGTCAATGTTTAGATGACCTCAGGGGTAAACCGCCAAAGATGATTTGAATTATAATCACTGTAAATACAACATAATATTTTTCTCTTTTTTATGTGAATACCCCAGTGAAATATTGTCATCTCCAATTTGGTTACGTTATGAGGCTGCGGGAAGTGGGAAGGAAAGGATAAGGGAAATCAGATAAAGAATGGGAAGTACCAGGCTATTCAGATATATTAAGCACGGCTAAAATCATTCTAATCAACGTTTTGATCATGAGTAGTGGTCAGGGGTCGGCAGATTTTCATGTAAGAAGAGCCTAGTTATCAAAAAACAGGATAAAAATATACCAGAGAGCCATTGGGGGGAGAGTGGTTAGAGATTTTATGAGAAAAAAGAAACCGTTTCCTTAGAATATTTTCATTGGGGGATAAACCTAAAAATTACGATTTCAATACAGGAATAGCTTTATTCTCACATTTTATCAAAATTATATTATCATTTTACATGAATGAGTTATGTACCTTATATGTATAAAGTGAAAGAATATTTGAAAAAAGGAGCTATCTAAATGTACCTCTGAAAGCTGAGTTCGCAACACTAATGCTGTTCGACTAAAAATTCATTCCATCCAAGTGGTTCCACTTGGAAGGCAGGTTGTATGGAGGTGAAATTTATTGGAGTTGATGTGTGTACAGCCGCAAACGCCATCGCAAAGAAATGCATGCGGATCGATAGCCACGGTCTGCCGACACCCGAAATAGGCAGTAATGAGAATATGTCGCAATTAAAATGTATACCATTTAATAGCTCTTTTATAAATTAGAAATAGCAAGTATTATTTAAAATACAAATGATACCGCGTCCGATTTTAGCCGACGATCTTAACAGCGCTACCGCGGAGTCGTTATAATCAGTATTTATTTATTTATTTATTGATTAACGCCCTTTTTCGGGGCTTTTATTTACGAATGATAAGAAATATACAGTATTTATTGTACATAACTGAACTGCCTCAGTAACAAAATTTTATATTGTTTAAAGATAAATTTTGGTATAATTGTTTTCCTCCATTAGTATTCTGGGCAAAGAGGAAAACATATGGTAGTTAGTCACAGAATTTCAGCACTGAAGTAAATCCTGACCTCTAGTATTACGTTGTGGAATCCGGAAGCTTATCAATTCGAGCAACACCGGACTATTAACTAAATCATTTAGAATTTTATACAGAAATATCAAGTCAGTGAAAATTCTTCTGTCTGACAATTTGAGCATATTCATATTATTTAACAGAGTTCAACTAATTGCAGGAATACCCATTAAAATTATAATAAAATATATATACTTCTGTATATACTTTTATATTATATATTGTAAATGCTCTTCATTTATATTATGTACTCTCCTTTCATTCTCATCTCTTTTCTTTATTCGTATTATTGTTATATTGTTAATGGACTATTTATCCGTAAATAAATAAAAAATAAACGAGAGATTTAACTAATTAACAAGTAAAAATTAAACGAGAGGTTTAACTAATTAACAAAAGCCTAAAAAAATCCACAACGCATAAAAACACAGAGATCAAAAGATCGCAATTTTTTCATTCATGCAGCATTAATAAAATTGTTTGCACTTCGTGAAAAAATGACCATTTATCAAAACAGTTCCACGGTCATGTTTCCATTAGCAATACCAATATTTACGTACATAATATCTTTATCACTGTTGAATTCCTTAATATTTCTAACAGCGGGATTTCAGTACCTACGTATTAATAATAATTGTGTATCATTGTAAGGATCGTGACTCTGTGAGGGTTTTGACCCTTTGAAAGTCCTGTGATCCTGGTATTTTCCTTCGATTGCGATAATATTTTTAATTCGTACGTGCCCGGAATTTAGCTCGAGGCGTGTGAATGATGCAGATATGGAGGCCGAAAAGTAGATGATATTGTTGTTTTTTGTTTTATTGCAGATATCGATTTTATGAGATTGTAAAGACCCTTTGTTTAGAATTATTTTGATGTTTTATTGTTGGGGGTTTAAAAATGCCCACTTAAAATCAGTACGATTAAATCCACACTTTGGTCAACGTGTTTAATGTTAAATTATTTTTCTTAAAATGAATAAAAGGTTATAAACAGCTACAAATCACAACCATAACAGAGAAGCAAAAATGGTACATAATTAATAAATGGTGCAATGAGAGTAATACGAAATTAGGCGAAATAGATGTTGAAAAGTTACTAAAATGTTAAAGGAACTAAATTGGCTAACAGAGAAACACCTAACAACCATGAACCGATTATATTTTAGCATCAAATTATATACAACAAGGACTATCACAGATACAACACAAGGACTTGCGACAAAATTACCCTACTAAAAAAGGACAAAGCCAATTCGCAAAATGTTTTACCCTGCAAAGGGATAAAGTATTATAATGTGCTGCAGGATACTGAAAAGATTTCTCCAATAGAGAACTCCAGTCCATTTTTTAAAACTTTTTTTAATGAATGATAACCTTCCAACTTAAATAACTGCATTTTTGATTTTTATTTTTAAAGTTAGTTTTAATAGTTAAAATAATTTTCAAAGTTTAAATTTTTCACGATCCCGCTAAGACCACCGTATGTACGGTGAATCGTGTGACGTCATCACTCCTGAAAAATTACTATAGGATTAGGCAATCAGCTGATCAAGTGCCGCCATTTTGAATACCGTTATTCGAAGCATTCTCCCTAGAAGTAGCATTACTATTTTTAGTAGTTTGCAGTAGTTTTTCAATATTTTAAATAATAGAGATAAACTAATAGAGATACCTCTATTTTTGATACTGAATTATTTGAGCTAAATATTGTTTCAATAAACACAACAACTAAATCTCTATAAACAGTATGAAATAACGAATAACATTAAATGTTGTTAATACTGATGGCTTATGTCATACCTATATAATCAAAGATTTCAATACAATGACTGGTGACGCGTGACGTCAGCACTAACCATTCAGTAAATACCAACTTTACAGTGTGTTTTGACGAGAGGTTTAAAAATGCACTTTTTAATAATTTTTTAAGAACTCTACGTTTAATATTATGAAATAAAACTTATATATTCAGAATCAGCGTTTATTGGTTTATATGAACATATTTTTTAAAGCCAAAATATTTTTCACTGGAGTTCCTTATTGGTAGATAAAAAATGTATTGCAGGAGTCACATTAAGCAAGAGAAAATATAGTTAGCGTTATAATAAAAATGTAATTTGTAAATTTTGACGCACAAATTACTAAAACAAAATTAATAAACAAGTCATAACTAATCCAAGAAAGTTAATACCAGTAATTTATGATCTTGGGTTACTAAAACAAGTAGGTACTCATATTAATTTTATGAATATTTTTTTATACATAATCTTCTTTTTTCAATTATGATAATGTACTTGATACAAAGTCTGCTCAGCACTGTATCTGTTTATCCCAATGATTAATTCTACTTAAAATATATAGGGAAACTTCTATGGAAATGCGATTAAGTACTGATTATTTCTTTAAACTAATGTTTAAACCGTTGTCTTGGCAACATTGCTCACGTGACCAATGTAGTACCACCGAAGACCGCTCCAACAGAAGCGACCTACGTCATTCCAGTTACGGGACCCGTCTCGAGAACACGTGGCTAAATTATTAATTAAGAATCACATTTCCATTTCTACCCGCGATCTCTAAAAGTGTAAATGTGTCTGGCAAAGACTAAATAAATAATAAAACGTGGAGAACTTTTTTATTGCTTCACTGAACGCAAAATCCTTCTTTTGGAGTTAAGTAAGTATCATCGACGACTTGAAGTAAAGTTCCCCACACTTCTAAATAAGTT
This sequence comes from Limnephilus rhombicus, assembly GCA_929108145.2. Lineage (NCBI taxonomy): Eukaryota > Metazoa > Arthropoda > Insecta > Trichoptera > Limnephilidae > Limnephilus > Limnephilus rhombicus. Next base: position 15,801,305 of record OV815277.1, read on the forward strand.
TGAGGTTAGTTTTGATTTCTAGTTCATTTATTTACGTCATCGTGAAGATCATAATGAATATTAAACCGGACTAGACGTCCTTATCATAGTAGGATCTAAGTATTTCTGAAGCTCAGAGTCGCCAGACTGATGATGTCGGCTTGGCTAGCCGATGCCTTCGGCTAGCATCGGAAGCGTTCGTTAAATAATAGACAGATGCTGTTCTGAAATAATACTTAACTGACATCTGTTGTACATCTGTTCCCATCTGTTAGGATATCGCAAAACTTCAAGTAATTAACTATGCCAATGACATCTATTGGAATATGTTGAAACTACACGACTGACCTATACACTTAAAATATCTACCAATACAATCATCATTCTAATCATACATCACCATTCAATCCACCATCCAATACAATCATCATTCTAATCATAATCAATACAATCAATCATTCTAACATCTACCTACATCTAATAATAATCCATAATATTATAATGGAACAAGAAAACTCTGCCCAACAATTCCTGGCAAAGGCAACCTCTATTTTAAACCTATTAAATATCATCATAATGGACACATCTAACAAATTCACCAAGGAACAAATAGCGAAACTCGCCCCTAAATTCACCGATCTATTGGGTAATGTCGGTCAAATGGGTGTAAAGTTAGGGAGCCTTGAAGGAGAATTGAAGACCTACAAATATATGTCTTCTAATCAAACACCCGAAAATGGGAACAGAACGTATAGTTCGATTACGTCCAACCAAGTCCTCCCGAAATATCCACCGAACACAAGAAACAATGCCCCTATACTTCCTGCGAGACCAGCCGTACTTATCTTCCCCAAAGATGACAAGTCACTTCCTTCCAGCAGTACTCTTGAAACTCTCAAAACCTCAACTAACCCATCATCTTTGGGAATTACAATCACGGGGGTACGAGAAATAAGGAACGGAGGTGTAGTCGTGCATCCAAGTACCGATGCAGAGGCCATAAAACTTGCCAATGCACCGACCCTATCCGATGCTGGTCTGAAAGCAGCAGTTTCTTCACATAAACTTCCTCGGATAGCTATCCATGGTCTACCTCAAGTTGTGCCCCTCGAGAACATCATCTTGGCAATCCACCAGCAAACACACGAAGAAACCGGTCTACAAATTAATGAATTGAAAGATAAATTGCAGTTCTCTCACAAAGTAGGACCTCGTACCGGATCGTGCACTCATGTCTTCAGAGTTCATCCTTCTGTTCGTCACTCCCTCATTCGCTTCTCTAAACTGGCTATGGACTGGCAAATACACACCGTAAGGGATTGGATCGACAGTCTAAAATGTGGACACTGTCAACTTTACGGCCATACGGCGTCGAAATGTAACGCAGACATGCCTACATGTTCTCACTGTGGAAAACCTGGACACAATCGAGATGCTTGCCCGACTCCTGAAAAGCCACCAGCATGTGCTACCTGCAAGTTCTTCAGAAAACCGTCCACACACAACACTGGCTCCCCTGACTGTCCTGCCCGCCAAGCCGCTGAGAGACGCGAATTATCTCGAGTCAATTTTTTAGGCTGAATCAGAATCGACACCTTATTAATACTAACTTTTCCACCTATTATCAAAATATTCGTGGTCTCAATACTAAGCTAAACTCCTTTAGATGCTCCATAAATTTATGCCCTTATGATTTTTTATGTTTTACTGAAACATGGCTATCAGACAATATTGCTTTAACAGAACTTGGACTCCATGACTACATTATTTTTCGCTGTGACCGCTCTTCCTCTTCTAACAAGTGTAGAGGAGGTGGGGTAATGATATGTATTAAAAAAAATACTCTTGCCACATTCTTGAATCGTCTAATAATGTATCTGAACAATTATTTATTTGTGTTCTACTTGGTTCCAAGAAACTTGTCATTGGTTGTGTATACATTCCCCCCTCCTCTTCAATAGAAATCTATAAGTCACATACTGAAGCAGTTGAGCGTGTTTCCATAAAGGCCGATTCCTTACTTATTTGTGGTGATTATAATCTTCCTAAAATAGTGTGGCTTAATGATAGTCATGGTGTGAAAACTCCTAATAATGTTTCCCTTCATGCTTCCATAATAGTAAATTTCTTTGCCTTCCTGAATATGTAATAACTGTGGAGGTTACTGTCTTGATCTAATATTTACCAATATGCCTAGCGTTTGTGTATGTGAAGCTACTGACTCAATATTACCAATATATAAATATCATCCACCACTCGATATTAACTTCACTAATCCTTTCAAAAGTGACACTCTGAAATCAGCAGTTACATTCCACTACAAATTTAACAAATGTGATTATACTGGCATGAATAGGTACCTTGCCCAATATGACTGGGCAGGTATGTTATCAAACAACAATATTAACGATGCTGTATTTAAATTCAACGAATGTATAACTCATGCTATAGATTTGTTCGTTCCAAGGGGAACTTTTTCCCAGCCTAAATTTCCTATTTGGTTCAGTATGAAACTAAAGCATTTGATTATGGAAAAAAAGAAAACACACAAGTTATTCAAATTAACGAACAACTTAGCGCTTTATCAAAAATTTTCTCAGTTAAGAGAATTATCCAAAATTGAATCTAACTTGTGTTATAAATCTTATATTGAACTCACTGAGACAAAATTAAATCTTAACCCTAAACAATTTTGGAAATTTATTAAACAAAAACGTATTGATAACGATCTCCCTTCAAGTTTATTTTTTAATGATACTCACGCCACCAACGATTTCGATATTGCCAACCTTTTTGCTGAACATTTCTCCTCTGTCTATACTGATAACATATGCACCATCCCTCCACTTAAATATGCTAATACTATTGACCTTAATAATTGCGAAATCACACTTGGAGATGTTTTCAATTACTTAAAAAATCTTCCCAGCAAAACAAGCACTGGTCCTGATGGTATACCTGAAATATTATTGAAAGAATGTAAATCTGTTGTATCTAAGCCAATTTGTTTATTATATAACTTATCATTATCATCTGCCACTTTTCCGGATTCCTGGAAGGTTTCCTATATACGACCTATTTTTAAATCGGGTAATAGGTCGAACGTAGAAAACTATAGACCTATATCGATGTTATCTCATATTCCTAAAATATTTTAATCTATAATCACAAAAAAAATAACACCTATTTTCAAAAATGTGCTGATTGAGGAACAGCATGGCTTTAGATCTGCTAAATCTACCACTACAAACTTACTCTCCTTCACCAACACCGTAGTCAATGGCCTAGAAAATAAATCACAAGTAGATGTTCTATATACCGACTTTTCTAAAGCTTTTGACAAAGTAAAACACGCTATCCTCATGGCCAAGCTATATGCTATAGGTATACGAAACCCATTGCTATCTTTCTTTAATTCTTATTTAAACAATAGAAAACAAAGAGTTAAAATAAATAACATTGAGTCTATTATTATTGAAGTAACATCCGGCGTACCGCAAGGAGCACATTTAGCCCCGCTTCTCTTCAACTTGTTTATAAATGACATTATTCGTATTTTCTCTCACACACGCTTTTGGCTTTTTGCTGATGACAATAAGATCCTAAAAATAATCAAAAACTACCATGACTGCCTTCTTTTCCAATCAGATATTGACTCTTTCAATGACTGGTGTAAAATTAATTGCTTGGAACTAAATGTCGATAAGTGCAAAATTATGTCCTTCTACAGATCTAAAAATCCGATTGTTTTCGAATACAAATTAAATAATAATTGCCTAACAACTGTTCAATCTATTAATGATCTTGGTGTCTCTCTTGATAGCAAGCTTTCTTTCCGGGAACATATAAATACGATTGTTAATAAATCTCTCAAACTACTTGGTTTTATCACTAGAACCACTTCTGACTTCAAAAACATATCTACCCTAAGAACTCTTTACTGCTCCTTGGTTCGCCCCCATCTTGAATATGCTTGTATTATATGGTCTCCTTTTTATGCTGTCCATATTCGTCATATTGAATCCGTTCAACATCGGTTCCTAAAGGGAATTGCTTGGAGGCTAGGATTAGAGCAAGGCAATTACTCGTATGCTGAAATTGAACAAACTCTAAACCTTTCTCCTTTAGAAGACCGTCGGATAAAATCTGATCTCATTTGTTTCTTCAAAATTATTAACTGTTTAATAGACTCGCCTACATTACTACAACTCATCACATTTAATATACCTTCTCGTAGACTCAGAAATAAAGACCTGCTTTTCCTCAATCAGCACTCGACTAACTATGGTTATAACTCACCACTGTCCAGAATGTGTACACTGGTCAACTCACGTCAAGACCTTGATTTTTTTGGTATTAGCTTAAATGATTTCTGTAGCTCTTTAAACAAATGAAGATATGTAATATTCACCCTAATTTTTGCAAGGTCTTGACGTGACTTGACACTTATTTTTCTTCTATTTTCACTGTTTGTCTTTGCTTTCATGTACCATCCGAATCCTTACATTGTTCATTTCTATACTTCGTGATACTTTGTTTTAAATTGGACGTAAGTCCGTAAATAAATAAATAAATAAATAAAATAAATACAAGAATGCATCTACTCGCTCTATAAAAATGGTGTTTATAACTAAAATCAAAAAATTTCCTCGCAAAACATATAAGATCTTCTTTAATTTCTTCAATTCGAAATAATTTCCACCCAACGAGCGAGGTTTCAATTACTATTATATTACCCTTCTTATGCAGCGGAGAATATCTTCAGAACAACTGAAACTCCTTAGAAAACTTTCAACACCGACTGTGGCCATCAAACGTTAACAAAAAACATCAAAAGTTACTTTGGGATTCAGAGGCGCATTCGGGGAAATAAACGCCGAACGAATACAGTAAACTCTATTAAAATTCAAGCAGTCCCGGCACAGCAGTTTTCCTACGGAATCCATTACAAAAGCCGCTTTGCATACCATTTTCCGGTTAAGGTGGTCCTGGACAAGCATATCCTTTATTCAGATAAGCCCCGCTCGAGAGGATTATGCCAAGTAAAATTTAATATTCGACAATGAAACATTGCCCGAAATGAACGCAATTTAATAATTTTTCTGCGGAATTTACGAACGGATGCGGAAGATTACGCGTATAAAAGTTTGTAAAAATACGAGCTTAAAAATGTGGGACTTATCAATATTGTTGGGTGTTTACTCAACAGAATTGTTTAAAAAGGTTTATTATTTGCAAAGTTTTTCTTTCTATCCTGTGTAATATCCTCTGTTATGTTAGCACAAAGATTGCAAACAAAACGTATGGAGCTATACAGTTAATAAATAAATAAGTCGCGCATGCGCAGACAGAGCTGCAACAAAGCGGGAATAGGTATAAAAACAACAGCGCGGGAGCACCCAGCCCTCTTGGTTTCCCCTCGTCCGGCAGTTGAGTCCCACACCTAGTCACGCACGGCTGTCATTCACGAGACGCCGTAGCTCATAACTTCGCGACGCGTGCCGCAAACAAAATGGCTAAGTTCCGCTACAGAAGTTGATATTGTGTAACGATCTATAACTATTGTCGTGAGTAGCCTCCCGCCGTGAATATCGCAAGATATCCAGATAAAACGTGTTATGGCGCATTAAATAGCACCCACGCCGCCGCTAAGTTCCGTCGTGATAATTCATATACCCGACCCGAGTGAAGATAGGCCTTCGGAAGAAGCGTAGCTGTGAGCACGGACCCCCCGGTCGAGCCAGCCTGCCTTGTTAGGCCTCCGCTGCCTCCTGACCCTCCTGAAGAGCACGGACCCCCCGGTCGAGCCAGCCTGCCTTGTTAGGCCTCCGCTGCCTCCTGATCCCGCCCGCCCTACGATACAGGTTTACTTATTCTTTCTCCCTGAGCCATTCGAGTCAAGCTTCAAGATCCGGTTCCTTAAGCCGATCCTTAGGTCTTAAACCGTATTCCTTGTTGTGTATTAACCCCATAAGAAATGTACAATAAACACTTGTTATCTATTCCCCGAGTTTCATTGTATGTCGCAACCTGTTTACCCGAGAAAAGAGAATAGCAATGGCGATATATAGCACTGGCGCAAAACACTCGGTTAAACAATTGTGATACGCAATGAAATTATTAATAAAAATGTCTTATGTTATACAATGAACAGCTTGTGTTTTATAGAAAGATTTTAAATCGTAGAAGTTAGAATCACTTCTTGTCGTATTATAAAATTGTTTGAAAATAGAGTAATTGCAAGTGAAAAGAAAAGTAAAATCATTTAAACATAATTGAAAGTGGATAAATGTTGAACTAAATACAAATTACTTCACGCGTAGTAAGGAACATTCGAGAAAGTCGTAATAAATTTAAGAGCGTTCCCGACGGAGCGGTTATTTTTTCAAGGAAATAAGCCAAACGAATAAGTAAATAATGCAAAATTTTTGAAATTACATCGTTATTTATGTGATTTAAATTAAATAATGCGAAGAGAGATAGCTTGTTACATTTAAAAGCGTAGTATCATCGTAATATTATCCCCGCATAAACAAAACCTGAAATTCTCAAGATTTTTAAACGAATTTAAGCGCGAGATAGACGAGGCGGTAAATTTTTTTAGTGGAAATTATCGAAATTAATAGGATTTTAAAGCTACAATTTGAAATTAATAAAATTATTAAGAAATACGATTAAAATAAATAGAAATATTTAGAGAAATTGATATTCTGAAAAAAAAAAATAAAATAAAATTCATTAATAAAAGAAATTCAAATTCAAGCTAAAATTGGAAATAAATTATAATACTGACTTGTATAAAATCGTGTATATGATAAAAGTTAATAACTTGACGGTATCACCTGACTAAAGTATCTTGGAATTAGATGTAGTCCAAAAAAAAAAAAGAATACAGTCTAACAAGCATACCTACGGCAAGTTATATAAAATCATGATCCTTTAACAGCGACTTTTTTACTTAAAGATCTATTAGACTATGGAAGGCAAATGCGACCCATAGTTTAACCTCTAAGTGATTAAGTATGCTCGCGCAGTCGTATATCTCTGGAATCCAAACTCTGTTGTGGAGACGATTTTAATCTCAGAAACCGCTTAGCCCGGACAAGGAAGATTGCGAACGTAAAAAAAAAAAACCCCTCCCTAATACAAGTTAAAGAGAAAAACATATATAAACATATGTATATTTCCAAAATATTGCTTGACGTTATTATTTAGAAGCTAATTTTCCTATAAAAATAAAATAATAGTGGAAAAAAAAAAAAAGTTAAGAACAGATTTCAACTAGTAAGATCATGTGGTAGAAAAAAAAAAAAATCAAATCAAACTGGTTTTTTAATTGCAATGTTTTTTTTGGTGGAATAAATCAGAAACCACAAAGAGGATTGTAGTTGAAAATACACAAGTTGTAAAATCATTGTCATTTTGAAAGCTAATCTTATATATCATGAAAAAAGATAGTGATGGTAAGTAAGGCGGATGCGAAATTTACTGTCACAATTCAATATATAAGACAAGCCCGGGTGTAATTAATTGAAGAGTAATCTGAGATTGTACATCAATCAAGTGCCGTAATAGACCCTAAAACAAGTTGAACAATTGCAAAACACATATATGAAAATATATATGTATTCCCACGAATTTTTATTTTAAAAAAAAAAAGGAAAAAGTTAAAACAAAATGCTTAAAAGAATTAAAACGATGAAAAAGTAAATAAATGCAAGAGAATTTAAATATAACGGAAGTAATAAAAAGAAATAGGAAAAGGTTAAAGTTTTAATTAATTGAAAAAAAAATTTTTAAAGATAAATTAGATCAAAAAAAATAATAAGAGTTATTGAATTAATGGTGGGATAAATTAATTGATATCTTGACAAAAAATCGGACGGTTTTTATTTAATTTAATTTAATTTTTTTTTTTCTTTCTCTCCTTTCTTCTCTCTTCCCTTCAAAAATTAAAGATGGCATCTAATCTAATAAGTTTAGAGAGAATTGTGGGTTTTGAAAAAGATACAGTAGTGAGACTGAAGAAAATATTATTAGATAGAGGAATTACCCCAAAAAGAAATTTGAAATCTCTAAGAGAACAATGTAGATTATTTAATGAAAATTTGAATAATTCAGAAACCAGAGAATCAATAACTTCACCGGTAAATTCAGAAATAATGATTCAAAGTGAAGACGCAGATTTAACAATCAATCAGAATATGGAAAAAGAAATAACTCACGTTAATAGGAACCAAGGTATACGTTATGTCGAAAGAAAATTAATCAACCTTAGTAATTGGAAAATTACCTTCGATGGCACGACAGACGTTCACGCTTTTTTTGATAGAATTGCAGAATTGCAATACGCGAGAGGTATTGACAATATAGATGTAGCTAAAGGATTCATAGATCTTATTACAGGCACGTCACTAATGTTTTACCGGAAAATCTTTAGAAAGGATATTACTTGGACAGAAATTAAATCTGCTTTTATTAAAAGATTTGAGAATCCTGCGTTCCAAATGACAGAAAAATCTAGACTTTTCAATTTATTTCAAGGGAAAAACGAAATGGCAGCGGATTTTATTCTAGAAGCACTATCAATTAATGCAAAGTTAAACATTCCATTAGCAGAACAGGAACTTCTCTCCTTGATTACAAAAGGATTACTACCAGATTACGCACAATTAAGAATTGGTAAAGAAATTACAAATGTAGCTCAGTTACAAAAATTGTGTGATGAATTAGACAGAATTAAATTTAATACGATAAATAATACACAGAGGAGTTCATCTCAAAATAGTAACGTTAGTACGGAAGATGATCAAATAAAAATTAGATCGAAAATTTACCAATATAGACAGTTACATAACGTCTCAGTAGGTCAGTACATAAACTTGATTTCGTCCTTGAATAACAAATTAAAAATACCAATACCTGAAACAGAGATAGTAATTATTGTCAAAAACGGGTTGCTTCACAGATACAATAAACTATTCTTGTATGATTTACCAAACACCTGCGCAGAGCTAGAGAAAAAATGTTCCGAATCAGACAATACACATAATGCTAACCAGTTTGCAAACTCAAAATATAAAACTTTTAATAAGAATAATATTAGATCCACACAAGTGTCTTCATTATCTCCTTGTCAGGATATAGGCAAAAGTACGAAATTACGATTATGTTTTAAATGTAAACAAGCCGGACACTTTGCAAGGAATTGCAATCAAAATAATAATGTAATAATACCGCGGAGAAGTCCCAGATGGAAAAAACAGGAGTTGAGAAATAATAATTCGATTCCAGACCTTTCAAAACCACCTCCGTTTTATTTTAATAAAAACCAAAAAAACATGTAGACGGTCATTCCAATTTTAAACCGTCAGAAGTAGTAGCGAAGAAAGAATGGAATGACTGGTTAAAATATGTCAAATACTTTTTTGAAACAAAACCTCTTGAAACAATAAATATAAATTATGGTCTAGACGGTCGACCACACGCTAACTTTAAAATTAAAAATAAATATTTCACTGGACTCTTAGATACAGGAGCAGCGATTTCTTGCTTGGGTGGAAATATGTATAAACATTTCCTACCATTAGGTTACGAATTGATTCCTTGTGACATGACAATTAGCACGGCAGACGATAAGTTACAAAAAGTTTTAGGTAAAATTTCGCTTCCCGTGAAATGCAATGAGACGACAGAAATAATAGACTTTGTAATAATCCCGGCAATAGGACCCAGATTTATCTTAGGTATTGATTTTTGGAGAAAATTTAAGGTTGCTCCTAATTTATTTTCAAAAGATGCGAATAGTAAAACAACATCAATCTCGGAAATTAAAGTGTTAAAATCAAAAAACGACCTTTCACCTGCTCAATTACAAGAGTTAAACGAAGTTGTAAACGATTATCAGTCGATATCTTTTGAAAAGCGCGGCTTAGGAAAAACAAATCTTGCTACACATAAAATCGAAACCGAGGGCCCTCCCATAAAACAAAGATATTATCCATTATCACCCGTCAGATTAAAACAATTGGAAAAGGAAGTAGACGAAATGTTATCCCTGGGCGTAATTGTGAAGAGCCGGTCGGCTTGGTCAAACCCCGTGTTGCTGGTACCAAAAAAGGACGGAACGGCAAGGTTCTGTTTGGACAGTAGAAAATTAAACTCAGTCACAAAAGCACAAATTTACCCCATTCCGAATGTACACCGAATTCTAGATAATTTGGGTAATGCAAACTATATAACCTCTCTCGATTTTGTGAAATCATTCTGGCAAATACCCCTAGAAGAAAGTTCGTGTGAAAAAACCAGTTTCGTAGTACCCGGGAGAGGAACCTTCATGTTTGTCAGGTTACCGTTCGGTTTACGTAACGCGCCTAGCGAGTTACAACGCTTGGTTGACACTCTTTTCGGTCCAGAATTCGAGCCGAACCTATTCGCATATTTAGACGACCTAATTATAATATCCAAAACTTTCGAAGAACACATAATATTACTCAGGAAGGTACTTGATATATTAAAAAATGCAGGATTAACGTTGAATATTAAAAAATCGGAATTTTGTAAATCACGCCTGAGGTATCTAGGATTTGTAATAGATAAAGATGGTCTCCGTACCGACCCTGGAAAAGTAGAAGCGATAAAAAAATTTCCCCGACCCCAGAACACAAAACAGGTAAAATCATTTCTAGGTTTATGTAGTTACTATAGACGCTTTATAAATAATTTTTCGGATATAGCAGCTCCTCTAACACACATAACAGGAGGTACGAAAGGGAAATCTAATTATACGTGGAACGAAGAAACAGAAAAGGCATTTTCCGCATTAAAACAGGCATTAATAACGGCACCAGTCTTGAGTTGCCCAGATTTTAAATTACCGTTCATAATACAATGTGATAGCTCTAATTTCGCCATCGGGGCGTGTCTCTCTCAAAAATTTCCAGACGCAGAACACCCAGTAGCTTATTACTCGAGAGTACTGTCAAAGGCAGAAAGGAACTATAGTGTGACAGAGCGGGAACTATTAGCAATTCTAGACGCAGTATACAATTTTCGTTCATATGTAGAAGGATCCAGGTTCACAGTTATTACAGATCACTCCAGTTTAAAATGGCTTCTATCTTTAGAAAATCCAAATGGACGCCTTGCACGCTGGGCCACACGCTTATCGCAGTTCGATTTTGATATTGTTCATCGAAAAGGTTCACTACACGTAGTCCCAGATGCATTATCCCGCATAATAATTTCCCCAATAGACGTCAAAACATCGATTCCGAACTCAAAAGATAGTTGGTACGTGAATTTATTTAAAAACTGTATTGAAAATCCAGGTAAATTCCCGAACTATATTATAATAGAGAATAGATTATATAAACATTGTAAAGCCGATTTTTCATTGTTGGAAGATTACGATTGGAAACTGGTTTCTCCATTAGAGGATAGAGAAAAAATAATAGCTGAATGTCACGAAGCCATAACAACAGTTCACCCCGGAACCTTTAAAACATTTAAAAAACTTACTCTAAAAAATTTTTGGAACGGTATGTACCGTGATGTAAGGAAATTTGTTTCAAATTGCTCTGTTTGCAAGGCATATAAACACTCTACGAAACCCCCAGCAGGACTAATGTCACGTCCAAAAAATGCAGATCGCCCCCTTCAAAGTCTAAGTATTGATATAATCGGTCCGTTCCCTAAAGGTTACGATGGTAAATTTTTTATCTTGAGTGTGGTTGACGTATTTACAAAATATTGCTGGTTATTTCCCTTACGGCACGCGAATTCGAAATCAATAATACAAGCGCTTGAAGATAATATTTTTTTAACCGTTTCAGTCCCTAGAACGATAATATGTGATAATGGGAAACAGTTTATTTCCAAAGAATTCAAATCCTTCTTAAAGAAATATGGTGTACCCGATGTTTATTATAATAGTTTTTACACACCTATGAATAATGTAGTAGAACGTTACAACCAAACGATAGGTACCACTCTCGCGATCTTGGTGAAAGATGATCACAGACTATGGTCGGCAAACTTAAAAATAGTCCAAGCAGCAATGAATAATACAGTTAATTTAGCAACAGGCTATACGCCATTTTTCTTATTTCACGGTTTTGAACAGATAGTCCATGGGTCAGCACATTGTCGTATAATACCGGTAGTTAGTAATGTTGACACGCAGGAAACAAACACAGTCAGTAAGTACGCTACAAAATTACAAGAACTAATAGCCATATATGATAAAGTCACAGACTCACTGATGGAGGCTTATAAAACAAGCGCGAAACGTTATAACTCAGGACGAAGATTTATAAGTTATGAATCGGGAAATTTAGTGTGGAGACGGAACTTCGTCCAGTCAAAAGCAGGTGAATATTTTTCTGCTAAATTGGCACCTCGCTTCGTATGCAATAGAATAAGAGAAAAAATTTCTAGTACGGTTTATATATTAGAAGATTTAAACGGAAAACTGACGGGGAAATTCCATGTGAAGGACCTTTTGAAGTCAGAGAATTAATCCAAGAAAAAATAAAATAAAAGAAAGAAAAACCTTATTCCGGTTATGTTTATCTCCATAATTGAAATTCCTTCCTACCGCCCACACTTTACATACACGCGAGAAACGAAAACACCAAGTTATGTTATTTACAAAAGTTTAATTATTAATTTAAATATTCTTGTTAACAATGTTTAAAAAAAAAAAAAAAAAACGAAAAGTTATCTCATCAATCTTTTGAAAGATAAATAACGATTAATTGATTGAAGAATTAGGAAAGATTAACAGTGAGATTGTAATTGGAATGAAAAATTAGTTTTTTTTCTTCACCGCATTACCTTTTAACCTTCCAATTGCAATTCTCTTCCTCCTTCTCTCTCTCTTTCATTCTCCTCTTCGTTTTCATAAGGGAAGACTCATCTCTTATCTATATTTCTCTATCTTCTTTCTTCTCTCTCTCTTCCACTCTCTCCTTCCTTCTCTTCCCAAACGTGAAATATGTCTGGGTAAGTTAATAGAACATACCGCATTTACTGTTTTCAGAATAAATAGATTATGGTATAAAAAAAAAAAAGAAGAAAGATTACGGGAAACAGTTACATTAAAGTATGATTTTAAAATAAAAATATACCCTTTGTGAATAGGCTTTCATCTGAATGAAAGAAGAGCAGCTCATATTCAATTGTATTCATTGAATCGCGTTTTTTTTTGTCAAGTTCAACATTGCCTGAAATTGAATTCAAACGCAGGTTGTACGATGTGGACATGCTACTCCACTTTCAGGATCAGGACTCCAGGATCACAGTCACTTAATATACCGAATCTAAGGCCAATGCAACGCCATTTTTAAAAAAAATAAATATAAAGAAAAAAAACATTGAACCGAAGAACGAAAACAAAAATATTTATTATGATTGAAAATATTTATGTACAAAAAAAAAAAACAAAAAATAAAGATACAAAGATTCGTTAGAGGGCGACGTCCAAAAACCTTCTTTTTGGTAAGTAGTTAAAAAAAAAAACAACTTACGGGAAGTTATTTTTTATCCTGACCCAGGACTGGAAATCAAACTTCATTTGATTTCCAAGGGATGTCTTGTTGTATAGATTTATGCATCTATATAACAAATAAAATATTTATATTTTTATCTCGTTGACAGGAGACGTTTATAGAAATATTCTGTATTATGATTATGGTGAATTAGGTCCTTCATCATATCATAATTATTAGTAGAAGTTTAATAGGACCCCCCCAACCTTAATTATAATTGTTAAAAAATATTTTGGTAACAGTTCGGAACGTTAAAGGAAGTCAATCTGTTGTAATTTAATATGTTTTGAAACCTTCGGGCATATTTCTTAGTAAATGTTGGAGCCAGTTAATTATGAATTAACGATACCAGGAATAGGGTAAAAACATATTAAAAAAACGTGATCTTTTTTATGTAGTGTTTTTTTTTTCATATAGTTAATGGCTTTATTTGTCCATCCTCAGAGCGATAATGAAAATAAATTATTGATTTTCTTTATAGACAAATTTTACGACATGGGAGTCATGAACCTATGTTGTAAAAATAAGCTATTGATTACCTTTTATTGTGATGTGGAGGCTATCTGAGTGCACCAGCTAACTCCTTCTATTCATAATGAATTATAAATATCCTTGAATAAAAAAAAAAAAAAAATTTTATTATATTAAAGTGTTATTAATTAGGACTACCTGATAACAGATGCAAAATAACAAATTACGCGCCCAAATTACCCACATTTGGGATAATCACAAAGAAAAGCTGATTTAAAAACAAACAAATTACCCTCAAAAATGATATCACGATAAAAAAAAAAGGCTCAAAGCTTACAAATCATAAAATAATACTTAAAGAAATAATTGAGAGTGTCCTTTTTATGAAAGTAAACATAAATTAAAACAATTGAAAAAGAAATAAATAAAGTACATAGTTTTGGTCTACCTATATAAAAAAAAAAGACCATGGCGCCTTAAGTAAATAAATGTTTTTTTTACAGTATAAGAAATAATTAAACAATAAATATCGATTGAAGAAGTATTGTAAAGCCAAACGGTCCTTGACTTTACAATAGGTAAGAAAATTAATTGGACTAAATACAGCATATTGATAAAATTGTGAGAAATAACCTTTAAATTTTAACAATATTAAATTAAAATAGAAAATTGAATTATGATATAGAAATAAAATGTATATAAATTGTATTTGAAAATTGCAAATAATAGAATAATAAAATGTAAATTATAAACACGTAAATAGTTCAATTGTGAATTTATTTGACAAAGGTCAGCGTGAAAATTCCGAAATAAAACGGGAGTAAAATAATCTGTGTTATGAAACTTGTACCGCACCTCGTGAGAGAATAACCCCTTAGAGATAAATATAATCTTTTAATATAATATCTTGAATCTTGATGAAGAATCTGTAGAAATTCTGTTGGTTGGAATAGAGGACGCAATAGGTGTCACCTAATAATCAAAATAAGGAAACCAATCTGTGTGAAGGTGTTCCTTATTGTTTTTTGAAACGTCGAGCGCAATCATTTGGAAATGTAGTGTATACAGAAGTGTTAACTGGTTTTCAAATGGATTGGTCAGTGAGGCAAGATCACTGTTTTTTAACGTGATGATGTATGCGCATACAGGAAGATGACGTTTCGGACGTATCTTTTTTTTTTAAAATTACAGGATGTGTATAGCCTCATAATTATACTGTCACGAGAGGTTCTGGTATGCCTAATAATTATACTTAAAGAAAACCATAAAAAACAGAATCAAAGATTAAGTAAGATAAATAGAAAAGGGTTATGAGGTAAAAAGTCAAAAAATTTTAATAACACAAGAAAAAGATGAAAAAAAAAAGTACATGTATTGTATTATCGTTTAATGGAAAGAAATTATAAAATACGAATATGTATCAATCCAATTGATTACATGACAATTGTCAGTTAATTTTTTCTTTCTTTTTCTTAAAATATTAATTTAAATTTTTTTTATTAATTCAAAGTTATGAAATAAATATATATGATAATGAATTGAATTGGCATAAAAGTTATGTAAAATGCGGAAGAATTGACCTCGGTTGTTCAGAAAAAATAAAAACGCATTAAAATATCCATAGAATGGATAAGAGAAAAAAAAAATGTATATAATCAATAAAAATTGGTATAAATACAAAAATGTTATGTAAAATGCGGAAGAATTGACCTCGGTTGTTCAGAAAAAATAAAAACGCATTAAAAATATCCATAAAATGGATAAGAAAAAAAAAAAGAAAATGTGTATAATTAGTACGTGTAAAATATGAATAAGTAATTTACCTTTTGTTAAATGAAAAATGATAAAATGAGATGTTCAAGACAAATTGCTTGACATTCAGTCAGCATTAATGATTGGTTTAGTGAATAATTTTTTTTTTCTCTCCCTTTTTATTTTTATTTTTTTTTCTCTCTCTTATAACTAAAACTGAATATAGTTAAGAAATCAGGAGAGAATTGATTATCAAATTTTAATACAGAAAGAAGAAATAATACCCTACTGAAATTACATTGCTTTGCTATCTTAGTCTTCTGTTGTTCCGAGAAGGAAGGTGATCGTTTGTTAACAGAGTAAATAATTTCACAAATTATGTTAACAAACGAAGCGTGTTTTGTATCGCAAGAATAGCGTGTTTTGTATCGCAAGAATAGCGTGTTTTGTATCGCAAGAATAGCGTGTTTTGTATCGCAAGAATAGCGTGTTTTGTATCGCAAGAATAGCATGTTTTGTATCGAGAGAAAGGACCGGTACAATTTCTTTAGCAATAGGGTTGTATAGCTTGGCTCACAGGTAGATAAATTCGTTCTTGGCTCAGTAGGTAGGGAGTGCTAAATTAATTACGGTAGTGACAACCCCTTGTCATAAATGGCCTGCAGGACATCCAGAAACACATGCAAAGAACAAGGAAACTCTTCAAGGACACAAGGAGCAATTTTTTAAATCGGAACGCATATTGAAACAGTATGAACACCTATACACGGGAAACACCATTACTCCGTCAAGGTTCTTCAAAGAGGAAGGCACACTCTCCACAAACCTACAAATGCAAGAATGCTGAATTTACAACTTACCCCCACACTTCCTTCATAATGGCACGAGTCAAGCAAGAACAGTCCTGACAACCTTCTCACACTATATTGGACAGAGAAGGCAGTGTTATGTTAGCACAAAGATTGCAAACAAAACGTATGGAGCTATACAGTTAATAAATAAATAAGTCGCGCATGCGCAGACAGAGCTGCAACAAAGCGGGAATAGGTATAAAAACAACAGCGCGGGAGCACCCAGCCCTCTTGGTTTCCCCTCGTCCGGCAGTTGAGTCCCACACCTAGTCACGCACGGCTGTCATTCACGAGACGCCGTAGCTCATAACTTCGCGACGCGTGCCGCAAACAAAATGGCTAAGTTCCGCTACAGAAGTTGATATTGTGTAACGATCTATAACTATTGTCGTGAGTAGCCTCCCGCCGTGAATATCGCAAGATATCCAGATGAAACGTGTTATGGCGCATTAAATAGCACCCACGCCGCCGCTAAGTTCCGTCGTGATAATTCATATACCCGACCCGAGTGAAGATAGGCCTTCGGAAGAAGCGTAGCTGTGAGCACGGACCCCCCGGTCGAGCCAGCCTGCCTTGTTAGGCCTCCGCTGCCTCCTGACCCTCCTGAAGAGCACGGACCCCCCGGTCGAGCCAGCCTGCCTTGTTAGGCCTCCGCTGCCTCCTGATCCCGCCCGCCCTACGATACAGGTTTACTTATTCTTTCTCCCTGAGCCATTCGAGTCAAGCTTCAAGATCCGGTTCCTTAAGCCGATCCTTAGGTCTTAAACCGTATTCCTTGTTGTGTATTAACCCCATAAGAAATGTACAATAAACACTTGTTATCTATTCCCCGAGTTTCATTGTATGTCGCAACCTGTTTACCCGAGAAAAGAGAATAGCAATGGCGATATATAGCACCTCGTACTACACTTTTTCGATAATTTACAAAATTTTCAATAACATAATCCTCTCCCTTTATTCCTCAAAATTGCAAAACAAAGAAGTTTTTCCCACAAAGAGTTTAATCCTTTAAATGAAAGATAACATTGTTTGGCACAACTTTATTTATATGCTTATTAGTTTATGAGTCAAACTATTTTCTCTTGGGTTGATTGTGCTTCCTACCTAAAGTGTTAAGGTTGGGAACAATCGTACAATATTAATATCGTAGCGTCTGCGTGATTGAATTTCAGAACCCAGCTACGAGTGCATGTCGGACGCCACGCCATACGCGCCGCGCCACAAATAACATATGTGTACGTGGAATTTTATACAAAGCTACTGTTATAATTCGGTTTCGAATTCAATAATTCGACATAAGATGTCGCTACTTCCGTCAGCAGGTCAGACAGGGATATATCCCCCTAGGTATAACTGCTACAAATTTATCAATATATGATATCTATATAATTTATCAATATATGAAAAGATTGTCGGCAATACATGCTGTATTAAGTGGCTATATATTACATATGATGTCATTGCTATGCCTCGGTTACTTTGTCCCGGTGGCTAGCTACAGTGCATCCGAGGAACGGGCTGTTTTTGGAATCAGTTCGTATTGGATCTATAAAATGGTCACCAACACTAACTGAGAGAAGCCGAACCAAAAGCCGCCCGTAGGGCCTAGCAGTAAAAACCTGCGGAGCGGGTTTTTAACTAGTTTAAACTAATTGACATAGCACACAACGTAATCATCAATAAAACTGTTTTATACTTAAGTAATATATTGTTTACATATGATGTCAAGATACAATTTTTTTCTTTCTTTGAACATTTTTTTTTACATTCTCACTTGCCTTTGAGTTTGAAGGCCGTAGCTTATTTTTTTTATATTCTTTATTCATTTTGTTTGTTACAGGTTTGTTTTACGTAATGTTATATATCTACTTCAACGTTAAAGAGTAATTTATTATCTCATACATTATAATAACCGTTATGAAAAGAATTTTATAGTTATTGTAAAGTTTTTGAAGACAATTGAAAAATAAAGCCTTTAGATTTGTAAGTAAAATTGCTTTTCTAAATTTTCACAGACATGACAAACTATTTAGGTAATATACTAGAACATACATATTTGAATGAGTGAGCGCTAACCAACAAATAATTCAAGTTTTATACAAATATCCAAGTACCTATATGCTTTAATTTAGTTCTTATTATTTCCTATTAAAATATGTTAAAATTAGGCTTCAAATAATCTTCACATTACAGCTTTTTTAGCCTTACGAAAATGTGAAATATTGGCCACTAAAAATTCGAACATCTATAAAATTTACCGTCATAAAATTTCGCGAAAAACGTGATTTCTCCGTTCTACTTAACATTACCAAATTACAATTTAAATATTTTACCAAGCGTTGAAATTTGAATTTTAATCGGTCTACTTTATAAGTAGGCTTTTTTACATGCCTTAAATGTAGAAATCCCTGAAAACCCTTCAATACTTCCCTTAGCTGTACAGCTTGGTAAAATTTAATCTCGTCACATGAGGCCGGAATATGAAAGCTCTTATATAATATCATAAATTTGAATAAATAAAGAAGGAATATAAAATAGAAAATATTTGCTCTCCAATATAAAAATTCCTTCCAGCCTATTCCTCGCGTCCTTGTTAGTAGGTTCGAGAAGTGCGGGTGTATCCGATCCGACGAATTCAGAATTAGTTATTACAATTTTGATTTTACATAACATCGTACGCATGAGATTATCTTTTACGCAATCGGTTCGTATTTTTATGTTCAAGGATATTATTATCTGCGTAGATCAGAAGCGTTTTTAGGGTCACGAAATAAGTGACAAGTTTTAATGTAGTTATTGAGTTTTTCAGCTCAACTCTTATCCTGTAAAATCCTAGTTAGGTAATTTTCTACAAAATCAGTTGAAATTGTTCAAGGCTAAATAAATTTAGAGTCCTGTTAACGAAAATCCTTGCAGCTGCTTTGGTGACACAGAGACTGTGGGTTTGAGCCAAATTTGTACATAGCAATGATAGGGACGCAAGCCACATTTATGATTTTCTCTTAATGGTTAACTAGTACTGTACATGAAGGAAAAATACAAGATCAACAATAATTGAAATAATACGTCAAACATTTTAAGATGTATTAAGTATTGCTTTATTTATTGACAATATAATGACGAATGTTTCAAAGAATCATTTCTCGTTGATAAAATATCGTTACTATTTTTTTTGTTTATGTGCATACCGCACAAGTGTCCCAACGGCTCCCAACAGTCTGGAGCCAATGAGACTATGCATCCCCAAATGGGGTTATATTGTGAGGCTGAACGTAGTGGGGAGGGGAAGGAGATGGGAAAGAAGGTAGTGTGGAAAACCTGGGTACACAGATGTGATCACCAAACGCTTCTAAAGTCATTTCAAATAAGTTTTCAATTCTGAATGGTGTCTTACATCAGGGCGATACTGAGAGCATCTTCTACCGTGGAACGTGCCGCAAATACACCTTAAATTATTTTTAATAGATGTGACCGTAATTTTTCTGATTTTTCTGTTTTCAAATTTTTGATAGAGTTTCGCTAATATAGTCTTCATTTAATTAAAATGATTTAATGGCTAAATAACACAATTAATCAAATAAAATTTGTGTACGCACGGTGGGATTTGAACCCGCGGCCTTCGGATTACTAATCGAGAGCCTTACACCTCTTCCACAGACGACGTTACTAACTTAGAATGCTTGCCTTTAAATTCCAAACAAAAAAACTGCGCAAATTTCATGTCGTCAAGTTTATCAAATCGTGCGTTTTTTCTGATCCGTAATTGGGATGGGATTATCTTATAACAGGTCAACTCAAAATCAACTCAACTGAACGCCTCTCTGAAAAGTCATTAAAAGCTATGAATTTTTTTTAAATAGCCCCATAACCTAAGCTAACGTAACCTATTTAACCAATTTTTTCATCACTTTTAATGACTTTTCAAAGATTGTTTTGAATTGAGTTCATTCGCATGTTCAAATTTTTCATGTCATTGTTCCACTTATTTATTATGTTCTATATTTTCACTAATTCCAAACTGCAGTAGTAAAATTGCCACTCAACTGCGTTATGTAGTTATATCATAAGGCTTAACATGTACATTATAAATTATAAGCCTATGATCTGATGATATCATCTACTGAATTAATAGCGTTAATGAATCATAAGCCAACTATGGGTATTTTCTTTTGTTCCCGCTCGCGGTGAGATACAACGGCGGAAAATAAATAAGTTGCAATTTTAAAACAAGCCTCCTCTTATTGCAGTTTAAATAACGAGCCCCGTTTAATTGCAAGTGACTGCATGCTGGGAAATAAATCGCCAACAAGGTATTGCTTCACGTGGCTAGCATTGTTCTTGTAATCATTCTCATCTTAAGTACCCGAAGGATTAATTTTCTGATTACAATATAGCTAAGTTAGGTACTTTGAGGAAAATAAGAATTAGCAGCGTTTTGCTGTCGTTTTGTCGGCTTTCAGGATTGACTTAACCATAAATAATAATATCTTCTTAATCAGGTAAGATACGACTTAGGGCATCGTTTGTAGTTGAATCTTAGGTCTTTTAAAATATATTTTTTTCATTTATAAGTTTCGGAACATACAGGTTGTCAAATAAATGTAAAAAACATAGGAGGGCGCCACTGTTGTTCAAATGGCAATACCAAAGATATTCAAATACAAAAGAGATATGCTATGGTGTCCGCGCAACTGTCGGCGGACTACGACCTAATTAGAGTAGTTTCCATACGAAAAGAATTAGTTAATTTTGTTGATTTTTTGAAGGTGTGCATTAGTAGATATTGGTAAACAATATAGTTTGAATACGGAAAGAATTAGTTCATTTAGTTTAACATTCGTTTGCTTTATTCATTAATTATTCATTCATTTAGTTTATTTGTTAATCGCTAAACAATATCGGCGACACCTGGAAGCGCAGTCCCACCTAGTAAAAACTGCAGATAGCACATCTACTTATATTTCAATATCTTTGGGCAATACTAATCATTTAACTCATGGTGTTAATGAAAAGCTGTGTAACCTATGTTTTTTATAAAAAAAAATAAAAAGGCATAAAACTGAAACAAATATTTTTTCATTGCCATATAGATACCAACTGGTCTTAAAATTAGAATTGCATATAGTTATATTATTACAATACCTTTGCAATTTTATGTTAAACATAAACCACAGTTTAGAAATTGCTCACATCTATTTATTACTAGCTTAGGTACCTAGCGTTGCCCAGGCTTTAGATCATGTGTCTCTAATTTTAGATCTGGATATATTTAACTCATTCAGATCTAAAAGTAGTGTAACTCACCACTACTTTTAGATCACATCATCAGTGCTTCTTTCTTTCTATCTACTGTTAAATTCAAATTTATTTTAAATTAATTGAAAGCAAATCACTTTGTACAACCCCATTTTATCAAATTTATGTAATTATGTACAAAAAATGTTTTTTTTTTAATTTTGGTTTACTGAGTTCTATACATCCAGTGTCATTGCACTTTAAAAGAATATTTGACAGTTAAATTGGTGTTGCCAGGCTACAAATTTTATAATTCCATTTTCAATATTTTCTACTCTTATTTGACAGACTATACGAAAGCATGGTTTTTTTTTAAGACATATTTTAGATCACACACTTTCTGTGATACATTATGTGATCTGGAAAAGTCATAGCTTTTTTTAACCCATTAATAATAATAATAGTTGGATAATTTATAGAGTGCAGTTTATCACCTGAAGCACGCTGTATACTTTATTAAGAGTTCTCAGGCTCTATCTAATTTTATTATTTACAAATAGATACAGAAAACACTTGCCAGGTCACTTCCGATAAAAAATACTTTTATTAGAACGTTTATGCTTCAAGAAGATACGACTTTGCCCGCAGAGGATGTTATATTTAAAACCGGACAATGCAGAATCACGCAACTTCGACACCTTCTTTGAAAAGTCATGAAAAGTGATGACAAAAATATATTTTTAAAAATTGTTAAGGCGCCGTATCCCCGCTCAAAAAGAAGAAGATGGAGATGTATGTATTTATGAATGTTGGAGAGAGCGCGCTAATACTTGAAACGATAAAATTGTAGCGAAAATTGTGAAAATGTTTAATAAAACACGACTCGTTCAAAATAGAGTAAAAATCTCATGGGGGACATCTAAAATAGCATTTCAAGAAACACTGTGATTTTTTTCATACATATAACTACTAAAATAAGCGAAATGAACGTTTTATAATAATTTTCGGGGCATACTTTGCGATTTTTTCTATCGAGGGAATTTCATATGGGTAATTTCCGTTTCGGCGTGGAACACGTCGAGATATTATCTTCAAAAATAACAAATGTTTTTTAAGAGCTTAAAAACTTCAAATGTTTAAGGGAGATGTGTAAGAAATCGGTAGAAATTCGGTTGGCGGCGGCTTAAGCAGGTTACGGAAGATTAGATTGTGGGCTATTATCATTTATTTTTTGATAACTTTTTGTGACTTTTCAATGTTTCAAATTGTATTAAAACACAATTTTAAACGCTCGTGATTTTATATTTGCTTCGCTCCGTTACTATTAAAATTACATTTATGAGATGATCAGTGGTAAAAGTACAATTGATATTTACTTTGAACGACGGTAGAGTTTAGGACTCTTTAGGACTGGAAAATTTGGGTTTATCCTCAAGTAAAGTAGATAAGTTTGAAGATTTTCTTTTTTTAGAGTAGTTTTGGTAATATTTTATTCTTCATTATTCAGAATTTTGTGTGTTTTTCTATTCTGATAGGTAGTCAACTTACAAACTAATGGAGCAAACAACGCACATCTTTGTGCTTACCTACCTATACATTATAGAGTAAACAATGCAAACCATTTATTTTGACAAACTAGCGCAGACCCGTGATAAATTACGCGATATTATAATTGAAGGATTTGTGAAGCTGGAAATATTTACAAAAAAAATATTTTAAAAGACGATTGCCCTTTAAAAGACGATCAGCAATTAATCTTTCGAATGATCACCATTAGTATACCAGAAAATTATGATATCTGCCAATATTTTAAACGAAAGAAACACACTTTTCAAATATTGAATTATTAAAAAAATTGGTACCTCCTTTATCTCTTGACTGAATCGTTTCCACTATCAGTTCCAATTTTGATTATCAAAGTAAATCACAGTTCTAGACGTCATTAAGCTGGAGTTACTCACATTATTAAGGCGGTACACAATTCTAATAATTTTTGTTTGATCAAAACTCACATTATAATCATTTCCGGCGAATTCGTAACTATAATAATAATTCGTTCTACGCATTTAAGATTAATAAAAATAATACCATACCATTAATATATTTTACGTACAACAATTTTTAAAAATTTGTAACCCGTTTTTCAACTGTAAAGTTAGCGGTGAGCACGATTTTATTTTTCTAGACGATGAATTAATAACTTCGGGAGGTATTCATTTAGAAACATCTTATACATTAGTGATTGATCAAACTGGTTGATCAGTTTTGTAAGATTTGTAAGATAAATATTGTAAAATGAGAAACTGAATAAACATACTTCAAAAAAAAGTAACACGTTCTACAGAATTAATTAAAAGGAACCCGGCGGAAAGGTCGAATCTCCAGACCTGTTAGGGTGAATTCGACCTTACGTCCCTCCAATACGCCGTGCCACGGGCGCATATTTGTTTAGACGCTTTCTTCACTTACGTCGTTAAGATTCCCACATTATTTGTCTTCTTCTTATTTTCTTCGATAGGGCAAATTCGACAGTAGGTTCGTCCAATACAATTAGGATATAGTGTCATCTTAATTCAAATTTAAAAAGGAAATTTAACAAAATCATTAAATCATTGAATTCCAACAAAATAAAGGTACTCAGAAACGAAAATTTGCTTGAATCTTTAGCCGCTTTAGGTGACCGTTACCCATCGCGATCCAATTATTTCGTTTAGTCTCATACAGATGAGTTTGTGTTGAAACATGTTGAACCATTTATCCGAACTTCCATCTTGCAAATATTAGAAATAAACATTTATTTAACAAGTTAGCCAGCAATGTATCTCTTTACTCAGCTTTCTACAAAGCTGCAAGCCCGATGCAAGAAGCTTTATATTGTCAGTCGGACGTCATTAAATCATAACAAAGTACTGGATAGTACTTCATAACTCCTGGCATCCGTTATACATTATACCTGCAATGTCGTGAGTCGGGCAATCATAGCCTAACGGTTTGCTCTATATAGACCCATTTGCTATCATGATCCCCGGGTATTACTTATTTTATTTTAAAGCATTTCACCTGCAATTGCGAGAAACACGGCCAATAAATCACACCCAGACAATGATCAGGCGCGCATGAATGTGAAGAGTTGAACTTGGCAGACTCGAGAACGAAACAACTCTGGTTTATAAACATTTATTTCACCATCACGAAGCTTTTCTGCAAAGGTGATTTCTAAATAATGCCGCTTCAAAATCGAAGAAGACATTTTAAAGGCATTTAGAGAGATTTTATCGATTATGGACACTAATTTCTACGATGACCCGGCAGTTGACCGAAATTTTAATTATTATAAAATTATTATAGACTTGCAGAAAAGTCAATACATAGATGCCGCATATTAAAATAAAATTGACGAAAATTTATCCGGACACTATCTAGTTCGGGTTTGAATTTTGCAATCATACATAAAGATAGCAGCCAATAAAATATGCGTTTAGAAAATGAAGATATTGTGGGTGGTTCTTAGTCGAAGTATGATACAGTTATAAATGACCGAATTTAATATCGACTCCTTGGGGCAGTGGACAGCGCGTTCGCCCGGAAAGCGAAAGGTCCTGGGTTTAAGTCCCAGAGGTGCCAATATCTTTTTCCGATTTTCTGTTTCCAGATTGAGTTTCGCTCACAGTGTTTTAATTTAATTAAATAAAATTATTTATTTATTCATCACTACGCCTTCTTGGGATTTTACACATAATAACATTTTCTGCGATTAAGTGTATGTATACACATATCAAAAACAGTTTGAAATGTTAAGTTAAGTTAAGTTCTAAATAACAACAAAAAAAATTGTATAATAATGGGTGTAACACTTGGTTACCAACGTGAAGATGCGCATTTTAACAATATACATTAGAGTATATAGAAAAAAAACTGGATTGCAGATGGCATAAAATATAAAATTAATTAATAATATGTGGGTTCTTATCACATATTTTATAAGTGCAGGATACACTACAAGGTTGATTAAATACATAAACACACACAAATGTTTCACGCAGCAAAATTAATATTAAAATAATTATATTTAAACCAATTACACAATCGTCAGAACTTTGTTTGAAAAATCCTAATTCATAAGTTCTACCATGCAATATTTTTTCATGCATCATTTATCAATTTCAAACAAAAATTAGACTTCAAAAATACCATTAATAATAAGTTGGTATGTTGAGTTAACTATGTTAAGATGCTGGTATGGAGAATAATTAATCTTTCTCATCGGAACCGGCCTATACAGTTGCAAGGGTTCGATCGCAAGACCATCGTTAGACGAAATTTGAATTCTCGGCCGCTGGTAAATGGCTCTTAAAACATCTATAACTTACCTAAGATATCATTCATTAAAAAAATTGTTTATCTATGGGTATTAGATAATTCTATGCATTGCCCCGGTGAAAGACATCTTTTCAGAACGAAACGTTGATTGCTTAAAATGATTGTATGGCTTTAGCCGTGTTTGGTGGCCATATCCTAACAGCCAGTTACTTCCTCACCTTCATCTTCTTCTTTTGCGACTATTCATATTAATTGAAATCCGGTTTCACCCAAGTTTCACCTAGGTTACTTTGTTCGAAAGTAATTTTCTTATAAGTCATTTTAAAACTACGGGTTTCACAAGATTGTTTAATCTTTCTTCGTCTATTTGATTACATATAAAAAGCTGCACAACTCATGATATAAATAGTACAGAAACATATTTTCAGCTATTCAAAAATTAAAGTTATGTTTTTAGTATAATTCGGCAGGCTTTGCAGATTTCAATTTCAAACAGTAATGCTATTACTTAAATTTTAAAAAAACTCTTTCCGACAAATTTTCTGAAAACGATGTAATATAAACCAACACCAAACACGTCAGAATTAGTTGCAACATCTCATGTGCGAAATATTAATATTTTACTACGAAACAAATCGAATACCAGTCACATTCAATCTTCTTAATGGTTATGATATCAAGTCGAGCGTGAAATCAATCAAAACAAATTTGATTGCAAACTATGGTAAAACAACTGTAATAACAATTTAGTAATCTGGTGTCTATTTAGTGTCCACCACTAGGTACATGTAAAGCCAATTTTAATCATTGAAGAAGAATATAATAATAATAATAACGAAAATATGAAATAGAACAAGACACAGAAAAACCGAAAAAGATAATGGTCGCAACTGGGACTCGAACCCAGAACCTCTCGTCGATCCGAGACTTGAGTTTGCCAATTCCGTCATTGCGCCCTACTGTCAAAACGTCATAATAGTCAATCTCAAATTTCAAATTTTTGACACATCGTCGTGAGTAGAGGAGGGGTTGTAAAAGATCATTGCCGCTTGCTTGATTATTTTTGACTCCAAGTACAATTTTGAAAAGCCCATCTTGCTTCTCCTGAAAGTTGCAGACGTTGTATCGCATCCGGTAAATGCATGTAAAAATATGATGTGTTCAAATCCACGATGCTGCATCTCTTGGATGGATAGTGCCATTGTTTTGGTTTTCCCTAGTCCGGGTTTCAGCAGCAGAATATCTTAGGTGGGAGAAGTGGAAGCAATGAAAGGGACAGTGAGGTTCACATCCTCATTAAAGACAGCCACAGAGTTGTGAAAGGATAGTTCCACAGCAGTCTTCACGATAAGGACGTCAGCATCATCGGTGGCCTGAAGAGTCTGTATCCCATTCTCCCGAAACTTTGTCTGTAGTAAGGAGATGAAGTTACTTTTGTTGGTTGGATTGGATAAAAAATCTTCCTGTTTAACGGGTATTGATTTGTTCCGTGTCAAATTGATGTCGGCTGACCTTCTCAGTTTGTATCGTCGCATCTGTTCTTGTGATTTTGTACTATTGACTAGATTTGCGTACCCATTAAATACCACAGTGCGAGTCATTCCAGGATAGTGGTGGTTGACATAGGTGATATAACGATCACAAATTGCGGCAACGGAGGCATCTTTTTGTCAAATTACTCTGTATAGTAGAAATCCTCCGTCCACAACTATGTTCATCTGAGACAGTAGAACAGTTTTTTGGTAGGCTCAAATAAACTATACAGAACAGATTTAGTTGTCTTTCGCTTCCCACTTTCATTGAACAGTGCCAAGGGAAATGGGGCCAACTCATACTCAAAGAATTTCATCAAATCCTCATTTGATCGTTTGCTTATACACATCCGCTGAAACAGCAATGTTGGGTCAACTACAACCTTTTCATCGTGAATTTTTATCGACAAGCTGACAAAAGACATTGGGAATGCCCGATCTTTGCGGGACAACTTGATGTCTAAGAATGTCAAGCCCACTATCGCATTCATTGCACCGTAGCACGTTATTGTAGCATCTCCGACGACTAACCTAATCACCCATCACAATAATAATGATTATAAAATGAATTCCACTAATCATCTGGTCGAGAACAACTAACCTGCTTTCTTGCGTGCAAAAATTAATAAGAAATTTCCCATGAAGAAAAAACAATAATTTGGTAACAAAAAACAGCTTTTTCTGAAAATGACGACATTTTACGAAAAAACTTAAAATTGCTGTAAATATTCAGTGGTTGGAGATTTATTTACATATGTATAGGTATATATTCTAAAAGGTAATTAAATTATTTACAACTTTTTAAAATAAATTTCTTTCTTGGAGGAATATTTTAGACGATATGAAGGAATGTTTGATGAAAAATGTGAGGTAAATTGATTTTTTTCGAAAATATTGACATTTGTGGAGCGTATAACTCAAAAACGGCTGGGATTTCCAAAATTACGTATAGAATAAAAGTTGTAGATAGTTTTGTGAGCTTTTACTTATTCCAAAAAAGTTTTCCTCTGCGACGCACCGTTTTTGAGATATAAACGGAAACCCAAAAATCGGGACCTTCCCCCCCTCCCCCTCCCCCCCTAGCTCATCACCTAGACGTCAGGACTTTTAGTATGTTCACACCCTAAGCACCCTAAACAAGTCCTGAAAAAATCGCTTATGTTCCTGCTCACGCACTCTACAACTCCTTCCTATACTGGACTATAAATGACTTTCGGCAGTCGATACGCAATGTGATTATTTAAAGTCTTTTTAAATCCATCTTCAAGGTACTTGTATATGTAGGTACTTTTATATTATAATATGTATTTTGTCAATTCTCGTCATCTATATATACTCTCCTTTCATTGTCATCTCTCTTATTTTAAATTCGTGTAATTGTAATATTGTTAATGGACTATTTGTCCGTAAATAAATAAATATCTTTGGGCCAAATATTTGGGTCAAATATTTGGATCACGGCACTAGTCTACATGGAATTTCTTGTGATCTTATTTATTCAATGTCTCTAACCTATTCTACGCTAGTAATTGTTATTAGTACTCACAATGTACCTATACCTACCGTTGATAGCCACTTATTTTTATTATGATCCCTGCAAAAAAACTAAAAATGCAAATATAAAAAGTAGTTAGAATTAAACAATATTTAGAATTGTATCGATAACGAAAGTAAAGTCGGAATGGCAGTCCTGCAGCGCCCTTGTATAATATGATGGTAGGGCGGGACCACAATCAGATGGCCGGCTAATTGCCCTGAACCCTGAACTTACCCACCTCCATTGTTCCGCAATGCCCATCGGCCCTTGAACCAGATTCAGGGTTACGCACACCTCAAAGCACCCTTAACTTGAGTACCACTTAATAGAATTCGATACGTTTTTTAATCAGATTATTAATTATTTTCTAATGCATTTTCGTATCGGAGATTGACTATCATCAGGGGAACCTGCAGACTACAAAAAAGTCATATTAGTTTTAAAGCAAGGTCAGTTTGCACGTAGTTAGCGTGTTTTATCAAAATTCACCTAACAATTTTATTATGTAAATTCAAACATTGCCCGATAATTTAGGCCTCATTTAAAAATGTCATTAAAAATATAATATCTTCTCTACATATTATAAATTAAACTCCCCCGCTTCGTCTGTCTGTCTGTATGTCTGTTCGCGATAAACTCGAAAACTACTGAACGGATTTTCATGCGGTTTTCACTAATAGATAGAGTGTTTCGTGAGGAAGGTTTAGTTATGTAATTTGTCAAGTATTTGTGTAAATTGGTTGAAACATAACGATAATTGTTAGAAGTGTCGGAAAAAGTCAAGCCGCCTGGTAGCTTTCATCGAGGGTCTGTGCAAAAGGTCACGTACATTGCGGTAATTGAAAAGTTATTTAGACGGATACAGTATTAATCCTTATTAACTTAAATACGTTAGTTACCCCAAGCATTTCATGCACATTATTACAATCTTTCACACCATCTCTACGTATTATAAATTAAAGTCCTCCGCGGCATCTGTCTGTCTCTTCGCGATAAACCCAAAGAAGGCGGTGGTTATAAAGGTTAGATAACCATCAAGTAGATGACGTTGTGTTTTATTAGCCACAGCAAGTATTTGTCCGGGTCAGCTAGTATTGAATAAAAGATAAAAGGGCAAATACTTGGAGAGATGGTTATATAAAATGAAGGGTGCATTGTAAAAGTATTGTGTATTACATAAACATGTTTTTTTCTTTTACGTAAAATCTTTTTTGTAATATAGTTCTTTTCTGTCTATTAACTTTGTATCTGAATTATTTAGTAACGTTTTATCCTTATAATATGAACACGATTTTAAAGCTGCATTATTTTAGTAAAATCCATCAAAAGCGATTTGAATGGATTTAATTCAATTATTAATTTAGAGTTCTAAGGATGGGTTGTTTCAAAAAGTTTGTCAGAATCATCAAATATTTTAAGTTAATTTTCACGTTCTGTGTAAGTTCTATTCAAGTCCTGTTATTATAAAAAAACTGAAATAATCACAGAACTTGAATAGAACTTACACAGCACGTAAAAATTAACTTCAAATATTTGATGAATGTGTCAATTTATTTTAACAATCCGTCCTTAAGAGGGAATAACTAGAGAAAACCGGAAATATGTCATTTTTAAATCAAATTTTAGACGTATTGACTCTTTTCCACAAAAAATTACAAATTGATTTCGAAAGATTGTTCTTTTAACTAGTAAACGTATGTTTAAAATTTTGGGATTTTTTTTGTAGTATAATAAGGTTGTTATGGTACAACAGATTTGTTAAATTTTCAAAAAAAAATATTTTGTGTTATACAACACACGTTTCAAATCATGTAATCATGCTGTAAAATAAATCAATAAATTATTTGGGAAAGCTATGTTTCAGAATTTTAATTTTAGTTTAAATAAAATAATAAAAAAGATGCACGCACGTTTTTTGCGAGGAAAATACTTCAGTTTGTCTATTTATTTACGGTCTTACAAACTAATATATTTAAGTTTTTTTTACATTCTTATTTTCCATAAACATTATTGAAACTTATAAATACTTATGATATAAAAGTAATTACAAAAAGTACATCATTTTACATAGTTTTATCATCACGCCTTTCAGCATTTTTGGTAATTAAAGTATATCATTTCGTATAAATTAAAGCAAATTTGGAATGAAATAAAATCGATATTAAGTTATAATTTTAAAAAGCTGGTACGGAGAATAATTCATCTTTCTCATTGGAACCATCCTGTACGATCGTAAGAACATCTTTCGACGAAATTCAGATTCACGGCCGCTGACTGGTTAAAGGCCCTTAAAGTATTTAGTTATTTTTGGTATCTGACAGCTGTTTTTGCATGAATAATATTGGTAAATTTGATTGTCATTGTACCGTTTGCATTAATTTTCTCCCCGATGGACACAGCACTATATATAGGTTACCTGATAGTTGATCCCCCAACAGTTGGTTCACCGAAATAATATTTATTATAAAATTATAATTTTTCGTGCATTATTTACCAATTTGGTTACAATGTATCAAACCTAAAAATACCTTTAATAATAAGTATAATAATGGTATGGATATCAAACGAACTTATTAACAATGTCGATTTATTGTACTTATAAATTAATATATACAATGCGTAGAGAAGTAGTGTTATTCTTGAAGCATTTGAATTAAAATAAATTTTATATTTCTATTAGTCGGCGGTCATCCTCTCTGCATACTACTTCAGGATCACTTATTGTATTTTATATAGGAATACCGTATTTTCCTAAACCGATTGCATATATGTATAAATAGTAAAATCCTATGTGTATAATATAACTCCCTATATAGATTTGACAGGATTTACTACTTTATTCATCTCTTCCTTCATCTATATAATGCTCTCTTTATGGTATTTACCTACACTTTAAAAATCATCTTTCTATTTTAATTGTAAAAATCAGTATGTATTTTACCTTAAATATTCTTATGTTATAATTAAATATTCTTATGGATGATATTCATTTATGTACCTCTACGCCTGTCTCAACACAGGTGTACCCTAGTGAGACAGGCATCGAATAATGTAATGTAAGCATACCGTATATAGATAAATAAAAAAATAAAATAAAATTGTATATATATATATATATACAAGAATATATATAAACACCATCCACATTAACTATAGTAAACAATCCATTGGTTACGAGGGGGGCAACTTATATAATTGCCTCCCAAACGACATTAAAAATTAAAAATTCTGGGTAAATTAAAAAAAAAAATATATATATTTATTCCTGATAAACAAAATAATAAAATTGAATATCGCTGTATTGAAATATTTAGTTTAGTTTAATGTGTTTAATTATTTCTAGTTAAACGAGTGAAAATGTATAAGTGTGCCGAGGGGGCAGTTGTCATTGAATCATAAATGTAGGCATATTGATACGATTTAACTTTTCTAAGTATCTATTAATAAAAACAGTATCTGTTCTGTATGTGAGTAAGTTGAATAACAATAAGTATTAGGTGTTTAAGTATTAAGCAGTCCATTTGCTGTGCAGTCTATTTAGCGGGGCAGCCCTTGAGGCTAGCAGCTAGCAGCTATCACCCCTTTGAATCTCACGAGCCTTGCATCAGTTTCTCATAAGCCCCCGACACGCCACTTGCAGCTAAATGCCTGAACGCGGGGGTCTGCAGTCTCTGCGGCCCGCTTGCTCCGGATGCGCCGCGGCCGGTCCTTGCCGGTGATGCTGGGACTTGTTATGCTCTGGACTCTGGATGGCCTTAAAGGCCTGCGCGCTTCTAAAAGCATATTTGCCTTCGACCAAGTATATCTAGACAGGGCGTGTGGGTCTTAAAAATGACACCGGAACCAAAAATATTGGTTTACGAAAACATTTATCAAAAAGAAAGTGTATTATCTCACAGTCAAAAGATCGCAAGAAGCATTGGTTTGTACCTCTAGTTGGTCTGCATGGAGCTAATTTGTTTTCCAGCAAGTTCGTGGTAACGGAATTACTAGCATTGTGAAGATCATTTGTAAAACACAAATTTCAAGCAGTTAGAAATATTTTAGGTATGGGCTATCGCGGACTTTATTATTAACAATTTAATCAGTTATATGAATATCTAAAAAATATGTACATAACATTTGAATTCGAGGCAGCGTATCGAGAAAAGTAACATTTGATAAAAAAATGTTTAATTTCTTCCTAGTAAAACAACTACGTCACGCAAGAGATGCAACGGAATTCGATGGTTAGTTGTATTATGAAATTTCTCGTAGGTGGTGTCACTTTGGGATTGGAATTGGGTATGGGAGGGCTAATCTATAGTTAATATATTTGCAAAAAAAATACAAGCTTAAGAATTTTTTGTATTTCTTGGACATTAACTATATAACAATTTCTACACTTTCTGTTTTGAAGAGTTTTAGTTTTCATGAACATTTGTAACTTTTTATATTATTTTTTTTTTATTTAGAAAAAAAGTAAATGGTCACAATAATAAAAAGGTACATATCATTCATCAATTTTTTGGTTACCCAATTAGTAGAGAACTTTTCTCGGGTCTAACTGGAGAGCTAGTCTAAGTACTTATGCTATATATTTAGAACTGCTTATAGATAATCAGCCTTACTAATAACAAAACGCCTTAACGAGCGGTCAACTGCATATTTGTTGCTTGCGCGGTGATCTGCGTTTTTACATCTTTACTAATAACACTATCACGTATTTTATGATTTTTATGTTGGTCCCCTTGAATCTCACATAGATCTGCGCAGGCGCCGCGGCCATCTAGTTTTATATACTTCGCGGTAAAACAATGTTTGACAATGTTCAGTTGTACTTGCAGTTAATTGTATGTTTTTGAAGATAATTTTCGTTTAAATGATCAATTCACTGTGATATTAGTGTAATTCAACATAATAACCAATGCTGGCGTTACTTTTTATCAGTTTTAGTCCTATAAATATTTTTTTGTTGATGATTTAGTTTCGTTAACGATAGGTTTTAGGTTATTTCTGAAATTTTATTTTTTTAATGACTTTTCTGTGTGAATTTAATACAACTTACATAAAAGTAATATTATTTAATAATGTAAAAGCCTAATGCGTGTGTAAATAAAAACAAATTCGAGAAATCAACGTATTAATTGCGTAAAAATGAATCCAAGATGTCAGATTTTTTCAGTTATTTTTTCGGAATTATTATTATATTTTTTATCCTTTTTAATTGTATGAACGATATTAAAAGTGAAGTGACAGTTTTCTTCCAAATTCATAAAGTAAGAGGTGTGTATTTTTTTAAATTTTGAATTTTCCAAAATTTTTCGTCCATTTAATAGAAAACAGTCAGCTGTTTTTTTTTAATTTTTTCATGTTGAAACTTAAAATACTGCAATTTTCAAACACGATCGTATACTTCAGACACAAAAATCTAAAAGGCAATTCTATCTAGTTTCTATAAAGGTATATGCTTTTACGACACCTTCAAAAATAAGAAATATACAAGACATTTAAAATACGTTGGAAAAATTCCAAACTTCGTTCAGAAACTATGAATACAACAGTCGTATATAACAGATAAACTACCCCCCCCAGGGTGTGTAAGCAGTGTATATTTCTTTTCATGAACAATTTTTTTAATTAGTAATGTTTTCACATCCGCGGCCGTTTATCAATTAAATAAAATTTTCACGGGGTTTTTTAGTAAGGCTACAAATAGAATCCTTTCAATAATACTGTAAGATATTACAAAATATTGTATAATAAGAAAATTACATACAATTATAGAAATAGAATATAAAACAAAATATTAGCAACAGAAAATATCTGAAAATCATCGATCAGAAAAATAAATAAATAAATAAAGTTTTTTTTTTCACTTTTTATTGCATCGGGTAAATCGTTAAATGGTTTGGGCCTACACATTCATAGTGGTGTTGTGCAGCTGTCGTGTTGCATTTACGTACATATATGTTCCCAGATGTTCTAGGTATTTTACTTCGTGTTGAGGACACTTCAGATTCTTTAAAAACTGTTAAAATAGCATTTTGTGGAAGATACTCTCAGTATCGCCCTGTTGTAAGACCACCATTCAGAATTGAAACGTTGCTTGAAATGGCTTCTGTCGTGTTTAGTGACCGGATCTGAATAGCCAGGTACATTCCCACCTCCCTCTTCCCTATCTCCTTCCCCTCCCCATTGCCTTCAGCCTCACAACATACCCCAATTTGGGATGCCATAGTCCCACTGGCTCTAGACGGGAGCAGTTGGGAATTTTGTGGGGTATTCATGTAAAAAAAAAATTAAATAGTTTTAATTCCGGTAGGACGTTAAATTTTTCAAAAAGTTCGCTGCTTGGGAAAATTCTTGGTTTTTTAATAATAACTTTGATGATCATTTTTTGTGTTGTTACTATCAGATAGAGATAATGTACATTTGTTTCATTAATTAGAAAAATTAAAAATCTAAGTGAAAAATGTACATGGAAAATAAAACTCTTCAAATTAAAATGCTTAAAATTTTTCCCAAATCTAAAATTCAGTTTTATAATATACCTACTAGCGAGTTCCGGCATGTGTGGCAATGCTACTTAATTAAAGAAATGGTTTCTCCCTGCGTGTCCTTTCCCATTCGTGCCGTTCCCCTTCCGCCTCCCCTTACCCTCCCTTCCCTATTTCTCTCACTGCTAAACCACACGAAATAATCCATTTTTAAACAACTCGCCAGCCACCCATTGCAATATTTTTAAACAAATTTCATAAAGCCAGATCTCACCAGTATACATAAAGAAACCTTTGCTGGGTTGTGCACAACAACCCACCAACAGTACTGGAAAAAATATATATAACGCCAGAGCTCATTATTATATATTGAAGCCATCGCGGGCATGCGCAAATGCC
Source organism: Limnephilus rhombicus (assembly GCA_929108145.2). Taxonomy (NCBI): domain Eukaryota; kingdom Metazoa; phylum Arthropoda; class Insecta; order Trichoptera; family Limnephilidae; genus Limnephilus; species Limnephilus rhombicus. Next base: position 15,837,410 of record OV815277.1, read on the forward strand.
CAAAGTTTCATCGCAATCGGATGAATGGTTTAAGAACGCATAAGGGATAAACAAAGAAACATCCATTTTTGAGATGTGAATGATACATTACTTTATCACTGCAACAGTGTGTGAATTACCCAATGCCAATATTTATCCAAAAAATATATTTTACTCCATTTTATTTAAATTTTTCTTTTTCTTTGGTTGTACTTGCCAAAAAACGTCGATTTTAAAACAAGGTTTAACCTCTTAACTATCATTCAACATCGTACAAATACGTTCTTTTTTAAATGTAAATACCGCACAAGAGTCTGAACTACCAACCGTCTGGAGCCAGTGACATCCCCCAATTGGGGTGTGTTGTTAGGCTGGAGGTACTGGGGAGGGGAAGGAGATTGGGAAAAGGAAGGTGGCAAAGTACCTGGTTATTCAGACCTAGTCAATAAACGGTTCCATGACAGTTCATCCTGCGACAGTTCATCCGGCCGACAGTTCATCCTGCCGACAGTTCCCGCCGACAATTCATCCTGACAGTTCAACCTAAACTAACCTAACCTAACTAAACCTAACCTAACCTATAAGTATAACCTATAAGTATGTCGTATTTTGTTATTCACGCATGCTTCTTCGGAGAGTCGAAATTATTGTTAGTAAAAATATTTTTACAGCGGATTTCCACTCGAGATGCCTTCAGATATAAGTATATCGATTTTGTACGGCCGTATATCCTCTTTGCATACTTACTTAATAAAAAATCTTCTAAATGATCAGGCAGGATGAATTGTCGCCGGATGAATTGTCGGCGGGATGAACTGCCGGCAGGATGAACTGTCGGCCGGATGAACTGTCGCAGGATGAACTGTCGCAGGATGAACTGTCGGCCGGATGAACTGTCGCAGGATGAACTGTCACCGGATGAATTGTCGCAGGACGAATTGTCGGGTCACCTCAATAAACACGACTAAAGTCATTGCAAGCAACGTTTCAATTCTGAATAGTGGTCTTACAAAAGATCTACACTGAGAGTATCTTCCACTCTAGAACGTCCAGTAAATTTACTACATTTTAATAAATTGTGAAATAACATAAAATAATCAAATAAAATTCAATGGTAATGAAATAGAGAAATATTTTTTCTACGCAGTATACTTTCTCATAATCAACATTTCTACAGTTCGTGTGAGAAGAAAGATTATCTATTTTTGGTTATTAGGTATTTAATTTTAATACATTTTTTGGATAAAAGAACGAACCCTAAACGTTTGTAACGTACATATTATAGTGTTAAGAAGTTAATAAGGAAAATAGTAAATTACAAGAATTACAAATTTTCCACTGTTGATACTAAATAACGTAAGAAAAGTATAACAAAAGAAGTTATTTTTCGAGTTTCGTTAATTACGTTTAATAAAGTAAATTTACACAGTTATATTTTCACTGAACTAAACTACACATACTATAGAACTATTATTTATTTAATAAACTTAAAATAGATCATCTTCACATGATCTAATATAAGCATATTCCTCGACTGGCCATGTCCCCCATCACAACACAAGCAACATATTCCGCTTACTGTGGTGGTAGTAGGTGATTTTCAAACATTGTTGGGTTATTCGTAACCTGGGAATGTTTGTCTTTTTTATAAAAAAAATGACACCCTCCGTAGTCCAGTGGGTAAGACTCTTGACTCACAATCCGGAGGTCGCGGGTTCGAACCCGGCATGCGCAAATAAATTTTATTTGATTAATTTGTGTTATTTCACAATTAATTCATTTAAAATAATATATAGTATATTTACGGCATATTCCAGAGTGGAAGATACTATCAGTATCGCCCTGGTGTAAGACTACCATTCAGAATTGAAACGTTGCTTGAAAATGGCTTTAGCCGTGTTTAGTGGCCAGATCTGAATAGCCAGGTACTTCCCAACCTTCCTCTTCTCCACCTCGTTCACCTCCCCACCACCTTAAGCCTCCCAACATACCCCAATTGAGATTCTTGTGCAGTATTCACTGTAAAAAAAAAAAAGATAACACTTTTACATTTTAACTTACTTACATTTCTATTCACACACAATTTTTACATTTTTCTTTGAATTTCCTTAATTAAACTAGGTACTATATTTATTTCATTGGGAACTTTGTACATACTCGTATTAGAATTCCGTACAGTAAACAGTAAACAATTCTGTCGTTTTGTTCATTTTTTTTAGTAATTTGGTAGACGGAAATGGGTACAGACGCCCCAGGAACCTTTATTGGATAACCAACACCTCTGCCACAGGTCACCCCATGTGGTTCGCTGTGTTTGGTGGTTTAGTAGGGGTGTCCTGGAACAGGGCTGAGGTTTGTCTAGGTCTTGGAGGCCGATGACCAGGAGGATACACTGAACCCCAGATTCCTACCCACCCCTAAAACTCTTTTCCTTCCCAGAACTCTCATCTCCTTCCTTTCTTAAAAAAAAACCCACCCCACAGCATCCCCAAAGATGACATAGGCACTGAGGGAAATTATTTTTTTTCAGGGCCTCCTGTGTGGAACTCATGTAAAAATTAGTCCGATGTTTTCTTTCTCTTTATTGTGTTGTATTTTGTCTCTAAAGTAAACTGCAAAATAATTAATTTAGTACATTACTAAAACATCTCATCTGAAATTATTCCTGCAAATCTTCTGTAACAATAACTTCGATTACTTTTCATTTGAACAACAAATACACGTTTTAATTTCAATTATGGGCAGTGGAGGTTACCACCCCTTACCCGCCCTGGTATAAGTAACAGATGGTATCTTCTTCAAGGCTCTCGCAAGATTCTAATTTTTTTGTTAAACGAAGCTATAATATTTATTTATTTTGAACGAATCTAGACTTCCAGTGTCCCTGCATTCGTTGTTGGAAAGCAGTATGCAAGTGCTTAACAGGAAAATAAAACATAATACAACAAATCAGGTTAGTAATACAAACAAAAATAATAAGTTAAAGCAAAATAAAACTCGTTCAAGAAGCTCATGAGGCAGCATTGCATCATGTGAAAACCCCTGAAAGCACCTGTATAAATAGATAGAGAACATACGATAAACAATTAAGTTTCAAATCATTTGGCAAGTGACGATAAAAAATGAAAATTGCATTCAGCCTGATATAAACCACACCCAGCATCCGTATCCCTTAGCAAAACTTAACCAGTGAAGCCTCAAAGAAAGTTAGTGAATAATAGAGGTAAAATACCTGAAGATCCAATATAAGATAATTTACAATAATATAATTTACACAACATATCCAATTATGAGTAGTAATCAATCGATACTTTCCAAAGAGAGTTACGTAGTAGATTCGTTAGAAGTACCCATATATCTTGCGTGCATACACTAGTATCGGCGAAATTTAAGGTACAAAGTAACAAGTATGTAAGGGCAATCGATGCATCTGCGCATGATATCCCTGAGGATATCAGCAGATCGCGGCCGAAATTCAAACCTCATTATTTTTTCGGGATAACAATAATTGAATGACCTCGGGCAGAGTTTAAATCACATTCTATGTATTGTTTTTGTGAGATCTTCCCGGGGCTCATTCCAGATTTTGTATTTCACCGGTAGGTAGATGTTAAAAAAAGCCTTTTATATTTTGTGCTTATCAAGGTCCCTTACGGAAGATTTGATGCCTTTTGGGGTGGTGAAACTCGTAATAGTTCTTCAGTTCTTGAAGTCGTGAAATTATCCCATTAACTCATCTTTACATAGTATAAAATGTAGTCGCTCCCGCTGTCTGCGCTCTAAGATCTTTTAAACTACGCAACGGATTTTCATGCGGTTTTCAATATATGTAAATTTTCACGATTTTGTGTAAATTAGATGAAATACGAGTGTACTGGCAAAGAGGCGGTGTGGATTTGATTTATCAGCCATCATAGTTATAAAGATTGGGTAATGGCGTGGCGTTGTGTTTCGTTAGCCACAGCAACGTGTATCCGGGTCTGCTAGTTAACTATATAAAAATGATTGTTCGTTTGTCCCTTATGCGTTCTTATACCATTCATCGGATTGCGATGAAACCTAGATACTAAATTATATCATAAACCTATTATGTTATACGAACACCTTACAAGAGTCCCAGTTGCTCCCCTTTGGAGCGAGTGAGTCTGTGGCATCCCCAAATGGGGTATGTTGTGTGGCTGAAGGTAGTGGGGAGGGGAAGGCGATTGGAAAGAGGAAGGTAGGGAAGTACCTGGCTCTCCTGATCTGGCTTGATCTTTAGCCGTATTGGTCACCAAGTCATATCAAGCAACGTTTCAATTCTGAATGGTGGTCTTACACCAGGGCGATACTGATAGTATCTTCCACCGTGTAAAGTGCCGCAAATACAATTCATATTATTTTTAATGAGTTAATTGTGAAATAACCCAAATTAATCATATAAAAAGTAACAATTATTACAAGCAATAATTGTCAGCCTGAAACACTCATTTACATTGAAAAATCTTCCGAGAAAAGATACTTGCCGCCAACGGGACTTGAACCCGTGTCCTTCCGATTGCCGGTCGAATGCTCTGACCACTGAGCTATGGGGGCTTATCAAATACCCGCCAAATAATTCAATATATACTAGTGTTTCATTCAACAATTACTGCTTGTTATATTTTTTCCCACCTGAAAACAACCAACTTTATTTTTGCGAGAAAGACATTGTTAGTGTTAAATCTCTCGCTAGGTGGCGTCGAGACAAATTATGTCTGCATTTATTGGGGAAATACTTAAACTTGTTAAATATTAATTATTATTTTTTAATTTATAAACTAACACGAAAACGGAAGAACACGGGTTCAAGTCCCGTTGGCGGCAAGTATCTTTTCTCGGAAGATTTTTCAATGTAAATGAGTGTTTCAGGCTGACAATTATTGCTTGTAATAATTGTTACCCTTTGTGCTATGCATAAAAATCTTGTCTAAACGTTAGTTTATAAATTAAAAAATAATAATTAATCATATAAAATTTATTTGCGCACGCCGGGATTCGATCCTGCGACTTTCGGATTGCGAGTCAAGATTCTTACCCCTCATCCACAGAGGCCGTCACTTACAATAAAAATACATTATTATTAATATTTTGTTGACTCGAAAGATTCTGGAAACAAACTTTTCTCTTTACAATTTGGAATTTGTGAGTTATTTGGCGATTATGTTTAAACAAACGGATGTTTAAAATAGCAAACAAAACTTTAATCAAACCATTATTTTCTCTGTCCGGAGCTTTGTATCTCTTTGTACCAGTAAATAATTTACCAAGGTATTAATTATAAATTAATTTCACGGCCCAGGCCCCGACACACCTGAGCAAATTCATAAACCAAACGTAAATAACAAACCATTTTCTGAAATTCGGGGTTACAAATGCTCCAATAATCGTCTATAAATGTAAGCTTTTGTACCGAAAATGGGATCTAGCGTCACCCGGGCGTTAAATGCCCTCGCAGCAATCGGCTTTGTTCTTAATTGACAACCATAAATCCTACACAACGGGTTCAGGGTTTGAAAATTCACAAAAAATACAAACTGACGTAAGTTTCATCCGAAAATACTTAAGTAAATTATACAAATTATTTCTAAATATTAACGAAAAAAAACATCACACAACAAAAGTGTTAATAGCAACAACAAACACACGAACTATGTAGTTAATGGTGACCCGACATTTGATCTGGCGGCATTTGGTCCGGCGACAGTTGGTCCGACGACATTTGATCCGGCTGACATTTGATACGGCCGACACTTGATACGGCCGACACTTGATCCGGCGGACATTTGATCCGGAGACAATTGATCCGGCCTGATCCTTTAGAAGAGTTTTTCTTCAAGTAAGTATGTAAAGAGGATACAAGGCCATACAACCAAAGTCGATGTACTTATATCTGAAGGCATCTTGAGTGAAAATCCGCTGTAAAAATGTTTTTACTAACAATAATTTCGACTCTCCGAAGAAACATGCGGCAATACAAAATACGACATACTTATACGTGCAGTCAGTTTAATGAAAAAACCGTAAAAGATTCCTACTTGCGTACAACTTTTTTATCTGTAAATTACACTAGAGTCCCAACTGCTCTCAGCGTCTCGACACAGTGAGTGCCAATGGCATCCCCAATTTTGGTATGGTGTGATACTGGGGGTAGTTGGGAGGGGAAGGGAATGTGGAAAACGTACCTGGCTATTCAGATCTAGTCACGTCATTTCAAGTAATCCGACTAAACCTACATACACTGTACACTTTTTAATATTTTTATTTTTATTTTTTAGAACTTTTATCAAAACACAAAAAATGCTATTCAGATCTAGTCACCAAACACGGCTAAAGTCATTTCAAGTAATCTTACTAAACCTACATACACTGTGCTTTGATAAAAGTTCTAAAAAATAAAAATAAAAATATAAAAAAGTGTACAGTGTATGTAGGTTTAGTCGGATTACTTGAAATGAAGTGACTAGATCTGAATAGCCAGGTACGTTTTACATCTCCTTCCCCTCCCCACTACCCTCAGTATCACACCATACCAAAATTGGGGATGCCATTGGCACTCACTGGATCGAGACGCTGAGAGCAGTTGGGATTCTAGTGTAATTTTCAGATAAAAAAGTTATACGCAAGTGGGAATCTTTTACGGTTTTTTCATTAAACTGACTGCACGTATAAGTATGTCGTATTTTGTATTGCCGCATGCTTCTTCGGAGAGTCGAAATTATTGTTAGTAAAAATATTTTTACAACGTATTTTCACTCAAGATGCCTTCAGATATAAGTACATCGACTTTGGTTGTATGGCCGTGTATCCTCTTTACATACTTACTTGAAGAAAAACTCTTCTTAAGGATCAGGCCGGATCAATTGTCGCCGGATCAAATGTCCGCCGGATCAACTGTCCGCCAGATCAAGTGTCGGCCGGATCAAATGTCGGCCGGATCAAGTGTCGCCGTACCAACTGTCGCCGGACCAACTGTCGCCGGACCAAATGTCGCCGGATCAACTGTCATGGAACCGTAGTTAATACACAAAAATCCTTGAATTTTTTCAAAGTTTAAATATGTATTCGAGGACTAGATATGTCTTCGAGAACCATCTATGCTTCATTACTCGAACCATCAAATTAATCAAAATGTGTTTTTTCACAAGTAGTTAATATACAATAATTTATATTTGCGACATGTACCAGAGTGGAAGATTCTCTCAGTATCGCCCTGCTGAAATACCATAATTCAGAATGGAAACGTTGCTTGAAGTGGCCGTGATTATCGACTAGACATGAATATCCTGGTACTTCCCAATCCCCGTCTTCACATCTACTTGGAAGGATGGGAAGTTCCTGGCTATTCAGGACTTGTCACTAACGGTGGCTTCAGCCTTTTTTATTTATTCAGAAATATCGAATAGGTAGAAGTGACGCATACGATCGTATAGTAATATGTGAGTTTGGAATGTATCAGGAACATCTCCTGTCTCTATTCTATATTCCTCTTCCTCTCTCCCTTACCTAAAATTGGTTTTAAGACACAATTAAACTCCATCTGTGAACAACTTTAGCTTGAGAAACTACTCACCTTCAATTGAGTAAATATGAAAATTTATATTTGTGTCCTGGAGGCCCTCAGAAAAATTATTTCCCTCATGGCCTTTGGGGATGTCTTTGGGCATGATGTGTGGAGGATATTTTTGTTGAAAGCAAGGAGTGAACCTTGGTCTTGGCTGGCAAGTCGTCCCACAGTCGAGCTATTGAACTCAAGAATGAGTCATAGAAACGACCCATTCTCATGTGACATTTGTCAACTGTATGAACATGTTGGGCACGCGTTGTCCCAGAGAAAACAATGTTGTTTTCTTTTTGAGAATCTGTTTGAAGGAAAACCTCTAATACGTATTTGAATGAATTTTCAGTCAATTTTCAGTCTTGCTACATTATTTTGGGTTCCATGACGGTTGATCCAGCGAGAACTGCCACCCAGATAGTTGGCCCGCCGACAGTTGATAACCCTTACAGTTGGTCCCCCCGACAGTTGACCCCCTGGCAGTTGATCCACCGACAATTGACCCCCTACAGTTAACCCCCCGACAGTTGATCCCCCCAGACATTCAATCCGGTGGATAGGTGATCCCGAGAGTTGATCCCTCTGACAGTTGACCCCCAGAGAGTTGATCCCCTAAGAGATTATTTTTTCTAGTTAGTATGCAAAGAGTTTATTTAGAAATTATTTTGTAAATACTGGTTGACAACCTCTGCGTGGAATACCTGAAACAAGTGAGGGCTGCGCCCTGAACCGAAGCGTGCTAAGTACCGAGTATTTATTTAACCGAATTCTACTCAAAGCTGATTTCCAATTAAAAACGCCCCGTTTGTTTACCACCGATACGGTGCAATCGTTCCAAGAGACCGAATCCTTTCAACGTAATATAATGTAATCGTACCTCCAAGGTAACGCTACGACGAATATCATTCCAACAAAGCCGACTACCGGTACAGTACAGGTCCTGGCGTGCGATGGATTTTAAAATGTCACGTGATCAAGTCAGTGACATCGAGCAACGATAGTTCGCAAATGGCGGCGTTTGTTGTTGATGCTCGTTGTCACTGCTGATTTGTGTTGTTTTACTGCAGAGGGTATTACCAGAGAAAACCAGAAATATGTAATTTTTAGATCAGATTTTTGACGTATTGACTCTTTTCCAGAAAAAATTATGAAAGGATTTCGAAAGATTGTTCTTCTAGCATTCGCATGTTTTAAATTTTGAGAAAAAATGTTTATTTTTAGTTTAAAAAGGTTATACCATAGGTCGTTGGCAAATTTGTTAAATTTTCAAAAAAGATTTTGTATTACACCACACCCATTTCAAATCGTATAATAATCATGCAGAAAAATAAGTCAATACATTAACTGGGTATTGCTTGTTTTAGAATTTTAATTTTTGTTTAAATAAAATCATTAAAAAAATATATACGTACATGTGTTTCTTGACGAAAATTGGTCCGATTTTGTATTTATTTGCGCACTTACAAACTAGTATGTTTCAGATTTTTTTTACATTCTTATTTAACTTAGACATTATGGAAAAATGGTAAATACTTATAATGAAAAAATAATTACAAAAAGTACATTATTATTATAGTTTTATCATCTCGCCTTTCAGCATTTTTGGATGTAGGTTTAAATTAAAGTAAATTTGGAATGAAATAAAATCGATATTGAGTTATAATTTTAAAAAGCTGGTACGGAGAATAATTCATCTTTCTCATTTTTTAAATTTTTTTTACAGTGAATACCGCACAAGAATCTCAACTGCTCCCATCTGGAGCCAGTGACACTATGGCATCCCCAATTGGGGTATGTTGTGAGGCTGAAGGTAGTGGGGAGGGGAAGGAGGTGGGGAAGAGGAAGGTTGGGAAGTACCTGACTAGATCTGGTCACCAAACACGGCTAAAGCCATTTTCAAGCAACGTTTCAATTCTGAATGGTGGTCTTACACCAGGGCGATACTAATAGTATCTTCCACTCTGGAACATGCCGCAAATATACTATATATTATTTTTAATTAATTAATTGTGAAGTAACACAAATTAATCAAATAACATTTATTTGCGCATGCCGGGTTCGAACCCGCGACCTCCGGATTGTGAGTCAAGAGTTTTACCCACTGGACTACGGAGGTCGTTGGAACCGCCCTCCACGATAGTAAGAACAACTTTCGACGAAATGTGAATTTTCGGCCTCTGGCTGGTTAAACGCTCTTAAATAGATGGATTAATAAAACTATTTTTAACAGTGAAGTTTAATTAGCAAAATCAATGACTGTAATATGTTGTCTCTAACCCAGACTTGTTCTCAAGTCGACCTTGTTATTCCAACGTAAGTATATAATTAATAATAAAATTCTTAACTGTTAAGATCACTGTTGATATCTGTTATCAACAGTTATCAATACTCTAATTGTGATAATTAATTAATGAAGACAATATTAGCGACACTCAATGGAAAATCTGAAACAGAAAAATTATGAAAAGATACATTCACAAACCCAGGACCTTTGCTTGCCAGGGCGGAGCTAATGTGACCCCATCCGAATCGGTCATATTCACCTGTACCATACTTCGATCAAGTACTACCAATATTATCTACATTTTCTTAGCGCATATTTTTATTGGTTGCTCTTTATATTTGATTGATTGCAAATGCTAACTAGATAGTGTATTGGATAAATTTAACCATTTTTATTTAATACGCGACATCTGTTGACTTTTCTGCAAGTCTAGGATGAATATTTATTTTTAGCATTACGAGCAAATTGTAATATTTAAATGAAGACAATATTAGCGACACTCAATCGAAAATCTGAAACAGAAAAAGATACGGTCTCATCTAGGATTCGAGCCCAGGGCGTTTGCCTTACCGGGGCGCTTATTTCCAAAACCTATACCGGTTCAGTCGCTTTACACTTTGAATATCAAAATTTAAATATTTAGAAATAAAAATTATTAATTTCTAATATATACATTGGAAAGATTATTTTATGTAGATTTTAGAACAATTTTTGTTTTTGCAACGTGATAAAAAATAACCAATATAGAGGTATATTTAAAATGTAAATTGTCGCTACCGCGACTGAATCGGTATAGGTTTTGGAAATACGCTACCGGGGCAGAGCTCCACATAATTGGGTTCCATGCCAACTCAGAATCTAGTCAACTCAACAACTCTTTGAACTCATTAAAAGCCATGAAAAAAATAATTTTAAAACAGCCGTTTACCCTAACCTAAAGTAACCTATTTAACCATTTTTTATCATCAGTCTTTATGACGTTACTGAGGTGGTTCTGAGTTGGTTTCATTTTGAGTTGACCGGTCACCCATAATTGTCACGTGACAAATCTTCTACTTCATAAGAAAATGGAAAATAATATCTAAAATTGGGTGAGTTTTTTCGTTACTTCCTCTCATTTGCAATCAATTCAGTTACTTACATTTAATTATTATTTAGAATCTGCATACTCGCTCGATAGCTGAGTGAAATCTTAACAGCGCAACGGTGCGTTCGTAATTGCTACTCTATTTATGAACCGTTAAATGTTTGACTTTTAATTGACTCGTTCAAGAGTAATGGACACTTGGGGAGAGATACGATCAAATGCGATTGCACTTATTGCGAGAACTTTGCGCAATGTGGTATAGATGGTGTGTGTTTATATCGCTTTTCCATTGAACAATAATCGTAAACTTCTCCTTAACAAGACGGAATATCTGGCCTGATATGAAAGCGATTCTAATAAATATAACTTAAGCACCTTATTTTTAATTAAGTCGTATAACCTTCCGTGCGCCAGAGGTATTAAGACGTTCCCAATTCACATAAACTTTGAGCACTGACCGCTCTAAGTCTTGTAAGGATTTTAATTAAAAAGAAAGCTTGTTGATAAAGCTTTTTCCATTAATTCGCTCAAGATGGCGGCCCCGCGAGAGGACGGAAGAGTTTATCGGAATCTTTTAAACTCGCACAAAAGGTAACATTTTTAACAATAGATATCAAAACGGGAAACTTTCTCCTTTTATACAAGATGAGCAATATTTCGTTCCAGAAATGTGTTCCAGTACAGCGAGGTATTACGAGATACGGGAGATACGAGATGTAGAATGTAGATAAGGGGATTTATTTTGGTCTTACACTTTTACGACGTATTATTTTCGTCTGAAACTTTTGCGTTTCAGTATTTTGAACTTACTTTAGCTTTATTAGTTTTGTCTTTAGTCTTATAAATATGTTCAAGGCGAAATCTTTCAGTACTAAATTTGTTTGCAGACACCCACTGACATTTTATTGTAATAGTCTATTACTGAGATTGAAAAATGTAATGTCATAGTTATTTCTTCGTTCTTATTTTCAAATAAATTCTGTTATTTTATATTTTGATGCTCCTATTGTGACATATCATATTTACCTTAATTGATACCCACCAAGGTTGAACATCTTACTCCACATCGGCCACCCTAAATATGAGTAATCACCCATAGAATACACATATTCATCCATGTGATTAGTATGCTAATCTTAGATAAAAGAAGCAAGGCAATGTGGGTAGGTATGTAATGAAAATTTCATGTAAGATAAGCAATGTATGATTTATTTTGAATATAAAGACCCTGCCCTTGGGTAACATTCTATATTAAACATGAGACTCTAAAAAGATCAGGGGGTGGCTGGATACGAACAATCGTTATGGCAGACTCTCTACACGTGCCAATAATAATGGTAACATGTGATAAAATTGAAAGATTAACTGAAGGGCGCCTGTATAGAATTAACGATACAAATTTTTACATCAGTAATCTCTAAAAAATAGCTAAATATCTCAATCTGTTAAAATGACTAATTTTAATCACACATTCCGAAGTACGATGGGTCCCAGCACCAATGACAGCCCGTTCCACAATCACAACTTCCCAAACCGCGGTTTTACGTCAACTGAGCGGCCGAAAACTCTCGAAGCATCGCCCGAGCACCCGTGTCAAGGCGGCCAACAGCACCATACGAATTGTCACTAGAGATACGCCGCTAGCAGCAAACGTTACACTATTAGTTAGCATTAACGATTTTAAAAATAACAGTCGTAGGTAGGTACGGAGATTAACAAATCAAATATTGTGTGGATATATTTGTCTCACCAAAATAGCATGAAAATTTCCCAGTGTTTTTTCGTTGAATTTTCTGATTCTTGAGATAATTCTCAATTCACACATCATTTTCCCTCCGAGTCATGAAACTTTGAAGTAATTTTTATTTGTAATTTCGATTGCTGTAATTGACGGCCTCCGTAATCGAGAGGTAAGTCTCGACAAGCAATCCGAAGGTCGCGGATTCGATTCCCGGCGTGTGCAAGTAGAAACACTTTATAAGATTTTTTCCTTTATTTTTCCCACTATATCTACTTACATTTCAAAATTAATTTTTACATAATGTCTAAATACAAGATTGTTGTGTTTTATTTCACAATGTTTTCATTTAAAATAGTATGTAGTTGATTTGCGGCACGTTCCTGCCTAGCGATTGCGTATTTTTTGTGAGATCTTTATTGGATAACGGACGTAATCTCCTGTCAGATTTGTGTAATTTTTATGACTGTTATTTGCGTTTTCTATGTACAATGTACATTAAATGAGTAAATAATCATGCATACCTACCTACAGGAATTCATGTTTATCCATCTAAACTAAAATATGTGACGTAAAAATCACACATATCTGACAGAAGATAACTTCCGTTATCCAAAAACGATCTCACAAAAAATACGGAATAGCTAGGCAGAGTGGAAGATACTCTCAGTATCGCCATGGTGAAAGACCACCATTCAGTATTGAACCGTTGCTTGAAATGGCTTTAGCCGTGCTTGATGATCAGATCTGAATAGCCAGGTACTTCACCGCCTCCCTCTTCCCCATCTCTTTCCCCTATCTCACAACATGCCCCAATTGAGGATGCAAATGCTCCAGACGGGAGCAGTTGGGACTCTTGTGCGTTATTCACAAAAAGGTACATTAATTACCGGGTGACGTGTATAGTGGATCTTTATTATGTGTGAGTGTTTTTGTAGTGTGAGTGGTCATCTATAAATAGAAGTGCAGCGATATGTTTGTGCATGGAACAGTTTGTATCATTGACGTGATGCACCGAATCCAAAAAATGACTACGTTAGAGTTTGGGCAGATATTGCTAAAGGTGGATTATTGGGCGAATTTTCTGCTGGTATTATAATAATTAGTCTTGTATAATAGTGCAGTCTTGCAGTTACCTAGGTCTCAAATGTATTTTAGTTAAATAAGGACAGAAGTTCGCTTCAGTCGCGTGAAAAAAATATTAAGGTAGTGACGGTTCGTCTTTGTTGAAATTGTTGAAATTGTTAGAATTCAGAATTATTCAGGTTCGATCTTAAAAAATATTAGAAAAAAACCTCGACTCTGGGCGGATTGATAGATGATTTGATATATTGATAGAGCACAGGTGTCGGGTGGGAATGCCGTCCTTGTTCTAGCGTCATTGATTCCTTTGGCACCGGTGCACACTCGGGGAACACGCCAAACTAAAATTTTGTCACGGGTGAACGTGTAGCAGGTAGCTACCGGCTGCGTCCCACATAATGTCAACAACGCATTTTTGTTCCCGAGGTTGGCACGCCTCAGTTTCTGGGTTCGCTAGTTCGAGATTTAACCGCAAGCGTCAGTTGTGTGGAGATACCGTGCTGGGAGGGAGTTCGTGTCCAGCGCTCGTAGTTTGGTGGAATTCTGGTAACTTCAAACACGTGTGAGATAAATGAATATTATTATTTTAGATTAATGGTTTCACTGTTTATAATTTTTGTCAGGATGTTTTTCCCTGGCTGGCGCCCTGTTAAATTTTAAATCTCTATAGCCTTGACGGCATTAACTTCTTACTGATAGCAATCTAAATCTTTTACCTCTATCAGGTCATTAACTGACACGCGCTGAGATTATTGTTCTTGCTCTACCTTGTTCATGAAGATGCATATCAATAAATGTCCTTGTTCCATATCAGACTTATGATTATTTTATTTAATATTGTGCCTTTGTTTCCTACTTGCCGATGAGAGATGTAGGTAGTTGCACACATTCTTATCACGCAGTTATGATGTTACTACGTTTCTACGACTCGTTCTTTGGCTGTTGCTGATAGTGTTTCATCCCTCCTTCAACATGGGTCTCTTCAAGACCCAGGTTCACTCAAAAAGACCCACCACGCAGCATCCCCAAAGATGATGATCCTCGGGGAAATTATTTTCCTCAGAGCCTCCTGTGTTTGGAATAAATGCATTTTTTTATATATTTCATAATCTGTTCATTGTGAGCCTTTTCTCAAAAGAACTTATAAATACTCCTAGTGACCTTAATGAAAAGGGCTTTTGAATAAGGATTTGAAATACCCAATAAAGGATTCTAAAGCAAAAACGCTAACACGAAATGGTACTTGACAATCTTTACCCTTTTCCAGCATCTTCCATTGGTGATATTACAAGAAATAACCGGATTTCCCCGGAATCCACTGAGTGGAGAGTGCACAGTGGAACTGCGGATCTGTGGAAATGGGGAATTGCCCTATTGCGGTGCATTTGTTCGAATGGAATCCATCGGAAATCTCCAATACAGACCGTGGAGACCAAAAACGACAATTCCACGACACCAATTTCTCTGCATTTTTTCAAAAATCTCTCTTTTTAATAAATTCGAAATCCTTTTTATGTGTAAAAGCTTACGATTGGATGCGACCCCTGAATTTTTTTTAATACAATTTAATTTTTTATTATTAAAATTTAAACCTGCTTAACTATTTGTACACCTTGAGGTACACATTGACAATATTTTATGTAATAACATGGTATATTTTCAAACGGTTTATACATAATGATGATGATACATTAACAATTAGATCAATTGGTTAAATTGACAGAATAGTATAAATATAAATATGTAAATAACAGTATAAGCATTACATAACAAACAAATTTAAAAAAAAACAATTGGACAGTTAAATCATAAAGACCTCGGAGTTAATTTTTTTAATTCACTACCTGAAAAAATCAGAAACATGAACAGTAATATAAAAACATTTTAAAACTCAGCTTAAAAATTATACCGAAAATTTAAACTGAATAAAAAAATTAAAAAAATAAACCAATATAATTACACCCCCCATACACACAAGCCCTGCTTATTTATGGAGGTAAATCAAATACATATATTATGGAATTAATTATTGTATAAAATTTATTGCAATTTATGTATCTTTTTGTGAATAAAAAAAAATAAATAACGTACTAATATATTAACAACCACGTCAAAGAATTTCTTGAAAAACTTTATCCAAAACAAAGCCCCCCTCATCAGAGAATCTCCTAGTGAGGAGGATAGTCACATCAGCAGTTTCATAGATGTATGTAATGTGAATTCCAAATAGCTATACAAGGATACGTTTTAAGATTTTCACGGCCAAAAGTATTTTCGTTATTTGTTTTTGGGATGTTATGCCGTGTTGCGCTACCTCCTTCTTTAGCCAACGTTTCGGACATCGTTGCAGTGTCCATCATCAGGGCATATCCGGCATCTACCGGATCTGCCGCATCTACCGGATCTGCCGGATCTGCCCTGATGATGGACACGGCATCTACCGGATCGGCTGCATCTACAGGATCTGCCGGATCTGCCCTGATGATGGACACTGCAACGATGTCCGAAACTTTGGCTAAAGAAGGAGGTAGCGCAACACGGCATAATACCCCGAAAACAAATAACTAAAAAAAGCTATACAAGGGTTTCAGTAGGGCATCAATATATATCATCTGTATCTAATAGCCATTTTCTTAGATTACATTTGACTTTAGCAGTATAAATGGTATAATTTTTAATTGTCATTGTTCATTAAATATTTTGGGTTAAGGGATTATATTTTATAGTTTAGGGTCCTTTCACCATATTTAATCGTACATTTCGGAACCTCCAATCTTTCATGTTGAGTGATTCATGTAATAACTTAAATACCAAAAAAAATATTTAATTTATAAAATTATGAGTCTCGTCTCTATTAGCTCTCTACACACGAATTGCACAAAAAAGAAAGGTTCTAGAAGATAAACGTAATACGGTTATTTGTGGACACTTGTAAAATATCATACCTGTTTACATTTGTGTGACTAATACAGACTATAGTAGGACGCTCGGTTGGTAGTCAGACAGATTGAGTCCTATTCTCACAACTCAGCTTTCTCTTGTATGAAAGAGCGGAAATAGATTAGTTCTACCAAATCATAAAAAAAATTGAAAACAATTGTTAGCAATGTTTTTAAATCTGCAACTTCAGAGCATTTTCGTTGTTTAATGAAACATAGATACCTGATTAATTTCAGCATTGGTTATTCAAAATTGACTTGTTATGGATTTAGATATGTATATCTAGTGACTAGGTAGTATGTTTCCAAATTCAATATTTTATTTACATTAGTTACACACAGGAGCCCTGAGGAAAAAAAATCACCCAAAGCCAATGTCATCTTTGGAGATGCTGTGTGGAAGGAAGTGCTGTTTAAGGGAAAGGAAAAGGGAATGAGGGGTGGGTAAGAATCTGGGGATCAATATGTCCAGAAGTGACGGACGTATGAATCCATCCCTCCAATAGAGTCCGGCTGGAGAAGTCTAGGTTAGATCTCTCTCAACCCTATCTCTATCTCTATCTCCCCTCAACCCTCAGTCTCTTCCGATCCGGCCTGCCACGCAGTAGGTGGGCAAACGCACTCGCCGCTAAGACCTAGCCAAACCACACCCCATAAACCCGGGCACCCCTGATAAGTCACCAAACGTAACAAAACCACTTGAGGAGACTTATGGCAGGGGTGTTGGTTGCCAATTAATGGTTCTTGGGACAGCGGTACCTATAACCGCCTCCCAAATTTCATTATGATAAAAACTTGCCTCGTAAATATGTACCAACCAAGTATAAACATATTTGTAAGGCACGTTTTTTTTCAAGGGCGATTCACCGTGTCCCCTTTACGTGCCCAAACTCCAAAATATTACATACTAGTAAAAGCATTAAATTTGTGGCATAAAAGCAAAAAATTAGATAACTTAGAAGCACTTGAAATTAGAAAATCCCCTGAGGGATATAAATAACCGGACAAAACCGGAAATATGTCATTTTAAATAAAATTTTAGACGTATTGTCTCTTTTCTGAAAAAAAATTATAAATTGATTTCGAAAGACTGTTGTTTTATTTAGTAAATCTATGTTTTAAATCTATGTTTTAAATTTTGAGAAAATATGTTTATTTTTAGTACAACGTGTGCCGCCAGCTTTATTACTTTTCGCTGTTACGATACGGACCAATCACAACCATGCAATGTTGCCACAATCGTGCCCGGCAGGCGCTCCGCAAGTAAGATCGTACCTCACACTAGGAATTTTTAGTAGGTACGTCTTTTTGTATGGGAAAAAATTTTTTGGAATTTCGGAAAATGTGTAACTCTTTTTTACTGCTACCATAATGTAGAATCACCTCCCGAAGTTAATGCACTTTACCCCTGAACACCCTGTTTTTCAAAATTTTAATTTTAGTTTAAATAAAATCATTTATTAAAAGATCCGCACACGCATTTTGTGACGAAAATACTTCAGTTTGTCTATTTATTTACGGTCTTACAAACTAATATATTCAAGATTTTTTTTTACCTTCTCATTTTGCTTAGACATTATTGATAAAATTATGATGAAAAAATAATTACAAAAAGTACATCATTTTAATAGTTTTGTCATCACGCCTTTCAGCATTTTTGAATGTAGGTATAAATTAAAGCAAATTTTGAATGAAATAAAATCGATATTGAGTTATTATTTACAAAATACTACACGTAAACAGTGCACGGTTTTGTTTCTGCTCCAGTTTAAAACATAAATAAGAATACTTAATTTTATACATGTGCGCATAGGAAATACTAAATTACAAGTGCAAATCAAGTTTTAGTGTGGTGATAGAATTCTAAGTAATTCTAATCTCGCAGTTAAAATATACATCAAAAACAAAATAATTATAAATCTGTCATCAGAACTGTCAATTTGAACTTGCTTCTAGTGTGTGTGTACGAAACGTTATATCTTCACATTTACGCATACTATCCCGAGTACGTGATCCAGGGGAGCTAAACTTTTTCTTATATTATATTTCTACCTCGAACTGCTAATTATGGATTCGTGTGATCCCTACCACTTTATTACGATGGCAAGTAATATAATAAACTCTTTAAACAGTACCATTATGGATCCATGTAATAAATTTACCAAAGAACAAATGGCTAAATTAACTCCTAAACTTTCGGAACTTTTGGGTAATATTAGTGTAGTTGGGGCGAAAGTGGGCTTCCTAGAAGGTGAGCTGAAGGCCTATACAAATATCTCACAACAGAAACCGCCCCAAGTCCAACAATCCATCCAAGACCTACCTGGAATTTGCGAAACACTAGCGGAAATTGAGGAGAGAAAATTACGATCCAAGAATATTATAATGTTTAATGTACCCGAGTGCTCAGCTGATACTCAAACTGACTGCATGAGGGAGGATAAGAACAAAGTTTTGAGTATCCTAAACAAAGTTGAAAAGGTTGATACCTCTGTAATTAAAATGTTCCGTTTAGGTAAAAAAGAAATGAATAAAATACGTCCGATCAAGATTGAACTGTCAGACCAACATCAAGTGAAACTGGTTCTTCAAAAAAAGGCGATAGACTACCAAAATGTCAGTATCAAAATCAAAAGAGACTTAACGTGGGTTCAGCGCCAAGAAATTCAAAATGTATGGAAGGAATTAGAAAACCGGAAAAATAAGGGAGAAAACAATTTAACTATAAAATATATTAACAACTCACCTAAAATTATCATTGTTCTACCAAAAAACTCCAGCCATATAAACGCCTCATCTACTACCAGAACGTCAGGGGCCTCAGAACAAAACTAAAGGAGTTCAGAGTAAATGCTCCATCTTTCTCAAACGATGTCATCATACTCACTGAAACCTGGCTAACATCATCGATCTTCTCAGCGGAGCTTGGACTACATAGTCATCATGTCCACCGAGCTGACCGGAGTCAGAATACTAGCTCCAGTACCAGAGGAGGTGGAGTCCTGATAGCGATCCGCAAACACATTAATTCGAAAATACTTAAAATAAAAAATACTGATGTAGAACAATTGTTTGTATTGTTAAGTGGTGATTTTAAGAAAACTATTATTGGTACTGTTTATATCCCTCCTAATTCTAACATATCAATCTATAAAAAACATTGTGAAGATGTTGAGTTAGTAATAACAAAATACCCAAATCATAAAATAATTATTTGCGGTGATTACAACCTACCTAATTGCAATTTTAACAATTTAGACAGTAACTTTAATTCAATACCAGCAACCGCCTATGAACGAGAAATTCTAGATATGTCTTTACTTTTTAATTTAACCCAATTCAACCATGTACGTAATATTAATAATCGTGTTCTTGATCTAGTTTTGTCAAATGAGAGCAATGTGATTATAAATAAATCATTGGAGTCTATTCTTCCGATAGACAACCACCATCCCCCACTAGCAATAATTATCCCTTGTATTAAAGAAGGCAATCAAAAAATTTCAACTCCTACGTTTAACTTTAAAAATGCGAATTATCAGGACATAAATAATCGTCTCCACAAGGAAGATTGGTCATTTCTTAAAGAAGGCGATATTAATAAAAATATTGAATCATTTTATCATTTGTTGGATAAAATTATTTCAGATCTAATCCCAATTATTCATTTCAAAGAATCAAAATATCCGAGATGGTTCAATAAAGAACTTGTTCAATTAACTGGCCTTAAAAAAGTTTTACATAAGAAATATAAAGAAGACAGGTCTTTATCAAATTATATTGAATTTAAAAACATTAGAAAAGATTGCAAAATCTTATCAAAAATTTGCTACAATTCTTTTATTAATAATGTTGAAACTTCAATAAATCATAATGTAAAGTATTTCTGGAACTATGCAAAATCAATGAAAAATAACAACTTTGGTATACCCGCCAACTTGGAATATGCAGGTAAAAAGGCCAAAGACACTCAAAGTATCGCTGACCTTTTTGCTGATTTTTTTAAAAGTGTTTATGAATGTGATACACCAGTTTCTGCTAGTACAGTATCAAATTTTACCACTGATCATAATCTTAATTTATCTTGTATCCACATAGAATATAATGATATACTGACTGAACTTAAATTACTAGATCAAAGTAAAAGCGGTGGACCAGATAAAATACCTCCTGTTTTTCTGAATAATTGTGCTACCAATCTAGCGTATCCCTTATTTTTGCTTTTTAATCAGTCTTTACGAACAGGATGTTTTCCTATTAAATGGAAATTCAGCTACCTAACACCTATTTTTAAAAAAGGTGATAAACACGAGGTGATTAACTATAGACCTGTATGCCTTTTATCAACAATTCCTAAAGTTTTTGAAAAAATTCTTCTTAAAAAAATTATTTTCCGATTAAACCACGTCATTTCTCCTGAACAACATGGTTTCTCTACTGGAAAATCTACCCTTACTAACTTATTAACGTATCAAAACTATATATCTGATTCCATGTCTAGTAAATGTCAAGTTGACTCTATTTATACCGATTTGAGTAAGGCGTTCGATAAAGTTAATCACGAGTTATTGCTGAATAAACTGCAAAAACTCGGTATAGGTGGTTCACTATATAAGTGGTTTAACAGTTACTTGATCAACAGATTACTGGCTGTTAAAATTGATGGTACATTTTCGTACAAATTCACTGCTACGAGTGGTGTTCCTCAGGGGTCACATTTAGGTCCAATCCTGTTTTTATTATTTGTTAATGATGTGTTATATATTTTCAATGATGTTCAAGTATTAATGTTTGCAGACGACCTGAAATTATTTAAAGCAATCAGAAACATTAATGATTGCCATATATTGTCAAATAACTTGTTAAGATTTATTATATGGTGTCATGATAACCGCTTGCAACTTAACATAAGCAAATGTCAAATTATGAGGTTTTATCGAATAAAGAATCCAATATTTTTCGATTATTCCATTAACAATATGTCGTTAGTATCGGTCTCGGAAATCAATGACTTAGGAATTTGGTTTGACACGAAACTCAACTTTATCAAGCATATAGAAATAATAACCAATAAAGCTTTGAAAATGTTGGGATTTATTTTAAGGATATCTAGTGATTTCAACAATGTCAATACTGTAAAAACATTATATATGTCACTCGTAAGGAGTCATTTAGAATACAATTCCACGGTTTGGTCCCCAAATTATGAGGTTCATTCACATGCGATTGAAAGAATCCAAAATAAATTTTTAAGATATGTGAATTTTAAAATGGGCATTCCTAGTGAATGCCTAAATTACGATAACGTACTTTGTTCATTAAATTTAATAAAATTATCCGATCGTAGAATCATTTCCGATTTAACCTGTTTGTATAAAATCATAAATTCAATGTTTGATACCCCTGATTTATTATATGTAATTTCTTTTCATACTCCAGGCAGGTCAGTCACAAGACAGTACCTACCATATTATTGTAGCAATTCTAAGTCAACAAGTCAATATTATACTCCTATGCGAAGGATTCAACAGCTTGGTAACAAATACTCCGATGTTGTTGATATATTTAGTACATCAATTTTATTATATAAGCATACCTTATTGAAGTTTTTTTCATCAAATAGGGGAATATTTTGCTAAAGCTATTAAAATTGACTAACACATTGACAGTATTTTGTTGGCTGAAAGAAAAAAAACTATTTCGGATTTTTTGTATTTTGTACCTACATCCTGTTTGGTTCTAATTCAATACCTAATATTTTTACTTTGTATTTATTTTTGTGCAAGTGTTTTAAGCAGTAGTTTCCTGCACTATTTATAAGTATAATTTCGTTAATATTGTTATATATATGTATATAAAAGCCTAAATAGGCGTAAATAAATAAATAAATAAATAAAAATCTGGTACGGAGAATAATTAATCTTTCTCATTGGAACCGCCCTGTACGATCATAAGAACATCTTTCGACGAAATATGAACTTTCGGCCGCTGGTTAATGGTGTTTAATAAAAATTCTAGTATTTTGAATAACCAAATTAATTTCTCTTTTAGTCCTATTCTAGACATATTTCCAATAAACCGCTCTGTTTTTCCCGGAAATCCCGCAATTACCTTTCCCCTTTGCTCACCTTCCATTCAATCACCTAAAATTTGTGCATATTATGTCTGTCAATATTCTATATCGTACGTTAGTTCTAATATTCTGTTCACGAAGGAAGGGTTCTTCCGAAACCAGTAGACTGTGAATAAAATAAAAGTGGTCTGTAACAAATTTGTGTGTTTTTATTCCAAAATATTAATTTAGCAAACACATTTCAATTGGAGGGGGGATACTCAGTAGAATCTAGTGTGGATTTTTCGCATTTAAAAATATCGATTATATGAAAGATTTTGGTTAATTCGAGCCCACAAAACTATTGCGATTAAACCAAAACTTATTTCTTTTTTCTAATCTGATTAAGTAAGTATTTAAAGAAACTACCTAAGAATCTCGTTGTTGGAAATGTGGCAGCCAAAGTACGGATGTGTAGATAAGATAGGTTAGGGCTTACGTTAAGGGTTGATTTTGGGGTTAAGGGTGTTGGGTGGTGGGTGGTGGATAGGGGCAGGCTACATCTTATTCCTCAGTAGGATGTATAAGATAGAATCGCTTTCACTTCAAATCCCCGTAAAGAGGTTTGGCGATGGGCAGCGTTCGAGTGACCGGTCAGAGAAGGCGGAACCAGCCGACATAAAAAAATGTTTCGTTTAAAAAAATACATTTAATAAACGTAAACTTACATACAAATAAGCGGCTGACTTGAATCTTAGGGTGTGTCACACATGTATGAAGATAAAAAGCGGTTTTCTTAGAGTATCATCATTTTATAGGTTAGGTTAGTAAGGAGTAGTTACGTATCAGAAGATGTCTGAATATAATTTAAATAATAAGCATATGCCAAGCAGTGTGGTGGTCAGTCCTCTTTGCCTTTCCTTCAGGGGAAACGGTGTGATGGTTAGTTAATTAGTTTGGGAGGTGGATAAGGGTACCGCTGCTCCGGGATCCATTTATTGGATAACAAACACCCTACCATAGGTCACATATACCACTAAAGAAGGTCTAACATATACCACTTCAGCCTAGCTTGCACCGCAAAGGGAGGGATGGATTCATACTTTCGTCAATACCTTATATCGTTTTCCTTCCCAGAACTTCCTCTCCTTTCTTTCCCTAAAAAGACCCTCCATGCAACAAACCCAATAATGATATTTTTTCCTCAAGACCTCTTGTGTGAAGCTTATGTAAAAAAAAGTCGAAAAAGTTTTTTGAAAATCGTTTATTCTATATTATATACATATGCCTCTTAACTTAGATGAAAACTCTAAATTATAAAATAAAAAATACTCCTTATTTTTAATGGAAAGAATTTAAAGTTCGTAACAAGTTCTAAGGTGGGTATTAAAATAATCACTTATGCAAGTAGGCCTGGAAAATTTGCGTTTTGCGACAGCTCGAATTTTAAATGGAAATTCTTTCATTTTTTCGCGTAAAACGAGAATTTTGTTAATTTCACCTGAAAAACACAAAATTCTCAATTTTCTTGTTTTTTTTAAATAATGTTTCTTCGTCTATGATTCTTACAATCTTGAAATGCCATAAAATGGAACGTAGCTAACTTCACGATACTATTTTTTTCGATTTGTAAAAAAAAAAATGCGATTTGCTAAAATACCAAAGACTTGACATAATATCACTTTTGTTCCAAAAAACCTTTTATTTTGCCAAAATTTGTCAAAAACTAAAGCAAGATGTAAAACTGTTTTCATAACGTTTTTAGAAATATTGATTTATTATTATGTTTGGTGCAACAGTCAGAACTGCAAACCTCTAAAAGCCAAAATTAGGTTGGTTATTACAGAGGTATGCATATTATAAATTATAGTAGTCGGAATTCTGCTGACATGAGATCCCTGAAGCGTATGCGTGGTAAAACCAGGTATGAGTATCTTGTGAGAAATATGGAGATCCGGAAAGAATGTCAGTGCCAGTACGAATAAAAAGGGGACCCTCAGATGGTTGGACATGTTGAGAGAATGAACGAAGAAAGGAGTGTAAGGAGAATGTATTACGAAGTCGGGGACATGACACGAGCAAGTGAATCCGATACTTGGAAACGGCGAGATGGTAAGTTAGTTGATTTTGTAGTGCTATCCTTCGACTTCGTTAAACCAATTTTAAAAAGTTCTTACGTGTTTTTACCTACGCAAAGACGATTAGCTTTCTGTAATAAAATATTTTCTATCAAATTCAACAAATATCTTAGAGTTTTAAGATTTATTTGTTACGAGGCGCCATTCAACCTCTAGGGGTGAAATTGAGAAAAATATGTAGGTAACTCTGCACTTTTAGCGAACTAAATTATTGATGATCGGTTGGAAAGTATCTTCCCAGATACCGTTTAAGCATCTCTTATGAGAACATCTCACCATAAATAATCCTGAAACGGCGGTAATTTATTCGACAAACATTTTAATCCGGTCCGAAGCAAATTGGATATTTTATCTAAGTCCGAGACGGGAAAGTGATGGAGTCGGTTCATTTTCACGTTCTAATTCATTAAATTGTCACAAGTAGCAACCGAAAGAGAAATTGTAACAAAGATTTACATTTTTAACAGTATCAACACATTTCATCACATATTACGATATTTCATAAAATTTTAGGCTTTTATCGCTGTACTTCAGAAAAAATTATAGTCCATAATCATACATTTTGACAAAATTGTGTAATTTATTTTAAAATATTTTTGCATTCGGCCTTCAGTTTTATCAAAGTGCACAATATTTTTTATCAATTAAACGACATTGCTTACTTTTCTAGTTAAGTTTGAAACCAATTATGGATTATAAATAGTGATCATTATTACCAACAAGTTCGTTCATTTAGGCCAAAGATGGCGCCAGTAATTTCAGATGTCGCTGATTGTGATCCACTTCCCTGCCTTCCCAATATACAAAGGAATTTAACTATAAAAAGTCCACGCTAGCTAAAAATTAACACTTCTCTAACTAAACTTGCATAGAAAACGTAAAGTTATATAAACCTCGGATCGTTGAGTGGGGAATAAGTTATGTGTCGGTAACTTGTAACTTTAAAAACATAGCAATAAAAACGATGGATTTAATTTCTAAAAGAGTGCTTTATTTAAAAAAACAACACTACCACTTCTTCTGTTAAGTCCTAACTTTTTTACAGACATATTTATCCATTTGGGCATCAGATTTTTCTATTTGTATATCAGATTTGTCCGAATGGTCATTTGGAGAATATTTTTGTCTATTTGGACGATATAGCTGTCGAATACTTGTCAATTTAGATATTAGGTTTGTTAGGACATCATTTTTGTCCATTCCTACAATATTTGTGTCCAATTAGAAGATGTATTTTTTAGTTTGGACTTATCAGCTTTGGCGGAATAATATTGCTGTTCATTTGCAAAATATTATAAGATAGTTTATTAGGATGACATTACATTACATTTGTCTACCATTTTGATTGTTCAATGACATATTATTCGACTACGAACGTTCATGTTCTACCATGCGTGATTACTTAATTCCAATAACTTTTTTTTATTATCGCTTAATTTTAGGAACCGTTTAAGGATTTTTATGTTTTTTCTACCGTAATACGTACGTATTATGCTAAGTGGGTCGTACAAAATAAACGTTAAAGAAACGAGCTCTCTAGCTTTTTTTTACATGTGTTCCACATAGGAGGCCCCAAAGATATTCAAATACAGAAGAGATATGCTATGGTGTCCGCGCAACTGTCGCCGGACTACGCGCTAATTAGCGTAGTTTTCATACAAAAAGAATTTGTTCATTTCGTTGATTTTTTGAAAATGTGCATTAATATTGGTTAACAATATATTTTGAATAAGGAAAGAATTCGTTCATTTAGTTTAACGTTCGTTTGGTTTATTCGTTAATTATTTGTTCTTTTAGTTTATTTGTTAATTGGTAAACAATATCGGCGACACCTGGAAGCGCAGACCCACATAGTAAAAACAGCAGATAGCACATCTACTTATATTTCAATATCTTTGGGAGGCCCTAAGGAAAATAATTTCCCTCAGGGCCTATGTTATCTTTAAGGATGCTGTGTGGAGGGTTTTTTAAGGAAAGGAAGGAGAGGAGAGTTCTGGGAAGGAAAAGGGTTTAAGGGATAGGTGAGAATCTGTGGTTCAGTGTGTCCAGGTCATCTGCCTCCAAGACCTAGACAAACCTCACCCCGTGAACCCGGGCATCCCTGCTAAATCACCAAATGTAGCGAACCACTTGGGGTGACCTGTGGCAGAGATGTTGGTTATCCATTAAAGGTTCCCGGGGCGGCGGTACCCATTCCCGCCTCCCAAAGCTGCGCGTTGGTCAATGTTCATCACTAGTCTAGAGAAAAGTAAATGTTATCATACCTATTCATACATTTCCTAAGCATTGCTAGCTTTTTTCACGAACCAATATGCAACAAACATTATCTTCTCGCTGTATGAAATCCTAAAAGTTAAACTGGATTGTTTGCGGAAGCCGATTCACTTACCTTTTATCGGTTATCCTTACCCCTGTGAATATTTCATACAGCTATAGCTATGGAACGATCTTGGGATACTGGAAAGCAAACGGCGGAGCTTAACTTTATATTATTACGAGTATCTCCCCTAACAAAATAGCTTTCCTGAATACAGCGCTGGAGTCTTCTGAGAAAAATGTATTGGATCATTTTGCAATTTGTTCTTTTATTATTATGTTGGATTTGTACTAAGAAATATCCTCCAAGTATCTGGTAAAAAAATATTTTAATTCGATTACGACATATCATAATTTGATATTTTAAGAAGATATCTAAGAAATACAAGAGGCGTAGAATATTTTAGTCCTCCGCATTAGGAGATTCTGTGCTGAACGGAACTCCTTTGGATTAGTCCTGGATCGATCGATCGTTTTACACGACCCGGGTCGCTCACGACACACTGGCGTCATGAGCGGGTCGCGAAGACCCGCTCTTTTCACGACACAAAATATGAAATTCGATTACGCTTCACCCAGCTACTTTCTACTACCTGAGTCGAGAGAGAATTTTTTATTTTATTTTATTTATTAGCGTTATAAACAGTCATTACAAGTTCATATATAACAGTGTTAGAGATAGTCATATCATTGACCAATAAAATAACGACATAAAAATTTGAGACCATAATAAAAAAAAAAAAAAAAACAAACAAAACAATATATGTATGTAATATAAACAGTTCTGAAAAAGTGCATCTACTCACTTAAATCTACAAAAAATGTATTTTCAAACTGCTGAAATCAAAAAAGAAAATGTAATGAAGAGAAGGTGGCGAAACCCGGGTGTTGACAACCCGCTCGCTCTCTAATAATACATCTATCTATCGTCGCTCGCCCCGCCACTTCCGCACCCGAAACCCAGGTAGCAGTAGTAGAGAGGTTGCGAGAAGTGGGTCGCGAGACCCGGGTGCTGACGAAAAAATGACCCGCTCGCTCTTTTGTGGTCCGTGAGCGGGTTTCAATGAGCGGGTTATTCACGACCGACCTAGGACTACTTTGGATAGAGGGTTTTCAGCAACTTCTCTCATGGTTGGTTTTTTTCAGTAATTTTAGCGATGTTTTTTAATTCTTGTCAGTTGTTTTTCCGATAAATCCTTAAGCTTTGATTATAATACTAAGTTTAGTTAAGTTATTGATAAATATATTATGGTTATTGTTTATTTAATTTGCTTAATACTGGGTTGGAGATTAATTAACTTTACAGCTAAAGAATTTTTTGTCCAATGGAGGTATTTCACTTAAGAAAATTTAGCATGATTTTATTTTTTATGCGAATACCTCACAAGAGTCCCCGCTGCTCCCATCTGGAGCCAGTGAGACTATGGCATCTCTGATTGAGGTATGTTGTGAGGCTGGAGGTTGTGGGGAAGGAAAGAAGGTGGGTAAGCATCTGGATTTTCAGATCTAGTCACCAAACACGATTAAGACCTTTCAAGCGACGTTTTAATTCTGAATGTTGGTCTTACACCAGGGTGATACTGAGAGTATCTTGGTATGGTTTGCTCTGGTTTTATGATTGTATGAGGTGTTTGCCGCTTTGCCTTTTTTGATATTAATGATGAACCAGAATATTTTTGGTATAGATTTTTTGTATACTTGGAACGTTGAACTTTTTAAAGATTTATGTTCTAGACGTCCTTTAAGTGGTATTTATGATGCATTTCTGAGTTATATTTACAATTTGGGAGGCGGGAATGGGTACCGCCGCCCCGGGAACCTTTTTTGGATAACCATCACCTCTGCCATAGGTCACCCCAAATGGTTCGTTACGTTTGGTGATTTTTCAGGGGTGCCCGGCTTCATGGTGTGAGGTTTGTCTAGGTCTTGGAGGCGGATAACCAGGATACACTGAACCCCAAATTCCTACCCACCCCTTAAATCCTTTTCCTTCCCAGAATTCTTCTCTCCTTCCTTTCCCTAAAAAAACCCTCCACACAGCATTCCTATGGATGACATAGGACCTAAGGGAAATTATTTTCCTCAGGGCCTCCTGTATGGAGCTCATGTAAAAAAGTCGTTTTATGGTTTTATATTTCATGCTGCTGAACCCCATCCTGTTATTCCATATTCCAAATGAGAGTGGCATAAAGAATAATACCTATTCTCTCTTCGGATCCCTAGTTGACATAATATTTCGTAATTTTTTTAAGAAGCAGATAAGTTTAAATGGCTTTTTTTAGCATCCCAGTTTCACACCCATTTACCTAATAAACTATCGTCTGCAATTTAATGCAATGATTAATGAAAACGAATGAAGATATCTTTAAGACGGTAGAAAAATAAAATGTTGATAAGGGTGTTTAAAAAACTAGTTCACCGCCATACATAATGCATGATCGGAGGTTTGTGGAGGTTTCCGGATCGACTAGTATTATGAATCCACCGCGGAACAAGCCCCTGGGAGCCGCTTTCCGATGAATATTTAAACCCTCAGTCTGATGGCTTAGACCGCAGGTTTGGCCCGCCGGATGTAGGGGAATTCGTGGGCCCGACGTTAGAATGTGCCAATGGAGTAGAACCAAGAACTGGAAGCCAATTTTCGACTAGTCAACGTCGCATCATTTATTCACTAACAAGATTACAGCGGGAAATCGCAAAAGTTCACCAAATCATTTCGTTAAACCCCACTCGGTTCAGTAAAGTAACATGGATTAAAGTGATGTTATCACTGATCAGTAATCGGGATTTTCCATAAACCTTGGCCAGGTAATCCCAAAGGCGATGCCTAATTCAACCTTCCGTTAAAAATCAGATAATGATTCTCCCTAAAAAAATCAAGAGAATTTTTTAAAACGAATTATTTTTGTACCTTAAGAGATTGGATAATTATTTTATAGTTATTCATTTAACGCCCAAAGGGCTTTTACATGTTTGGTAGTACAAATAATTCATAACAGATGATTTTTTAACAGATACAGAAATAATAAAAATAAAATTAGGTAAAAAAGCACACAAGTCATAAAAATCAAAAATGCAGCGATTTCATAGATTTACAGAAAAACAGATATGTTTAAGAATAAAACAGATAAAGAAATAATTAAAATAAAATTAGATAAAAAAAGCACGCAAGTCATAAAAATACAAAAATACAGCAATTTCATAGGTTTACAAAAATACGGATATGTTTAGGAATACTTTTGGAATAAGTTTTAAGTTTCAAATAAGTTTTAAGATTTTCACGGCCAAAAGCATTTTCGTTATTTGTTTTTGGGGTGTTATGCCGTGTTGCGCTACCTCCTTCTTTAGCCAACGTTTCGGACATCGTTGCAGTGTCCATCATCAGGGCAGATCCGGCAGATCCGGTAGATTCTAAAGAAGGAGGTAGCGCAACACGGCATAACACCCCAAAAACAAATAACGAAAAATTCGCCAAGTTTATGTTAATATGTCAATATCACCTAAGTACTGATTTCCCATATTGTGAAATCGTTGTATCGGAGAGTGGGCAATGTAGTTCCGCTTAGGAATGCTACAGTATTCGTCGGTATTCGTAAGTTTATGAGTTGCAGTAGTTCGCAACAGTCAAATTTAGGGTTAAGTATTTTGAATAAGAATGTTCATCATCATCTTCTTCTTCCCCTTATCCTATTCGGGTCGGGGACCCATTGCATCGACAAGGCTCCTCCATACGTCCCTGTCTTGTGCTGATTGTTCGGCCTCTGTCCATGGTAGCCCCATCCTCTCCTCATACAGTTTCTGGAGTTGCCTCGCCCAACTGTGTCTAGGGCGGCCCACTGGACGTCTACCATCTGGAATCGCACTCAGTATCTTCCTCGGAAATTGAATTCGGTCATCAGACATTCTTAGTACATGCCCAAGCCACCTCAGTTGCGATTTTTCTATGAAGAGTAGCAGTGGTTCAATGTTTAGATCATCTCGGATCGTCGAGTTTCTTATATGATCCCATTTCGTAACCCCTGCCACTCCTCTCAGGTACCTCATTTCGGCAGCTTGGACTCTAGAGCGTGTACGTTCATTTATCATCAATGTCTGGTGGCCGTATAAGAATGTTAAGTAATTTATTTTACGTCTGTCTTCTGGTGTGTGTATTTTTAGAATATTCAATAATAAATTATATTTTAAGTCTTCTAGTGGGATATTTAATTTAAAATTTATAAAACGCAGAAATTTTTTTTGTATTCGCTCAATGTTATTAATGTGAATTTTGTAAGATGGAGACCAAGCTACCGAGTTATATTCCATTAGGCTTCTAACTAGAGATACATATAATAATTTAATGGCTTGTTGTTAGGCTAGTTGATTGCAAATTTTAATACTTCACCCATTGTTTGTTATGTTGATACAGGAACTCTGTTATCAGTTTATTGATATTTGTTTACTCAAGCCCACAGGACCTCGAATTTTGCGGGTATAAATTATTTGATCTTTACGGAAATAATAAAATTCGTAATAAAGTTAATTTAGTATGTCAAAACCATGGACTTATGTTATGAGTAAAATAAGCTATCATTTATACAAGTCAAAGCCTTTTCCTCCTCACACGACATTAAAACTTTCGTTCTCAAATAACATTTAAAAGAGAATAAATTATGTACGCATATACTAAATCCCCAAACTTGCAGCAATATCTTACTTCTGTGTTACTTGTTTGTAGATACTTATATCCATAGAGTTTTGTTTGTTGGTTGATTTTAAATATTATCACTGGCAACCCTGAGAAAACCCAAATCAATCCCTGACTTTAAAGTCTCGGTGGTAATTATGTATGTCATTAAGTCACTAGTTTTGAGGCAGCAGTTATAAATCTTAGTTGTAATTCACTAGCTGTAAGTCACTGGTTATCATTATAAATCTTAGTTGTAAGCCAGTTATATTATTTTTATTGTTTATTTATTTGTACAACGTCTGGAGGTGATTTTTCTCACCCAAACGGCGCTATAAAAATTAGGCAAATATTATTATCATTATTAATTATACCTAAATAAAGTAACTCTTCAGTACTCATACAAAATATCTTAACAGTTAAAAGACAAGCCGATAGTGTGTTGTGGGCATGTCTAAGTTTCCAAAGCAAGCTCGATATTTCCTTTATTCTGGTAAAGTCAATTTCAATTGCTCGTCTATGACTCAGGAGTCGAAAGTTATTATTTTCAACAACAGTTCTCTTTCAAATTGGTAGACATTGCTTACACTTCTTGCGATTACGTATACAGTGATAATAAACATTGTGGTACAGAAAGTATTCTGTTTAAACTCCTCAAAAATCGGACGTATTTTGTCAGAATTAAAAAATATTTGTACTTTTTTGTTATTTATTTTTGCGGTGTTATGCCGTTTGCGCTACCTCCTCCTTTAGCCAACGTTTCGGACAGCATTACAGTAACCATCATCAGGGCAGATGTGTGGGCTTTGCAATAAAATTCAAATAAATGGAATATTTCTGAACATATTCGAAAACTAAAAACTGTTTATGAAATGTGGTGAAACAAGTTTACAAATGCTGTTATCATCATTACATAGTATAAAATGAAGTCGCTCAAAATGTATGTACGCGTTAATCTTTCAAACTACGCAACGGATTTTCATTCGGTTTTCACCAATAGATAGAGTGATTAAAGAGGAATGTTTATATGTATAATACATTTAATTTGTATTAGAGAAAAGCCGAGAAATTCAAAGAAAACATATTTTTGTGCGATTTAAAACGGCTGGCGGGCCGTAATATAGTCACTTTTGAAATTCGTTCTACGAAAGAAATTGGAAAATAGATGTCCTAGAGTAAGTAGGTATTTGATTTTCCCTTTTCAAATATCCAGTGTTGCATTGCAAGCATTGTATAATTAGTGGCGATCGCTCGAATTGCATTTATACATAGTATAAAATGAAGTCGCTTAAAATGTATGTTCGCATAGATCTTTTAAACTACAAAACAGATTTTCATGCGGTTTTCACCAATAGATAGAGTGATTCAAGGGGAAGGTTTATATATTATAGTAGAGAAAAGCCGAGAAATTCAATTCAATATTCAATTCAGGCAGCGGGCAGCGGGCAGCTGGCAAGCGGGTGGTGTGGATTATATAAAGATTGGGAATTGGCGTTGTGTTTCGTTAGCCACAGCAACGTGTGGCCGGGTCTGCTAGTTAGACATAAATCTATATTTTTTTTAAATATTAAATATTCATGCAAGCATGAAAAAGTTTAAAAAATGGTTCACCTTACGTTTTTTCTGTCAATAATATTACTGATAATAAATAAAAAAGTGAATTGTAAACGTTATTATCACATCACGTTTTTGTTGCTTTATAAATAAATAATTGATTTTTTTTTAATTTTTCTCAAATAGCTATCGAAAACCTTGGTTTCATAGAGGTGCTCATTTAAGTTTTTTCTATTATTATATATAAAGTATGGAGCTTTCTCTTTCTAATACCGTTATGATCATATTTCTAGCCATGACAGTAAGGGAAACACTACGATTTTTTATCAGAACCTATGTGAGCTGGGGCAATTATGGTCGCCTGTGATTAAACGTATTAAAAAACGCAAGTTTGTTAAAAGATACTTATCAATTGGTAGTGTGAAGATTAAACTAAATCAGAAACTTGTATTGGAACCAGTGTGATAATTTTTAGCAACAACAGGTTTAAGGTGGGTATAAGACTGATCCAATTAGGGCGAACAAGAAGTAGTCGAGTGGAAAGCCTATACAGTGTACAGTTCCGAGCGCAGGTTTGGTCGCAGCCAGCCGACTGAAAAGGCTAAGTAATTGGATTAAGGATTACAATTTGACGGTGTTAAATTGACAGTTTTTAAGGAGATTAGACGGAAAAATCACTACGCCTTATGGTGTCAGGTTTCTTACAGCATGTTTGGAGCCTATTTTGATCTATTTATTGTAATTTAAAAACTATTTATTGCAATTTCTTTAAAAATGTTAGATAAATATTAAATAGAAAACAACTGAAACAAGTTTACTATGCTCTTATACAATCATCACTTGAATGTGGTATTATCAGCTGGGGAAGTGCCAGAAATACTTGCCTGGAGCCTTTAGTAAAGATTCAAAAACTAATTTTGAAGGTTATTCTTAAAGTCCCGTTGAGAACGAGCACTGATTTTATTTTTAAGACACTAAATGTTCCTAACCTGCTAAAATTGTATTAAAAAAATATCCTGCTTCATCAATTTAAAAATACACACATGTTTGAAGAACGAATAAGCACTAGAGCATTAAGAGAGTCAAATGTAAAATCTTTTAACATCCCAGTTTGTCAAACTTCTTATGGGCAAAGAAGTTTTAAATATAATGCAACTAATCTGTTTAATTCTCTACCTCCTGAAATTAGAAACACACAATCCAAAAATGCATTTAAAAGTAAAATCATTGATCACCTTAAATAAACATTTCCATCACGAGTATTTAATAACATACTTACCTTTATACCTACTGTGTGTATATATGTAACCACTTACCTACTGCAATCTTCTATATATATGTAACATACTTGAATTGTATATTTAAAGAAAAATAAGATTTTATATCAACCTGTCACTTTCTTAATATTTTTCAAAATATTACTTAAACAAAATCATAGATAACCACTCTGTAAATTGCCATCTCAACACAGGAGTTTCACACCTAGTGAGATGGGCAATACGCCATTATTATAACCAAATAATGTTATATGAAAATAATGAAATAAATTAAATTTAACTAAAATAAAATTGTGATTTTCCCATAATTTTATTATTTTTAAAGAAAAACTTTTTTTTTGTTCATATGAAGCGGATACTTTGAGATGTAACATTATTAATTTAAAATAAAACAATAACTTTGTAAACACCATTTTTATTTTTTATACTTTATACCGACCGGGTTTCGCTACCACCGTAGCTTCTTCAGGGCAGTATAATACTAAAATTAAATTACATGTGTTATAAATAATATATGTTTTAAACCAAAATGGGCTGGACTCCTCAAGTGGAGGAGGAAGTAGGCGTACTTTAAATTTATTTGATTTTATTAATTACCTTATTTGAGGAGTCCAGCCCATTTTGTTTTAAAACATATTTTAACTTAATGTTAGTAGAGTATCTATTATACTGCCCTGAAGAAGCTACGGTTATAGCGAAACCTGGTCGGCATAAAGTATAAAAAATAAATGTGGTGTTTACAAAGTTATTGTTTTATTTTAAATTAAATACATTTTTAATAATGTTATTACAAAGTTCTGCAAGTATATTTAGTTTAATTGTTGTGACAGCTGTTTCGGTGTTAAAGTGACGAACCATGTCTTGTAACTTTTGGAATCGGGTCACTAACAATTCCTTATGTAGACGGAGACACGAATAAAACACCAGCCGCCTGTTTTAATTTATGCAAAAAAAAATTATATCACCAAAAAGCGTATTTTCTTTTATTTTGTGAAGTTCAGGCTGAAATATTAAAAAAATCAGAGTGTGCAATTCACACGCGGTAGAAGTGAAACCTTCAGAAAAGTAAAGTGGACAAGAGTGGTGGGAGAATACGAAGCACTTTTTTGATCAATTTGAAGGATGGTTTTTCCATATTCTGTCGTCGAATTTCAGTGCATCTTTTCCTATACATTTGGTCATCTTATTATGTAGTATTTCTGTTTTTTTCTTCGGAGTCGCGAGATGTCGCTTTCTTTTGTGTTTTCTTTGCCTGCTCATTTTGGAGTGGTTTAAAGATTAGATATTGATTTTACAAAAATAATAATAATAATGACTCTAACCTTAACTGTTCCTCCGTTAAGGTACGTCAGGCGCTTTATACCACGAGACTAAAGGAGGTTTGCGTGGGACCGTGGATTTATCGTATTATATTGGATCCGAGTACCCGTGAAATAAATAAGTATTTTGATGCTGTCTCATTCTTTCGCGGGCAAAATCCTGCAGATGTATGTGTTTTTAATGTCGCTCGCTTCCGTTTCATCGAATTTCAAATCACAACGTTGCTTAAGAAGTTTTCACTTCAAAATGTTTTTTTTCTATAAAATTATATTCCCCTCCACAAGACATCTAGCCTCACTCAATGCAAACGGTTGGGAGCAGCTAGAACTCTAGTGCGGTAATCACATAAAAAATTAATATTGTAAGGAGGCATCATTTTTTTGCTGGCTGTTATTTATCCCCAACGAAGTAAATGCAATACGCAATCAATGCATTACCGTTGCATTAAGCCATTGAAGCCTGCAACCCACCAAACATGGCGACTTTTATTGTAGGGTTGAACATCCGACCAATCAGCGGCCGTTGCAATTCTCCCCTCACCCCCCCTCAGGACATGGTATTGTTTTTCTGCAATAAGCCCCCACTTTTAATCCCCGCATGCAGCGAGATGCATGACGGGGTATGCGGTGGAAGCGTGTGGGGAAGAGGGGAAAGAGGGGACGAGTAATCTGCGAGGGTGTCTTGATTGCACTTTCCTTGAATGCATTCCTGGTATATTAGCGCATACTAGAACAGATCCGGAGAGACGTGTGTGCGGCTCATGATCTGAGATGTAATTAATTTTTTAATAAACTCAAAAACCGGTTTAAGCAAGTCCAAGTGTCAAAGAAAATTGACACTACATAAAGAACCATGTAATGGCGATAGTTGATTGGCGCAGGGATCAAATGGTGTGCTGTATACACGTAATCTAAAGAAGTGACCTATTCAATACTAATTGCTGAGGATGTCTTCGAATCAGGTGGTGCGCTTGTGAATTACGTTCATTTGTGATCATTTAATTAACGGTTTAATAGTACTTCTTGAAATGTTTCAAAAGCAGAGGCGTATGCTCCTCTTTACATTTATAAATCATTTCGACAACGTTACTTTTCGATGGGCTGCGGCGCGCTCGAATGAAGATCGAGTATATTGTTCGATACTTATGTTTACATGTTCATTTCTCACTCAACCGAGTTAAATGTTGAGTTCGACGATGACATTCAATGACATTGAATCTTTCACTTTTTTATTTACATGATTCAATTTGGTTGCTTCATCCAAATTGAAATGCAGAAGCGAACATTGTAATATCGTCATATGGTTTCTCGTAGCCAGATTTTCAAGGAACATTATTGTAGTATTATCGAGGGTATTTTTTTTATAAATTGTTTTACTGAGTGATGTCCTCCATGAAATCATTTTCTGTGTAATCCTTATTTACTATTTGGTTTTAGGAAATGTTTTTTCCTGTAATTGTATATTGACGACAGAAAGGTGTATTTTTGTGTGCTTCGTTTTTTGTAAAGGATATTAATGTCTCGATCGCCTTAAGGTGGGTCCAGATATGTTCTTTTGTCCGTACCGTACCTCCGTTTCGTATCAGCGTCGCGATCCAAAAACTCTGGACACAAAGTAAAATACCGGTCAATTATATCAAAATATAATTGACCGGTCAGTGGTTGAGTGGGCATAGCGCTTGGATCCCATCCGGGCGTCGCGTGTTCAATTCCTCGGCTGGCTAAGTCCTCCATCACAACACAAGCAACATTTTAGGCTTTCTGTGGTGGTAGTAGGAGATTTTCAAACATTGTTGGGTTATTCGTAACCCGGGAATGTTTGTCTTTCTTTAAAAAAAAAAAAAAACCTTTTACGAAATCACATAATTCTATAATGTTGTTGTTTGAGGCAGTGGGAAAGGAAAGAGATGGGAAGAGGAAGGTGGGGAAGTACCTGGCTATTCACATCTGGTCACCAAACACGGCTAAAGATATTTTAAGCAACGTTTGAATTCTGATTGGTGGTCTTACACCAGTGCGATACTGAGAGGTCATCCACTTTGGAACATGCCGCAAATACACTATATATTATTTGAAATGAATTAATTGTGAAATAACACAAATTATTCAAAATAAAATTTATTTGCGTACGCCAGGATTCGATCCCACGACCTTCGGAAGAGACCCCGGAGGCCGATCAAACGCTTTCTCCATCTTAAAATCTTAATTTTATCATCTTTGTAAGTGGTAATTTTGTTTATCGCGCTCACAAAAGACTGTTCAAATGGATAAGTAATAAATCTGAGGTAGCCAACAATATCATCACAATCTCCAACCTCAAGTGGTACTCTATTTACATTGTGGAGGTCGAACAAGGACACCGATCTGCAGTCTCACGGCAATCCGATTGGTCCCCCAGACACCAATAGGAATCAATCCTTATCTCAAGTCACTCTCTCGCGTTGCAACAAAGGTCATCTAAATCATTCTACATTAAACTGCCGGATAATACACTGTCTTGTAAATCGTTGTTCGCTCTGCGCTTT
The DNA here is from genome assembly GCA_929108145.2 of Limnephilus rhombicus. Lineage (NCBI taxonomy): Eukaryota > Metazoa > Arthropoda > Insecta > Trichoptera > Limnephilidae > Limnephilus > Limnephilus rhombicus. The sequence continues at coordinate 15,875,943 of OV815277.1, forward strand.
CATATACAATTGTTCATATTTAAAAATTAAATTATGGTGCTTAATGTTCGTATGTAATTTGTTACCTGTTAGTATTGTACCCACGATCTGCTTATTTGATTTACCACACATCGCACACACGTAAACATATCCCCATAACATAATATGACCTACACAAACACACTATCGTAGGATAGGTTATCGTATCGGTTAGAAAAGGGAAGCAGATTCACCCACATATAAGAAGGACTGACGATGTTAAAAAAAGAGCAGGCTTCTGATGGATGAAAACCGCCAGAGACAGTATACACCTAGGTATTTAATTCATCGGCAGTTAATATTTTGGAGTCGTATTAATTTGGAATCGCTGAAAAGGGACTTCTGGTAGAGGTTCCATTACAGTTGATCCGCCGACAATTGCCCCACCGGCATACATATATTCAATACTATGCCATTTAATAAAAAAATTGTTTCTCGCTGCGTGTTCTTTCCCATTTGTCCCGTTCCCCTTATGCCTCCCCTCTCACGTTCCCACTCTGCCTCCTCCACCTTCCCTCTCCCTACTTCACTCCCCCCTTCTCCCGTTCCGCGAACCCCCCTCCTGAGTTCCCCTCCCCCTTCCCAGGTTCCGCTCCTCCCTCCCTGGTTTCCCCCCCCCCCCCCCCCGTGAACCCCCTACCCGAGTTCCCCTCCCCCCTCCCACATTCCATACATTCAGTCCCGGTACATGCAGTTTTCAAACAGCTCGCGTGCCACCTATTGCATATTTTTATACTAATTTCATAATGCCAGAGCTCACCAGTAGTTTTATAAAAACCTTGTCCTGATAATAACAAACACAAAAAAAAAAGAATTATCCAATTTGGTGCAGTCGTTCGGAAGTTATGCGCGTACATACATTTCGGCGATTCGTTTTATTTATATAAAGATAAAAGATAGATAGATAGATTCAGTAGGTTTAGGGAAAATATTACATAAATATAGTTATAATCTATGGAGTTTCTCATAAGTAACCAAATATTTTTGTCCTACAAAAAGTTTCAAAAATCGATATCTAGATTGTGTTTTTCACACTAAACTAAGTGTATCACATTAAAATAGTGGATCGTTTTCCTATTAATAAATAATTACAGTGAGAACAGATATATTATAAGATTGAATTTAAAAACAAAATCTTGAAATTAACATGACAAGTGATATTTGAATTTGAAACCATTTGAATTTGAATTTGAATTTGAAGTTTGAAGTCAAGTGACATTTGAAGCCATAGACAAAAAGTTAACAGAATATTCTACCATTCTAACATCTACCTACATCTAATAATAATCCATAATATTATAATGGAACAAGAAAACTCTGCCCAACAATTCCTGGCAAAGGCAACCTCTATTTTAAACCTGTTAAATATCATCATAATGGACACATCTAACAAATTCACCAAGGAACAAATAGCGAAACTCGCCCCTAAATTCACCGATCTATTGGGTAATGTCGGTCAAATGGGTGTAAAGTTAGGGAGCCTTGAAGGAGAATTGAAGACCTACAAATATATGTCTTCTAATCAAACACCCGAAAATGGGAACAGAACATATAGTTCGATTACGTCCAACCAAGTCCTCCCGAAATATCCACCGAACACAAGAAACAATGCCCCTATACTTCCTGCGAGACCAGCCGTACTTATCTTCCCCAAAGATGACAAGTCACTTCCTTCCAGCAGTACTCTTGAAACTCTCAAAACCTCAACTAACCCATCATCTTTGGGAATTACAATCACGGGGGTACGAGAAATAAGGAACGGAGGTGTAGTCGTGCATCCAAGTACCGATGCAGAGGCCATAAAACTTGCCAATGCACCGACCCTATCCGATGCTGGTCTGAAAGCAGCAGTTTCTTCACATAAACTTCCTCGGATAGCTATCCATGGTCTACCTCAAGTTGTGCCCCTCGAGAACATCATCTTGGCAATCCACCAGCAAACACACGAAGAAACCGGTCTACAAATTAATGAATTGAAAGATAAATTGCAGTTCTCTCACAAAGTAGGACCTCGTACCGGATCGTGCACTCATGTCTTCAGAGTTCCTCCTTCTGTTCGTCACTCCCTCATTCGCTTCTCTAAACTGGCTATGGACTGGCAAATACACACCGTAAGGGATTGGATCGACAGTCTAAAATGTGGACACTGTCAACTTTACGGCCATACGGCGTCGAAATGTAACGCAGACATGCCTACATGTTCTCACTGTGGAAAACCTGGACACAATCGAGATGCTTGCCCGACTCCTGAAAAGCCACCAGCATGTGCTACCTGCAAGTTCTTTAGAAAACCGTCCACACACAACACTGGCTCCCCTGACTGTCCTGCCCGCCAAGCCGCTGAGAGACGCGAATTATCTCGAGTCAATTTTTTAGGCTGAATCAGAATCGACACCTTATTAATACTAACTTTTCCACCTATTATCAAAATATTCGTGGTCTCAATACTAAGCTAAACTCCTTTAGATGCTCCATAAATTTATGCCCTTATGATTTTTTATGTTTTACTGAAACATGGCTATCAGACAATATTGCTTCAACAGAACTCGGATTCCATGACTACATTATTTTTCGCCGTGACCGCTCTTCCTCTTCTAACAAGTGTAGAGGAGGTGGGGTAATGATATGTATTAAAAAAAAATACTCTTGCCACATTCTTGAATCGTCTAATAATGTATCTGAACAATTATTTATTTGTGTTCTACTTGGTTCCAAGAAACTTGTCATTGGTTGTGTATACATTCCCCCCTCCTCTTCAATAGAAATCTATAAGTCACATACTGAAGCAGTTGAGCGTGTTTCCATAAAGGCCGATTCCTTACTTATTTGTGGTGATTATAATCTTCCTAAAATAGTGTGGCTTAATGATAGTCATGGTGTGAAAACTCCTAATAATGTTTCCCTTCATGCTTCCATAATAGTAAATTTCTTTGCCTTCCTGAATATGTACCAATTAAACTCGATCAATAACTGTGGAGGTTACTGTCTTGATCTAATATTTACCAATATGCCTAGCGTTTGTGTATGTGAAGCTACTGACTCAATATTACCAATAGATAAATATCATCCACCACTCGATATTAACTTCACTAATCCTTTCAAAAGTGACACTCTGAAATCAGCAGTTACATTCCACTACAAATTTAACAAAGGTGATTATACTGGCATGAATAGGTACCTTGCCCAATATGACTGGGCAGGTATGTTATCAAACAACAATATTAACGATGCTGTATTTAAATTCAACGAATGTATAACTCATGCTATAGATTTGTTCGTTCCAAGGGGAACTTTTTCCCAGCCTAAATTTCCTATTTGGTTCAGTATGAAACTAAAGCATTTGATTATGGAAAAAAAGAAAACACACAAGTTATTCAAATTAACGAACAACTTAGCGCTTTATCAAAAATTTTCTCAGTTAAGAGAATTATCCAAAATTGAATCTAACTTGTGTTATAAATCTTATATTGAACTCACTGAGACAAAATTAAATCTTAACCCTAAACAATTTTGGAAATTTATTAAACAAAAACGTATTGATAACGATCTCCCTTCAAGTTTATTTTTTAATGATACTCACGCCACCAACGATTTCGATATTGCCAACCTTTTTGCTGAACATTTCTCCTCTGTCTATACTGATAACATATGCACCATCCCTCCACTTAAATATGCTAATACTATTGACCTTAATAATTGCGAAATCACACTTGTAGATGTTTTCAATTACTTAAAAAATCTTCCCAGCAAAACAAGCACTGGTCCTGATGGTATACCTGAAATATTATTGAAAGAATGTAAATCTGTTGTATCTAAGCCAATTTGTTTATTATATAACTTATCATTATCATCTGCCACTTTTCCGGATTCCTGGAAGGTTTCCTATATACGACCTATTTTTAAATCGGGTAATAGGTCGAACGTAGAAAACTATAGACCTATATCGATGTTATCTCATATTCCTAAAATCTTTGAATCTATAATCACAAAAAAAATAACACCTATTTTCAAAAATGTGCTGATTGAGGAACAGCATGGCTTTAGATCTGCTAAATCTACCACTACAAACTTACTCTCCTTCACCAACACCGTAGTCAATGGCCTAGAAGATAAATCACAAGTAGATGTTCTATATACCGACTTTTCTAAAGCTTTTGACAAAGTAAAACACGCTATCCTCATGGCCAAGCTATATGCTATAGGTATACGAAACCCATTGCTATCTTTCTTTAATTCTTATTTAAGCAATAGAAAACAAAGAGTTAAAATAAATAACATTGAGTCTATTATTATTGAAGTAACATCCGGCGTACCGCAAGGAGCACATTTAGCCCCGCTTCTCTTCAACTTGTTTATAAATGACATTATTCGTATTTTCTCTCACACACGCTTTTGGCTTTTTGCTGATGACAATAAGATCCTAAAAATAATCAAAAACTACCATGACTGCCTTCTTTTCCAATCAGATATTGACTCTTTCAATGACTGGTGTAAAATTAATTGCTTGGAACTAAATGTCGATAAGTGCAAAATTATGTCCTTCTACAGATCTAAAAATCCGATTGTTTTCGAATACAAATTAAATAATAATTGCCTAACAACTGTTCAATCTATTAAAGATCTTGGTGTCTCTCTTGATAGCAAGCTTTCTTTCCGGGAACATATAAATACGATTGTTAATAAATCTCTCAAACTACTTGGTTTTATCACTAGAACCACTTCTGACTTCAAAAACATAAATACCCTAAGAACTCTTTACTGCTCCTTGGTTCGCCCCCATCTTGAATATGCTTGTATTATATGGTCTCCTTTTTATGCTGTCCATATTCGTCATATTGAATCCGTTCAACATCGGTTCCTAAAGGGAATTGCTTGGAGGCTAGGATTAGAGCGAGGCAATTACTCGTATGCTGAAATTGAACAAACTCTAAACCTTTCTCCTTTAGAAGACCGTCGGATAAAATCTGATCTCATTTGTTTCTTCAAAATTATTAACTGTTTAATCGACTCGCCTACATTACTACAACTCATCACATTTAATATACCTTCTCGTAGACTCAGAAATAAAGACCTGCTTTTCCTCAATCAGCACTCGACTAACTATGGTTATAACTCACCACTGTCCAGAATGTGTAGACTGGTCAACTCACGTCAAGACCTTGATTTTTTTGGTATTAGCTTAAATGATTTCTGTCGCTCTTTAAACAAATGAAGATATGTAATATTCACCCTAATTTTTGCAAGGTCTTGACGTGACTTGACACTTATTTTTCTTCTATTTTCACTGTTTGTCTTTGCTTTCATGTACCATCCAAATCCTTACATTGTTCATTTCTATACTTCGTGATACTTTGTTTTAAATTGGACGTAAGTCCGTAAATAAATAAATAAATAAATAAATAAATAGTGACAAGTGACCGCGAAGGGATGTGCAGAGAGGATGTGCCGTTGAATAACAAAAACGTATTGTCATAATGGATGAAGGAAAATTTATTTGTCTAAATACTGTGTACACCAGTGCATAAGTTCAAAAAATCGACACTGTATATAAGTTTGATATTCATACCAACTTATTATTAGGGGTAGTTTTGAAGTCGATTTTACGTATGAAATTGGTAAATTATGCACAAAAAATCTTTTTAGTAAACATCATTTCGAGCGGCCAATCGTTACCCTGGTAGGAAGTATTCTGTCGAAATCGAAAGCGTAAATTTACCGCTATTTTTAAGTTTATCCAAACCCAAATAAATCTGAACAAATTTATTTATACGCAATTCACAACATGTCTGAAATAGGTTTATAAAATAAAAATAATTTATTGAAAGCCCCTTGGCTCTAACACAATCCCTTAAGCCCCCATAAAGCCTTCGGTACATCAATACTAGTCCGTCGTTCTGCATACATGAATACTTGAGGGGCCATTGGTCACTCCTCCCCTAAGTAACTTGTTAGGATTCAGCCTGAATACTGCGGAATGAGGACACCAACCCTCGGTTGAAGAGCCCTGGACTGGTTTATGTGTGTGGGAAATAATATATTAAAAACTTCTGGATGATGATCATTGAAAGAGCGTGAAGTATGCAGTTTTTCTACAGTTATCCTGGATTTATTACGAGCAACAAACTCAGCTATCGAACACCTGGAAATTGCGCAGAAAACGATGTTAAAGGTAATACTTAAAAAACATAGACTTACTGATACAGACCAAATATTCAACCGCTGTGACGTACTAGACATACGACAATTATACGTTAAATCGCTACTAAATTACATTTTTGACCAAAAAACGCAATCTTCAACAAACACAAAATATTACAAACAGACCAGTTAGACAAGCATACAAAGAAAACATAAAAACTCCGACGGTAAATACAAGCTTTGGACAAAGACACTACCAATATCAAGCTATAAAAGCATTCAACAGTCTAACACTTAAAAATAAAATTTAGGAAAACAAAAATAAATTCCGACACAAAATTACAAAATGGATTAATCCATTAATTCATTAGACCAAAATAGACAATACTGCCAAAATATCATAGCATAAAATAATAAAACATACAAGTAACACACAAAACCAATATAAAACACAATCACCCACAAACACACAACACTTTAACATTGTGTACCTACCTACCTAATTTTGTATAAATTCTGTAACAAAAGAATGTCAATTGCCAGCCTGAAGATGTCCATAATAGGATGAAACCGGTACTGGTGAAATAAATAAGTGGAAATAAGTTAAAAAGTGTTTTAATTTAAATTTTAACACAACACTTATTAAAAATATCGTTTTTAACCTTATATAATATTATTTATTTTTAATTTTAAATCTCTAATTTTTAAGTTTAATTTATCTTAATCGTATGTTTTTTTTTTACTTTTTTTTTTACCAATATTATATATATATTTATATGTATTGTGTATAATTTTGTATATGAAATGGAGGCCTCAGCACGGGTAAACCACCCAGTGAGGCCAACATCATTGAATTGTGTATAAAATGTAAATATATTGCATTAAATAAATTGAAATTCGTAAGCAATAATTTTTTTTTCTGGTAGAAGTATGTTTAGTTTTATTGTTAATTGAAAAACACTTGATCAATTATGCATTTCCTCCCTGCCAAGATAAGATTAGAGATTTTTATATACCTAATATTTACCTGCGTTTATATTATAACTGATAAAAAGAGCTAAAAAGATAAATATCGAACGTGTTCACTAGGAAGAACGGGAATACGTGTTTAAGCCTAGTTGGATAGTCGTCACTAGACCCAAAAAACACATAAAATTTGGTAAAAAACCGTCAATTAAACAAAATAATTCTAAAAACTCGAAAATACATAATATCATATAATGAATAAGAGATCACTTTGTATAAACCACTATAAAATTATAGTGGTTTATACAATATATATATATACACTATAAAATTATAGTGGTTTATACAAAGTGATCTGTTATTCATTATATAATTAATGATGCCACAAAGTGATTTTGCGAAGTTTGAAGAAGTAAATACATAATATCTCTTATATTTTCAGTTCATAAAATGAAATCGTAACGCCATTCTGACAGTAGTTGGTAGTGTAATTAGTAATTATAAATGGTCTGCATAGTTGCCTTTAAGCCAGTTTATCGGGGTTCTGCGGCGGTGGTTATTTGTTTTTAAATTTCATGTGTATTGTACGTTTTTAGATTTTGGCTGCCAAATTTTTTTCGTTATTTGAGGTGTTATTACACATCTACCGGATCTGCCCTGATGATGGACACTGCAATGCTGTCCGAAACGTTGGCAAAATAAGGAGGAAGCGCAACGCGGCATAACACCCCAAAACAAATAACGAAAATTCATGTGTATTGTTTGTTTTAGTTATATTTTAAAAAATTACAAGTTTTTTTTTAAATTTTTATTTTGTTAATCATTACATAGTATAAAATGAAGTCGCTCAAAATGTATGTGCGCATAGATCTTTTAAACTACGCAACGGATTTTCATGCGGTTTTCACCAATAGATAGAGTGATTCAAGAGGAAGGTTTATATGTATAGTACATGCTTATTACAGTAGATAAAAGCCAAGCAATTCAAATATTCAATTCAGGCAGCGGGCAGCGGGCAGCGGGCAGCGGGCAGCGGGCAGCAAGCGGGGGGGGGGGGGGAATTTATAAAGGTTGGGTAATGGCGTTGTGTTTCGTCAGCCACCGCAATGTCTGGCCGGGTCTGCTAGTTTATTTAATAAATAAATTTTACAAAACATTTTAAAGTTAATCAAAATTAATTTGTAAGAAAATGCATGGTAGCATTTATTTTTTTCGGGCAGATATTAATTTTTTGGTAAAAGTCAAAATATGTCTTTTTTTACTCTTTGAAACAAATGAGGAGGTTCAATGTGAACAGATTTAATAGAAGATTTTAGCCACTATCGACATCCTTTTTTTTTTTTTTTTTACATAACTCCACACAGGAGGCCCTGAGGAAAATAATTTCCCTCAGGGCCTATGTCATCTGGGATGCTGTGTGGAGGGTCTTTTTGAGGAGAGGAAGGAATGAACATTGGTCTTGAAGAGACCCATGTTGTAGGAAGGAGAAAACACAGAGGCCGGCAAATCATTCCACAGCCGAGCTGTTGAACACAAGAACGAGTCGAAGAAACGACCCGTTCTCAAGTGACAAATGTCAACCGTGTACAAATGTTGGGCACGCGTTTGGCGTGTTTCCCGACTATGCACCGGTGCCGAAGGGATCAATGATGCTAGTTCCTCGGAGCATCTTCCATTGTAATACCGGTAGAACAAGGATAGCATTCCCACTCGACGCCTGTGCTCTAAAGATTGCAATCCGTCTGTTAAGATGGGAGAATCTATCAAACGGACCGCCCGTTTCTGCACAGAGTCGAGGGTATTTTTCAGGTATTTTGGAGCTCCAGACAAGAGGTGGCTACCAAATTCAACCGTGGGGCGCACCCGCGATGTTAGCGTCTTTGAACGAGTATGTAAGAAATTGTTTTCAAATGTGTGTTTTTTTTTATATTAGCTCCACACAGGCGGCCCTGAGGAAAAAAATTCCCCTCAGGGCCTATGTCATCTATGGGGATGCTGTGTGGGGGATATTTTTGGGAAAGGAAGGAGTGGGAGTTATTGGAAAGAAACATGTATGAGTGTGGATAGGAATCCGGGGTTCAGTTTGTCCAGGAGTGACGGACGTACTAATCCATCCCTCCAACCGTGGTGCAAGGCGATGTTACGAGAGAGTCCTGATGGAGAGGTCAAAAGGTCTCCCTCAACCATTCTCTCTCGATCCGGCCAGCCACACAGTTAGGTGCAGACGTATGCGCCGCCAAGATTCGGCATAGTGAAAGATGGTTGCGCCGATTTGGTACCTACATATAAATTAATTGGTTTGATAATTGTTGATGAATTGCCTAAAATATGCATTCCTGTTCGCTTCCAATTTTAAATCCTAAAACTACAGAAACCACAGACAGTGCTCTAGTATTTGTAGAGCGCCACGCAAGTTTTTACGTTGAAAACCGTCGAATCACTCTCCGCATTAGAATAACCCGCAATTTGATCAGTATTGTGAAATTGTGATTCCGCCGCAGTTATTTATATATGGGTTATTATTATTGTGCTGTACTATTTATGTGTACTGAAAGACAACCATTTTATGTGAGAGCTATGACCAGCTATGGACCACCAGAAAAGGCCTTAAGATGCAACCATGCGAACCAGGATAAGTATGTGGTTTCCTACAGTCTTTCATTTCCTCATTCTGCTTTTCGGCAATTAAATGTTGTTGTTTTTAATCGTACCCATAATGAACGAAAATTTATTGAAATAGCGCTTAAACTATATGGCAAAGATTGTCAACCACTACCTACTATAGAAAATATATAAGATTATACTCTTGCAAAATAAACCTTTCTTGTTGCCATTCAATAAGATGTCTTCGAGAGATATTCATTAAACCAAGTTTCTATTTGAAGAAATTCTACGAAAATAGATACCTTCTTGGGACCTTTGAGAAGAGAAAAATCTAAGGCTCTTCTTGACTTAAGCGTTTATTTCTAAATCTCAAGAATTGAACATTCTCATACGAAAAAATTAGTTATAATAAGTTTTAGTGATAAATGCTTAATAAACCACAATGATCTATTTCCACAAACTATAAATACCGTTAAAAATGAGTGGATTATTTAATATTTTATCTGTATGTGATGTGTGGGATTGCACTATCCTCCCGACATCCTGGGATAAAACTTAAAGTTATTGTAATAATTATTAAATACGCTGACTTTGTTCAAAGAAATAACGTAAAAACATTTTCAAAATCTGGGTTAGGTTAGTATATCTATGAAATAGGTTCATTTTTTAGGTAAAGCTAAAGTCTATTAACATCATTAAATAACAACAAAAAAAACTATCTACAATCTGCATGATTGGAACGGCCCACCCTGCAAATTAATAAAATCGTCGCACGTCACTTAGTTTATTAATTCCAACATGGCTAAAATACCGATTAACGAATACATCGATCAGTTTGCGATTGTTCCCATTCAGAGGGTATCTGTCTTAATTACACCGCCCTCTCTCGGTAAACGTAAAAAAGGGGTCTGTAAAGAAGAGAAGGACGAAGAAAAAGATGGCCGGTGATATTTGATACGACGTATAATAACGGGGTGGGAAGTGCTAAGGTTTCACGTGGGTAGGACCCGGCGCCATATAAGGTAATAGAAGCCTCTGCGGGCTCCGTTTACTCACTTGAATAAAAATTTAAGTTGCATAAAAGAGTGCGGCGAGTACACCTGAGGAGCGTGTACTCCCACTTTGGATGTAAAATTAAATGGAGTGGTTCGTGAGAAAGAATGTATTGTACAAGAAGACAAGATTTGACGTGGGAGAAATAAATATTTTATTTATTATTTATTTATTAATATATCAACGCCCTGATGGTCTTTTACTTATATGTTTATAATTCAGAGACAAAGTTGAACAATAAAAAAGATGAACTTGAAAAAGTAAACATCACATGAATGGAAGGTATAAAGATACCTTTTAGTAAAAATAATGCATTAAAATACAAGAGAAAGTCTTTAAAGTTGCAGATGGCATAAAATAGTATGCATTGTGTATTTACAAAATTTACATAAAAACAATTCTTGACAACTCAAATCAGATGTCACAGTACTAACATAAAAAAAGAAAAGAAAACGGCAACAGGTTTTAATATTGTAGATAAATATAAAAATACACAAATACCTTTATGCAATGTGCTATGTGATTCTCCCTAAATATCAAACTATACTACATAAAAATATCGTTCAAGTGTTTCTTAAATAATGTTAACTTTGTATTAAATACATCAATACTTGAGGTGAATTTGTTTGCTAGTGTATGAAATCGTGGAATATGTGCATGTGTGAGGTAGTTGTTGGTTCCAGAATTATTGTTGCCGAATACTATGTTTTGCCTTGTCGCTCGAGTTGGTACCTTAAAGTCAATGAGATGCAGGAGTTCACAACAGTCTAATTCGGAGTGAATAATTTTAAATAAAAAAGTAAGGCCAATTTTCTTCTGTTTTCTAGGGAATGCAATTTAAGTGCATTTAGTAAGAATGTATAGTTAATGTGTTGAATAGGTAAATGTAACTTGAAGTTAATAAATCGTTAAAATTTGTGCTGCACTCGTTCAATATTTTTTTTATATGAATTTGATAATATGGGGACCAAACTATGGAATTGTATTCCAGCAAGCTGCGTACTAGTGACAAATGTACAATTTTAATAGCTTCTAGTGAATCAAAGTCTTTGATGATTCTGATTATAAATCCTAGTGTCTTCATGCCTTTGTTGGTTATTTCTTGTATGTGATTTATAAAATTTAATTGGTTGTTAAATATAAGTCCAAGATCCCTGATTTCTTTGTCTAAGATTTTGTTAATTATTGTGTATTTGAAAGATAACGGGGTCTTTGTTCTACAAAATGTTAGTGTCTTACATTTATCGATATTGAGGAATTAGTTGTTTGCAACACACCAATTGTGTAATTTGTCAATGTTTGACTGTAGGATAAGGCAGTCAGTTAGATTAGATATTTGTTTATATAATTTGATGTCATCGGCAAAAAGCAGAACTTCCACATCGTCGAAACAACTTATGATATCATTTATGAATATAAGGAAAAGGATGGGTCCGAGATGACTCCCTTGCGGTAGACCACTAGTTGCATAAAATAACTTAGATTTAGAGTGTTTAATTTTGACAAATAAGATTCTGTTAGACAAGTAACTTGAGAACCAATCCAACAACTTGCCTCTCAGTCCTATTGAATAAAGTTTTATAAGTAGTAATTTATGTGATACTTTGTCGAAAGCTTTGGAAAAATCTGTGTAAATACTGTTAACTTGTTTTTTTTTGTAAAAGATTCTGTAATATAGTTATGGTAAAGTAACAGGTTAGTAGCAGTTGACCTACCAGAAACGAATCCGTGTTGGTTTTTATCTATAACTTTTAATATTGACGGATAAATTAAATCGAGAACAAGGGATTCAAAGATTTTCGGGAGCGCTGATTGTATGCAGATTGGACGGTAGTTTTTAATGTCTGTGTCATCACCTTTTTTGAAAATCGGGGTAATATAACTAGATTTCCAACGGGTTGGAAAATGTCCTGAAGAAAGTAAGTGGTTAAATAGTGTGGTGAGTGGACCTGATATTGCAGATGCGCATTGTTTGAGAAATATTGGTGGGATGTTATCTGGGCCTGCAGATTTGTTGGGGTCAAGGGAAATTATGATTCCCGTGTAATGAGGTAGTTCTGTAAATGTATTGTACTTGGGTATATGTATGACGGTACGTTGTTATCAGATATTTCGCTTTCATATACACTTTGGAAATGATCCGCAAACAAATTAACAATATCTTGGCTGCTATTGGCTATTTTTCCATCTTAATGCATTGTGGGGGGGTAGTCTGTAAATATAATTAAATAAGAATTTTCTCGTGTGGCAAACACTTTGATTATGTTGATGACAATAAAATAACTTTGTTTAATTCCACTTTGTTATATTTCTTAACCAACTGGTTTCGTGGAGGGGAAATATGTTAAAAATGGGGATGAATGAGATTAATCTATGTAACTGTTTATTTAGTAAATTGGTTTGATTTATTTTTGACCTATCCCATTTCTACCCCCAAAGATAAATTCGTAGGCCCAGAAGAGTCATTGTCTGTCTTTTGTGGGATCGTTATTGATACGACGGATGTGATCTTGTGTCAGATTTGTGTGATTTATGCGCTTTTTTATATACAGTACAGCGAACATTAAATGAATAAAGAATCATGCATACTTGCAGAAATTCGTGTTTAAAACGATCTAAACTAAAATATGTGGGAGTAAATATGAAAAAATCACACAAATCTGACAGGAGATCGCGTCAGTTATTTCGAAAACAATCCCACAAAAGATAGAGAATAACTCTTCTGAGAATAAAAAATTCCCCCAGGGCTATGTCATATCTCGAGATGCTGTGTGGAGGGTCTTTTAAAGAAAAGGAACGAGAGGAAAATCTGAGATGGAAAAAAGGCATGAAGGGTGGCAAGGAAAAAAGGTATCAAGGCTGGAGAGTTCAAAAAGTCATCCTCTACTATTATCTCCCGAGTCGGCCCGCCACGCAGTATATGGGCAAACACATGTGTCGCCAATATCTAGACAAATCTTACCCCATGATCCTCGGTACCCCTGCTAAGTCACCAAACGTAGCGTACCACTTGAGCTACTAGCGATGTTTGGTATCCAATAAATGATTCACGGGAAGGCGGTAACCACACTCGCCTCCCAAATTAATGCTAAAGTTGTCCACAAATATCAAGATGCGCAAATTCTGTTGCTCGTGAGACCTGGAATTTGCCCCAATACGAACCGGTCGATTCTGAAGAAAGAATTGAAGAAAAAGAGAAAACCACTCACCTCATTGAAGTATGGCATCACAACAAAGAACTTTAAAAAAACGGCAGCAAAAATTTTGTGCACAGCGTGCGACTGGGATTAAAGTTGCTGCTTAAGAACTGAAGAAATGTTCATCGAATACTACGTATAAGCCATTTGGGTAATAAAAGTTTGAGAACTAAGATAAAATCGTTTGGGTCTAATGATCTGCATACATCTGTAAATCTGTTGAAAGGCTACTCCAAACTCATTCGTTTTCCTAAGTGAAAGAACCCCTGTACTCTCAGTCCTTTATAATCAACGTCCAGATAGAGCCAAAGTATTATAATCTTTTAAATGATTTAATTACCGAAAAAAGGAAAGGGATTTCTAGATTTCTTAATTATTAACTAAATGCTTTCTATATACTGTCTGGATAAATTTTTATCCAATTTATTTTGAATATGTGACATCTATTAACTTTTTTGCAAGTCCTAGGATAAATATTTATTTTTATTTTTAACTTTATGAGTAAAACCTCAAATTGTAATATTTAATTGAATGAAGACAATGTTAGCAATTCTAGAATCTTTATGTATGATTGCAAGATTCAAATTCGAACCCTAGGTTTGAGTCTCGGAGGTGCCAATATCTTTTCTAGATTTTTCTTTCTCCAGATTTTTGATCGAGTATCGCTAATATTGTCTTCATTTACGTACATAAATAAATCTACTACTTTTTTTACCTTTGGAGGAAACAGATAAATCTGAGCCCCGGCGACGGGAATTGCGTTTCATTTTCTTATACGTGTGAGGGTGGTGTATGATAACGATTGTATGTTTCCTTTGGGGGTGCAGACATAGTTCACCATTTGTTCATTTTCGACTGTTGTTAAGTGTGTAAGAAAGAGCATTATACGTTTAAGAACAAAAACTAAACCATCAGCGCATCGACGTTTGACGTTTTTGAATTTTTAGAATTCACTCACACTTCAATAGTATCCTTGTTATTATATTCCATACTATCGAAACTATCGTCACGGTTAGTAGCACAGTTATGTATGGGTCTACGATAACGTGGAGAAAACATACCTACGTGCATTGTGTATCTCATCTTTTGAAAGAGCTGCAGCATTATTGTGACAAGGAACGTATGTTTATTGCCTTTTTTGCGCTGTCACGGTACCGTAATCGTGAATCGTCACCGTAATAATAAAAACGCTCAATCAAACAACAAACTGAAAAAGTTATCTCAACAAATTGTTGGACGTTAAAGAATGCTACATTTATATTAAAGTACCCAAGGATAAAGTCGTTATTCCACACCTCTACAACCAACAAGTTTAAAAATGAAAATAACTTTCTAGCGGCAATCATTCTTAGAAGCCTTCAAATCCAGAATCCAAAAAAGAAAATCTTACAAAATTGTCAACTCTCAAGACAGGAAACACTTTTCTTGCTTTCATCCCAATTACTTCGTTAAAAATAACGTGTTTCCCGGTACAAATTAGGTCGACTCATTTGCATGAAGCCAGGGGCGCATAATAGGGCGGCACCGAATTACTCGGGTCCTTTGCGCGTAATAAAGGACTGCCGGTCCGTTACATTTAAAATACATACAGTTACTCAGTGCTTGCCTACCCTGTCTGTACTTCTGCGCTCCTTTCAGCGACTAGTACTGTATCAACAGCTGTTGGAAATAACAGATAGATGCCGTCAACGCCGAAAAATGATTAAAACGGTAATTTGAATTTTTTTAAATAATCATAAAAATTTAATTGAATTAAACGCTATTTTTACCGTCAACAATTAGATATAATTAATGATAATATCAGTAACAACACCTGTATATATATATCAACCCGACAGTCTGGGACTATAATTATAGCATCATTTTAGCAGTTTTGGAGCCAACTAAAGAAAAAAATTACAAGTGTGCAGTTCACACGTGGTAGAAAACTAGATAAGAGCGGAGAGGCTATGAAGCACCGCACAAAGAGGACACCGATTACTCTATCTCATTCTGCCGCAGGCTAAATCTTATAGATGTATGTGTTTGTCTGTTTTACCTGTCGTTTTTCATCGAGTTTTAAATTACGACAAGTTTTCACTTCAAACAAAAGTGTTGTTGGTAAGTGTTGAAGTTTACACCACGAAAACAACATTATATATATTATATATATATATTTATATATAAGTTTGAATGGTTTTTTTTTCTTCTATTATTATTATTATTATTATTATTATTATCTACTATTCGCCACTAAATGTCTTTGTATATTATTAGCCTATCGATGTGGACGACAAGCAGCAAATAAAATATGGCTGATGTAGCTGTTGTCATAACAGTCCTTACATAACAGATGGAGCAGCTCATGTTGGGAATCTCTAATATATTAGGAATATAAACGCTAGAAATATTTCGATTTTCATGCCTTCAAAATTTAAAATCGAGTGTCTTATTTGCACGAGGCAAGTAAGCGCCAAAGTGGTTTTTGTTTATTTTGTGCATAATTTTATAAGAATGAAATAAAGTCAGACCATACAAAATGTCGAAAATAGTCTAAGTCATAAAAGGGTATTTAAAAAAAAGTTTCTTATAATATTACTTCGCAGTAAAGTCAAGATTTTCATAATGTAAACCGTTTCATAGTAAAGATTAACCTCAATAGTATCTAAATTGGATTTCACGTATGGCTTCATCATAAGATTGTTTTTATTAATATAATGTTTTAAGTAGTGTTCACATCAAAGTCGGCGTTACTTCAAACGGTTATATTCAGCAGTTGACAATTGCCAACGTAGCAGCGTTGGTGTTTTTTAAAATTGTCGTCAAGTCCCAGCACTGGTAGCGACGTAGAACGACACGCGGATTATATCATAAATTCTTTTGACATGTTAATCCTCTCCCTGAACCTTCTCCGCCGAAGGCACTCCAGGAAACCCCACACAATATTTTGTAGGCATGTTAATACATATTTATAAACAAATTTATCCACGTCCATGCCAAAGCTGAATTCAAGTTGGGTTTTTTCAGATCTCAGTGTGAAAAAGCATTTATTTACATGCAGATTCTTATCTTGGGGATTATGTAAAGGGGATGATAAAGCTTTAATAAGTTGTAATTATTCGTCGTAGGTTAAAAAATCTGTTTATTATAATGTTAGCTATTAACATTAAAAGATTTATTTATTTGAGATAACATTTATTGGAATACTAGTTGACATGTTGAACAGAGAGTAAAAAGTGTGATCCCATTTCCGGATCAACCATAGACAATAGTTGTATGTTGTATCATAGAGATCTTAACATAACATCTCCCTTTTTTATAAAAAAAATAAATATTTTAAATTTTTTAATTAACATAATAAATTTAAATTTTCATCTCTTTTCTCTAAATATTTTTCGATATTTTTACTTAATACGAAATTATGACATTTTTAACAAAAATTATAATGAAAACTTAGATATATATTTAATGTTTTTTAACAAACTAAAAACAGTCTTCTTCGTTAGACAATGCATTTATATTTGCATGAAATTATATAAACAAATATAAAATATTTTTTCTTAGGACTATGCATTTTACATAAACAAAATTAAAACATATAATATGTTTGTATTTTATGTAAACAACTTTAATTAGTTTTACATGTATCTGTCAGGAATCTTCACAACTCTTCCTGATCTGGTAATTACTTGACTTGAGGTAGATGGAACCGCAAAATCTAAACTTGGAAAATACATTTGACTAGTATCCTGATTTTTATTTATTACTTCTGATGATTGACTGTCTTGTTGACTTCTTTCATGACTATTATTATTATTATTTTCATTTGACTTATCATATCTTAAATGAATTCTGTTTCTTCTATATTTATTTCCATTTGAAGTTTCAATTATGTATGACCTTGGACTTTTATTCCACAACTCCTTTACTATTGCTGGCTCCCAATGACTTTCTGGTTTTCTTTTAAAAACTACTTTATCCCCAATATTTAATGGTTTTAAATCCTGACTACCTCTATCGGCAATTTTTTTTCATTTTATTTTGACGATTTTCTGTTTCTTTTTTATATTCTTTAAATTTGACTACTTTTGGTTTTAACTGACTTTTAGTAGACGGTAAGTTACAACGAAGTTGTCTTGACATTAATAATTGAGACGGAGAAGGTAGATTCTCTTTTGGTGTTGTACGATAATGTAATAATGACAAATATGGATCGGTTTAATCTTCTTGACATTTTCTTAAAATATTTTTTACGATTTTGACTGAACTTTCTACTTGTCCGTTTGACTGAGAATGATACGGACTCGTTGTTATATGATAAATATCCCATTCATACGTAAATGATTTGAATGCAACTGAATTGAATGGTGGACCTCCATCACTGACTAATTCTAATGGTATTGCATGTCGACTGCAAATTGATTTTAAATTTTTACTACTACATCTGCTGTGTAATGCTTATTCATATTCGCAATTTCTATATACTTTGAGTAATAATCAACTACTACTAAATAATAAGTATTATTAAATGTTAAAATATCTACACCAATACGTTCCCAAGGGTAGTTTGATATTGGGTGCGATATAAGTGACTCGGGTTGATTAGATGGTTTAAATTTTAGACATGTTTGACATTGTTCGATCATATTTTTAATATCTGAATTCATATTTGACCGATATAGAAAATCTCTGACCAATTTCTTTGTTTTTATAATCCCTTGAAGCCCTTCATGCAGTTTCTTTAATATTTCTGGTATCATAACTGTAGGAATTATCAAAGAATGACCTTTAAAAACTAAATCGTTACACACATTTATTTCTGATTGTATATTCCAATATTGTTTAACTAAAGAATTAATTTTATTTTTGGACGTGGGCCAACCTTCAATGTAATACCTTATTAAAACTTGTAAAGCTGCATCCTCCCTAGTTGCTTTCTTAATTTCTTCTAATTTTTGTGGTGTTACTGCCATGTTATTAACTATAATGTTAACATGTAAATCAATATCACTTTCAAAAGTTAATGTTTCTGTATTTGGCAATGCCGACCTTGATAATGTATCTGCAATGTACAAATTATGTACGGAATATATTCTACAATGAGTTCATATTTTTGTAAATCTAGCATCATTCTTTGCAATCTGGCTGGTATGTCATATAACGATTTTTTAAATAAAGTTTTTTAAATAATGGTTTATGATCAGTTTGCACATATACTGTTTGACCATATAAATATTGATTAAATTTATAACAACCACAAACTATAGCATACAATTCTTTTTCTATTTGTGCATATCTAGTCTGTGCTGGTGTGAGTGTTTTTGAAGAATATGCTATTGGTCTTTTGTCTTGCAGAATGACCATACCTACTGCTGATTTTGATGAGTCAACAGATAATGTAATCGGTTTATTTTTATCGTAATGTGTCAAAATTGGTTCTGAACTAATTATATTTTTTAATTCATTGAACGTCTTTTCGTAATTTTCATCCCACAAAAATTCTACGTTTTTCTTTAATAATTGTCTTAATACATTAGTTTTTTCTGACATATTTTTGATGAATGGACTTAAATAGTTTCCTAAAAATCTTTGTAATTCTTTTTTATCTTTAGGTGACTTCATTTCCCTAATAACACTAATTTGTGAATAATCAGCTTTTATTCCTTCATCACAAAATATGTGACCTAGAAATTTAATTTCTTTGACGTTAAATTTACTGTTAAATTTATACTGTTAAATTTAATTGACGTTAAATTTACTCATGTTAAATTATAAATTATTTTCCCGTGCCTTATCTAACACTTGTTTTAAAGATTTATCGTGACTCTCTTGATCTTTTCCAAAAACTAAAATATCATCAATAAATATTGTTACTCCTTCAATATTTTCAAATAATTCTTTCATTACTCTAGTAAATATTTCTGAAGAATTTTTAATACCAAAAGGTAAACGTTTGAAAAAATATCTCCCGAATGGGCTATTGAATGTACACAATTCTGCACTTTCTTCATCTAACGGAATTGACCAATATCCTGATGTTGCGTCAAGATGAGAAAAAATTTTTGCTCCGTGAACTCTATATCTAATTTCCTCAAATGTTGGTAATGGATAATGTGATCTTTGTAATGCCTTATTTAAATTTTTGGGATCTAAACATAACCTCAATCGCTTCTCTATGATGACTAACGAACTCACCCATTTTGTAGGTTTTGTAATTTTTTCTATAACGTTTTGTTTTACCATTCCATCTAGTGCCTCTTTTAGTCTGTCCATTAGTTTGAAAGGAACTCTGCGTTGAGCATCTATTGTTGGAATTACGTTCGAATCCACTGACAGATGACATGTGTACGGTATACATCCAAGACCCTGAAACACATCGTTATATTGCCTTAATAAATTTTCAGTATTTTTATAGTTCACAAAAGAATTTTGATAAATTTTTTGAACTAAATTCATTTTTTCACACATCTTTAAAGCAATTATTGTTTGACATTTAAATTTACATACTATGAATGTTATTAATTGACTTTTGTTTTCATTGTAATAACATTTTAAATTACATTCTCCAATTATAGGTACATTGAATCCTCCAAATGCTGTCACTTTAGCATTTGTGTTTTTTAGTAATGACTTAGGTATTTTTAATTTATTAAAATTTTCTAACGAAATCATATTTGCCATCGCTCATGTGTCGATTATGGCATGTATTTTACAATTATTAATTGTTATTTCAATTATCCAATTTGTATTATGCAAATTATTAACATTTTGGATATTAATATGACTTATAAATAATTCCTCATTCACATTGTTAGACTCTGACTTGATATTAAAATCATTGACTGGAATATTTAAATTAGACATGTAACAATCATAACTTTGTTTGTTTACATTTGAATTGTTTTGACAGATTTTCTGAGTATTTTTATTCAAAATTAGTTGATCACTCTTATTTATAGAATTATTTTGACAATATTTATCTGAGTTAATCAAGTCTAAATTGATTGTACTAATATTAAAATATGAATCACTGTTATTTTCAGAAAATAACATTCCTACATTATTTTTAGAATTTATTATTTTACTGAAGCACATTTTCGAAAAATGACCAAAGGAATGACATTTGTGGCACTTAATAATTCGATGAATTTCTCCGCATCGTTTACATGATTGTACTTTTGAATGACTTCTCTGCGAGAATTGAAATGACCTTTCCTTTCCGACTGGATTATGACTTGTGTACTGGTTTGACTGACTTCCAAATCGATTCCTTGATGGACTTCTTTGGTTTCTTGACGAATTCCTTAATTTATCCCAACGACTGTGAATATTATGTATTTCACTAGTAGAATGAAATTCTTCTTGAAGTTTTGTTACAGCTTCATTTGACAACAACATATTTTGAGCAATATTGAATGCTTTATTAGTGTCAATATCGGATTGTTGTAATAGATTTTCTCGAATTCTGAAGTGTTTTTTGTGCATATTAATGATAAAAATATCTTTTAAAATATCGTCTTTCATATTTCCAAATTCGCATGACGCAATAGCGCCGTTTACACGCACACTTCGGAGCGACCGAGTTCCGCGCCACTTCAGGCCGCCGCGCAGAAAAGTCTCACAGTGAACTGCGCTGTAAACCTATCGGTCTTTACTTTTCTGCACGGCGGCCTGAAGTGGCGCGGGACTCGGTCGCTCCGAAGTGTGCGTGTAAACGGCGCTAATGTATTTACGAAGTGACAATAAAAAATCTTGAAAATTTTCATCTTCTCTTTGTCTTCTTGTGAAAAATTTATACCTTTCCATTGTTTTATGTTTTTTCGGCATAAAATAATCCTCAAACTTCTTAATAACCACGGCGTATTTTGCTGTCTTATTATCGACATCGGTCCATGTGTTGAAAATTACGATAGCATTCTCGCCCATTGAGAATAAAAGTAGAGCAACTTTTTTGGAATCTGTAGCGGTATCTTGATTGCATGCTTGCAAAAATAATTCAAATTTTAAGATCCACTTTGACCAGTTGTGCGATAGATTTCCATCGAAACTCATTGGCGGACAGGCGTTTACACTCGCCATTTTTAATTTTATTTTAATCACTTAGAATCTGTTCAATTCTTTATAATTTCATTTTATAATAAATATATTATTATTATTATATAATATTTATAATAAACTTTACACTTGAGACTTTGATGTTTTTTAACTTCTGACACCATATTATAATGTTAGCTATTAACATTGAAAGATTTATTTATTTGAGATAACATTTATTGGAATACTAGTTGACATGTTGAACAGAGAGTACAAAGTGTGATCCCTTTTCCGGATCAATCATAGACAATAGTTGTATGTTGTATCATAGAGATCTTAACATAACACTGTTTTACATTTTTTTTATTTTACTTTGTTAAAAAAGTGAACAAACCGTCTTGAATGCATGAGGTTTACAGATTTTAATTGAGTACGAAAAGCAAAACTAACCAGCGATGAGAATTAAATAATGTTGACCCAGAGAAATATATAGTAAAAAGCAATATTTACTAAAATTAACTAGACCGGAATGAGGCAATCCAAAATACCCATAAATGGACCAGACCCCAGACGGACCAGGAAACTACTCCATATGAAACTAGTAGAACTACTAATGGGACACTGCCATTTCAGGAGATACATGCAACTACTGGGAATAGAAAACACCAATAAATGCAGAAAATGTGAAGAGGATGAAGATACTTCAATCCACTTATGGCGCCAATGTCCCACCCTGATGGGAACTAGGCTCAGATACCTGGGGAGACACACTGTAGAACCAGAACACGTAGCCACCTATCCAATGATAACCCTGATGAACTTTATTATAGGGATTGGGTTATTGTTAAAATATTGAGGTAAAATGGGAGATAGCACAATGGGCCTAAGTGCTCTCGAGAACTATTCGTAAACCGTCAATCGTAAATAAAAAATAAAAAATTAACTAAAAAAATCCAAATCACGGAAGCAATTGCTATGGGCGACCAAGTGAATAGTGAATAGTGGATTCAAAAATGCACTGAAGGTGCATCAGGTGCACAGGTGCATTCGAACACGTTGGCCTGCTTTTACTACAAACGGGAAGTCACCAGTGTTGTCACATTGAACGCTACGCCACCAGCGTCATTACTTTATTTAAACAGGTCACACTGGTATATATTAAAGTTGAGTGAGTACTTACTTCTTTTGACATGAAAATTATTTATTCAAAAAAATATATTTTCATTCTTTTTTGTAATCAATGAATTTGTCTCAATTTTTTCATAAGGCACTCGTTTATTTTACAATAGCTTCACACAGGAAGCATTGAAGAAAATAATTTACCTCAGGGACTACGTCATCTTTTTTGGGGATGATGTGTAGAGGGTATTTTCAGGAAAGAAAAGAGAGGATGTTCTGGGAAGGTATGATACGTATGATGAACGATATGAGGGGAGGGTAGGAATCTGTGGTCAATGTGTCCAGGAGTGACGGATGAATGATGCAAGGTGATGTTCCGAGAGAGCCCTGCTGGAGAAGTCATAAAGTCTCCTTCAACCAGTCTCTTCCGATCTGGCCTGCCACGCAATTGGTAGCAGAGGCATCTGCTGTCAAGATCCGAACAAACCTCACCCCACGAACCCTGGCACCGTTGCTAAGTCATCAAACGTAGCGAACCACTTGGGGTGACCCATGGCAGAGGTGATGGTTATCCAATAAATGGGCGGCGGCACCCATCCCATCCACCAAATATCGTGTCGATATTGTAAGCAAAATGATTTATTTTACAACGTAATAGTCATTACGTAATTTATTACCTTCATTGTAAATTAAGTTACACGTGTTAAACACTGTCTTCATAATGCCAACATTATTTGTCAGCGTTTGTCCGAAGAACCAAATAATAAATTTTCATAAGCGTCTCTTAGTCCACAACTCAGACGTTTTGAAATTTTAATTATCCCAACTGAAATGGCGGCACTCCCAGCGCGTGATTTGTCAACAAAACATCCACGAATTATTTTATTACCGTTATAAAATGCAAACCATCCATTCCACGACGTGGGCCAAGCAAGACCATTATTCGGGTGCTCTGAAAATTTGTTTTTTTCAACTCAGCCAGCTCTAAAACCGACTTATTAAATGGGATAGGAGCCATAAATCTGCCGCAGTCTATCATTTCGTAAGCCGTAAAAATATTTCAGATTTTCCCTAGCGAAGTAAGAATTTGTCTGCGAGCATAAATCACCCGTAAGAATGTCTCCCCGCCTAGCGTATAGCTAATATGTGAGCACAATAATTTTACTTTACTTTTCACGTGGTATTTAAAATCGCGTTTCATATATAAAAAAATATCGTGTGATGGGACAACTTTAGAATGATAATTTTAAGTCGTTTGTGTTCCTATTAGTAGGTTTGACATCACTGGTAAAATTTATTTATCTGGAAAAACAGGGTGGTGACGCGAAACTGCGACTGTATTAATGGTGTTTTAAGGTGATGCAGAGCCAAGCCAAGCCCTATGTCACACACTCGAAGGACCAGTTCCAAAACTACATTTTTTTATTATTATTTTCTATCTATTACAGTATTTATCTAATTATTTACATTTTTACATAATATATTTTGATAACATTTTTACTTTTTGTAATTTTATTATGTTCGGTGATAGGTAGGTTTGAGAAGGTGAAACTGTGTGTGGGAAATGTTGTATGTTTCGTGAACACCTCACTAGGAGAACCTGTGCTGAGGTGTTTACGTGTTTATGATTAAGTGTGACAAGAATTTATGTGTTGTGGTACAAAGTTAGTTTTTCTTATTAATTTAATTTAATTTTTTTTAATTTTAATGGGTAATGTGCATAGAAAAAAAAAATATATATACTTATATTTTTACACATACACATACTTTCTAATAAACACTCTTACACATACTTTCTATACACATATTTTCTAATAAAGTGTGTTTATCGGAAGTGACCTGCAGCTACTTACCTGTTTCTGTATCTATTTGTAAATAATAGAATTAGACCGGTCGTTATATTCGTACAATGTTCTTAGTTCAGAAGGTTCATTTCCTAATAGTTTTTTTGTGGGAGTGTCTGGAAACATGTCGTCGTTAAAACTTTTCCATAATTGGGGTACGGCTGAGGCTGAGGGTAGTGAGAAGGGGAACGAAATGGGGAGAGGGAGGTGAAGAAGTACCTAGCTATTCAGATCTGGTCACTAAACACGGCTAAAGCCATTTCAAGCAACGTTTCAATTCTGAATGGTGATCTTCCACCAGGGCTATCCTGAGAGTATCTTCCACTCTGGAACGTGCCGCAAACATTCTATGTATTATTGTTAATTGTGAAGTACAGAAATTAACCAAATCAAATATTTGTGCGCTGGATAATGTTATTATTACTTTCTGCAAGTACTTTACTTTTAATTATTTATTTATTTTTGTTACATAAAATTTTATTGGTTACAGATTTTTTGTTTTTTTTTGGCTATCACACTAGGCTAATGCCCGTGTTGTGGTAGTCATTCATTTAATATTTTAAATAGGAATTAATAAATACCATTTTATTGAAACAGATAATTAAACATACTAAATAAAAATTAAGAAATACATAAAAGAAAGTGAAAAATAAAGAGAAAAAAATTACATTTAAAAAAAAAATAGAAATAAAAATGGTAATTCCAATTTTGAAATACATAAACTATTAATAAAGATTAAGTGTAAATAACTCGTGTGTTCTATACAAATGTATAAATTAAAACTTATAGGTATTCGTATGTAAATTAAAATTAAAACATAAATAAAATTAAGTGAAAAAGAGAGAAAAAAATAATAACATTGTGACAGTTGTTTCGGCTTTCAATATTATTATCAATGTGTCGTTATTGAGATGACTTTTATTAACTCTATTTTTATTTGTTTCATGGTAAAAATGTTTTATTAATATTTTCGGTGTAAAATGTTTAACTTTGAAAAACAATTGTAACCTGTCAGTAACATTATCTTTTTAACTAATATCACAACTTTTATTCTCACATCTGCCCTCATGAGGACACTAAAACGCTGTCTGAAACGAACGTCTTGGTTAAATAATGAGTAATATGAGAGAGTACGGCTGGATTAGTCAAAAGGTCTCCCTCATCGGGTGAGATGGGATTTGGGAGGCGGGAATGGGTACTGCCGCCCCGGGAACCTTTTTTGGATAACCAACACCTCTGCCATAGGTCACCACAAGTGGTGACAAGTTTGCTGATTTAGCAGGGGTGCCCGGGTTCATGGGGTGAGGTTTGTCTAGGTCTTGGAGGCGGATGACCAAGACACACTGAACCCCAGATTCCTACCCACCCCTTAAACCCTTTTCCTTCCCAGAACTCTTCTCTCCTTCCTTTCCCTAAAAAAACTCTCCACACAGCATCCCTAAAGATGACATAGGCCCTGAAAAAAATTATTTTCCTCAGGGCCTCTTGTGTGGAGCTCAAGTAAAAAAAAAAAAAAACCACTCTCTCCTGATCCGGCCTGCCATGCAGCTGGTAGGCAGATCCATTCGCCGCCATGACCCGGACAAACCTCACCCCATTAAACCCAGGCACCCCCGCTAAATCACCAAACGTTGCGATCCACCTGGGGTGACCTATGGCAGAGGTTTTGGTTATCCAATAAATGATATCCATTCCCGCCTCCCAAATTGAAGAAACACATTTAGCAGAAAAAAGTTTAAATTTTTTTAATATACGAGTATTAGTAAACTTTGGTAGTTTTGTTATAAATTATACTGAAAATTGATATTGAGTGCCTGCTTAACGTAAGACACGTCTCAATGTTCGTTAGAATTCACGAGTGAGCTATTAAACTAGCTTTTTAACTGGCAAGAGCTTTTCTATGCAAAAGGGAGAATAGCAATAATAATTATTAGAGAGCTTTTCAAAGTAGTGAGTGGAAAGCACTTTACAAAGAATTTAGTTATAAATTTGCTACACTACTTAAAGTTACCTTTGAATCTAAATGTCAAATAAAAATATTTAACATAACTTATGTTCAAAGGAAATTTCTTCGAAACTTAAAGGAGTTGAAAGTCAATTACGTAATACACTTCAAATATTCGATGTACACATTGAATGAATAATTTAAATGAATAATTTATTTTTTGAAAGCACTAATCATCATCATTATCAATGCTTTCTTAAGACTATGGTTTAGTTATTTCAAGCACTATCAAAATAATTTTAATTTTTATATAATATTAGTTGGCGCCCAGCATGCGTTGCAATGCTATTAAAAGAAATACATTGTTTTCCCTTCTCGATCCCCTTCGACCTTCCCCGCCTTCTCTCTCCCTCGTCACCCCTCCCCCTCCTTCCTTCCCACTACCGCTAAAATATATGAAATCCACTCATTTTCATTCATACAAATTTCACAACGCCAGGGCTTACCATTATACAGAAACCTTCGCGGGCTTGCGCACAACAAATCTCCAAAGTTTCATCGCAATCGGATGAACAATGAACAAACAAACAAAAACTGATTTTAATACATAAGATCAATAAATTATTATAGGTTTACACGACTTTTTTTTAAAATAAGTAATTTATCCTGTCAAATCACTATTGTTGTATGTCGCACATCACTAGTGATGAACTACTTCTTATAATAATAATTGTCATCTGTGGTCTATTGGAAGTAATGTCAATGGCAGTCAATGGTGTAAACACCTATTCAATAAAAAGTCTTAATTATAAAATAACAGTGTTTTCAATATTAAATATGTAACAAAACATACCCTAAAAAGAGTTGGACATGGTTCCAAATGACATTTTTTTTTCAAAAAAGACCTTTAAATTGCAAAACCATTTCTTTCGCACATTTCTACAACCAAAATGATTTTTAGAGCCATCTGTGTTGAATTTCCGTAGATGACGAAATTTTAACTAAAATGTTTGCAATTTACCCACGCCAGTAAATTTTATTACATTGAAATATTTTTAACAATCCTATTAATAATATTATAAAGGCGAAAGTTTGTATGGATGTATGTTTGTTACTCTTTCACACAAAAACTACTGAATGGCCTTTAATTTTTTTTTCACTAATAGAAAGCTACATTATTTGCAAGTACTATGGGCTGTATATATTGGTAATCTCTGGCGTTATGAAATTATTTATCGTACGTTTTCTGTCTCTAACAAAATCGAGTTATCGTCAGAAGAAAAGCAAACAAATTGTTGCCTTGGAAACTATGTTTTTTTTTCAATTAGGCAATTCACCCTAAAAAGAGTGCTTTGTTGGCGTCGCAGTTAATATATATATCTCTAAAAGTGATAAAACTACCGTCGAGCTCTGCCATTATGAAATTTGTATAAAAAAATGTAACAGGTGGCACGCGAGCAGTTGAAAACTGAATGTACCGGGAATGAATGTGTGGAATGCGAGAGTTTGGTTTGGGAAGGGGTGGAGGAGGGTGGTGGGGTGGTGAAGGGGTGAGAAGTAGGGGGTGGGGGATGGTGGTGGGGGAGGGGAGTAGGGAGGTTGATGGGGGGAGTGGTGTGGGGAGAGGGAAGGTGGAGGAGGCGGAGTGGCAATCCCCTAATACCATGCGAGCGAAGCCGCGCGAAAAAGCTACTTTAAAATAATTTTATTTAAATTTGCTTTCACACCTTAATAATTTAAAATAATATCGGTTATATTCCAAAGTGGAAGATACTCTTAGTATCTTGGTTTTAGGACCACCATTCAGAATTGAAACGTTGCCTGAAATGGCTTTAACCGTGTTTGGTGACTGAATAGCCAGGTACTTCCCAATCTACCTCTTCACATATAGATCCCATCCCCACTTACCTTCAGCCTCACAACACAGCACAATCAGTACTGGATTATCCCTAAGGCAGAGTAGGCAACTGCCTAGGGGCCCCGCATCGGCTAGGGGCCCCGCGTCCCGAGAAAAAATGACTTGCTTCAATTAGTCAGCTTTCAAGATGTTTTTTTTTTAATTTTTATTAGGAACATTTACAACTTGTTAATATAAATAAAAAGTTTACAATTAAAACAAATATATAAATATAGCTGTATTTTACTTTTCTTTCCTTCTATTTGTTGCAACATTGCTTAGTATCTGAATTGATTTAAAGAGCCGTGTGTGGTTCATATTGGCATTTGTTTTGTTTTATTTCTAATTATATGTTTAAAATATAAATGTTCAGCAAGCTTCAGTATGCACTACCTATTTGCTTGCTAAAATACTTTGGGGAAGGTTATCTGGAAGAGATCACTTTAGTGACAAGACGGCTCATTGTAATGTTTTTTTTTAATAATATATATTTTTGTTTCTTTATACGTGACCTTTTATGTATTCGTTTTTTATGTGTATTGTATTCGTTTTTTTAATTGAATGGGGTGATGGCGTACCTTTCGTAATGTAGTAAAAGAACAGATTAATTATGAATAAAATTACGTTTTGATAGAAAAAAATTATTTTGGAAGTTAGAAAAGGGTAAAGTGCAGTGGTGGACTAAGCCCGTCAGAAGCCCGGGGCGTCAGTTTCCCTTAGGGAAGTTGATGTAATTTTACAAGTTTTTTATTCAGTTCACACGGGCCTCCGACTCTGGGGGGCCTCAATTTTCCCTTGATCAAATCCTAAACAAGGCTTTAAGGACACTTAAAAAAAAGTTATTTTTAATTCATTTTCTGAAAGATGCATTAGTTAATAACGCTCTCACCATTTGAGGAAATTGGTAAAATTAATGGAGATACAGCATTTTATATTAAACCGTTTTAAACAGTTTGTATGTTAAATTATCCCCAGCAAAATTTTGAAAGCGTTTTTCTCGAAACTACGTTTTTCAACCTGGTTGAAAACATTATTAGAAAAACTATATATCCGATTTGCATGCACTAAGTCTTAAACAGTTAGAAAATCCAGTCACCATGGCACCACTACGGGATTTTTTATGAAGGTCTATTTTTTTTATGAACAATGTAAATTTTCCATAAAAATTCGAAAATAAAATTCGCTGGTCTGCAATTTTTAATTTTTTTTGTTATATCAAATTCCCCTATGCCATATACAGTAGATTTTCGAACAGATTAAGACTTGGTGCATGAAAATCAAATGTATAGTTTTTTTAGTATGTTGTCAACCAGGTTGAAAACCGTGTTAAAAAAGTTTCGGAAAAACGCATTCAAAGTTTTGCTGAAGGATAAAATTCAACATACATACAAACTGTTTCAAATGGTTTCACATAAAATGCTGTATCTCCGTCAATTTTTCGAATTTTTTAAAAAAATTTGGTGAGAGCATTTTTAACAAATGCATCTTTCAGAAAAAAAAAAGAAATAAATAAAAAAAAAAATTGAAAAGTATTTTTTACAGTGTCCTGGTGCCTTAAGGTGGTGGTAAGGTTTTAAAGCGAAATAAAGGCATATTGTCATAATATTTTTTTTGGGATATGAATAATTTTGGTTTTATTTATTTCATACACACTTTATAGTATAACATCTGTCGAATCTTTTAAAAAAAATTCAATTAAAAATATCAATAAATAATCCGTGATAGCGAATCTCCGGAGGCGCCTCGAAAAAAGTTGTTATGCGGTGAACTCCATAACTCGTCACCGGATCATTTGAAACAAAAAAATCGAAATCGTTTAAAAGGTAATATGTTTTTCTAGGTATTCTTTTTTTATTTTTGGCAGTATTTTGAAGTGAAAAACGCAATTTTTGCTAAAAATTTCGGTGAATCTGTTGTTAAAATGGTAAAAAAATTCCCTCTCTCGATTACTATGTGTAGACATAGTGTACAAAATTTCAAAAGCATCGGTCGAGTCATGTCAAGATTTTGAGTTATGATGTTCACGAACTTCAGAAATGTTGTTTGCGAGAAAACCGATTTTTTTATACTCGAAAAATACTTGAATCGAGCATGAGGGCCGGTCGCTTGAAACGCTGTTTCAAGCAACCGGCTTACTTAAAATTTTGACCCAATACAAAAAGTTTTAAAACCACCCCCCCCCCCCTCTTAAAGCCTTGTTAAGCATTTGATCAAGGGAACAAGGAGGCGTTTGGAGGCCCCTTCAACCCCTTCCCCCGTTAGTCCGCCATTGGTAAAAGGGCCCCGAGAAATGCATTGCCTCGGGGCCCCGACATGGTTAATCCGGCTCTGAGCACAATAATATAACCAATTGTGGATGCTATAAACTCACTAGCTCCAGGCGGTTGGGAACAGATGAGACTCTCGAGCGGCATTCACAAAAAAAATTCAGGTAACATAGTAACTCAAGTTCTTTCCCAGTGAGACAGGCATAGGACATAAAATTGTAAGCCTAGAATGAATAAAGACGAATAAAAAAATTTAAAAAAAACGAGTGTGCTTTAGACCACACAACTGAAGTAAAACTTCTGCTCCATCTATATAATAGGAAGAGAGAAAGAAAATGTGCGCGCGCACTGCTCTCTCTTGCTCTTATAGTGTGATACAGACAATAGGCCTGCACTGTGTAAAGTAACTGACTATGAGAGAAAGAGAGAAAGAAAATGTGTGCTCGCACCATTATCTCTTGCCCCTACAGTAATATACGAAGCCTTCCCCTCGCTTTTCGCAACGCTCTCGTCACGCATTCGCCAGCTTACTCCCCAAGTCAAGCGTGCTTAAAGAAGTTTTACTTTAAAAAAAAGATCCGTAGTTTTTTGGTATGAATTAAGAATGTTAGGTACCGTCAATGTAAAGTTTTAGGTATATACTAGCTGAACGGCGAACTTCGTACCGCCATATATATTTTTTGTGTATTTATGTTATTTTCGAAATTCCTGAAAGACTGGATTTACTATTTAGCCCGCCTCGGCTTCACACGGGTGGTGTACAGTCACGGACTAAGGAAATGTAACACTTCCGGTAAATTCAAATCAGTTGGATTATCAATAATTCCATACATCGAATGTTACACGTTACGTACTTCATGACAAAAAATGAGTCAACAATTCTTCCGTTTACAATACGACCATATAATGAAATAAATATCAATTAAATAATTCGACCATAACTATTGTGATGCCTTGTAATGTACATTATTATTCGTTTTTCCTTCTGGAGAGAAACAAATAGCCCCAATAGTTTGCCGACCGACCCCAAGTCTTAAAACGACCTAACCTAAGCTCTAAAACGACCGACCCCAAGTGTTAAAACGATGATTTTATTAATAATTCTTCTTTTAGCAGATTCTTTGATTGATTCGTGTACAGACCATGATTCTTAGTAAAAATCCAAAATTTCAGTCGGTTTGGTGCCACCTCGAAGTTTTGACGGACCACAAGTTAGTGTTAAACGACGATTTTTTTTTAAATTTTTCTTTTGAATATTTTTTATTAATTCGTGTACAAACCATGATTCTTGGAAAGAATCTAAAATTTCAGTCGGTTCGGTGCCATAGGGCCGAAGTTATCGAGCCCAAGTTGAAATGATGATTTTTTAAAAAATCGTCTTTTGGCAGATCCTTTGATTGATTCGATACAGATATGACCGAAGTTATGTCCGACCCCAAGTTCTAAAACGTCCGACCCCAAGCTCTTAAATGACCAACCCCAAGTATTAAAACAATGATTTTTTTTAAATTCTTCTGGTGCCATATTTTTTGATTGAATCGTGTAAAGACCATGGTTCTTAGAAAGAATAATAAAATTTCAGTGGGTTCGGTGCCATAGGGCCGAAGTAATGACCGACTCTTTGTCTTAAAACGACCGAACCTGAGCTCTAAAATGACCGTCCCCAAGTGTTGAAACTATAATTTTATTAAATATGACAAGTGAGTGAGTGAATGAGAGATCTTCAATATATTGACAAAGGTCGGCATACCCCTTAATATTTTGCCGAGGAGAGGATGAATATCATTTTTTGATCAAGATGATTAATCCAGTGACTGGTATTTTTTTGCATTAGCTCCATACAGGGGACCCCGAGGAAAATAAGGGCCTTTGTCTTAATATATAATAACATAACATTATCAGATATAAGAACAATCATTCGAAATCAATTTATAACAAAACTTTAGCCGTGTTGACTTTTCCACAGAAAAGTATAAATTGATTTCGAAAGATTGTTCTTATATCTGGTAATGATATGTTTTAAATTATGGGTAAATGTGTTTATTTTTATCATAATAAAGTTAAACCGTAGGTCGTATGATCAAAAATAATTACAAAAAGTACATAATTTTAGTAGTTTTATCATCACGCCTTTCAGCATTTTTGAATTTAGGTATAAATTAAAGCAAATTTTGAATTGCCGCTGGCTGGCTAATGGCCCTTAATAATATATTATAGCTAGTTTAAAATCATACGTCAATTTTACGAATGATTTTACCTTTAACGTACATCGAAATATGAATATTCTTCTAGGGTTAAAAAATCTACATTTATGAGCCTCAATAGAATTTTCATATTTGAAGGTTTGTGTTACAATGGATGTATATAATGTGTGTCACAAAATAAAAAGAATACCTTAAAAGTTGGATTGAAACCAAGTTCTTCAATTACATTTCAACCAAATGCTGTCATTTGGAACACACTGTTGTAATTTAGAATATTCTGTAAAAAAGCATTGATATAGGTTCTTGCCCTGAGAGTAATGATTTCAGTGGTAAGGTGGCGTCGTCAGTTGTGTTAATTTGACTTTTCCATTCGCACAACATAATCCTAGCGTTTCGAGTCGTAACCTCAAATCATTGCAATGTTGACAAATAGTGCTCATTGTTCCAAAATCGACCGATGTATCGCTGATACATGACCGATACTGTTGTATCATTTATCTAAACGCCAAACGTTCATAGGTAATTGTTACGTTAGATCATCTGTTTTGTTGCCTCTTACTACTTGAAGTCGATGGTATAGGTTCTTCCGGAGTCGCGGTAGATCTCGCTTGAGAAATTCTCATTATATTTGCCTCCAAACGCTGCCAACTCTCTTCTTCAGTCTCATTGTCTCGAAGATTGTGAACTCGGCTTGCGTTACGCGTACGCAGGCCGATATTTTGATGCCTCACTGGTGGCATTTTATTATCAATAACCATAAATAACACGACGATAAACCTCTAAACATTTATAAAAAAAAATAAAAATTATTTAAAAAAAAAATTGTTTGATTTAAAAAAAAAAAATTCTTTCATACAAACCTTCTCCTGACAATAACAAACACAACAAAAAATAATTATCCAATTTGGTGCAGTTGTTTGTAAGTTATGCGCGTACATACATTTCGGCGATTCATTTTTATTAATATAGAAGATAGATAGATAGAGTGTGTGTTGCTGCGTACCTATTAGTTAATTCATTGGGTTGAAAATGTATCTATTTATAATTTATTTGCTGAAGTCCTTGGCGTTACCCGGTATTTAACAGTAGATAGTAATCTTCCCTTGAGTTTGAACATGAAGTTGTAACTGATCAGTGATGAAAAGCCTTACATGTTTTAAGTAGTGATGCAACGAATACGAATACGAATATTCGTATTCGCCGAATAGTAGACATTTACCGAATATTCATATTCGGCGAATATAATATATATTTACGAATACGAATACTATAAAAAAACTTTTGAATTAATACATTGTCACAGAAATGTCAAAATGTCTATGGATTTTGTGGCACTGTACTATGAACCTCGAATGTTTCATTTAATACGCGTTCTTTCTCTTAGTAGTTTCAGTATTTGATCGTCGATAGCACAGGTCAAGAGCAAGTATATTGTTACATGTGAGTTAGCTGCGAAGTAAAAGGAACTAAATTTAAATAAAATGTCCTCTCGTCAACGTGATCAAAGTGATATATGGAAACATTTCGATAAATTACTGAGTAAGTAGCTAGCTATGTAGTATTTGTGTTTGCTATTCAGTTTTGTAGTGTAGTATATTATTGTAATTGTAACGTAGTGTTGTAGTTAAATAATTTTAGACAATGAAAGCAAAGCGAGATAATCTTAATATTTAAAACAAAGTCGAATTAGTTACACTATTTATAACTCGAGAACGGCTGAACCGATTTTGATGACCTTTGATTTGTTGGATTTGTCTACGCCCCGGATAGGATAATAACTATTAAAACATCGCAAAAATTCACGAAAAAGAAAGTTATGACGAAAATTCATTTCCTCATTCATTTAATATAGAACGAATTTTCATCTTTTGAAAGAGCTGAAGGAATATTGTGGTAGGTAGGTATAATATTGCAGTTTGCTTTAATTCCAAAAATTCAAAAACGTCAAATTTCAAGGTGCTGATTGTTTTTGTTTTGTTCTTAAACATATAATGCTGCCTCTCTTTCTTACACACTAAATGTCAACAGTCGTAAAGGGGACAAATGGTGAACGTATGTCTGCACAACTCCAGGAAAACAGCCACTTCTTTTCAAAACATTCAAGGCGCATTGTGACGTGGGGTACCTATTGCAATGATGATGATGATCACGATGCATTGAACCAATCAGTTTGAACGAATGTACCACTGTTGTATCCCCAACAGAAGGAAGTGCATAATTCGTTAATGAAGGCAGTTGATGATGGAAATGGTGGCTTATTTTTCCTCAATGCGCCCGATGGAACTGGGAAGATATCTAACGACAACAAAATGAAAAATGTTGGATATCACAAGGTGCTTCAATGAAGGGAATCGACCCAAGTGCAACCCACCCAGTAAATAGTTTTAACAGAAAGTAGTACAATAATGCCACGTGAATCATTTCGATTCGCTTTAATAAAGCAAATGTCTTGCTGCCACATGAATTACATTTCTTAATTCATTTTGAGTATTAATTTTAACTTAAAAAAAAAGAAATTAATTCAGCTAATAAGTTAACACAACAGTTATTGATTCTTAGGCGGTACGAATTTCACCGGGTCAGCTAGAAATATAATAAAATTATTATTTAAAATTTATTGCACTTATTTTTACAGGAACTTGAATCATTAAAAACGAGATTGATGCTTATCTAAAGCTCCCAAATTTATCGTCGTCTGCTGATCCATTGCTCTTCTGGCGAGACGATATAAATTTCCAACGACTCAAAAAAATCGCACAAAAATATTTTTCATGCAAGCCATGTACAGTCGCCACAGAGAGGCTTTTCTCAATGGCTGGCAACATCCAAACTGAAAAAAGAAATCGCCTATCACCAGCGAATCTACAGATATTGTGTTTTCTGAATAAAAATTTGACAGTTGTGAATTTTAAGTATTAGTACCTTTAATAAAACAAACAAAACAAGGTTAAATAAATGAGTGTTTTATTACTCTGCCAAGTTATTCGTATTCGTATTCGCCGGATAGTAGGTTTGATATTCGTATTCATAGAAGTAGAAGTAGTATTCGTTGCATCACTAGTTTTAAGGTCAAGAAGAAGAGGGTAGAGACTTCACTTGGAGTTTCTCCTCATTTGAAGTCCACAGCTGCTCATAATACATAATACTGCATACTTTTTTCACATGTTAAATTAATCATATTCGCAAAAACCAGCTTAATAATCATGTTTTGGAATCATCACAATTTGGGAGACGGGTTACTTGGGTACCACCGCCCCGGAAACCATTTATTGGATAACCAAAACCTCTGCACATAGGTCACCCCAAACGGTTAGCAGGTGTGCCCCTAATAATAAGGTGAAATTTGTCCGGGTCTTGGCGGCGGATGTGTCTGCCCACCAACTGCGTGACAGACTGGTTGAGGCGTTGAGGGAGACTTTTTGACATCTCCAGCATAACTCTCTCGGAACAACGCCTTTCACCACAGATGGAGGGTTGGATTCATACGTCCCTCACTCTTGGATACACTGACCTCCAGATTCCTGAATACCCCTCATTCCATTCTCTGTCCCAGAACTTCCCCTCTTTCCTTGCTGCTCTCTACACAAATCCGATAAGATCAGGTAAGCCCTGTGGGAAATTATTTTTCTCAGGGCCTCCTGTGTGGAGCTAATGTAAAAAAAATTACCAGAATGGAAGATTCGGTCAGTATCGCCCTGTTGTAAGACCACCATTCAGAATTCAAACATTGCTTGAAATGCCTTTAACACGTCAGGTACTTCGCCCTTCGCCACCTTCATTTTTCTCATATACTTCCCATCCCCACTACCTTCAGCCTCACAACATATTTCATTGTGGGAGCAGTTGGGACTATAGTGCGGTATTCAAATATACAAAAAAAAAAATAGATCGATAACAATTGATAAAGATCCACGATATTCAATACGATATTTATTATCAATCGCAAGGTATATCCCGTTCTTGATAATGACCACATTTTCGAGGGAAGTTTATACTATTACAATGTAACACATCGACGAAGAATAAAGCTGTATTATTTCCTCTTACTTGATATCAGTAGGTTCTACAAGGGAATGGTGTGAAGGTAAGAAGAAGACCACAATATTGAAAAAAGGAACACGTAAGAAGCAATAATCCTAGCCGTTTCACACTAATGAATTCAATATTAAAAAAAGTTGTCAGCAAATCTATAAAATATGCTGAGAAAAAAATTAGAGTGTGCAATACACACGCGGTAGAAGTGACACCTTCAGAAAACTAAAGTAGTCAAGTGTGGGGTTACTACGGAGCACTTTTTTTATCAATGTGAAAAATGTTTTTTTTTTCATGTTTTGGTCATTTTCCTACTTCCATTTGTTCATCTCATTAGTAATTGTGTTTTCTTCTTCGTCGCTAGATGTCACTTTCTTTAATGTTTTCTTTTGCCTGTTCATTTTGGAGTGGTTTGAAGAGTAGATATTGATTTTACAATAATAATTTTTTTTTTTTTCATTTCGTAGGATTCTCGATCCTTGGTCCGCTAAATCCCTGGCCGCTGAGTTAGGCGCTTTATACCACTTTACACTAATGGAGACTTGCGCGGGACTGTGGATTTATCGTATTATATTGGAACCGATTAGCCGTGAATTAAATAAATATTTTATTGCTCTCTCATTATTTCGCAGGCTAAATCCTGCAGATATGTGTGTATTGTCTCTTTTTAGTGTCGCTCGTTCCAGTGTCTTAAAAACGCTTGCACTTCAAAAATCATATTAAGGTTAAAAATTCCAAGAATCAGTAGAAAATATCATTATTGGTATAATGTATGAGCTTATCTACGAGTAAAACGGGTATAAGACTTGTTATTTCCTTGAAGCCTGTCTCCTGAACCCTTCGTTAGCGAAGGCGCAAACCCGATTTAACTCAAGTGCATTCACTCAGTGAAAGGGATTCTAATCCCGTCACTGGCTGTATGTTGAAAAACAACCCCCTTGGTAGTATTTTTATTTGCACATTTCAAAAAAAGTGAACGAACAAAAATAGTAGTTTCTACGACTCGTTGCAAAAAAACCTAAAAGTGATGGATTATGTCCTTCCATTGACATTTAACTTTCGTTTGAAAAACTGGTGTAAATATGGAAAATAAATTGTTCTTTTAAAAAGGGAATGTGTGAGTGTCCTGGCCAATAAATTTAGTGATGTAAATGGTCGTATTTTTCTACAAAATGACTTTATTTTGTCGCCCTTATTTGAACAGTGTCCTGCAAAGTAAATTGCAGTGTACGAGTAGTATTATGTAGGAATGAACCCGTTATATGGAATAGGCTAGACTGGCTCTCCAATACAAAAGTATTTAAATTTAAAACTAGAGATAGTTCCACTATTGACAGTATTAATAGCCTAGCGACCGTAAGGTTGAAATTTAAGAATCCGACTAAGAATGCAATTCTGATGCCGCGCCTTACGCAAAACTGTTTTCGTATTTGAAGTTTGTATACAATTGTAGTTTTGTATAAGAACCGATGTAAA